>CP136895.1:50420833-52941666 GCA_034359265.1 Canna indica | reverse complement strand
GTCGGCCACATGGGGAATCATACCGCCCAAACCGGGCGGTATTACATACATACCGGGCGGTATACCGCCCGGTATGATCAATAGTGATCCCAAACGGCTATAGAGCCGTTTGGGATAGATTTGGGTTGTTTTGGGGGCTATATAAAGCCCCCAAAACACTTCTTTCATCCTCACTCACCCCTCTACCCATCTAAACTCTCAATCTCTCTCAATCTCTCAATCTCTCACCCCTATACGTCGAAATTCTATCGAAATGGCGCCGAAATCTCAACCCGACCCCGCATGGCAGCACGGTACTCGGTTGGAAAAGGCTCATCACTGGCAATGCCACCACTGTAATATGATTTCACGTGGTGGAGGCATCACTCGATTGAAGCAACACTTGGCCGGAGGATATCCCGACGTCGTCAATTGCGCCAAAGTACCGGCCGAAGTCCGGAAGATGTTCAAAGCGCAACTCAATAACAAGAAGGAGGAACGTCTTAAGACTGCAGCTCAACAAGCCGAGTTCGACCGACGAGCTACCCAAGATGTCAGCGGTGGCCATTATGAGGCTCGAGGTGGCGATAACGACGAGGATCCGGAACTTGAAGCCGGCATCCGAGCTTCATTGGAGCATGCTGAATTCGAACGAGAACGGATGTATTATCCCGGATCTCAATTCGAATATGGCGGCGGCAGTGGGATAAGTAGTGTCGGCTCAACTTCGGCTGCCGGAGCAATGGACCGAAGCGGTCCAATTCCCTCCGGTCCTTATATTGGTTGGAGTTCTAGCATGAGAGCACCTCAAACTCAGAGCAGAGGAAGCAGCAGAGGAAGCAGCAGAGGAGGCCTTCGTGGATTCTTCACAAACCTCGGAGCAAGTGGTAGGAGAACTAATGTTGATATTTCTGATCTTGATCCCAGGGCATTTCCTCCTTCATCGGCAAAGCAACAACGCATAGACGATATGTACGGCAAGTCGAAGAAGTGGGAGTTGGGAAAAGCCATCTCCAAATGGTTCCACTTCAGCCGGATTCCCGCAAATGCAGCCAACAACCCGTACTACCGAACTATGGTGTCTACCATCCAAAAGGTAGGCCCAGGTATTACCCCTCCAACTCCGTATGAAATTTCAGGACCTTTCCTTGAAGAAGAGGTCAAGGAAATAAATCAATGGATTGACAGAATCAAGCGGCAATGGGGGGATTACGGATGCACTTTGATGTGCGATAGTTGGACCGGTCCAACCCGAATGAGCATCATCAACTTCCTCATCTATTGCAACAGGAGGGTTATCTATCACAAGTCGGTGAACGCATCCGATGAAGTCCATAGTTCTCTCTACATCTCGAAGCTGATGAAGGAGGTGATCGAGGAGAATGGACCCGAGAACTTTGTTCAAATTATAACCGACAACGGAGCTAATTTCAAAAGGGCTGGTGAGATAATTGAAATGGATTATTCTCACATATATTGGACTCCATGTGCAGCGCATTGTCTAGACCTAATGATGAAAGATATCGGTGATATATCGATGGTGAATAAGACGGTAAAAAAGGGGCAACAAATTACGCGCTTCATATACAACCACACATGGGTACACGCCCTTATGAGAAAATTTACAGAAGGTATTTTTTAAAAATAATTTATAGTATTTATTTATTAATTAGTTTAGGTGATAATTACTAATAATAATTTCATATTTTAGGTGAAATTCTTCGACCGGGAGCGACTCGTTTTGCAACCAATTTCATCGCATTAAGGTCGCTCCAACAACGTAAGGCGGGCCTTCGATCAATGTTTACAAGTGATGAATGGTCTACATCAAGATATGTCGGAACTAATGATGGAAAGCAAACCGAGAAAAACGTCCTCAACACGCGGTTCTGGGATCACATTGCGGAGATAGTCGTCGCCGTAGAACCATTGTACAAGGTTCTACAACAGGTGGAGATGGAAAAGACGCCTCAAATGGGTCATCTCTACTACTACATCCATCAAGCACAAGAAGAAATCAAGAGGGTGTTGATTTCGGAGACCAAGTATAAACCCTTCATCGACATTATCTCCCAGAGGTGCGAGGATCAAATGGGTCGTGACATACACATCGCGGGTAATTTTTTATTTAATTTTCTAAAATTTATTTAATTTTAATTCATTATGCTAAATTACTTATTAAATTTATAATTTTTTGTAGCGTATTATTTAAATCCCGCATACCAGTATCGATATGATCTTGGAACGACGGATAGTTTCTTATATCCGCTTCGCAAGGTCATACAACGAATGTCGGCAACAACCAGAGAAGCGGCGCAAGCTCTAAATGAATCAAAATATTTTCGAGATTCAAGTGGCAATTTCGGAGATCCATTTGCAATATCGTGCCGAGATTCTATGGATCCAGGTAGATATAATTTTTTTCAATTTATTTATTAATTATAAAATTGGTAATCTCGTTACTAAAATCAATTTTAAATCTATTGCAGCCGAATGGTGGTTGCAATTTGGAATCGAAGCTCCAACTCTTCGGAAGATTGCAACACGTATCCTCTCGCAAACCACATCTGCAAGTGGATGCGAGAGAAATTGGTCGACCTTCTCCTTAATTCATACCAAGCCGCGCAATCGGCTTTCATATGCCCGATTAGAGAAGCTAGTATATGTTCATTACAACATGCGGCTTCGAATGCGGACATTACAAAACGAAGATATTCGACATGTAGATCCGTTCGATGTCGAGTTCGTCCAAGACGATACGGACCCGATAATTAATTGGTGGAGTGCAATGGAGAGCGACCAGCCTCTTCTTGATGAACCAGGCGAACCACCTCAGCCTTCACCAATTATATCTGATGCACTTGAGTCTGAGAGCCAACCAGAAGACATAGCCATTACTCCCTTGGACTCTCAACGAATTCGGCAAGCAAGACGCCGATCCAAATCAGACTCTCCATCTTCCCGATCAAAGGGAAAAAAGAAGGCAACACCTTCAACGGCAAAAGGCAAAGCCAAAGGTAAACGACCAATTGATCCTTTGGAAGCGATTGCAGAAGCAGAAGAGGACGAAGAAGACGAACCCTCCATTCATAGTAGTAGCAGCACAAAAGACGGAGGAGATGATGATGATGATGGAGCTAGTGGAGAAGACACCGTCGTGCCATCAACATTGCCATATGATGATCCATGGACAAATGAGCAATACTTCGATCACGCCACCCAATATGATGACCGTGGTGCTAGTACCGAACAAACAACTCAGGTGTACAAGAAGAGAGGCTCGCGTCGAAGAGGTGGACCGACAGCTTTGCAAGATTACCATCACGATATGATGAGTAGTTTGCAAGAAGTTTCTGAATCCACCTACTCTGTATCCAGTACCTACTCAACTGATGATACAGGGTCTAGTTCTTGGAAACCCAACAAAGAAACGCTAATGTCAATGTGGTATAATGGATACCAAGGCATTATGCCATGGGAAAATTTCCAAATATGGGCATTAGAGAACTATAGTGTTGACCTTAGCCGTGTATGCCCCGAAGCCGAAGATATGTATGGGTACGACGGACGTCATTCGTCCGCATTCTAAAAATTGTATTCATGTATTTGACATTTGATGATTTGAATATTAATTTTAAGCATTTCTTCGTCAGTTATGTGTTATTGGAGTTAGTTCTTTAAAAAAAAAAAAAAAAAAAAAAAACCAACCGGCCGGTATGCATTTTCCATACCGGACCGTACCGTGTGTCGGTACGGTACGGTACCGGTACCGAGATTTTAAACCTTGGTTAGGATCAATATAAAAACTCGAAACTAGCTCCCAAAAGCAAGATCCAGAAAAAGATATGAAGCAAGATTTATGTGAAGTTATGGATTAATACATCAAAATAAAATTGCTGAAATGTTGTAACCAGAAAAGTGCACAAGTTTTGTAACTAGGCCTAGCAAATTTCAACCCAGCACTATAAAATCGTGCTCGGGACGACCCTTATCGTGCTGGGCCGTTATCGGGCCATCCCAATAAGGCCCGAACAGTTATCGGGTCGTGTCGGGCCAGGCGATGTAGGTCCGGCCCGCTAGCCCGATAAGAAATTTTATTTAAGAACTCGTTAATAATTCAGAACATCAAGCTATTGGACCCATGGTTTAAAAAATCAAACCGTACCACCCGGATAAATATTGAAGTTCAAAACTACTTTAAACTCTATGTTGAAGTTCAAAACTACATTTTCCACCATGGAAAAAAAATACTGAGACACTGTTTGTACCGGCCCGTGTCAGTACCGTACGATGCCGGTATATACGGATACCGGACGACCACCGAAATCAGTATTTTAAACCATAATCGGGCTGATGCGGTTCAGCGATTCGAGCTATAGGCTCGATGTATTATGATTCAATTATTTTTTTTCTAATTGTTATTGTGCTAATTGTCTTGTGCCGTGCTGGCCCATTTATTTTTCATTTATTTTTCATGTCATGCTGGGCCCGAGGTCCTAGGCCCGAACTTATTGGGCCGAGCTGGCCCTATATCCTCGGCCCAGCACGAATTGGCTGGTCTATTTGTAACAAACTCCAAATTAAAATAGTAAGCTTATTATGTTATTTAAGACATTTCCAACATCCATCATTGCATTTCGAGAAGCTAATCAAACAATCACAGAATAGTCTATAGTCTCAAATATCGGCAATTATGGGACGCCAACTCCAAAGAAACAAATAATTTATGATTAAGAAAATCATATACAATAATAAAGGAGCATCTGCAGACGTTTTAGGGTGAAAAAAATTATACTTCACTTAATTGTGAAAAACTTACTCCAGCATCTGCAGCAATAGGTTTCCCCAGACGTTTTAGTTCACCTTCAAGTTCAGCAATGGTCTTATTTATGAGCGACTGGATGCCTGGGATCCGGGATTTGATAACTTGTTCCAAGTGCTGCAATGGAATTATGATTGCAATTTATTTACTGAAAATTATTAACTCAAAAGCCAAACTTTAAATTGTTCAGTCCTGTTCTCATGGAAGAAATAAAGATTTGAAGGAACTGTAATACCTTGGACATCACTTTCCCTAAATACTCTGATCCCATCCTGTGAGCAAGGTGCCTGTATTCGGGTGTATTTGCAAAGTACTCTCTTTCTCTCCTCCTTGCAGCAATCATGTCCACATTCTTGTTTATATCAGCTTGGGAGCGATTAACAACACCAATCCAGGGGTATTGTAACCGATATGACTTTCCTTCCAATATCTAAGAAAAAAACAATAAATAAAACTCTTACAAAAGCAATAAGTACTATTAAAAAATAACTAACATGTTTGAGTTTCATAGAATCAAACAAATATCGAAAGCTTGAAACAATAGAAACAGAGATTTAACTAACATGTCAGAAGCTGTACTTCATTATTAGAAGAGTTAAGTTGGCAACTCCTGAAGGAGAGCTAGCTAAACAAGGCTCATAATTTCCACACAGATAGAAGACATTTACTGTAGCAAATTTTGATTTTTGAGTCACTAAGATCAGAAGCAAACAGAAGTTAGGTACAAGGAACTCAACTGACATGTAATACCAACAGTTCAAATAAGTAGATTAAAGAACCAAGAGAACAATAAGTGCCGGAAAAACATGTCAAAAATCATGCACTGAAACCAGAATCTAGCTGATACCGGAAACATGGATCAAACATTCGAATACCAGAAAATACTTAAGGGTATTTATCTGTCCAACCAAGGCATGGCCAGTATATACTATTTAATATTTTTATTATTCTTTTAGGCAATACTGACCAGGAAAGTTCCAAATCTCATACCAGTACAGATCTCGATAAGTAGCTGACAACGGTACGGGTATGTTACCAATACCATATCATACATACCAACACATGGTACCACATTGGACTCTACCAGACTGTAACAGTACATTTTTTTCATTTTACACTTCAAACAATCTTTTCCATAGATTTCTTCATGAAACTGAGACTGGGAGACACTTTGATAGGTTTGGAGATGTAACACAAGGGATTTGAGGGGTTTATATGCCTCAAACCTTCCGAGAAAACAGCTTTTAGCCATTGGAAAATGGTAAAAAAATTATCCAATGAGTACCATTCGGCGTGTACCATTTATACAAGCCCTCTGCTAGACTGCGCTAGACTGTACCAGTCTAGTACATTAGGTATAAGGCATGTACTGCCTGGTACAATGTTACTAAACCTCCTATGACCTTAGTATATAAAAGGAATACACATGGGGCAAAGAAGCAAGGAAAAGTCAAGTAGATAACTTGTCTTTATTTTTATTGTCTTTGTTGTTAGTTATTTTTGTTATTTGAGATTATGGCTGAATGTGGTAGTAGTGGGCCTAGTAGTTATACTCAAGGTTAGGAGTAGTGGGCAGAGTGTATGTTGTGTTTCCTAAATACTAGGTAGTTATGCTTAAGTTAAGGAATAGTGGGCAGCTATGCTTAAGTTAAGGAATAGTGGGCAAAATGGCATGTTCTGTAGGGGAAGTTACTTCTCCATGGAAGTATTTATTTGTTGATGTTGAATGAGAATTTGTTAATGTTGAATGAGAATGGATGGCAGAAAATTCCCGAGTCTTTGAGTACTTAACTCACAAGATCTTAGGTTCTCTCCAACGAGCCTAAACATAGGTCGGAAGAAGAAATGTGCTTCTCTTTCCAATGAATCCCTTCTTGCGCTTACACACATTTCTCCCAATCCATTATTTCACATACCCATAACTCTCTCTTACTCCCGGGACCATAACATACATTCAGTAAGGACCATATTGTAAATATACTGCCTTGTATCCATACTAATTTTTCAAAAAATCTGTAAATACCAATCATCCTAGGCAATCCAGTACAATATTTGAAACTATGATGACTGGTGCAGTTAGTATTTTCTGGTAGAACCATTTAAGGAAACTAGGGGTGTGCATGGGTATCGAGTAGACCCGGAACCGATTGGAACCTACCCGATCGGATAGGTTCGGGGTAGACCCGAATTAAATTCGGGTAGGGTCCGGGACAAAAATTAAAGAACCGGTTAAAACTAATTCCGATTCCAGGTCCAACACATAGGGGTACCTGGAACCGGAACCTGTTATGTTCCAAAATCTGTTGGAACCTGTTGCAATGGGGTATCCGGAACAAGTTCCAGGTGGGGTCCGGTTCTAGGGTAGGGTCCGGTTCTAGGGTAGGGTCCGAGTATCATGAAAAGTACAAGGTAACCGGACCCGCTCACCCCTAGAAGAAACCATCAGATGGATATTTGAAACCTTAACTTGGCCATTGTTCCATGTCCTTGTACACCTGTTGATGTCATAATGTTGATAAAAACAGGGGAGGATATTCATGTTAATAAATATAAACATTTTGCATTATTAGAATGCAGTTGTTTTCCAGTTTAAGAGGTAATATGTTGATGAAACAGACATGTGACTCAGTGGAACTTTTGCCTTGCACCTTCTTCAAGGGAATATGGGCATTATTTGCTATGCTTAGCAAAATATAGAAAAAAGCAAATAATTGAAGATAGCAAAAAGAAAGTAATTTCATTATTCAAGAGTCTGCAAATAGGGCAATGATTGAAGGCAGTCTTGAGACTGAGAATAGAAAGAAACTCATCTTATAAGAACATAACCAATTGCAGAGTAGCAGCTAAGTTCAAATGGACATAAAAAAGCTCTCAAAAGCAATCAACTTACTTCGACAGCATCAGTACCCTTGTCCATAAGATCAATCTTGGTTAGCACACCAAATGTCCTCTCACCTAGATTAAGACGGAAACATAAAATTAAGCACACATTGAATCAAAAAAGTAAATAAATAAATATATAAAACATAACGCAAACAAGTTCTTCTATTTGCACCTTAAATCTGACAGAGGGCATTTTATTCTAGCCAAAAGGTACATTTGCCATCAAAGGGTTGTCTATGGTCATCAATGATGAGGATTTCTCACTTTCTTTGTTAAAAAGCAAACCATTGGGTGGAAACTAACAGAAGCTCCACTAAAGTTCTAAATTGTACCCTAATCATATCCTTGGCCAAATAAGCTATTATTTCCAATCAAACTGGGTAAAGATCATCAGTTAGCAGGTTTGAATAATCAGTAGGCAACTTGTGCAAATTATACAAGAGCAAACTTAAATAATAACTTTAAGAACATACACAATGCATTAATATGAGTGTTGATCACTTATTTTGCATGATCACCAAGACATACCCTTAGGGTCTACTTCACGCGAGATCTTGATTGCATCAGATGTAGCAAGGTCTTGATTGGCTGGTGAAATAGCAAGAATTATACAATTGGGCTGAAAATGAAAAGGAAAAAAAGTCATTTATCCATTGTAGTATAAGCCTCAACAGCAACAAACAGGATGTTCATCATAATTGGAAAAAGCGAAAAAAACAATATAGACTGCAACAAAGAATATAAAATCTAGATCACACCAAAACAAATGAGACAGAGCTCCAGCACAAATATATGCATCACCTTCTCAATATATGAGCGAACCATATTCTCAATATCAGCCACAATACTATCAGGCTGGCCCTCTGCAAGAGGTATGACAAGTAAAAAAGCATTTTAGCAAAAATAAAACCAATATGAATTCTAACAATCATGACAAGTGACATACCAACAGCCACCTTTGTAAGTCCAGGAAGATCAATGAGTGTCAAGTTCACAACTGTAAAACTTCAAATAATTAGTAATGAATTACCTACTGCTCTTAGCCATGACACAGTAAGACATAAAGAACAAATGGCCATAATATTAACTGCAAAATAATTAACACCATAATTTGCATGGTTTAAGCTACATATCCAATGTGAACCTCACTACTAAACTAAGCTACATATCCAATGTAAACCACATGATAAAAAATAAGATAGAATCACCATTTTCTTTATCACTAACCTGTCATGACCATTAAGCTACATATCCAATGTGAACCTCACTACTAAACTAAGTACAACATTGTACAAACCAGTTATCTTCCAAATTGTTAAAACAAATCCATCTGCTGCCCTGATCAATTTATGTAGCATATAAGCATGTTCAGGAGAAAATGATGGCTTCTATAAAATACTTAATCATGTATGGTTCAGTGTCAAACTCAATAGCAGCCAGTATAGGTTTGACTCTCAAACAACCGAGTACAACATAGACATTGCCTACTGAAAATTAGTCTGGTTATATTGCATAATGCATGCCCCCATAAGCCTATTCGCCTTCCAGGCAGGAATTAAAACTTAGACATAAATAAACATACATTAGAGACATTATTTTTAGTAAATATTTAAATGCATGCATATGGAAAATAGGTCCAAACAAAATAAGACAACAGCCTTGCTGTCTCACCATTAGGTGAATAAATGCTTAGATGAATTGGAACAGGGGAAATTTGCTTTGAACGACCAGTCTCTCTATCTGTTTCATCCTGGATCTCCTTCCTAACGAGAGCTGCATTAAAATAAAAACAAGCATCTTATTAGATCAAGAACCATTCAGAAGATATTACAAATTTCTGAGATAAAAACCTGATTCATATCAGCAAACAGAAAAATGGATCAGCAAGAGGAATAATTTGGTCAAACCAAAAAAGAAAACCATTGAATGGCATATTTCTGGCAGTCAAAGATTGATCAAATAA
Organism: Canna indica; assembly: GCA_034359265.1. Taxonomy (NCBI): domain Eukaryota; kingdom Viridiplantae; phylum Streptophyta; class Magnoliopsida; order Zingiberales; family Cannaceae; genus Canna; species Canna indica. The sequence goes on along the minus strand of CP136895.1, from coordinate 52,932,019 downwards.
ACTTTATTGCAGGATTTATGTGCCATAAGACAAGCAAGAGTGCCACCAAAGTACCATAAATCCATATACACAATATTCAGGATATGCATACATACTAATGATATTCCTATCTTCTATCTCTATTCTCTCTTATTGAATATAATTTCAGACATGCATAATATAAACACAAATCTGAATAACAAAGATCGTCAGAAAATTAACAGCAGCATGCTAATTGAAGTATAACATAATTTCAAGAAACTAGAAAATTGGAAATCCAGAATAAGAAGAAAAAACAAATACAATTGATGAGTGAGTGTCAAGCTCAAACATTAGATTTCATTCCAAAAAAATGGATTCTGATGAATGAACAAAAACCTGCATGAAAAAACACTTCTACACAAGTAAACAACTAAATTTTGGCTTTTGCAAAAAAAACAACTAAATTGTGGCAATGTTATGTTAGGATTAGCTTAAAGTCACTTTAACTTCTTTGATTGGAACAACATTAGTCAATAAGAAGTTCAACTAAAAACAAAAGCATTTAAACAATAAACAGTAAATTGGACAAGAACATCCAAAATCCTAGCCAAAAGCAAATTATACCACTTTTTGTTGAAGACAGAACTACTTTTTATTAATATTGGATGGAATAAGCCGGTTGCAACCAATGTCAAGACAGAAATAATGAAGTTTTGGTCAATAGTTACTAAACCCTAATACGGCATTTGTTTTACCAGATAGCATAAGAGGAGTGTTAAAGTACCACATTGGTTAAAATATGGCCAAGATAGCCTTTAAATAGTTTGGGCAATCCTCTCCCCATGAGCTAGCCTTTAACACACCCCCCTCACGCCCAGGATTGGACATCTGGAGCGTGGAATTTTGCAGGACGGGACATCTACGGGTGGCACAATATCAACCACAGGACAAGCTCTGATACCATGTTAAGAAATTAGTGGGTCTAACTCACCCCAAAAGCTAGCTCTTGATGAGAGAGCCTGAGGGGCGAGCGAAGAGGAAGATCTCATAGCGAGGCTTGTGGCGGCTATTCATCGGCTCTCTCTATTTCTACCTCACACGCCTGTGAGAAGCGCAAACGACGAGGCACACGACTTCTCTCTTCACACCCGAAATCTGCCGCCACAAGCCTCGCTATGAGATCTTCCTCTTCGCTCGCCCCTCGATCTCTCTCCTCAAAACTCAAGGGCTAGCTTTTGGGGTGAGTTAGGCCCACTAATTCATTAACATGGTATCAGAGTCTATCCTGTGGTTGATATTGTGCCACCCGCAGATGTCCAGTCCTGCAAAACTCCACGCTCCAGATGTCCAATCCTGAGCATGAGGGGGGTGTGTTAAAGTCCCACATTGGTTAAAATATGGCCAAGATAGCCTTTAAATAGTTTGGGCAATCCTCTCCCCATGAGCTAGCTTTTGGAGTGAGTTAGGCCCACTAATTCCTTAACAAGGAGGATAGTATATAAAGGAGGAATTAAGTAGAATAAAAAATGAGGAGAGATTAGGAAAGATTATTTTATCTGGTGTACCCTAGATATAACATCAAATTTATTGGCATGTAATTCTGCTCCTCTCTAACCACTTCAAACAAACTACCCCTTACCCTATCCACCCTTATACCATACAACAAGCGTGCCTTAATGGTAAGTGGAAACTTTGGGATAAACTGACTTGAAATTGGTAAAATCAATTTAATTAATGCTACAATACTTTGTATTCGCTATCATCTGAAAATAATCTACTCTTGATGAAGTAGTTTATGCTCTTAAGAAATAATGTGTTAGCCTACATGTTCTGAGTAAAGAGTCCAGAATCTTTTCTAAAGTGATTAAGAAGTTACTTCATCAACAGACAAGATTACCAAAATCTGTGAACCTCTTCCTTGGCAGGTGCATGAACTCAGCATATTCTCTGTCTCCATCGATCTTATGTAGCTGAAGTACAAGGGGACGTCTTGTAACAATTCCTATGACATATAATGGTTTCATTAATGGACAATCAACCAAATTAAATCACTGAAAAAATATCTAATGCAGAGTTTCAGTGTTACCTGAACCCCTAGGTAGGAAGTCCTTCCCTACTATGCTTTCCAGTACAGAAGATTTGCCAGAACTCTGAAATACAATCATATAAGAAAACAGAGTGAATTATCATGAGCTCTGAATTCAGCAACCAACTTCTTTGCCGCAAGCAAAGAAGTTCATTAGTCTAAACTTTTCTGATGGATGAAAGACATGCCAAAACAAGATTACAAGAAAATAAAAGAGCGATCTTAGGTCTAATGATAACATAAAGCAGCATAATATAAATCACTAAGTGCATTGGAGCTTAAAAGGGACACAATGAAGACCTTTGTCAAATCAACATGAAAAATCCCATTCGTCGAACTTAGATAAAGGATGCATGACTTTCTCTTTTACATATATCATTTTAAGCCAACTAAATATAACATCGACTTGTAAATTTGTTGCTGTTGAGAAAATCTTGGACAATTGGTACGGGCCAAAACAGAAATCATTTTACAGTGGCAGTCTAACCATGTTAACACGAAAAAACCGAAAAAAAAATTGTTGTTACATTAGAAAATAAAAAAACATGGACAAAAGACCATTTGCACCTTTAACAGAGTAGTAAATATATGGTGTCAAGGTCAAGGTGATCACCAAGAAAGGAGAGAAACCAGAATTAGGCATAGAATAAGTTAGCTTCAATCGTGTGACTCGTGTCAAAAACCATGATTCAAAATCAAGTCTGCTGAAGAAACTGCCGCCAAAGAAATCAGAACAAGCAAAAAAGAATGATCTTTCTGTAAGAACTAAGAATACATGTTCCGATTCAAAGCAACAAAGATTTACCACTATCACTCAAAACCCTAGGACCAACAAATAAGAACACATCGCAGCAAGGAAGAGGAGAAGGGGCAAGAACCCAAAAGAAAGTTAAAAGACAGTAACAGAGGACAAAGATCTGGGAGGTACTCACCTGTCCACCAACGACGGCGATCGCCGGCAGCGAATCCCACAGCGTCGGGAGGGCGCTCTCCTCTCCATGGTCGCCTAGAGCAGTGCAAGCTCTCTGGAGCTTGTTAACCAGAGAGATCAAACTCTCCATAACCTCTCCCGATCAGATTATTCTCCCCACAAAAGACAATGAAATTAAGAATCTAACTCGATCCTGACGGAATCAAGCAGGGAATCGGTAAAGATAGGGCGAAGGGTCTACAGATCCGCGATGAGGAAGGAGAAAAGAACTGGATCGAGAGGAGGCAATCGAGGGGGAACGACTCCAACCTCGTCACCGCAGATGAAATGGCAAATGGCTGTTTCGAAGTAACCGAAAGTACACGTTAGTAGTAAAAGTTTCCGGCCACGGATTGCGTGAACGAGACGGGGTGAAGTAATTTTGAGACTTGACTTAGGTCGGAATGATCTCAGCCGTCCGATGAAGCGGGTGTTGGACTGTCCGTTCGACTTCTTATTGGAGTTTGGTTTGATTTCGCTGTCGAGTCCAACATCCGACAGCTGGCCGTCGGATTCGGATCCTCGGTCCACACAGATTTTTTTTTTCTGCAGATCTGTCCACACGGATTTGAAATTTTCGAACTGCTGGACTCAGATTGAACTCTCGATCGAGATGAGAAATTTTTCTTACTTTTCAGTGGAGTTTGGCAAGTAAGTTTTTGTAATATTACGTCATCGACGACCGATGGTGGAGTGATCTCGCTGATGTAATGTTGATATTAGTCATCGCTAATAATATTATAAGTGACAGTATTACAACGGATATGTGACTCATCTACAATGGCCACAAATCTACATTAGGGTCAAGGAAACACTAGATTCTCTTAAAAAATTTCAAAATAATTAAGTGTTAAAAGATAATTTGATAATTTTTCAAAAAAACCTACCATATATGATGAGATTGTAGAGGGTTATTTAAGTCCAAATCATTTTTATTAATCTACTTATAGGTTGGTTGTTAGACATTTGGGTATCTTGTTAAGTCTTGAGTTTGATTCTTAACTTAGCATTTTATATACATTGTTTCTCCTGTAATAGTTGAATATAAAGCTCATTTTTTTAAAAAAAAATTAAATCCTCAATTAATTTTTTACCACGTGCAAAATATTCTCCATTAATTTTTTATCTCTAAAGCTCTAATATTAATTTCATTCATAATATATTTTTGTATATTAGTTGTCAATTATACTTATTTCGCTGAGTTGTGTGGACTTTTATTGATAAGTTATTCAATATATAATTAAATAATTAATTTGTTCATTAAGTACTCAAAGAGAATTTTCGGCAATAAATTAAAAAATATATTGTACTTCATTTACGATTGTGAATTTTATTTAATGGGAACATAAATTTAAAAAAATATGATTTTTGTTAATCATCTATATTAATTATACAATACAACTTCATAAGGAATGAAATTTATTTTTACAATATTTATTATATATTCAAGTTAATATAATATCAAGTATTATTATTGTACCAAAGAGTAGTTATTCTTCTACTAGTCCTTGCAATTTTGTCACTAGTTTTTTTGTTTTCTTCATATGATAGTCTAATAAAGTTGGCCCTTAGGCGGGCAAGACAAAATCTCTATCATAGTATAGTCTACTTTGATTTTCAAGAATTTCAACATTATGACCTTCTACAAGAAGTATAATGCTACGATGATCGATAAGTTCAACTATCTTATCACTCTCAATATCATCATCTACGATTGAGTTATTTTTGTTAGATGTGAATTTTTCTTCTTGTATTTGACTCATTGTTTAGATATCATTTGCTATAATACATAATATCTATTTTTTATCTCTAAAAAATACAATAGTTGAAATCGTTGACCCTCTTAGTTAAATTTTTATTTTTGTCAATATCAAAAGTTGCCTATCGTCAAATAGTCATTATTGATTTGTACTCCCTCCATCCCAAATTGATTTGTACTCCCTCCATCCCAAATTAAGTGTGGTTTATAATATTAGCACAAAGATTAAGATGTTTATTTAATAGCCTAATTTCTAGCAAAAAAATATTATTTGACTAAATTACCCATGGTGCGACCCCTACATTCAAAGAATTAATGTTGAACTCTTTAACTACTCAACTTATTTCTTCTTTCGTGCTTTTTAAGAGGTAAGAGAGAGATATAAACAAACACCTACTCCTGGTGTTAATTTAGTTAGCTTGATTAGTTAAGGGTGAATAGTATGTTCACTAAATTTTTCGCCTAGATTAGTTTTAAACGTTTCTTACAACACTTAGGCAAGTTATCAATTTAACGACTAAATATGAAAGCGATTAATAAAGCAATTAACATAAACAAAGATAAATAATACTAACACAATGATTTATAGTGGTTCAGCCTCAATACCTACTCTAATACCTAAGCACCCCACCTAGGATTTCTAAACTAGTTTAACTAGATTAATTAGTTTCCTTACAAAGAGGAATTTACACCGGAGAGTCTCCACTCTCAAACCGAAAGTACTTCCACACCTAGAAGTATTCTGTCTTCCTACCGAGAGCACTCTCCCACCTCAACCTAGGGATAACTCAACTAATCATAATAAACTACGTTTACACCGGTGAATTTAAGCCTTAACACCAAGACAACCACCATCGCAATCAATCTAGCACTCTAGGTTTAACACAAACTCACATACAATAAAATAAACAACAAAATACAACACTAAAGGAGCAATAAATTAAATAATAAAGTACTTAGCTCCATAATAAGATTCCTAGCTTTCTCTTGATGCCTTTGATAATGAAACAATAAAAAATGCTTAATCAAAGAGATGAGATATCAAAGCTAGGGTTTTCACAAGAGTTGGCTCAATAAAGCTTAGGATTTATCAAAACAATGTCTCAAGAGGGTTAGGAGTGATCAAGATGCTCTTGAAAGGCTCTCATGGCTTTGTATTTATAAGCCATAAAGAGAAAAGCTAAGAAACACCTCTCAACAGGCATTTTTCTGCTTGTTGGACGCTGCCCAGTCGGTCGACTGTAGGCTTCTGTGGCTTTAGAACCCTTGCCAGTCGATCGTTCGGTCGACTGGCCATAAAGTACCGATACGCTGCCTATTGTACATGTACTTTATCATTCAATTTCAGCCGGGTTCTTTCTTTGGTTTGGGTTTCAGATTACGGGTTTGGTTCTTTAGGGGTGTTAGCATCATAATGAGGATTTTACAATTTATCTAAACACACTAAACGTAGACTCTATCTTCCGGATGAACTCGAGCGCGTTGACCAACGTCCTTCCGATTTTCCGATTTCTCTTATATTTCCGATCGCGAACTTCGTGCGTCAACCGATATGAAACTTGAAAATAATTCTCCATGAAATCATTAGGTTCATATTTGTTATCATCAAAACCGAGATAAAGACCAAGGTTGAAACCCTTAGGCCAACAGTTTGTCGTTTCCTACTTTTCTATGCTATATATGAATGGATGGTTGAGCTCTTCTGTCCCTGTAGCCAAAATTGAATAATGAATGATTTTTAGCTTCTCTAACTTGGCCAAGTTCATCTAGTTTATTCACGTGGTCTTGTACTTCTTAAACATTTATCTTTATAATGAATTTGTTTAACATAATAGCATATTCCTATAATAATTGTTGCTTGGTCAAGTTCATCCAGTTTATTCATGTGGCCTTGTGCTTCTTAGACATTTATCTTTATAATGAATTTGTTTAACAGAATAGCATATTCCTATAATAATTGTCTATAGATCATCTTTAAAGGTGTGTCAAGAGATGAACAAAACTTTTTCAAGTTTAAGTGTTACCATGATCTCTTTTAGTTGCTCATCCAAGTAATCACGTATATAATTGGACTAGACTAATACTATTGAGTTCGGTCGAATTAGACTCAGTAGCGCCCCACAACCCAAATCAAGCCGAGACCAAACGGCTCTACCCGTAGGCTCCACTCAACCATACTCTTAAACTTGAATTGAGCCAGACCGAATGGTTTCGCTCGGAGGCTCCACCCAGTCATACAAGGACATTCACGTCATTCCTTATCACGAGGGATATACCATTATAGGCCCGCAATCTCTAGGATCAGCCTCGACCTATTCTGAGCAATATCTCCATGAGATTGTCGGACGACATCATCACCTCCACCTGCAATAAATACAGACACGGTACGCCTCAAGTAACCTAAATTCCATTTTCATTACCATCATCTTAGAATCCTACTAACTTAAGCGTCGGAGTATCTTTTACAAGTCCCCCTACCGTCGTAGATGCACCTGACCATGAGAGACACCAAGTCGGACCAGACTACTCCGATCCATAGGCAATAACATTTGGCGTCCACCGTGGAGCCGAGTAAAATTTACCTCCCCCATAATGGTTGGAACTATGAGCCAAGTGACCGCCACAACACGCCAACGGCAACGCCCCGACGGCGACGATCATTTGCAGCCTATTGACACTGAAACAGTAAGAAGCAGCGCTCTGACACCAACCCAACTCTCCCCAAAAGCATCCCAGCGTCACATAAACGATCGGGAGACAGAGAACCAGTGGTTAGTAGCCCAAATCGAGATGCTGACGAGAAAGCAATCGCTCAGAAAGAGGACATCGGTTCCGTCTTCCAAGATGACATCTCCAGCACACTCTGTTAGTGAAGAGAGAAAGATTCCAAAGCCGTGGAGGTTGCAACTACCCTCCCTATTGACGCGGGACCTTTCGCCCGAGAGCAAGTTGCCTACCACTCTCACGCCCTATGATGGATGGGTGACCCCACAATACACTTGACAATATTTAGGACCATGATGCTCTACAATGGAGTGATCAACCCTACTCTCTACAGATCTTTTCCAACTTTATTGGAGAAAATCGCTATACTATGATTTGCTTCCCTCCCACTGAAGTCTATACACTCTTTCGCAGATCTCTACCATGCCTTCCTCAACTGATTTTCCTCATCTCGGGTCTACTACAAAATAGAGGACGCCCTCCACTACGTCAGACAAGGGAAACATGAGCTCCTAAGGGAATACATATGCAGGTTTCAGGCTACAGCTGCCGAAATCCTGAATCTCAACCCCCGAGTCGGGCTCTACTCCATCAAATACGGGCTAAAGCCCGGACACCTCGTTGACCAGATCGCCCGATAAAACCCAGGGATATGGTCGAGTTCCAAGAGAAGGCCGCAAGCTTCATAGAGATGGAATAACTTCGTGAGGCCAGAAAGGCTGACAAATAGAACATCAAAGATATTATCGTAGACAAAAAGTTCAAAAGTGCGGATAAAAAAAGCAAAGGCTGCAACCGTCGCGAATAGAATAACTGTAGAGGGTCGAGGTTACCACCTCGCCCGAGCACCCGATATGAAAGGTACACTCCACTCAACACCAGGTGAGAGACCATCCTACAAGAGGTCTACCACCTACAGCTGCTCAGACCCTCTAATAGCCCTAAAAGGTTAAAGCCTTCATTCAAAGGTGACAAAAGTAAGAGGTGTGAATTCCACCGAACCTACGGACACACCACCTAAGAATGTGTGGTCCTCCGGGATCAGATTGAGCGCCTAATCAGAGAAGGTCACCTCGACCACTACATCTGGCACGTCGAGAGTCGCGACCGAAGCCGATAGAACCACCGACAGCACCGAAGTCCTAGTGGGACACAATCACCGAACAACACAGACAAGCACGATGACTCTAGGACCGAACAACCTCATCCCGACATCTGGGGAGTCATTGACTACATTACATGCGGATTTGCCGGTGAAGACAATATTGGAATACAACCATCCCAAATTATCATGATTGTCGATTGTTGGGTGAAATGACCACACTAGAGGGTGGTGAATAGTATGTTTACTAATCAATTAGCCTAAATTCGATTTTAATCGTTTCTTTGATTACTTTAGGCAAATTATAATTCGACGACTAAATGCAGAAGTGATAAATGATAAAGCAATTAAAACAAATAAAATATCAATGTAAACACAAGAATTTATAGTGGTTCGGCCCCAATGCCTACTCCACTACCTAAGCACCCTGCTTAGGATTTCCAAACTAATTTTACTAGATTTTCTTATTACCTTTACAACAAGGACGATTTCACCGGAGAGTCTACGCTCTCACACCGAAGGCACTTCCACACCCGGAAGTCTCCGACTTCCTACCGAGAGCACTCTCTAACCTCAATCCTAAGGACAACAAGAACAAATCCTAGTAAACTAAGTTTACAATGGTGGGTTGCCTTAACACCAAGGCAACCACCAACTCAATTAAACCTAGCAATCTAGGTTTACACACTTGATGTACAGTCAAAATAAACAACAAAAATACAATAACAATTGGAGCAATAAATCGATCAAACTATACTTAGCTCCAAAAGACACTCCCTAGTCCTCTTGATACCTTGAGATGATGAATCGATAAATCTTGAAGGCTAAATCAAAGTGTTATCCTAGAAACTATGGATTGTAGAGGGATGGCTCAAGAAATGCTTTAGAATGATCAAGAATTGGCTCAATGTAAGCTTGGATCAATTGTTAAGAGTGGTTAATGAAGGATGGAGATGAGTATTTATAACCCCTCAATGAAACGATAGCTCAACGGGCGGGAAACTAGCCGTTACCATCGCTCGGTCGCTTGCCTGTCGATCGTCGGTCGACCGACTGATCGATCGCTGCCCTTTTGTGACTTAATCGGGTTGTTCGGTCAACCGACGGGTCGACCGAATGAGTCGTAGGCTCATCAATCCCCAATTCGGTCGATCAATTGGTCGATCGAAGCCGTTATGCTAGAGTCGCAATTCTGTGATCCTCAATCTGGTCGATCGATCGGTCGACCGATGCACATTTTGCCAACTTTTGGCCTCTGTCGATCGACCGAACCTAGACTGGGCAGTTTGGTTACTTGGTTTTCTTTGCTTGTTTGCTCGTTTCTAATTTCGTCTTCGCTAAGTCTACTTGTATAACATTCATTAACTTTAAGTCTACTTGGTTAATAACTTAAAAACATAAATGTTATATAAGGATTAGCCCCCATTTGGATTCAATAAAAATATCTAAACAATCAAAATCCCTAAGAATCAAAATCTAGTTTTTGGGGTCTAGTACATATTTCGGAAAATAGAACTTTTCTAATTTTTTGGGTCAAATAAGGGTAGGCTAAAGGCTTCCAAAAATTCCTAAAAAATACCTCGTTATCTAATTTTAACCCAATGAACAATTACCGCCATTTTTTATGTTAAGAAACTATCTAGGTCATATAGCCCTCCAAGGAGCTCCCTAGGCTTAGTGAATTTAGGGCGATTTTCGGGTTTTCATGTTTTGGGGTTCGGGATAGGTTTTAAGGTTCTTATGCATCATCATGAGGATTTACAGTATAAACTAGGCACCTTAAACCTAAACTCTAACTTCCCGAATAATTCGAGCGCGTCGACCAATGTCCTTCCGATTTCTCGATTTCTCCAATCGCGGACGTTGTGCGCTAATCGATATGGAACCTGAAAGATTTCTCAATTAAATTATTAGTTCCATGTTTGTTATCATCAAAATCGAGATTAAGACCAAGGTTGAAAACCTTAAGCCAACATCGACGACGCGACTTGTCTGCAAGGGCTACGTACATCAACCTCGGTAATATTTTTCTATGATACTGACTTTCAGAAAATCGATAGGAATTTATATGACCCCATTATTATTTCTGTAATTACTGTCGATTTCCTTATGAGGAAAGTCTTGGTAGATCAAGGGAGTTCAACTGACGTCCTCTTCTACCCAACACTCGAAAAAATGAGTATTAGCGAATATTCAATGCACCCGTACCATGGAGAATTGGTCAGCTTCTCGGAAGGCCGCGTGGACGTCAAAGGCTATTTATGGTTGACGACAACGTTTGGCTCTCCAACAGGAATAAGGACGATAGACATAGTTCCTCGTCGTTCATTGCGTAAGCCCTATAAGCCCCTACCACATGATCTTGGGCCAACCCTCCTTAAATAACTTGGGAGCCGTCGTATCGATCGTCCATCTCGCCATCAAATTCCCTATCTCAAAGACAAATGTTGGAGTAATTCATGCAAACCAGAAGGAAGCCCGCGTGTGCTACAACTAATTCCAGAAGCTCAGGCTGGTTGAACCCCAACCCTGAATCTCAGACCTGGATCCAAAGGGAAACATCTAAGAGTGGCCCCAGCCTGCCGACAACTTAGAATCTGTGCAAATCAAGATATCCCCCAAACCGGTACCTTATGTGGGAGCACACCTCCCCGACGAGCTCAAAGCTCAACTCAGTACTCTACTCAAAGACAACGTCGACCTCTTCGCATGGACACTAGCCGACATGCCGGTGATAGATTCCCAAGTCATCTGCCACAGATTGGCCATTGACCCCCAGGTCAAACCGGTGGCCCAGAAGAAAAGAAAGCTCGAAATCGAGCGACAACGAACATCACTTGAAGAAACTGGGAAGATACTAAAGGCAAAATTTATCAGAGAAATCTGATTTACCACGTGGCTCACAAATGTCATGATGGTCAAGAAGCACTTAGGGGAGTGGCGGATGTGCATCTACTTCACAAACCTCAATAAGACCTACCCAAAGGACTCTTACCCGTTGGCAAGCATAGACAAACTTGTAGATGGGGATACCAGTACTTAAACTTAATGGATGCCTATTTAGGGTACAATCATATTCGAATACACCCGAAAGATGAATGGAAAATGACATTCATTACCAAGCACACAAACTTCTATTACAAGGTGTTGCCCTTTGGGCTTAAAAATGCACGAGCCACGTATCAGCCCCTGATGAACAAGGTTTTCAAAAAACAAATTGGACGCAACATGGAAGTGTATACCGACGACATGGTTGCCAAAACGTCAGCCACCGGAAACAATTGCAACGATCTCATCAAGATCTTCAGCTACTTAAGCACTACAACACGAGATTAAACCCAAAAAAGTGCACCTTTGGAGTTCACAGCGACAAATTCCTCGGCTTCATATTAACACACCGAGAAATTGAAGCCAACTCGGAGAAGTGTCGATCTATCCAAGAGATGTGGAGCCCGCGCAGTACAATAACTCATGGGGAGGATGGTCGCTCTATCCAGATTCCTCTCGAGGTCGGCCGACCAAGTCGCCACTTTCTTTAAAATTCTAAGGAAGAAACAAGACTTCCACTGGGATGAAAAATGCGAACAAGCTTTCGAGGAATTCAAATACTTCCTCACCAACCCACTGGTCCTGGACAAGCAACAACAGGGAGAAACCCACTTTGTTGGATGAAATGACCACACTAGAGGGGGGGGTGAATAGTGTGTTAACTAATCAATTAGCCTAAATCGGATTTTAATCGTTTATTAAATTATTTAGGCAATTCACAATTGTACGACTAAATGCGGAAGCGAGTAATAAAGATAATCAATGCGATACACAAAGAAAATAATGCTAACACAAGTATTTATAGTGGTTCGACCCCAATGCCTACTCCACTACCTAAGCACCCCACTTAGGATTTTCAAACTAAGTTTACTAGATTAAATTGTTTCCCTTACACAGAGGACTTTGACCCGAAGAGTCTCACTCTTAACCTAAGGCACTCCCACACCCGAAAGTCTCCGCCTTCTTACCGAGAGCACTCTTCCACCTCAACCCTAAGGGACAACTCAACTAATCCTAGTAAACTATATTTACACAAGTGGCTTTACATCTTCTAAACCAAGGTAACCACTTACACACAATACCTAACACTAGGTCTTCTTACAAGCTCAAATACAAAGAAATAAATAAAAAAATACAATACTAAATGGAGCAATAAATAATACAATAAGATACTTAGCTCCACAACAAACTCCCTAGTCCTCTTGATGCCTCAAGGTGATGAATCGATGAAGCTTTGAAGGCTATATCAAGGAATGAGATATCAAACTAGGGTTTTTCCAAGTAATGGCTCAATGGAAGCTTGGAATTGATCAAGGATGACTCAATGAAGTATAGGAGTGATCAAAAGTATCAAAGGAAGGCTTAGGCATTGGTATATATAGAGCTAAGAGGAATGCTCGGGTGAAGCAGCGCTCAATGGCACGAAATCTAGCCGTTTTTCCCCATTCGATCGATTATCGGTCGATCATCAGTTGATCGATCGATCGGTCGATCGAAGTAGCCACTGCTAATTTTTGGCACACTTCGGTCAATCGAATTGGCTACTGCCAGTTTTTGACACCATTCGATCGACCGACTGGTCGATCGAAACTAGGCACACTGCTTTGTTTGGATTTCTTTGCTTTGTTTGCTTTCTTATATAACATTTCTCAAATTTTGGTTAATAACTTTAAAATATAAATGTTATATAAGGATTACCCTCCATTTGGATTCAATAAAAATATCTAAAAAATCAAAATCTAGATTTTGAGGTCTAGTACAAATTTCTGAAAAATGAAAATTTCCTAATCTCCCGGGTCAAATATGGGTAGGCTAAAGGCTTCCAAAAAAATCTTTAAAAATACCTCGTTATCTAATTTCTACCCAAGGAATAATTATCGCCATTTTTTATGTCAAGTAAATGTCTAGGTCGTATAGCCCTCCAAGGAGCTCCCTAAGCTTAGTGAATTTCAGTACGGTTTCCGGTTTTTCATATTTTGGGATTCGGGGATGGTGTTTGGGTTCTTATACATCATCATGATGATTTACAACATAAACTAGATACCCTAAACCTAGACTCTATCTTCCCGACGAATCCGAGCACGTCGACCAACGTCCTTCTGATTTTTCGATTTCTCCTATATTTTCGATCGAGGACGTCGTGCGCTAACCGACTTGGAACCTGAAAGATTTCTCAATGAAATATTAGTTCCATATTTGTTATCATCAAAACCGAGATTAAAACTAAGGTAGAAAACCTTAGGCCAACACTCTTCCTCTACCTCAGTCACAGAAAGTGCCCTTAGTCCGATCTTGATCCAAGAGCAGGGAAAAGATCAAAAACTGATTTACTTTGTCACAAGATCCTCTAGGGACCAGAAACCAGAAACCAGATACCAGAGGTTAGAAAAGCTTGTCTTTGCATTGGTCATCTTGGCCCAAAGATTAAGGTCGTACTTTTAAAGCCACCACATCCAGGTGCGTACATAGCAACCAATTAGATAGGTATTGGCTAAACTCGAACTTGCCAGTCGAATGATATCTTGGTCAGTAGAACTTTGAAAGTTCAACATCGAATATCAGCCCAAGGGCCCCATTAAAGCCCATGCTCTAGTCGACTTCATCGCTGAATTCGCCGACCAAGAGACACCTCCAAACAGGTCGAGACTTGGATGCTATTCGTGGATGGTGCCTCCAACGAAAAAGAAAGCGAAGCTCGGCCATCGCGTCACTACTTACAGCCTCAGAGCCCTTTTATGACCCCTCGCGCGCGATCCTGCCTTACGCTCCTCGGCGAGCTCAGCTTGAATCCCCCCCCGAGTGCGGTCCTCGGCCCCAGAGCCACTATTTTCAGCCTTATAGCCCTTATACGACCCTCGCGTGCGGTCCTGCCTTACGCTCCTCGATGAGCTCGGCTTGAACCCCCAAGTGCAGTCCTCAGTGCCAGAGCTGTTCAGCGCCAGAGTTGTCACTTCTGGCATGTCACACCCCAAATCTGATATGACTGGCCAAAGTACGTCACATACCCCGAAGCCTAACCCAACTCAAACCACAACGTAATAAATAACCTAAATAATATATATAATATTTAAAAGAGATAAAATAGAGATTCGTTTTTAAACCAAACCATAGACTCAATAAAATATAAAGTGTTCAAGTTACTTAAAGAAACTTTAATCAAAGAACTAAGACACCTAAAAGTAAATAAAATACGGAAACAATGACCCGAGTCTACATGACTCAACAACACAAAGAAAGATAAAATGACTCAGGTATCCCCCTCGACCACGACGTGTCACGAGACCCACTGCACTGTCGCTACCAGTCGCGCTACTGCACCTCGGTACTTCTCTGATCTCGCTCAGGTGCTGAAAAACAACAAAAATGAGGGGTAGTCTAACTAGGACTTAGTGAGTAGACCAGTCCTCATTTCCACCATATCATCATCATGCAATCAATAATAATAAGGAAGCATAATATAAGCAGTAGATGACAAAATACACCATAAGCTTATCTACTACCTTGCGAATGATAACAACATCCACCACAGATAAATAATCACAATGCAATAACACAACCACATGAATGATCACCAGACCCGTCGATCTCTCATAGCCACGTGGGGTAGGTAGACGATGTGGCCGCCGAACTACCACCTAGCTCAGTGCCGTCTCTTTGGGGTATGCACTCCCCTCATCGACACTGGCTCTTCTGGACCATCTCTTTGGGGCATACATTCCCCTCACCAGTCAAGTCTCCGGACTATCTCTTTGGGGTATGATCTCCCCTCACCAGTCGGACTTTCGGAATAAAACCAACGTTGTCTCTTTGGGGCATATCCTCCCCCCTCACCAGCGAGTCTACTAGGAAATGCAACAGGCACATCACACGCAGATATATATAAACGTAAGATGCGCTAAAAAATAATAACAAGATGAGTTAAGGACATACCTCAACCTCCACATCCTCATTTCATATAACCTACAACTCAGGGGCCCAGTAAAGGAGTGCCATTAGGCGTGGAAGGAACGTAGGAGGACTCATGCACCAGCCCCTACGTGGGGAGACTTCCGGAGCGCCATCATAGAAAAGTACCTACCCATGAATGTTTGCGAGAGGCGGGCAAGGGAGTTTGAGCAACTTCACTAAACAACCAGCATTACAGTGTCAGAGTATGAGATCGAGTTCACACAGCTATCCCGTTATCACCCATCTCTAGTAGTGACCGAGGCAGACTGAGTGAGACGGTTCATGGAGGGTCTGATGGTTCAGATTGGCAGTCTGGTTCACTACACCGAGGACACCACCTTTGTTCATGTGGTGGACGAGGTGATGCGGAAGGAATCTATAGTACCCACTGACTGACAGGATGGACCAGCCCAGAAGAAATTCAGACAACACTGTTAGGAGGACAGGCGCACCAAGTCTGAGGGTGTCAGCACTGGGATGGCGCGTCCGTTGAGTCAGGGATAGTGGAATTTTAGGGGCCGTGCACGAACAAGACCATTGACAGCTACTAAGAGTGCATCAGTACTAGGAGGACAAAGAGGCGAGGCGCTGGAGTGTGGACAATGCAGGAGGAAGCATAGGGGAGCCTGCTATGGCCCGTCGATCTATTTTGGGTGTGGCCAACCAGGCCACATCAAGAGGGACTGTCCAGCAGGGGGCAGTCGGGCAGTGACTCCGTTTAGAGGAAAAGCTCCTATGTCGACAACCTTGTAGGCGCGGACTCAGACTCAAGGGATAGGGCAACAGCACACGATGGGCCCAGGGAGGCCACCTGCTTGAGTTTTTGCATAGACTCCTCAGGGCATGGAGGCGTCCAATGCAGTGGTGACAGGTATTATTTCAGTTAGTACATTACCTGCTTATGCACTATTTGATCCAGGTGCTACACATTCCTTTTTATTTGAGTTGCTGGCATCAAGGTTGGGAAAGGACAAAAGTTGGCTTGTTGAACCTTTAGCGGTGTCTACACCTATAGGCGGCATTGTTGTTGCTAAGACGGTCTTTAGGGATTGTAATATCTCCATAGGTGGGCATGATCTGAAAGCGGAAATGATGTTACTACCAACCCTAGAGTTGGATGTGATTTTGGGCATGATCTGAAAGCGAAAGTGATGTTACTACCAACCCTAGAGTTGGATGTGATTTTGGGCATGATATGAAAGCGGAAGTGATGTTACTACCAACCCTAGAGTTGGATGTGATTCTAGGCATGGATTGGCTATCAGCCCATTATGCGTCTCTTAATTGCAAGACAAAGGTGGTCACATTTTGCAAGCTAGGAATATCACCCTTTACCTTTCTGGGCGACAAGAGAGGAGACTCTATCAAAGTGATTTTCGCTCTCTAGGCCCGCAAGCTAATGGTGGGCGGTGGGCAGTTGTCAATCTTTCTTGGCATTTGTTTTTGTAGATGTTATCGGCGAGGACTCAGCCAGCAGCATAGATGGTACCCAGTAGTCATGGACTTCCCCGATGTGTTTCCCGAGGAGTTGCCGGAACTACCACTGGTGTGGGAGACCAAATTTTGGATCGAGTTGCAACCGGGGGTGAAACCTATATCAATACCCCCATACCAGATGACACCCACTGAGTTGAGGGAGCTTAAGGTACAACTGCAGGAGCTGTTGGATATTGGGTTCATTCACCCAAGTGTTTCACCCTGGGGGGCGCCAATGTTGTTCGTTAAAAAGAAGGATGGATCCATGCGGATGTGTATAGACAACTAACAACTCAATAAGGTGACATTCAAGAACGTTACCCGCTTCCCAGGCTAGATGATTTATTTGTTCAGTTGCAGGGGGCTCAGTGGTTCTCAAAAATTGATCTAAGGTCAGGGTACCATCACTTGAGGATTCAGGACTAGGACATTCAAAAGACTGTCTTCAGGATGCGGTATGGTCATTATGAGTTCTTGGTCATGTCTTTTGGGCTATCTAATGCCCCCGCAACCTCTATGGAGTTGATGAATCGAGTGTTCAAGGAGTTTTTGGATAGTTTCATTATAGTGTTCATTGATGATATTCTGGTCTATTCCAGGAGCGAGGGTGAGCACCGGGAGCATCTGAGGGTAGTTCTAGAAACCCTTAGGAAACACCAGCTCTTTGTAAAATTTTCAAAGTGTGAGTTCTGGTTGACCAGTGTGGGATTCCTGAGGCCTATAGTACCCTGAGATGGAGTAAAAGTCAACCCTACAAAGATTGAGGCAGTTCAAAACTGGGAGATGCCAACTAGTGTGACGAAGATCCGCAGCTTCTTGGGGTTGGCCGGCTATTACAAAAAGTTCGTGAAATTTTTTTCCAAGATTGTCGCCCCACTCACGCGCTTGACTCAGAAGAAAGTAAAATTTATATGGGATGAAAAATGCAAGGAGAGATTTTAGAAGCTCAAGGACCGCTTGACTACTGCCCTAGTGCTGGTGTTACCGTCGGGGTTGGGAGGTTTTGCAGTATATTGTGATGCTTCTGGGGTCGGGTTGGGGTGCGTACTGATGCAGCACGGTAGGGTGATCATATATGCATCCAGGCAACTGAAGAACCATGAGAAGAATTACCCGACTGATGATCTGGAGCTGGCGGCCATAGTTTTTGCCCTGAAACTGTGGCACTATTAGTTGTATGGGGAGGCATGTGACATTTTAACAGATCACAAGAGCCTTCAGTATCTGGTTTCTTAGAAGGACTTGAACCTGAGGCAGTGGAGATGGCTTGAGCTGCTAAAGGACTATGACTGCACTATTCACTATCATCCTGGAAAGGCAAATATAGTGGCAGATGCTCTGAGTAGGAAATCCATGGGTAGCTTAGCTCATATGACCGTAGGGAGGAGGCCTTTGGCACGGGAGCTTCCTGTGTGTTTGGACGGTGGAGCAATTTTATCTGTGTCAGACTCCGGAACCTTAGTAGTGCATTTGAGAGTGCAATCCACTTTGGTAGATATGTTGCAGGCAACATAGGTAGAGGACGCCCTTAGCTCACTAACCGTGAATCTGGTCAGGAGGGGGGATGGGGATAACAGGTACAGACTGGATTCAGAGGGTGTCCTGACATTCAAGGACAGAATTGTAGTGCCGTGCCAGACATGGCAGAGGTCCCGCGAGTACTAGAGGTGGCCCATCATTCCACTTACACTATGCATCCAGGGGCCATAAAGATGTACCGAGATCTGAGGCAACACTACTGGTGGATAGGAATCAAACGGGAGGTGGCAGAGTTCGTATCTAAATATTTGGTCTGCCAACAAATAAAGGCCGAACACTTGAGACCTGCAAGATTGTTGCAGAACCTTGAGGGGCTAGAATGAAAGTGTGAGAAAATTACTATGGATTTTGTTACAGGTTTACTGAGGTTAGGGAAGGGTAACGACTCTATCTGTGTAGTGGTGGACTGCATGACCAAATCGGCGCATTTCATTCCGGTGAAGACCACTTTCTCTACCGAGCAGTACACGCGGTTATCCCTAGACCGGATCATTGCACATCAGGGGATTCCGGTGATGATTATATTGAATTGGGGCACTCAGTTCACCGCTCGGTTCTGGTAGTCATTTCAGGAAGCTCTGGGTACACAGGTGCGGTTCAGTACCGCTTTTCATCCTCAGGCGACGGACATGTTGAGGGTGTGCGTGCTGGACCTGGAGGACGATTGGGAGAGGCATTTACCATTGGTGGAATTCGCCTATAATAACATCTACTAGAGCAGTATTGGCATGGCACCGTTCGAGGCTTTGTATTGGTGCACATGCAGGTCACCCGTAGAGTGGTTCAAGGTTGGTGAGTCCCAGATGTTGGGGCTGGATTTGGTTCACGACGCCGTTGAGAAAGTGAAACTGATCAAGGAGCGGCTTTTGGTAGCTCAGAGTCGTCTGAAGATGTATGCAGATGGGAAAGCTCGAGATGTAGAGTTTTAGGAAGGAGATTTAGTTTTCCTGAAAGTATCCCCTATGAAAGGAGTGGTGCGCTTCGGAATAAAAGGGAAATTGAGCCCCAGATTTATCGGGCCCCTCCCTATATTGCAGCGGAAGGAGCGGTTGCTTATGAGTTGGCTCTATCGCTTAGCATGGACTGGGTTCATCCTGTTTTTCATGTATTCATGCTAAAGCGGTATGTTCGTGATGATTCCCATGTTCTAGACGTTACTGCAGTGGAGGTCGATCCCGCCATTTCTTATGAGGAAAATGTTGGCTTGAGGGTCTCTCTTGAGCCTCGATATTTATTTTGATGAAAATAAACAAATATTTAATCTATATGTGAAGTTTTGAGTTCAGGTTGAGGTTGTGATAAGCATGCCAAATTCGTTCAAATGAAACGAAAGAAGAGATTCTCAAAGAAATGAAAGTAGAAAACGTAAAAGAAAGGCTCGGGCTTAGATCAAGTAGAAATCATGTAATATACCCCTAGGATAATTTTATCCCAAGCCAAATTGTAAAGTTATCCAAGTTGAAACTTGGTAACTAAACCCATAAAAAAGCATGCAACAAAAATCAAGTAGAAGTTAGCCTCAGCCTGAGTTCGGTCGACCGATCGATCGACCGAACAAGGCAGATCTTTGGCAGCAGCCTATTCGGTCGACCAAATGTTGTGAAAAAATGGCAGTAGCCATTCGGTCGACCTATCAGTCGACCGAAGTTGGTGAAGAAAACGCAGAAGGCTGCGTCGGTCGACCGATCGAAACCAAATTTTGGCAGAAGGGTCATCGGTCGATCGATCGGTCGACCGGATCAAAAATCACAAAGTCGCGTCCCCGACTTCACTGCATCGGTCGACCGGACGGTCGACCGAATTCAGGATGATGAAGTTGCGACTCCTTCGGTCGACCGAACAGAGCTAAAAACCCACAGAAAGGGTAGTGGTCAATCGGTCGGTCGACCGATGATCGACCGAACGGTCTGTAACAACTATTTTTCTACCCATTGAGTCATCGTTCAGCTGAGGGGTTATAAATACCCCTCACCCACCTTCTTAAAAACTTCTTAGTGAAATTATTGAGCATTCAAGAAGTGATTAATAGCCTTTAAAGCGATTGATCTGCTGCGCCCTAATTTTTGGTCAAATTCTTCTTCAAGCGCCTGTTTTCTTCAACTCTGCTGCAACTCCAGTGCATTCTCTGGTGAGTTGAAGGCATGAAGGCTTGGGAAAAGAGCTTTGGTTTTTCTTTCTATTCTTGAGCTCTTTTACATTGTATTTGAAGTTTTATTTCAAATTGGTTTTTCATTTGTAATAGCTGCTAGGTGTGGTAGGGAAACACTTAGGGAAACTTTGTAGAATTATATTTTGCCTAGGTGAATAAGTTTGAGGGGTTCTCAGAGTGGTGAGAAGAGTGTCCTCATTGTATTCAAAGGGAAACACAAACTCTATAAAGTAGTGGTTAGAAATCCTTGGTGATGAGCCAAGGTAGTGGAGTAAGTAGTTGGCCGGACCACTATAATTATTCTTGTATGCATTGCTTTCTTGTTTGCCTATCATTGTTATTGATATTTGATCACATCCACTGTTAAGAAATACTTGCACTTAAGTTAAGTTAAGTTTGAGTATAAAAGAAAAAAGTTGATTAAATAGAAAAAAGGGACAGACACTATTCAACCCCCCTTCATCAACAGAAAAGCTCGTGGAGATCCTAGACATGTAGATAAGGAAGCTGAGGTCCAAGGAGGTCCCCTAGGTGAAAGTTCGTTGGGAGCATCACTCGGGGTAGGAGGCCACTTGGGAGGTCGAGCGTGACATGAGAGAAAAGTACCCATACCTTTTTGATACTGAGGTGAGCTTCCTTTCTTCATCTCAAAATTCGAGGATGAATTTTCTTTAAGGGGGGAGGATATTGTAATCACCAAAAATTTCAATAATTATATTTTGTCCTTAAGATCGTAGGCTCGAGTTAGCGTAGACTGGCGGAGAGCTTCGGGATTGATTCTGGGTAAGCTATTAATGTAGAAAAAATTGGAAAAAATTTAGTCTACAATATTTCTATGATTTAGCATGCTAGGATGATAGAGGACCTCGAGACAAGTCTAGGGGTTCAAGCGGAACTCGAATCAGAGCTAGAACAAGTTAGATATGGGTTTTAGAAGTCGAGTCGCTCAAGTGGTGGTATTTTGGTAATTTAGGCCCAGCCAGGACCCATAAATTACCACTTGGGGTGTACGACTAAAGGGTTTTAGCTGCACGCCACCCGCGAGAGAGAGGAGAGAGGCGACTGGAGAGGGGAGGAGCTGATCAGAGGCGGAATTCAGCGAGTTCGTCGGCGTCGATCGTAGGAAGATCCTTAACGTCTTCTTCCTTTTCGATCTCTTCCTAAAGGTGAATGGATTAAGCCCTCTTTCCCCCATCTTCTTCTTCATGTCGCCACCCTTATGTTATGGGGTTTGCATCAGTTTTTGATGGGTTTTTCTCGTATCGGATTTGAATAATCAGATTAAGGGCTTTCTCGTTGTCGTTGTAGATTTATCGGATCGATTTTTTTTGGAGCTTTGGCCACCCCACTTTCTTCATTGAGCCACCCCACTTTCTTCTTTGATTTCTTGATGAATTCTTTAGTATTCTTGATGGTAGTTATGTGATCTTGATGCTTGGCTTGGTGTCTTGATAGAAGAAGAAGGAATTGGGAGATTAGGGTATGCCGCCCCCTCTTATGTTGTTCCTTAAGAACCCTATGGGTGGTCGGCCATGCTAAAAATATTTTAGAGGACCTAGATGCAAATTTTACACCTAGGGAATACACACTTAGCAAATTATAAATTATATTTAGGTGTTGTAAAATTGTAGAGACCTATAATTAGAAAAATAAGGACCTAGGGACACCCAAAGACATTGGAACCCTAGGATGACATTTGGAGGAGTTGACCCTAAGGGAACCCAAAGGGGCCGAACCTTGCCTTTAGGGCATTCGGGTGAGGGGGTAGGCCGGCCCTAGGGTATATGATTAGGGGCCTCAAGGGCAGGTTAAAAATGCGTAGGCTCGCTAAGTGGTATTACCTCGTTCTAGGATCATTTATGCTTGTTATTCTCATTACCTACGTGATTATGTTGGATACTTGTGATGTTATGCATGTTGATTGTGTTTAGCCGGTTTGGCATGTTCCTACGCTGTCGGATGTGAAGTATTTCCTTTATTTATGGCTTACTTTATCATGTTGAATAATCATGAAGTTTGAGCTTTATTATTATATACATGTGAGTGTGATGTATGGCATGAGGATGTGGAGGCTGAGATATGTCCTTAACATATCTCTGATATTTCTGCTGTGTCGATCACCTTCCTTATATCTGTATGTTGTTATATATGTATGTGATGTGCTTGTTGCATTTTCCCGGAAGCCTCACTGATGAGGGGAGGGTATGCCCCAAAGAGACATTGTTGGCCTTATTGCGGAAGTTCGGCTGGTGAGGAGAGATCATGCCCCAAAGATGGTCCGGAGACCCGATCGGTGAGGGGAACGTATGCCCCAAATAGACGGATCGAAAGAGTCAATGTCGGTGAGGGGAACGTATGCCCCAAAGAGATGGCATTGAGCTGGGTGGTAGTTTGACGGCCACACCGTCTACCTACCCTATAGGGCTATGAGGGACCGACGGGTCCGGGGTGCATTCATGTGATTGAGGTGTTACATTCGTCATATTTTTATTTATGTGGTTATTTATATATATGTTGATGGATGCATTATCATGCGCAGGGTAGTAGATGAACATGTGATGTAATTTTTGGATTTATGCTTATGTCTGCTTTATGTTGGTTTTGCATGATGATGATTATGGTTGATTGAGGACTGATCTGCTCACTAAGTCCTAGTTGGACTTATCCCTCTGTTGATGTTGTTTTTCAGCACCGGTACTCTACCTATTGTACCTGTACTCTACATTGAATTTCAGCCGATTTCTTTCTTTCGGTTCGGGTTTCGGATTACAAGTTTGGTTCTTTATGGGTCTTTGCATCATAATGAGGATTTTATAATTTATCTAGACACCCTAAACCTAGACTCTATCTTCCCGATGAATACGAGCGCGTCGACCAACGTCCTTCCGATTTTCCGATTTCTCTGATATTTTCGATCGTGGACGTCGAGCGCTAACCGATATGGAACTTGAAAATAACTCTCCATGAAATCATTAGTTCCATGTTTGTTATCATCAAAATCGAGATTAAAACCAAAGTTGAAAACCTTAGGCCAACAATCTCCTCCTTTTTGATGATGACAAACATCCATAAGAAAATATCTACAATTAAGCATAAAGGATATCAAACATGGTATTTCTTCCCCTATCAACATGCATATCTATGAAAATAAACTTCCCCTATTTATATGCATGATTTTCCTATATTTTCTTTCATTTTTACTTATATTTTTCTCTCCCTTTTGACATCAATCAAAAAGGACAAGAAAAGTCAATCATGGTCAAAGTTAGGACTTGAAAATAAGTTTTCATGAAAGCAAAGTCAACCAACTCAAGGGACGAAAACAAAGCATCGAATAAGAGACTAAGTAATACATGATAGCATTAGATCATAAATAAATTTCAAGTCTCGAAATCATGTATAAGCTCAAGTATGAATATTTTCAAGTATCGATCTAAACAATCAAAAACCATTTTAGAAGTGATTTTGCTCGACTTATAGTGATTCCAAATGGTCATACTTGAAGTCTCATTCGAAGATTAGACCAAAAATCAAAGTATCGAAAAATTAAATATTTGGGAAGAACAATACTTTAATGTTGGTGAAATGACCTACACTAGAGGGGAGGGGTGAATAGTATGCTATATAATATTTTCGCCTAATTCTGGTTTTAATCTTTTTTTAAACTACTTAGGCAATTCACAATTCAATAATTAAATGCGGAAGTGAGTAATAAAGATAAGCAATGTGATACACTAAGAAAATAATGCTAACACAATTATTTATAGTGGTTCGGCCCCAATGCCTACTCCACTATCTAAGCACCCCGCTTAGAATTTCCAAACTAGCTTTACTAGATTATATTGTTTCCCTTACAAAAAGGACTTTACACCGAAAAGTGTCCGCTCTCAATCCGAAAGCACTTCCACACCCGGAAGTATCCCGCCTTCCTACCGAGAGCACTCTCCCACCTCAACCTAAGGGATAACTCAACTAATTCTAGTAAACTAAGTTTACAATGGTGGATTTAAGCCTTAACACCAAGGCAACCACCAACTCAATCAAACCTAGCAACCTAGGTTTACACACTTGAAAATACAATGAAATAAATAATAAAATACACAATTAATGGAGCAAATAAACAATACAACTTATATTAGCTTCAAACATGAGTCCTAGTTCCTCTTGATGCCTCAATGATGAATCGATCAAAGCTTTGAAGGAAAAATCAAGTTTTTATCATGAGAACTAGGGGTTGCAAAGAAATGGCTCAAGAAATCTTTAGAGATGATCAAGGATGGATCAATAAAGGTCAAGATCAAGGGAGGAAGGCTCTTATGGTCTTGTATTTATAGACCAAGAAGAGAAGAGACAACTCCTCTCTTCTCAACGGGCAGATTTTTTACCATTACCGACTGTCGGTCGATCATCAGTCAACCGACTGAGCAACCGATCGAGTGGCCAGAGCATTATGTGCTTTTCAAGCTCAGTTCGATCAACCGAACCTGCGACCAAACCTGAGAAATTAGCTTATTTGCTGATTTCTTGTCGCGTTCTTTATTTTCGGATTTCAGGTTTGGTTTTTGGGTTTTTTACATCATAAAAGAGGATTACATATACATTCTAGACACTCTAAACCTAAACTCTAACTTACCGATGAATTCGAGCGCGTCGACGAGCGTCCTTGCCGATTTCTCCGATTTCTTCGATTCCTCTGATTTTTTTGATCGGGGACGTCGTGCGCTAACCGACTTGGAAAGCGAAAGTATTTCTCAATGAAACATTAGTTCAATGTTTGTTATCATCAAAATCGAGATTAAGACCAAGGTAGAAAACCTTAGGGCAACAGTAATCATGAGTGAACTCAAACATGTTTATCAAGTTTCAGCTTAAAATGAAGTCTCTAGGATGAAATTCTACCTATGACACATTTCATTCAAACTAGATGATATGAAATAGCTTAAGTATCAAAATTTTATCTACTCATGAGATTCCAATCAATTTTCATGCAAAGTCATTCGTGAGCATAGAGAGAAATCATTTAATCAAGAAAATTGAGGTGTTATGCAAGGATTTTTGCCAAAATGAAACTCATACCTCGTTTCTTGAGAAATTCCACAATTTTTATTTTCTTTAGCCTTCCAAATTTACCACTTTCTCAACTTGCAAGTAGACTTCATTAGTATCATAATGAAATCATATACCAACTAGCAAGCTAACTTACTAAATAGCAAAGGTTCAATGCAAACTTTCATTTAAAAATCTCAATCTATGCGAGATAGTAAAGATTTATTTTAAAAGAGTTAACATGATATCGAAAAGAATCAAAGAGATCTTAAAATATGAAATATTTGAAAAATAAGATCTCTAAGCATGTTTAACTAGTTTGGACTTAAAAAAATGTCTCAAATAATAAGTATTAACTTAGAACAAGTTTCATTAAATGAAATTTGCCTAAGTACTAAAATTTAACCTACTCATGAGAATTCAAGGGTTTAACATGCAATTCTAATCATTAGTATAGAGACATAATTTAAGCTTAAACATTGATGTATAATACTAAGATTTTGAAAGAATCGAAGTTATACCTTATTCATGATAATTTGCCAAACTTATCATTTTCCTCATAATTATTAGCCTTCCTAAAATACTCATAACTTGCAAATAAACTACACTAATATTTTAGGGAGAATATAGCTACTTAGAAAGCTAACCAAACCAAAAAGCAAAGAGAAGCATCAAGTATCATTATCAAAGTTCACTTTGCTAAATAGTTTGAAATATGTTTTAAATGAAATCAAGTGAAACCAAAATGAATTTTAAGAGATCATAAGTGAAATATAAATGGAAACATGATCTCCAACCCTTCCTATTAGTTGAAAATTGAAAGGTCATAATGAGCCAACGATTTAGAACCACAAGGTCGCATGAGCCCGTTATAGGCTACATAGGTCTCCGAAGAGACCAGAAATAAAAAATCAAAAATATTTTTGAAACTTATCAAGAGCGGAAAATCTACTAATATTAAGCATATATCAAAATTTCCAACTATAATTTAAGCTAGTGGGTATAGAAGACGATACCAAAGTCTTTGATGTCAATTTCCATACCTATGACATTATGATAGCTTGAAGTTGCAACCCCTTGGAGATTTCTCGTTTGGATCCAAGGTCAACTTCAATATTCTATTTCGCTTTACCCTTGTGTGGTAGCTCCACCTACAAGAGAACATGATACTTTTGGTACCCAAATGTCTTTGGGTCTTGAGGGGTTAGTGGGCTTAGGTACCCAAAGTATCTTACTAACACTAGGGTTCACTTTAAAAGCGCAATCATAAATCACATGCCCATATATGCCACAACAAAAGCAATGACCATGAATTTTTTTTCTTTTTACCGTTCTTATGAACATGAGGTCTAATCTTAGAATGCTTGATATGAGAAACATAATGAGCATGATCATTCTTAGGTGAAATATTTTTCTTAAAAGATGAAGCATGTGATAAATTACTAGTTTTTTTACTCAAGAAAACATCATTTTTTAAGTCATTAATGGATTTGTGTAAAGCTTGTATTTGATATTTCAACAAGCAATTTTCATTTCTCAAAATATCATTCTCAAGTTTGAAATCACTTTTCAAATCATTACTTCTAAGCTTCATTTTTGATTTCAAATCCTCATTTTCTAGTCTCAAGTTTTTAAGCTCTAGTTCCAAATTGTCATAGTATGGAACAAAAGACTTAGACTTTAAGTTCTCATTTTCTAGCTCTAAAGCATGCATGTGAGAACTAAGCTTAGAGTTTTCTTTCTTTATTTTCCTATTTTCTTTATTTCTTTTTCATAAGCAATTCATTTTTTTTTTTAGATTCTTCTAATAGCTCATAATAAGTCATATCTGAAGAATTAGAGCTACTAACATCATTAACAAGATTTTTATCATGACTAGAAGAAGGTTTTACCTCATTATTAGCATCCATGAGGCAAACTTTTGAAATGACTTCATATTCATGGCAAGAGGGTGCTTCACTTGAATAAGATGATGATGTGGAAGCGTTTGACATCTTCTTTGTCTTGTTCTTCATGGAAGGATAATTTTTCTTCACATGCTCCTTTTCCTTGCATGCATGACACACTACTTTCTTTTTCCGGCTCTAGGAGCTACTCCTTTGACTAGAAGAGCTATGGGCATCAAAACCAAGATTAGTGGTAGGTGAATGACCATTGTCATTATTACTTTCATTAGAAGTGTCAATCATATAGCATGTTTAAAGTTGCCCAAATATCAAAAGCCAAAATACAATACATGACCTTTTCAAAGATATTGTTTTCCAAAGAACAGAATATGCAATTTGTAGCTTTAGCATTTAATTCAAACATATCAATTTGTTCTTGGGTCCATGTATTCATGTTTTCCTTAGGTTCAATATATTGAGTCTTTACCATGTTAAAAACACCTAAACCTTGAGCCTTTAGAAAGGTGTACATCCTAGACTTCCAAAGACCAAAGTTCAATTCATCGAACCTAGGAGGTATGGAGACAACCGACTCTAGTGTCATTCACTACCAGAATATTAGCTATCAGCCATGGGGCTCATCGACGGCCGCTTGGGTCATCAAAACCATTCATGGCTTTTCAACGGCCGTAGGGGCCATGGCTGATGTAACCCAATTAGCCGTGGTTGGTATACGACCGCCCAATGTCGTTGCTCATAGGTGATGGCGCGCATGGGGCGCAAAATGAAATAACCTAGTAGCGATGACTTAGTTGGGGCCAAAGGGTCATCCGTGATATAAGTAAGTAATTAGCCATGGCCAGAAGCGATCGTCGCTTATTAATTGATGGTCCTATAAGTTTTTAATTTTTTGGACTTGGTCCTATAAGTTTCATTTTAGTATTTTCGGTCCTATAAGTTTGCTATGTAGTACAGATTTGGTCCTATTTGTGACGGTCCGTTAACTCTCCGTTAATGTGGACTAATGCTGTTCATACACGTTAACTTATTTGGTTCTATAAGTTTCATTTCAAAATTTTCAGTCCTATATATTTGTCCTGTAGAATAGATTTGGTCCTATATATTTGCCCTATAACACAGATTTGGTCCTATCCGCGACGATCCATTAACGTATTTGGTCCAAAAAAATAAATGACGTTATGTCCATGTTGATGGAGTTAATAGACCGTCATGGATAGGACCAAATCTAAACGACGAACCAGATAGATTTGCTCTGTAATATAAATTTGCTCTGTAACATATATAAGTTTGGTTCGTAACATAAATTTGGTCCTATTCATGATGGTCCATTAACTCCGTCAATGTGGACATAATGCCATTTATTTTTTCATGGACAGAGAGTTAACAGACCATCACGGATATGATCAAATTTGTGCTATTGCGCAAATATATTGGACCAATTTTATGCTACAGATTAAACATATAGGACTGAA
Organism: Canna indica; assembly: GCA_034359265.1. NCBI lineage: Eukaryota > Viridiplantae > Streptophyta > Magnoliopsida > Zingiberales > Cannaceae > Canna > Canna indica. The sequence continues at coordinate 52,902,832 of CP136895.1, read as the reverse complement.
AATTTCGAAATGAAATTTATAGGACCAAATATGTCAATGTGTATGAATGGCGTTAGTCCACATTGACTGAGAGTTAACAGACCATCACGGATAGGACCAAATCTATACTACGTAGCAAACTTATAGGACCGAAAATTCCAAAATGAAACTTATAGGACCAAATTCCAAAAAATTGAAAATTTATAGAACCAAATCAGCACTTCTCACATTTTAGTTGGGTGTAATTATAATTTTGAAATCGTCCACTTTAGACTCGCAGCCAAATCGTCCACGGTGGACTCGCACCGGAATCGTCTACAATGGATGGACTTACGCGCGCCGAAATCATCCACTTTGGACTCACGGCCAAATCGTCCACGGTGGACTCGCGCCGGAATCGTCCATAATGGATGGACTCGCGCGCGCCGGAATCATCCACTTTGGACTCGTAGCCAAATCGTCCACGGTGGACTCACGCCAAAATTGTCCAATGTGTTTGATAATATTTTTAACACTGTGATGGATGTTTCCGGCAAAATTAAAGATAATGTAAAGGTCCGACATGATGTGAAAATACTTTGTAAGAGGCCTGAGTTAGAGTTGCAAGAGGTCAACAAACGACTTCATAAGCCAAAGGCGTCGTATGTGTTAAATAAACAACAGATGAAAGATGTGTATCAATGGATCAAAGAACTCAGATTACCCGATGGATATGCCTCAAACTTATCTCGATATGTAAACATCGATGAATGTAAAATACCAGAGATGAAGAGCCACGATTGTCATGTATTCATGCAGAGATTGCTTTCGGTTGTGTTTCGAGATCATATACATGATAAGATTTGGGATCCGTTGACAGAATTAAGTATGTTTTTTAGAAACATTTGTGCAAATAAATGTACTTCGAGTCGAAGATATGTCAGCACATGAAAATAATATTGTTGAAATCATATGCAAGCTGGAGCAATTTTTCCCTCATGAATTTTTTGACTCAATGGAGCATCTACCGATACACTTGGCATACGAGGCACGAGTTGGTGGCCCCGTTCAATACCGGTGGATGTACTTATTTGAAAGATACATGAATCGTCTGAAGAAAAAAGTAATGAACAGCACGACTGTTGAAGGTTCCATATCAAAAGCATATATAATTCAAGAAATTTCAACATTCTGCTCATTTTATTTTGAATCAACCATCAAGACAAGACTTAATCGTCTTCCACGAAATGACGATGGGGGAGCTCGACCATCAGATGGTTGTTTAAATATCTTTTGTTACCCCGATCGTGCTTTGGGTTCTCGTCCGTCTCGATTCTTAAACGACGAAGAGTACCATTTGGCCTACTTGTACATTTTACTAAACTGTCCAAAGATTGAAAAGTTCATTGAAATATTTGACATTGAGATGGTGACAAAATACTCAATTTACAGCGATGAGGAATTAGAAAGATTACAGAATCATGAGTTCCCTAATTGGTTTCAAGCTTACAACACAGAACACAGAGGCGAAATAGATAACCAAATCTTTGACTTTGCTAGCGGACCGGCATGACTTGTACAGTGTTATAACAGTTATTTTGTTAATGAATATAAATTTCACACACTTGAATATTCATCTACAAAGAAGACTATGAATGCCAGGGTCTGCGTCAAAAGGACAACGTATGCTAAATGTGATGTTGACTTTTACGGACTATTGGAAGAAGTCTTCACTCTCAACCTAAGCACTTTCACACCCAGAAGTCTCCGCCTTCTTACCGAGAGCACTCTTCCACCTCAAACCCTAAGGTACAACAATCACTAATCTTAGTAAATCAATCTACCCGGTGGACTTATGCCTCAAACACAAAGGCTACCACTCAATCTATCAAACCTAGCAATCTAGGTTTACACAAGTTCAAATGCAATAAAATAAATAACAAAATACAACAACTAATGGAGCAATAATCAAAGTATACTTAGCTCCAAAAGAAACTCCATAGTCCTCTTGATGCCTCAAGATGATGAATCGATGAAGTTTGAGGGCTCAATCAAGAAGATGAGAATCAAAGCTAGGGTTTACAAATAATCTCTCAATGAAAGCTTTAAGAGTGATCGAAGATAGCTCAATGAAGGTGAAGATCAATAAGGAAGACTCTCATGGCTTCCTATTTATAAGCCATGAAGAGAAATGACTTTAATAGCCATCCCAACGGGCAGAAAAATGCCCATTGACGCCGCCCGGTCGCTGGTCCAGTCGAAGGCCGGTCGACCGACCGAGTGACCGGCCCATCGACCGGAGCCCTCAGTGCTTTATGGACTCCTTTCGGTCTATCAGCCTATCGACCGGCCGTAGAGTACAAGTACTCTACCTATTGTACATGTACTCTACATTGAGTTTTAACCAATTTCTTTCTTCGGTTCGGGTTTCGAATTACGAGTTTGGTTCTTTAAGAGTCTTTGCATCATAATGATGATTTTACAATTTATTTAGACACCCTAAACCTAGACTTTATCTTCCTGATGAATTCGAGCGCGTCGACCAACATCCTTTTGATTTTCTGATTTCTTCGATATTTTCGATCGTGGACGTCGAGCGCTAATCGATATGGAACCTGAAAATAAATCTCCATGAATTCATTAGTTCCATGTTTGTTATCATCAAAATCGAGATTAAGACCAAGGTTAAAAATATTAGGCTAACAAACGTGAGGAGTGACACTTCGGTACCAGCCCATCCTCCTCCTGAAGAGCCCCAACGACGGATAAATGATTTGGAGGAAAAAAACCAATGGTTGACAATCCAAATCGAGATGCTGACACGGTCTCGTAGACAACTCCCGGCTGACCACAAGCGCTGCCGCTCAGAGCATGAAGAAAACAATCACTCCGGGAGGAGGAGACCGGTTCCTACCCTCCGTGACGAGGTCTCTAGCACCCCCCCCCCCTCAGAAAAAAGAGGAAGGTCCCAAGGCCAGAAAGGCTGAGACTACTCTTTATATCGACGTAGGACCCTTTGCCGAACACATAATGGCAACCCGCCTCCCGTCAAGGAGTAAGTTGCCTACTACCCTGGCACCCAATGATGATACAGGCGACCCTACACTACACTTGACGATGTTCAGGATCACGATGCTATATCACAGAGCAACTGACCCCGCACTCTACAAAGCTTTCCCAACTTTCATGGGAAAAATTGCTTTGTTGTGGTTTGCCTCTCTCCCACCAGGATCAATTCATTCCTTCGAGGACCTCTCGTGCATCTTCCTCAACCGGTTCACCACATCACGGGTATACCACAAAATGGAGGAAGCCCTCCATTATGTCAAGCAGGGGCAGCATGAGCCCCTAAGAGAATCCCCAACCTCGACCCACGAGTCGAATTCTACTCCATCAAACTTGGACTGAAGCCCGGACTCTTTGCCAACTAGATCGCCCTGACAGAGCCTAAGGACATGGTTGAGTTTCAGGAGAAAGCCACTAGCTTCATAAAGATAGAAGAACTCTGAGAAGCTAAAAAGACCGACATGCAGAATCTCAAGGCCGCTGTCGAAGATAAAAAATCAAAGAAGGCAGACAAAAAAGGTGAAGACCACAACCACCATGAGCAAAACAATGGCAGAGGGCCAACGTCACCACCTCACCCAAGTGCCTGATTCGAAAGGTACACTCCTTTCAATACCAGGAAGGAAACCATCCTTTGTGACATCTACCACTTGAAGCTCATCAAATACTCCGCCAACGTGGGAAAGCAAAAGCTACCACCTAACGCCGATTTGAGCAAAAAGTGTGCATTCCACAACACCTACGGGTACACCACCGAGGATTGCGTGGTACTTGGCAACCAACTTGAAGATTTCGTTTGTGCAAGACACCTAGACAAATACATCCACCGCTAGAGAGAGCGAGGTCGGAGCAGAAGCCGCGACCCTAAACGACGAAGTCAGACACCTCCAAATCCTCACTCAAGTCATAGGAAGGATATTCAAACTGATCGCTCGGGAAACGAGCCCTGGGGGATCATCAATTACATCGTCGGAGGATTTGCAGGAGGTAGAGAATCCAGCTCGACCAGAAAGAGCCGCTCGCCCACACCAACCCATCTCCAAAACCTCGGTAATATCATTCTATGAATCTAATTTTTGCAAAACTGATCAAAATCTACATGACCCGATCATAATCTTTGTGATTATAGGAAATTTCATCATTAAAAAGGTCCTAGTCGACCAAGGCATCTCTGTTGACATCCTCTTCTACTCCACCTTTGAGAAAATGCAACTAACAGAAGCTTCACTCACCCCATGCAAAGGAGACCTGATAGGCTTCTCATGAGAAAGAGTTGACGTCCAAGGAGCCATATGACTAAGGACGATGTTCAACTATCAGCCAAGGGCAAAAACAATTGATGTATAATACCTAGTCATCAACATCTCCAGCCCATATCATATGGTTCTAATGACCCACAAGCACTTTCTACAGTTGAAGGCAAACAATCGATAAAAGTTTCTGAGCCTAACCCAAGACAGGACATGCGAAAATAACCATGACTCAATCCTTGAAAGAACTCAAGTCGTGATCAAATCGCCACAACGAGCACAAATAAAGCTTAGACCGAGCATTTTCCTGTACGCACAATTTCTTTATTACTCAATAAGATTGCATTTCCTCTTACATCTTTTCTCTGTGTATGCCCAGGGAACTTTACGGCCACCTCACTGCTTTAACGAGTATCTCATTATTCAAAACCTACTTGAATCTTCAGACGGTCGAGATTCGATTGAGGGTCGGCCAAATAGGTTCTGGAAATCTTCCAGAACCCTTTCGGTCAATCCTCGGGCAACCGCCGATCGGTCGAGGTTCGATCAATATCAGTGTCAGTTTGCTGAAACTATTTTTTTTTTTTATCGATGTGAGTTTTTGAGTTTCGTCTTAGATTTTGACTTGGGAAACATCTATAATAGGTTTGGTTGATGTCCTAGGGATATATTACAATCAATTCTAAGCCTAAACCTAGGTTTCAACTTAATTACAACTCGATTGCCTTCTGAGACGTTTTAACTCGATTCTTTGCGAATTTTCTAACGAATTTCATAGGTGTATCGTTCTATCAACCTAAACTCAAAACTCAACAATGAGTTAGTTTCATATTTGTTATAATCAAAATAGAGAATGAGGCCTAGGTTGAACCCTTGGGCCAACAATCTCCCGCTTTTTGATGATGATAAACAATTCATGAAAACTAAGAAATTCAATGTTAATGATAGATGCTCATTTGCAAGTTTATGTTAAAAACTAACTTAAACTCCCCCTATCAAAATGCATATCTAAGAGATAGCCCCCCTATCTATATGCATCAAATATGAGCAAGTCTTTTCTCCCCCTTTTGACATCAATAATAAAGGGCAAGAATGCAATGTTCTATGAATGAGTTTCATCATAAAAAGCAAGAAATCCATAACACCAAGTATCATCTACCACTATAGTCCTTCCTACCGATGTGAGCCTATGGAAGACAAACACTGATAAGTTGCAAAACCTTATTACAAGGCATGTACTTGAGTGTGATGATACCATAAAAATTGATTTTTCAAAGAGACTTAAGTAACACATGCAATTTTCAAAAACTTAAACATGTGGAAGAGTATAATTACTCCATTGCATTCTCAAATTAGTAAAACTTTCCTCACTTAATGGTTTAGTGAATATATCCGCAAGTTATTTATCGGTAGGCACAAATTCCACAAAAATATTCTTTTTAGCTACATTGCCTCTAAGAAAGTGATGCCTTAGATATATATGATTAGTTCTAGAATGCAATACCGGATCTTTTGTTAAGTTAATGGTACTAGTGTCACAATGAATAGGTATGCATGAATAGTTAAATCAAAATCCATAAGGGTTTGTTTAATCCAAATGACTTGTGCACAAAAACTAGCCATGATAATGTATTCCGCTTATGTAGTTGAAAGTGCAACCGAGTTTTGTTTCTTGGAAAACCAAGAAACTAGACTCATTCCTAAGAATTGACAACACACAATAGTGCTCTTTTCTATCTATCTTACATCGATAAAATCAGCATTGGAGAAAATAATCAATTCAAAAGATGCATCATTAGGATACCATAAACCTAAGTCAGTCGTACCCTTAAGATATCTCAATATGTGTTTGACCGCACTCAAATGAGACATCTTGGGGCATGATTGAAACCTAGCACATTGGCAAACACTAAACATGATACCATAAACACTAAACATCATCATCATCAGATGAAGAATTCGAGGACCAAGAAGAGATGACTCACCTCGGAAGGATGTTGATGGAATTAATGAGAAAGCCTCACAAGAAGAAGAAGGGCAAAAATAGACTCACATGCTTCCAATGCAAAAAGTCCAGACACTTGGAGAGCGATTTTCCTAAGTCCAAGCTCACCTCCTCATTATCCTCAAAGATAGATAAATGGAGAAAAATGAAGAAGAAAATACTAATGGCCGCTTGGGATGAAAGCGAGTCATCATCACCTTCAAGTGGGGAAGAAAGCACAAGGGAGAATGCAAACATTTGTTTCTTGACAAAGGACAATGAGGTACCCACTATTACTATAGGTGATAATGCTTTTACCCGAGTAGAATTAGAAAATAAAATTGAGCATATGTATGAAGAAATTCAATATAGTTAGCAAAAGATTCAAGGAACTCAAAAAGCAAAATAAAATGTTAGAACAAGAAAATGATGAATTTTTTTGCTTTCTTGTAATGAGTTAAAAAGGAAGGTTGAACTCTTACAAAATGATATTAAAAAAAATCCTTAGAAAAGAAAAATGCAGATTTACAAAATTTGAATCAGTCATTGAAAATTGAAAATGCTTCACTATACTCACAAGTAGAAAATTTAAATGTTGTCATGTTATCATTGAAAAATGAGTTATTTTCATTAAATGAGAAAATAAAAAATATGTATGCTCATGCCTCTCATGTAAAATCTACTAAAGTATCTTCCCATGTTTATTCCTATATTCATGTCCTGTTGGCCTAAGATTTTCAACATTGGTCTTAATCTCGGTTTTGATGATAACAAACATTGAACTAATGATTTCATGGAGAATTATTTTCTGATTCCATATTGGTTAGCACATGACATCCTCGATCGAAAATATCAGAAAAATCAGAAAATCGGAAGGACGTTGGTCGACGCGCTCGGATTTGTCGGGAAGATATAGTCTAGGTTTAGGGTGTGTAGATAAATTATAAAATCCTCATTATGATGCAAAGACCCTTAAAGAACCAAACCAGTAATTCGAAACCTGAATGAAAGAAAGAAACTAGCTGAAACTCAATGTAGAGTACTGGTACTCTACGGCTGGTCAATGGTCTGGTTGACCGAAAGGAGCCCAGAAAGCACAGAGGGCTCCGATCGATGGTTCGGTCGCTCGTCCGGTCGACTGGACCATCGATCGGCTATCGAACGGGCGGTAGAACGGCTCAAAAAATAGCCATTTATACCCATTGTGCCCGACCACCATTTGGTGTTATGCCTATTTAAAGGCATTCTAAGCTTTTCTATGACCTCCCATTGCTTCATGAGACATCCTTTGACACCTAGAAGCTTTGATTGAGCCATCTTTGTTGAAACCCTAGCTTTCCACCTTGTCTTTCTTGAGTTTGTCTTCAAGCTTGATTTGATTCATCATCAAGGCATCCAGAGAAGCTAGGATTCGTTGTTTGGAGCTAAGTATAAGTTGTATTGTTTATTTTCTCAATTACTTGTGTTTTTTATTGTTTATTTCATTGTATTTCAAAGGTTGAAGACCAAGGTTGTTAGGTCTTTTCTGGTTGGTGGTTGCCTCGGTGTTAAGGCTTAATTCCACCGGTGTAAACATAGTTTGCTAGGATTAGTTCTTGTTGTCCTTAGGTTTGAGGTGGGAGAGTGCTCTCGGTAGGAAGGCGGAGACTTCCGGGTGTGGAAGTGCCTTCAGTGTGAGAGCGGAGACTCTCCGGTGAAAACGTCCTCGTTGTAAAAGAAACAAGATAATCTAGTAAAACTAGTTTGGAAATCCTAAGTGGGGTGTTTAGGTAGTGGAGTAGACATTGGGGCCGAACCACTATAAATCGGTCATTTTTTCATTGCTTCTACTTGTATTTGTTTAATTAGCATATTTACTTTGCTTTCGCTTGCTATTAATATCGTGCTTAGCCTAAGTAATTAAGAATCGTTTAAAACCAGAATTAGGCGAAAAGTTTAGATAACACACTATTCACCCCCCTCTAGTGTAGGTCATTTCACCAACATTTGGTATCAAAGCGGGTCGTGGATTGAGATTTCACCATCTCGTCTACATTTAGCCTCCATCCAAAAAATGGCAAGAGAGTCGGTAGTATCTACACCCCCTAGGTTTGATGAATCAAACTTTGGTCTTTGGAAGTCTAGGATGTATACCTTCTTAAAGACTAGAGGTTTTGGTGTTTATAACATGTTGAAATTAGAATACATTGAACCTAAGGTTGATATGCATGATTATAGTGAACTTGACAAGGAAAGGTTTAAACTTAACGGAGATGCCATGAATTGCATATTTTGTGCCTTACCAAATAACACCTTTGAAAAAGTCATTCATTGCTTTACGGCTTTTGATTTGTGGGCTTGTTTAAATATTTTGTATGATTATGCCAAAACCGAAGAGATTGACACTTTTGATGAAGGTGGTGATGACAATGGTCACTCACCTACTACTAATCTTGGTTTTGATGCTCATAGTGCTTCTAGTCAAAGAAACAACTCTAAAAGCCAAAATTGAAAGGTAATTTTCCACTTGTGCAAAGAAAAATGGCATGTGAAGAAGAATTGTCCTACCATGAAAAACAAGGCAAAGAAGAGGTCAAATGCTTCCACATCATCCTACTCAAATGAAGCATCCTTTTTTCATGACTATGAAGCCACATCAAAAGTTTGCCTCATGGATGCTAATGATGAGGTACACTCTTCTCCTTCTAGTCATGCTAATAGTAATGCTAGCTCTACTAGTTCTCTTGATATATCATATAATGAGTTAGTAGATGAATACAAAATAATGTATGCCTTGCTTGTTAAAAAGGATAATGAAAATAAAAGATTGAAGAAAGATAATATAAGACTTAATTCTCATGTGGATAAATTAAAACTACAAAATGAGATATTGAAATCTAGTTCTTTTGATTCTTCCCATGATAGGTTGAAACTTGAGCTTAAGGACTTAAAGCTTGAGAATGAAATTTTGAAATTTGAGAATTCAAAAATTATAAGTGAAAACAACAAGGGAAATTACCTAAATATATCCTGTACTTTGGAGTTTTTCACATTTGTGGCATGTACTTTTATTTATCTCAATTGAATCATGTACTTTCGAATTTGTTTCAATTGAATCCTACCATCTAATTTTCGTCAGCAGCCCCATTAAATTGATGATGTGGCTCGCTGACGTGTAATAAAATATATTTTTTAATATTAAAATTTTATAAAATGAAAACTTAATGTTAAAGGGTTCCATACCTTCTCTCTCTCTCTCTCTCTCTCTCTCTCTCTCTCTCCGCGAAGAGGTAGAGCTGGAGCAGCCACACAAGGTGGTTATAGCGTCGACGAATTGAAGCCCATGAGGGAGATGACCATGATTGCAATGCCGATGATGATGAGTGGCCACTGAAGGAAGCAGAGGCAATTAGTGGAGTTAGCCTTGGAGCTCAGCCATATTGCCGCCGGTGAGGATGGGAATCGGAATCAAAAACATCAAAAAGTTCACTTCTTCTTGCTCCGTTGCTTCAATGGAGTTGCGACTACTACACTGGGATGAAGAGTCATGACGGCGTCAATGGAGGCCGAGGAGAAGGAGGAGGAAGAGGAGCTCATTCTCCCCAGTGGCGACTACTACACTGGGCAATGGGTCGACAGCCTTCCCCACGGCAACAACAAGTATTTGTGGACCGACGGGTGCATGTACGAGGGCGAGTGGCGGCGAGGGAAGACCACCGGTCGCGGAAAGTTCTCATGGCCCTCTGGTGCCACGTACGAGGGAGAGTTTAAGGCCGGGTTCATGGACAGCTTAGGCATATACACCAATGCCTCTGACACCTACTGGCGGAACTAGTCGATGAACCTAAAGCATGCTCTTCTAATGAAAAAATTCTGTAAATTCACGCTCTTCTATCTTGAACATGTTTTCAATTGGATATCTAATATCCTTCTCACTATTTCAAAACTACTCTTAACAAAGCTCTTGCAACACTTTGAAATAATGGAACTCTGAGAGTAAACATGCAGTTTCCTTCATTTGTGGCTTTAGAAAACTAAGGCTATGAACTCAGAGGTCTTAAATTTTACCAATTAATTTCTTATCCTCCGACTTGATATTTGTATTTGAGATCTTCAGTTAGTTTTCTTATTAACTAGAATAGACTATTCTGCTGATAACTTTACCAGGAAATCTAAATTGTTGTCTTAGTTGTGCATGCAAATTCAAAGGAAGACTCCTAGTGCTACTCTGTTATGTTAATTATTGCACTTCTTAATCAATAAGATTTACAGAATAAAAATTGGTACCATATGTTATATAGAATGTTACTTTTACCTCTATTCTCCATAGCTCATTGATCTCCTGTTTGATGTGCCAGACATGCCGTTGGAAAACAAGGTCCCTCCCATGCTGAGCTAAAATCGTCGGCCTCTGATCCCAAAGAAAAAGTGTGGATCAAAGTTTCCTCCTGAAGGATCAAAGTTCAGATGGAAAGATTACTGTCCATTAGTTTTCAGGTAAGCACATGACCAATACTTTATTGTGTTGTATACATTCCTTGGAGTTATGTATGTTTTTACAGGCAGGTTGACAGAGAGGATCAGTCGACCGAAGAGGACAAGCGACAGGGAGGGCGTAGCGCTGGGCGGTGCTGAAGAGGGTGATTTGGTCCGCTTAGTCGGGTTTTCGTTGGCAGAGGCCAGGATGACCATGAGGGGATGGGGTGTAAGCGAACTCCGACGAGGTGTTCTGCATCTTGGGAGCTCGTCCGTCCATAGAGTTCTACTCATTTACTGATGTGTGTGTGTGAGATATATATATATATATGTGGGGTGGGGGGGGGGGACCTTTTAACATTAAGTTTTCATTTTATAAAATTTTAATATTAAAAAATATGTTTTATTACATGTCAGCGAGCCACATCATTAGTTTAGAGGCTACTATCAAAAATTAAACAATCGGATTCAATTGAAATAAATTCGAAAATATAGGATACAATTGAGATAAATAAAAGTACATGCCACAAATGCGAAAAACCCCAAAGTACAGGATATATTTAGTTAATTTTCCTAATAACAATTTGAAATCTCAATCTAATGCCTTATATCAATCTCTTGATTCCTTGAAAAATGAGGTTGTGTCTTTGAATAAGAAAGTAAACGAATTGAAAAATATTTTATTTCTTAAGAACACTAGAAATGCTTATGTAAAGAATACCAATGTTCATCATCATTCCTATGCTATGCATTCTACCATTAGACCTCATGATCATAAGAAGAAGAATGATTTTTCTAAGAATGCTCATACTCATCATGTTTCACATGTCAAGCATTCTAACGATTGATCTAATGTCCATAACAAAAATGAAAAGAAATTCAATAGACATTGTTTTTGTTGTGGTATTTTTGGTCATGTCATATATGATTGTGCACTTAAAAGAAATCCAAGTGTGGCTAGGACACTTTGGATTCCTAGGCCTACTAACCCCCAAGGACGCAAATCTATTTGGGTACCAAAAATTTTATGCTCTATTGTAGAGGGAGCTACCACACAAGGGTGAGATGAAGTTGGTTGATTGAAGTTGCTTGGGGATTCGAAGCACTACTAGAAATTAGGGTCTCTGCGACGATTGTTTTGTGATCGCAGCACTGCCGTCGCAGAATGTGACGTTTCTGTGACCACTGGCGTCAGGGGTCCCTTTTTCCTTGATTTGGCCAGCACCCCAAAGCTATGAAAACGACGCGTAAAAATCATGATTTCATCATAGATTACAAGAAAAACCCACGAGATTCAAGAATCGTCAAGAACACAGCAAGAACTCATGTCAATGGACGAGAAATCACATTACAAGGGTCGGCTAGAGCCTTCCCTTAAACCCTAGGTTCTACCACTCACCTTAGCCTTAAAGGAAGGAAAGGAAGAAGGATCGACGACGTCCCCGACCTCCGGCGACGACCACGAGCTCCGACGCCGACACTTGATTGCCCCTCTCTGTCTCTCACCCTCTCGGTTTCCGTGCGGCTCTCTTGAGCCATACGACGGCTGGTGAGGGCTTTTATATTTTTTTTATTTAATTACAACAATGCCATTAGTTCACTTAACCCTTAATCTGACTCAACACGTGTCTGAATTAAGCGCCGACTTAACCCATGAACCCGGTTCTAACCCGACTCAAGCCTAATATCATATTTATAAAATACAAGAGCATAAATTGCATAGCCATACAAATTAAAGTATACCCGATTATACCTTCTAGTCGCGGCGATCTCGTGACTCAACCCGGCTAGTCCCCGAACCAGCTCGCTGAACCAAACAAAAGTTTAAGTTAGAATTTTTTGGGTATTCTCCCCCCCCCCTCTTAAGGAAAATTCATCCTCGAATTTTAGTAAAGCATAAGTACTCACCAGATCCTCAAACAAAGAGGGGTAACGCTCTCTCATGTCCTGCTCTACCTCCCAAGTAGCCTCCTGTCCGGTGTGGTGCTTCCACTTGACCTTTACCAAGGGAATTTCCTTGGATCTCAGCTTCCTGATCTGCGGATCAAGCACTTCTACCGGCCTCTACTAATATGAGACCGCCGCATCCACCTCAACTGCAGTAGGCTCAATAACATGGGACTCATCTCAGACATATCTCTTGGGGCTCGTTTGGTTCGCAAACTGCCCGTCACAGAACACCAGACAAGGACAAGGACATAACATCAGGTGTCCTGGAACAGCAGCTATATCATGTTTGTTTCATCAAGAATAGGACACGATATTCAGTCCCGTCCTGTGTTTGGTTCGCTAAAACACAGTCCTATACGACACAAAATGACCAAAATACCCTTGCATATTTTTAATGCTCAAATTCAATTATATATATATATATATAAGTCTTCATAGATAAAATAGTCTTAAAATTTCTTAATACATAAAAAAGTCTTAATATATGCTTCATCTCTACTAAATATATACACTTCGTCTCTACTAAAAGTATGAAAAGATAAAGACCCATTTGAGAGCCAAAAATCAAATGGAATAGAATTGATAGAAGAAACATAAATTTGCTATGTTAATTACAGCTTTACAAATACAATAAAAGTAAATTACACAAGAAAGTGTAAATGACACTGTCGGCCTCTGCCAAAAGATAAAATAAAATTTTCTTAAGACCTATGATGCCCATATCAAAACTTTCACAACATACAATAGCCATAAGACTTCAAATTTCGGTGAAGATTCGGGTTCCAAATTAAGACTTCAAATTCATTCTTCACTGGATGTGAGCTCTGATGAAATTCTTTCCTAGTGTTGGTAATATAGCACGAAGATGTATTAAATTGCATAATTCATCATATACATATATCAGAATGTGTATCTTCTCCTGCAATTATGGAGAGATAGAAACAAGCATGCATCAGCACAAAGTCTTCATTCTTCATTTTAATTGTACAAATAAGTGAATCAATAACACACATAAGTGAAAATCACAATAAAACACATGGGCACCTCAATAAATCCTCTTAGGACAAAGTTTAGATCAAACAAAGCCAGTGCTTCATCAAACCCAATGAGCATGCGAGTACGGTGCTTTTACATTCTCTTTTCCAAATGCATACAACAACAAAAATTGTGACTTGGACAAGAAAAATTACATATGTTCTTGATTTAAAACACAATTAATAAGAAGAACAGTTGCAGTAAGCATGAGCTTCTTGAAAACACCTAATTAAAACTCTAAAAAAAAAACAATTTTGGGGGAATTCATTGAATTATCATGATAAAGTTTATGATAAAATGGAATGGAGAAAGCAAGAAGAATAACACTGCAATCCATGATTCATTAAGCAAGCACCAATCCTCAAAATGAGCTAGTTGATTATTATTTTTTTACTTCACTCGTCTTCAAGAACCAATTGCTGCTACAAATAATCAAGAAAAAAGTAGGAAAATCAAGCACCCATGAAATAAATTTTATAGTTTTCTTTATAGAGAGCGAGAGGAAGACCTGGGAGGCAGTGATGGCATTTGGCGATGGCTAAGGAAGAAAGAGAGATGGAGTGCATGGCAGACATCCTCGGCAACGGCGTAGAGGAGGGTGAAGCAACGAGTGAACGAAGGCAGAGAGAGGCAGAGAGAAGAGTGGTGGTGGGGAGGATAGGGAAGAGAGCTCTTGTGAGTGATCTGGTGGCCGCCAAGCGGAGAGACCAGAGAGAGGCGAGATCGGGGAAGAGATGCGAGAGAGATCGAGGAGAGGAGGCGAGATCGGAGAGAGGAGGCGATATCAGCTAGAGAGGCGAGAGGAGGGAGATCGAGGAGAGGAGGTGAGATCGGAGAGAGGAGGAGAGATCAGCGAGAGAGGCGAGATCGAGGAGAGGAGGCGAGATCGGCGAGAGAGGCGAGAGGAGGGAGATCGGAGAGAGAGATCGAAAGCGAGATAGGGAAGAGGAGGTGAGAGAGGCGAGAGGAGGGAGATTTAGTTGAGGGGGCAACGAGGTCTTTTCATCTCAAAGTCCTCCGCCCTATTTCGGTGTACCAAGAATTTTCTCGGTACATCAAAAAGGTTCAAAATCCTGTCCCGAATAGGATTTAAAATCCTATCCCTTCTTATTTTTGCAAAACAAACGAGGGATAAGAGCCAAAATCCAGTCCAGTCCCTCATTTTTTAATAAAACAAATGGGCCCTTGAGCATCAATACATGAAAAACCGGGTGAACTCTGTCCATGCTAGGAAGTAAGGCCAGCTCATAAGCCACAGCGCCCCTCCGCTTGAGAATAGGGAATGACCCGATGAACCTAGGGCTCAGCTTTCCCTTCTTGCCAAACCGCACCACCCCTTTCATACGGGAAACCTTCAGGAACACCATGTCACCCTAAGCAAACTCCACCTCTCCGGCCTTTCCATCCGCATACATTTTCTGACGACTCTGAGCCGCCAACATCCTTTCTTTGCTCAGATTCATCTTCTCAACTGCTTCCTCAACTAGGTCAGGATCCACCATGAATGACTCTCCTACTTAAACCAACCTATTGGCGACCTGCACCGTTGCCCATACAGGACCTCAGAAGGAGTCATGTCAATGCTACTTTGATAGCTATTATTGTAGGCAAACTCAATTAGTGGGGTGTTTCTCCCAACCATCATCTAGGTCCAGTACGCATGCCCTCAGTATATCCTCCAAGGTCTGGATAGTCATCTCTGACTGCTCAACAAACTCAATCGAAGGTCGCCCGAGGATCGACTGAAATGGTTCTGGAAAAATTCCATAACCTGTTCGGCCGACCCTCGGCCGAATCTTGACCGACCGAGGGTCAGCCGGTGGTCGACCGAAAATGCCAATGGATCTATTTAGATATGTTGAATGGCTAGTTTAGCATCCATGCCTTCATTCCATATATATAACCTTGTTTTCAGCCTCCTAACCTTTGTAACACTTCACTGAGTCTATCCTTGAAAGGTTGAGTCTATTTCTTTGAGTTCTAGACCTCCTTTCTCAATCTTACCCTACTTGAGTCTTCTACTAGTCTTCAAATCTCCTTGGATTCAAAGTGTCATCATCATGAGGCCTTAAGGATTAGGAAGAAAAAAGAAGAAGAACCAACTGGTTATGTTTACATTTATGCTCTTTACTATTACTTTTACTTGTATTTTTGTTCTCTTTTAAACTTGTGTAAGATCTAGGTTGTTAGGTCTTGAGTGGTTGGTGGTTGCCTTGGTGTAGAGGCATAAGTCCATTCTTGTAATATATGATTAGAGTGTTCTTAGGAGATAGTGAGGTGGGAGAGTGCTCTCGATAGGAAGGCGGAGACTTCCGGGTGTGGAAGTGCCTTCGGTGGGAGAGCGAAGATTTTATGGGAAAAATTTATCATTGTAAGGAACTCTACATCTAGTTGATTATAAGTGAAATCCTAATCGGAGTGCTTAGGTAGTAGAGTAGACGAGGTTGCCGAACCACTATAAATTGACTTGTGTTATCACTGCTCATTTGTATTGTTCTTGATTGCTTTCAATACTTGTCATCTAACTTAGTAAATCATTTAAGAAGATATTAAAATTGCAAGTAGAAACAAAATTAGAGCAAACACGTGCATTATTAACCCCCCCTCCCCTCTAGTGTGGATATTTCATTCACGGGCTTTTCATGGGTTCTTAAATCCATGGATTCTCTATTCCATAGATATTTTAATGCTTTATTCTTCTTAAGATGAGATGTTTCAGTTTTGAGCATCATAAGTATCACGTGGTTATGTAATTAGAGTTATCCAATTTTATTTAAGGATATTTTAGTTAAAGATACAAGTTCCACAGTAATTTTCTTATACTAAATAAGATAATGTGGATTACTGGTGAGATTACTAGTCCATGCCAAACATGATAATGTAACATTACCGGTAATTTTAAAAGGGGTTAATTACTAAATATATCCCAACTTTTGAGGTGTTTCCCAAATCTATCCCCACTTTCAAATTTTCCCAATTCAATACACCACTTTTCGATTTGTAATAAATCTATCCCACCGTTAATGGGACGTCACAATAGCCGTTTAGATGCTGACGTGGATCAAGAGCCCAGTCAGCATCCAAAAATATTAATAAAATATTAAATTCAAAAATACCCTGTCAGCATCCCCCACTTTTTTTGGGGGGTTAATTACTAAACATATCCCGATTTTTGGGGTGTTTCCATAATTTATCCCCACTTTTTGATTTGTAACAAATCTATCACACCATTAATGGGACGTCATAACAGTCGTTTGGATGCTGATATGGACAACTGACATGGATCAAGAGCCTAGTCAGCATTCAAAAATATTAAGGTGCTTAGTGCGAGCTCACCTTCACCCGCTTGGGACTCAACATCATCCACGAGGCGTTCGACGACACGGCTGACGCCATCGAGTACGTGGCCAACAACAGGCTCCATGAGATGACTGCAGTCGCAGGAGCCCATCATCCCGCGCACCAACTGGTTCGCCAACGATCGTGAGGGCACCTTCATGCTCTCAAGGTGCTCTCTGCCTTTGCCTTCCGGGACATCAACCTCACCAAGATCGAGAGCTCAGAATGCCCTCATCGAGATCCAGGAATTCACCTCCTTCCTTTGCGTCCTCGGCAGCTACCCCATGGACATGACCCCTTGGGGCACCCCGTCTCTATTGCCTTCTTGCTCCTCCTTGACTCCTCCGCCGCCGTCATCGCAGTCGACCTCCAATTCTCCGCCTTCGTGATCGATCATTTAGGATTTGATCCGATCCGCTGACTGGGTTTGGTGGGGCTCACAAAAAAATTTAGTTAAAAAAAATGGAGATGCTGACTGGGTATTTTTTAAGTTAATATTTTCAAATGCTGACTGGGTTCTTGATCCACGTCAGTGTGCCCACGTCAGCATCCAAACGGCTATTATGACATCCCATTAATGGTGTGATAGATTTGTTACAAATCGAGAAGTGGTGTATTGAATTGGGAAAATTGGAAAGTAGGGATAGATTAGGGAAACACCCCAAAAATCGGGATATATTTAGTAATTAATCCAAAAAAAATGGGGGATGTTGACATGGTATTTTTGAATTTAATATTTTATTAATATTTTTGGATGCTGACTGGGCTCTTGATCCATGTCAGCGTGCCCACGTCAGCATCCAAACGGCTGTTGTGACGTCCCGTTAACGGTGGGATAGATTTGTTAAAATCAAAAAGTGATGTATTGAATTGGGAAAATTTGAAAGTGGTGATAGATTTGGGAAAAACCTCAAAAGTTGGGATATATTTAGTAATTAACCCATTTTAGAAGTGGTAATCTATCTAGGTGGTAATCTAAATCTCTAGTAATCTTAAACAATAATGCACCAAACGCCCCCATAAATTAATACTTTGGTCATTGAGATGATTGATTGAGAATTTGTCCTTTCCACCTCTCTTGTACTTTATTTTGACCTCTATAGGCTTTAGTAAGTGGAAGAGTCATAAATAGACTTAGAGAGAATAAGAAAAATAGTGCTTGTGGTAGACAGTAGCGCGCTTCATTTGTAGATTAGATTTTGTTAGGTAGGAAAGGAAAAGTATAACATCACAACCCCAGTCAAACGAATTAAGCAAAAGGAAGAGACAAATTACCAATTGTCAGATTTGTTGGCCTAAGGTTTACAACCTTGATCTTAATCTCGGTATTGATGATAACAAACATGAAACTAATAATTTCATGAAGAGTTATTTTCAGGTTCCATATCGATTAGCGCACAACGTCCCCGATCGAAAAATCGGAGAAATTGACAAGGACGCTCGTCGATGCTCGGGATTCTTCGGGAAGATAGAGTTTAGGTTTAGGGTATCTAGAATGTGTTGTAAATCCTCATGATGATGCAAAGAAACCCAAAAACCAAACATGAACTCCAAAATACGAAAACTTGGAAAATTAGAAAATGCCATGAAATTCACTAAGCTTACTATGGAGGGCTATATAACCTAGATATTTTCTTGGCATCAAAAGTGCCGATAATTGTTCCTTAGGTAAAAACTAGATAACAATGTATTTTTAAAGAATTTTTGTAAGCCTTTAGCATACGCATATTTGACATGGAGGATTATAAAATTTTCGTTTTTCGGAAATTTGTACTAAACCCCAAAAATTAGATTTTGATTCTTAAGGATTTTGATTTTTTAGATATTTTTATTGAATCCAAATGGGGGCTAATCCTTATATAATATTTATGTTTTAATAAAGTTAAGAAATGTTATATAAGAGGACCTAGCGAAGACCGAACCTAGAAACGAACAAACGAGCAGAAAAATCATCCAAAACCAAGCAATCTGCCCAGTTTCGATTGACCAGTTGATCAACCGAATGTTGCAAGAAATTGGTAGTAGGCATGCGGTCGCTCGATCAGTCGACCAACGATCGATCGGACCTGCGATCGGACGGCGGAAATGACTAGTTTTCCAGTCGTTGAGTTGGCTGTTTCATGCCAACTCTTCATGGCTTGTAAATAGAAGCCAAGAGAGTCTTCCACAGGTGTTGTTGAGCCTATTGAGACACTCCTTACACCATCTAAGATTTGATTGATCCATCATTTGCAAAAACCCTAGCCTTGAACCTTCTTTCTTGAGTTTGCCTTCAAGCTTCATTTGATTCATCATCAAGGCATCAAGAGGAGCTAAGTATTTGTGTTGTTGTATTTTTGCTCCATTACTTGTATTTTGGTATTTATTTCATTGTATTTGAACTTGTGTAAACCTAGGTTGCTAGGTTTGATAGATTGGGTGGTTGCCTTTGTGTTTGAGGCTTAATTCCACCGGTATAAACGTAGTTTACTAGGATTAGTTGAGTTGTCCCTTAGGATTGAGGTGGAAGAGTGCTCTCAGTAAGAAGACAGAGACTTCCGGGTGTGGAAGTACCTTATGTTGAGAGCGAGACTCTTTGGGTCAAAGTCCTCGTTGTAAGGGAAACAAGATTAATGTAGTAAAATTTAGTTTGAAAATCCTAAGCGGGGTGCTTAGGTAGTGGAGTAGGCATTGGGGCCAAACCACTATAAATAATTGTGTTTGCATTGCTTCTACTTGTGTTTACTTCATTATCGTATTTACTTTGCTTCCGCTTGCTACTCAACTTGTAATTTGCCTAAGTAACCAAAGAAACGATTAAAACCGAATTTAGGCAAAAATATTAGTAAACACACTATTCACCCCCCCTCTAGTGTGGCCATTTTACCAACAAGATTATATTTAGGGAAAACTATACTTTTGGTCCCCATAGTTTCCCCCAATTTTGATTTTGGTCCCTATAATTTCAAAATTTTAGTTTTAGTCCCCACACTTTACTTCCATTTAGGATTTGGTCCCTGTCGTTAAATAAGGTTTAAACGGTGCTGACGTGGATAAAATGTGCTGACTGGACAATGCTGACGTGGAGCCTACATGGACCAACTTTGTAAACTATAGAGACTAAAACTAAAATTTTATAAACTATGAGGACTAAAATCAAAATTTTGTAAACTATAGGGACTAAAACCAAAATTTAAGTAATTATTTTTCCTAATAAATATAAAAAATTATATGATATTACCTGGCCCGGCTCAGCCTAGCCCGAAAAAATTCGTGCCCGACCAGGCCTGAAAAAATTCGTGCACGACCCGGCCTGGCCCGAAAAAATTCGTGCCTGACCCGGCCCAAAAAATAGGTGCCCGACCCGGCCCAAAAAATAGGTGCCCGACCAGGCCCGGCCCAAAAAAATACGTGCCCGACCTGGCCCGAAAAAATTCGTGCCCGACCTGGCCTAAAAAAAATTGTGCCCGACCCAGCCCGAAATTTTTTTTTCAGGCCGGGTCGGGCACGAATTTTTTCGGGCCGGGTTGGGCACGTATTTTTTCTGGCCGGGTCGGGCACGTATTTTTTTGGGCCGGGCCTGGTCGGGCACCTATTTTTTGGGCCGGGTTGGGCACCTATTTTTTGGGCCGGGTCAGGCACGAATTTTTTCGGGCCAGGCCGGGTCGTGCACGAATTTTTTCAGGCCTGGTCGGGCACGAATTTTTTCAGGCCTGGTCGGGCACGAATATTTTCGAGCCTGGTCGGGCACAAATTTTTTTCGGGCCGGGCCGGGCACAAATTTTTTTGGGCCAGGCTGAGCCGGTCCAGGTAATGTCATATAATTTTTTATATTTATTAGGAAAAATAATTACTTAAATTTCGATTTTAGTCCCTATAGTTTACAAAATTTTGATTTTAGTCCTCATAGTTTATAAAATTTTGGTTTTAGTCCCTATAGTTTACAAAGTTGGTCCATGCAGGCTCCACGTCAGCATTGTCCAGTCAGCACATGTTATCCACGCCAGCACCATTTAATCCTTATTTAATGGTAGGGACCAAATCCTAAACGGAAGTAAAGTGTGATGACTAAAATCAAAATTTTGAAACTATAGGGACCAAAACCAAAATTGGAGGAAACTATGGGGACCAAAAATATAGTTTTCCCTTATATTTATAATATTTGTAATTTGAAAGTCTTGAATGCTTCGGTTGGTCTGAGTTATGATGAACATTTGGATCTTTGTATTTTGAATAACAAGGTCGCAACCTTGCGACGCCAAATTGCTACCAAGTGGAGGGCAAAAGCAAAGGTAAAATGGGCAGCGGATGGAGACTATAAATCTACTTTTTTTCCATCGTTGTGTTACTATGCATAGCAGGATTAACCATATCTTATCGCTTACTGTGCATGGTGTTATTATTTCTAATGATGATGCTATTTTGAATGCTTTTTCAGATTCATATAGACTTATGTGGACTAAGGATCACTGTTAGATTTTTGGACCTTTCATCTAGTTTTATCACTCGGCCTTTCTCGGGTGATGAAGTGTGGGCTGTGGTGAAGGGTATGCCAAATGGCAAGAGCCCTTGCCTAGATAGTTTCACAACGAAATTCTATAAAAATTACGGAGCATTATTTCTACTAATTTTCTATGCTGCCTTGATGTTTTTTTTATTATTCGACTTTCCTCCCCTTAGACTAGAACAAAACTATTCTGACTTTTATCCTAAGTGTGCCGGTCCTAGGGAGGTCAAAGAGTTCCATCCTATTGCTCTTTTCAATTTGAGTTATTGGATTCTTGCGAAGGTCTTGGCCATTAGACTTCTCCTCATTGTCCCTAAGCTAGTACCCCAAGTGCATTATGCCTTCATTAAGGGTTGAAGTATCCAGGACAATATCCTGATCGCTCAGGAAGTTTCCCATTCGGTTTATGTCTCTAATAGTAAGATGCATTCATTATGGTCAAGATTGACCTTGAAAAGGCTTATGATAAATTATCCTGGGTGGCTATCATTTCGATGCTCAGATTCTTTAACATCCCACAAAAATTCATTGAGTGGATAAATACTTGTATTTCATCTTCCTCGTTCACTTGCCTGGTCAACTGTAAGATGTCGACTTTATTTCTTTCGAGCATGGGTATAAGGCAGGGAGATTCGCTTTCCCCTATCTTTATGTCCTTACGGCTCAAATTTTAACTTACCTTCTGGATAGAGAGGTCAGTTTAGATAATTTGATGCCTTTCAAGCTAGGGAATGGTGTTAAAATTTCTCACATTATGTATCCTGATGACATCCTCCTTATGTTTCGGGCTGATAAAAAGAGTCTGAGTATGGTTAAGAAGATTTTTAAAGATTATTCCTTGTTCACTGGCCAAGTCGAAAGTTTTCTTCCCGTAAGCTTCTCCTAGAGCCCTTATTGATTCCTTTAGCCAGCCCCTCGGCATGAAGGTTGGTGCCTTCCCCTTTAAGTATTTGGGTTCGATGGTGTCTCCTAAAAGACCTAAACCTAAGTCCTTAGATTTCTTAGTGGATGGTATTAATGCTAAGCTAGATTTGTGGCAGTCGGGTTTCCTGTCTCAAGTCGGTAGGGTGGTCTTGATTAACTCTGTTTTGAGGGCTATTCCTATTCACTACCTTTCTGTCACTTGGGCTTGGTAGGCCCTCCTTGATAAAATAGAATGCAAAATCCATAATTTCCTTTGGTCCGGTGCTTCTAACAAGAATTCCTTGCATCTTATTTCCTAGGATACGATTACTTTGCCTACTGATTTAGGTGGGCTAGGTATCTTGGATATTCATGATCAGTGTGCCCCTCTGCTGGCCAAAAGGACCTTAGCATTTTTGAACAAAGTTCCTTCCCCATGGTTTAATTTAGTCTCTGTGAAGTATGGGATGGACTATGTTCCTACTCCGAGAAGGGTTAATTGTTCTTGGAGTTTGAGGCTTTTTTTAAAGGCTTCCTTGGCCTTGTTTTCGGGTTTTTGCAAGGTTATTTCCTCTGGCAATAACACTTCTATTGTCCATGACTACTGGATTCTGGATCTGCCAATAAGTATTAAACCTACTTTTATTGATATTAATGTTTCAGTTTGTGAGCTTATTACTGATCATGCTTAGAATTATGATTTTTGCTTATGCATGTTTGGTCCGGTATTGGGGGAATCCATTAATCGAGTGTACTTGCCTTTGCTTACCGATGAGGATACTTTTGTCTGGGAGGAGTCTCCAGGGGGTAGTGTTACCGCTAAGTTAGCATATAGGTTCCTTAGAAGCCATGAGTTGCAGGACCTAGTCCCGACCACTTTTTGGAATGGTATGTGGCAATTAATTATCCCTCCTAAGTGTTTGTGAAATGGCCTACACTAGAGTGGGGGTAAATAGTGTGTTAACTAAATCTTTTCGCCTAATTCCGGTTTTAAACGTTTTCTTAAACTACTTAGGCAATTCACAAATCGAGTAGCAAGCGGAAGCAAGATATAAACGATAAGCACTAAGATACGCAAAGTAAGCAATGCTAACACAATGATTTATAGTGATTCGGCCCCAATGCCTACTCCACTACCTAAGCACCCCACTTAGGATTTCCAAACTAGTTTTACTAGATTAATTAGTTTTCTTACAATGAGAATTTTATACCGGAAAGTCTCCACTCTCAAACCGAAGGTGTTGGTGAAATGGCCACACTAGAGGGGGAGTGAATAGTGTGTTATCTAAATCTTTTTACCTAATTCCGATTTTTCGAGTTTAACCATTTTCTTACAACTTAGGATTAGATGATTAAATACGGAAGCGATAAAGTAAAGCGGTTAAACAAACGCAAGAAGAACAATGCTAACACAAAAGAATTTATAGTGGTTCGGCTAACCGCCGACTCCACTACCTAAGACCCGTGCTTAGGATTTTCACACACAAATGCACTAAATTAAGAGTGGCTTACAATTGAGGGCTTTACACCAGAAAGACCCTACACTCCCTTCGAAGGAACTTCCACACCCGGAAGTATCCACCTTCACACCGAGTGAGCTTTCCCACCTCAATTCCTAAGAACAACTCCTAATCTAGTTTTACACAAGTGGTTTTACACCTTAACAACTAAGGTTACCACAAACTAGCTAGACCCTACACAAGGTCTATTATGCAATCAAGTTAATACAATGAAAAACAAACTAAAACACTTTAATCACAAGAAGAGAGAAATGAGGACTTATCACAATAGGGTCACCTATTCTTGTTGAGCCTTGCAAACTTGAAGGACCCTCCAATGATGAACACTTGAGATTGAGGGATCAAGGGCTAGGTTTTGAAGATTTGATCAAGAGAGAGCATAGAAGATGCTTAGGATTACTCTTTGAGGCTTAGAGGCATCAACAACTAGCTGGGAGAGAGATTTGGGTGGGTATTTATAACCCCTCAAACCTCAAACTCAAGGTGTCGTCAACAGGCGTTTTTCTGCCCGTTGGCGATGCTCGGTCGCTTGCAGGTCGATCGTCGGTCGACCGAATTGGCATGCTTTTAGGCACGCTTTGGTCGATCGACTGGTCGACCGAATTGGCTACTGCCAATTTCTCACCACATTCGATCGACCGATCGGTCGACCGAATTGGCTACAACCATTTTTTGGCAGCATTCATTCGACCAATCAGTCGATCGAACTTGGGCTGGAAACTTCTTCTCTGGATCTTCTTGTTGCGCGCTTTGTTTCCAGGTTCTGGCCTTCAACGTGCATCAACTTAGAGAGCTTTCCAAATGTTCTCTAGACTCGTCCAATACGTCTTTGATGCAGGTGTCGAACTCCTGTAAGTCATCGTAAATGTATGTTGTATTGAGACCGATGTCGTAAACCACGAAACTGGCTTTTGTCTTTTATCGAACCTGCGACCTTCATGCTTCAAGAACTCGATTAGATAGACTTGGTCTGTTATCATCAAAATAATCATGAAGAGAGTAGAGCACTAAGGAAAAAACCTTCAGCCAACAGAAGGCAGTTCCACACCCGGAAGTATACCACCTTCCTACCGAGAGCACTCTCCCGCTTTAACCCTAAGGACAACTCAACTAATCCTAGTAAACTACATTTACACCGGTGGATTGAAGCCTTAACACTAAGGCAACCACCAACTCAATCAAACCTAGCAACCTATGTTTATACAAATGATATACAAATAAACCACAAAATACAAAAACAATGGAGAAAATAAATAATACAACAAATACTTAGCTCCAAACAATGAATCCTAGTTCCTCTTGATGCCTTGATGATGAATCGATTGAAGCTCAAAAGCAAGATCAAGAATCTATGGATCAAGGATAGGGTTTTCACAAAGGATGGCTCAATCAAAGCTTGGAATGTATAAGGAATGTCTCAATAGGCTCAACAACCCTCGAGGAAGGCTCTCTTGGCTTCTATTTATAAGCCATGAAGAGTTGGCATCAAATAGCCAACCCAACGACTAGAAAATTAGTTGTTTCCGTTGTCCGATCATTTGCCGGTCGATCATCGATCGACCAACCGTCGAGCGACCAAATGCCTTTTGCCACTTTTGGGCACAGTTCGGTCGACTGAATGTGCGATCGAACCTGGGAAATCGGCCTTAGTTTGGTTGAGTTTTTTGCTCGTTTGTTCGTTTCTGGCTTCCGTCTCCACTAAGTCCTCTTATATAACATTTCTTAACTTTAAAGTTAATAACTTTAAAACATAAATGGCTTTTGGTGCATAGGTTAAAAGCTAAGTACAAATTTCCGAAAACCAAAAATTTTATAATCTCCTGGGTCAATTATGCATAGGTTAAAGGCTTCTAGAAAATCCTTAAAAATATGTCATTTACTAGTTTTTATCTAAAGAATAATTATCGGGACTTTTGGTGCCAAGACAATATCTAGGTCATATAGCCCTTCAAGGAGCTCCCTAGGCTAAGTGAATTTCAGGGCCGTTTTTTTATTTTTCGAGTTTTCATATTTTGGGGTACGAGTTTGGTATTTTGGGTTCTTTGCATCATCATGAGAATTTACAATACATGCTAGACACCCTAAACCTAAACTCTAACTTCACAAAGAATCCCGAGCGTCAACAAGCGTCCTTGCCGATTTCTTCAATTTTTTCGATTGGGGACGTTGAGCGCTAATTGGCTTGGAACCTGAAAATATTTCTTCATGAAAATATTAGTTCCATGTTTGCTACCATCAAAATCGAGATTAAGACCAAAGTTGAAAATCTTAGGCCAACACTAAGGTCAAAGTGTTCTATTGGAAACTTCTTCACCAACGCCTTCCTACTCCAGATTGGTTGCATAGTTTGGGCCTTTCAGTCCATAGGGACTGCCTTCTGTGTTCTTTTGGCTCTGAATCTATAGAGCATCTCTTTTTTTCTTGTCCTTCTTATTTGTCTATATGGAATCTTCTCTCCTCTAGGTCTCATCTTCTGCTTAATGATAGGACGGGTTGGCTATTGGGTGATTGGTTTGTTAGACCTTTTGGGAGTCAGTCGTTTGGTTGGGATAGGGCTTCACTGGTGGCCATTTCTTGTTGGCTCGTCTGGCACGCTAGGAACTATTGGTGAAATGGTCACACTAGAGGGGGGTGAATAGTGTGTTAACTAAACTTGTCGACTAAATTTGATTTTACACCTTTTCTTAAACTACTTAGGCAATTCACAATTTAACGACTAAATGCGGAAGCGATTAATGATAAAGCAATTAATACAAAACAATATATCAATGCTAACACTATTGGTGAAATAGCCACAATAGAGGGGGGGTGAATAGTGTGTTAACTAAACTTGTCGCCTAAATTGCGGTTTAAATCTTTTTCTTAAACTACTTAGGCAATTCACAATTTAACGACTAAATGCGGAAGCGATTAATGATAAAGTAATTAACACAAATAAAATATCAATGCTAACACAATGATTTATAGTGGTTCGGCCCCAATGCCTACTCCACTACCTAAGCACCCCACTTAGGATTTTCAAACTAAGCTTTACTAGATAAATTGTTTCCCTAACAAAGAGGACTTTACACCGGAAAGTCTCCACTCTCAAATCGAAGGCACTTCCACACCCGAAAGTATCCCACTTTCCTACCGAGAGCACTCTCCCACCTCAACCTAAGGGACAACTCAAGTAATTCTATTAAACTAAGTTTACAATGGTGGATTTAAGCCTTAACACCAAGGCTACCACCAACTCAATCAACCTAACACTCTAGGTTTACACAAGTTCAAATACAATAAAATAAACGATAAAATACAACAATTAATGGAGCAATAAATCAAACAATAAAGTACTTAGCTTCACAACAAGATTCTTAGCTTCCTCTTGATGCCTTTGATGATGAAACAATGAAGGTAAGACTCAGTCAAAGAGATGAGAGATCAAAGCTAGGATTTCCACAAGAATTGGCTCAATAAAGCTTGGGAATGATCACAAGATGGCTCAAGAAGGTTAGGAGTGATCAAAAGTGTTAAAGAAAGGCTAGGACATGAGTATTTATAGAGCTATGAAGGAGACTCGGGTGAAACACTATTCAACGACTCAAAAACTAGTCGTTTACCGTTGTTCGGTCGTTTGCCGGTCGATCGTCAGTCGATCAACCGAGCGACCGCCGAGCGACCGAAGGCATTCTGCCACTTTCTGGCACACTTCGGTCAACTATTCGATCGATCGTTCGGTCGATCGACTTGCCTACTGCCAGTTTTTGACAGCATTCGATCGACCGAAACTGGACAGACTGTGTTGCTTGGTTTGGCTGAGTTTTTGCTTGTTTGCTCATTTTTGGGTTCCATCTTCACTAAGTCTACTTATATAATATTTACTAACTTTAAGTTAAATGTTATATAAGGATTACCCCCCATTTGGTTTCAATAAAAATATCTAGAAAATCAAAATCCTTAAGCATCAAAATCTAACTTTAAGGGTCTAGTACTGTAATATCCTAGATATTTAAATTTATTATTTTTTCTCTTATGTGTGTTTGCTAGCCTAGCGGACTAGTTCGTGGTCGAGCCGAGTCGACTCATGGTCCGGAGCGAGCTTGCGAGCTCGGGTAAGTAGGATATGAATTTATGAATTTTTAGGCTTGGGTAGTTGAGATTATTTAATTTGATGTTGTGTGTGCTTAATTGCTAATTATGTTCATATGGGTATTTAATTAATTGCTTGTGATTTGTTAGAATAAATTTAATTAAATTAATTAAGTCTATCGGGTTAGCGGGTTTGGTTTTGGTTTAAGGTGGATGCGGGTTTTGGATTAAGGTGTTTAAGGGGTTAGGGTAGAGGTGGGAGTATAAAACCCTCTCCTCATGGTTTGTGGCTCCTATTTTGGAGCCACCTAAAGAATTGAGAAAGGGAGCCAGCCGCCAAGCCAAGCCAAGCCGCTAGCCCCCTTTACCTCTTCCCCTTGGAGCCGCCACCACCTATGAGCCAAGCCGCCGCTTGAGCCAACCCTTCCCCTCCTCCTCTCTCTTCCTTCCCTTTGGAGCCAAGCCAAGAGGAGCCAGCCAAGCCAACCCCTCTCCTTCTCCTCTCTCTCCCTCTCTCCAAGCCGACGATTTGGAGTGAGCCACCACCCCTTGGATCCTCTTCTTGGGTTGAGCCACTAGCCTTTTGAAGTCGGATTTGAGGGCCGTCATCCAAGATTTCTTCCTTAGTTTTTCTTCCAATTAAGGTGAGTGGTTTACCTTCTCTCTTCGGGATTTTAATCGGATTCTTGAAGCCGTTCTTGACGGCTCGGTATTTATGTCTTGTTCTTGGATTTTCTTCGAGTTCTTGCCATGTTTTCTATGAGGCTTGGCAGCCCTAGGGTAACCCTAGGGGTGCTCGGCCAAGGGGGACACCCGGATCGACCTCAAGGTGTTCGATGAAAAGCCCGAATGAGTTTCTTGATGTGCAAATCTTGATTTATTCTCCCAATTTGGTTTTTTAATTTGTGGATTATATGCTTAGGATTAAATCTGTGATTTTGGATAGAAATCATGCAGTAGGATTAAGATCTTGATATTGATGCCTTAGGGGTTCTTGAGAAGGGGGTTCTTGATCTTAATGATTGACTCTTGATTTGAGTTTATGAGTTCTTGTTAATCTTGATAAAAAGCATGATTTTTGAGAATTAATTCTTGAGATTTGAATTCTGTCCTAATGATAATTAGGGGTTTATTTCTGTTAATTTTGGAATTAATTCTACAAGTATGTTGAAATTGGATGTTGTTGGAATTATATGCTGACATGATGAATCTGTGCTGATTTTAATTTATTTGTTGTGATGTGTGTATATGTGTGAATATAGTCGTGTATGTTGGGTGAAATGGCCACACTAGAGGGGGCGTGAATAGTGTGTTAACTAATCTTATCGTCTAATTTCGGTTTTAATCGTTTCTTGATTAGTTAGGCTAAGTTCGATATTAATAGCAAGCGGGAGCAATAAATAGGAAGAAATAAAGACAAACAAAATATCAATGCTAACACAATGATTTGTAGTGGTTCGACCCCAATGCCTACTCCACTACTTATGCACCCCACTTAGGATTTTCAAACTAAGTTTACTAGATTAAATCATTTCCCTTACAAAGAGGACTTTGACCCGAAGAGTCTCACTCTCAACCTAAGGCACTTCCACACCCGGAATTCTTCGTCTTCTTACCGAGAGCACTCTTCCACCTCAACCTAAGGGACAACTCAACTTATCCTAGTAAACTAAGTTTACACCGGTGGAATTAAGCCTCAAACACAAAGGCAACCACCCAATTTCAAGACCTAATAACCTAGGTCTTCACAAGCTCAAATCCAATGAAAACAAGTTCAAATAACAATTAAAATTACAATGAAAAGAGCTTAAAGAATAAACCAAGACCAAATGCTCTTTTCCAAGCCTTCAAAGCCTCCAACTCGCCAAGACATTAAGCTCAAATCGAAGCCCGAGTTGAGGAAGAATGGGCTCTTGAAGAAATTGTCAACGGAAGAACCAAGCGCAAGCAATCGATCTTTAGAAGGCTCAAAACTCTCCTTTGAATGCTCAATTAAGTCTCTAAGAAGTGTAAAAGGAGTTAGGTGAGGGGTATTTATAACCCCTCAGCCGAACTGCTCCTCAACGGGCATTTTTTTGCCCGTTGAACGTCGTTCGGTCGCTTGTCGGTCGATCATCGGTCGACTAATCGATCGACTGTCCAACGATCGCTGGTAATTCCAGCTTCTGCCGCTCTGTCCGGTCGATTGGAGGTAGGGCTGTCCATTCGGTTCGAACCGAACCGAACCGAACCGAACAAGCCCAAACCAAAATTTTTTCTTTACCCAAACCGGAACCCGAACCCGAACCGAACATTTCCTAACCCGATTTAACCCGAACCGAAATAATTCGGTTCGGTTCA
Source organism: Canna indica (assembly GCA_034359265.1). NCBI lineage: Eukaryota > Viridiplantae > Streptophyta > Magnoliopsida > Zingiberales > Cannaceae > Canna > Canna indica. The sequence goes on along the minus strand of CP136895.1, from coordinate 52,872,475 downwards.
GTTTTCAACCCGAAAACCGAATTTTTAATTAATTTGATTAAAAATTAAAAATTAAAAATAATTATTTAATACTTATTTACTTAATTCAGTTAAAAATTAAAAAAAATATTTTTTTAATTAATTCGGTTTTCGGTTCGGGTCGGTTCCCGAATTCCGGGAACCGAATCCGAACCGAAATACAAATTTCGGTTCGGTTCGGGTCAAAGAACCGAACCTACAATGGTTGAAACTGAACCGAACCGAAAATTTTGGTTCGGTTTTTCGGTTCGGTTCGGTTTGAACCAAACAGTGGACAGCCCTAATTGGAGGGTCGACCGCCAGACGCGATTCTGCTTCTCTGTTGTCCGGTCGATCGCTCGATTGACCGACGCAGCTACTGCTAGATTTTGGCATTGGTCGATCGACCGAAGTAGCCACTGCCAATTTTTGGCACTGTTCAGTCGACCGACCGGTCGACCAAAATAGCTATTGCGACTTTTTAACTATATTCGGTCGATCGATCGGTCGATCGAACCTAGGCCGAACTTGATTTTTTTCAGCCTTCTTCTTGCGCGTCTCATTTCCGAGTTTCGGCTTTCAACGTGCATCAACTTGGAGAGCCATCCATGTGTTCTTTAGACTTGTCCAAGACGTCTTTGGTGCACACGTCGAGCTTCGAGAAATTTCCACGACGAACCCGAACGCGTTGATCAATGTCCTTTCGATTTTCCGATTTCTCCTATATTTTCGATCGAAGACATCGAGCGCTAATCGATATGGAATTTGAAAATATTTCTCAATGAAACATTAGTTCCATGTTTGTTATCATCAAAACCGAGATTAAGACCAAGGTAGAAAACCGTAGGCCAACAATCTCCCCCTTGTTGATGATGACAAACATCCTTAAGAAAATATATCATTTAAGCACAAAGGATATCAAACATGAGATTTCTCCCCCTATCAACATGAATATCTATATAAATAAACTCCCCCTGTCTATATGCATGGTTTTCCTATATTTTCTTCCCTTTACCTATATTTTTCTCCTCTTTTGACATCCATCAAAAAGGGCTAGAAAAGTCAATCGAGTCAAAGTTGAGACTCTAAAATTATTTTTCATGAAACGTGAAAATCTCAACCAAAGGAATGAAAAACAAATATTTGATATGAGACTAATAATACATGATATCAAAGAATGATCAATATAATCTACAACCCCGGAAATCATGTACTAATTCAAGTATTGATATAACACGTATCGGTCAATGTTTCAAAAATCATTTTAGAAATGAGTTTTTCTTAAATAATAATGAGAACGATACCAAGAATTGAATTACAATATCATACTTGACGACTCTTTCAGAGATTTTGACGAAAATCTAAAGTATCGAGAAATGAGCACTTGGGAAGAATGATACTTTAATGGCATTTTCGTAAACAAGTGAATCTTTTATAAAATTTTTAGATTTCATTCAAACTTTCAAAATACCAAGATATGAGCATTTAAATCATGTATATCAAGTTTGAAGTGAAACTAATGTCATTTAATCAAGATATGAACTTAGCACGATTTCATTCAAAGTAGGCTTGAAAACATGAAAATACTAAGTATCAAATTTTGCTATCTAATCATATTTTCTCTAACTTAGTCACTTGGACATCTAACATGAGTGAATCTTAGTATACGAATCAAGTTTGGGCTGAAAATGAGGTTTCTAAGTCACTTTGTTGATTTAGGTCAAAGTATACTTCGAGTTTTCAAGAATCAAACTTTTAAATTCATATAAAATCATATTCTTGACGGAAATATTTGAAACTTTAACTAGATAAATTAGATTTTTCAATAAATCTACAGGTTTAAGAATCAGTCAAAAATCAGTTTCCTATAAATTCAAAAAAATCTTGAAAGTCCAGGGGCATTTTCGTAAATTTTAGGTATTTTTGAGTATTTCAAGTAAGTGATACTTTGAGTTTTCGAAATCCAACTTCATAATTTTATTATAAATCATATTCTAGATGAAAATTTTTGAAATTTTTACACAACATAATAGATTTTTCATTGAAAGTGCAGCTTCAAGAATCATCTCAAAATCAGTTTATTTTTTTTTCTAAAATTCATTGAGTAAACTATTTTAAAACTGAAATTTCAATGGCATTTTCGTAATTTTCAGTAATTTTTCAAAATATGTTCAATTTTCATTCAAGCTTTTATAATACCATAAAATGATCATGTAAAGAGTGTATGTCAAGTTTGAAATGAAAAATATGTCGTTAAGTTAAGATATCAACCTAGCATGATTTCATTCAAAACTAAACTAGTTATCATGAAACTTGCTAAGTCTCAATCTTATCAATTACTCATGGTTTTTCAAACTTAAACCTATGGACACATAACATGAGTAAATCTAAATATGTTCCTCAAATATGGATTGAAAATGAGACCTCTAAGTCAATTTATTGACTTGGGTCAACTTGGTTCAAAAGAGGTTATCATGAAATGGCATCTATGTCATTTTATCTATATCCATATGAATTTCTCATTCTAAGTGCATGGAAATATGTCATACCTATTCCTAAACATGTTTATGAAGTTTGGACTTAAAATGAAATGTCCAAGTCGATTTATTGACTTGAGTCAAACTTTTCAAGCTTAAGTCTCCTAATGTGATCTAGTTATCATATTTTTCATCTACACATGAATTTTCAAGTTTAAATATCTAGACTCATGTGATATGTATATCTAAACATGTTTGCCAACCACTAACTCAAAATGAGGTCTCTAATATGAATTTTAACCTAGAGCAAATTTCATTCAATCAAGATATCATGAAATTTCCTAAGTTATCAAAATTTTATCTACTCATGAAATTTCATGGATTTGTCATACAAAATCAATAATGAGTATATAGAGACATCATCAAAGCATGAATATTCAAGTATTATATTAAGATTTTTGCAAAATTAAACCCATACCTTATTCTTAGAAATTTTGCCAAACTTGTCCTTTTACTTTTCAATTTTCTTCATGATACCATAGCCTTCCATTAACATTCTCAACTTGCAAGTAGACTTCATTAGTAGATTTTAATGAAACTAAAGCTACTAGCAAGCAACCCAAACCAAATAGCAAAGAGAAAAATCAAGTATCATTTTCAAAATCCACTTTGCTAAATAGTTTGAAATTCGTTTCAAAATATGTTATCATGAATCCGAAATGAATTTTAAGAGATTGCAAATGTAATATTAATGAAAAATTGATCTCCAACCTTTCCTATTGGATGAAAACCGAAAGGCCACAATGAGCCTACGGTTTAGAACCGCAAGGTCGCTTAGGCCCATTACAGGCCACTTAGGTCTCCGAATAGACAGGAAATTAAAATTCAAAAACGTTTTTGAAACTTATCAAGAGCGGAAAATCTACTAATATTAAGCATATATCAAACTCCAACTATAATTTAAGCAATAGGGTATAGGAGATGATACCAAAGTACTTTTGATGCCAACCTTATTAAGGCATCAAGATGACTTGAAGTTGCAACTTTGAAATGGTATAATCTTTGAATCCTCAAGCAACTTCATCTCACCCTTGTGTGGTAGCTCCCCCTACAATAGAGCATGAGATCTTTGGTACCCAAATGACTTTGGGTCCTTGAGGGTTAGAGGGCTTAGGAACCCAAAGTGTCTTTGCCCCACTTGGATTCATCTTAAAAGCACAATCATAAATGGCATGCCCGTAAACACCACAAGAAAAGCAATGTCCATTAAATCTCTTCTTTACATTATTCTTATGGACATGAGGTCTAATGTTAGAATGCTTAGCATGAAAAACATGATGAGCATGAGCATTCTTAAAGGAAACATTTTTCTTTTGAGATTTCCTAAATGAGACATTTTGATTTTTAGAATTAAGAGAAGAAGTATTAACTTTTCTACTCAAAATCAACATCTCATTTTTCAAATCATTCATAGATTTATGCAAAGCATGAAATTGAGTTTTTAACATGTTATTTTCATTTTTTAACATGTCATTTTTGTTCTTCAAATCCTTAGTGTCAATACTTAAAACATCATGGCATGGATTAGAGACACTAATTTTTAGCTTCTCATTTTCTAGTTTAGCATCATGTAAATGAGAGCTAAGAGTCAAGTTTTTCTTCTTTAATTTTTTTTTTCTTTATCCTTTTTAACCATCAAGGCCTACATGATTTTATATTCATCCATTAATTCATCATAAAGCATGTCATAAGAGCTAGATGAATTAATACTATCCTTTTTGTTATCATGACTAGAAGAAGAAGAATGTACCTCATCATTAGCATTCATGAGGCAATCTTTTGAACTAGCTTCATACCCATGGTAAGAGGATGCTTCACTCGAACAAGAAGATGATGTGGAAGCGTTTGACTTTTTCTTTACCTTGTTCTTCATGGAATGACAATTTTTCTTCACATGTCCCTTTTTCTTGCATGCATGACACACCACTTTCCTTTTTCGGCTCTTGGAGCTACTCCTTTGACTAGAGGAGCTATGGGCATCAAAATCAAGATTAGTGGTAGGTGAATGACCATTGTCATCACTACCTTCATTAGACGTGTCAATCTCTTCGATCTTGGCATAATCATATAGCAAGTTTAAGGTTGCCCAAATGTCAAAAGTCAAAGTACAATACATAACTTTTTCAAAAATGTTATTTTCCAATGAACAATATAAGCAATTTGTTGCCTTGGAATTTAATTCAAATATATTAATTTGTTCTTGGGTCCATGCATCCATTTTTTCCTTAGGTTTTATGTATTTTGACTTTAACATATAAAAACACCTAAACCTTGAGCCTTTAGAAAAATATAAATTCCACTCTTCCAAAGACCAAAGTTAGACTTATCGAACCTAGGAGGTGTAGACGCTACCAACTCTAGTGCCATTTTCGAATTGAGACTAGATGTAGATGAGATGGTGAAATCTCAAACTACAACCCGCTCTGATACCAATTGTTGGGTGAAATGGCCACACTAGAGGGGGGTGAATAGTGTGTTAACTAATCTTATCGCCTAATTACGGTTTTAATCATTTCTTGATTAGTTAGGCTAAGTTCGATATTAATAGCAAGCAAAAGCAATAAATAGGAAGCAATAAAGACAAACAAAATATCAATGCTAACACAATGATTTATAAAGGTTCGGCCCCAATTCCTACTCCACTACCTAAGCACCCCGCTTAGGATTTCCAAACTAAGTTTACTAGATTAAATCGATTCTCTTACAAAGAGGACTTTGACCCGAAGAGTCTCACACTCAACCTAAGGCACTTCCACACCCAGAAGTCTTCGCCTTCTTACCGAGAGCACTCTTCCACCTCAACCTAAAGGACAACTCAACTAATCCTAGTAAACTATGTTTACACCGGTGGAATTAAGCCTCAAACACAAAGGCAACCACCCAATTTCAAGACCTAACAACCTAGGTCTTCACAAGCTCAAATCCAATGAAAACAAGTTCAAATAATAATTAAAATTACAATGAAAAGAGCTTAAAGAATAAACCAAGACCAAATGCTCTTTTCCAAGCCTTCAAAGCCTCTAATTCGCCAAGACGTTAAGCTCGAATTGAAGCCCGAGTTGAGGAAGAATGGGCGCTTGAAGAAATTGTCGACGGAAGAACCAAGCGCGAGCAATCGATCTTTAGAAGGCTCAAAACTCTCCTTTGAATGCTCAATTAAGTCTCTAAGAAGTGTAAAAGGAATTAGGTGAGGGGTATTTATAACCCCTCAGCCCAACAGCTCCTCAACGGGCATTTTTTCGCCCATTGAACGTCGTTTGGTCGCTTGCGGATCGATCGTCGGTCGACCGACCGATCGATCGCCCAGCGACCGCTGGCAATTCCAGCTTCTGCCACTCTGCCCGGTCGATCGGAGAGTCGACCACCAGACGTGATTTTGCTTCTCTGTTATCCAGTCGATCGACGCAGCTACTGCCAGATTTTGGCCTTGGTCGGTCAATTGACCGGTCGGCCGAAGTAGCCACTGCCAATTTTTGGCACTGTTCGGTCGACCGAAATGGCTACTGCCACTTTTTAACTACATTCGGTCGACCGACCGGTCGACCAAACCTTGGCTAAACTTGATTTTTTTTAGCCTTCTTCTTGCGCGCCTCGTTTCCGAGTTCCGGCTTTCAATGTGCGTCAACTTGGAGAGCCATCTAGGTGTTCTTTAGACCTGTCCAAGACGTCTTTGGTGCACACGTCAAGCTTCGAGAAATTTCTACGACAAACCCGAACGCGATGATCAATGTCCTTTAGATTTTCCAATTTTTTCTATATTTCTGATCGAAGACATCGAGCGCTAATCGATATGGAATTTGAAAATATTTCTCAATGAAACATTAGTTCCATATTTGTTATCATCAAAACCGAGATTAAGACCAAGGTAGAAAACCTTAGGCCAATAGTGTAACCTATCGTTTCGACCAGAAAACATATTTTGGAAACATAGGACACACTTTGGAGACTAGATTCGGGTTAGACACAGTAGTTCTGGGTAGAACAGTAACCTAAAACAAAACCCTAAAATAAAACCCTAATTGAGATGATCTAAATTTTAATTATATAATTAAAATTGGGTTAAGCGTGAGCATAATCTGTTATGAACCAACTTATAAGGTATTCATGAAATTAAACCACACGGGTTCATGACATTACGGGTCTAAGGGATAGGGTTCGGGTTGGAGTGTTGAGATGCTTCATAATGAGGACACCCCTAGGATACCATAGGAGAATCTTGACTTAGGTCTTGATGCGCCATATCCTTGAGCATGGTGGAGCGGCTCAATTAGGAGCCGGGCCCGAGTGGTTGGACGCCAAATTCCCAACCTGTAGAATAGGTTCAGAGGGCCTTTCCCGATTGTCCTGGTTCAGCCTCGTGGGATAAGTTCGGAGGGCCTACTAGATTATCCCCGAGGTGGTGTTAAGGAATAAGTTCGGAGGGCCTTTCCCAACTATTCCTATGATATCCTTTAGGAGTAAGTTCGGAGGGCCTTTCCCGATTACTCCTATGATATCTTAAAGGGGCAAGTTCGGATGAGCGAATCCCGATTGTCCCTACGCGTCTCGTTGAGCAAGTTCGGAGGGCCTTCTTGATAATCCTAGTATGTGTTGTTGCCTTCAAGCATGGTGGGCTTCGGGCCGATGCACTTCTTTAGTATTTGTTGTTGCCTTCGAGCATGGTGGGCTTCGGCCTGATGCACTTCTTGGAGGGTTAGATGCTTTGAGCATGGGTGGCCTGTTGGCCTGGTGGCTAGTTACACCTTTGTGACATTGCCTCTTTAGAGATAGATGTTGTTCTTGTTATCTCTGTGTTTTTATTTGTGAGGGTTGGTAAAAACGCTCGCTGAGTTCTTTGAACTCACCCGTTGTCGTTTGATTTATGTTTTGCGACCGATGAGGTGGGCCAGAGCACTTGGCGTAGCTAGAGGGTAGTGGAGCCGCATGATCTTATAGCAATCCTAGTTAGCGTCATAGTCGAGTCCTTTAGTAGTAGTCATACACTTGTATTAGCTTGATTTGGAGTTAGGGCATTTATGTCATTTATTTTAGGTTTTATTGTATCTGAACTTTTGAATTGTTGAACTTAACTATTATTTCCGCACTTTACGTTTCATCAAGTTTCTTGAAATAAAACTATATTTTGGTTCACTTTTCATTTGAAATAAAACTTGTTATTTCTTTCGCTATATTTACTTGTTGAGTTGGCATGTGCATGGTTTAGGCTGCGGGGTATAGACACGTATACCCTGGCCGATCACGTGACCCTGAGTTGGGGCGTGACAAATACAAATTTCCGAAAAACAAAAATTTTATAATCTCCCAGGTCAAATATGGGTATGCCAAAGGCTTCCAAAAATTCTTTTAAAATACCTCATTATCTAGTTTTTACCTAAGGAACAATTATCGATATTTTTGGTGCCAAGAAAATGTCTAGGTCATATAGCCCTCCAAGGAGCTCCCTAGGCTTAGTGAATTTCAGGGTCATTTTCTAATTTGTCAGTTTTTCATATTTTGGAATTCGGGTTTGGTTTTTGGGTTATTATGCATCATCATGAGGATTTACAAAATAAATTAGACACCCTAGACCTAAACTTTAACTTCCCGAAGAATCTCGAGCGTCGACAAGCATCCTTGCCGATTTCTCTGATTTTTTCGATCGCGGACGTCGTGCGCTAACTGACTTCGAACCTGAAAGTATTTCTCAATGAAATATTAGTTCCATATTTGTTATCATCAAAATCGAGATTAAGACCAAGATTGAAAATCTTAGGCCAACAATCTCCCACTTTTTGATGATGACAAACATCCTTAAGAAAATATATTCATTAAAGCGCAAAGGATATCAATCATGAGATTTCTCCCCCTATCAACATGCATGTCTATGAAAATAAACTCCCCCTATCTATATGCATGGTTTTCCTATATTTTCTTCCCTTTTATTTATATTTTTCTCCACATTTTGACATCAATCAAAAAGGGCTAGAAAAGTCAATTATGGTCAAAGTTGGGACTTGAAAACTTATTTTCATGAAAACGAAGTCAACCAACTCAAGGGATGAAAACAACATATCGAATGAGAGACTAAGTAATACATGATATCATGAAGCGATAGTCAAAAATCAAAACTAGGAATCATGTACTAACTCAAGTATCGGTCAATGAGTCAAAAATTATTTTAGAAATGATTTTTCTCTCTAAAATATTATAACGATACCAAAAGTGAATTCAAAATATCATTCTTGAAGTCTCATTCGAAGATTGGACCAAAAATCAAAGTATGAGACAAATGAACATTTGGGAAGAACACTTTAAAATTTTGAAATCCAATTTCAAAAACCCATATCAAATCATATTCTTACTAAAAATTTTAGAAATTTTTATTAAAGAAACTAGATTTTTCCAGAGAATATGCAGTTTCAAGAATCATCCAAAAATCAATTTTCTGTATTTTTTAAAAAATAACTGAAATCTAGTGGCATTTTCGTAAATATTAGCTATTTTTCAAAAAAATACAGTTTTTATTCAAACTTTCCAGATATCAAGATATAATCATTTAAAGCATGTTTATCAAGTTTGAAATGAAAATAATGTCATTTGGTCAAAATTTTACCTTAGCATGATTTCATTCAAAAATAAGCATGATATCACGAAATTACTAAGTATCAATTTTTAACCTATACTCATGTTTTTCAAACTTAGACACATATACACTTAATATGAGTAAATCTAAATATGTTTGTGAAGTTTGGACCTAACATGAGTCTCTAAGTGAATTTGTTGACTTAGGTCAACTCTACTCAACTTTAGGTCTCCTAAAGTGAACTTGTTATCAATTTATCCATTTTCTCATGATTTTTCAATTTTAATCACATGGAAGCAAATCATAAGTGAACTCAAACATGTTTATCAAGTTTCAACTTAAAATGAAATCTCTAAGATGGATTTCTACCTAGACCACATTTCATTCAATCTATATGACATGAAATTGCCTAAGTATCAAAATTTTATCTACTCATGAGATTTCAATCAATTATCATGCAAAATCATTCATAAGCATAGAGAAATCATTTTATCGAGAAAAAAGAGGTGTTATGCAAGGATTTTGCCAAAATGAAACTCATACCTCATTTCTTGAGAAATTCCATAATTTTTATTTTCTTTCCCAATTTTCTTTAGCCTTCCAAATTTACCACTTTCTCAACTTGCAAGTAGGCTTCATTAGTATCATAATAAAATCATATACCAACTAGCAAGCTAACTTACTAAATAGCAAAGGTTCAATGCAAAGTTTCATTTAGAAGTCTTAACCTATGCTATATAGTAGAGATTCATTTTAAATGAGTTATCATGATATCAAAATGAATCAAAGAGATATTAAGATATTAAATATTTGAAGAATAGGATCTCTAAACAAGTTTAACTAGTTTGGACTTAAACGAAGGTCTCTGATAATAAGTATTAACCAGAGCAAGTTTCATTCAATGAAATTTGCCTAGGTACTAAGATTCTACCTACTCATGAGAATTCAAGGAATTATCATGCAATTCTAATCAAGAGTATAGAGACACCAATAAAGCGTGAATATTGAGGTATTATGCTAAGATTTTTACGAAATTCAAAGACATACCTTTTACATGAGAATTTTGCCAAACTTATCCTTTTTCTCCTAATTATTAGCCTTCCATTTTCATAAATGTTAACTTGCAAGCCAAAAATCATTAGTAGCACAATGATATAACAACTAGCAAGTTAGCAAACTAAGTAGCAAAGAGAAGAATCAAGTATCGTTATCAATGTCCGCTTTGTTAAATAGCTTCAAATTCATTTTTAAAAAATTCAAATGATACCAAAACGAATTTTAAGAGATCACAAGTGAAATATAATTGAAAACATGATCTCCAACCCTTCCGATTGGTTGAAAACCGAAAGGCCACAATGAGCCAACGATTTAGAACCACAAGGTCGCATGAGCCCGTTATAGGCTACATAGGTCTCCAAAGAGACCGGAGAATCAAAAATCAAAAATCATTTGATAAAACCATATTAAGAACTGTAAGAATTAACCAAAATCATTCATGTTTCATAAACTCCAATTTTCAAACTAGACAAAACAAGGAGATGGTACCAAATTAACTAGATGTCGATTCTTCATACCGAAGGCATCCAAAAGATGTGAAGTTGCAACTTGGATTTGGTGAAGCTCTAAGTCCTCATGCAACTCCTATCAACCATCATCAACTTATCCTTGTGTAGTTGCTCTCCCTATAAGAGAACATTGAATCTTTGGTACACAAATGGCTTTGGGTCCTTAGGGGTTAGAGGACTTAGCTATCCAAAGTATCTTAACACCACTTGGGTTCATCTTAAATGCGCAATCATAAATGGCATGCCTGTAAACATCACAACAAAAGCAATGTCCATTAAATTTCTTTTTGTTTTTGCTATGGACATGAGATTTATTATTAGAATGCTTGTCATTTGAACTAAGATGAGCATGAGCATTCTTGAGAGAAACATTCATCTTCTTAGATCATGAGGTCTAGAGGTAGAATACTTAACATGATAAGCATGAGATGCATGAGTATTATCAAAAGTGTCATTTCTCTTTTTTGGATTCTTAAAGGTAGAAACTTTTGTAAATTCATTTACCATTTTACTCAATACTAAAACCTTCTTTTTCAAGTCATCCATGGATTTATATAAAGCATGCATTTGAGATTTTAACATATGATTTTCCTTATTGATTTTTGAGTTTTCATTTTTCAAAATCTCATTCTCAATTTTGAAACCATTTTTGAAGTTTTCATTTTTCAAGTTTTCATTTTCAAGCTTTAAGTCATTTTCAACATATCATGACAAGGATCAAATGAGCTAGATTTCAATTTCTCATTTTCTAATTCTAGAGTATGCATATGTGAACTAAGTCTAGAATTCTCCTTTTTAATCTTTTTGTTTTCCTTATCCTTTTTCAAAAGCAAGGCATACATGTTTTTATACTAATCCATTAATTCATCATAAAGCAAATCATGAGAGCTAGATGAGTTAATGCTATCATTTTCATTAACATGACTAGAGGGAGAAGAGTGTACCTCATTGTTATCATTCATGGGGCAATCTTTTGAGATGGCTTCATAGTCATGGCAAGAGGATGCTTCATTTGAGTGGAATGAGGATGTGGAAGCATTCGACCTCTTCTTTGCCTTGTTCTTCATGGTAGGGCAATTCTTCTTCACATGCCCTTTCTCTCTGCACACATGGCATATCACATTCCTTTTCCGATTTTTAGTGCTCCTATGACTAGAGACACATTTGGCTTCAAAAACCATGTTAGTATTTGAAGGATGACCATTGTCATCACTACCTTCAATAAAAGTTTCTAACTCCTCGGTTTTAGCATAATCATATAAGAAATTTAAGCAAGCTCAAATGTCGAATGCGGAAGTACAATGCATAATCTTTCCAAAAATATTATTTTCCAAAGAACAAAATATGTAATTTGTAGCTTTAGCATTTAATTCAAACATATCGATTTGTTCTTGGGTCCACGCATTCATGTCTTCCTTAGGTTCAATATATTAGATTTTTACCATGTTAAAAACACCTAAACCTTGAGTATTTAGGAAAGTGTACATTCTACCCTTCCAAAGACCAAAGTTAGACTCATCGAACCTAGGAAGTATAGACGCTACCAACTCTAGTGCTATTTTCCTGATCGATGCTAGATGTAGAGGAGATGGTGAAATCTCAATCTACGACCTACTCTGATACCAAATGTTGGTGAAATAGCCACACTAGAGGGGGCTGAATAGTGTGCTAACTAAACGTATCACCTAAATTAAGGTTTAAATCTTTTTCTTAAACTACTTAGGCAATTCACAATTTAACAACTAAATGCGGAAGCGATTAATGATAAAGCAATTAACACAAATAAAATATCAATGCTAACACAATGATTTATAGTGGTTCGGCCCCAATGCCTACTCCACTACCTAAGGACCCCACTTAAGATTTCCAAACTAAGATTTACTAGATTAATTATTTCCCTTACAAAGAGGACTTTACACCGGAAAGTCTCCGCTCTCAAACCGAAGGCACTTCCACACTCGGAAGCATTCCGCCTTCCTACCGAGAGCACTCTCCCACCTCAACCTAAGGGACAATTCAACTAATTCTAGTAAACTAAGTTTACAATGGTGGATTTAAGTCTTAACACCAAGGCTACCACCAACTCAATCAACCTAGCACTCTAGGTTTACACAAGTTCAAATACAATGAAATAAACAACAAAATACAACAATAAATGGAGCAATAAATCAAACAACAAAGTACTTAGCTCCACAACAAGATTCCTAGCTTCCTCTTGATGCCTTTGATGATGAAACAATGAAGGTAAGACTCAATCAAAGAGATGAGAGATCAAAGCTAGGGTTTTCACAAGAATTGGCTCAATAAAGCTTGGGGATGATCACAAGATGGCTCAAGAAGGTTAGGAGTGATCAAAACTGTCAAAGGAAGGATGGGACATGAGTATTTATAGAGCCATGAAGGAGGTTCGAGTGAAACACTGCTCAACGGCTCGAAAACTAGCCATTTACCGCCGTCCGATCGTTTATCGATCAATCGTCGGTTGCTCGTCGGTCGACGTCGATCGATCGACCGAGCGACCGAAGGCATTCTGTCGCTTTCTAGCACACTTCGGTCGACCGACCGATCGACCAAAACTGGGCAGACTGCACTGCTTGGTTTGGCTAAGTTTTTACTTGTTTGCTCATTTCTGGGTTCCGTCTTCACTAAGTCTACTTATACAACATTTACTAACTTTAAGTTAAATGTTATATAATGATTACCCCCCATTTAGTTTTAATAAAAATATCTAAAAAATCAAAATCTTTAATAATCAAAATCTTTAATAATCAAAATCTAACTTTAGGGGTCTAGTACATATTTCCAAAAAATAAAAATTTTATAATCTCCCGAGTCAAATATGGGTATGTCAAAGGCTTCCAAAAATTCTTTTAAAATACCTTATTATCTAGTTTTTACCTAAGGAACAATTACATGCATTTTTGGTGCCAAGAAAATATCTAGGTCATATAGCCCTCCTAGGAGCTCCCTAGGCTTAGTAAATTTTAGGGCCATTTTCTAATTTGTCAGTTTTTCATGTTTTAGATTTGGGTTTGGTTTTTGGGCTCTTATGCATCATCATGATGATTTACAACATAAACTAGACACCTTAGACCTAAACTTTAACTTCCCAAAAAATCTCGAGCGTCGACGAGCGTCCTTCTGATTTCTTCGATTTTTCCGATCGCGGACGTCATGCGCTAATCGACTTGGAACCTAAAAGTATTTCTCAATGAAACATTAGTTCCATGTTTGTTATCATCAAAACTGAGATTAAGACCAAGGTTGAAAACCTTAGGCCAACAAACAGAATTATTTATAGTGGTTCGACCCCAATGCCTACTCCACTATCTAAGCGCCCCGCTTAGGATTTCCAAACTTGCTTTACTAGATTATATTGTTTCTCTTACAAAGAGGACTTTACACCAAAAAGTCTTCTCTCTCAAACCGAAGGCACTTCCACATCCGGAAGTATCACGTCTTCCTACCAAGAGCACTCTCCCACCTCAACCTAAGGGACAACTCAACTAATCCTAATAAACTAAGTTTACAATGGTGGTTTAAACCTTAACACCAATGCAACCACCAACTCAATCAAACCTAGCAACCTAGGTTTACACACTTGATATATAATCAAAATAAACAACAAAATACAATAACAATTGGAGAAATAAATCAAAACAACAAGTACTTAGCTCCAAAACAAACTCCCTAGTCCTCTTGATGCCTCAAGGTGATGAATCGATGAAGTTTGCAGGCTCACTCAAGTAGTTGAGGATCAAAACTAGGGTTTAAGAAGAATCTCTCAACGAAAGCTTTAAGATTGATCAAAGATGGCTCAATGAAGGTTAAGATCATGGAGGAAGGCACTCAAGGGCTAGTATATATAAGCCCCAAGAAGAGAGAGCCAAAACAATCGCTGAGCGACCGAGGCATTCTGCCCATTCTGGGCATCATTCGGTTGACCAAATGCCTTCTGCCCATTTTTGCCTTTTGTCGGTCGACTAGTCGGTCGATCGAATCTAGGCAGGGCTGATTTCTTGTGTATTTTTCTGGGCAGGGTTGATTTTTAAGTTCCGTCTTCGCTAAGTCTACTTATATAATATTTCTTAACTTTAAGTCAATAACTTTAAAACATAAATATTATATAAGGATTACCCCCCATTTGGATTCAATAAAAATATCTAAAAAATCAAAATCCTTATAAGAAATAATTACCGGCATTTTTGGTGCCAAGAAAATGTCTAGGTTATATAGCCCTCCAAGGAGCTCCCTAAGATTTGTGAATTTCAAGGCCTTTTCTAATTTTCCGGGTTTTCGTGTTTTGGGGTTCGGGTTTGGTTTTTGGGTTTCTTTGCATCATCATGAGAATTTACAACACATTCTAGACACCCTAAACCTAAACTCTATCTTCTTGACGAAATCCGAGCAACGACGAGCGTCCTTGTCGATTTTTTAATTTCTTCGATATTTTCGATCGTGGATGTCGTGCGCTAACCGATATGGAACCTGAAAATATTTCTCAATGAAACATTAGTTCCATGTTTGTTATCATCAAAACTGAGATTAAGATCAAGGTAGAAAACCTTAGGCCAATAGGAACCTTGTGTTATACGAGGCTTGGCAACCTACCCCCAGGGACTTGTACCAAATTATGGCTATTATTAGCCCCATGTTCGTAGGAAACCCTTCTGAGGTTAATAGCAGAATCAACTACAACCTGATTAGGTGGACTCCCCCTCCATCGGACGTATTAAAAGTTAATTGTGATGCTTCTTTGGGTGATGGTGCACGTCTTGGCTATGTGATTCGGGATTGTTTTGGGCAATATTGTTGGGGAGGCTGTGGGGCATTTTGTTGGGGATGACACTATTTTGATCTTGGAAGCTCGGGCAGTTAAGGTGGTGATCGACAGAATGATAGTTTTGTGTCTCGCTAATTTTGTGATTGAATCAAATTGTAAAATTCTTGTTGACGCACTGGTTGGATGTGCTTCCACTCTTTGGAGAATTTGTAACTTAATTGTCGATATTCGACACTTTGCCTCGTTGAGTTGTTGTATTTGCTTTTCTTTTTATAAATGAGAGGAAAACAAAGCTGTAGACTGGGCAGCAAATCGTAATAGGGTCTTGAGGGACCATTTTGTATGGACCTCCATCTGATCGCCTGACTTTGAGGCGATTTTGGATGGAGATCGCTTTTTGTGTCAGCCTTCGTTGACTTAATCTATGAGTAGACTTTATTCTACTCTCATATATATATATATCACAATCATACATAACATGCAAGTATATATACATCGGCAATATAATATGTTCTGATCGTGGAAGATGAAGAGCCAGTGGTGAGGAGAAGGAGATGTCGCGGGTGAGCCGTTGACGATGAAGCAACAAGTGGGACTTTAAGAGACGAAGACGGCGGTAAGGAGGAGATTCCATGATGAGCCGGCGACGGCAAAGCAATGAGACTATGGGAGATGAAGAAGAGCCCACGATGAGCTGGCAATGGCGAAGCAACATGACTTTGGGAGACGAAGAAGAGCCGATGGTGAGGAGGAGATGTCGCGGTGAGAAGAGCCGGTGATGAGGAAGAGGAAAGTCGGCGGTGAGGAGAAGGAGATGCCGACGATGAGGAGAAGAAGAGCCGACGGTGAGGAGGAGATGTCGCAGGTGGAGAGGCTCTCAACAGTGAGCTTACGGGAATGGGATGGGGAAAACTTTAATGATGAGGAATAGAGAACCAGATTTAGATTTTAGGGCAAAGGAGTAAAGGACTCCTTATGTACCATATAGCCCTTATATGTTTAATAACTTATATGGACAAAATAGTAATTTAATATACGTGAATATGTGATGCGGATACGGTGCGAATCTGCATCCATATCCATATTCGCACTGCATCCGCGCTGTTAGGGACCCTCGGGTTTGTCAAATCTTGTATGTGTCATGACGGTCCCTAACGTGCATTGTAAATATTGCATCATACGTATTCATGTAAAACGTTCGCGCACCTCCCACCGCTCTTGCCCGTGACTAGGTAATGACCCTCGTTTGCTAGCCGCGGCATGGCCGGTGGGGTGTGCGGATCATATAATTATGCATTGTAAAAGCGCTCGTGCACTGCCCACCATTTTCGCGCGCGACTAGGTAACGCCCCTTGTTTCCTAGCCGTGGCATGGCCGGTGGGGGTGTGCAGCCATAGGAAATTTTGTCATGCGCCTCGTGCTTTTGGGAACCCCGTGGGTGGCACAAGGGGGTTAGGCTCCACACCTATATTGCCCCCGGGCAAACATCTCTCTAGTTCATTCGTACAAGCATCCATCCAAGCATTTGTAAGCATTTTTCATACAAACGGCCATTGGCCCAAACATTTTTGCATCCAAGCACAACAAGGTTTGAACGCGGGCGACCCGGGAGCCCGCGACTTTCGAAGATTGGCAAGGCGGTCCTTGCCCAAGGCTTATCCCTTACGGGGACAAGGGAGCCGCATGGACATTTTCCGCCCAAACAAGTTAGTCTGTGATAGTTGGTATTAGAGCGAGGCAAGCTCGCAAAACCTTGGCACAAGCAACCGACACAAACCATCAACAAGCTCGTGCCTTCGTCGTTGGAGACAAACGACGTTGGGGCACTAAACAATCTCGCAAGAGAGATTTTCTTGAACAAGCATGACTCGCAAAGGAGTCGGCAACGAGTGGCGTCGCCCAAGCGGTGACGACTGTTCCAAAGGAACCGTTGGGGGAGAACCCAACACAAACTCAAGCTCAACAAGCTAGGACAGGAAGTCGCACCGTCCAACGGCTTGGAGACTTGGAAACGGTGGTGGCCACTCACGATGTAGCCATAAACATCCTTGAGAACGACATTGGGCCACAGGTCGGCAAGCTAGCCGACACACAAGAAGTTCTGGAGGCAAGGCTAGATGGACTCCAGGATGACACTCAAGAAGCGATCAAGCAACTTCGAGGGGAGATTGAAGAACTAAGGGCTACAATCTCATTCCTAACCCGAGAGATCCACTTGGGCGGTGGCAACTTCCGGCAACGCGAAACGCCACAACACCACCTTAAAGCACCTGAACCAAAGCCTCACAATGGGGCTCAAGATGCCAAAGCGGTGGAGAACTCCCTCTTCGACTTGGAGCAGTACTTCAATGTCATGAGGACAACTGACGACGATATGAAAGTGTCCGTTGCAACCATGTATCTGTCTGAGGATGCAAAACTCCGGTGGCGGACCAAATGTGACGAAATTCAGAAGGGTCATGCAAAGATCGACACTTGGGACAGTCTCAAGCGAGAACTAAAAGCTTAATTTTTCCCCGAGAATGTGGAATTCATCGCCCGACGGAAGTTACGACAACTCCATCACAACAATTCAATTTGGGAGTACGTGAAGGAGTTCTCAACCATTATGCTAGATGTTCCGGACATGGCCGAGACCGATCAGCTATTCACCTTCCTTGAATGACTAAAGCTGTGGGCGCAACAAGAACTTGCAAGGAGGAATGTCAAGTCTTTGTCGGAAGCGAAGATCGCTGCAGAGCGACTCACTGACTATAATTCTGAAGAAAACACGACAAAGGCGGCACCATATAGGCCAAGATTCCAGAAGCCCGACAACTACAAGGGCAAAAACACCGCAAGCGATACGAGATGGAGGGATCACCCACAAAGGGAACACCCTCCAAAGGGGCCTCCTCAAAGGGATTACCCTCCGAGGGGGAACCAACAGAAGCCCGCGCCTATTTGCTTCTTGTGTAGAAGACCCCACATGGTCCGAGAATGTCCTCAATGGCAAGCATTGAACACCATTATAGCTGAGTTCGTGGCGGAGAACATAGCCAACATCACCGCCAAGAAGGAGAAGGGCAAGTCTCCCGTAGTCCCCGACGCGGAGAACTATTCCAACGAAGACGACGACACTGAAAGGCCCAATATGGGAGCAATGCGTCTCCTCAATGCTCTCAAGACTCAAGTGGGGGAGCAAGGTCGAAAGAAGGAACCCCCCCAAAGTGGCACACGAGCTGATGTTCATTAACATCGAGCTCAATGGCAAGAATACCCGAGTGATGGTCGACTCAGGAGCAACTTATAACTTCATCGCCAAAGGAGGAGCAGAGACTAGGGCTCAAGCTAGAAAAGAGCTCGAGTCATGTCAAGGCGGTGAACTCCGAGGCATAAGAAATCAACGGCGTCGTACGGGACGTCCCACTGAAGATCGGAGGATGGAAGGGCCAAGCCAACCTGATGGCAATACCTCTCGACGACTACCAAGTCATTTAGGGGATGGAGTTCCTCAAGTCGGCCAAGGTGGTACCCATGCCCTTCCTCGACGCGTTATGCTTGATAGGGGAGAACAATCCCAGCATTGTTCCAACGGTGCGTTCGACACCTGGAAGCGGAAACAAACTCCTTTCTGCCATACAAGTGAAGAAAGGAGTTCGACGAGGCGAACTCACAATGGTGGCTGCAACGAAACTGGAAGGATCACTCGATGGGATGAAACGAGAACCTGCAACAGTCTCTAGAGTACTCAACGAGTTCGAAGACGTGATGTCACCCGAACTGCCAAAGACCTTACCACCAAAGAGAGGGGTGGATCACCGAATCGAGATGGAGCCGGGGACTAAGCCCCCATACCGACCACCTTACCGAATGGCGCCACCAGAATTGGCGGAACTGTAGAGACAACTAAAGGAACTGCTCGACAGAGGATTGATTCGCAGCTCCAAAGCTCCATTCGGAGCCCCCGTGCTGTTCCAGAAGAAGAAGGACAGGAGTCTCCGCCTCTGCGTGGACTACCAGGTCTTGAACAAAGTGACTGTGAAGAACAAATACCCCATCCCGCTCATTATGGACTTGTTCGACCAACTTGGCCAAGCAAGATACTTTTCCAAGCTAGACCTGAGATCGGGATATTGGCAAGTGCGGATTGCCGAAGGGGACGAAGGAAAGACCACTTGCGTAACGCACTATGAAGCCTACGAATTCTTGGTGATGCCGTTCGGCCTCTCGAATGCTCCAGCCACGTTTAGCACCATGATGAATCAGCTGTTCCATAAACACTTAGACAAATTCGTTGTGGTGTACTTAGACGACATTGTGGTCTATAGTTGGACCTTGGAGGAGCACATTCAACATTTGAAGATCATCTTCAAGATCCTCCGGGAGAACACTTTGTTCATGAAACGGGAGAAGTGCTACTTCGCCCAAGAAGAGATTGACTTCCTTGGACATCGCGTTGGGGGCGAAAAAATTCGAATGGGCAATGTGAAAATCCGCGTCGTGGTGGAATGGCAACCACCCACGAAGGTCACGAAGCTCAGGTCATTCCTTGGCTTCGTGAATTACTACCAAAGGTTCATCGCCGGTTACTCGAGGCGGGCAGCCCCACTGACGGACTTGCTCAAGAAGGAGAATGCGTTGCATTGGTCCCAACCTTGCATGGAAGCATTCGAAGACCTGAAGCGGGCAATGGTCAAGGAACTAGTTCTCAAACTCCCCGACTATGGGAAGCCCTTTGAAGTACACACCAACGCCTCAGACTACGCCATTGGAGGCTTCCTCATGCAGGAAGGACATCCCGTCACCTTCGAGAGTCGTAAGCTAAATGACACGGAGCAACGATATCCTGCCCACGAAAAAGAAATGACGACAATAGTGCACTGTCTCCGTGTTTGGAGGCACTACTTGCTCACATCACGCTTTGTTGTGAAGATGGACAACATAGCGCCGAGTTACTTTTAGACTCAGAAGAAGCTCTCGCCGAAGCAAGCCCAATGGCAGGACTTCTTAGTTGAGTTCGACATGACGTTGGAGTACAAGCCGGGACGTTCCAACGTGGTGGCAGACGCCTTGAGCCGCAAGATAAAATGGGTTGCAGTCGTTCAAGGAGATGTTGGAAGCAGCATTAGCCAAGTGCAGTCTAACTTCCGTGGGAAGATAAGCATGGGCTTGCTCAAAGACACCCAGGCGGAGGCGCTGTTCAAGCTAATCAAAGACGGGAAGACAATGAAGTTTTGGGTCTGAGACTGACTTATCTTCACCAAAGGAAATCGACTGTACGTGCCTAGGGCAGATGGCCTGCGCAGAGAATTGCTAAATTAGTGTCACGATACTCTTTGGGCAGGGCACCCTGGCGTACATCGAACAGTAGCCCTACTGGAGAGGGCATTCTATTGGCCATAGATGGCGAACGACGTCGAGGAGTATGTGAAGACATGCTTGATCTGCCAGCAAGACAAGATCGAGCGATAGAAGCCTGCGGGTCTCCTCGAACCCCTGTCTGTTCCCAAGCGACCATGGGAAAGCATCTCCCTTGACTTCATAGCGAGTCTACCTAAAGTGAGGGAGTTTGGTTCCATCCTGGTGGTTGTGGACCGCTTCTCCAAATACGCCACATTCATGGCAGCTCCCTTGCACTACACCGCAAGCGAGGCCGCAAAACTCATGATGCAGAACGTCGTGAAACTTTGGGGCGTGCCAAGGAATCAGCGATCGAGACCCACGATTCCTTGGCAGATTCTAGACAGAAGTGTTCAAGTTATTAGGGTCTCAACTATAATTCTCCACGAGCTTACACCCTCAAATGGATGGGCAGACGGAGCGCATGAACGCACTCCTTGAAATATACCTCCGACACTTCGTAGCAGCGAACCAAAGGGACTGGACGAAGCTGCTAGACGTAGCCCAGTTCTCCTACAATCTGCAAAGGAGCTCTGCAACGAACAAAAGTCCCTTCGAGATTTTGCTGGGACGATAACCAGACACACCCCACTCACTGGTTCTTGACTACACTGGAAGCAGTCCGGCTGCTTATCAAATGGCCAAGGAGTGGCAACAAAATTAGGAGATCACCCGAGCCCACCTCGAATCGGGAGCACGCAAAATGAAGAAGTGGGCCGACGAAGGAAGGAGACATCGAGAATTCAAGGTCGGGGACCAAGTCCTAATAAGACTCCACCCGGCATCCCTTGTAGTTTTTCGGTGTAAGATACACAAAGGCCTCGTACGTAAATACGATGGGCTCTATCCCATCATCAAAAGGGTAGGGCTAGTGGCCTATCGACTCCAGCTGCCAGCATGGTGCAAGATACACCCCGTCTTCCATGTGAGCAACCTGAAGCCCTACCACGCCGATCTGCACGATGACGAACGGAACATTCCAACACGTCCACCCGCCACAACCAAGGTGGTGCAACGTGAAGCAGAGGAGATCTTGGCGGACCGCAAAGTGAAACTTCCTAATGGCAACAAAGGGCGGGAGTACCTTGTCAAGTGGAAGGGACTCCCTATCTCTGAAGCTAGTTGGGAGAAGGAGAGCACCTTGCGTCATGAAGAAGACGTCATCACCACATTTAAGAAGGGGTCGACGAAGGCGTCGACTTCGTAAGTGGGGAGAATGTTAAGGACCCTCGAGTTTGTCAAGTCTTGTATGTGTCATGACGGTCCCTAACGTGCATTGTAAATATCGCATCATACACATTCATGTAAAACGTTCGCGCACCGCTCACCGCTATTGCCTGTGACTAGGTAACAACCCTCGTTTGCTAGCCGCGACATGACCGATGGGGTGTATATATCATGTAATTATGCATTGTAAAAGCGCTCGCACACCGCCCACCGTTCTCGCGCACGACTAGGTAACGCCCCTCGTTCCCTAGCCGCGGCATGGCCGGTGGGGGTGTGCGAACATAAAAATTTTTATCATGCTCCTCATACTTTTGGGAACCCCGTGGGTGGCACAAGGGGATTAGGCTCCACACCTATATTGCCCCCGGGCAAATATCTCTCTAATTCATTCGTACAAGCATCCATCCAAGCATTTGTAAGCATTTTTCATACAACCAGCCATTGGCCCAAACGTTTTTGTGTCCAAGCACAACGAGGTTCGAACGCAGGCGACCCAAGAGCCCGCGACTTTCGAAGATTGGCAAGACGATCCTTGCCCAAGGCTTATCCCTTGCAGGGGCAAGGAAGCCGCACAGACATTTTCCGCCCAAACAAATTAGTCCGTGACAGCGCGGATACAAATTTTTCGTATCCATATCCGCATCCATATTTATTTTTACTTGAAGATATGAATCGGATACGACATCCGAATAAAATTGTCATCCATAGGCCTACGAATAATGTATACTATATGAAGTAATTTCCTGATTGCAGAATCCTCTCTGTATGGTTGCCAAAATGTTTTAGTACTGCAAAACCAACCTTTGTATTAGTTGATACTAAGTAATACCAATTCAAGTAACAAGTTTGCAAAGAAATGCAAAGATTGATCGATTACAAGTACAAAACACTGGTAGTAATATATCATACAAATTAAGCTATCAAATTTGATAACAAACCCAACAGTATAATATCATATACAACAGATGATCAAATTTGACATACAACAATGAATAATCTACATCATGTAAAGGCGCAACTATCGCCTGTCTTACTCTTCTCTTCCAAGCCCATATTAAATGCCTTCTAACAAAGCTACTTCTGGTCAACAATGGATAAAGAATAAGTAGCCATCTACACATTATGCTTAAACACCATATCTTGTGCTAGTGTAGCTCATGCATGCCAACAAAGGGCAAAAAAAGAATGGACCTGAAAAGGTAAAAGCAGAGACATATGCCTCTTTGTCTCTCTGAAGCATTGTGCTTATTCACAAAACAATCTAATTGAATAATCTTATCAGCTGGACATATGCCACATCTATATCAAAGTAACAATTAGTAATCTTTCTCCATCAGTTTCTCGTTATTGTGGTGTAGGGCACTTTCCATTTCCATTAGCAATCTCAGGTGATCTATATCCCCAAGGGTTTTTGCTAGTCCAGTTCCATTGATCTCGGCACATCTCTTCTATGCCATACTTTGCCCTGTACAAAATCCACCATCGCCATTCTTACAGTTTGCAAAGAAATTTTAGAACTAGAACATCTACTAATAAAACAAGCAGATAAAAATACGTTATTTGTGCATGTTAAGTTTTCCAATGCACTCAGTAATATAGTGGAAGGTATTATTGAAGAATTAGGCAGACAATCTTAAATGTATCTACTACATACTTCCAGTGCAGCTCCTTCTCTGCTTTGGCAGTGGATGCATAAATAATTTCAGCATCACCAGGTCGCCTTCCAGCCATGATTAAAGGGATTTTCTGAAGGATGTTACAGGTCAGAAACTATGGAAGACAGAAAGTGTGGTAGAAACTGAGTAAAGCTCGAATATTTTATGCAGAAAATCATAAAAGAATAGTAGCACCTTTCCTGAAGCCTTCTCAAATGCTGCCACAATTTCCAAGACAGATGTTCCCTTCCCCGTTGCTAGATTATAGGCATCACATCCTGCACCAACACAGTGAGTTCAATAGTAACTACTAAGAGACAACAGAAGCAGTTGTAGATTTGAAAATTGGAGGGCAAACTATGTTTTTTTAAAAAATATTATGTGCATATTCCATATGAAATAAATGGTACTTGGCATGTAGAAAATAAGTTATCAAACAAAATGCAAGTAGCTAATAACTAAAAAGGTATTACAAATCAGTCTAAAGGATGAGAGTAGAATGTCAAAATCATAAGCCAATGAATGGGCATGCCCCCAACCGAAACTGGACAAGTTGTTGCTAACTTGGCAACAGATGCTTCATTGACTTAAGATTCTCTTCCAAGAGATTGGATGTTGGCATTTAGAAGTTGTAACCAGCTTCTAGCTGACTTATCTGCTAATTACTAAGGGTATTCCTTACATGGTTACCCCAGCTCAGGCTTACACCTCATAATCAGACACAGGATCATATGACCAGACCGACAATGGAGTAAAACCCTTTGGAACAAAAGGAGAACGCTTGCATTCTTCTAGTTGAAATGAAATAGACATGTATTTCTAGCTAGAGACTCATTAAAAGATGTTCACAAAGATGAGGATAATTGGTTGGTTACTGGAGAAAGAGCATGATCTTAGAACATCAAGGACATTCTCCAAATATATTCATATTGATAAATAATAACAAATTGAATACAGCAGCACTAAATGATTACCTCTTGTCACAATGAGTTTTGGGCACAAACCTTGCTCCATAGCTCTACCCTTTTTCCCTAAAGGGCAAGCTGCCCATCCCACCCTTTTCCCAACTCAGAGGGAGTATTTTTTTCCATGTAAATGGGAACTAATGCAAAGGGCGCATGTGCCCATCCCACTCTTTTTCCTATTGCCATTTTTTCATCCAGAAAAAGCAAATAAAACATGTAATGATAAATGCAAGTATCTGAAAAAGGATTACATGATTCATTATTTTATCATATCTAACATGAGTGATAAGAACAGTCAGTTCAACTTTTGCTTCTTAAAGAAATCATAACCATTCTAACTCAATTAATGTGGCATGTGAAAATTGTATAGTTTATATGATGATCCCAACTCCATCCAGTGTGAAGATACAACTATTATTTATACAGACCAATGTGGGAGCCCTCAAAGAGCTTCTGCAAGGCTGCGATATGCCCATCTGCTAAATCAACAACATGAATGTAATCCCTTACCTGAAATTATAGTATTATATGTCCATAAGAACAAATATTGTGAATGTTATAGACATGAAACAGAAATCATCTGAATATAAAAGACTGCAGATAGCATGCCAACTGAAGACAGAACAAAAAATATAGCAAAAATGTATACATTACAGAAATAACAAAACAGATTTCGAAAAGAAAACAAAATAAAACTAAAAATCATATAAGTAAATGTATGTTGTTTTCCAATATCATATCTTCCTCTAAGACTGAAAGAGCTCAACTGGGATTAAAAATTGAGAAATACTGCAATTATAAATCTATAAAACATAAATTAAAATGTTTAATCTAACACTCAGTTGCAGGAAATGATTCATATAGTTGACCGGAAATAGTTGGGAATTATGGCTTGTTGATGTTGCAATAACATGCTAAATCTATAGAATATAGACACAAGCGATACAAAATAGAATAATAGATAATGTTGTTAGAAAGACAGGCAAAACAGATAACAAATTTGATATCCTTATAGAAGAACAAGAGGGTTTATTTGATGTGTTCTCAGCCTCTAACTTCCAACTGAAGTTAAAAACCCCAAACATGTTGAAGCAAACAACTTCCAACATTAGGGCACTAGAATGGTGACTAATATATATATATATATGTTTTTAATCTTTGAGCAAAATTCACATAATAGAAATCAAAACCTATGTTAAAATCTATTGTATATAAAATAAAACTGTGGTTTTACAAGTGTATTAATCCATAACTCACAAAAATGGATGTAACCACTTAAACAAGTTAAAACTGGATATGCCAACATCATTTCCAGACACTATACCGATGTTTCTAGAATGAGATTATTAATGAATTTTCCAAGAAAAAATAAAATTGCATGCCTAGAAACAATACCGGTGTCCCATCCTTGGTTGAATAGTCAGTTCCATATACTGTAAGGGCAGGTCTCCTTCCAACAGCAACTTGCTGTACAAATGGCATTAGGTTATTGGGAATTCCACGAGGGTCTTCACCAATATATCCACTGGGATGAGCTCCAACAGGATTGAAATATCTTAATAGTATTATATCCCATTCACTGTCACCTTGGCAGATATCACGACACATATCTTCAGTCATGAGCTGCAATGATAAATAAAGGTATTAGCTTAATAATGGGTGCATAAAAAAGCAAAAGAGGAAAAGAATAAACAAACCTTAGTTCGTCCATATGGGTTTATCGCACACAAGGGATATTCTTCTGTACAAGGTACTTCTTTGGGTGACCCATAAACAGTGGCTGATGATGAGAATACCAACTGAAAATTAAGATATCATGTCCCCAAATAACCCAAATAATGATGGAAAAGTGAGAGTGGATATTCATACAAGATAGGTAAATTCTTAAGACCAGAGTAGAAAATAAACAAACTGAAAAGTCAAAGCTTCCAACTCAATATTGATATATGAAATGGATCGTGTGGCCTCTCGCCTCACTGTTTCTCAATAAAAAAACTCAACATTGATATAGAGAACATTAGGTATAGACCACAGTCCATGAACACACAGCCCATAGTAAATGAATAATGTTGTCAAATGTGACTGTCAATACACTGTACTGTAGATGCAGCCAAGGCACCATCTTTTCTAAAGATATTAATTTGACTGCTCAAGCACTCAGTCCCCACTTTTCCCTTAGGTTGCTGTCCAAGTAATATAATTAGTTATTACTAAATAAGATATAGGAAACACACGAATACCACTATGATTATCTATGTATGCATATGCGCACCACTTATAAGGTTTTTTTTAAGCTATTACCATTTGCCACCACCTAGAATCCACAAAGGCAGTAACCTACTAAATTTGATTAACTGGCCATCTTTCTCGAAAGATTTAACACTCTCCCCTCATGTGTGGGCGGGCAAACTAAATTGGACTGGCCTGAGCACAATATGCAGACTAACTTAATTTAATTAGAATATTCTTTTAAATAGTAATGTTGGCAGGATACAAACTCAACATCTCGTAGTCCTCTTGCTCCAATATATTTTAACATTCTTACGTGTCTATCATCTTATCTAAAAGCTTACCTCTATTCTGTATATACATTTATATCTTTAACATAACCAACCCCCAAGAAATATGACCTTACACAGAGAATTCAGAGAAAGGGAAAAGATCAGGAGAGCAACACAAATATAGTGTCTCGTTTGAACTTTAAGGGCAACAGAAATTGAAATAAAAGAAATGGAATATCACTTTGAATAATTGTCCGTGAGAAAATTATGTCCAGAAAGTTGGTGTGATGGAAGAAAAACGTTTGTTATTAACTTCCAATATGCAATAATCAGGATATAGTTTATATTCATATCATCTTGTTACATGGCATCTAGACCGCTGATTTAATAACTGCTGTAAAAAGTTATAAGGTTGTGTCAGCACTGAAATTATATTTATTAATTGTACAGTGAATGATGTGACTTTTGCTTGGCAAAGATTAGCTTCATATCATTGCAAGAAGCTTCTTAAGATGTTGGAATACATTAAGAAAGTCCTTGTGACTGATGATGAGCCAGCATTTATACAGGCCATAGTACCTTTTTGCATCCATAAGCAGCCATTACTTCGAAGAGAATTATTGTACCAATGAGGTTGTTGTTGTAATAAAGTAATGGTTTCCTAACACTTTCACCAACAGCTTTTATTCCAGCAAAGTGTATAACAGCATCAAATCTGCAGAGCCAGTCAGAGATCAAGCTTATAAAAATAATACAAACCTTCACAGAAGATTTAAAATAAACAAATGAAAACACCTAGCTTTCATGAGTGCATACCATGGTTTAAAAACTCGGCCGAAACGGTACGGTAAGCCCGGTATTTATCGGTTTTTGGGGATTCCGGTATTCGATATACCCGATATTTGAAAATACCGGGTATATATGGTATACCGGGCGGTATTTCGCCATATAACGCCAGGTAAGGGCGGTATATGTATCATACCGCCCGGTATGACGCGATATCGGGGTTTTTTTTTTTTTAAGAGTTAGATATAACTCTAATAATACATAATTGATGAATAAATGCTTAAAATCAATATTCAAATGTCAAATACATGAATACAATGTTTAAAAGCTATTTGGTACTGTATTAGGATTTTTCACATATACAAGAGAATTACATTAGAATTAATATAGGGCGACACAATCCCACAACCCAAAGGGTCTAAAAAATTTGATGAATACATTACATTAGCGGGACCGCCGAAGACTCTGCGTAGCGCAACATAAGACGTAGTGCAACATCAACTAAGATGATGAATACCATGTGTCGCCCTATATTAATTCTAATGTAATTCTCTTGTATCTGTGAAAAATCTTAATACAGTACCAAATAGCTTTTAAACATTGTATTCATGTATTTGACATTTGAATATTAATTTTAAGCATTTATTCATCAATTATGTATTATTAGAGTTATATCTAACTCTTAAAAAAAAAAAAACGGTATGGTGTTTTCCGTACCGAGTGTCGGTACGGTACCGGTTTCGGCCAGGTACCGAAACCAAGATTTTAAACCATGGTGCATACAATTAATAAACTTATTAGTACAACATGTGCAGTCGCAGAGTTGGCCAACTACAAAGCTACAGATTACCCATGGTTTAAAATCTCGGTTTCGATACCGATTTCGGTACCTGGCCGAAACCGGTACCATACCATACCGTACCGACACTCGGTACGGTCCGGTACGGAAAACACCGTACCGTGAGTTAGATATAACTCTAATAATACATAATTGATGAATAAATGCTTAAAATTAATATTCAAATGTCAAATACATGAATACAATGTTTAAAAGCTATTTGGTACTGTATTAGAATTTTTCACAGATACAAGAGAATTACATTAGAATTAATATAGGGCGACACATAGTATTCATCATCTTAGTTGATGTTGCACTACGTCTTATGTTGCGCTACGCAGAGTCTTCGGCGGTCCCGCTAATGTAATGTATTCATCAAATTTTTTAGACCCTTTGGGTTGTGGGATTGTGTCGCCCTATATTAATTCTAATGTAATTCTCTTGTATATGTGAAAAATCCTAATAGAGTACCAAATAGCTTTTAAACATTGTATTCATGTATTTGACATTTGAATATTGATTTTAAGCATTTATTCATCAATTATGTATTATTAGAGTTATATCTAACTCTTTAAAAAAAAAAGAAAAAAAAGAAGAAGATATCGCGTCATACCGGGTGGTATGATACATATACCGCCCGGTAACCATATATACCCGGTATTTTCAAATACCGGGTATATCGAATACCGGAATCCCCAAAAACCGGTAAATATCGGGCTTACCGTACCGTTTCGGCCGAGTTTTTAAACCATGAGATTACCCCACTGCTTTAACAAGAAAATGTACTTGACCTTACAGAGATTCACAAATCTCAGACAAATGGAAGCATGTTGAAAATTTTATCAATTAAGGAACCCTAGGAGATTGAACTAAATCCACAAACTGAATTTATAAGATCAATAAGAAATCAAACCTTGCCTTGGGCTCAGTTCATCCCCTTTATTTCCACTTTCATCATTACTTCACAATATTCTCATTAAATACATCTCTCCTAGAATAATCATGGTTAAATTCATGCTTCATGTCCTCCACCTCTCTACTCATCTCTTTGCTTTGCAACAAACCATGTATGCCTTTCTTACTTCCACAGCCTACCTACCATTCTTCTCTAACCCTTCATCATCCACAAGAACACTTATCATGAGCCAACTTGATGGGGTAAGTGGTCTGGTCCACTAGGTCCAAAATATTTAACTGAAGCTAATGGTAGTACACCCATTATTAATATTAATCAAGGCAACTTGTCATTATTTCCCAATGTAAGACTAAATTATGGTGTTAAACAACACTACCACAGCGCTACATATCAGATTTGTCTTTTCCTCCACTCAACCGGTTACCCTCTGGATCAATATGTTTATTTCTCATAGAAACATATTATTAAAATGTATTAACTCCTCAGTCATTTTGCAATTGTTTTCTCTCATAACTGACTTAATCAGACATAGACAAATAAGCTTGTATTGATCAATACTAACCATTATTATGGTCAATTGTTTATTTTCTGATACTTTATTATTATTATTTGTTCATTTTAAGCTATTTACAGTATATTCTAAATTTCCAATTCTTTTAATGCCTTTCATGTCTACTCGTCAGCTGCATATGTGGTCATGTTCTACCAATTTGATTACTATATACGCTAATGTGAAGCTAAAATACAGGAAAAAAGACTTACTTATTTAACCAACATATAGCTATCAGCAGAGAAACAATCCATGTTAAATTCATTCCAGAGTTATACACAGAGACTATACACCAAGTGACCTAGAAGTATTTTGATTTCAAGGACAGAACTCTGATCTTTCTATGGTTAGAGTCAAATCCACCTATGTTTTTGTTGCTTATAAAATGCAACTTAGAAGAAAATAGGAGGGAAGAAATTTATTGTTATCAGAAAATACCATACAACCATCAACTTGAGTTTGCTAGAGGAAAACGTGAGATGAATAGTTAAAAATGATGGCGTGGTGTGTTGGTATACTTTGTTACATCTATGTAAAGTGATCATCACGAAAGAAACTTACTTCGTGGAAGAAAAAACTTTTTCCAATGCTTCTCTGTCTCGAAGATCAATCTGCAGAAGTTGTAGCCACTTTACAAACTAAATCCAACTATAAAATTATAGTTCAGTTTGTCAATCATCAAAACCAATTGAAATACATTCTTGATAAAGTTTTAGCATTCAACCATTTCATAGCTATTTAGACAAGGCAATGTGCCTTTAAAGAGGACCAAAAATTTTCATGAAGAGTTTAAACTCTTTAAACATGGAGGAGCTATTGACAAGAAATTCAGCATGCACTCAAAATTTTAATAATTCAAATGTGAAATACAAAGACCAAATGGCAACTTCTTTAGACAAAAAAAAATTATCAGAGATAGAAACAATCAAAGAACTAGGACTGATGAATTAAGGCACATATAGCAGATTATGGTCAATCACAAATTATGGAACTACATTTTGAAGTAATGTGTTTAAGTTGATAAACTTGAGCTTTCAATTTCAAATCCTCTTAAGTGAGATGTGATTGACCGATGGAACAGAATTAATGCACAAAAAGATTGTTACACCCACTTGGCAGCCACCTCAGCATCAATGTGGCAGCCAGCCACCTCAGCCATCCAACTCACATGACACATGATGAAGGGAGATGGAGAGTCAAGTATGAACGCCGCATAAAGAAGAATAAAGGCAGCACTCAATTCAAGGATAAGAATTGAAGATGATTTAAGAGTGAGAATTGAAGACTGCTCATAATGACATTAAATAAAATAATGTAACTGCTAGTGAGCTTTAAAAGTGAGAATTAAAGCCGGTAATTATGGACAGAATATGTATTTATATGGGAAAGAATGAAGGAGAAAGATAGAGCAGTTCTCAATTGCAATGTTCTCTACTTCTACCCTCTACCTCTTCATCTTTCTCTCTCTCCTTCCTCTCTCTCTCTCCCTCCCAGTCTTCTTCTCATCCAACTATCTTGTTGCAACACATTCCATCGTGGAGCTTGCAAACTCTTCTCGACCCCGAACTCGTGCCTATAGCAAGGTACTTGACAAGTTGGTATCAGATTCAGGCATGGGAGAGACCTTCCAAGATCAGGTCTTGAACTTCATGCGCGAGATAACTGCTTCCCAAGCCCATGACCGCGCTGAACGCGAGCAAGAACGCGTTGAACGCGGGCAGATCTTAGCCCAAGTAGCAGCTCTCTCAAAGGACATGGAGGCCCTTCGAACTCCGGCCACGGTGGAAGATGACAGCGCCTCCATTCGTCGTGAAACGGCTACAGTTCAACGACTTGCCCCACCACCAACGACGGAAGGCATCCTTGGCCAAGTACCTCCGCGCCAAGGCTACCCACGTCCACCGGAAGAAACCGGCACCATCCACCTGCATCAACGATCACCTCGTTTCGAATTTCCATGCTTTGATGGCTCAGAGGACCCCCTACCATGGTTAGCACGTTGTGATCAATATTTCCTCTTCCATCAAATCCTGGAGGAATCCAAGGTAGCTATTGCAGCGTACCACATGACCGACGATGCACAATTTTGGGTGCTAAAACTGATGTCAGACATTCCCCACCTCACATGGGCGGACTTCCAAGACTACTGTCATCGTCTCTTCGGGCCGCCAAGCCGAGGCAATAAACTGGGTGACCTGGCTAGTCTACAACAAACAAGAACCGTCCTCGATTATCAACGTTCCTTCCAACGACTCCTTGCTCGCGCCGGCACACTATCCGCGGAACAAGAGGTCGAGTTATTTTTACGAGGTCTCACTCCCAACCTTCAAGTGCTAGTCGAAGCTCTCAACCCCGTGGACCTCACGGAAGCCATGAGACTCGCCCGCTTGTACGAGCGCGTGGCATGGTCTCAAACGCCATATATGCTTCGTCGATCTTTCGGGTCGTTACTCCAAGGTTCCAATACGTCTTTCACCCCACGTGCCCCTACCAACAGTGACCCACTTGCTTCCCCTATTTCCCGACCGCCGATCAGAGGAACCCAACGCGGCCTCCCCACCCGACGGCTCAGCCAAGAAGACGCTGCTGCTCGCCGTCGGCAGGGCTTGTGCTTCCATTGTGACGAAGAGTGGCATCCAACTCACCGTTGTCGCCAGTTATACCTGTTGGAAATAGCCTGTCGTTGCCCAATGAGGAGTTATCAAACCATGATGACATCATTCCCATAGCCGAGGACAACACAGAACCTGCCCTGTCCATCATGGCGTTACAGGGCACCCCACATCCTCAAACCATGCAGCTCGCCGGCACCGTTGACGGGTTACCCATCCGTGTACTCCTCGATTCAGGGAGTACACATAACTTCTTGAGCTCCTCGGTGGCGCATCGTCTTCACCTTCCTGTCCGTCATCGCAACGACATCTCGGTGACAGTTGCTAATGGAGCTTGCCTCCATTGTCTTGGAGACCACACGGCGACTCTACACCTCGACAACGAAGCCATAACAACATCATTTTTTATCATCGAACTCAGCGGGTTTGATGCTGTTCTTGGAGTACAATGGCTTCAGACGTTGGGGCCGATCACATGGGACTTTGACAAACTGAAGTTGCAATATGCCACTCCCAACGGCACTATCATGCTGCAAGGAATTCAGCCACAACAATTTAGACCAACAAGATCAGTACTTTTCGCAACTCATGACAGCGTTGAAAATGTTCTTATACTTTTTAGAAGCTTGTTTCAGGAGCCATCAGGATTGCCACCCTTTCGATCAAGGGACCACCGCATTCGACTACAACCACAATCAAGACCGGTGGCAGTTTGTCCTTACCGATACCCATTTCGGCAGAAGGACGAAATTGAAGCTCAATGCCAACAACTACTCCAACAAGGCATCATTCGACCGAGTACATCCCCGTTTTCAGCGCCTGCCCTTCTTGTCAAAAAGAAGGATGACTCATGGAGAATGTGCATCGACTACCGTGCCTTGAATGCCATCACAATCAAGGATAAAATTTCTGATCCCTGTCATTGATGAGCTACTCGACGAGTTACATGGCTCCTGCATCTATTCCAAACTCGATCTGCGTTCGGGCTACCACCAAATTCGGATGCATGAAGATGATGTGGAAAAGACTGCATTTCGTACTCATCACGGCCACTTTGAGTTCCTTGTCATGCCCTTCGGCTTGGCCAATGCACCATCCACTTTCCAAGCCTTGATGAATGACATTTTCCGCCCCATGCTACGAAAGTATGTGTTGGTCTTCTTCGACAACATCCTCATTTACCGCCCTTCTTTAACTGATCATCTCATCCACCTCGACAACGTCTTCTCAACCTTAAGGCAGCATCAATTATTTCTCAAGGAGTCCAAATGTACTTTCGTTGTCCCTACTATCACATACTTGGGCCACGTCATTTCTAACAAAGGGGTCAACACCGATACTCAAAAAATTTCAGCAATATCATCATGGCCTCAACCCGTCACAACCGTTGAACTGCACAGCTTCCTCGGCCTAGCAGGTTACTACCGCAAATTTATCAAAAATTATGGTGTACTTGCTGCCCCTCTCGCAGGTTTGCTCCGGAAAAACAACTTCAATTGGGACGAAAAAGCTACAACCACTTTTGAACAGCTCAAGTGCGCTCTCACCACAGCCCCTACTCTCGCTCTTCCGGACTTCTCCCAACCTTTTGTAGTCGAATGAGATGCAGCCACTACTGGTATGGGCGTTGTCCTTCATCAAAATGGGCACCCCGTCGCTTATTTCAGCCGCCCATTTCCAACCCATATGCAAAAACTCGCGGCGTATGAGAAGGAACTAGTAGGCCTCGTCAAGGCTATCAAGGCTATCAAACACTGGACACCTTATCTTTGGGGCCGACAATTTGTCGTCCGCACTAATCATTACAGCTTGAAGTATCTTCTTGAACAACGGTTGACCACTTATCCTCAACACCATTGGGTTTCCAAGCTGTTAATATATGACTTCCTCATTGAATACAGAGCCGGCAAGTCTAATACAACGGCCGACGCTCTATCACGTAAGCCTATTGCTGCCAGGTCCATTGCTGCCAGGTCCATTGCTGCTATTTCTTTTCCCCAACCGCACTTCATTTTGTAGCTCAAAGCCGAACTACAATCCTCTCCACCAATGCAGTACTTATGGAGGGATATCAAACTCATGCCACAACCATCCTTATGGACAGTTCGGGACGGCCTTACCTTCTTCAAAACCAGAATTGGCGTCTCCCCTCCGCTCCACCATCTTATCAGCACTTCATGATTCCACCCATGAAGGCTGCCAACGTACACTCCGACGAGTACGTGCCGAGTTTTTTTGGGAACACCTTCGCCGCGATGTACGAGAGTACGTCCAATCATGCGTCGTATGTCAACGCAACAAAAAAGATAGCTTACAATCAACTGGTCTACTGCAACCGCTGCCCGTTCCACAGCAAATTTGGGCAGATTTATCCATGGATTTCATTGAGGGCCTCCCAACATCAGCGGGCAAGAATGTCATCTTAGTGGTGGTTGATCGACTCTCCAAGTATGCCCACTTCCTTGCCCTGAGTCACCCTTACAATGCAACCAGTGTAGCGCGTCTCTTCTTTGACCACATCGTCCGTTTACATGGGGTGCCGGAATCGATCGTCTCTGATCGCGATCCCACTTTCACGAGCAAGTTTTGGAAGGAAGTATTCACTCTATCCGGAGTACGCCTCAATTTCACCTCAGTCTATCACCCTCAATCAGATGGCCAATCCGAAGTCGTCAATCGCGGCGTCGAAGTCTACCTAAGATGCTTCACAAGCGACAGGCCGAAGAGCTGGACCAAATGGTTGCCTTGGGTAGAGTATTGCTATAATACGGCATATCATACGGCTCTTCGCACCAGCCCCTTTGAAGTCGTCTATGGTCAGCCACCACCACGTCTCCTCTCCTACACAACGGGGACTACCAATATGGACGTCGTTGATCAAGCACTATGTGATCGTGATGCTCACTTGCAACTCATTCGTACTCGGCTTCAACAAGCACAACAAATTAAGAAAAAGGCTTACGATCACAAACATCGTGACCTCCACTTTGACGTCAACGACTTGGTCCTCCTTAAGCTCCAACCTTATCGTCATAAATCGTTCGCTCAACGGACTTCGCAGAAGCTATCCCTAAGGTTTTATGGCCCCTTTCGCATCCTGCGCAAAATTGGGACAGTGGCGTATGCTCTTGACCTTCCTCCGGAGGCCAAACTCCACAATGTTTTCCATGTTTCGTTCCTTAAGAAATTTCAAGGTCTAGCCCCACCTCCTCAACCCATACTGCCACTCACTTCCACTGCAGATCTCTTTCCCACTCCCTCTGCCATCTTGGCTCGCCGAATGCACAACGGTTTAGAAGAACTCTTGGTTCAATGGACCGGCCTACCTCATGATGAAGCAACCTGGAACCATCCTCTCAACTATATCAAAACTTTCCACAATTCATGCTTGGGGACAAGCATGTATCTCCGGAGGAAGGACTTGTTACACCCATTTGGCAGCCACCTCAGCATCAATGTGGCAGCCAGCCACCTCAGCCATCCAACTCACATGACACACATGATGAAGGGAGATGGAGAGTCAAGTATGAACGCCGCATAAAGAAGAATAAAGGCAGCACTCAATTCAAGGATAAGAATTGAAGATGATTTAAGAGTGAGAATTGAAGACTGCTCATAATGACATTAAATAAAATAATGTAACTGCTAGTGAGCTTTAAAAGTGAGAATTAAAGCTGATAATTATGGACAGAATATGTATTTATATGGGAAAGAATGAAGGAGAAAGATAGAGCAGTTCTCAATTGCAATGTTCTCTACTTCTACCCTCTACCTCTTCATCTTTCTCTCTCTCCTTCCTCTCTCTCTCTCCCTCGCAGTCTTCTTCTCATCCAACTATCTTGTTGCAACACATTCCATCGTGGAGCTTGCAAACTCTTCTCGACCCCGAACTCGTGCCTATAGCAAGGCACTTGACAAAGATCCTACAGTTTACATAGTTATTTTAATAGTAATTTGTGTGCTTAATGAACAAGAGTAAAGCTATAGTTGGAAAATAGAACTAGGATAAAAAGAAATGCCAAATTTCAGAATATACCTCAGCAGTTTTGCCAACACCCTGAAGTAGTAAACAAAACTTAAGCACATAAATTCCTGTAAAGAGGGCAAATTGATGTCTTTGTCAAGCAAAGTGTTTTCCTGATTATGTTAACCTTCCACCAGGTGAGTACCATATCTTTTCCATGCTCATTTTCTTTGAGAAATTTGTTATGAACAACTCTTTCAGAAAAACATTTGACTGGTAAAATTTAGGTTGGGACTTTTGTAAGATTTGGTAGCAATTTACCTGAGTCTTTGACTCAAATAAGTGTCTAGATATAAGATACGTCACCCAAATTTTGACCAATCACCTAATTTTTTATTGACTTCTAAAAGATTTGAAGACGCTTGATCTGGCATGTAACGCAACCCCAATTCAGTAGAAAAGATGTCAGTGTTGGACTCCAAATAGGCGTTTAAGATACACGATCTGGTCTAGAGCTCGTGAGTTTCCCTAATTTGAGGAAAAACATGTCATGAAGAAGGTGCAAGTATCGACGAAGAAACCCTAGATTTACAAGTCGGCAGATCCAACATTGCACAATCATTAGGAAATAAAAGTAACTAGAGACCAATCGGGAAGGAGAGCAAATTAACAACCAATCATTAGAAAATAAAAGTAATTAGAAATCCAACATTCCGTACGCGAACACAAGCTCAGAAAACAAAAGACCACGTCACATTTGAATGGGAACCAAATCAACTTGATCAAAAATCAAATCTAGCTAACCAAGAAGCCACTCCCGACTAGAAAATCCAAGAAAACCATCCCAAGTCACCAAAAAATCCTAAATCTCGAGCTTAATCTGCAAGGGAGGAACTACGGGGTCAAATCGGCACCTGATGGAAGGCAAGGTTCTTGCCGAACTCGCCGGCGAGCTCCCTGACCCGGTCGAGGGCGACCTCCGAGGAGTTGTCGAGGTTGTCCACCACGACGGCGCGGTATCCCCCTTTAAGGAGCTGCAACACGGTGTGGCTGCCGATGTACCCGGCGCCACCGGTGACCAGGATGTTCCGCGGCACCGCCGGAGGCGAAGGCATGGGATCGGCGAGGCGGCGGAGGCGGACGCGAGAGCTGTCGCCGAGATCTGAACCCGGGGAGCGGAATGCAGGGCGAGAACTAGAATGAGAGGGAAGGAATTGGTGATCCAGTCGCGAGGGAGGAAGGTATGTATACCTGCGGGTGATTCCTTACCGCCATGGTCATCGACCATGCGCTGTCCGCGAACACCCCCCACGAAACATGAGCAAATTATTCCCATTTTTTTATTATTATATGCATTTTTATTTATTTTTTATTCCTTCGCCGTGAAATTATTCGTTTTTATGTAAATATTAGAAACAAATGGGCTTGTACGTGGCGTGAACTGGTTGGTTTTACCTTAATATTTTACAGCTCACTCCTCGTCAACGGTCGGTGATAGGGCGCCGCTCAGGTGTCCGGAACAAGACAGGGTTCAGCTTTCTCACCTTGTGAATGGGGGTCCACACAGCCTTTTTTTAGTTTATATGCGCATCTTTTTGGAGTTTGAAATTGTTTTGCATAATTTAAGTTTGGATCAATTGTACCAAACCTTTTTTACTCTAGGTCACGTGCATAGGACTTATCTTGACTTCAAAATATTCTTAAAACCTCATCCATTTCATTAGTGGTTCACATAGGTCACCCTGTCAGCCCTTCGTTAGTCCTCCCATTAGACTATTGTGCAAGATTGTACTTTTCACATATTTGTCTAGAGCTCCAGCACGTCACCGGTAATCGACATGTACGACTTATCGTCGGCCGTTCTAAATACCTACACTATAGTGATCCAAAGGACACTACTAGAAACTTGGTCTTCAGCAACGGCTATCAGCAACGGTCGCTCAAGCCGTTGCTATTTGCAACGGCATTCTTACGGTCGCTCGAGCCGTTGCAGATATGTTGTATCTGCAACGGCTTTCTAACGGACATGCGAGCTGTTGCTGATGATGTTAATTATCAGCAACGGCTTTCTAACAGACAAGTGAGCCGTTGCAGATGATAACTTATTAGCAACGGCTTGCTAACGGACAAGTGAGCCGTTGCTGATGATAACTTATCAGCAACGGCTTTCTAACGGGCAAGTGAGCCGTTGCTGATAAGTTTATATAGGTCGCAGATCGCGCCCGCCCCCCTTCTTCCTCCCGCTGCTGCCGCCGCCGCTCCTCTCCTGCCTCTCGCCGCCGCTGCCGACGCCGACGACGCCTCCCGCTGCTGCCGACACTGTCAGGTATGTGCCCTCCGGCCGGCCGTCTCTTCCTGTTGCGGTCGGTAGAAAATCCGACCGAAACCCTAAAAATAGGGTTTCGGCCGGCGGCGGTCGGCCGATGGCCGCCGCCGGACCTTGTACATTGGCCGGACAGTGTGTCCGGCCACTGTACGCCGGCGCCGGAGTCCACCTGACTCCGGCGCCGGAATTTGTAGTTTAATATTTTTTTATTGTTTTTTAATTGTTAATTAATTATTTAGATTAATTATTTAGATTAATTGTTTAATTTGTTAGAATAATTTTTAGGGTTTAGATTAATTTCGGAATTATCCAATTCGGACGCACGCCGGAATCGTCCACTTCGGATGCGCGCCGGAAGAAGAGGAAGAAGAAGAAGAATTCGAAGACTATTATTCAGATGATGAGGAATAATTGTAAAGTATATATTTTATTAAATATATCTCTACTATTTATACAATAATCTGATTATATGTCTGTTCGACAGATATGTCTGGTCGTGGTTATCGACGCAGGAGAGCTTCGGAGTCTCCAATCGGTGAGACTCCAGCACTTACTCATGCTGCTGATCCTCCTGTTGTTGATCCTCATGAGGATGATACTGCCGAGGCTAGTACATCCAGACGCAGGCGGCCACGCAGGCCGAACAGGTGGCAGCTTCCACCAGCCACAGAGTCACATAGATTGATTAGCGTGATTGGGGAGCGGTAATATATCATGAATTATGAATCATTACAAATTCATTATATCATAATATAATATTAAAATTTATTTTTGTTGTACAGGTTCGAGCAAGAAGAAGTGCCGAGGAGCATTTCTTCTACTATTCGACGATACATGCACGGGGCATGGCCTACGTGGTCTCACGTGCCTAGCGAGCACGTCGACATGTTATAGCGCGAGTTTGAGGCACGTTTTTTTTTTTTTTTTTACATGCATGATGATATATTAATATTGGTACTGATATTATTATTTTGCAGGCTCGCTATACATGGGCCGAGGACCAGAGGCCCTTCATTTACGCTGCCTGGGAGGCTATTTTCCGGGCAAGGTACAACGGGCAGCTGGGGCAGGCTCGGTCCCAAGCGATGGCCCGAGCTGGGACCACTAACATCGCGGAGACTCGGGGATACGGCCCCGGTTGGATTACTCCGGATATATGGGACCAGCTCGTGGGGATATGGTCGACGGATCGATGGCAGAAGGTTTCTTGGAATGCGGCTAGAAATCGCATGTCGGGAGGAGCAGCGCGTCACACCGGCGGCTCTGTTGCATTTGCAGTGCACGCAAACCGTATGGTAAGTATATCTTTTAATTATATATTTTATTTGTTATTATGTGTACTAATTAATGTATTTGTTTTGTAAATGTAGACGACGGTGTCGGATGACGGGACTGTCCAGCGACCCTCCCCGATGGCGGTGTTTGAGCGGACTCACCGTCGAGCACATGGGACGGGGGAGTACATCGACAACCGCGCTGCATACATTATGGTAATTATATATTTGTTTAAATTATTCATTATATATTTATAATTTAAGTTTAATGATAAATATTAAACAAAAAATCAAACTCGAGTAGGAGACCTACAGCCAGACGGTGGTGCAACGCGGGGGTACCCCCGAGGACTTTGACGCAGCATCGTGGGTCGAGGCCGCAGGTGGCTGGGACCATGGCCGCGTATATGGCTTCGCAGATAGTGGTCATGCGCGAGCCGTACTAGGGCCACTTGGGGCACCGACCCCTCCGGTCGCTGGTGAGCGGCCGTCCACCTCTAGATCCAGTTATGATCATAGTAGCAGAATAAGGACTCTAGAGGACACGGTCGCGCGTCAGACTGAGATAATGGAGCGCCAGAGTCAGATGATGACGGATATACAAGCTATGCTACGCAACATGTCAGGTCATCCCGAAGTAGGCATCTCTTCGGCATCATCTAATCCATCATCCTCGAGTCAGTCCACGCCGGTGTACACTCAAGCACTCCAGACCCCGCCATATGATCCAGGCCATCCTCCATCGTCATCGTGAGATTTTGTTTATATTGACTTTGTTACTGAGATATTGAACTTGTTTAATTTATATTGACTATGTTACTGAGATGTTGATACTTCAATTTTGCATTTGAATTGTTTTTATACTATCGTGGATAATTATCAATATAAATATAATTGTTTTGATGTATATCTTGGTGTGTTTGTGATGTGTGAATGAATGTGTGTATGAGTGTATGGGTGTGTGAGTTATGTATCAGATAATGTATCAATGTATCAATGGAAATTTTAAATTTTAAATTTTTTCGTTACTAGGTTCACATCATCAGCAACGGCTTTCCCACGGCCGTCCGTGGGAAAGCCGTTGCTAAAAGTGTATCGAAAGCCGTTGCTGATGACCTACAACAACGACTTAGCGACGGGCTTTTACTAACGGCGTTGCTACGGACTCAGCGACCGTTGCTATTAATGTTATCAGCAACGGCTCCGAGTCCGTGGCAAAACCGTTGCTGATAATATTTTTAGCAACGGCCCGAACGGCCGTTGCTGAGCCGTTGCTAAGTTATCAGCAACGCGACTTTCTGTCACGGCTCTATTGCAACGGCTCGGCCGTTGCTGATGCTCTTCAGCAACGACCGTTGCTGATGCCCATTTTTCTAGTAGTGGGAGGTCGCCGCGGAGACCCACTGAAGAGGTATGCTTTGTTTTATATCATGATATTTCTGCGAGTATGCATGCCTTCTAAAAAATGTCACACACAAAAAGTCTCCATTTGTCATAGAGATTCTTCCTATTTCTACGAGTATGCATGCCTTCTCGCTACCCAGTGAGCCCCAGCCCCATCGATGAACACCTGGTCAACACTCTCCTCGCGGTAGATCCAATCGAGCTCCTTCACCGAAATCATGACATTGGGCATGGAGGTGATATGGTCGATCACGACCAGGCAGACCCTCTTGTAGGCGGCTCGGCAGTGATCGAGCATCTGCCTTAATTGGGAGATGATCTCCTCTGTGGAGGACAGTAAGAAGGGTAGGGGAACTTCAAAAATATGCTCGTCGGCACAGCGACATACGCGTGGATGAACGGAGGAAGGGGCGTTGCCACTTGATCGAGCTGGTAAGCAACGACGAAAGTCGGGCAGTACATAGCCGAAGCTACCATTGTTGAAGCGTGCCACGACGTGGTCGTGGTGGGAGAACTCCGCCACGATCTTGGTGGAGGAGATACACGATGAGAGAGGATGCATACACGTGGAAAGAGGAAGAGATGAATGGTTGCTATTGCGGTTGCATGTTTAGCTTGCTTGTTGTCATGATCTTACAAGGTAGAGATGGTGAAAAGTACACGGGAGGATTAACGGAGGGCTAACGGAGATGGCATATGCAAAATCACTAATGAATTGGAGGGGAGTTATGAAAATATTTTGAAGTCAACGTAGATCTATCTTGCACACATGACTTGCAGTCACAAGAATTTCTTACAATTTATCCTTTTAAGTTTTAATATCTTCTGGAGAGAAATCTAACATGTGTGGGGCCCACATATAGGGACCAATGGGAAGAAGCCGCCCCGGGATCGTAGCTGGCCAAGAGAGAAGGGTGTGGAGCTTTGGCGTCTTGGTCGATACACCACCCAGCAAAGACGAGATGCAATGCATCATGTGAGGCAGGGCAGCGAAAGGCTGGCGAAGACCAGCCACAAGCTGCGTTCAAAATTCTCGACGAAAGGGACGCGTCACGCAATGTCCATTGATTCGAGATGGATCAGGATGCTTTTATTTCCTAGCGAATTCTTCAGATTTTTACTCGAGTATATTGGATCTACCCATTCATTTAAGTCGAGTTTGACCACGTAGTGACAAATAATAAATATTCAAGTTGAATCTGATCGAGTGTAAGTAATTAAATCTAGCTACTATATTCTATGCACTGCACCATTTAAGTCGAGGCCATCTGACCTTTGGTTTGATTTGACTTGTGATAAACTAATGCAATAATTTTGAGATGGCGACCATTATGATTTTGATAGACTAATTAGTAATTGCTCTTTCTATGTTGACTTGTGATGACCATTACGAAGTAAATGTCTTTTAGATCCATCAAAATTTGCTTAATGTAATCATAAAACCCTCTGTATATATTGTTGGTGAAAGATTCTTGCTTTTTTTTTTTTTACATAAATAGAAAGTCATAATGATCATACTAGAGATCGAATTTTAAATTTTTAAATAACTTATAATATATTATCATCAATCGTGGTACCTGGCCGTGAAAGATCCTCGCTTGCATGCAAAAATGACGATGATGATATAAAATGCTATTTCGACATGATTTATATGAGTAGATTTGTTCATGAAACTGAAAAGCAAGATTTGACATCACATGACCAATGCAACCAAAAAGCAAAAGCATACATCATTAATTTATGATTTCATCAGCATGTACTTTCAAATTAATAAGATACGATTAAAAAATAGGTTTAATAGACGAATCTAGTCCTAACTATAGCACATTTCACAAATCTAGCTCAAACTTTTATTTATATCAATTATATATCAAACTATCAAATTGATATCAATTCTAGTCCGACGTCAAATGCCCGTCAATTTCACCGTTAGGTGCTGACGTGACATTTGACTCAGCATATTAAAAATTATTTTTTTAATCGTATTGCCACGTCAGCAGATCATAAAAAAAGAGTTAATTGACGAATCTAGCCTAAACTACAATCCTTTTCACAAATCTAGCACAAACTTTTATTTGTATCAATTACATCACAAACTATCAAATTGATATCAATTCTATCCCAATGTCAAATGCCCGTCAATTTCACCATTAGGTGCTAACGTGACATTTGACTCAGCATATTAAAAATTAATTTTTTAATAATCGTGTTGCCACGTCAGCATTTAATTAAAAATATTTTTTACTTATAGCCTATGCCACGCCAGCTATTAAAATATATATATATATTTAAAAATCCTAATCAAATCCGCCCCTAATCCCTAATACCCGACTAAAATTTGTCCCCGTTCGATTCTTAACTTTCATATGTCTTCACAATCAA
Organism: Canna indica; assembly: GCA_034359265.1. Lineage (NCBI taxonomy): Eukaryota > Viridiplantae > Streptophyta > Magnoliopsida > Zingiberales > Cannaceae > Canna > Canna indica. The sequence continues at coordinate 52,828,249 of CP136895.1, read as the reverse complement.
TGTCATTTCACTCTTCATCCAACTAACGTATATTCTCCAATGGCAACCGACCTCGTGCAGTCGTGTCTTGCTTCCATTTTCTTTGTGCATGTTCTACACCACTTGATATTATAACCATTCGTAATAGTATAGTTTTGAATAGCCTCTTTAAAGTAGGCAGCCGACTCAAATTTCATTTCAAGTTCAAGTTTAACATCACTCACACGACAATATGGATTATGGACTTTGCGGCGAACCTTTTTCCTCACATATACAAAATCAGGGTAAAAATATATATTTTAATAACTGACGTGGCATATGCCGTAAGTTAAAAATATTTTTTTTAAAAATAAATATTTTTAATTAAATGCTGATGTGATAACGCGATTATTAAAAAATTAATTTTTAATATGCTGAGTCAAATGCCACATTAGCACCTAACGGTGAAATTGATGGGCATCTGACGTCGGGCTAGAATTGATATCAATTTGATAATTTGGGATGTAATTGATACAAATAAAAGTTTGGGCTAGATTTATGAAAACGATCATAGTTTGGACTAGATTTGTCAATTAACTCTTTTTTTATGATCTGCTGACGTGGCAATGCGATTAAAAAAATAATTTTTAATATGCTGAGTCAAATGCCACGTCAGCACCTAACGTTGAAATTGACAGTCATCCGACGTCGGGCTAGAATTAATATTAATTTAATAGTTTGAGATAATAATTGATACAAATAAAAGTTTGAGCTAGATTTGTGTAATGTGCTATAGTTTGGGCTAGATTCGTCTATTAACCCATAAAAGATAAACTATTTATAAATGTGTCCGGTCCGGTTCAATTTTGAAAAAGATTGCCGGTCTACTACAGATGTCACAAATCTTTGGTTGAAGCCGTCCACCAACCAATAAATAAGTGGAGAAAGAGACAAATACCAAAATTAGTGTTCCTCTGCACCTGCGGATTTTTATTTTATTTATGCTGCACATGACAGAACTTGGTTGGTCCTTTATAATTATTTTTTTGGAATATTATTGAACAGCCTTTAGAATATTCGAGTGCAAGAATCTAGTATTTATTTATTAGCTTTTATTGGTCTTTCTTTACTGGTTAATTTCTGATTCCCTCTTGTCATTAGCTATTGGATTCTAGTGGCTCTTGATGATTCAATGAGCCATTAATCCTTGCCGCATTAGATTTCCTTCAAATTAGTGGCTTAAATCATTGATAAAACCCATTCTTCACTACAAGAATTACAGTATTAAATTAGTTAAAATAACAATTTGCTTTTTATTTTCTTTTGCCCAGAATAATTCACCAGAATGGTTATTGTATTATTGACAACTTCATGGGTGATATACCTAGAATTCCTTAATATAAGCTAGTATCAATTATTGGTGTTTTAGGCTAAGGAAAAGGAAACGTGCATGCATGATGTATGTCTCCAAGATGATAGTTTTAATTTCTGGTAGACAGATAAAACTAGGTCAATTATGACTTACATTATTCTTAATTCCTTTGAACAAAAAGATTAAGATAAAACAAATTTGCTCCCTACGCATTATCAAGAAGTAGCCAAAAGAGTCCTTATTTAATGTTGACATTTTGTGCATTTTGCGTGAAAAACTGAAGTGCAGAACCAAGAGTCTTTATTTAATGTTGACACACTTCATGCATTTTGCAAGAAATATAACTTTCTTGGCAAGTGCAAAATGTAAAAAGTAATTTACTTTGTGGGACCTAGATAAGTTACATTCTTTGCATTTTATTTGAAAAAGAAGAAGATAATTTTATCATCACATTTATATTTAATGTTGAATTTATAATTAATATTGTCAACATTATAAGATTAGATAATCTATAAATTCTTGACCTATTTATTTTATTTTAATTTATTTTTGAACAAAATATGTAATTTTTCATATTCACTATAAATAAAAATTAATTTTTTCTATATAATAATTTATATATTGTATTAATCAAGATTGTTAAATTTGAGAGTTTAAGTAAACCCGTGGAGCTTCCGTAAACTCGACTAGTAAACTATAAAAGCATAATTAAAAAAATATTATGCTACAAAAATATAATCTAATAGAACTTGAAATTTATAATTAAGCAGTTCAACTCCATAATAAAGCACATATAATGATAAAATATAAAAGTACAAGTATGGTCCTTATATAATGAAACATTCTAATTTCATAATAAAACACACACAATGACTCAAAGATAAAATATAAAAGAACGAGTTCAATCCATAATAATTATCATCAAACCAAGTTCATCTGAATTTACTCGCGAGTTTGACCGAGTTTATACAAGTTTATCGAGTTTACCCCGAGTTCACCCGAGTTTACCCAGAAACGAGTTTGGGTGCAAATCAACTCGATTTTGATACTTGGGATCGTAAAATCGTCCGAGTTTACGAGTTGACTCACGATTTTAATAACCATGGTATTATATATATATATATATATAAATATTAATTTACAAACAAAATTTAATATTTCTATATATACTTATATATAAAAATTAAGATAATAATTTATAAGGACATAGAACCTAACATGTTATGAACGTTACACTTCTTCTAAATTAACTTCTTATCAAACAAATATTTTTTTGGTACTTTCCGAAAAATACACATGGAAAGTTAATTCATGGGTATTACATTTTTTTACAAAAAATTACTTTTCACGTCAATCAAACGATACAATATTCTCCTGATAAAAGATTCATAAGGGGGCAAAAAAAACTGATGAAATAAACAAATCCTTGCTATTTGATAGAAATAGGAAATATATTAAAAGGTGTTGGGTGCAATTACTGGTAAAATAAAATACATCCTAATAAGAATTTGAGACCATAACTCATGGAAGAACACAATTGTGATTTATGATTTATGTACATTACCTTTGATTTTCAGGTGCAATTACGATTAACCTTTGATTTTGAGGTGTAGAGTTCCAATAAACAATTCTCTTAATAATATAATCTCATGTGGGAGCGCTGACTTCCTTCTCCAGCTGCTGACAGTCTTGCAATTGCAGAGTCAGCCGCCAACTATACAGTCATGCATCAGCAGCTGCCATCTTTTTACATCAGCACGTTTCATTTTTTTAATAAAGCAAGCAGATATTTTATTAAAACCTACGAGCCATTTAGGAACAGATATAAAACAAACTCGGAAATATTTCTCTTCCATGAGGCTTGGCATGCATATATTCTAGCAAAAGTTTATGCAGATTATTTAATACATTTGTCAATCCAACACTGATGAACATTGCTTTTTCGGTGAAATTTACATGTCTAAGTCTAAAGCCTCTAAGGGGTCCCCCAAGTCTAACTTGCTACAAATTTAAGGTTTGCAAATCCTCACAAAGGAGTTCATACATGAAACTTTCTTTATGAAAATGAAATGTGCATTTTCAGGTTTTATATGCATAATTATTCAATTTGACAAGGAAAAAGATACTCTTTTTAAGATTTTTTTCCCCCTAAAAAAGGGTTCCCCAGTCAGATTTTAATTTTTGATTAAAAAAAGAAGTCAGATTTTAATTTTGTTATTGTAGGTTTATATCCTTAAGTTGGAGACCAAAACTTATCATATGAAGAAATACCAAGAAAGATTATTATTGAAAAAAGTGACAAATTCCACATTGTAGATGGTAAAGATTAAGATATATAAACTAAGTGGAAAAGAAGTGCCTCTAAATAAATTGTTGGCTCTTAAAAAAATGAAATGAATTTATTTAATATTATCAAAAATCCATGGTGAAGATTTTATACTACACATGCTTCATGTGAAGACTGAATCCGCGGTTAATTCTGGCAAATAGTTGGAAACACAATTAGCAGCCATTCCCTGAAGTGCCAATTATTTATTCCAAATCATGTCATTTTAGCAACACTAAATATGATTTTCAATAATATTCAGTATGACATCTTCCTGGTAAAAAAAGGTTGAGTTCCAAATGTACTAAGAATCTTGGTTGATTTATCACTAATTTCTTACACAATAAAATGGTAGCGGACACTAGAACAACCATTGAGAACAGATAATTACCAGAATAGGATTAAACAAGTTCAGTAGATGCTTCTTGAGAACTTAAAAGCCTTTCCACTTCATCATTTGCCTCAGCTTGTACTCGCCATCGCTACAGAAATCACAGAATGAAGCAAAATCTAAGAATAATTAACTGCAAACATTTGTTAAAAAAGTGAACATTAGAAGAAACTGTTACTGTACTTGCCTCTTCAAGATTTTCTATCTCCATAATTTGCTGTATCTGTTGTGCAATGTTCTCCTGCATATTGTAATATGAAAAGGGAATAACAATGCACAGAGATATTTGCATAAGATGTGGTTTATCGATAAATATATTTTTCCAATACTAACCGCATTACCCACTGCTTCAGCGGCAAGAACATCAGAATCCATTTCCACTTCAATTTCGATCATGGAAGATATCTACAAGATATGTACCATTAATTCAACTGTTAAACAAAATAGAAATGCAATATAAAAAAGGAAATATACTATTCTTGAGACCTACTCTTGCATAACTATCAATTAGCTCAATTCTTGCCAAAAGGGAACTCTCCAAGCTCTTACGTACCCTTTTCACTCTACTTCGCCGGGCACTATAAAAAAAAGTGGTTTTAAACAAAGAGACTTCGAAGAAGATAGCCTTTATACTTTGCTGTTATAATAAACTATGGATCAACAGGATTTTCTTCTTTATGGAGAAAATTTGGTGTAAAGATCAAAGGGATGATGAGTACCGATAAGATGGTTCCCCCACTGCAACAATTTTGTTCTCCAATTGACACATGCGAGCCAACATCCAAACCTTAGAAAGAAAATGACAAAAATATAGGTTCCTGAATAAAGCCCTAAAAGACTTTTTTTAAAAAAATTGAAGAGATAAAAGGACCTTTTTTTGGATTAATGGATTAAATAGAAACAGTTTGAGTTATTAAAAAAGTAACAATGAAAAGAGACAAACCTCTCTTTCAGCAGCCTGTCTAAGCTCTTTAATTCGAGACTGAAGAAGGTCATATTGAGATAAAAGCTGCTGTTTGAGAGCAACTACATCTACCATCCTCTGGGGAAGCTGGAGAATATAATCAGTTAAACACTAATCACATGTTCCCATAGCCATGAGAAGATTAAACATATTCAACAGTTTGTAGAAGAAAGCTTCGCTAAAAAGACCTGATTCAAAAACACATGTGATTAGCATATTGATATACAATCACTATCAATTCAAACAAAGACATTATCCAAAAATAAGCATGGGCGTTCAAATTCTCATGTGGAACGTTTGATTAATATAGACTGATCTTATGATCCAATGATGGGTATTCAAAAGAAACTAAATAAGTTGCCGACAATCTAAGGCCTGTATACTAGAAGAGAGAATCAACAGATGCTGCTTAATTTAGAATATAACAACTTCGTTCTAAATTCAAGTATCATATCCAGTGTTGTATATACACAGAATAGTGTTTCTTTTCTTTTGAAGGGCTGTGTTTCTATAATGTTATTGATATTCATCTCATTTGTCTAGCAAAGGTGGATATAGCATATCCTACAAAATATGTATCAATATCAAGGTACCAAAAAGAAAAGAATGACTTTTTTCTTCTTTTGAGAATTTCTTCATTGTATGTGGGTGATGAACCTCTATATATGTAGCATTCATTAGCTTTTTCTACTGTAGAATTTTAAATTAGGTAGTTACATGTGAAGAAGATAAATAAGGAAAGTAATTACTTGCTAATGCATAATAACTTCCCAATGTTTTATTTGCTGTCCCAGCATAAATATATCTGGGCAATAGATCACAGAAAAGTCCATTGAGATATGATAAACGATCAATTCCCAATGGACGCTCATATTGGCATTAGCCAAATAACTTTATGGAAAAGAGATAGTTGCATAAATCCAAAGCACACTTGAGCACTCTACACTACCAGAAGAGAAAGATCCAGCTAAAAATGGTTACAACATTCACCTTTCATTTTTAAGCATTTCATGACTTGTAAGGCAATTTCAAAATTTAAAAAATTAGTGAGAGACTATGTAAAGGATTTAAATCCATCTTAATAAGGTTCAAGATAAGACAACAAGAATATTACACAAAATCAAAAGTATTCACCTTACGCATTTCAGGAAGAACTATTCGGGTCAGAGTAGTTTCCAGAGCAACTGATGCAACAGCAGCTACTGCAACAAGTCTAGAAAGGGTGGGGTCAATGATTGCAGACATAGCATCTCCACTTGACAGCACAGCAAGGGAAGGAAATAGGATATATGGGCTGAGAAAAAATGAATTGCCATTCTTGGCCGGAGACCTTAGCAACTGGGACACCTTTCCGTTAGTATGGTTTGTGAGACACATAGGCTCACCTGGGCTAAACCCAGGAGATCGAGTGCTTAACTTGACTGGACCTATCTCCCTGTAAACATTTGATGGAGCTGCTAAAGAGATTGTAACTCTTTCTCCTTCTTGGGCAGGAAGCTCAACGGTCCTAGTTGCGAACTTGTGTGTGCGAGCTGTACCAGAAGGAGTGCAAACCTGTAATAGAATCATTAAATCAACCATATGAGAGGCCATATAGAGGCTCTAACACGTGGTCAAATCCATCAAATTTTCAATATTGCCATAAACAGTTTCACCACAAGAATCATGACTAGAAAAGTACATATGAAGATAGTTTATACGGAGCTGCCATCTTTTACTAAAAGGAGGTCTCAAAAGCATGCTATGATATTAAGTAAATCACCATTAATACAGGTTAGAATCACATGGAAAAAAGTAGATAAGAATGGAAAAAAAATATAAGATTAAGGTAGTTGTTTGTACCACGATGGAGTGGAGTGCAGCAGGAATACTATCTTTTTTAATTTGTAGGAACCTCAGAGTCTTCTCCCATTGTGAAATGTCAACGCTGCGTTCGTCAGGAGCATTTCCTTAGAAAAAGTGAATACTCCAATCAACACCATATGTAGTAATATTTTTACTCTTTCTCATAGATGCATAATATCACCAGACACCAGTAATCAAGAACCAAAAATTGCAAATGTATGTATTCTTATAGCAATAATCAAACAATGAAGGATGTTGGTGTTTCACTTTAAACATTTATGAGCATCATATATGAACTAGAACTAGAAGACAAAAGACAGAACTAAAAACAGATATGTGGAGATAATTATTCCTGGAAATAACAGAAATTGAATAAATTTGAGGAGCCTTGAAGAAAATGAGGTAAAGTAAAGTTTATGAAAATTGATGACAATGATCAACCATCTGGCTATAGAGCACATTAGAAAATAATAAGAAATTAGAAACTGTGGCTGTTAATTTGTTCCCTTGTCATGACAATGATGATCCACTTAGATGACTAGCATTGAGGAGATGGGTTATGGGTATTTGTAAAATTTAATGTTATATCTCTGCCAGTTTATATAAGATACATCAAGAAACTCTTTTGGTTAAATTTATGAATTCTGCTTATATAAGATACATCAAGAAACTCTTCTATCACCATGTGTGGAAAAAATGCACGTAGGTGCCAGTGAACCACATTCTTACTCATGATGACATGTTGTAATTCTAATTGCATAGATATATGGCCATAAATCTGCATGGAAATTTATGCCTACTGGCTGGCTTATCTCATGAATATGCATCATTTGTTGAAGAATACTCATCAAAAAAATTTCCACTCATCATTTAACTTGATGAAATTTAAGGTTTGAAACTTATAATTTTCTGAAATTGAATATTAACTTTAAGTGCATGTTTGCTTCGTAGGATAAGGAAGGATATGATAAGGGATGGATTAATATCCATTGTTTGTTTAGTGCATGGATTAGAAAAAAATGAGTATAAAATTGATATTATATCCGGTGTATACCGGATTTAAAAAATTTATATTCAATCCATCCTCATTTATTATCCAATCCAATCCTATCCTATCCAATGAAGCAAACATACCATAAGGGTACGTGTGGTAGGAGGTTAGAGTTTTGAAGGTTAAAATTTGCAAAAGTAACAATTCAAGAGGTAATTTCTATTCTTATAAAATTTAACTTTCCTTTTTGTTTGGATGATATTAATGATCAAAAGGGTAAACAGTAACCCTTTTGGGTCCCCATGATCAAGTTTAACGGGTCTAGTTGGGTCAGCTCATGCTTGGATTTAATGGTTAAGTTCAATGAAGCTGATGAAGAAAAAGAATTCTTGGTTGAACTCTCCACCCTAACGACACAAAAAAGGATTAATCAAATTAATTTGGAATTGAGTCTATTGAATCAAGTTGTGTCAACCCGACACAAACCATGGTGGGGTTCAACCAAGTTGGTTGGAATTGGTCAAGATTATAATTAGATTTGATTAGGTTAAGACCATGACAATTTGGTTTCAGTTTGATCAAATTAGGTCAGCTTCGAATTGATCCATCAAGTTGATCAAGTCAACATGGGGTGGCGGTCTAATTGGTTGCATTATATAGAACCAATTCAAATATGCTTGAGGTTGGGTTCAACGGAGCCACATTGGATCAAATTGGATGTAATTCAATCGAGTCCAGATTGGTCATATCAACATGGCATTGGGTTATTATTCCAAACCAGATCAAGTTAATTTGGGGTCAGTTTTGACATTAGTAGATCAATAATCAGGTCAAGTAGGGGCTAAATTAAGAATGAGGGAGAGTGAGAGACTAGACTGAACTCAAAAATTACACGAGGAATGGACTCTTTAGGATTTTTAAGAGGGTTGAAAATATTACCTACTCCTTATTAGGTTAAATTTATCCCCACTTTGAGAGTAATAAGGGGGTAAAAGATATGTGCGAACATAAGTAAATGGGGTGAGATTTTAAGGGGATAATTTTTATCTTCCTTTAACCCCTAAAAGCAGGAATAACATGAACAGTTTTAATGGTTCAATTTAATATAATAATAATAATAATAGACACATCAACCAACCTGATTTCTTCTGATTCAATGTTGACAATGTCTCCAGATACAAGCTCATACTGATAACGACATTGGGAACAAGATGCAACCTAAGGAGATTCACTAAAACTAGTAAAAATTGAGTGAAGATATTCTTACACATAACTATATGAAATATTCCTACACTTAGATCGTTCAAAGTGATAAACATAATCTATTAATTTTCTTACATCTCGAGCAGAGAAAATTAACAAGAGTTTTGCCTATTAGTAAATGTGTAGTTAATATGAAAATATAAGCATGAACCAGAGGTTAGCACATTAATTAGCATGTCTTTCATCATAAATAAGCATCAACAATATAAAAATAGGAAAAATGGTTACAGAAATCAAATATCAAGTCACTGGACAGTGGTTTCAAGTTAAATTTGGATCATTTTCCAGGTGATGCAGGAGGAAAAAGGGAAGTAATATGATTATACTCTTCACTGTGTTTTTGTCTCTAAAATGAGCAGAGTGCTAAACGTAAATATATGACTGCATACAGTTTTCCATTCTAGATTCTTAAAAGATGAAATCCTAGATTTGCTAAAACTTTATGATGGTATTCACGAGTTCGCTGCAGAATAATATATAAAAAAAGAAGTTAAACTGCACAATGTTTATTAACCATACTTGTATGCCATGTTGAGGCTGTGCAACAGCAACTGCTACCATACAACTTGGACATTGAACAACCATTCCAAATGGAACCTAAAAGAGCATAAAGTAGTGTTACTTGTTTTAAGCTAGCAACAGATAAAAATATATGATGTCACAAGACAAGGATAACTTTGATAAAGAATCATAGCACAATTAGTTTATTACTTTGGATGCATACATCAATAAGAAATATGGATGATATGTCAATACGAACTTACAGAAACCTTTTAAAGGTGTAATCTTTTGTTGCTTCACTTATAGGAATTCTTTCCTAATCCAATTATGGATTACACTCACCACAAACACTGACATACTTTCACTTTTGAGGACAAAAGTAAACTTCCTCTTTCTTTTTTTTCTTATTTATAAACATAATAGTTTGATTTTTGTCATTTTCAACTATGAGGAACCATAGAGTTTGCATTAGTTTTTTGGGTAAATTACACTAGCCTCCCCTGAGGTTTTGTGAAATTACACTGACCTCCCATCTATTTGTAACTTTGTCTTGTAACCCCTTGAGTTTTGTAAAAGATTACACAAACCTCCCCTACTAACGAAAACTGTTAGTGGATGTGCACTGCACATGAGTGCGCATGCTTACTAATGGCATTTTTGAAATATTTGCAGCTTTTCTTATTGTAAATGACAAAATTACCCTTATGTCATTTTTATTTCTCTCAAAATTTTTATTTAAAAAATATTTTTAAAATAAAATAATTCATTTCAAAATTTTATTTTTAAAGTATTTATTTAATTATTTTATGCATGTATTTCAATGATTTTTCAGCAAGGGGCATAAGAGAGAAATCACATTACTAATTGACTCCATTTAACACCGTTAGCTACAGGGGAGGCGAGTGTCACTTGGACAAATAGAGGAGAGGTCGGTGTAATTTCACTAAACCTCAGAGGAGGTCAGTGTAGTTTACCCTAGTTTTTTTGGTGCAATGAACCAATTAAGATGAATCAGGTGCAATTAATTTAATTAGTAAAATGAAAGGGGTAAATTTAAACCTCTAAAAATTTAATGTTTATGGATCCAAAAATCTAAGTTCAATTAATAGGTCAGGTTGGGTCAGCCTATGATTGGGCTTAACTTCCTAGGTCCAATTAGATTTGATTGGATTAACTCTGGATTACGTCTATCAAATAGGGTCGTGTCACCTCGGGATTGGATTCAATTGAATTGATCATATCGAGTCAACACAAATTATATCCAATAATGCCAAATTAAATCTTGTTAGTTTCAATCAGATTCAACTAGGTTATGTCAACTTATAGATCAATTGTCCAAGTCGGATCATATAGTTTGATCGAGTCGAACAAGTTTTAGTTAAGTCGGGTCAAATTTTATCAACTTAAATCGGGCCAAACTAGATCAACTTGCTATTAGGTTCAATCAAATCAAATTGGATTGAGTTGGATACATCCAATTAAATTGAGTTTGGTTTATCTACTTTTTCTTAAGTCGCTTGAGTCGAATCAAGTTCACTTGGGATAAGATTTGTTTAGATCGAAAAGCAAGATCAGTTAGCGTTAAATTGAGAAGAAAGTGAAAGAAGACTATATCTTTAAAAAAAAAGGAAAAAAACATTGAACGATAGACTCATTAGGTTTTTAAGGGGGCTAAATTTTTTTCTAACCTACCCCTTGCTAGGTTAAATTTACCCCCATCTTGAGGGTAATTCTTAACGCTATGATACTTTATGGGGGTAAATAAAGCATATGTCTACCAAATATTAGTAAAGAGGGTTAAACTTTAAGGGGATAAGTTTTACTCTCGTTTAACCCCTTACCACACATGACCTTATCTTCGATAAGTTCAGTAGTAGTCAATGTAGACTGCTCAGCTATATTGAAAAATAAAATAAACATAAACATAAAAACCTATACGTGGATGGTAGATTGTGTGGATATACTTTTGCCAAAAATTCAAAACAATCTAAAATTGTGTTATTATTTTGCGTAGACTATCTTATTTAATATCTGGTATCAGAAAGAAGAAATGCTCGAAACGAGTAGGTGAGCAAGACGAAAGAAAAATGACGTCAAAATTCAAGTGCTGGGCTATGCACAATGAATGACATGTTACCTCCTCCCCAGAAGATACACCAATTCGAGAAACGTATGAAATCACCCTTATTGCATCGGTAACTCGAAGAGCTGCTGCTAGCCTCTGAACCATCAGTGAATAGGAGCTTACATCTGGCCTCGCCCAAGCCCACCTCTCAAGAGATGAAGCCTTCTCTGCCGCACCTATGCATTCCAACATAGTTCCCCTTATCAAATTAGAAACTGAATGTGTCATTCAAGTAAAGAAAAACCACCTCTAACAAAGCTTGCACGCATGGCATTGAGCACGGACAGGGCGAGATCAGGATCGCCCCTGAAAAAAGCGGCCTCAATAATCGAATGGCAATCGTCGGTCCCGATGACGCCAGGAACACTACTTCCGCGGGCCTCCGCGATAATCTCCAGGGCTTGATCGGCATCCCTGGCGGCCGAGATACGCCTCAGCAGCTCCTCGTCCAGCAAGCTTGGGCGCGAGCCATCTGCATCGCCCACGCCACCGCCTTTATCGTCGCAAGAAGCTCTCACAGAGGTGGTGCATTTGGGATGGGTACAGGACGAGGAGAAGTGGGCGTGGGCGGAAAGGGGAGAGGAGTTCCACCTGCCGAGAAGGAGGAGGAGATGGGAGTTGGAAGGAGCAGAAGATGTTCTGTGGCCATGAAGCGAGCGGCAAGAGAGAGCAGAAGCGGCGGGGGGAGAAGAAAGTACGGTGAGAGGCATCACCATTCGTTGTCGTCTCTCTCAGGGGCACGAGAGCAAACAGATGATAGGCATGCCATATGAGGATGACGAACGAGAGGTGGAGAGACCCGGTAACGTCTTCAAACTGAAGCTTTCCGTGATATTTCCCCGCAAAACCGTATAAAGTCGTGTTTGTAGCGGCCCATTTGTGCATTATCGTATCGTATGGAATGTTTGTTGCCGGTTGCCCACGTGGAATAGTTTGTAATAATAGAATAAATTTTTGTTAGATTTTTCTTAATTATTTTTGTTGATTTTATTATTACTGTTCTTGCCTCCGGGGTGATGCAGTCTTGCCCGTCTCTTGGTCCGGTACGACTCGGGCGGGAGACCTGCAAAGATACTCTGAGACTCAAGTAAGAAAGAATCTCATATGTCGGTATGAAAATTGAAATCAAAAGTTAAATTCTTTACTTGATGTGCGTTGTGCTTGTATATAGTGCAAGATAAGAGATGTTTGTCAATAATATCTCCTGGAAACTTATAGGGATGTGCTCAGAATGGGTCGATACTAATCCCGGAGATGTCGGGTTCATAATTGATGAATCTCTTATAACTAATAAGGATGTAAGTGTTCTTGTATGGCCAGGTGGAACCCCCCGAGCTAAATAGTGTTTGGCTTGACTTGAGTCGATCTGGTTCATGAGTGTGGACGCTTCTAAGCCTAATCCAGTCGGGCCAAATTATTAGTCCATTTCATAGCCCCCGAGCTTGGTCAGAGTCCTTGGACTTCGTGTCGAGCTCTAATAGTGCACTGGCTTTCGACCTCGGTCTAGTACATTGACGTCGGTCTGGTACACTTTTCTTAGTATGTGTTGGTTGTGCCGCCTTGTGACTCTTCGATTTTTGGAGTTAATGCGGGGGTTGTGAGGAGGAAAGGTCGTCTTTTTGTGTGTCCGTCGCCTGTGCAGTCTTTAATTTTGGCAAGAGGTAATTATGATCGGAGATCCAATTGTCAGTTCCCAAGGTACTTGAGTGTTCGTCGTTGTTTGACGAACGTGACCCCCGTTAGTGGGGCAGCATCGAACGATCGTTAGGGGGGGCGACCCTTCCCAGGTATATAAAAGCCCCATGCCTTCTTCATTTTTTGCATATATATATATAAGTTTCGGCATGGAGTGTGAGGTTATGAAGGTTTACGTTCCTCCGGGATCAGCCTTGGGCTCACTACTAGAATAATCACCACTTTCACCAACGGGGCTCACCGAGGGCTGCCTGAGCCATCAGAAATATCTACGATTTTTCGACGATCGCAATAATCGTGGCTGTTGTGACAAACTCAGCAACGGCTCGCATACGACCGCCTAAGACCGTCGCTCATAGCCGATGGCGCGCACGGGGCATGAAATAAAATAAGTTATTAGGCACGGCTTAGAGAGGGCCAATTGAGCCGTCGGTGATATAAATAAATCATTAGCCACGGCTAGCGGTGGCCGTCGCTTATGGGTTGATGGTGCGCACTCGGCACGGAAATAAAAAATCCGTCACCGATGGCCTAGAGAGGGCCACGTCGGTCGTCGGTGATATCATAATTAATGATTCACGATTTACCAACGACTGAGGGGCCGTCGGTGAAAATGCTTTTTATTTGCATTCACGCCCGTCCCCTTTTCTTTCACCCGCTCTCTCCTCTCTCTTCATTGGCCTCGCCGCAGCCGATTTCTCGCCGCCGACTTCGTGCACCTCACCAGTCGACTTTGCCTCACCGATCGCCTTCACCGCCGATTTCCCCTTTATATCTCTGAGTCACTACTGACTTCGCGTGCACGCCTCATCCGCCTCTGCCTCGTCGACGTCAGGTCGCCCTCGCCGACGATCGCCCTCCATCCCCTCCCTCCCTCGCCGTCGATCAAGTAAGCTCTTCCACCCCCTCTCCGGTCGGTTGGAGCCAAAACCCTAGGTTTCGCCCCCCCCCCCCCCCCCCCCCCCCCCCCGCCGACTATAGTTGTTTTTTTATTATCTATTAATAATTTTTAGATTAATTAGATTTAGGTTCTTTAATTTTAGGGTTAATTAGTCATTACATGACGCTGCATGTAACGACTATGAGATATATTTCCTCATCTAATTAATTCACAGCCGTTAATAATATAAATACGTGTTCCCCTTTATTTCTCTGAGTCGCTGTTGACTTCGCGTGCGCGCCTCATTTGCCTCTGCCTCGTTGACATCAGGTCGCCCTCGCCGACGATCGCCCTCCATCCCCTCCCTCCCTCACCGCCGATCAAGTAAGCTCTTCCTCCCCCTCTCCGATCGGCTAGAGCCGAAACCCTAGGTTTCGGCTCCCCACCGGCTATAGTTGTTTTTTTATTATCTATTAATAATATTTAGATTAATTAGATTTAGGTTCTTTAATTTTAGGGTTAATTAGTCATTGCTATTTGTTAATTAGTAATTGTTATATGTTAATTAGTAATTTTTTTTTAATTTTATTATGTGATATTTAGTTTTAATTTTATGGTTAATTAGGTTAATTTTTTACTATTAATTAGGTTAATTTTTTTTACTGTTAATTAATTTTAATGTTAGGGTTAATTAATTTTAATTAGAATAAATGTTAGGATTAATTTTAGTGTAATTGTGTGTAATTATAATTTTAATTAGAATTGTCCACTATGGACTCACGCCGGAATCGTCCACTGTGGACCCACGGCGAAATTGTCCGCTGTGGAGTCGCATCGGAATCGCCCACTGTGGACTCGCACCGGCATCCACAAATTTAGAAAATAAATTAATCATGACGAGTTGATACGTATCGACGAGTCAGGTTTTAATTTTGTAAAACCTTAGATCCGTTCGGGGGTTGTATGTTCGTGTAAATGAAGTAGAAGATCTTTTATACGACGTACAACCCTTGAATTGTCCCTAATTGGACAATTTGAGAACATAGTTATTTGTAATACACTTAATTTTTTCTTTTAGTCATTATTCAAGATAAATTTTGGTTATTGTATCTCCCTTGATCTTCGATACGCGCATAGATGATATGTGTATTCAGAGAACTATAGGGAAAGGCTGCCGAAATTTAGAATGAAGTTAATGACTAAAAAAAATACTTAGTGCAATATGAATAACATGAATCCCGAATAGAATATGATCATCCCACCTAAAGACATTAACTGAAGATATTGCCAACTTTTTGATAGAACATGTCGGTCGATCGAAGTTGGATGTACCGATGGATTCATCGTGTATCTATAAGAGATGAATTTCGAGCAGATGTAATTTACTTCTTAAATTTCGCCTACTCGAATCGAAAATTCGTTTGCGGTGATCAAATCTGATGTTCGTGCAGGAAATGTTTGAACGTAAGATTTTTAGATCGAGAAACTATCACAATGCATTTATATACAGAAGGATTCACACCAAGCTATTATGTATGGAATTGCCACGGGGAGTCACGTGAAGTCGGGACGTCGAGCAATCCTATTGTCCATACCCATGGTGAATCTTCTAGTGTTGTTGTTTCTTCTTCCAATCCACCTAATCTTTATAGAACAATGATACTGGATAGTCTTGGCGGTCAATTCCATTTAAATGATAATGTTGAGTCAGTTACTGAGACGTCAGTGCCACTAGATACTATGATAGTTGAAGTCACGAAAGAACAACCTGCGATACAGATTGAATTGTCGAATAAGGAGGCTGCAAAATTTTACGAGATGTTGAAAGCTGCCGATGAACCTTTGTATGAGAATTATCCTAAATATACAAGATTTTCGGCAATGACACAACTCCTGAACATCAAATTCGATTGTAATATCAGCGGGGTTGCGTTTGATCGGATTGTAGGCTTTATCAATGGAATGCTACCTCCAGATAACAAGTTTGAGCCAACTTTTTATAGGACAAACACGTTGATGAGGAAATTAGGGCTTGGATACGAAAAGATACACGCGTGCCCAAATAGCTACATTTTATATTATAAAGAAAATGCACAGTTGGATGAATGCTCGGTATGTGAACATCCTTATTACAAGGAGAAGAAATCATTTCGAAAGAAAAATATCCTGTTTAAGGTGCTTCGATATTTTCCACTAGTACCGAGGCTTCAAAGGTTATTTCTGTCGGAAAAGACTGCCCCCTATTTGAGTTGGCATGCAAGAAGTCGTGATGATACAGTAATGATTCATCCATCCGACAGTGAAGCATGGAAACATTTGGTTAGATGCTATCCTTCATTTGCTAGGGATACTAGAAATATCATATTGTTGTGGCGAGAGTTCCAGGTAATAATAAGGGTAAATTACACAGAACTCCCCTCGACTATAGTCGATGTGCGCAAAGACTACCTAAACTACCAAGTATGCACAGAACCCCCCGCGACTACACTTTTTGTTCAAATAATCTCCCTTCGTTAGCATTTCCGTTAGTAACTTAATGGTAAAACTTCCACGTGCACAGAACCCACCTCTCCAGTGCCACGTAGCAGCAATCTCCACTCTCCATCTCATCCAACGGTCATCACTTCTTCTTTTATCTATCCCTTTGCCCTAGACACCGCCGCCGCCACCACCACCACCACCATCACCACCACCACCACCACCTTCTCCTCCTCCTCCTCCTCCTCCTCCTCTCACCACCACCACCACCACCTCCTCCTCCTCCTCCCACCGCCACCGCCGCCGTCGTCGCCGCCGCTGCCACCAAGCAAGTGAGAGGCCCTCCACATCCCGAACGCAGGACCAGAGCCGGAGGCGCAGAGACAGGCGATGGAGGAGCAAAGATAGGCGATGGAGGCACAGAGACGGATGATGGAGAACATGCAGGCGCTCCTGACTCAGATTACATCTCACTCTAGCATTCTTATACCTCAGATGTTCGAGCCATCCTCCTCGACCCAGTCGACGCTCCCGACCCAGTCATTGTTGACTCCGTCGTCTCATGTTCCACCACCTCCACTGCAGTCGTGAAATTTAATTTATTGTATTTTTATTATATTTTGATACATGATACTTGATAGCACGCCTCCATTTGAGGCTTAGATACTTGATATTTGTACATATACTTTAGTTTTGATATTTGATACTTATTTGCCTCCGTTTGAGGCTTAGATTGATGCCATTTAAATAAAAATTATGTGGTTGCTTGTATTTATATGTGTAAGATGTGTTTGTGGTTGTAAATTGATTGTTCGTTTATAATGTATCGTGTGAATATTGATGTATACAGGAATTTCCAATTTTTTTTTCAATTACAGGATATAACGTCAGCGACGGCTTACCAACGGATGACCGTCACTAGGTCGTTGCCTATAGCGTATCGTAACTAGCTGATGGCCTAGGCAACAACAAATATCAACAGCGGCTCCTAGTCGTTGCTAATAATTAAATGTCAGCGACAGCCATTTGGGATCATCGCTGATGGATTTAAATCTTCGAACGCTCTTGCAGCTATCGCTGATAATTACTTGGGACGACCGCCCTATTAGCTTTAGGTTTTCAACCTTGGTCTTAATCTCTTAATCTTGGTTTTGATGATAACAAACATATAACTAATATTTTGTCGAGAAATCTTTCAGGTTCCATATCGATCAGCGTTCGATGTCCTCGATCGAAAAAATTAGAAGAAATCAGAAAATCGAAGGACATTGATCGTCGCGCTCGGGTTCATCGCGGAAATGTCTCGAAGATCGACGTGGGCACCAAAGTCGTATTGGACGAGTCCAAAGATCAAATGAAAAGCTCTCCAAGTTGATGCTCGTTGAAAGCCGGAACTCGAAAATGAAGTGCGCAAAAAAAAAGGGCTGAAAAATCAATATCAGCCTTTGTTCGGTCAACCGGTCGTTCGACTGAAGAGTGTAAGAAATTGGCAGTAGCCAATTCGATCGACTGGTCGATCGACCGAAAACTGCCAAAAACTGGCAGTGGCTACTTTGGTCGATCGACAGAGGCCAAATAGAGGTAGTACCTTGAGTGGTCGACCGAATTGAGGATCGCACGATC
Source organism: Canna indica (assembly GCA_034359265.1). Classification (NCBI taxonomy): domain Eukaryota; kingdom Viridiplantae; phylum Streptophyta; class Magnoliopsida; order Zingiberales; family Cannaceae; genus Canna; species Canna indica. The sequence continues at coordinate 52,809,837 of CP136895.1, read as the reverse complement.
GCGCATCTCTGCTTCCCCTGCGTTGGTCGATCAATGGGTCGACCGGATTGCGAGAACGCAGTCTTGTGTCTGGGCGGTCGACCAGTCGGTCGACCTGTCGGTCAACCGCACACAGAGAGGAAGGCAGCGGTCGTTCGAGCGGTCGGTCGGTCGACCGACCAATCGATCGAGCAGCTGTAACAGCTAGATTTTAGCCCGTTGAGCTACCATTTCTTTGAGAGGGTATAAATATACTTCATCTAACCTCTCTAATAATCTTCCTTCACTCTTATAGATTTAATTGAGGATTTTAGAAGTGATTTAAGCCTTCCAACGATCGATTGTAGCACACTCTGCTCTTCCGTCGAGTTCTTCTTCAAGCGCCAACTACTTCCCTCAACTCTGCTGCAACACAAGATTCATCTTCCAGCAAGTTGAAGGATTGAAGGCCTAAAAAGAGTAGCTAATCTTGTTTTATCATTTAGCTCTTTTCATTGTAATTTTAACTGTTATTTAAATCTGTTTACTTTGGATTTGTGCGTGTGAAGACCTAGGGTGTTAGGTCTTGTTGTGTGAGTGGTATCCTCGGTGTAGAAGGAGTAAAGCCACTTGTGTAAATATAGTTTGCTAGGATTAAGTGAGTTGTCCCTTAGGGTTGAGGTAGAAGAGTGCTCTCGATAAGAAGACGAAGACTTCCGGGTGTGGAAGTGCCTTAGGTCGAGAGTGAGACTCTTCGAGTCAAAGTCCTCTGTGTAAGGGAAACCGATTTAATCTTGTTAAACTAGTTTGGAAATCCTAAGCGGGGTGCTTAGGTAGTGGAGTAGGCATTGGGGCCGAACCATTATAAATTACTGTATTAGCATTGTTATTTATTGTTGCTTGTGCTTAAATGTTTATATTGCTTCTGCATCAAATCATTCAATCGTAAATTGCTTAAACGATTTGAGAAATGACTAAAATTGAATTTAAGCTAATTAATTTAGTTAACACACTATTCACCCCCCTCTAGTGTTGCCATTTCGCCTACATTTGGTATCAGAGCGGGTCGTCGATTGAGATTTCACCATCTCCTCTACATCGTCTCTCGATCTTAGAATGACACTAGAGTGTGTAGCGTCTTCACCGCCTAGGTTCGATGACTCGAACTTTGGTCTTTGGAAACATAGGATGTACACTTATTTAAAGACTAAGGGTTTTGGTGTCTTTAACATGTTACATTGGGAATTCATTGAACCTAAGGTTGATATGCATGCTTGGAGCGAAAATGATAAGAAAATGTTTAAGTATAATGGAGATGTCATGAATTGTATTCTTTGCACATTATCAAATGACATCCTAGATAAAGTCATGCATTGCTCTTCGGCTTATGACTTATGGGCCACTTTAAATGTTTTATACGATTATGCCAAAACCGAAGAGATTGACACTTTTGATGAAGGTGGTGATGACAATGATCGCTCACCTACTACTAATATTGGTTTTAATGTCCATATCTCTTCCAGTCATAGGAGCACTAAAAGCCGAAAGAGAAAGGTGATTTGCCATGTGTGCCAATAGAAAGGGCATGTAAGGAAGAATTGCCCTACCTTGATGAATAAAGCAAGGAAGAGGTCAAGTGCTTCCACTTCCACTTCCACATCTCACTCACTTGAAGCATCCTCTACCCATGACTATGAAGCCACTTCCAAAGTGAGCCTCAAAATTGCAAATAATGAGGTACTTTCTTCTTCATCTAGTTATGATAACGATAATGATAGTACTATCTCTTCTAATTCACATGATATGCAATATGATGAGTTAGTAAGCGAATATAAGATAATGTACACCTTGCTTGCTAAAAAGGATAAGGAAAATAAGATGCTAAAAAAGGAAAATGTGATGCTTAATTCTCATGTGCATGAATTAAAGCTAGAAAATGAGAAATTGAAGTCTAGCTCATTTGATATATGCCATGATAGATTGAATTTTGAGCTTAAGGACTTAAAGCTTGAAAATGAAAATATAAAATTTGAGAATTCAAAAATCATAAGTGAGAACAACATTTTGAAATCTCAACTATATGCCATGCATAAGTCAATTGAAGTTTTGAAAGATGAGATTTTGGTTTTGAACAAGGAAGTACATAATTTGAGAAACTCAACTTCCTTCAAGAAAATTGGAAAGAAAAATGTTTCCTTCAAACATGCCTATGTTCATCATAAATCTCATGCTATGCATTCCAATGCAAAATCTCACGTTAGACATTCCACATTTAAACATCAAGGTCAAAAGAAAAATGTTTCATCTAAGAATGCCCATGCTCATCATGCCTCCTATGTTAAGCATTCTAATACTAAATCTCATGTCCATGTTAAAAATGAAAAGAAAAAGTTTTATGGACATTACTTTTGTTGTGGTGCTTATGGTCATGCTATCCATGAGTGTGCTTTTAAAAGAAATCCAAGTGTTGGTAGGACATTACTTTTGTTGAAGTTGACCAAGAAATTGAAGGAATGATCCTTGCATGGTTGCAACTTCAAAGTCTTCACCTAGACTAGATGCCTATGGTAAAGTTGGCATCAAATACTTTGGTATCATCTCCTATACTTACTTGATTAAATTAGAGTTGAAGTTTTGATACATGCTTAATATTAGTAGATTTTCCGCTCATGATATGCTTTTATAAAATGATTTTTGATTTTGATTTCCCAGTCTCTTCGAAGACCTATGTAGCCTGTAATGGGCTCAAGCGACCTTGCGGTTTTAAATCATACGCTCATTGTGGCTTTTCGGTTTTCAACCAATAGGAAGAGTTGGAGATCATGTTTTCATTTATATTATTTTTGTGATCTCTTAAAATTCATTTTGATATCACTCGATTTCATTTTGAAACGAATTTGAAACTATTTAGCAAAAGTAGATTTTGATATCGATAATTTATCCCTCTCTTTGCTACTTAGTTTGATAACTTGCTAGTAATTATATTCTCATTATTCTACTAATGAATATTGCTTGCAAGTTATGATAAAATGGAAGGCTTTAAAAATTAGAATGAAAAAGATTAGTTTGGCTAAAATTTCAAGTATAAGGTATAACTTCGATTAATTCAAAATCTTAGTGTTATACCCTCAATGCTTAAGATTAAATAATGTCTCAATACTCATGATTAGAATTGCATGTTAAATCCTTGAATTTTCATGAGTAGGTAAAATCTTAGTACTTAGACAAATTTCATTGAATGAAACTTGCTCTAGATAAACATCTATTATTAGAGACCTTCTTATAAGTCCAAACTAGTTAAACATGTTTAGGGACCTTATCCCTCAAATGTTTCACATCTTAAGATCCCTTAGATTCATTTTGATATCATGTTAACCTCCTTAAAATGAATTTTTACTATCTAGCATAGGTTAATGTGTTTAAATGAAACTTTGCATTGAACCTTTGCTATTTAGTATGTTAGCTTGCTAGTTGGCATATAATTTCATTTTGATACTAATGAAGCCTACTTTGCAAGTTAAGAAAGTGGTAAACATTGGAAGGATATGCTATCATGAAGATAATTGAAAAGTAAATGACAAGTTTGACAAAAAATATCTAAAGACTAAGGTATGGATTTAATTTTGCAAAAATCTTAGTTTAATAATTTAATATCCATGATTAATGATGTCTCTATACTCATGATTATTTTTGCATGATAAATGTTTGAATTTTCATGAGTAAGAAAATTTTTGATACTTAGGCAATTTCAAGATATCTTGATTGAATGAAAATTGCTCTAAGTTAAAATTTATATTAGAGACCTCATTTTTGAGTTAGTAGTTGAAAAACATGTTTAGATACACACGTGATATGATTCTAGGTGTTTAATCATGAAAATTCATGTGTAGATGAAAAATGTGATAACTAGATCACATTAGAGGACTTTAGCTTGGAAAAGCTTGATCCAAGTCAACAAATTGACTTGGACACTTCATTTTAAGTCCAAACTTCATAAATATTTTTAGGAATAAGTATGACATGTTTTTAAGCAATTAGAATGGAAAATTCATATGGATATGGATAAAATGACATAGGGGTCAATTCATGCTTACCTCTTTTGAACCAAGTTGACCCAAGTCAACAAGTTGACTTAAAGGTCTTATTTTCAATCCATATTTGAGGAACATGTTTAGATTTACTCATGTTAGGTATCCATAGGTCTAAGTTTGAAAAATCATGAGTAAATGATAAGATTGAAACTTAGCAAGTTTCATGAAAACTAGTTTAGTTTTGAATGAAATCATGCTAGGTTGATATCTTGACTTAATGATATAATTTTCATTTCAAACTTGGCATACACTCTTTACATGATCATCTTATGGTGTCATAAAAGTTTGTATGAAAATTGAACATGTTTTGGAAAATGACTGAAAATTGCAAAAACGTCTTTAAAATTTCAATTTTAAAACAGTTTAGTAAATGAATTTTACAGAAATATAGAAAAATCCTTTTTAGTTGATTCTTGAAGATGCACATTCACTGAAAAATCTAGTTTTATCAGTAAATTTTTTGCCTACATTTGGTATATAAAAAAATCTAATATGTTGTGTAAAAATTTCAAAAAGTTTCATCAAGAATCTGATTTAAAATGGAATTTTGAAGTTAGATTTCGAAAACACAAAGTATCACGTATTTGAAACATCAATCTTTCCGACACTTTGTTCTTTCTTCAAAAACTTCAAATGAAAACTCATGTATACCATTTCTAATATCATTCACACAATTTCTTGAGTAAAATCATTCCTAGAAATGATTTTGATATCTTGGATGATAGCTAAGAAATATCCATTTGTTTATTAAAATCAATATAGGATGAAAAATGAACTCAGAAATTCATGTTGAGTTCAAACTTGATACATGCATTTCAAATGACCATTCAATAATTGGTACCAAAATTTTTCATCCAACAATTGGTATTTCAAATCTTGAAGTATAGGTTAACCTAAGTCAACAAAGTGACTTAAAAATTTCATTTTAAGCCCAAACTTGATTCATAGACTTACATTTTCTCATGTTTGATTTCTAGATGCTTAAGATAAAGAAAACATGAGTAGATAGCAAAAAACTTGATACTTAGCTTTTTCATGTTTTCATGCTTATTTCAAAAGAAAGTGTGCTAAGTTCATATTTGGATCAAATGACATTAGTTTCACTTCAAACTTGATATACATGATTTAAATGACCATATCTTGTTATTTTGAAAGTTTGAATGAAATCTAAAAATATCATGAAAAAGATATAATAACATACATGATTTAATTTTGAATTCAAATATTTAGTTTTGAACATATCATGTATGATTTAAGTTTCATATTCAATATTTGTTTTCCATCCCTTTGGTTGAGATTTTCATGTTTCATGAAAAATAATCTTTAGAGTCTCAACCTCATGAAAAAATATTTGTCTTTCATCCCTTTGACTAGATTGACCTTTCTTGCCCTTTTTGATGGATGTCAAAAGGGGGAGAAAAGTATAGGATAAAGGGGGAGAAAATTATAGGTAAATGGGAGGAAAATATAGGAGATCCATGCATATAGATAGGGGGAGTTTATTTTCATTGATATGCATGTTGATAGGGGGAGAAATCCCTTAGTTGATATCCTATATGCTTTAATGAATATATTTTATTAAGGATGTTTGTCATCATCAAAAAGGGGGAGATTGTTGGCTTTAGGTTTTCAACCTTGGTCTTAATATCTTAATCTCGGTTTTGATGATAACAAACATGGAACTAATATTTCATTGAGAAATCTTTCAGGTTCCATATTGATCAGCGTTCGATGTCCTCGATCGGAAAAATCAGAAGAAATTAGAAAATCGTAAGGACATTGATCGTCGTGCTCGGGTTCGTCGTGGAAATGTCTCGAAGATCGACGTGGGCACCAAAGTCACATTGGACGAGTCCAAAGATCAAATGAAAAGCTCTCCAAGTTGATGCTCGTTGAAAGCCGGAACTCGAAAATGAAGCGCGCAAGAAAAAGGGCTGAAAAATCAATATCAGCCTTTGTTCGGTCGACCGGTCGATCGATCGAAGAGTGTAAGAAATTGGCAGTAGCCAATTCAGTCGACCGAACACTGCCAAAAATTGGCAGTGGCTACTTCGGTCGATCGGTCGATCGACCGATAGAGGCCAAATAGAGGCAGTACCTCGAGCGGTGGATCGATCGGTCGACCGGATTGAGGATTGCACGATCGTGCGTCTCTGCTTCCCCTGCGTTGGTCGACCGATGGGTCGACCGGATTAAGGGAACGCAGTCTTGCGTCTGGGCGGTCGACCCGTCGGTCGACGGCAGACAGAGAGGAAGGCAACGATCGTTTGAGCAGTCGATCGGTCGATCGACCGACCAATCGACCGAGCGGCTATAACGGCTAGATTTTAGCCCGTTGAGCTACCGTTTATTTCAGAGGGTATAAATATAATTCATCTAACCTCTCTAATAATCTTCCTACATTCTTATAAATTTAATTGAGGATTTTAGAAGTGATTTAAGCCTTCCAAGGATCGATTGTAGCGCGCTCTGCTCTTCCGTCGAGTTCTTCTTCAAGTGCCAACTGCTTCCCTCAACTCTGCTGCAACACAAGATTCATCTTCCAGCAAGTTGAAGGATTGAAGGCCTAAAAAGAGTAGTTAATCTTGTTTTATCCTTTAGCTCTTTTTATTGTAATTTTAACTGTTATTTAAATCTGTTTACTTTGGATTTGTGCGTGTGAAGACCTAGGGTGTTAGGTCTTGTTGTGTGAGTGGTATCCTCGGTGTAGAAGGAGTAAAGCCACTTGTGTAAACGTAGTTTGCTAGGATTAAGTGAGTTGTCTCTTAGGGTTGAGGTGGAAGAGTGTTCTCGATAAGAAGGCGGAGACTTCCGGGTGTGGAAGTGCCTTAGGTCGAGAGTGAGACTCTTCGAGTCAAAGTCCTCTGTGTAAGGGAAATCGATTTAATCTAGTTAAACTAGTTTGAAAATCCTAAGCGGGGTGCTTAGGTAGTGGAGTAGGCATTGGGGCCGAACCACTATATATTACTGTGTTAGCATTGTTATTTATTGTTGCTTATGCTTAAATGTTTATATCGCTTCCGCATCAAATCGTTCAATAGTAAATTACCTAAACGATTTGAGAAAAGACTAAAATTAAATTTAGGCTAATTAATTTAGTTAACACAATATTCACCCCCCCTCTAGTGTTGCCATTTCGCCTACACCGCCCCACGCCGTCATAAATTATTTAAGACGCGCACATAAGAGATGACTCGTTGCAATGACGCTCGCCATCTGTGATAGTCGTCACCGATGGTTCATCAACGACAAATAGCTATCGGTGACAACGACTATTCTATAGTGGTTGGTGGTGAGTAGATCAGAGATAGCCGTGGGTTCGCACCACTAGGCTTAAGAGGAGGGTTCGTGGAGACTCGTAGCAGGTGTTGCCACAGATTTGCGGGTACTTGATGTAGTTGGACTGAGGTAGGTTCGCAGCGCGGGTCTTACACCGCTTCTTTTTGAGAGTCTATGAATCTTCTTCTTCTGTCTCTACGTTCGTCTCTCCTCCCTCTTTTACCATCAACTCTTCCTATATTTTGCAGGAAGTTCAGCCAGGTTCGGTGGTTAGGATCTTCATCTTGAAGTCCTCAACCTCCTGCTTTCAGGAGGCATCAGATGTCACTTCATTCGGGGAGGGTTTCGTTGTTGCATCTTCCTACTCTCCTGGTGGCGTCTCTTCACTGTTGTATTGTCAGAGTGCTTTTCCTCCAATAGTTTATTTGTACTTTCATAGCTTTTTTCTATACGGTACACTTCCCCTTCGTGGGTTTGTGAATGTATGTTTCCCCTTTACGAGGCTCTATGAATATAAAAGCATACTATTTGCCATTGTGATGGCCTTTTCTTGTGTCTTCTGCCTTTATGAATATAAAAGCATATTTTTGTCGACATCGTTACGTAGGCCATGATGGCCTATGTAATACCCGCGAAAAATAGAAATAAAAAATTTAATTAATTTATTTTTGCTTCAACGAGAAAGCCAGGATGCGAGTCGGAGGATGCAATTAGTGATATGACCCTTATGCATGAGGAAAATTATTTCATTTAAGTCGGGATGGAATGTTGGATCGAGTCGAGTCCGTAGGTTCAAACAGAACTCGATTCAGACGAGTATAGGTCGAGTTATGATCCATTTAAGTCATAAGGGCAAAATTGTAACTTGAAAATAAAATAAAATAAATATAATCCACCTGGGGCGTACGGCTCCTCCTTGGAGTCGCACGCACCCCAGGCAGTAGTGAGACGAGGCGCGCACAAGAGAGGGCAGCCGGGTGCTCATCGTCGTCGGAAACTGATCATCGCGAAGATCGAAGATTTCTTTCCTCGCCTTCTTGTTTTCCTTTGCCGGTGAGTGGTTAATGGATTTCTTCTTTGTAGAATCAATCCTTTGCTCTAGCCGATCCACGTAAGGGGAAGGCATGGCTGAGATTCTTTCTTTGATTGGTTTGGGTATGATTAAGGGGAGAGAAGGTTTCCTTGGTGACACCTTTGGATTAGGACAGGTTAGGGCAGCCCTAAGATTAGGGGCTGACGGGATTAGGAAGGTGAATGCTGGGAATTTTATCAATTCTATGTTCTTCTCGCTGAACAATTCATGAAATGATACTAATTGAAGGGAAGGTGGTTCCTAGTCGATAAGAATGATGTAGGGCCGGTTAGGGCATCCCTAAGGATTAGGGGCCGATGGTTTGGGGAGATGATGTTTGCTGAAAATTTTCATTATGCACTGTTTTAATCATTGTCTTATTTGTAATTGATACTAGGTGAATGAGAAATTGGTACCTTATGGATAGGGGCCGATGTATGACAGTTTAGGGTAGTACCTAAAGCCATAGGGTACCGACGGTTGGTGATAGGGAAACAACCTTGGTATCACTATTTTGACATACTTTGTGCGTGATGGTTTCAATGATTTGGTGATGAAATGAGACTCCTTATTAGGGGTACTTGGCTAGGGACCCTACCCTAAGAGTTAAGGGCCGAATGGTCCTAAAGATGATGGTTTACTTCCGGGCTAAGGTGAACCTAGTATTTGGTGTAAGGATAAGGGCTATCTTGGAATTAGTAGTATGTCTTGAATATACAATTTAGAGGACTATTTTATAGATGTTTAAAAGTATTTGGATGTTGTTAATGTAGGTGAAATGTCCTACACTAGAGGGGGGGAAGGGGGGGAGGGTGAATAATGTGTTAACTAATCTTTTAGCCTAAATGACAATTATCAGATTCAATCGTTTCTTATAACTTAGGCAATACCCTAATTTGAATAGCAAGCGGAAGCAATAAATATGATGATTAACCACAACCAAGAAAGAAATGCTAATACAATGATTTATAGTGGTTCGGCCCCAATGCCTACTCCACTACCTAAGCACCCCCTTAGGATTTTCCAAACTAGCTTTACTAGATTAATTAGTTTCCTTACAATGAGGACGTTTTCACCGGAGAGTCTCCGCTCTCAAATCGAAGACACTTCCACATCCGAAAATATTCTGCTTTTCTACCAAGAGCACTCTCCCACCTCAACCTTAAGGACAACTCAACTAATCCTAGCAAACTACATTTACATGGGTGGAATTAACCCTTAACACCAAGGCTACCACCAACCATACAAGACCTAACAACCTAGGTATTCACAAACTCAAATACAATGAAATAAACCACAAAAATACAATTAAATTGAGCAAATAAACAATACAACTTATACTTAGCTCCAAAAGAAACTCCCTAGTCCTCTTGATGCCTTAAGAAGATGAATCTTGAAGCTCCAAAGGCAAGATCAAGGTTTTACCATAGAAACTAGGGTTTGCAAAGAGATGGCTCAAGAAAAGCTTGCAAAGGATGTTAAGGTGGCTAAATGAAGTATTGGATCCCTAATTAAGGAAGGCAGTCAAGGGCTTATATTTATAAGCCAAGAGATGAGAGAGCTAAAATAGCTCACCCAACAGGTAGATTTTTGCCTGTTAGCGCCACTCGGTCGGTGGCCAACTGATGTCTGATCGACCGGCCACCGATCGGAGCTCACTGTTCATTTTCGAGCTCTGTCGGTTGGTGACCGGCTGATGGTCGGTCGATCGGCAGTTGATCGCCCATCGACCGACACCTAGAAAATAGCCTAGTTTTGGTTGAGTTTTCTGCTCGTTGTTCATTTCTGGGTTTCGTCTTCCCTAAGTCTACATTTCCTAACTTTAAGTTAATAATTTTAAAACATAAATATTATATAAGGCTTACCCCCCATTTGGATTCAATAAAAATATCTAGAAAATCAAAATTCTCAATAATCAAAATCTAACTTTTGGAGTCTAGTACAAAATCCCGAAAATCAAAAATTTTATAATCTCCTGGGTCAAATATGAATAGGTTAAATACTTCCAAAAATTCCTTAAAAATATGTCGTTAACTAGTTTTTACCTAAGGAACAATTATTGAGACTTTTGGTGCCAAGAAAATGTCTAGGTCATATAGCCCTCCAAGGAGCTCCCTAGGCTTAGTGAATTTCAGGGCAATTTCCTAATATTTCCGGTTTTCATATTTTGGGGTTCGGGTTTCGGTTTTTGGGTTTTGCATCATAAAAAAGAATTACACAATCATTTTATACACCCTAGATCTAAACTTTAAATTCTCGTAGAATCCCGAGCGTCCTTGCCTATTTCTCCGATTTTTTCGATCGGGGATGTAGTGTGCTAACCGAATTGGAACCTGAAAATATTTCTCTATGAAAACATTAGTTTCATGTTTGTTATCATCAAAACCGAGATTAAGATCAAGGTTGAAAACCTTACACCAACAATTAATATATTATGTGTTTATATCTCATTTTATATGGTTGTTGTGATTAATTTTGAAGTGCATGTATTGCTAAGTTCATTGCCATAAAATGCTAGGAATGACAAGCTGAAAACTTACTAATGCTTCATCACTGTTATGACTGAAATTATACATGATATAACTGATTTAACACTAGGAAAAAATCAGTATTTAAAGGTGTGACTATGAAACACTTTAAGTGTGAAAATTTCAGCTTGGTACGAATCGCGTAGGGCTGAAATTCCGACTAGAATGTGCGACCCTAGGTGGCTGAAATTTCCGGATTAAGTAGACTATGTTTATGGTTGAGAAATGGACTGATTTAGACACACTTTAAAAATGAGACATGCTATATAACTCGTGGGTGGTGATGCGTAGTGTAGTGTCATAAAAATTCCAAGTTTGGAGGCGCTTATATTAGGGTTGAAATCTCAACTTGTTAAGCAATAATGGGTGGCTAGAGTTCTCCTCTTGGATGATTGGATAGTAATTGGTCAAGAGCACATACACTTGGGTTTGATTTCTTTTGCTTGGAGTGGTGGGAGGCATGGTCGAGAGGTTGAGGCCGAGTATAGGCCAGACTTGGTACAGCCATGCACGCAATATTGATATCGGTAAAAATGTCTAAATCACTCGAGTAATTTTATTGGCATGTATTCTTGTGTATTTTTTATTTCTTGTGCATGATGCTTGTGCTTGGAGTATGGTTGGACTGAGAAGCATCTTTAGCTAGTGAAGCTATTGCCCGACTAAGTGAGTGGATTATGGGTCTTGAGATTTCGTCAGTGAGTCACGCTGACAAGATAGACCCGAGTGACATTTGGTTGGAGGGCTATTCCCAACCAGAGGAGCACCGGAGCTAGTAGGTCATCCTAGCTCAGAGGGCCCGGGCAGGAAGCTCGCTAGGCCGTGTCCTAGTGACCGACTCGTGAGATTGCTTAAATGCAATGTGATGATATGGCCAATGTGGGCCAATGTGATTGTTTATGTGCACTGTGTGATATGTTGATGTAGGCTGGTGTGCATAGATGTGCGAGGGCGCACAAGATGATTACTTAGATGCCATGATGTGATATGGTCGGTGTAGGCCGATATGGTTAGATGTGCGAGGAGGCATGGTGTATGGGTGATTATTTTTCATAGGCCTGTTCATTATTCGGTTCACACCGAACCGAACCAAAAAACCGAACCGAATTATTCGATTCGGTTCAGTTTCAACGTTGCTGGGTTCGGTTCTTAACCCGAACCGAACCCGAACAGGGTCATTCGGTTCGGATCTGGTTCCTGGAATTCGGGAACCGACCCGAACCGAAAACCGAATAAGTGAAATTTTCCCCCCTAGATTTTGGGTAATTGGGTTTGAGCCTAAGGGTAAGTGGGTACTGGATAATTGAGGAGTTAGGGTTAATTTTTGCCTCCCCAAGTCCCCAACGAGCCATCGAGCACAGTCGCACAGAGCAGTAGAGCACCTGACATTTCTCCTTCCCCTCAGTAAGCTAGCGCTGATGCGTCATGCCGCCGACCTGCGACCTGCGAGTACCAGCGCTTTCTCCCCTCCGGCGCATAATGCTTGCCTCCACTCCGGTGCTTGCTCCACTCCGGCATTTCCTCCACTCCGACGTTTCCTCCACTCTAGCGTTTCCTCCACTCTAGCGTTTCCTCCACTCCAGCGCTTCCTCCCCACTCGCCAAGTCGCCAGAGGCGGTCTCCCGAGTCCCGAGTCCCGACTCTCCCCCACTCCATCAGTCCGCCGCTTTCCCGCTCCTTGGCACCTCGCGCTACTCTCCGGCGCCGCTACCGCTGTCTGCCTGTCCGTCCCCTTCTCGAGTCCCGACTTCAATTTGTTGAACATTCCTTCATAGTAAGTTTGAATGTTTGATTTCTTAATTTCTTCTTGTACTGTACAAGAAGAAATTAATATGAATTGTTAATTTGAAATCTGAATTGTTAATTAAATTTGATATGAATTGTTAATTAAAATTTTGATTTGAACACTTGAACAGTATACTGTGTGATATGAATTGTTAATTAATATTGTCTTAATTAAATATTAGATAGTATACTGTATAGTTATTAGAATTTCGGTTTTTTCGATTAGGAACTGAACCGAACCGAATTATTTCGGTTCGGGTTAATTCGGTTTTGGGGTAATTCGGTTCAGGTTCGGGTTGGGTTTTCAAAGAAAAAAAAAAGGTTTTGGATAATTCGGTTCGGTTCGGGATGAACCGAATGGACATGCCTAATTTTTTATATGTATTGACATGATAATTTAATATTATGAGCACATATAAAAATACTGAATATTTGGGATTATTACATGCGTTGGTTTGGCGAGGTCTTGGTTCAAGCCACTCGCTGAGTTCGTTGGAACTCACCCCTCTCTTTGTTGTTGTTGTTTTGCAGATCCTAACTAATAGAGGTACGGTGGTACCCATGCAGCGTGACTAGGGTTGCAGGCTCAGGCAATGGATCTCGTGACATGTCAAGTTGTAGTCGAGTTGTAGGTGTCATGTATGTATATGATCATGAGTTAATTGTAGACAAGGATTGTACTCATAATTGATATTTATACTTTCAGTGAGTATACATTCATATGTTCATTGGTTTCCACATGGTTGTGTCATTTATTCCGCATTTAGTTTCCATGAGTTGGTAGGCTACGGGGTATGGACGCGTACACTGGGCGGTCACGTGATCTTGGATTTTGGGGTGTGACAAAGTGGTATCAGAGCATGATTAGGTCCTGGCTACGACTATAGGGCATAGAACTGTATGGGCATTGCTAGCGTGACGACATACAATGTGTTCTAGTCATGAGATCAGACGATTGAGTCTGCGCACCAGCGACGGTATGTATGATTAGTTAATATTTGTAAATTATAGTGTTTAATTTATTTACTTGTTGCTATCTTATGGCTAATGGAGGCCTGATAATGCTGTGATAAAAGGGAATGAAAGTAACTCCACAGGTCGACAAAGCCAAGGTCGAGGTCAGGGCCGAAATCATGGGCGGCCAGGGTTGAGCATGACCCGAAGTGGTATAGCTCGAGGTTTTGGTTCGGGAACTGGCTGGTATGTGATTTTCCCTTATTCCAGGTCAATCATGTGTAGGAAATTGGATATTTTGAAATATCTTTGAGAAACGTTGTTTGATCTAATTTGATCGAAAAACATCATCCTTTTGGAGGGCGTGCCTCCTTGATTGATTGGCCACCGTAGGGTAGCCTTGTGACCCAAGAAGTTGTCGGCCTCTTGGTGTGGGGGAGTCCTTAAACGGACTGAGTTGGGATTGCTAAAAAGATGCTGAAATCGTGAAGTTTTGTATACCCCCGCATGTTTCATTTTGTTGATGTGTAAAATGGAAGGAAAGGAAAGCCTTGAGGTATTAGGGTGTTGGGTGACCTTAGGACAGCTCAAGTGTTATAGGGCAACAAGTCTATAAGGGTCTTTGACCCTAATGTCTTGGGTTGACAGAGTTGGAGAAGGCGATTGTGTAGGACCGATGTTCGGAGGTTTTGGCTTGGTGCCATTAGGATACGGGTTCCTAGACGAAGGAATGATCTCTTCAGGGATGTCCCTTCATGGGACTTTGACAGCTTAATGGGTTGAGTCGTGGAAGGGAAGCACATGTGCTAAAATTTATATTCCCTACTCGACCTTCATACTTAAACCCCTTCTCGATGTGGTCGATGGTAGGAAGTGGGTGCGTCCATGTGCCTTGAAGTTTTAGGACAATACCAGGGCCACTCTAGGACACATGATGGTGAGGTTTTGTGGACTTTTTGTAGTCAATTTCTGCTCTTGAAATGTGGTGCAAGTTGTTAAAATTTTCAGCACTAGATAACTAGTTGAGATTATGATTTTCTCACTCTTGGGTATACTGAAATCCTATGTTAATGAAGTTACCCTTGAGTCACATAAACCTAGACTTTGATGTCCAAGCATAGAAATGTTTTAGTGCCATGCGACTGACAAATTTCAGCACGAGATGCTGAAAAAATTCAGCTTGATATATGTATCTCGTACGCTGAAAATATCTAGATTAATGGGGATTCTGAAATTGATAAGTTAGCTTAGGGCTCCATACTTGAGAGTCCAAGAGTTTCTGATTTCTTGGAGGAGTTTTAGGGGTCGAATGGATGGATGGTGATACGGAACAACATGCTGAAATTTTCAGCATTGGGTTGAAATTTTCGTGAGCACAGAAACCTGCCATACATCACCAATCCGGACAAGACTTTGAATCTGAACTTATATTTTTCTGGAGGTGAGGTGGTGCGGTGGGTGGCCGAGGGCTTGGAGCTGAGAAGAGGCTGAGTTAGATGTGTCTACGCACGCACTCGGAGTACTTGATAGAAACCGCACCCACTTGAATATCCTTGCTTGTGAAATCACTTTCATAATATTTATGGCATGGTAGAACCTAGATATGTTGTAGACAAGCAAATGGGTAGTTGGTCGCTGAAAAGTCAGGCCAAGAGTGGGTTTAGCTGAGTCGAGAAAATGAAACTAGGTTGCTGATTTTAGTAACCCGTTGAATATGGGATTGTGGTTGGTTGTTACAAGACGGGGTCGTGTGTGGATAGCCCTATACTTTAAGGGTTTGTCTACTTTTGGGGCTGCCCTTGTGTGGATGTCTTGATGGTGGACTCTTGTAAGGTTCTCTTGGTTTTCTTAAGTGATTCTTTGGTTTCTTGGCATGAGATATGATTCCCATAGTATGTTTTGGTTTAGGACAGCTCTAGGGATCCTAAGGGCGGGTTCTTAGAGCCATAGTTGAGGTCCTTAGGGGCTGTTTGGTGGTACATTACCCTTATGGATGAATTCCCTCAAAGATGAGGTCCTATACTATGTTTTTTATTGAGTTTGGGAGGAGAAAATTCTCCTTATTTTCATTGTGGAAGGCAATCCTAAAATCGGAGGGTATACCCTAGTTGTTAAGTCACTAAGTTAAGGGGATTTGTTGAGATGTTTGGGGGTGGCTGATACTTACTTTTGATGGCCCAAAGTCCCTTAGATAGTGCCACTTGACACATAATGAGGTATGGCCTAAACTTACTCATCAGGTGTTTGGTGAAATGCCACACCCACATATGTATGGCCTAATTTCCAGATTATGTTGCTAAACCTATATATTGGTAGGTGACATGTGTGAGGGAGGTGTGTATAGATGTTTTGGTCAAATTTAAGGGTAGGAGATCCTACGGTTAGATAGTTGTAAGGATAAAGACTAAAACCATGCAATATGTCTAGAATTAGTTTGTAGACATGTTTGAGACATGGTTTGGAGACAGAGGTGTGTTCCGAATGATGCAAAATTTTGGGAACAGTTAGTAGGTTGTATGTACAACCCCGATACCTAATTTCAATGAATTGTGAACTGGGGTTGAAGGGTTTAGAAATTGTCCAAATAGGCATACCGAATCTGCCATTTGTGCATTGAGCAGTTTTTATATTTAGTGGTAAGTTTGACACGACATGTGGAGGGCGAGTCGTCGCCCTATGACAATGAAACTTTGAGGAAAGCTTGTAGGGTATGGGTACAAGAATTTGAATCAAGTTTGAGATAAATTGGTCAGAAAATGATAAAGATATGAATTAAGCAAAATGGTTGGAAAAATTTGAAAACTGTTACTGATTGCAAGAAAATCTGGGTTGACATGTTCGTCACACTATTTTGTGATCGATACATTGCCCAAATGATCTAAAACTTGGAGGATAGTTAGTATGACATATGAACATGTTTAGCATGTGATTTCTGTAGCCGTAGCACCGAAAAATTAAGATTTAACAGGGATGGCAAAAAAATCAAGATAATAATGTTGACAAGTGCAGGAATTTTTCTAGCTAAGTGTTGGGGAACTTTATGGTGACCTCATTAGAGGGCTGATTTTAAATAGTTAATTTGGGCATATGGATGAGATGGATTAGCTGGTACCTCGGGAGTATAGATCACCTTTCAAGGTAGAAATTAGTGCCGAGATATTGGATCAGATGATAGGTTTAGATGCGAGATGATTTAGACTTTGGACAAGGGTTATGTGCTGAATTTTCCGTCTACTCTAAGTTCGCATGCAAGTTGAGATTTTGGTTCTTCTCCTTAAAATGGAAATTGCAAAATTGTTGCTGTCAATTAGATATACACACCTAGGGTGGACTATACTTGGATTGGGCTGGTGAGGTACGCGGCCGCGAGTTTAGGGCCAGTGAGAGGGTCTGAGAGTTGCGGGTGCCCATGTGTGCACCCGAGGATATGTGTAAAGTGCATGCATAAAATTTCAACCTGGCGATTGGTATGGTTAACGAATAACGAGGTAATTGGGTCGATGCGTTCGGGTATTTTGGGGCCAAGATAAAGGCCGTGTAGTGTGTACTCTTGAGTGCACCTGAGTTGTTGATGGGAGACCTACCCACCCGAGTTAGATGGTTATGAGTAAGCTTGCACCTTTTGTCTGTTGAGATTGTGCATGTCAGACCAGCGTGCTTGGATTGTACAGGGACCATGGGTGAAAAGTGGACAGGGAGAATGTCCATAGAATTTAGAAATAGAATTGTGGTGCCAAGTGTGGCCGAGGTTCGACGTTGCGCAATGTGCGTAGCTAACACTCGTTTGGGTTCAGTGGCTTGGTGAATCTATAGCTTACCCCAAAATTCGAAGATGAATTTTCTTTAAGGGAGGAAGATTGTAATACCCACGCAAAAATAGAAATAAAAAATTTAATCAATTTATTTTGTCTTCAACGGGAAAGCTGGGATGCGAGTCGGAGCGGATCGAGAAATCGTCGGAGGGCGCGATTAGTGATATGACCCTTACGCATGAGGAAAATTATTTCATTTAAGTCGGTATGGAAGGTTGGGTCGAGTCGAGTTCGTAGGTTCAAACAAAACTCGATTCGGACGATTATAGGTCGAGTTATGGTCCATTTACATCATAAGGGCAAAATTTTAATTTGAAAATAAAATAAAATAAATATAACCCACCTGGGGCGTACGACTCCTCCTTGGAGTCGCACGCACCCCTAGGCGGTGGTGAGAGGAAGCGCACAAAAGAGAGGGTAGACGAGTGCTTGTTGTCACCAGAAGCCGATCGCCGCAAAGATCAGAGTTTTCCTTCCTCGATTCCTTCTCGTTTCCCTTTGCCGGTGAGTGGTTACTGGATTTCTTCCTTGTAGAACCAATCCCTTGCTCTAGCCGACCCATGTAAGGCGAAGGCATGTTTGGGATTGTTTCTTTGATTTGAATACCATGCTTAGTTCCTTGTGTTTTGGTATGATTAAGGGGAGTGAGGGTTTCCTTGGTGACCCCTTTGGATTAGGATCGGCTAGGGCAGCCCTAAGATTAGGGGTTGGCGGCATTAGGAAGGTGAATGCTGGGAATTTATCAATTTTATGTTCTACTCACTGAACGATTCATGAAATGATACTAATTGAAGGGAAGGTGGTTCCTAGTCGATAGGAACGATGTAGGGCTGATTAGGGCAGCCCTAGGGATTAGGGGCCGACGATTTGGGGAGACAATGTTTGTTGAAAATTTTCATTATGCACTATTTTAATCACTATTTATTTGTAATTGATACTAGGTGGATGAGAAATTGGTTTGTTATGGATAGGCAGTTTAGGGTAGTACCTAAAGCAGTAGGGTACCGACGGTTGGTGATAGGGAAATAACCTTGGTAAATCACTGCTTTGACATACCTTTGTGCGTGATGGTTTGGATGATTTGGTGATGAAATGAGACTCCTTATTAGGGGTACTCGGCTAGGGATCCTACCCTAAGAGTTAATGGCCGAATGGTCCTAAAGATGAAGGTTTACTTCCGGGCTAAGGTGAACCTAGTATTTGGTGTAAGGATAAGGGCTATATCTTGGAATTGGTAGTATCTCTTGAATATAGAATTTAGAGAATTTTTTTGTAGATGTTTAAAAGTATTTGGATGTTGTTAATATATCATGTGTTTATATCTCATTTTATATGATTGTTGTGATTGATTTTGAAGTGCATGTACTGCTAAGTTCTTTGCCATAAAATGCTAGGAATGACAAGCTGAAAACTAACTACAAACACTCCATTACTATTATGACTGAAACTATACATGATATAACTGATTTAACACTAGGAAAAAATTAGTATTTAACGGTGTGGTTATGAAACACTTTAAGTGTGAAAATTTCAGCTTGGTACGAATTTCGTAGGAATGAAATTCCGACTCGAACGTGCGGCCCTAGGTGGCTGAAATTTCCGGATTAAGTAGACTACGTTTATGGCTGAGAAATGGACTGATTTATACACACTTTAAAATGAGACATGCTATATAACTCGTGGGTGGTGACGCGTAGTGTAGCGTCATAGAAATTCCAAGTTTGGAGGCGCCTATGTTAGGGTTGAAATCTCAACTCGTTAAGCAATAATAGGTGACTAGAGTTCTCCTCTTAGATGATTGGATAGTAAATGGTCAATAACACATACACTTGGGTTTGATTTCTTTTGGTTGGAGTGGTCGGAGGCATGGTCGAGAGGTTGAGGCTGGGTATAGGCCGGATCGGTGCGGCCACGTACGCACTATTGATATCGGCAAAAATGTCTAAACCACTCGAGTAATTTTATTGGCACGTGTTCTTGTGTATTTCTTATTTCTTGTGCATGATGCTTGTGCTTGGAGTATGGCCGGGCTAAGAAGTGTCTTTAGCTAGTGAAGCTATTGCCCGACTCATCGAGTGGATTATGGGTCTTGAGATTTCGTCAGTGAGTCACACTGACGCGATAGACCCGAGTGGCATTTGGTTGGAGGGCTATTTCCAACTAGAGGGGGCACAGAGCTAGTAGTCCATCCTAGCTCATAGGGCCCGGACGGGAAGCTCGTTAGGCCGTGTCCTAGTGACCGACTCGTGAGATTGCTTAAATGCAATGTGATGATATGGCCGATGTGGGCCAATGTGATTATTTATGTGCACTATGTGATATGTTGATGTAGGCTGGTGTGCATAGATGTGCGAGGGCGCACAAGAGGATTACTGAGATGCCATGATGTGATATGGCTGGTGTAGGCTGATATGGTCAGATGTGCGAGGACGCACGGTGTATGGGTGATTATTTTTCATATGTATTGACATGAGAATTTAATATTATGTACACATATAAAAATACTAAATATTTAAGATTATTACACGTGTTGGTTTGACGAGGACTTGGTTCAAGCCACTGACTGAGTTCGTTGGAACTCACCCTGGCCTCTTTTTGTTGTTGTTTTGCAGATCCTGACTAATAGAAGTATGATGGTACCCATACAGCGCGACTAGGGTTGCAGGCTCAGGTAATGGTTCTCGTGACATGTCAGGTTGTAGTCGAGTTGTAGGTGTCATGCATGCATATGATCATGAGTTAATTGTAGACATGGATTGTACTCATAATTGATATTTATACTTTTAGTGAGTATACATTAATATGTTCATTGGTTTCCACATGGTTGTCATTTATTCCACAATTAGTTTGCATGAGTTGGTAGGTTTCGGGGTACGGACGCGTACTGGCCCATCACTTGACCTTGGATTTTGGGGTGTGACAGCCTAGCAAAATTCTCTCTCCGCTAGGCGAGGGATGGTCATGCAGACTGATTAGTGTGCACGACGAGAGGTAATGTATTATTTATATATAATCCAATATATCATAATATATATTGTACTTTATTTGTGCAGGATTGAGCAGGAGGACGTCTCCCACAATATAACGGGGATGATTCAATGTTTCATGCACGGGGCGTGGCCTACGTGGTCTCACGTGTCCCCCAAGCATGTTGACATGCTTTGGCGAGAGTTTGAGGTACATATAAAATATTTTTAAAATAATGATAATTATACATATTTGTACTAACATTATTGTTTTATTTTGCAGGCTTGCTATACATGGACTGAGGGTTAGATACCCTTTTTAGAGAGCATGTGGGAGGCGGTTGCCCCATGCTCGCTACAAAGGGTAGCTGAACCATGGCTTCGTCTCTTTTGTGGTACACGAGCATCGTAGGGTGACTTTGACCCCGTAGCGTGGGTTGATGCCGCTGGTGGCTGGGAGCATTGTGGTGTTTATGGCTTTGGATACAGTGACCATGCACTAGCCGTGTTGGGACCACTTGGGCACTGACCCCTCGTATTGCTGGTGAGTGACCCTCGACGTCCCAGACGCAGGATCAAACGAGATAGTCGGCCTTGGAAGCGGAGCTAGTGCTCTAGCTAGTCATCATCAAGGATCAAAGACGGATGATGGAGACCATGACATCTCTCCTGATGCAGCTAGCGGCTCGCGCTGGCATTCCTGTTCCTTGACCCGTCGATCCGTCGTCCACCTTGACCTAGTCGACACCACTTTCGACCTAGCAGCTCTAGACTCCACTACCCGAGCCTCCGCAACCTCCACCAAAGTCATGAGATTTTTTTGTAGTGTATTTTGATTACATTATACTTGACATCTGTGTATAGTTTAGTTTTGATACTTGATATTTGATAGCCTCCATTTGAGGCTTAGATAGATAGTTCTATCTTGATTACATTGTTGATATATATGACATTTAAGTATAAATAGATTAATATTGTGTGGTTGATTTGTTGTGTATATTGTGTGGCCGGTTGGTGTGTTGTGTATATTGTGTTGTATATTTTGTATAAATCGATGTAAATAGGAATTTTCAATTTTTTTTATTTTTTTAAGGTGCAAGGTAAATCATCGATAAGCCGTCGCTGAAAGTGTATCTTAAAATAGCTGATGGCCTAGGCAGCATGGGTTATCACGGTTGCTGATAATTTTTAGCTTCGGCCAAGCGACACATTACTAATGGTTGTTGTGTCGTTGATGAATACATATCAATGACGGCTATAGCTGCCGTCGCTGATAAGTTATTTGTAATGGCCCCGTCGATCGTCGCAACTTATTAGCGAAGCACCCTTTTGCAACGGATTGTTGCTACGATATTTGCCGTCGGTGATAAGCATCACCGACGGTTCAACAACGGTTTGAGCCTTCAGTGAAGCTTATATTTCTAGTAGTGCTCATTTAATAATTCATCATGTTCAATTTCTAATTCATTATTTCTACTGTTCAAATCTTTGATTTCTATTTTCAAATCATAATTAAAATTTTCATTTAAAGATTTCAAATCAATTTTTAATTTTTAATTTTCTATTTATAATTCATGAATATGTTCAAGGATACTAGTTTTTTCTCGGTTAAGTTTGCTAGTCCTTTTTGTGATATTTTCAAGAAATTTCAAGCAATTACATATAAGATCCTTCCAATAGTTCTTCACAAGACATGAGTTCACTGTCATTAGAGTCTAAAATATATTCATACTCAAAATCAAATTCATTAGGCGTTTGGTTGCCCGCAAATATAAATGCTGCAAAATTTATTTGCATGCAAAAGCAAATGCTGCAAAATTTATTTTGCAGCATATCGTTTGGTTGCCCGCAAGTAAAGTTGCAACTTCTATTTGCAAGTGTTTGGTTGGCCGCAAATGGAAGTTGCAATTTGTAACTTGCATCTATGAATTTTTTCGAGCTAGGTCGGGTATAAATTTTTTCGGGATGGATCAGGCATGATTTTTGTTGGGTCGGGCCGAGCTGAGCTGGGCTGGGCACGAATTCTTCCGGGTAGGCCACGAATTTTTTCGGGCCGGGCCGGACATGAATTTTCTTGGGCCAAGCTGGGCCGGGCACGAATTTTTTTGGGTCGAGTCGGATCGAGTCAGGTTGGGCCGTGCACGAATTTTTTCGCGTTGAGCCGGACATGAACTTTTTCGGGCCGGGTTAAGCCAGGCACGAATTTTTTTAGGCCGGACCAAGCACGAATTTTTTCGGGTCTGGTCGAGCCGGACACTACACGAATTATTTTCGGGCCTGGCCAGGCCGAGCACAAATTTTTTTTGGGCCTGGCCGGGCCGGGCATGAATTTTTTTCAGGTCGGGCACGGATTTGTTTGGGTCGAGCTGGGCCGTGCACGAATTTTACCGAGTTGGGCCGAGCACAATTTTTTTTCAGGTCGGGGCGGACACAAATTTTTCCGGGTTGGGCCGGGCACGAACTTTTTTTCGGGCCAGGCCGGGCAGGAATTTTTTCGGGCCGAGTCGGGCACGATTTTTTTTGGGTCGGGCCGAGCCGGGTCGTGCATGAATTTTTTTAGGCCAGGCTGGGCTGGGCACGAATTTTTTCGGGCTGGGCTGGGCACAAATTTTTTCGGGCTGAGTCGGACACGAATTTTTTTGGGCTGGATTGGGCACGATGTTTTTCGGGTCAGGCCGAGCCGAGCTAGGTCGGACACGAATTTTTTTGGGCTGGGCCTAGCACGAATTTTTTCGGGCCGAGCCTTGCACGAATTTTTTTCAGGTTGGCCGAAAACTTAGGGCTGACACGATTTGTCAAACATAGTCTGATAAATTAATAATTTTAATTTTTGTATAATATTGAAAATATATATATAAAAATTATCAAACGACATCAGATCTAAAATTTGACACTACCATCGCGTTTAGCACGCGAAAATCTACCACTTTGATATTTATTCCGTCTCCATCCGACAACTCTAAGTCGTCCAAATTAATTATTTTTTAATACTTAAATTATTGCATTTGCAGCCCGTAATCTTGTCTTGCGGACTTTTTAGGCTGCAATTCCATTTGCGGCCCACAAATGATATTGGAATTACAAGTTGCAATTAGTAAATGCTGCAAAATACTTTTGTGGCCAACCAAACAAATTTGTTTTCTAAATGCTGCAACTAGAGTTGCAGCATTTGCACTTGCGGACAACCCAACGCCCCCTAAGTGAGCTTCTTAATCTTTCAAACTCATAAAACACAAGTCATTTTGACACTTCATTGAATTTTTTTGTTGACTTGTTTTTGAGGAGCGGATAATCTTGCTTAATGTGTCCAAACTCTTAACAGTCGTTCTTACTTGATACGCCTTAAGTATCCATAAGTGGCTTTGAAGAGACACCATCATGACCTTCCAGGTTAGAGCTTAGCACAATCGTATGATGAGATTCAAATAATTCATTAAGTTTATTTCATATTTTGTGAGCAGAAGTACAAGACATTAACAATTCAAAAACATGAAATAAGTAGTTCATATCTCTAGCATTCAATACATGCAAATCCTCTTGTTTTTTAGTCCAATTAAGCATAGATTCTCTAGGTTCACATAACAAAGTAGTTTACAATCAATAAAATTTAAAAAGATTTTCATGCTAAGTTTCCAACATGAGAAATTCCTTGTGTCAAGCATAAGTGGACAACAAGGGGATAACCCAACTAGTGATGCAGATCAAAAAAAGCTAGTCATGTGAACCAAATACCAATTGTTTGATGGAATCAAATATTAGAGGAGGAGTGAATAATACGAGTGAATAATGTGTTGTATGGATAAACTATTTTTTATATATCAATTTTCTCAATTATTAACCAATTTTAGTTATACCATGTAGGAAGGTGAAGAGTTCCATAAGTACGATGCTAAACTGAAAACAAGAAATGCAAACACTAAGCCGCAAGGACCCCACTTAGGTTTAATCCTAGGCCTAGATTCTTTACCTAAGTACCCCACTTACGATTTCAAACAAACCTACTAAGCTTTCTTCCACTGGGGATTAATCAAAATTCAGGTTTAGGGCTGACTTATGATTTTTTGTTTTCGAGTTTCGATTTTGTTGTTTTGAATTATGCATGCATCTCCAAGACCTGCCCAAATAACATACAAGATCCTATAAAATAAAATATTTTTTTCATGTTTTTGACGAATATCACAAAAGTTTTTTGATTTTTCTATTTTGTATGATTTTGTTTTTCGGTCATCGAATGCAACCTAGAGTAATACACTTGAAAACATTGTTAGCTCTATTTGTTACGATTAAAACTTTTATGAAGATTGTCCATACACGAGAGTGACGCCTCTGCCAACAATTTGTAATGCACATTTTAAAAATTATTTCAACACATATACAATTATAAAAGAATACATTAATTATAATTTATGAAATAAAGGAAATTTATAAAATAAATAATATTATAACAACTATTATGAACTCACTACCGCAAAAAAGTTATAAACCTTAACCATGAAATCGATGCTTTTGTGAGGCATCGGTTTCATCAAAATAAAAAAATTAATAACCGACGCCTTATCTGGCGCCGGTTCACAAGCGTCAGTTTCAACGAAACATGTTTATTTTTAAGTCCTGCATAGATTACTTTTTTTAACTATCCTTAACTATTATAAGGAGCATTTTTTTAGTCTCGCATGCATCGATTAAAATTTTGTTTTCTAACCACCCTTAACTATTATAAATACCTCCTTAAAGATTTGTAGTCATACTTCATTTTCTAATTTATTGATTTTTAAGATTCAATCTTAACATATAAATTTTTTAAAACATTGTAAAATACAAATATAGTAATCTTATATATTTTTTTCTTAATAACATGTGTTGGCGCATGCATTTAAAATAATCAGAATTCTAATTCGGACACTCATATAATTCCTCTATTTTCATTTCAAATGGTGTTGATTCCCATTTCATTTTTTTACCAAAAAAAGAAAATTAGATTAAACTAATTAGCCATAAGACTAGAAGTACAGTCTAAGAGGAGAATATCCTCGAGTTCAGGAGGCCTAACAGAGCTCCACAAATTGAACTCTTTTTTGACTCGAGCCCAATTTGCTGCCCAGTGGGCAGCTTTATTTACAAGCCTTGGAATATACAAAAATTTTATATTGTTAAATGAAGTAGTAAGACTCCAAATATCTTGAATGAAAGATAGCAATCTCCAAAGCACCGAAGAGGACTTGTTTATACAGTCAGTAAGCATCTTGTAGTCAGATTCGACAATGATGTTATCCATATGATTAGAAGCTGCAAAACAAAGAGCATAGTAAATAGAGAGAGCTTCACACATAATAGCATAAGTAGCAGGGAAATAGTTGCAAAAGGCCGAGATACAAGTACTATTAGGATTTCAAAATATACAACTTGATCCACCATCAGTGTCAGCAAAAGAACCATCACAGTTGACCTTTATCCAACCCAAGAGAGGAGGCTGCCAAAAAGAAGAAGTATTTAAAGTAAGATTGCCCTCAGGTTCTTCTATATTTGGTAAATATTGCTTAGTAAAAGCAATAATTCTATTTCCATCATTTAAAATGGTAGGGATCTCTCACCATGCAATACACAATTCCTAAGGAACCATATAAATCAAAGAGTGTTAGCAACAGTGGCCGAGGGACTTATCACCCTTGAGGGATCAATATCCAACAGCAGCCAGCTACCAGAACATCACTCATCCCTCAATGTATAATCAAGTCCAAGCTTGCAACCCCAAAATGCCCACAATTGAGAAGCAAATGAAGAGTCATAGAAAAGATGTTCTAAAGATTCATCATAAAAGCCACATAAAACACAAGTTTTTGAAACATAAATACCTAGATGAAAAAGCTTCAAGTGAGTTAAAAGTCTGCCATGAAAAAAATTTCATAAAAAAACCTTTACCTTTGGAGAAGTGGCAAGTTTCCAGGTTTTAGCCTATACAGGATTTATACCATTAGGGAGGTGTTTATGATTCCTAAGAAAGAGGTAAGCTGATGAAGAAGAAACCCTACCAGATTCCTCTTCAGTCCAAATATAGAAGTTATCATAGGGTGTCTTAGGTAGCCCGATTCCCTCAATAATATTCCACAGAGATACATCACAAACAATATTACCAATAAAGGAGGACCAGCTCAGTTTATACATATATAAGATGATGCACATTAGTAATGAAATTGAGTAAATTTACATTGATAAAAGTATGTTTCATTACTAAAGGCAAATCAAGTATCCATTTATCATACAATAAGGAAGTATTACTACCATAGCCAATAAGTTTATTAAAACCAAATTTAAGGGAGTGGAAAGCTTCATTGAAAAGTTTTCAAGCCCAAGAAGCATTGTAATTACAATTTGAGTTGAAAGAAGTATGAGGATACTTATTTTTAACTAATTGAACCCATAAAGAATTATCATTATTTAAGTAAGCTAGGACACTTTTAGCTTGGAGAGCTAAGAGTTTCCAGGTCTTGAATCCCCAAGCCACCCAACTTCTTAGGCAAAGTAACAGTTTCCCAACTAAGTAAGTGCATAGCTTGCTTATTATGGGAGTTATTCCAAAGGAATTTCCTGATCTTCTTTTTAATATTGTCAGTAAGATCATGATTGAGCCAAGTTACAGACAATGAATGGATAGGAATAGAATTAATAACATAATTAATTAAAACTATTCTACCAGCTTGAGATAACATATTAGTTTTCTAGTTGTTAATCTTAGCATCAATTTGAGAAAGAATAAATTCATTTGATTTAAGGGGGGGGGGGGGGGGAGACCTTGCTAATCTTCATATTTGGTAATCTTCATATTTAAAATATTTGATATATTTCTTCTAATAGAAGAGGGAGTTCCCCTAGGGAAGAAAAATATCATATTTGTTTAGATTAACTTTTTGACCAGTCAAAATTTCATACTTAGTGAAAATGTCCTTGAAAGTCTTTAAGCTCTTAGAGTCAGCTTTAAAAATAAGGATGATGTCATCGGCAAACATTAAGTGACTAATGATAAGATTCTTCAATTTAAAAGGGGTAAGAAAATTATTATTAACAACATTGTCAATCAAATTAGTCAATGTTTATGCAACCAAAATACAGAGAAAGAGAGATAAGGAATCTCCCTGTATTATGCCTATATTGTTGGCCTAAGGTTTTCTACCTTGATCTTAATCTCGGTTTTGATGATAACAAACATGGAACTAATGTTTCATGGAGAATTATTTTCGGGTTCCATATCGGTTAGCGCTCGACGTCCCCGGTCGAAAAAATTAGAGAAATTGGAGAAATTGGAGAAATCAGCAAGGACGCTCGTCGTCACTCGAATTTCGTCGAAAAGATAGAGTTAGGTTTAGGGTGTCTAGATAAATTATAAATCCTCATGATGATGCAAAGAAACCCAAAAACCAATCTCGAACCCCAAAATATGAAAAACCGAAAAATCAGAAAATGACCCTGAAATTCACTAAGCTTAGGAAGCTCCTTGGAGGGCTATAAAACCTAGACATTTTCTTGGCACCAAAAGTGTCGGTAATTATTTATTAATTAGGTAAAAACTAGATAACAAGATATTTTTAAGGATTTTTTGTAAGCCTTTAGCCTACCAAAAGTTTTTCAAAAATTTATACTAGATCCCAAAAGTTAGATTTTGATTCTTAAGGATTTTGATTTTATAGATATTTTTATTGAATTCAAATGGGGGTAATCCTTATATAACATTTATGTTTTAAAGTTATTGAGTAGACTTAGCAAAGATGGAACTCAGAAATTAGTCATGCCTAGAAAAATACACAAGAATTCAACCCTGCCCAGATTCGGTTGACCGACAAAAAATGAAAATCGGCAAAAGGCATTTCGGTCGACTGAACGATGCCTAGAATGGGCATAATGCCGTCGGTCACTCGGTCGGTCGACTGACGATCGATCGGGCATCGGCAACGGGCAGAAAAACGCTCGTTGACGAGCCTTGATTGTTAGGGGGTTATAAATACCCATCCCAAACTCATTCCAAGCCTACCATTGATGCTTCCAATCCTCAAAGTGTGATCCTAAGCATCTCTACAAGCTTTCATTGAGCCATCCTTGCCAGAAACCTTGTTTTGATCTCCACTCCTTGATTTAGCCTTCAAGCTTCACCGATTCATCATCTTAAGACATCAAGAGGACTAGGGAGTTTTCTTTGGAGCTAAGTATTTATTGTATTATTTATTTGCTCCATTGTTTGTATATTTTGTGGTTTATTTTCATTGTATATCATTTGTGTAAACCTAGAGTGCTAGGTTGATTGAGTTGGTGGTTGCCTTGGTGTTAAGGCTTAAATCCACCATTGTAAACTTAGTTTACTAGGATTAGTTGAGTTGTCCTTAGGTTAAGGTGGGAGAGTGCTCTCGGTAGGAAGGCGAAATACTTTCTGGTGTGAAAGTACATTTGGTTTGAGAGCGGAGGCTTTCCGGTGTAAAGTCCTCATTGTAAGAAAATTAATTAATCTAGTTAAACTAATTTGGAAATCCTAAGCGGGGTGCTTAGGTAGTGGAGTAAGCATTGAGGCCAAACCACTATAAATCATTGTGTTAGTATTGATATTTTGTTTGTGTTAATTGCTTTATCATTAATCGCTTCCGCATTTAGTCGTTCAGTTGTGAATTGCCTAAGTAGTTTAAGAAAATGTTTAAAATCGAATTTAGGCAAATAGTTCTAGTTAACACACTATTCACCCCCTCTAGTGTGACCATTTCACAAACATTTATTAGCAAGAAAAAAATTAGAAACTATGCCATTAATTAAGCAAGCAAAAGAAGCAGTAGATATGCAAGAATAAATCCATTGAATAAATAAGTCAGGAAAGCCATTAAGAGAGAGCACTTTAAGAATAGCCTCCCATTTGAGAGAGTCAAAGGCTTTTTCAAGATCCAATTTGACTAAAATAAAGAGAGTCTTACTTTTAGAATTAAAAAAGGAGTGAGCAAGTTTTTGCACAATCAAGATGTTATCATGTATATTCCTATTTTTAACAAAGCCGGACTGATTAATAGAAATCAAATGAGGTAAGAGCATATTAAGCCTATTAGCAATTACCTTAGAGATAATTCTGTAAGACAAATTGCATAGAGCAATTGGTCTAAAATCTTTTACTACTTTAGGACTAGAGCATTTATGGATAAAAGTTAATATGATTTTATTCCAATGTTCATGTATGGTAGCAGTATCATGAAAAGCATGAAGAACATAGCAAAAATCATCACCAATAATATACCAATATTCTTTTTTATAGAATTCAATGGTAAAACCTTCATAACCGGGACTTTTACCATTGCTAAAAGACTTAATAGTGTTCTAAATTTCATCAGCGGTAAAGGAGCATGTTAAGAAATTATAAGAATCATGATGGATTTTTGTAAAGACATGCCAGGGAGTAGAAGTATTCAAAGCAGTAGGCATAGAAGACAAGAGATTTGAATAAAAAGCAACAAATTCATTAAGAATGTACTTACTATTATTTAGATAATTAGAGTTATTATTAATAATAGAAGGAATGAAATTTAACCTTCTACGCATGGTAACAATTCTACGATAGTAAGCTGAATTCTTTTTCCCATCTTGAATCCAATTTGTCTTAGATTTGAACAACCATTTAAGATAAATTTGCCTTTGAATAACAATATACTTATTATAAAGGGATCTTAACCTAGAGTCAATATCAGAAGGAGCAAGGGACAAACCCTCAAGAGCCTCTACTAGATTAATGTCACTAATAGTGGTGTCAAGAGTATTCTCAAGTTTGCCTAAAAGTGTTTGTTCCAAAAACTAAGAGCTCCTCTAGTGATACTAAATTTCTTAGTGAAAATAGAGTTATCAACATAATTAGTAATGAAATTCCAAGCATTATCAACAACAGTGATGCTTTCATCATATTCAGCCCAGAAATATTGTAATTTAAATAATTTGTTCTTTACATGAGCTTTGGAGGGAAGAGTAATAAGTAAGGGCCTATGATCAGATGTAACTCTATTTAGATGCTTAACCGAGGCATTTTCAAAAAAATGAAGCCATGTAACATTGGAAAATACTCTATCAAGCCTAATTAAAATTTTAGCTAATCCATCCCTATTATTAGACCAAGTATAATTAGGACCAGAGAAACCTAAATCAATCAAGCCACAGTTATTAATGAAACTACGAAAATCAATAATTAGATTAGTTAATTTAAAAGGAAACCCTCAAAGTTAATCAGTACTATTTAGGATACAATTAAAATCTCCTAGGATTAACCAAGGATAAGCCTCCAAATCAAGATCCATAAAAGAATTCGAGAGGGCAGATCTAAGGCAAGGATCAGTACTTTCATACATAGCAGATAATAAGAAAGGCTCAGAAGTGTCAATTTTAATTAGAATATTTATAACTTGAGCAAGAGTAGAAATCACCTGAGCTTAAACCATTCAGTATTCCATGCAATAATAATGCCACCTGAAGCACCAGAGCTAGGCTGGATAGCCCCACTCCAGGATCTACCAAAAGATATGATAAGTCTATTGGATTTATTAATGTCCAGGTGAGTCTCTTGCAAAATGCAAACTTTGACATTAGAAACACTAATATGCAAAGTAAGAAATTCCCTCACTGGCTTCCTCCATGCTCCTCTAACATTCCAGTTCAATAGGTTCATGATCATTAGGGGGGATTTCGAGTTGGGTAGGAGAAACAGAAATGGTAGAGGGCTCTACTACCTTAGTATCAGACATTGAATTAGATCTTTGCCTTTTATTAGAAGAGCCAATGGTAAGATAAGAGTTACCAACTCTATTGCTTAATCTAGGTGGCTTGGAGGGTTTTTTTTTATGAAACTCTAGACACCACACCATAATTAATACCATTAGCTTAAGCATTAAAAACAATATTAAGTTCAGAAGCTAATTGGGGGAGGGATTTTTGATCCCAGAGAATCAATGGATAAAGAGATATTAGAGGAAGTAGCAAACTTCTTCAAGAATTGAGAACTCACATGGGGTTTTTTAGTTTTAGTTCCCACAGGAATGGAGGAAGGCTTTTGGGGCGTAATTGGCTGAGCTACCCTAGGTTGAGGAGTGGAATTTTTGAGAGCCTTATCGGAAGGAGCCACAAGAGAAGAGGGCTTAGGGTTATAATCCAAATAATCAATAGGAACAAAATGGAGGTTTACCTGATCACCTACCTGAGCAGAACCAACGACAGTCTCCTTAGTCCGAGCACGACCTTCCCCTAATGAAAAGGGATGGCACACACTACGAGGATGGTTCTAGCGAGAATTTCAACGCTGGACCTCAATCCAGGGGCACACAAGAGGTTTATCCACATCGAGTGGATAAAAAATAGAAGCCGATTTTTTCAAATCCGAAGAAACTGAAAGAGACAAATTAGGGTTTTGAGAAACAGAGGAATTTAAATCTGAAGTAACATCCATGGAATCCATAGAAGACTTGGAAAGAGTCAGTTTAGGGCAGTCGGCTTCCCGATGCCCTATGAGACCACATTGGAAGCACACAGAAGGCAAATTCTCATAGCAAACCGGAAAGAAAAATTCGTGTTCACCAATAGAAATCCAGATCCCTTGACGAAGGGGAAGAGCAAGGTTTAATTCAACGCAAACTCGGACGTATCTACCACGCTCAAAACTAAAAGAGCGTTCATCAACGCGCAAAATTGAACTAAAATTGGAAGCAATATGTCGAATACAATTGTCACTCCAGAACTCCAAGGGGAGAGATTGAAGGCGAATCCAAATAGAGGCAATAGAAAACCGCTCTTCCCACAATTTGAACAATGGTTTCCAAGGTATGAGACGGAGGATGTCTCCCCTTAGAGACCATGGTCCTCCCGTAAGAATGGAATTCACAGCCTCTTTAGAATTAAAAGGGAAAATTGACACGCCCGGACACGGCTTGGACACGCTCGGACACGCTCGGACACGGCCAGCCATGCATCTTTTTAAAAATAATAATAAAACAATCAAGGGAATTGAGTATTTTATCTTCTTGTTGTTGTGAAAGAAATTGGAGCACTTACTCTTCTATCTATTCCCTTAAAAGGAACAAGATGAAGCCTAAACGTGCAGAGAGTTTAGTATTTGTCCATAGTAATCTTCGTCTCATTTCAAGAAAAACTCGTCAATACAATAAAGGAGAAACAATAATGTGAGACGATATTAGTAATATTACAGAACATGAATTTTCAATTGATGAAGATAATGGAATCCTTGAAGTTGTGAATCTTTCTCTTGATGAACCAGAGTTGGAGAGAATAATATTTTTCAATGAAGAAGATAACAACCATGATTGATGAAGAAGATAGTGTGACTCTACTTAACTTTTTTATTTACGTGTGGTTGAACATGACTAGTTCTACTAAGACATGCTAATTTAGAATTTTTTTGGTAGATTTTAATAGATATTGTGCCCCATGCTTTTGGAAGGGGCTAAGAAATAGTAAGTATTGACACAAGAAATTATCTAGAACGCTTCATATATTTTGAAAGGGGCCTAGAAAAACTAAAAATTAGAAGTTTGATATCAATGAAAGTATCGTGATATTATTATAAATTCTTGAACTATATATATATATATAAACTATGTAATTTTTTTAAAAAAATTAATTTATATATATGCTATATATGCCGTGTTCGTGTGTTGTAAATTTTTGAAATTGGTGTGTCCCCGTGTTCGTGTCGTGTCCCGTGTCCTTGTCAGTGTCGATGCTTCATAGGTTATAACCCATACTTCCAAATTTACATCAATTCTAACCCTCCGTCTACTTGCTGTTAATCGAGCCGTTAGTTGCTGACTTGGCATCCCAGTCAACAACGTATTTAATATTTTTTAATCATAACTTGCCATGTCAGCGCATGCAAAATAATAAAAAATAAATAATAAATAAATAAAATTAAAACCATCGTCCGCCCCCTTCCCCCACATATTTTTTATTTTTTTATTTTTTTATTTTCGCATATGCTAACGTGGTAATTTATGATTAAAAAATATTAAATATGTTGCTGACTGGAATGCCAAGTCAGCAACTAACGACCCGATTAACAACAAGTAGTCGAAGGGTTAGAATTGACGTAAATTCGAAAGTATGAGTTATAATTGATGCAAATTAAAAGGTGGGATAAATTTGTTAAGTTCGCTAACGTTTGGATTAGATTTGTCAATTTTTTTGAATTAAAATAAAAAAAATTAGAAATTTTCATCTAAATCCAAAACTGTTTGAAAACCAATCAGTATAATATTATAAAAATATACATATTGTATTGATCTATATACGATAAAAACACTTGCAACATAAATAGTATTATATAAAATATAATATATTATAATACTTATTATTATGAAAAACCTTTCATATAGAAATGTATTTATACCTAGGGATAAAAATATATTTTATATGAAAATGAACGCAATCCATTCTATGTATCTACGTTTTGTTTATTTTCTGTCAATTAAATAAGAAAGAAATAGAATTTCTTACGTGATTAATTTTCTGCCAGCCCCAATTTTTAAGGATGACAAGCATTTGCAAGTAATTAATTAACAACGAGAGCTTTCATAGTTTTGATATATTAACAAAAAACAATAAAAAATCCATCCATGCATGCGAAGCTTCCTGCCTTTCTCTTGTTGTTTTCTCCTTCTTCTCTCGATATGATTACATTATATATCTTAAATTCCCTCGTCAATAACGTTCGTGGAAGGGGCTCTCGCCGAGCCAGTTGCCGGGCGGGTGGTAGTTGCAGGTGATGATGACGCCGCCGGCGTAGCACTCCACCCGCGCGCAGCCCACCGTCGTGGTGCTGTTCCACACGATCTGCGTGAAATGGCCGCACACCTTCCCCGGCGTGCACGAGTTGTCGGCGCGGTTGTAGTCGACCATCTCCTCCGCCCAGTTCAACACCGCCTGCGACGCCGTCCAGTCCCACCCCGACCCCCAGAACAAGTTCTCTCCATACGGCCCGCTCGAGTGGATCATGGCGCAGTCGCCTCGCCTCGTCTCCGCCCACCGCCGCGCGAACCTGGCCAACGTCTTGTTCCATGCCAAGGCAGGCTCGCCCAGCGCCGCCCGCACCTGGTTGTGCGGCAGCAGGAACTCTCGCACAATGTTGCTTCTCCATCTCCTCCCGCTGGGTGGGGGGACGAACCCTCCTCCGCTCGGGGGCACAGGAGACTCTGTCGGTGGAGGTGGAGGTGGCGGAGGAAGAGTAGGAGGATGAAAAGGATAGTAGGAAGATGGAGAGGGCGCAGGTGGTGTCGTAGGAGGAGGAGGAGGAGGAGGAGGAGGCGAAGGAGGAGGAGGAGGCGGACTCGTAGGAGGAGGAGGAGGTGGAGTCGTTGGAGGAGGAGAAAGTGGAGTCGTCGTCGTCGGAGGCGTCAGCAGCAGCGGGCTTACTATAGCGGCAGCTTTGCCGCCATTGAGAAAACTGCCTTCGTCCTTGTCGGTTCTCATGATACTTTTGGATCTTCTTTTTTTGAAGGCGAGTGCGTTGACCAGGGGTTTGAAGCGTTTTCTGGCTCCGAGCTTCCTCGTAGTCGGCAGAGGAGTTTCTACGTTGCCATTGATGCCGGCGTTGGCGGTTGGTGACGGAAGAAGCGGAGAGGCAATGGGAGAAGGAGAGCTCTGTGGGGCGGAGGGAGGGAGGAAGGAGAGGAGAACGAGGAGGGGGAGGAGAGCAGACGCCGGCATCGCCATGCGTCGATCATGCATGTGGAGGAATAGAAAGGGAAGGCAGAGGAGAAAAGGACGAAGGTTATAGATCTTATTGGCTAATTTCGGATTAGGTGTGTGGTGGTGGGGCCTTGTATGATTTCAAGGCTACTAAAATTGGCAACCTCAAAAGTACGGTCTCCGTTAATTTTAGTTTGGTCCTGAAATTATAAAAAAAATACAATTTCATCAATGTTTTTTTATTTTTCCATCAATTTGACTTTTCTCGAATCAATGACAATTGTCCATATTTTTTTAAAATCAAATCTCCGTGTAGACTAGTATATCATGTGTTGTAGGATAAAATTTTAGTAAAATAGAAATTTTATTGAAATTAATTCAAAATCATAGGTTCAACGGCGGATTCAAAATTTTTTATTAGTGGAGCAAATTAATACATAAATTTTCAAGACTTCAACTTCAAGCTAATTTTGATAGTCGACCTCGACAAGTCTTCATATTTTGAAAATATTGTAAATTTTTTTCGTTATCAATGTTGTCAAATACTTCTTTCTTAATGTATGTAATCAAATAATCATTTAACCATTCATCTCCCATCCGATTACGTAGTTTATTTTTTTATAAAATTCATAATAGAAAAAATTCTTTCAACACTTGTTGTTGCCATATGAAGAATCAATACTAACTTCAAAAGTATATAAATCATTGGGTAGACTATATGTTTTTTTGTTTCAACTAACTTTACAGAAAGATCAACGAGCGTGTTTAAGTTTAAAAATTTATCATTTGAGCGGACATCTAAAATATAATTCTCAAGTTGATCATCTAAAATCATAAGATCTATAACGAAAAATTCAGTCGGATAAAATTTTGCAAGTTGGATCAATTTTTGTTTATGAAATGAAATAAAATAATCTTTTGGACTTAAGCTTGCCACTGAAAGAAGTAATTCTCTGTGAACTTATTGTTGAGTTCATGAAGTTGTCTATCAATCACATGGTAAAATAACCCAACCTGATAATGATGTAAGTTTGAGGTTTTTTCTAATTTTCGTGTTGGTCGTCCAGGAAGTACAAAAACATCATTCATATTTGGGATGATTATCTCATGTTTGTTACAAAAGAGAGAAACTTCATCCAATAAAGGGTTTCATCCTTCATCTCTCATTAATTGCAATCTTCGTTTAGATACTTTTACTAATGACATTGCATTCTCAATATTTTGATCTTTTCTTTGTAGCTCTTGAGATAAATCATTAGTAATAGGGCTGAGCATCGGGCGGATTGGGTCAATACCTGACCCGATCGGGTATTAACCCAAAAATTTCACAAATAATATACTCGCCCCGACCAGATTTTTTAATCAGGGCCCGACCCAAATAACTCGAAAAAATTGGGTCCCGACCTATTTAACCCGTTTAACCTGAAATATATCATCCCTATTGATCCAACATATCCACAAATTATTAACAAATTATTCAACAAATAATTCAATACATACCCTAAATTTCTAATCAAATATCAACAAATTAATCAACAAAAAATAAATCATAATAATATTACATGTAGAGTGTAGACTGTCGGGGACAATCGGACGCCCGGATAGGTGTTGTGCAGACGCTGAGGAGTGAGGGGAGGATCGCCGCCTCGCCGGGCAGTCGAGGACGGGCGTTGGGCAGCACCGCTGGAGAGGAGGAGGCGAGTGGCAACTGTCGACTGCCGACTGTGGAGAGGAGGCGAGGAAGACGCCGGACGCGAGCTCGATATTGCCGGAGGAGGATGTAGGCATCAGCGACTTGGCGGGCGGAGGAAGATGCAGGCATCAGTGACTCGGCAACGGGATAGGGACTTAGGGAGTCGACCAGTCGGTAGTCGGGAAGGGGTTAGGGCAGAGAAGTGGGGGGCGGGTGGGGCGGGTGGGTTAAACTTACTAAAATTTAAGTTAAAATATAAAAAATTGGGGCAGGTCGGGTTAAACAGGGTTTTCACCTGAACCCGACTCGACCCGTTATACCCGAATAACCCGACCCGAATTGAATTTTCGGGTCGGGTTTTTCGGGTTGGATCGGGTTTTGCTCACCCCTAATTAGTAATTCCTAAAATGTTCTTCATCAAGTGCCAAGTGAAAATAAATTCAAAAGATTGCATTGCACTTAACAAATTACGTGCTTGACTTTTTTGATGTAAATTGATAACATCAGTTTCAATAATCTCAAGAACATCCATAGCAAAAGAAAATATATTAATCAAACTTAACAATGATAAATAGTATGATCCCCAACGAGTATCTCGTGCTCTTTTAAGTGTTGTTTAGATATTTCACTATTTTCTAATGCTTATATGAGTTTTTTTGTTTGGCTATCCCAAAGAGTTTCTTGTCGCTTAGGTGAAACTCCAACCAATATTTGTTAAATTTGCAACAAAAGTTAAAAGACAAGCAACTTCAACTTTTTTTTTCCCAACAACTACAAGTGCCCATTGTAATTGATGAGCAAAACAATGAAAATAAAAAGCATAGTCATTTTCTTTCAATATTAGACTTTTAAGATCATGAAATTCGCCTTGGATATTAGTAGGACCATCGTAGCCTTGCCAACGTATTTTTGATATACTTAATTGATATTTTACAAATAAAGATTCTAATGCATTTTTCATTGAAAGTGCGGTGGTACTAGATATCTGAACAAGACTAAGAAAATGCTGAACCACATCTCCTTTCTTGTCAACAAGCGTAAAACAACTGACATTTGCTCCTTAATTGAAATGTCACACGATTCATCAATTAAAATAACAAAAAAATCACTACCAAGATCATCAATTATCGCTTTAGTTGTCTCACTAGCAGCACAATTTACAATATCTTTTGTATATCAGGTGCTATCAATTTTAGATTCCCACGAGCATTTTTGAACATTTGATCAAATTCTTCATTATGATTTGCAAGAAATTGAACTAGTTCAAGAAAATTATGATTTACAATACCATACGATGCCAGTAGCCCAGCGAAGATTGAAGGCAGTCCGACGAAGGCTGAAGGCAGCGAGCAGCCCCGGGAAAGGAAAATAATCTCATTGGCAAAGGAATAATATTCACCGAAGGCTGAATAAAAAAAGCTAATGAATTAATCAACTTGTTCGAATTAATCAACTTTGCATAGTTAATCAAGTTTATGAATAAAAAAAGTTTATGGATAAATTATTACCAAGTGCAAACGCTGTGAAGGCGCTGTAAGAAGCCGGTAGTGGCAGCGAGCAGCCCCCGACAGCGGCAGCGAGCAGTCTGTCGGAAGCACTGTGAAGGCGATAGACCGCAATGACACGATGGAGGTAGGAGGCAAGCGGCAGCTTGACCTCTCGGCGACAGGCGTTGCAGCTTGCAGTCACACGATGGAGTGGAGGTTGTAGACTGATGGCAGGCGGCATGCGATGTAGCCTGCAGTCACATGATGGATTGGAGGTTGCAGACCGGTGGTAGGCGGCAGGCGTTGCAGCCTGCGGTCACACGATGGATTGGAGGTTGCAGCCCGACGACAGACGGTAGCACGACGGCAAGCGATAGCCTGGCGGTAGGAGGCAGGCAACAAGTGATAGACATGGCAGCAAGTGGGCAGAAGGCGAGCGAGAGAGAGTGACGAGCGAGTAGAAGGCGGGAGTGAAAATTTAGCAGGTCTTGCAGGCATTAAATGATAATCAATAGTATTGTTTGTGTATGTAAGTTAAACACGACAACATTAAATGCAAAAATATTTTGAGATTTTATTGAACGACACGTACTGTGCGTCCAAAATTGATGGTGGGGACATCCAAAAATATTTCTCAAATTATCGTGAACCTATGATTGTGGGGCCATTCAAAAAAAGATTTAGAAAAAAATTATCTCAGTGGGAGCCACTGGGCCTATAGTCGATCTGCCATGGCATAGGATGATCCTATATGGTATCTCACGTATATTTAGATCTCAAATAAGACTTAATTTTTAAATACTATATTTATTATGAGTTTAAATAAGGGAGTTAGATGTTAATAATTTAATACATAAACTTGATTCTACCAAATTATCATTTTAAAAGTTATAAAGTAAAGTTTAAATAATTATTTAATATAATAATATAAAAAATTTGGCAAAACATCACCTAAAAATTGAACTAAAATTTTCTATGGTAAATATGAATTTAGGAAAAATACACAAAACTACTTTTACCATGAAATAATAGCTGACCTTTTGAAAGATTATGCTCATTTTTTTTGAGTTTATTTTAATATATAATAACTTATTTTTAAATAAAAATAAAAAATTGATTTTTTTGAAAAAAATATTTTTTTTTTTCTTTTGGCATTTGGTTGAGCCGCGAATAGAATTTGCAGCATATTGTTTGGTTGCCCGCAACTAAAGTTGCTATTTCTATTTGCAAATGTTTGATTGGCTACAAATAAAAATTGTAATTACACTTGCAACTAGTATATGCATATTTTGGTCTGGCAATTTTAGCTTGGCTCATAGCCCGACACAATAAAATCATGGCCAAGCCGCCCGTTATCGGGCCGACACTATAAGGCCTGAACAAATATTGGATCGGACCGGGCCTACACAGTGTAGGCCCAACCCGATAGCTTGGTAATAATTTTATCCATTATCAAAAATGTCGGGCTATCAAGCCCAAATTAGCCTGATAGCTTGATTTTTATTTTTTTTATTATCGTGCTAATGGGTCGGGTTGGCCTGTTTATTATTCGTGTCGGGCCGAGGGTGTCGGACCCGAACTTTTATTTGGTCGGGCATAATTTTTGTTAGGGTCGGGCCAACTCGGCCCAATATCTCTAGCCTCGCACGAATTGCCAGGTCCAATAGGAGTTCAATGGAATTTAGAAGCAAAAACAAGCAAATAGATGCAAAAAGTTAAATCATTCATTTTACCCAACTATAATTTATCGACTACAACGAAATTGATTCGATCCAGAATAATATTATTTTATACTTTAAACACCATTTAGTTTGGTACAATATGTATTTTATATTATTTAATTATTTATCAAAATAAATTAATATTTTTAATTATTTTATAATACTAAAAAATATAAAAAATCTACCAAACAACACCAGATTCTGACACTACAGTCACGTTCAACACGCAAAAATCTACAACTTTGGTATTTATCTCGTCTTCATCCAACGACTCTAAGTCGCTCAAATTAATTATTTTTTTATACTTAAATTATTGCATTTGCATCCCGCAATCTTGTATTGCGGGTTTTTTGGGCTGCAATTACTTTTTCACCCTGCAGATGATATTAGGAACACAACTTGTAAATACTACATGCTGCAAAGGATTTTTGCAGCTAACCAAATAAATTAGTTTGTCTATTTGCCACAAGTAAAGTTGCAACATTTGCACTTCCGAGCAACCAAATGCAGCCTTAGTCATCTTACCAAGCATGGACGACCTTTGAACCTCAGTCAATTTTCCACTGAGCATAGATGTGGAGCTTGACTATGTAACCCAAAGGTGCTATCCCCAACATTTCTCTTGAGTAGGATGATGTCTCACCCTCCGAACGACGTGTCAAACTTACCTACTCAGATTTGGGACTATCGCGTGCAGAATTGCACATATTCACTTAGCCACTTTGCCCAATATAGACACCTCTTAAATCTCAGTTTGTTCTCTACTAAAATTAGATATCGAGATTGGCCATATACCCTACAAGCTAATTCCGACATTTAACTTGAGTAGGAGGATGCCTCACCCTCCAAACGTCGGATCAAACTTACCTATTCGGATTTCTGGGCAGTTCTTGGTATCCTTAGGTTGACCCCACCCAAACACCATTCCAAACTTGAAATTTTGGCTCCCTAGGGTCGGCCAATCGACTATTCTTGGCCTCCATACATAAATTTAGTACAACCATGAAGTTCCACTATCAAAGAGATGAGATTTAAACATAAGCAAGTGGATGAGACATTTTATCAAACACTTGGTGGGCATACCCATGTCGCACCAAGCCCTCCTCCATGCTGTCACAGACTAATGGTTTTGGGCGAAAAACATTCGTGTGGCTCCCTTGCTCCTGTGCAAGGGATGAGCCTTAGGCTAAGATTGCTTTGCCGATGTAGAAAAGTCGTGGGCTCCCAATTCGTGCGTCTTCAAGATTATGATACTATTTCGGTATCATCTTCTAACTTGCATTGTTTTACCTTAGTTGAAGATTATGATACTATGCTTAATTCTAGTTGATCTCCGTGCTCTTGATTTGTTTTATGAAATGATTTTTGATTTTGATTTTGATTTCCCGATCTCTTCGGAGACCTATGTAGCCTATAAAGGGCTCATGTGACCTTGCGGTTCTAAATCGTAGGCTAATTATGGCATTTCGGTTTTCAACCAATAGGAAGGGTTGGAGATCAAGTTTTCATCTTCAATACACTTCTGATCTCTTAAAATTCGTTTTTGATGACTTTGATTTCATTTAAAATAGATTTCAAACTATTTAGCAAAGTTGGATTTTCACTGAAAACTTTGATGCTTACTTTGCTTTCTAGAATGATTAACTTGTTTGACATAATTATGCCATCATGTTACCAATGATTTTCTTATTCAAGTTAAATCTAAGGTTAAATGAAAGGC
The DNA here is from genome assembly GCA_034359265.1 of Canna indica. Taxonomy (NCBI): domain Eukaryota; kingdom Viridiplantae; phylum Streptophyta; class Magnoliopsida; order Zingiberales; family Cannaceae; genus Canna; species Canna indica. The sequence goes on along the minus strand of CP136895.1, from coordinate 52,768,074 downwards.
TAATTAGAATGAAAAAGATTAGTTTGACTAAATTTTCAAGTATGAGGTATGTTACCAATTTTCATAAAATTATAGTATAATACCTCAATATTAATGCTTTATCGGTGTCTCTCATGAGTAGGTAGAATTTTAGTACTTAGACAAATTTCATTGAATGAAACTTGCTCTAGGTTGATATTCAATATGAGAGACCTTCTTTTTTAAGTCTAAACTAGTTAAACATGTTTAGAGATATCATGTTAACTTTTTAAAAATGAATCTTTACTATCTAGCATATGTTTTTTTTTTTAACAAAGATAGAAAGTCACAATAGGTGATCATACTAGGGTTCGAACCCTAGATCTTTAGGCAACATTCAACATGTTGCCATCAACTGTGCTACCCATAGTTGGCTACTATCTAGCATATGTTGAGATTTTTAAATAAAACTTTGCATTGAACTTTTGCTACTTAGTATGTTAGCTTGCTAGTTGATATATGATTCCTTTATGATGCTAATGAAGCCTACTTGCAAGTTGAGAAAATGGTAAATTTGAAAGGCTAAAGGAAAATGGAAAGAAAGTGAAAATTCTGGACTTTCTCAAGAAATAAGGTATGAGTTTCATTTTGATAAAATTCTTGCATAACACCTCAATTTTCTTGATTAAATGATTTCTCTATGCTCATGAATGACTTTGCATGATAATTGATTGAAATCTCATGAGTAGATAAAAATTTGATACTTAGGCTATTTCATATCATCTAGTTTGAATGAAATGTGCCCTAGTTAGAGACTTCATTTTAACTTGAAATTTTATAAACATGTTTGAGTTCACTCATGATTTACTTTCATGTGATTAAAATTGAAAACTCATGTGAAAATGAATAAATTGATAACAAGTTTACTTTAGGAGACCTTAAGTTGAGTAGAGTTGACCTAAGTCAAAAAATTGACTTAGAAATTTCGTTTTAGGTCCAAACTTCACAAATATGTTTAAGTTTACTCATATCAGATGTCCATGTGTTTAAATTTGAAAAATCATGAGTAAATGTTAAAATTTGATACTTAGCAATTTCATGATATCATGCTTGTTTTTGAATGAAATCATGCTAAGGTAAAATTTTGACCAAATGACATTATTTTCATTTCAAACTTAATAAACATGCTTTAAATGATTATATCTTGATATATGGAAAGTTTGAATCAAAATTGAAAACTTTTGAAAAATAGTTAATATTTATGAAAATGCCACTAGATTTCAGTTATTTTTAGAAAAATACTGAAAATTGATTTTTGGATGATTCTTGAAACTGCAAGTGCTCTGATAAATCTAGTTTCTTCAGTAAAAATTTCAAAAAATTTCAGTATGAATATGATTTGATATGAGTTTTTAAAATTGGATTTTAAAACTTTAAAGTATCGTTCTTCCCAAATGTTTATTCTTCCGATACTTTAATTTTTGGTCCAATCTTCGAATGAGACTTCAAGTATGATATTTTGAATTCACTTTTGGTATCATTCTAATATTTTATAGAGAAAAATCATTTCTAATATAATTTTTGGCTTCTTGATAGATACTTGGAAATATAGGTACTTGAGTTAGTACATGATTTCTAGTTTTGGTTTTTGACTATCGCTTCATAATATCATGTATTACTTAGTCTCTCATTCGATATGTTGTTTTTGTCCCTTGAGTTGGTTGACTTCGTTTTTTTTGAAAACTAGTTTTCAAGTCCTAACTTTGACCTTAGTTGACTTTTCTAGCCCTTTTTGATTAATGTCTGTTACACCCCAACTTAGGTTCACATGATCGGCCGGGGTATACGTGCCTATACGCCGCAGCTTATCTCATGCACATTCCAACTCATAATAAATTATAGCGGAAAGAATAACATATTTTATCATGAACAAGAAATCAAAATAGATTTCATTTAAGAAGTAAAGTTTTATCAAAACATTTAAAATGTAGAAATAAGTAAATCAAAGTTTAACAGTTTACTTTAACAAGTGAAATTTGAATGAAAGACGTGGATGTCCCCAAGGGATTACAACTCCAAAACACTAATACACAAGTGCATGATAAATCTACCAAAGACTCGACTACGACTCATAACTAGGACTGCTATGAGATCAATGTGACTCCTTTGCCCTCCAGCCGCACCAAGTGCTCCAGCCCACATAACTGGTCAGACTCTGCAAAAAAAATAGTGAGAAACAACGAATGAGTTCAAAGGAACTCAGTGAGAGGTTCTACCTACCCCCACCATAAAAACCAACCACAGAGATATATGGATAAATGCATCTGTCTCATACAAGGATAATGCAATAAGTGTTATGACTAGCTAACAGGCCATCTGGCCATCACATGCCCAAAGGCAAACCTATTCACTTAATAGTGAAAAACAACAGGCCTCAGCCTATCTATGCCTTAAGGCAATAAATAACACTCAAGGGTTATGAGGAAAATCGGGATTGACTCATCCGAGCTTATCCTATAATCATACCCTTGAGTGTTATTTATTGCCTTAAGGCATGGATAAGAATAATAGCGCAGGAATCCAAATCTGAAAATCACTGTGATTATAATCATATCCTATAATCATACCCTTGAATCCGAAAATCACATTAATTAAATTCTAAATTACCACCACAACAGATTTTTAGCATCAAGATAAATCATACAAAAATTAAATCATAATTTGTAATCAAGATTTAGCATGTATCCACATCATCTTTAAATCAAGACTCAAGCTTCAAAACCAAGAACCCCAACATGAATATACATGGCATCAAGATTTAATCTTTTCACATGCAAAATATAGATTCATATGCTCGAATTTTATATCTAGATACAAATCATGCATTGGCATCATAGGAACTTAATTAAAATAATTAATCCAAAGCCTAGATCTCAAAAATAATCAAGAACTCCTCTTAGGCATTTTAACGAACACCTTGAGGGCAACCCATCTCCCACCTTGGCCGAGCCTCCCTAGGGTAGTCCCTTGGGTTGCCACACCACAAAGGGGGGTCTTCGAGCTCCTATTTCGTGGCAATACGAAAAATCGACAATAAAACTTCAAGAACCAATGGAAAATTTGACAAGAATTTCTCAATCTCCAACAACGGCTCACGAACACAAGAAAATTCAAGAAAAGGGGGAGGGAAGATCCACTCACTTGATTGGGAAGAAGGAAAGAGAAAAAATTTCCCAATCGGCGGCCTCCGAATCCAGCCACAACAAGGCGGTGGTGGCTCGGCTTGCGACGGCTCCTACCAAGCCAGCGGCTGAGGGGGGGGGGGGGGGGCTCAGCTTCTTTCCTCGATGGCTGACTCTAAGAGAAAGAGGGGAGAGGGGCAGTGGCTTGGTTGTGGCTCCTCTCTCCTTGATGGCTTGTGCGGCTCCAATAGGGAGCTGCGTAGCCAATGAAGGGGGGGGGGGGGGGGGGGGGAGGGGCTCGGCTTGGCTTCTTTCCTCGACGGCTGACTCTAAGAGAGAGAGGGGAGAGGGGCAGTGGCTTGGTTGCGGCTCCTCTCTCCTTGATGGCTTGTGTGGCTCTAATAGAGAGCCGCATAGCCAATGAAGGGGGGGGGGGGGCGGGGGGGGTTATACTCCCCTCCTCAAACCCTCAATCCACGAACCCCCTTAATAAACCCGCATCTACCTCGAACCCAAATCCAACACTAACCTGTCTTAACTCAATCTAACCCCATGCTCCATATAAGCATCAAATTACATATACACCCATGCTCGCACCGGATCACGAGTAGACTCGGCTCGAGCTCGAACTACCTCGTTAGGTTGGCAACACAAAACAAATAACATGAATCAGAAATAATATCTAGGATATTACAATCCTCCTTCCTTAGGGAAAATTCATCCTCGAATTTTTGCAAGGCTTAAGGACTTACCAAATTCTCAAATAGCGAAGGATATTGCTCCCTCATATCCTGCTCCACCCCCAGGTGGTCTCATGCCCGGAATGGTGCTCGCACCTGACCTTTACCAAGGGAATCTTCTTTGACCTCAATTTTTTGATCTAATAGTCTAGCACCTCAACTGGTTGTTCCTCATAAGAGACTACTGAATCCACCTCCACTGCGGTAGGCTCAATCACATGGAACTCATCCCGAACATACTTCTTCAGCATGGATACATGAAACACCGGGTGCACTCGGTCCATACTGGGAGGTAATGCCAACTCATATGCCATAGCTCCTCTACGTATGAGAATAGGAAACGGTCCAATGAACCTAGGGCTTAGCTTCCCTCTCTTGCCAAACCTCACCACCTCTTTCATAGGGGATACCTTGAGGAACACCATGTCCCACTCAGCAAACTCTACCTCCCTCGCCTTTCCATCAGCATATATCTTCTGGCGACTCTGGTCTGCCAACAATCTCTCCCTGATTAGTTTCACATTTTCTACTACCTCCTCAACCAGGTCGGGTCCCATCATAAGGGAATCCCCTGCCTCAAACCAGCATACAGGCGACTTGCATCGCTGCCCATACAATGCCTCAAAAGGGGCCATCCTGATGCTGCTATGATAGTTGTTATTATAGGCAAACTCAATCAGGGGCGAATGCCTCTCCCAACTACCTTCCATATCTAGGACACATGCTCTCGATCAGCATGTCCTCCAATGTCTGAATGGTTCACTCCGACTGATCATCTGTTTGAGGGTGAAATACAGTGCTGAACCGAATCTGAGTGTCCAACGCCTCCTGGAAAGACTGCTAGAATCGTGCTGTGAACTGAGTACCCCGATCTGAGATGATCATAACATGGACACCATGATATGCGACGATCAGATCCAAAAACAACCTTGCATACTACTCAGCTGAAAAGGTCATGCTGACTGGTATGAAATGTGTCGTCTTGGTTCGGCGATCCACCACCACCCAGATGGAATCATTGCCCTTACCCGACTTTGGCAACCTTGTCACAAAATCCATAGTTATCTTTGTTGGCGAAATGGCAACACTAGAGGGGGGGTGAATAGTGTGTTTACTAATTCAATTAGACTAAATTCAATTTTGATTGTTTACTTAGATCGTTTAGGCAAGTTGTAATTGTGCGATTAAATGCGGAAGCAAGATCAAACAATTAAGCACAATCAAATATAACAATGCAAATACGAGAATTTATAGTGGTTCGGCCCCAATGCCTACTCCACTACCTAAGCACCCCGCTTAGGATTTCGAAACTAGTTTAACTAGATTAAATCGGTTTCTCTTACACAGAGGACTTTGACTCGAAGAGTCGCACTCTCAACCTAAGGCACTTTCGCACCCGGAAGTCTCCGCCTTCTTATCAAGAGCACTCTTCCACCTCAACCCTAAGGGACAACTCAACTTAATCCTAGTAAAACTACATTTACACAAGTGGCTTTACACCTTCACAGCAAGGTAACCACTTATACAACAAGACCTAACAGTCTAGGTCTTCCACACGCACAAATCAAACAAAAATGTTCAATTAACAGTTAAAATACAATCAAAAGAGCTAAAAGAATAAACCAAGATTAAAAGCTCTTTTCCAAGTCTTGGAACCTCCAACTCGCCGAGTCATAGAGCTCGATTCAATTCCCGAGTTGAGGCAGCAGCTGGCGCTTGAGAAAATGTTCGCGGAAATAGCAGAGCGCGCTTGATCAATCTCTAGAAGGCTCAAATCTTCCTTTTAATTGCTCAATAAAAACTGTAGAAGTCAAGGAAGAAGTTTAGAGAGGTTAGATGAATGATATTTATAGCCTCTCAAGGAAATGGTAGCTCAACGGATTGAAAACTATCTGTTGCAGATGCTTGATCGATTGGTCGATCGACCGACCGATCGACTGCCTGAACGACCGATCGATTGCCCGAACGACCGCTGCCTTCCTCACTGTGTGCGGTCGACCGACGGGTCGACCGCCCAGATGCAAAATTGGCGATCCCACATTCGGTCGACCCATCGGTTGATCGACGCAAGGAAGCCAGGGTCGCACGACTGCGCGATCCTCAATCCGATTGATCGATCGATCGATCGCTAGGGCTATTGCCCATTTCTGGCCTCTGTCGATCGACTGAAGTAGCCACTACTAGTTTTTGGCAGTGTTCGATCGACCGACCGGTCGACCGAATTGGCTATTGCCAATTTCTTGCAGTCTTCGATCGACCGAACAAAGGCTGATATTGATTTTTCAGCCCTTTTTCTTGCACGCTTCATTTCCGAGTTTCGACTTTCAATGAGCATCAACTTGGTGAGCTTTTCATTTGATCTTTGGACTCGTCCAATGCGACTTTGGTGCACTCGTCGAGCTTCGAGAAATTTCCGCGGTGAACCCGAGCGCGATGATCAATGTCCTTCCAATTTCTGATTTCTTCTGATATTTTTGATCGAGGACATCGAATGCTAACTGATATGGAACCTGAAAGATTTTTCAATGAAATATTAGTTCCATATTTGTTAACATCAAAGCCGAGATTAAGAGATTAAGACCAAGGTTGAAAACCTAAAGCCAACAATCTCCCCCTTTTTGATGATGACAAACATCCTTAATAAAATATATACATTAAAGCATATAGGATATCAACTAAGGGATTTCTCCCCCTATCAACATGCATATCTATGAAAATAAACTCCCCATAACTATATGCATGGATTTCCTATATTTTCCTCCCCTTTATCTATAATTTTCTCCGCAATTTTCTTATACTTTTCTCCCCCTTTATACCTATACTCTTCTCCCCCTTTTGACACCAATCAAAAAGGGCAAGAAAGGTCAATCTAGACAAAGGGATGAAAAACAAATATTTTTTTTCATGAAGTTGAGACTCTAAAGGATATTTTTCATGAAACATGAAAATCTCAACCAAGGGGATGGAAAACAATATTTGATATGAAACAAAATCATACTTGATAGAAAGGAGTGATAGATACAATTCAAAACTAAATGATGTATGCACTCAAGTATGAATGTACTCATATCTTTTTCATGACATTTTTAGATTTCATTCAAACTTTCAAAATATCAAGATATGGTCATTTAAATCATGTATATCAAGTTTGAAGTGAAACTAATGTGATTTAATCAAACTTTTAACTTAGCATGGTTTCATTTGAATTAAGCATGAAAACATGAAAATGCTAAGTTTCAAATTTTGCTATCTACTCATGTTTTTCTCATATTTAGCCATCTAGACATTAAACATGAGAGAGTGTAAGTCTATGAATCAAGTTTGGGCTTAAAATAAGATTTTTAAGTCACTTTGTTGACTTAGGTGAACCTATACTTCAGGATTTGAAATACCAATTGTTGGATGAAATTTTTTTGATACCAATTGTTGAATGGTCATTTGAAATGCATGTATCAAGTTTGAACTCAAAATGAATTTTCTAAGTTCATTTTTCAACCTATGTTATTTTCAATGAAAAAGTGAATATTTCTAGTTATCATTCAAATTATCAAAATCATTCCTATGAATGATTTTACTCAAGCAATGGTGTGAATGATATTAGAAATGAAATAAAATAGTATGCATGAGTTTTTATTTGAAGTTTTTGAAGAAAAACCAAAGTATCGGAAAGATTGATATTTCAAGAAGGATGATACTTTGTTTTTTCGAAATCTAACTTCAAAATTCCATTATAAATCAGATTCTTGATGAAACTTTTCAAAAATTTTACTGAAGAACCTAGATTTTTCAGTGAGGGTGCAATTTCAAGAATCGATTAAAAAAGATTTTTCTATATTTCTCTAGAAATAACTGAAAGTGCATACTAATTGTTGATTGAAATTTCATTTTTGTAATTTTTAGTTATTTTCAAAACGTGTTCAATTTTCATTGAAACTTTTATGACACCATAAAGTGATCATGTAAAGAGTGTATGTCAAGTTTGAAATGAAAATTATATCCTTAAGTCAAGATATCAACCTAGCATGGTTTCATTCAACACTAAATTAGTTTTCGTGAAACTTGCTAAGTTTCAATCTTATCATTTACTGATGATTTTTCAAACTTAAACCTATGGATACCTAACATGAGTAAATTTAAATATGTTTCTTAAATATAGATTGAAAATGAGACCTTTAAGTCAACTTGTTGACTTGGGTCAACTTGGTTGAAAAAAGGTAAGCATGAATTGACCTCTATGTCATTTTATCTATATCCATATGAATTTCTCACTCTAAGTGCTTGGAAACATGTCATACCTATTCCTAAACATGTTTATGAAGTTTGGACTTAAAATGAAGTGTCCAAGTCAATTTGTTGACTTGGGTCAAACCTTTTTCAAGTTTAAGTCCCCTAAAGTGGTATAGTTATCACATTGTTCATCTAGACATGAATTTTCAATTTGAAATACCTAAACTTATATGATATTTGTATCTAAACATGTTCATTGGGTGTTTATTCAAAATGAGGTCTTTAATAAGAATTTTAAACTAGCCCAATTTCATTCAATATTAATATCATGAAATTTACTTAGTTATCATGAAACTGCCTACTCATGAAAATTCAAACATTTATCATGTAAAATCAATCATGAGTATGTAGAGACATCATTAAAGCATGAATATTCAAGTATTATATTAAGATTTTTGTAAAATCAAATTTATACCTTAGTCTTTAGAAATTTGTCAAACTTGTCATTTACTTTCATATTCTTCATGATAGCATAGCCTTCAATGTTTTTATCACTTTCTTAACTTGCATGTAGGTTTCATTAGTATCATAATGAAATAGTATGCCAACTAGCAAGCTATTTTACTAAATATCACATGTTTAATGCAAAGTTTCATAAAGAGAATTCAACCTATGCTAGATAGTAAAGATTCATTTTAAGGAGGTTAACATGATATCAAAATGAATCTAAGAGATCTTAAGATGTGAAATATTTAAGGAATAAGATCTCTAAACATGTTTAACTAGTTTGGACTTAAAAAGAATGTCTCTAATGGTAAGTATCAACCTAGAGCAAGTTTCATTTAATGAAATTTGCCTAAGGGCTAAGATTCTACCTACTCACGAAAATTCAAGGGTTTACCATGCAATTCTAATCATGAGTATTGAGACATTATTTAAGCTTAAGCATTGAGGTATAACACTAAGATTTTGAATTTATCAAAGTTATACCTTATTCATGATAATTTGCCAAACTAATATTTTTCTTCCTAATTAGCCTTCCTAAAATACTTATAACTTGCAAGTAAGCTACACTAATAATTTTAAAGAAAATATAGCTACTTAGCAAGCTAACCAAACCAAATAGCAAAGAGATTCAAATATCATTTTCAAAGTCCACTTTGCTAAATAGTTTGAAATTCGTTTCAAAATAAAATCGAGTGATATCAAAATGAATTTTAAGAGATCACAAAGATAATATAAATGAAAACATGATCTCCAACCCTTCCTATTGGTTGAAAACCGAAAGGCCACAATGAGCCTATGATTTAGAACTGCAAGGTTGCTTAGGCCCATTACAGGCCACATAGGTCTCCGAGGAGACCGAGAAATCAAAATAAAAAATCATTTCATAAAACATATCAAGAGCGGGCAAAACCAACTCAAATTAAACATGATATCATAATCTTCAACTAAGGTCAAACAATGCAAGTTAGAAGATGATGCCGGAATAGTTTTGATGCCAACTCTACCTAAGACATAAGGTAGCTTGAAGTTGCAACGAAGGAAGGATTCATCATTCAAGTCCATGGTCAACTCCAATACACCACTTCTCATTCATCCTTGTGTGGTAACCCCCCCTACAAAAGAAGATGAGACTTTGGGTCCTTGGGGGTGAGTTGGCCTAGGAATCTAAAGTGTCTTAACTAGACTTGAATTTTTCTTGAATGCACAATCATAAATAGCATAACCAAAAATACCACAACAAAAACAATGTCCATTGAATTTCTTCTTATTTATGCTATGGACATTAGATCTATCATTTAAATGCTTGACATGTGAAACAGGATGAGTATGAGCATTCTTAACGGAAACATTCTTCTTTTGAACATGAGGTTTAATGGTAGAATGCTTAGCATTTTGAACATGATGGACATTGACATTCTTTTCATAAGTATTTTTCATTCTTGTGTTCTTAGGAAATGAAATATTTTTCAATTCGTTTACTTTCTTATTTAAGGACACAACCTCATTTTTCAATGAATCAAGAGATTGATATAAGGCTTTAGATTGAGATTTCAAATTGTTGTTTTGACTTAAAATTTTTGAATTCTCAAGTTTCAAATTTTCATTTTCAAGCTTTATGTCCTTAAGCTCAAGTTTCAACCTTTCATGGGAAAAATCGAAAGAACTAGATTTCATTCTCTCATTTTCTAGTTTTAATTCATCTACATGGGAGTTAAGCCTTATATTATCTTTTTTCAATCTTTTATTTTCATTGTCTTTTTTAACAAGCAAGACATATATTTTCTTGTATTCACTTACTAACTCATCATATTGCATATCATGTGAACTAGAAGAGCTAGTACTATCATTATCATTATCATGACTAGATGAAGGAGAGAGTACCTCATTATTTGCAGTTTTGAGGCTCACTTTGGAAGTGGCTTCATAGTCATGGGTAGAGGATGCTTCAAATGAGTGAGATGTGGAGGTGGAATCACTTGACCTCTTCTTTGCCTTGTTCTTCATAGTAGGGCAGTTCTTCCTTACATGCCCTTTTTCTTGGCACACATGACAAATCACCTTCCTTTTCCAATTTCTTGTGCTCTTATGACTAGAGGCACTATGAGCTTCAAAAACCATATTAGTATTGGGTGGATAACAATTGTCATCACTCCCCTCATGAAATGTATTGAGCTCTTCGGTTTTTGCATAATTATAAAGCATGTTTAAAGTAGCCCAAATATCGAATGCGGAAGTACAATGCATGATTGTCTCAAACACATTATTTTCCGAAGAACAAAATAAGCTATTTGTAGCTTTAGCATTTAACTCAAACATGCTAATTTGTTCTTGGGTCCATGCATTCATGTCTTTCTTAGGTTTTATGTATTTTGACTTAACCATATTAAACACACCTATTCCTTGAGTCTTTAAGAATGTATACATTCTTCCTTTCCAAAGACCAAAATTAAACTCATGGAACCTAGGTGGTAAAGACGCTACACTCTTTAGAGCCATTTCAAGATCGAGACTAGATGTAAAGGAGACGGTGAAATCTCAATCTACGACCCGCTCTGATACCAAATGTTGGCGAAATGGCAACACTAGAGGGGGGGGTGAATAGTGTGTTTACTAATTCAATTAGCCTAAATTCAATTTTGATTGTTTACTTAGATCGTTTAGGCAAGTTGCAATTATGCGATTAAATGCGTAAGCAAGATCAAACAATTAAGCACAACCAAATATAACAATGCAAACACGAGAATTTATAGTGGTTCGGCCCCAATGCCTACTCCACTACCTAAGCACTCCGCTTAGGATTTCGAAACTAGTTTAACTAGATTAAATTAGTTTCCCTTACACATAGTACTTTTACTCGAAGAGTCGCACTCTCAACCTAAGGCACTTTCGCACCCGAAAGTCTCCGCCTTCTTATCAAGAGCACTCTTCCACCTCAACCCTAAGGGACAACTCAACTTAATCCTAGTAAAACTACGTTTACACAAGTGGCTTTACACATTCACAGTAAGGCAACCACTTATACAACAAGACCTAACAGCCTAGGTCTTCCACACGCACAAATCAAACAAAAACGTTCAAATAACAATTAAAATACAATCAAAAGAGCTAAAAGAGTAAACCAAGATTAAAAGCTCTTTTCCAAGTCTTGGAACCTCCAACTCGTCGAGTCGTAGAGCTTGATTCAATTCTCGAGTTGAGGCAGCAGCTGGTGCTTGAGAAAATGTTCGCGGAAATAGCAGAGCGTGCTTGATCAATCTCTAGAAGGCTCAAATCTTCCTTTTAATTGTTCAATAAAAATGATAGAAGTCAAGGAAGAAGTTTAGAGAGGTTAGATGAATGATATTTATAGCCTCTCAAGGAAACAGTAGCTCAATAGATAGAAAACTATCCATTGCAGACACTCGGTTGATTGGTCAATCGACCGACCAATCGATCGCCCAACGACCGCTGCCTTCCTCACTGTGTGTGGTCGATCGACGGGTCGACCGCCCAGATGCAAAACTGGTGATCCCACATTCGGTCGACCCATTGGTCGATCGACGCATGGAAGCTAGGGTCGCGTGACTACGCGATCCTCAATCCGGTCGACCGATCGGTCGACCGCTAGGGCTACTGCCCATTTCTGGCCTCTGTCGGTCGACCGACTGGTCGACTGAAGTAGCCACTGCCAATTTTTTGCAGTGTTCGGTCGACCAAATTGGCTACTGCCAATTTCTTACACTCTTCGGTCGACCGATCGATCGATCGAACAAAGGCTGATATTGATTTTTTAGCCCTTTTTCTTGCGTGCTTCATTTTCGGGTTTCGGCTTTCAACGAGCATCAACTTGGAGAGCTTTTCATTTGATCTTTGGACTCATCCAATGCGACTTTGGTGCACTCGTCGAGCTTCGAGAAATTTCCGCGATGAAACCGAGCGCGATGATCAATGTCCTTCCAATTTCCGATTTCTTCTGATATTTTCGATCGAGGACATCGAACGCTAACTGATATGGAACCTGAAAGATTTCTCAATGAAATATTAGTTCCATGTTTGTTATCATCAAAACCGAGATTAAGAGATTAAGACCAAGGTTGAAAACCTAAAGCCAACAATCTTTTTTCCATTTCCATTCCGGTACTTCTAAGTTCTGGAGCAATTCTACCGACTTAAGATGTTCGGCCTTCACCTGCAGATAGACCAGACACCTAGACACAAACTCGGCCACCTCTCTCTTCATGCCCTTCCACCAATAATTTTGCCTTAGGTTACGGTACATTTTCGTGGCTCCCGGATGCATGGTATATGTAGATCAATGAGCCATCTCTAGCACCTGCCTGCGGGCCTCAGCCATGTCTGGCACCACTATCCTGTTCTTAAACCTCAGAACGTCCTCCGAGTCAATACCAAAACCATTATTGGCATCATCCCTTCTGGCTAGATCCTTAGTGAGTGCAAATAAAGCATCATCTTCCTGCGCTGCCCGCAACATGTCTACCAACGTGGACTGCACCCTCAGGTGAGCCACCAACGCACTAGAGGCTAACACTGTCAAGACTGCCTGGCCATCCAAACACATGGCCAAATCCCGAGCTAATAGCCTCTTCCTAACTGCCAAATGTGCTAGACTGCCCATAGACATCCTGCTCAAGGCATCTGCCACCACATTAGCCTTCCCCGCATGGTACATGATCGTGCAATCATAGTCCTCCAAGAGTTCAAGCCACCTTCTTTGCCTCAGGTTCAATTCCTTCTGGGTGAGGAAATACTGGAGGCTCTTCTGATCAGTGTATATCTCACAAGCCTTGCCATAAAGGTAGTGACACCACAGCTTTAATGCAAACATCACTGTTGCTAGCTCAAGATCATGAGTCGGGTAATTCTTCTCGTGGACCTTCAACTGCAGGGAGGCATAAGCTATCACCTTGCCATTCTGCATTAAAATACAACCCAAGCCGACTCGGGAGGCATCACAATAAACAACAAATCCTCCTGAGCCCGAGGGTACGGATAGAACTGCTGTCGACGTCAAACGGTCCTTGAGCTTCTGAAAGCTCTCCTCGCACTTACTATCCCAGATGAACTGGATTTCCTTCTGAGTCAGGCGAGTCAAAGGCACTACAATCCTGGAGAAGTTCTCCACGAATTTCCTGTAATAGCCTGCCAACCCGAGGAAGCTACAAATCTCCGTGACATTAGCTGGCCTCTTTTAATTTTGGATTGCATATATCTTTGCGGGGTCCACCTTTACCCCTTACCTAGACACCACATGGACAAGGAACTCAACACTCTCCAGCCAGAACTCGCACTTGGAGAATTTGGCATATAACCTGTGCTCCTTGAGAGTCTCCAAAACCGTCCTCAAGTGCTCAGCATGCTCCTCCCTGCTTCTGGAATATATCAAAATATCATCAATAAAAACTATCATAAATTTATCCAAGTATTCCCTGAACACTCGGTTCATCAGGTCCATAAATACTGCAGGTGCATTTGTCAGCCCGAAAGACATACCAGGAACTCATAGTGGCCATACCTCAACCTGAAAGCAGTCTTCGGGATGTCACTATCTCGGATTCTCAACTGATGGTATTCTGACCGCAGGTAAATCTTGGAAAACCACTGAGCCCCCTGAAGCTGATCAAACAAGTCATCAATCTTGGGCATCGGGTAACGATTCTTCACGGTCACCTTATTAAGCCGCCGATAATCATCTGCATGGACCCATCCTTTTTTTTCACGAAGAGCACTAGAGCACCCCAAGGCGAAACACTTGGGCGAATGAAGCGTAACTCAAGCAGCTCTTACAACTGGGACTTCAACTCCCTCAACTCAGCTGGTGCCATCTGATACGACGGAATAGAGATTAGCTTCACCCCAGGCTGCAAAACAATATGGAACTCGATCTCCCTCTCTGGGGGCAAACCTGGCAACTCCTTTGGGAAAACATCAGAGAACCCGCATACCACTGGTGTTGCCTCAATGCCCTTAGCCGCACCTCCGCTCCCCTCTGCCACAGACACAAAGGCCAAAAAAGATTGGCAACCGCCTAGAAGTAGCTTTTGGGCCTTGAGAGCTGAAATGACCACCAACAAATCTCCCATTCCCTCTCCCTAGAAGGTAAATTGGGGCAATCCGGGCTTATTGAAGTTCACAGTCTTAGTCATGCAGTCCAATGAGGTGAAATGGAAAGCCAACCAGTCCATGCCTAGAATCATATCGAGCTCTATGATCAGTAGGAGTGTCAATTCGGCCATCAGGTTAAGGCTGGTGTGTCAGCAAGTTAAGGCTGAGTATTTAAAGTCGGCAGGGTTGCTCCAGAACCTAGAAGTACCAGAGTGGAAATGAGAGAAGATAACCATGGATTTTGTGACAGGATTGCCAAAGTCTGGGGCAATGATTCTATCTGGGTGGTGGTGGATCGACTAACCAAGATGTCATATTTCATACCAGTCAGGATGACCTTTTCAGTCGAGCAGTATGCGAGGTTATTTTTGGACCGGATCGTCGCTTATCATGGTGTTCCTGTTATGATCATCTCAGATCGGGGTACTCAGTTCACAACTCAATTTTGGCAGTCTTTCCAGGAGTTCTTTGAACTCACCCATTATTGTTTTATTTTTTTTTGCAGACCCTGACCGGTCAGGTGGGCTAGAGCACTTGGCACGACTGGAGGGCAGAGGAGCCATATTGATCTCATAGCAGTCCTAGTTAAGGATCGTAGTCGAGTCTTTGGTAGTTCGTCATGCACCTGTGTTTTGGTATTTTGAAGTTGTAGTCCCTTGGGGACGTTCTTATCTTTTATTTCAGATTTCACTTGTAAATGAACCGTTGAACTTGGATTTAATGTTTTCGCACTTTACTATTTTGCTAAAATTACTTCTAATGAAATCTGGTTTGTTTTTTTTTTCATTTAAAATAAAACTCGTTTCATTCTTTCCGCTATGTTTTATTGTTATGAGTTATCATGTGCATGGGTTAGGCTGCGGGGTATAGGCACGTATACCCTTGCCGGTCACGTGACCCTGAGTTGGGGCGTGACAAGATAAGTATGGCAATCTGCGACCTTAGCCCCTTAACAAACCTCTTGACCCTAGTGGTCTCTGTGGCTACCAAAGTGGGATGGTACTTCGAGAGTCGGGTGAACTCCATCTCATACTCCATTACTGACATACTGTCGATATGGCGTAGTAGCTCGAACTCTTTCGCTTGCCTATCCCGAATGCTCAACGACAGGTACTTCTCCACCATAGCAGCTCTGAACTCCTCCTAGGTAGGGGGTAGTGCACCTTGTTGGCCTAAGGTTTTCTACCTTGGTCTTAATCTCGGTTTTGATGATAACAAATATGGAACTAATGTTTCATTGAGAAATCTTTCAGGTTCCATATTGGTTAGCGCACGACGTTCCCGATCGGAAAAATCAAAGAAATTGGAGAAATCGGGAAGGATGCTCGTCGACGTTCGGGATTCTTCGAGAAGTTAGAGTTTAGGTTTATGGTGTCTAGTTTGTGATGTAATCCTCTTTATGATGCAAAGAACCCAAAAACTATACTCGAACCCCAAAACATGAAAACTCGAAAACTGCCCTGAAATTCACTAAGCCTAGGGAGCTCCTTGGAGGGCTATATGACCTAGACATTTTCTTGACACAGAAAATGGCGGTAATTGTTCCTTGGATAGAAACTAGATAACGAGGTATTTTTAAGGATTTTTTTGGAAGCCTTTAGCCTACCCATATTTGACCCGGGAGATTAGGAAATTTTCGTTTTTCGAAATTTGTACTAGACCCTAAAACTAGATTTTGATTCTTAAGGATTTTTTTTATAGATATTTCTATTGAATCCAAATGGGGGGTAATCCTTATATAATATTTATGTTTTAAAATTATTAACTTAAAGTTAGTAAATGTTATATAAGTAGACTTAGCGAAGATGAAACCAAAACGAGCAGAAAAACTCAGCCAAATCAAGCAGTGCAGTGCAGTGCAGTCTACCTAGTTTCGGTCGACCGAATGCTGCCAAAATCTGGCAGTAGGCAATTCAGTCGACCGGTCGGTCAACCGAAGTGTGCCAGAAAATGGCTGTTTGCTTTTAGTCGATCGATTGGTCGAACGATGATCAATCGGACAATCGATCGGTCGATCGATGATCGATCGGTCGATCGATGATCGATCGGTCGATCGATGATCGATCAGACAATTGATTGGTCGATCGACGATCGATCGGACAATCGACTGGGCGTCGCCAACGGGCAAAAATGCACCTGTTGATGAGCCATTTCTTATGGGGGGTTATAAATACCCATCCCAATCTTTCTTCTGGGTCATCATTGATGCTTCCAAGCCTCAAAGAGCCACTCCTTGCATCTCTACAAGAATCCTTGAGCCATCTTTGCAAAGAACCCTAGCTTTGAGCATAGAAACCTTGAGATTGACTTTGAGCTTGCCTTGATTCATCTTCAAGTCATCAAGAGGAGCTAGGATATCTTATTTCAGAGCTAAGTGTGTATTGTTTATTATTTTCTCTCATTATTGTTGTATTTTCTTGTTTATTTCATTGTACTTGAACTTGTGTAAACCTAGGTAGCTAGGTTTGATTGAGTTGGTGGTCGCCTTGGTGTTAAGGCTTAAACCCACCGTGGTAAATGTAGTTTACTAGGATTAGTTGAGTTGTTCTTAGGTTGAGGTGGGAGAGTGCTCTCGGTAGGAAGGTGGGATACTTCCGGGTGTGGAAGTGCCTTCGGTTTGAGAGCGGAGACTTTTCGGTGTAAAGTCCTCATTGTAAAGAAACTAATTAATCTAGTTAAAGTAGTTTGGAAATCCTAAGCGTGGTGCTTAGGTAGTGGAGTAGGTATTGGGGCCGAATCACTATAAATAATTGTGTTAGCATTGTGTTCCTTGCATTTCTTATTTGCTTATCATTTATATATCTTGCTTCCGCTTACTACTCGATTTGTGAATTGCCTAAGTAATCTAAGAAACGATTAAAATCGAATTTAGGCTAATTGATTAGTTAACATACTATTCACCCCCCCTCTAGTGTGCCATTTCACCCAACACACCTGTTGATCTGCGGTCCCTCCAGGTGTGAAGCCAATCCATGGCTGGTCCTCTCAATTGCAACCCGATCATCCGAGCGGTCGTCTCAGAAGAACAACCAAGCTCCATGCACAGCTCATAACAATCCCCAAGGAAACTGATGACCTCCACCTGCTGATCTGTCCCTGTAAACTCTGGTGGTCTGAATTTGACAAAATCTGCATAAGTGGGTGCTCCGGGTACTCTAACCACTGGTGCCACTGGCTCGACCACCTTCGGTACTACAGGTACTGTCAGGACCGATTGTGGCTGCTGCCTCAGTTCTTGCTCCCTGGGGAGAGCCTCAGTCAGCTCAGCCACTTGGGCTTGTAACTGCACAACCATGGGATCCTGTTCCACATCTTCCCGGGCCTCCTGGGCTCTCGCACGACCTCGGCCTCGACGCTCTGTGGACTTACTACCACTACCGCTCCATGCGGCATTAAAAGCCTCCATCAATCTAGAATTACCAAAAAGAAACAACAGATTAGATAATTCAATTCACCCTTAAATCTTAAAGTAAACTTAACCATAAGTCGCGCTGAGGTGCAGACTTAGCCCATTGATCTCATAACACAACCCTACCATATACTAACACGCTAACAATGCCCTATATGGTAACTAGACTGTAGGTCGTAGTAAGACCGAACCACATGCTCTAATACCACATTGTCACGCACCAACTTAGGGTCAGGTGACCGGCCGAGGTATACGTGCCTATACCCCGCAGCCTATCTCATGCACATGCCAACTCATAATAAATCATAGCGGAAAGAATAACAGATTTTATTATGAACGAGAAACCAAAACATATTCCATTTAAGAAGTAAAATTTTTAGCAAAATATTTAAAGTGCGAAAATAAGTAAATCAAAGTTTAACAGTTACTTTAACAAGTGAAATCTGAATGAAAGACACGGATGTCCCCAAGGGACTACAACTCCAAAACACTAATACACAAGTGCATGACAAATCTACCAAAGACTTGACTACGACCCCTAACTAGGACTGCTATGAGATCAATGTGGCTCATCTGCCCTCCAGCTGCACCAAGTGCTCCAGCCCACCTCACTAGTTAGGCTCTGCAAAAAAAAATGGAGAGAAACAATGGGTGAGTTTAAAGGAACTCAGTGAGCGGTTCTAGCAACCCCCACCATAAAAATCAACCACAGAGATATATGAATAAAAGCACCTGTCTCATATAGGGATTATGCAACAAGTGGTATGGCTAGCTAAAAGGTCATCTGGCCATCACATGCCCAAAAGCAAATCTATTCACTTAGCAGTGAAAAACAACAGGCCTCAGTCTATCCATGCCCTAAGGCAATAAATCACACTCAAGGGTTATGAGGATAATCGGGATTGACCCATCCGAGCTTATCCTATAATCATACTCTTAAAGATAGCGTAAGAATAATCAGGATTCACCTATCTGAACTTATTCCAAAAGAAAACTCGAGAACAATCGGGATTCGCCCATCCGAACTTGTTCCACAAGAAACACATGAACAATTGGGATTCGCCCATCCGAACTTGTTCCATAAATAATCGCAAGAATAATCGAGATTCGCCCATCTGAACTTATTCCTTAAACACAGGTTGGGAATTAACCATCCAATCTTCTGGGCCAAGTTCGCAATCCGGCTCGTATCCAAGCCTCTCCGCCATTCATAGAAATATGGCACTAACAAGACCTAAGTCAAATTTATCCTACAGTGTCTTAGGGGTGTCTTTAATGGGAAACGCCGCAACACTCTATGCTCGATCTCGACGACCTAGACCCGTAATATCATCAACTCATGAGGTTTTATTTCATACAGATAAATTATTTTATTGGTTCTTAATAGATTATGCTGCCCCTTGAATTTTAATTATACAATTAAAATTTCCATTGCCGAAATTAGGATTTTGTTTAAGGGGTTTTATTTTCAGTTTACTGTTGAGCCTAAAACGAGTGCATCCAAGCTGAATCTGATTTCCACAGTGTGTCCTATGGTTCCAGACTATATTTTCTGATTAAAATGATAGGTTACACGTCAATGTTAAGTGAACTATACGCATCTCAACAAAGATTACAAAATCAACCTTGAATTAACAATTTCATAATGAAATTCTAGCAAGTTTGAGTTTCAGCATGTCAAGGTAATTAATCCGAAAATCACAGTAATTAAATCCTAAATTACCACCACAACAGATTTGTAACATCAAGATAAATCATACGAAAATTAAATCATCTTCTTTAAATCAAGACTCAAGCTTCAAACCAAGAACCCCAACATGAACATACATGGCATCAAGATTTAATCTTTCCACATGCAAAACATAGATTCATATGCTTGAATTTTATATCTAGATACAAATCATGCATTGGCATCATAGGAACTTAATTAAAATAATTAATCCAAATCCTAGATCTCAAAAACCATCAAGAACTTCTCTTAGGCATTTTAACGAACACCTTGAGGGCAACCCGTCTCCCACCTTGGCCGAGTCTCCCTAGGGTAGTCCTAGGGCTGCCGCACCACAAAGGGGGGTCTTCGGGCTCTTATTTCATGGCAATAAGAAAAATCGACAACAAAACTTCTAGAACCAACAGAAAATTCGACAAGAATTTCTCAATCTTCAACAATGGCTCAAGAACACAAGAAAATTCGAGAAAATGGGGAGGGAAGATCCACTCACTTGATTGGGAAGAAGGAAAGAGGGAAAATTTCCCGATCGGCGGTCTCCGAATCTAGCCACAACAAGGCGGCGACGGCTCGGCTTGCGGTGGCTCCAAGAACCAAAGGGGCGGCGGCTCCTTCCAAGCCGACGGTTTGGCTTCCAAGGGAAAGGAAGGGAGAGGGGGGGGAGAGGGGCTCAGCTTGGCTCCTTTCCTCGGCGGCTGACTCCAAGAGAGGGGAGAGGGGCGACATCTTGGCCGCGGCTCCTCTCTCCTTAAAGGCTTGTGCGGCTCCAATTGGGAGTCGCCTAACCAATGAGAGAGAGAGGAGGGGGGGGGGGGGTTATACGCCCCTCCTCAAACCCTCAAACCACTAACCCCCTTAATAAGCCCGAATCTGCCTCGAGCCCGAATCCAATCCGCTAACCCGCCTTAACTCAATCTAGCCCCATGCTCCACATAAGCATCAAATCACATGCACGCCCATGCAATACAATTTAATAAATTAAGCACATAAAATATAAAATCCACGGTTCAACTTACCCAAGCTCTCAAGCTCGGATTGGATCACGAGTCGACTCGGCTCGAGCTCGAACTAGCTCGCTAGGCTGGCAACACAAAATAAATAACACGAATCAGAAATAATATCTAGGATATTACAATGTCAAAAGGGGGAGAAAAATGTATATAAAAGGGAAGAAAATATAGGAAAATCAAGCATATAGATAGGGAGAGTTTATTTTCATAGATATGCATGTCGATAGGGGGAGAAATCCCTTGGTTGATATCCTTTATGCTTTAATATATATGTATATTTTCTTAAGGATGTTTGTCATCATCAAAAAGGGGGAGATTATTGGTCTAAGGTTTTCAACCTTGGTCTTAATCTCGGTTTTGATGATAACAAATATGGAACTAATGATTTCATGAAGAATTATTTTCAGGTTCCATATCGGTTAGTGCACGACGTCCCCGATCGGAAAAATCGGAGAAATCAATTAGGACGCTCGTCGACGCTTGGGATTCTTTGGGAAGATAGAGTTTAGGTTTAGGGTGTCTAGAATGTGTTGTAAATCCTCATGATGATGCAAAGAAACCCAAAAACCAAACCCGAATCCCAAAACACAAAAACTCAGAAAATTAGAAAATGTCCTGAAATTCACTAAGCCTAGGGAGCTCCTTGGAGGGCTATATAATCTAGATATTTTCTTGGCACCAAAAATATCGTTAATTATTCCTTAGGTAAAAACTAGATAACGAGATATTTTTAAGGATTTTTTGGAAGCCTTTAGCCTACCTAGATTTGACCCGAGAGATTATAAAATTTTTGATTTTTGAAAATTTGTACTAGACCCCAAAAGTTAGATTTTGATTTTTTAGATACTTTTATTGAATCCAAATGGGGGGTAATCCTTATATAACATTTATGTTTTAAAATTATTTAAACTTAATAAATGTTATATAAGTAGACTTAGCGAAGACGAAACCCAAAAATGAACAAACAAGTAGAAAAATCAGCCAAACCAAGCAGTCTGCCCAGGTTCGATCGACCGATTGGTCGACCGGTAGAAGGTGAAGCCAGTTTGATCGACCGACCGGTCAATTGAATGATGCCCAGAATGTGCAGAATGCCTTCGGTCGCTCTGCGATCGCTCGGTCGATCGACCGACGATCGACCGCCAAGAGAACGAGTGTCGCCAACGAGCAAAAATCAGCCCGTTGGGAGACTGTTTTGGCTCTCTCTTCTTGGGGCATATATATACTAGCCCTTGAGTTCCTTCCTCTATCATCTTAACCTTCATTGAATCATCTTTGATCAATCTTAAAGCTTTCATTGAGAGATTCTTCTTAAACCCTAGCTTTGATCCTCAACTACTTGATTGAGCCCGCAAACTTCATCGATTCATCACCTTGAGGCATCAAGAGGACTAGGGAGTTTCTTTTTGAGTTAAGTACTTATTGTTTTGATTTATTGCTCCAATTTTTATTTTATTTTGTTGTTTATTTTGATTGTATATAAAGTGTGTAAACCTAGGTTGCTAGGTTTGATTGAGTTGGTGGTTTCCTTGGTGTTAAGGTTTAAATCCACTATTGTAAACCTAGTTTACTAGGATTAGTTGAGTTGTCCCTTAGGTTGAGGTGGGAAAGTGCTCTCGGTAGGAAGGCGGGATACTTCCGTATGTGAAAGTGCATTCGGTTTGAGATCGGAGACTTTCCGGTGTAAAGTCCTCTTTTTAAGGGAAACAATATAATCTAGTAAATCTAGTTTGGAAATCCTAAGCGTGGTGCTTAGGTAGTGGAGTAGGCATTGGGGCCGAACCACTATAAATAATTGTGTTATCATTGATATATTATTTTGTGTTAATTACTTTATCATTAATTGCTTCCGCATTTAGTCGTTAAATTGTGAATTGCCTAAGTAATTTAAGAAAACATGTAAAATCGAATTTAGTCAACAAGTTTAGTTAGCACACTATTCACCTCCCCCTATTGGCCTATGGTTTTTAACCTTGGTCTTAATCTCGGTATTGATGATAACAAATATAGAACTAATGATTTCATAGAGAATTATTTTCAGGTTCCATATTGGTTAGCGCACGACGTCCACGATCGGAAATATCGAAAAAATCGGAAAATCAGAAGGACGTTGGTCGACGCGCTCGAATTCGTCGGGAAGATAGAGTCTAGGTTTAGGGTGTTTAGATAAATTATAAATCCTCATGATGGTGCAAAGGAACAAAAAAAACACCAATCCCGAACCCCAAAACACGAAAAATTGGAAAATAAAAAAATGACACTGAAATTCACTAAGCCTAGGGAGCTCCTTAGAGGGCTATTTGACCTAGACATTTTCTTGGCACCAAAAATGCTGGTAATTGTTTCTTAGGTAAAAACTAGATAACGATATATTTTTAAGGATTTTTGGAAGCCTTTAGCATACCCATATTTGACCCACGAGATTATAAAATTTTCGTTTTTCAAAAATTTAGACTACACCCCAAAAATTAGATTTTGATTCTTAAGGATTTTGATTTTTTAGATATTTTTATTGAATCCAAATGGGGGGTAATCTTATATAACATTTATGTTTTAAAGTTATTAACTAATTAAGAAATGTTATATAAGAGGACCTAGAGAAGATCGAACCCAAAAACGAACAAACGAGCAGAAAAATTAGCCAAATCAAGTAGTCTGCCCAGTTTCGGTCGACCAGTCGGTTGATCGAATGTTGCCAGAAAAAGTCATGCATTGTACTCCGGCTTTTGATATTTGGGCAACTTTAAACATGTTATATGATTATGCCAAGACCGAAGAGATTGACACTTCTAATGAAGGTAGTGATGACAATGGTCATTCACCTACCACTAATCTTGGTTTTGATGCCCATAGATCTTCTAGTCAAAGGAGTAGCTCCAAGAGCCGAAGAGGGAAGGTAGTGTGTGCGTCATGCATGCAAGGAAAAGGGGCATGTGAAAAAAAATTGCCCTTCCATGAAGAACAAGGCAAAGAAGAGGTCAAACACTTCCACATCATCATCTTATTCGAGTGAAGCATCCTCTTACCAAGGCTATGAAGCTAGTTCAAAAGATTGTCTCATGAATACTAATGATGAGGTACACTCTTCTTCTTCTAGTCATGATAACAAAAAGGGTAGTATTAATTCATCTAGTTCTCATGACATGCTTTATGATGAATTAATGGATGAATATAAAATCATGTCTGCCTTGATGGTTAAAAAGGACAAAGAAAACAAAAAATCAAAGAAGAAAAACTTGACTCTTAGCTCTCATTTACATGATGCTAAACTAGAACATGAGAAGCTAAAAATTTGTGTCTCTAATCCATGCCATGATGTTTTAAGTATTGACACTAAGGATTTGAAAAACAAAAAATACATGTTAAAAAATGAAAATAACACGTTGAAAACTCAATTGCATGCTTTGCATAAATCTATGAATGATTTGAAAAATGAGATGTTGATTTTGAGTATAAAAGTTAATACTTCTTCTCTTAATTCTAAAAATCAAAATGTCTCATTTAGGAAACCATAAAAAAAAAATTTCCTTTAAGAATGCTTATGCTCATCATTATTTTCATGCTATGCATTCTCACATTAGACCTCATGTCCATAAGAATAATGGAAAGAAGAGATTTAATGGACATTGCTTTTGTTGTGGTGTTTATGGGCATGCCATTTATGATTGTGCTTTTAAGATGAATCCAAGTGTGGCAAAGACACTTTGGATTCCTAAGCCCTCTAACCCCCAAGGACCCAAAGCCATTTGGGTACCAAAGATATCATGCTCTTTTGTAAGGGGAGCTACCACACAAGGATGAATGAGAAATGAAATATTGAAGTTGACCTTGGATCCAAATGAGAAATATTCCAAGAGGTTGCAACTTCAAGCTATCATGATGCCATAGGTATGAAAATTGGCATCAAAGACATTGGTATCATATCCTATACCCTCTTGCTTAAATTATAGTTGGAGTTTTGATATATGCTTAATATTAGTAGATTTTCTACTCTTGATAAGTTTCAAAAATATTTTTGATTTTTGATTTCCAGTCTCTTCAGAGACCTATATAGCCTATAACGGGCTCATGCGACCTTGCGATTCTAAATCGTAGGCTCATTGTAGCCTTTCGGTTTTCAGACAAAAGGAAGGGTTGGAGACCTTACTTTTCAAAATTTTATATTTTGAGATCTCTCGATTCATTTTGGTTTCATGACGATTTCATTTTGAAACGAATTTGAAACTATTTAGCAAAGTAGACTTTGATATCGATAATTGATCCCTCTCTTTGCTACTTAGTTTGATAACTTGCTAGTAATTACATTTTCATTATCCTATTAATGAATATTGCTTGCGAGTTATGATAAAATGGAAGGCTATAGAAATTGAAAGAAAAAGACAAGTTTGACAAAATTTCCAAGAATGAGGTATGAGTTTGATTTTGCAAAATTTTAGTGTAACACTTCAATAATTATGCTTCAATGATTTCTCTATGACTCATGATCGATTGTGCATGATAAATGCTTAGAATTTCATGAGAAAGAAAATTTTGATAATTTAGGCAATTTCATGATATTTTGATTAAATGAAATTTGCACTAGGTTGAAATCATCTATTAGAGATTTCATTTTTAAGACTACATCCAATAACATGTTTAGATACATACATGACATGATTGTAGGTGTTTAAACTTGAAAATTCATGTTTAGATGAACAAAGTAAAAACTAATTCACTTTAGGAGCTCTAAACTTGAGAAAGTTTGACCTAAGTCAACATATTGACTTAGACACTTCATTTTTGGACCAAACTTCATAAACATGTTTATGTATATGTATGACTTGTCTCCATGCATTTAGAATAGGGTAACTACCTGAATACATCCTGAACTTTGGACATTTTCTCATTTGTGACCAAATCCGAAATAATACCAAATTACATCCTGAACTTTGACATTGATCTCAATTATAGTCCCGTCATCTCTCCGTCATTTTCCCTGTTAACTGCATGATGTGGCATGCCCATGTGGAATAAAATATTATTATTTTATACTCAGTAACAAAATTAATAAACTATATTTAAAAAAAAAACTTTATTTATTTATTTAAAATATATACATATATATTTTAAAAAATATTTATTTTAAAAAAACTTTATTTACCACGTGGAAGGGTTTTTTTTAAAATATATATATATATATATATTTATGATGTGTAAAAAATAATAATATTTTAAAATGAATTCAATGCTTGAGTAAAATCATTTCTAGGATTGATTTTGATAACTTGAATGACACATGCATCCTATATTGATTTCAATGAAAAATAGATATTTCTAGGATGAAAAAAATAAACTTAGAGAATTCATTTTGAGCTCAAACTTGACACATGCATCTTAAATGATCATTCAACGGTGTTTGGAAAGTTTGAAGCAAAATTGACAACTTTTGTAAAAAATATATGAAAATTACAAAAATGCCCTTGGACTTTCAGGAATTTTATGAATTTATAGAAAACTAATTTTTGACTGATTCTTGAACTTGTAGATTCCTTGAAAAATCTAGTTTGTTCAGTTAAAGCTTCAAAAATTTTCGTTAAGAATATAATTTTATAAGGATTAAAAAGTTTGATTTTTGAAAACTTGAAGTATACGTTGACCTAAGTCAACAAAGTGACTTAGAAACCTCTTTTTAAGGCCAAACTTGATTGATATACTTAGATTCACTCATGTTAGATGTCCAAGTGTCTAAGGTAGAGAAAACATGAGTAGATAGAAAAATTTGGTACTTAGCATTTTCATGTTTTCATGCCTATTTTGAATGAAATCGTGCTAAGTTCATATTTTGATCAAATGACATTCTTTTCACTTCAAACTTGATATACATGTTTTACATGACCATATCTTGGTATTTTGAAAGTTTGAATGAAATATGAAAATGTCATAAAAAATTCACTTATTTACGAAAATGCCATTAAAGTATCACTCTTCTCAAGTTGCTCATTTTTCCGATACCTTGGATTTTCATTGAAATTTTCAAATGAGACTTCAAGTATGATATCATAACTCTATTTTTGGTATCATTCTCACTATTACCTGAGAAAAATCATTTCTAAAATAGTTTTTGATATTTAGACCGATACTTGCAAATATCCATACTTGAGCTTATACATGGTTTATAGACTTGAAACTTATTTATCTTCTAATGCTATCATGTATGACTTAGTCTCTTATTCGATGATTTGTTTTTGTCCCTTGGGTTGGTTGACTTCGTTTTCAAGTCACAACTTTGACCATAGTTGATTTTTCTCGTCCTTTTTGATTGATGTCAAAAGGGGGAGAAAAATATAGGTAAACATGGAAGAAAATATAGGAAAACCATGCATATAGATAGGGGGAGTTTATTTTCATAGATATGCATGTTGATAGGGGGAGAAATCCCACGTTTGATATCATTTGTACTTGAATGATATATTTTCTTAAGGATGTTTGTCATCATCAAAAAAGGGAAGATTGTTGGCCTAAGGTTTTCAACCTTGGTCTTAATCTCGATTTTGATAATAAAAAACATGGAACTAATGATTTCATAGAGAATTATTTTCAGGTTCCATATCGGTTAGCGCACGACGTCCACGATCGAAAATATCAGAGAAATCAGAAATTCAGAAGGACGTTGGTCGACGCGCTCGGATTCATCGGAAAAATAGAGTCTAGGTTTAGGGTGTCTAGATAAATTGTAAATCCTCATGATGGTGCAAAGAAACCCAAAAAAACACCAATCCCGAACCCCAAAATATGAAAAATTGGAAAATCAAAAAATGACCCTGAAATTCACTAAGCCTAGGGAGCTCCTTGGAGGGCTATATGATCTAGATATTATCTTGGCATCAAAAATGTCGAAAATTGTTCCTTAGGTAAAAACTAGATATCGAGATATTTTTAAGGATTTTTGGAAGCCTTTAGCATACCCATATTTGACCCGGGAGATTATAAAATTTCTATTTTTCAAAAATTTGTACTAGACCCCAAAAATTAGATTTTGATTCTTAAGGAATTTTTTATATAGATATTTTTATTGAATCTAAATGCGGGGGTAATCCCTATATAACTTTTATGTTTTAAAGTTATTAACTAAGAAATGTTATATAAGAGGACCTAGCGAAGACCGAACCCAGAAACGAACAAATAAGCAGAAAAATTAGCCAAACCAAGCAGTCTGCCCAGTTTCGGTCGACTAGTCGGTCAACCGATATTGTCAAAAATTGGCAATAGGCATGCGGTTGCTCGGCCGGTCGACCAATGATCGATCGGACCTGCGACCGGACAACAGAAAAAGCTAGTTTTTTAGCCGTTGAGTTGGCTGTTTCATGCCAACTCTTCATGACTTATAAATAGAAGCCAAGAGAGCCTTCCTCAGGTGTTGTTGAGCCTATTGAGACATTCCTTACACCATATAAGCTTTGATTGATCCATCATTTGCAAAAACCCTAGCCTTGAACCTTCTTTCTTGAGTTTTTCTTCAAGCTTTATTTGATTCATCATCAAGGCATCAAGAGGAGCTAGGATTCATTGTGTTGGAGCTAAGTATTTGTGTTGTTGTATTTTTGCTCCATTACTTGTATTTTGGTGTTTATTTCATTGTATTTGAACATGTGTAAACCTAGGTTGCTAGGTTTGATAGATTGGGTGGTTGCCTTTTGTGTTTGAGGCTTAATTCCATCGGTGTCAACGTAGTTTAATAGGATTAGTTGAGTTATCCCTCAGGGTTGAGGTGGAAAAGTGCTCTCGGTAAGAAGGCGGAGACTTCCGAGTGTGGAAGTGCCTTAGTTGAGAGCGAGACTCTTCGGGTCAAAGTCCTCGTTATAAGGGAAATAATATTAATTTAGTAAAGTTTAGTTTGGAAATCCTAAGAGGGATGCTTAGGTAGTGGAGTAGGCATTGGGGCCGAACCACTATAAATAATTGTGTTTGCATTACTTCTACTTGTGTTTACTTCATTATCATATTTACTTTGCTTCCGCTTGCTACTCAACTTGTAATTTGTCTAAGTAACCAAAGAAATAATTAAAACCGGATTTAGGCAAAAAGATTAGTAAACATACTATTCACCCCCCCTCTAATGTAGCCATTTCACTAACAGGGAGTCCCTTCCACTTGACAAGGTACTCCCGCTCTTTGTTGTCATTAGGGAGTTTCACTTTGCGGGCCGCCAAGATCTCCTCTACTCCACGTTGCACCGCCTTGGTTGTGGCAAGTGGACGTTTTGGAATGTTGGGCCCGTCATCGTTCAGATTGGCGTGGTAGGGCTTCAGGTTGCTCACATGGAAGACGAGGTGTATTTTGCACCATACTAGCAGTTGGAGTTGATAGGCCACTATCCCTACCCTTTTGATGATGGGGTAGGGGCCGTCGTGATTGTGTACGAGGCCCTTGTGTATCTTGCATCGAAAGACTGCGAGGGATGTTGGGTGGAGTCTTATCAGTACTTGGTCCCCGACCTTGAATTCCTGATGTCTCCTTCCTTCATCGACCCACTTCTTCATTTTGCGTGCTGCCGATTCGAGAGAGCTCGAGCGATCTCTTGATTTTGTTGCCACTCCTTGGCCATTTGATAAGCAATTGAACTGCTTCCAGTGTAGCAAAGAACTAGTGAGTAGGGCGTGTCTAGTTGTTGTCCCAATAAAATCTCGAAGGGACTCTTGTTGGTTGCGGAGCTCCTCTGCAGATTGTAGGAGAACTGGGCTACATCTAACAGCTTCGTCCAGTCCCTTTGGTTTGATGAGGTTGTAAGCACGTGGAGAAGCATAGTTGAGACCCCAATAATTTGAACACCTTTTCCCAGAATCTGCCAAGAAACTGTGGGTCTCGATTACTGGTGACATTCCTTGGCACGCCCCAAAGTTTCACGACATTCTGCATCATGAGCTTTGCGGCTTTGTTTGTTGTGCAGTGCGAGGGGGCTGCCATAAATGAGGTGTATTTGGAGAAGCGATCCATGACCACCAGGATGGAACCGAACTCCCCCCCTTTGGGTAGACTCGCTATGAAGTCAAGGGGGATGCTTTCCCATGGTCGTTCGGGAATAAGCAGGGGTTCGAGGAGACCCACAGGCTTCTGCCTCTCGATCTTCTCTTGCTGGCAGATCAAGCATGTCTTCACATACTCCTCGACGTCGTCTACCATCTTTGGCCAGTCGAATGCCCTCTCTAGTAGGGCCACTATTTGGTGTATGCAGGGTGCCCTGTCTAGAGAGTATCGTGATACTCCTTTAGCAATTCCCTGCGCAGGCCATCTGCCCTAGGCACATATAGTCGATTTCCTTTGGTGAAGATGAGTCTGTCTCGGGCCCAAAACTTCCTTGTCTCCCCGTCTTTGATCAGCTTGAACAGTGCCTCCGCTTGGGTGTCTTTGAGCAAGCCCATGCTTATCTTCCTACGGAAGTTGGATTGCACTTGACTAATACTACTCCCAGTTTCTCCTTGGACGGCTGCAACCGTTCTATCTTGCGGCTCAGGGCGTCTGCCACCACGTTGGAATGTCCCAACTTGTATTCCAACATCATGTTGAACTCAGCTAAGAAGTCCTGCCATCGCGCTTGCTTCGGCGAGAGCTTCTTCTGAGTCTGAAAGTAACTCGGTGCTATGTTATCCATCTTCACAACAAAGCGTGATGTGAGCAAATAGTTCCTACAAACACAGAGACAATGCATTATTGCCGTCATTTCTTTCTCATGGGAAGGGTATTGTCGCTCTCTGTCGTTCAACTTACGACTCTCAAAAGCAACGGGGTGTCCTTCCTGCATAAGGACACCTCCAATGGCGTAGTCTGAGGCGTCAATGTGGACTTCGAAGGGCTTTCCATGGTCGGGAAGCTTGAGAACTAGTTCCTCGATCACTGCCCACTTCAGGTCTTCAAACACCTCCATGCAAGGTTGGGACCAATGCCATGCCTTTTCTTTCTTGAGCAAGTCCGTCAGTGGAGCTTCTCGCCTTGAGTATCCGACGATGAATCTTCGGTAGTAGTTCACAAAACCAAGGAATGGCCTGAGTTCTGTAACCTATATGGGTGGTTTCCATTCTACCACGGCGCGAACTTTTACATTGTTCATTCGAATTTTTCTACCCCCAACACGGTGTCCCAGAAAATTGATCTCTTCTTGGGCGAAGTAGCACTTCTCCCGTTTCATGAACAAAGTGTTCTCCCAGAGGATCTTGAAGATGATCTTCAAATGTTGAATGTGCTCCTCTAAGGTCCAACTGTAGACCACAATATCGTTCAAGTACACCAGAACGAATTTGTTCAAGTGTTCATGGAATAGTTGATTCATCATGGTGCTAAACATGGCTGGAGCATCCGTGAGGCCGAACGACATCACCAAGAATTTGTAGGCTCCATAGCGCATTACGCAAGTGGTCTTTCCTTCATCTCCTTCGGCAATTCGCACTTGCCAGTATCCAGATCTCAGGTCCAGCTTGGAAAAGTATCTTGATTGGCCAAGTAGGTCGAACAAGTCCATAATGAGTGGAATGAGATACCTGTTCTTCACAGTCACTTTGTTCAAAGCCTGGTAGTCCACACAGAGGCGGAGACTCCCGTCCTTCTTCTTCTGTATTAGCATAGGGGCTCCGAATGGAGCTTTGGAGCTACGGATCAATCCTCCGTCGAGCAGCTCCTTTAGTTGTTTCCGCAATTTTGCCAATTCTGGTGGTGTCATTCAGTAAGGTGGTCGGTATGGGGGCTTAGCCGTAGGTTCCAACTCGATTCGATGATCCATCCCTCTCTTCGGCGATAAATTCTTTGGTGTTGGCTTAAGGGTTTCTCTCAAGCTTCGATCTTCATTTTGATGATAACAAACATATATTTAATCTATGTGTGAAGTTTTGAGTTCAGGTTGAGGTTGTGATAAGCATGCAAACTTCGTTCGGAGAAACGAAATAAACGATCGTCAAGAATCGATAGAAAAAAAACGTCAAAGAAAGGCTCGGGCATAGACTAAGTAGATATCTTGTAATATACCCTTAGGATGATCTTATCCGAAGCCTAATTGTAAAGTTATCCAAGTTAGAACTTGGAAAACTAAACCTATGAAAAAACATGTAACAAATATAAAGAAAAAATCAGCCTCAGCCTGAGTTCGGTCGACTGAACAAGGCAGAAAAATTGGCAGTAGCCTTGTCGGTCGACCGAATGGTCGACCAAATGATGCCACAAAACAGCAGTAGCCACTCAGTCGACTGAAGATGGTGAAAAAATGGCAGAGGGCTATGTCGATCGACCGACCAATGCCAAAAATTGGCAGAAGGTGCTT
Source organism: Canna indica (assembly GCA_034359265.1). NCBI lineage: Eukaryota > Viridiplantae > Streptophyta > Magnoliopsida > Zingiberales > Cannaceae > Canna > Canna indica. Next base: position 52,735,926 of record CP136895.1, on the reverse strand, counting down.
TGGTTGACCAATAGGTCGACCGAATTGCGAATCACTAAACTCGTGACTCATTCGGTCAACCCGTCGGTCTACCAGACAACGCGATTAAAGTAGCGATCGCGATCGATCGATCGGTCGGTTGACCGACGATCGACCGGCAAGCGACCAAACGGCGGAAACGGCTAGTTTTTTGCCCGTGTTCCGCCCGTTGAGCAGCCCGTTCGAATGAGGGGTTATAATTACCCCTCACCTAACTCCTTTAAGACTTCTTAGACACTTAATTGAGCATTAAAATGAGAGATTTGAGCCTTCTTAAGTTTGAATTGTTGCGCCCTGATTCTTCCGTCAACATTCTTCTTCAAGAGCCCATTCTTCCTCAGCTCTGCTACGATTCAAGTTCATCTACTGGCAAGTTTGAGGGTTGAAGGCTTGGGAAAAGAGCATTGGTTCTTCTTTCAATTCTTAGCTCTTTTTCATTGTATTTGAAGAGTTGTTTTAAACTTGTTTTCACCTGTAATAGCTTGCTAGGTGTGCTAGAGAAACACTTAGGGGTAGGCTTTGTAGATTTGTATTTTGCCTAGGTGAATAGAGTTGAGGAATTCTCAAAGAGGTGAGAATTGTGTCCTCAGTTGTATTCAAAGGGAAATAGATGTTCTATAAAGTAGTTGGTTAGAAATCCTTGGTGAGGAGCCAAGGTAGTGGAGTAGGCGGTTGGCCGAACCATTATCTTTCATCGTGTTAGTATTGCCTTGATTGTTTACTTATCGTTGTGCTTGATATTTAATAGCAACATCATTAAGTTATATTTGCATTTGATAGAAGTTGAAATTAAGCAAAAAGGGAAATTGATTAAATAATAAAAGGACACACACTATTCAACCCCCCTTCTAGTGTGGGATTTCATCCAATAATTGGTATCAGAGCTAGGTTGTAGGATAAGATTTAACCATCGTCCCTACAAATTAAGATGTCGAATGAAATCCAACTAGCTTAAGGGTCCTCTACTCATACTCCACCACTATTCGATGGAAACAACTATGCGTACTGGAAGATTCGTATGAATGGCTTCCTACAATCTCTAGCATGGATGTATGGAGGATGATTCAAGTAGAGTATAAGCAACCCACTAAGGACATGGATGAGTAGGACCAAGAAGAAATTAAACTCTTTAATGGTAATGCAAAGGCCGTCAATGCATTATATTGCGACCTATCAATTAATGAGTTCAATAGGATTTCTACTTGTAAGTCCGCATATGAACTGTGGAAGGTCCTAGAGACTACACATGAAGGAACTTCACAAGTAAAGGAATCTAAGATAAACCTACTCATGCATGATTATGAAATGTTTAACATGTTATCGCATGAATCCATTGATGCCATGTATGCTAAATTTCAAAATATTACAAATGGATTAGCTAACCTTGGCAGAGAGATAAGGGAAGAGGAGAAGGTAAGGAAGCTCCTTCGTTCCCTTCCAAAAGGTTGGGAGCCCAAGGTTATAGCAATCATGGAAGTGAAAGACATGAGCACCTTGAAGATCACTGAGCTCATTGGGTTTCCCATGACACATGAGACCCATATGAAGCAATACAAGGAGGAAGATGCCCCTAAAGGCAAGACCATTGCCTTAAAAGTATCACACCGAGTAGAAGAATCCTCATTATCCGAGGAAGAGATGGATGACTTTGAGGAAATGGCGATGTTGGCAAGGAGATTTATGAGCTTCATGAGAGGAGGCATGAGAAAGGGAAGAGGAAGCTACACATGCTACCATTGCAACAAGCCGAGCATCTAAGGAAGGATTGCCCACTTCTCAAGATGGCTTCCACCTCTAACCCTCACAAAAAGGACAAATACAACAACAAGAAGAAGGCAATGATGACTTCGTGGGATGAAAGTGAGGCTTCATCGAGTGAAGAAGACTCAAAGAATGAAAAGACAAATCTTCGCTTGATGGCAAATGATGATGAGGTAAGATTTACTTTTGGTGAGCTTTCTTTTACTCAAGAAGAGCTAGAAAATGAATTTGATCAAATGCATGATAAATTCAATGCTATTAGAAGAAAATTTAAAGAGCTCAAAAAGGACAATAAATCTTTAGAGCTAGAAAATGATAGTTTATTACTTTCATGCAATGCTTTAAGGAAAGAAGTAGATACCCTTAAGGAAGAGAAACATGCCCTAGAAAAGGCTAAGAAGGACTTAGAAAGTGACAACAAAAAATTAGAAGATGAAAATAAGTAATTAAGTGATCAAGTAGAGCATTTGAATGATAGCATGCTAACATTGAAAAAGGAACTTTGCATGCTTAATGAAAAGATGACAACCCTACAAAATGCCATGCCTAAGGTTGTCCATAAAAAGAAATCATCACACTTCCATGCTCACACACATAATAGAAGAAAATTTAATGGAAATTATTTTTCTTGTGGCATATTTGGCCATATGGCTAAGGATTGTGCTTTGAGGAGGAACCCACATGCTAGATTTACTTGGGTTCATAAAATGACTAACACTCAATGACCCAAGAAAATTTGGGTACCTAAAATAGTTTCTTCTCCTTTTGTAGATGGAGAAGTATCCTCAAGCAAGTAGAAGCACTTGGATATTGGATAGTGGTTGCTCGAAGCACATGACGGGTGATATCAACTTATTTGCAACCCTATCAAGCAAAGATGGTGGACATGTAACATTTGGAGACAATGCCAAAGGTAAGATTGTTGGCATTGGTTATATAGGTATTCTTCCTTACCCATGCATTAAGAATATTTTATTAGTTGATGGGTTAAAACATAACTTGATTAGCATATCACAATTGTGTGACAATGGATATGTAATTGTTTTTGAAGCATCTAAATGTATCATTAGGAGTGCACCTTCCAATGACATCATGTTTATTAGAAATGGGCAAGGAAATGTCTACACATTAGATTTAAATGTCTTGCCTAATCCCCATGTTAGATGCTTAGTTGCCATGGAAAATGATTCTTGATTATGGCATAGAAGGCTAGGACATGCTAGCATGAGCCTCATCCAAGAAATATCTAAGAAAGAATTAGTTAAAGGATTGTCCAAGATAAAATTTGAAAAAGACAAACATTGTGATGCATGTCAAATAGGTAAGCAAGTTAAATCCTCATTTCATAGCATTAATCAAGTTAGTACATCTAGAATTCTTGAGCTTGTGCACATGGATCTTTTTGGTCCATGTGATGTAGCTAGTCTAGGTGGAAAACTATATTGCTATGTATTAGTTGATGATTTTTCTAGATTTACATGGGTTTTCTTTTTAGCTAAGAAAAATGAAACTTTTGAGTTTTACAAAAAGTTTACTATGAAAGTTACGAATGAGAAAGAGGTTTCAATTTTAAAAATTAGAAGTGATAATGGAGGAGAGTTTAAAAATGAAAAAAATTCTGAATTTTGTGATGATTTATGTAATAAACATACCTTTTCTTCCCCTAGGATCCCTCAACAAAATGGGGTGGTTGAGAGGAAGAATAGAACCTTACAAGAGATGGCTAGGACCATGCTATGTGAAAATAATTTGCCTAAGTATTTTTGGGCCAAAGCCATAAATACATCTTGTTATGTGCTTAATCGCATTTATTTAGACCTAAAATTAAGAAAACACATTTTGAGCTTTGGAATGGTAAAATCCCAAATGTGGGATATTTTCATATTTTGGATGCAAATGTTTCATCATAAACACTAAGGAGCATTTAGGAAAATTTGATTCTAAATCCGATAAAGGGATTTTCCTAGGTTACTCCATTAATTCTAATGCATATAGAGTATACAATCGTAGAACCATGATTGTTGAAGAATCTATGAATGTCACGTTTAATGAAACTAATGATTCTTCTAGAAATATGAAGATTGTAAATATAGGTGAGGAACTTGAGGACCTCACACTTCATGACAAAGAGGTGGAGGATGAAGATAATGAGGAAATACAACATGAAGAACCATCATCCACAATTCAACCTCAAGTTGAAGATGAGGAAGAAGAAGCTTTACCACCTCTCCCCAAAGGATATCGGTTGATAAGGGATCATCCAATGGATCAAGTCATTAGAAAACCATCAACTGGAGTGGTAACGCGCTCTAAACTCAAGGATATTTGTCAATATGTAGCATTTATATCTCAAGTAGAGCCTAAGAACATAAAGAAAGCAATAGAAGATGAGTTTTGGGTACTAGCTATGCAAGAAGAACTCAACCAATTTGCTAGAAATGATGTATGAGACTTAGTACCTAGACCTAGCGAACAAACTATAATTGGGACTAAATGGGTAGTTAGAAATAAGTTAGATGAAGGAGGATTAGTCATTAGAAATAAAGCTAGGTTAGTGGACAAGGGTACAATCAACAAGAAGGGATAGATTATAATGAAACTTATGCTCCTATAGCTAGATTAGAAGCAATTCGAATGCTTTTGGCATATGCTAGTTTTAAAGGTTTTAAACTTTTTCAAATGGATGTTAAAAGTGCATTCTTAAATGGCTTCATCAATGAAGAAGAATATGTTGAACAACCCCTGGATTTGAAAGTTTTGAGTTTCCAAACCATATTTTCAAACTTAAAAAAGCATTATATGGTTTAAAACAAGCCCCTAGGGCTTGGTATAAAAGGCTTTCAAATTTTTTAATTGAACAAGGTTATAATGTTGGAAAAGCCGATGTTTTACTATTTATTAAATCACCTCGCCCCTCCGCTTGAGAATGTGAAAAGGCCCAATGAACCTAGGGCTCAGCTTTCCCTTCTTCCCAAACCTGACCACCCCTTTCATAGGGGAGACCTTCAAAAAGACTAAATCACCCTCGGTGAATTCCAATTCCCTGGCCTTCTTGTCGGCATATATTTTCTGTCGACTCTGGGCCGCAAGCAATAATTCCTTTATGGCTTTCACCTTCTCTATCGCCTCCTCAACCAGATTAGGACCCACCATGAGTGATTCCTCGGCCTCAAACCAGCCCACCGGAGACCTAGACCGCTGCCCATACAAGGCCTCAAAAGGAGCCATGCCAATGCTACTGTAGTAGCTATTGTTGTAGGTGAACTGTCAGCGATAGTTGCTTTTCCCAATCGTCGGCCATATCTAGGACGCATGCCCTCATCATATCCTCCAAAGTTTGGATGTCCTCTCTGACTGCCCGTCAGTCTGCGGATGGAAAGCTATGCTGAAGCACACCTGAGTACCCAAGGCTTCCTAGAAGGATTGCCAAAATCGGGCTGTGAATTGGGTACCGCGGTCGATATAATCATCACCGGGGTACCATGGTATGCCACAATCCTGTCCAAGAATAGTCGGGCGTATTGTTTCGCAGAGAAGGTAGTCTTCATTGGTATGAAGTGTGCGGTATTAGTTAACCGGTCCACAACCACCCAAATGGAGTCAAAATCGCCTTTTGACTTAGGCAACCTAGTCACTAGGTCCATGGTGATTTTCTCCCACTTCCACTCGGGCACCTCGAGATTTTGCAGTAGTCCCGCGGGCTCGAGGTTTTCGGCCTTCACCTGCGGGCAGACCAGACATTTGGAAACAAACTCTGCTACCTCTCTTTTCATACCCTTCCACCAGAAATGCTGCCTTAAATCCCGGTACATCTTGGTGGCCCCCGGATGCATCGTATAAGTAGAACGATGACCCAGTTCCAGGATTTGCCTAAGCACCTCAGCCATATCTGGCACCACGATCCGGTCTTTGAACCTCAATACACCCTCTGAGTCCAACCTGAATCTGTTCTTTGCATCGCATCTTTGCACCAGATCCTTGGTCAGCGCACAAAAGGCATCCTCTCTCTACGCGGCACGCAGCATGTCCACCAACGTGGATTGTACCCGCAGGTGTGCCACCAATGCACCTGAAGCTGACACTGATAAGGTTGTACCTCCATCTAGGCACAATGCCAACTCTCGAGCTAGAGGCCTCCGCTTAACTTCCAAATGAGCCAAACTGCCCATGGATTTTCTGCTAAGAGCATCTGCTACCACATTTTCTTTCCCCGGATAGTACATAATGGTGCAGTCATAATCCTTTAGGAGCTCCAGCCACCTCCTATGCCTGAGGTTCAACTCCTTTTAGGTAAGCAAGTACTGGAAGCTCTTGTGATCCGTATAGATCTCGCAAGACTCCCCATACAGGTAGTGCCGCCAGAGCTTCAGTGCAAAGACCACTGCTACTAGCTCTAGGTCGTGCGTCAGATAGTTCTTTCCATGATCTTTCAGCTGGCAGGACGCATAAGCTATAAATCTGCCAAACTGCATCAGAACGCAGCCCGGGCCAACCCGAGAGGCATCACAGTAGACTACAAACCCTCCTGAGCCGGAAGGTACAGCCAACACGGGTGCAGATGTCAAACATTCTTTGAGCTTCTGAAAGCTCGCCTCGCACTTGTCATCCCAAATGAACCTGACCTTTTTCTGGGTCAACCAAGTCAAAGGGGCTACAATTCTGGAGAAATTCTCCACAAACTTCTGATAGTACCCGACTAAACCAAGAAAACTACAGATCTCAGTCATGCTAGTCGATCGTTTCCAGTTCTGCACTACTTCTACCTTGGCAGGATCTACCCTTATCCCTTCCTTGGACACTACATGGCCCAAGAACCCTACACTTTCCAACCAAAATTCACACTTGAAAAATTTTGCAAACAAGTGGTGCTCTCTGAGGGTTTCCAGGACCATTCTTAGGTGCTTAGAGTGCTCTTCCTCACTCTTGGAGTAGACCAGAATGTCATCAATGAAGACGATCACAAAGTTGTCCAGGTACTCCTTAAACACTCTGTTTGTTAAGTCCATGAAGGCAGCAGGTGCATTGGTTAGGCTGAAGGACATTACTAGGAACTCGTAGTGACCATAGCGAGTCCTAAAGGTCGTCTTAGGCACATCGCAGTCCTGGATTCTCAACTGATGGTATCCGGGCCTTAGGTCTATCTTTGAAAACCATTGTGCCCCCCTGCAGCTGGTCAAACAGATCGTCTATCCTCGGCAGTGGGTAACGATTCTTGATAGCCATCTTGTTCAGCTGCCTATCGTCGATGCACATGCGCATCGACCCATCCTTCTTCTTCACGAAGAGAATCGGGGCACCCCAGGATGACACGCTCGATCGAATGAAACCCAGGTCTAGCATTTCTTGCAATTGCACCCTTAACTCCTTGAGTTCGGCCAGTGCCATCCTATCAGGTGGAATGGAAATTGGTTTCACCCCGGGCTGCAGATCAATGCAAAAATCAACTTCCCTTCTAGGCGGCAATCCCGACAATTCTTCGAGAAACACGTCAGGGAATTCATAGACCACTGGGGTTTCGCTAACATTCCTTGCCTCACCCCTTTCCTCCTCAGCCATAGATACGAAGGCCAGGAAGGATTGGCAGCCACCCCAAAGCAGCTTAGGAGCCTTTAGGGCTGAGATGACCCCTATTGGCTTGCTCCCTCCCTCCCCTCGGAAGGTGAACTGCGGCAACCCAGGCTTAATAAACATCACAGTTTTAGCTCTACAATCCAACATCGCAAAGTGCTCTGCCAACCAATCTATACCAAGAATGACATCAAGCTCAAGTGTGGGTAGGAGTGTCAGATCCGCACTCAACACATGGCCGCAGATGGGCACTTCACAGCCTTGGTATATTGAATTTGCTAGGATTGCATCTCCCGTAGGTGTTGATACTATCAATGGCCTGTCAAGCATGGAGGGTGCCATTAGCAACTTCGCAGCAAATTTGGCAGACACAAACGAGTGCGTGGCACCCGGATCAAATAAAACATATGCAGCTGACAAACATACTAAAATAGTACCTGCCACCATTGCTATGGACGCCTCTGCCCCATCACGACTCATAGCATATACCCGAGCAGACGGCCTCTCTGAATGACTAGTCTGCAGCCCGTTATTCTGCGTCTGCCCCCTCTGAGCCACTAACCCCACTAACATAGGTGCCTTTCCTTTTGACTGCTCGGACTTCTGACCAACTCTCTCCGGCTACTGCTGCCACATTGCAGCACCTCAACCTTTTGAGAGGCACCTCGTGGCACTAACATGCCACCAGACTTGCATGACATCTCAAAGTCCCGTGTCCGCTTATCGCGAACCCTCATGAATGCCAAAATCACTCGGCCCATGCCAGCCCAACAGAAAACAATACATTAACACGACCCAAACCGGCCCAAACCTAGCAATCATACTAGTCTATCGCTAGAATCTATCTAGCGAGCCTTCTACCAGGGCCCTCTCTGGTTGGGAATAGCCCATCCATCCAAATCCACTCAGGTCTAATGTCAGCGTGGCCCCGCCTCGGGTCTAACGTCAGTGTGGCTCACTAACGCAGTATCAAGACCCAAAATCCACTCGCCGAGTCGGGACCAACTTGCCAAGTCGGCACGCTTCTCGGCCCGGCCATCGCTCATCCACAAGCACAAACACAATCAACATCCATGCACAGTACACACAAGTACGTAAAGAATATTTTTTGCCGACAACCGCGGTACGTGTCTACGCGCCCCCACTCAACCCTCTCTTGGGTCCAATCTCTTGGCTCTATGTTTTATCACCCAAATTACTGTCACTGCCGCTTAGTGCAGCACTGTGAGTCTCCATCACACTAACATAGAGAGAAAAAGGAAACAATTATCTCACTAACATAAATAATTCATTCAACTATAATTTAAATTACTAACCGGATGGTGCGCTGAGTGCAGTAGTGGTTGCCCAATCTCGTAGCATAACTATACCGTATGTCGACGGCTAGCATATGTCTCATACGGTACCCAACACTTAGTCATAGTCAAGACCTAACCTAGTGCTCTGATACCAACTTTGTCACACCCCAACTGAGGGTAGTGTGACTGACCAGGGCCTACATCTTACCCTGTAGCCTACTGTCTACACTGACACATAAGAAATCAGAACATATCAATGAAAAAGAAACCTCAACACAAGCTTTATTTAAAGTTTTTCAAAGTTCACAATATATGTTTTCAAACCAAAGACAAAACCATCATCGGAACAAACTGAACATCTCAAATATCAAAGTTTTACAAACTTTTCCAAAACACAACTATCAGTGCAGAAAAGGAAACAACTACTACGACACTGGACTATGACTCAAGGACGCCGCTACGAGATATGGCACCACCACTTACCCTCCAACTGCACCATGCCGACAAGCCGCAATCACTGCTCATGCTCTGCAAAAACAAAGGAAACAACTATGAGTCCACTTGGGACTCAGTGAGAGGTTCTTTTGAACATCCACATAATCCACAGTTAGTCATGCGTAACATATAAAGCAGCATAGAATATAATCAGGGAGGTAAGTTATATTTTTAGTGTGACTATCGACCCCGTGGGTCATTCTGTATAGACCATATAGGAGAGACTTTCCATAACGGCCTAGCCTTGCCACCTGGCATCCGGCCCTTAAGGCCTACTTATGGTATAAGAATCCCGACTACCACCGGCCTTACCATACAAGGTAGAATCTCACTGGCCGTTCGGCCGCATCATATCAAGATGTAAACAAAAGAAATCCCGGGCATCGACTACGATGGTCCACTAGTCGCCGGACACCATCTATGGTAGGGATAGCTAGTCCCACCCAACTAGGGTCTGACACCTAGCGGGCCGCTGGTGCATCACAAGACCCAATCACTGGCCGAGCTAAGCATTGGTCATTTTCAACCTCCACGCTTCTCGGCGGACCATCTCAAGCACATCACACAGTCAAATATCCTAGGGTTTCCTTATATACACTTCGGGCCATTGCCCATATCCGGCCCTAATTCGGTTTGTAGGGTCAACAAAAAAATGAATACTAGAAGTTCTAGAAGTTGTGTCATTTCCTAGCTAGGTTTCCATATATACAAAGCATCTTGCAACGTCCTACATGTTATCTAGCATTATACGCTACCTTGGGTGAGGAATTCTATGCACCGACCTTGGAGTGCCACCCATGAACATTTTAGGACAGCTTGTATGATTTAAAGAAAAACAAGAATAACTTACAACAACTACTATACATACCTACGAGATTCATCAATAATCATTTATACACTGCATTTAGAATTTATCTCAATAAGAATCAACTTATATAGCATGGTAAGATAACCATAAATTCACAACGCATGAAATACTAAGCATGGTAAAATATTTCATCATTTCAGAAATTAAAGAGGAATGAGCTAAGGATAGTCACTATGCTATCATTCCTATAATTACATGAAACAATAAATTTACTTGCTATAGTTAAGGTTCTTCCTAAGTGTCATCGTGTCTATATTGTTTTAGCATTCTAACCATGGAAATTTCCATCTAAAGCTCTCCCTCTCCCTCCCCTAGGCATGGCTGAGCCTTGGGCAGGTGAACCTTGCTCGGCCATGCCTCTTAGGGTAGGAAAGGAAAAGAAGAATTAATCCCCGACCCTAATTCTTTGTCTCTGCTATATCTTAATTTCATATGGACTAGATTGCCCCTTCCCCTACACCTGGCCGAACCTTTCTCATGAAGTTTAGGGTTCATTCGGCCACACCTATGAGTTCTAGGGAAGACAAGCTCCTTAACACGTGAAATCGACGATTAAGAATGCTCTATTGATGAACTTAAGATCATCTAAGGGCTCTACTTCCGTCAAGGGAATTGGGGAAAATTTTGGCATGACCTTTCCCCTTTTCCCATGATTCGGCAGCCCTAGTATTGGAGAAATCGACGAGGAAAACAAAACGATCCGACAAGGATTGATACAAAACCATGAATACACAACTACGAAACCTCGATTCATCGGAAACTCATGAGAAAACACGATCCTATCACCACTAGGGGTTCCGCTACCCGCCTCCCCCATTCCTTCAAATCTAACCACTCACGTTGATTGAGGAAGATGAAGGATCGGATGATGACAACTTCAAATCTTCCGGTGACGGCGCGAAATCCCAGATCGACCAAAATCCCCTTTTCCTTGCTTCTTCTCCCCCTCTCCTATGCGCTGCCTTGTGCGACTCCAAGATGAGTCGCACGACAGCATGGGTGAGGGATTTTAATATCTCATCTAGCCTTCCATATTGGCACTTGATTCTTACTCAAGACTCGACTAAACCCGAGCTCGACTTGGGTTCGGACTCTACCCGCAACATGAGTCGATTTAAACTCGATTAAGGTATAAATGCATAAAAGGAAAGAGTCATATGCCCAATTAAATTGCATACATCATTAGTCGAGTCATACCTTTTCACTCGAGGCCATCCCGAGACTCGACTCGACTACCCCGGCCGGGTCCGGCGCGCCGCAGCAAAACAATTTTTTTTTTAATATTAGGAAATTTTCTCGGGTCTTACAAGTAGCCACTCGGTCGACCTGTCGGTCGACCGAAGATGGTGAAAAAATGGCAGAGGGCTACGTCGGTCGACAGGTCGGTCGATCGACCAATTCTGCCAAAAATTGGCAGAAGGTGCTTCGCTCGACCGATAGGTCAACCAGATTGCGGATCACTGAACTTGCGAATCATTCGGTCGACCCGTCGGTTGACCAAACATCATGATTAATGCAGCGGTCACGGGTAGTCGATCAGTCGGTCGATCGATGATAGACCGATAAGCGATCGAACGGCGGAAACGACTAGTTTTTCGCCCGTTGAACAACCCATTCGAATGAGGGGTTATAAATACCCCTCACCTAAATCCTTTAAGACTTCTTAGACACTTAATTGAGCATTAAAAGGAGAGATTTGAGCCTTCTTAAGTTTGATTTGCTGCACCCTGATTCTTCCGTCAACATTCTTCTTCAAGCGCCCATTCTTCCTCAACTCTGCTACGATTCAAGTTCATCTACTGGCAAGTTGGAGACTTGAAGGCTTGGGAAAAGAGCATTGGTTCTTCTTTCAATTCTTAGCTCTTTTTCATTGTATTTGAAGAGTTGTTTTAAACTTGTTTTCACCTGTAATAGCTTGCTAGGTGTGCTAGAGAAACACTTAGGGGTAGGCTTTGTAGATTTGTGTTTTGCCTAAGTGAATAGGTTTGAGGAATTCTCAAAGAGGTGAGAATTGTGTCCTCAGTTGTATTCAAAGGGAAACACAAGTTCTATAAAGTAGTTGGTTAGAAATCCTTGGTGAGGAGCCAAGGTAGTGGAGTAGGCGGTTGGCCGAACCACTATATTTCATCGTGTTAGCATTGCCTTGATTGTTTACATATCGTTGTGCTTGATATTTGATAGCAAACATCACTAAGTTATATTTGCAATTGATAGAAGTTGAAATTAAGCAAAAAGGGAAATTGATTAAATAATAAAAGGACACACACTATTCAACCCCTTCTTCTAGTGTGGGATTTCATCCAACATTTGGCAGTTCCGGTGGCATCGCGTCTTCAAACTCGTTGAGTATTCCCGAGACAGCTGTGGGTTCTCATTTCGCCCCATCGAGTGGTCCCTCCAGTTTCACTGCAGCCACCATTGTGAGTTCGCCTCGTCGAACTCCCTTCTTCATTAGTATGGTGAAAAGGAGTTTGTCTCCGCTTCTTGGTGTCGAACGCACCATTGGAACAATGCTAGGGTTGTTCTCCCCCATCAAGCATAAAGTGTCGAGGAAGGGCATTGGCACCACCTTCACCGACTTGAGAAACTCCATCCCCAAGATGATCTGGTAGTCGTCAGGGGGTATTGCCGTCAGGTTGGTTTGGCCCTTCCATCCTCCTATCTTCTGTGAGACGTCTCGTGCGACGTCGTTGATCTCCTGTGCCTCAGAGTTCACCGCCTTGACATGAGTTGAGCTCTTTTCTACCTTGAGCCCTAGTCGCTTTGCTTCTCCTTTGGCGATGAAGTTATGAGTTGCTCCTGAGTCAACCATCACTCGGGTGTTCTTTCCATTGAGCTCGATGTTAATGAACATCAGCTCATGTGCCGCCTTGGGGGGTCCCTTCTTTGGACCTTGCTCCCCCTCTTGAGTCTTGAGAGCATTGAGGAGATGCATTGCCCCCATGTTGGGTCTTCCAGTGTCTTCGTCTTCATTGGAATAGTTCTCTGCGTCGGGGATTGAAGGAAACTTGGCCTTCTCCTTCTTGGCGGTGATGTTGGCTATGTTCTCCGCCATATATTTTGCTATAATGGTGTTCAGTGCTTGCCATTGAGGACATTCCCGGACCACATGGGGTCCTCTGCACAAGAAGCAAATAGGCCTAGTTCTCTGTTGGTTCCCCCTCGGAGGATATTCCCTTTGAGGAGGTCCCTTTGGAGGGTGCTCTCTTTGTGGGTGATCCCTCCATCTCGTATCGCCTGCGATGCCTTTGCCCTTGTAGTTGTCAGACTTTTGGAATCTTGGCCTGTAGGGAGCCACCTTTCTCGTGTTTTCTTCAAGATTATAGTCAGTGAGTCACTTTGCGCCGATCTTCGCTTCCGACAAGGACTTGACATTCCTCCTTGCGAGTTCTTGTTGCGCCCATGCCTTTAGGCCTTCAAGGAAGGTGAATATATAGTTGATCGATCTCGGCCATATCCGGAACATCCAGCATAATGGTTGAGAACTCCTTCACGTACTCTCGAATAGAATTATTGTGACAAAGTTGTCGTAACTTCTGTCGGGCGATTAATTCCACATTCTTGGAGAAAATCTGAGCTTTTAGTTCTCGCTTGAGATCGTCCCAAGTGTCGATCTTTGCATGATCCTTCTAGATTTCATCATATTTGGTCTGCCACCAGAGTTTTGTATCTTCAGACAGATACATGGTTGTAATGGACACTTTCATATCATCGTCGATCGTCCTCGTGACCTTGAAGTACTGCTCCAAGTCGAAGAGGAAGTTCTCCACTGCTTTTGCATCTTGAGCCCCATTGTAAGGCTTTGGTTCAGGTGCTTTGAGATGGTGTTGTGGTATCTCGCATTGTCGGGAGTTGCCACCGCCCGAGTGGATCTCTCGGGTTAGGAATGAAACTGTAGCCCTTAGTTCTGCAATCGCCTCTTGAGTGTCGTCTTGGAGTCCATCTAGCCTTGCCTCTAGAACTTTTTGTGTGCCAGCTAGCTTGCCGACCTGCGAACCCATACCATTCTCAATGACGTTGATTGCCACGTCGTGAGCGGCCACCATTGTTTCCAAGTCTCCAAGCCATTGGACGGTGCGACTTCCCATCCTAGCTTGTTGAGTTTGTGTTGGGTCATCCCCCAACGTTTCCTCCGGAATGGTCGTCACCGCTTGGGCGACGCCACTTGTTTCACCGACTCCTTTGAGAGCCATGCTTGTTCAAGAAAATCTTTCCTCTGAGATTGTCGAGTGCCCCAACGTCGTTTGTCTCTAACGACGAAGGCACGAGCTTGTTGACGGTTTGCGTCGGTTGCTTGCACCAGATTTTTGCGAGCTTGCCTCTCTCTGATACCAACTGTCGCAGACTAACAGTTTTGGGCGAAAAATGTCCGTGCGGCTCCCTTGCTCCCGTGCAAGGGATGAGCCTTAGGCAAAGACCATTTTGCAAATGTCGAAAAGTCGCGAGCTCCCAATTTGTTCGTCTTCAAACCTTTGTGTGCTTGGAGGCAAAAACATTTGGGCCAAATGGCCGATTGTATGGAAAATGCTTACAAATGCTTGAACGAATACAAGAGCGAATGACTAGAGTGTGCCCAGGCTATACCTGGGTACTATACTTGTGGAGCCTAGCCGTTTGTGTCACCCACGGGGTTCCCAAAAGCATGAGGAGCATGACAAGATTTCCTATGGCCGCACACTCCCACCGGCCATGACATGGCTAGGAAACAAGGGGTGTTACCTAGTCGTGCGCGAGAACAGTGGGTGATACGCGAGCGCTATTACAATGCATAATTACATGATCCGCACACCCCAATGGCCATGCCGCGGCTAGCAAACGAGACTTGTTTCCTAGTCGCGGGCAAGAGCAGTGGGCGGTGAGCGAACATTTTACATGGATGCGTATGATGCGACATTTACAATGCAAGTTAGGGACTGTCATGACATATACAGGACTTGACAAACACGAGGGTCCCTAACAATGCGGTCAACACCTGTCACACCCCTGTTAGCTGAAGGGTTCTTCCTTCATGCTTTATTCTCCTCATGATTATTTTGATGATAACAAACCCATTTAACAAGTCTTTGTAGTATGAAAATTGTAGGATCGATGAAAGATATGTCAAGCCTATCGTCTCTCAATCAATCCTCAAAACAGATCAATGCGTGCATCCAAAATGTGGTGGATAGCATGGAGAATCCTTCAAAGCTAAAACACGCTGAAGAACGAAGCCAGAAATCCAAGCGCGAAATGAGGGATCAAAGATAAAAATTTCCAATTTTGATTCGGTCGACTGAATGATAGTATGCATTGGCAGCAGCCAATTCGGTCTACCGAATGTCGTTGAAAGGTGGCAGTAGCCATTCGGTCGACTAGTCAGTCGACCGAAGCAAGTGAAAAATTTCGGCTAACAATGCGTCGATCGACCGGTCGATCGACCAACCGATGCCAAATATTGGTAGAATGCTCATCGGTCGACCGGATGGCAAAAGCGCGAATTGCGGATCTCAGCATCTCTGAGCCGATCAACCGATTGGTCGACCGCACCAAATCCCGCGATAATCGGTCGACCCGTCGATCGATCGAATGGCATATAAAAGCTGGCATCGGTCGACTGATTGGTCGATTGGATTGGAAGTAGACATTTTTTCGTCAACCGGTCGACCCGTTGGTCGACTGATCAAGGGAAAACCTTACAGTAAGCCAGCGGTCGATTGGTCGGTCGACCGATGATTCGACTGGACCATCGATCGGGTGTTTGTAATGATAAAAAATAATCATGTTGACGCCCTATTTCAGCTGGGTTTATAAATACTCCATTCTAATCTTTTTTACGTATCTTCTCTCTCAGATTTTTGATGATAAAAGCTTCAAAGAGTGATTCAATTCCATCATCCAAACCTTCAAAGCGCTAAACGTTCATCAGCTGAGTCTTGTTCACTTGCTGCCCAAGGAGTTTTATTTCAAAGGGTTGATCAAGCTGGTTAAGCGTGAGAAGGAGAGGCGGCTAAGCGTGATAAGCTACTATTCCTCTTCTTGTAACAAGTTTTTATTTCATTTGTTTTTCAACTCTTGTATTTGATTTGTAGGAAGACCAAGATTGTTAGGTCTTGTGTGTGGAAGTGATTTCCTTGTTGTGAGGGAGTAAAGCCACTTGTGTAAACTTAGTTTACTAGGATTAGTTATGTTGTCCCTTAGGGTTGAGGTGGAAGAGTGCTCCCGATAAGAAGGCTGAGACTTCCGGGTGTGAAAGTGCCTTAGGTCAACAGTGTGACTCTTCGAGTCAAAGTCCTCATTGTAAGGGAGACTCGAATTAATCTAGTTAACTTAGTTTGAAAATCCTAAGCGGGGTGCTTAGGTAGTGGAGTAGGCATTGGGGCCGAACCACTATAAATTCGTGTATTTGCATTGATTTACCGATTGTATTAATTGCTTTATTATTTATTGTTTCCACATCAAAATCACTCAATCGTAAATTGCCTAAACAATCTAAGTAAATGATTAAAATCGAATTAGGCTAATAACATTAGAAAACACACTATTCACCCCCCTCCCTCTAGTGTGCCATTTCATACAACAATTGGTATCAGAACGGGTCCGTAGCTTGAGATTTCACCATCTCTTTTACATCTTATCTCGATCTGAAAATGGCACTAGAGACTATAGCATCTTCACCTCCTAGGTTTGATAAGTCTAGCTTTGGTCTTTGGAAGAGTAGAATGTATATTTTTCTAAAGACTCAAGGTTTAGGTGTATTTAACATGGTAAAAATGAAATATATTGAACCTAAGGAAAATATGGATTCATGGACCCAAGAACAAATTAAAATGTTTGAGTTAAATGCTAATGCTACAAATTGCATATTTTGTTCTTTGGAAAATAATGTACTTAAGAAGATCATGCGTTGTACTTCTGCATATGATATTTGGAATACTTTGAACATGCTTTATGATTATGCTAAAACTGAAGAACTCGTTACTCTAAATGAAGGAGACAATGACAATTGTCATGCTCCTATATCTAATGAAGTTCGTGAAGCTTTTAGTGTTTCTAGCCAAAGAAGTAGAAAGAGTCGGAAGAGAAAGGTGATATGTCACCTATGCAATGAGAAAGGGCACGTGAGAAAGAATTGCTCTAGCTTGAAGAACAAGGCAAAACAGAGGTCAAATGCTTCCACTCACTCACTTGCATTAAGTGAGGCATCCTCACACCATGATCACGAAGTCAACATCATGAACGTTGATGAGGAGGTATGTTCTTCCTCTAGTCATGATAACAAAAATAGTAGTATTAATTCATCTAGTTCTCATGATTTCCTTTATGATGAATTAATGGATGAATATAAAAGAATGTATGCATTGCTTGTTAGAAAAGATAAAGAGAATAAAAAATTAAAGAAAGAAAACTTAAATCTTAGTTCTCAATTGCATGATGTAAAATTAGAAAATGAGAAGTTAAAAACTAGTGTCTCAAATTCATGCCATGACACCTTAAGTGTTGGCACTCAAGATTTAAAGACAAAAAATGACATTTTAAAGAAGTAAAATAGCATGTTGAAAACTCAATTGCATGCTTTACATAACTCCATGATTGAATTGAAAAATGAGGTTCTAAACCTAAACAAGAAAGTGAATGAAGTGAAAAATATTTCCTCATTTAAGAATTTTAGTAGAAATGACTTTTCAAAAAAGAATGTTCATGCCAATGTTAAATCTCTTGTTAGACATTCTACTCTTAGACCTCATGATCATAAGAAGAAAAATATTGTGTTTAAGAATGCTTATACTCATCATGTTTCACATGTCAAGCATTCTAATGATAAATAACATGTCCATAGCAAAAATAAAAAATTTAATGGACATTATTTTTGTTGCGGTGTATATGGCATGCTATATATGATTGTGCATTCATGATGAACCCAAGTGGAGTTAAAACACTTTGGGTAGCTAAGCCCTTTAACACTCAAGGACCCAAAGCAATTTGGGTACCAAAGGTCCCATGCTCTTTTGTAGGGGGAGCAACCGCACGAGGGTAAAGGAAAATGAAGAATTGAAGTTGGCCATGGACATCAATAAAGAATCCATATTTGGTTGCAACTTCAAGTCATGAAGATGCCATACGTATAAAAATTGGCATCTAGGTATCTTTGGTATCATCTCCTATACTTACCCGCTTAAATTATAGTTGGAGTTTTGATACATGCTTAATGTTAGTAGATTTTTCAATCTTGATAAGTTTTATCAAAATGATTTTTGATTTTTGATTTCCGGTCTCTTCGGAGACCTATGTGGCCTGTAATGGGCCTAAGCGACCTTGCGGTTTTAAATCGTAGGCTCACTGTAGCCTTTCGGTTTTCAACCAATATGAAGAGTTGGAGATCATGTTTTTGTTAATATTATATTAATGATCTCTTAAAAAATTCATTTTTGGATTCATGATAACTTATTTTGAAACAGGATTCAAACTATTTTGCAAAGTAAATTTTGAAATCGATACTTGATTTTCTCTTTCCTATCTAGTTCGATAACTTGTTAGTAGTCACATTTCCATTATGTTACTAATGAATATTGCTTGCAAGTTATCAAAAATGTGATGGAAGGCTAGTAGAGCAAAACTAAAAGGGGAAATGAAAAGGTTAGAATTTGAAAATTCTCAAGAATGAGGTATGAGTTCAATTTTTGCAAAAATACTCGTATAATAATTGATTATTTATGATTAATGAAGTCTCTTTGCTCATGATTGTCTTTGCTTGATAAATATATGAAAATTCATGAGTAAGTAAATCTTTGATAACTTAGGCAATTTCATATCTTGATTGGATGAAATTTGCTCTAGGTTAGAATTTTCATTAGAGACCTCATTCTCTATTGATTGGCAAACATGTTTTAAATACACACATCACACGAGTCTAGGTTGTTACACTTTATATGACATGAAAACTCATAACTAGATGAACAATGTGATCACTAGATTAGTTCATGAGACTCAAATTGGAAATAATTGACCTAAGTCAACAATCCGACTTAGAAATCTCCTTTTGAGTTTAAATTTTCACAAACATGTTTAAATTCACTCATGTTAGATGTCCAAGTGTCTAAGTTAGAGAAAACATGAGTAGATAGCCAAATTTGATTCTTAGCACTTTCATGGTTTCAAGCATACTTTGATTAAAATTGTGCTAAGCTCATCATATCTTGATTAAACGACATTTATTTCACTTCAAACTTGATAAACAAGTGTTAAATAATCATATCTTGATATCTAGAAAATTTGAGCAAAATCTGAAATCGGTGGATAAATAATTCATATTTATAAAAATGTCACTGAGATCTTGTAGAATTTTTAGAAAGTTGTAGAGATATCCTTTTGAGTGATTCTTGATTCTTTGGAATCCTCAATAGGGTCTAATTTTTGTAAATAAAATTTCAAAAATTTGAATGATCACACCCTCTCAAAAATACTTTTTTCTTAAGGAATAAAAACCAAGGCAGATCGAGCGGTCGATCGACATTCGACCGCCCACTCGACCGGCGGGCGAAAAATAACGCAGATCGCCCATTTCTTCGGCCAGATTTAATCCTGGCCGTTCAAACCGCTTGCTTAAGCCCAAAATTAACTAGGGCTTCCTTGCCCATTCGACCGGTTGCCCTATTCCAAGACTTCTCCTTTCATCTTCTAGGGTTCTACCTCCTCTCCAAGACTCTTCTGCAAGGTAAAAAGCCTTCCTTCATCCATCATTCATGAAGTTGCTCTCGAAAACATGATTTCTTCACTTTTACTCTCACAATGTGTGTGGATTCATACACAAATTTGAATGGTAGTATGCATTGGCAGCAGCCAATTCGGTCGACCGAATGTCGCTGAAAAGTGGCAGTAGCCATTCGGTCGACCGAAGCAGGTGAAAAATTTTGGCTAACGCTGCGTCGATCGATCGACCGATGCCAAATATTGGCAGAATGCTCATCGGTCAACCAGATGGCAAAAATGCGAATCGCGGATCTCAGCATCTCTGAGCCAGTCGACCGATTGGTCGACCGTGCCAAATCTCGCGACAATCGGTTGAGCCATCGATCGATCGAATGGCGTATAAATGCTTGCTTCGGTCGACTGGATTGGAAGTAGACATTTTTCCATCAACCGGTCGACCCGTCGGTCGACCGATCAAGGAAAAACCTTACAGTAAGCCAGCGGTCGATTGGTCGGTCGACCAACGATTCGACCAGACCATCGACCGAGCATCTATAACGGTCAAAAATAATCCCGTTGATGCCCTGTTTCAGCTTGGTTTATAAATACTCCCTTCTAATCTTTTTTATGGATCTTCTCTCTCAGATTTTTGATGGTAAAAGCTTCAAAGAGTGATTCAATTCCATCATCCAAACCTTCAAAGCACTAAACGTTTATTAGCTGAGTCTTGATCCCTTGCTGCCAAAGGAGTTTTATTTCAAAGGGTTGATCAAGCTAGTTAAGCGCGAGAAGAAGAGGCGGTTAAGCGTGATAAGCTACTATTCTTCTTCTTGTAACAAGTTTTTATTTAATTTGTTTTTCAACTCTTGTATTTGATTTGTAGGAAGACCTAGATTGTTAGGTCTTGTGTGTGGAAGTGGTTTCCTTGTTGTGAGGGAGTAAAGTCACTTGTGTAAACTTAGTTTACTAGGATTAGTTAAGTTGTCCCTTAGGGTTGAGGTGGAAGAGTGCTCCTGATAAGAAGACTGAGACTTTCGGGTGTGGAAGGGCCTTAGGTCGAGAGTGCGACTCTTCGAGTCAAAGTCCTCATTGTAAGGGAGACTCGAATTAATCTAGTTAACTTGGTTTGGAAATCCTAAGCGGGGTGCTTAGGTAGTAGAGTAGGCATTGGGGCCGAACCAGTATAAATCCATGTGTTTGCGTTGATTTACCGATTGTATTAATTGCTTTATTATTTATCGCTTTCGCATCAAAATCACTCAATCGTAAATTGCCTAAACAATCTAAGTAAACGATTAAAATCGACTTAGGCTAATAACATTAGAAAACACACTATTCACCCCCCCCCCCCTCTAGTGTGTCGTTTCATACAACAATTGGTATCAAAGCAGGTTCGTAGCTTGAGATTTCACCATCTCTTCTACACCTTATCTCAATCCGAAAATGGCACTAGAGACTATAGCATCTTCACCTCCTAGGTTTGATGAGTCTAACTTTGGTCTTTGGAAGAGTAGAATGTATACTTTCTAAAGATTCAAGGTTTAGGTGTATTTAACATGGTAAAAATGAAATATATTGAACCTAAGGAAAATATGGATTCATGGACCCAAGAACAAATTAAAATATTTGAGTTAAATGCTAAAGCTACAAATTGCATATTTTGTTCTTTGGAAAATAATGTACATGAGAAGATCATGCATTGTACTTCTGCATATGATATCTGGAATACTTTGAACATGCTTTATGATTATGCTAAAACTGAAGAACTCGTTACTCTAAATGAACGAGACGATGACAATTGGCATGCTCCTATATCTAATGATGTTCTTGAAGCTTTTAGTGTTTCTAGCCAAAGAAGTACAAAGAGTCGGAAGAGAAAGGTGATATGTCACCTATGCAATGAGAAAGGGCACGTGAGAAAGAATTGCCCTAGCATGAAGAACAAGGCAAAACGGAGGTCAAATGCTTCCACTCACTCACTTGCATCAGGTAAGCATATAACTCATAAGAATTACCAAACATGCACATTTACCCACACATACGTGATATAGCAACAAATATGCATATACATCAATAATCATATGTAAAGGAATACCAGATATACATAACCACCACCAATCAATATAATGCAATCACTAACATGCGCATCGACCATCAAGCAAGCCACCCGGGTCGGTCGTCAGGGTGGCGTCTGACGAGCTTCCCGGTCCGGGATCCATCAGTCCAATATCCAGGGACCCATTGGTCTAATATTCAGGGACTCGTCAGTCCTACGAGTCAGTCACTGAGCCTAGCACTAGCTTAGCGAGCTTCCCGCCCATGCCACCCCGGGTCGATCGTTAGTGTGGTGGCTGACGAGCTTCCCAGTCCGAAAATCCACCACGGGAGAGAGAACAATCATAACCACACCTAGACACATACATATGCAATTTCATAATATGGAAATAAATACATTCACATATCCAATAATAATGCTCTAGGACCCTCAAGGTCCTTAACACCCCCCTGTTCAGGTATATCATAAATATGCCATGGCCATATCTCAGTCCCTCCATGTCCACATGCCTCACATCATATATCACGTATCCATATGCCATTGTTCTTACATGCTAACATAACCATATGCCTGAATATGTACATGCCATAGATACACATGTCAACATAATCATGTACCACGCACCATAAACACGTGCCATAGATAAATAAATATATCACATAATCAATGCCACAGTAGGCGCATGTCAAGGTACACATCAATATATACATATGTTAGCGAAATTGCCTATCCGAATATAACACAAGAGCGACATATGAACAATAACATATCTAGCATAAGGAAGCGTTTACACATAGCATTAGAATATGACTTAATTACATAGCAAGAGTTAACAAATTAACCATGCGATTCATGACCCTAAATTCATAGGGCCGACCACCCACACTCGGGTATTTCCGAAAGGGAAATTCGGCCCTTACATGCCTCCTATGGTGTGATCTTGATGTAATGTTCCTTCCATGAACCATATGTCTCAAAGTGAACCTGGGTTACATGATTTCCCTAAGTGTAAGTCTCTACCCTTAACCATACTCTAATAACATCTAGATAACCATAAGTGTAAGTCTCAAATCATGATTTCCCTAACATGATTTCCCTAAAGCTCCACTATCACCATTAAAACACTCTTACCCTCTATGCCTTCCCTTCTATCAAGAAACAAATATTAACATCAAGATTACAAGAATCCCCATCAAGAAGTCAAGGAGGAAGGGGTGGCACCTCCAAATTTTGCCATGAGCCATGCGGCCAAGGCAACAAATCCCAATCCAAAAATCCACGATGACAACACATAAATCTGTAATCCTATCATCTGAATTCAACAAGAGAAAAACCACATAAAATTCGACAAATTCCCTTTCATAGGGGCAGCGGCAAGGGGATGAATATGGGAGAAAGAGGTCCAATTCCACTCTCCTTTTGGAAGGAACAGAGAGGGACAAAGAATCTTGTGACCTTTCCATGATCAATGCCGACGAACTCGCGAAATCTAACCTACAATCACCTCCCTCCCTACTCGGCGCCGCCTCTCTCTCTCTCTCTCTCTCCACCTCGGCTAGCGTGCGACTGCTGCCCCAAGCCTCTCTCTCTCTCTCTCTCTCTCTCCACCTCGGTTGGCATGCGGCTACTGCCCCAAGCCCTATGCCCCCAAGTGAACCACATGGATTCACTTAAAACCCCAATTGACCAATATGCCCCCCACTTACGACTCAACTTGTAAAATTCATATCTAATCCATTTTAACTACGAATCGAGTTCTGATCGAACTGTTGGACTCGACTCGAGATCCCCTATTATCATGGCATGCTAAATCACGGAGAAATTATAAATAAAATTTTCCATAATTTTTCCATGTCGAACGTTTACTCGAAATAAATCCCGAAATTTTCCGCTAGCCCGTGTTAACTTGAGCTTACAATCGACCATCAATCCAAGTTTTCGGCCATCCGTAACCATTACCTATGACCCCTAACTTTAGGTGAGGGTTTTCCCTCCCTAAATAGGGTCGCATGCCCTAAAGAGAGTAAAGGGGTTAATCTCCCCTAATTTCCAATTAAACTAACATCTCAAGCATCATAAGAAGGGCAA
Organism: Canna indica; assembly: GCA_034359265.1. Taxonomy (NCBI): domain Eukaryota; kingdom Viridiplantae; phylum Streptophyta; class Magnoliopsida; order Zingiberales; family Cannaceae; genus Canna; species Canna indica. The sequence goes on along the minus strand of CP136895.1, from coordinate 52,712,108 downwards.
TTTTTCAATTTCTTTGAAGAAGAATAACCCCACAACAAAACAGCCCCAAAACCCTACAACTAGGGCTCCCATTTGGCCCTAACCTTCCCTAGGGCTGCCCTACATTATCCGCAACCCAAAATCAGCAACCAAGCAAAGAAAAGCTTCAAGAATCCCTCATAACATCACAATAATTCATAAATTTTAGATTACGATTCATCTACTACGAGAGATCACCCTAGAGAGGGGCAAATCCCTAAAGAATAAAGGCCACTCACCTTGAACAAAGTCCCTATGCGATGTTTCGACGATCTCCGACGAACACATGCCAGATCTCCTCCAATGCCTTAGGCCGCATGCACAAGAAAACTTTCCCAGGCTCACCCCCCTCTTCAAGTAGAAATCCACATAAAATAAGTTATTTCCACTTAAATCGCCAAATGACGACCAAAACACCGTTCACTTAAATTCGCACCCAAACAAGTCCAAAACTCAGTCAAATCGCACCTACCAACTAGTGAAACCCGAATCATTTCAAAAAGCTCAAAATTAACTCAATAACTTAATTTAGCATGCAACACGTGAGTCGTACCTCAGACCGCGATCTCCGGCGATCTCTTCGACTCACTCCAACGTGAAACCTGTGTCTCAACTTGAAATAAAAAATGTTGGCGTAAGGTTTTCAACCTTGACCTTAATCTCAGTTTTGATGATAACAAACATTGAACCAATTAATATTTTCATGGAGAAATATTTTCAGGTTCCAAGTTGGTTAGTGCACGACGTCCCCAATCGGAAAAATTAGAGAAATTAGAGAAATCAGCAATGACGCTCATCGACGCTCGGGATTCTTTGGGAAGATATAGTTTAGGTTTTGGGTGTCTAGAATGATTGTATAATCCTCTCTTATGATGCAAAACAAAAAACCGAAACCCGAACCCCAAAATATGAAAACTCGAAATATTAGAAAACGGCCTAGAAATTCTCTAAGCCTAGGGAGCTCCTTGGAGGGCTATATGACCTACACATTTTCTTGGCACCAAAAGTCTCGGTAATTGTTCCTTAGGTAGAAACAAGTTAACGACATATTTTTAAGGAATTTTTGGAAGCCTTTAACCTATCCATATTTGACCCGGGAGATTATAAAATTCTCGGTTTTCGTAAATTTGTATTAGACCCCAAAAGTTAGATTTTGATTGTTAAGGATTTTGATTTTCTAGATATTTTATTGAATCCAAGTGGGGGTAATTAATCATTATATAACATTTATGTTTCAAAGTTATTTACTTAAAGTTAAGAAATGTTATATAAGACTTAGGGAGACTAGACCTCGCTAAAACTATCCTTAGAGAAGTTTTGGTCGGATGGTCAGTCGAATAGTTGATCGATCGACCATCAACCGATGAGCGACCTGCGAGAGGCAGAAATCCACAGTGTGCGTTCAGTCGATGATCGATCGCTTGTTCGATCGATCGATCGACTGATCTATCGGCGGACGCAACAAATAGTTTTCTATCCGTTACAATGAGCTATTTTAGCCCCATGCTTTGCTTCCTTATAAATACAAGCCTTCCCAGCCTTCCTTAGCAGTTGTTGAACCTATTGAGACATCCCTTGAACCATTCAAGCCTTCATTGAGCCATTTTTTGCAAATACCTAAGCGGTGGTCATTGTAAAGAAACATTCATAATCTAGTAAAGTTAAGTTTGAAAATCCTAAGCAGGGGTGCTTAGGTAGTGGAGTAGGCATTGGGGCCGAACCACTATAAATAAAAGTGTTAGTATTGTTTACTTAGTGTATTGAATTACTTGTTGTTTATCTTGCTTCCGTATTTATCATCCTATTGTGAATTGCCTAAGTAATTGAAGAAATGAATAAAATCGGATTTAGGCTAAAGTTTAGAGAACACACTATTCACCCATCTTCTAATGTAGGCCATCCCACCAACAAAAAATACGGGCATGGGTTTTACAATCTTCCCACCTTAAGAAAAATTCATCCTCGAATTTTAAGATAGATTATGGGTACTTTTCTCGCTTATTGTGCTCAACCTCTGAAGTAGCCTCCTATCTTGAGTGGTGCTCCCACCGCACCTTTACCAACAGAACATCTTTGGACCTCAGTTTCCTCATCTGGTGATCCCAAATTTCAATGGGTCTCTCCTCACAAGATACGACCGCATCGACCTCCACTACAGTGGGCTCTTAAACATGAGACTCATCTTTGATGTATCTTTTAAGCAAAGACATATGGAACACTGGGTGCTCTTTATTCACACTGGGAGGCAAGGCCAACTCATAGGCTACCGCTCCTCTCCGTTTAAGAATAGGGAATAGTTCGATAAATTTGAGACTCAATTTTCCCTTCTTCCCAAACCTCACTACCCCTTCATGAGGGATACTTTCAGGAATGCTATGTCTCCCTCCGCAAACTCCACATCTTGGGCCTTTTTGTCAGCATACATCTTCTAGCGACCCTGAACTGCCAGGAGTCTTTAATATGCTTAATCTTTTTCATCGCATCCTGTACCATATATGGCCCCAATATCTGTGATGACCTAGCCTCAAACCATCCTACTGGGATATGCATCTACGCCCATACATGGCCTCAAATGGAGCCATCCCGATGATGCTCTGGTAGCTATTATTATAGATAGACTCTACTAGAGGTAGGTGTCTCTCCCATTAATCCTCCAAATCCAGTAGACAAGCTCGCAACATATCCTCTAAGGTCCGAATAGTCCTCTCCGATTGCCCATCTGTCTGCAAATGAAAGGCAGTGCTAAACCTGACCTGGGTACCCAAAACCTCGGTCTGAAAATCTAGCTATGAACTGGGTACCGCGATCGGAGATGATCATGTCTGGGATCCCATGGTATGCGACAATCCGATCCAAGAACAGTCTGGCGTACTACTCAATAATAAAGGTCGTCTTGACCAAAACAAAGTGTATCGACTTTGTCAAACTATCTACGATTACCCAAATAGAATCATTTCCTTTCCTAGACCTTGGCAATCTTGTCACCAATCCATTGTGATCTTTTCCCTTTTCCACTCCGGCACCTCCAAATTCTGTAGCAACTAGGGTTGTTCATGGGTATGGGCCAGGTAATCGGGTCAGTTCGGGTCAAACCCGACCAAACCTGATTTCAATTGGGTCGGGTATCGGGTTTCATGTTTTGAAACCCAATTACCCGATACCCGACCCGATTACCCAATGAAAATAATATAAAATTATTTTTTAAAATATTTTTAATTACATATTACCTATTTTATATTTATTTACTTATATTTTATTAGTTACATGTTCACTAATACCCCAAATCCAATCCTGATTCCCCTTATTCCCTTAAGCCCTAACTTTTTTCTCCTGTGCCCTTCTCCTCTCGCTTCCTTCCCCGATCGCGAACCAGGTGGAACCGTGGAACAGCTGACGACGGTATGTGAGTTGGGACTCGACAGTGTGCAGGGGCTGCAATCACTCCTCCTTCAGGCCTACCAGCGGGTGGTAGCCTTCCCCTTGTGTGAACAACCCTAGCAGCGGCCTTCCCCTCGCGTAGTCGCACTCGCGCTCCTCCAGTCCTCCTGGCCTTCTCCATTCTCTCACCGAGCTACTGTATCAGTGTGCAGCCTTCTCCATTGTCCTCACCTAGTCACCGAGCAGCCTTCTCGCCGGTTCCTCTATTCACACTTCACATGTAATGTTGTTATGGCATTAGATGGAGTTGTTAAGTTTAATGCTTCACAACAGGATAAAACTAATGCAATCTTATTGCTTGTGTGCAGCCTTCTCCATTGCCCTCACCTAGTCGCCGAGCAGTAGGTTCCTTGTTCACAGGTATTACACTATTACTACTGAATCCTTTTAGAGTTTTAATTCATTAGGGTTTTAGTTCAGTTTCAATTCACAAATTTTTTTCTGTAAATTGTGTTGGTAAAACTGCTACTATAGAGCAATGTGAATTGAAGTGTTAGCTGCTTGGTTAAATTTATTTGTTTTAATTCACAATTTTTCAGTTTCAATTCACAATTCACAATTTCATATATCATATAAATTCCTTGTTTAGCTATCTGGTTAAATTTATTTGATTTTTCACCCAGAGCAATGTTAATATATATCAGGTTATATATATGTATGGCTAAACTCCTTGCTGAAACATGTATTTATATATACATTAGGCTATTTTGAAGGGATATTACTTATGTTGTTTGAGTCTCATGCTTCTTCTTTTTTCTTGGCTAAAATGCTAAATGACAAAGGAAAATGAACTTGGAACTAGTGGTATCAAAATACTAGTAGTGGAACTGAAGTTGGAAGTTCTCCCACTTCAACAAGTAGGGATATGCAACCAGAGACTCCATCGCAAGCTCCATTAGGACCACCACAAGATCCAACACAAGTTGGAATTCCGAAAATTGCATCACAAGAAAAAGATTCTCAATCATTACCAAAAGAGGTATTGAAAAGAAAACCAACTAGAGCTCCTTCTAATGCTTGGAATCATTTTACTAGGGAAAATGATAGGGTTGTATGCAATTATTGTAAGAAAACATATGCTTGTAATGCTGCTTATCATGGAACCACAAATTTGTTAAAACATTTGAGGACGTGTGAGAAAAATCCAAATAGGAAAATTGATAAGAAACAGAAAATAATTGTTCTTGGCAAGCAATGCAAGGGTGATCCTGATACTATTGTTAGTATGAAACTTGCTGAATTTAATCAAGAAAAGTCTCGGGCTACACTTGTCAAGATGATAATTGTTGACGAAATTCCTTTTAGATTTGTTGAGAATCATAGATTTAAAGATTTCATATTAGAGATTCAACCAAGATTTAAAATTCCTTCTTGTATCACTATTGCTAGAGACTGCATGAAATTGTTTAAAGAGGAGAAAGAGAAATTGAAAAGCATATTGTCTAAGAATCATCAAATGATTTTACTTACTACTGATACTTGGACTTCAATTCGGAATATGAATTATATGTATGTAACTGCTCATTATGTTGATAACGAGTGGGAATTAAATAAGAAAATCTTGAGTTTTGGTTTGATTGCTGATCACAAAGGTGAAATCATAGGGAAAGCTTTAGAAAAATTCTTGAAAGATTAGGGAATTTTAAAAGTTTGTTGTGTTACCGTCGATAATGCAATTGCATATTTAGTTAGTGGCATGACTTATTGGAATGATGTTACTTTGCTAAATGAAGAGTACATGCATTTGGGATGTTGTGCACATATTTTGAACTTAATTGTTAGTGACTGGTTGAAGGAATTTGATAATTTTGTTAGTAAGATAAGAACTTCTTGTAAGTTTGTTAAGTCATCTCCAGCTAGATTAGCTACTTTCAAGAGGTGTGTAGAAGAGGCAAACATAACTAGTAAGACAATACTTACACTTGATGTGCCAACCAGGTGGAATTCGACTTATATGATGTTAGATGTTAGATGTCGCTGAAAAATTTGAAAAATCATTCATGCGCCTTGAATTTGAGGATCATTCTTATATGATAGCTCTTGAGAATGAAGGAGGACCTCCTACTTTTGGTGATTGGAGTCGTGCACATGTCTTTCTAAGGTTTTTTAAAGTTTTTTATGATGCGACCCTTTCTTTTTCTAGATCATTGCATGTCACATCTAACACGTTCTTCCATAAGCTGTGTGAGATTCAAAAGCTATTAACAAAGTGGATGGTTGACAAGATGAATTTAGATTGAAAGTGAAGAAAAAGCAAGGTGAGGTGAAAAGAAATGAGTTGGAAAGATACTTGGAGGATGATGTTGAAGGCAGCTTTGATGGATTTGATATATTGAAATGGTGGAAAATGTAAAAAGCAAACTACCATGTTCTCTCTTGTAAGGCTAGGGACATATTGGCTATTTCAATTTCTACTGTATCATCGGAGTCTGCATTTAGCACCGGAGGTCGAGTTCTTGATCCATTTCGTAGTTCCTTACATCCTTCTACTGTTGAGGCTTTGGTTTGCACTCAGAATTGGTTGAGAATTTCTTCTAAACAAATTGAAATACAAGCTGCATTAGATTTAGTTGAGAAGATAGAATCAAGTATAAACACTAAAGTTCAAATCTATAAGTTTTTTTTACTTATTGTTATAACTTTTATTGTTCTTCTCACTTTTACTATTTTATTGTTAGAGTTGTTGGAAATTCAGAATTAAGCATTTTATATGATTCAAGCGATGTTTTGAAGTTGAAGCTTTAAAGGTAACATATTAACATTATTTGTTTAATAATATAATATAAAAATATTCTAACATTTTGTTTGAATTATTGCAGGTTCATATGAAGCTTTTGGTTTATCAGTTTATGCATTTAGGAGTTTTCTTTCTTAAGTTCTATGTGTGTATAGGACAATTTAGTTGGTTCTACTTATCATTATGATAAGTTTATTTTGTTGGTTGTTGCCACTTTAATTACTTTTGTTGGTTGTGTCAATTGTTCTGTCAATTTTTTTGGTATACTTGGAGAATGATTTATTAGCTACTTAGTTGTGTCAATTGCATTTGTAAAGCTGGTATAATGTAGTTTCAACTAGGTTGTTGGTATAATGCAGTTTCATGTTTTCCATGTTTCAATAATTCTTTTCATTTCCAGCTTCAACCAATCACTTTTCGCTTGGATTTGAAACTAGCAAGGGAACTATAGATACATATGCTCAGTCACCTTTGATTTCAGAAGCTAGTTATTTGGTGAAGGAGGTGGACAGAACAAAAGATGTCATTTTGTCACCTGAAACTCTGACAACTATCCAGGGAATTTCTTACCTTTATTTAATCTTGTCTTTTGTCTTTTGGTTGTATATGTTGCTAGTGCATGGTGGCTTTTTAACAAACTATGTTATCACGAATCTCACTTATGTAAATGTTCTGATCAGAATTAGGTATATTGTGGATGCTATGAGATGGTTAATTTAATCAAACAATATGATGGTATGTACTATGTTGTAGAATATGGTAAAGTTTGCAAGCTAAATAAATCTTTGTATGGCTTGAAACAAGCTTCGAGGCAATAGAACACAAGGCTAACTATCAAATTACAAATTTATGAGTTTCAACAATATGTTAGTGATAGTTGTCTTTTTACTTTTAATAAAGGATATGTCTTCCTTGCTTTACTGGTATATGTAGATGATATACTCATCACGTGGAATTCTAGTAATGATATTGACAAAGTGCAGGACTTTTGGGAGCTAAATCAGCCTCTACACCCTTAGAGAAGGGTCTCAAACTTTCAGCTGATCAAGGTCAACAGTTATCATGTGAAAAGGCACAAGATTATCATACAATGGTGGGAAAGCTTTTATATTTGGGATTCACTAGAGCAGATTTGACCTATGCAACTCAGCAGTTAAGTCAATTTGTTCATTCACCTACAAATATACATTTGAAGGCACTTCTTCATGTTCTTCAGTACCTAAAAGGGTGTCCTTCTATGAGCTTATTTTTTCCAGCATCAAATAGCATGTCACTTGAAGCTTATTGAGATGCTGATTGGGCTTCATGTTCTGATACTCGAAGATCATTAACAGGATATTGTGTTTTTCTAGGATCAGACCTTATTTCCTAGAAAACTAAGAAACATACCACAGTCTCCAAGTCTTCTGCTGAAGCAGAATATAGAAGCATGGCCATGACTGTTTGTGAGTTGAAGTGGATTTCTTACTTACTAAGGGACTTTCAGATAAATTTTCCTATTCCTATTCCTCTGTATTGTGATAACCAGGCAGCATTACACATTGCAGCCAATCCAGTCTTCCATGAACGTACTAAACTTCTTGACATTGATTGTCACATTGTTAGAGAACAACTTAAAGAAGGTTTTATTCAACCACAGCATGTTCTATCTTCTTCTCAGCTTGCAGATTCTTTTACCAAGTCACCAAGTGCTCCAATGTTTCATCGATTGATGTTCAAGTTGGGTCTTTTTGATTGCTACCAGACCTCAACTTGAGGGGAGGATGTAGAATATTTGATACATAGCTTTGTTATAGTTCTGTTTACTATTTTAACTCAAATAGTTAACTGATAGTTAATGTTGTCAGTAATGGCAAAGTTGTAATTCCCTTTCTTTTCTTCCCTTTAGAAGAGTGTGTATATAAACAGTGTGAGGTTATCTTCTTCAATAGATTGCCAACACATGTTTTAGAATGGAAAACTCCTTATGAAATTTTGTTTCAGATAGAGCCAGATTATAAAGTCTTGAAAAGTTTTGGATGTCTTTGCTATTCAACCGTTGTTGTACCACATAAAGATAAATTTGAAACTAGAGCACATCAATGTGTGTTTCTAGGACTCTCACCAAGACAAAAGGGATATAAACTCTATGATATGGATATAAAGAAAATCATAGTATCAAGAGATGTAAAGTTTCATGAACATGTTTTCCCTTATCTTGAAAATTTTTATATTACTACATCATTACCATTACCAATTATACTAGTTTCAGAAATTGTGACGCTTTTGAACAGTTGGATTTGCCAAATACCTCTGCATTTGCCAATGGTGATAATTATGATGCCATTGTTGATGAACCTCCTCCTCCTGGACTGGATGACTATTCACCCATGGTTCTTCAAAAAACTAAATTTTGTCCTCTAAAGATGATCAAGCATATTCCTCTTAAATTGGATTCCACTAATCAACTTTATAAGAAAGGGAGCCAAAAAGACTTGCATCTTATATATTCTTTATCTTTTCTACAAGACTACATAGTCTACGTATCTACATCTATTGGTTTTTGTACATCTTCAATCCTCTTCCTTTTTTTTAAAAAAAAATAGTTAACTGGGTTGATTTGGATTTCTTTTTTGCCAATGCACTTCTTCTAAATTTTTTTTCCATCAGTATTTGATTTCAATTTTTTTTCATTTTCACTTGGAATTGCACCTGCACTTCTTCTAAATTTCACTTGCTCCTTCTCTGACTACAGCCATGGAAATCAACTAGGCTCACCAGAACCGGAGTTGCTCCGTCGCTGGCAGCACTAGCGGCCCCATCATCAAGATGTTGGTCCGCAGCCTCTCACCGGCGATGCCCATCAAGTCTAGATGGTGGAGAGATGAAAGATGGCAGGAAAGAAGAAGGGAGGAGAGAGAGGGTGAGGGGTGAGACCCGGGTTAATATTAAAAAGTAATCTTATGTGTATGGAGCTGACATGGCGAGTGAAATTTTTAAAATTATTTTTGGATCACCACGTCAGCAAAATAATGACCGTACTCACAGTGCACAGACGAAGGGCCATTATTGAAATAAATTCGAAAGTTCTTATATACAATTGAGACCAATCAAAGGATTGGCCAAAATTGAAAATTTCATAAAAGTTGAGGCAATTTTTGTCTAATAACCCTTTAATGAATGGAAGCAGATTGCATAAATGGATAATGTTGTATTGTTATTGACTGTATCAAAGCCCTAATCGGGTAACCCGACTACCCGACCCGACCCGACCCGACCCGACCCTACCCGACCCGACTTAGGTTGGGTCGGGTCGGCTCGGGCCGGGTTTGACAGATAAAAACTTCGAAACCCGACCTGACTATTTTTGTTTGGGTTGGGACCATTTTTCCTCTAAACCCGACCCGACCCAACCCGTGAACCTACCTAAGGGTCTCCAAGACCACCCTCAAGTGCTCACTATGCTCTTCGCTGCTCTTGGAATACACCACTGTGGCCATGCTACAGGGGGGGCTAGGTATACTACTTTTCAACATGGAAGACAGATACGATCCTTACCTTAGCAGTGAGAAAGAGAAGGACGGGGAGAGAAAGGATTGAACAGATGAGTGCTAACCACAAGTCGATATTGAAACGGAACTCCTATGCCCTCAAGCTATTTTTCGATCTTTTGAGAGGACCAAATGACCTATGAGACCCATGAAACTCGCGATTTTGGCTCATAAAGAAAGAGGCCGTGAAGAACGTTTGACTCACTACAAGAGTCAGAATTGACTACTCTATGAAATGGATTTGCGCCTTCTATTAAAAGATAGATCAAAGAGGATAGGCCGGAGCTTTTGGAATTGTATTTTTGCACGTGCCTTCAACTATGTCACAGATAAGAGAGTCCTCGTGTTGGTGTTGGAAAGAACCCACATACCCACTTTCTTTCCCCCACCCCATTACTGAGGTGGGCCTCGCCTTGGAATTGAAGGCTACAATATAAGAGAATAGGTTTTGCAAGAATGTCTTCAAAAGCATAGACATAGTCAATGACCATTATGGGTACCCAAACGCGTCTTTTTCTAGTCATAATATGACCTTCCCATGCTCCTGACCCAGGGGATTCAATCGTGATTCTCTGGTTAGAAAATGGCCACTGGAAGCAATCTCTCACATAGTGCACTAATGATTGACTAAGTAGCCGGATCAATACTGATTGACGACTAAAGAAATAGCCAGAAGCAAGCCCACATTCAATTGGGGGATCTCACAGGGTCGGGCCCCCCTGAACCTCATGCCACCCCTATCCTAAAATATGATATATGAATACAACGATGAATTTATCTAGATATTCCTTGAACACTCGGTACATCAAATTCATGAAAGCTGTCGGTGCATTTGTCAACCCGAAGGACATGACCAAGAACTCATAATTGCCATATCTCGTCCTGAATGTTGTCTTGGGCACATCTTGGTCCCAGATCCTCAACTGGTGATGATTGAACTGCAAGTCAATCTTGGAGAACCACTGTTCCTCTTGCAGCTGATCAAATAGATCGTCAATCCTCGGCAGTGGGTAATGATTCTTGATCGTCACCTTGTTCAACTGCCTACAATCAATGCGCATGCACATGGACCCATCCTTCTTCTTGACGAACAACACTAGTGCTCCCCATTGAGACACACTCGGGCAAATGAAGTTCAAATCCATCAACTCCTGCAGTTGAGCCTTAAACTCTCTCAATTCTGTCGGTGCCATCTAATATGAGGGAATCGAATATCAGTTTCACCCTGGCTGCAAATTAATGTACAACTCAATCTCCCGCTCAGGCGATAGCCCCAAAAGCTCATTTGGAAAGACATCGAGAAACTCACTGACAATCGACGTCTCCTCTATTTTTCTGGCCTCCTTCTCAGCCACATATACAAAAGCCAAAAATGACTAGCAATCCCCGACAAGTAACTTTCGAGCTTTAAGAGCTGAAATGATCCTTAGTGAATCTCCCATTCCCTCATCTTGGAAGGTAAACTATGGTAGCTCGGGCTTATTAAAAGTGACAACCTTCGCTCTACAATCCACTGATGCATAATGAGTCAATAACCAATCCATCCCTAAAATCACACCAATTCGGCCTCAAGCAAGTGTCCGCACATTGACACATCACAAACTAGAAAGGCCACCTCCGCTAGGAGGGCATCGCCCGTAGGTGTCGACACCACTAAGGGTGTCTCAAGCATACTCTCCTTCGTACCCATCTGGGAAGCAAACAAAGAGGAAACAAATGAGTGCGTAGCACCCAGATCAAATAATACGAATGCCATAAAAGAGCATAGTGCTAAAGTACCTGGCACAACTGCCTTGCATGCCTCCGCACCCTCTTGTGTTAGAGCAAACACATGCGCTGGGGCCTTCCTCGAACCAATGGTGTGTTGCCCTCTGCTCTGAGTATGACCTCTTTGTGCCACCAAAGCTGCAAATATCAGTGCTTTCCCCCGAGAGGGTGCTAGCCTCACACTAACACCCCTCAGACAGTCTCTCACAAAATGTCTAGTTTGACCACAACAAAATAAACACCGGTGCACCCGAAATATGGCCCTCGATGCCTCCTCCCGCAATGGCCACACAGTGGGACCTCTACCCTCTACTGGGATGCTGATGATACGACCTGCTGCCCAAATTCGGGTCTTGAGTGACCCCTGAAACTACTTTGTCCTCGACCAGGCTATCGAAAAACTCCGACATGGGATCCTTCTGAATGTGCCTGCCTATCTCCAGGCCCTCGAAACTTGAACCTCTTCATAGGAGGCCCATCACGGCGCTCATCAGGTACTATGGTCTCCTTTCGCATAGCCTCGGCTACCACCTGAGCGAAAGTGGTGTTATTAATGTAATGTACCAACTTGCCAATGTCCACCCTGAGTCCCTCCACAAAATGTCGCACCTGTGCTGCCTCAGTCGACACAATCAACGGGTTGTACCTGGACAATTTGGTGAACTCAAGCTCATACTGATGTACAGTCATGCTCCCGATTTGTCTAAGCTGCTCAAACTCCTTCGCATGTTTGTCATGAATGTTGTAGGGCAAATATTGCTCTATAAGTGTGCCCTTAAACTCCTACCAACTAACTAGGCAAGCCCCCCCCCCCCTTCCACACGTGGAGCCACTCCTTTGTTGTCCCCCGCAACTTAACCCCACCATCTAAGCTGTCGTCACGGTAGTGCACCCTAGTACCTCACATAGCTCGAAATAGTCACTCAAAAAATTGGTGACCTCCACCTTCGGGTATGTGCCCATGAACTCAGGTGGTCTCAGCCTAGCAAAATCCACATAGGGCACTTCGCCCTCAACCAACTTCCACTATCATCACTACAGGTGGAGCGGACCTCGCTACTACATGATCAATCTGTACTAGAGGGGTCGGCGGGAGAGGCTGATCAAGCTGTCTCATCTCCCACTCACGACGAGTTTGGGATTAGGGTTTATAATTGGATTTCGGGTATGGGTTAATTATAAATTCAATATCAATAACTAAACCCAGTGTTTGACACAACAATGAAAGAAAAAAAATATATCGACCAAATTGATATTTTTAATGTTTGAAGGTCCAATTGATAAAAACAAAAAAATTCATATGCTAAATTAAAATTAATTCTTTGATAAAATTTAAATTTTGTTGAGCTGGCAACAAGTAATTTACATATCTCTGAGAAAACAACATTACATATCTCTGATAAATATAATCTTATAAATATAGAAAAATATGAGACTAATTTACACTAATCTCTCCTATTAATTCAAATGGTTTAATATTAGTTTAGTAGCCTTAGGTAATATATCAAATTAGAAACATACAGTTTGTATATATTGATAGAAGCCCAATTTGAGTGTTGTCCAGTCACAAAAAAAAGCCCGAATCCATTTTTTTGTTAGCCGGTGGCTGGTCTCCAGGCTTGTAGTTGCAACAAAATAAATATTCCTATTCTTTTTTTCCAGAAGTATACATTAATATTCATTTACTTAATTTTAATTTTTTGTTTTTTTTGTTTTTTTTTTAATATTGAGTCAATAAACATATTTAGGAATTCAAGTGGTGGTGCAGGGAATTCTTGTAATACTATTTCTTCTCACTACAACCATCACTGTAGAAGTCCTTTTAGTGCACAATTTTGATGGTGGGAAGAAAAGAAAGAAAAAACTTGTAATTTTTCTTAGTGCAACAACTGGATGATACCTAGAATCACCATGAATCATTGTCACTCTTGTCACTCTTCTTTTTAGCTTTCCTTTGTGTAAGAATCTTCATATATGTCAGTTACTGACTTGCCCTCTTTCTTGTCTTTTTGGTTGGTAAAATAAGAAAAACAAATGAATTTTCCATCTCTCTCTCTCTCATGATTGCCATGATGCACCAGTTTAATCTTCTCCTAATTAGGTATCTCAAAGACAAGTGATGGGATTTCCTATTTGTCCTGTACTGATGTGTAAGTAGACATGCATAGTTAATTGCTCTAAATAATGAGAAGACTCAATAATTGTAATGAATAACATCAACTATATAATAATACTAAAGAAACCAAATATGTTGCCAAGTGTGCCAATAGGATCTCACAAAGTGTCCCAAGGATGATGTGGACTTGTCAGACAGGTGTCAATACTCAGACTCGCAAGGTGACACCATATGGAAGTGACACCTGTCATTTTCTGCAGAAAGGTCTTAAGGTCCAAAGCAGCAATCATCTTCATAACAAATAAATAACTCAAAGTCATGAATGAAGATGTATAGTGAACCTCAATAAGGAACTAATTAAAGGAATTGATCTTTCCCTAGCTAAGAAAAGCCTGCAAGAAATGGAGACATCCAATCTACCTTGAGGCTCAATTAGGTATGTTTGATGATTTGCCATTGGTTGATCAATCAAGTCATGCTTCAGAGTTGATGCCATAATTCCCATAACAAAAAGTTGATACTTAATTGTGCAGTTTGTCTCTAGTATATAAATGACTAGATACAAATACTAAGTGCAATGGATCAGCTAAGTTTTATTTCTATAAGTTAACACTATAGTTAATTAAGGAGTGATTTAAGTTTAGAATGTTATAATGTTCAGACACTTTTAATTCTAATGTTAGTATTGATCATTTTCTATCCATTTAATTTACGATTGATCTGCCTTGTAGCATTATAACTTTGTCACTTATTTGAGAAGCAAAACCAAACCAAAGAATTTTTGGTGGATGCGGATGTGTTAGCTAGCTCAATGGCTCACAATGTTTTTATCTTACAAACTATGCAAATAAAATAGTTCATCAATATTTAGGTATGATCTATTAGAGGAGTGCTCAAACCTGCTTTTGCACTACATTAATTATCATTTGTGGTGTTACACCCCACTTAGGTTTATCCCTAGATAAGGAACCTCACCAAGGAGAAGTGCAACTAGCAACAGAACAACAACATAATAAGATGGACTGAAATTAAATTACAATCAGATTCCAAATCAAAGGTGCAACAAGATAACAAATGATAAAAGTTCAACAATCCATTTAGAAACAATGAAATCCAAAGTCTAGCCAAAGAGTCAAACAAGTTCAAAGTTAATAGAGTGAACATTTCAACTAATAAAATAGGAAACTAAGATAAAGTACGAAAGACGTCTCCTCCTCCAAAACTCTAGCTACCCCATAAGGAAAAGTCGTCATACCTGAGGATATGAGGCAAAAACAACAAACATTAGCATAAGGCTGAGTAGGATTGCAACAAGATGCTATGATGCCATGTATACAATGAAAGATATGATTCAATAATTTATTTAATACTCCTACACCAACAACTATGTCAACTATTCTCTACATAGATATCTGGTCATAGACCTAATCAAGAGCGTAGTGGATATTGGGTTTCCCCCGCACTCTCACACCCCGAGAGTGGCACCTCAAGCCCACTCCAGCTAGAGATGCGACTATCCAAAAATGGTAGTCCACCGACGTCTAACACCTCGACGCCGCACACACACCCATGTGGTAAATAGGTGATCACCGGTGTCACTTGTCCTATACCTTGGGCAATATATCAACAGTGTCCAGGGCTATCGCCCAACAGTAGATCAACTATGCATCATGTCAACAACTACACTACTACAACTCAACTAATATAATGCTAGTAGACATGTCATCATGTATGAATTAAATATATAAACAACAGCATAGGGCATGCAACGTCTGTACTAGCATCCTCAACTAATATGCATATAAAAATATCGTGCTGGCAACATGTATCAACAAAATATGAATAAAGAGCTTCAACGCCAGTAAGTATGAATTTTCAACGGAATAGAACAACAAGATATATTTCGACATAGGGTAACAACTGATTTAGGATGAGATTCACCTTATCAACTAACATATCAACCAAACAACTCGGGTTGAAACCATGAAAACCGATAAAATAATATTTGTCAACTTGGCACACAAAACGAGGCAATAAGTGCATACTATTTTCAACATTCGAAAGTCAAACGATGAAACTGACCCCACCAATGAATTCGGGATGTCGAGTAGATACAAAATCATATATAATATGACTAATTTTACTAACTTAAAGACCATTAAGTAAATAACAATAAAATACCTTAAATACAACCTGGCGGGACTCCTCGAAATAGTGTTGGTCGGCACTATTGCCGACGGCAACAAGTCGAGAACGAAGAAGCTGACAACAAAAATGATGATGAACGACAAGATTCAATCACAAAACGACATATCCGATCGTGTACTGTGATTGTCTCCTCGCCGACGGCTCGGACCGTGAGTAGTCCCCTGGAAAGTTCGCCGAAAAACACAAGATTCGACAATAATATTTTTTAATCAGAAATTTACAAAAGCAAGCACGCGTCAGATCTCGAAAAACCACAAAATGATTTCAGATCCACAAATCGACAAAGGATCTAGGCGAATCTCATCCTAAACCGAGGTTATCCTACACGAAATGGAAAGGAGTAGGATATGGATCCTACCTAACAACTCCTCCGAACTTCAATTCACTGGAGTCTTCTACTGCCGCCGCACGCTCATCTGTCGGCCGCTGCTGCTACAGGGTTCGAGAGAGAGAGAGAGAGAGAAGAATTAGAGAGGGGATTATGGTTAATTAAATAGGATTAAGCACTTTTGCAAAAAGACCCCTTTAAAAAAATATTTACAATAAGGCCCTAAATTTTTCAACGTATAACATGTGGGGTCAAGCTATCAAGGTTGATTTAACCGAGGTGCAAGGTGAGCCTATGAGGAACAATATCCCCAAGACCAAGTTTTTTTATTAAAGAAAAGTGAGGCTGAAGCCACATACTATATTTCAAAAGGGTTGAAATGGTATAAAGTCAAACAATTGGGCCTCAAAGAGCCCAAAAATGAAAAAGTAAAAAACGAGCAAGTCTCAGGGAGCGGGAGGCTATCAAAGCATTCTCAGTCTCAACCAAAAAGAAGAGCTCAAACGAACGATACACGACACATCAGAGGGGCAGTCACAAAAGATGTAGTTGTTTCGCGTCGCCCAAAGGCACCAGCACCAAATCATGGAGATTGTTGTTCGCTTCGAGTTCCAACGTGAACTTCGCCATCCGTATCCGAGATATCCAGGAAAGGATTGCTTCCCATGTATTGCAGGAAGAAAATCCAACCTAGCTCAGTCGTAGCGCAACAGGCCGCCTGAGGAGGTGATCAACCGATTCGGGTGCAGAGAGACAGAAGACACAGGAAGGGTGTCTTCTAAAGTCGTACCATGCTTGATCAAGCAATCCATTGCTTGGAGCCTACCTCGGAGAATGAGCCAAAGGAGCACCTTCATTTTAACTTGGCCTTTGCCCTTTCGTTGCGACCGTCCAAAACACCGTGGTCAACCAGCCGTGTAAACAATAAAGCGGTCGAGAACTTGCATGCCCGACGGGTATCAACGCCAAACAATTCGATCATTCGATGTTCCCAACCTCACGTTGCCAATAAGAGCAAGTAACTGATCTATGCCCAACTATGAATGGGGATAAGAGCAAGACCAAGCTAGATTAAAGCTTTAATATGAATGGGGATCCATGCCCAAGTATGATGACATTTGGGAAGCTAGGTAGGTATAACTCGTGAGTTGAAGAAATATAATTCATGAGTTAGGTGCTATTTAGAAGGGAGTGTCAAATTTAGGTTTGATTCAATTAGATCTAAATTAGTTTAGTTATCAATTTAAGAAAATAATTTGGGTTGAATATGATGATCTTTATATTAATTTTCATGAATTAGATATGATTTGATTTATTTATAAATTGATTGAGATCATAGAAAAAATATTTATAATTATAATTTTGCTACTATATTTTGATATTTCGAAATCGGCAATCTCAAAACCACAAAAGACATCATTTTATTGTTTCAATTTTGTTAAAAGAATAGTTCCATAGATATTCGTCGTCATTATGATTTCGATTCAGTTTTATGAAATTGTGGAATCAAACATATTTTTGTAAGTAGTTTTAATTGCAGTGGAATTTAAATTACAAAAATAAACTTGATTTTGCTGTGTAAATTGTTACTATCCGCTTGAAAGGGTAACTGATCCATCAACTTCATAGGCTAACATATTGACATAATTAAAATGCTTAAACTGAAATTGATGATAGCACATCAATCAAGTTTTATAAGCCAACACCAAATTTAATATACTCTCAATGGGACTAAACTAGGGCGTTACATGAACATGTTTAAATCCTAATTTTCTTAGATACAATGAAGTAACCTTACCTTATCAACCTTAGAAAGTCTGCAACAAAGAAATATTTTGTCACCCTAGAGAAGTCTAGAAATGATTGACCACCACCCATATTATCATGCCTAGGCTGAATGCCTCTCATCATGGTTGTCCTTCTTGTGGGGAGGGTACCAAATCCCAGCCTTCCCAGTGTTCCTCCACAACTTGTGGGGCTTCATTTTTTGTAAGCATTTCAAGTCATGGACAAATACAAACAAAGCACTCAGTGGCAGCACATAGTGTGCAGGGGGGGATGAAGAGAGAATGGGGACTTGAGCAAAAGTCCATCAGATAGTTTGATGTTTGGCAAAAGTCCACACAAGGAAATAAAAAGTTCCTCTAGTCCATTACAGCTGTTGTCATTCCAAGCATCATAACAAGAAGAAGATGGAGTGTGGCCCCCCAAAAGCTATCTCTCAAACACACAAGTAGTCAATCATTGTTTCAGGAGGCCCACAGCTATCATCAGCATGTAGTGCAATTTCTGATTCCAAAGCACATTGAAGCTGTCATTTGTTCCCTCATAGACAGTGAAAGAGGAAGCAAGAATAGGCTTGTGGACTATTTCTATTACTCAAAAGTGGCACTTGAGTTGAGGCAGATTGGAGTTCTGTTTCTTTCTATATGAACAAAATTTGCCAAATTAGAACTCTAAATATCAAGTTAATTAAATGCTTCACTCTTTCACTTTCAAACCCTAATTTAATCATTTATATTCATTTTTTAACCCACACCAGGTGTGCAACAAGATGATGGAGATAGATAGACATAAACAAATTCAGGCATCATGGATTGTGATATATGCTTCATTTTCTTCTAAAACCAACAAATTAAGTCTCTCCATCACCTTTTGTCTTGAATTCTAGAGCATCTTCCTCTTTCGTTATCAGAGGTTGGAGTTCTTGCTATTTTATGAACCTGAATAGATTTAGAGAATTTCTTTGTACTAGTTAATGAAGGTCAGATTTAATGCAAAGGAAGAAGCAAAGTAATGGAAGGGAAGAGTTGCAGAGAAAAGCAGTGATAGCAGCAAGGAATGGCATCCCCTAGCTGTTATGGAATCAAATGCAGAAACCCATTTAGAGCATGCTTGAATTGAGCTTTCATATTGTGTGTGTGTGTGTTGGTATTTTAATGTTGTCATTGTCATGCTTTCAATCCAGACCTTCCAAGTAGCTTAAAGTGGTTCACCCTGTTGGATTCCCACACCTGTTCTCTCCTTTCCCTAATTCAGCTCAGCACCTTTTTCTTCTCCTCTTCCTTTTGCAACCCACCATGGCTCACACCTCACCATTTCTAATTCTTCCACCACTGAAAAGCTACTGTTTGCTACTATATAGAGAGTATTGGCATTTGCATAACACCAGCTTTTCCTTTATTATAATATGAGATTTTGATCATTATTTTTTGATAAGATATTCCACTGTGGTAGGATAATATGCTTTCCACGATGATCATCTGTGACGTCAAGAAAAATGCCATTGTTCAAAGTCAAATTTTACTCTGCCATGCATGATCATCTTTCACCATTTAAAATAGTTGAAAGTTGTAAAAACACTATTTTAATGCATTAATTGCTCACAACATCAAAGTATTGCTTGTTCATTTCGTCAAGAAGAAGCTAAGTGAAGCCATTGGCCATGTTGGAAGAAGAATCTGAATCTTTTTGAACGAATTGGAGGACAGAATATGTATGCCTGCCTTTTAGTATGTTGTTTTCTAGTGTTGCCAATCCATTGGCTTGGAACTTTCCAAAGTTGTTCCTTTTGCTTGTAGACGCAATTTGTTTTCTTCTTCTTGTTGGCATGGAATTGTTTGTATTGCATAAACTTATCATTCCACATTACTTGAATGCTTAAGTGGACTTTATTTAGTGCATAAAGTACATGCTCGAGATATAATGATGTGTTGGGTACACCATTTGATACAAGTTTATTGCTTTCGGCTATTTGCATTTATAGGACCATCTCACTAATTATATTGATAAAGCCAATACTTTCTTCTTTATCTAACCTTTCTGGTGTGATAAAAAGATAGATAGATTTGGAAAATGACAATTCGCAATTTGTAAGTCATTTAAAATTTATACAAA
This sequence comes from Canna indica, assembly GCA_034359265.1. Classification (NCBI taxonomy): domain Eukaryota; kingdom Viridiplantae; phylum Streptophyta; class Magnoliopsida; order Zingiberales; family Cannaceae; genus Canna; species Canna indica. The sequence goes on along the minus strand of CP136895.1, from coordinate 52,692,069 downwards.
AAATATATTCAAATTTAATATATCACTACCAGAATAACGAGCATCAGCAACAGCCAGCAACGGCTGCACCCGTTGCAGAAGATCGCGTACCTGATAACTTAACAACAGATCTGCAACGGTCGCTCACGCCGTTGTTAATGATATTATCAGCAACGGTTCCGCAACGAGTTTTACCCGTTGTTGATACATCATCAACCACGTTGCTGCTGTTGCTACTACTTTTATCAACAATGGTTCTGCAACGACGCGTGGACTGTTGCGGATATTGTCATAAGCAACGACCCTCACGTCGTTGCAAAGCCTTTGCTGAAAGGCTATTTCTAAGTCGTTGTTGTTGTTCATCAGCAACGACTTTAAGTTTGCGACCCAGGTATTACTAACCTGATACATAACTCACACACTCATAAACACATTCATTCAAATACACATATATTCACACACACATCACAGATACACTCAGATATACGTCAAAATAATTATACTTATAATTATAATTATACACAATTGTATAAAAAATATACAAAGTCAAAAGTATCATATCAACACGATATGAATCAATATATCAAGTCACAAAAAAAGTAACTCTATCCAAGTAACAAGTATATATAATAAGTCAATATCCAAGTCAATCAAGTCATAAAACAATAAAAGCTCACTACGACGGTGGAGGAAGGTCGGGATCATACGGCGGGGTCTGGAGTGCTTAAGTGTACACCAGCGTGGACTGAGTCGATGACGACGGATCTAAGTGTACACCGCTGAACTGACCTGTCATCTGTCTCAACATGGTATACATCTCAGCCATCATCTCACTATGTCGTGTGACCGTCTCCTCTAGTGTCGATATCCTCCTGTTCTAATCATTAATCCTAGAGGTGGAGGGCCGCTCACCGACTACCGGAGGGGTCGATGCCCCAAGTGGCCCGAGCACGGCTCGCGCATGGCCACTATCACCAAAGCCATAGACGCGGCCGTGGTCCCAGCCTCGACCCACGCTCCCGCGTCAAAGTCTTCGGGGGTGCTCTCGCGCTTTGTCACCGTCTGAGTGTAGGTCTCCTACACGAGTTTAGTTTTTGTTTCATATTTTTCCTAAAACTTAAATTATAAATAAATAATGCATAATTGAAACAAATATGCTTACCATGATGACTATAGCGTGGGTGTCGATGTACTCCCCCGCCCTATGCCCTCTACGGTGAGTCCGCTCAAACACCTCCATCGGGAAGGGTCGCTGGATAGTCCCGTCATCCATCACTGTCGTCTATATTTACAAAACAAATACATTAATTAGTACACAGAGTTACAAATAAAATATATAATTCAAAATAAGGTATAATACTTACCATGCGTCTCGCGTGCACGACAAATGAAACAGAGCCGCCAGTGTGACGCGCTCCTCCCGCCGACATGCGATTTCTAGCTGTGGTCCGTGATACCTCCTGCCACCGCTCGGTCGACCATATCGACACGAGCTGATCCCAAATATCTGGAGTAATCCAATCGGGGTTGTATTCTCGAGTCTCCGCTATAGTAGTGGCCCCATCTCGGGCCATCGCTTGTGCCTGGGCCTACCCTAGTTGGCGGTTGTACCTCTACCGAGAAATGGTCTCCCACGCATTGTAAATGAATGGCCTCTGTTCCTCTGTCCAAGTATAGCGAGCCTGCAAAACAATAATATCAGTACTAATACTAATCAAGCTGATTAAAAATTTTAAATACATGTGTATAAAAATTTTAAATACGTACCTCAAACTCACGCTAGAGAATGTCCACGTGCTCAAGGGGCACGTGAGACCAAGTGGGCCAGGCCCCATGCATATATCGTCGGATTATCCCCGATATAGTCCTAGGGACATCCTCCTGCTCGAACCTGCACAACCAAAATATTAGGGTTATTAACACTAATCACATTGAAATAGTGAAAGGTATTTTTAAAAATGTATATATATCATATATCTTTTAGGTAAGTAAAATTTTTAATGTAATTCTTAAAATATCATTATTCATAGTTGTTAGAATCGTGCGATTCATGATTCGATTCGTGCGATTTGATACGATCCAATGAGTCAACGATTCAATTTTTACTATGAATCGTAAATGATTGTGAATCGAGCGATTCCGTATGATTCACGATTCGATATGATTCACGATTCAAAATAATTTCAAAATTTTCATGTAATGACAATTCTATGCGCGCAATTCTATGGTTAAATAGTCTGAACTTCAAAATTCATCCATCTTGCACGGTCTCAATTTATGGCATGACAAAATTGGGCAAAATCAAGCCATGCCATAGGGTCTTTGCTAGGCAGAACGAGAGCTAATGCATTGTATGTGCAGAATGCATAATTTTCATAGATCATGGCCACAATTTTAGTCATTTTCTCTCACCCAACCTACTCAAATAAGAGTGACATCCATTTCAACCATGGGGAACCCCTCCCGATGATAGGGGGTATGGTTGTTTAGTATAGTAGTTGTTTATAATTTCATGAGGTAGTTTAATCTAAAACTTCTCTAGACTGTGTATAAGAGTGCAATGACTTGTTTTTCTTACTAATGTAGCCGCAAAGAAAGCTCTCCATCACTTGTTATTCATTTTCGTCTTCTTTAGTGCAATCAAAGGTCAATTGTGACCAGTATCTTACTTGCAAAACATACGTGGTTTCATGAATTAATTATCCCATGGAATACGGTTGAAACACGATTATATTTTGAAAAGAGTTATCCTTTTGTGTGAAGGGCAAGGGAGTCGCTTAGGTTTTCTAGTGTGCAAAGGCTTGCCCTGTGACTAAATGAAACAATCCTACTTGGTTCAGTTTTGAATTTAAACCAACTTTTGAATAGCCCTATATCAAACTTACACGATGATTTATGTCAAGGTTTTAATATAAGAACTTTAATTAAATTAAATATATAAAAAATTAAGGATCAAACGGTTCAAATTATCATTGTCATACAGATTGTTTATAGGAATTTTTTTTTTAATCTTTTAGTTTTCAGAAAATAATAATTAATGGGTTACAAGTATAAATTAAAACATGTTTTTATTTAAGCTAGTCCTGGTCTTATTCTATGATTGAGCCCAGCAATAATTAATCATCGACAGCTCATTTCAAAATAACAACTTCAAGTCTTCAATGGTAGAATTATACAGCCAAAATATTTCTCATTCAATAAACTTCTATGTAACAGCTGCTAATTTCAGAACAAGATGGGCTTCTTATTTTTCTTTTCCAGAAATGAAAAAAAAAGCATTTAATCATCTCGAAGGAATAAAGCCATCCTTCATGTATATATATGTCGGCATCTTAAAATTGACCTGATATATTACATGTTTTTGTGTAAATAGTCTTAATCTATTTTATTTGCATGTTTTCCCATTATTATTTTTCGAAGAAAATGTTTTCCCATGAAAATCAACAAATACTTTTTTTTTTCTTTTTGGCTATTTTCCAGCTATACCAATTTTTGTCTTTAGGTTTCAACCTTAGTCTTAATCTCGGTTTTGATGATAACAAACATGGGACTAATGATTTCACTGAGTATATCTTCAGATTTCATATCAGTAGCGTTCGATGTCCTCGATCGGAAAAATCGGAGAAATCGATAAATCGGAAGGACATTGATCGTCGCGCTCGGGTTCGTCGCGGAAACTTCTCGAAGATCATTGAGTGCACCAAAGTCGCATCGGACAAGCTCAAAGATCACATGGAAAGCTCTCCGAGATGATGCTCGCTGAAAACCGGAACCCGGAAACGAAGTGCGGAAGAAAATAGGCTAAAAAATAAATCTCAGCCTATGTTCGGTTGACCGAATAGGGTAAGAAATATGGCACCAGCCATTTCGGTCGATCGGTCGGTCGATCGAACACTGCCGAAAATAGGCAGTGGGCACTTCGGTCGACCAGTCGGTCGACCGACAGAGGCTGGTTTTGGGCAGTAGCCCTAGCGGTCAACCGATCGGTCGATCGGAGTAAAAAATCGCGCAGCGTGCAATCTTGGCTTCCCAGTGTCGGTCGACCGGATTGAGGGAATGAACTGTCGCATCTGGGCGGTCAACCCGTCGGTCGATTGACCACAGACAGAAGTGCAGCGGTCGAATGATCGGTCGGTCGACCGACCTATCGACCGGCGGCTTGCAACGGATAGAAAACTATCCGTTGAGCTGTCGTTTCTTCAGAAGCGTATAAATACACCCTTATATGATTCATTTATTCTTCTTCCTTGTCAATTATAGATTTTATGAGCCATTAAAAGGAAGATTTAAGCCTTCCAAGTGATTGATTGAAGCACACCCATTCTTCTGTCGAGTTCATCTTCAAGCGCCAACTGCTACTCAATTCGGGTGTTGATTCAAGCTCTATTTCTTGACGAGTTGAAGAATTGAAGGATTGCAAAAGAGCGTTTAACATTGGTTTCATTCTAAGCTCTTTTCAATTGTAATTTTATCTGTTATTTGAACTATTTTTTATTTGTGCGTGTGAAGACCAGGTGTTTGATCTTGTGGGTATAAGTGGTTACCTAGTGTTAGGTGCAAAGCCACTTTTGTAAAATTAGTTGTTACTAGGATTAGTTCTTGTTGTCCCTTAGGGTTGAGGTGGAAGAGTGCTCTCGATAAGAAGGCGGAGACTTCCGGGTGTGGAAGTACCTTAGGTCGAGAGTGAGACTCTTCGAGTGAAAAGTTCTCTATGTAAGGGAAACTCTAATTAATCTAGTAAATCTAGTTTGGAAATCCTAAGTGGGGTGCTTAGGTAGTGGAGTAGGCATTGGGGCTGAACCACTATAAATCATCTGTGTTTGCATTGCTTTTAATTGTTTGTTTTATTTGCTTGATTATTTATCGCTTCCGCATCCAATCGTAAAATCGCAAATTGCCTAACGTTTTAAGAAAACGATTAAAATTAGATTTAGGTTAATAGATTTAGTAAACACACTATTCACCCCCCCTCTAGTGTCGCTATTTCGCCTTCCTTTGGTATCAGAGCGGGTTCGTAGCTTGAGATTTCACCATCTCTTCTACATCTTGTCTCGATCTTGAAATGGCTCTAGAGTCGGTAGCGTCTATACCCCCTAGGTTCGATGACTCAAACTTTGGTCTTTGGAAGTATAGGATGTACAATTATTTAAAGACTAAAGGTTTTGGAGTCTTTAACATGCTACATTGGGAATCCATTGAACCTAAGATTTACATACATGCTTGGAGTGAAATAGATAAGAAAATGTTTAAGTATAATGGAGATGCCATGAATTATAGTCTTTGCACATTACCAAATGACATCCTAGAAAAAGTCATGCATTGCTCTACGGCTTTTGATCTATGGGCTAGTTTAAATGTTTTATATGATCATGCCAAAACCGAAGAAATTGGCACCTTTAATGAAGGTGGTGATGACAATGGTCACTCACCTACTACTAATCTTGGTTTTGATGCCCATAGTGCTTCTAGTCAAAGGAGCAATTCTAAAAGCCGAAAACGAAAGGTAAAATGTCATGCTTGTAAAGAAAAGGGGCATGTGAAAAAAAATTGCTCAAGCATGAAGAACAAAGCAATGAAGAGTTCAAGTGCTTCCACATCCACCTCTCACTCAAGTGAAGCACCCTCTAGCAATGACTATGAAGCTACTTCAAAAGTTTACCTCATAAGTATCAAAGATGAGGTACATTCTTCTTCTTCTAGTCATAATAATAATAATGTTAGTACTAGCTCTTCTAGTTCATTCAATATGCCATATGAAGAACTAGTTGACGAATGTCAAAAAATCTATGCCTTGCTTGTTAGAAAAAATAATGAAAATAAAAGATTGAAAAAGGAAAATGTGATGCTTAATTCTCATTTGCATGAATCCAAACTAGAAAATGAAAAATTGAGATCTAGGTCATTTGATTTATGCCATGATAATGTAGAACATGAGCTTAAAGATTTGGAGCTTAAAAATAACAATTTAGAAAATAAGAATTGCAAGTTAAAATCTCAATTGCATGCATTGCATAAATCCATAGATGATTTAAAAAATGAGATGTTGATTTTGAGTAGGAAAGTTAATACTTCCTCTTTTAATTCTAAAAATCAAAATGTCTCATTTAGGAAACCTCAAAAGAAAAATATTTTATCTAAGAATGCCCATGCTCATCATGCCTCTCATGCCATGCATTCTACCATTAGACATCATAATTATGAGAAGATGAATGAGATTTCTAAGAATGCTCATACTCATCATGTTTCACATGTCAAGCATTCAAATGATAGATCTAATGTCCATAGCATAAATAAAAAGAAATTCAATGAACATTATTTTTGTTGTGGTATTTTTGGCCATGCTATCCATGATTGTGCATTCAAGAAAAAATCCAAATGTAGTTAAGACACTTTGGATTCCTAGGCCAACTTACCCCCAAGGACCCAAAGCAATTTGGGTACCAAAAGTTTCATCTTCTTTTGTAAGGGGAGCTACCACACAAGGATGAATAAGAAGTGGTGTATTGAAGTTGACCATGGACTTGAATGATGGATCATTCCTTGGTTGCAACTTCAAGCTACCTTGATGCCTTAGGTAAAGTTGGCATTAAAACTATTCTGGTATCATCTCCTATATCTCATTGCTTAAAATTATAGTTGGAGTTTGATATGTGCTTAATATTAGTAGATTTTTTGCTCTTGATAAAACTTCAAAAACCTTTTTGATTTTTTATTTCCCGGTCTCCTCGGAGACCTATGTGGCCTATAATGGGCCTAAGCGACTTTGCGGTTCTAAATCGTAGGCTCATTGTGGCCTTTCGATTTTCAACCAATAGGAAGGGTTGGAGATCATGGTTTAATTTATATTATATTTGTGATCTCTTAAATTCGTTTTAATATCACTCGATTTTATCCTTAAAACGGATTTCAAATCATTTAGCAAAGTGATGTTTGATAATGATACTTGATGCATCTTTTTGATTTTTGGTTGAGTTAACTTGCTAAGTAGCTATATTTTCTCTAAAAATATTAGTGTAGCTTACTTGCAAGTTATAAGTATTTTAGGAAGGCTAATAATTAGGAAGAAAAAGATTAGTTGGGCAAATTTTCATGAATTAGGTATAACTTTGATAAATTCAAAATCTTAGTGTTATACCTTAATGTTTAAGCTTAAACTATGTCTCTATACTCATGATTAGATTTGCATGATAAAATCCTTGATTTCTCATGAAATTTGCTCTAGGTTGACACTCACCATTAGAGACATTCTTTTAAGTCCAAACTAGTTAAGCATACCTAAAGATCTTATTCCTCAAATGTTTCACATACTAAGATCTCCTTAGATTCATTTTGATATCATGGTATACTCGAATCTTTACTATCTAGCATGGGTTGAATTTTATTTTATATGAAACTTTGCATTGAACCTTGCTATGTAGTAAGTTAGCTTGCTAAGTTGACATATTATTTCATTATGATACTAATGAAGTCTACTTGCAAGTTGTGAATGCTAATGAAAGACTATGCTATCTAAAAGAAAATGAAAAGTTGGGCAAATTTTCAAGAAAAATATATGAATTTGATTTTGCAAAAATCTTAATATAATACTTGAATATTCATACTTTAATGATGTCTCTATATACTCATGATTGATTTTGCATGATAAATGTTTGAATTTTCATGAGTAGAAAAATTTGGATAATTTAGGCAATTTCATGATATCTTGATTAAATGAAACTTGCTCTTGGTTAAAATTTCTTATTAGAGATCTCATTTTAAGTAAACAAAAAATGAACATGTTTAGATACACATATCACATGAGTCTAGATATTTAAAACTTGAAAATTCATGTCTAGATGATCAAATACAATTGGTGTCTCACTTTAGGGGACTTAAGCTTGAAAAGTTGGACTCAAATCAATAAATCGACTTGGTCATCTCATTTTAAGTCCAAACTTCATAAACATGTTTAGGTGTGTTAATGATTAGTTGTCATGTGCTTAAGATTGAAAATTCATATCTAGATGAATAAAGTGACAACTAATTCACCTTAGAGGACTTAAGCTTGAAAAGTTTGACCCAAGTCAATAAATCGACTTGGTAACTTTATTTTAAGTCCAAAACTCATAAACATGTTTAGGAGTATGTATGACATGTTTCCATATATTTAGAGTGAAAAATTCATATGGATATGGATAAAATGACATAGAGGTAGTTTTATGAAAATCTCTTTTGAACCAAGTTGACCCAAGTCAACAAGTTGACTTAAAGGTCTCATTTTCAATCCATATTTGAGAAACATGTTTAGATTTACCCATGTTAGGTATCCATAGGTTTAAATTTAAAAAATCATGAGTAAATGTTAAGATTGAAACTTAGCAAGTTTCATAAAAACTAGTTTAGTTTTGAATGAAATCATGCTAGGTTGATATCTTGACTTAAAGACATAATTTTCATTTCAAACTTGACATATACCCTTTACATGACCATCATGTGGTGTCATGAAAGTTTGAATGAAAATTGAAGAAGTTTTAAGAATAACTAAAAATTACAAAAATATCATTTCAACCTACAATTGGTATAATTTCAGTTATTTCTAGAAAAATATAGAAAAATCTTTTTAAATGATTCTTGAAACTACATGTTCACTGAAAAATCTAGTTTCTTCAGTAAAAATTTCAAAACATTCAATCAAGAATCTAATTAATAATGGAATTTTGAAGTTGGATTTCAAAACTCAAAGTATCATCCTTCTTGGAATATCAATCTTTCCGATACTTTGATCTTTCTTCAAAAACTTCAAATGAAATCTTGTGTATACCATTTGGATTTCATTTCAAATATCATTAACATAATTTCTTGAGTAAAATTATTTCTAGGAATGATTTTAATATCTTGGATGATAGATAGAAATATCCATTTGCTTTTGATTAGAATCAATATAGGATGAAAAATGGACTTTGATTTTTAAATTCATTTTGAATTCAATCTTGATACATGCATTTCAAATGACCATTCAATAATTGGTATCAAAATTTTCATCCAAAAGTATACCAAAGATTTTCATCGAAAATATGATGTTGTATAGATTTAAAAGTTTGATTTTTTTCAAAACTTGAAGTATAGGTTGACCTAAGTTAACAAATTATCTTAAAAAAAATTACATCTTAAGCCCAAACTTGATTCATAGACTTACATTATCTCATGTTTGATATCTAGATGCCTAAGTTTGAGAAAATATGAGTAGATAGCAAAACTTAAGTCTTAGCATCTTCATGTTTTCATGCTTATTTCAAATGAAAATGTGCTAAGTTCATATTTAGATCAAATGACATTAGTTTCACTTCAAACTTAATACATGAGTTAAATGACAATATCTTGGTAGTTTGAAAGTTTGAATGAAATCTGAAAATGTCATGAAAAACATATGAATACATTCATACTTGAGTGCATACATGATTGAGTGTTGAATTGTATCTATCATTCTTTCATCATGTATGTCTTTGTTTCATATCAAATTACTTATTTTCCATCCCTTTGGTTGAGATTTTCATGTTTCATGAAAAATACTCCTTAGAGTCTCAACTAAAAAATAATTGTGTTTCATCCCTTTGATTAGATTGACCTTTCTTGCCCTTTTTGATTGATGTCAAAAGGGAGAGAAATGTATAGTCAAAAGGGGGAGAAATGTATAGTTAAAATGGGGAGAAAATTATAGGTAAGGGGAGAAAAATATAGGAAATCCATGCATTTAGATAAGGGGAGTTTATTCTTATAGATATGCATGTTGATAGGGGGAGAAATCCCTTAGTTGATATCCTTCTATGCCTTAATGATTATATTTTCTTAAGGATGTTTGTCATCATTAAAAAGGGGGAGATTGTTGGCTTTAGGTTTTCAAAATAGTCTTAATCTCGATTTTGATGGTTTTGATGATAACAAATATGAGACTAATAATTTCACTGAGTATATTTTCAGGTTCCATATCAGTAGCGTTCGATGTCCTCGATCGAAAAATCGAAGAAATCGATAAATCGAAAGGACATTGATCGTCGCTCTCGAGTTTGTCGCGGAAACTTCTCAAAGATCGACGAGTGCACCAAAGTCACATCGGACGAGCTCAAAGATCACATGGAAAGCTCTCCGAGATGATGCTCGTTGAAAGCCAAAACCCAAAAATGAAGCGCGGAAGAAAATAGGCTGAAAAATAAATCTCAGCCTATGTTCGGTCGACCGCCCGGTTGACCGAATATGGTAAGAAAAATGGCATCAGCCATTTCGGTCGACTGGTCGGTGGACTGAACACTGTCGAAAATAGGCAGTGGGCACTTCGGTCGACCAGTCGGTCGACCGACAGAGGCTAGTTTTGGGCAGTAGCCCTAGCGGTCGATCGATCGGTCGACCGGAGTAAAAAATCACGCAGCACGTGATCTTGGCTTCCCTACGTCGGTCGACCGATAGGTCGACCAGATTGAGAGAATGAACAGTCGCGTCTGGGCGGTCGACCCATCGGTCGACCGACCATAGACAGAAGTGCAGCGGTCGAATGACCGGTCGATCGGTCGGTCGAATGATCGGTCGATCGGTCGGTCGAATGGTTGGTCGATCGGTCGGTCGAATGGCCGGTCGATCGGTCGGTCGAATGGCCGGTCGATCGGTCGGTCGAATGGCCGGTCGATCGGTCGGTCGAATGACCGGTCAATCGGTCGGTCGACCGACCTATCCACCGACGGCCTACAACGAATAGAAAACTATCCGTTGAGCTACCATTTCTTCAAAAGGGTATAAATACACTCTTATATGATTCATTTATTCTTCTTCCTTGTCAATTATAGATTTTATTGAGCCATTAAAAGGAAGATTTAAGCCTTCCAAATGATTGATTGAAGCGCGCCCATTCTTCTATCGAATTCATCTTCAAGTGCCAACTGCTACTCAACTTGGGTGTTGATTCAAGCTCTACTTCTTGACGAGTTGAAGAATTGAAGGATTGCAAAAGAGCGTTTAACATTGGTTTCATTCTAAGCTCTTTTCAATTATAATTTTATCTGTTATTTGAACTATTTTTTATTTGTGCATGTGAAGACCAGGTGTTTGGTCTCGTGGGTATAAGTGGTTACTTGGTGTTAGCTGTAAAGCCACTTTTGTAAAATTAGTTGTTACTAGGACTAGTTCCAGTTGTCCCTTAGGGTTGAGGTGGAAGAGTGCTCTCAATAAGAAGGCGGAGACTTCCGGGTGTGGAAATACCTTATGTCGAGTATGAGACTCTTCAAGTGAAAAGTGCTATGTGTCGCGCCCCAGCCATCGGCCCGGGAAGCGACGGCGACTCGAACACCGCGCAGCGAAAGGAAAAGCCACAAATCAACATAAAATAAAACAACAACATTAAAACCAATAATCACAATCCATAAGTCCGATCAAGTACAAGATTTAACAAAATATAAAATAGATCGACAAATTACAGCTCCAAAATAACAATGTCAATGATTAGCATATAAGGCGACAAAATGAAACAAAATACGAAAGCAGTCGTCATCAGAGCTCCACATCTACGACTAACTACTAGCTGACTAAAAACTATCTACACCTCGATCTACAAATCGACTACTCACCCCTGCAAGTCTGAAGCAAAAACAACGGAGATCAGCGGGTGCTGAGTAGGAGAATCACAATATGATCAACAATCATCAAGTGTCAACTCAACAATGCATAGCAACATGGCGTAAGATGCAATCAAAGGCAATAAATACAACAAATACTCCTCACCTACTCCTAAATAACATCAACTGAATCATCGAGCGTGTGGACCATTGGATAAAAACCCCGCACTCTACCACCTATAGAGTGGCATCAATCGTCTGCTCCAATGGTGACGCGACTACCCTCACTAAGCAGGTAGCCCGACGGACGGCGTATCCGATATCCCCGCGACTACCCCTACCAAGCAAGTAGCCCAACGGACGTCGTATCCGACATCCCCACACCTGAAGGTGCCCAAAGTGACTAGTCAATATCCATACTCTCTCCCATCCCTGGGGGGGGGGTACCACACTGAAATGATCCTGACCGAAGTCCTCTCCAAGGCCGTAGCCTCTAGATCAACAACAACCATGCTACTCGACTCCAAGAGTGCAACAAGGTATATCACCATGATCAACAACATAGCAACAACTCCAAGTGATTATGACATGATCAACATGCTACTAACATAACATCATCATGATCAACATTATAACAACTCCAATTGATTATGACATGATCAACATGCTACTAACATATCATCATCATGATCAACAATATAACAACTCCAATTGATTATGACATGATCAACAGGATAAGAACATGATCAACAAGTAAACAACACCACATATAACAACATGATACTATGCATACGATGGTTAATTCAATGCACCAAAGAATTAACATAACATACTATGATCAAGAATAAACACCAATAAGCAATAATAAAATGCAACACATGCAATTACTCTACATGATATGTCCAACGATAATGTGCAACAGGAGTTCAATAAATTTCAGGAAGCAATGCAAACATCGGAAGCAAGGATATTTCCGAAATTTATCTCCGACGACCAATCAATAACAAACAAGGAACAACAGACTTGCAGGCTCAACCCACTCTCCAAACACCCATGCTCAAGTCATTCTCCAAACACCCATGCTCAACCCATTCTCCAAACACTCATGCTCAACCCACTCTCCAAACACCCATGCTCAACCCACTCTCCAGACACCCATGATCAACCCACTCTCCAAACACCCATGCTCAACCAACTCTCCAAACCACAATTATTTCACACCAATCAATCAACTAATTCTTAGACTAATAATTTATTATTATTTAAACACTTCGACAACCTCAACCACTAACCAACAAAAAGAATGTCTTAACAATATTTTCTCAGAAAACCAATGACACCATTGCGTTCAGCACGCGAAAATGATCAAGATTGCTATTCACCTCAACTTCAACCGACAACTCGGGGTCCACCAAATAAATTAATTCTAAACACAACTATCACCCAATTATTCAACAATAACAAAATACTGAAAATATAAAAATCATATCAAACAATCTCCAATCTGAAATCCGATACCACCATCGCATTCATCATGTGAAAATGATCAAGATTGCTATTCACCTCAACTGCAACCGATAACTCGGGGCCCACCAACTAAATTAATTCCAAACACAACTATATCACTAACTTACTAAACAATAGCAAAATAGTGAAATATATCAAAATCATACCAAACTATCCTCAATCTGACATCCGACACCACCATCGCATTCAACACGCGAAAATCTACAACTTTGGTATTCACCTCAACTCGATCCGACGATTCTACGATCAACTACAAAAATACCCTAATAATCTACAAATCAACACCATTTCATACGATACAGCTCTCTTCTTTAAACACCTATTTATTAAATTAAATAAATCCAAAATATTCTTCTCCCTCACTCGTCTCCCTCTCCCCTTCGCCACTGCTTGACGTCGCCTTCCCCTGCTCCGCTCGGATCCACACCGGTCGGCCCTCCCGGCCACCGGCGATCACCCCGGCGACACGACTGCCCTCTCCCCGACCTCCGCGATCAGTCTGACTCACCGCCGGTCGCCCCTTTTGTAGCCGATCTCGCCGCCTCCTCTGCCCGCCCCGAATCCACGCCGGACAACTCTCCAAGCCGCCGACGACCACCTCGCCGACATCTCTGCTTCTCCTCGGCCTCTGACACCGGCGGGACACCCAATCTCTCTCTCTCTCTCTCTCTCTCTCTCTCTCTCTCTCCTTGCTCCGGATCTCCCGCTCCTCTCCTTTCACCTGCAGACCCCCTTCTCTCTCCCTCTCGGCCACCACCTACCCGTTGCCGACCGACGACTCCACGGCCTCCTCAACCCTTCGGCCCCGCTCAGTCCCACAACCGACGGAGCGGCGGCCCGGGTGGCCCACCCCGGCAGAGCTCGACTGCTCGGCGCCAAGTCTCACGATTGCTCGGCGCGGATGGCCGCCTGGCAGCCCGCAACCCTCACGCGATCGCCCGCTGCATGCGACTTCCGCACGCGATCAGCCCGTGTAGGGTACGGCGCAACAACCTCTTCCCCTTGTCTTCGTCGTTAGATTCGTCGGAGATAACAACGGAAATGAAGCAACGGGGCCGAGTGGATGAGATCTCCTACCTCGATTCCGCGATTCCAACGACGACGAGCTCCACCGGCAACACGCGCCGACTCCTCCTCGATCTCCTCCCTCCATGCACAAGCACCCTCTCTCCTCTTCCGCTTCTCAACCTCTCGCTCTCTCACAGCTCCCCTCTTTAAAACCCCTCAATAGCCACACCACCTCTCTCTCATCGCCACCTGCCACCTCTACACCCATCTATTTTTTATTTTTTTTATTTTTTTTTAAATACCCGGACATAACACTATGTGTAAGGAAAACTCTAATTAATCTAGTAAATCTAGTTTGAAAATCCTAAGCGAGGTGCTTAGGTAGTGGAGTAGGCATTGGGGCCGAACCACTATAAATCATCTATGTTTGCATTGCTTTTAATTGTTTGTTTTATTTGTTTGATTATTTATCGTTTCCGCATCCAATCGTAAAATCGCAAATTGCCTAAACTAATTAAGTAAACGATTAAATCGAATTTAGGTTAATAGATTTAGTAAACATACTATTCACCCCCCTCTAGTGTCGTCATTTCGCCTTCACCAATTGATGAGTGAATATTCCTCACTACAACACATTTGACCTATAGAGAGATAAAATTAGAGACAAATTATATTTTTATTTCTAAATCTTCATATTTAGAGACTAATAGACATAAAATCTGTTCCTAATTAATCTCTAAAGATCTATAGAAACAACAACAACATAGTACTTAATTGATTTGACTCTAAGTTATAGAAACACTAACAACAGAGTCACTTAATTGATTTAACTCTAAAACTATTTTTAGAGATTAATTAAAAATAAATTTTGTATCTATTAGTCTCTAAATGTAAAGATTTAGAAACAAAAAATTAATTTGCCTCTAATTATGTGTTTCTATAGGTTGGTTGTGTTGTAGTGGACCTCCAAGGACTCCGGTGGACTTGAAGCCGCAAAACTTGCTTTCCCTAAGTAATCGTTTTCAAAGTGTGCGAGCACATGTTATTTGCCGACACTTAAGGCAACACTCTGGCTCTTATGTCTCGTAGGTACATTTGGTACCACTAAAAATATAGTATTTAATAGGAGATTCTGCTTGTCATGTACAACGCACAAAATACATCATGGTGTAATACAAAAATGATGGAATCCATGGTACAATTTATATATTTATTGTACCTTAGAAAACCATGAAGAGTGCCGTGACAAGCAAGTAAATTGGGAATTTAACTCTGAGAAAAAATATTTTTAATAAAATTCAAGGGGAGAAGTGCAACCGAAGTCTTATAAATTTTATTTTTTTTTGAATTTTAGTCATATAAATTTTATTTTGATATTTTTAGTCCTATATGTTTGCTCCGTGGCACAGATTTATCCTATCCGTGACGATTTGTTAACTCTGTCAACATGGACATAACATCATTTATTTTTTCATGGATAGAGAGTTAACATACTGTCACGGGTAAGGCCAAATCTGTACTACAGAACAAACATATGTGACTGAAACTTTTGAAATAAAATTTATAGGATCAAATCTTTCAACGTGTATGAACTAGCGTGATGTTCATATGGATGAAGAGTTAACAGACCATCACAGATAAGATCAATTTTGTGCTACGGAGCAAACATATAAGACTGAAAATACTGAAATGAAATTTATAGGATCGAAGTCCAAAAATTTAAAACTTATAGGACTTGTGTTGCACTTCTCCCAAAATTTAAGTTTTTAGAGTTAGCTTTGAAAACTAGAGTTATATCATCTGCAAACAAAAGATAACTGATAGATAAGCAATTTTTCAGTTTATAAGAAGTTAAAGTATTGAAATAAAATTACCTACACAATTTATTTCTTTTGTTTTGATTATTTTTTATGATGTAATATTTTTTGATAATTTCTGCCTATAAAGATATTTCGATCAACATGTATTATCTAATGCTATGCGAAACAAATATGGTAGAACTTATTATCATGTATTGATTTGTCTTGTCTTGTCTAGTACACATAAGAATTGATGAGTGTTGATGAAACCATTGGGTGCTATAGGATGGGATATTCGGTAATTGAGTTTCTTCAATTGATTCCAACTATTTTTTTTACATAGTTCACTTAAATTTTTAATATATTCTTTTAAAAGAAAAATTTTGGTATCTATTCAAGAGAATTGAAGGATTACGATACAAGAAATAGGGGAAAGACAACTAGTTGATCTTTAAACACTGTTCTGTTTAACTTGTTGATCTTTTATTGACTGATGGACCTTGGCTTGCGGGGGAGTGCAACTTCTATAGACGGCCGAAAATATACGAACGAGTGAGTATGAATAGAAAAGAAATAAATTCATATTTATTAAATTATATTTATTTTTTTATTATTCATATTTATTCAGTAAAACTTCATGTCTAATCATCCATAAAAAAAAATTAAAATTCATGTCTAGTCATTCATAAAAAAATTTATGGATGGATGGCACGTATAATTTTTTTTTTCCACGTGGGATAGCTTGTCTATATTTTCAATTTTTAAAAAGTTGAACTCCGTCGAATAAAAAACAAAGCAAGTGGAGAGTTTCTTTTTCTTTTTAGTTGTTTTCTGTCGAAGATAAGAGACAAAGAGCTGCATAATTGATAAGGAATTATGATGGCTCGAGCAATGCTGCCCTGTGGTCCTGATTGGACATCCGATCTCCCACACCACCCAATGTGTGTATGCTTGTGAATTATTCGCCCATCTTTCTATGTCGTTTAGCTTCTCACGTGCTTTATAAATGGCCCGTTTCTCCCTTCACCTTCCTTGTTTGCTTCTTCTTCTTCTTCTTCTTCTTCTTTCCTCTTGCTCTCCTCCTGCTCTTCTGTTAACAAAGAAGGAAGAGTCGAGTCACAAGGAAAAGGAAAGAGCTCTTTATTGCAGAGATTATATCACAGGAATTAGCAAGAAGAGTGAGAGAGATGCATGCTGAGGCTGGGCTTCAGCCACCTGCAGCCTTCTCACAGGGCTTCTTCTTCCAAGATTACAACACCCATTATTACTCTCATCTCCCCCTGCTTGATGACGATTTGATCTCCCGCTTCCATTTCGGCATCACAGATGGCGGCCCCAACTTGGTAATTTTGTTTCCTTCTCTCTCTCGCTCTCTCTCTAGGTTGGGACAATTTAACAAACATGTACAAGCTAATTTTATAACTTTTGGGCGCTTAATTGTCAAGCGAAAATAAAGAGAAGATAACGAAGCTTGTGCCGGTGTGGTTACCTTGAAAAGACATCAACCGAAAACTTCTGCCATGTCTGGATTGAGAGGACAAAGGAACCATTTTGAGAACCTTCTTTCTTCTCATGAAGAGAGTATGAAGAAAAAGTTCTCATTAGTCAGTAAATTCCACAAATTTGCATAATAAGCATGGACTTGTAAGCTTCAAAATAACAGAGCATGGATCAGACAGACATTGTGCAGAAAATGATATGAACTGTATTCCTATTCAAATGCAATAAAAGAATTGGTATCAGTATGAGCAGTAAATTGACCTGGTCTCCATCTCCATATGGCAATTACTATGCAGAGATGATAATCCCAATGTGTTGTTAGATTTCCCATAGAAAGCTATGTTTATAGAGGAAGTAATTTATTAATTTACTAAGAATAGAAAATTGTTCCTCTAACTTGTTGATTTTGTTTCACAGGTCAACATGGTACAAACTACTCCTACTGTATCAGAATATGATATGGGAGGAGAAGGAGATCTTTTCAAAGCTCCAGAGCCCATCTTAGAAGACCCTGCACTTGATCCTGTGGCTGCTGCAATGTCCATTATATCAGGTGACGGAGATGTCATCACAGCAGAAACAATCAAGGCTGCGGATATAGAGTCAATCCAGAATGATCACCTGAGTGACATATATTATGAGTGCAAGAAGGACCTCCTAGGGAAATCAGAGATTGAAGATTCAATTTCTCAACTCCTAGATGAAAAATTTCCAAATCCAATAGGCCAAATGGATGAAGTTCCAGCTCTTGAGAAACTAAGCTCTACAGAAAGATCAATGCAGAAAAGTGTTAGCTCTGGGTGTTTGAGTTCAGTGGAATGGGTCCCTAATAGCACTATGAGCACTATGAGACCAGACTTCCTTGATTTCCAAGGATTGGATTTTGAAGCTGCACTTGGCTTGAGAAGGGCATTCAGTGAGGGAGATATTCAGGTTTAATGAAGTTCTATATCCAATTTCTTTCCTTTTTGTTTGATTTCCTTTTTGTTTCCTTGTAAAATAACTGAAGTATAAACTCTATACCAAAACCATTTGCCATAAATAGAGGTGCAGACCTTATATTAATTTAAATATGCTCTCTTGCTTTCTCCTAATAGAGTTTACTAGAGATTAGAAAGTAAAAGTTGCTTCTTCATTTTTCTACTCCATGTCAAATTTAATATCCTGCTGAAAATATTACATTTCTTTTTTGTTTGTCCTTTACTGAACTGAACATTGATAATTCATAGATATAACCTATTTCAATCATTATCTGAACAATATGACATTACGAACAATATGTCCAAGAATCTGACTTGTGTAAAAATATTATTTTTTCACCAAAGATATTGAGTAAAATGACTCAAATGCAAATTGCTCACCTGCCATCTATATGCCACTTGACTGGATAACATATTACAGTTAGATAACTTGACATGAATCGGCTGCTATGCTTACATGTTTTGTGAAACTTTCTATGGGATTTAGTAAGATAATCTGGCTTTGTTTTTTATTGGCAGAATCTTGGTAACAAAAATATAAGTACTGGAAATACGACTACGGTGTGCTCTTCATTTGAGAAGCTCCTAACCATCAGTGATATCAAGACAAAACAGCGGCAACAGAAGCTTTCCAGATATAGGGAAAAGAAGAGCAAGAGAAACTTTGGCAGAAAGATCAAGGTATGCAGTAAAGGTTTTCCTTTCATAAAATCTTCTTCTTGAGGAAGTACAACAATTAGAACATTGAGTGACAAAGACTTGCAAAATAGCAATTGACAACTTGAGAAACTCATCCTGCGTGTTCATAAAGGGTTACCCTCTTCTTGGAGCATAGATATAGAGAAAAAGAAATCTAAAACATGTTAAACAACTAAAGAAAATTAACAGGACATGGACGTGAATATAGAATGGATGTTTATTGAGCATTAAGGGGTACCCTTTATGCTCATTCACTAGGTCCCAATGCAACTTAAAATTGTCATAAAAAATTGTCTTTATGGAGTGTAGGTTACATTGATACCTCAGTAAAATGAAATGCTTACAATTCCTTGCTAATTTTTGTACAGATCTAGTGATATAAGCACAAGTTAAGAAAGTGATAGAAATTTGGATGTTTTGCAGTATGCATGCAGGAAGGCTCTTGCAGACAGTCAGCGCAGAGTCCGAGGAAGGTTTGCAAAGTCCGAAGAACCAAACATGTCCTTCCAAATGCTGAACTAGGAAAGATGTTGAAGCTTGATACCAGTTCACGGCTCCCTTCTCTGCAAACATGTCTACCAAATTATCTAAAGAAATAGAGGTTATTAGCTACCTAGGCGATCTTAGATTGTACAGGGAAATCTTCATGACTTAAGGGGGTATCTTCTATGATATAATAACCACACTCATAGGTAGAGATGCAGCTGTAGTTCTGTGCAGTAGTTTGAATAAAAGGAAATCAGTATAGTACAGATTCCATTATAACTTGATGCTTTGGCATATCAAATTAATGAGTTGTGTTCATATCATTATCATTTGAATATCCCAAATTTATCTGCAGAACTGTCATCTAGAGCTCTGGACACTTGTTCGAGATACCAGCTATAATATATGGTACTATTCGAGCATTACATGCTATTTGACTCTCTAGTCTCTTCACGTCCTTCTTGATGCCAATGACCAAGATTAAAAAGAAAGATTCAATATCTAGATACACAAACACATACATAGATTGCAACTAACACTAAAAATAGTTGAGCTATTAGTATTTTCTTTAGTGAAAACGATTGACACAAGTGAACATATTCAAGAGTGGGGAGAGCAAGCCTAACAAGCCAAAACTAAACTTGTCCACTGGCAAATATATGTTTCTTGCTCCAGAACTTGTTATAAAACCTACACACCGTGAGCATGTTGTTTCCTGTTGATAAGCAAAATTTCCAGTCAACTTGTCCAAGAAATAAAATTATATCTGACATCTAACAAATATTACAGAAGTAGATGCAAGGAGCACCGACTACCACAAGTAATCCAAAGGTGTAGTACCTAAATGTAATGCTGAAACATCCATGAAAAACTATAGCATCTACATTTTGAAATTGATGGCTTCCTTTGAGCTTGAGAAAAGAAAGCCGCAAATCACCATGACAATGCCTTTTTTTTCATTGACAGGAGGTTACAGTATTCAGAGTGATTTCTTTTTCTGCATCAGTTACATGTCAGTCATAGTGTTCGTTGACCGGAGGAGCTCCAATTTGAGATTGTTCATGTAGACTTCTGTGCCCAATGGAATTGTACCATCAAATTCAGCTTACAAATACTTTGTTGCATTTGTAGATGATTATATATAGTCAGTTCGTTAGGGTGTATATTTTGAAGAATAAAGCTGAAACTTTTAGTATCTTTAAAAGGTTTTAGATGCTGTTGATAATGGATTCAAGACTCTGCTTGTTCTGCATCATAAGGTGGCTATACACAAAGCAGATCAACATTTGATAAAGATATTTATGCAACATGCTTGAGCTGTTGATTGTGATTTTCAGCTTTGATTGAGAAACGGTGAGAATTGTTAAAAGTTAATGAGAGATTGGAGATTGATGGTGAGTTGTTGTTTAGCTGACACAATTGCAAGTTTAATGTTTGTAGGCTGTGCTGTGTTTGATCTTTTACAATGGTATAAGCAGAGGTATTCATACGAATACTGAGCTATAAATACTTGTACACAACTGAGTTTGTTTGGACTGATTACATTTTCAATTATACATTTTTTTTCATTTACTCTAAATCCATATTATCATTGATACTTGATTCTTTGATCTACAATTTGATTGATCGCTGATCGGTGAGTTTCTTTGCACAGTGTGTATTGCACTACTGGAATACACACCATCACCAACGGCTTGGGCCATTGCTAAGCCATTGGTGATGGCCTCCATCGACGGCAAACACCATTGCTAAAAGTCGTGACTAATGCAACCGTAGTTGATACTTAGCGACGACTGCCAGGGTCATTGCTAATAATATTATCTGGTACCATCAGTACGTTCTTCCATACCAGCAAGAATCAACCAAGCCATTTCAAGTTAAATTGGCCTTCCCATCCATCCAGCCTAGTTCTCTCTTTTTTCCCACTGTTCTTCTCTAAATTAACATCCACCTAGTAGCTGAAAAATTTCAGCCCGTGTTTGAAATAGATGTGCAAAGATTTTTCAATGAAATAATTGAAAAACTCAACTAGTAATCTAATATTTTGAACTTGTTTTCCTACTTTCCATAGACAGAACCAATAGATACAATCTCACATCACCGTACCTACACTTTTGACGGCAGTTCAAAATCTATTGCAAATGATTTTCAACAAGAAAAAGGTCACTGGCAATTTATCAAATGTTGAAACCTTACAGCTATCTGATTCTTTCTGAAACAACTTTCATGGAGGACAAAGATAAAAACAAGCAGCAGAGCTGCGTCAGCAGAAGAGTTACATGAGGCAGTGAAATCAGATAAATCAAATGGGATGAAATAATCATTGAAATCAAATGGGATGAAATCAAATCAAAGACAAATAACATTGCAAATAAACAAAACAAAGACAACATCCTGCATACCTTGGGAATGAAGGAGAGGGAAATGAGGCTTCTGAATCTAAATCGAGGAAATTGGCTTGGAGATGATGGGGACGGAAGAATTTGGCGATGTAGGTGGAGATAGGGCAAAAGAATTCGACGACGGAGGAGACATGCTGACTCAGCTGAGGGCGGCAACGAGGAATGAGAAGAGGATGCGGGAAATGATGAAGAGGATTTGGGAGCTAAAGAAGAGGATGCAGGAGATGATGAGTTTTGTAGATATGCGAAGATGAAGTGGGAGAAAAAAATCGTAGGAGAAAAATAGATTGTGGTAGGTTGTGGTGCCTAAACTGTAGCCTATTTTATCACTTTAACCACGGTTCATTAAAAACAATAGGTTCAATATTTTTTTGGATTGCAAAAACCAAACCGTTGGTTTAATATCTTTAAAAAACCGTGATTTTTAAAAACTGCAACTGACTAACTGTAGTTTAAAATGAATTTTGTTATAGTGTTTGTTGTCTTCTTCTCTCTTTGTTTCTTTCTTTATTTTTTTTTTATGTCTTTCCTGTACTATTCTCTTTTGTTTATATGTAACCTTTCAGTTCTCTTGAATGAAAACATTATTCTTCTTCTAAAAAAATATGTTGTTAATAATGAGAGTTTGAGCTGAAGACTCTAAGAACTAACAGGGGAGATGAATTCCTCTCCAATGAGTTTACTAATTTTTGCAAAGATAGAGAGATTAAAAGATAATTGACAACAAGTTATACTCAACATAATAGAGTTGCAGAAAGAAAGAACACATGATTAAGATGTTTGCTGAAAAGAAGTAAGTATTAATGGAATTATGGGTTGAGGCTGTTAATATTGCAGCTTATTTGATAAATAGATGCATCACATAGTAAACAAAACTCCATACGAGGCAATTAGCATGGGGAGAAACCTTTTGCGAGTCATTTGAAGAAATTTGGTTATTTGGTTTACTAGCATATAGTGGCACAGAGAAGGACTAAGCTTGATGATAAGAATACATCGATTGATATATATAGTGGGATACAACGATAACACTAAAGGCCATAGGATGTTTAATCCTATAATTAAGGAGTTAATAATAAATCTCATTGTGTTATTTGATGAAAAAAATATGTGGAGTACAAAGGGTGAAACCAAACTAACATCGGGTCAGGATTAGGGCTGGCAATTTTATCCGCACCCGCTAACTAAAAATCGCATCTGCACCGTATCTGATCCATATCCGTATGTAAAAATGGATATGAATACGAATACAGATTAAAAAAATTTATATCCATGCGGATACGGTGCAGATACGGATATGACTGAGGATCTGCATCGTATCTGCACCGCCTATCCGTGTCTTTGAATTACTATTTTGTCCATATAAGTTATTAATATATAAGAGCTCTATGGTAATTTCATATCAATATGAATTTTGAAGTATATTATATATTTGTTTTCGATAAATGAATTGGTAATTTATTGATTTTTTAATTAAATATATTATTTTACTATTTTTTTTATTAAATACGGTGCAGATATTCGCATTTGAAGCGGTGCGGATATAGATATCCATATTCACATCAGTAGCGGATACGGTGCGGATACGAATGTGTGAATATGGAGTACGGTGGAGATACGAAGAATGCAGTATCTTCATCGTATCCAATCTATTGTCAGTCCTAGTCAGGATAAGTTGAAATTGAAGTAATAGGTTCGGGAGGTAATGATGATCAAAATTCTAATATAAAAGGTCCAAAAGAAATATCTAATCAACATTGTCTAACTATTTAGCCATGTAGCTGTTAAGCGTGGATCTACGGCCCATCAAAACACATTGAGAATTATCAACCAACCCATCCATGTATTTGTAAAAGGGTAATTACCTAAATATATCCTGAACTTTGGACTTTGTCTCAAATATATACTGAACTTTCGTTTCTCCAAATTGTATCCTGAACTATTAGATTTGTATCAATTTTATCTTCCTGTCAAGTACAGTTTCGTTAAGATGATGATGTGGCTTTCTGATATGGATTAAAATAATATTTTTTTAAAAAAAAATAAAAAAAACATTTTAGTTTATATTTAAATAATATAAAATATTTTTATATAAATATTATTTTATATTTAAATAACCAACATGGATGATGCGGCATCCGGACATCGTAAAAGAACCGCTTGTTGGAGACGACGCCGGCGTCACCGAGGTGGCAGTTCGAGATGAGCAGCCATGGCGACAACGTCGAGTGAGATGCGGTGAAGAGCTCATGGAAAGCTCGCCGAGATGCATCCTTAATTGAAGATGGAGCGCAGTGTTCGAATTCAATGACGACCTCGAAAGCCAATACTTCCTACACAGAATTCGGAATTAAGCGATGCAAGTCATCTTCTATGTGGCAAGGATTCTTGACGATGTGGAAACACAAATCCACGAGACGCATGTCGAGATTTCCTCCCATCGGGTTGGGGAAGCGGCTGACAAAGAGTAAGAGGAATAGAGAGACGCATGCTGACATGGAAAACTCATCCTCGACGACGGATAAATTGTGAAACACAGGCGAGCTTTCCACGATCTCTTTGCCGTGGGACTCCTTGTCGTCGATTTCCATGTATCGCAAATATGCAATGCATGCGATGGATGCTGAGAATAAATTAAGATGAAGACGAAGCACGCAAAGGTCACGGTTCAGCATTATACCTTGAGTGGAGACGGAGGAAGCAGTCGCGGCCAGCCTACGCCGGGATGGATAAATCGTGCTACCATGCTTTGGACCGCATCTCACTCGATCCTCTACATGGACCACGCGAGCTTCGTCGTTGAGATGTATCCGTTCCCGATCGAAGGAGCATAAGACCTCGAGAGCTGCTCCTGGTTGACGAGCGCTTGGTCCATCATCACGGGTGCAAGCGCCACGACGAGCTCGTCGAACTCGACGTTGCCACCATGGCCGCTCGTCTCGAACTGTTACCTCGGCGACGCCGGCATCGTCTCCATCAAGCGGTTCTTTTACGATGTCGGGATGCCATATCATCCACGTTGGTTATTTAAATATAAAATAATATTTATATAAAAATATTTTATATTATTTAAATATAAATTGAAATGTTTTTTTTTAAAAAAATAGTATTTTAGTTCACGTCAGAAAGCCACGTCATATCTTAACAGAGTTGGGTGACGAATACTTGACGGAAGGATAAAATTGATACAAATCTAATAATTCAAAATACATTTGAAATAAAGTTCAAACTTCATAATATATTTAGATAATTAACCTTTGTAAAAAGACCATAATATTGGAAAAGATTCTAATTAATGATGCTAGAAGTGAAGCTAGTGAGTCTTAATTATGAAATGTTCTCTACTCCCTCTATCTTTAGAAGTAGTACAATAAAGGAGTTATTTAGTCGTGCTTAATATGCATTTCTAAACATAAGCTTGACATCTTTACTAAGTATTACTAGGTAATACTATTTCAAAAAAAAAAGAAGTATTACTAGGTAATGTTGGAGAATTCTACGGTAAATCGATCATGACGTAGGGCCTTAATTTTGCCCACTTTTTTAATGTCCCAAAGACTCATCCACATTACATAGTTCAACCAGCTTGAAGAGGTCAAGATTGTTCTTGGGATATAGCATAGGCCAATCTAGAAGCATATTTTGATTTTTTGTAAAACCCATATAAGATCTAAAAAATAGTGGAGCACTAAAATAACATCTTATTTCAAGCCATTTTTCATAACTAAACTAATCACATTTCTTTGTCTCCTACCCCCAAGGCCATTCGATGGAAGAACTTGGTATTTTTAAACTCATCCTTGAGCCATCACCCCTTCGCCTTTTGATGCCAATAAAGGTTTACTGCATTATGGCATTCGTCAAGGTGTCGCCTAGTCTAATTAATTGTGTGATATGTTCCAACCAATCAACTATTGCTGAAGCAAGATTTATTGGAAACCAACTTAATCTCAAGAAATTGTTTCACTTCATTAGATCAGTTCTATTCACATTAAGTATATTCCGACTCCAATTATCCGACTCCAATTGCTAAGGCCATTTCTGAGTTTTGTAATTTTGAAACTCCAAAGAGCAACACCAGAGACATTTAAGGGGGAAGGTTGATTATATATCTGGTAGAGAGGGCTACAAAATGTTGAGAGGGTTTTTTTCCTCATTTTCCATCTGACATGGTATCAGAGCCGATGTGAAGAAAGAAACCCTAATTGTACCGTATTGGATCCAGTTGCAACAGTGAATGGATCCTGCAGCTTGTGTGCGCATTGAGTTCTACCCACGCATGTTAGGTCGCCGCCTCCATCAGAGCCATCCCTGTCACGCCCCGGTTTGGGTCCACCCGCATGCCCCGAGGCGGCCCCGTTCCGACGCGCGACAGTGGGTGACTCGAAACCCACGCAGCGGAAGAAAAATCATCGATACACATCAGAAATCATAATAAAACATATTATAAACCAGATAATTTCTTCAAAAAACCAAATGATAAATATGTATATACGATAAAAGATAATTTCGATCAGTACAATGTTAAACAGAGTATTTGATATATTTACGAAACTCCAAAATCATCAGTATCGAAAGACGACAAAGTAAGACAAGATACAAAAACTGTCGACATATCAGAGCTCCAAATACCTGTTATCTACCGACTATCTACACCTCGATCTATAGCTAGCTCTCCCCTGCAAGTCTGAAGCAATAATAATAGGAGTCAGCGAAAATACTGAGTAGGAATACCACAATATGATCAACAACATGAATAAGATGTCAACTCAACAATAAACAATAATATGACCTAAGATGCAGTCAAAGGCGATAGATGTACAACAAATGCTCAACACCTACTCCTAATCAACATCGACCAAATTATCGAGCGTATGGACCGTTGGGTAAAAACCCCGCACTCTACCACCTGCAGAGTGGCATCAACCGTCCGCTCCAATGGCGACGCGACTACCCCCACCAAGCAGGTAGCCCGACGGGCGTCGTATCCGACATCCGCACACCCGAAGGTGCCCAAAGTGACTAGTCAATATCCATACCCCCATCCATGTCTAGAGGGTACCACATCACACTAAAATGGTCATGGACCGAAGTCCTCTCCAAGATCGTAGCCTCCAGGTCGACAACTCAACTCCAACAATGCAACAAGATATATATATCACCATGATCAATGGATAATAAATAACATCACCTCAACTCCAACAATGCAACAAGGTGTATCACCATGATCAATGGATAATAAATGACATGATAACCAATATCAACAATATAACAACTCCGAATGATGATGACATGATCAAGAGAATAACACCATAAATAATAACATAATATCATGCATGACATATCATGATCAAATATCAACATCAATAAATGTATATCACCATGATCAACAATAACACATGCAATTATCTACATGGCATGTCCAACAATAATATGCAATAGGAGTTCAACGAATTAAATTAGAAACAATATCAAGCAGATCGAGACAAAAAGATAAATCCGTCATTTCACCCAACAATAATTCATCGGCTACAACGGGAATCAAACTCAAGCTCATACCAACCAATTACCCCTAAATCCCCCTTTAAAGCAATATAATATTTTTATATTATTAAATTATGTATCAAATTAAATTAATAAATAATAATCATCGAATAACACTAAAATATAGAAATGACCTACCAAATGGCCTCCGATCGGAAATCTAACACTACCATCGCGTTCAACACGCGAAAACATGCCAGTTTGGTATTCACCTCGACTCGATCCGACGACTCTACGATCAACTATAAAAATACCCTAATAATCTCTAAATTCACCCCATTTCATATAATACATCTCCCTTCACTAAACTCCTATTCATGTCCCTCCCCCTCTCCGCCTCGCCCGACACCTGCGCCCGACGCCTGCGTCCGACACCTCCCTGCCCCGCTCGACCCACGCCGGGCGGCCCTACTGGCCGCCGGCGATCACTCGCCGGTCTTCCCCGCGGCCTCCAGCGCCGGTGGGCCGCCGGTAGCCGCAACGATAGTGTGCAGCTGCTTGCTGTCGCGGCCAGCGGCCGCCAGGGCCGTACGGCCCGACGTCGCAGGCTGCGGCTGGGCTGCCGCGAGCGCCGCCGCTCGCCGGCCGACTCCGTCGGCCTCCCTCTCCCTCCGATTCCTATCGCTGCCGCCGATGAAGTGAGGGGTATTTTACGGAAGGAAAAGAGGAAGGTAAGACTCCTACCTCGACTCTGGCTCCGACGATGACATCGACGACAATCCGACCTCCGATCCCTCACTCTCCGGCGCCGACTTCACTGCCTCTTCTCCCCCCCCTTTCTCATGCGATTGGGCCAACCCGTAGGAGAACGGGCTATAAGGCGGTGGGGAGGTTATTTTTCAAATAACCCCCTACACCCCTTAAATTTACAAATAAGCCTTTTTAAAAAAAAATCAGAATATAACAATCCCAACATGTTCTCTCCACATCGGTTCCCCTGCTCTTCATGTGTGCTTGTCAAGCTCACGTGCAACATCGAGCCACTTCTGCGTCGGCGTGCTCTCTCCGTATCGGCGAGCCATCCTAGGTGGGGGTGTGCGTCCAGTTTCGCCCGTACTCGTCGGTCCCTCACGGCACGCCATGCTGCCCTCACCTTCTTCAACTCCTCACGCCTTCTTCGACTCCACACCTGTCTTCGGCCCCTCATGCCACGCCTGCTTCCTGCTTCTGTCGCCTACTCCATCTGCTTCCTGCTTCGACCCCTCACGATACTTGTCTTTGGAGTTGTGATCCTGCATTGCTTGCTTATCGTGATCTCTTATTAATCCCGAATAAGGAGCGCTTACTGTTTAACCATCAGAGCAAGAGAACGAAATATTTCTATTTCCCTCTTCTCAAATCTCACTTCACAGTACTTGACAGCAAGGATAAGTTTTTTATTTTACAACAGTGATTCAAATTTTCACAAATCACCATGCCTATTACATTTTCAACTACACCACCACTCTGACACTTTCCGATTCAGTGAATATTAAACTGAGAAGACAAATGGGAGAAACTAGAGTTCGCGGGCAGTAGCAGTCAAAATACGGTTCATGGGACAAGGTCTGCGAAGATCATCTTACTACACGAGCCTCATCAATCCCCGAGGATAAGAGGGCCTCTTTGGTAAATGTTATAACCTGAAAAAGGATTGATTTGTAAATAAAATTCTTAGAAGGGGCTTTTTGCAAAAAATACCTAATTACACTACTAGAATAATGGTTTTCAACAATGGCCATCAGCAACGGCCACCCAAGCCATTGCAATCCTAACAGCTTACCAATGGCCGCTGCGGCCGTTGTAGATATATCACATCTGCAACGACTTACGTACGGCCGCTTGGGCCGTTGCCAACAAGTGCATGGCGCGAAAGCTGTGCGCAAATGAAATAATTCATCAGCAATGGCTTACGTATGGGACATCGGCTTACTTACGATTTTTGTATCCGTTGCTTTTTAGTCGAGCTGGCGCTCGCGGCGCGAAAATGAAATACTTATCAGCAACGGCTTTGCAACGGATAAGTGAGCCATTGGTGATGAGTTATATTTATTAGCAACGACTAAGTGAGTCGTTGCTGATGAGTTTATTTAACTCGCGATCGCGCCCGACCCCCTTCTTCCCTGCTTCTTCTTCCTCTGCCGACGTCGCCAACGCTTGCCGCCGTCTTCCATTTCCAGGTATTATAAGCTCGATCCCCTCTTCTCTTCTCCTTTACTAGGGTCGGCTGAAACTCTAAATATTAGGGTTTCGGCCGAACGCCGAACGCCGAACCAATGTCCAATGTCGGACACTGGACAATAGCGCCGGAACATTGTTTTATGTTAATTTTTTATGTTTAGATTAATCTAGGTTAAATGTTTAATATTTAATGTTTAGATTTAGATTTAGTTTTAGATTATATCTATTATTTAATTTTAGTTTAGATTAATTTTAATATTAATATTTAGATTTAGATTAATTAGAATCGCCCACTTTGGACTCGCGCTCGAATCGTCCACTTTGGACTCGTGTCGGAATCGTCCACTGTGGACTCGAATCGACATCGAAAAATTTAGAAAATAATCATTCATCTGACGAGTTCATATGTTTCACGTACGCATCGACGAGTCGGATATGATTTAGTAAAACCTTAGATGCGTTCGAGGGTTGTATGTTCGTGTAAAAAAAGTAGATGATCTTTTATACGACATACAATCCTTGAATTATCCCTAATTGGATAATTTGAGAACATAGTTATTTGTATTGCACTTAGTTATTTCTTTTAACTGTTAACGTACTCATTCTAAATTTCAGCAGCATCTCTCTTGTTCTCCGATACGCGCCCAGATGATATGCGTATTCGGAGAACAGTAGTGAGATGCTGCCGAAATTTAGAATGAAGTTAGCAGTTAAAAGAAATACTTAGTGCAATATGAATAACATGAATTTCGAATGGAATAGGACCATCTCACCTATAAAGACATTGACTGAATATATTGTCATTGATTGACAAAATCATGTCGGGCGATCGAAGTTGGATGTACAGACGTTTTGATCATGGAGCTTTAACGAATGAGTTTCGCTTAGGCGTAACTTACTTCCTAAATTTTGCCTATTCGAATCAAAAATTCGTTAGCGCTAGTGATAAAATTCGATGTCCGTGCTGCATTTGCATGAATGCACGATTTCCGGATCGGGAAACTATCACTCTACATCTGTATAGCAAAGGATTTGCACCAAGATATTTTATATGAACTTGTCACGAGGAGTCACGTAAAGTCGGGGCGTCGAGCAATCCTGTCGTTCAGACACATGGTGAATCTTCCTCTTTATCCAGTCCATCTAATCCGTATAGAACTATGATACTTGATAGTCTTGGGGGTCAATTCCAATTGAATGATAATGTCCATCAGCCAGTTATTGAGACGTCAGTTCCACTAGATACTACAAGTGTTGATGTCACAGAATTGCCATCAGAAGTACAACCTGTGGTAGAGATTGAATTGCCGAATAGAGAAGCCGTAGAATTTTATGAGATGTCGAAAGCTACCGATGAACCTTTGTATGAGAATTATCCTAAATACACTAGGTTTTCGGCAATGACACAACTCCTGAACATCAAGGCTGATTGTAATATCAGCGGGGTTGCGTTTGATCGGATTGTGGGATTAATTAATGGAATGCTGCCTACTGATAATAAGTTTATGCCAACTATTTATAAGACTAAAAAATTGATGAGAAAATTAGGGCTTGGATATGAAAAAATACACGCGTGCCAAAATAACTACATTTTATATTATAAATAAAATACGCAGTTGGACAAGTGGCAGCCTCCGCCAGCCACAGAGTCACGTAGACTCATTAGTGTGATTGGAGAGCGATAATGTATCATGAATTATTACAAATTCATTATATCATAATATAATATTGAACTTTATTTTTGTTGTGTAGGTTCGAGCAGGAGGATGTGCCGAGGACCATATCTTCTACTATCCGACGATACATGCATAGGGCATGGCCGACGTGCCTAGTGAGCATGTCGACATGCTATGGCGCGAGTTTGAGGCACGTATTAATTTTTTTATACATGATGATTAATATTGGTACCGATATTATTATTTTTCAGGCTCGCTATACATGGGCTGAGGACCAGAGGTCCTTCATTTACACTGCCTAGGAGGCTATTTCCTAGTAGAGGTACAACGGCCAGCTGGGGCAGGCGTGGTCCCAAGCGATGGCCCGAGCTGGGACCACAAACATCGTGAAGACTCGAGGATACGGCTCCGATTGGATTACTCCGGATATATGGGACCAGCTTGTGGCGTTATGGTCGATGGATAAATGGCAGGAGGTTTCTAGGACTGTAGCTAGAAACCGCAAGTCCGGGGGAGGAGCGCATCACACCAGTGACTCAATATCATTTGTAGTGCACGATCGTCGTATGGTAAGTATTATACCTTACTTTTAATTATATATTTTATTTGTTACTCTGTGTAGTAATTAATGTATTTGTTTTGTAAAAATAGACGATGGTGATGGACGACGGGACTGTCTAGCGACCCTCCCTGATGGACGTGTTTGAGCGGACTCACCGTCGAGGACATGGGACGTGGGAGTACATTGACAATCGCGCTACAATCATTATGGTAAGTATATTTGTTTAAATTATTCATTATTTATTTATAATTTAAGTTTTAGGAAAAATATGAAACAAAAAATCAAACTCGAGTAGAGACCTACACTCAGACAGTGATGAAGCGCGGGGGCACCCCCCGAGGACTTTGACCCAGGAGCGTGGGTCGAGGCTGTAGGTGGCTGAGATCACGGCCGCGTATATGGTTTTGTAGACAGTGGTCATGCGCGAGCCGTGCTCGGGCCACTTGGGGCACCGACCCCTTCGGTCGCTGGTGAGCGGCCGTCCCCCTCCAGGACTAATTATGATCAGAGCAGTAGGATAAGGACACTGGAGGAGACGATCGTGCGTTAGAGTGAGATGATGGAGCGTCAGAGTCAGATGATGGCGAAGATGCATGCTATGCTACGCAACATCTCAGCTCATACTTGAGCAAACATTCCTTCGACATCATTAGATCCATCGTCCTCGAGCCAGTCCATGCCGGTGTACACCCAAGCACTCCAGACCCCGCCATATTATGATCCAAACCTTCCTCCACCGTCGTCGTGAGATTTATTATTTTGTTTGGATATTGACTTTGTTACTTGGATACTATACTTGATTGACTTGTTTTGTTTGAATATTGATACGATAGTTTTGAATTTGAATAGTTTTTATATAATTGTGGATAATTATAAACATAAGTATAATTATTTTGATGTATATCTGTGATGTGTATGTTATGTATGGGTGTATTAATGTATTAATGGGTATGTGAGTTAGAAATTTTAAAATTTTTCAGATACAGGTTAATATCATTAGCAACGGCTTTCCCATGGCTGTCCGTGGAAAAGCTGTTACTGAAAGTGTATCGTATTTTTTGGGCTGCAACCTCAAAGCCATTGCTGATGACCTACAACAACGGCTTAGCAACAGGCTTTCACTAACGGCCTTGCCACGGCCACTAGGCCGTTGCTGATGTACATATCAACAACGGCTCAGCAGTCGTGGCAGAACCGTTGCTAATCTGTTACTAGTTATCAGCAATGCGATTTTCTGCCACGGCGACGTTGCAACGGGCCGGGCTGTTGCAAGCCGTTGCTGATGGCTTTCAGCAACGGATGGAGCCGTTGTTGATGCTTGTTATTCCACTAGTGTTATATTTATTTAAGCCATAATATCCTCTTTAATGGCTGGCTCTTGATCACTGTAGCGGCAGCGGTGGAGGAACTGAAGATTTGAGACGTGCGGTGGTGACAGTAGTGAGAAAACTCTGGTGAAGACCGGATTGTGGAGGACTTTTGAGGTAGGAGTCTTATTCTCTTCTTCATTGTTTCCCGTCATTTCCATTCCTTGTTCATCGGCGGCAGCGAAGGGGTTGGAGGAGGTAGAACCAGCGGATGCTCGGATGAGATGAAGAGGGAGGAGACGGAGGTGGGCCGGAAGGGGTGCAGCGGTTGCGGCAACCGTGCCACTGTCCACGACGTTAGACACAGCGACTGTTGCCCATGTCATGGCAGCAGCCGCTGCTGCTATAGTGGAGGCCGTCGTGGCCTCCCAGCCATGATTCGGTGTCTCGCCGCTGTCGGAGTCCGCGGGGGAGGCTGGAGGAGGGTCGGCGGGTGGTCGCTGACGGTTGGGAGGGCCGTCTGGCGTGTATCCGAGAGGAGGAGGTGAGTGGTTGAGCAGACGTCGGGGCAGGGAGACGACTGAGGGATAGGGTTATTTTAGATTTAAATAAATTAGATAATTAAAAAGGTGAGTTGTATAGTAGGAAATGAGTTGATATATGTAGATTATTGGGGTATTTTTGAAGTTGATCGTAGAGTCATCAGATCGAGTTAAGGTGAATACCAAAGTTGTAGGTTTTCACGTTCTGAACGCGATGGTTGTGTCAGATTTCTGATCGGTGGTCATCTGGAGGTCTTTTCTATTTTTTAGTATTATTTAGTAGTTAAATATGATTAATACAATTTGATATATAGTTAAATAATGTAGAATAGTTGTATTCTATATTAGTTGGTGATTTAGAGTATAGATAGTTGTGTTGAGTGTGAGTTGACTCCTGTTGTAGTCGATGAATGTTGAATGGGTAAAATGATGATTTTACCCCTTGCCTCTATTTGCTTGATTTGTTTTTGAAATCCGTTGATATCCTGTTGCATTATTTTGTTGGACATGCCATGTTGATAATTGCTTGAGTTTAATTTAGTTGTTATTTATTGATGGTTATTTGAGCATGATATTATGCTAGGCATGGTGCACATTGTAGTGTTAGCGTTGTCATAAGTTGTATTTGCTAGCATGAATTATTTTGGTTGCATATTCAGTTGATAGTTTGTTGTACCATTTATTATTGTTAGCATCGTAGATCAGTTGTGATTTATCATGTGGTGAGATCTAGTTGTCATGTTGCTTATTATTGTTTCAGTCGATAGATTGTTGTATCATTTATTGTTGCTAGTATCGTAGACCAGTTGTTGTTGACATGCTGCATTATAACCGTTGTTGGGTGCAAGCCCGGATATTGTTGATTCACTAGTAGAAATGTGTTAATCAGCAACGGCCACTCAAACTGTTGCAATGACTAACGGTGTTCTTACGATCGCTTGGGAGTTATAGGTATGATATATCTGTAATGGCTTACTTATGGCCGCTCGGGCTGTTTCAACCAAGTGGATGGCACGAACATGGCGCATGAATGTTATAACTTATCAACAACGGCTTTACAAGGGCTGCTCGGCCGTTGCTAATGATATTATCACATTAGCAACGGCTTAATTACGGGTTCTCTACTCGTTGCTCTCTAGTTGATGGCGTGCTCGTGGCGCAAAAATGAAATACTTATCAGCAAAGGCTTTGCAACGGATAGGTGAGCCGTTGTTGATGATATGTATTTATCTGCAACGGCTCTGTAACGGATAAGTGAGTTGTTGCTCATGAGTTTATTTAACTTGCGATCGCGCCCGATGCCCCTATTTCTTCCTTGCTACCTGACGCTGTCGAACTACCGACGTCGGCCATTGAAGGATCCCTGACGCCGACGCGCCCGCCGACGCCGTCGTTGCGCCCTTCGCGTCAAAGCCTCCCGGTATTATTTTCTTTCTCCTCTTCTCCTACAGTAGCTAGTGCCGACTGAAACCCTAAAACTTAGGATTTTAGTTGGCCACCGGGCTTATGTCCAATGTTTGATAATGGACATTGGACGCCGGTGCCGGAGTCCACTGGATTCCGGCGCTGGAAGAGTAGATCTAGGGTTTTATTAAACCCTAATCTATATATTAATATGTTGTTAGTTTTTAATTTTTAATTTTTATTAGTTTAATTATTAATTAGTAATTAGATTATTGCTAATTAATAATTAATATGTTAATTGTTAGGTTAATTGTTATTAGTTTATTAGTTTATTGTTATTGTTATTAGTAATTAGATTAGGTTATTTATATTAATGTTAATTAGATCAGTAATTGTTTAATGTTAATGTTAATTAGATTTAGATTAACTTTGATATTTTTTTAATGTTAATTAGATTTAGATTTAGTTTTATGCTATATATGTAGGTTATATATGTTAATTAATTTTAGTTTAGATTAATTAGATTAATTTTAATATTAATCTTTAGATTTAGATTAATTAGAATCGTCCACTTTGGACTCGTGCTGGAATCGTCCACATTGGAGTCGCGCCGGAATCGTCGACTTTGGACTCGAATTTGTTGAGTGAATACCCACACTAGAAGGGGGGGTTAAATAGTGTTAGGTGACTTTTTACTTATACTTAAATTTCTTTTAAATCAATTCCAACTTCAACCAAACTAAGTGCGACTAAATGATATTCGTTAGCAAATATGAAAAATAATTATAAGCAATCAAACAAGGCAATGCAAACACAAGAGGTTATAGTGGTTTGGCCAAACACCTACTCTACTACCTTGGCTCCACACCAAGAATTTCTAACCAAATCCTTTATAGACTTTGTGTTTCCCTTTGAATACAACCGAGGACTCGGTTCTCAATCCTTTGAGAACTCCTCAAACCTATTCACCTAGGCAAAACACAATTCTATAAAGGAAACTCTACCCTAGCACACCTAGCAAGCTAATAGTCACAATTACAAGTTAAGAACAATGAAAAATTACAAGAAGAAGCTAAAAGGAAAACCAAGAGTGTGAGCTCCTTCCAAAGCCTCCCAAGTCTCAAACTCTTCAAGATGGTGAGCTTGAATCGTCGCTGGAGTTGAGACGAGAAGATCGCTTGAAGAGGATGAACCAATTGATGGAGGAAGCGAGCACAAATCAATCATTGAGGGCTTAGATCTCTTTTAGAAATGCACTAATGATCATTAAGAAAGAATAAGAGAGGTTGGTGATGTGAGTAACCAAATCAGCCGCGGCTCGCATACAGCCGTCGCTCATAGTTGATGGTGCGCACGGGGGCACGAAATAAAATAAGTTATTAGCAACGACTGGAGGCGGCCGTCGCTTATTGTTTAATGCCACGAATGCAGTGCGAATAATAAAACACTCTTAACCGACGACTCTGGTAGCCGTCAGTGATAATAAAGTTATAGATCCATGATTTTCCGACGGCTCTCGGGCCGTCGGTGAAAATCCTTTTTATTTTCGTTCGTGCTCGACCCTTTCTCTTTCTTCCTCTTTCTTCTTCGCATGCTGTTGTCATCGTTGTCACCGCCGTCCATCGTTGTCGAGTTGTCGTGGAGTCGCTGCCTGTTGCCGCCGCCGTCAATTGCCACCGATGAACCTCTCCCTTCCGGTATGATACCTCTCCTCTCCTCCTTTCATTCCCCTATGTACCGCTCTCTCCGCCCGCACCGCCCTCTCCTCGCCGACGTCGACCCGGCCATTCATCTCTGCGCCAATGCCTCGACGAGTAGTAGCCGACAGTGATGCTGACTACTACTTGATTAGGGTTTTTTAAATTTTTTATTGTTAATTATTAGAAATTAATTTTTAATTAGGTTAATTATTAGTTTAATATTAATTAATTAGTCGTGTAGAATCGTCCACTGAGGACTCACACCGAAATCATCCACTGTTGACTCGCGGCCAAATCGTCCACTTTGGACTCGTGGTCAGATCATCCATGGTGGACTCACGCCGAAATTGTCCACAATGGATGGACTCGTGCCAGAATCGTCCACTTTGGACTCACGCGGAATCATCCACTATGGACTTGCATCGGCATCCATAAATTTAGAAAAAAATCAAGACGAGTTGATATGTTTCACGTACGATCGACGAGTCAAGTTTTAATTTTGCAAAACCTTAGATCCGTTCGAGGGTTGTATGTTCGTGTAAACGAAGTTAATGATCTTTTATATGACGTACAACCCTTGAATTTTATGTGAAGTGAAGTATATATTCAATTATTAAATATATCTATTAATCTATTATATATAATCTAATTATATTAAATTTTTACAGCTATGGTTTGAGATATCAATTCTCGAGGAGGCATTCCTCGTAGGACCCCTGACGATTACCACCCGTCCCACCTGTACCCACTGACCCTTCGCCTTCCACCACCATCCCCCCACCTCTGGCCACCATCCCCCCACCTCCAGCCACCATTCTCCCACCTGATCCATCCACCATTCCCCCAGCTGATCTGGTCACCATCCCCCCACCTCCAGCCACTATCCCTTCAGCCGATCTAGGCTCATCGACATCGAGACGTAGGCCACGAGAGCCTAACAGAATTCTCCCTCCGCCACCTGAGGGACAACTGCGCAGAGCAGTTAGCGTGCACAGAAGAAGGTAAGTATATGCATTAATTATTTCTTATAATTTATTTATAATTCAAAATATCATAATATGAATTTATATTTGGTGCAGATTTGAGTAGGAGGATGTCCCCCGTACGATAGCGGGGACGATCCAAAAGTTTATGCACGGGGCATGGCCTACATGGTCTCACGTGCCCCGTGAGCATATGGATTTAATGTGGCGAGAGTTCACGGTAAGTATATTTATTAAATTAATGTTAATGTTAAATATTCATTAGTAATAATAATTTTTTTTTGCAGGCTCATTATACATGGCCGAGGACCAGACCACTTTTGTGGAGGCTGCATGGGAGCGTGTTGCCCGCGCTCGCTATAACGGGCTGCTTCAGCAGGCCCGTCAAACAGTGATGAGAAGGCTGGGGGCCACACAAATAGGGCAGACTCGAGGACACGCCCCCGAGTGGATTCCTGGCCATGTGTGGGACCAGCTCATTGAGCGGTGGGCCACACCTGAGTGGCAGGAGGTCTCCCGGACTGCGTCAAGAAATCACATGTCCGGGGGGGATGGCACCGGCGCACGCCACACAGGTGGCTCCATCTCTTTTGCAGTTCATGAGCATTGTATGATATGTATAATTTAATTATTTTTAATTAAATTATATATTGTGTATAATGATACTAATGTATTTGTTTTCTAATGTAAGACGTGCGTGACGGAGGACGGCACCGTCTAACGCTCATCGATGATGGAGGTGTTTGAGCACAACCACCGTCGTCGACTAGGAGCAGGGGACTACATTGATAGCAGAGCCTCCATCATAATGGTAAGTATTTATATATGTCTATTTGATTTACACAATTTTTATTTATAGTTTATATATATTTAAAATTTAAACACGTGTAGGAAACTTACACGAGGACTGTGATCGAGCGTGGAGGAACATCAGAGGAGTTCGACGTAGGAGCTTGGG
This sequence comes from Canna indica, assembly GCA_034359265.1. Lineage (NCBI taxonomy): Eukaryota > Viridiplantae > Streptophyta > Magnoliopsida > Zingiberales > Cannaceae > Canna > Canna indica. The sequence continues at coordinate 52,653,274 of CP136895.1, read as the reverse complement.
TGGAGGCCGCAGGTGGTTGGGAGCACGATCGTGTTTATGGCTTTGCAGACAGTGGCCATGCACGTGCTGTGCTTGGGCCACTTAGGGCACCGATCCCTTCGACTGTGAGTGAGCGGCCCTCGACATCCCGAGCGCAGGACCAGAGCCGAATAGCGGCCATGGAGTCGGAGCTCACCCAACAGAGAGCAGACGATGGAGGAACAAAGGCAGACGATGGAGGGGCAGAGGCTGGCAATGAAGGAGCAGATGCAGGAGCAGAGATGGGCGAATGACGAGTTGAGACAGACGATCCAGAACATGCAGACACTCCTCCTCGACCCAGTCGTTGTCGACTCCACCGCCTCCACCGCAGCCGTGAGATTTTGATTAATTGTATTTTGTTGATATTTTGATAATTGTTTGCCTTCGGTTTGAGGCTGATATTGATAATATTTATGTAGAACTTGTATGTTTGGTTTCTAATGCATGTGTATGATGTTTTCTGATTAAAAATAGTTTGTAGTCGATATATCGTTGTATACAGGAATTTACAAAATTTTTAGTTTTTTCAGTTACAGGATAGACCTTTAGCCACGGCTTACCCACGGTTCACCGTCACTAAGCCATGGATGAAAGCTTATCGTAAATGGCTGATGGCCTGGGTAGCACCAAATATCATGGTTGCTAATAATATCACCGACTAGCTAGGGTCGTGGCTGATGGGTTGGTATCAGTGACAGTGACTCGAGCCGTCACTGATGTTTTTTAATCAGCGACAGCACACGAGGCTGTCGTTGATGATTACGTGTGACGGCCACGCTCGTTCGTCACAACTTATTTGAGACGCGCTCATCAGTGACGGCTGTTCGCCATGGTTGACGCCGTCCGTGATATCTATCACTGATGGTTCAACCACGGATATAGCCGTCGTTGATTACCACAATTATAGTAGTGTAAGGATATATTACATAGAATCTATTTGATAATCTACGAATTCTACTTAATCTACATCCGAGCCTTTTTTGACGATTTTTTCGTTTCTCCGAGCGAAGTTCGTGTGCATATCGTAACCTCAACTTGAACTCAAAACTTCACACATATATTAAATATATGTTTTTTTATCATCAAAATAGAGATCGAAGATGATAAACACAACATGAAATTTTATATAAAACGAGTCTCTATGTATCATTTGTGAGTTTGAGTTAAGGGATGTGTAACGTATTGTGCAACTTAACATATGCTCCCTCTATCAATATGCATATCATGCTTGTAACTCTCCCTATCTATATGCATCATGAAACGACCTTACTTTTTCTCCCCCCTTTTGACATCAATCAAAAAGGGCAAGAACTAAGGTACGATTAATGAGTTCCAACGATAAAACCAAGAAAGCCATAAAATCGAGTATCATCTATCACTATAGTCCATCCTATCAATGTAAGCCTTGCAAACATCGATAAGTCAGAAAGCCCCATTACAAGGCACTACATAAGTGTGATGATACTACATGAAATGCAATTTTTTTTTAGAAGACATGTATATTTTGAATTTTCAACCACTTGGAAAAGCACAAATCCCTAATTGCATTTTTAAGTTAGTAAAGCTTTCTTCACTTAAGGGTTTTGTATATCCGCAAGTTGTTTGTCGGTGGATACAAATTCCACAGATATATTTTCCTTAGCTACATTGTCCCTAAGAAAGTGGTGCCTTAGATCAATGTGCTTGGTCCTAGAGTGTAAAATTAGATTTTTTGTTATCACAATGTATAGGTATACATGAATACTTAAGTCCATAATCTAAAAGGGTTTATTTCATCCAAAGGACTTGTGCACAACAACTAGCCGCAGCAATGTATTCCGCTTCGGTAGTTGAAAGTGAAATCGAGTTTTGTTTCTTTGAGAACCAAGAAACAAGACTCATCCCTAGGAATTGACAACACTCACTACTGCTTTTTCTATTTACTTTACACCCGGCAAAGTCGGCATCCGAAAAATCAATTAAGTCGAAAGAAGCATTACATGGATACCATAATCCTAAGTCAACCATGCCCTTCAAATATCTCAATATGCGTTTGACCGCACTTAAGTGAGACATTTTAGGACAAGATTGAAATCTAGCACATGCACAAACACTAAACATGATATCGGGTCTACTTGCGGTTAAATAGAGAAGACTACCAATCATACCTCGATATCGTTTTTCATCTACTTTGACACCATCTTCATCTTTATCAAGCTTGATGGATGTGCTCATTGGTATAGAATCTATCTTGGCTTGATGGATGAGCTCCTTTGTGTACTTAATTAGCTTGATTTATGAAGATCCCTTTGTTGGTTTACTTGATTTGGAGACCAAGCATGAAGGAAAGTTCTCCCATCATGCTCATCTCAAACTCTTCCTGCATGCACTTTGCAAACCACTCACAAAGCAATTCATTAGTAGCACCAAATATTATATCATCAATATAAATTTGCACGAGTAAAATATCATTTTCATAATTTTTTATAAAAATAGAAATATCGGCTTTTCCAATGCTAAAGCCTTGATCAATCAAGAATGTGGAAAGCCTTTCATACAAAGCCCTGGGGACTTGTTTTAAGCCATATAAAGTTTTTTCAAGTTTAAAAATATGATTTGGAAACTCAAAACTTTCAAATCCGGGGGGTTGTTCAACATAGACTTCTTCATCGATAAAACCATTTAAAAACATACTTTTAACATCCATTTGAAAAAGTTTAAAGCCTTTAAAACTAGCATAAGCCAAAAGCATGCGAATTGCCTCTAATCTAGCTAAGGGGGCATAAGTTTCATTATAGCCTATTCATTCTTCTTGATTGTATCCTTGGGCCACTAAGCTAGCTTTGTTTCTAATGACTAATCTCCCTTCATCTAACTTATTTCTAAATACCCATTTAGTACCAATTACGGTTTGTCTGCTAGGTCTAGGTACTAAGTCCCATACTTCATTCCTAATAAATTGATTGAGTTCTTCTTGCATATCCATTACCCAAAATTCATCGTCTATTTTTTCCTTAATGTTTTTTGGCTCTACTTGAGATATAAATGCTACATATTGACAAATATTCTTAAGTTTAGAGTGTGTTACCACTCCCGTTAATGGTTCTCCAATGACTTGATTAATTGGATGGTCTCTTATCAACTGGTACCCTTTGGGGAGAGGTGGTAGAACTTCTTCTTCTTCTTCTTCATCTTGAGGTAGAGTTGATGATGAAGGTTCTTCATGATGAGTTTCCTCATTGTTTTCATCTTCAACTTCTTTGTCATAAAATGTTAATTCCTCAAGTTCCTCACCTACATTCACAATCTTAACATTTCTAGAAGAATCATTAGTTTCATCAAATGTAACATGCATAGATTCTTTGACAATCATAGTTCTACGATTATAAACTCTATATGCCTTAGAACTATTGGAGTAACCTAGGAAAATACCTTCATCGAATTTAGAATCTAATTTTCCTAGATGCTCCTTAGTGTTTAAGATAAAGCATTTACATCCAAAAATACGAAAATATCTCACACTTGAGATTTTATCATTCCAAAGCTCAAAAGGTATTTTCTTGATTTTAGGTCTTAATAAAACACGTTTAAGTACATAACAAGAGGTATTTATGGCTTCGACCCAAAAATACTTGGGTAAATTATTTTCACAAAGCATGATCCTTACTATCTCTTGTAAGGTTCTATTCTTCCTCTCAACCACCACATTTTGTTGAGGGGTTCTAGGGGAAGAGAAGGTATGCTCAATACCTAATTCGTCACAAAATTCGAAAAACTTTTTATTTTTAAATTCTCCTCCATTATCACTTCTAATTTTCAAAATTGAAGTTCCTTTCTCATTTGTAACTCTCCTTGCAAATTTTTTGAAAAAAATTAAAAGTTTCATTTTTCTTAGCTAGGAAGAAAACTCATGTAAATCTCGAGAAATTATCAACCAAAATGCAGCAATATAACTTCCCACCTAAACTAGCTACATCACAAGGACCAAAAAGATCCATATGCACTTGCTCTAGTGTTCTCGATGTACTCACTTGATTAATGCTATGAAATGAAGACTTAACTTATTTTCCATGTTGACATGCATCACATGTCCACCATCCTTGCTTGATAGGGTTGCGAAGAGATTGATATCACCCATCATGTGTTTTGAGCAACCGCTATCCAATATTCATGTGCTTCTACTTGCTTGAGGATGCTTCTCCATCTACAAAAGGAGAAGAGATAATTTTAGGTATCCAAATCTTCTTGGGTCCTTGAGTGTTAGTCATCTTAGGAACCCAAGTGAATCTAGCATGAGGGTTCCTTCTTAGTGCACAATCTCTAGCCATATGACCAAAAATACCACATGAAAAGCAAGTTCCATTAAACTTTCTTGGACTATGTGTGTAAGCATGGAAGTGTGCATGAGAGTGATTGTTTGATGACTTTCTAGCATGTCCAACCTTAGGCATTGCATTTTGTAAGGTTGTCATTTTTTCATTTAGCATGCAAAGTTTATTTTTTAAATTTAGCATGCTATCATTCTAGTGCTCTACTTGATCACTTAAGAACTTGTTTACATTCTCCAGCTTTTTGTTTTCATTTTCTTAGTTTTTCTTAGCATCATATAAGGCATGCTTTTCTTCCTTAAGGGCATCTACTTCTTTCCTTAATGCATTGCATGAAAGTAGCAAGTTATCATTTTCAAGCTCTAAAGATTTGTTGTTCTTTTTAAGCTCTTTAAACTTTTTCCTAATAGTATTAAATTCATCATGCATTTGATCAAACTCATTTTCTAGTTCTTCTTGAGAAAATGAGAGGTCGCCAAAAGTAAATCTTACCTCGTTATCATTTTCCTTGAGGCAAACATTTGCCTTTTCACTCTTGGAGTCTTCTTCACTTGATGAAGACTCGCTTTCATCCCAAGAAGCCATCATCGCCTTCTTTTTCTTCTTGTATTTGTCTTTCTTGTGAGGATTGGAAGTGGAAGCCATCTTGAGAAGCGGGCAATCCTTCCTTAGATGCTCGATTTTGTTGCAATTGAAGCATGTGTAGCCTCCTTTTCCCTTTCTCATGCCTCATCGCATGAAACTCATAAATCTTCTTGCCAACATTGCCATTTCTTCAAAATCATCCGTCTCTTCCTCGGATGATGAGGGTTCTTCACCCCGGTGTGATTCTTTTAAGGCAATGGTCTTGCCTTTGGGAGCATCTTCCTCCTTGTATTTCTTCATATGAGTCTCATGTGTAATGAGAGACCCAATGAGCTCAGTGATCTTCATGGTGCTCATATCCTTTGCTTCCATGATTGCGATGACCTTGGGCTCCCAAGCTTTTGGAAGGGAACGAAGGAGCTTCCTTACCTTCTCCTCTTCACTTATATCTCTACCAAGGTTAGCTAATCCATTTGTAATATTTTGAAATCGAGCATACATGACATCAATAGATTCATGCCATAACATTTTGAACATTTCATAATCATGCATGAGTAGGTTTATCTTAGATTCCTGAACTTGTGAAGTACCTTCATGCGTAGTCTCTAAGACTTTTCAAAGTTCATATGCAGACTTACAAGTACAAATTCTATTAAATTCATTAATTGATAGGTGTAATATCCTAGATATTTAAATTTATTATTTCTTCCTCTTATGTGTGTTTGCCAGCCTAGCGGAGTAGTTCATGGTCGAGCCGAGTCGACTCATGGTCTGGTGCGAGCTTGCGAGCTTGGGTAAGTAGGATATGAAATTTATGAATTTAGGCTTGCGTAGTTAAATTATTTAATTTGATGTTGTGTGCGCATAATTGTTAATTATGTTTATATGGGTGTGTGCTTAATTAGTTGTTTATGATTAGAATAAGTTTAATTAAGTCTAATCGGGATAGCGGGTTTGGATTTGGCTTTAGGCGGATGCGGGTTTGATAAGAGTTAGGAGGGTTAGGGTTGAGGAAGGAGTATAAAATCCCCTTCCTTGGCTTGTGGCTCCCTATTTGGAGCCATACAAGATTTTGAGAGGAGCAGCCAAGCCGCCCCTTCTCTTCTTCCTACTTGGAGCGGCCAAGCCAGTCGAGCCGCCTGAGCCAGCTGCCTTCCCCTTTCTCCTTCCTCTCCCTCTTCCTCACCTCTGGAGCCGAGTCAAGAGGAGCCAACCGAAGCCAACCCCTCTCCCTACCTCTCTCCCTCTCTCCCAGCCGGCGGCTTGGAGTGAGCCGCCGCCCCTTGTCCCCTTTTCTTGAGTCGACCCGCCACCTTTTTGAAGCTGGATTCGAGGGCATCGTCTGGGATTTATTCCTTAATCTTTCTTCCAATTAAGGTGAATGGTTTACTCTCTCTCTTCGGGATTTTACTCGGACTCTTGAAGCTGTTCTTGACGGCTCGGTATTTATGCCTTGTTCTTGGATTTTCTTCGAGTTCTTGCCATGTTTTCTTGAAGTTGTGCTTGAGGAGACCCTAATCTTCCCTCAGTGGGGCTCGGCAGACCTAGGGTAACCCTAGGGGTGCTTGACCAAGGGGGAAACCCGGGTCGCCCTCAAGGTGTTCGATGAAAAGCCCGAATGAGTTTCTTGAAGTGCAAATCTTGATTTATCTCCCAATTTGGTTTCTTGATTTGTGAATTGTATGCTTAGGATTAAATCTGTGATTTTGGATAGAAATCATGCGGTAGGATTAAGATCTTGATATTGATGCCTTAGGGGTTCTTGAGAAGGGGGTTCTTTATCTTAATGCTTGACTCTTGATTTGAGTGTATGGATTCTTGTTAATCTTGATAAAAAGTATGATTTCTGAGAATTAATTCTTAAGATTTGAATTCTATCCCAATGATAATTTAGGGGTTTATTTCTGTTAATTTCGGAATTAATTCTATAAGTATGCAGAAATTGCATGTTGTTGGAATTGTATGCTGAGATGATGAATCTATGCTGATTTTAATTTGTTTTTTGTGATGTGTGTATATGTGTGAATATAGTCGTGTAACCTATCGTTTCGACCAGAAAACATAGTTTGGAAACATATAATTAAAATTGGGATAAGGGTGAGCATAATCTGACATGAACCAACTTATATGGTATTCATGAAATAAAACCACACGGGTTCATGACATTACGGGTCTAAGGGATAGGGTTCAGGTTGGAGTGTTGAGATGCTTCATAATGAGGACACCCCTAGGACACCGTAGGAGAATCTTGACTTAGGTTTTGATGCGACATATCCTTGAGCATGCCGGAGAGGCTCAATTAGGAGCCGTGTTACGGGCTACGCCCGGGTGGTTGGATGCCAAATTTCAAACCTGCAGAACAAGTTCGGAGGTCCTTTCTCAATTTTTCTGGTTCAGCCTCGTGGGATTAGTTCGGAGGGCCTACCCGATTATCCCCGAGGTTGTGTTAAAGAATAAGTTCGGAGGGCCTTTCCGATTATTCCTGTGATATCCTTTAGGAGTAAGTTCGGAGGGCCTTTCCCGATTACTCCTATGATATCTTAAAGGGGCAAGTTTTGATGAGCGAATCCCGATTGTCGTCAAGCAATTTTGGAGGGCCTTTCTCGATTGTTTCCGAGTTTTTGTATACTAGGATAAGTTCGAAGGGTCTTCCCGATTATCCTAGTATGTGTTGTTGCCTTCGGGCATGGTGGGCTTCGGCTCGATGCACTTCTTTAGTATGTGCTATTGCCTTCGGGCATGGTGGGCTTTGGTCTGATGTACTTCTTGGATGGTTAGATGCCTTGGGCATGGGTGGCCTGTTGGCTTGGTAGCTAGTCACACCTTTGTGACATTGCCTCTTTAGAGATATATTTTATTCTTGTTATCTGTGTGTTTTTATTTGAAGGTTGGTAAAACCGCTCGTTGAGTTCTTTGAACTCACCCGTTGTCGTTTCATTTCTATTTTGCAGAGCCTGACCGATGAGGTGGGCCGGAGCACTTGGCACAGCTGAAGGGAAGTGGAGTCGCATGATCCCATAGCAGTCATAGTTAGGGTTGTAGTCGAGTCCTTCGGTAGTAGTCATGCACTTGTATTAGCTTGATTTGGAGTTGTAGCCCTGTGGGCATTTATATCATTTATTTCAGGTTTTATTGTATCTGAACTTTTGAATTGTTGAACTTAACTATTATTTCCGCACTTTACGTTTCATCGAGCTTCTTGAAATAAAACTATATTTTGGTTCGCTTTTCATTTGAAATAAAACTTATTATTTCTTTCACTATATTTACTTGTTGAGTTGGCATGTGTATGGTTTAGGCTGCGGGGTATAGGCACGTATATCCTGGCCGGTCACGTGACCCTGAGTTGGGGCGTGATAAAGTTGGTATCAGAGCATGTGGTTCGGTCTAACTATGACCTAGAGTTGTCACCGTATAGGGCATTGCTAGCGTGTCAGTACATGGTAGAGGTATGCTATGAGATCAATAGGCTAAGTATGCACCTCAACGCGACATGTGGTTTATTTACTTAACGACTTAGGGTGAATTAATTGTTTAAAATTTTGATGTTTCTTTGTGGTGATTCCAGATCGATGGAGGCTTTTGATGCCGCAAGGAACGGTTATGACAGGAACTCTACTGAGCATCGAGGCCGAGGCCGAGGCAGGGGCCGGGGTCATGGGAGACCACCGCATGCCCTTAGTGGATATGGGACAGGTTCCCATGGTTGTTCAGTTGCATACCCGGGTGGCTTAGCTGACAGAGGCACTCTGCAGGGAGCAGGAGCTGAGGCAGTCGCCACAACCAGTACCAGCACATTCATATGTATATTTTGTTGCATTCAGGCCACCAGAGTATACAGGGACAGATCAGCGGGTGAAAGTCATCAGTTTCCTGGGAGATTGCTATGAGCTGTGCCGGGAGCTTGGTTGATCTTCTGAGACGATCGCTCGACTGATCGGGTTACAGCTGAGAGGTCCAGCCAAGGATTGGCTTCACATCTGGAAGGACCGCAGAGCAACAGATGCATCACCCTCTACCTGGGATGAGTTTAAAGCTGCTATGGTGGATAAGTACCTATCGATGAGCGTTCGGGACAGGCGGGCGAAAGAGATCGAGCTACTGCGTCAGACGGGCAGTATGTCGGTGACCGATTATGAGATGGAGTTCACTCGGCTCTCGAAGTACCATTCCACCCTGATAGTTGCAAAGATCACTAGGGTCAAGAGGTTTGTTGAGGGGTTGAGACCGCAGATCGCCAGATTGATCCACTACACCGAGGACACTTCCTTTGCTCGGGTTGTAGATGAGGCGCTCCGAAAGGAGGCGTTCGTATCGATAGACATGCATGATGGTCCCTAGAAGAAAAAGTTTCAGCCCTAGCCTTCGGGGGGTTGGCCAGCTCACTCAGAGGGGACTTTCGGGACAACAGATCCACCGCAAGGCGAAGGTCATAATAGTTCCAGAGGCCACATGGGTTCAGGATTAGGGGTGTCATCTGGAGGTTCGCAGCGGAGATCTGGGCCGCAACAGTGTAATCGATGTCACAGGAGGTACTGGGGGGCTTGCTGGGGACGTTCGGGGGTATGTTTCAGCTGTGGGCAGACTAGGCATTTCAGAGAGGATTGACCTGGCAAGGGCAGTCAACAGCCTGATCAGACTAGTGGAAAGGCACCAATGTCAGTGGGTTCCGTAGCTCAGATGGGTCAGACTCAGGGAGGTGGCCAGCGAGCTGGTGGTTCAGAGAGGTGCACTGCATGGGTGTTTGCTATGAACCAGGAGGATGGTGAGGCGTCTAGGGCAGTGGTGTCAGGTAATGTTGTTGTTGGGTCTGCCATTGCATATGTCTTGTTTGATCCGGGTGCTATGCACTTTTTTGTATCTGCTTTATTTGCTGCTAAGTTGTCAGAGGTACCTTCTGTGCTTGAGTTACCTCTTGTGGTGTCTATGCTTATGGGCGCTTCTGTGATGGCAAAGACAGTCTTTCAGGGCTGCGAGGTTGTCATTCGTGGGCATGATAGCCGATTTGACACTCCTGTCGATGCTGGAGCTTGACGTAATTTTCGGCATGAACTGGTTGGCGGACCATTTCGCCTCAGTGGATTGCAGGGCTAAGACTGTGATCTTTAGTAAGCCCTGATTGCCCCAGTTTACCTTCCAAGGTGATGGAAGGGGAGAGCCGTTAATGGCAATTTCAGCTCTTAAGGCTCGGAAGCTACTTTTGGGCGGATGCCAGTCCTTTTTGGCTTTTGTGTCAGTGGCAGAGGAAGGCAGAGGTGCGGCTAGGGGCATCAGGGGGACGCCCATGGTGTGCGGATTCTCTGATGTGTTTCTAGAGGAGTTGTCAGGGTTACCTTCAGAGAGAGAGATCAAATTCTGTATCGATATGCAGCCAGGGGTGAAGCCGATCTCCATTCCTCTGTATCTGATGTCACCGGCTGAGTTGAGGGAGTTGAAGTCTCAGTTACAGGAGCTCCTTGATCTGGGTTTCATTCGCCCGAGTGTTTTGCCTTGGGGTACTCCAGTTCTCTTTTTAAAGAAGAAGGATGCGTCTATGCGGATGTGCATTAATTACCGGCAGCTTAATAAGGTAATAGTAAAGAATCGATACCCGTTGCCCAGGATTGATGACCTATTTGATCAGCTTCAGGGAGCTCAGTGGTTTTCTAAGCTTGACCTACGATTAGGGTATCATCAGTTGAGGATCCGGGTGTTGGCTTAAGGGTCTCTCTTAAGCCTCGATCTTTATTTTGATGATAACAACCATGTATTTAATCCAAGTGTGTAGTTTTGAGTTCAGGTTGAGGTTGCGATACGCATGCCAAATCCGTTCAAACGGAACGACGAAAAAGATCGTCAAAGAAACAGAAGAAGAAATTATTGAAGAATGGCTCGGGATTGAATCAAGTAGATTTACTGTAATATGTCCCTAGGATAGTTTATCCCAAGCCAAAATTGTAAGGTTATCCAAGTTGAAACTTGGTAACCAAACCCTTAGAAATGGCATGTAAAAATACAGGGAATTAATCATCCTCAGCCTGGGATCGGTCGAATGAACAAGGCAATAGAATGGCGATGCAGCCCATTCGGTCGACCGGCTGGTCGACCGAAGATCACAAAAATCTGGCAGAAGCCATTCGGTCGACCAACCGGTTAACCAAATGTGGCGAAGGGCAAACAGCTAGGCTGCGTTGGTCGATCGGTTGCTCGACCGATAGAGGCGAAAAATTGGCAGAAAGGTAGCGGTCGACCAATCAGTCGATCGACCTAAAGATAGCGTCATTCTTGCGACTCGCTGCAGCAATTCGGTTGACCGACAGGTCGACCGAATGTTAGAAGATTTGTTGGCGGTCGACCCGATGATCGACCGACCTCTCTCAGCTACGAGCGGTCGCACTAGGCGGTCGATCCGTCGGTCGACCGACAGATCGATCGGCCACGACCGAACAAGCTGAACGGTTGACTTTTTGCTCGCTGAACGGTCCGTTCGGGTGAGGGGTTATAAATACCCCTCACCAAACTTCATTAGACACTTTTTTTGCAATCTTACTTGAGCATTAAAAGAGTTCTTTAAAGCCTTCAAAGACCTTCACCTGTGCACGCCCTCTGCTTCCATTCTCAATAGCATATCCAGGTGTTGCTTCTTTTTGCTTCAACTTGGCTGCAATCCTTGGAGTCATCATCTTGCGAGTTGAAGACAAGAAGGCGGTGGAAAGAAGCTTGGTTTAATCTTTTATTCCTTAGCTCTTTCCTTGTATTTGATCCTTATTGTATCTTGTTTTCTAGTTTGAGATAGCTTGCTAGGTGTGCTAGGAAACAGTTAGGGTAAACCTTATAGAATTGTGTTTTGCCTAGGTGAATAGGATTGAGGTGTTCTCCAAGTGAGGGAGAAGGGTGTCCTCAAGTGTATTCAAAGGGAAACATAAATTCTATAAAGTAGTGTTTAGAAATCCTTAGTAAGGAGCCAAGGAAACATAAATTCGTTTTATGGCTAAGAAAAATGAAAAATGAGTTTCTATTTTGAAAATTAGGAGTGAAAATGGAGGGGAATTTAAAAATTATTTTTTTTTCGAGTTTTGTGATGATTTAGGTATTCAACATACCTTTTCTTCCCCTAGGACCCCTCTACAAAATGGGGTGGTTGAGAGGAAGAATAAAACTTTACAAGAAATGGCTAGGACCATGTTATACGAAAATATTTTTCTTAAATATTTTTGGGCCGAAGCCATAAATACTTCGTGTTATGTTCATAATCGAGTTTTATTAAGACCAAAAATAAAGAAAACACATTTTGATCTTTGGAATGGTAAAATCCCAAATGTGGGATATTTTTATGTTTTTGGATGTAAATGCTTCATTTTAAATACTAAAGAGAATTTAGGAAAATTTGATTCTAAATCCGATGAAGGAATTTTCCTGGGTTACTCTACTAACTCTAAGGCTTATAGAGTTTATAACCGTAGGACAATGATTGTTGAAGAATCCATGCATATTACTTTCAATGAAACTAATGATTCTTCAAGAAATATCAAGATTATGAATGTAGGTGAGGAGCTTGAGGATCTCACACTTCATGATAAGGAAGTGGAGGATGAAGATAATGAGGAAACCGAACATGAAGAACCTCCATCCTCAAGTCAACCTCAAGTTGAAGATGAATAAGAAGAAGAAGCTCTACCACCTCTCCCTAAGGGATACTGATTGGTAAAAGATCATCCAATGGACCAAGTCATTGGAGAGCTTTCAACGGGAGTGGTAACACGTTCTAAACTTAAAAATTTATGCCAATATGTAGCTTTTGTTTCTCAAGTAGAGCCTAAGAATGTTAAGGAAGCTATAGAAGATGAGTTTTGGGTATTAGCTATGCAAGAAGAACTCAACCAATTTGATAGAAATGAGGTATGGGACTTAGTGCCTAGACCTAGTGATCAAACAATAATTGGAACCAAGTGGGTATTTAGGAATAAGCTAGATGAAGAAGGACTAGTTATTAGAAACAAAGCTAGGCTAGTGGCACAAGGGTACAACCAACAAGAAGGAATAGACTATAATGAAACATATGCCCGCTTAGCTAGATTAGAAGCAATTAGGATGCTATTAGCATATGCTAGCTTTAAGGGTTTTAAACTCTTTCAAATGGATGTAAAAAGTGCATTTTTAAATGGTTTTATAAATGAAGAAGTTTATGTTGAACAACCCCCCGGGTTTGAAAGTTTTGAGTTTCCAAATCATGTTTTCAAACTCAAAAAGGCTTTATATGGTTTAAAACAAGCCCCTAGGGCTTGGTATGAAAGACTTTCTATTTTCTTAATTGAACAAGGTTTTGATATAGGAAAAGCGGATGTTTCACTTTTCATTAAGCACCATGAAAATGACATGCTACTAGTTCAAATCTATGTTGATGATATAATTTTTGGTGCCACTAATGAAATGCTTTGTGAGTGGTTTGCTAAGTGTATGCAGGATGAATTTTAGATGAGCATGATGGGAGAGCTCTCCTTCATGATTGGTCTCCAAATCAAGCAAACCAACAAAGGGATCTTCTTCAATCAAGCTAAGTACACAAAGGAGCTCATCAAAAGGTTTGGGATGAATGAAGCCAAGATAGCTTCTACACCTATGAGCGCATCCATCAAGCTTGACAAAGATGAAGAGGGCATTAAAGTGGACGAAAATCGATATCGAGGTATGATCGGTAGTCTCCTCTATCTAACCGCAAGTAGACCCGATATCATGTTTAGCGTATGTGTATGTGCTAGGTTTCAATCTTGCCCCAAGATGTCTGATTTTGCCTGATGTAAGGTAGATAGGAAAAGCACTAGTGGGTGTTGTCAATTCTTAGGAGTGAGTCTTGTTTCTTGGTTCTCAAAGAAACAAAACTCAGTTGCGCTTTCAACTACCGAGGCGGAATACATCGCCGCGGCTAGTTGTTGTGCGCAAGTCCTTTGGATGAAACAAACCCTTTTAGACTATGGACTTAGGTATTCTTGCATACCTATACATTGTGATAATACTAGTGCAATTAATTTAACCAAAAATCCCATTTTACATTCTAGAACTAAGCATATTGATTTGAGACATCATTTTCTTAGGGATAATGTATCTAAGAGAAATATATCGGTATAATTTGTATCCATCGATAAACAACTTGCCGATATATTTACAAAACCCTTAGTTGAAGAAAGTTTCACAACTTTAAGGATGCAACTAGGAATTTGTGCTTTACCTTGTGATTAAAGAGTATTTTCTTCAAAATTTACATGTTTTCAAAACTTGCATTCTATAAAAAGTATCATCACACTTATGTATTGCTCTGTAGTGGGGCTTTGCGACCTATTGGTGTTTGCCTTCTATAGGCTTACATTAATGGGAAGGACTATAGTGATAGATGATACTTGGTTCTTGTGGCTTTCTCGGTTTTTTGGTTTTATGATGAAATTTCATTAATTATACCTTAATTCTTACCCTTTTTTATTGATGTCAAAAGGGGGAGAAAAAGTAAGGTCACACTTGGTTTTCAAGATGCATATAGGTAGTGTGAGTTTTATAATTAAGAGGAAGAGATATAGTCAGGGGGAGTTAAAAATGACATGCACAATGATAGGGGGAGCATAGGTCAAGTTATAGATAATTAAACATGCACATTGATAGGGGGAGCATAGGTTGAGTTATAAGTAGTTGGATGTATATGCTAAGTTAGAAAGTTGAATGCATAGGCTAAAGTATTTATCTTGAATACCCTAACTCTTGAATGCCTTAACTCAAACTCACAAATGCTTTTGAGTTTCTTAAAATTTAATGTTATGTTTGTCATCATCAAAAAGAGGGAGATTATTGGTTTAAGAGTCTCTCTTAAGCCCCAATCTTTATTTTGATGATAACAAACATGTATTTAATCTAAGTGTGTAGTTTTGAGTTCAGGTTGAGGTTGCGATACGCATGCCAAATTCGTTCAAACGGGACGACAGAAAAGATCGTCAAAGAAACGGAAGAAGAAATTGTTGACGAATGGCTCGGGATTGAATCAAGTAGATTTAATGTAATATGTCCCTAGGATAGTTTATCCCAAGCCAAAATTGTAAGGTTATCCAAGTTGAAACTTGGTAATCAAACCCTTAGAAATGGCATCTAAAAATACAGGGAATTAATCATCCTCATCCTGGGATCGGTCGACCGAACAAGGCAATAGAATGGCGATGTAGCCCATTCGGTCGATCGAATGTTGCGAAGGGTAAATAGCTGGGCTGCGTCGATCGACTGACAGAGGCGAAAAATTGGCAGAAAGGTAGCGATCGACCAATCGGTCGACCGACCTAAAGATAGCCTCATTCTCGCGACTCGTTGCAGTAATTCGGTCGACCGACGGGTCGATCGAATGTCGAAAGATTTGTTGCCGGTCGACCCGATGGTCGACTGACCTCTCTCAGCTGCGAGGGGTCGCACTAGGCGGTCGATCCATCGTTCGACCGACAAATCGACCGACCGCGACCGAACGGGCTCAACGATCGACTTTTCACCCATTGAACGGTCCATTCGGGTTAGGGGTTATAAATACCCCTCACCAAACTTCATTAAACACTTTTTTGCAATCTTACTTGAGCATTAAAAGAGTTCTTTAAAGCCTTCAAAGACCTTCACCTGCGCACACCCTCTGCTTCCATTCTCAACAGCAAATCCAGGTGCTGCTTTTTTCTGCTTCAACATGGCTGCAATCCTTGGAGTCATCATCTTGCGAGTTGAAGACAAGAAGGCGGTGGAAAGAAGCTTGGTTTAATCTTTGATTCCTTAGCTCTTTCGTTGTATTTGATCCTTATTGTATCTTGTTTTCTAGTTTGAGATAGCTTGCTAGGTGTGCTAGGAAACACTTAGGGTAAACTTTGTATAATTGTGTTTTGCCTAGGTGAATAGGATTGAGGTGTTCTCCAAGTGAGGGAGAAGGGTGTCCTCAAGTGTATTCAAAGGAAAATATAAATTCTATAAAGTAGTGTTTAGAAATCCTTGGTAAGGAGCCAAGGTAGTGGAGTAGGTGGTTGGCCGAACCACTATTAATATTGTTGTTTGCATTGTTTATTTACTTGCTTTTATCATTGACATTGAATTGAGATCATATCAACCATCAAACAACAATTGCATTAAGCTAAGATAAATTTGAGCCAAAGAAAAATGTAAAAGGGGACTGACACTATTCAACCCCCCCTTCTAGTGTCGGATTTCACACAACACCGGGATAGTGACATCCCTAAGACTGCTTTCAGGTAGAGGTATGGGCACTTTGAGTTCCTGGTGATGTCCTTCGGGCTGACTAATGCACCTGCAACATTTATGGACATGATGAACCGGGTGTTCAAGGAATACCTGGATAAATTTGTAATTGTATTCATTGATGATATTTTGATTTACTCTAGGAGCAGGGAGGAGCATGCTGAGCACTTGCGGGTAATTCTAAAAACTCCCAGGGAGCACAGATTGTACGCCAAATTCTCCAAGTGCGAGTTCTGACTGGAGAGTGTTGGGTTCCTTGGTCATGTGGTGTCCAGGGAAGGGGTAAAGGTGGACCCTGCAAAGATAGAAGCAGTTCAAAACTGGAAAAGGTTGATTAATGTCACTGAGATCTGCAGTTTCCTAGTGTTGGCAAGTTATTACAGGAAGTTTATGGAAAATTTCTCCAGGATTGCAGTGCCATTGATGTGCCTGACTCAGAAGAAGGTCAAGTTCGAATGGGACAGTAAGTGTAAGGAGAGCTTTCTGAAGCTCAAGGACCGCTTGACATCGGTGCCAATTCTAGCAGTACCCTCGGGTTTAGGAGGTTTTGTTATTTATTGTGATGCCTCCCGAGTCGGCTTGGGTTGTGTGCTGATGTAGAATGGCAGAGTGATAGCCTATGCCTCCAGGCAGTTGAAGGTTCACGAAAAGAATTACCCAACTCATGATCTTGAGCTGGCAACGGTGGTGTTCGCATTGAAGCTGTGGCGTCACTAACTTTATGGCGAGGCTTGTGAGATATACACTGATCATAAGAGTCTCCAGTATTTGCTCACCCAGAAGGAGTTGAACTTGAGGTAGAGAAGATGGCTTGAGCAGTTGAAGGACTATGACTACCCGATCATGTACTATCCAGGGAAGGCTAATGTGGTAGCTGATGCTTGAGTAGGAAGTCTATGGGCAGTCTAGTGCATTTGGCAGTCAGGAGGAGGCCGTTGGCTCAAGATTTGGCCCTATGTTTGTATGATGGAGCAATTTTATCAGTATCAGATTCTGGTGCGCTGGTGGCCCACTTGATAGTGCAGTCCACATTGGTTGACATGCTGCGGGCAGTGTAGGAGGAGGATGTTTTTTGCGCACTCACTAAGAATCTAGCCAGGAGAGGAGATGCAGATAATGGGTTCAGTGTGGACCCGGAGGGCATCTTAAGGTTTAAGAACCAGATTATGGTAATAGATATGGCTGAGGTTCGCAGGCAGATGCTAGAGATGGCTCATCGATCTACCTATACAATGCATCCGGGAGCCACGAAGATGTATCGAGATCTCAGATAGAATTATTGGTGAAAAGGCATGAAAGAGAGGTGGCCAAGTTCGTGTCTAAGTGCTTGGTGTGTCAGCAAGTGAAGGCTGAGCATTTGAAGCTAGCAGGTTAGCTCCTGAACTTAGGGGTACCGAAGTGGAAATGGAAGAAGATAACCATGGATTTTGTGACAGCATTGCCAAAGTCTAGGAAGGGCAATGATTCTATCTGGGTAGTGGTGGATCGCCTAACCAAGACTTTGCATTTTATACCGATTAGGATGACCTTTTCAGCTAAGCAGTATGCGAGGTTGTTCTTGGATTGGATCGTCCCTTATCATGGAGTTCCTGTTATGATCATCTCAGATCGGGGCACCCAATTCATGGCTCGATTTTGGCAGTACTGCATTTCACTCTCAGACAGATGGTCAGTCAGAGCGGACTATTCAAACGCTAGAGGATGCTGAGGGCGTGTGTCTTAGACCTGGAGGGCAGTTGGGAGAGACACTTACCTCTGATTGAGTTTGCCTACAATAACTGCTACCACAATAGAATTGGGATGACCCCATTTGAGGCGTTGTATGGGCGGAGATGCAGGTCGCCTGTAGGCTGGTTTGAGGCAGAGGATTCCCTTATGATGGGACCTGATTTGGTGGAAGAGGCTGTGGAAAAAGTGAAGCAAATCAGAGAGAGACTATTAGCAGCTCAGAGTCGCCAGAAGATGTATGCTGATGGAAAGGCCAGAGAGGTAGAGTTTGCTGAGGGGGACATGGTGTTCCTCAAGGTGTCCCCTATGAAATGGGTGGTGAGGTTTGGTAAGAAAGGAAAGCTAAGCCCTAGGTTCATTGGTCCGTTTCCTATTCTCAGGCGCAGGAAAGCAGTGGCCTATGAGTTGGCCTTACCTCCTAGTATGCTGAAGAAGTACATTCGGGATGAGTCCCATGTGATCGAGCCTACCATAGTGGAGGTGGATTCAGTAGTCTCTTATGAGGAGCGGCCAGTTGAGGTGCTAGACCGGCAGATTCAGAAGTTGAGGTCCAAGGAGATCCCCTTGGTTAAGGTCAGATGGGAGCACCATTCTGGCCAGGAGGTGGAGCAGGATATGAGGGAGTATTATCCTTCATTGTTTGATGTTGTGGTGAGTTCTTATTTTCTTTTCTGAAATTCGAGGATAAATTTTCTTTAAGGATGGAGGATTGTAATATCCTAGATATTTAAATTTATTATTTCTCCCTCTTATTTGTGTTTTCTAGTCTAGCGAACTAGTTCGGGGTCGAGCCGAGTCGACTCATGGTCCCATGTGAGCTTGCGAGCTAAGGTAAGTAGGATATGAAATTTATGAATTTAGGCTTGAGTAGTTAGATTATTTAATTTGATGTTGTGTGCGCATAATTATTTAATTATGTTTATATGGGTGTGTGCTTAATTAGTTGCTTATGATTAGAATAAGTTTAATTAAGTCTAATCGGGTTAGTAGGTTTGGATTTGGCTTTAGGCGGATGCAGGTTTGATAAAAGTTAGAAGGGTTAGGGTTGAGGAGGGAGTATAAAACCCCCTCCCCTTGGCCCGTGGCTCCCTATTTGGAGCCACACAAGATTTTGAGAGGAGCAGCCATGCCGCCTAAGCCAATCGCCACTTCTCTTCTTCCTGCTTGGAGCCGCAAAGCTAGTCGAGCCGCCTGAGCGGCTGAGCCAGCCGCCTTCCCCTTTACTTGAGCCGAGCCGCCACCTTTTTGAAGCCGGATTCGAGGGCCGTCGTCCGGGATTTCTTCCTTAATCTTTCTTCCAATTAAGGTGAGTGGTTTACTCTCTCTCTTTGGGATTTTAATCAGATTCTTAAAGCCGTTCTTGACGGGACGGTATTTATGCCTTGTTCTTGGATTTTCTTTGAGTTATTGCCATGTTTCCTTGAAGTTGTGCTTGAGGAGACCCTAATCTCCCCTCTATGGGGCTCGATAGCGCTAGGGTAACCTTAGGGGTGCTTGGCCAAGGGGGAAACCCGGGTCACCCTCAAGGTGTTCGATGAAAAGCTCGAATGAGTTTCTTGATGTGCAAATCTTGATTTATTCTCCCAATTTGGTTTCTTGATTAATGGATTGCATACTTAGGATTAAATCTGTGATTTTGGGTAGAAATCATGCGGTAGGATTAAGATCTTGATATTGATGTCTTAGGGGTTCTTGAGAAGGGGTTCTCGATCTTAATGCTTGACTCTTGATTTGAGTGTATGGATTCTTGTTAATCTTGATAAAAAGTATGATTTCTGAGAATTAATTCTTGAGATTTGAATTCTGTCCTAATGATAATTTAGGGGTTTATTTATGTTAATTTCGGAATTAATTCTGTAAGTATGTAGAAATTGCATGTTGTTGGAATTGTATGCTGAGATGATGAATCTGTGCTGATTTTGATTTATTTGCTGTGATGTGTGTATATGTGTGAATATAGTCGTGTAACCTATCGTTTCGACCAAAAAATATAGTTAGGAAACATAGGACACACTTTGGATACTATATTTGGGTTAGACATAATAGTTCTGGGTAGAACAACAACCTAAAACAAAACCCTAAAACAAAACCCTAATTGAGATGATCTAAATTTTAATTATATAATTATATAATTATATAATTATATAATTATATAATTAAGGGTGAGCATAATCTGTTATGAACCAACTTATAAGGTATTCATGAAATAAAACCACACGGGTTCATGACATTACAGGTCTAAGGGATAGGGTTCGGGTTGGAGTGCATGGGCGAATCCCGATTGTCCCTACGCGTCTCATCGAGCAAGTTCGAAGGGACTTTCCCGATTGCTCCTGAGTTTCTGTATACTAGGATAAGTTCAGAGGGTCTTCCCGATTATCCTAGTATGTGTTGTTGCCTTCGGGCATGGTGGGCTTCGGCCCGATGCACTTCTTTAGTATGTGTTGTTGCCTTCGGGCATGGTGGGCTTTAGTCTGATGTACTTCTTAGAGGGTTAGATGCCTTGGGCATGGGTGGCCTGTTGGCCTGATAGCTAGTCATACCTTTGTGACATTGTCTCTTTAGAGATAGATTTTATTCTTTTTATCTCTGTGTTTTTATTTGTGAGGGTTGGTAACACCGCTCGCTGAGTTATTTGAACTCATCCGTTGTCGTTTGATTTCTATTTTGCAGAGCCTGACCGATGAGGTGGGCCAGAGCACTCGGCGCAGCTGGAGGGCAGTGGAGCCGTATGATCTCATAACAGTCCTAGTTAGGGTCGTAGTCGAGTCCTTTGGTAGTAGTCATGCACTTGTATTGGCTTGATTTGGATTTGTAGCCCTGAGGGCATTTATGTCATTTATTTCAGGTTTTATTGTATCTAAACTTTTGAATTGTTGAACTTAACTGTTATTTTCACACTTTACGTTTCATCGAGCTTCTTGAAATAAAACAATATTTTGGTTTGCTTTTCATTTGAAATAAAACTTATTATTTCTTTCGCTATATTTACTTGTTGAGTTGGCATGTGCATGGTTTAGGCTATGGGGTATAGGCACGTATACCCTGGCCGATCATGTGACCCTGAGTTTAGGCGTAACAATAGGCCACAATATAGTGCATTGACGGCCTTTGCATTTGCATTAAAGAGTTTAATTTCATCTTGATCCCACTCATCCATGCATAGTGATTGTAAGAAGCTATTCATGTGTATCTTTCAATATACATAGTTGTTTCCATCGAACAATGGAGGAGTATGATTAGAGGACCCTTGAGCTAGTTGGATTTCACTAGTCATTCTAAATTGTAGGGTAGATGGTTAAATCTAATCCTACGACCTTGCTCTGATACCAATTGTTGAGTGAATACCCACACTAGAAGGGGGGGTTGAATAGTGTTGGGTGACTTTTTACTTATACTTCAATTTCTTTTAAATCAATTCCAACTTCAACCAAACTAAGTGCGACTAAATTTTGACTTTATAGACTTTATAGACTTTATAGACTTTAATTCACTAGTAATTCAACCGAGGATTTCTAACCAAATCCTTTATGGACTTTATAGACTTTGTATAATCTCATAAACCAAGGATTTCTAACCAAATTCTTTATAGACTTTGTGTTTCCCTTTGAATACAACCGAGGACTCGGTTCTCAACCCTTTGAGAACTTCTCAAACCTATTCACCTAGGCAAAACACAATTCTATGAAGGAAACCCTAAGTGTTTACCCTAGCACACCTAGCAAGCTAATAGTCACAATTACAAGTTAAGAACAATGAAAAATTACAAGAAGAAGCTAAAAGGAAAACTGAGTGTGAGCTCTTTCCAAAGCCTCCCAAGTCTCCAACTCTTCAAGATGGTGAGCTAGAATCGTTGCCGGAGTTGAGACGAATCGCTTGAAGAGGATGAACCAATCGATGGAACAAGCGAGCACAAATCAATCTTTGAGGGCTTAGATCTCTCTTAGAAATGCACTAATGATCATTAAGAAAGAATAAGAGAGGTTGGTGAGGGGTATTTATAACCCCTCACACGGAATAGCTCTCCAACGGGCATTTTTCTACCCGTTGGACGCCGACCGATCGCTTGCCAGTTGATCGTCGGTCGACCGACTGATCGACCGCTCAGCGACCGCTGGTGTTGTGGCCTTTTACAATTATATTTGGTTGACCGGATGGTCGACCAAATTGGCCGCTGCTCATTTCCTCTGCCTTGTTCGGTCATATTCTGGCTTTGTTCGGTCGACCGACCGGTCGACCGAAGTGGCTACTGCCATTTTTCTACCTTGTTCTGTCGATCGAACCTGGGCTAAGGCTATTTTTTACATTTGTTATGTTACACGCTTTTTTTATAGGTTTTGTTACCAAGTTTTGACTTGGATAACTTTACAAATAGGCTTACGATGAGATCCTAGGGATATATTACATAGAATTTATTTTATAATCTAAAAATTCTACTTAATCTACATCTGAGCCTTTTTTGACGATTTTTATGTTTCTCCAAGCGAAGTTCGCGGTCGTATCGTAACCTCAACCTGAACTCAAAACTTCACACATATATTAAATACAAGTTTGTTAACATCAAAATAGAGATCGAAGCCAAAGGGGAACCCTTGGGCCAACAGAATCGACATCCAAAAATTTAGAAAATAATCATCCATCTGACGAGTTGATACGTTTCACGTACGCCTCGACGAGTCGGATATGACTTAGCAAAACCTTAGATCCGTTCGGGGGTTGTATGTTCGTGTAAAAGAAGTAGATGATATTTTATACGACGTACAACCCTTGAATTATCCCTGATTGGACACTTAGTTTTTCTTTTTTAACCGTTAACTCATTAATTCTTAAATTTTGGCTATTGTTTCTCTCTTATTCTCCAATACGCGCCCAGATGATATGTGTATTCAGATAACTGTAGGGAGATACTGTCAAAATTTAGAATGAAGTTAGCGGTTAAAAGAAATACTTAGTGCAATATGAATAACATGAATCCCGAATGGAATATGACCATCTCACCTAAAGACATTAACTGAAGAAATTGTCGTTGATTGACAGAATCATGTCGGACGATCAAAGTTGGATGTACCGACATCTTGACCCGAAATTTCAATTAGTTTCGATTAGGCATAACTTACTTCCTAAATTTCGCATATTTGAATCGAAAATTCGTTAGCGCCAGTGATAAAATCTGATGTCCGTGCCACATTTGCTTGAATAGACGATTTTTGGATCAGGAAATTGTCACTCTACATCTATATAGCAAA
The DNA here is from genome assembly GCA_034359265.1 of Canna indica. Classification (NCBI taxonomy): domain Eukaryota; kingdom Viridiplantae; phylum Streptophyta; class Magnoliopsida; order Zingiberales; family Cannaceae; genus Canna; species Canna indica. The sequence goes on along the minus strand of CP136895.1, from coordinate 52,630,146 downwards.
TGATTTGCACCAAGATATTTTCTATGAACTTGTCACGGGAAGTCACGTGAAGTCGGGACGTCAAGCAATCTTGTCGTTCAGACACATGGTGAATCTTCCTCTACTGGTGTTTCTTCATCCAACCCATCTCATCCCTATAGAACTATGATACTTGATAGTCTTGGGGGTCAATTCCAGCTGAATGATAATATCGATCGGCCAGTTACTGAGACGTCAGTGCCACCAGATACTACGGGTGTTGATGTCATAGAAGTACAACCTTCAGTAGAGATTGAATTGCCGAATAAAGAAGACACAAAATTTTATGAGATGTTGAAAGCTGCCGATGAACCTGTATATGAGAATTGTCCTAAATACACTAGGTTTTCGGCAATGACACAACTCCAGAACATCAAGACCGATTGTAATATCAGCGGGGTTACGTTTGATCAGATTGCAAGATTGATTAATGGAATGCTGCCTACTGATAACAAGTTTGAGCCAACTTTTTAGTCTTATAAGACTAAAAAATTGATGAGAAAATTAGGGCTTGGGTATGAAAAAATTCACGCATGCTAAAATAACTGCATTTTATATTATAAAGAAAATGTGCAGTTGGATAAATGCACTGTATTTGAGCATCCTCGTTACAAGGAGAAGAAATCGGTCCGATAGAAAAATATCTCGTTTAAGGTGCTTCGGTATTTTCCACTGACACCGAGGCTTCAAAGATTATTCATGTCGGAAAAGACGACCCCCTACATGAGTTGGCATGCAAGAAGTCGTGATGATACAGTAATGACTAATCCATCCGACAGTGAAGCATGGAAACATTTGGATAGATGTTATCCTTCATTTGCTAAGGATACTAGAAATATCAGATTTGGATTGTGCACGGATGGTTTTCATCCGTTTGGTCATTCTGTAACTCCTTCAGATCCTTATTCAGTTTGGCCAGTCCTGCACTGATGGTTTTAATCCATTTCTGTGATTGACGAGCGATAATGTATTATGAATTATATATGAATTATATATAATTCATTATATCATAATATAATATTGTACTTTATTTTTGTTGTGCATGTTCGAGTAGGAGGATGTCCCTAGGACTATATCAGGGACAATCCGACGATATATGGATGGGGCCTGGCCCACTTGGTCTCACGTGCCCTGTGAGCAAGTGGACATGCTCTGGCGCGAGTTTGAGGTACATATTTAAAATTTTTTAAGGGTAAATTACACAGAACCCCTCTTGACTATAGTCGATGTGCGCAAAGACTACCTAAACTACCAAGTGTTCACAGAACCCCCCGCGACTACATTTTTTATTCAAATAAGCCCCCTCCATTAGCGTCTTCGTTAGTAACTTAGCGGCAAAACTTTCACATGCGCAGAACCCCCCTCCCCAGTGCCATGTGGCAGCATTCTCCACCCTCCATCTCATTCTACGACCATCACTTCTTCTTCTACCTATCCCCTTGCCCTAAACACATGTACAACCGCCGCTGCTACCGCCACCACCATCACAACCACCACCACCACCACCACCACCTCCTCCTCCTCCTCCTCCTCCCATCGCCACCACCACCACCACCACCACCTCCTCCTCCTCTATATCTCCTCCTCCTCCTCCCACCGCCACCACCACCACCACCTCCTCCTCCTCCTCCTCCTCCTCTAGATCTCCTCCTCCTCTTCCCACTGCCACCACCACCACCACTACCTCCTCCTCCTCCCACCACCATCACCACCACCACCTTCTACTCCTCCTCCTCTACAGAGGAGGAGGAAGGGGAGGAGGAGCCGGTGACATCTTCCTCTTCTTGTGGAGGAGGTGGTGGTGGCGGCGGCGGTAGCGGTGTCTAGGGCAAGGGGATAGGTAGAAAAAGAAGTGATGGTCGTCGAATGAGATGAATGGTGGAGATTACTGCCACGTGGCACTGGGGAGGGGGGTTCGGCACATGTGGAAGTTTTACCGTTAAGTTACTAACGGACATGATAACGGAGAGGGATTATTTGAACAAAAAGTATAGTCGCAGGGGGTTATGTGCACACTTGGTAGTTTAGGTAGTCTTTGCGCACATCAACTATAGTCGAGGGGGGTTCCGTGTAATTTACCCATTTTTTAATCAGCTTAATTATTATTGGTACTAATATTATTATTTTGCAGACTCGCTATTCTTGGCCAGAGGAGCAGAGGCCATTAATTTACAATGCGTGGGAGGCCATTTCCCGGTAGAGGTACAACTGCCAACTGGGGCAAGCCCGGGCACAAGCGATGGCTCGTGCTGGGGCCACAATCATAGCGAAGACTCTGGGATACGACCCCGATTGGATTACTCCAGATATTTGGGATCAGCTCGTGTCGATATGGTCGACCGAGCGGTGGCAAGAGGTATCACGGACTGTGCCTAGAAATTTCATGTTCAGGAGAGGAGCGCGTCACACTGGCAGCTCTGTTCATTTGTCTTGCACGCAAGATGCATGGTAAGTATTATACCTTTTTTTGAATTATATATTTTATTTGTTACTCTATGTCCTAATTAATGTATTTGTTTTGTAAATATAGATGACGGTGATGGATGACGAGACTATCCAGCGACCCTCCCCGATGGAGGTGTTTGTGCGGACTCACCGTAGAGGACATGGGGCGGGGGAGTAGATCGACACCCGCGCTGTAGTCATCATGGTAAGTATATTTGTTTCAATTATGCATTATTTATTTATAATTTAAGTTTTAGAAAAAATATGAAACAAAAACCAAACTCGTGTAGGAGACCTACACTCAGACGTTGACGCAGCGCGGGGGCAGCCCCGAGAACTTTGAAGTGGGAGCATGGGTCGAGGCTATAGGTGGCTGGGACCTCGACCGTGTCTATGGCTTTGCTTATAGTGGCCATGCGCAAGCCGTGCTCGGGCCACTTGGGGCATCGACCCCTTCGGTAGTCGCTGGCCCTCCACCTCCAGGATTAATGATTAGAATAGGAGGATATTGACACTGGAGGAGACAGTCGCACGATAGAGTGAAATGATGGCTTATCAGAGTCAGATGATGGCTGAGATGCATGCCATGCTGAGATAGACTTAGATCCATCGTCATCGACTTAGTCCACGCCGGTATACACTGAAGCACTCTAAACCCCACCGTATGATCTCGACCTTCCTCCACCGTCGTAGTGAGGTTTTATTGTTTTATGACTTGATTGACTTGGATATTGACTTGTTATATACTTATTACTTGGATATCTTAGAGTTACTTGTTTTGTCACTCGATATATTGATTCGTATCGTGTTGATATGATAGTTTTGATTTCGTATATTTTTTATATGATTGTGGATAATTATAATTATAAGTATGATTATTTTGATGTATATCTGGGTGTATCTGTGATGTGTGTGTGAATGTATGTGTATTTAAATGAATGTGTTTATGAGTGTGTGAGTTATGTATCAGGTCATAAATGCATCAATGGAAATTTCTAATCTTGAAATTTCTTAGTTATAGGTTAACATCATCTACAACAGCCTTTCAACGGTCATTCGTGTCAAAGCCGTTGCTGAAAGTGTATCATAATTCCTGGGCCGCAAACTTAAAGCCATTGCTGATGAACAACAGCAACGACTTATAGCAACAACCTTTTAGCAAAGGCTTTGCAAAGGCGTGAGGGCCGTTGTTGATGGCAATATCTGCAATAGCCGAGGCACCGTTACTGATAAAAGTAGTAGCAACAACAGCGCCTCATTGCTGAGCCGTGGTTGATAATGTATCAACAACGGATATAGCCCGTTGCGGAACCGTTGCTGATAATATCATTAACAACGGCGTGAGCGGCCGTTGCAGATCCATTGTTAAGTTATCATGTACGCGATCTTCTGCAATGGCGGCGTTGCAGTGGGAGCAGCCGTTGTTGATGGTCTTCAGCAACGGCGTAGCAACAGATCCAGCCGTTGTTGATGCTCGTTATTCCAGTAGTGGTTGATTGCCCGAATTGTATGGGCGGTTACATCGGTGATCACGAAATTTTCACATGAGGTGCGTGTGCGACGTCGCGCTATTGGACGTCGGTGGGCTATCCTTAGATAGTCGCACCTCCTACTTGAGCGAGCTTGACGTGCCACTCCCGAGGTGCGAGAGTGCGGGGGAAACCCAACATCCACTGTGCTCTTGATTGGTATGAGTTGCGTTAGATGATAGGTGAACATGTGTCTTGTTGTTGACATATTGCATTCTATTGCAGAGTCATATATTATTGCATTTGGCAATATCATCGCATTATGATTAATTACCCTTCTCGTTGATATATTGATACTCCTACTCAGCTTTCCGTCGACGTTGTTTGTTGTTGTCTCAGATTTACAGGTATGTCGGTAGTTGGAGTTGGGTAGTTAGAGTCCTAGAGGAGGAGACACATTTGCTGTTTGTTTCTCCTTATTTATTTTAGTTAGATTGTTAGACTGTAGGTTGATATCAGTTGTTAACTTGTAGTTTTGGTTTAGAATTTTATAGTTGACTTTGTTGACATTTCTTTGTATATATCTTGATGTGAGATGTTGGTTGGGTTGTTAGAATTTTATTGTTAGAATTTTAGATTGTTTTTCAACTTTATCAATCAGACCCTGATATTACTACACACATTAGAAAGTTTGAGGCATTAGCTACTGATTTTAGGGATATCCTCCCATTAGCTACTAATATACAGGCAATGCAAAATCGTATCAATCAACTCCTGGCAATTATGTTTCTTCAATTGACCTGAATTAGAGCCCGTTTGAACTCAAATTTTGGGAGTTACGTCACTCCCATATTTACCATACACCTACACAAGCATGATACATGCCTCTTCAACTCTTATTCCTACATCAGAGCATCCTGTTGATCATTTTGCCCTTGCAGCACAACCTAACTCTACATTTCGGGGGAACTCGTGGTCGCAATGGTGGATATAGTGGCAACCGTAGTGGTGGGTGAGGATGACCTCAATGTTCCCTCTGCGGCAAGTTTGGACATAACAGAGTTGTTTGCTATAGCTTACACTGCTACCCTCCAGGTCACCCTGCTCGAAATTCTCATATTGCTCAGTCAGGTTCTTATTCTCAAGGAGGACTCATAGACACCTCATCTCAAGCGGGAAACATGCCAAATGTTAGTATTTGTGCTGATGAGTACGCTCATTTTCTTCAATTTTAGTTTACCCAGTCCTCCACTTGTCATCATACCACATCTCATGCACTTGGTGGCATATCTACTGCCTGCGTGACACACACCCCCTGATTTTCGTCCTTGGATTTTGGACTATGGAGTATGGAGCCTCTGAACATATGTCTAGTACTCTTCCCTCCGTCCACCTATACATTCTACCATTATTACTCTTGCTAATGGCTCTCTTTCGTCAGTAAAGGGTATTGGAATTATCACCATCACACCATCCTTATCATTATCTTCTGTAGTTTATATTCTCGAGTTTCCTCTAAACTTGTTATCTCTGAGTAAGCTTATTAAGCTATTAGATTGTTCTAACACATTCACATCTGATTCTGTTTTCATATAGGATTCACCGACTGGAAGGGTGATTGGCACCGAGCATGAATCACGAGGCTTGTACCAACTTGCTGTGACACCTTCTACTTTAGTGGTTGAGTCTTCCCCTCTTCTCATTCATAGTTAGTTGGGGCATCCACATCTTCAAACACTTCAAAAGATGGTTCCTTCACTTTCTACTCTTCAGAGTCTTAAATGTTACTGGAAAACACTCTAGGTCATTATTTTCCATGAATGACATGGTTGTTCTCATTTAAAGAGTGCTATGAATTATTCACTATTTTGTCTACCTTTTTTTGCTGAAATTCAAAATCAATTTGGTGTTTCCATTCAGGTGTTGAGAAGTCACAATGCCAAAGAATGCTTCTGCAGCACTTTTTAGTCTTTTCTAGCTCGTGAGGACATTCTCCACCAATCATCATGTCCTCATACTCCTCAACAAAATAGAGTTGTTGAACGAAAGAATAGACATATGGTAGAAGTTGCTCGTGCCCTCTTACTTCATATGAATGTTCCACTTCAATTTTGGGATGATGATCCTTATTGGTTGATATCTCATAAACCGGATGCCATCTTTCGTTCTGCACCACCAAATTCCTTAATATATTCTCTTCCTCGTGATGCCCTTTATAGCCTTTCACCTCGTGTGTTTGGTTGTACTTGTTTCGTTCAAGATCTCTCTTCTAGCAGAGATAAATTCGCCCCCCACGTCATCCGATATGTGTTTCTTGGTTATTATCGCCTTCAGCCTGGGTATCATTGTTACTCTCATACACTACGTCACTCATGTATCTCTACTGATGTGATATTTTTTTACTACTCCATTCTTCACGAGCTAGTTTGTTCCACCTGAATCCATCGCTGAGGTTCTGCCTCTTTCTATTCCCTTATCTCTCCTAGTTGATCTCCTACTTCTAAGACTCAACCACTGTAGGTTTATTGTCGTCGATCACGATCGGGCTTGACGCTGTCGCTCCTCCTGATTTTCTTGCCCTGCCTGTTGCCTCTATTGTCCTGGATCTTCCACCTGATATCGATCTTCTCATTGCCTTCAGGAAGGGAACTCGTTAGTTTACCACCTCACACCCTATCTCCCATTATGTTTCATATTTTGCCATGTCACCATAGTATTATGCTTTTCTTTCCTCTTTGTCATATGCTTCCGTTCCATAGCATTTCTCAAAGGCTCTTCTACACGAGGAGTGGTGACAAACTATGGTTGATGAGATTTCTGCACTTCATGCTAATGACACTTAGGAGTTGGTTCCTCCACCAGGTAAATCCACTATGGGCTGCAAGTGGGTCTACATTGTTAAGACCTTACCTGATGGGTCTGTTGATCGCCTAAAGTGGCATAGATTATCCAAATACTTTTTCCCCTGTAGCGAAGATCGCATCAGTTCATTTGTTCCTCACATTGGCTTCCATTCATGACTGGCCACTTCATCAACTTGATATTAAGAATGCATTCATCTATCGTTTGATGAGGAAGTATATATGGAGCAAGCTCTTGGGTTTGTTGCCCAGGGGGAGTTTGGAGTCAGAAATAGGCTCCTCGAGCATGGTTTGAAAAATTTAGTTATGTGTACTTCAATTTGGAATGATCAGAAGTGTTGCAGATCACTCAATTTTTCACCTTACTTCATCCTCTGGAAAACGAATTCTCTTAATTGTCTATGTTAATGTATTATCATTATAGGGGATGATATTGAAGGAATTCAAAGATTGAAAGCCTATTTTCATCAGCAGTTTGAGACCAAGGACTTGGACAACTTGAGATATTTTCTAGGCATCCAAGTAGCTTGGGCTGGTGGAGATAAATATGTCTCACGAAAGAAATATGTGCTGGATATGTTTGAGGAAGTAGGCATGCTAGGGGTTAGACCAATTGATACTCCTATGAACTTGAATGTGAAATTGCTACCAGGACAGAGGGAGCTCTTACATGATCCAAGAAAATATCGCAGGCTAGTGGGTAAACTCAATTATTTCACATTTACTAGACCCGACATATCAAGTGTGATCGTCCAATTCCTTGAGTCACCTTGTGAGCATCATTGGATAATATATAGCCTTGAGGGTGCTACGCTATCTTAAGGGTGCTCCAAGCAAAGGACTTTTATATCATAATCGAGGTCACCTTTAGATGATTGGGTATATAGATGCTGACGGGACAAGTGCACCCATTGATCGTCGTTCCATCTCAAGATATTGTATTCTCCTAGGAGGCAACTTGATCTCATTGAAGAGAAAAAAACAAGTTGTGGTGGCAATATCAAGTGCAGAGGTTGAGTATAGGCTAAGACATTAGCCACTTGTGAGCTAATTTGACTCAAATAGTTAATGGCATAACCAGGTTTTAGTCATACAAAATTTATGAAATTATATTGTGACAATCAAGCTACTAAGTATATGACATCTAATCTAGTCTTTCATGTGAGAACAAAACATATAAAAATTGATTGTCATTTCATTAGAGAAAAAGTACAATCTAAAAAAATCACAATATCTTTTGTCAACTCTAATGATTAATTAGTTGATGTCTTCAACAATTTCTTAAAGAGTCCTAGAATCAAGTATATATGTAACAAGCTATGGTTGTGCAATATATTTGCTCCAGCTTGAGGAGGAGTGTTAGGATTTATATGTAAATATATTAACTATAGGGACTCTTTTGTAAAAAAAATCAATCTATTATATTTCTGGTAAAGAAGGGCTACCAAATGTTAAGACGTTTTTTTCCTCATTTTCCCTCTAACAAGACCAATAACTTTTGACTATATCAAGAAAGTTGGGTTTATGAATCTAGAAATGTTCGAATTTGAAGACTGTATTTTAACTATACATATTGTTGCATTTGAAGGGTGAGCGAAGAATGATTCGATAGATTCTCCTTCTCCAGCTTGACGAGCCACGACATAGACCAACCATGAAAGGACTCATTCAGAAGAACTCTACCCAATCTAGCAAAAGCTAGGTTGACAAGGTTGTTGCACCAAGTGAAGCTACGACCAATAATAGACATGTCAATGAATTCCAAATTGGCAAAGGTTTGGGAGAAGCAGGTTGATTCGGGAGTGTATAGCCCCTGCAATTAAGTTGTTCCTCCTTGGATCTTGTCAAATTAAAGTTGCCACTAATGACGATGGTTGTGGTAGACAAGGAGAAAATCTTGCAAGATCAGCCAAAAACAACCCCTACCGTATTTCTCTTGGGGAGCCATAAACATTTATCACTAGAAGAGATCTGTTAGAAGGACAACGAAGAAGATAGAAACCGATGAAATGCCTTTTCGCGATGGAATGAATGTCGTCCCAAAAGTTACGATCCCACGAGACGAGCACACCATCTATATTAAAAGGCCAATCCAGTTTCGAAAGGTGAACTCAAAGTTTGAGGACTCAACAATTAATACGTTTAATCTACAAGTCATTGAGATCCTCCACTTTTAGTTTTTGCAAGCATAGCACAATACTTCTACCAGTGGATAAGGACTTCATCATGAAATGCTTACCGGGCTATACATAGGCCTCTATCATTCCAAAAAGTTAAACTAGTCATGATGACAACCCGAACATGAGATGCAACAAAGTATAAACACCAAAACCTACTTGCAAACGAGAACAAGACTTGATGCTAGAATTGGCAACCCCGCGGCCACTTCTTTTGCTTCGATTGATTCACAAGTTGTGTTGTTCACATCCAAAAAACTGAATTAGCCAAGGCGCTTTTTCATCTCTTCGTTTATTTTAAATCCGCAAGCACTTGCTTTGTATTATTATATGCTTCATTAGAGCCCACAACCAATGACTGCAAAAAATTGGCTCTCCTTGTGCTTCATAGCTTTCTCCAAAGTTTTCTTCAATCGCGAATATCATCGTACTTGGAGGTTACTACAATTAGTGAATTTATGCCTTCCTTATTACCCGTGCATCACCAAGCGGGCCAAGGTGAAGGAGAGTTAGTTCAGCTTTGGGAAAATGGAGGCCACATCGTATTAGTTGAAATCGCATGTGCTTCCAACTCACAAGTTGTGGCATGAAGCATTATATGGTTGGTATATTCGACAGTTGGATTGCAAGGATCAATATGATGTTGTTGAGGTTCAACTAAAGGAGCTGTACACTGGTTTGGCATGACAAGCACATATCAGACTGGACCAATCAAAGAGGAACTTTGGTTGAGTTTGTAATATATGTATTTTGTGCTCGAACCAACCATCTTGTCAAAGCTCAATCGCATCTGCACCAAGATGAGTAAGGATCATCCTATTGAAACATGGGCCCACACCACACCATAGCGAAATATATAGAGGGAGAAGATGAGAGGCCAACAGAAAGAAGATGGTTACCCTAGGATCTGGGAAGGATAAGCGTAGCATTGATATAGAGGTTATCAGGTTAAGGTTTGTTGTCGAGAAAAAAATATCCTTGGATACCTTGAGAAGGTAGAACGCAACTGATGTAGATAGTTGTCTACAATTGTGGCAGGAAACATGGGTGTGGCAGTCCTAGATGTCGGCCCAAGTTAAAGACGCACACGCATGATCAACCACAAGTACGTTTTAAGGACCAATGATCAACCACAGGCATTATTGTGATGTAATACTTGCTTGCCCCAGTTACGAACATTCACTAGCTATTTATAATATTGTACATGAGAGTCTAGAATTATCTATAAAAAATATATATATAGTTTCCAATATTTTGCATGAGCATATCTTGCATGATATCTTGCATGACAGCTCCATCATGCATGACATCTTGCATGACGATATTGAAATGACCATACTAGAGGAGGGTGAATAGTATGTCAACTAAATCTTATCACTTAATTTTGTTTTTAATCGTTTCTTACAACTTAGGTAATTCCCAATTTTAATATTCAATGCGGAAGCAATAAGTAAGGAAATTAAGCAAACTCAAAAAAGACAATGCAAATACAATTATTTATAGTGGTTCGGCCCCAATGCCTACTCCACTACCTAAGCACCCCGCTTTGGATTTTCAAACTAAACTTTACTAGATTAATCTTGCTTTCCTTACAACGAGGACTTTGACCCGAAGAGTCTCACTCTCAACCTAAGGCACTTCCACCCTCAAAAGTCTCCGCTTTCTAACCGAGAGCACTCTTCTACGTCAACCTAAGGGACAACTCAATTATTTTCAGTAAACTAAGTTTACAATGGTGGGTTTAAACCTCAACACCAAGGCAACCACCAACTCAATCAACCTAGCACTTTAGGTTTACACAAATTCAAATACAATGAAATAAACACCAAAATACAACAATAATGAGAGAAAATAATAAACAATAGACACTTAGCTCTCAAGCAAGATGTCATAAATCCTCTTGATGACTTGAAGATGAATCAAAGCAAGCTCAAAGTCAATCTCAAGGATTCTAGGCTCAAAGCTAGGGTTCTTTGCAAAGATGACTCAAGAATTCTTGTAGAGATGCAAGGAGTAGCTCTTTGAGGCTTAGAAGCATCAATGGTAGGCTAGAAATGAGTTTGGGATGGGTATTTATAACCCCCCAAAAGGAATGGCTCATCAACGGGCGTATTTTTGCCTGTTACCGACGCCCGGTCGCTTGTCGGTCGATTGTCGGTCGACCGATGGATCGACCGCCCAAGCAACCGCAGCATTCTGTCGATTCTGGCCGTAATTCGATTGATCGAATTGGCTACTGCCAATTTTTGACCCTATTTGGTCGACCGGTTGGTCGACCGAAAGTGGAAAAATCAGCCCAATTTGCTGATTTTTCTGCTCGTTTGCTCGTTTCTGGGTTCCGACTTCGCCAAGTCTACTTATATAACATTTCTGAACTTTTAGTTAATAACTTTAAAACATAAATGTTATATAACGATTACCCCCCATTTGGATTCAATAAAAATATCTAAAAAATCAGAATCCTTAAGAATCAAAATCTAACTTTTGGGATCTAGTACAAATTTTTGAAAAATGAAAATTTTCTAATCTTCCGGGTCAAGTATGGGTAGGCTAAAGGCTTCCAAAAATTCTTTTAAAATACATTGTTATCTAGTTTTAACCCAAGGAATAATTACCATCATTTTTTGTGTCAATAAAATATCTAGGTCATATAGCCCTCCAAGGAGCTCCCTAGGCTTAGTGAATTTCAGGACAGTTTTCGAGTTTTCATATTTTGGGGTTCAGGTTTAGTTTTTTGGGTTCTTTGCATCATAAAGAGGATTACATCATATTCTAGACACCCTAAATCTAAATTTTAACTTCCCGAAGAATCCCGAGCGTCCTTGCCAATTTCTCTGATTTCTTCAATTTTTCCGATCGGGGACGTCGCGCGCTAACCGACTTGGAATCTGAAAGATTTCTCAATGAAATATTAGTTCCATATTTGTTATAATAAAAAATGAGATTAAGATCAAGGTAAAAATTCTTAGGCCAACAGACGGCTCTATTATTCATGACATCTATGCACGAGTTATTTGTTGATCATTACTCCCCCTCATGTGAAATAGGAGGGGTCTAACATTGAGCTTGAACTTAAGCTGCGTGAACCGCAGTGTGGGAAGACCCTTAGTGAGGATATCGTCGAGTTGATCAGAGGAGCCAATGAAACGAATAAGCAGTTGCTTCTGAGAAACACGTTCACAAACAAAATGATAATCAATCTCGATATGCTTCGTGCACGCATGGAAGGTAGGGTTGGCAGTAAGATAAATGACAGAGAGATTATCGCACCAAACAAAGGGCGGATGTCGTAGGGAAAGCCCTAATTTAGTGAAGAGAGATTCGATCCAAATAATTTCGATAGTAGCTTTTGCTAAGCTCTTATATTCTGACTCTGTACTAGAGCATGCAACCGTATTATGCTTTTTAGAACTCCACGAGATCATATTCGGACCGAGAAAAATGGTGAATCCACTGATAGAGCGTCGATCATCCGAATTTCCAGCCCAGTTAGCATAAGAGAACCCATGAAAAATGGAGACGTGGCCCTTTCGCAGGAGAAGTCCTGAGTAATAGTACCCTTGAGATATTGTAGTATTCGCTTGACGACAAGCCAATGTGAAGTAGTAGGTCGATGCATAAATTGACAGTCTTGATTTACTGCAAAGGCAATATCGGGTCTAGTAAATGTGAGATACTGCAAACACCCCACCATGCGGCGATAAAGTGTGGGGTCATGGAAAGGTTCTCCATCGTGAAGAGAAAGACGGGAGCCACTAGCTACAGGAGAGGCAGTAGGTTTGCAGTCAAGCATTGAACTCCGACTGAATATCATGAATATACTTGGACTGTGTAAGGTAAAGTCCATCTTGAGAATAGTGTGCCTCAACCCCAAAGAAGAAGTGGAGTGGACCAAGATCTTTCATGGCAAACTCACACTTAAGGACTTCCAAAAGATTGGTGAATGGAGCATTCGGAGTGCTAATGATAATGATATCATCAACATATACTAACAAAAAGACAACATATGTTGATGCCTAAAGAATAAACAAGGAAGGGCAACACAGAATCCACGAAAGCCGAACTGAGTGAGAAAGGTATTTAGATAGAGGAGCCATGCGCGCGGGACTTGTTTAAGACCATATAAAGATCACCTGAGTCGATAAACATAATTCGGATTTTGACGGTCAACAAAACCAGGAGATTGCTGCATATACACTTCTTCATTAAGGATGCCATGAAGGAATGCATTCTTGACGTCAAACTGCTGAATTGGCCACCCCAAAGTGGTGGCAATAGATAATATTACTCTGATGGTGACAGGCTTAATGTCTGGACTCAATGTCTCTTCATAGTCAATGCCTTCTTGTTGAGCAAAGCCTTTAGCCACTAATCGAGCATTGTAACGATCAATAGAGTCATATGGTTGTTGCTTAATTTTATATACCCACTTGCAGCCAATGATATGATGCCCGAGAGGAGGAGGTACAAAATCCCATGTATGATTATCCATTAGTGCTTGAAATTCTTCTTGCATCATAGCAACCCACTAGGGATCCTTTCGCGCCTTAGAGAAGGACGTAGGCTCTTGTGCATCAACAGAAAAGGTAAGAGGATGCCTGATAGTGAATCTCCTAGGAGGTAGAGTACCATCTCGAGATCTAGTAATCATCGAATGTGTTTGCTGAGGCTCAGGTGCTGTAGTGTTAGGCACATCAATTCCAGGAGGAACATTAGCCACATCAGGTGTCAGATTTACTGGAGGAGGAGGAGAGTGGTCCTAATTAGTAGTCAAAGGTGATGACACATGCTGGTGAAAGGAATAGTGCTCTTAAGCCAATCACATGTCGATGTGTTTAGGGACTATTCAAGGGTAATCAGCTTAATGAGGCAATTTTTTCATCAAATGCAACATCTTTATTCATAAAGATTGTGATGAACCCCATGAACCCAAGCAAATGATTCCGAGGCCATAATGAGATGTTCTAAATGTTCCTAGTCGTAGGATCACCAATTAGGGCATCGGTGATCCCGGATAGACTAGTGCTCTTGGTACATGTCCTATACGGTAAGGGGTAGCTGATCTCACAGTTACCTATGAGTCATCATTAATGTACAAGTGCAGGTGCTCATTAGGGAATGAGTTCGCTGAACGAACCTACATGAGGAACATAAAATGGAATCCTTACATGAGTGTCAATAGGATATTCCTCGGGTGAAAGTAGGTGCAAGCAGTCCTTGGTCCTGAGGTTGTCATGGTTACCTTGTGAGTGACAACCCATTGCTCTGGTTCTATCCCTACGTGGCCCTCAGCGTCATGTGCCAGGTATTACTAGGCATGGGAAAGCATTCATGGAGGTAGGTTAGCAACCAACATGGAATTAGTTAATCCTAGTGAGAGAAGATAATGCCCTATGTGTCCCTACAAGTGTTGACTCGGGAATCTCTAGCCAAAGTTGACATGAAAGTCAGGAAGATGTCTCTAACGTTTCATTATTGAGACGATATCTTGGCGGGTGGAATACATACCCTAGCCGACTTCGGGACATTATAACCGAGAGATTTAGTTGCAAGGTAACTAATCACCGAAGGGCGTTCGATCCCTATAGATTGAACCTCACATTATCCGGGTAATCATGACACGTTGTTAGATGTCAATCTTGACTTGTGAGTGGAGTCTCTCACGACCACACTAAAGGGGTTTAGTGGAGGCTCGTAAGATTCGAATAGAAATCATTCTGTCAGATCCGACTCTCCGTTATGCACAACTCACTACTGGCTTAGTATGAGGCCCAATGGGTCACACACAACAGGCTAATCTCCTAATAGGATTTATGAAATAGAGTCCGAATGCGACACTATATGTCTACTAGTATGGACATGCTGCAACTTGATCACTGATCTCGTTTACGGACATAATAGGAAAGGTGTTTCCTAGAAGATCGAATACGCGAGGAAGGAGTTACTTGGTAACCCTAATTTGTAGGGTAGTCATATTTGGTAGGGTAACCGTAAACTCGTAGGGTATGGCACGTGATATTATTTTTGGGGTTGATTAAACCTAATTGTGAATTAAGTAATTAATTAACCATTAGACGGGGATTATGTTTAATTAAGAATTAAACATAACTACATGGAGGGAAAAAAATGATTTTTCCCGTTCGCCTACACCTATTAATTAGGAATTTAATTATATTGATAAATCATAATTAATAGGGAATTGATTTATTTAGATAAATCATATATATTAATAGATAATTGATTTATCTGGATAAATCATGATTCTACCAATAAATAGGAGTTTGATTTATCTCATCCCTATTCTTTAGGTGATTGGTTTTAGGAGATACATATAATTCCTATTGATAAGCATTTAATTTATGTAGATAAATTAATATTCTATTTAATTAGTTTTTTGATTTATTCTGAATAAATTATAAAATCATTAAATATGAAAATTAACTAGGAGGCAATCCCCAGATTTTTGAAATCCGGGATGAGTTCAAAATTGAACTCAAGTGGCCGGCCTTATTCTATCTTGTGGCCGCCCCCTTTAAAAGGTTCGAAGGGTGGCCGGACCATGATGATAAAAAATAGAGAAAGGAATAGATCAAGAGAGGAAAGTTTGTGAATCTTGAGAAGGGTTCTTGTGTGGAAGAGTTCCAAGAACCCTAAGTTCTTCTCCTTGGTGGCCGGCCTCCTCCTCCTTGATCCTCGTGTCTTCTCTTCAAGGGCGTGTCGCAATCTTCATCTTCTTGGAGGAATCCAAGAGGACAGCGAGGTTTCTTCACCTCTTCTCTTTTGTTCTGATGTTTTCTCATCCTCTCTCCCTCCCTCTTTGGTGCCTAGTTCTTGGTGTAAGGGTTGGCCTTGCCTTGGTGGATTTCGGAATTGAGAAAGCTTCTCCGTTGAGCCACAACGAGCCCCGGTGTCACTGCCCGTATTGTTGCGAGGTGCTTCGTGTGGACTATCATTGGAGGACGTGCACATGTGCGTCTCAAGACGGGGATAGGATAAGCCATACCAACCATGGTTTGAGGTATATCTTCTCATTTTTCTCCGATGTTGAATTCCTTAATATTGCTAAAGTAGATCGCTATTTTTGGGATAGTTTGAATTTTTTTAATTGCTATTTCTGCTGCGTTTTCGAATCCCATGCCAACAGTGGTATCAAAGCCACCTTTAGCAAATTTTTGAAATTTTTATTTCGCATTTTAGTCACGTTTACGAACCGTTATCTCCCTAAACATCATGCTGCCCGGTTTTGATTTGCGGGGTTTTTTCAGTTGTTCTCTTGGCTCCACGGTTCATGCAATGAATTGCAGTGGAAGCCTACTGTCCATATTGATTTTGGATAGAATTTAAACTCAAAAATCTCATGGGTTCAGAGTTGAACAGCCCCGAGAATCAAAAAATTGAGCATGTGTTGTTTGTACTGTTTTGGGTGAAAACGTGATCAGATTTGCACGATTTCAGATTTTGTTTTTTCTTTTCTTTTTCATATATGATGTGCATGAAATGATGATTATGGATGAGCCCAATGTGCATGTGACCGTGTGTAAAACATGTTCGTGATGATTGCTTGTAAATTTATGAAATTTCAGCATTATGTTTTTTAAATAGGGCCTGCGTACCCCTGTTTGTGATGTTTGGGATTTTCTTCTTTTAATTTTGTAAAATTAGAAGTTTAGGGGCAGATTTGCGACGAGTAAGCTTGCTGCCCTATTTTGGTGCGCGCATGGAGAGGAGGTGTTCGACACCATGTGGATGACGACTTGAACTCCGGGAAGGCATTAATGGAACTGGCAACCTACAAGGTGGTTTTGGGCAGCACCTTGGCGAGACGGAGCTCCCTAAAAACCCTAGGATGATGGCCTTGGTTCGCCCGGTGGCTCGGGTGGAACCATTAGAACATCCATAATCATCCTTATTTACTTTATGCTTTTATTTATTGCTTTTGCTTCAATTGTTGATAGCTTAGGTAATTATAATTGCATGAAGAAACCCTCCAATAATATTGAGTCTGAATGGCTAAGATATTAAGAATATCAATCACGCCTTCCATTGTTATGAGGGACAAGTGTATCTATTGTCACAATAGGTTTGTTGTGCACACACAAGGCCTTTTGTGTTAATAGACACATTGCACCTCATATGGCACATATCCCTTTTGTGTCTCTGCTATTGGCTTGAACATGACTTACCTTATTGAGCTACACTCAAGGGTGGTTGTTTCCTCTCTAGAGCATACGAACGATGGGTCCGACTCAACTAGGGCTCCTTGGTTTGTTGTGCACACACAAGGCCTTGGTTGCCCTAGAGGCAAAAACTTATGGAAGTCACATAGTGATTTGATCGGTAAAGAGTTATCTACCCATGGACTTATTAGGATTTGTCGTGTTACATACGAGAGTCGAGTAGGACAAGTGGGGTTCCATTTTACCCCTAAGGAAGTTTACCAACTATTGGGATATGAATAAAAAATGCAGGGGAAAAAGCAATTTAAAAAATTCAAACTATCATGAAATCAGTGATCTACTTTAGCAATCTTTAAGGAATTCAATCGACGAGTAGAAGGAGAAGATATATACCGTATACCGTGGATGGTATGGCTGCTCCTATCCTCGTTTCAAGACGCACACGCACACGTCCTCAACATAAGTCCACACCAAGCGCCTCGCAACAAAGGAGCAACGAACACCAGGACTCGTTGTGGCTCAACGGAGAGGCAATCTCAAGCCCGAAATGCACCAAGGTGAAGCAGGCCATTCCACCAAGAATCGAGCACCAAGAGGGAGGAATAGGGGATGAGAAAACAACGGAACGAGTGTAATACCCGAGGTTTCCTAATATAAATTTTTTCATGGTGCAGCCCATCGAGTCGGGAGCTAGCCGAGTCGAGTCACGTGATTGCCTCGAATAGTAGGTAAAATTAATTTAAATCATAACTAAATGTTGATGATTGAGTGGATGAGCATATTGGTTGACTCAAGTTTGGTTTGAGTTTTAGGTCGCGGATCGAGTCGGGACTCGATCCGGGTTAGGTGGAGTCGGATGAGGAGGTAAGTAAGTGATCGGGGGTAAATGAGTCATTGGATGAGGGGAATAAAACCCCTCACCCAAGCCAGTCGTGCGTCTCAATAGGAGAGCCACACGTAGCCCAATAGGAAGGGGGAGCGAGAGGGATCTTGTCGGCGTCGAGTTCGTGTCGACGCTTGAGGAAATCGGAGCTCGTCTTCATCGAGGTCACCTTGGTATCTGATCAAGGTGAGTGGTTAGTGTGTTTATGAAGGGAGGCAGGTGGCCGACCCTAGCAGTTTTGAAATCGGGGTTCTTTCGCGAGTTTCTTACCGATCGACGTGTTTCCTCGTGTTAGAACTTTAATCGATGTGTATACCTGTGATATTATGTTTTAAAACATATTTATTTTGCATTTTGTGGGCTGGCCTAGTGGAGGAAAAAGGGGAAAGGTCATGCCAAAATTTTCCCCAATTTCCTCGCTCGTCTTGCAACTCACGGATCGCTTTATGTTCGATATATTTTCGATCTTGGATTGATGCTTGTGTTGTTGTCGCAAACATGTCCATCTTCCTTAGAGGGCTCGGCCGAGCAGGGTGTTACCCTGCTTGAGTCGGCCGAGCAATGGAAAGGGGTGGAAAATTTAGGACTGTTTGGATCTATACGCTAGGTTTCATGTTATGTCGTCTTGATTCCTACTTACATGCTTAGTGTTAGTTTCCCAAAAGCGACAGATTGCCTTCGGTCGCTTGACGGGCGCTCGGTCGGTCGACCAACGATCGACCGACAATCGATCGAAAGGCGGAAAATGGCTAGTTTTTGTGCCGTTGAGCGGTGATTCACCCGAGCCTTCTTCATGGCTCTATAAATACCTATGCCTCAGCCTTCCTTTGACATTTTTGATCACTCCTACACTTCATTGAGCCATCCTTGATCATTTCCAAGCTTTCATTGAGCCATTACTTGGAGAAATCCTAGTTTGATCTCTCATTCCTTGAGTTTGCCTTCAAGCTTGATTTGATTCATCATCAAGGCATCAAGAGGAGCTAGGATTCATTGTGTTGGAGCTAAGTATTTGTGTTGTTGTATTTTTGCTCCATTACATGTATACTTTCGTGTTTATTTTATTGGATTTGAGCTTGTGAAGACCTAAGTTGTTAGGTCTTGAAATTGGGTGGTTGCCTTTGTGTTTGAGGCTTAATTCCACCGGTGTAAACTTAGTTTACTAGGATTAGTTGTGTTGTCCCTTAGGTTGAGGTGGAAGAGTGCTCTCGGTAAGAAGGCGGAGACTTTCGGGTGTGGAAGTGCCTTAGGTTGAGAGTGAGACTCTTCGGGTCAAAGTCCTTGTTGTAAGGGAAACAAGATTAATCTAGTAAAGTTTAGTTTGGAAATCCTAAGCGGGGTGCTCAGGTAGTGGAGTAGGCATTGGGGCCAAACCACTATAAATCAATGTGTTAGCATTGATATCTTGTTTGTATTCATTGCTTTATCATTTATCGCTTCCGCATTTAGTCATTCAATCGTGAATTGCCTAAGTAATCTAAGAAACGTTTAAAATCGAATTTAGATGATAAGATTTAGTTAACACACTATTCACCCCCCTTTAGTGAGGCCATTTCACCAACAATTGGTATCAGAGCGGGTCCATAGCTTGAGATTTCACCATCTCTTCTACACCTTGTCTCGATCCGAGAATGGCACTAGAGTTGGTAGCATCTTCACCTCCTAGGTTCGATGACTCGAACTTTGGTCTTTGAAAATATAGGATGTACACATATTTAAAGACTAAAGGTTTTGGTGTCTTTAACATGTTACATTTGATACAACATGGGTTAGAACAATTTGATAAACACTTTGAGGCCTAAAATGAATTACAATAAAGATTCTAGACCCAAACCCTAAGGGCGTATTTGTTTGCGATTTTTTTTTCGACGTTTCGTTTCACGAAAATCGAAATCGATTTTCGAGTTTCTGATTTTTGGTTTCATTTTTTTTATTTGGCGAAACGTGTTTGTTTGACATGTCCAGTTTTCATGTTTCGCGAAATTAACGAAACCAACGAAAACTCGTTTGTTTTGTGTTGGTTTCCATGATAGTTTTCGGGACAAAAACTAAACATAGTTTGTCAAACATAGTCTCAGTTTCAATTTATGAATTTATATTATATGGTTTTATTATAGTTTTTTTTAATTGGAAATCATTAACTCAAACTTTTTTTTTCAACAAAGATATAAAGTTACAATAGGTGACCATACTAGGGATCGAACCTTAGATCTCTAGGCAACATACAACATGTTGCTACTCACAGTTGGCAATCATTAACTTAAAGTTGAAAAAATATAGACATTGATGTTAATTAGTTAATAAAAATTATTATGAATATTATTTAATTAGTTAATAAAGATCATTAAAAATTATTAAATTATATTTTATTATAGTTTTTTTAAAATTTGAAAATAACTCAAAATTAAAAAATATTTGAAAATAATATTAATTAGTTAATAAAAATATTTATGAATATTATTAAACTATTTGTAATTGTTACGAACTAAGTAATTAATAAAGTATGAACTAATTATGAAGTATGAACTAAGTATGAATTAAGTATGAACTAAGTATTAAATGGTTTGTTATTAAAAAAAGTATGAACTAAGTATTAGCATAAGTTGTCAATGCTTAGTTTAAGTAGGAACTAAGTAAATATTTGATTAATTCATGGCTTAGTTAGGTAACTCGATTCCTTTTATATAATTCGTTGATATAATTGATAAAATTCGTTGCTCAATTCCTTTTATATTAGAGCTAAGTTAATAATTTCATTGCATGAATTGAGAAGTTGTCTTAGTTTAGTACCAATGTTGAGAAGTTATCTTTGCGCAAAAATGTATTACGTAAATAATTTCTTGATATAAAGCTGAAGTTATATAAACACTCGATTCTTTTTATATAATTTGTTAATATAATTGATATAATATAAAGTTGAAGTTATATAAACACATTCATTATTAATCGAACTCAAGCTTCAAATAAACATAATACCCCGAAAGGGAAGATACATTATTACATAAACTACATTTAATTACACTTAACTCATGAAATCCAGCTTGTGCATACATTATAACAGAAACTACACTTAACTAATCAAATCCAGCTTCTCCATACATTATTACAAAAACTACACTTAACTACACACAAATCCAGCTTGTGCACCAAAATGTTATTTGAAGGTTGCATATTTGAAGGTTGCAAATCCAACTTGTATTCACACAGCTCAACAATAATACCCAAGAGATTTTTTTTTGAAATGTCGGGTTATTTGAA
Organism: Canna indica; assembly: GCA_034359265.1. Classification (NCBI taxonomy): domain Eukaryota; kingdom Viridiplantae; phylum Streptophyta; class Magnoliopsida; order Zingiberales; family Cannaceae; genus Canna; species Canna indica. Next base: position 52,608,858 of record CP136895.1, on the reverse strand, counting down.
GGTTGCATATCTTCTATAATAGAAGATCGCCATCCAATTTCGAACCCAAAAGGTAAACTTGATATAGGGCCACGTTGGAAACAAAAATTAATAACATAGTATCATAACCAGACTGAAACCAACAAGACTGAAACCAGATTGAAAGGATAACCGAAATCAATGGATTTTACCTTACAATAGGGGAACCACTTAGGATGCCCTTGAATTTCTGGTTGAACGGTTCGAGGTTCTCGGGGTTTTATAATTCCTATCCCCAACCTTAGAACCACTGCAAGTGTGAACTTGAACCATTTGTGGCATGTTTGAGTTGAGTGTTGATATCACTATGCAACTACTTAAACTCGTTCATTATGACAAATAGTATACAAAAACATTGCAACTACTTCCTCTACATATATATTTTGGTCCTTAAGCCAAGTCTCCTAAGGTCAATGCATAATCTAAGGAATAGACTTGGCTCCATATGTAAGTTCTCGTAGCATTGCACAGGACTATGTATTAACTCCTGTATATAGTCTGCACCTCTCAAAATTAAAGTACGCATTACTATTCTTGGTGGTGCGTTTTCTAATTCGTCCAACTTATCCAATATATCCATCATGATTAAAAATATGAGGTCATCGAAAATTTCATCCTCTTCATCACTATAAGATGGATGTGGAGGTTGATGACTCATTCTACAACAACAAATTAAGAATAATTAAAAAAATGATTAATGCATATTAATAAGCATAGTAAATAAACTAAAAAATATAATCAAAGCATGAAAGTAAACAAACTAAAAATACATTTTTTAGCTCATAACCAAATCATGAAAGAGCATGAAAAAAAAAGAGTATTGTTACACACATAATTAATAAGTTCATAAAAAATAAAGTCTAGTTCAATGTCTAACCGCCACTATAAAGCTTCACCCATGTAAACTGCATAACTATTTCTTGAGTTGTTCATCATTCAATGACATAATAAGTGATTGAGCATCTGCATGCTCAACCATGTAAGTCATTGTCTTATTAAAAAACTTCGTTGGGTAGCCCTTGCAAATTAGAAATGCGACCAACACAGTTTGGTTTGCTATAGGGATCCGCGGGTGATGTGCACACTAAAGGTGCATCACTTCGAACAAGACAGGCTGCATAGTGATTAGTCATAAGTTCATATAGCTTTTGATTCTCCTGTTCTACTATTGATCACACCGACTATTTACCTCTTTTCTTCCCGCGTGAGGAAATAGATGGACATCTATCTGCCTCCTCAAAATTATCAGCATCGTCATCTTCCTCTACATTTAAGGGCTCCTTCCCACATACATTTGGATCCAAATATTCTTTCTCTAACAGACATTCTTCATCTGAATTCAATGGGGGCTGTGTTGATGATCAGGCTATCCCGCCAGTTGCAGAATGATTTTGAAATATCAATTCCATCAAAGCATAGTGTGGTGGTGCCCCGAACTTAAAGGGTTTGAAATAACATTTTAATGCTCCTTTCTACACCCAAAAAATAAATCTAAATCCAACTAACATAAGCCCATTAGATTAAATTGAAAAAGACATTTGATGAGTTCCGCACTATTTCATCGGCATTAATCTTCCCTGTGTTAGGATTCCAAGTGCCCGAGTGTGGTTAATCAACTCTTGGAAATGCTTATATAAACGAATAAGCCAGAGTTTTCTTGGACTTACATTTCTCCACCCCGTAATTAGTCTCAGACTTCTCGTCCAGTTTATTGCTAACATCTTCTGTTGGCTGAGGGTTTCACCCCCGCACTCTATTCTCTCAATAGTTGTTTTGATGATAACATACTATGTTTAACAAGTTTGCTCAAATCCTTAATCCCTAGTGTTGGTGAAATGGCACACTACAGGGGGGGTGAATAGTGTGTTAACTAAATATTTTTACCTAATTCCGGTTTTAATCTTTTCTTAAACTACTTAGGAAGTTATCAATTTAACAACTAAATGCGGAAGCGATTAATAATAAAGCAATTAACACAAACAAGAATAACAATTCTAACACAGTGATTTATTGTGGTTCGGCCCCAATGCCTACTCCACTACCTAAGCACCGCGCTTAGGATTTCACACCCAAATCTACTAAATTACGAGTAGCTTACAATTGAGGACTTTACACCAGAAAGATCCTACACTCACCTCGAAGGCACTTCCACACCCAGAAGTATCCATTTTCACACCGAGTGAGTTTTCCCACCCCAATTCCTAAGACCTACTCCTAACCTAGTTTACACAAGTGGTTTTATACCTTCTATACCAAGGATTTCACTCAATCACAAGACCAAACACTAGGTCTTCTTGCAAGCTCTAGGAAATCAATTCAAAAGAAAGTAAAAATACTTTAATCAAAAGAAGAAAGTAAAGCAGACTTATCGCAACAAGAACACCTCTTCTTCTTGAGCCTAGCAAGCTTGAGGAACCCTCCAATGAAGAACACTTGAGGATGAGGGATCAAGAGCTAGGTTTTATGGATTTGATCAAGGAAGATCTTAGGAGATGCTAGAGATGACTCTTTGAGGCTTAGAAGCATCAACAACACCAAGGGAATGATTTTGGGATGGGTATTTATAACCCCTCAAACCCCAAGGCTCGTCAACGGGCATTTTTCTGCTCGTTGGCGACGCCCAGTCACTTGGTGGTAGATCGTTGGTCAACCGACTGAGCGACTGCCGAGGGACTGAAGCCTTCTATGAGTTTCAGGCACAGTTCGGTCGATCGATGTGCGACCGAACTTGGGAAATCAAGTTTTTTGTTGATTTTTCTTTGCGTTATTCATTTTCGGGTTTTGGTCTTCAGCGTGTGTCAACTTGGAAAGCTTTCAACGTATTTTACATGTTCTCTAGACTCGTCCAAGGCATCTTCGGTGCACACGTTGAACTTCTAGAAATTTTCGCGATAAATCCGAACGCGTCGACCAATGTCCTTCTGATTTTCCGATTTCTCTGATATTTCTGATCGTGGACATCGAGTGCTAACCGATATGGAACTGAGAATAATTCTCCATGAAATCATTTGTTCCATGTTTGTTATCATCAAAACCGAGATTAAGACCAAGGTCGAAAACCTCGAGCCAATTACATGTTGATGTGTAGGGAACTATTTTTTGTTTAATGAATAATATGAGGCATCTTTTCATCATATGTTGCATCTATATTTTGTATATATTAGATTATGATGAACCCCATGAACCCAGGCAATTGATTTCAAGACCATGATGAGATCATGCCAGTGAGACTTGGAATCTAGATGCCCATGTTCTAAATGTTCCCAGTCGTAGGATCACCAATTAGGGGATTGATGATTCTGGATAGACTAGTGTACTTAGTGCATACCTTACACGATAAGGGGTAGCTGATCTCATAGTTACCTATGAGCTGTCATTAATATAAAAGTGCAGGTGCTCATTAGGGAATGAGTTCACAGAACAGACCTACACGAGGAACACGAAATGGAATCCTTACACGAGTGTCAATAGGATGTTCCTCGGGTGATAGTAGGTGCAAGCAGTCCTTCGACCTGAGGTTGTCATGGTTACCTTGTGAGTGACGACCCATTGCTTTGGTTCTATCTCTACGTGGCCCTCAGTGTCATGTGTCGGGTATTACTGGGCATGGGGAAGCATTTATGAAGATAGGTGAGCAACCAACATAGAATTGGTTACTCCTAGTGAGAGGAGATAATGTCCTATGTGTCCCTACTAGTGTCGACTCGGGAATCTCTGGCCAAAGTAGACATGAAAGTCAGGAAGTTGTTTTTGACGTTTTATTATTGAGACGACATCTTGGTGGGTGGAATACATATGAATCGGTATGAGGGTTTGACACTTCTCCTGTACCCTAGCCGACGTCGGGACGTTGTAATCGAGTGACTTAGTTACTCGGTAACTAATCACCGAAGGGTGTTCGATCATTGTAGATTGAACCTCACACTATCCGAGTAGTCATGACATGTTGCTAGATGTCAATCTTGACTTGTGAGTGGAGTCTCTCATGACCACACTAAAGGGATTTAGTGGTGGCTCGTAAGATTCAAATAGAAGTTGTTCTATCATATCCGACTCTCCGTTATGCATAACTCTCTACTGTCTTAGTGTGGAGCCGAATGGGTCACACACAACAGGCTAACCTCGTAATGGACCTTATGAGATAAAGTCCAAATATGGCCCTATATGTCTACTAGCATGGACATGCTGCAACTCGATCATGGCTCTCGTTTACGGGCATGATAGGAAAGATGTTTTCTATAGGAACGAACACGTCAGGAAGGAGTTTATCGATATCCCTAATTTGTAGGGCATCCCTAAATTGTAGGGATTGACACATGATAAATCCTAATCAATAAGAATTTAATTTATAAAGATAAATTTAAGTTTATATTTAGTTGGATTTAATTAATTTTGAATTAATTATACATCCATTAAATATAAATTATTATTTTGGAGGCTAACTTCGAAATTTTGAATTCTGGTGAGGGGTTTTAAACGGGGAGGGGGGGGGGGGTCTACCTGGGTAGCAACCTATGCCCCTTATAAATAGATAGCCTAACCTCCTTCAACGGGGTTAAGCAAATTGGTTATTGATTTTGGAGAAGAGCAAGGGCTTGGTTCTTGAGAGACTTCTTAAAGAGAAAAGCTCCAAGAACTCATCTTCATCTCCTTAGGTGGCCAGCCATCTAAAGCTTCCTTCCCCGATTTTGTGAAGCCAATTGAAGGTCTGTTCCTCTTGGGTGTGTCATCTTCTTCATCTTCTTGGAGGAGTCCAAGTAGGACAGTGAGGTATTCCTTCATCTTCCTCATCGTTCTGTGGTTTTCTCATCCCTTCTTCCTCCCTTTTGGTGCTCGATTCTTGGTGGAAGGGCCGGCTTCACCTTGGTGCATTTCGGAGTTGAGATTGCCTCTCCATTAAGCCACAATGAGTCTTGGTGTTCGCTGCCCCTTGGTTGCGAGGCGCTTGGTGTAGACTAGAGGTGGCAACGAGCTGGGCCAGCCCATGGGCAGCATGGGCCCAGCCCAGCCCGGCACGGCTGTGCCTAGAAGACGGGCCGGGCTCGCCTTTTGGGCACGCGGGTCGTGCTAGGCACGGCCCGCAGTCGGACCATGCTCCGCACGGCACACGGGCCGACCACGGCCCGCGTGCTCGTGCTCTGGGTGAGCACGGGAGCCCTAGCGCGCGCCAAACGTAGGTCGGCCCGAGCCAGACTTGGCTCGGGCCGACGAATATTTTATATATATAAAAAATTCCTATAAATACCCCCTCTCCTTCTTCATTTCTTCTATCTTCATCTTCAACTCTTTCTCTCAATCATCAACTCTCAACTCTCATTTTTCAACTCTCAACTCTCTTACTCTCAACAATCAACAACATTTTAAGCTCATCAAGAAGCCAAGGATTCAAGATTGTTGTTAATTTTGTTTAATCTCTTCAATTTGTTTCAGTGATTAGTATAATATTTATACTTTTTATATTTTACTAATGGCGGATGGAGATTTTTCAGGTTATACTCCACAAACTGGATCAAATATGTTAGAAGAAATGTCTCCTGCTACTCTTACCACTCCTTCCACTCAACAAAATCAAAACATAGAGATAAGTCCATCTATTAATTTATGTCCATCAAGTAGAAAAAAAAGTATGGTTTGGGAATATTTTGAGAAAATTATTAAACCTGATGGCACTATAACAAAAGCCAGGTGCAAAAATTGTCAATAAATTCTTTCGGCTTCAACAATCGGAGGAACTGGTCATTTATTACGTCATGCAAAGGGTCATGACACTAAGGTTACACAAGCTCAATAAATTCTTAATTTATCTTCTTCTGGTTTAACAGTTTTTTCGTATGATCATGATTTTCAACATCGAGAACTTGCAAAATTAATTGTTCAAAGTGAATCTCCTTTTAGTTTTGTTGATCAACCAAGATTTTCTAGTTGGATTCAAAATACTTTATAACCAAAATGTAAAAAAATTACTCGAAATACAATGAAAATTGATGCTTTAAAATTATTTTTTATATATAGAAAAAATATAATGACTAGTTTTCAAAATAATAAATCAAAAATTTCTTTAACATCTGATGTTTGGTCTAGTCAACGTACTACTAATTCTTACATTTGTGTTACGGCACATTGGATTGATGAAAATTTTATTTTGCTAAAAAGAATAATTAGTTTTAAAGTTTTTGAATATCCACACACTTCTGTTGCCATTTTTTCTGCTATTAGATTTGTAACATCTTTCTATAATATAAATGATAAAAAAAATTCGATTAGTTTTGATAATGCTAGTAATAATGATGTTGCTATCCCTCCCCTTATACAATTATTTAAACCAGTATTAGAAGGTGAATTATTTCATGTTCGTTGTGTTTGTCATGTTCTTAATTTATGTGTACAAGATGGTTTAAAACAAGTAAATATACATGTAGAAAAAATAAGAGATGTTATTAGATATATGCGTTCTTCAAAAGCAAGAACACAAGAATTTAAAAAATTATGTCAATCTTTTAACAAACCATTTAAAAAATTTAATGGTGATGTTATTACTAGATGGAATTCAACATATCATATGCTTATGTCTACTATAAGATATCAAGATATCCTTACAATGTTTTACAATCAAAATATACCTGGTGATCCAATTAATAATAATGATTGGTTAGTTGCTGGGCATATTACTCAAATTTTAGAACTTTTTAATAAAGCTACCGAACAACTTTCCAGTGTTTATTATCCTACATGTAAGTTAACTCTTTCACATATAGTTCGTATTAGTGAAGTATTTTCTTCATATAGACATCATTCTTTATTTGCACAAATTATTTCTTTAATGGAATCTAAATTTAAAAAGTATTGGTCAGATATACCTACTTTATTTTGTTTAGCAATATGTTTAGATCCTAGAAGGAAAATTGATGGTTTAAATATGTTGTTAGATGATTACTATAACAATATGAAATTAGATAATGTTGAAGAAAAAAAATTTAAAATTTTGAATTTATTGAATTCTATGTTTGTATTTTACGCTTTAAAATTTGGTGATACAATTACAAATAAGACAATATCTTCTTCTTCTAGATTAAGAGATGATGGTGGAAATAGTATTAATTCTCAACTTGGTCGTAGAATAAAAAAAACTAAATCTACTAATTTTAATGAATTACTTTTTTTTCTAGATCATAATCATTCTGAAGAAATAGATGATAATGAAATTTTAGCATGGTGGAAAAAAAAAGAAAATACGTATCCTGTTATTTCCATCATGACACGTGATATACTAATTGTTCCTTTGTCTACAGTAGCTTCCGAGTCTTGTTTTAGTGCAGGAAATAGAATTCTCGACGAAAAATAGAGCCGAATGAGTGAAGAAACGGTTGAAATGTGCATTTGCTTAAAAGACTGGCTGGATGCTGAAGATATATTACAAGAAAAGGGAGGACACGACACTTCATCATCGGGAGAGGAGGAAGCTCAAATAAGTGAAGCTGGTGTTGCTGGTCCAAGTACAAGTTAAATCACCGGGACTACGGGTGATTAAAAATGAAAAAAGAACTACGTAGACCTGATCCTTCTATAGTTAATCATTGGGGAGTACAAGTTTAGCTATAGAAGATACGTAGGCAACCTTTTAAGGTGCGGTCTATTATAATATTAAAAAAAAAATATTTTATCATTGGATGAATATTTTTGTATTAAAGATAAATAAAAATTTAATTATAATTTAATTTTTTAAAAATATTTTTATTAATTTGTACTGCGTTACAATGTTACATATAAAAAATGTGTTAAAAAATATATAACAAAGTTTAGTACAATGATTAAGCTATCTCAAATAAAATTAGAGGTTCAAGTTCAAAACTCACCCGTAACCATTAATTTTTATAATTAAATTTTAAACCTTTAAAAATTTAAAAATTTAAATTAAATAATTAATTTTCGGGCCGGCCCGAGCCCGGCTGGGCTGGCTCGGGCCCAAGCTGGGCTTAGCTGCCACACATTCGGGCCGTGCCCGGCCCGGGCACGGCCCGTTTCCACCTCTAGCGTGGACTTTCCTTGGAGGATGTGCGTGTGTGCATCTTGAAACGTGGATGAGAGCAGCCATACCATCTGTAGTATAAGGTGTATCTTCTCCTTCTACTCATAGATTGAATTCCTTAAAGATTGATAAAGTAGATCGTTGTTTTCGGGATGGTTTGAATTTTATAAATCGCTTTTTCCGATGTGCTTCTTATTCCCATCCCAACACTCTAGACTCGTCCAAGGCATCTTCGGTGCACATGTCGAACTTTTAGAAATTTCCGCCATGAATCTGAACACGTCGACTAATGTCCTTCCAATTTTCCGATTAATCTGATATTTTCGATCGTGGACATCGAGTGCTAACCGATATGGAACCTGAAAATAATTCTCCATGAAATCATTAGTTCCTTGTTTGTTATCATCAAAACCGAGATTAAGACCAAGGTTGAAAACCTTAGGCCAACACCTAGCTCTTGATCCCTCATCCTAAAGTGCATCATCATTGGAGGGCTCTTCAAGAAGAGTAGTTGTTCTTGTTGTGATAAGTCCTCCTTACTCTCTTCTTGTGTTAGAATTGTTTTTACTTTGTTTTAAATTGATTCACTCAAGTGTGTAAGAAGACCTAGTGTGTGGTCTTGTGATATAGAAGGTATAAAGCCACTTGTGTAAACTAGGTTAGGAGTAGTTCTTAGGAATTCAGGTGGAAAAGCTCACTCGGTGTGAATGTGAATACTTCCGGGTGTGTAAGTGTCTCCGAAGTGAGTGTAGGGTCTTTCCGGTGAAAAGTCCTCGATTGTAAGCTACTCGTAATTTAGTGGATTTGTGGGTAAAATCCTAAGCACGGTGCTTAGGTAGTGGAGTAGGCGGTGTTGCTGAATTACTATAAATCATTGTGTTAGCATTGTCTATTGTGGTTGTATTTAATTGTCATATCTACTGCTTCATCTCATTGCTTTAAATTGATAAACTGCCTAAGTAGTTTAAGAAATGATTAAAAATGAATTTAGGCTAAAAGATTAGATAACACACTATTCACCCCTCTATAGTATGACAATTTCACCAACATCTTCCCATACAGTCTTATTAAAATTAAGATTGCCTAGTTCTGCTTATTTATTATGCAAGATGTACAAAAAATATTCTGTGATATTCTTTGGCCAAAACTCCGACTTTTCCCTCGGATTCCGATGGCCACCCATATGTTAAACTATTTAGAATGTTCACCATAACATAAATCAGTATACTAGATATAGCTACATGGTGATATTGGCTTGATGTATATCTACAATAAACTAATTAACTTGATCAAGTATGAAGCATAGTTTACTGTTGTACTGAAGCATAACACAGAACCATAGATAAAGTACAGAACTCAACAATGTACATATTATGGAATAACACAGAATCAACAAGTATGGAATAACACAGAAATCATTGATAAAGTACAGATAATGGAATAACAGACATACAGAACCAGAAACAGCATTACTAATTACACACCACAATAATTAGTTAATATATACAGAAACAGATAACTTGATGACATATATCAGTTAATAAGATAATGGAATAACACAGTAATGTATCATGTTACTGAAGCATACTAATTCACAGTCTATTGCATATAGTGCAGGCAACCAATTCATCATAACACAGCATTACTGTGAATTAACTAATTAGATACTGTGACATATATCAGAAACAACATTACTAATTATACATCACAGTAGTTAGTTAATAAATACACAAAAATAAATCAACTCAAATAGATCCCAAATATAGATCAATTGAAGTAGATCAACTGGAATAACACAAAAATAGATCAACTGCTCTAGAACACTACAGCAAATGTAAGAGAAAGCGGCGGATTAAAACTGACGCTAGTGACTAGCGCCGGTTTTAATCACGCTAATTATGTCATCATTAAGGCGAAACCGGCGCAGCAAGAAGACACCCGTTTGAGTTTTTTTTTCTTCATGCGATTTCATTATCCCGCTCTCTTCTCTTCGCGCGCGCGACCTTGGAATCAGCCGCGAAAAATTTCCTATATCCGCGACCTCGTGAAACCAACAATTGCTTTCCCATCTCCCATCCAGCTTGCTTTCCCTTCATATGTCCAATCCAGCTTGCTTTCTTCTCTGCTTGCAACCTCATCAAACCCTTCTCTACTTGCGGAAAGTTTCCTCTCCCTCCTTTGCTTGAGACCTCGTGAAACCCTATTTCCTATCTCCGATCCAGCTTGCTCCCCATTCTCAGATCTAGCTTCGATCCAGCTTGCTTCCCTATTTCCTATTTCCCATTTCCTATCTCCGCGCCGCACTAAGCCGCATTCTCCGGTTCAGCTTGTTTTTCCTCCAGAAACCAGCATCACCATTATTCGATCTCAATCACGCCTTGTACAAGCACAAATCCACTTTTAGTTTTTTTCTCTTTTCTTTTACTGCTTTGCAAATTAAATTGAATAACACACCTTTTTTAGGGTTTCTTCATGAACACTGATGGCATCTGGTCTCCACCTCGACGATGTGAGGAATCTATTCCACTTCCCTCCTTTTTTATTTTTCCCATCTCAGAGTTACAAAGCATGCTTGTATAATTGCTTTATTGTTTTCGTTTAGGAAGATGACTTCGAAGGAGATGTTCCTGGAAGCCAAAGTGGTAACATACAAAGAAGCTGCTTGATTCTTAACCTAGCAATTAAAAGTAATGCATGTAAGAATCTGCTAGCTAATCAAAGAATCTTATCCGCAAGAAAGAAGGAAAGACTAAAATAATTAATGTCTGGTGATAACTTATTCATTTCTGATTTTTGTCCGTAACAGAGCTGTGTATATAAATCTTTAGTCCTGGTTGTGGATGTTTTTTTATTCACATTTAAATGATGGTCTTGGCAGAATAATAAAATCATTCTTATTGAGTTTGAAAAAAATATGAATGGTTCAAGTCTTGAAAATAAGCCTCTTTGTTGCAAGGTAGAAGCATATTCATGGAAAGATGTACGAATTTGAATCATTAAAACATGTAAGAATTTTCTGCTTGTGTGCAATATTTCATGAAGAATAACACTAAAATTTAAGAACTCTCCTACTCATTTGACACTAACCTCTGGACTTTTCATTCAGGTGAGTTTTTTGCTTCCAGTTAACACCAAACTTGTCTCCATGTTGAAAATAATTAAACAATGTAGAAAAATAGCTTCTCTGTTTCCTTCATGTTTTGTAATAAAGTACACGGTAGCTGATCACCCAATTGCAAGGTGTTGTTCTTCACATTTTCTATGAAAAAACTACATGATGAATTAGTTGATGTCAGTATTGCCTCAGCAATCATGTCTTGGATGAGAGGATGCACATTTAATTTTGCTTTCCTTGTTGAAGATGGACACCCAATTTGTCAAGTGGCACCTAACATGGGAAAAGAAAGCACATTACTTGGCTGTGGCCGCTGAACAACCTATGTCTAGAGCTTCTTCTTTCGTACCTAACCATATGAAGCATGCATGCATTTCCTAACTTTCTTATTCCATGTGTAGGAATCTTCCCTAACTTCTCTCCAAGAATGGGTATTGATGAGACCCCCACCCTGAGTATGTGGATTATGGGATTGATGAGACTAAGGGTTCTAGCTTACTGGGGCATGAAGAGCTATATTTGGAAACTAGAAATTTGTGTTTAGATTGGTGAATCCAGCATAACATAGAATATATTGAGGCTTGTGCCTCGAATGCCGACTTTGATAGATGTAAGTTTACTTTCGTTGCAGCTTAAATTTCAAATCTATGCTATATGGTGTTTAGCCATCATGTTAACTTAGAATTTAGTTCTATTTAACTTCAGTAAGTATCATCTATCCTTAGATTAGTCCTTTATATTTTCTCTCTTAACTTGTCTATAAGGGGCCATAATTAGGATGAACTTCAACCGTGTATTATACATCTTGGGCAATTTCTCCTTTTTGGCTGATTAATACTATGAATTGATTTCAGTGCACATTTGATTTTCTTAGTGACATAGTTGTTTTGAACAGCATTCAACCTGTCCTATCAGGTTTTCTTTCTCCCTCAATAGACTTGATCAATATTATTCTTCATAATATTGCATTTGATTTTCTGAACTTTGAGAAAAATGTTTTCTTTCTGGGTGATAATTTGTAGGAGTGGCAATAGGATCAGGTTGGCATAGCTTAGTTACTACCTTTTAGGATTACCTATTGGTGCTCTTCTTGGGTTCAAACTGAAGCTACATGAACAGGTAATTAATGCAAAAAATCAAGGTTAATAATTTATTTTACTAATTATTTATAATTAATTATTGTGGAAATCTCTACTACATATATTTGTCATCAATGCAGGGCATCTAGAGTGGGATGCTAATTGGGACCCTGACACAGACTGCTATTTTGCTACTGATCACATTTAGGACTAAATGGCAGAAGGAGATAAACTCTTTAGTGATTTTCAATTTAAAGTTTTTTAACTTTAATTTGAAAATATATATATCAAGGACTAATTGGTAATTTATAGTTTTTCAGCTTCTTGAGATGATTAAGATAGTCGCTTATGAAAACATCAAGTGTTGCATACAAATGTGCCTTCAAAGATTTCAATCTTTTCTTGTCTACTTTTAGCTGAACCTTTCTGTTTGTTGATTCTTTTTCATATTTTCATATTTTCATATTATACATGGGCTGCTATACATATGCTAGATGAAAATTTATGATGGAATACTTATTTCCTGAAACAAACAAATCTAACAACTGACACTTAGCATTATACACTCTGAAACATAAATTTTCCTCTCACGCAATTAGAATTCACTATTAAGCATAGTGAACTTATGAAATTGTGTTTTGACATTGCCTTCACAATTTATTGGTCACATCCAATCAATATACATTTTCTGTGCCTAGCTTTCTAACTTTATCAACAACAATAAGGCTCTGAAAAGAGCAACAAAGTACTATTGCTCACCAAGTTGTTCTTAAGATTGTTGTAGAAGAAGGGCGAAGATGGAAAAAATAGATGCAGTTAAAGAAAATCAGAGGAAAAGATAGAAAATGAAATTGAGAAGATAAATGATAGAAGGGATAAGGGTATTTCTATGCTCCATATGCAATAATTCTTCTTGTCTCCTTGTTTTTATTGAGATTCAATAGGAGATTTTATTCTCACAATTAGTTGGAATAAAAACCTACATAATGGCCTCAAGTGTAAGGAGTTATCTTAAAGTTAAATAACATTTCCCTTTCTTCCAACGAGTTATGCATCACTATGATTACAATTTGTAATAACAATTCATATGAAAAAATTCCTTGTTCCTTGCGGCGGCTGATATTCTACTTAGTGGAGAGCCATTCTTGTCTCCTTGTTTTTATTGAGAATAAGTAGGACGACAATGAATTCCATGCTTATGTTCATGGAAGATTTGTCATATGAAACACTAAAACCTGACCCTTACTTGAGGAATCTGCTTCTCACCATTCCACGTCGGAAAATAGTAAGCATACATATCCACTGATCAAAGTTCGGGAGGGCAAACTGAGATTTTCTCAACAGAAAATATCTAAATCGATGTTAATGATGCGATCAAAATGCAATTTAATTTGTTAGCAGGTCTTCACAAATGTAGACAAAGCACATGCTGCAAAGGTTCTCAAAAGGCTTGGCTTAGAAGACTGCTTTGAAGGTGTCATCTGCTTTGAGGCACTCAATCAACCACCACCAGACACTGATACAAGGAAGCGCATTGGTTCAAGTAAAATACTTTGCAAGTCATCTTTGGAGGCCTTCCAAGCTGCAATTAGGATTGCAAACATTGATCCCAAGAGAATAGTAATTAGAGATTTACTTTTCCTTCTAATTAATGACACATATAAAGATATGTACTAATATTTGAAAGTTTTTTGGCTACTAGATCTTTTTTTATGACAGTGCAAGGAATATTGAAGCAGGAAAGGCAGCAGGGTTTTATACTGTCCTTGTAATTTTTATGTAAATTGAATGCAATTTCTTATCAGTATCATATATATGTATATAAAATAGATAATTCATGGTTTGATACTATCCTTGTAAGTTTCTTCTTCTTTTCTTTCACAGAATCACAATAATGGCACATATTGTCATATATAGTTAGCAATTTGTTCTTGCAAAGATTAACATGTCCTTGTAAGCTTTTGGTTTTTTTACTTTGTTTTCTCCTGTTATAGAAACTTTTTGTGCAGATGAATTGGTTGCTTGGTTGCACAACACGTGAAGCTTGCTGGTGTTTTCACTTTGGTGGACTGTAAGCATGCTATGCAACATCTGAATGAAGTGAAACCAAGGTGGATTGTCTCTTTACTTTCTTCTTGATAATCTTCTCTGAAAATTGTAAATATGGTGATGATATAAAGGCTTTTGATCATAAGCCTACATCGGATTCTAATATCTAAACGGACTAATTCTTTATTTATTGAGCATATATCATTTGATACAATCACCATAGACAAAGGAAATAGGTGTAGCCATTGGATTTGCATTTGCTTCTCTTTTCCTCTGTATTTGGTATGTAGTATTTTCTTTATTTATATCTTCTTCCAGCATCAGAAATTAAGTTGCATCCTTGTCTTGTTGCCCCTTTCATAAAAATCAAGCTCGATATAACATTTTGTCCATTCAAATCTTTATGTTTATGTTGCAGCATTATTCTCAAATATTTTTAAAATAATGTTTTGAATTTCAATTTTTTTTTTGCTAGGCATTTACTATATGAATATTTCCTGTAGCAAGTTATTGGACATGTTATAACGGTAGAGGCCTGATCATAGAGACATAACTACCCAATATTTGATCTGATTAAAAGAATGAATATTATGCATGTTAGTCTTTATGATTCATATAGCAGTCACATTGGCCTCTCCATTATGTAATTTTTGTAGTCATTATAATAGTATGGTTTGTTTAAGAGACACATAGTTGTATAATTCTAATTATATTCATTAGATGCTACAGGACTTAAATCACTCTAGATCTTATGCAATTTGCAGTGATGCCTTAGATAAGTGCATCAATGTAAACTCCAAGATTATATATATTATAATATATAATATATTTTAATATATATATATATATATTATGTTATGCTAGAGGACTTATATTATATTTCAATATTTAAAATATTATATATATATATATATATAATATTTTAATATATTTATAATTATATTTTTTTATAACAAACAATTGAAATCGGCGTCCCTTTTAGGGGGTGTCGGTTTCAATCTAGCTGGCGCTCTTTATGGGGCGCCAGTTTACCCAAATGGGCGCCCCTCAATAGGCGCCCGTTCTGCCAAAACAAGCACCCCTTGATGGGCGCCAGTTTTCCAAAACAGGAGCCCCACCCCTCAAGGGATGCTTGTTTTGGCAAAATGGGTGCCTATTGAGGGGTGCTCGTTTTGGAAAAACTGGCACCCTGAAGGTTGCTCGATTTTTATTTTCATTCTCCCTTTGTTTTTTACTCTTAAACAGGCGCCTTTAGAAGAGCCTAAAAGTTATTTTTGACTAAAAAAAAAGAGTCAATTTTCCTTAAATTAAACACCGGTTATCATTATTTTTACTGTAGTGGAATAACACAGAAATAACATTAGAATGTACAGTCATATCCTAACTATGCTCAGTGTAAATCATACTTGCTAGTTATCAACTGAACATACCAGATAAATAATCATATTTTTCTTGCATATATGTATATATGCAGTTTAAATAGAATAGCAATATATTATATTTAAACTACCAGATAAATTATCAGACAATGGGAATATATTATCAAGCAATGGCATCGGTGTATATTATACTTTTTAGTTATCAATTGAAACTACCAGATAAAATATAATAAGCTTCCGTGTATATTGTATTGAAACTATCAGATAAACTACCAACAATTAAGTATAATAATAGAGAAATAACATCAAGTATACAAGCAACAACATAACACAGAACCAACAATTAAGGAATAACATTAAAAACCTAGATAATGTACCGATAAAGTAATAAAACAAAAATAATGTACAAAAACAAAACTAATAATTAATGTACAAAAACAACATAGATAATATACAGAAAACTAAAAGCATAGATAATGTATAGAAACAACACAGATAATGGATCTATATAATAAACATAGATCTAACTAATAACAAAAAAATAAAACTAAAAGCATAGATAATGTACAGAAACAACACAGATAATGCATATGTATAATAACACATATATGTATAGAAACAACACAGATAATGGATCTGTATAGTAAGCATAGATATAACTAATAATACATAAATAACATCAAGTATACAAGCAACAGCATAACACAGAACCAACAGTGAGACCCTAGATCCTATGAAACCCTAGATAAAACCACAAATTATTTTAAGGAAACTCTAAATAAACCAAATAAACTAACAAACCCTAGATAAACAACACTTCTAAAATAACGAGCAACGACAACGGTTGGATCCGTTGCTACGCCGTTGCTGAAATCCATCAGCAATGGCCAGCAACGGCTCCGCCCGTTGCAACGCAGCCGTTGCAGAAGATCGCGTACCTGATAACTTATCAATGGATCTGCAACGGTCGCTCATGTCATTGCTAATGCTATTATCGGCAATGGTTCCGCAACGAGCTTCACCCGTTGTTGATACATCATCAACCATGGCTCAACAACGAGGTGCAACTGTTGCTACTGCTTTTATCAGCAACGATTCTGCAACGACGCAAGGACTATTGCAGATATTGCCATCAGCAATGGCCGCCAAGCCATTGCACCGCCTTTGCTGAAAGGCTGTTGCTAAGCCGTAGCTGTTGTTCATCAGCAACGGCTTTAAGTTGGCGGCCTAGGTATTACGATACACTTTCAGCAATGGCTTTCACACAGGCGACCATAGGAAGGCCATTGCTGATGATGTTAACCTGTAACTGAGAAATTTTAAAATTAGAAATTTCCATTGATACATTTATAACCTGATACATAACTCACACACTCATACACACATCCATTCACATACACATATATTCACATACACATCAAAGATACACCCAGATATACATTAAAATAATTATACTTATAATTATAAATATCCACAATACGAAATCAAAACTATCGTATCAACACGATACGAATCAATATCCAAACAAGTCAATCAAGTAACAAGTATCTCCAAGATCACTACGTATCATAAAACAACAAAAGCTCGCTACGACGGTGGAGGAAGGTCGGGATCATACGGCGGGGTCTGGAATGCTTGAGTGTACACCGGCGTGGACTGAGTCGATGACGATGGATTTGAGTGTACACCGCTGGACTGACCTGTCATCTGTCTCAGCCATCATCTGACTCTGATGAGCCATCATCTCACTCTATCGTGCGACCGTCTTTTCCAGTATTATTATCATCCTATTCTGATCATTAATCCTGGAGGTGGAGGGTCGCTCACCGACTGCCGGAGGGGTCGATGCCCCAAGTAGCCTGAGCACGACTCGCGCATGGCCACTATCAGCAAAGCCATAGACGCGGCCATGGTCCCAACCACCTGCAGTCTCGACCCACGCTCCCGCGTCAAAGTCCTCCGGGATGCCCCCGCGTTGCGTCACCGTCTGAGTGTAGGTCTCCTACACGAGTATGGTTTTTATTTCATATGTTTTCTAAAACTTAAATTATAAATAAACAATGCATAATTGAAACAAATATACTTACCATGATGACTGCAATGCGGGTGTCGATGTACTCCCCCGCCCCATGTCCTCTACGGTGAGTCCGCTCAAACACTTACATCGGGGAGGGTCGCTGGATAGTGCCGTCATCCATCACCATCGTCTACATTTACAAAATAAATATATTAATTAGTACATAAAGTAACAAATAAAATATATAATTCAAAATAAGGTATAATACTTACCATCCGTCTCGCATGCACGACAAATGAAACAGAGCCGCCAGTGTGACGTGCTCCTCCCCCCGACATGCAGTTTCTAGCCGCAGTCCTAGATACCTCCTGCCATCGCTCGGTCGACCATATTGACATGAGTTGATCCCAAATATCTAGAGTAATCCAATCAGGGTTGTATCCCCGAGTTTCCTCTATGGTTGTGGCCCCAGCTCGGGCCATCGCTTGTGCCCGAGCCTGCCCCAGATGGTAGTTGTACCTCTGTCGCGAAATGGCCTCCCACGCATTGTAAATAATTGGACTCTACTCCTTTGGCCAAGTTTAGCGAGCCTGCAAAACAATAATATCAGTACCAATAATAATCAAGCTGATAAAAAAACTTTAAATACATACATCAAACTCGCACCAGAGTATGTCCACGTGCTCACGCGGCATGTGAGACCAAGTGGGTCAGGCCCCATGCATCATCAGTAACGGCTACACGACCTTTGTTGATAAGTATTTTATTTTCGTGCCGCGAGCGCGCGATCGGCTAAAGAGTGACGGATGCAGTAGCCGTAAATACGTCGTTGCTAATGTGATAATATCATTAACAACGGCCGTCGCGGCCTTTAGTAAGCCGTTTCAAATAAGTTATTTCATTTGCGCACCGCGTTCGCGCCATCCACTTATTAGCAACGGCTCGAGCGGCCTTAACTAAGCCGTTGCAGATATATCACATCTACAATGACCCGAGTGGCCATAAGGACGCTGTTAGAAATTGCAATGGCTTGAGCGGCCGTTGTTGATCGCTGTTGCTGAATAACATATTTCTAGTAGTGAAATGGATCGGATGAAACCCTAGATAAAAGCCTAGAGTCGAATAACAATCAATACAACAGTTCTTATACATGAATCGAAGATGGGGAAGGAAAAGAACCGTTTGGGTCCACGGATCGAAGACGGGGTCTCGGCCAAAACAAATTCAAAATAAAATCCAGAGCATAAGCACACGATCTCGACAAAACCCATAGAGCCAAAACACACGATCTCCAAAAAAACAACTTGTATACAAGATCCAGAGCCGAAAGACGTGATCTCGACAAAATACATAGATCTATATATATATATATGTCTCGGAGCACATCGAAAAACACAACGAGATCTCATAGAAGGTTGTAGATTTCCCTTGCGAGGATATTTACAACGAGATCTCATGGAGAAATGAGAGCTTTTTGGACGGGATCAAGCCGTCGCCGAAGGCAATTTTTTTCGCCGTAGAGCTCGAAGGGTGGGGCGAGGGGTGAGAGATGCCCTAAACCCTTGAGATGTTGAGTTTTGTTCATTTTCGTGAAACGGGCGGAGAACTTGATTTATTTAGAAGTCTGCCACCGCTAGTTTCGGATAGTTTTCGCGAAAACCCAAATTCTACTTCGAGTAGAATTTTGCCTCATGTACAAAACTGGATTTCCCGAAACCGATTTCAAATTAGGACTCATTTTCGTCAACAAATGGGTTTTCGGGGTGGGTTTCGGTTTCAAACGAAACCAAAATGCTAAACGGCGGTAACAAACAAGCCCTAAATCTTGATACGCCTCGGCACTGAGCGACGATTTTTTCGAAAAATTCCTTCTTGAAATCGGAAATTGAACTTGGTGTGCGTATCGTTCTTCAACCAAAAATCAACATTTGATAAACACATCAAAATATGTTTGTTATCATCAAAACCAAGATTGAGACCAAGGTTAAACACCTTAGGCCAACAAAAGCAAGCATCAATTAACGAATGATTTGAGCATCGAGGTAGCAAGACCTATTGACAAAGACCATCACTCCCTTGCAGTGCAAACGATCACTGCCTTCTAGGGTTGCAACAGATTGAATGACAAAACATTTCTCTTGTAGAGGACGATTGGCATCCATGGTGGGGTTGAGGGACTAGAGAGACAAATGAAGACTAGAAGAAGTCTTTAAATCACCTCTTTTGTGAGTAGCACCTAAAGATGATTGAAGAAATGCAATCCGGCTCATGGAAGGAGAAAAGATGTTGTTAGATGAGTCACAACAATTGGCGATCACATGCCTGGACCGAGATGCAGTCATTGCATTGCAATGTCGGCCCATGTGACCAGCTACTCTGTAAATGAAACATATCATAAGGGATCTACAACTGAAAGCAATGTAACCCTTGTCAAAACACTTGAAACATCTTTTTTCATTCCTTAAAATTCGGACGAAAGTGGCGTAGCTTTCGGGAGGCTTCAAAGCAATGTCCGACTATGGTTGGCAATTTTATTTGCATAAGTCAAGTAAAAACCGCATCCACATCACATTTGATCTTTATTCATTCCATAAAAATAACTATGGATATGGATATGAATCTAAAAAATCTATATTCGCGCAAATGCAAATCAGATGTGAATGTGGAGGCATATTTGCACAACATTCAATCCGCTTCTGCATTACATACATATAATTATAATAATACTCTAATAAATTATAACATATATTATATATTATACATATAGGCTACGTTACAAGTCTTTTTAGCGTTAAATGATTGATCCACACGTTGATTTTTTAATAATTTTTTAATAATTTTTATATTGATTTATAAATGTTTTTGTAAATCTTATTAAATTATTTCATTTAAAGTGCAGTGTAAATGTGATTTTAATATTAGCATTTGCAAGTAGTGAAGATATTGATATTTGCACCCATATGGATTTCTGCTGTGCTGCATATATGGATATGTTAATGTGAAATGTGATTTACATGCATGTGGAGGTTGTTAGTATACGCACCACATTCGGTCCCCTAGCATTCCTTCGTAGAGGGGCTAGCACTGATTGGCTAACAACATTGGAGGATAACAACAAGTAGGGTGAGGTAAATAGCACAAAGTAAATAGATAAGTGCTTAATTTAACTAGATGAATGTGAAAGTGAGTAAATAGCACAAGTAATCAAAACACAATATAAGCAACGCAAATAAGATAGATTTCACCGTCACTTGTATTAACTTTTCTTTCCTTCTAATGAGACTCTACCAAGACCTTATCTCTCACACTAGAGAGTGCATCTACCTCAAACCTAAGGAATCCTAAAATTACAAACAAGTGAACCCAACGTGTGTCACCCACACCTTCTTACAAACATAAGTTATCAAGAAGCAACAACAAAATACAAGTAAATGAGAGCAATAATAAATAATACAAACTTAGCTCTCAACCAAGAAGTCCTAGCTCCTCTTGATGCCTTGATGATGAAACAATTGAAGGTTGAAGGCAAGATCAAGGGTTTTTGTCTCCGAGCTAGGGTTTGCACAAAGGATGGCTAAATCAAGCTCAATGGTGATCAAAATATATCTCCAGAAGTGTTAGATGGCTTGGAAGGCAAGTTTGGGGTCTTATATAGAGATCCCAAAGGTAGGTGCTCGGATTTCATATAGCTCAAATGGGTAAAAATTCAAAATAGAACCGTTGGGGGCATTTTGGGAATTATGCTGGAAATACTACAATGTACTGGAACTTTTCAGGCTATTGCGAAATGTTAACTCGGGTTGTTCCAGGTTGTTTCGATTTGTATATCTAGGGTGTTCCGGGTTGGCAATCCAAGTTGTTTCGAGTTGTTACAATTGTTGGCTTAAGGGTCTCTCTTAAGCCTTGATCTTTTTTTAGATGATAACAAATATGTATTTAATCCAAGTGTGAAGTTTTGAGTTTAGGTTGAGGTTGCGATAAGCATGCCAAGTCCATTCAAACGAGACGAAAGAAAAAATCGTCAAAGAAACGAAAAAAGAAAACGTCGAAGAAAGGCTCGGGATTAGATCAAGTAGAATTCATGTAATATACCCCTAGGACAATCTTATCTCAAGCCTAATTGTATAGTTATCAAAGTAAGTACTTGGTAACTAAATCCACAAAAAAGGCATGTAAAAATTTCAAGAAGAAATCAGCCTCAGCCTGCATTCGGTCGACCGAACAAGGCAGTATTCTGCTAATCAGCCTGTTCGGTCGATCGGTCGGTCGACCGAAAGACGGTAAAATAAGGCAGTAGCCATTCAAGGCTGCGTCGGTTGACCGACCGAAGCGAAAAAGAGGTAGAATGCTTAGCGGTCGACCAACCGGTCAACCGAATTGGAGATAGCCTATAACGCGACCCTGGCTCCAGGTATTCAGTCGACCGACTGGTCGATCGAATGTGGGATCGATATCTTTCCGTCAGCCAGTCGACCCGTCAGTAGACCGAGCTCTCTCATCCAGCCAGTGGTCGTAGTGGCGGTCGATTAGTCGGTCGACCGATCGATCGACCGGCCAGCGACCGAACGGCTTCAACGGCTATTTTTTTATCCGTTGAATGGGCCGTTCGAGTGAGGGGTTATAAATACCCCTCACCTAACTTCTTTACAACTTTTTAGAAGTTTTATTTGAGCATTAAAGAAGTTTCTTAAGCCTTCAAAAGAGTGAACTACTGCACACGCCCTCTGCTTCCGTCGACAACTCACTTCAGGCGTTGATCCCCTGCTTCTTCAATCTTGCTGCAATTCAAAGAGCCATCTTCTTGCAAGTTGGAGATGTGGAGCCGGTGGAAAGGAGCCTTGGTTCATTTTACATTCTTAAAGCTCTTTCCTCTGTATTTGATTTTTATTGTAAACTTGTTTTAAGTTTGATATAGCTACTAGGTGTGCTAGGAGATACTTAGGGATAGCTTTATAGAATTGTGTTTTGCCTAGGTGAATAGGATTGAGGTGTTCTCAGTGTGGTGAGAAGGGTATCCTCATTGTATTCAAAGGAAAACATAGATTCTATAAAGTAGTGGTTAGAAATCCTTGGTGAGGAACCAAGGTAGTGGAGTAGGCAGTTGGCCGAACCACTATAAGTATTCTTGTTTGCATTACTTCCTTACTTGCTTTTATCATTGCTATTGAAATTTGATCACATTAACTATTAAGAAACAATTGTATTAAGTGAAGCTAAAATTGAGTAAGAAAAAAATATAGAGAAAGGGGACAGACACTATTCAACCCCCCCTTCTAGTGTCGGGTTTCACACAATAACAACATCTCATCTGGAATATTGTTTATGACTTGGAAACTCTTGGTAATACTAAAAAGTACAAGTACATTCTCGTTGAACTCTAGTCAACCGAACCTGCAAGGTTCTTTCTTTTGGTTCGGATTTCAGGTTTGGTTCTTTAGGGGACTTTGCATCATAATGAGGATTATACAATCATTCAAGACACCCTAAACCTATAAACTCTATTCTTCCCCACGAATCCGAGCACGTCGACCAACGTCCTTCCAATTCACCGATTTTTTTATATTTCTGATCGTGGACGTCTCACGCAAACCGATATGGAACCTGAAAATATTTCTTCATGAAATAATTAGTTCCATGTTTGTTATCATCAAAACCAAGATTAAAACCAAGGTTGAAAATCTTAGGCCAACAATCTCCCCCTTTTTGATGATGAGAAACAACCTTAAGAAAATATTTTCAACAAAGCATTAAGGAAATCAATCATGGGATTTGTCCCCCTATCAACTTGCATATCTATGAAAATAAACTTCCTCTATCTATATGCTTGGTTTTCCTATATTTTCTTCTATTTTACCTATATTTTTCTCCCCCTTTTGGCATCAATCAAAAAGGGCAAGAAAAAGTCAACATATAGTCAAAGTTGAGACTCTAAAATATTTATCATAAAGCATGAAGATCTCAACCAAGGGATGAAAACCAAATGTCTAATATGAGACTAAATCATACATGATAGCAAGGAATGATGACTAAAATCCAAATCCGAAAATCATGTATAAACTCAAGTATTGATATCTTCAAGTATCAGTCAAAATATCAAGAATCATTTTTGAAATGACTTTTCACGAGTCAAAATGAGAACAATACCAAAAACATAATTCTAATATCATACTTGAAGTCTCATTCGAAGATTTCAAACAAAAAGCAAAGTATCGGAAAAATGAGTTGTTGACTGAAACGATACTTTAGATATCTGAAAATGAACTTCGGAAATCTATGATAAATTAGAATCTTCATGAAATTTTTTGAAATTTTTACTGGAGAAACTAGATTTTTCATTGAAGATGCAGTTTCAAGAATCAGTCAAAAATGATTTTTTCTATATTTTTCTAAAAATAATTGAACATGCTAAAATTCCAATGGCATTTTCATAAATATCAGTTATTTTTGCAAATATTTTCAGTTTTCATTCAAACTTTCTAGATATCAAGATATAATCAAGAAATGGTGTTTATCAAGTTTGCAATGAAAATAATGTCATTTGGTCAAGATTCCAACTTAGCATGATTTCATTCAAAAAACAAGCATGATATCATGAAATTCCTAAGTATCAACTTAACCTTTACTCATTGTTTTTCAAATTTTAACAAATGGACACCTAACATGAGTAAATCTAAACATGTTTGTGAAGTTTGAGCTCAAAAAGAAATTTCTATGACAATTTGTTGACTTAGGTCAAACTTTTTCAAGTTTGAGTTTCCTAAGGTGAGCTAGTTATTATTTTTCCCATTTACACATGATTTTTCAATTTTAACCATATGGAAGAAAATCAAGTAAACTCAAATATGTTTATCAAGTTTCAACTTAAAATGAAGTCTCTAAAATGAATTTTTACCTAGTGCATATTTCATTCAATTAAGGTATCATGAAATTGCCTAAGTATCAAAATTTTATCTACTCATGAGATTTCAACCATTTATCATGCAAAATCATTCATGAGCACAGAGAAATCATTTTATCAAAAAAATTGAGGTGTTATGTTAGAATTTTGCCAAAATGAAACTCATACATCATTTCTTGAGAAATTTCAAAATTTTCACTCTTTTTCCCAGATTTCTTTAGCCTTCCATTAAAATTAAATTTATCTTGCAAGCGAGCATCATTAGTATCATAATGAACTTATGGCTACAAGGAAAATTACTAGACTAGATAGCGAAGAGGAAATTTCAAGTATCATTTTCAACCACCTACTTTGCTAAGTAGTAAAGATTCATTTTAAAGAAGGTCAATCATGATACCAAAATGAATCAACAGATCTCAAAATATGAAATATTTGAAAAAATTTGATATGTAACCCTACCTATTGGCTGAAAACCGAAAGGCCACAATGAGCCAATGATTTAGAACCACAAGGTCGCATGAGCCCGTTATAGGCTACTTAGGTCTCCGAAGAGATCGGGAAACTAAAAATAAAAAATCATTTGATAAAATCATATCAAGAGCGGATAAGATCAACTCAAATTAATCAAGTATCATCAAACTCCAACTCAAATGAATTCAAGTAAAGTAAAGGAGATGACACAAAGTTTACTTAGATGCCAATTTTCATTCCTAAGGCATCATGATGACTTGAAGTTGCAACATCGAAGTGATGTATCCTTCAAGCCCTCAAGCAACTTCAATCAACCAACTTCATCTCACTCATGTCTGGTAGTTCCCCCTAGAATAGAAGATGAGACTTTTGGTACCCGAATGACTTTGGGTCCTTGGGGGTTAGTTGGCCTAGGAATCCAAAGTGTCCTAGCTACACTTGGATTTCTCTTGAATGCACAATCACAAATAGCATGGCCATAGATACCACAACAATAACAATGTCCATTAAACTTTTTCTTTTGAACATGAGGTTTAAGTGTAGAATGTTTAGCATGGAAATGATGATGAACATTAGCATTCTTTACATAAGCATTTTTCATTCTAGTGTTCTTAAAAGATGAAACACTTGATAAATCACTAACTTTTATATTTAGGAATACAACCTCATTTTTCAACTCATTCATTGATTTATGGATAGCATGCAATTGCGATTTCAATATACCATTTTTATTTTTATTTTTCGAATTTTCGAATTTCAAGTTCTCATTCTCATTTCTAAATTTTGAATTATTAATTAGCAATTCTTCATTCTCAATTTCTAAATTTTCATTACTACTTTTTAAATCCTTAATCTTAAGACTTAATGCATCATGACATGGATCAAAAGAACAAGTTTTCAGCTTCTCATTTTCTAATTTGACATCATGTAAATGAGAACAAAGACTTAAGTTTACTTTCTTCAACTTCTTATTTTCTTTGTCCGTTTTCAAAAGCAAGGCACATAATTTTTGACTTTCTTATAGTAGTTCTTCATATGACATTTCAATTGAACTTGAAGAACTAGCATCACTATCATAAGCAATATTTTTATCATGACTAAAACGAGAGAATAGTACCTCATCATAGATACCCATGAGGCATAATTTCGAAGTGGCTTTTCGATCATGATGAGAGGAGGCTTCACTTGAGTCAATACAAGGCTTTGAAGCATTCTTCCTCTTCTTGCCATCTTTCTTAAAATGAGGATAATTGTTCTTCTTATGTCCCTTTTCTTGACAAAGGAAGCACCTTAGTTTTCTTCTTCGATTTTTTGTGCTCTTTTTGTTGGTGAAATGGTCACACTAGAGGGGGGTGAATAGTGTATCAACTAAATTATTTTCGCCTAATTCTGATTTAAATCTTTTCTTAAACTACTTAGGCAAATTGTAATTTGTCGACTAAATGCAGAATCAATAATAAAACAATTAAACACAAACAAAGATAGCAATGCTAGCACAATGAGATTTATAGTGGTTCGACCCCAATGCCTACTCCACTACCTATACACTCACCTTAGGATTTCCTAACTAAATTTTACTAGATTAATTGTTTTTCTTAGAAAAAGGGCTTTACACCGGAAAGTCTCCGCTCTTAAACCGAAGGCGCTTCCACACCCGGAAGTATCCTGCCTTCCTACCGAAAGCACTCTCCCACCTCAACCTAAGGGACAACTCAACTAATTCTAGTAAACTAAGTTTACAATGGTGGATTTAAGTCTTAACATCAAGGCAACTACCAACTCAATCAACCTAGCACTCTAGGTTTACACAAGTTCAAATACAATGAAATAAATAACAAAATACAATAATAAATGAAGCAATAAATCAAACAATAAAGTACTTAGCTTCACAACAAGATTCCTAGCTTCCTCTTGATGTCTTTGATGATGAAACAATGAAGATAAGGCTCAATCAAAGAGATGAGAGATCAAAGCTAGGGTTTCCACAAGAATTGGCTCAATATAGCTTGGGAACGATAACAAGATGGCTCAAGAAGGTTAGGAGTGATCAAGGTGGTCAAAGGAAGGCTGAGGCATCAATATTTATAGCCATGAAGTGGGCTCGAGTGAAACACTCCTCAACGGATCAAAAACTAGCCGTTTATAACTGTCCGATCGTTTGCTGGTCAATCGTCGGTTGACCGACCGAGCGACCGAAGGCATTCTGCCCATTTCGAGCACCATTCAGTTGACCGACCGGTCGATCGAAACTGAAAAAAATAGGGCAGTTTTGCTCTTTTTTTTTGATCATGTGCTTGTTTCTGTGTTCAGTCTTCGCTAAGTCCTCTTATATAACATTTTTTAACTTTAAGTTAATAACTTTAAAACATAAATGTTATATAAGGATTACCCCCCTTTTGGATTCAATAAAAATATCTAAAAAAATAAAATCCTTAAAATTATCTCGTTTACTAGTTTTTACCTAATTAAGGAACAATTACCGGCACTTTTGGTGCCAAGAAAATGTCTAGGTCATATAGCCCTCCAATGAGCTCCATAGGCTTAGTGATTTTCAGGGCCTTTTCTACTTTTTCGGGTTTTTGTGTTTTGGGGTTCGGGTTTGGTTTTTGGGTTTCTTTGCATCATCATGAGGATTTACAATTTTTCTAAATACCCTAAACTTAAACTCTATCTTCCCGAAGAAATCCAAGCGTCGACAACCGTCCTTGCCGATTTTTTCATTTTTTTTGATTGGTGACGACGAGCACTAACCGACTAGGAACCTGAAAGTATTTCTCAATGAAACATTCGTTACATGTTTGTTATCATCAAAACCGAGATTAGTTTATGAAATTGCCTAAGTTATCAAAATTTTACCTACTCATGAAATTTCATATATTTATCATGCAAAATCAATCATGAGTATAGAGACATCATTAAATCATGAATATTCAACTAATATACTAAGATTTTTGCAAAATCAAACTCATACCTCATTGTTGAAAATTCTCCCAAACTTTTCATTTTCTTTTAGATAGCATAGCCTTCCATTAACATTTTCAACTTGCAAGTAGACTTCATTAGTAGATTTAATGAAACTAAAGCTACTAGCAAGCAACCCAAACCAAATAGCAAAGAGAAAAATCAACTATCATTTTCAAAATCCACTTGGCTAAATAGTTTGAATTCGTTTCAAAATAAGTTATCTTGAATCTGAAATGAATTTTAAGAGATCACAAATGTAATATTAATGAAAAGTTGATCTCCAACCTTCCTATTAGTTGAAAACCGAAAGGCCACAATGAGCCTACGATTTGGGTGAAATGGCCACACTAGAGGGAGGGTGAATAGTGTGTTTACTAATCGATTCACCTAATTCCAGTTTTAATTGTTTACTTGGTTACTTAGGCAATTTAACAAATCCAATAACAAGCGGAAGCAAAGTGAATATGCTAATTAAGCAAGCGCAAGAAGAAGCAATGCAAACACGGTTATTTATACTGGTTCAGCCACAATGCCTACTCCACTACTTAAGCACCCTGCTTATTATTTCCAAACTTAGTTTTACTAGATTATATCGTTTCCCACACAAAGTGGACTTTACACCGAAAAGTCTCCGCTCTCAAACCGAAGGCACTTCCACACCCGGAAATATCCTGCCTTCCTACCGAGAGCACTCTCCCACCTCAACCTAATGGACAACTCAACTAATTCTAGTAAACTAAGTTTACAATGGTGGATTGAAGCCTAAACATCAAGGCAACTACCAACTCAATCAACCTAGCACTCTAGGTTTACACAAGTTTAAATACAATGAAATAAATAACAAAATACAATAATAAATAGAGCAATAAATCAAACAATAAAGTACTTAGCCCCATAACAAGATTCCTAGCTTCCTCTTGATGCCTTTGATGATGAAACAATGAAGATAAGGCTCAATCAAAGAGATGAGAGATCAAAGTTAGGGTTTCCTCAAGAATTGGCTCAATAAAGCTTGGGAATTATCACAAGATGGCTCAAGAAGGTTAGGAGTGATCAAAAGTGTCAAAGGAAGGCTTAGGCTTAGGTATTTATAGAGCCAAGAAAAAAACTCTGGTGAAGCAGCGCTCAACGGCAAGAAATCTAGCTATTTTTTGCCTTTTCGTCGATTGTCGGTCGATCGTCGATCGATCGACTGATCGACCGCCCAGCGACCGCTGTCATTCTGCACTTCTGCCGCTTTGTTCGGTCAACTGGAGGGTCGACCGACTTAATCGCACTTCAGCTCCTCTGCTATCCGGTCGACCGCTCAGTCGATCGAAGCAAACACAGCCATTTTTTGGCAGCATTTGGTCGACCGAAACTGGGCAGATTGGTTTAGGCTTTGTTTGTTCATTTTCTGGTTCCGTCTTCGCTAAGTCTACTTATATAACATTTATTAACTTTAAGTGAATAACTTTAAAACATAAATGTTATATAAGGATTACCCCCCATTTGGATTCAATAAAATATCTAAAAAAATTAAAATCCTTAAGAATCAAAATCTAGTTTTTGGGGGCTAGTACAAATTTTCGGAAAACGGAAATTTCCTAATTTTTCGGGTCAAATATGGGTAGGCTAAAGGCTTCCATAAAATCCTTAAAGATACTTCATTATCTAGTTTTAACCCAAGGAACAATTACCGCCATTTTTTATGTTAGGAAAATATCTAGGTCATATAGCCCTCCAAGGAGCTCCCTAGGCTTAGTGAGTTTCAGGGCGGTTTCCAGGTTTTCATATTATGGGATTCGGGGATGGATTTTGGGTTCTTATGCATCATCATGAGTATTTACAACATAAACTAGACACCCTAGACATAGACTCTATCTTCCTGACGAATCCGAGCGCGTTGACCAACGTCCTTCCAATTTTCCGATTTCTTTGATATTTCCGATCGAGGACGTCATGCGCTAACCGACTTGGAACCTGAAAGATTTCGCAATGAAACATTAGTTCCATGTTTGTTATCATCAAAACCAAAATTAAGACCAAGGTTAAAAACCTTAAGCCAACAGTCGCAAGATCGCATGAGCCCGTTATAGGCTACATTGGTCTCCGAAGAGACCGGAAATCAAAAATCAAAAAATCATTTGATAAACCATATCAAGAGCGAACAAAGCTCAACTGAATTATGCATAGTATCAAAAACTTCAACTTAAGTAGATCAATGTTGGTTAGAAGATGATACCAAAGTTTTTGATGCTAATTTTACCATAAGCATCTAGTTTATGTGAAGACTTTGAAGTTGCAACCATGTAGGGATCCTTTCTTCAACTCATTGGTCGACTTCAATTCTTCAATCTCCTTTACGTACCCTTGTGTGGTAGCTCCCCCTACCAAAGAGCATGAGACTTTTGGTACCCAAATGTCTTTGGGTCCTTGGGGGTTAGTAAACCTAGGAATCCAAAGTGTCCTAGGCACACTTGGATTTCTTTTAATGCACAATCATATATGGCATGACCAAAAGTACCACAACAAAAGTAATGTCCCATTAAACTTCTTTTCCTTTTTGCTATGAACATGAGATTTATCATTAGAATGCTTGACATGTGAACTATGATGAGCATGAGTATTCTTAAAGGAAATATTTTTCTTTTGAGGTTTCCTAAATAAGACATTTTGATTTTTAGAATTAAAAGATGAATTACTAACTTTCCTACTCAAAATCAACATCTCATTTTTCAAATCATTCATGGATTTATGCAATGCATGCAATTAAGATTTCAACATGTTATTTTCAACTTTCTATTTTTAATTTTCAATTTTGAAATCATCATTCCTGAACTTCAATTTATCCTTTAAATCTACATTTTCATGTTTCAAAGCTTTTAGCTCAAGGTTCAATGTATCATGGCAAGAATCAATAGAATTAGTCTTTAATTTGTCATTTCCTAATTCTAGTGCACGCACATATGAGCTAAGCTATAAATTTTCTTTCTTTAATTTTTTGTTTTCCTTATCCTTTTTCCTTATCATATTGCATATCATGTGAACTAGAAGAGCTAGTACTATCATTATCATTATCATGACTAGATGAAGAAGAAAGTACCTCATTATTTGCAACCATGAGGCAAACTTTGGAGGTGGCTTCATAGTCATGGATAGAGGGTGCTTCAAATGAGTGAGATGTGGAGGTGGAAGCACTTGATCTCTTCCTTGCTTTGTTCATCATGGTAGGGAAATTTTTCTTCGCATGCCCCTTTCCTTGCAAGCATGACAAATCACCTTTTGTTTTCGACTCTTAGAGTTACTCATTTGACTAGAAACACTATGGGCATCAAAACCGAGATTATTAGTAGGTGAGTGACCATTGTCATCACCACCTTCATCAAAAGTGTCAATCTCTTCGATTTTGGCGTAATCATATAAAACAATTAAAATAGCCCATAAATCATAAGCCGAAGAGCAATGCATGACTTTATCTAGGATGTCATTTGGTAATGTGCAAAGAATACAATTCATGACATCTCCATTATACTTAAATATTTTTTTATCTAATTCACTCCAAGCATGCATGTCAATCTTAGGTTCAATGAATTCTAAACTTAACATGTTAAAGACACCAAAATCTTTAGTCTTTAAATATGTGTACATCCTATACTTCCAAAGACCAAAGTTCGAGGCATCGAACCTAGGAGGTGAAGACGATAAACTCTCTAGTGTCATTTTCTAGATCGAGAGACGATGTAGAGGACATGGTAAAATCTCAATCTACGACCCGCTCTGATACCAAATGTTGGTCAAATGGTCACACTAGAGGGGGTGTGAATAGTGTGTCAAGTAAATTATTTTCGTCTAATTCCGGTTTAAATCTTTTCTAAACTACTTAGGTAAATTGTAATTTATCGACTAAATGCAGAAGCAATAATAAAATAATTAAACACAAACAAAGATAGCAATGCTACCAAAATGAGATTTATAGTGGTTCGGCCCCAATGCCTACTCCACTACCTAAGCACCCCACTTAGGATTTCCAAACTAAACTTTACTAGATTAATTGTTTTCCTTATAAAGAGGATGTAAGAACTGGGAAGATTTCCAAATATAAAAATCTATTTTTGGTGCAGCACGCCAGACCTGGAGATAATCGAATCAAGCCTCAGGATCACCTCAAGTGAAAAGGTATGACTCGACTAATGATGCATGGAATTTTATTGGGTGATTGACTTTCCTTTTATGCAATCATATCTTAAATCAAGTTTAAATCGACTCATGTTGTGGGTTGAGTCGGAACCCAAGTTGAGTTCGGGTTTAGTCAAGTTTTGAGTATGAGTCAGGTGAGTCAAGAGCCTATATGGAAGGCTAGATGAGGGATTAAAACCCCTCATCCTTGGAGTCGCACAAGGCAGCCTAGGGAGAGAGGGAGAAGAGCAAGAAGAAGGGGGACTTGGATCGATCCGGGATTTCACGCCGTCGCCGGAAGATTCAAAGTCGTCGTCATCCGATCTTTCATTCTCCGCAATCTAGGTGAGTGGTTAGAATTTGAAAGCTTGGGGGAGGCGGGTAGCCGAACCGCTAGATGTGATAGGATGCGTTTTCTCGCGATCTTTCCGACGGATCTTGGTTTCATCGATTTGTATTCACTATTTTGTACGACTTCTTGTCGGATCATCTTGTTTCTTCGCCGATTTCTTAAGTACTAGGGCTGCCGAGTCATGGAAAAAGGGGAAAGGCCATGCCAAAATTTTCCCCAATTCCCTAGACGGAAAGAAAACCCTTGGACAATCTCATGTTCATGAATGATGTAGTCTTAATCGTCAATTTTACGTGTTATGAAGCATGTCTTCCCTAGAAACCTTTGATGTGGCCGAATGAACCCTACACCTAATGAAGAGGGTTCGGCCAAGGGTAAGGGAAGGGGTAAAATAGTCCACTTGATATTAAGTTATATAGGAATCGAAGAATTAGAGGCATAGTTAGAGTCCCATTTCCCTTTTCTACCTTAAGGGCCATGGCCGAGCAAGGTTTTCCTTGCTCATGGCTCAACCAAGACTAGGGAGGGGGAAATAGGGTAGCTTTAGATGGAAACTTTCATGGTTATAAGGTTCAACAATAGAGGTATAATGATACTTAGGAAGAACACCAATCATAGCAAGTAAATTGATTGATTATGAGATTGTAGGAATGCTAGCTTTATGACCATCCTTAGCATTAGATCTTTAATGTTGCAATTGTTTACCATGCTTAGTATTTCCTACATTTTTGAATTCATTGCTACCTTGCCATGCTAGATAATTGTTTCATATTGAGCTTAATTCCTAAGGTAGTGTAAAGTTGTTATGCATGAATTTTGTGGTTATATATAGTAGATGTTGTAACATTTGAATATTTTTCTTTAGATTATACATGCTGTCCAAAAATATTCATGGGTGGAATTCCAAAGTCGATACAAGGAATTCCTCACCCAAGGTGGTGTGGAAGGTTAGATAACATGTAAGGGGTCGCGAGACGTTCATCGTACTTATATGGAAACTTAGCTAGGAGATGATATCACTTATAGGACTTCTTGTAAACATTTGGAAACTTAGAACTCTTAGGTGTACACATTTTGAAAGGGCGGCATAAATTGTTGACCCAGTAGCCCGAATTAGGGCCAGATACGAGCAATGGCCCGAAGTGTATATATGGAAACCCTAGGACATTGATTGTCTGATGTGCTTGAGATGGTCCGTCGAGGAGCGTGGAGGTCGGGAATGACCAATGCTCAACTCGGCCAGTGTTGGGTCTTAAGATGCGCCAGCGGGCCCGCTAGGTGCCAGACCCCAATTGGGTGGGACTAGCTATCCTTACACCAGACGGTGTCCGAAGACTAGTTGACCATCCTAGTCGACAGCCCGAGATTGTTTGCTTACATCTTGAGATGATGTGGCCGATGGCCAGTATGATACTACCTGATTTGGTAGGGACGGCTATAGCTGAGATATTTATTCCATAAGTAGGCCCAAGGGTCGAATGCCGGAGGCTTGATAGGCTGAGATGGCAGGTTATCACATGTTCAGTTTGTACAGATTGACCCATTGGGGTTGGTAGTCGCATTAGAAGTAGTTTACCTCCTTGTACATTCATTTTGTTGCCTTATATGATATGCATGCATAATTGAGGCTTAGGTGGAGGTTCGCTAGAGTCACTCATTGAGTCCCATGTGGACTCACAGTTTATTCTTTATTTTTGCAGAGCATGACCAGTGACTTTGGCACGTCGACATGGTGCAGCTGGTGGGTGGGAGGCGGTGCCATATCTCGTAGTGGCGTACATGAGTCTTAGACCAGTGTCTAGTAGTTGCTTTTAGTTTCTGCACTGACAGTTGTATTTAAAAGAGTTGTAAAACTTGTTACTTGAAACGTTCAATTATTTTGATGTTAGTGTTCTTACTTGTTTTGGAAAACATAAAAATTGTGACTTTGAAAACTCTTAATAAAGTGTGTTGAGATTTCTTTTATCGATACGATTTGGTTTTCCTTATGTCAATGTAGACAGTAGGCTAAAAGGCAGGATTTAGGCCCTGGCCAGTCACACTACCCTCAGTTGGGGTGTGACAAAGTTGGTATGAGAGCACTAGGTTAGGTCTTGTCTATGACTCAGTGTTGGGTACCGTATGAGGCATATGCTAGCATGCCGACATACGGTATAGCTATGCTACGAGATTGGGCGACCACTCCTGCACTCAGCGCACCATGCGGTTAGTAAGTTTAAAGGGTTTTTGTTAAGAATTTATTATGTGATAGGGAACCCTTTTTTCTTTCCTATGATAGTGCAATGGAGGCTCAAAATGCTGCTTTGAGCGATAGTGGCAGTAACTCGACAGAACGTTGAGGCAGGGAGTGAGGCCGAGGTTGAGGCCGAGGCCGGGCCCGGGGCAGAGATAGGGAGCCGTCTGAGGGTCAGGGGCAAGAGTCAGTGGTTGCTCAACTGCAGGCTCAGGTGAACCAGTTAACTGAGGTGCTCCTTAAGGAGCAAGAACTGAGATAGCAAATGCAGCAGCAGCCTCAGCAGCCATCGCCACAGCTAGTGCCCGTAGTTTCAGTGGTACCTAAAGTTGTAGAGGCGGCAGCACATGTGGTCAGAACTCCAGGGGCCCCAACTTATGCAAATTTTGTTACACTGAAGCCACCAGAGTTCACCGGAACAGATCATCAGGTGGAGCTGGGGTGTTCGTCGGAGGCAACTGCTCGTGTGGTCGGTCTTCAGATGAGGGGACCGGCAAAGGTCTAGCTGCATACTTGGAAGGCCCGCAGGGTAGTTGGCTCACCACCTCCCACGTGGGAGGAATTCAGGGCGACTGTGGAGGAGCAGTACCTACCCATGAGTGTTCGCGACAAGCGCGCCCGAGATTTTGAGATGTTGCGCCAGTCTGGAGGCATGACAGTATCAGAGTATGAGATGGAGTTCAACCGTCTCTCCAAGTACCATCCAACCCTAGTGGCGTCTGAGACCGCTAGGGTCAAGAGGTTCGTGGCAGGTCTGAGGCCATAGATTGGCAGGCTTATCCACTACATTGAGGATTCTACTCTGGCTCGGGTAGTGGATGAAGCCCTGTGGAAAGAAGCTTTGGTGCCATTTGAGAGGAATGACGAGCCAGCTAAGAAGAAGTTTCGGTCGTAGGGTTCTACCAGTCGGCCTTGGCACTCTGAGGGGGCAATGCCCGCGGTAGATCATCAGCAAAGCCGAGGGCAAAATGGCAATCGGGGCTGCAGGGGCCTAGGGACCGGGTCAGTGAGGCCGGTAGCGTCGGGAGGTGGTTCTCAGAGATCTGAGGCACCATAGTGTGGCAGCTGTAGTCAGAGACATTGGGGGTCCTGCCTTAGCCGCACGAACGCTTGCTTCAAGTGCGGCCGAGTCGAACACTTCAAGAAGGACTGTCCTGAGGGAACTGGTAAGAAGCCTAGGCAGTCTAGGGGAACGGCACCTATGTCAATGGGGTCAGTAGCTCAGAGGGGACATGCACATAATAAGGGGTCGCAAACCAGTCATTCAGAGAGGCCGCCTGCGCGGGTATATGCTATGAACCGTGATGGGGCAGAGGCGTCCAAAGCAATGGTGGCAGGTACTATTTTAGTATGTTCGTTTGTTGCATATGTTTTATTTGATCCGGGTGCCATGCACCCGTTTGTGTCTGCCATATTTGCTGTGAAATTGCCGATGGCACCCTCTATGCTCGATGGGCCATTGATAGTATCAACACCTACGGGCGATGCAATCTTAGCAAATTCAATATATCAAGGCTATGAGGTGCTCATCTGCGGCCATGTGTTGAGTGCGGATTTGACACTCCTACCCACTCTTGAGCTTGATGTCATACTTGGTATGGACTGGTTGGCAGAGCACTTTACAATGTTTGATTGTAGAGCTTAAACAGTGATGCTTAATAAGCTTGGGCTGCCACAGTTCACCTTTCAAGGGGAGGGAGGTAGCAAGCCGATAGGGGTCATCTCAGGCCTAAAGGCTCGTAAGTTGCTTCGGGGGGGCTGCCAATCCTTCCTGGCCTTCGTATCTGTGGCCGAGGAGGAAAGGGGTGAGGCAAGGAATGTTAGCGAAACCCCAGTGGTATGTGAATTCCCTGATGTGTTTCCCGAGGAATTACCGAGATTACCGCCCAAAAGGGAAGTCGATTTTTGCATTGACCTGCAGCACGGGGTGAAACCAATTTCCATTCCACCTTATAGGATGGCACTGGCCGAACTCAGGGAGTTAAAAGTGCAATTGTAGGAAATACTAGACCAGGGTTTCATCCGACCGAGCGTATCACCCTGGGGTGCCTCAGTTCTCTTCGTGAAGAAGAAGGATGGGTCGATGTGCATGTGCATCGACTAGAGACAGCTAAACAAGGTGACCGTCAAGAATCACTACCCACTACCGAGGATAGACGATCTGTTGACCAGCTGCAGGGGGTACAGTGGTTTTCAAAGATAGATCTAAAGTTCGGGTAACATCAGCTGAGGATCCGAGACTGCGATGTGCCTAAGACGGCCTTTAGGACTCGCTACGGTCACTATGAGTTCCTAGTGATGTCCTTTGGCCTAATAAATGCACCTGCTGCCTTCATGGACCTAATGAACAGGGTATTTAAGGAGTACCTGGACAACTTTGTAATCGTCTTCGTTGATGACATTCTGGTTTACTCCAAGAGTGAGGAAGAGCACTATGAGCACCTGAGAATGGTCGTGGAAAACCTCAGAGAGCACCGCTTGTTTGCAAAATTTTCCAAGTGTGAATTTTGGTTGGAAAGTGTAGGATTCTTGGGCCATGTAGTGTCCAAGAAAGGGATAAGGGTAGATCCTATCAAGATAGAAGCGGTGCAGAACTAGAAACGACCGACTAGCGTGACTGAGGTCCGTAGTTTCCTTGGTTTGGCCTGGTACTACCGAAAGTTCATGGAGAATTTCTCCAGAATTGCAGCCCCTTTGACCCGGTTGACCCAGAAGAAGGTCAGGTTCGTTTGGGATGACAAATGCGAGGCAAGCTTTCAGAAGCTCAAGGCATGTTTGACATCTGCACCCGTGTTGGTTGTACCTTTCGGCTCAGGAGGGTTTGTAGTCTTTTGTGATGCCTCTCGGGTTCGCCTGGGCTGCGTCTTAATGCAGTTTGGCAGAGTCATCGCTTATGCATCCCGCCAGCTGAAAGTTCATAAGAAGAACTATCTGACGCATGACCTAGAACTAGCGGCAGTGGTCTTTGCACTGAAGCTTTGGCGGCACTACCTGTACGGGGAGACTTGCGAGATCTACACAGATCACAAGAGCCTCCAGAACTTGCTTACCCAAAAGGAGTTGAACCTTAGGCAGAGGAGGTGGCTAGAGCTCCTAAAGGATTATGATTGCACCATTATGTATTATCCGGGGAAAGCAAATGTAGTAACAGATGCTCTGAGCAGAAAGTCCATGGTCAATTTAGCTCATTTGGAAGTTAAGCGGAGGCCTCTAGCTCGAGAGTTGGCTTTGTGCCTAGATGGGGGTGCAACCTTATCAGTGTGAGCTTCAGGTGCCCTAATGGCACACCTACAGGTACAGTCCATGCTGGTGGACATGCTACGAGCCGTGCAGGGGGAGGATGCCTTTTGTGCGCTGACCAAGGATCTGGTGCAAAGAGGCGATGCAGAGAACGATTTCCTATTGGAATCGAAGAATTAGAGGCATAGTTAGAGTCCTATTTCCCTTTTCTACCTTAACGGCCATGGCCGAGCAAGGTTTTCCTTGCTCATGGCTCGGCCAAGACTAGGGAGGGGGAAAGAGGGTAGCTTTAGATGGAAACTTTCATGGTTATAAGGTTCAACAATAGATGCATAACAATACTTAGGAAGAACACCAATCATAGCAAGTAAATTGATTGATTATGAGATTGTAGGAATGTTAGCTTTATGACCATCCTTAACATTAGATCTTTAATGTTGCAATTGTTTACCATGCTTAGTATTTCGTACATTTTTGAATTCATTGCTACCTTGCTATGCTAGATAATAGTTTCTTATTGAGCTTAATTCCTAAGGTAGTGTAAAGTTGTTATGCATGAATTTTGTGGTTATATATAGTAGATGTTGTAACATTTGAATATCTTTCTTTAGATTATACGTGCTGTCCAAAAATGTTCATGGGCGGAATTCCAAAGTCGATACAAGGAATTCCTCACCCAAGGTAGTGTGGAAGGTTAGATAACAGGTAAGGCATTGCGAGACGTTCATCGTACTTATATGGAAACTTAGCTAGGATATGATATCACTTCTAGGACTTCTTGTAAACATTTGGAAACCTAGAA
This sequence comes from Canna indica, assembly GCA_034359265.1. Classification (NCBI taxonomy): domain Eukaryota; kingdom Viridiplantae; phylum Streptophyta; class Magnoliopsida; order Zingiberales; family Cannaceae; genus Canna; species Canna indica. The sequence goes on along the minus strand of CP136895.1, from coordinate 52,570,057 downwards.
CTCTTAGGTATACACATTTTGAAAGGGCGGCATAAATTGTTGACCCTATAGCCCGGATTAGGGCCAGATACGGGCAATGGCCCGAAGTGTATATATGGAAACCCTAGGACATTGATTGTCTGATGTGCTTGAGATGGTCCACCGAGGAGCGTTGAGGTCGGAATGACCAATGCTCAGCTCGGCCAATGTTGGGTCTTGAGGTGCGCCAGCGGGCTCGCTAGGTGCCAGACCCCAGTTGGGTGGGACTAGCTATCCTTACCCCAGACGTTGTCCGAAGACTAGTAGACCATCCTAGTCGACGGTTCGGGATTGTTTGTTTACATCTTGATCTGATGTGGCCGATGACTAGTATGATACTACCTGATTTGGTAGGGACGGCTGTAGCCGAAATATTTATTCCATAAGTAGGCCCAAGGTCCGGATGCCGGAGGCTTGATAGGTCGAGATGGCGGGTTATCACATGTTCAATTTGTACAGATTGACCCATTGGGGTTGGTAGTCGCATTAGAAGTAGTTTACCTCCTTGTACATTCATTTTGTTGCCTTATATGATATGCATGCATAACTGAGGCTTAGGTGGAGGTTCGCTAGAGCCACTCACTAAGTCCCAAGTGGACTCATAGTTTATTCTTTATTTTCGCAGAGCATGAGCAGTGACTTTGGCACGTCGACATGGTGCAGCTGGTGGGCGGGAGGTGGTGTCATATCTCGTAGCGGCATCCATGAGTCTTAGACCAGTGTCTAATAGTTGATTTTAGTTTCTGCACTGACAGTTGTATTTAAAAGAGTTGTAAAACATGTTACTTGAAACATTCAGTTATTTTGATATTGGTGTTCTTACTTGTTTTGGAAAACATAAAAATTGTGACTTTGAAAACTCTTAATAAAGTGTGTTGAGATTTCTTTTATTGATACGATTTGGTTTTCCTTATGTCAGTGTAGATAGTAGGCTACAGGGCAGGATGTAGGCCCTGGCCGGTCACACTACCCTCAGTTGGGGTGTGATAGTGGAATTTACACCGGAAAGTCTCCGCTCTCAAACCGAAGGCACTTCCATACCCGGAAGTATCCCACATTCGTATCGAGAGTACTCTGTCACCTCAACCTAAGGGACAACTCAATTATTTCTAATAAACAAAGTTTACAATGGTGGATTTAAGCCATAACACCAAGGCAACCACCAAGTCAATCAACTTAGCACTCTAGGTTTACACAAGTTCAAATACAATGAAATAAAATTTAAAATATAATAATAAATGGAGCAATAAATCAAACAATAATGTACTTAGCTCCACAACAAGATTTCTAGCTTCCTCTTGATGCCTTTGATGATGAAACAATGAAGGTAAGGCTCAATCAAAGAGATGAGAGATCAAAGCTAGGGTTTCCATAAGAATTGGCTCAATAAAGCTTGGGAATGATCAAAAGATGACTCAAGAAGGTTAGGAGTGATCAAGGTGGTCAAAGGAAGGCTGGGGCATCAATATTTATAGAGCCATGAAGTGGGCTCCGGTGAAACACTGCTCAACTGCTCGAAAACTAGCTCTTTACCGCCGTTCGATCGTTTGTTGATCGATCATCGGTCGACCTACCGAGCGACCAAAGGCATTCTTCCCATTTCGGGCACCATTTGGTCGACCGACCGGTTGATCGAAACTCGATAAAACATGGCAGTTTTGCTTTTTTTTCTACTCGTTTGCTCATTTCTCGATTCGGTCTTCGCTAAGTCCTCTTATATAATATTTCTTAACTTTAAGTTATAAATGTTATATAAGGATTACCCCCCATTTGGATTCAATAAAAATATCTAAAAAATCAAAATCCTTAAAAATATCTAGGTTATATAGCCCTCCAAGGAGCTCCCTAGGCTTAGTGAATTTCATGGCCGTTTCTAATTTTTTAGGGTTTTGTGTTTTGGGGTTCGGATTTGGTTTTTGGGTTTCTTTGCATCATCATGAGGATTTACAATTTTTCTAGATACCCTAAACCTAAACTCTATCTTCCCGAATAAATCCAAGCGTCGACGACCGTCCTTGCCGATTTCTTCAATTTTTTTAATCGGGGATGATGATCATTAACCGACTTGAAACATGAAAGTATTTCTCAATGAAATATTAGTTCCATGTTTGTTATAATCAAAACCGAGATTAAGACCAAGGTTGAAAACATTAGGCCAACACCTTTGACTAGATAGGCTTTGGGCATGAAAAACCAAGTTAGTAGTAGATAGATGACCATTGTCATCACCACCTTCATCAAGAGTGATTAACTCTTCGATTTTTGCATAATCATACAACATATTTAAACAAGCCCAAGCATCAAAAGTGGATGTACAATGCACGACTTTTCCAAAAACATCATTTTGCAAACCAGTTCTTAGCCTTTGCATTTAATATAAACAAATCATGTTGTTCTTGAGTCCATTCATTGCTATCTACCTTATGTTCAATATATTGGGTTTTTAACATCCCATAAACCCCTAAACCTTGAGTCTTTTGAGACGTATTGTAAGACCCGGGGAAAATTTCCTAATATAAAAATCTATTTTTGGTGCAGCACGCCGGACCCGGGGATAGTCATGTCGAGCCTCACGATCGCCTCGAGTGAAAATGTATGACTCGATTAATGATGCATGGAATTTTATTGGGTGATTGACTTTCCTTTTATCCAATCATACCTTAAAACAAGTTTAAATCGACTCAAGTTGTAGGTGAGTACTTATCCACTGAGTTTCTAAATTATCTAAAAGACAATGGGATTGTCTCCGAATGGACCCCTCCAGGCACACCACAATATAATGGAGTATCTGAAAGGAGGAATCGTAGGTTGTTAGACATGATGTTGTCCATGCTTTGTTGTACTAATCTCCCGATTTCCTTTTGGGGATATGCGTTTGAAACGACTATCTAAGTTTTGAATAGGGCTCCCACAAGGTCTATCTTTGGTACACCATATGAGATATGGAGTGGCAAGAAATCAAGTCTGAGGCATCTCAAGATTTGGGGTTGCCCCACGTACATCAAGAAATTAGTCAGATGTGCTTTATACTAAATCAACCAGGTGCAGGTTTGTGGGGTATCCTAAAGAGAGTTTAGGATATTATTTCTACTCGCTGACTGAATAAAATGTGTTTGTCAGTAGACATGCCAATTTCTTAGGAAAAAGAGTTTATCGAGGAAAGTGGGAGCAGGAGAGATGTTGAGCTTGATGAAGTTCAAGAACCACAAGCAAAATCCCAACCACCCGTGGAAAGTCCACAAGAAGAACCAATCGCCAGAAACCCTACCTCCCACCACTCTTCAAAGATCAGGGAGATTGCGTAAACAACTTGAAAGATTATTGTTGACCATTGAGAATGACCAGGAAGTCGTTGATCCGCAATCCTAGCATAAAGTAATTAAAGATGTTGATTGCAAACAATGGTAGGAAGTAATGCAATCCGAAATGGACTCCATGTTCACAAATAAAGTCTGGGCTTTGGTTGACTTACCCAAAGATGTTACTCCTATAGGGTGTAAGTGGATCTTTAAAAGAAAGATTGGAGCTGATGGCCAGGTGAAGACCTACAAGGCCAGGATAGTAGCAAAAGGTTTCACTCAAAGGCAAGGTCTTGACTATGATGAAACTTTTTCTCCTGTAGCCATGCTCAAGTCCATTAGGATAATGCTAGCCATTGCTGCATATCATGACTACGAGATCTGGCAGATGGATGTCAAGACTGCATTCCTCAATGGTGAACTTGAGGAAGAGGTCTATATGACACAGCCATAAGGATTTGTGTCTTCGGTAGGACCGAAGAAGGTATGTAAATTGCAAAGGTCCATTTATGGACTCAAGCAAGCCTCGAAGAGTTGGAACATCCATTTTGATAAGACAATCAAAGAGTTTGGCTTCATCAAAAATGTAGACGAACCTTGTGTTTATAAAAAGGTTAGTGGGAGCACCGTTGTGTTTATTATGATGTACGTGGATGACATATTGCTCATGGGGAATGATGTTCCTCTGCTCCAATCAATGAAAGCATGGTTATCCAAAAACTTCTCCATGAAAGACTTGGGTGAAGCAACCTACATACTTGGTATTAAGATCTATAAGGATAGGTCTAGAAGGATGCTTGGTTTATCCCAGTCTCGATCGGTATATTGATACTGTACTAAAAAGGTTTAGCATGGAAGACAGTAAAAGATGTTACTTGCCTATGAGTCATGACATCACTCTTTCCAACAAGATATGTCCTAAGACACCTGAGGAGAGAAAAAAGATGAGTGAGATCCCTATGCTTCGGCAGTATGATCCATCATGTATGCTATGCTTTGTACTCGACCTGATGTCGCTTATGCCCTAGGGGTAACTAGCAGATTTCAGACAGATCCTCGAGAGTAACATTGGAAAGCCATAAAGAACATTCTTAAGTACTTGAGAAGGACTAAAAATGTTCTCTTGATTTATGGTGGCCTGGTGGGTCAGATTTTAAACTGGAGGAGTACACAGATTCTAGCTTCCAATCAGACCCTAATGACAATAAATCCATTTATGGGTATGTATTTACTCTGAATGGAGGCGCAGTATGCTGAAAAAGTCCCAAGCAAGAAACTATGGCCGACTCGGTGACAAAAGCTGAGTACATCGCTGCAAGCGAAGCCGTAAAAGAAGGAGTGTGGATAAAGAAATTTATCTCCGAGTTTGGAGTTGTTCCTGAGGTTGCCGGTCCGATCCCCATTTGTTGTGATAACACTGGGGCTGTTGCTCAAACAAAGGAACCTAGATCCCACCACAAATCAAAATACATCCTAAGGCGGTATCACCTGATCAGAGAGATTGTTGGATATGGTGATATAAATTAATGTCGAATGTGTCGACACGAAAGAAAATATTGCAGATCCATTCACAACGCTATTACCTCAGCAGCAGTTCGATCGCTACTTAAGTTGTATGGGTATTAAATACCACAATGATTGGCTACAGGTGCAAGTGGGAGATTGAAAGTAATAGTGCCCTTGAACCAATCACGTGTTAATGTGTATGGAACTATTTTTTTGTTAATGAATAATATGAGGCAACTTTTCATCATATGATGCATCTAAATTTTCTATATATTAGATTATGATGATTAGGGATGGCAATGTTACTCGTTTAGGCGGATACCCGTGGGTATTTACCCGTTTATGACGGGTATGGGGGTAGTTTCCTACCTACGGGGATTTCGCGGGTAATTTTTCTTACCCGTTTATTATATGGGACGAGTACGGGTATTGTAGTACTCGTACCCGTGGGTACCCATCACCCGTGAGAATTAGTAAATTACAATATTACCCTAGGTACATATACTAAAAAAACCTCAACTTAATTCAATACCTATATACTTTATGTTTTGAAACCTTATGATGATGTTATTATCAAAATATTGTGTGTTTATCAAAATAAAGTTGTTATACTTGAAGTTGTTATTAAAATACTTGAAGAGTTGAAGTGTTATTAAAATATTGTAATTTACATTTTTTTTAAGTGTCATGGGTACCAGCCAATATCCGTGGGTATCCGTCCCCCACGAGCAATTAAATGGGTACCCATTTTTGATACCCAAAGGAATAAACAGGTAGCGGGTACTCGTTTAATTATTTCGCGGGGCAGGTAGCGGGTAGGCACCCCCCGTACCCGCCCCGCCCTGTTGACATCCCTAATGATGAACCCCATGAACCGGGGCAATTAATTCCAAGGCCATGATGAGATCATGCCAATGAGACTTAGAATCCATATGCCCCTGTTCTAAATGTTCCCAGTCGTAGGATCACCAATTAGGGGATTGATGATTTCGGATAGATTGGTGCACTTGGTACATGCCTTATACGATAAGGGGTAGCTGATCTCACAGTTACCTATGAGTCGTCATTAATGTACAAGTGCGAGTGCTCATTAGGGAATGAGTTCACTAAACGGACCTTTGGAGGCAAACCCTAAAATTATAAATCCATTAAATATATATTATTGTCTTGGAGGCAAACCCCAGAATTTTGAATTCCGATGAGAGGATTTAAAAGGGGGGGCGGGTCTACCTTGGTAGCCATCTACTCCCCTTATAAATAGATGGCCTGACCTCCTTCAAGGGGGTTAAGCAAATTGGTTACTCATCTTCGAGAAGGTTTAGGATTAGATTCTTGAGAGTCTTCTTGAATAGAAAGATTCCAAAGAGCTCCTCTTGATCTCCATGGGTGGCCGGCCATCAAGTTCTTCCTTCTCGGGCTTGTGAAGCTGAATTGAAGGTCTCTTCCTCTTGGGTGTGTCATTTCCTTCATCTTCTTAGAGGAGTCCAAGATTGACAACAAGGTATTCCTTCATCTCCCTTCTATCCGCATCTTCCTTCATCTTCCGTCTACAATGAGGAGTCTAAGAATGACACCGTATCTGATCCATATCCGCAAGTAAAAATGGACATAAATATGGATAGAGATTTAGAACATTTATATCCGCGCGGATACGGTGCGGATATGGATATGACTGTGGATCCGCACCGTATCCGCATCTTTGAATTACTATTTTGCCTATATATGTTTTTAATATATATAAGGGCTCTATGATAATTTCATGTCAAGATGAATTTTGAAGTATATTATATACTTGTTTTGGATCAATGAGTTGGTAATTTATTGATTTTTTTAATTAAATATATTATTTTAATATTTTTTTATTGAATACGGTGCAGATACGGATGCGGAGCGGATATCCGTACTTCAAGCGATGCAAATATGGATATCCATATTCATATCCGTAGCGGATACAGTATGGATACGAATGTGCGAATATGGGGTGCAGTGCAGATACGGATAATCCAATATCCGCACTGTATTCGATCCGATGCCAATGCTGGTTGCGAGGCGCTTGGTGTGGATCTTCCTTGGAGGACGTGCGCGTGGACGTCTAGAAACGGAGATAGGAGCAGACATACCATCCGTAGTATAAGGTATATCTTCTCCTTCTACTCGTAGATTGAATTCCTTAAAGGTTGCTAAAGTTGATCGTTGTTTTCGGGATGGTTTGAATTTTTTAAATATCTTTTTCCGCTGTGCTTCTTATTCCCATCCCAACCGGGGGTTAGTTGACCTAGGAATCCAAAGTGTCCTAGCTACACTTGGATTTCTCTTGAATGCACAATCATAAATAGCATGGCCATAGATACCACAACAATAACAATGTCCATTAAACTTTTTCTTTTGAACATGAGGTTTAAGTGTAGAATGTTTAGCATGGAAATGATGATGAAAATTAGCATTCTTTACATAAGCATTTTTCATTCTAGTGTTCTTAAAAGATGAAACACTTGATAAATCACTAACTTTTTTATTTAGGAATACAACCTCATTTTTCAACTCATTCATGGATTTATGGATAGCATGCAATTGCGATTTCAATATACCATTTTTATTTTTAATATTCGAATTTTCGAATTTCAAGTTCTCACTCTCATTTCTAAATTTTGAATTATTAATTAGCAATTCTTCATTCTCAATTTCTAAATTTTCATTACTACTTTTTAAATCCTTAATCTCAAGACTTAACGCATCATGACATGGATCAAAAGAACTAGTTTTCAGCTTCTCATTTTTTAATTTGTAAATGAGAACAAAGACTTAAGTTTACTTTCTTCAACTTCTTATTTTCTTTGTCCATTTTCAAAAACAAGGCACATAATTTTTGACTTTCTTCTAGTAGTTCTTCATATGACATTTCAATTGAACTTGAAGAACTAGCATCACTATCATAAGCAATATTTTTATCATTACTAAAAGGAGAGAATAGTACCTCATCATGGATACCCATGAGGCATAATTTCGAAGCGGCTTTTCGATCATGATGAGAGGAGGCTTCACTTGAGTCAATACAAGCCTTTGAAGCATTCTTCCTCTTCTTGCCATCTTTCTTGAAATGGGGATAATTGTTCTTCTTATGTCCCTTTTCTTGACAAAGGAAGCACTTAGCTTTCTTCTTTGATTTTTTGTGCTCCTTTGACTAGATAGGCTTTGGGCATCAAAAACCAAGTTAGTAGTAGGTGGATGACCATTGTTATCACCACCTTCATCAAGAGTGATTAACTCTTTGGTTCGGGTTTCAGGTTTGGTTCTTTAGGGGGTCTTTGCATCATAATGAGGATTAATACAATCATTCTTGATACCCTAAACCTATAAACTCTATTCTTCCCGACGAATCCGTGCACGTCGACCAACGTCCTTCCAATTCACCGATTTTTTGATATTTTCGATCGCGAACTTCGCTTGCAAACTGATATGGAACCTAAAGTTATTTCTCCATGAAATCATTAGTTCCATGTTTGTTATCATCAAAACCGAGATTAAAATGAAGGTTGAAAATCTTAAGCCAACAATGTGAATCATTTCTGGAGTATTGTTGTCAAATTTTGTATATATTGTATGTTTCTCATCACAGAAAATAGGGTTTCATGCTGCTTCTGTTGCATCAATGTCTACAACTAAGTAGACATCATTGACTTTGAATTAAACTTAAATTGTAATTTGACAATAATTATGAATCTCTGAACCCTAACATTTGGTTGCTTGCATTCCCAGTTTGAGTTTTTTTATTTTTTTTGTTTGTTGTTTGATTTATTTTTCTAAAAAAGGTCTCAAGTGCTTTTCATTTCTGTATTTGTTCCCTTCTTGAGTTCTAGTAACAAAGTTGTATTGGAACGAATTTCAGATGAATGTTGAAGCATCATCCAGGAGTAAGAAACTGGATCCAAATTCGGAGAGTAATGATGATATAATTAGAAGCCCAAGTCCTGGTCCTACCCAAAGTTCGTGTCCAAGTCCTACATTTGCTTCAAACTCAAAGTAGGCATTAGAGAAATTGCCCAAGAACAAAAAAAAATTGCATATGGTTTCCAAAGATGACTCAAGTTTAACAAATGACTTATGGCCAATCTCGGCAATTTACCCCAGCTAATTCTCTAGTCCAAAAAATATTAAGGATCTCTGAGGCAACATCTACTTCATCCTCAACTATGACAAAACCATCACATATGAGGTCAAGAGAGCCGAAATTCAATGGTTCTAATACTTGTAACAATCAAGGTAGATGTAGTAGCACAGTAGTATATTGTTTTGATAGTTACTCTACTACATCCATTAGGCGACATAAAGGGGATGATTTTCGGTGGAAGGCTATTCCGCTAGTAAATTCCAAGGGTTTGCCCATCAGCTTAAGCCACTTCAAGTTTGTTAGACGCATAGGCTATGGAGATATTGGCTATGTTTATCTTGCTGAGCTCAAGGAAACTAATACCATTTTTGCAATTACAATTATGGACAAAGCTTCTCTTGTCAGTAGAAATAAGCTATTCCAAGCACAAATAGAGAGAGAAATTCTTAGCCTTCTTGACCATCCCTTCTTGCTATCCTTGGTTATGGAGTACTGCAATGGTGGTAATCTTCATTCTCTTCGTCAAAAGCAGCCTAACAAGCATTTCATCGAGAAGAATGCACGGTAACCATCCACTTACTTGTGGTACAATTTATTTTGATTAAGCAAAAATTATGTTTTAAGGTGCATGAAATAACCAAAGTGATAATGGAAGAATCATGTTGATGTATTTTACTTTATTCAAATTAGTCACACTATTATTTTTCTAGATTGTGTTTTTGTAAGGAAGACAAAGATCAAGGTAGGTTGTTGAATCACTTTTACATGCTAGCATCTTTACTTTCTTTCTCTTTTTCTTATTTCTAGAACATTTATGCATTTCTCTCATGCATCTTTTCTGTTGTGTCCTACAGATTTTACGCTTCTGAAGTGTTGTTGGCAATTGAATATTTGCACATGCTTGGAATAGTATACAGGGACTTGAAACCAGAGAATGTGCTTGTTAGAGATGACGACCACATAATGTTGTCTGATTTTGATTTGTCACTGTAGTTCTCCTTCAACCCAACGCTTGTCCAGGCTGACCATCCAAATGGGCAATAGTTCTCGTACCCAAGGAACATTTGGGATTGAAAACATAATGCATGGTTGTATCCAGCCAACTGCATTTCTTCGGCACATACTGCCTAAGAAGATCCACAAATCCAAATTGGACTTTGGACTGGGAAGCTGAGCTCTTGTGGAATTGATGGCAGAGCCAACAGATGCACGCTCAATGTCATTTGTCGGGATGCATGAGTATTTGGCACCTGAAATTGGCCGGGGAGAGGGTCATCGGAGTGTGGTGAGTTCACTACTAGAAAGTAGGCTTTTTGTGATGGCCTATTTGCGACGGCGTTGATGACTAGCATGACGGCAGCGTTGGTGGCAGATTCCCTCCGAGTCGCCATGACAAAGCAGAGTCTCGTGCCGGTTGAGGCCGTGGCCGCCACCACCACAGTGGCGGCGGTGGAGGTAGGGGTGGCAATTTTATCCGAATCCACTAACTAAAAACCGCATCTGCACCGTATCCGATCCATATCTGCAAGTAAAAATGGATATGGATACGGATACGAATTTAGAAAACTTATATCCGCGCGGATATGGTGCGGATACGGATATGACTGTGGATCCGCACCGTATCTGCACCGTATCCACACCGCCTATCCGCGTCTCTAAATTACTATTTTGTCCATATAAGTTATTAATATATATAAGAGCTCTGTGGTAATTTCATGTCAAGATGAATTGTGAAGTATATTATATATTTATTTTGGATCAATGAATTGGTAATTTATTGATTTTTTAAATTAAATATATTATTTTAATATTTTTTTATTAAATACGGTGTGCATACGGATGCGGTGCGGATATCCGTATTTGAAGCGGTGCGGATATGAATATCCATATTCACATCCGTAGCGGATACGGTGCGGATACGGATAATCCAGTATCCGCACCGTATCCGATCCGTTGCCAGCCCTAGGTGGAGGCAGTGGTGAGCTCATATGTCATGTTTAGCTACCCCCTCCGCTCTCCCTCCGGAAGAAGTTCCTCCCTCATCTAGATCTCGCCACCGGCGGCAGGATCACCTCGTGGATAGAGTCCATGAAGGCATCCTCCCCCACGCACGCCAAGGCGGCTGTCGCTGCCGAAGACGAGCAGCTCGTTTGGGCCGTGAGTGATCATCTCAAATCTTCTCCCCTGCCTTGTTTTCGTGAGTCATAAGCAAGAGGTGGCCTATAAGAATATGGTGATTAATGGGGTGGAGAAGTCGCAGGTCGAAGAGCAGAATGTGGCAGGTGCCAAGATTACTGATGTCTCTCCGGCTGCTGGTGAAATCAAGGCCCGATTCGAAAGAGCTTCTCAGTGCGCCACAGAGCTTTCCAAATTGCTGGAAGTGGGGAAGCACTATTATCAATCGAAACAGTCGTTATATGAAGGTGAAAAGATTTCATCCTCTTTATAAGCTTTTTTTCCCTTCAACAACGCAAATAATTCTGCAAAAGAATTTCACAATTTTCCAATGACTTGATCCCAAAAACAGTTTCGTCAAGGATGATGAGGGTGATGACTTCTTCATCAAGTTCTGGATGGACTTTGACAATGACAAGGTAATAGATTCCAATGGTCTTGCTTCCACACTTCGAAGTTGCACATTTGGGAGAGGAAGCTTTACCTTGAAGTGGGGGCTTCTGCATTTTTCTTAGTGATTCACTTCTTTAAAACATGCTATTCTTGTTGCGACAAATAAACAGAGCATTTTAATATCCACTCAAGCATCACATGTAAAATTATATGCTTATCCAATGTTGGCCATGTGATGGCTTCTGTTTATTTGATTATTCATATATTAGCGATTGCCATCCTATTTGATGGGTGTGCAACACTTCAGGTCGCACAGTTAAACATTATATTTGTGTATTTGTTGGTCTGCATTGGTCAAATAAATCTTTCCTTGACATTTTCTTCATTGCAATCAAATCATGTTATCTTAATTCTTGGTTAATGTCATCATTGCTCTGCAAATCTTTTGTGGTATTTTTCTTTCTGTTATGTCATTTGTATTCACATTTCAGGCTGAGGAGAAGATGCGATTACTTCTCAATAGAAGCTATAAGGAACTGAGACACATGGTTGAAAAGGATGTTGAGGCTTCAAAAATTGATTCAATAAGAGATTTAATTAAGAAGTTATCTATGAAAATTAGAATAGCAATTAAGGTTGTTGACTCAGTTTCCCAAAGAATAAATAGACTAAGGGACGAAGAACTGTGGCCACGAATAACTGAACTTGTTCTAGGATAAGGTACTTTTACATTCTTCGTGCATAAAGTAACATAGCTATGCAAAAACATATAAAAGGGTCTATGTATTGGTTCACTATCTTTGAAATCTTCATTTCCTAATGCTTTTTCTGCTAGTACGCTTACTAAAAGTTTTTTGGATCCACATTTTCTCCTTTGCTTCGACAACAAATGGTATCTGCAGCTGCAAATGCTTTCATTTCATATGGACTAGCACTAACTATTTGAAACTTGAAACTCAAGACTATGGTTAAAATTTGCATTGCATGAGCTGTTTGAGTCGAGGAGAACATTGGTTTGAGGGATTATTTGACAAATTGCACTTTTTCATCTTGAGGCATGGAAATCACTAATGTGATTCTTAATGATAATCTTATTGGCTTTTCTTAATGTTCTTGTTTAAGAGTTAAGTAAATGCTTCTTCTCCATCTTGAGGCATGGGAATTTATATTTTTTTAATTTTTTAAAAAAAATATACACCTCCACGATGGCTCTGCGACCGCCAAAGCCGTCACAAATGCTCATACCAAGTCACATGAGAGCGGTCACAAATAACAATGCAACCTAGTCGCAAATAACAAAGCTGTTTTGATTTTTTACCCCTTGCCTCTATTTGCTTAATTTGCTTCCGGAATCCGTTGATATCCTGTTGCATTATTTTGTTGGACATGTCATGTTGATAATTGCATGAGTTTAATTTACTTGTTATTTAATGATGGTTAGCATCGTAGATCAATTGTGATTTATCATGTGGTGAGATCTAGTTGTCATGTTGCTTATTATTGTATCAGTTGATAGATTATTGTATCGTTATTGTTGCTAGTATTGTAGACCAGTTGTTGTTGACATGCTGCATTATAACTGTTGTTGGGCGCAAGCCTGGACATTGTTGATTGATTGCCCGAGTTGTGTGGGCGGTGACACCGGTGATCATGAAATTCTCACACGAGTTGCGTGTACGACGTCCCGCTATTAGTCGTCGGTAGGCTCGTGTGCGGTGTCGCGCTGTTAGACGTCGGTGGGCTATCCTTGGATAGTCGCACCTTCTGCTTGAGCAGGTTCGAGATGCCACTCTTAATGTGCTAGAGTGCAGGGGAAACCCAACGTCCACCACGCTCTTAATTGGTATGAGTTGCATTAGTCGATAGGTGAAAATGTGTCTTGTTGTTGACATATTGCATTTTATTGCAGAGTCGTATATTATTGCATTTGGCAATATCATCGCATCATGATTGTTGTTGATATATTGATACTCCTACTTAGCATTTCCGCTGACGGTGTTTGTTGTCGCCTCAGATTTGTAGATATATTAGTAGTTGAAGTTGGGTAGCTAGAGTCCTGGAGGAGGAAACGTCATCCGCTGCTTAGTTGTTTTCTTAGTTATCCTTAGATTGATGTTGAACATTTGTTTAGAGAACTCTTTGTTGAAAAGAAGATTTCAATTGTTCTTGTTGAGATTTTCTGGTGTATCTTGTGGTTTAGTTGTAGGTTACGCTACTCCTAGATGAGGTCCCTTCTCTAGGGATAAATTTAGGTGGGGCGTAACACAAACAACATACACTCTTTGAGGGAGTTAGTTGGGCATTGGTCAGAACTGCCACACCACCTTATATACCCAAACAAGTTGATATGAGTCTATTTCTTTGCAAGGATGTTAGGGATACGGAGAAGGAAGTTTCAATGAATGGTCCAAGCAATTGGAAGGGAAACAGCAAGGGCAGTTCAAGTGATTCTTCCTATCACCTATTCGATTTTTTTCTAGTCATTAAACATCTTAATCTTGTTATTGTCGTGCATAACTGCGATACTAGTTGATTGAATTATGCATTTATTTAGAAAGTGGTCATTGTATCCTAAACCAATGTAGAGGTCTTTGGTCGAATGGCTCTTCAAGATTCATTGCTCCTTTTTTTACCGATGTAGACCAAAGCTTTTTGCGATGATGCCCCATAAGGATAGCCCATCTAGATTTTAACTGAAGACACTGATTCAAACAGGGCCAAATGGAGGTAAAAGGTCAATGTAGCCAAACCCAAATAATAGATTTTGCATCTTCTTGTTTTTGTTTCCTTGTTGTTGTTGTTGTTTAATTGTTGTTCGTTCACATGGAGAAAATAAAATATCTACTTTTTAGGTGCAATTATTGAACCAATTCTGAAAGACTAGTAGCTTAATGCTTAGTAAGCTTTGAATCGATCTCTTAACTTTTAAGAGTTGTCTTTAGTAAAATATCTGTGGTTTTTTCTAAAAAAATAACTTTTATCAAGATTTGATCACACACGTTATTGTGTTAGGAAGAAAAATAGGTCTTTCTGCAAGGATCAAAAAATTCAAACGTCAAAAGAAAAAATATCAAAACAAATAAATCTAAAAAACACAAAGAACATCAAAATTTACATGATTCGGCCCGACGGGGTACCGGGCCTATTCTATGGAGAGAAGAGGGCACTGATTTTATTAGAGAAAGGATGAAACACGACCAGTACAAGAGAATCAGAATAAAATTGATAACTAAACTGTAAAAGAAAATATTGTCTGAACTCAGATATTTTTGTGCACCCCGAAATTTGAATTCCTGCTTCTGCCTGAAAATTATGGATGCAGCATTCTTGATCTTCTTGCATTTACCTGAGACGATGTGGAGAGAAAGAGAGCCGTCGGAAAAGAACCTTGAGAAATTGAGTAGATGGAATGACCTTAGAATCTTGTATTAGACCTTTATATAATGGTACGGTCGTGCGACGACGAATAAATCTGAGATGCTCAGATTTAATCAACCGGCTACGCTGTTATTTTTTATGAAAGAAATCGGGATGTTTTGAACGGATTCTTCGTTGCGGCAGAACAGAGGCGGTGCGGAAAAATTCAACTTAATTTTCTTTGGAAGAAGTCAAAATTGGCGGCTGGTGTGATCGCTGCGTGAGCCTCTCTACATGAAGACAAAGCTGGCGGGCGTGAGGTGGCCCGCGTGAAAAACCCATCGCTTGGCGCTGGGCGCGTGTGCTGCACGCAGCACCACGTGCAGCGCACGCAGGCGTGTGCGCTGCACGCGCGGTGCCCGCCTTGGCTGGGCCGAGCCCACAAGTTGTTGCTGGTTTTTTTTCTTGATCCAACTATGTAACCTGACCAAATTTCAAAATGGATTCGGATTAAATTAAATCAACCCTCACATATTGCATGCGCTCTTTTTCTGAACTAGACAAAAACAATGATTCATCGTAGTATCATATAATTGTGTTTTTGGAAAGCAATGGTTGATGAGACCCTGCTTTGCTCACAGACATCAGATGTATCATCAAGTACTATTACATCCACTAATGCAAAACCACCTAAGAAGAGTCTGCACAAGTTGAAGCACTCTTAATAATGTGGATCCCTTTGCAATGTTCAAATTATTGTTAAAGATTGAAGACAATATATGAACTACTTACAAGATAGATTCATGCAGACATCAGCTTCAGATCTACAGACAGAACCAATCCAAAGCTCAAGTATGAAGAGGAATGAAAACAGATCTCAGGTTCATAAAAATCGAATACAGAAATTACAAAATACCAGCTATTTATAGTTTAGGTTTTTGCGTGTACTATTAACTAATCCCATACAAGAGAACTAGTAACAATATTACTTACAATTACAGAAATCAATAGTTCACAATTATTCTATTTCTCATTACAAATTCAACACTCCCCCTTAATGAGAAATTACATTCAATCCAACTAAGTCTCTCAAGTAATGAAACTTTTCCATAGGTAAAGCTTTAGTAAATATGTCAGCTTGTTGATCACCAGTCTTGCAGTAGACAAGTTCGATCAGCTCTCCTTGGATTTGTTCACGAATGAAGTGGTACTTGATTTCAATGTGTTTGGTACGTCCATGTAGAACAGGATTGTGTGCCAATGAAATTATTGAAGTATTATCACAGTAGATCACAGTAGCTGCCTTTGATTCTATAAAGAAATCATTAAGAATCCTGTGCATTCAAATTGCTTGACAACAAACTACCGTAGCTGCTATGTACTCAGCTTCTGTAGATGATAGAGCTATTGAATTTTGTTTTCGGGAACTCCAGCAAACAGAACCAGTTCCAATCTTAAAAAAGTACCCAGAGGTACTTCTCCTATCTTCATTTGATCCACCCCAATCATTGTTAGTATACCCAGTCAATTCCAATTCAGTGTTTCTACCATAGAACAACCCAACTTTCATGGTTCCTTTAAGGTACCTTAGTACTCTTTTTGCTGCTTTGAAATGTGTAGTTCTGGGATCATTCATAAATCTCGACAGAATATTCACACTGAATTATATATCTGGTCTAGTATGTGTAAGGTAAAGTAGACTACCCACTAGACTTCTATACAATTTACCATCTACTTTCTGTTCATGTTCCTCAGCTGATAACTTGCTTCCTGTTACCATAGGACTACCAAATGAATGGCACAAACTCATGCCAAACTTCATCAACATCACAGTGATATACTTCTTTTATGAAACATATATACCTTCCTTTGTAAGACCCGGAAAAAAAAAATTCTAATATAAAAATTTATTTTGGTGCAGTGCGTCGGACCCGGGGGTAGTCGAGTCGAGCCTCAGGATCGCCTCGAGTGAAAAAGTATGAATCGACTAATGATTCATGGAATCTATGTGGGTGATTAACTTCCTTTTATGAATTCATTCCTTAAATTAAGTTAACTCGAGTCATGTTATGGGTTGGGTCGGAACTTGAGTCGAGTTCGGGTCTAGTCGAGTTCCGGGTATGACTTAGGTGAGCCTTGAGACCATCTTTGGAAAGATGGTTGAGGGAATAAATCCCCCTTATGACAGCCGTGCGACTAACCAATTGAGTCTCACAAGGCTGCAAGGGAGAAGAGGAGAAGGAGCAAGGAGGGGGTTTGGGGCTTGGATCGATCTGGAATTCGCGTCGTCGTCGAAAAATCTCAAGTCGTCATCACCCGATCCTTATTTCTTGGTGATCTAGGTGAGTGGTTATTGTTTTAAAGGTTTGGGGGAGGCGGGTGGCCGAACCCTAGTTGAAAGGTTGTGTTCTCACGACTTTTTTTCGACGATCCATGATTTCAACGTCACGTATTCACTATTTTATGAAGCTTCTTGTCGGATCTCGCTATTTTAATCGTCGATTTATGCATTTTTGGGGTTGCCGAATCATGGGAAAAGGGGAAAGGTCATGCCGAACTTTTCTCTGATTCCCTTGACAGCAAGAAGGCCCTTAGATGACCTTATATCACTGTTTTGATGTAGTTCTTTTGAACACCTCGCGTATGATGAAGTATGTCCTCTCTAAAGCCCCTTGAAGTGGCCGAATGAACCCTAAAATTCATGAAGAGGGTTCGGCTAAGGGTGAGGGGGAGGTTAAGTTGTTCATTGGTATTTAAGTTGTATGCGGAATTGAAGAGACAAGGTATAGTTAAAGTTTCCTCCATCTTTCCCTACCCCAAGGACCTTGGTCGAGCAAGGTTTCCCTTACTCATGGTTCGGCCAAGGTTAGGGAGAGGAGGAGAGACTTGCTTTAGATTGAAATTTCATGATCTTAGGGATCACACATAGGGACATGACAATACTTAGAAAGAACACCAAGTTTAGCATGTAGCTTAATTGATTTGAATTGTAGTAATGCTAGTTTGTAACCATACTTAGCATTTGATCCTTAAACTTTGGATGTTGACAATGTTATCATGTTTTATAATTCATACATGTTATTTAAATTCATTACTACCTTGTCATGCTAGATAATTGCCCTTATTGAGCTAATATTCCTAAGATAGTATAAGAATTATTATGCAAGTGCATTATGGTTATATATGATGAATGTTGTAATATATGAGCATTTTTCTTTGGATTATGCATGCTGCCCTAAATGTTCTTGGATGGTATTCCAAGGTTGATTCATGGGAATTCTCACCTAAGACAGTGTAGAAAGCTAGGTAACATGTAAGGTGTCACTAGATGTTCATAGCACATTTATGAAAACTTAGATATGAGACGATAACACTTCTATGACTGCTTGTATACCTTTGGAAACTTATAACTCGTAGGTGCATATATACTGAAAGGGGCGGCATGAACTGTTGAACCGGTAGCCGGACATAGCCTAGATACGGGCAAAGTCTCGAAGTGTATATATATATATATGGAAACCCTAGGATATTGATTGTGCAATGTGCTTGAGATGGTCTGCCGAGGAGCGAGGAGGTCGGAAATGACCAATGCTCAGCTCGACAAGTTTGGGTCTAGAGGTGCGCCAGCGGGCCCGCTAGGTGCCAGACCCCAGTTGGGTGGGACTAGCTATCCTTATCGCAGACGGTGTTCGAAGAATAGTGGACCATCCTAGTCGACGGCCCGGGATTGTTTGCTTGCATCTTGAGATGATGTGGCCGATGGCCAGGATGATGCTACCTGGTATGGTAGGGACGGTTGTAGTCAGAATATATTGTTATGAGTAGGCCCAAGGGCCGGATGCCAGAGGCTTGATAAGCCAAGGTGGCAGGTTATCATGTAAAGTTGGTACTGATGGGTCCGTTGAGGGTTTGTAGTTGCATTAGAAACACACTTCACCTCCTTGTTCATTCCTTTATTGCCTTGTATGATATATATGCATGTCTGAGGCTTATGTGGAGGTTCATTTGAGCCACTCACTAAGTCCCAAGTGGACTCACAGTTTAGTTTTATTTTTGCAGAGCATGAGCAGTAGCTTGGTGTCGACATGGTGCAGCTGGAGGGCGGAGGCGGTGCCATATCTCGTAGCGGCGTCCATGAGTCTTAGACTAGTCCTAGTTATGTTGGTTTTATTTATGCACTAACGGTTGTAATTGAAAAGAATTGCAAAACTTGATATTTGACCATTTGGATTTGATGTTGATGTTTCTTCTTATTTTGAAAAACTTATATATTGTGACTTGCAAACTTTTTATAAAGTATGTTAAGTTTCTTTCAATCGATATGTTTTGGTTTCTTGATGTCAGTATAGACAGTAGGCTACAGGGCAGGATGTGGGCCCTGACCGATCACACTACCCTCAGTTGGGGTGTGACATCCTTGCTTTGATCAATTTCCAAACCCAGAAAAAACTTCATCTCACCCAGATCTGTCATCTCAGAAGTATCAAACATTTTCTCTTTGAATTCTTTTCTCATTGTTTCATTGTTGCTGCAGTATAGTAAGTCATCTACATATAGTAGAACTATCATTATACTGTCAGCTCCATTCTTCTTAGTATAAAAATTATACTCATTTCTGCTCCTTGCAAAACTTTCAGATACAAAGAAACTATCAATTTTTTCATACCAGCTGCGAGGAGCCTGCTTTAGCCCATACAAGGATTTTTTTTAACCTATAGACTAGGTCCTCTTTTCCTTCAACTATGAATCCTTTGGATTGAGCCACATATACTTCTTCTTTCAACTCTCCATTCAAAAATGCAGACTTGATATCTAACTGGTATACTTTCCAATTTTGTATAGCTGCTACACTAAGCAAAATTCTAATTGTGTCAAACTTTGCTACAGGAGCAAAGGTTTCAAAACAGTCTTGTCCCACTGTTTGCATAAACCCTTGAGCTACCAATCGAGCTTTCAGTTTTGTAACTACACCTTCAGCATTCCTCTTTGCTTTATATATCCATTTCAGGCCAATTACATATTTACCTATTGGAAGCTTGGTCAAGTACCAGGTATCATGTTGATTAATTGACCTCATTTCTTCTTCCATTGCCTTTTTCCAATCAGGTATGTTTACTGCCTCATCAAAATTACATGGTTCATTCAACTCCACTAAGATTGCATCTTTCACTTCTAGCATACACATCTGATACATCTCTGAAGCCTCTTGGTGGCATATCAGAATCACTACTGATATCACTTTGAACATGTTCTCTAATCATTTCATGATCAGCTTCATTATTCATGTCATTCTCTGTATCTTCTGCTATATCACTAGCTGAAATTGAACTGCTTGTGTCATTTAATTCAACAGTTGCACTTTCTTTTCCCTTTTCTATTGTATCAAATATACCACACCGTGTTTCATCAAATACAACATCTCTACTAACTAACAACTCTTGTTTCTTGGGGTCATACAATCTGTAACATTTAGTTTCTGAGCTGTAGCCGACCAATACAATTTTTCTACTTTTGTCATCCAATTTCCTTCTTACTTGCTTTGGAACATGGCTGTATGCAGTACATCCATATACCCTCAAGTGACTTAAATCAGGTTTTCTCTTAAACCACATTTCAAATGGAGTTTTGTCAGTCAGTGACTTAGTTGAGCTTCTGTTAATAAGATAACTAGTTGTGCTCAAAGCTTCAGCCCATAAGTTCTTTGGCAGTCTACTTCCTCTAAGTAAACATTTGGTCATTTCAACCAAAACTCTATTTTTCCTCTCAGCTACCCCATTCTGTTGGGGTGTATAGCTGGCTATCAATTGATGATTTATACCATGCTCAGTACAGAAATCATCAAATGCTTTAGAAGTGAATTCACCTCCTGTATCTGTTCTCAGGACTTTAAGCTTTGTATCTATCTCATTCTCGACTGCAGATTTGAATTTTTTAAACACACCCAATGTCTTAGATTTTTGTATCAAAAAATATACCCAAGTCATTCTACTCCAGTCATCCACAAACACAGCCACATACCTATATCCGGAACAGGACTCTACCTCCATTGGACCACAGAGATCAGCATGTATGAGTCCCAATTCACTTGTTGCTCTTGAGGTTGAGTGTTTTGGAAATGGTAGCCTTGACTGCTTTCCAAATTGACAGGTATCACAAACTCTACCATTCCCAATAAGCTTCAGCTCAGGTATTCTTTCTACCATACTTTTCTCAGACATCTCTAATAAGTACCGCACATTTATATGCCCCATTATTTTGTGCCACAGATCAAGTACTGAATCAACATTGCTTTTAGCTTTCAAAGCAAAATTTGAGCTATTTAGCCGAAATAAATTATTCTTTGCCATGTTCACTGTGCAAACAATCTTGTTCAACTGTGAATTTGAGTATATCTGACACAGATTATCATCTAAAACTACCTTGTAGTCATCTCTCAGCAATTGTCCTATACTCAACAGGTTTAATTCAAGTTCAGGTACATATAGTACTTTCTTGATTACAAGTGAACCTTGATCTGTACTTAATCTTAAAAGACCAAGTCCCTTAGCAAGTTTGACTGAGCCATCGCCAAGTCTTACTTCTGTTGAATGACTGGTGTCAAGATAGATGAACAGTTCTCTGCTTGCAGTCATATGATTGCTGCAACCAGAGTCTAAGCACCATCTGTCACTTACACTGTCATCTACTTTTGCTAGCAGCAACACTTCCTCATCCTCACTCTTCTGTTCTTCAACAAAATTTGCCTTCTTCTCTTTCTCATGTTTCTGCTTCAGTCAGCACTTTCTTTCAATGTGTCCAACCTTGCTACAATAGTAGCACTGAAACTTCTTCTTGCTTGTTTCACCATTTCCTTCAGTTTTCCTATCTCTAGTCGATCTTGCAAATTCATGCCTCTTGCTGACATCTCCACTTTTGTTGAACTTCTCATTTTGTTTCTTTTCAGATCTCATGAAGAAGGCTCCTTCTTCTTTATTCTTCTCAAAACGGCTCATGCGTTCAGCATGCGGCAACAGTGAACTTAGTAGTTCCTCACTGGTCATTCTCTTTACATCTTTTCCTTCTTCAATAACAGTAACTACGTGATCATACTTCTGAGGTAAGCTTCTCAGAATCTTCTTTATTACTCTCACTTCCTCAATAACATCTCCAAACCCTCGAATCTGATTCACCAGATCAATAACTGATGATACAAACTCATTCAAATCTTCATCTTCTTCCATAAATGAGCTTTCAAACTTCCTACGTAATGTTTGAAACTTAATTTCTTGTATTCTAGAGGAACCATGATACAAGCATTTGCCATGCTTCTTTAGCAGAGGAAATTTTCCCCAATCTGGTAGTGATTTCCTCTGATAGAGCTTGCTGAATACAGTAGATTGCTTTGGCATCGCGTTTCTTCACCTCCTTGAGACGATTCACGGTCAGATTCTTCGTAGCATAGCCGTCTTCAATCAGATCCCAAAGATCCATGGTGATGAAATAATTTTGCATCTTCGAGCTCCAAAGTTCATATCCAGCACTCGAAAAATTCGGCACCGGAGGAATACCCGAGGAATTGGCCATTACGCTCACAAATCCTCAATGTAGGCTCTGATACCAATATTGTAAAAGATTGAAGACAATATATGAACTACTTATAAGATAGATTCATGCATACATCAACTTCAGATCTACAGACAGAACCAATCCAGAGCTCAAGTATGAAGAGGAATGAAAACAGATCTCAGATTCAAAAAAATCAAATACAGAAATTATAAAATACCAACTATTTATAGTCTAGGTTTTTGACACGTGTACTATTAACTGATCCCATACAAGAGAACTAGTAACAGTATTACTTACAATTACAGAAATCAATGGTTCACAGTTATTCTATTTATCATTACAAATTCAACACAAATGCCTTCGTCCGGTTCAACCAAAAGTTTTACCTAAATCTGGTTGCTCTTGCACACAAAGATGAAGTTGGCATGAAGTAACAGGTTGTGTTCATGCAGAGGAATTTACAGAGCAAAAGTTGTGCTCATGCAGAGGAACAACGTTCAGCAATTGAGTAGTCCCGCTCAATTGTGGCTCGTTATCCCCCCCCCAGCCCCCCTTTTAATGCACTCGAGCTCTTTAGCTTTTCCTTCCATAAAAGAAGAGAAAGATAGCAACACTGAAAGCCCACCTGCACTCCATTTCAATCCCACCTCCAACATCCCCATCCTCCTGCTCTCCTCTCTCCATGGCTCCTCTTCTTGGTGCAAGACTCCTCTTCTGCCTCTCCTCTTCCCTTCTCCTCTTTGCCTTGCCTTCTTCCTCATCTACTCCCTCAAGATCTCATAGCTTGTCACTGCGGAGACAGGCATCCATCCTGGTCTCCATCAGGCAATCCTTCCGCACCTCCGACCCCTTCTTCCAGAGCTGGACCTTGCTCAACCATGCAGCTCTCTGCTCGTGGAATGGCGTCCGGTGTGACGAAGCCAAACGCGCGGTGGTCGAGCTCGATGTGTCGAACATGAACATATCCGGTGTACTCTCCCCCAAGATTGCGGAGCTGAAGAGCCTCGCTTCCATTTCGGTTCCCGGCAACAGCTTCTCCGGCGAGTTTCCTTCCAGCGTCAGCGCGCTCTCCAGCCTCAAGCTGCTCAACATCTCTAATAACCATTTTAATGGCACCTTGGAGTGGAACTTCTCGAGAATGGTGGGACTGGAAGTGCTCGACGCGTACAACAATGACTTCTTTGGTTCTCTCCCCGTTGCGCTCTCGGAGCTGCCAACACTGCGTCATCTGGACCTCGGTGGGAATTACTTCACCGGTACCATTCCGGCAGAATACGGTGAGTTCCGAGCGATAAGCTATCTGTCATTGGCTGGAAACAATCTTGTCGGGCGTATCCCCTCCGAGCTCGGTAATCTCACCAATTTGGAGCAGATCTACTTAGGCTACTACAACGAGTTCGAAGGGGGGATTCCGACTGAGCTCGGAAGGTTGATCAATCTAGTTCATCTCGACCTTTCGAGCTGTGGATTGGAGGGAGAAATCCCACACCAAATAGGCAATCTGAAGAACCTGGACACGCTCTTCCTGCAAACTAATCAGCTCACAGGCACCATTCCTTCACAAATTGGCAACTTGAGCCGCTTGAGGTATCTCGACCTTTCAAACAATGCGCTAACTGGCGAGATCCCCAAGGAATTCGCGAACCTCAGGGAGCTCAAGTTGCTGCATATGTTCATCAATCAGTTTCATGGAGAGATTCCAGTGTTCATCGCTGAGCTGCCTAATTTGGAGGTCCTGAAGCTGTGGCAGAACAACTTCACCAGCATTATCCCTTCCGAGCTTGGGCAGAATTGCCGGCTCCGAGAGCTCGATCTTTCCTCGAACAAGCTCACCGGATTAGTCCCTAAAGCTCTCTGCTTGGGTAAGAAGCTAGAGATACTGATCTTGCTCAACAATTTCCTCTTCGGCCCACTACTCGATGATCTCGGCGAGTGCACATCGCTTGTTAGGGTGCGGATGGGGCAGAATTACTTGAATGGCTCCATTCCAAGGGGCTTCCTCTATCTGCCAGAGCTGTCGCTGATGGAGTTGCAGAACAATTATCTCTCCGGAATTATAATAGATGAGCCTGAAAGGAGTCCAGGAACACTAGGCCAGCTGAATCTGTCAAACAACCGGTTGTTTGGGCCTCTCCCATCGTCCATTGGGAACTTCTCAGCATTGCAGATTCTTCTTCTCAGCGGAAACCAGTTCACAGGAGAGATTCCTTCTCAGATTGGCCTTGTAAAACATCTATTAAAGATAGACATGAGCAAGAACAACTTCTCAGGTCGACTTCCGCCCGAGATTGGTGATTGCTTGTTTCTGACTTATTTAGATTTGAGTCAAAACCAGCTAACTGAAGATATACCGTCTCAAGTCGCTCAAATTAGGATACTGAATTATTTGAATGTTTCATGGAACCAGTTGAGTGGTAGCATTCCAAAGGAGATTGGAAGCATGAAGAGTCTAACTTCCGCAGATTTCTCACACAACGACTTGTCCGGCAGAGTGCCAGAGACGGGGCAGTTTGCCTACTTCAATGCTTCATCTTTTCTTGCCAATCCTCAGCTATGCGGACCATCAAATCTTAATCCCTGCAACATTTCAGCGAGTTCACAATTGGAGTCAGACCGACAGCACAGAAGTTTCAAGCTGCAGCTCCCTGGAAAATCCAAGTTCCTACTAGCACTAGGCCTCTTATTTTGTTCCATAGTTTTTGCTGTCACAGTAGTCATCAAGACGCGATTGATGATGAAGAGAAACTTGAAATCATGGAAGCTGACTGCTTTCCAGAAGTTAGAATTTGGGAGTGATGAGATTGTAGAATGCCTCAATGACAACTACATTATAGGAAGAGGAGGAGCAGGAATTGTCTACAGAGGAACAATGCCCAATGGCAAAGAAGTTGCAGTGAAGAGATTGCTTGGGATCAGTAAGGGATCTACGCATGACAATGGATTCTCTGCAGAGATACAAACACTGGGAAAGATTCGGCATCGCAACATCGTCAGGTTGCTAGCCTTTTGCTCGAACAAGGAGTGCAATTTGCTGGTTTATGAGTACATGCCTAATGGAAATCTAGGAGAATTGCTCCATGGAAAGAGAGCTGGATATCTCAATTGGGAAATGAGGCTAAGGATCGCGATCGAAGCGGCAAAGGGAATGTGCTACTTGCACCATGACTGCCGTCCTCCGATACTTCATCGCGATGTCAAGTCCAACAACATCTTGTTGGATGCAAATTTTGAAGCACATGTTGCAGATTTCGGCTTAGCTAAGTATTTGAGAGACACAGGAACTTCTGAATGCATGTCTGCAATAGCTGGTTCTTATGGTTACATTGCTCCTGGTACTTTCTTAACCTGCCGTTTAGAATTCAGAAACTTCAGCATTACTATATCCTTGCTTTTAATTTGTTCACCTAATCATTCTTGCTCAAACTGATAGTAAATTATATTCTAGCTTGGAATCGAGAACTACAAGGATTTGTGTATAGATTCAGGGCAAACATATGCATTCATGCAACTAGCAATTAGATCTTCTCGTTTCAAGTAGTAAATCTTCCCAATCTATTATTTGATTGAGGAAAAATCCACCATATGGAATGTACTGAAGAAGCAAACTTTATCTGCTTCAGTGTCTACTTTAAGAAGCATAGCACTATTCAGATGCAAATCCTCAAAGAAAGCAATTAAGCAGGATATTCGTTACTTTTGCTTTATCATCCCTTCCAAAAACTATGTTCCTCTTCTTTTATTTCGCTGAACTTGTTGCTTTAGAATCCAATGCCAAGTATTGCCTTCAACACAATCAAGGTTTCTCTTTTCACCAAAACCAAAATTGTTCAGCAACTAACAATCTCTCCAGATTCGAAACGCTTCAACCCATACATCTTATGAATCCTGTTTGGGATCCATGCTTTTCGCTTTCTCCAACCCATAATTAAATTATCATCAAAACTCAGTTTGATTTTTCTTTTAAAAAATTATTTCTCGATCGAAGTGCTATACATATATGTCTAGCTGACTTTAATTTATCTATTGTTCTTTACGTACAGAGTACGCGTACACTCTGAAGGTCGACGAGAAGAGTGATGTATACAGCTTTGGGGTGGTTCTCCTGGAGTTGATCACCGGTCGTAGGCCGATCGGCGACTTCGGTGAAGAAGGATTAGACCTCGTCCAATGGACAAGAATCAGCACAAACTGGAGCAAGGAGGGCGTGGTGACGATCTTGGATCCGTGGCTAAAGAGTAAAGTGCCGCTGGAAGAGGCAATGCAGGTGTTCTTTGTTGCAATGCTGTGTGTCCAAGAGCACAGTGCGGAGAGGCCAACCATGAGGGAGGTGGTCCTGATGCTCGAACAGGCGAAGCAATCCTACGGCTTCCGTGCACCCTGATTGCTTTGCGAATGCTTTGAGATCCGTGAATTTGTTTAGTGAGAAATTCCTCGCTTCTTTCTTGATGACTGTTTGCTTAGATTTTGTACGCAACGAATTAGGTGTCTTCTAGTTATTTATAATTAGTGAGCTTATATATATATAAGAATCTTTCTCTTTGTAGAATCGCTACGACCTTTTGCAATTAAGTTCCGGCATAATAATACTCCACGCGTACAGATTAAAGTTCTCGCATAAAGTAAGCACAAATTTGTGCTGACATCCAAAGGATGAGTGCATGCTGAGAGAGAGATGGAAAAGAAGCAATGTCAGTCTCAGACAAGGACGCAGCACAATTGCTGTGGAGCTTCTGATTGCTTACAAAACGGTGGAAGGAGAGAGAAGGAGATGCAAGCAGACAAAAGCAGAAAGAGAGAGAGACGACAAAGAGAAATAGAGAGATGACAGAGAAAAGTCGAGGAAACATGAAGGAGCATACTCCCGAGGAGCAGGCTGCTGCTTGACAAACCATGATAAAGACAAAGTGGAGATGTCAGTCTCGAAGGGGTATCTAGGTGTGTGGATCGGATAAATTCGTCTGCGTTTTGAGCAATTAATGTAGGAAGCAGCAGGCAGAGGTTTTTGCCGAAAGTAGCAGGGAAGAAGACAAAGAAGGATATGTTGTTAATTAATTAATTAATGTTCCTTGTTCCTGTTGCTGTACTCGTCGTGCATGGATGAAATTGAAGGTAGTGGCTGCGGGGAAGACAAATGGAACAGGTGCGGTTGAATCGGGAGGACGACGTGATCGATCGAGTGCGTGCATACATGCATGCATGAATGAATGGATGCCTCGGGTAGCGAGACGAGCATGGCGATGGCGCAGGTGGAAGGATGCTGCTTGAAGAGACGAGACTTGGAAGAGAGCAGGGATTCGTCTCTCCTTCTGTGGAAGCAGAGGAGGATGCGCATGCGTGCTGCTGCGTGCATGTGTTTCTTACCTTCCCTGAGATGTCTGTGAAGTGTGACGGAGACTTTTTTCTCCTTTTACTAATTTGGAGTTTGGACATACTCGCGTGACTTGATTGATGAATATTGTAACATGCGAATGCAAGAATTTGTTGTTGCCATGAATGAATATTTGTATATTAATTTCACATAGTTGTTGCCATGAATAAATATATATTTCTATATTAATTTTAAATAGTTATATATATTAGACCGGACTAATACATTGAGCCCGACCGAATCAAATCTAGAAGTACCCACATGTATGAACCCGACTCAAGTCAAGTCATACACTACTAAGCCTAGAGGCTCCACCCGACCATATAAGGATACTCATATCCTCATTAATCACTAGGGATTCGACAATAATGAACCCGACATTTTTGGGATTAGTCTCAATCCATTCTTCATATATCCCCACAAGATTCAGGGAGGTATCATCGTTCGAGTCGTCTCTTATCATGCACTATATACAAACACGACATACTTTATGTATACTCTCGATTTCGATTTCATACCCACCATTTGGAATTCTTTCTTACTTGTGCGTCGGAATGTCTTTGCAAGTCTCCTACCGGAATTGCATCGAACCGGAGACGCACAGGACTACATCACCCCAACTTCAAGCAAGAACATTTGGCGCCCATCGTGGGACCTACATGCCCCACTATGATACACTACTAGAAATTAGGTCTTCAGCAACGGCTATCAGCAACGGCCGCTCGAGCCGTTGCTATTTGCAACGGCATTCTTACGGCCGCCCGAGCCGTTGCAGATATTTGTATCTGCAACGGCGTTCTAACGGAAACCCGAGCCGTTGCTGATTATTTTAATTATCAGCAATGGCTTTCTGACGGAAAGGCGAGCCGTTGCTGATATTTTAATTATCAGCAACGGCTTGCTAACGGACAAGTGAGCCGTTGCTGATGATAACTTATTAGCAACGGCTTTCTAACGGGCGAGTGAGCCGTTGCTGATAAGTTTATATAGGGCACACTCTCGCGCCCGACCCTTCTTCCTCCCGCTGCCGCCGCCGCGGCTCCTGCCGACGCCTCTCGCCGCCGCTGCCGCTGCTGCCGACGCCGACGACGCCGACGACGCCTCTTCCTCCTCCCGCTGCTGCCGACTTGTTCAGGTATGTTAATCGGCCGACCGTCTCTTCCCTGTGGCCAGCGGGAATCAATCCGACCGAAACCCTATTTCTAGGGTTTCGGCCGGCGGCGGGCGGCCGATGGCCGCCGCCGGACCTTCTACAGTGGCCGGACAGTGTGTCCGGCCACTGTACGCCGGCGCCGGAGGGTGGACTCCGGCGCCGGAATTTATAATTATATATATATTTTATTTTGTTTGATAATTGTTAATTAATTGTTTTATAATTGTTAATTAATTGTTTAGATTAATTATTTAATTTGTTAGATTAATTATTAGGGTTTAGATTAATTTCGGACGCGTGCCGGAATCGTCCACTTCGGACGCACGCCGGTTTGTCCACTTCGGACGCGCGCCGGAATCGTCCACTTCGGACGCGCGCCGGAATTGTCCAATTCGGAGTCGCGTCGGAATTGTCCACTTCGGACGCGTGCCAGAATCGTCCAATTCGGACTCGTGCCGGAATCGTCCAATTCGGACTTGCGCCGGAATCGTCCAATTCGGACTCGCGCCGGAATCGTCCAATTCGGACTCGCGCCGGAATCGTCCACTTCGGACTCGCGCCGGAATCGTCCACTTCGGACTTGCGCCGGAATCGTCCACTTCGGACGCGCACCGAAATCGTCCAATATGGACTCGAACTGTCTCGAAACATTTAGAAAATAATCATCCATCCGACGAGTTGATATGTTTCACATACGCATCGACGAATCGGATATGATTTAGCAAAACCTTAGATCCATTCGGGAATTGTATGTTCGTGTAAAAGAAGTAGATGATCTTTTATACGACATACAATTCCAATAGTAGGAGAAAATTGGCGTTCGGGAATCGGATAAAGATAGAGCAGATTGGCGTGTAGTCTGTAAGACAAAAGGTAGAGGAAAAATTGATCCGATAGTAGGAGAAAATGATCCTCCTGGTTTCTATCAAGAAGATGATCTTCCTGCTGTGGATCGTATTATTCCAATACTCGAGGATGCAGACACAACGTCAATTCAATTAGAAGTTGAATATGCTGATGATGACGTTCATGAAATTGAGGAAGCTGGAGATGAAGAAGATGAAGAAGAGGAAGAAGAGGAAGAAGAAGAAGAATTCGAAGACTATTATTCAGATGATGAAGCATAATTGTAAAGTATATATTTTATTAAATATATCTCTACTATTTATACAATAATCTGATTATATGTCTGTTCGACAGATATGTCTGGTCGTGGTTATCGACGCAGGAGAGTTTCGGAGTCTCCGATCGGTGAGACTCCAGCACTTACTCATGCTGCTGATCCTCCTGTTGCTGATCCTCATGAGGATGATACTGCCGAGGCTAGTACATCCAGACGTAGGCGGCCACGCGGGCCGAACAGGTGGCAGCCTCCACCAGCCACAGAGTCACGTAGATTGATTAGCGTGATTGGGGAGCGGTAATATATAATGAATTATGAATCATTACAAATTCATTATATCATAATATAATATTAAAATTTATTTTTGTTGTGCAGGTTCGAGCAAGAAGAAGTGCCGAGGAGCATTTCTTCTACTATTCGACGATACATGCACGGGGCATGGCCTACGTGGTCTCACGTGCCTAGCGAGCACGTCGACATGTTATGGCGCGAGTTTGAGGCACGTATTATTATTATTTTTTACATGCATGATGATATATTAATATTGGTACTGATATTATTATTTTGCAGGCTTGCTATACATGGGCCGAGGACCAGAGGCCCTTCATTTACGCTGTCTGGAAGGCTATTTCCCGGGCAAGGTACAACGGGCAGCTGGGGCAGGCTCGGTCCCAAGCGATGGCCCGAGCTGGGACCACTAACATCGCGGAGACTCGGGGATACGGCCCCGGTTGGATTACTCCGGATATATGGGACCAGCTCGTGGAGATATGGTCGACGGATCGATGGCAGGAGGTTTCTCGGAATGCGGCTAGAAATCGCATGTCGGGGGAGCAGCGCGTCACACCGGCGACTCTGTTGCATTTGCAGTGCACGCAAACCGTATGATAAGTATATCTTTTAATTATATATTTTATTTGTTACTATGTGTACTAATTAATGTATTTGTTTTGTAAATGTAGACGACGGTGTCGGATGACGGGACTGTCCAGCGACCCTCCCCGATGGCGGTGTTTGAGCGGACTCACCGTCGAGCACATGGGACGGGGGAGTACATCCACAACCGCGCTGCATACATTATGGTAATTATATATTTGTTTAAATTATTTATTATATATTTATAATTTAAGTTTTATGATAAATATTAAACAAAAAATCAAACTCGAGTAGGAGACCTACAGCCAGACGGTGGTGCAGCGCGGGGGTACCCCCGAGGACTTTGACGCAGCAATGTGGGTCGAGGCCGCAGGTGGCTGGGACCATGGCCGCGTATATGGCTTCGCAGATAGTGGTCATGCGCGAGCCGTACTAGGGCCACTTGGGGCACCGACCCCTCCGGTCGCTGGTGAGCGGCCATCCACCTCTAGATCCAGTTATGATCATAGTAGCAGAATAAGGACTCTAGAGGAGACGGTCGCGCGTCAGAGTCAGATGATGGCGGAGATGCATGCTATGCTACGCAACATGTCAGGTAATCCCGAAGCAGGTATCTCTTCGGCATCATCTAATCCATCGTCTTCGAGTCAGTCCACGCCGGTGTACACTCAAGCACTCCAGACCCCGCCATATGATCCAGGCCATCCTCCATCGTCATCCTGAGACTTTTTTTATATTGACTTTGTTACTGAGATATTGAACTTGTTTAACTTATTTTGTTTGGATATTGATACTTCAATTTTTCATTTGAATTGTTTTTATACTATCGTGGATAATTATCAATAGAAATATAATTGTTTTGATGTATATCTTGGTGTGTTTGTGATGTGTGAATGAATGTGTGTATGAGGATATGGGTGTGTGAGTTATGTATCAGATAATGTATCGATGTATCAATGGAAATTGGAAATATAAAATTTTCCTATTTCCCAGTTGGCATCATCAGCAACGGCGTTCCCACGACCGTCCGTGGGAACGCCGTTGCTAAAAGTGTATCGAAAGCCGTTGCTGATGACCTACAGCAACGGCTTAGCGACGGGGTTTTACTAACGGCGTTGCTACGGACTCAGCGGCCGTTGCTATTAATGTTATCAGCAACGGCTCCGGGTCTGTGGCAAAACCGTTGCTGATAATAGTTTTAGCGACGGCCCGAGCGGCCGTTACTGAGCCGTTGCTAAGTTATCAGCAACGCGACTTTCTGTCACGGCTCTATTGCAACGGCTCGGCCGTTGCTGATGCTCTTCAGCAACGGCTCAGCAACGGCATCAGCCGTTGCTGATGCCCATTTTTCTAGTAGTGATAGGTACTCGGAGTCAGGCGAACGCCGCGACACATAGGCAGTAGTGTTCCCCCGCTACTTGGTGACGCTAACACAACGAGGAGTGACGCTCTAGTACCCGCCAGCCCTACACCGGAAGAACTACACTGCCTGATCGACGATCTCCAAGTGCAGAACCAAAGGTTAACAGCCTAGATCGAGGCATAGAAACAACCTGGGGAACAACACCAACCCAAGCACGATCATCGTCGCTCGGGGCATGATGAAGATAGTCACCTGGAAAGGACCGGGAGGCCGACCTCCGCTTTTTGAGACGATGTCTCCCGTATGCACCATCAAAGAGAAGTGAAGAAAATCAGGGTCACAAAGATCGTTCCTCCCCCCACCATCGACTCGGGATCCTTCACTGAGCATATTATGGCAACCTGCCTCCCTGACAACTTCAAGCTGTCAACGACACTCCAGCCCTACGACGGCACAGGCGACCCAACTACCCTCCCCCCACCATCGACTCAGGATCCTTCGCCGAGCATATTATGGCAACCTATCTCCCTGGCAACTTCAAGTTGCCAACCACACTCCAGCCCTATGACGGCACAGTGTTCGAGTCAATGATGCTCCTCAACGACGCAATCGATTTTATTCTCTACGGATCCTTTACTACCTTTTTAGAGAAGGCCGCACTACTCTAGTTTTCCACCCTCCCGCCAAGGTCCATACATACCTTCTAGGAGCTCTCCCGGGCCTTTGCCAACTATTTTTCCTACTCACAGAGCTACTCCAAAATCGAGGACTCTCTTCACTACATCAAGCATCTAGAGACAACACGAACCGTTGAGTGATTACTTGAAAAGATTCCATATTGTGACCATGGAGATTCCCAACCTCAACCCGCACGTTGAGTTATATTCCGTCAAACACTATCTTAAGTGTTGGGATGTGAAAGGAAAACACAATGAAAAAAGCAATTTTAAAAATTTCAAACATCCCAAAAATAACGATCTACTTTAGCGATATTAAGGAATTCAATAGGAGATGATGAGCAGAATTCATACCTTACGCCACTATTTATAATTGCTACTTCAATCCCTAATTGTGAGACGCACCAAGCACCTCGTAACAAAAGAGCAGCGACCTCTCGGTCTCATTGTGGCTCAATAGGCAAGATCCTCAATTCCAATCTCCACCAAATAAGGAAGAGGAAGAAGGAAGAAGGAAGAAGGGGCAAAACGATGAGAAAATACTGGAACCAATTCACAAAGTAAAGAATACCTTGCAGTGATTTTTGGGCTCCTCCAAAAATATGAGCGCCGGAGTAATTCCATCGAGGAAATATTCCCGCGGAGCTTCACCAAGCTTGCAAAAGACAGGGAGGAGGAACTTTTATGAGGGGTGGCCACTTGTTGGAGAGGGAGCATCAAAATATGATGAAGATTATCATCTCACCAAGGGGGTGATCGACCACCCCCTTTTTATGCTCATAGTGGCTGCTACAAAATAGGGAGCCACCCCTTTGTTCAAATTTTGAACACACCCGGAATTCAAAATTCCAGGATTTATCTCCAAGATAAAAATCAATGAGATAATGGTTCTTGAAATTAATTTCAAATTAATACTCAATTAAATTCAAAATTAATTCACCCAAGAGGGTGCTCAACTAACACTCCTTAATTATCTCATTGCGGTTCAAATTTAAACTCATTACAGAAATCAAAATTCCGTGATTTATCTCTAACCTCTTTCCTATCTAATAGGGACTTGAATTAATCATATTAATTCATCTCCATATTAAAATGGAGTCAAACAACTAACCTCCTTATTAAATAGGGAGGCTAGGCGCATGGAATAAAAACAAAGTTTCTCACCCCAGTTCGAATTCAAAATTCAAACTCTAATAAAATTTGAGTTTCCCTCTTATATTTAGCTGACCCACTTTGACCCCTAGGTTTAGTCAAGTCAACAAATTGACTTGACCAGGGCCAACACTTTGACTTTGACCCGGGGTCAGGTTGATTTCATCACGTGTCAAACCCTACAAGTTCGTTACGAGGATCCCCTTCTACGAATGCTGATAATTCGTCCGATTAGGAAACACCTTTCCTATTTTGTCTATGAACGAGATCCATGATCGTGTTGCGGCATGTCCATGCTAGTAAACATTAGGTGCTGCATTCGAGCTCTACCCCATCAAGCCTATTATGAGGGTAGCCTATTTTGTGTGTGATCCATTGGACCCCACACTAAGTCAACATTGAGTTGTGCATAACAGAGAGTCGAACTCGATAGAACACGATCTATTTGAATCTCACGAGTCTACACTAAACCCCTTTATTGTTGTCGTGTGAGACTCCACACACAAGTTAAGATTGACGTCTAGCAACGTGTCATGACTATCCGAATAGTGTGAGGTTGAATCTACAGGGACCGAACGCCCTTCGGTGATTAGTTACCGTACAACTAAATCCTTCGATTATAATGTTCCGAAGTCAGCTAAGGTACGAAAAAAGTGTCAAATCTTAATACTGATTCATATGTATTCTATTAGCCAAGTTGTCGTTTCAATAAGGAAACGTCAAAAATCTCTTTCTAACTATGGATGCTGGAAACATCAGAAACGCCATTCATATGCATGTTGGAAAGGTTCCAAGCAAGGTACTGTGGTCGACTCGGTGATAGAAGCTAAGTACATCGCTTCAAGCGAAGCTTCCAAGGAAGGAGTGTGGATAATGAAGTTTATCTCTGAGCTGGGTGTTATTCCTAAGGTTGCCGGTCCAGTCCCTATTTATTGTGATAACACTTGGGCTATTGCTCAAACAAAGGAACCTAGATCCCACCACAAATCAAAACACATCCTAATGCGGTATCACTTGATCAGAGAGATCATTGAAAATGCTGATATAAATGTCAAACGTGTTGACACCA
Source organism: Canna indica (assembly GCA_034359265.1). NCBI lineage: Eukaryota > Viridiplantae > Streptophyta > Magnoliopsida > Zingiberales > Cannaceae > Canna > Canna indica. Next base: position 52,534,875 of record CP136895.1, on the reverse strand, counting down.
AAGAAAATATAGCAGAGCTAGTCACAAAGCCATTACCATAATAGTAGTTCGATCGCCACTTTAGTTGTATGGGTATTAAATACCGCAATGATTGGCTACAAGTGCAAGTGAGAGATTGAAAGAAATAGTGCCCTTGAGCCAATCACATATTGATGTGTAGGGAACTATTTTTTGTTAATGAATAATATGAGGCAACTTTTCATCATATGTTGCATCTATATATTATATATATTAGATTGTGATGAACCCCATGGACCCGGGCAATTGATTCCAAGGCCATGATGAGATCATGCTAGTGAGACTTGGAATCCAGATGCCTCTGTTCTAAATGTTCTCAGTTGTAGGATCATCAATTGGGGGATTAGTGATTCCGGATAGACTGATGAACTTGGTACATGCCTTATACGATAAGGGGTAGTTGATCTCATAGTTAAATATGAGCCATCATTTAATGTACAAGTGTAGGTGCTCATTAGGGAATGAGTTTACTGAACAGACCTACACGAGGAACACAGAATGGAATTCTTACGTGAGTGTCGATAGAATATTGTGCGGGTGATAGTAGGTGCAAACAGTCATTGGACCTGAGGTTGTCGTGGTTACCTTGTGAATGTCGGCCTATTGCTTTCGGCTTATCCTTACGTGGCCTTCAGTGTCATGTGCCAAATACCTCTGGATATGAGAAAGCACCCATGGAGGTATGTGAGCAACCTATGTGGAATCAATTACTCCTAGTAAGAGGAGGAATGTCCTATGTGTCCCTGCAATAGTTGGCTCAGGAATCTCTAGCTAGAGTAGATATGAATGTCGGAAAAAAGTTTTCTGGCATGTCATTATTGAGAGGACGACTTGGCAGACAGAATACATATGAATTGGTATTAGGGTTGACACTTTTTTGTACCGTAGCATATTTGAGACATTGTAACTGAGGGACTTAGTTGCACAGTAACTAATCATCGAAGGGCGTTCGATCCCTATAGATTGAACCTCACACTATCCGGGTAGTCATGACACGTTACTAGACGTCAATCTTGACTTGTGAGTGGAGTCTCTCACGACCACGCTAAAGGGGTTTAGTAGTGGCTTGTAAGATTCGAATAGAAGTCATTCTATCGGATTCGACTCTCCGTTATGCACAACTCACTACTGGCTTAGTGTGGGGCCCAATGGGTCGCACACAACAAACTAACCTCATAATAGATCTTATGAGATAAAGTCCAAATGTGGCCCTATATGTCTACTAGCATGGACATGCTGCAACTCGATCATGGATCTCCTTTACGGACATGATAGGAAAGTTATTTCATATAGGAACGAATGCGTAAGGAAGGAGTTCCTTGGTAACCCTAATTTGTAGGGCATCCCTAAATTGTAGGGATTGACACATGATAATATTTCATGTAGTTGATTAAATTTAATTATGAATTAAATATTTAATTAACTACTTGACTGAGAATATATTTAATTATAAATTAAATATAATTTGATTTTGAATCAAATATACATGGTGGGAAAATTAGTTTTCAACCGTGATCCTAACAGATTAATTGAAAATTAATTTATTTGGATAAATCCTAATTAATAAGAATTTGATTTATGAAGATAAATCATAAAATTAATAGATATATCATTTATGAGGATAAATCATGATTTTATTAATTAATAAGAAATTAAATTATTTAGATAAACCTCTCTCTCATTGTTTAGGGAATTGGTTTATTTATATAATTATCATTCTTGTTTATAGTCTCTTAATTTATAGAGATAAATTAAAGTTTATATTTTATTGGATTTAACTAATTTCGAATTAATTATGAAGCCATTAAAATGTAAATTAGTTTTGGAGGCAAACCCTAGAATTTTGATTTCCGAGGAGAGAGTTTTTTAGGGAGCCAGGTCTACCTTTGTAGCCGCCCCCCCTCTCTATAAATTGTGGCCGAACACCCCATGGGAGGGATTGGTGAATTAGTTCTTCCTCCCCTCCATTGGTGGCCTGCCATCTACTTCTCAATTCCCGGTATTTTACGAAGCCAAATTGGAGGTGTCTTCTACTTGGGTGTGCTGCCTACTTTATCCACTTGTAGGGTTCCGAAGAAGGACAACAATGTATTCTATAATCTACCTCCTCGTTCCATTGTTTTCTCATCTCCTCTTTCTCTCGTTTTGGAGCCCGGTTATTGGTGGAAGGGCCGGTCAAGCTCTTGAGGTTTTGGGGTTTGAGAAAGCATCTCTGTTGAGCCACGACGAGTCCGGTTGTTCGCTGCCCCTTTGTTGCGAGGCACGTGGTGTGGACTATCATTGGAGGCCGTTCGTGTGTGCGTCTTGATACAGGAATAGGAACACTCTATCCAACCGTAGTATAAGGTATACCTCCCCCCTTCTACTCGTAGATTGAATTCCTTAATTGTTGCTAAAGTAGATCGTTGTTTTGGGATGTTTCAAATTTTCAAATTGCTTTTTCCGCTGCGTTTCTGATTCCCATCCCAACGGGAAGCTCAGCCGACATCCTGTTCTACTCAATATTCAAAAATATGTAGTTGGCTGAAGCTTCACTCCACCCTTACCACAGAGACTTTATCAGTTTCTCAGGAGAACGGATTAGTGTCCGAGGCTATATTTGGCTGACGACGATGTTCGGCTCTCCGCCGAGGATCAAGTCAATAAAAGTGCATTATTTAGTCATTGATTGCCCCAGCCCCTATCACATGATCCTCTACACGTAGCGAAAATATAACCGATCCTCTACCCAAATGGATTCATGCATCTCAGTTAAATCAATACTAAGTCAAGAGTTATACATTTGAAGACCGAACTCCGTCTTTAGTTCCACAAGTCCAAGAACACAATTTTGTTGGCCCAAGGGTTCAACCTTGGCAAGACTCTTAGTTTTGATGATAACAAACATGGTTCTAATAGTTTCATCAAGGTTTGGTCTTAGGTTGGATATACGATATGCATCTGAAGTTCGTTGGAAAAATCATAAAAAATCAAGAATCGGAGATTTCGGAGTCGAGCATGTCAAAATTAGTGTAGAACTTAGTTTCTTTTATTGTAAATGCTCCTAAGCCTTAGTTTGATGTCCTCGTTGAGTTCATAACCAAAAAATCGAAATTTGAACTCCGAAAACTTAAAAACTAGAAAAATCAGAAAACGGTCTTGAAAATTTATTAGTATAGGGGGCTCCTTGGAGGGCTACAAAATTTAGATATTTTCTTGCCATCAAAAGTCCCAATAATTGTTCCTTAGGTAAAAAAAATTAGAGACATATTTTAAAGGAATTTTTGGAAACCGTTAACATAAAGAATTAAGGCTTGAAAAGCTAAAAATCTCTAAACTATCCAAAATTCCCAGAATGCCCCCAACCAATTTTTAAAAACTGCCTAGAATTCCCAGAATGCTGCCAACCAATTTTTAAAAATTGCTTAGAATTCCTAGAATGCCCCCAAATGGTTCTCTTCAAATTAGATAAGGCTTGAACGACTCTTTTCTTCCATACCCTAATATCAACTCTATAAATATACTCAAAACTCCCCTTTTAAGGTTCCCAACTTCCATTGAGCTATCAAACATTCTCTTGAGCCTTAAAGAGTGATTCAAAGTGCTAAATCTCAACTTCTCATTCTCAAAGTCTTCAAAACTCTATTTCAAGTCTTCAATCCGAATTTCTACATCATATTGAGGCCTTGGAATACTAGGAGTCAACTTGGAGGAGCTCATTTGAGTTTGTTTTAATTTATAGCTCATTTACTTGTATTTTCTTTCTTATTTGCTTCTCATTGCAAGTTGTTGAGTGTGGTATAGTGTTACACCTAGGTTTCTTTATTTTTGAGTGTTTTGCTTTGGAATAGTAGTTGAGGCATCCTCTAAGGTTGAGGGATAAGTCCTCTTTGTATTCTTTAGGAAACATTCAAGTTATAAAGATTTAAGGTTAGAAATCTTTGGTGAGGAACCAAGGTAGTGGAGTAGGCGGTGTGGCCAAACCACTCTAAATTTCACATGCTAGCATTGCTTATCTCTTTACTCTTCCTTGGTATTGATCATTTCTCATTTGTATTTGCATCTTGAAAACATATAACTCAAAATAACAAAAATTCATACTTAGGCCAACTTGAGAAAAAAATCAGAATTGAACTTAGCGTATTTAGGCTACATATTATTCACCCCCCTTTAGTGTGGTTATTTAGTTTACAGATCGGTACTGCCATGCGACAAACACCCTCTACAGTTAGCACACAGACGAACGCAACGAACTGGGCGGCTCCCCAGTGCTAGCTCGGCTCTATCGGAACTCATTCCGATGTAATGGCCTACACTAGAGGTGGAGTGAATAGTGTGCACGCTAAAACTTTAGCCTAAATGTAAATTGTCGGTTTTAATCTTTTCTTACAACATTGGCAATTCACAAATTGAATAGAAAACGTAAGTAAAGTAAATATGATAATTGAAACAACAAGCACAATAGCAATTCTAACATATGAATTTATAGTTGTTCGGCAACCCACCTACTCCACTACCTAAGCACCCCCGCTTAGGATTTCAACCTAATCCACTAGATGTAGAGTTCCTTTAAAATAAGGACTTTTCACCGAAAGTCTCTACTCTCACATTGAAGTCACTTCCACACCTGGAAGTCTTCGCCTTCCTACCGAGAGAACTTTCCCACCTCACTCTCCCTAAGGACACTCTAATCCTAGATTACACCGGTAGAATTATGTCTCAACACCAAGGCAACCACCACACATAATAAACCTAGCACCCTAGATTACACACTTGAATAAGCAAACAAATAAACAAATAAACACAATAAAAAATGGAGTAATAATCAAAACACTAATACTTAATTAGCTCCAACAAGAATCACATAGCTCCTCTTGATGCCTTGATAAGATGAATCTTTAAGGGTTCAAAGGCAAGATCAAGAATGAAGATTCATGGCTAGGTATTTGCAAAGAATGGCTCAATGAAGGCTTAGATGGTTCAAGGGATGTCTCAATAGGTTCAACAACAACTAAGGAAGGATGTAAAGGCTTGTATTTATATGGAGGCAAAGTATGGGACTGAAATAGCTCGTTGCAACAAATAGAAAACTAACTGTTCCATCCGTCGATCGATCGGTCGATCGATCAATCAGTCGATCGGACCATCGACTGGACGTCAACCGAATGTCCACTGTGGGTTTTTGCCTCTTGCTGGTCGCTCGTCGGTCGATGATCGGTCGACCGCCCATTCGGTCGAAATTGCTCTAAGGGCAATTTCAGCGAGGTCTAGTCTCCGTAAGCCTTATATAACTTTAAAACATAAATGTTATATAAGGATTACCCCTTTGAATTCAATAAAAATATCTAAAAAATCAAAATCCTTTATAATCAAAATCAAACTTTTGGGGTCTAGTACAAATTTGCGAAAATCAAAAATTTTATAATCTCCCAAGTGAAATATGGATAGGTTAAAGGTTTCCAAAAATTCCTTAAAAATAGATTATTGACTTGTTTCTACCTAAGGAACAATTACCGGAACTTTTGGTGCTAAGAAAATATCTAGGTTATATAGCCCTCCAAGGAGCTCGCTAGGCTTAGTGAATTTCTAGGCCGTTTTTTATTTTTTCGGGTCTTTATGTTTTGGGATTGGGGTTTGGGTTTTGGGTTTCTTTGCATCATAATGACAATTTACAACACTTGCTAGACACCCTAAACCTAAACTCTATTTTCCCGATGAAATCCGAGCGTCGACGAGCGTCCTTGCCAATTTCTATAATTTCTCTGATTTTGCCGATCAGAGACGACATGCGCTACTCAACTTGGAACCTGAAAATATTTCTCCATGAAAACATTAGTTCTATGTTTGTTATCATCAAAACCAAGATTAATATCAAGATTGAAAATATTAGGCCAATAATAATGTATCCTTTAATGCGGAATATTAAAGATACATTACCAATTGTAATGAACATAATTCCAATAATGAAATCCATTTCAAAATTGAGAATAATTAATTTTAATTTGAAAACTCCTTTTCAACTTCGAAATTAATTTTCAAAATTACCAAGTGATGATTGCGGGTTAATGGTCATGCGGATCCAATCCGATGAGTCATAACCCTGAGCCCAATTTGATTCACCCTATGTGTGCGACCATATAGGTTCACTTAATATTGACAGTGGGTTCAAATTACATTTGTAACCCACAAGTCCTAAGTGGCATCTAGCAAGATATTATGACTATCCAAGTTAAGTGAGGTCGGTGATCTGAGCAACCTAACTCATAGTATGATACTATGTCCTTTTGTCATGCGATATCTGGATCGAGCATAAGGCATGGATTGCATCATCCTTATATTGCTCAATCTGATTTCTTGATTCCTGAATAGTCTGACATAACAAATGATATTTATACTCCTATTAATTCATTTGAGCACGACCATGCATTTCCTCAATCACACTCATTAAGGGGCCAGAGATATCTCTCTCATATATGAGAGGGATAAATTTCTTCACGACTACACATATTCCTCTGCATGATTCATTCTATATGTAGCTGTAGTCTTTATTACCACCCGATTAAAGGTGATGTTAGACTAGGTCAAAACATATAATTCCTCATGTAGAAATCCATGATGACATCAGGTTGGAGGACTAACGTATCACTAGTGTTGGAGATAAAGTAATGATATGATCCACGTAGTATTCTCATAGTGGGTCTGTCCGACACCATGTTCTCCAACATGTGTCTATGATTTGACTTTGATATCACATATCCATGACTACAATGTACACCATGTACACCATGTACACCATGTTCTCCAACAAGTTAAATACGCTCATAATAAATAACAAGATAAAACTACAATGATAATATTGTTCCATGGCCTAGGGCACACTACTAACAATCTCCCACTTGAACTAGGCCCAATCATCCATGTATCTCATACTCAATGATCTAGAATGTCTATCATGCTTTGACCGAGTTAGTGATTTAGTCAATGGATAAATAACATTGTCATCGGTATGTACTTTGCATATCTTCACATCTCTCCTCTCAATGATCTCTCGAATGAGATGAAAATGTCTCAGAATATGTTTGGATCGCTGATGTGATATGGGTTCCTTAGCCTGCGCAATGGCTCCATTGTTGTCACAATAGAGATCCACTAAGTTTGAGATGCTAGGAATAACACCCAGTCCAGAGATGAACTTCCTTATCCAAACGGCCTCTTAGCAACATCCGATGCAGCTATGTACTCGGCCTCTGTAGTAGAATCAGCTACTGTGTCTTGCTTTGAACTTTTCCACCTGACAACACCTTCATTCAAATAAAATACAAAACCTGATTGCAATCTAAAATCATCTATGTCGGACTGAAAGCTAGCATCTGTGCAACCACTTACAACCAACTCACCTTCCAATCCTCCATAAACCAAGACGACATCATTAGTCCTTCTTAAGTACTTAGGAATGCTCTTGACCGCAGTCCAGTGACATTCACCGGGATCTGACTGGTATCTATTATTCATGCTCAATGCGTACAAGACATCTGGTCGAGTACATAACATGGCATACATGACAGATCCAATAGCGGATACATACGGGATCTTGCTAATGCGCACTCGTTCATCCTGTGTAGTAGGACTCTAAGACTTGCTAAGCTTAATGCCATAAGACATTGGCAGGAATCCCCTCTTGGAATCCTGCATACTAAACCTCTTCAGTACCTTGTCAATATATGCACTCTGGCTTAGGCCAATTCTTTTAGACCAATTTCTATAGATCCAAATGCCTAAAATATAGGCGGCATTGCCCAAGTCCTTCATTAAAAAGCATTTCCCTAGCCAGGTTTTTACACACTGCAAACTCAAGGCTCATCTTCGCTTTTGATAAAGCCAAACTCTTTGACTGTTTCATCAAAGTGAAGATTCCAACTCTGAGATGCCTGCTTCAATCCATAAATGGATCTTCGAAGCTTGGAAACCTTTTCAGGATTCTTAAGACTCACAAAACCCTCAGGTTGTGTCATGTACACATCCTCGAGTAAGTTCCCATTAAGGAATGTTGTTTTGACGTCCATTTGTCAAATCTCGTAGTCATAATAAGCGGGTATGGCAAGTAGAATCCGAACAGATTTGAGCATGGCAACTGGTGAAAAGGTCTCATCATAGTCCATACCATGAGTTTGTCTACAACCCTTTGCAACCTACCGTGCTTCATAGGTTTTCATCCATGTTGATCTTCTTCTTGAAAACCCACTTGCACCATATGGTCCTCAAACCCTTTGGTGGATCAATCAAGGTCTGTACCTCATTGTCATACATGGATTGCATCTCAGATTTCATGGCTTCCAACCATTCCATGGAGTCCGAACTCTCTTTGGCCTCCTGGTAGGATGTGGGCTCATCGAGCATCACGTAGTGATCGTCGGTAATGAGAAATCCATATCTCTCCGATTCCTGACGAATCCTACCAGACCTTCATTGTCCTTGTGTCACTGGCACAGACTCATCAACTACTTGTGAGTCAATTTGAGTAACCACTTCTAGTTCAGTAGCGATTTGTGGTTATCGAAATTCTTCAAGATGTACTTTACTCCCACTGCTTCTTTTGGAAACAAATTCTTTTTCCAAGATGACACCATTCCGAGCAACAAACACTTTGTTCTCAGTTCGAATGTAGAAGTAGTATCCTTTAGTTTCCTTTGGATACCCCACAAAAACACATTTATCCTATTTGAGTGCTAATTTGTTAGAGGCCTGATGTCTTACATAAACCTCACAACCCCAAATTCTGAAGAAAGACATACTGGGATGCTTCCCAGTCTATATCACATATGGAGTCTTTTGAACCGCTTTAGATGGAACTCAATTTAATAGGAATGCAACAGTTTCTAATGAAAATCCCCAAAAGGAAGTCAGAATATCTAGGAATCATACCCAATAAGGTTCAATTTCTCCGTTTAGAAACATTGTTCCACTGTGGTGTTCCAGGTAGAGTAAGTTGTGAGACAATACCACAATCCTTAAGATGGTCAATAAACTCCCGACTTAAATATTCTCCACATCGATCTGACCGAAGTGCTTTAATATTCTTGCCAAGTTGATTTTGTACTCCATTCTTGAAAATTTTGAACTTTTCAAACATTTCATATTTATGTTTCATTAAGTAGATATACCCATATCTACTTAAGTCATTTGTAAATGTAATGAAGTACTAGTAACCGCCTCTAGCCGGCACACTTAAAGGTCTACATACATCACTATGTACGAGACCTAATAAGTCACTAGCCCATTCACCAAGCCCTATGAAAGGTGTTTTAGTCATCTTGCGAAGTAAACATGATTCACATATTTCAAATGATTCAAAATTAAATGAATCTAAAATTCCATCTTGGTGGAGCTTAGAAATACGCTTCTCATTTAAATGGCCTAACTGACAATGCCAGAGATAGGTTGGGTTCAAGTCATTAGACTTAAACCATTTTGTATTAATGTTATAGATGGACTTATTAAATTGTTCCAAGTTTAGAATATAGAGACCATTAGACAAAAGAGCATTACCATAATGCATGGCTCTGTTATAAATGAATCAAATATTATTCTTAATAATAAAGTGAAATCCATCTAAATCTAAACATGAAACTAAAATAATGTTTTTGCTTATAGCAGACACATAATAACAATTATTAAGTGACACAACAAGTCCACTAGGCAAAGGTAAATCATAGGACCCTACAGCTAGCGCATCAACTCTTGCTCCACTGCCAACTCGTAGGTCCACCTCGCCTTTAGCCAATGATCTACTCCTTTTTAGACACTGCACCTTTACACAAATGTGAGATCCACATCTGGTATCTAATACCCAGGAAGCAGAGGTAGATAGATTGACTTCTATAACGAAAATATCTGAAGCAATAGTCCTACTACTCTCCTGGTTTTTTAGATCTTCCAAGTAGAATTTGCAATTTCTCTTCCAATGGCCCGGTTCATCGTAGAAAAAGCAGACTCCCTCCTTGGACGTTTTAGTCTTCTTTTGAGGATGGGGTTTAGGCTTAGAGTCTCCATCTTGGTTTGAACCTTTCATCCCTTGATGTGAGTATTTCTGGGTCTTGCCATTACCTTTACCCTTACCTCTCTTATTATTACATTTTCCCTTTTGAACCATTGGAAATAGAACCATCTTTATATTCTGTTCAGCATTCTTTAGCATCCCATGAAATTTAGAAATAGATTTCTCCATGTGGTGCATGATACAGTTCATCACAAACTGATTAAAGGTATCAGGTAATGAACCAAGAATCAAGTCAGTAGCTAACTCTTGGCTAATTGGAGCACCAAGCTTCTCAAGATTATCTATATAACCTTTCATCTTTAGAACATGAGCACTTACTGACTGTAGTCTCTAAGGGAACTTTTGTTAACAGACAGTTGCACAAGAAGTTGCAACTGCTATTACAATTGCTTTAAGTAGCAAAGTAAGAACCAAAACAAAAACACAAGGAAGCACGCAAGCACAATAATTTGTTTACATAATTCAGTGACAAAGCTTGTCACCTAATATGCGGGGAACTCACTAGACAGATGCCCAATCCACTATCAACAAGTACAATATTAGTCTTCAGGATTTCACACTCCGAAATCCAACTATCACTACTACAGTAAATTGAAAATAACAAAAACCTATTTGGTATTACAAGTATATACCAACATGCCTCTCTATGACATTCCAACCACAGATTTTGTCCTCCACACAGTCCTTATGTTGTAGTGAGTTAACAACCCAAATCCATCTTAGCTTGAGAATAAGGAAGGTAGATTGTTGCTGTCTTGCACTCAGCAGTCTCAACTCCTCAAATAATTGACAACATAATGTGCACACAGGAGTTGATAAATCAGATCTTTTCACCAGAATTTATATGTGACAACTGATAGATCTGAATCAATGCTAACTTAACTACTGATCAATAATATCATCAGTTCAAAAACCAACAGTCATCGGTTCAAAACAAACAGTCAGCACTAAATCACCAAAACATAATGACCATAAAGATCAAAGGAGTAATGCTTGGAGTCAATAAAGAGGACCACTCCATTACTCATAAAATAAACCAGGCAATAAAGATGAATTAAAGATGATCTGCCTCCTTATCCTGAAATCCATGGATTGCAGGAGCAGTTGAAATTATCCCCACACAATTGTAATTGTCTTCAACATAAGCTAAACTTCTCATAGTTGTGATTGTCCATTTAAGTTGAGAATAACCTAGAATACTTTTGCGAAATATAGCTAACATACAAAAGTCAACAATAACAATCTCCCCCTTTGGCTTATTTGGCATAACCCAAACTATCAGTGTCACACCCCGACTGAGGGTAGTGTGATCGGCCAGGGCCTACATCCTGCCCTATAGCCTACTGTCTACACTGACATCAAGAAACCAAAATATATCGACTGAAAGAAACTTAACATACTTTATAAAAAGTTTGCAAGTCACAATGTATAAGTTTTTCAAAATAAAAAGAAACATCAACGTCAAATCCAAATGGTCAAATATCAAGTTTTACAATTCTTTTCAATTACAACCATCAGTGCAGAAATAAAACCAACATAACTAGGACTAGTCTAAGAGTCATGTACTATGAACATCTAGTGGCACCTTACATGTTAACTAGCCTTCTACACTGTCTTAGGTGAGAATTTCCATGAGTCAACCTTGGAATACCATCCAAGAACATTTAGGGCAGCATACATAATTTAAAGAAAAATGCTCAAATATTACATCATTCATCATATATAACCATAATGCACATACCTAACAATTCTTATACTACCTTAGGAATATTAGCTCAATAAGGAGCAACTATCTAGCATGGCAAGGTAGTAATAAATTTAAATAACATGTATCAATTATAAAACATGGTAACATTGTCAACATCCAAGTTTAAGGATCAAATGCTAAGTATGGTTACAATCTAGCATTTCTACAATTCAAATCAATTAAGCTACTTGGAAAGTTTGATGTTCTTCCTAAGTATTGTCATATCCCTATGTGTGATCCCTAAGATCATGAAATTTCCATCTAAGGCAAGTCTCTCCTCCTCTCCCCAACCTTGGCCGAACCATGAGCAAGGGAAACCTTGCTCGGCCAAGGTCCTTGGGTAGGAAAAGATGGAAGAGACTTTAGCTATACCTTGTCTCTTCAATTCCACATACTTCTTAAATACCAAGGATCAACCTACCCTTCCCCTCACCCTTGGCCGAACCCTCTCCATGAATCTTAGGGTTCATTCGGCCACTTCAAGGGGCTTTAAAGGGGACATGCTTCATATTACGTGAGGACTTCAAAGGACTACATCAAAACAGTGGTATAAGGGCATCTAAGGGCCTTCTCACCGTCAAGGGAATCGAAGAAAATTTCGACATGACCTTTCCCCTTTTCCCATGACTCGGTAGCCCCAAAAATACGTAGATCGGCTATTAAAACAGCGAGATTCGACAAGAAACATCATAAAACAGTGAGTACATATCGTTGAACTCATGGATCGTCGGGAAAAATCGCGAGAACTCGATCTATCATCTTAGGTTCGGCCACCCACCTCCCCCAAACTGTTAAAGCCTTAACCACTCACCTAGATCGCCAAGAAATAAGGTTCAGGTGACGTCGACTTTAGAATTTCCAGCGATGACGTGAATTCCGGATCGATCCAAGCCCCAAGCCCCCTCCTTGCTCCTTCTCCTCTTTCTCCCTTGTGGACTTGTGCGACTCAATGGTTGAGTCGCACGGCTGCCATATGGGGGGGTTTTATCCCCTCAACCATCTTTCCAAAGATGGTTTCAAGACTCACTTAAGTCATACTCGGAACTCGACTAAATCCGAACTCGACTAGGGTTCCGACCCAACCCTTAACATGACTCGAGTTAACTTAATTTAAGGTATGATTTTATAAAAGCAAAGTTAATTATCCAAATAGTCTTCATGATTCATTAGCCGAGTCATACCTTTTCACTCAAGGCGATCCTGAGGCTCGACTCGACTACCCCATTAATGACCTTTACTTTTTCTACCGCCTCCTCAATCATTTTGGGGCCCACCCTGAGTGATTCCCCTGCCTCAAACCAGCCCACTGGGGACCTGCACTGCCGCCCCTACAAGGCCTCAAAAGGAGTCATGTCAATGCTACTGTGATAGCTAATGTTATAGGCGAATTCGATCAACGGTAGGTGCCTCTCCCAGCCATCTGCCATATCCAGGATGCGTGCTCTCAGCATGTCCTCGAAAGTTTGGATGGTCCTCTTTGACTGCCCGTCATTCTGCGAATGGAAAGCTGTGCTAACATGCACTTGAGTACCCAAGGCTTCCTGGTAGGACTGCCAAAATCGGGCTGTGAACTAGGTACCGCGGTCGGATATAATCATCACCAGGGTACCATGATAGGCCACAATCCTATCCAAAAATAGTTGGGCATACTTCTCCGCAGAGAAGGTAGTCTTCACTGGTATGAAGTGCGCGGTCTTGGTTTACCGATCCACCACCACCCAAATGGAATCAAAATTGCCTTTTGACTTAGGTAATCCAGTCACTAGATCCATGGTGATTTTCTCCCACTTCCACTCAGGCACTTCGAGATTTTGCAGGAACCCCGCAGGCTTAAGGTGTTCGGCCTTCACCTGCTGACAGACTAGACATTTAGAAACAAATTCTGCCACCTCTCTTTTCATACCTTTCCACCAGTAATGCTGCCTTAAGTCCCGATACATCTTGGTGGCCCCCGGATGCATCGTGTAAGTGGAACAATGACCCAGTTCCAAGACTTGCCTACGCACCTCAGCCATGTCTGGTACTACTATCCAGTCTCTGAACCTTTAGTACACCTTCCGAGTCCAATCTGAAACCGTTCTCTGCATCACCTCTTTGTACTAGGTCCTTGGTTACTGCACCAAAGACATCTTCCCCCTGCGCGGCACGCAGCATGTCCACCAGTGTGGACTGCACCCACAGGTTCTAAATGGGCCAAACTGCCCATGGATTTTTTGCTTAGCGCATTTGCTACCACATTTGCTTTCCCCGGATGATACATAATGGTGCAATCATAGTCCTTTAGGAGCTCCAGGCACCTCTCTTTTCATGAGGTTCAGCTCCTTTGGGTAAGCAAGTACCGGAGACTCTTGTGATCTGTGTAGATTTCGTAAGTCTCCCCGTACAAGTAGTGCCTCCAAAACTTCAGTGCAAAGACCACTGCTGCTAATTCTAGGTCATGCGTCAGATAGTTCTTCTCATGAACATTCAACTGGCGAGACGCATAAGCAATCACTCTACCATACTGCATCAAGACGCAGCCCAGACCAACCTGAGAGGCATCACAGAAAATCATGAACCCTCCTGAGCCTGAAGGTACAACCAACACGGGTGCAGATGTCAAACATGCCTTGAGCTTTTGAAAGCTCACCTCGCATTAGTCATCCCAAACAAATCTGACCTTCTTCTGGGTCAACTGAGACAGAGGGGCTGCAATTCTGGAGAAATTCTCCACAAACTTCCGATAATAGCCGGCCAACCCAAGAAAACTGCGGACCTCGGTCACACTAGCCGGCCGCTTCCAGATCTGAACCACTTCAATCTTGGCAGGATCTACCCTTATTCCTTCCTTGGACACTACATGGCCCAAGAACCCTACACTTTCCAACCAAAATTCATACTTGGAAAATTTGGCAAACAAGCGGTGCTCTCTGAGGGTTTCCAGGACCATTGTCAGGTGCTTAGAGTGCTCTTCCTCACTCTTGGAGTAAACCAGAATGTCGTCAATGAAGACGATCACAAAGCTGTCCAGGTACTCCTTAAATACCCTATTTATTAGGTCCATGAAGGCAGCAGGTGCATTGGTTAGGCCAAAGGACATCACTAGGAACTCATAGTGACCGTAGCGAGTCCTAAAGGCCGTCTTTGGCACATTGCAGTCCCGGATTCTCAACTGATGGTATCCGAACCTCAGATCTGTCTTTGAAAACCATTGAGCCCTATGCAGTTGGTCAACAGATCGTCTATCCTCGGCAGTCGGTAGCGATTCTTAATAGTCACCCTACTCAGCTGTCTATAATCAATGCACATGAGCATCGACCCATCCTTCTTCTTGACGAAGAGAACCGGTGCACCCCAGGGGCGGCCGGATGAATCCCAGGTCTAGCATTTCCTTCAATTGCACCTTTAGCTCTCTAAGTTCGGCTGGTGCCATCCTGTAAGGGGGAATAGAAATTGGTTTCACCTTGGGCTGCAGATCAAAGCAAAAAAATTGACCTCCCTTCTGGGCGGCAACCCTAACAATTTCTCGGGAAACACATCAGGGAATTCACAGACCACGGGGGTTTCGCTGACATGCTTTGCTTCACTCCCTTCGTCCTCGGCCACAGATACAAAGGCCAGGAAAGGTTGGCAGCCGCCCCTAAGCAATTTGCGACCCTTTAGGGCCGAGATGACCCCTATCGGCTTCCTACCTCCCTCTCCTTGGAAGATGAATTGCGATAGCCCAGGCTTATTAAACATCGCTGCTTTGGCTCTACAGTCCAACATTGCAAAATGCTCTGCCAGCCAGTCCATGCCAAGGATGACGTCAAGCTCAAGAGTGGGTAGGAGTGTCAAATCTGCACTTAGCACATGGCCGCATATGAGCACTTCACACCCTTGATAAATTGAGGTTGCTAAGATTGCATCGCCCGTAGGCGTTGATACCATTAATGGCCCATCAAGCATAGAGGGTGCCATTGGCATCTTTGCAGCAAATATGGCAGACACAAATGAGTATGTGGCACCCAGATCAAATAATACATACACAACAGATGAACATACTAAAATAGTACATGTCACCACTGCTTTGGAAGCCTCTGCCCCATCACAGATCATAGCATATACCCGCGTAGGCGGCCTCTCTGCATAATTGGTCTGCGGCCCCTTATTCTGAGTATGCCCTTTCGGTGCTACTGACCCTACTGACAAAGGTGCTCTATTCAGGCTTCCGACCAGTTCCCTCAGGGCAGTCCTTCTTGAAATGTCTGACTCGACTGCACTTGAAGCAAGCATTAGTGCGGTTAAGGCAGGACCCCCAATGCCTCCGACTGCAACTGCCGCACTGCGGCGCCTCAAATCTCCGAGAACCACCTCCTGACACTGTCGGCCTCACTGACCCGGTCCCTGGGCCCCCGTTGCCCCGGTTGCCATTCTGCCCCCGGCTTTGCTGCTGCTCTGCTGTGGGCATTGCCCCCTCAGAGTGCCAAGGTCGACTACCAGAATCCTGTGATCGGAACTTCTTCTTAGTTGGCCCGTCATTTCTCTTGAACGGCACCAAAGCTTCTTTCCGCAGTGCTTCATCCACTACCCGAGCCAGTATAGATTTCCCGGTGTAATGAATAAGCCTGCCAATTTGTGGCCTCAATCCTGCCACAAACCTCTTGACCCTGGCGGTTTCAGTCTCCACTAGGGTGGGATGGTACTTGGAGAGACGATTAAACTCCATCTCATACTCCGACACTGTCATGCCACAAGACCTGCGCAGCATCTCAAGGTCCCGTGCCCGCTTATCATGAACACTCATTAATACATGACATGCTCATGAATGCCAAAATCACTCGGCCCATGCCGACCCCACATAAAACAATACATTCATACGACCCAACCCGACCCAAACCTAGCAATCATACAAGTCGGTCGCTAGAATCTATCTAGCAAGCCTTTTACCTGGGCCCTCTCTAGTTGGGTATGGCCCACCCAACCAAATCCACTCGGGTCTAAAGTTAGTGTGGCTCCCCTTGGATCTAACGTCAGCGTGGCTCACTCGCCGAGTCGGGACCAACTTGCCAAGTCGGTACGCTTCTCGGCTCGGCCATCACTCATCCACAAGCACAACCACAATCAATATCCATGCACAGTACGCACAAGTACATAAAGAATATTTTCTACCGACAACCGGGGTACGCGTCTATGCACCCCAACTCGACCCTCTCTTGGGTCTAACCTCTTGGCTCTATGTTTCATCACCCAATTTACTGCCACTGTCGCTCAATGCAGCATTGGGAGCCTCCATTACACTATCACAGAAAAGAAAAAGTTTCCTGTCACATAATAAATTTTTAACATAAGCTTTGAAAAGTTACTAACCGCATGGTGCGCTGAGAGCATGAGTGGTCATCCAATCTTGTAGCATAACTATACCGTATGTCACCACGCTAGCATATGCCTCATATGGTACCCAACACTGAGTCATAGACAAGACCTAACCTAGTGCTCTGATACTAACTTTGTCATACCCCGACTGAGGGTACTGTGACCGGCCAGGGCCCACATCCTGCCCTGTAGCCTACTGTCTACACTGACATCAAGAAACAAAACATATCGACTAAAAGAAACTTAACATACTTTATAAAAAGTTTGCAAGTCACAATGTATAAGTTTTTCAAAACAAGAAGAAACATCAACGTCAAATCCAAATGGTCAAATATCAAGTTCTACAATTCTTTGCAATTATAACCGTCAATGCAGAAATAAAACCAACATAACTAGGACTAGTCTAAGACTCATGGATGCGGCTACGAGATATGGCACCGCCTCTACCCTCCAGCTGCACCATGTCGACACCAAGCTACTGCTCATGCTCTGCAAAAATAAAAATAAACTGTGAGTCCACTTGGGACTCAGTGAGTGGCTCAATTGAACATCCACTTAAGCCTCAGTCATGCATATGTATATATTACAAGATAATAAAGGAATATACAAGGAGGTAAGGTGTGTTTCAAATGCAGCTACCGACCCTCAACGGATCCATGAGTATCCATTGTACATGATAACCTGCCACCTTGGCTTATCACGCCTCTGGCATCCGGCCCTTGGGCCTACTCATAGCAATATATATATCCCGGCTACAGCCGTCCCTACCATATTAGGTAGTATCATACTGGCCATCGGCCACATCATCTCAAGATGCAAGCAAACAATCCCGGGTCGTTGACTAGGATGGCCACTAGTATCCGAACACAGTCTGGGGTAAGGATAGCTAGTCCCACCCAACTTGGGTCTGGCACCTAGCGGGCCCGCTGGCGCACCTCTAGACCCAACTGGCCGAGCTAAGCATTGGTCATTTCCGACCTCCTCGCTCCTCGGCGGACCATCTCAAGCACATTACACATTCAATATCCTAGGGTTTCCAAATATATACCTCGGGCCTTTGCCCGTATCTAGCCATGTCCGACTACCGGGTCAACAATTCATGCTGTCCCTTTTAGTATATGTGCACCTACAATCTCTAAGTTTCCAAAAATATACAAGCAGTCATAGAAGTGTTATCGTCTCATATCTAAGTTTCCATAAATGTGCTATGAACATCTAGTGGCACCTTACATGTTAACTAGCCTTCTACACTGTCTTAGGTGAGAATTTCCATGAGTCAACCTTGGAATACCATCCAAGAACATTTAGGGAAGCATACATAATTTAAAGAAAAATGCTCAAATATTACATCATTCATCATATATAACCATAATGCACATACCTAACAATTCTTATACTACCTTAGGAATATTAGCTCAATAAGGAGCAACTATCTAGCATGGCAAGGTAGTAATAAATTTAAATAACATGTATGAATTATAAAACATGGTAACATTGTCAACATCCAAGTTTAAGGATCAAATGCTAAGTATGGTTACAATCTAGCATTTCTACAATTCAAATCAATTAAGCTACTTGGTAAGTTTGATGTTCTTCCTAAGTATTGTCATATCCCTATGTGTGATCCCTAAGATCATAAAATTTCCATTTAAGGAAAGTCTCTCCTCCTCTCCCCAACCTTGGCCGAACCATGAGCAAGGGAAACCTTGCTCGGCCAAGGTCCTTGGGTAGGGAAAGATGGAAGAGACTTTAGCTATACCTTGTCTCTTCAATTCCACATACTTCTTACATACCAAGGATCAACCTACCCTTCCCCTCACCCTTGGCCGAACCCTCTCCATGAATCTTAGGGTTCATTCGGCCACTTCAAGGGGCTTTAAAGGGGACATGCTTCATATTACGTGAGGAGTTCAAAGGACTACATCAAAACAGCGGTATAAGGGCATCTAAGGGCCTTCTCACCGTCAAGGGAATCGAAGAAAATTTCGACATGACCTTTCCCCTTTTCCCATTACTCGGTAGCCCCAAAAATACGTAGATCGGCTATTAAAACAGTGAGATTCGACAAGAAACATCATAAAACAGTGAGTACATATCGTTGAAATCATGGATCGTCAGGAAAAATCGTGAGAACTCGACCAATCATCTAAGGTTCGGCCACCCGCCTCCCCTAAACTGTTAAAGCCTTAAGCACTCACCTAGATCACCAAGAAATAAGGATCGGGTGATGACGACTTGAGAATTTCCAGCGACGACGCGAATTCCGAATCGATCCAAGCCCCAAGCCCCCTCCTTGCTCCTTCTCCTCTTTCTCCCTTGCGGCCTTGTGCGACTCAATGGTTGAGTCGCACGGCTGCCATATGGGGGGTTTTATCCCCTCAACCATCTTTCCAAATATGGTTTCAAGGCTCACTTAAGTCATACTCGGAACTCGACTAAACCCAAACTCGACTCGGGTTCCGACCCAACCCATAACGTGACTCGAGTTAACTTAATTTAAGGTATGATTTTATAAAAGGAAAGTTAATTATCCAAATAGTCTTCATGATTCATTAGCCGAGTCATACCTTTTCACTCGAGGCGATCCTGAGGCTCGACTCGACTACCCCCGGGTTCGACGCGCTGCACCAAAATAGATTTTTATATTATGAAACTTTTTCCGGGTCTTATAGTCAGAGTCAACTTCAGCAAGACAGGTAACAAGAGAGTATATTAGCTGAAGCAAAATAACTGTCAAAATGTAAACTAACAGTTAAGACAACAGTCAGTCACAATTGCAACCATCATACCAGATCACAGCCACCATCACAGTCGAAGCAAAAAAAATTACAACCAGTCAACATCAACATCAGGCAAACAACAAAACCAGTGAAACAAGATAAAGAGTCACTCAGAGAAATTTAAGGTATCATCCACCATAGAAGGCCAGTTGCAACCATCAAAAACACAAAAAGGTTGCCAATTGAACCTACCTTTGATCTCCCCCTTTTTGGCATAATAAGCCAAAGGAGAGGAAAAAGGTCATAGTCACTCAGAGTCTTCAGAACTGGACGAAATAGGGATCCTTCCAAAAGACAAAGATTAATTACTTGCAGAACCAGTTGTGAAAAATTATATAATCTTCTTCTCAATAGAGATTACCTGTAGGTGGAGCTGAGCCATGGACACTCGTGCAATAAACAGGTCATCACGAATAGATCTTTCAACTATAGATGAAGGAGCCGGATTAAGGCCCATAGTCATTGAAACTGAGTGAGCTTCAAGTACAAGTGTAGTTTCAGCAAGAGTAACAATATCATCATTTTTTACTGTTTCATGACAAGGATCAGCAGTTTCAACTACTTCAGAGACAGTCGCAGTCATAAGAACTAGAGAAGTCAAAGGGGAATCAGTCTTCACTGGAATTGAGTCAAAATATTCATCAGCAACAACAATATTAGTATCAAAATCTACTATTCTAGAAGAATCATCATGAGAAATAGAGCTAGATGGAATATTGACATCATCTTTACCCTCCCCCTAGCTTAGAAGATAATTTCTCCCCCTCAAGAACAAAAACCCTAGATAGGGATTTGGGGGGGGTTTAGATGTCATACCCATATCATTTCTTCTCAGAGGTTGGTCAGCAGATCTTCTCCCCGATTTCTTTCTCAGATTGTGACCTTGAGAAGTACGAGGTGGAGAGATTTCTTCAGTTGGAGGTACAAGAGCATGCGTTTCAAACTTTTTTGTAATGCCCAAAATTTTAATAATATTATTTTATTCTTGAGTGGGGGACCGTAGGCCCGAGTTAGAGAGGATTGGCAGAAAGCTTCGGGATTGAACTTGGGTAAGCAATTTATGTAGAAAAATTTTGGAAAATTTTATTTGTCACATTTCTGTGATTTGGCATGCTAGGTTTGTTGAGTGAAAACCCACACTAGAAGGGGGGGTTGAATAGTGTTGGGTTACTTCACCCTTCTACTTCAATTTCTTTTTGAATCGATTACAACTTCAACCAAACGTAAGTGCAACTAAGTGATGTTTGTTTGCGAGTATGAAACATAATTGTAAGCAAACACACAAAGTAATGGAAACACAAGAAAGTATAGTGGTTCGGCCAACCGCTTACTCCAGTACCTTGGCTCCACACCAATGATTTCAAACTAAACCCTTTATAGACTTTGTGTTTCCCTTTGAATACAACCAATGACTCAGTTCTCAATCCTTTGAGAACTCCTCAAACCTATTCACCTAGGCAAAACACAATTCTACAAAGTAAACCCTAAGTGTTTACACTAGCACACCTAGCAAGCTAATCAATGAAAAATAAGTTCAAATAACAATTAAAATTACAATGAAAAGATCTAAGGAGTAAACCAAGGCTAAGAGCTTGCTTGAGAGAAGTCGTCGATCGGAGATGCATGCGCGAGCCAATCAAGCTTAGAAGGCACAAATCACACTTTGGAAGCTTATCTCAATTGTTAGAGAGGTTTAATGAAGGTTGGTGAGGGGTATTTATAACCCCTCCCACGAAACGGCTCTTCAATGGACATTTTTTCGCCCGTTGGACGCAGACCGATCGCTTGCCGGTCGATCGTCGGTCGACCGACCGATCGACTGCCCAGCGGCTGCTAGCGTTCTGGCCTTCTGCCGCTCTGTTCGGTCGACCCGATGGTCGACCAACTTTATCGCATTTTAGCTCCTCTGTTGTCCGGTCGACCGATCAGTCGACTGATTTAGCTTCTACCGGATTTTGGCCCTGTTCAGTCGACCGAAGTAGCCACTACTAATTTTTGGCATTGTTTGGTCAATCAACCGGTCGACCAAAATGGCTACTACCATTTTTTTGCCTTGTTCGGTTGACCGATCGGTCGATTGAACCTGGGCTGAGGCTGATTTTTACATTTGCTTTGTTACACGCTTTTTCTTGGGTTTTGTTACTAAGTTTTGACTTAGATAACTTTACAAATAGGCTTGGGATAAGATCCTAGGGATATATTACAAGGAATCTTCTTAATCTGCATCTGAGCCATTCTTGACGATTTTTGCGATTCTCTAAGCGAAGTTCGCGTGCTTATCGCAACCTCAACCTGAACTCAAAACTACGCACATATATTAAATACTTGTTTGTTATCATCAAAATAGAGATCAAAGCCTAGGGGGAACCCTTGGGCCAACAATCTCCCCCTTTTTGATGATGACAAACACAACATGAAATTTTATATATAAAAAAAAGACTAAGTGTCATTTGTGAGTTTGAGTTAAGGCATACATAACATGATTCACAACATAACATATACTCCCCCTATCAATATGCATATTATGTTTGTAACTCCCCCTATCTATATGCATCAAAAAACAAATGTGACCTTATTTTTTTCTCCCCCTTTTGACATCAATCAAAAAGGGCAAGAACTAAAGTACTATTAATGAGTTTCATCATTAAAACCAAGAAAGCTATAAAACTGAGTATCATCTATCAGTATAGTCATTCCTATTAATGTTAGCCTATAGAAGGCAAACATCAATAAGTCGCAATGCCCCATTACAAGGCAATACATAAGTGTGATGATACCATACGAAATGCAATTTTTCAAAAGATATGTATATTTTTAAATTTTTTTAATATATTTTTAACCACTAGGAAAAGCATAAATTCCTAATTGAATTCTTAAGTTTGTAAAGCTTTCTTCACCTAAGGGTTTTGTGAATATATCCGCAAGTTATTTGTCGGTGGATACGAATTCCACATATATATTTCCCTTGGCTACATTATCCCTAAGAAAATAGTGCCTTAGATCAATATGCTTGGTCCTAGAGGGTAAAACAAGATTTTTTGTCAAGTTGATTGCACTAGTGTTATCACAATGTATAAGTATACATGAATACTTAAGTCCATAATCTAGAAGAGTTTGTTTCATCCAAAGGACTTGTGCACAGCAACTAGCCGCAGCGATGTATTCCGCTTCGGTGGTTGAAAGTGCAACTGAGTTTTGTTTCTTTGGAAACCAAGAGACAAGACTCATCCATAGGAATTGACAACACCCACTAGTGCTTTTTTGATCTACTTTACACCCGGCAAAATTGGCATTAGAAAAACCAATTAAATCAAAAGATGTATTACACGGATACCATAATCCTAAGTCAATCATGTCCTTCAAATATCTCAATATGCGTTTGACCACACTCAAGTGAGACATTCTAGGACAAGATTGAAACGTAGCACATGCACAAACACTAAACATAATATCGGGTCTACTTGCAGTTAAATAGAGAATGCTACCAATCATACCTCGATATCGTTTTTCATCTACTTTGACACCATCTTCATCTTTGTCAAGCTTGATGGATGTGCTCATTGGTGTAGAAGCTATCTTGGGTTCATTCAACCCAAACCTTTTGATGAGCTCCTTTGTGTACTTAGCTTGATTTATGAAGATTCCTTAGTTGGTTTGCTTGATTTGGAGACCAAGTAGAAAGAAAGTTCTCCCATTATGTTCATCTCAAACTCTTCTTGCATGCACTTTGCAAATCACTCACAAAACAATTCATTAATAGTACCAAATATTATATCATCAACATAAATTTGCACAAGTAAAATATCATTTTTATTATGTTTTATAAACAGAGAGACATCGATTTTTCCAATGCTAAAGCCTTGATTTATCAAAAATGTGGAAAGTCTTTCGTACTAAGCCCTTGGGGCTTGATTTAAGCCATATAAAGCATTTTTAAGTTTAAAAATATGATTTGGAAACTCAAAACTTTCAAATCCGGGGGGTTGTTCAACAAAAAATTCTTCATTGATAAAACCATTTAAAAACGCACTTTTAACATCCATTTGAAAAAGTTTAAAGCCTTTAAAACTAGCATAAGCTAAAAGCATACGAATTGCCTCTAATCTAGCTACGAGAGCATAAGTTTAATTATAATCGATTCCTTCTTCTTGATTGTACCCTTGGGCCACTAACCTAGCTTTGTTTATAATGACTAGACCTCCTTCATCTAACTTATTTCTAAACACCCATTTAGTCCCAATCACGGTTTGTCCGCTAGGTCTAGGTACTAAGTCCCATACTTCAATCCTAACAAATTCATTAAGTTCTTCTTGCATAGTTATTACCCAAAATTCAACTTCTATTGCTTCCTTAATGTTTTTTGGCTCTACTTGAGACATGAACGCTACATATTGACAAATATTCTTAAGTTTAGAGCGTGTTACCACTCCCGTTGATGGTTCACCAATGACTTGATCCATTGGATGATCCCTTATCAATTGTTACCCTTTGGGGAGAGGTGGTAGAGCTTCCTGTAGTCGAAATGGCAACACTAGAGGGGGGGTGAATAGTGTGTTAACAAAATTAATTAGCCTAAATCCAATTTTAATCGTTTCTCAAATCATTTAGATAAATTGCAATTTTACGATTGGATGCGGAAGCAAGATAAACAATTAAGGACAAAATAGAGTAACAAGGCAAACACACAAATTTATAGTGGTTCGGCCCCAATGCCTACTCCACTACCTAAGCACCCTGCTTAGGATTTTCAAACTAGGTTTACTAGATTAATTCTTGTTTCCCTTACAATGAGGACTTTGACTCGAAGAGTCGCACTCTTGACCTAAGGCACTTCCACACCCGGAAGTCACCGTCTTCTTACCGAGAGCACTCTTCCACCTCAACCCTAAGGGACAACTCGACTAATCCTAGTAAAACATGGTTTACACAAGTGGCTTTACACCTTCACAGCAAGGTAACCACTCACACAACAAGACCTAACAATCCTAGGTCTATCACACGCACAAATCCAATAAAAACAAGTTCAAAATATAGTTAAAATTATAATGAAAAGAGCTAAAAAGGTAAACCAAGATTAAAAGCTCTTTTTCAAGCCATGGAACCTCCAACTCGCCGAGTAGTAGAGCTCAAATCAAATCTCGAGTTGAGGAGCAGTTGGCGCTTGAAGAAGAACATTGACGAAAGAGTAGAGCGCACTGCAATCAATTTCTTCGAAGGCTTAAACTCCCTTTTAATTGCTCAATAAAATCTGTAAGCGTGGGAGAGAGAGGTTAAATGAGTTAGATGAGGTATATTTATACCCTCTCAAAGAAATGTCAGCTCAACGGGCTAAAATCTAGCCGTTACAGTCGCTCGGTCGATTGGCCAGTCGACCGACTGATCGACCGCTGCATATTCTCTTTATGCGGTCGATCGAAGGGTCGATCGCCAGACGCAAATCTTGCATTCCCGCAATCCGGTCGACCGCCTGGTCAACCGACGCAAGTTGCGTCTATGGCGATATGCAGTCCGGTCGACCGACGTGTCCTCTACCAGGTTTTGGCCTCTGTCGGTCGATCGCCGGTCGACCGCCCGGCCGATCGAAGTAGCCCATGCCAATTTTTGGCATTGTTCGGTCGACCGAAAGGGCTACTGCCTTTTTTCTTACACTCTTCGGTCGATCGACCGGTCGACCGAACATAGGCTGATATTGATTTTTCAGACGTTTTTCTTGCGTGCTTCATTTTCGGGTTCCGGCTTTCAACGAGCATCAACTTGGAGAGCTTTTCATTTGATCTTTGGACTCGTCCAATGCGACTTTGGTGCACTCATCGAGCTTCGAGAAATTCCACGACGAACTCGAGCACGACGGTCAATGTCCTTCTGATTTATCGATTTCTCCGATTTATCCGATCGAGGACATCGAACGCTACTCGATATGGAACCTGAAAGATTTCTCAACGAAATATTAGTTCCATGTTTGTTATCATCAAAACCAAGATTAAGACCAAGGTTGAAAACCTAAAGCCAACAATCTCCCTCTTTTTGATGATGACAAACATCCTTAATAAAATATATACATTAAAGCATAGAGGATATGAAATCATATTCCATGGCAACTGTCTCACAAGTATTAAGGCTGACATCTGCAGTATCTTCAATATTAAGGAAGGGACCCTGCCCTTGAAGTACCTTGGCACTTTTATTGACAAGAAGAGGCTATCTACAAACCATCAAAACTTATTAATGGATAAGTGCATAAACATAATTGAAAGTTAGGCTGGGAGATCTATATCACAAGCTGGCAAGATAACTCTCTTGAATTCAGTCATGAACTCAATACCAATTCACACGCTAGCCACTTCTCATGTCAATGACAAAGTAATTGAGAAATATAAGAACATGCTGAAAAATTTCTTCTGGAGTCACAACATCAAGAAGAAGGGAATCCACTTGGTGAATTGGAAAAGAATAACTTTCAGTAAGCTGAATGGAGGTCTTGGTGTCAGAGACTTATCCATCATTAAGACGTCTATAAGCTAGAAGGATTTTGCCTTTGCTTAACAAAAAGGAGCTTCCCTGGTCAAAATTATTATTGGCAAGATACAAAGATTTGCACCCTTGGAAAAATACTAACTTCAGAAATAGGTCATGGACTTTCAAAAGTATTCAAAGCTCAATTTAAAAGCTGAAACTGGGTTTAGCAAAGAAAATTGGCAATGGTGTTGATACTGATATTATGGGGGACCCCTGGATTGGTAACATCCCTTTCAATTGGTGGCCTACCTACATTGATACTTAGAAAATTCAAAGCTTTAAATCAGTTTCAGAACTTACTATCAACAGGGATATTTGGCCCCCCTCTTAAAGAAAGGATCCAGAATATCTACTTACCTAAACATGATGAGAAGGATAAGTGGATATGGTCTTGCAATGAGAAAGGCAAACTTAATTCCAAGATTGCCTACAATTTTCTTAAAGAGAATGAAGGTACCTTATGTAGCCTCAACTTTAATTGGAAATGGCTTTGGAATGCTTTGGTCATCCCTAAGGCAAAAACCTTTGCCTGGAAATTGCTTTTAGGAAGACTCCCTACTACCTGTTACCTTTCCATATTTACAAAAGTTGAGCAATGCAAATGTTTTATCTGTAACATGCATGAAGATAGTTCTGACCATATACTGTTTAAATGTGAATTTGCTATGGCATTTTGGAATGATTTTGAAAGTACTCTGGGATACAAATTTGAATTCAAAGACTCCTGTCACAATGGAAGATGGCTTGAAGAGGGTAAGGGTCTGGCTAAACCTTGCAAAGATGCTCTGATTGGTAGTATAATAGCAGACTTATGACACTTATGGAAAAATAGGAATGATGGCTGTTTCAAAAAGAAAAAATCTACCATAAAAAATCTTATATGGAGAGCCTTATCAGATACTACTGTTTGTAAAATGCCCCATGAATGCAACATCCCAAAGGAACACCTTCATTATCCAGAATTAGATGTGGAACCTCCAGGAACAAAGACTCAATCTTATGCCAGGAAAATTATACAAACAAATTCCCAAAACCACTCCAGATACTTCAATATTCATTTTGATGCTGCTTGGAATGATAGTAAGATAGCTGGGTTTGGGTTTCATTTTACTGACAATGATAACAGGATAATCCTCAAGGGGATGAGTAATGGCAAAGCTGTCTCCCCGTTAGCAGTTGAAACCTAGGCTCTATGGATCAGCATTCTCCTTGCTAAAATCCAGGGTAATCAAGCACATCAAAGTGTTCTCGGACTGCTTGAGACTTACAAATATTCTGAAGAGGAAATTTAAATCCCCTTGGTCCTTAAGTTACCTCATTTCTGACATCACTCTACAATCTAGCAACTTGCAAATTCAAGGTTGGTTTCATATCAATAGGGATTTGAATGTGGAAGCTCATAACTTGGCTAAACATGCTCTGAAAACTAACACCAGCTGTTGTCTTCAGAGTCTACTATTCATATATGGAAGAATGACCAAGGGGATTCTTTGCCTTCAACTGGCTCTAGAGTAATAAAATGTAACAATTTGTTAATCCTTTCTTACTCTTTGGTAATGCATGCTGTCAAAAACAATATTAGCATTCAGTCTTTTCTCAATGATGTATTAGATGATGACTTTGTAAACAGGTTGATGGTTATTAATAAAGAAGTTGATGCTCATGTTGGGATATATTCCTATTTTGTTGAAGGCGAGGAATGCACGACGTTTAGTCCTCTGCTTTCTCTACCCTCTCAGCTGAGCAGGGAGTGACCAACCTCTGGGTTTTCTTTTTCTTAAAAAAAAAAGCATAGAGGATATCATCTAAGGGATTTCTCCCCCTATCAACATGCATATCTATAAAAATAAACTCTCCCTATCTATATGCATGGTCTTCCTATATTTTCCTCCCCTTTTCCTATAATTTTCTCCCCATTCACTTATAATTTTCTCCCCCTTTTGACATCAATCAAAAAGGGTAAGAAAGGTCAATCTAGTCAAAGGAATGAAAAACAAATATTTTTTAATGAAGTTGAGACTCTAAAGATTTTTCATGAAACATGACAATCTCAACCAAGGGGATGAAAAAAACAAATATTTGGTATGAAACAAAATCATACATGATATGTTCAAAACTAAATATTTGAATTCAAAACAAAAACATGTATGCACTCAAGTATGAATGTACTCATATTTTTTTCATGATACTTTTAGATTTCATTCAAACTTTCAAAATATCAAGATATGGTCAATTAAATCATGTATATCAAGTTTGAAGTGAAACTAATGTCATTCAATCAAACTTTTAACTTAGCACGATTTCATTTGAATTAAGCATGAAAACATGAAGATGCTAAGTATCAAGTTTTGTTATCTACTCATGTTTTCTCTATCTTAACTATCTAGACATCAAACATGAGAGAATGTAAATTTATGAATCAAGTTTGGGCTTAAAATGAAATTTCTAAGTCACTTTGTTGACTTAGGTTAAACTATACTTCAAGTTTTCAAAAATACCAATTGTTGGATGAAAATTTTTGATTCCAATTATTGAATGGTCATTTGAAATGCATGTGTCAAGTTTGAACTCAAAATGAATTTTCTAAGTTCATTTTTCATCCTATATTGTTTTCAATGAAAAAATAAATATTTCTAGTTATCATTCAAATTATCAAAATCATTCCTATGAATGATTTTACTCAAGCAATGGTGTAAATGATTTTAGACAATGAATCAAAATGGTATACATGAGTTTTCATATGAAATTTTTGATGAGAAAACAAAGTATCGGAAAAGATTGATATTTCAAGAGGATGATACTTTGTATTTTTGAAATCCAACTTCAAAATTCTATTATAAATCAGATTCTTGATGAAATTTTTTGAAATTTTTACACAATAAACTAGATTTTTTAGTAAAAGTGCAGTTTCAAGAATCATCTAAAAAGGTTTTTCTTATATTTTTCTAAAATAACTGAAAATGCTGATACGAAATGTTGGTCGAAATGACAATTCCGTAATTTTTAGTTATTCTTAAAACATGTTCAATTTTCATTCAAACTTTTATGACACCATAAAAGGATCATGTAAAAGAGAGTATGTCAAGTTTGAAATGAAAATTATATCCTTAAGTCAAGATATCAACCTAGCATGGTTTCATTCAAAACTAAGCTAGTTATCATGAAACTTGCTAAGTATCAATCTTATCATTTACTCATGATTTTTCAAACTTAAACCTATGGACACCTAACATGAGTAAATCTAAACATGTTCCACAAATATGGATTGAAAATGAGACCTCTAAGTCAACTTGTTGACTTGGGTCAACTTGGTTCAAAAGAGGTTTTCATGAAACCACCTCTATGTCATTTTATCCATATCCATATGAATTTTTTATTCTAAATGCATGGAAACATGTCATACCTATTCCTAAACATGTTTATGAATTTTGGACTTAAAATGAAGTGTCCAAGTCGATTTGTTGACTTGGGTCAAACTTTTTCAAACTTAAGTCCTCTAAATTGAACTAGTTTTCAATTTGCTCAATCTCTTATGAATTTTCAATTTTAAGCAAATGACAACTAATTATTAACATACATAAACATGTTCATCCAATTTTCAACTTAAAATGAAGTCTCTAAAGAAAAATTTCAACCTAGAGCAAGTTTCATTCAATCAAGATATCATGAAATTGTTTAGATATCAAAACTTTACCTACTCATGAAATTTCATATATTTATCATGCAAAAACAATCATGAGTATAGAGACATCATTGTAGCATAAATATTCAAGTATTATACTAAGATTTTTGTAAAATTAAATCCATACGTCTTTCAATAGAATTTGTCAAACTTGTCATTTACTTTTCATTTTTCTTCATGATTGCATAACCTTCAATGTTTACCACTTTCTTAACATGAAAGTAGGCTTCAATAGTATCAAAATGAATTTATATACCAACTAGTAAGCTAACATACTAAATAGCAAAGGTTCAATGCACAGTTTCATTTAAAACTTTTCACCTATGCTAAATAGTAGAGATTCATTTTAATGAATTGACATGATATCAAAATGAATCAAAGAGATCTTAAGATATAAACTATTTGAGGAATAAGATCTCTAAACATGTTTAACTAGTTTGGACTTAAGAAGAATGTCTCTAATAGTGAATATCAACCTAGAGCAAGTTTCATTCAATGAAATTTGCCTAAGTACTAAATTCCTACCTACTCATGAGAATTCAAGGGTTTTGACATGCAATTCTAATAATGAGTATTGAGACATCATTTAAGCTTAAACATTGAGGTATAACACTAAGATTTTGAATTTATCAAGGTTATACCTTATACATGATAATTTGCCAAACTAATCTTTTCCTTCCTAGTTATTAACCTTCCTAAAATACTTATAACTTGCAAGTAAACTCAACCAATAGCTACTTAGCCTTCCTAGTTATTAACCTTCCTAGTTATTAAGCTACACTAATATTTTAGAGAAAATATAGCTACTTAGCAAGCTAACTCAACCAAAAAGGCAAAGAGATGCATCAAGTATCATTATCAAAGATCACTTTGCTAAATGGTTTGAAATCCGTTTTAAATAAAGTCAAGTTATACCAAAACAAATTTTGAGAGATCATAAAAACAATAAATATTAATGAAAACATGATCTCCAACCCTTCCTATTGGTTGAAAACCAAAAGGCCACAATTAGCCTACGATTTAGAACCGCAAGGTCGCTTAGGCCCATTACAGGCCACATAGGTCTTCGAGGAGATCGGGAAATCAAAATCAAAAATCAAAAGTATTTCCAAAAGAACTCTTTAGCAAGAGCGGGAAAACAACTCAAATTAACCATGGTACCATAATCTTCAACTTAAGGTAAAACAATTCAAGTTAGAAGATGATACCAGAATAATTATGATGGCAACTTTACCTAAGATATCAATGTAGCTT
Source organism: Canna indica (assembly GCA_034359265.1). Taxonomy (NCBI): domain Eukaryota; kingdom Viridiplantae; phylum Streptophyta; class Magnoliopsida; order Zingiberales; family Cannaceae; genus Canna; species Canna indica. The sequence goes on along the minus strand of CP136895.1, from coordinate 52,503,508 downwards.
GAAGTTGCAACTAAGGGAGGATTCATCATTCAAGTCCATGGTCAACTTCAATTCTTCAATCTCCTTTACCCTTGTGTGGTAGCTCCCCCTACAATAGAGCATGAAATTTTTGGTACCCAAATGACTTTGGGTCCTTGGGGGTTAGTTGGCCTCGGTATCCAAAGTGTCTTAGCAACACTTTGATTCTTCTTAAATGCACAATCATAGATTGCATGGCCATACATGCCACAACAAAAATAATGTCCATGAAATTCTTTCTTTTTATCATTTTTGTGAACATGAGGTTTAAAGTTAGAATGCTTAACATGTGAAATATTATGAGCATGAGCACTCTTGTTTGGAGATTTCCTAAATGAGACACTTTGATTTCTAGAATTCTTAAAGGATGAAGCATTAACTTTTCTACTCAAAACCTACATCTCATTCCTCAACTCATCCATGGATTTATGCAATGCATGTAGTTGAGATTTTAACATGCAATTCTCAACTTTCAATTTTTCATTCTCAAGTTTGAAATCATTTTTCAAATCATTACTCTAAGTTTCATTTTTTATTTCAAACCTTCATTTTCATTTTTCAAGTCTTTTACCTCACTTTTAAAATTCTCAATTTCGAGCTTAAAATCATCATGGCAAGGAAAAATTGTACTTGTATTCAATTTTTCATTTTTTAGTTCATGCACATGAGAACTAAGCCTTAAATTTTCTTTCTTTAGTTTTCTATTTTCCTTGTTCTTTTTCACAAGCAAGGCATACATTTTCTTAGATTCTTCTAATAGCTCATCATAAGTCATACCTAAAGAATTTGAGCTACTATCATTATTATCACTATCAAGATTTCTATCATGACTAGAAGCAGAAGATTTTACCTCATTTCGAAGACCCATGAGGCAAAAGTTCGATGTAGCTTCATTGTCATGACAAGAAGAGGCTTCACTTGATTGAGATGTGGATGAAGAAGCACATTTCTTTTTGGATTTCTTCTTCAAGAGGGGACAATTCATCTTCTTGTGTCCCGTCTCTTGGCAAATGAAGCACCTAAGTTTCCGTTTCCGATTCTTGCTTGTGCTTCTTTGGCTAGAAATGCTTTGGGCATCAAAACCGAGGTTAGTACTAGGGGGATGACCATTGTCATCACCACCCTCAACAAAAGTATTAAGCTCTTCGGTTTTAGCATAATCATATAATATATTTAATGTTGCCCAAATATCAAAAGCCGTAGTGCAATGCATGACTTTTTCAAGGATGCTATTAGGTAAGGTACAAAAAATGCTATACATAGCATCTCCATTAAATTGAAACATTTTCTTATCATGCTCACTCTAGTCATGCATGTCAACCTTAGGTTCAATGTATTCTAGTTTAATCATGTTATAAACATCAAGACCTCTAATCTTTAAGTAAGTGTACATTCTAGACTTCCAAAGACCAAAGTTCGATTCATCGAACCTAGGAGGTGAAGACATTACCGACTCTAGTGCCATTTTCCGGATCGAGGCTAGATGTAGAGGAGACGGTGAAATCTCAAACTACGACCCGCTGTGATACCAATTGTAGTCGAAATGGCAAAACTAGAAGGGGGGTGAATAGTGTGTTAACTAAATTAATTAGCCTAAATCCAATTTTAATCATTTAGGCAAATTGCAATTTTACGATTGGATGTGAAAGCAAGATAAACAATTAAGCACAAAATAGAGTATCAATGCAAACACACAAATTTATAGTGGTTCGGCCCCAATGCCTACTCCACTACCTATGCACCCCGCTTAGGATTTCCAAACTAGGTTTACTAGATTAATTCTTGTTTCCCTTACAATGAGGACTTTGACTCGAAGAGTCGCACTCTCGACCTAAGGCACTTCCACACCCGGAAGTCACCGCCTTCTTACCAAGAGCACTCTTCCACCTCAACCCTAAGGGACAACTCGACTAATCCTAGTAAAACAAGGTTTACACAAGTGGCTTTACACCTTCACAGCAAGGTAACCACTCACACAACAAGACCTAACAATCCTAGGTCTATCACACGCACAAATCCAATAAAAACATGTTCAAATAATAGTTAAAATTACAATGAAAAGAGCTAAAAAGGTAAACCAAGATTAAAAGCTCTTTTCCAAGCCTTGGAACCTCCAACTCGCCAAGTAGTAGAGCTCGAATCAAATCCCGAGTTGAGGAGCAGTTGGCGCTTGAAGAAGAACGTTGACGGAAGAGTAGAGTGCACTGCAATCAATTTCTTCGAAGGCTTAAACTCCCTTTTAATTGCTCAATAAAATATGTAAGCGTGGGAGAGAGAGGTTAAATGAGTTAGATGAGGTATATTTATACCCTCTCAAAGAAATGGTAGCTCAACGGGCTAAAATCTAGTCGTTACAGCCGCTCGGTCGATTGGCTAGTCGACCGACCGATCGACCGCTTAGAGCGACCGCTGCCTATTCTCTCTGTGCGATCGACCGATGGGTCGATCGCCAGACGCAAATCTTGCTTTCCTGCAAGTTGCGCCTTTGGCGATACGCAGTCCGGTCGACCGATCGGTCAACCGACGCATCCTCTGCCAGGTTTTGGCCTCTATCGTTCGACCGCCCAATCGACCGAAGTAGCAACTGCCAACTTTTGGCACTGTTCAGTCGTTCAAAAGGGCTACTGCATTTTTTCTTACACTTCTCGGTCGACCGAACATAGGCTGATATTGATTTTTCAGCCTTTTTTCTTGCGCGCTTCATTTCCGGGTTTCGGCTTTCAATGAGCATCAACTTGGAGAGTTTTTCATTTGATTTTTGCACTCATCCAATGCGACTTTGGTGCACTCGTCGAGCTTCGAGAAATTCCACGACGAAGCCGAGCGCGACGGTCAATGTCCTTTCGATTTATCGATTTCTCCGATTTATCCGATCGAGGACATCGAACGCTACTCGATATGGAACCTGAAAGATTTCTCAACGAAATATTAGTTCCATGTTTGTTATCATCAAAACCGAGATTAAGACCAAGGTTGAAAACCTAAAGCCAACACTTCCTATTCTTCGTCTTCATCTTGAGGTAGAGTTGAGGATGGGGGTTCTTCAGGTTGAGTTTCCTCATTGTTTTCTTCCTCAACCACTTTGTCATGAAATGTGAGTTCCTCAAGTTCCTCACCTATATTCACAATGTTAACATTTCTAGAAGAATCATTAGTTTCATCAAATGTAACAACATAGATTCTTCAACAATCATAGTTCTACGATTATATACTATATATGACTGAACTGTTGGAGTAACCTAGGAAAATACCTTCATCGGATTTACAATCAAATTTTGCTAAATGCTCCTTAGTGTTTAAGATAAAGTATTTACATCGAAAAATATGAAAATATCCCACACTTGGGATTTTATCATTCCAAAGCTCAAAAGGTGTTTTCTTGATTTTAGGTCTCAATAAAACACGATTAAGCACATAACAAGAGGTATTTATAGCTTTGGCCCAGAAGTACTTGGGCAAATTATTTTCACAAAGCATGATCCTAGCCATCTCTTGTAAGGTTCTATTGTTCCTCTCAACCATCCCATTTTGTTGAAGGGTCCTAGGGGAAGAAAAGGTATGCTCAATACCCAATTCATCATAAAATTCGGAAAACTTTTCATTTTTGAATTCTCCTCCATTATCACTTCTAATTTTCAAAATTGAAATTCCTTTCTCATTTGTAATTCTCCTAGCAAATTTTTGAAGAAGCCAAAAGTTTCATTTTTTTAGCTAAAAAGAAAACTCATGTAAATCTCGAGAAATCATCAACTAGCACATAGCAATATAGTTTTCCACCTAGACTAGCTACATCACACGGACCAAAAAGATCCATGTGCACAAGTTCAAGTGTTCTGGATGTGCTTACTTGATTAATGCTATGAAATGAAGACTTAACTTGTTTACCTAGTTGACATACATCACAAAGTTTGTCTTTTTCAAATTTTATCCTGGGTAATCCTTTAACTAAGTCCTCCTTAGATATTTCTTGGATGAGGCTCATACTAGCATCCTAGCCTTCTATGCCACAAGCAAGAATCATTTTCCATGGCAACCAAGCATCTAACATGGGGATTAGGCAAAATATTTAAAACTAATGTGTAAACATTTTCTTGCCTATTTCCAATAAACACAATGTCATTAGTTGGTGCACTTCTAATGATGCATTTAGATGCTTCAAAAATGATTACATATCCATTGTCACACAATTGAGATATGCTAATCAAATTATGCTTTAACCCATCAACTAGTAAGGCATTTTTAATGCATGGGTAGGGGAGTATACCTATATCACCAATGCCAACAATCTTACCTTTGACATTTTCTCCAAATGTCACATATCCACCATCTTGCTTGATAGGGTTGCGAAAAGATTGATATCACCCATCATGTGTTTTGAGCAACCACTATCCAATATCCATGTGATTCTACTTACTTGAGGATGCTTCTCCATCTACAAAAGGAGAAGAGACCATTTTAGGTACCCAAATCTTCTTGGGTCCTTGAGTGTTAGTCATCTTAGGAACCCAAGTGAATCTAGCATAGGGTTCCTCCTTAGTGCACAATCTCTAGCCATATGGCCAAATATACCACATGAAAAGCAACTTCCATTAAACTTTCTTGGATTGTGTGTGTGAGCATGGAAGTGTGCATGAGCATAATTGCTTGATGACTTTCTAGCATGGACAACCTTAGGCATGACATTTTGTAAGGTTGTCATTTTTTCATTTAGCATGCAGAGTTCCTTTTTTAGACTTAGCATGATATCATTCAAGTGCTCTACTTGATCACTTAAGTACTTGTTTTCATTCTACAATTTTTTGTTTTCATTTTCTAGGGTTTTCTTAGCATCATCTAGGGCATGCTTTTCTTTCTTAAGGGTGCATGAGAATACAAGTTATCATTTTCAAGCTCAAAAGATTTGTTGTCCTTTCTAAGCTCTTTAAACTTTTTCCTTATAGCATTAAATTCATCATGCATTTGATCAAATTCATTTTCTAGTTCGTCTTGCGTAAATGAAAGCTCACCAAAAGTAAATCATACCTCATTGTCATTTGCTATGAGGCAAAGATTTGCCTTTTCACTCTTGGAGTCTTCTTCACTTGATGAAGACTCGCTTTCATCCCACGAAGCCATCATTGCCTTCTTCTTTTTCTTGTATTTGTCCTTTTTGTGAGGGTTGGAGATGGAAGCCATCTTGAGAAGTGGGAATCCTTCCTTAGATGCCTGGTTTTGTTGCAATTGAAGCATGTGTAGCCACCTCTTCCTTTTCTCATGCCTCCTCTCATGAAGCTCATGAATCTTCTTGCCAACATTGCCATCTCTTCAAAATCATCCGTCTCTTCCTCGGATGATGAGGATTCTTCACCCCGGTGTGATGCTTTTAAGGCAATGGTCTTGCCTTTGGAAGCATCTTCCTCCTTGTATTGCTTCATATGGGTCTCATGTGTCATGAGAGACCCAATGAGCTCGGTGATCTTCAAGGTGCTTGTATCCTTTGCTTCCATGATTGCGATGACCTTGGGCTCCCAAGCTTTTGGAAGGGAACAAAGGAGCTTTCTTACCTTCTCCTCTTCCCTTATCTCTCTACCAAGGTTAGCTATTCCATTTGTAATATTTTGAATTTGAGCATACATGGCATCAATAGATTCATGCGATAACATTTTGAACATTTCATAATCATGCATGAGTAGGTTTATCTTAGATTTCTTAACTTGTGAAGTACCTTCATGTGTAGTCTCTAAGACTTTCCAAAGTTCATATGCAGACTTACAAGTAGAAATTCTTTTAAACTCATTAATTGATAGGCCACAATATAACGCATTGATAGCCTTTGCATTTGCATTAAAGAGTTTAATCTCTTCTTGATCCCACTCATCCATATCCTTAGTTGGTTGCTTATACTCTACTTGAATCATTCTCAATACATCCATGCTTAGTTATTGTAGAAAGTCATTCATGCGTATCTTCCAATAGGCATAGTAGTTTCCATCGAACAATGGTGGAGTATGAGTAGAGGACCCTTGAGCTAGTTGGATTTCACTAGTCATTCTAACTTGTAGGGTAGATGGTTAAATCTAATCCTACGACCTTGCTCTGATACCAATTGTTGAGTGAAAACTCACACTAGAAGGGGGGGGGGGGGTTGAATAGTGTTGGGTTACTTTACCCTTCTACTTCAATTTCTTTTTGAATCATTTACAATTTCAACCAAACGTAAGTGCAACTAAGTGATGTTTGTTTGCGAGTATGAAACACAATTGTAAGCAAACACACAAAGTAATGCAAACACAAGAAAGTATAGTGGTTCGGCCAACCGCCTACTCCACTACCTTGGCTCCACACCAAGGATTCCAAACTAAACCCTTTATAGACTTTGTGTTTCTCTTTGAATACAACTGAGGACTCGGTTCTCAACCCTTTGAGAACTCCTCAAACCTATTCACTTAGGCAAAACACAATTCTACAAAGTAAACCCTAAGTGTTTACACTAGCACACCTAGCAAGCTAATCAATGAAAACCAAGTTCAAATAACAATTAAAATTATAATGAAAAGAGCTAAGGAGTAAACCAAGGCTAAGAGCTCTTTTCCAAGCCTTCAATGCCTCCAACTCCACAAGACGTTGAGATCGAATTGAAGCCGGAGTTGAGAGAAGATGAGCGCTTGAGGGAAGTCATCGATCGGAGAAGCAAGCGCGAGCAAATCAAGTTTAGAAGGCACAAATCACACTTTGGAAGCTTATCTCAATAGTTAGAGAGGTTTAATGAAGGTTGGTGAGGGGTATTTATAACCCCTCCCACGGAATGGCTCTTCAACGGGCATTTTTTCGCCCATTGGACGCTGACCAGTCGCTTGTCGGTCGATAGTCGGTCGACCGATCGATCGACCGATCGATCGCCGCAATGACCGCTGGCGCGCGTTCTGGTCTTCTGCTGCTCTATTTGGTCAACCGGATGGTCAACCGACTTTATCACGTTTTAGCTCCTCTGTTGTCTGGTCGACTAATCAGTCGACCGATCAGTTGACCAATTTAGCTACTACCAGATTTTGGCCTTGTTCGGTCGACCAATCGGTCGACCGAAGTAGCCACTGCCAATTTTTGGCATTGTTCGATCGACCGACCGGTCAACCAAAATGGCTACTGCCATTTTTTTGCCTTGTTCGGTCGACCGATCGATCGACGGAACTTGGGCTGAGGCTGATTTTTACATTTGCTTTGTTATACGCTTTTTCATAGGTTTTGTTACCAAAGTTTGACTTGGATAACTTTACAAATAGGCTTGGGATAAGATCCTAGGGATATATTACAAGTAATCTACTTAATCTGCATCCGACCCTTTCTTGATGATTTTTACGATTCTCCATGCGAATTTCGCGTGCTTATCGCAGCCTCAACCTGAACTCAAAACTACACACATATATTAAATACTTATTTGTTATCATCAAAATAAAGATCGAAGCCTAGGGGGAACCCTTGGGCCAACAAGGTTGATAGAGGGTCTCGAGACAAATTTAGAGGTTCAATCAGAACTCGAATCAGAGTTAGAACGAGATAGATATGAGTTGTTTAAGTCAGATAACTTGAGTAGGGGCATTTTGGTCATTTGGACCCAACTAGGGTCTATAAATTAGAGCCTATGGGCGTGCAGCCAGGGGTTTTAGCTGCACGCCACCCGAGGCAAATGAGAGAGGAGAGAGAGGGTGTCGTTGAGGAGGAGGAAGAGTTGCCGGAGCCGAAATTCCACGAGTTCGTCAGCGTTGATTGAAGGAAGATGCTACTCGTCTTCTTCCCTTCCGTCTTATCCAAAGATGTGAGTGGATTTGGCCCTTTTCTCCAATTCTTTCATTCATGATATTGATTTTAGGTTGAGATTTCGTGTAGATATTATGTCAATTTGTGGATTTGGAATTTATTTGTAATTTATCCGCGTTTTGATGTGTCCTCTCGCTTGAGAAATTTGGATCGTGTCGTTAGTATCGTCTTATTCGTATTCAGATTCGTAGCCATTGGCTACAATTCTGATTGTGAAAAATTCTATCATTTTCGTACTGTTGTGTCATCATCATCTAGCCGACCATCATCGCCAGCCTTCAATCCTTTTCCAGAGAAGTAAAGAAGAGCGAGAAATAGCATATCTTGAATCAAAAACTTTTGTACAATTTCTGTTCCCTTAAAAAAGAAGGATTCCTATTCCTCCCTTACTAGAAAGGGACAACCAAGCTCCTTCATGAAACTCTTGAGCCAGACCAACTCACACGTAGTATGAGCCATAGCCCTATACCCCTACTTCTTTAGGCTCTGCACTCGATCTCGCCACACCTTAAAGTACTAAAGGCTCTTTTTTGTAGCGTGACTAGGTTACCTCCAACAAGAGTACAGTACCCAGTAGTGGAGCGCCTATCACAATGTGAGCCAGCCCAGTCCGCATCAGAATAAGCAGATAGTTACAAGTGACCATGGTTACCATATAGGATCCCTTTACCAGGAGATGCCTTGAGATACCAAAGAATCTGATGAACTACTTCTAAATGAGGAACTGACGGCATGAATTGGCTCACTACACCAATAGCGTAGGTAAGGTCCGGTCTCGTAATAGTGAGGGACTTCCCAACTAACCTATGTTATGCTCTGGGATCCGTTCCCCTTCTTCAGTGCTGAGACGATGATGAACCTCCACAGGCGAGTCTATAGGCTTCGCACCAAACTTGGATATTTCCCCGAGGAAGTTCAAGCCAGAAGGACCATATGTGATCAGACAAGTCCTCCCAGGGATTACGCTGCTGCTGACAAACATGGATGGAATCGACCTTCCCTCGCCTATCACCTGCAAAGCCCTTACCAGCTCGCTACTCGAAATCTGACCTTTGTGCTCAAAGAAAGTTGACCTTCAGTCTTCTTCGAGCTGTTGATTCACCAACTTGATCTGGATTCCACTTCCCCATTGGCTTGGGATGAGAGGAGTTGGCGACCGAAGAGGAGAGAGGCAAATTTCATTTTTGCTCTAGATTCACTTCTTTAATTAGTACGCTTCTGTCTAACTGCTAGTTTTCAGTGATGTTCAATGGAATCAGGCTTTTTCAAATCCTCTAGGGGATTAAGACAAGGAGACCCGCTAGCTCCCACGTTGTTCATCATCGCAGAAGAAGTGCTGAGTAGTATGCTTTATAATAACCTTCCAAAACCAACCAATTGGGTACTTCAGGGTCCCTAGAGAGTGCCCAAAGGTGACTCACCTTCTAGCTATTCGCAGATGACACCCTGGTATTCCTCATTGGTGAGAAGAGATTTGTGAAAGGTCTTTTGGATTTCTTAAGACTATATGAGTCTTCTTCCGGACAAAAAATGAATGCATCCAAGAGTTTCTTTGTTCTGGGTAAGAAGGCCCTAGCTAAAACCATCCAGAAGCATGGTATCTTCTGTTACGGGTTTTTCTCATAAATAGCTACCAATAAAAGGAGTGCCAATGGTTTTTGGTCGGTTCAGAGTTGCTTATTTTCATAGTGGAAATAATTTGGTAAAGGTTTGAAGGCTGGCACTCTTCTCAATTCCTTCTGAGATTTCATCACGTGTAGGTGAAAGGCTGAAATTCATCATGTTTAGGTGAAGGGCTGAGATTTCATCATGTCTAGATGAAGGGTTGAGATTCATTATGTTTAGGTGAAGGGTTGAGATTTCATCTTGTTTAGATGAAGGGTTGGTATTGCATCATTGTTTAGATGAAGGTCTGAGATTTCATCATTGTTAGATGAAGGGTTGAGATTGCATCATTCATAACAACGATTTATTCTTTGAGTTATAGCACTATTATATTCATTCGTAACAGTGATGTATTAGATAGAAATTTAAAGTATTTCTTTATTATCCTAAATAATTATTTTGGAGGCTTTAAAGTTAGTAAAATTAGACATATTATGTATGAATTTTTACCTAATCGACGTTATGGATTTATTGGCGAGGTCTGTTTCGTCGTCAAACCTCTGAATTTTTAAAGCAATGGGTGGTCGATGCCTCGTTTTACGTGCCGAGTTGAAAAATTATATTTTACATGTTTTTAGGATTCCAATCTGAGTTGATTTGTTGTTTTAATAGTTGATAAGATGAATATCATCCTAGATCAGTACGTATTACCCTATGTCGAAATATTATCTTGTTGTTCCATTCCATTATTTTTACTGTTGAAGTTCCTTTTGGCATTATTTTGATGATATACGTGCTTCAATTTCTTACGATGTTGGACATTCTATATTCCCATTTCATGCTTGTTGAGGTATTAGGTGAGATCATGATTTGTGAACACTATTTCCATATAAATATATCTGTGTGCGGTTGTGATGTATGTTAGGAGGAGGCAGAGGTTAAGGTATGCCCTAGATATACCGTTTTATTACCGGTTGATAGCACATCTTATCTTATCTTTATATACCTATGTGTGTAATGTTGTGATGTGCTTGTTGCATTTCCCGGAAGCCTCACTGGTGAGGGGAGGGTATGCCCCAAAGAGACATCGTTGGCCTTATTCTGAAAGTTCGGCTAGTGAGGGAAGATCATACCCCAAAGAGACAGTCCGGAGACCCGACCGGTGAGGGGAACGTATGCCCCAAAGAGACGAATCGAAAGAGCTAGTGTTAGTGAGGGGAGAGCATGTCCCAAAGAGACGACATTGAGCTGGGTGGTAGTTCAGTGGCCATCCGTCTACCTACCCTACATGGCTATGGGACCGATGGGTCTAGAGGAGGTGCATTCATGTGATTGAGGCATTGCATTGACATTACTTCAATCATGTGGTTGTATTTGTTCATGTGTTATATTTATTCTCCTGTTGCTGGTTGTTTATCATGTTCATAGTGGTGTAGACTTATGATATTCATCCTCATGTTCCTGCTATGTTCAAATGTCTGATTATGTTGTTTTGGTTTTTACATGATGATGAATTGGATGATTGAGGACTGATCTACTCACTAAGTCCTAGTTGTACTTACCCATCATTTTTGTTGTTTTGCAGCACCTTAGTTAGATCAGATAGGTACCGAGGTGCAGTAGCGTGGCTGGTGGCGGTAGGGCAGCAGGTCTCGTGACATGTCGTGATCAAGGAGGATATCAAGTCCAGTCCTTTTTTATTTTTGTTGAGTCACGTAGACTCAGTTATTTTGTTTCTGCATTTCCCTTAGTTTAGGGTGTCCTTGTTGGAACTTTAAAGTTTTGAAAAGAGATAATAGACTAAAAAATCACAAGGTTTGTAGAAATTTTACGTTCTACTCGCATTTTCAAAATTCGTTTGTAAATGCACAACTTTTACTTCCGTTTATGTCATCTACCAAATCGTCAAGGACTGCCTCAACTTAGGTGACATGGAGGTAAACTGCTTCATAGATACCTATTTTAAAAAGAAAAATATATACTTATATATGATCCCACCACTTTCTCTCTCTCTCTTTTCTTTTCTTCATCCCTGTTGTTGTCATCTTTTTCCCACTTCTTATCCTTTTTCTTCTTCTTCTGGATGAGGGACATAATAGGATTATCTCCACGGCAACTGCAGCAACCACCTCGTGGCAGCCTCATTGCCGAAGACGCAGGGAACGACGGATGACGAGCACTCAGCCTTTTCTTCCTTCCCTTGCGGCGGCAGCAAGCTTAGTTGCATGCAAGCTTCCGCCAACAAGCTCCTCTTCTGCCACAATATCAGCCACACCATCCCCCTTTTTGTGGGCAGCCCGCCGCAGAACGTCTCCATGGTGCTTGACATTGGCAGCGAGCTCTCCTGGCTCATCTGCAACTCCTGCTCCGCTGTCGCACTCACATCCTTCGACCCTAACAGGTCCTTCACCTACTCCCCCATCACGTGCTCCTCTCCGACTTGCCGTGACGGTGGTCACGACCTCCCCATGCCGCCCATGTGCGACGCCTCTTCCCAAACCCCAAAGGCGCGCACTGCCACGTATACCTCTCCTACGCTGACGCCTCCACCGCTGATGGCGCTCTCGCCACCGACCAATTCCTCATGGGCAGGTCCCCTCTGCTGCCCACCGTCTTCGGCTGCGTGGGTTTAGCCTACTCCTCCAGCAACGGCGAAATTGACGCCACCGGGCTGCTTGGCATGAACAGCGGGTCCCTCTCCGGGGGAGCGGCTGCTGTACTGGCAGCCGAGGGAGGCGCGGGGGGCGGACGCCGTGTGGTGCTTCACCTTCGGGAACTCGAACCTAGTTCCGCTGTCGGCGTACGTGTCGCCACCACCTTGTCAATTAATTTCAACCTCTCTCTTCATTCTTCATTGCAAGCAGGCTTTTCTTTTCTCCTCCAACAGTTTCTCGTACTCCTCTAATGTCATCTCCAACTCAATTAAGTCATATGTTTCATTAACATTGTCACGCTTTAATATGAAGTAATCACAACAAAAACTTCATCAAAAAATTAAGACCATGAGCATAGGTTCTGCTAGAGATCAAAGATCTAGAAAAAGAACAATCCACATGAAACGAAGTTTACCATGTTATTTACAGTATATTAATGCATAAATCATGGGAGACTAATGAGCTTATTAACAGCAGTGGCAAGTTTAAATACGAGGTCCAAACAGAAGAAGAAGCTAGCAATGGCGGAGATGGCGTGAAAGCTAAAAGCTTCGACGTTGGGGAGGGAGGAACCCGAAACGGCAGCGAAGGACATGGAGGAGTCATGGATGATGACAACACGACGGAGCACGCAGCGAGGGAGCGGACGAGGATGGAGAGAGGGGATCAGAGGTGGAGGGCGGCGTCGAAGGCTGGTTGGAGGTGTCCCTCATCCTAGAAGAAGAAGAAAAAAAAGAATAAGAAGTGGGGAAAAGATGACAACAGCAGGGATGAAGACAAGAAAAAGAGAGAGAAAGTGGTGGGACCATGTATAAGTATATATTTTGCTTTTTAAAGTAGGCATCTACGAAGCCATCGGGCCACACAAGCGTCATTTACCTCCACGTTAGCTAAGTTGAGACGGTCCTTGACGATTTGGTAGATGACATAAACGAAAGTAAATGTTGTGAATTTATAGGCGAATTTTGAAAACACGAGTAGAATATAAAATTTCTGCAAACCTTGTGATTTTTTAGTCTATTATCCCTTTTGAAAATAAATTGAATCTTTAGCATTTATCAAATTAGTGGTTGGGTTTCTTTTAGGATTTGATGTTTTTCTTTATGTTTTAAATGTTATAAAATATTTAGGTTCATTACTTGTTTATGTATAGTTTGTTTTGGGGTTAGACTTCGGGGTACGTGACGTACCCTAGCCAGTCATACCGAATTTGGGGTGTGACAATGTGGTATCAAAGCGGGTACGACAATAGGATAGTATGTATCGTATGAGGGCATTGCTAGCGTGTTCACATATCGTACGTCCTAGTCACGAGATCGACAACTGAACCTGCGCATCGATGATAGTACATATTTTTTATTTAAGTTGATTATTTATATGATTAATTGTGTGGTTATTGCGTTCTTACTTTTAGAAATGGAGGCACATAATGATGCTTTATTTATTGTATAATTTCTTGATAGTCAATTGACAATGTAGTAAGAGTGATTTAAGGATTTGATTTCCTTGGTAGAATCTTCTCTTGTTTGGCCGACCCATATAAGGGGAAGGCTTGAATGGATATTTTTGTTATCATTAATTCATGCATGATTTTCTTTAGTTGAAATTGGTTAAAGGAAGTGGAAGGCCACTTGGTGATATCTTGAACCGGAGCCGAATAGGATAGCCCTAGGGATTAGGGTCGACGGCTTGGGAGAAAATGATAATTTTACATTAATTTGGGTATCAGCGATGTAGAGAGAACAATATCTAAGGACTTGGCGATGGGTATAGAAAGAGTGGGAAATTTGGTAGGATAAATGCATAATTGGGAAAGTTAGACAAGCATCACTACCTTTGTAGAAAACATATGGTAGGTAGTAGAAGATATTTAGCTTATCCTGAATTAGAATTAAGTTAAATTTGATGTTCAATGTTCATTTTTGATTGGATTGCTTTAATTAGTAAGCTTCTGAGCATGAAGGTTCATGTCATGATCATTTGTCAAATATCTTGAATCCATTGTTTGAGTTTATAGTTAGTGGTGACGTGCAGACTCAAGTGAAATGTGACTCATCAGGGTACCTGTGATTATTCCCTCTCAAATTGTTGCCAGTTCCAATATTATGATTGGATATAGCATGGTAAAAGGATGTCAGACATTGGAAGGTTTAAGTTTAAAATAATAATAATAATAATAATAATAATAATAATAATATACAAGTACTCGTTGTGGATGATGATGCACTGTAATGCCATATATTTTGGCACTGCATAGGAAAGGTAATCATTGATGTTTATAAGAATACCTAGTTGAGATTGTGATTTGACATATTTGAAATGAGAGTTGTGGCCTCAAACTGTGAGGTATTCATCTATTGGATTTAGGGTTAATGATTACCTATTGGTCCTAGGTGGTTGTACGTGAGTTTTATACCTTATAGGTGTGGTTGGGTGGGTCGAGTTAGGGGCAGAAAATCCTACACCTTGATGGTTATGGAAGAAAAATGGCTTATAGGTATTCTAGCTATCTAGGAATGATTTGTTATGCACTTTGACATAGCTCGGAGACCGAGGTGTCATCCGATCAGTGCGAACTGTCAGGGTTAGTGCGTGGTGGGCATGTACAAAACCGATATTGTTGGCCCAAGGGTCCCTCCTAGGCCTTGATTTCTATTTAATATATTTGTGAAGTTTTGAGTTTAGGTTGAGATTACGATACGCGTGCGAACTTTGCTCGGAGAAATGCAAAAATTGGCAAAAAAGGCTCCGACATAAATTGAGTATAATTCAAAGATTACCAAGTAGATTCTATGTAATATATGTCTAGGAATATATCCCAAGCCTATTTGTAATGTTATCCAAATCAAAACTTGGTAATGGAACCCAGAAACAAAGCACGCAACAAAATAAGTGTCAAAAATAGCCTCAGCCCAAATTCGAATCGATCGCCTGGTCGACCAACGGAAGCAAAAAAAAGAGGCAGAAAGAAAGGAGCTCGGAATTCGATCGACTGGTTGGTCGACCGCCCGAAGTCTGAAAAGAACAGAGAGAATTCGATCAACTAGGCGGTCGACCGAATGTGGCCAGGAAAGGGTAGTGGCCTCGCAATCACTGGGCAGTCGATCGATTGGTCGATCGACGATCGATCGGCAAGCGACCAGACGATGTCCAACGAGCAGAAAAATGCTCGTTAGAGTGAATTGCCAAGTGAGGGGTTATAAATACCCCTCACCAACCTCCATTAACCTCTCTTAACCAATCATTAAAGCTTCCTAAGTGAGATTTAGAGGCGCTGAAGGCTTGGAAAAGAGCTTTTAGTTGTGGTTTACTCTTGAGCTCTTTTATTGTAATTTTACTTGTTATTATGAACTTGTTTCTTCATTGTTAGCTTGCTAGGTGTGCTAGTGTAAACACTTAGGGGGCGATTGGTATGAGGTAATCTAAGTGGAATACTAGTAATCTTAATTAAAATTAACTGGGCCCCATCAGATTACTGTGTTTGGTTGAAACAGATTATTGGTAATTTGGATGCCCATGGTAATTTACATTACCACTCAAGTGGTAATCCACATTACCAAGGGAGGGGTTGGCTATGTGGATTACTAGTAAGGTGGTAATGTTATTTTTTTATTTTTGATAAAAATACCCCCAACTAAAACACTCTTTATTGACAGAGAAAAAGATCCTCGCCTCATCTCATTTGCCCTATCTCATAGTAAATTGGTAATCTTTTTTTTTTTTTAATTTTTTTAATTTTTTTAATTTTTTTAATTTTTTTTAATTTTTATGTTTTAATTTTATTCTTTTTTAGTTTATTTTTTATTTTTTATTTGAGGGTATTTTAGTTAAATATATAAGTTTTTTGTAATCTTTTTTTATACCAAACAAGATAATGTGAATTACTAGCGAGAATATCAGTACATACCAAATATGATTATGTAACATTACCGATAATTTTAAAAGTGGTAATCTATTTGGGTGATAATTTAGATTCCCAGTAATTTTAAGTGGTAATGTACCAAACGCCCCCTTAGAGTTTGATTTGTATAATTGTGTTTTGCCTAGGGGAATAGGTTCGAGGCATTCTCAAAGGGTTGAGAAGGAAGGCCTCGGTTGTATTCAAAGGGAAACACATAGTCTATAAAATATTGGTTAGAAATCCTTGGTGTACAGCCAAGGTAGTGGAGTAGGCGGTTGGCAACCACTATAATTACTCGTCTTTGCATTGCTTGTTTGATTGTGCTTATTTTCTATTTATTATTCATCAAGCATCTCTATCTAGTAGCACGTTAATTTGGGTTGCATTAGAAATCGAACTCGAAAAAAATCGAATAGAAGTTAAAACTCACCCAATACTATTCAACCCCCCTTTTAGTATGGGTATTTGACAACAACTTGTATCATAGCAAGGTCGTAGGATTAGACTAGCTCTACCCTGCAATTTAGAATGTCTAGTGAAATCCAACTAGCTCAAGGGTCCTCTACTGATACTCCACCATTGTTCGATGGAAACAACTATGTCTATTGGAAGATACGCATGAATGGCTTCCTTCAATCATTAGGCATGGATGTATGGAGAATGATTCAAGTAGAGTATAAGCAACCAACTAAAGATATGGATGAGTGGGACCAAGAAGAAATTAGACTCTTTAATGCAAATGCAAAGGCCAATGCATTATATTGTGGCCTATCAATTAATGAGTTTAATAGGATTTCCACGTGTAAGTCGGCATATAAACATTGGAAAGTCTTAGAGACTACACATGAAGGGACTTCACAAGTTAATGAATCTAAGATAAACCTACTCATGCATGATTATGAAATGTTCAAAATGTTGCCCCATGAATCTGTTGATGCCATGTATGCTCGTTTTCAAAATATTACAAATGACTTAACTAACCTTGGCCCTGGTAGAGACATAAGGGAAGAGGAGAAGGTAAGGAAGCTCCTTCGTTCCCTTCCAAAAGCTTGGGAGCCCAAGGTCATCGCAATCATGGAAGCAAAGGATACGAGCACCTTAAAGATCACCGAGCTCATTGGGTCTCTCATGACACATGAGACCCATATGAAGCAATACAAGGAGGAAGATGCTTCCAAAGGCAAGACCATTGCCTTAAAAGCATCACACCGGGGTGAAGAATCCTCATCATCCGAGGAAGAGACGGATGATTTTGAAGAGATGACAATGTTGGGAAGGAGATTCATGAGCTTCATGAGAGGCGTCATGGGAAAGGGAAAATGAGGCTACACATGCTTCAATTGCAACAAAACCGGGCATCTAAGGAAGGATTGCCCATTTCTCAAGATGACTTCTACCTCCAACCCTCACAAGAAAGACAAATACAAGAAGAAGAAGAAGAAGAAGGCAATGATGGCTTCTTGGGATGAGAGCGAATCTTCGTCAAGTGAAGAAGACTCCAAAAGTGAGAAGGCAAATCTTTGCCTCATGGCAAATGACAACGAGGTAAAATTCATTTTTGGCGAGCTTTCGTTTACGCAAGAAGAACTAGAAAATGAATTTGAACAAATGCATGATGAATTCAATACTATTAGAAAGAAATTTAAAGAACTTAAAAAGGACAATAAATATCTAGAAATTGAAAATGACAACTTGTTACTTTCATGCAATGCATTGAGAAAAGAAGTAGAAATCCTTGAGGAAGAAAAGCACACCTTAGATGATGCCAAGAAAAACCTAGAAAATGATAACAAAAAATTAGAAAATAAGAACAAGTTTCTAAGTGATCAAGTAGAACTCTTGAATGATAGCATGCTTAACTTATAAAAGGAATTATGCATGCTAATTGAGAAAATGACAACCTTACAAAATGTCATGCCCAAGGTTGTAAATGCTAGAAAAACCACAAACAATCATGCTCATGCAAACCTCCATGCTCACACAAATAGCACAAAAAGATTTAATGGAAGTTGCTTTTAATGTGGTATTTTTGGCCATATGACTAGAGGTTGTGCACTAAGGAGGAACCCCCATGCTAGATTCATTTGGGTTCCTAAGATGACTAACACTCAAGGACCCAAGACGATTTAGGTACCTAAAATTGTCTCTTCTCCTTTTGTAGATGGAGAACCATCCTCAAGCAAGTAGAAGCACATGGATCTTGGATAGCGGTTGCTCAAAACACATGACGGGTGATATCAATCTTTTTTCAACCCTATCAAGCAAGGATGGGGGACATGTGACGTTTGCCAACAATGCCAAAGGTAAGATTGTTGGCATTGGTGATATAGGTATACTTCCCTACCCATGCATTAAAAATGTCTTGCTAGTTGATGGGTTAAAGCATAACTTGATTAGTATATCTCAATTATGTGATAATGGTTATGTAGTTATTTTTAAGGCATCTAAATGCATCATTAGAAGTGCACCATCTAATGATATTGTATTTATTGGAAATAGGCAAGCAAATGTATACACAGTAGTGTTGGCTTAAGGTTTTCAACCTTGGTCTTAATCTCGATTTTGATGATAACAAACATGGAACTAATGTTTCATTGAGAAAATCTTTCAGGTTCCAAGTCGGTTAGCGCTCGACGTCCCTGATCGGAAAAATCGAAGAAATCGGAGAAACAGGCAAGGACACTCGTCGGTGCTTGGGAATCTTCGAGAAGGGAGAGTTTAGGTTTAGGGTGTCTAGTTTATATTGTAAATCCTCTTTATGATGCATAAGAACCCTAAAACCAAACCCGAACCCCAAAATATGAAAACCCAGAAATCGCCCTGAATTCACTAAGCCTAGGGAGCTCCTTGGAGGGCTATATGACCTAGATAGTTTCTTGACATAAAAAATGGTGGTAATTATTCCTTGGGTTAAAACTAGATAACGAGGTATTTTTAGGGATTTTTTGGAAGTCTTTAGCCTACCTATACTTGACTCGAAAAGTTAGAAAATTTCCGTTTTCAAAAAATTTGTACTAGACCCCAAAAACTAGATTTTGATTCTTAAGGATTTTGATTTTTTAGATATTTTTATGGAATCCGAATAGGGGGTAATCCTTATATAAAATTTATGTTTTAAAGTTAATAGATGTTATATAAGTAGACTTAGTGAAGATGGAACCAAAAACGAGCAAACACAGCCTAAGCAAACTGGTCTGCCCAGTCTGTCAAATTTTCGGTCGACCGACAGAGGCAAAAAATCGGTAGTAGGTGCTTCGGTCGACCGGATCTTGGATCGCTCAATCGCGACTCATTCGGTCGACCGAACAGCGCGTAAAATGGGCAAAAGGTGCTCCGGTCGACCGAAATGCGGATCGCTGAACATGCGACTCTGGCAGTCGACCCTTCGGTCGATCGATCAGTGCGATTAAAGCACAGAAAGGCCATCAGTCGCAGGCGGTCGATCGGTCGATCGACTGGCGATCGACCGGCATGCGATCGAACGACGAAAATGACTAGTTTTCCCCTCGTTGAGCCGCCCGTTGACGCACCGTTTCTGATGGGGGTTAGAAATACCCAAGCCTAAGCCTTCCTTAAGAACTTTTGATCATTCTTAACCTTCATTGAGCTATCATTGATCAACTCTAAAGCATTTATTGAGCCATCCCTCTGCAAATCCCTAGTTTCCAGGATAACACCTTGATTTAGCCTTCAAGATTTATCGATTCATCATCTCAAGGCATCAAGAGGACTAGGGAGTGTCTTTTGGAGCTAAGTATAGTTTGTTTGATTGATTGCTCGAATTGTTATTGTATTTTCTTATTTATTTCATTGAATTTGAACTTTTAAGAAGACTTAGTGTTAGGTCTTGTGATTCAGTGGTATCCTTGGTGTAGAAAGAGTAAAGCCACTTGTGTAAACAAAGTGTACTAGGATTAGTTGAGTTGTCCATTAGGTTGAGGTGGAAGAGTGCTCTCGGTAAGAAGGCGGAGACTTCCGAATGTGGAAGTGCCTTAGTTGAGAGTGAGACTCTTCGAGTTAAAATCCTCTGTGTAAGGGAAACATCATTAATCTAGTAAACTTAGTTTGGAAATCCTAAGTGGGGTGTTTAGGTAGTGGAGTAGGCATTGGGGCCGAACCACTATAAATTTGTGTATTAGCATTGTTATCTTCTGTTTGTGTTTAATTGGTTTATCTTGCTTCCGCATTTAATCGTAAAATTGTAATTTGCCTAAATAACTTAAAAAACGATTAAAACCGAAATTAGACAATTAGATTTAGATAACACAATATTCACCCCCCTCTAGTGTGTCATTTCACCCAACAAGTAGTTTTAAATGTATTGTCTAATCCTCATATTAGATGCTTAGTTGCCATGAAAAATGATTCTTGGTTGTGGCATAGAAGGCAAGGACATGCTAGCATGAGTCTCATCCAAGAAATAACAAAAAGGGACTTAGTTAAAGGTATACCTAAGATAAAATTTAAAAATGACAAACTTTGTGATGCATGTCAACATTGAAAACAAGTTAAGTCCTCATTCCATAGCATAAATCAAGTTAGTACATCTAGAATATTAAAACTTGTGCACATGGATCTCTTTGGTCATTGTGATGTGGCAAGTCTAGGTGAAAAATTATATTGCTATGTTTTAGTTGATGATTTCTCGAGATTTACATGGGTTTTCTTCCTAGTTAAGAAAAAAGAAACTTTTGAATTCTTTAAAAAAATTGCTAGGAGAGTTATAAATGAAAAAGGAATTTCGATTTTGAAAATTAGAAGTGACAATAGAGGAGAATTTAAAAATAAAAAAATTTCCGAATTTTGTAATGAATTAGGTATTGAGCATAACTTTTCTTCCCCTAGAACCCCTCAACAAAATGGGGTGGTTGAGAAGAAGAATAGAACCTTACAAGAAATGACTAGGACCATGCTTAGTGAAAATAATTTGCCTAAGTATGTTTGGGCCGAAGCCATAAATACTTCTTCTTATATGTGCTTAATCGTGTTTTGTTAAGACCAAAAATTAAGAAAACACATTTTGAACTTTGGAATGATATAATCCCAAGTGTGGAATATTTTTAATTTTTTGATGTAAATGCTTCATACTAAACATTAAGGAACATCTAGGAAAATTTGACTCAAAATACGATGAGAACATTTTCTTAGGATATTCTACCAGTTCTAAAGCTTATAGAGTTTATAATCGTAGGACTATGATAGTTGAAGAATTTATGCATGTCACTTTTGATAAAAACTAATAATTTTTCTAGAAATGTTAAGATTGTGAATATAGATGAGGAACTTGAGGAGTTGACATTTCATGACAATGAGGTTGAAGATGAAAACAATGAAGAAACTCATCATGAAGAGCTTTCATCCTCAACTCTACCTCAAGATCACTACAAGAAATGTTACATTTCCCGAGGGCCACGACCCCCATTAAAAATAACCACAACCCCCATTAAAGCCTTTTAGTGAGGGCCTCGCGTCCCCTAAATGTCGCCAGGAAAGAACATGTCGGTAAAGGTCTATCGGACCTTTACCGAAGGTTAGCGAGACCCCCGAGAAATATAACTTTTCCTTGGGGCCGTGACCCCCGAGAAATGTAGCTTTTCTTAGGGGCCGCGCCTCGAGAAATGTAGCTTTTCCTGGGGGCCACGGCCCCCGAAAAATATGATTTTTCGTGGGGGTGGCCCCCGAGAAATATAATTTTTCGTGGGGGTGGCCCCCGAGAAATATAATTTTTCGTGGGGGCCACGGCCCTCGGGAAATGTAACTTTTCCTAGGGGCCTTGGCCCCCCAAAAAATATAATTTTTCTTGGGGGCCTCAATCCCGAGAATGTAAGTCGCTGTGAACTTGCTGTGAACAATGGCTGCGAACTTGCTATGAACTCGCTGTGAACATAGGATTATCTTTCCCAATACATTGAACAATGGCTGTGAACTTGGCAAGGGGACGCAAATATTCTGTTTGGAGAGTTTCGTTGGCAAGGGAAGAATTTGGTTGCATATTCATCCATTGAACTGAACTTAGACCTGGCAATATAGTGTTTTGCATTTGAGAATCTTTGATGAAGATCTCCTCTCCAAGCCAAGGCATTGCCCTCTTAAAGATATTTTCCATTTTTGATGATTCATCATCTGTAACATCAACAACCCATTCAGCAAAGAAATATTTTTACAAGAAAAATTACTGATGATTAGTAAGTCTAAGTTCACAATTTTGAGTTTGAAATAATTTTACAAGAAAAATTACTGACGATCTAGTAAGTCTAAGTTCACAAGACAGAAAACATATGAGTCCATCAGTCTGGAAAATTAAAGCATGAGAATCACTAATAAAACCAACCTGCAAATTGCGCCATTGTGATTTTTTCCATCTAACAGGATCTAAATCACTAATACCTGTAATCGTACCCATGTACCTGCAGAAATTTACCATGAATTTAACTTTTTTGACTAAGGAACTGTAATAAGTTACAGTTGTTTAATTTAATGACAAAGTCAGAGTGAAAGGGATTAAATTCAGTAGTTGAGTCTAGTACTTGAGTGGAAAAGCTAACCAGAATGGCATTGCTAGGAATAGGCACTTAGGTACGATCCACCACCAAATCAAGAAATGATTAGAAAGATATATTTTGGTTTGTGTTGCATATGCAATTAGTAAACAACTAGTAAACAACTAGGATATATTTTCTTACCTTTCATCTTTTGTTCTTTAACATTTTTCTTTGTTCTATATACTTATGCATCCTTGTTTTGTGGTTAATCCAATGACTATGAGTCTCTTACCTTCTCGTTCCTAATTCTTCAGTTTCAAACATTATCCAGAAGCGCATACACAGGGAAATTTGGTTGCTATATACTGCCTTCTGGTATTTTGCAAAAGAAATAAGATTTTTAACTGAAACTATGATATCAAGCAAGTGGTCATGTTTCACATAAGAATTCATCCAAATCAAAGCCATCAAATGTGGCTGAATCCAATAAACTATAAAAGGCATTAAATTTGCAAATTTAGTTCCAAGCCTTAGAAAACTACAAGTGGCACTAAAAATATTATGGATTAATGTCCGAGTATGATAATGAGAACAAAATAAATAAAGGGAAAAATGTGGGAAGCCAAAATTTATTTTAGTAGATTCAGTAGACTTCTAGTTAGTTGAATATGCATAACCCTTCAAGAAATCATTTGCTAAATTTTAGCAGGTAAAGTAAAAAGCACAAAAGAAAAGGAGCATACAATTTTTGTGGCATCAACAAGAGTCCCAATAATCATTAGCTGGACCTCATCGTTTTTCTGAATTTTGACATGAAAAGCATTGTGATGATAACTGGTCAAAGCAGAAGCATATATAATGAAAATGTTACTGGGGTTATATTACATTCTCCCCCTCATGATCATAAAAAGCAGCAGTTCAGTTCAAACACCCCAACTAGATCATGCAAAAGCAATGGAATGTGCTGATTAAGGATTTTAATGCCTTTAAAGCAGTAATCAGAATACTCCAAGGGTGATTAAACAGATTTGTCTATCTGTGAGTGGATGAAGAACTGATTCGTCTCGAAATTGATGCAGCTAACATACAGATAGAACTAGGTAGATAAGTAGATTTGAACAGACGTTCAACACTCTGAAAAGGGTGATTATACAGACTGACAAGGAAAGTGAGATGAGAGCATTAGTGCTTATCTCATCTCCATGGCCAAAGCTTTCTGTAGTCAAGAGAACTTTGGTGATTGCAGGAGATGCTTGGAAATTGCTTGCAGTATTCTTGACAAGAAGGAAATAATGTCTCCTTCATGGGTTGCTGAGGCTTATGTAGAGATATCTATGATATTTGAGACAATGAATGACTTTGAGATTGCTTTCACTTTGATGAAGAGGACCCTTGCTATTCTTCAAGACCTTCCACAATCACGACATCACGAGGGAAGCATATCAGCAAGGCTTGGATGGTTGCTTCTCTTCACAAAGAGAGTTCCTCAATCAGTTCCATACTTAGAAAGTGCAGTTGAGAAGCTAAAAGACTGCTTTGGTCCAAAACATTATGGCCGGTTTGGGATTTGTCTATAAGCATTTGGGAAAAACATATTTAGATATGGATGAGCCGCAATCTGAGGAGATCATTGATAAGTCCTTTGGGCTACAACATGAGGATTCAATTTCAATAGATACATACCAATGCATTGCTGACGCTTATGGGAACATGGGAAGATACACGTTTTTTGTAGTTTACTCTGCTCTGGTTACATACTAGCACCTTGCTTTGAATGCTTCATTGTGGCTAATTTGAAGCAGTCATATGCTTTAAAATTCTACGACCACAGAACATTAATGATTCTAGATTTTAAGCTTAATCAGAAGTCTCCGAGCAACAAATTATCTACATGTATGCAATCAGTCAAGAGAAAAGAGGGGATAAAAATGGTGAAAAGTGGAGGGCACGAGAAGGCGGCAAAGATTGAGGATATGGATTGAAAGTGAGAGATTTGGTGATAGAGCGAGTCTTGGCCACAGAATGAGAGGCCCCAAATCCACACACAAACTCCTCCTCCAACCCTCTCTCTCCTCTCCCTTCTCCCGGTCCCTCACAACGCCAAGCTTAAACCTCAACTGCGAGCGGACACCATAAAACCTTATCCTCCTCTATCCGCATTGGATACTCTTTGAGGATCAAGAAATTGGACACCATAAAACATATATAGGAGAAAATAGATCAAGAAATTAATTGCAGATACGTATGTATCCAATAAGAATACTTTTAATCAGAAGGTTCAAAAATCAAACCATAGTCTAGCATTAGAAGTGGCGGATTGCCCCTCTCAAGCCTGCTCGCGTCGGATCCGGCGGGCAAGCTGGATATCCTTGGGCATGATGGTGACCCGCTTAGCATGGATGGTGCAGAGGTTGGTATCCTCAAAGAGTCCGACGAGGTAGGCTTCAGCCGCCTCCTGGAGACGGCGCGAGTGAAAAGGAAACGAGGGAAGCCAAGGAACACCCACTGCACGCTCCGGCACCTGGGATCCGTCGGGTGCGACTGAAGATTGAGACGACGCGAGATCTGGTGCGAGACGGTGGAGACGGCGCGAGTGAAAAGAAGATTACCGCGCGTGTGAGAAGAAATAATATTTCCTGGGGGTCGAAAGAAGCCCCAGGAAAACAATCATTTCCTGGGGCCGGGAAAAAGCCCCCAGGAAAAGCAACATTTACTGGGGGTTGAAACCCTCGGAAAATACTAAACAGAGTAGGAAAATTACATGTGAAAAATATATTTTTCACATTATGTAATTTTCAGAAATGAATGGAATAAAATCATCCTTCTCTAAAAATTGGACTTTAAAAGTCAACAAGAAATTAAGAATGGAAGAAGTACGTTGCAGAGTTTGAACTGTTTAAAGTCTTTGTATATATTATAAAAGATAACAAATTCAATTGCGGTGTTCATGCATGAACTTCTACGTAGTCAGTTATATATATATATATAATTAAACAATCGGTTTGGATTTTTGGTGCTCATGATAATTATACAGATAATTAACTCTCAATTGAAGCAAAACAATCATGCGCGAAATTAAACGAGGGGGCCAAAAATAACCCCAGGAAAATAATTTTTTTGGGGAAAATATTTTTAATTTTTTGGAGCCATTTCCAACCCCTAGGAAATAGCCCTCGGGAAATATAGTATTATAAAATATAGTATAAATGTAGTATTATAAATATACAAGTTTATAAATATAGTATTATAAATGTAGTATTAAAATCGGATTAAATATCATTTTTTGTTTCTCATATAATTAAGTGTTAATTATAAATTATAAATACAGTATTAAAAGCAAATTCTAAGGCAAAATTTATTTCGAATTTTAAAATATATTTAATCAATTATTATTATTTCATGTTGTTAATAATTTTATTATTAAACTGTTATTTATTTAATAATAATTTTATTGTTAAATTGTTATTTATTTAATAATAATTTTATTAACTAAATAATTTTGAGGTGTGAGGCGTGAGAATTTTAATTATTTATTTTATTTACTTAATAATATTTTAGATTTTTAAAATATATTTAATTCATTATTTAATTGTTTAATTTTTTAATTTTTAATTAATTTTTATTTATTTTCATATTTAAAAGTGAGGTGTAGGAATTGGTGAGGGTCACCAATATATACTTTTTAGTGATGATCATATTCGACCCTCACAATATATACTTTTTAGTGAGGATCATAACCGACCCTCACAAAATGTACGGTTTTCACGAGGATCGACTAGCGACCCCTATAAATAGGTTGATTTAGTGAGGGTCGATGCGTGACCCCCACCAAATCTCGTCACTAAAAGCCAGATTTCTTATAGTGGAAGAAGAAGAATAACAAGAAGAAGAAGACGAAGCTCTACCACCTCTCCCTAATCCTAAAGGGTACCGATTGATAAGAGATCATCCAATGGATCAAGTTCATTGAAGAACCATCAACGGGAGTGGTAACGAGCTCTAAAGTTAAGAATTTTTGTCAATATGTAGCGTTCATATCTCAAGTAGAGCAAAAAAATATTAAGGAAGCAATAGAAGATAAATTTTGGTTAATAGCTATGCAAGAAGAACTTAATGAATTTGTTAGGAATGAACACTACTAGAAACTTGGTCTTCAACAACGGCTATCAGCAACGGCCGCTCAAGCCGTTGCTATTTGCAACGGCATTCTTACGGCCGCTCGAGTCGTTGCAGATATGTTGTATCTGCAACGGCTTTCTAACGGACATGCGAGCCGTTGCTGATGATGTTAATTATCAGCAACGGCTTTCTAACGGACAAGTGAGCCGTTGCAGATGATAACTTATTAGCAACGGCTTGCTAACGGACAAGTGAGCCGTTGCTGATGATAACTTATCAGCAACGGCTTTCTAACGGGCGAGTGAGCCGTTGCTGATAAGTTTATATAGGTCGCAGATCGCGCCCGCCCCCCTTCTTCCTCCCGTTGCTGCCGCCGCCGCTCCTCTCCTGCCTCTCGCCGCCGCTGCCGACGCCAATGACGCCTCCCGCTGCTGCCGACACTGTCAGCTATGTGGCCTCCGGCCGGCCGTCTCTTCCTGTTGCGGCCGGTAGAAAATCCGACCGAAACCCTAAAAATAGGGTTTCGGCCGGCGGCGGTCGGCCGATGGCCGCCGCCGGACCTTGTACATTGGTCGGACAGTGTGTCCGGCCACTGTACGCCGGCGCCGGAGTCCACCTGACTCCGGCGCCGGAATTTGTAGTTTAATAATATTTTTTTTATTGTTTTTTAATTATTTTTTAATTGTTAATTAGTTATTTAGATTAATTATTTAGATTAATTGTTTAATTTGTTAGAATAATTTTTAGGGTTTAGATTAATTTTTAGGGTTTAGATTAATTTCAGAATTATCCACTTCGGACGCGCGCCGGAATCGTCCACTTCGAACGCGCGCCGGAATCGTCCACTTCGAACGCGCGCCGGAATCGTCCAATATGGACCCGAACTATCTCGAAACATTTAGAAAATAATCATCCATCCGATGAGTTCATATGTTTCACGTACGCATCGACGAGTCGGATATGATTTAGCAAAACCTTAGATCCGTTCGGGGATTGTATGTTCGTGTAAAAGAAGTAGATGATCTTTTATACGACGTACAATTCTTGAATTGTCCCTGATTGGACAATTTGGGAATATAGTTATTTGTACTGCACTTACGTTTTTATTTTAACTGTTAACTAATTATTCTAAATTTCAGCAACATCTCTCTTGTTCTCCGATACGCGCCCAGATGATATGCGTATTCGGAGAACTGTAGGGAGATGCTGCCGAAATTTAGAATAATTAGTTAACAGTTAAAATAAAAATGTAAGTGCAGTACGAATAACATAAATCCCGAATGGAATAGGACAATCTCACCTAAAGACATTAACCAAAGAAATTGTCATTGATTGACAGAATCATGTCGGCTGATCAAAGTTGGATGTACCGACGTCTTGATCGTGGAGCTTTAACGAATGAGTTTCGATTAGGCGTAACGTACTTCCTAAATTTCGCCTATTCGAATCGGAATTTCGTTAGCATGGATGATCAAATCCGATGTCCGTGCCGCATTTGTTCGAATGGATGATTTTTGGATCGAGAGACTGTCACTCTGCATCTATATACCAAAGGATTTGCAGCAAGATATTTTCTATGGACTTGTCACGGGGAGTCACGCGAAGTCGGGACGTCGAGCAATCCTGTCGTTCAGACATATGGTGAATCTTCCTCTACTGGTGCTTCTTCATCTGGTCAATGTAATCCCTATAGAACTATGATACTTGATAGTCTTGGGGGTCAATTCCACCTGAATGATAATATTGATCGGCCAGTTCTTCAGACATCAGTCCCACCAGATACTACAGCGGTTGATATCACAGAAGTACAAACTGCGGTAGAGATTGAATTACCGAATAAAGAAGTTGCAGAATTTTACGAGATGTTGAAAGCTGCCGATGAACCTTTGTATGAGAATTGTCCTAAATACATTAGGTTTTCAGCAATGACACAGCTCTTAAACATCAAGGCCGATTGTAATATCAGCGGAGTTGCGTATGATCGGATTGCTGGATTGATTAATGGAATGTTGCCTACTGATAACAAGTTTGAGCCAACTTTTTATAAGACTAAAAAGCTAATGAGAAAATTGGGGCTTGGGTACGAAAAAAATACACGCGTGCCAAAATAACTGCATTTTATATTATAAAGAAAATGTGCAGTTGGATAAATGCCCTGTATGTCAACACCCTCGTTACAAGGATAAGAAATCGGTCCGACAGAAAAATATCCCGTTTAAGGTGCTTCGGTATTTTCCACTAACACCGAGGCTTTAAAGATTATTCATGTCGGAAAAGACAGCCCCCTACATGAGTTGGCATGCAAGAAGTCGTGATGATACAGTAATGACTCATCCATCTGACAGTGAAGCATGGAAACATTTGGATACATGTTATCCTTCATTTGCTAGGGATACTAGAAATATCAGATTGGGATTGTGCACAGATGGTTTTAATCCGTTTGGACATTCTGCAACTCCTTATTCAGTTTGGCCAGTGCTGCTGACAGTTTATAATTTGCCACCGTCAATGTGCATGAAAGATGAATTTATTTATCTTTCGATGATTATTCCGGGTCCTAAGGGTCCGCGAAAAGAAATTGACATATTTCTCAGACCCTTGATAGATGAATTGAAAACATTGTGGACTGAGGGAGCTGTCACTTATGATTGTCATCGGAAGCAAAACTTCAATTTAAAGGCCGCGGTCTTGTGGACAATCAATGATTTCCCCGCGTACGGCATGTTGTCGGGTTGGAGCACTCACGGCCGACTCTCTTGTCCGTATTGTATGGAACACTCTAAATCAATCAGTCTTCAGAACGGATGAAAAATCTCATTCTTTGATTGTCATCGTCGATTCCTACCGGTTAATCATCAGTATCGAACGAATCGTAATAAATTTACTAAGGGCAGAGACGAAAGAGATGGGCCACCACCGATGTTGTCTGGTGAACAAATGTTAGCACGTGTTTCAGCACTTCTAGATATAGTATTTGGTCACAATGAAAGAGTGTCAGGTTTTGGCCAAACACACAACTGGGTGAAAAAAAAAATCTTTTGGGAATTGCCCTATTGGAGTTCATTATTGATTCGACATAATTTAGATGTCATGCACATTGAAAAAAATGTGTTTGATAATATTTTCAACACTTTGATGGATATTTCTGGAAAAACTAAAGATAATGTCAAAGCCCGACATGATCTGAAAATACTTTGTAAAAGACCAGAGTTGGAGTTACAAGAGGTCAACGGACGATATCTGAAACCGAAGGCCCTATATGTGTTAAATAAACAACAAATCAAAGATGTTTGTCAATGGGTAAAAGAACTCAGATTACCCGATGGATATGCTTCAAACTTATCTCGATGTGTGAACGTCGATGATTGCAAAATATCAGGGATGAAGAGCCATGATTGTCATGTATTCATGCAGAGATTACTTCCGATCGCATTTCGAGATCTTCTACCTGATAATATTTGGGGTCCGTTGACTGAATTAAGTATGTTTTTTAGAAACATCTGTGCAAATGTCCTTCGAGTCGAAGATATGTCAACACTTGAAAATAATATTGTTGAAATCATATGCAAGCTGGTGCAGTTTTTCCCTCCTGCATTTTTTGACTCGATGGAGCATCTACCGATACACTTGGCATACGAGGCACGAGTTGGTGGCCCCGTTCAATATCGGTGGATGTACTTATTTGAAAGATACATGAATCGTCTGAAGAAAAAAGTAAAGAACACCGCAGCTGTTGAAGGATCAATATCTGAATCGTATATCATCCAAGAAATTTCAACATTCTGCTCATTTTACTTTGAATCGACAGTACAGACAAGATTTGATCGTCTTCCACGTAACGACGACGGGGGTGTTCGACATTCAGATGGACGTTTAAATATATTTTGTCACTCTGGTCGTGCTTTTGGTTCTCGTCCATCTTGACACTTAAGCGATGAAGAGTATCATTTGGCACACTTGTATGTATTACTCAATTGTCCAGAGATTGAACAATTCATTGAAATATTTGACATTGAGATAGTGCAAAAATACTCTATTCACAACGATCAAGAATTGGAGAGATTACGGAATCGTGATTTCCCTACTTGGATTCAGACTTATAGTAAAGATCATAGAGCTGAAATAGATGAAAGAATATTTGAGTTTGTTAGTGGACCGTCGCGACTTGTGTCGTGCTATAGCGGATATTTTGTTAACGGGTATAAATTTCACACGGTTGAATATTCATTTACAAAGAAGACGATGAATGCTGGGGTCTGCGTGAAAGGGACAACCTATGTTGAATGTGATATGGATTTTTATGGACGGGTGGAAGAAGTGATAGAGTTGCACTACTTCGGCTTGAAATCAGTGATCCTATTTAGATGTCATTGGTTCGATACAACAGAAAGGGGCATGAAAGTTCATCCAAAATACAAACTTGTTGAGGTTAATTACAAATCGAAATTGGCAGCAAATGAGCCTTTTATATTGGCATCCCAAGCCGAACAAGTATATTACGCGAAGTATCCGGCTCGAAATAAAGATAGAGCATATTGGCGTGTAGTCTGTAAGACAAAAGGTAGAGGAAAAATTGATCCGATAGTAGGAGAAAATGAGCTGATACCTGATATGACACATGGTTTCTATCAAGAAGATGATCCTCCTGCTGTGGATCGTATTATTCCAATACTCGAGGATGCAGACACAATGTCAATTCAATTAGAAGTTGAATATGTTGATGATGACGATCATGAAATTGAGGAAGCTGGAGATGAAGAAGATGAAGAAGAGGAAGAAGAGGAAGAAGAAGAAGAATTCGAAGACTATTATTCAGATGATGAGGAATAATTGTAAAGTATATATTTTATTAAATATATCTCTACTATTTATACAATAATCTGATTATATGTCTGTTCGACAGATATGTCTGGTCGTGGTTATCGACGCAGGAGAGCTTCGGAGTCTCCGATCGGTGAGACTCCAGCACTTACTCATGCTGCTGATCCTCCTGTTGCTGATCCTCATGAGGATGATACTGCCGAGGCTAGTACATCCAGACGCAGGCGGCCACGCGGGCCGAACAGGTGGCAGCCTCCACCAGCCACAGTCACGTAGATTGATTAGCGTGATTGGGGAGCGGTAATATATCATGAATTATGAATCATTACAAATTCATTATATCATAATATAATATTAAAATTTATTTTTGTTGTGCAGGTTCGAGCAAGAAGAAGTGCCGAGGAGCATTTCTTCTACTATTCGACGATACATGCACGGGGCATGGCCTACGTGGTCTCACGTGCCTAGCGAGCACGTCGACATGTTATGGCGTGAGTTTGAGGCACGTATTATTATTATTTTTACATGCATGATGATATATTAATATTGGTACTGATATTATTATTTTGCAGGCTCGCTATACATGGGCCGAAGACCAGAGGCCCTTCATTTACGCTGCCTAGGAGGCTATTTCCCGGGCAAGGTACAACGGGCAGCTGGGGCAGGCTCGGTCCCAGGCGATGGCCCGAGCTGGGACCACTAACATCGCGGAGACTCGGGGATACGGCCCCGGTTGGATTACTCCGGATATATGGGACCAGCTCGTGGGAATATGGTCGACGGATCGATGGCAGGAGGTTTCTCGGAATGCGGCTAGAAATCACATGTCGGGGGGAGCAGCGCGTCACACCGGCGGCTCTGTTGCATTTGTAGTGCACGCGAACCGTATGGTAAGTATATCTTTTAATTATATAATTTATTTGTTACTATGTGTACTAATTAATGTATTTGTTTTGTAAATGTAGACGACGGTGTCGGATGACGGGACTATCCAACGACCCTCCCCGATGGCGGTGTTTGAGCGGACTCACCGTCGAGCACATGGGACGGGGGAGTACATCGACAACCGCGCTGCATACATTATGGTAATTATATATTTGTTTAAATTATTCATTATATATTTATAATTTAAGTTTTATGATAAATATTAAACAAAAAATCAAACTCGAGTAGGAGACCTACAACCAGACGGTGGTGCAGCGCGGGGGTACCCCCGAGGACTTTGACGCAGCATCGTGGGTCGAGGCCGCAGGTGGCTGGGACCATGGCCGCGTATATGGCTTCGCAGATAGTGGTCATGCGCGAGCCGTACTAGGGCCACTTGGGGCACCGACCCCTCCGGTCGCTGGTGAGCGGTCGTCCACCTCTAGATCCAGTTATGATCATAGTAGCAGAATAAGGACTCTAGAGGACACGGTCGCGCATCAGACTGAGATAATGGAGCGCCAGAGTCAGATGATGGCGGATATACAAGCTATGCTACGCAACATGTCAGGTCATCCCGAAGCAGGCATCTCTTCGGCATCATCTAATCCATCATCCTCGAGTCAGTCCACGCCGGTGTACACTCAAGCACTCCAGACCCCGCCATATGATCCAGGCCATCCTCCATCGTCATCGTGAGATTTTGTTTATATTGACTTTGTTACTGAGATATTGAACTTGTTTAATTTATATTGACTATGTTACTGAGATGTTGATACTTCAATTTTGCATTTGAATTGTTTTTATACTATCGTGGATAATTATCAATATAAATATAATTGTTTTGATGTATATCTTGGTGTGTTTGTGATGTGTGAATGAATGTGTGTATGAGTGTATGGGTGTGTGAGTTATGTATCAGATAATGTATCAATGTATCAATGGAAATTTAAAATTTAAAATTTTTTCGTTACCAGGTTCACATCATCAACAACGGCTTTCCCACGGCCGTCCGTGGGAAAGCCGTTGCTAAAAGTGTATCGAAAGCCGTTGGTGATGACCTACAGCAACGGCTTAGCGACGGGCTTTTACTAACGGCGTTGCTACGGACTCAGCGGCCGTTGCTATTAATGTTATCCGTAACGGCTTCGAGTCTGTGGCAAAACCGTTGCTGATAATATTTTTAGCAACGGTCCGAGCGGCCGTTGCTGAGCCGTTGCTAAGTTATCAGCAACGCGACTTTCTATCACGGCTCTATTGCAACGGCTCGGCCGTTGCTGATGCTCTTCAGCAACGGCTCAGCAACGGCATCAGCCGTTGCTGATGCCCATTTTTCTAGTAGTGGAAGTATGGGACTTAGTACCTAGACCTAGCAGACAAATCGTGATTGAGACTAAATGGGTGTCTAGAAACAAGTTAGATGAACGAGGTCTAGTCATTAGAAACAAAGTTAGGTTAGTGGCACAAGGGTACAATCAAGAAGAAGGAATATATTATAATAAAACTTATGCTCCCGTAGTTAGATTAGAGGCAATTCGCATGCTTTTAGCTTATGCTAGTTTTAAAGGCTTTAAACTTTTCAAATGGATGTTAAAAGTGCGTTTTTAAATGGTTTTTTCGATGAAGAAGTTTATGTTGAACAACCCCCCGGATTTGAAAGTTTTGAGTTTTCAAATCATATTTTTAAACTTAAAAAGACTTTATATAGCTTAAAATAAGCCCCTAGGACTTGGTATGAAAGGCTTTCCATATTTTTGATTGATCAAGGCTTTAGCATTGGAAAAGCTGATGTTTCTCTTTTTATAAAAAATAATGAAAATGATATTTTACTCGTGTAAATTTATGTCGATGATATAATATTTGGTGCTAGAAATGAATTACCTTGTGAGTGGTTTGCTAAGTGTATGCAAGAGAAATTTGAGATGAGCATGATGAGAAAAAGCAAGCAAACCAACAAAGGGACCTTCATAAATCAAGCCAAGTACACAAAGGAGCTCATGAAAAGGTTTGGGATGAATGAAGCCAAGATAGCTTCTACACTAATGAGCACATCTATTAAGCTTGATAAAGATGAAGATGGTGTAAAGGTAGATGAAAAACGATATCGAGATATGATCGATAGCCTTCTCTATTTAATCGGAAGTAGACCCGATATCATGTTTAGTGTTTGTGCATGTGCTAGGTTTCAATCTTGTCCCAAAATGTCTCACAAACGCATATTGAGATATTTGAAAGGCACGGTTGACTTAGGATTATGACATCCATGTAATGCATCTTTCGATTTAATTAGTTTTTCGGATGCTGATTTTGCCGGGTGTAATGTAGATAGAAAAAGCACTAGTGGATGTTGTCAATTCCTAGGGATGAGCCTTGTTTTTTGGTTTTCAAAGAAACAAAACTCGGTAGCACTTTCAACTATCCAAGCTGTTGTGCACAAGTCCTTTGGATGAAACAAACACTTTTAGATTATGGACTTAGATATTCATGTATACCTATACATTGTGATAACACTAGTGCAATCAACTTGACAAAAAATCCTGTTTTAGACTCTAGGACCAAACACATTGATCTAAGGCACCATTTTCTTAGAGACAATGTAGCTAAGGGTAATATATCCGTAGAATTTGTATCTACCGATAAATAATTTGCGAATATATTTACAAAACCCCTAAATGAGGAGAGTTTCACAAACCTAAGGATGCAATTCAGAATTTGTACTTTGCCGAATGCTTAAGTTTTCAAAATTTGTATGTCTTTTGAAAAATTGCATTTCATGTAGTTTCATCACACTTATATTGTAATGGGGCTTTGCGACTTATCGATGTTTGCCTCCTATAGGCTCACATTGATAGGAAGGATTATAGTGATAGATGATACTCGGTTTTATGGTTTTCTCAATTTTATTGATGAAACTTATTAATAGTACCTTCGTTCTTGCCCTTTTTGATTGATGTCAAAAGGGGGAGAAAGGATAAGGTCACATTAGTTTTATAATGCATAAAATTAGGGGGAGTTATAAGCATGATATGCATATTGATAGGGGAGCATATGTCATGTTGCAATATAGGTTATGTATGGCTTAACTCAAACTCACAAATGGTACTTTGAGCACTTAGCGTTTTATAAAATTTCATGTTTTGTTTATCATCATCAAAAAGGGAGAGATTGTTGGCCCAAGGGTTCCTCCTAAGCCTTGATCTTTATTTTGATGATAACAAATATGTATTTAATATATATGTGAAGTTTTGAGTTCAGGTTGAGGTTACGATACGCGCGCGAACTTCGCTCGGAGAAATGCAAAAATTGGCAAAAAAGGCTCCGGCGTAAATTGAGTAGAATTCATAGATTACCAAGTAGATTCTATGTAATATATCTCTAGGAATATATCCCAAGCCTAAACTTGGTAACGGAACCCGGAAACAAAGCACGCAACAAAATAAGTGTAAACAATAGCCTCAGCCCAGATTCAATTGACCGACCGAAGCAAAAAAAGATGCAGAAAGAATGGAGCTCGAAATTCGATTGACCGGTTGGTCAACCGCCCGAAGTCTGAAAAGAACAGAGAGAATTCGGTCGACCAGGCGATCGATCGAATGTGGCCAGGAAAGGGTAGTAGCCTCGTGGTTGCTGGGTGATCCATCGGTCGATCGACCGATGATCGACCGGCAAGCAACCCGACAGCGTCCAACGATCAAAAAAATGCCTGTGGGAGTAAACTACAGAGTGAGGGGTTATAAATACCCCTCACCAACCTCCATTAACCTCTCTTAACCAGTCATTAAAGCTTCCTAAGTGAGATTTACTCGCGCTTGCTTCTTCGATCTATGATTTCTCTCAAGCACTCATCTTCCCTCGACTCCGGCTTCGATTCGACCTCAACATCTTGTAGAGTTTGAGGCATTGAAGGCTTGGAAAAGAGATTTTAGTTGTGGTTTACTCTTTAGATCTTTTCATTATAATTTTACTTGTTATTATGAACTTGTTTCTTCATTGTTAGCTTGCTAAGTGTAAACACTTAGGGTTTTCTTTGTAGAATTAAGTTTTGCCTAGGTGAATAGGTTCGAGGCATTCTCAAAGGGTTGAGAAGGAAAGCTTCGGTTGAATTCAAAGGGAAACACATAGTCTATAAAGTGTTGGTTAGAAATCCTTGGTGTGGAGCCAAGGTAGTAGAGTAGGCGGTTGACCGAACCACTATAATTACTTATCTTTGCATTGCTTGTTTGATTGTTCTTATTTGCTATTTATTATTCATCAAGCATCTATATCTAGTAGCACGTTAATTTGGTTGCATTAGAAATCGAACTCGAAAGAAATCGAATAGAAGTTAAAACTCACCCAACACTATTCAACCCCCCCTTCTAGTGTAGGTATTTGATCAACAGATACCAATTTCAGCAAGTTCTGAGTTGATATTAGTGTTGGGTAGGCGGCTTTTGGGCTAACCAAATTGTCCATTACTGCACATAGCAGATTTTATTATTGGTAGTGGTTTTGGAGCATTTGGCTGTGAATATGAGGTTGTTGGCGAGGGAGCTCGATTGTTGGATGGTTGGGCGACGGGGCGATATTGTTTATGTTCTACTCGGATGACTTAGTAGCTCATCCTCGCGTTCAGTCTACCCAGATTGACATGCTCCGTTCAACCCAGGGGGAAGATGATTTCGGTGCTTCGACTAGGGATTTAGCTGAGAGAGGTGATACTAGTGACAAATTCATAATTGACTTCGAGGGTGTTTTGAGGTTTAGAGTCAGGGTGGTGGTGACCGATCTGTTTAGGTCAAGAAATGGTAGTGACCCCAAATGGGTTGATTGTGGACCGTCTCCCTAAATTTTGGCAAGTCCTTTCACGAGACCAAATGGGTTCAATACCGCTTTTTCTTCTGCAGACTGACGGGCAGTCGGAGAGGACCTTACAAACTCTAGAGGGCATGTTGAGAGCTTGTGTCCTGGACTTAGAGGATGATTGGGAGAAATACCTACCTTTGGTAGAGTTTGCCAATAATAACAACTACTAGAGTAGCATTGGGATGGCACCATTTGTGGTCCTGTATGGCCGTAGATGTAGATCCCTGGTGCGCTGGGTTGAGACTAGTGAGGTTCGGGTGATTTGACCAGACTTAGTGGAGGATGTAGTGGATAAGGTAAAAATGATTAAGGAGCATCCCTTTTTGACGCCGAGGTGCGCTTCCCTTCTTCATCTCAAAATTCGAGGACGAATTTTCTTTAAGGGGGGAGGAAATTGTAATGCCAAAATTTTTAATAATAATATTTTATCATTGAGCGGGGGACCATAGGCCCGAGTTAGCGCGGATTGGCGGAAAGCTTCGGGATTGAACCCGAGTAAGCAATTTATGTAGAAAAAATTAGGAAAATTTTATTTGCCATATTTTTGTGATTTACCATGCTAGGTTGATAGAGGGTCTCCAGACAAATTTAGCGATTCAATCGAAACTCGAATCAGAGTTAGAACGGGTTAGATATGGGCTGTTTAAGTCGAATAATTTAAGTAGGAGCATTTTGGTCATTTGGACCCAACTAGGGTCTATAAATAAGAGTCTAGGGGCGTGTGGCCAGGGGTTTTAGCTGCACGCCACCCGAGGCAAAGGAGAGAGGAGAGAGAGAGAGAGAGAGCGTCGCTGAGGAGAAGGAATAGCGGCCGGAGTCGGAATTCCGCGAGTTTGTCGGCATCGATTGAAGGAAGATCCTACGTGTTTTCTTCCCTTCCATCTTCTTCAAAGAGGTGAGTGGATTTGGCCCTTTTCCCCCAATTCTTTCATTCATGATATTGATTTTAGGATGGGATTTCACGTAGATATTCTGTTGATTTGTAGATCTAGAATTTCTTTGTAATTTCTCTGAGTTTTGATGTGTCCTCGCTTGAAATTTTTTGATCTATTGTTTGGTGGTTGGATCGTGTCATTCCGTGTCTTATTCGTACTTGAATTCATAGCCGTCGGCTACAGTTCTGATTGTGAAAAATTCTATCATTTTCGTACCTGTTGTGTCGTCATCATCTAGCGGGCCGCCGTCGCTAGGTCGGCCATCATCGCCATGCGGGTCGCTGCCGCCCCGCCGGTGGTCGTCGCCGCCCGTTGGGTCGTTGCCGCCCGAAGTGACGCTGCCTGGTGGCAGTACGCGAGGGAGGGGGTGCTCGTCCTAGATCTAGTCATGGCAGCGGCGGAGAGTGGTGGTGCCAGCATAGGAGTCGGCGTCGGGCTCCCCCGGTGAACCGATCGGCTGGAGTAGTCGGTGGTGGCGGCGGGTAGAGGTGGTGGCTTGTAGAGGAGCTTGAGAACCCTAGTTTGGGGTGGAAGAGGTGAAGGGCTGAGATTTCATGACGTGTAGGTGAAGGGCTGAGATTCATCATGTTTAGGTGAAGGGCTAAGATTTCATCATGTGTAGGTGAAGGGCCGAGATTCATCATGTTTAGGTGAAGGGTTGAGATTCCATCATGTTTAGGTGAAGGGCTGAGATTTCATCATGTCTAGATGAAGGGTTGAGATTTCATCACATTTAGGTGAAGGGCTAGGATTTCATCTTGTCTAGATGAAGGGTTGAGATTGCATCATGTTTAGGTGAAGGGCTGAGATTTCATCATGTTTAGATGAAGGGTTGGGATTGCATCATTGTTTAGATGAAGGTTTGAGATTTCATCATTGTTAGATGAAGGGTTGAGATTGCATCATTCATAACAATGATTTATTCTTTGAGTTGTAGTACTGTTATATTCATTCGTAACAGTGATTCATTAGATGGAAATTTAAGGTATTTCTTTATTATTTTAAATAATTATTTTGGATGCTTTAAAGTTAGTAAAAATAGACATATTATATATGAATTTTTACCTAATCGACATTGTAGATTTATTGGCATGGTCTGTTACACCGTAAGACCTCCAGATTTTGAAAGTAGTGGGCGGTCGATGCCTCGTTTGGCGTGCCGAGTTGAAAAATAATGTTTTACATGTTTTTGTGATTCCAATTTCAGTTGATTTATTGTTTTAATAGTTGATAAGATGAATCTCATCCCAGGTCAGTGTTACCCTATGTCAAAATATTATCTTATTGTTCCATTCCATTAATTTTATTGTTGAAGTTCCTTTTGACATTGTTTTCATGATATACTTGCTTCTTTTTCTTACGATGTTGGACGTGCTATATTCCCATTTCATGGTTGTTGATGTATGTTGTGAGATCATGATTTGTGAACATTATTTCCATATAAAAATATCTGTGTGTGGTTGTGATGTATGTCAAGAGGAGGCGGACGTTGAGGTATGCCCTAGACCTACCCTTTATTACCGGTTGATACCACATCTTATTTTATGTTTATAAACCTCTGTGTGTAATGTTTTGATGTGCTTGTTGCATTTCTCGAAAGCCTCGCTGGTGAGGGGAGGGTATACCTACCCTATGTGGCTATGGGATTGGCGGGTCTGGAGGAGGTGCATTCTTGTGATTGAGGCATTGCACTGACATTACTTCATTCATGTGGTTGTATTTGTTCATGTGTTATATTTATTCTCTTGTTGCTGGTTGTGTATCATGCTCATAGTGGTGTAGACTTATGATATTCATCCTCATGTTCCTGCTATGTTCAAATGTCTGATTATGTTGTTTTGGTTTTTACATGATGATGAATTGGATGATTGAGGACTGATCTACTCACTAAGTCCTAGTTGGACTTACCCATCATTTCTGTTATTTTGCAGCACATGAGTTAAATCAAGGAGGTACCGGGGTGCAGTAGCGT
Organism: Canna indica; assembly: GCA_034359265.1. Lineage (NCBI taxonomy): Eukaryota > Viridiplantae > Streptophyta > Magnoliopsida > Zingiberales > Cannaceae > Canna > Canna indica. The sequence continues at coordinate 52,463,438 of CP136895.1, read as the reverse complement.
GGCTGGTGGCGGCAGGGCAGCGGGTCTCGTGACATGTCATGATCGAGGTGGATACCGAGTCCAGTCATTTTTTATTTTTGTCGAGTCATGTAGATTCGGTTATTTCGTTTCCTCATTTTCCTTAGTTTGAGGTGTTCTTGTTGGAACTTTAAAATTTTGAAGATAAATTGAACCTTTAGCATTTATCAAATTAGTGGTTAGGTTTCTTTTAGAATTTGATGTTTTCTTTTAAGTTTTAAATGTTATTGTTGGCCTAAGGTTTTCTACCTTGGTCTTAATCTCAATTTTGATGATAACAAACATAGAACTAATGTTTCATTGAGAAATATTTTCAGGTTCCATATCGATTAGCACTTGATGTCCTCGATTGAAAATATCGAAGAAATCAGAAAATCGGAAGGACATTGATCGACACGTTCGGGTTCGTCGCGAAAATCTCTAGAAGTTCGACCTGTGCACCAAAGATGTCTTGGACGAGTCTAAAGAACACATGGAAAGCTCTCCAAGTTGACGCACGTTGAAGGCCGAAACCCAGAAATGAAGCGCGGAATAAGAAGGCTGAAAAAATCAAGCTCAGCCCAGGTTCGGTCGATCGGTCGATCGACCGAATGTGGCAAAAAATTGGCAATAGCCAATTCGGTCGACCAGTCGGTCGATCGGAGTATGCCAGAAAGCGGCAGTATGCTCACAGTCGCTCGATCGGTCGACCGACGATCAGAAAAACGCCTGTTGACAACACCTTGTGTTTGGGGGGGTTATAAATACCCACTCCAAACTCTCTTCCAAGCCTTCCATGATGCTCAAAAACCTCAAAGAGTAATCTTTAGCATCCTCTAAGTTTCTCAGTGATCAAATCCTTCAAACCTAGCTCTTGATCCCTCATCTTCAAGTGTTCTTCATTGGAGGGCTTATCAAGGGTTCTAGGCTCAAGAAGGAGAGGTTATCTTATTGTGATAAGTCATCTTTACTCTCTTCTTGTGATTAAAGTGTTTTATTTTGTTTTGAATTTATTTACTTGAGCTTGTAAGAAGACCTAGTGTTAGGTCTTGTGATTGAGTGGTATCCTTGGTGTAGAAGGTGTAAAGCCACTTGTGTAAACTGAGTTAGGAGTAGGTCTTAGGAATTGAGGTGGGAAAGCGGGATACTTTCGGGTGTGGAAGTGCCTTCGAGGTGAGTGTAGGATCTTTCCGGTGTAAAGTCCTCAATTGTAAGCTACTCATAATTTAGTGGATTTGGGTGTGAAATCTTGAGCACGATGCTTAGGTAGTGGAGTAGGCATTAGGGCCGAATCACTATAATTCCTTCTGTTAGCATTGATATATTGTCTGTGTTAATTGCTTTATCGTTAATCGCTTTCGGATTTAGTCATTCAATCGTGAATTGCCTAAGTAATCAAAGAAATGATTAAAATTGAATTTCAATTTTAAAAAGTTTAGGTTATAAACTTTTTATAAAAAGTTTAGGTTATAAAAAGTTTAGGTTCATTACTTGTTTATGTATAGTTTGTTTTGGGGTTAGGCTTCGGGGTACGTGGCATACCCTGCCCGATCATACCAGATTTGAGGTCTGATATTTTTCTTTGCTAAAGAAACATACATCTTCTTCACGAAACCTTTCTTGCTTTTTTTTTTTTCTGGCCATCTTTGAATCTTCTATTTAATAGACGAGAAGCAGTTAAGAGGGCGCCTTGATGAGCAAAAAAGTCAGTTACCTCTTGAGAAGATGAGCCGAGTTGCAATGCCAAGAGGTCTTAATTAGGACATAATTCCCATAAATTGAGTCATACGTGCGGGTCCTTATAAAAGGAGAGTAATAACTTCTTAATCCTCTGCCGAACATTGAGGAAATCTTCATAAATTTTGCCTTCATTGAGCAATAAGAGGAGAAGTAAATGAATAAAACGCTTGCCGAAATTGAGGGAACCCTTCAAAGAACAAGGTAAGTGGAAAAATAATTAAAATCCACCCTCCAAAAAAATTGCGTCATATTACACAAAGTCCTAAAGCAGATCTCAACTGCTCAAACATTTCTCCATTCAATGCCTTGTGAAGATATCTGCAACTTATCTATATGTAGAAATGTATTCCAGTTGCAACTCATTTCTTTCGACTAACTTCCTGATGTAATGAAAATGAATATCATTGTGTTTAGTGCGAGAATGCATAACAGAGTTTTTTGAGATATTTATAGCACTAGTATTATCACAATATAGAATTATTTCCTCCTGTTTGAAACCATAATCAAGCAACATATTCCTCATCCAAATCAGTTGTGTGTTGCAACTGTCCACTGCCAAGTATTCTGCTTCTACTGAAGAAAGAGAAATAGAACTTTTCTTTTTACTTAACTAGGCCACCAAATTTGATCCAATATTACCACCTGAGGTACTCTTTCTGTCATCAATATTACCAGCCCAGTCTGAATCTGTAAATCCTACTAGACAGGGATTAGAATCAATAGAATACCAAAGGCCAAAATCCAGAGTACCTTTAACATATTTGAGAATCTGTTTAACTGCTTAAAGGTGAGACTCCTTTGGATTAGCTTGACATCTGGCACACAATCCAACACTGAAACATAAGTCAAGTCTGTTAGCAATCAGATACAATAGACTGCCAATCATACATCTGTAGAGACTATGATCAACACTCTTGCCTTATTCATCTTTGCTTAGTTTTTCATGAGTATATATAGGAGTTCTAACTGCCTTGGAACTATCTAGTCCAAACTTGTGAATAAGATTTCTTGCATACTTACTCTCAGAGATGAATATGCCATCTTTAGATTGCTTCACTTGAAGACAGAGAAAATAACTCATTTCCCCGACCATGCTCATCTCAAACTCAGATTTCATGTCATCCACAAATTGTTTAACATAAATTTTAGAGTTTGAACCAAAAACTACATCATCAATATTAATTTGAACAATTACCAGTTGAGATTCCTTTCTTTTAATGAACAATGTCTGATTTACACTTCCTCTTTTGTAGCCTTTCAAAAGCAGGAACTGGGTGAGTCTCTCATACCAAGCTCTAGGAGCATGCTTAAGCCCATATAAAGCTTTCTTCAATCTGTACACATGGTCAGGATGAGCAAGATCTTCAAAGGGTTTTGGTTGTTCAATGTAGACTTATTCATTGAAAAATCTATTAAGGAAGGCAGCCTTAACGTCCATCTGGAATAGTTTGAACTTCATATAGCAGGATAAGGCTAGAAGTAATCTGATGGATTCCAATCTTGCAATTCTGGTGCAAAGGTTTCATCATAGTCCAGACCTTCAATTTGGTTAAAGCCTTGAGCAACAAGATGGGCTTTATTTCTTGTAATGGGTTTCCAACTTCATCAATTTTGTTCTTAAACACTCATTTAGTTCCAATAACATTGACACTTTCTGGTCTTGAGACGAGTTCCAAACAACATTTCAAACGAACTGTTGCAACTCTTGTTGAATAGCATAAATTCAAAATTCATCCTTCAAGGCTTCCTTGACATTTTTAGGTTCAATAGTTGAAGTGTAGCAAGAGTACCTGATCATATCCTGGTGACTTTTATTGGATTGATTTCTGTTCTTAACTCCATTATGTACATCTCCGATTACATTTTGTAGAGGATGATTCTTGAGTGTTCTTGCAGATTTTTCAGCTCTGGACTCATCCCTTTCATCTTCTTGTTCAATGTCAGTGTCACAGTCAGTTGGATTAACAATTTCAAATGACTGTTCAGTGGCCTTAGAGGAATTCTGGGCAATCTTATCAATAGTTGAAACTGCCTTCTCATCAGCCGACAGGGTTTGGCAGATTTGAGAGTCATCAACCTTCACATTTTGTGACTCCATCACAGTTTGAGTGTGTTTCTTGTAGACTCGGTATGCCTTGCTATTTTTGGAATAGCCAAGAAATATGGCTTCGTCACTTTTGCTTTACATTTTTTTAAGGTATTGCCTATCATTTAGAACATAGCAACTGCTACTAAAAGCATGAAAATATGTAAGGTTAGGTTTTCTACCCTTCCATAATTCATAAGGAGTTTTAGTAGATCTTGGTCTAAGAAAAGCTCGATTTATGATGTAGCAAGCTATGTCGATGGCTTCAGCCCAAAATCTTTCAGAAATCTGTTTGGAATTAAGCATAACATGAGCCATCTCCTGGATAGTACGGTTCTTCTTTCCAACTACACCATTCTGTTGAGGAGTCTTTGGAGTAAAAAAATCATGCAATATCATTTTCATCACAAAATTCAGTGAAAGAAATGTTCTCAAATTCTCAAACATAGAGATTTAAAAATGGTAAAAGCACTTCTCTCTTAGGAATTTTGTCCAAGTAAAACGAGAGAAATCATCTACACAGAAAAGAACATACTTTTTGCCACCAACACTTTCAACTTGCATGGGACCAACAAGATCCAAGTGAAGAACCTCTAGTAGTTTTGACGTAGCTACCAGTTGTGACTACTGATAAGACTGCCTAGTCTGCTTTCCTTCTTGACAAGGACCACAAACTACTTTAGGTTCTTCTAAAAGTTTAGGAATTCCTCTGACGGCTTTAGCATTTACAAGTTTCTTCAGATCTTTGTAATTAACATGGATTAACCGTCGATGCCACAAATTAATACTAGAAGAAATAACTAAAAGACAAATAGAAGAGTAGATAATTTTGTAACAGTTGTCTCTAGATCTATTCTCTTCAAGAATACAGTCACAATCCTTATCAAAATCCTTGCAACTATTTTTAGTAAATTGAACATTTAAATTTTGATCACACAATTGGCTTATACTCATAAGATTAGCCTTGAGACCTTCTACCAGTAGGACATTTTCCAGATTTGGAATTCTTAGAACATTGAGAGTTCCAACTCCTATAACATTTCCATGTCCTCCATCTCCAAATGTAACAGTTGCACCTCAATGTTCCTGAATATCTTTCAAATTTTCTGAACTCCCTGTCATATGATGAGAACATCCACTGTCGAAGTAACAAGATCCAAGAGAAGAAACGGTCTTTGACATAAAAGCAACATGTCATATGCTGAGAGACTTGTTGAGTTTCACCACTTCAACCCATTTGTCAATTATCTCCTGATAAACTTCCTCAAGACTGTTAGCACATTGAACCTTGCATTTATCATCATCTGTATCTGAGTTGTCGGGAGTTTTAACTGTTTCAACAATACAAGCTATGAAGGCTCTAAAATTGCCTTGTTCAGATTCTTCTGGGTCATCATCATCACTCCAAGTAACAGTAAAGGACTTTTCGAGTCTTTTCTATAGGTTTGGACATTCTAATCTGACATGTCCAAATTCTTCACATCCAAAACATTGAACACCTTTGGACTTCAGTTTGGGATCATCTTTTTGTGCTGACGATTGACTTCTTCTATTTTCTCCAGCAGAAAAGCTTGATTTTGAACTGATCGCACTGGATGGTTGAAACTGTTGTTTGAACTGAGAATTCATTTGAGAATTCTAGTTTTGCTTGTTCTTGACTCTTAGGAATCTTTTGAAATTTTTTGTCATAAGAGCAAAGACTGTATCTATCTCATCTTTGGAACAGTCTTCAGACTTGATCTCATCCTTAGTTGCACGGAAGGCAAAATTTTTCTTCTTTTCTTTGTGGGAATATTTTTCAGACACTTCCAACTCATAGGTTTTGAGTTTACCCACCAGAGTGTCAAGAGTAATAATAGATGGGTCATGAACTTCACTTATGGCAGTAGCTTTCATGTCGAACTTGGTAGGCATGGATCTCAGAACTTTCCTTACTGCCTATTCTTCTAAAAATGACTCTCCAAGGTTGGTAGCATTGTTCATAAGATCTTTGATACACCCATGGAAGTCTTGAATACTTTCATCTTCTCCTATCTTCAGGTTTTCAAATTTAGTATTGAGGATTTCAATTTTTGACTTACGAAGAGTCAAAGATCCTTCATGATTTGTCTCTAAAATATCCCATGCTTGCTTGGCTAGAGTGCAGGCAGAGATAAGTTTGAATTGAGAAGGATCAACGCCACTGAAAATAGCATTTAGAGCCTTATTATCATAGTTAGTTGCAACAATCTCGGCTTCAGTATATTGGCTTTCTGGCTTGCGTTCAGCCCCATCAATTGTTGGAGGAGTATAGCTAATCTCTATAGTGTCCCAGCAGCGATCGTCCAAAGACTTGATGAAAGTTCTCATCCGAGCCTTCCAATAAGCATAGTTTGTTCCTATGAGCACTGGTGGAACATTGACAGAATTTCCCATTGACATTCCTTCCATCTAGAGCCTGAAAGAAAAGAGACACACCAAGGATCTTGTGCATGTAAAGGTTAGCACAACCGCTCTGATACCAATTGATAGTAGTCTCTAAGGGAGCTTCAATTAACAGACAGTTGCACTGGAAGTTGTAACTACTATTACAACTGCTTCAAGTAAGCAAAGTAAGAACCAAAACAAAAACACAAGGAAGCACGCAAACACAATGATTTGTTTACGCAGTTCAGTAACAAAGCTTATCACCTAATTTGCAGGGCACTCACCGGATAGATGCCCAATCCATAATCAACAAGTACAATATTAGTCTTCAGGATTTCACACTTCGAAATCCAATTATCAGTACCACAATGAACTGGAAATAACAAAAACCTATTTGCTATTACAAGTACATACCAACTTGCCTCTCTATGATATCACAGCCACATAATTCTTTCCTCCACACAGTCCTTGTATTGTAGTGAATTAACAACCCAAATCCATCTTAGCTTGAAGATAAGGAAGGTAGATTATTGCAGTCTTGTACTCATCAGTCTCAACTGTTGGCTTAAGGGTCTCTCTTAATCCTCGATCTTTATTTTGATGATAACAAACATATATTTAATTCAAATGTGAAGTTTTGAATTCAGGTTGAGGTTACGATAAGCATGCCAAATCCATTCAAACGAGATGAAGGAAAAGACCGTCAAAGAAATGGAAGAAGAAATCGTTGAAGAAAGGCTCGGGCTTAGATCAAGTAGAATTAATGTAATATATCCCTAGGATAGTTTATCCCAAGACAAAATTGTAAAGTTATCCAAATTGAAACTTGGTAACAAAAACCCATAAAAAAGGCATGTAAAAATATAAGGAGAAGTCAGCCTCAGCCTGAGTTCGGTCGATCGGTCGGCCGACCGAACAAGGCAGTCTCTGTCGAAGCAACTATTCGGTCGACCGGTCGGTCGACCGAGTGAAGAAAAAAATGGGCAGTAGCCATTCGGTGGACCAGTCGGTCGACCAAAGTTGGGGAAGAAAACATTATATTGTTGCATCGGTCGACCGACAGAAGGCAAAAATAGGCAGAATGGTAGCGGTCGACCAACCGGTCGATCGAACTGGAGATAGCCCACAGCGCGACCCTGGCTCCAGTCATTCGGTCAACCGACGGGTCGACCAAATGTCGGAAGAAATTAATTTGCATCAGCCAGTTGACCCGTCGATCGACCGAGCTCTCACAGACAGCCAGCGGTCGCACTAGCGGTCGATCCGTCAGTCGACCGATCGATCGACTAGCCTGCGACCGAACGGCTTCAACGGTCATTTTTTCACCCGTTGAGCGAGCCGTTTGAGTGAGGGGTTATAAATACCCCTCACCTAACTTCTTTAACACTTCTTAGAAATTTTATTGAGCATTAAAGAAGTTTTCTTAAGCCTTCAAAAGAGCGAAATCTGCGCGCGCCCTCGGCTTCCATCTACGACACATTTCAGGCGCTGATTCCCTACTTTTTCAACTATGCTGCAACTCAAGAGCCATCTTCTTGCAAGTTGGAGACCTAAAGGCGGTAGAAAGAAGTGTTGGTTCATTTCATATTCTCAAGCTCTTTCCTTTGTATTTGACTTTTATTGTAAACTTTTTTTCAAATTGAGATAGCTGCTAGGTGTGCTAGGAAACACTTTGGGATTGCTTTATAGAATTGTGTTTTGCTTGGCTGAATAGGATTGAGGTGTTCTCCGAGTGGTGAGAAGGATGTCCTCATTGTATTCAAAGGGAAACATAAATTCTATAAAGTAGTGGTTAGAAATCCTTGGTGAGGAGCCAAGGTAGTATGGTAGGCGGTTGGCCGAACCACTATAAGTATTCTTGTTTGCATTGCTTTCTTACTTGCTTTTATCGTTGTTATTGAATTTTGATCAAATTAATCAGTAAGCAACAATTGCATTAAGTAAAGATAAAATTGACTAAAAAGAAAATTAAAAAAGGGGACGAACACTATTCAACCCCCCCTTCTAGTGTCGGGTTTCACACAACATTTGGTATTAGAGCAAGGTCGTAGGTTAAGATTTAACCATCTTCCGTACAAGTCAAGATGTCTAGTGAAATCCAATTAGCTCAAGGGTCCTCTACTAATACTCCACGCTATTTGATGGGAACAACTATGCCTATTGGAAGATCCGCATGAATGGCTTCCTTCAATCCTTAGGCATGGGTGTATGGAGGATGATCCTAGTAGAGTATAAATAACCTGATAAGGACATGGATAAATGGGACCAAGAAGAAATTAGGCTTTTTAATGCAAATGCCAAGGCCGTCAATGCTCTATATTGCGGCCTATCAATCAATGAATTCAATAGGATTTCAACATGCAAGTTCGCATATGAAGTATGGAAGGTCCTAGAGACCACCCATGAAAGGACTTCGCAAGTAAAAGAATCCAAAATTAATTTACTCATGCATGATTATGAAATGTGTAAAATGCTTTCGCATGAGTCCATTGATGCCATGCATGCTAGGTTTCAAAATATTACGAATGGCTTAGCTAACCTTGACAGGGAGATAAGGGAAGAGGAGAAGGTAAGGAAGCACCTCCGCTCCCTTCCAAAATATTGGGAGCCCAAAGTAACAGCCATCATGGAAGCCAAGAATTTGAGCACGTTGAAGATCACCGAGCTCATTGGGTCTCTCATGACACATGAGACCCACATGAAGCAATACTAAGAGGAAGATGCCCCCAAAGGCAAGGCCATTGCCTTAAATGCATCACATCGAGCGAAAGAGTCGTCATCATCTGAGGAAGAGACGGATGATCTTGAAGAAATGGTGATGCTCGCAAGAAGATTCATGAGCTTCATGAGAGGAGGGATGAGGAAGGGAAGAGGTGGCTACACTTGCTATCATTGCAACAAGATCGGGCACCTAAGGAAGGATTGCCCACTTCTTAAGATGGCCACCACCTCCAACCCTCACAAGAAGGAAAAATACAACAACAAGAAGAAGGCAATGATGGCCATGTGGGACGAAAGCGAGGCTTCATCAAGTGAAGAAGAAGCAAAGAGTGAAAAAGCAAACCTTTGCTTGATGGCAAAGGATGATGAGGTAAAATTTACTTTTGGTGAAGTTTCATTTACTCAAGAAGAGTTAGAAAATGAATTTGAGCAAATGCGTGATGAATTCAATGCTATTAGGAGAAAATTTAGAGATCTCAAAAAGGACAATAGATCTTTAGAACTTGAGAATGATAGCCTATTACTTTCATGCAACACTCTAAGGAAAGAAATAGACACCCTTAAGGAAGAGAAATGCACCGTAGAAAAGGCTAAGAAGGACTTAGAGAATGACAACCAAAAAATAGAGAATGAAAACAAGTATTTATGTGATCAAGTAGAGCATCTGAATAATAGCATGCTAACATTAAAGAAGGAACTTTGCATGCTTAATGAAAAAATGACAACCATCCAAAATGCCATGCCAAAGGTTGTCCATAACAGGAAATCATCACACTTTCATGCTCACACACACACAAAAGGAAAATTTAATGAAAATTGCTTCTCTTGTGGCATATTTGGCTATATGGCCAAAGATTGTGCATTAAGAAGGAATCCACATGCAAGATTTACATGAGTTCCCAAAATGACTAACAATCAAGGACCCAAGAAAATTTGGGTACCTAAAGTGGTCTCTTCTCCTCTTGTAGGTGGAGAAGTATCCTCAAGCAAGTAGGAGCACTTGGATATTGGATAGCGGTTGCTCAAAGCACATGATGGGAGACATCAATTTATTTGCAACCCTATCAAGTAAAGATAGTGGACATGTCACATTTGGAGACAATGCCAAAGTTAAGATCGTTGACATTGGTGACATAGGTATACTCCCTTACCCATGCATTAAAAATGTGTTATTAGTTGATGGGTTAAAACATAACTTGATTAGTATATCACAATTATGTGATAATGGATACATAATAGTTTTTGAAGCATCTAAATGTATTGTTAAAAGTGCACCATCAAATGATATCATGTTTATTAGAAATAGGCAAGAAAATGTATACACCTTAGAATTAAATGTCTTGCCAAATTCTTATGTTAGATGCTTAGTTGCCATGGAGAATGACTCTTGGTTGTGGCATAGAAGGCTAGGACATGCTAGCATGAGCCTCATCCAAGAGATATCTAGGAAAGAATTAGTTAAAGGTTTACCTAAGATAAAGTTTGAAAAAGACAAACTTTGTGATGCATGTCAACTAGGTAAGCAAGTCAAATCCTCATTTCACAACATTAATCAAGTTAGTACTTCTAGAATTCTTGAGCTTGTGCACATGGATCTCTTTGGTCCATGTGATGTAGCTAGTCTAGATGGAAAGCTATATTGCTATGTATTGGTTGATGATTTTTCTAGATTTACATGGGTTTTCTTTTTGGCCAAGAAAAATGAAACTTTTGAGTTTTTCAAAAAATTTGCAAAGAAAATTTCAAATGAAAAAGGAGTTTCAAATTTGAAAATCAGGAGTGACAATGGAGGGGAGTTTAAAAATGTAATTTTTTTTAGCTTTGTGATGATTTAGGTATTCAACATACCTTTTCTTCCCCTAGGACCCCTCAACAAAATGGAGTGGTCGAGAGGAAGAATAGAACGTTACAAGAAATGGCTAGAACCATGTTATGCGAAAATAATTTGCCTATATATTTTTGGGCCGAAGCCATAAATACTTCTTGTTATGTTTTTAACCGAGTTTTATTAAGACCAAAAATCAAGAAAACACCTTTTGAGCTTTGGAATGGTAAAATCCCAAATGTGGGATATTTTCATGTTTTTGGATGTAAATGTTTCATATTAAATACTAAGGAGAATTTAGGAAAATTTGATTCTAAATCCGATGAAGGAATTTTCCTAGGTTATTCCACTAACTCTAAGGCTTATAGAGTTTATAACTGTAGAACCATGATTGTTGAAGAATCCATGCATGTTACTTTCAATGAAACTAATGATTCTTCTAGAAATATCAAGGTTATGAATGTAGGTGAGGAACTTGAGGATCTCACACTTCATGATAAAGAAGTGGAGGATGAAGATAATGAGGAGACCCAACATGAAGAACCTCCATCCTCAAATCTACCTCAAGTTGAAGATGATGAAGAAGAAGAGGCTCTACCACCTCTCCCTAAAGGATACTAGTTGGTAAGAGATCATCCAATGGACCAAGTCATTGGAGAGCCTTCAACGGGAGTGGTAACACGTTCTAAACTTAAGAATGTTTGTCAATATGTTGCTTTTGTATCTCAAGTAGAGCCTAAGAATATTAAGGAAGCAATAGAAGATGAGTTTTGGGTACTAGCTCTGCAAGAAGAACTCAACCAATTTGCTAGAAATGATGTATGAGACTTAGTGCCTAGACCTAGTGATCAAACTATAATTGAACCAAATGGGTATTTAGGAATAAGCTAGATGAAGAAGGGTTAGTTATTAGAAACAAAGCTAGGGTTAGTGGCACAAGGGTACAACCAACAAGAAGAAATAGACTATAATGAAACATATGCTCCCGTAGCTAGATTAGAAGCAATTAGAATGCTTTTAGCATATGCTAGCTTTAAGGGTTTTAAACTTTTTCAAATTGATGTAAAAAGTGCATTTTTAAATGGTTTTTTTAATGAAGAAGTTTATGTTGAGCAACCCTCCGGATTTGAATGTTTTGAGTTTCCAAACCATGTTTCCAAACTTAAAATAGCATTATATGGTTTAAAACAAGCCCATAGGGCTTGGTATGAAAGACTTTCAATTTTTCTAATTGAACAAGGTTTTGATGTAGGAAAAGCCGATGTTTCACTTTTCATTAAGCACCATGAAAATGACATGTTATTAGTTCAAATCTATGTTGATGACATAACTTTTGGTGCTACTAATGAAATACTTTGTAAGTGGTTTGCTAAATGTATGCAAGATGAGTTTGAGATGAGCATGATGGGAGAGCTCTCCTTCATACTTGATCTCCAAATCAAGCAAACCAACAAAGGGATCTTCATCAATCAAGCCAAGTACACAAAGGAGCTCATCAAAAGGTTTGGGATGAATGAAGACAAGATAGCTTCTACACCTATGAGCGCATCCATCAAGCTTGACATAGATGAAGAGGGCATTAAAATGGACGAAAAATGATATCGAGGTATGATCGGTAGCCTTCTTTATTTAACCGCAAGTAGACCCGATATCATGTTTAGTGTTTGTGTATGTGCTAGGTTTCAATCTTGCCCTAAGATGTCCCATTTAAGTGCGGTAAAACGCATATTGAGATATTTAAAGGGCACAGTTGACTTATGATTATGGTATCCATGTCATGCATCAATTGATTTAATCAGTTTTTCGGACGCTGATTTTGCCGGATGTAAGGTAGATAGAAAAAGCACTAGTGGGTGTTGTCAATTCTTAGGAGCGAGTCTTATTTCTTGGTTCTCAAAGAAACAAAACTCGGTTGCGCTTTCAACTACCAAAGCGGAATACATCGCCGCGGCTAGGGAGAGCATAGGTCAAGTTATAAGTAATTGAACATGCACATTGATAGGGGGAGCATAGGTTGAGTTATAAGTAGTTGGATGCATATGCTATGTTAGATAGTTGAATGCATATGCTATGTTACATATCTTGCATACCCTAACTCTTGAATGCCTTAACTCAAACTCACAAATACTTATGCTTTCTTAAAAATTCCATGTTATGTTTGTCATCGTCAAAAAGGGGGAGATTGTTGGCTTAAGGGTCTCTCTTAAGCCTCGATCTTTATTTTGATGATAACAAACATGTATTTAATTCAAGTGTGAAGTTTTGAGTTCAGGTTGAGATTGCGATAAGCATGCCAAATCCGTTCAAACGAGATGAATGAAAAGATCGTCAAAGAAACGGAAGAAGAAATCGTTGAAGAAAGGCTCGGGCCTAGATCAAGTAGCATTAATGTAATATATCCCTAGGATAGTTTATCCCATGCCAAAATTGTAAAGTTATCGAAGTTAAAACTTGGAAACAAAAACCCATATAAAAGGCATGTAAACATACAAGGAGAAGTCAGCCTCAACCTGAGTTCGGTGGACCGGTCGGTCGACCGAACAAGGCAGTCTCTGCCGAAGCAGCCTTTTCAGTCGATCGGTCGGTCGACCGAGTGAAGCAAAAAATGGGCAGTAGCCATTCGGTCGACACTTCTTAATCTTATCAAGTACCCCGTAAAAGCGGGAAAGCAAAAGCTGCCACCCAACACCAATATGAGCAAGAAATGTAACTTCCATGACACATATGGACACACCACCGAGGACTGTCTGGTACTCGAAGACCAACTTGAGGATTTGGTTCATGTAGGACACCTAGATAGGTATATCCATTACCAATGAAAACGAGGTCGGAGCAGGAGCCGTGACCCTCAACGACGGAGCCGAACACCTCTGAACCCCCACTCAGGTCAAAGGGAGAAAAACTGAGCTGATCGCTCAGGAAATGAACTCTAAGGAGTTATTGATTACACCACCGGTGAATTCGCAGGATCTGGCGAATCGAGGTCGACCAGAAAGTGATCCCTCCGGGCAATAATGGTGGTTGACAACACTACTCGGCCATGTCAGCCCATCTCGTTCCATGAATCCGATTTCCAAGGAACTAACCAAAACCTACACGACACAGTCATAATCTTTGTGATTGCAGGAAACTTTATTGTCAAAAAGGTCCTAGTCGTCCAAGGCAGCTCTGTCGACATCCTTTTCTACTCCACCTTCAAGAAAATGCAACTAACCGAAGCCTCACTCACCCCTGTAATGGAGACTTGGTAGGCTTCTTAGGGTGAAGGGTTGACGTTTGAGGGGCCATATGGCTAAGGACGACATTCAACTCTCGGCCAAAGACAAAGATGATTGATGTGCAGTACCTAGTCAACAACATCCCTAGCCCATATCATATGATCCTAGGTCGGCCTTCCATGAACAATCTAGGAGCCATTGTATCTACTCCCCACCTAGCAATAAAATTTTTCATTTCATAAACGAAAGTAGGCGTGCTCCATGCCGACCAAAAAGAAGCTCGCCGGTGTTGCAATGAGTGTCTTATGCCAAGGACGACCAAACTAAAGTAAGAGCCTAATGGCCCACAAGCACCTTCCACAGTCGTAGGCAAACAACTGACAAGAATTTGCGAGCAAGACCGAGGTCGAGATATGCGAAAACAACACCGACTCAATGCTTGAAAGACGACTCAAGTCGTGCTCAAACCGCCTCAACAGGCACAAATAAAGCTCAGACAAAGCACTTTCCTGTACACAATTTCCTTTATTATTCAATAAACTTGCATTTCTCGCATCTTTCTTTGTGTATGCCTAGGAATTCTACGACCATCACGCCGCTTTAGAGAATACTCCATCCTTCGGAACTTACTCGACTCCTCGTGCGCGGTCCTGCCTTACGCTCCTCGGCGAGCTCGACTTAAACCCCCGAGAGCAGTCCTCAACCCCTTGAGCCACTACTTCCGGCCTTAGAGTCCTTACTCGACTCCTCGCACGCGGTCCTACCTTACGCTCCTCGGTGAGCTCGGTTTGAACCCCCGAGAGCAATCCTCGACCCCTAGAGCCACTACTTCTGGCCTCAACGCCCTTACACGATCAGGACTCAATTTTCACCAGCCTGGCTCGATGGCTATCATGCCACTACTTTCGACCTCAGATCCTATACACGACCAGGACTCGATTTTAACCAGCATGGCATGTTGGCTATCACGTCGTTACTTCTGGCCTCAGAGCCATTACTCAATTCCTTGCGTGCGGTCCTACCATACGCTCCCCGGCGAGCTTGGCATGAACCCCAAAGAGCAGTCGTAGGCCCCCAGAGCCACTAATTCTAGCCTCAGCACCCTTACACGATAAGGACTCGATTTTCACTAGCCTGGCTCGTTGGCTATCACACCATTACTTCCGGCCTCATAGCCCTTACTCGACTCCTCGTGCGCGGTCCTAACTTACACTCCTCGGCGAGCTCGGCTTGAACCCCCGAGAGCAGTCCTAGGCCCCCAAAGTCGGTACTTCCGACCTCAATGCCTTTATAAGACCAGGACTCAGTTTTCACCAGCCTGGATCATTGGCTATCACACCATTACTTCCAGCCTCAAAGACCTTACTCGACTCCTCGCGCGCAGTCCTGCCTTACGCTCCTCGACGAGCTCGACTTGAACCCCCCGAGAGCAGTCCTCGGCACCCAGAGCTGCTAGTTCCAACCTCAGCGCCCTTACACGACCACCACTCGATTTTCACCATCCTGGCTCGTTGGCTATCACGCCACTACTTCTAGCCTTAGCACCCTTACACGACCAGGACTCAGTCTTCACCAGCCTGGCTCGTTGGCTATCACGCCACTACTTTCGACCTCAGAGACCCTACTCGACTCCTCGCATGAGATCGTGCCTTATGCTCCTCGGTGAGCTCGACTTGAACACCCAAGAGCAGTCCTTGGTTCCCAAAGCCGCTACTCCCGGCCTTGGAGCCTTTACTCGACTACTCGCGCACGGTGCTGCCTTACACTCCTAAGCGAGCCCAACTTGAACCCCTAAGTGCAGTCCTCATCCCCAGAGCCAATACTTTCGTCCTCAACAACCTTACACGACCAGGATTCAATTTTCACCTGCTTGGCTCGTTGGCTATTACGTCATTACTTTCGGCCTCTGAGCCCTTACACAACTCCTCACATGTGGTCCTGCCTTACGCTCCTCGACGAGCTCGTCTTGAACCCCCGAGCGTAGTTTTTAGCCCTAGAGCCATTACTTTTGACTTTACCATCATTACACAAAACCACTTTTGAATCAAGCCTAGCTCGACGCTGGATCCTGGCGTTACTGCATAAAACTCTGAAACAACTTCGGAGCTGTTATAGTATCAAACAAAGATTCCTCCTTTAAAGGGAGCTAAGCATTACGAATAGTAGAAATTAGGCTACCAAGTCAGCATAAATATATTTCAAAATGAAGAACTCACATTTTGAAGGCGTAAAGTAGACCCACAAAGGGCCAATAGTTAAAATGCCCCGAAAGGCAATAATCCTTTAATGGCAGCCAAGATAACCCACATACGGGCAGTTCAATATCATGAGGTTACTCGGCCCTAGTCGACGTAATGGAAACCCTCTCCTCCGAAATACCACTGTCTGGCAGACGCTGTCCAAGAATTGCTGAAGGTGACCTTTCACTAGGACGATTAGGAGTTTCCTCCTCGATCTCCGAAACCACAAGAACACTGCCTTTCACCTCCGTGGAAGGATCAACGCTCGAGAAGTCAACACCGGGAGGAAAAAGTCGAGCCTACTCGATCGCCTTATAAAAACCTTCATCGTACACCTCATAGGTAGCATCATTGAAGCGACTCACTTGGGTCTCGAGGCCTTGAGCCATGGATCTCCATTTGTCCGCGTCAGCTTTAGCCAAGTCAACCTCAACATGCAAACATGCATTGACAGACTCGACGTCGACCTACAACAAGCAAACTCAGCTTGCAAATATGACTTCTCCGCTATGGCCATGGCCAAGTCTTGATAAAGCTTAACCAGCTCCATCTTGGCGGTTGTAGAATGGCTTTCCACCTCCTTTAATCAAGCGTTCAGATGATCAATCTCATCGGCCTTGAATTCCAAAGCCCTCTTCAGTGGCTCAACCTCACGAGAGTAAGCCTCCGACACCCACAACAAAAAATTCCTTAGTCCCCCGGTCAGGCCGGAAAAATGGGACTAAAAAAATTCCCATGGATCCGCTCCCTCAGGAAACACCACCTGAGTAGCAAGGTGAACATTCTTCCCACTTTCAGAAATTGCAGTCGGTTGCAGAGGTACCAACGGGCTATCTTTCGTCACCTCCATAGGCGTGGTAGTAACACCTCCCATCAAAGGCGCAACCATTTGAGAGCTTGGGCCCTCGTCAGCACTCCTAATCCTTTTTTGTTGTCTCAAGGGAGATCTAGGAGGACTAGGAGAATCTGAGGGCATAAACCGCCCAATCGCTTCTGGAGCAATTGAAGACCTCGAAGTCCGAGACTTCAATTCATGGATTTTTGCAAATTTTCTGCCAAGGGGTTCCACTCCTTGTTGCTCGAAGAATCCCCCTTATTCCTTGCCCATTGAGTACGAGCACTTGGGGCCTTCAACAACGAAGACATTCTTCCTATATAAGCCAAGATAAGGCAATGAGTACTTTTTCAAATGAAGGAAAAGCACTGAACACTCCACACTACAAACCTACTTATATATTCCAAAACCAAAGACTGGTCATGACTCCTATCAAATATCTCCTGTGGAGCGAGAGGAACAGAAGGACAATTATGTGATAAAAAGGCAACTAGAACTTCGTCCTCAAGAGGAGCACTTCCTTCCTCAAAATCTTGAATGGAGCGAGGCTCCGACCTCGCAGATAGGGGAAACGTCTCTGTGCAGAAAGGTGACTCCAGAAAGAAGGGCCATGTTCCCTCTCGCGACCTAACCCTAAGGTAGTAGGTCTTGAAGCCCATATACGAACTCTTGAATAAAGCAAAGAGTTTCCTTCCGGGGACGGCATTGAAAGATACCCATAGTCCTTTTTGTGCTCCTTTTGCTTGAAAAAGAGAAAGAGCACATGGATGCTTGGCTTGATTCTGAGACACTCCATCACAATCTCAAAACACCGAACAAATGCCCAACTATTCAAGTGCAACTGAGTGCAAGCAACATTAACCAGATTCAAAACATCGTGCTTGAAGTCGATAAAAGGAAGACGATGAAAGAAATAGTGCCCTTGAGCCAATCACATGTCAATGTGTAAGGAACTATTTTTTGGATAATGAATAAATGAGGCAACTTTTCATCATATGTGTCCCTGCAAGTGTCAACTCGAGAATCTCCGGCTAGAGTAGATATGAATGTCGGAACAGGGTTTCTGACATGTCATTATTGAGACGACAACTTGGCAGGCGGAATGCATATGAATTGGTATTAGGGTTTGACACTTCTTTCGGACCCTAGCTGACTTCAATACATTGTAAACGAAGGATTTAGTTGCACGATAACTAATCACTGAAGGGTGTTCGATCCATGTAGATTGAACCTCACACTATCTGTTAGTCATGACACGTTGCTAGATGTCAATCTTGACTTGTGAGTGGAGTCCTTCATGACCGCACTAAAGGGATTTAGTGGAGGCTCGTGAGATTCAAATAGAAGTCGTTCTATCAGATCCGACTCTCTGTTATGCACAACTCAATATAGGCTTAGTGTGGGGTCCAATGGGTCACACACAACATGCTAACCTCGTAATAGGCTTCATGAGATAGAGCTCGCATGCGGCATTATATGTCTGCTAGCATGGACATATTGCAACTCGATCACGGATCTTGTTTACGGACATAATGGTAGAGGTCTTTTCCTATAGGAACGAATACACCGGGAAGGAGTTCCTCGATAACCCTACTTTGTAGGGTAGCCCCTATTTTGTAGGGTAACCCTAAAGTCGTAGGGTTTGCCACACAATATTATTTTAAAGGGTTGATTAAACTTAATTATGAATTAAGTAATTAATTTACCATTAGACGGGGATTATGTTTAATTAAGAATTAAACATAATTAGTTTGATTTTGAATCAAAATTGCATGGATGGAAAAAACTTGATTTTCCCATCTGCCTACACCTATTAATTAGGAATTGATTTATTTAGATAAATCATAAATTAATAAAAAATTAATTAATTTAGATAAATCATTCATTAATAGATATTTGATTTATTTGGATAAATCATGGTTCTATTGATTAATAGGAATTTGATTTATCTCTTCCCTATTTTTAGGTGATTGGCTTTTGTATATAAATATAATTCCTATTAATAGGCATTTAATTTATGTAGATAAATTAATATTCTATTTAATTACTTTTTGATTTATTCTGAATAAATTATAAAACTATTAAATATTAAAATTAAAAAGGAGGCAAACCCCGAATTTTTGAAATTTCAAATTTGAACTCAAGTGGTCGGCTCCTCTTTTGCTCTCATGTGGCTGCACCCTTTAAAAGGGTCAAAGGGTGACCAAACTTAATAGGAAAGATAGAGAGAGAAAAAGATCTAGAGAGAAAAGAATGTGAATCTTGAGAGGAGTTCTTGTGTGGAAGAGTTCCAAGAACCCTAAGTTCTTCTCCTTTGTGGTTGGCCTCCTCCTTCTTCATCATCCCTGAGCTTTTGGAGAAGCCGAGTTAAAGGTCTTCTCTTCTTTGGTGTGCCGCAACCTTCATAATCTTGGAGGAGTATTCCAAGAGGACAACGAGGTATCTTCACCTCTTCTCTCTCGTTCCGGTATTTTCTCATCCCCTCTCCTTCCCTCTTTCGTGCCCGGTTCTTGGTGGAAGGGCAGCCTTGCCTTGGTGCATTTCGGGGTTGAGAAAGGTTCTCCGTTGAGCCACAATGAGCCCTAGTGTTTGCTGCTCCTTTTGTTGCTAGGTGCTTAGTGTGGACTTACATTGGAGGACATGCACGTGTGCGTCTCAAACGGGGATAGGAGCAGTCATACCATCTGCGGTTTGAGGTATATATTATCCTTCTTCTCCTATGTTGAATTCCTTAATATTGCTAAAGTAGATCGTTGTTTTTGGGATGATTTAAATTTTTTAAATTGCTATTTCTGCTGTATTTTCTATTCCCATCCCAACAGGGGTATCAGAGCCACCTTTAGCAATTTTTGGGAATTTTTATTGCACATTATTGCTGCGTTTACGAACAGTTCGCTCCCTAAACGTCATGCTGCCCAGTTTTTATTTTTGGGGGTTCTTGAGTCGTTCTCTTGGCTCCACGGTTCATGCAATGAATCGGGGTGGTAGCCTTCTGTCCAAACTTGTCTTGGACAGATTTCGAACTCAAGAACCCCATGGGTTCATGGTTGAACAGCCCCGAAAATGGAAATTTTCAGCATGTGTTGTTTGGACCGTTTTGGGTGGAAACGTAATCCTATTAGCATGTTTTCGGATTCTATTTATTTCCTCTCCTTTCCTTAACTGTTAAGATGCATGAAAGGATGATTATGGATGAGCCCTATGTGCATGTGACTGTGTGTAAAATGTGATTGTGTTGATTGCTTGTAAATTTATGAAATTTCAGCACTCTAACTTTTAAATAGGGCCTACGTACCCTTGCCTTCCTCTTGAGAATTCTGATTATAATTCACTTCTCCCTCTCCTTAAACCTTTGCCCAAGGGTTGTTTAGGGTCTTCCTCTTTTAGTTTTGTAAAATTAAAAGTTTAGGGGAAGATTCGCAACAAGCACGCTTGCTGCCCTATTTCGGTGTGCGCACAGAGAGGAGGTATTAGACGCCATGTGGATGACAGCTTGAACTGCAGGAAGGCACTAATGGAATCGGGAACCTACAACGTGGTTTTGGGCAGCACCTTGGCGAGATGGAGCTCACTAAAAAATCCTAGGATGATGGCCTTGGTTCACCCGGTGGCTCGGGTGGAACCCTTAGAACATGCATAATCATCCTTGTTTACTTTGTGCTTTTATTTATTGATTTTGCTTCAATTGTTGATAGCTTAGATAATTTTAATTGCATAAAGAATCCCTCCATTAATATTGAGTCCGAATGGCTAAGGTATCTAGAATACCGGTCATGTCTTCCATCATTACAGGGTACAAGTGTGTCTATTGTCACAACAGGGTTGTTGTGCAAACACAAGGCCTTTTGTGCTGATAGACACGTTGTATCTCATATGATATATATCCTTGTGTCTCTACTACTAGCTTTACCGTGACTTACCTTGTTGAGAAAACTCGTGGGTGGTTGTTTTCTCTCTGGGGTATACAAACGATGGGTCCGACTCAACTAGGGCTCCTTGGTTTGTTGTGCAAACACAGGACCATGGTTCCCTAGAGGCAAAACCTTGATGTAAGTCACATAGCGATGTGATTGGTAAAGAGTTACCTACCCATGGACCTATTAGGATTTGTCATGTTAAATGCGAGACCTAAGTAGGAGAAGTGGGTTTCCATCTTCCCCTAAGGAAGTCTACCAACGAGGGCTTCTCGCTTCCCAACAGGAAGGTTATTTGGTGTTAGTGTTGGTCTTTATGATATTGGCTATTTGGCAAAAGAACTCCAGGTTATTTCTCAAACAACTAGGGTGACTTCTGTTTATAATGAAGAGAGTCTCAACTAAGTGAGAACAGTTTCAACTGCTCAAGCAATCTATGAATTTCAGGATAAGGATGCAGTATAAAATGAGGACCTTTTGTTTCCTGCAGATATGATGACTTTTGGTCTTCATTATTAATGATGATTTTCTTTGATATCTTTCATATTTTTCAATCATCATTAATTATTTTATTGCCCGATTGACTTTTAGAGGTGAGGTCCTCTTTAATATTTTCGAGCGTTACTCATTTGATCTTTATGGTCTTTATGATTTATGTTCTGACTGTTTGTTTTGAACCGATGACTGTTGGTTGTTGAACTGATGGTTTTATTGAACAAATAGTTATGACAGCATTGATTCAGATCTGTCAGTTGTCTCATATAAATTTGGATGAAAAGATCTGATTTGTAACTCTCTCCATGTGCGAACAGTGTGTTGCTAGTTATCAAGAAGAATTGAGACTTCTGAGTGCAGGATAACAACAATATACTTTTCTTATCTTCAAGTGAAGATGGTTTTGGGTTGTTAACTCGCTACAACACAAGGACTATGTGGAGAACGAAACTCTGTGGCTGGGATGTCTTAGAGAGGCAAGTTGGTATGTACTTGTAATATCATATATATTTTTGTTATTTCTAATTCATTGTAGTACTTGTAGTCGGACTTAGGGTATGAAAACCTGAGGACTTATATTGTACTTATAGAGAGTGGATTGGGCATCTATCCGGTGAGTGCCCCGCAGATTAGGTGACAGGTTGTGTCACTAAACTGCATTAACAAACCTTTGTGTTTGCGTGTATTTTTGTTTTGGTTCTTACTTTGCTACTAATGATAGTTGCAACTTCCTATTCAAGTGTCCTTAACAGAAGTTCCCTTAGAGACCTATACTGTCATTTGGGAACCGCAAAAATTAGTGGGAGACATGATTAATTAAAAGACCTTAATAATCATGCATGTAGAATGGTAGCTTATGTAGGTCTTTCTTTTACTTGTAGCATTTCATCGTCACCATGTCATCTACACCGTTGTTACTGTCACGCCCCAACTCAGGGTCATGTGACCGGTCAGGTTATACGTGCCTATACCCCGTAGCCTAAACCATGCACATGCCAACTCAACAAATAATACAGCGGGGAGAAATAACAAGTTTTATTTTAATGAAAAGCGAACCAAAACAAAGTTTAATTCAAGTAGCTCAAATGAAACAAAAAGTGCAAAATAACATTTCAAGTTCAGCAGTTCAAAAGTTCAGATACAATAAATCGGAAATAAATGATATAAATGCCCTCGGGGCTACAACTCCAAATTAAGCTAATACAAGTGCATGACTACTACCAAAGGACTGGACTACGACCCTAACTAGGACTACTACAAGATCATGCGGCTCCCCTGCCCTCTAGCGGCGCCAAGTGCATTCGACCCACCTCACCGGTCAAGTTATGCAAAATAAAAATCAAACGACAATGGGTGAGTTCAAAGAACTCAGCGAGCGGTTATACCAACCCTCACAAATAAAATCACAAAGATAACATGAATAAAATCTATCTATATAGAAGGCAATGTCATGAAGGTGTGACTAGCTAACAGGCCAACAGGCCACACATGCCCCAAGGCATCTAACCCTCCAACGAAGTGCATCAGGCCGAAGCCCACCATGCCCGAAGGCAACATCACATATTAAAGAAGTGCATCGGGCCGAAGCCCACCATGCCCGAAGGCAATAGCACATACTAGGATAATCGGAAAAGACCCTCCGAACTTATCCTAGTATAAGGAACCTCGGGAGCAATCGAGAAAGGCCCACCGAACTTATCCCACGAGGCCAAGATCAGAACGATCAGGAAAGGCCCTCCGAACTTGTTCTGCAGGTTGGCAATTTGACGTCCAACCACCCAGGCATAGCCCGAAATACGGCTCCTAATTGAACCGCTCCGCCACTCTCAAGGATACGGCGCATCAAGCCCTAAGTCAGGATTCTCCTACGGTGTCCTAGGGGTGTCCTCATTATGAAGCGTCTTGACACTCCGAACCCGACCCCTATCCCTTAGACTCGTAATCTCATGAACCCGTGTGGTTTTATTTCATGCATACTTTATAAGTTGGTTCATAACAGATTATGCTCACCCTTAACCCAATTTTAATTATATAATTAAAATTTAGATCATCTCAACTGAGATTTTGTTTTAGGTTACAGTTCTGCCCAGAACTGCTGTGTCTAACCCAAATCTAGTCTCCAAATTGTTTTATGTTTCCAAACTATGTTTTCTGATCGAAACGATAGGTTACACAACTATATTCACATATATACACACATCACAACAAACAAATTAAAATCAGCACAGATTCATCATCTCAGCACACAATTCCAGCAACATGCAATTTCAGCATACTTATAGAATTAAATCCAAAAATTAACAAAAATTAACCCCTAAATTACCATTAGGACAGAATACTAATCTCATGAATTAATTCACAGAAATCATGCTTTTCATCAAGATTAACAAGAACCCACACACTTAAACGAAGAATCAAGCATTAAGATCAAGAACCCCTAATTAGTCATTAATTACCAAGATCTTAATCCTATCATTTGATTTCTACTCAAAATCACAGATTTAATTCTAAACAAGAAACTCATAATCAAGAATACCAAATTAGGAGAATAGATCAAGATTTCATATCAAAGGAAATAAGAAATCATTCGGGCTTTTCATCATACACCTTGAGGGCGACCCGGGTTTCCCCCTTGGCCGAGCACCCCTAGGGTTACCCTAGGGCTGCCGAGCCCCATAAGGGGAGATTAGGGTCTCCTCAAGCACAGTCTCAAGGAAACAAGGCAAGAACGCAAAGAACAATCAAGAAATGAAACACAATTAGCAAGCCGTCAAGAACGACCTCAAGAATCTGATTGAAATCCCAAAGAGAGAGGGTAAACCACTCACCTTAATTGGAAGAAGAACTAAGAAAGAAATCCTGGATGATAACCCTCAAATCTGGCTTCAAATGGCCGATTGCTTAACCCAAGAAAAGGCTCCAAGGGGTGGCGGCTCACTCCAAGCCGCCGGCTTGGAGAGAGGGAGAGAGAGGAGAAGGAGAGGGGCTAGCTCGATTGGCTCCTTTTGGCTCGACGCCAAAGGGAAGGAAGAGAGAGATGGGAGGAAGGGAAGGGCTAGCTAAGGCGGCAGCTTGTCTCAGAGGTGGCGGCTGCTTGTCTCAGAGGTGTCGGCGACCTGTCTTAGAGGTGCCGGCGACTCCAAGGGGAAGAGGGAAAGGGGGCTGGCGGCTAGCTCCCTTTCTCAATTCTCTAGGCGACTCCAAAATAGGAGCCACAAGCCATGAGGAGGGGGTTTTATACTTCCTCATCAACCCTAACCCCTTAAACACCTTAATCCAAAACCCGCATCCACCTTAAGCCAAAACCAAGCCCGCTAACTAGATAGACTTAATTAATTTAATTAAAATTATTCTAATAAATCACAAGCAATTAATTAAATACACCGACATGAACATAATTAACAATTATGCACACACAACATCAAATTAAATAATTTCAACTACCCAAGCCTAAAATTCGTAAATTCATAAATTCATGTCCTACTTACCCGAGCTCACAAGCTCGCTCCGGACCATGAGTCGACTCGGCTCGACCACGAACAAGTCCGCTAGGCTGGCAAATTGAAAATTATGAAAATGCCATTGAAAATTGAGCATTTTTAGTTATTTCTAAAAAAATATAGAAAAATCATTTTTAGATGATTCTTGAAACCACACTTTCATTGAAAATTTTAGTTTATTGTGTAAAAATTTCAAAAAATTTCATCAAGAATCTGATTTATAATGCAATTTTAAAGTTGGATTTCGGAAACACAAAGTATCACTTGAAATACTCATTTTTCTGATAGTTTGATTTTTCTTCAAAAACTTCAAATGAAAACTCATGTATACCATTTTGATTCTATTTCTAATATCATTCACACCATTGCTTGAGTAAAATCATTTCTAGGAATGATTTTGATAACTTGAATGATAGCTAGAAATATCCATTTTTTCATTGAAATCAATATAGGATGAAAAATGAACTTAGACAATTCATTTTGAGCTCAAACTTGACACACGCATCTTAAATGATCATTCAGCGATGTCTGAAAAGTTTGAAGCAAAATTGAAAACTTTTGAAAAGTACTTGAAATTTATGAAAATGCCCCTGGACTTTCAAGAATTTTATGAATTTATAGGAAACTGATTTTTGACTGATTCTTGAACCTGTAGATTCCTTGAAAAATATAGTTTTTCTATTTAAAGTTTCAAAAAATTTCGTCAAAAATATGATTTTGTATGGATTTAAAAGTTTGATTTTTGAAAACTTGAAGTATACTTTGACCTAAGTCGACAAAGTGACTTAGAAACCTCATTTTCAGCCCAAACTTGACTCGTATACTTAGATTCACTCATGTTAGATGTCCAAGTGCCTAAGCTATAGAAAACATGAGTAGATAGCAAAATTTAATACTTAGCATTTTCATGTTTTCAAGCCTACTTTGAATGAAATCATGCTAAGTTCATATTTTGATCAAATGACATTCTTTTCACTTCAAACTTGATATACATGTTTTACATGACCATATCTTGGTATTTTGAAGGTTTGAATGAAATCTGGAACTGTCATGAAAGATTCACTTATTTACGAAAATGCCATTAAAGTATCTTTATTCTCAAGTTGCTCATTTTTTCGATACTTTAAATATTCATTAGATTTTCAAATGAGACTTGAAGTATGATATTTTAAATTCACTTATGGTATTGTTCTACTCATTTGATGAGAAAAATCATTTCTAAAATGATTTTTTGACTATTTGATCGATACTTGAAAATATCGATGCTTAAGTTACTACATGATTCTTGGTTTTGGATTTTATTTATCATTTCACGATATCATGTATGACTTAGTCTCTTATTCGATATTTGGCTTTCATCCCTTTAGTTGAGACTTTTTTTATTTTGAATTTTTTTTTAGAGTTTCAACTTTGACTTTTGATTGACTTTTCTTGACCTTTTTGAGTGATGTCAAAAGGGGGAGAAAAATCTAGGTAAAAAGGGAAGAAAATATATGAAACCATGCATATAGATTGGGGGAGTTTATTTTCATAGATATGCATATTTATAGGGGGAGAAATCCCATGTTTGATATTCTTTGTGCTTAAATGATATATTTTCTTAAGGATGTTTGTCATCATCAAAAAGGGGGAGATTGTTGGCCTAAGGTTTTCTACCTTCGTCTTAATCTCAGTTTTGATGATAACAAACATGAAACTAATGTTTCATTGAGAAATCTTTCAGGTTCCAAGTCGGTTAGCGCTCGACGTCCCCGATCGGAAAAATCAGAGAAATCGACATGGACGCTCGTCGACGCTCGAGATTCTTCGGGAAATTAAAGTTTAGATCTGGGGTGTCTAGCTTATGTTGTAAGTCCTCTTGATAATGCATAAGAACCCAAAAACCAAGCCCGAACCCAAAACATGAAAACCCAAAAACCGCCCTGAAAACCGCTAAGCCTAGGGAGCTCCTTGGAGGGCTATATGACCTAGAGATTTTCTTGACATAAAAAATGGCGGTAATTGTTCCTTGGGTAAAAACAAGATAACGAGGTATTTTAAAAAAAAAATTGGAAGCCTTTAGCATTCCCATATTTGACCCGGGAGATTAGAAAATTTCCATTTTTCGGAAAGTTGTACTAGAGCCCAAAAACTAGATTTTGATTCTTAAGGATTTTGATTTTTTAGATATTTTTATTGAATCCAAATGGGGGCTAATCCTTATATAATATTTATATTTTAAAGTTAAGAAATGTTATATAAGAGGACTTAGCAAAGACGGAACCAAAAACGAGGAAACGAGCAGAAAAATCAAGCAAACAAGTAGTCTGCCCTGCCCAAGTTCGGTCGATCGACTGGTCGACCGACGACATTTTGGTTGATCGACCGGTTGATCGACCGGTTGATCGAACATTGCCCAGAATGGGCAGAACACTCCGATCTCTTGGTAGGTCGATCGATGATCGGCCGGACGAGCGACCGATGGGCTGTAACGGGCAAAAAATCTCCCGTTGAGAAGAGAGAGCTCTCTCTTCTCTTTATGGCTTATAAATAGGAAGCCTTGAGAGCCTTCCTTCATGATGTTGATCACCTCTAACCTCCTTGAGCCATCTCTTGATCAATTCTAAGCCTTCATTGAGCAAATCTTGTGAAAACCCTAGCTTGAACCTTTCATCTCCTTGATTAAGCCTTTACTTCATTGCTTCATCATCAAAGGCATCAAGATGAAGCTAGGAATCTTGTTGTGGAGCTAAGTAATTTATTTTTTGATTTGTTGCTCCATTTAGTGTTGTATTTTCTTGTTTATTTCATTGTAATCGAACTTGTGTAAACCTAGAGTGCTAGGTTGATTGAGTTGGTGGTTGCCTTGGTGTTAAGGCTTAAACCCATCATTGTAAACGTAGTTTACTAGGATTAGTTGAGTTGTCCTTAGGTTGAGGTGGGAGAGTGCTATCGATAGGAAGGCGGGATACTTCCGGTTGTGGAAGTGCCTTCAGTTTGAGAGCGGAGACTTTCCGATGTAAAGTCCTCGTTGTAAGGAAACTAATTAATAATTATTCTAGTTAAATTAGTTTGGAAATCCTAAGTGGGGTGTTTAGGTAGTGGAGTAGGCATTGGGGCCGAACCACTATAAATCATTGTGTTAGCATTGGTATTTTTGTGTGTGCTAAATTGCTTTATTATTGCTTCCGCATTTAGTTGATAAATTGCAACTTGCCTAAGTAATCAAGTAAACGATTAAAATTGGAATTAGATGAAAGATTTAGATAACACACTATTCAATGCATTATGCTCGCCTCTATGTCCGATGTGTTGCAGTGACGACATGAAAAGATGGATGTTAGGGCCATCCTCTCTCACCTCAAGGAGTTGTATGGTGAAGAGAGCCAAACTGCTAAGTTTGAGCTATCAAAACAATTCTTCTAGGTCAAGATGACGACAGGGACCCCTGTTGAAACCCATGTCCTCAAACTAATCGATTTGATCGAGAGGTTAGAGAAATTGGGCTTAAAAATTGATAAGGGGCGAAGTTAGGACGTAATACTCCACTCCCTCCCAGGGTCATTTTCACAGTTTATCATTAACTACCACATGAACAAGATAGATGCCTCGCTTCACAAGCTACTTAATATGCCAAAGACCGTTGAGTCCCACCTCACGAAGGACAAGGACAAAGTCTTGTTAGTTGGTAGTGCCCCTGAAAAGGTAAAGAAGCGCTCTGTTAAGAACAAAGCGAAAAATAAAACTGTGAAACCTAAGAAGGATATAAAGAAGAAAGGGAAGATGGCTCCTAAGGGCACCTATTTTCATTGTGGTAATGATGGCCTTTGGAAACACAACTGCAAGGAGTATATTGTAGAGGTAAAGCAGAAGAGGGCTTTTGAAGCCCCTCCACAGGTGCGTTTGTTATTGAAATAAATTTATCAATACAAAATTCTACTGTGTGGGTATTGGATACTAGTTGTGGTTCTCACATTTGCAATTCATTGCAGGGGTTGAGAATAAGTAGAATGCTGAATAAAGGCGACGACGATCTCCGGGTAGGCAATGACGCAAGAGTTGCAGCTTTAGCCATAGGAACCTATTGTTTGTGTCTGTCATCTAGCAAGACCATTAAATTGAACAATTGTTATTATGTTCCAGTTTTAATAAAGAACATTTTTTCTTTTCCTTTGTTGCTAGAACAAGGCTATGGAATGCCTTTAAAAGGTAGTTGTTGACGCATATATCATTTTAATGAATTGTATGGAACTGGACGCATTTTGAATGGTTTAATGGTCTTAGTTGTAGCTGATAATGTTTTTCATATTGAACAAATGCACAAGAGGAAAAGAGGTAATATGAAGCTCACCTATTTTTGGCACTTGAGACTAGGTCATTTTGATGAGAATGGGATCAACAGATTGTATAAAGACGGGTTGTTTGACCCATTCGATTTTGAATTGATGCCAACTTGTGAATCTTGTCTCAAAGGAAAAATGACCAAGTCCCCCTTCACTGGGCGTAGTGAGAGGGCTACTGAGTTGTCAGAGTTTGTCCACACAGATGTTTGTGGATCAATGACAACCCAAGCCAAAGGTGGATATTCCTACTTCATCATGTTCACAAATGATGTATCGAGGTATGGATATGTCTACCGGTTGAGACATAAGTCCGATGCTTCTGAAAAGTTCAAAGAGTATAGGGCTGAAGTTGAGAAATAAGTAGGGAAAATTATTAAAACCCTCCGATCAGATCGAGGTGGTGAGTACTTATCTCAAAGACAATGGGATTGTCTCCGAATGGTTTCCTCTTGGCACACCACAACATAATAGATTGTTTGAAAGGAGAAATCGCACATTGTTAGACATGATGCGGTCCATGCTTTACTTTATTGATCTCCAAATTTCTTTTTGGGGATATGCGCTTAGAACAACCATCTAACTTTTGAATAAGGCTCCCACAAAGCTTGTCTCTAGTACACCATATGAGATATAGAGTGGCAAGAAACTAAGTTTGAGGCATCTCAAGATATGGGGCTGCCCCACGTACGTTATATTAGAGTCAGATAAGCTTTATGCTAAATCAACCAGGTGCAGTTTTGTGGGATATCCTAAAGAGAGTTTAGGGTATTACTTCTACTCGCCAACTGAACAAAAGGTATTTGTTAGTAGGCATGCGTCTTTCTTAGAAAAAGATTTTATCGAGGAAAGTGGGAGCGGAAGTGCTTATCGCAACCACCCGTGGAAAGTCCACATGCAGAACCAATCGCGGAAACACTACCTCCCACCACTCTTCAAAGATCAGGGAGATTGCGTAGATAACCTGAAAGACTTTTCCCGACCATTAAGAATGACTAGGAATTCATTGATTCACAATCCTATGATCAAGCAATCAAGGATGTTGATTGCAAACAATGGCAGGAAGCAATGCAATCCGATATGGACTCCATGTTCACCAACCAAGTTTGGACTTTCGTTGTCTTACCCGAAAGAGTTACTCCTATAGGGTGTAACTGGATCTTTAAGAGAAAGATTGGAGCTGATGGCTAGGTGGAGACCTATAAGGCCAAGCTAGTAGGAAAAGGTTTCACTTAGAAGCAGGTGTTGACTATGATGAAACTTTTTCTCCTGTAGCCATGCTCAAGTCCATTAGGATATTGCTAGCCATTACTGCATACCATGATTACGAGATCTGGCAGATGGATGTCAAGACTGCATTCCTCAATGGTGAACTTGAGGAAGAGGTTTATATGACCTAGCCAGAGGGATTCGTATCCCCGGTAGGACTGGAGAAGGTATGCAAGTTGCAAAGGTCCATTTATGGACTCAAGCAAGCTCGAGGAGTTGGAACATCCACTTTGATGAGACAGTCAAAAAGTTTGGTTTTATCAAAAATATGGACGAACCGTATTGGGAATGATGTTCCTAAACTATAGTCAGTGAAAACATGGTTATCTATAAACTTATCCATGAAAGACTTGGGTGAAGCATCCTATGTACTTGGCATTAAGATCTATATGGATAGGTCTAGAAGGATGCTTGGTTTATCCTAGTCTCGGTATATTGATACCGTGCTATAAAGGTTTAGCATGGAAGGCATTAAAAGAGGTTAACTGCCTATGTGTCATAGCATCACTCTTTCCAAGAAGATGTCTCCTACGACACCTGAGGAGAGAAAAATGATGAGTGAGATCCCTTATGCTTCGGCAGTAGGATCCATCATGTATTCGATGTTTTGTACTCGGCCCAATGTCACTCATGCCCTAGGGGTAACTAGCAAATTTCAGGCGGATCCTAGAGAGAAATATTGGAAAGGCGTGAAGAACATTCTCAAGTACTTGAGAAGGACTAAAGATGTATATTTGGAGGGTCTGAATTCAAACTGGAAGGCTACACTGATTCTAGCTTCCAGTCAAACCCTGATGATAGTAAATCCATCTCGGGGTATGTTTTCACTCTAAATGATGGCGTAGTTTGCTAGAAATGTTCCAAGCAAGGTACATTGGCCAACCCGGTGACAGAAGCTGAGTACATCACTGCAAGTGAAGCTGCAAAAGGAAGGAGTGTGGATAAAGAAGTTTATCACTGAGCTGGGTGTTGTTCCTGATGTTGCCGGTCCTGTCCCTATTTATTGTTATAACATTGCAGCTATTGCTCAAGCAAAGAAACCTAGATCCCACCACAAACCAAAACACATTCTAAGGCGGTATCACTTGATCAGAGAGATCGTTGGAAGAGATGATATAAATGTCGAACGCGTCGACACGAAAGACAACATTGCATATCCTTTCACAAAGCCATTACCACAGCAGCAGTTCAATTTCCACTTAAATTGTATGGATATTAGATACTGTAATGATTGGCTACAAGTGCAAGTGGGAGATTGAAAGAAATAGTGCCCTTGAGCCAATCACTTGTCAATGTGTAGCGAACTATTTTTTGGATAATGAATAAATGAGGCAACTTTTCATCATATGTTGTATCTATGTTTTTGAATATTAGATTATGATGAACTCCATGAACTCGGGCAAATGATTCCAAGGCCATGATGAGATCATGCCAATGGGACTTGGAATCCAGATGCCCCTGTTCTAAATATTCCTAGTCATAGGATTACTGATTTGGGGATTGGTGATTCCGGGAAGACTAGTGCACTTGGTACATGCCCTATACGATAGGGGGTAGCTGATGTCACAGTTACCTATGAACTGTCATTAATGTACAAGTGCAGGTGCTCATTAAGGAATGAGTTCACTGAATGGACCTGCACGAGGAGCACTGAATGGACCTGAATGAGTTCACTGAGTGTCAATAGGATGTTCCTCGGGTTATAGTAGGTGCAAGCAATCCTTGGACATGAGGTTGACATGGTTACCTTGTGATTGACAACCCATCGCTTTGGTTTTATCCCGACATGGTCTTTAGAGCCATGTGCCGGATACTTCAGGGCATGGGGAAGCATTCATGGAGGTAGGTGTGCAACCAATATGGAATCAGTTACTCCTAGTGAGAGGAGATAATGTCATATGTGTCCTTGCAAGTGTCGACTCAAAAAACTTTAGCCAGAGTAGATATGAATTTTGAAAAAAGATTTTAGACATGTCATTATTGAGACGACAGCTCGGCAGGCGTAATGCATATAAATCGTATTAGGGTTTGACACTTCTTTTGTACCCTAGCCGACTTCGGGACATTGTAATCGAGGGATTTAGTTGCACGATAACTAATCACCGAAGGGCATTCGATCCCTGTAGATTGAACCTCACACTATCCGGGTAGTCATGACACGTTACTAGACATCAATCTTGACTTGTGAACGGAGTCTCTCACGACCGCACTAAAGGGGTGTAATGGAGGCTTGTGAGATTCGAACAGAAGTCGTTCTATCGGATCTGATTCTCCGTTATGTACAACTCACTGCTAATATATGAAGGCTCAGCTCAAGACTGAGATACTACATCAGGATCTCAAAACAACGGATAGCCGCCCAGTTATTGGGGTGCAATTGTAAAGGAGGTACATTCGCTTGATTCAATACCCCACACTCAAAGTCCATGAGAGGCAAACGAAGACCTAGTTGTTCAAACAGAATCCGATATATAAACACGGATCAAAACTCTCCGCGATGAAAAATCCTATCCGAGGAGGATCAAGGAAGATAGTTGAAGGAATCTTCATTGTCGCTGCGAGAGACCTTTACCCTATCCTTGAAAGCCTGAATGTTGTAAGTCGAATGGCCTACACTAGAGGGGGGCTGAATATTGTGTTTGGTAAAACTTTAGCCTAATTCTATTTTAATCATTTCCTTATTACTTAGGTTAATTCTAAATTCAAGACTAAATGCGAAAGCAAGTGAATATGTCAAGTAATCAAAATGCAAAGTAAGCAATGCAAACAATAAGATTTATAGTGGTTCAGCCCCCCAATGCCTACTCCACTACCCATGCACCCCCCTTAGGATTTCCAACTCTAGTTTACTCAATTAAAGTGTTTTCTTTACAATGATGACCTTTTCATCGGAGAATTTCTGCTCTCACACTGAAGGCACTTCTACACCCGGAAGTCTCCGTCTTTCTACCGAGAGCACTCTCCCACCTCAACCCTAAGGACACCACTGTTGGACGAAATGGCCAAACTAGAGAGGGGGTGAATAGTATGTTTACTAAATCTTATTGCGTAATTCCGATTTTAATCGTTTCATATATTGTTTAGGTAAATTGCAATTTTATGATTAAATGCGGAAGCAAGATAAACTAATTAAGCACAAACAAAAGATTACAATGCTAACACACAAATTTATAGTGGTTCGGCCCCAATGTCTACTCCACTACCTAAGAACCTTGCTCTAAATTAATGATGTTTCCCTTACACAGAGGACTTTGGCTTGAAGAGTCTCACTCTCGACCTAAGGCACTTCCACACCCGGAAGTCTCCTCCTTCTTACCGAGAGCACTCTTCCACCTCAACCTAAGGGACAACTCAACTAATCCTAGTAAACTACGTTTACAATGGTGGGTTTAAGCCTTAACACCAAGGCAACTACCAACTCAATCAAACCTAGCAACCTAGGTTTACACAGGTTTAGTTATAATGAAATAAACAATAAAATACACCAATAAATGGAGCAATAAATTAAATAATGAAGTACTTAGCTCCACACAAAGTTTTCTAGTTTCCTCTTGATGCCTTTGATGGTGAATCAGTGTAGTCAAGGCTCAATCAAAGGGATGAGATATCAAAGCTAGGGTTTTCATAGGATTAACTCAATGAAAGCTTAGAATTGATCAAAGGATGGCTCAAGGAGGTTAGCAGTGATCAAAAAGTTGTTTAAGGAAGGTTGGGTTTGGGTATTTATAACCCTGCAATGGAAACAACGCGACAACGGGCGGAAAACTAGCCGTTTCCGTCGTTCAATCGCATGTCGATCGATTGTCGGTCGACCGACCGATCGACCACCCATGACCGGGAGCGTCTTCTGTGAGTTATGCGTACTATTCGATCGACCGACGGGTCGACTGAATGAATCGTGAGATCAGCGATCCATAATCCGCTCGACTGATCGATTGATCAAAGCGCTTCTGCCAAGTCGCGTTTCTTGCAATCCTTAATCCCATCGACCAATCTGTCTACCGAAGACCCTACTGCCAATTTTTGGCTTTTGTCGGTCGATCGAGCGGTCTACCGAACCTGGGCTGAACAAGGCAGTCTGCTATTTTGCTTGGGTTTTTCTACTCGTTTTGGTTCCATCTTCTCTAAGTCTACTTATATAACATTAACTTTAAAACATAAATGTTATATAAGAATTACCCCCCATTTGGATTCAATAAAAATATCTAAAAAATCAAGATCCTTAAGAATCAAAATCTAGTTTTTGGGGTCTAATACAAATTTTCAGAAAACAGAAATTTTCTAACTTCTCGGGTCAAGTATGGGTAGGCTAAAGGCTTCCAAAAAATCCTTAAAAATACCTCATTATCTAGTTTCTACCCAAGGAACAATTACCACCATTTTTTATGTCAAGATAATGTCTAGGATATATAGCCCTCCAAGGAGCTCCCTAGGCTTAGTGAATTTAGGGCGGTCTCTAGGTTTTCATGATTTGGAATTCGGGAATGCTTTTTGGTTCTTATGCATCATAAAGAGTATTTACAATATAAACTAGATACCCTAAACCTATACTCTATCTTCCCGATGAATCCGAGTGTGTCGACCAACGTCCTTCGGATTTCCCGATTTCTTTGATATTTCCGATCGAGGACGTCGTGCGCTAACCGATATGGAACCTGAAAGAATTTCTCAATGAAACATTAGTTCCATGTTTGCTATCATCAAAACCAAGATTAAGACCAATGTTGAAAACCTTAAGCCAACAATCACAAGTAATCCTAGCAAACTAAGTTTACACTGGTGGATTTAAGCATCAACATCAAGGCAACCACCAAACTCAAGACCTACAACACTAGGTCACTCACAAACACAAATACAAGAAAATAAACAACAAAATACAAAAGTAAATGGAGCAAATGAACAATCAAAACAATACTTAGCTCCAACAACTGAATCCTAGTTCCTCTTGATGGCTTGTGAAAGGAATAGTGCCATTGAGCCAATCACATGTCGATGTGTTTGGAGACTATTCAAGGGTAATCAACTTAATGAGGCATCTTTTCATCATATGCTGCATCTTTATTTATAAAGATTATGATGAACCCTAAGAAATCGGGCAAATGATTCTAAGGCCATGATGAGATCATACCAGTGAGACTTGGAATCCAGACGCCCATGTTCTAAATGTTCCTAGTTATACGATAAGGGGTAGCTGATCTCACAGTTACCTATGAGTCGTCATTAATATACAAGTGCAGGTGCGCATTAGTGAATGAGTTCACTGAATGGACCTACATGAGGAACACAGAATGGAATCCTTACATGAGTATCAATAGGATGTTCCTCGGGTGATAGTAGGTGCAAGTAGTCCTTGGCTGAGGTTGTCATGGTTACCTTGTGCGTGACGACCTATTGCTTTGGTTCTATCCTTACGTGGCCCTCAACATCATGTGCCAGGTATTACTGGGCATGAGGAAGCATTCATGGAGGTAGGTGAGCAACCAACATGGAATCGGTTGCTCCTAGTAAGAGGAGATAATGTCCTATGTGTCCCTACAAGTGTCGACTCGGGAATCTCTGGCTAGAGTAGAAATGAAAGTTAGGAAGATATTTCTGATGTTTCATTATTGAGATGACGTCTTGGCGGGTGGAATACATATGAACCGGTATTCAGGTTTGATTCTTCTTCCGTACCCTAGCCAAGTCCGGGACATTGTATCTGAGGGATTTAGTTGCACGGTAACTAATCACCGAAGGACGTTCAATCCTTTTAGATTTAACCTCACACTATCCGGGTAGTCATGACATGTTGCTAGACATCAATCTTGACTTGTGAGTGGAGTCCCTCACGACCACACAATAGAGGTTTAGTGGAAGCTCATAAGATTCGAATAAAAGTCATTCTATCGGATCCGACCCTCCGTTATGCACAGCTCACTACTGGCTTAGTATGGGGCCCAATGGCTCTCACACAATAGGCTGACCTTGTAACGGGATTTATGAGATAGAGTCCGAATGCGGCATTATATGTCATCCCTAAATTATAGGGATTGGCATAATAGGAATGTGTTTCCTATAGGAATGAATGCGCGAGGAAGGAGTTTCTCGGTAACCCTAATTTGTAGGGCATCCCTAAATTGTAGGGATTGGCACATGATAACATTTTATGTAGTTGATTAAATTTAATTATGAATTAAATATTTAATTAACTAGTTGACTGGGAATATATTTAATTATGAATTAAATGTAATTTGATTTTGAATCAAATATACATGGTGGGAAAATTAGTTTTGAACCATGAGCGTAATCGATTAATTAGAAATTAATTTATTTGGATAAATTCTAATTAATAGGAATTTGATTTTTGGAGATAAATCATAAAATTAATAGATATACTCTAGAACAAGCGGCCTTAGAGGAGGCTACGCTAAACAGCATAATGAAAGGTACACTTTACCATCAGCTCAAGTTAATACAGGCACTATTTTGGTCCTACCAGAACAATTAGGACAATATAGCGATGTTATTTCACGTTGGGAATCCATTACGCTAAACTTGGTAAATGAGCGTAATTGGACAGATAATAAGTCAAAAATGTGTTTTATTGAGAATCTACTTGGGGAAACTGAGAAGAAGGTATGGATTCAGTGGAGGATGGCCTATCCCACTGAATACGACGAACTGACCAACATTGCAGACGATCCTCAGAATGTACTCTCTCAAATCCGAAGAATGTTGTTGCTAGAAGATCCTACCACAGGCTCCACTGAGGAACAGAACAGAGCCTATGAAGACCTTGAAAGGTTATCATGCTCTAACATAAAGGATTTATTTGAATATTTGAATGATTTCAAAATTCTGGCAGCCAGGTCCGGACGCATGTATGTATCGTCTGATTTATCTGAAAAGTTATTCAGAAAAATGCCCCCCCTGATTGGCAAAGAAATTGAAGCAGCGTTCAAGACAAAACATCCGGGAAATACGGTTGGTGTAATTCCTAGAATTCATTTTATATGATTTGTGAGGATAAATAATAATTTTATTAATAAATATGAAATTAAATTATTTAGATAAACCACTTTCCTACCTTTAAGGGAATTGGTTTGTTTAGATAATTATCATTCTTATTTGTAGGCTCTTAATTTATGGAGATAATTTATGAAGCCATTAAAATATGAATTATATTTGGAGATAAACCCCGAAATTTTGAATTCCGGGGAGAGAGTTTTTAGGGGGGGCGGGCCTACCTCTCTATAAATAGTAGCCGAGCACCCCATGGAGTGGGTTGGTGAATTAGTTCTTCCTCCTCTCCATTGGTGGCCGGCCATCTTCTTCCTCCTTCCTCGGGCTTTTGGTGAAACCAAATTGAAGGTATCTTCTACTTGGGTGTGCCGCCTACTTCATCTTCTTGGAGGATTCCAAGAAGGACAACGAGGTATTCTTTTGTCTACTCTCTCGTTCCGTTGTTTTCTCATCCCCTCATCCTCCCTTTTTGGTTCTCGGTTCTTGGTGGAAGAGCCGGCCTTGCCTAGGAGGATTTCGGGATTGAGAAAGCTTCTCCGTTGAGCCACAACGAGCCCCGCTGTTCGCTACCCCTATTGTTGCGATGTGCTTGGTGTGGACTATCGTTGGAGGACGTCCACGTGTGCATCTCAAGACAGGGATAGGATCAGCCATATCCAACCACGGTATAAGGTATACCTTTCCCCTTCTCTCGTAGATTGAATTCCTTAATTGTTGCTAAAGTGATCGCTATTTTGGGATGTTTCGAATTTTTAAATTGCTATTTCCGCTGTGTTTCTTATTCCCATCCCAACAGCGGTATCAGAGCTGGCATTAGCAAAATTTTGGAATTTTTATTTCACATTTTGATCACATTTACGAACCATTCTGTTAGGGACTTTTCGATGCGCCCAATCAACGATGAATCGTGATGGAATGTTCCCTGTATATTTGTAAATATGTTTTTGAGTCTATGTAATTTTTCCTTTTATTCTAGTTCGTACATGTAAAATCCTTTGTGCGATCTCTGAGGGCCCACGGTACGAGTTGGATGCATTTCGAGGCCATTCGGCGCTTGGTGCGTGCGCGATGGCTAAGCGGAGCAATTTTCCTACATTCGTTATGGCCACGGCCATGGAAAATCACCATCTCGCATGGCCATGATTTTTTCATGCTCCTCATGCTTTTGAGAACCTTGGGGGTGACACTTGGGGGTTAGGGGTGTCTTGTATAATGTAGGAGAGTGTTGGCAAACAAAGCAGTTGCCTTGGGTAGAGACGCACGATCGGCCCATATGGGCGTGCGACCAGTCGATCTTCGCCTAAGACAATTGTGGAGCTCATCCTATACCCGGTTTTATGTTTTCTAGCATCCATAGTCCTGTAATTGTTGTTTTACTTTACCCCTTTAATATCATTCGACCAACATGATCTTTTGGGGGCGCGGATATGGAACGCGAGGTTGGCACGTGGACCAACACATGCCCCGCGATGTTAAGTTGGGAAGCCCAATTCTGGACAGATTCGATATGATAGGCTTATCTCTTGCACGGGATGCAAGGGTGCCGCACGGGTTCTTCCGCACAAAATAATTGGCCCATGACAGTTCGCTTCCTAAACATCATGCTGTCCAGTTTTGGTTTTCAGGGCTTTTTGAGTTGTTCTCTTGGCTCCACGGTTCATATGATGAATCGAGGTGGAAGCCTACTATCCATATTGATTTTAGACAGAATTTAAACTAAAAAATCCCGTGGGTTCAAGGTTGAACAGCCTCGAGAACCGAAAAACTTGAACATGTGTTGTTTGAACCGTTTTGGGTTGAAACATGATCGGATTTGTGTGATTTCGGATTCTATTTTTTCCTTTCTTTTTCATATATGATGTGTAATGATGATTATGGATGAGCCCGATGTGCATGTGAATGTATGTAAAATGTGGTTGTGATGATTGCTTGTAAATTTATGAAATTTCAGCTTTGCAATTTTTAAGTATGGCCTGCATACCCCTACCTTCCTCTTGAGAATTCTGATTATAATTCACTTCTCCCTCTCCTTAAACCTATCCCCAAGGGTTGTTTGGGGTCTTCTTCTTTTAGTTTTGTAAAATTAGAAGTTTAGGGGCAGATTCACGACGAGCACGCTTGCTGCCCCGTTTTGGTGTGCGCGCGGAGAGGAGGTGTTCGGTGGCATGTTGATGATGGCTTGAACCCCGGGAAGGCACTGATGGAACTAGCAACCTACAAGGTGGTTTTGGGCAGCACCTTGGCGAGACAGAGCTCCCTAAAAACCCTAGGATGATGTCCTTGTTCCCCCGATGGCTCGGGTGGAACCCTTAGAACATCCATAATCATCCTTTTTTACTTTATGCTTTTATTTATTGCTCTTGCTTCAATTGTTGATTGCTTAGATAAATTATAATTGCATGAGGAAACCCTCCAATAATATTGAGTCCGAATGGCTAAGATGTTAAGAATATCGGTCACGCCTTCCATCGTTATGAGGGACAAGTGTGTCTATTGTCACAACGGATTTGTTGTGCACACACAAGGCCTTTTGTGCTGATAGACATGTTGCACCTCATAAGGCACATATCCGACTTGTGTCTCTGCTACCAGCTTGAACGTGACATACCTTGTTGAGCTACACTCAAGGGTGGTTGTTTTCTCGCTAGGGCATATGAACGATGGGTCCGACTCAACTAGGGCTCGGTTTGTTGTGCACACACAAGGCCTTGGTTGCCCTAGAGGCAAAAACTTATGGAAGTCACATAGTGATGTGATTGCTAAAGAGTTACCTACCCATGGACCTATTAGGGTTTATCGTGTTACATGCGAGACCTGAGTAGGAGAAGTGGTGTTCCATTATCCCCCTAAAGAAGTCTACCAACAAGGGCTTTCTGCTTCCAAACTGGAGGGTATTATGGAACCGCGAAAATTAGTGGGAGACATGTTTAATTAAAAGACCTCAATAAACATGCATGTAGAATATCTGCTTATTCATGTCTTTATTTCTTTGTAGCATATCATGTCACCTTTACCGTCGGGGATAAAATTGCGTCGATTGGATGTGAAATTTGAGGATCATCCTCATTTATGAGAATTTGTCTCACATTCTTGATTATCCGAGACCGAAGCCACCCCTCGGGGAAGGGGATTACACCGAGGAAGAGAGGACGACTTATGAGAAGCTGCAAGAAATTTGGTGTGAAGATAGCACCACTGTTCAATGCATAGTGTTGGCATCCATGTCCGATAAGTTGCGAAAGCAACATGAACATTTCGATATCGAAGCTATCCTCGATCACCTCAAGTTGTTGAATGGTGAGCATATGAGGACAACTAGGTACAAGCTATCTAAACAACTCTTTCATGCCAAAATGGAGGATAACACTTTTGTTGAGACCCATGTCCTCAAACTAATCAATTTGATTGAGGAGTTAGAGAGGTTGGGGTTCTCCATGGACAGGGAACTAAGTCAAGACTTAGTACTCAAATCCCTCTCGGATTCATTTTCACAGTTTGTTGATAACTTCCATATAAACAAGCAGGACGTCTTGCTTTCCGAGCTCCTTAATATCCTGAAGACTATGAGTCCCACCTTATGAAGGGTAAAGACACAGTCTTATTAGTGGGAGATGCCTTTGAGGCAAAGTTATACTCTGTTAAGAACAAAGTGAAAAGCAGAACTGTGAAACCCATGAGAAATATCAAGAAGAAAGGGAAAGTCGTTCCCAATAGCACCTGCTACCATTGAGGTAAAAATGGCCACTGGAAGCACAACTGCAAGGAGTATTTTGCAGAGTTAAAACTGAAGATGGTTCTTGAAACTACCGCTTTAGGTGTGTACGTTATAGAAAATACTTCATCATTAAACTCTACTTTATGGTATTTGATACCGGGTATTTGATATCAATCATCATCTGCAGGATGTTGCAGGAGTAGAAGAAAAGTAGGAGACTTGACAAAAGGCAACTACGACCTTCGGGAAGGCGATAGGCGCAAGAGTTGCAACCTTAGTTGTAGGAACCTATCGTATAGGTCTTCTTTTGAACAAGACAATTGTAATTGATTTGCTCCAGTGTTAATAAAAGAACGTCATTTTTCCTTTGTTATCTAAACAAGTTTGTGAAAAGTTCTTTCAAAGGCAATAGTTGGCACATGAACCATTTTGATGAGTTACATGC
Organism: Canna indica; assembly: GCA_034359265.1. Lineage (NCBI taxonomy): Eukaryota > Viridiplantae > Streptophyta > Magnoliopsida > Zingiberales > Cannaceae > Canna > Canna indica. Next base: position 52,421,711 of record CP136895.1, on the reverse strand, counting down.
GACTGGACCAATTTTAATTGCTTAAATGGTTTTTTAAAGTTAATGATAAATATTTTTGCTATGAACGCACAAAGAGATAAAATTAACCTCACATACTTCATGGCTTTATGAATCGCAGTCAGAACTTGAGAAGTGTGTCTCAAGAAGATTCTGATAGAGTCTCTGTTCACCAAACCCGACGAAAGGCTCATTGAGTTGATTAGTGTTGGCCAACATAGGTGTGTGCAGGCCGATGACAACTCAAGCCAAAAAGAATAGTCCTACAATATGCTTAGGCACGGGTACGTCCACCTGTTTGGGCACAAACTTGATACCTTTGAATTGTTTAAGGAGTATGAAGGTGAAGTTAAAGAAACGTATTGGAAAAGGTATTATAGGCCTTCAATTGGATCGAGGCAGACAATAGTTATCCACTAGGTTTGTGAATTATCTCGAAAGACAATAAGATTGTCTCTGTATGGACCCTTCCTGACACAATGGTGTGTTTAAAAGAAGGAATCATGCCCTATTGGATATGATGTAATCCATACTTAGCTTCCAATCTCTTTTCAAGGGATAAGCTATTGTAGCGGCCATAAGTTCGTATGTCTCTGATACACCATATAAGATATGGAATGACAAGAAACCAAGCCTGAGACCTCTCTTGATTTGAGGTTGCCTAGTTATGACAAACTTGACCAGGTGCAAATGTTGACGCATACCCTTAAAAGTATTTTGGGTATCAAGTTCTCCCAACTGAACAAAAAGAGTTTTGTCACCATTTTTTGAGAAAAAGGAGTTTTTCGAGGAAAGTGAGAGTGGAAGATATGTCGAACTTGGTGAAGTTCAACAACTACAAATAAAATCGCAACAACTAGTGGAAAGTCCACAAGTTAAACCAATCGATGTAATTATTACTTCCCATCACTCTTCTATAAGACTGTGTAGACTGCCTAAGTTATATCTAGCCATAGGGTATGACCTAGACTCAAGCAATTTGCGATCTCTTAATGGTCAAATGTGTTGACACCATGCATTGGTATTATGCAAATCTAAACTAGACTCAAACCATGTATGGACTTTGGTTGACCGGCTCAAAAGGGTAACTCCTATAGGGTGCATATGGATCTTTAGGAAAGGTCTGAGCAGTTGGCAAGGTGTGGACCTATAAGATCAGACTAGCTGTGAATGAAATTAACCCAAACAATAGCTTGTCTGCAATAAGACATTCTCACCAGTTCCATCGCTCAAGTCCATCAAGATATTGCTAGCCATCAATGCGTACTATGAATACAAGATCTGGCTAGTGGGTGTTTAGACTGCGTTCTTCTGTAATGAAGAAGTCTATATGACATAGCCAGAGGAGTTCATATCCTCGGTTGGACCGAGTAAGGTATGCAAGCAATAGAGGTCCATTTATGGACTACAGCTAGCATCGAAGAGTTGAAACATCTGTTTTGATGAGATAGTCAAAAGGGTTTTGATTTTATCAAAAATGTGGATGAACCTTGTGTAGACAAGGTATTTAGTGGGAGTGTAGTCATATTGTATGACATACTTGTGGGAAAAACAAGTTCCCATACTCCAGTTATTACCCATATTGATTCTCCATGGTACATCTGGGAAAGGCCTCCTATATACTCGGTATTAAGATCTATTGGGAATAGGCCTGAAAGGATGCCATGATTGCCCCAGCCCATGTATATTGATACAATGCTAAGGAGGTTTAGCATAGAAGGTAGTAAAAGAGAGGTTACTTGTCTATGAGTCGTAGCATCAGTCTCTTCAAGATGATGTTTCCATAGACATCCGAGGAAAGACAAAGGGTGAGAATGATCCATTATGCTTCGATAGTGGAATCCATCATGAGATGTTATGCACTTGGCTTGATATTGCTTATACCTTAGAGGTATCTAGCAGTTTTTGGGCAAAACCATGGAGAATAACACTTAAGAGCAAATGGAGAACTCTCTTAGGCACCTGAGAAGGATGAGAGGTGTTCTATACGACGATGAAACCATATGATGGTATAATGATACCTTTAATGGTGGTGCGGTAAGCAGGAAAGTATTCCTAGCTGGGTACTATAACCGGTAAGGTGAACAAGACTTTGTGTTTTGCTACTTACTCTGCCACTTAGGATAGCATCAGATAAAGGAGTTTATCATTCAGTGGGAGTTGTTCCTGAGGTTGCCAGTTCAGCACCTGTATTGTATGATAATACTAGGACGGTTGCTCAAAGTTAAGGAACTAAGATCCCGTGAAGATCATTGCTTTTCTTAAAAGGTGGTGCCACTTCGTCGTTGAAAAGAGGTGATGACTGGAATACATTAATGTAGATTAAACTGATTACCACAACAACAGATTCGATTACCACTGAAATTTGGTATACAAATACCAAGATGATTGGCTAAACTGCAAGTGGGAGATTGAAAGGAATAGTGCTCTTGAGCCAATCACATGTCGATTTGTTTGGGGACTATTCAAGGGTAATTTACTTAATGAGGCAATTTTCATCATATGCTGCATCTTTATTTAGAAAGATTATGATGAACCCTAAGAATTCAGGCAAATGATTCTAAGGCCATGATGAGATCATGCCAGTGAGACTTGGAATCCAAATGCCCCTGTTCTAAATGTTCCTAGTCAGAGGATCATAGATTACGGGATTGGTGATTCCGGATAGACTAGTGCACTTGGTATATGCCCTATACGATAGGGGGTAGCTAATCTCACAATTACCTATGAGTCATCATTAATGTACAAGTGCAGATGCTCATTTATGAATGAGTTCACTAAACGGACCTACACGAGGAACATAGAATAGAATCCTTACATGAGTGTCAATAGGATGTTCCTCGGGTGATAGTAGGTGCAAGCAGTCCTTGGAACTGAGGTTGTGATGGTTACCTTGTGAGTGATGACCCATTGCTTTGGTTTTATCCTTACGTAGCCCTCAGCGTCATGTGTCGGGTATTACTGGGCATGAGGAAGCATTCATGGAGGTAGGTGAGCAACCAATATGGAATCGGTTACTCCTTGTACAAGAAGATAATGTCTTATGTGTCCCTGCAAGTGTCGACTCGAGAATCTCTGGCCGGAGTAGAAATGAAAGTCAGGAAGATGTTTATGACGTTTCATTATTGAGATGATGTCTTGGCGGGTGGAATACATATGAACCGATATTAGGGTTTGACACTTCTTTCATACCCTAGCCGACTTCGGGACATTGTAACCGAGGGATTTAGTTGCACGGTAATTAATCACCGAATGACGTTCGATCACTGTAGATTGAACCTCACACTATTCGGGTAGTCATGACATGTTGCTAGACGTCAATCTTGACTTGTGAGTGGAGTCCCTCATGACCACACTAAAGGGATTTCGTGGATTCTCGTAAGATTTGAATAGAAGTCGTTCTATCGGATCCGACTCTCCGTTATGCACAACTCACTACTGGCTTAGTTGTGGGCCCAATGGGTCACACACAGTAGGCTAACCTCGTAACAGGCTTTATGAGATAGAGTCCGAATGCGGCATTATATGTCTACTAGCATGGACATGCTGCAACTAGATCACGGATCTCATTTACGGACATAATAGGAGATGTGTTTCCTATAGGAATGAATGCGCAAGAAAGGAGTTCCTCAGTAACCCTAGTTTGTAGGGCATTCCTAAATTGTGGGGATTGGCACATGATAATATTTCTAGTTGATTAAATTTAATTATGAATTAAATATTTAATTAACTACTTGACCGGGAATATATTTAATTATGAATTAAATATAATTTGATTTTGAATCAAATATAAATAGTGGGAAAATTAGTTTTCAACCGTGAGCTTAATCGATTAATTAGAAATTAATTTATTTGGATAAATTCTAATGAATAAGAATTTGATTTATGGAGATAAATCGTAAAATTAATAGATATATGATTTATGAGGATAAATCATAATTCTATTAATAAATAAGAAATTGAATTATTTAGATAAACCACTTTCCTACCTTTTAGAGAATTGGTTAGTTTAGATAATTATCATTCTTATTTGTAGGCTCTTAATTTATGGAGATAAATTAAAATTTATATTTTATTGGACTTAATTAATTTAGAATTATTATGAAGCCATTAAAATATGAATTATATTTTGGAGGCAAACCCCGAAATTTTGAATTCAGGGGAGAGAGTTTTTAGGGGGGGGTTTACCTTGTAACCACCCCCTCTCTATAAATAGTAGCCGAGCACCCCATGGAGGGGGTTGGTGAATTGGTTCTTCCTCCTCTCCATTGGTGGCCGGCCATCTTCTTCCTCCTTCCCCGGGCTTTGGTGAAACCAAATTGAAGGTGTCTTCTAATTGGGTGTACCGCTTACTTCATCTTTTTGAAGGAGTCCAAGAAGGACAGCGAGGTATTCTTTTGTCTACTCTCTCATTCCGTTGTTTTCTCATCCCCTCTTCCTCCCTTTTTGGTGCTCTTTTCTTGGTGGAAGGGTCGCCCTTGCCTATATGGATTTTGGGATTGAGAAAGCTTCTCCGTTGAGCCACAATGAGCCCCGGTGTTTGCTGCCCCTATTGTTGTAAGGTGCTTGGTGTGGACTATCGTTGAGGACGTGCACGTGTGTGTCTCAAGACGGGGATAGGATCATCAGCCATATCCAACCGCTGTATAAGGTATACCTTTCCCCTTCTCTCATAGATTGAATTCCTTAATTGTTGCTAAAGTAGATCGCTGTTTTGGGATGTTTCAAATTTTTAAATTGTTATTTTCGTTGCGTTTCTTATTCCCATCCCAACACCTTCAAGATGAATCGATGAAGTGTGAAGGGCCAAATCAAGGTTTTTGTATAAGAACTAGGGTTTGCTCAAAGAATAGCTCAAGAAGTCTTAGCAAATATGTAGGAATGGCTCAATGAAGCATTAGGTGTTGGACAATCCGATCGACCGTCGTGCTACCCTCGTTCGATCTAGGTTCGGCCACGGGTCGGCCGAAACTCGCAGGTAGGGTAGTTTGTTGATTCTTCACTAGTGTTAGTCTTATTTAACATTTTTTAACTTTAATTTTAAAATATAAATGTTAAATAAGGATTACCTCCATTTGGATTCAATAAAAATATCTAAAAAATAAAAATCCTTAAGAATCAAAATCTAACTTTTGGAGTCTAGTACAAATTTGTGAAAACCATAAATTTTATAATCTCCGAGATCAAATATGGATAGGTTAAAGGTTCCCAAAAATTCCTTAAAAATAGGTCGTTAACTTGTTTCTCTACCTAAGGAGCAATTACCGGGACTTTTGGTGCGAAGAAAATGTCTAGGTCATATAGCCCTCCAAGGAGCTCCCTAGCCTTAGAGAATTTCCATGCTATTTTCTGACTTTTTGGGTTTTCATGTTTTGGGGTTCGAGTTTCGATTTTTGGGTTTTGCATTATAAAATAGGAGTACACAATCATTCTAGGCACTCTAAATCAAACCTTTTTCTTCCCAAAGAATCCTGAGCGTCGCCGAGCGTCCTTGCCAATTTCTCCAATTTCTCTGATATTTCTGATCGAGGACGTCGTGCTCTAACTGATATGGAACCTAAAAATATTTTTCCATGAAACCATTAGTTCCATGTTTGTTATCATCAAAACCGAGATTAAGACTAAGGTTGAAAACCTTACGCCAACAAATGTTACTCAAGGTAGTTATCATCGAACTCTCCCGATGTATCCTACGAAAAACCCAAGAGTAAGATCGAGAACCCTCTTCAACGCCCTTACCTCTGGCATGGTCCGGCATGGTCCTGGCTTTTCTCTTCACCATCAGCTTGAGGAAAAACCCTAGACACCTGTGGCAAACGAAGAAAGCTTAAAAATTAAAAAAACTCGTCTGCTGCTGGAGAAAACCTTAGGACACATATGGCTAACGAAGAAAGCTAAAAACCTAAAAAATCTTGCATGCCACTGGAGAAAAGTCCAAAGAATGAGGGGAGAGATATTGCTTCGAAGACAATAAACCCCCCACCGATGGTCAACAAATATATCGCAAGATGAATCTCAGCAGACCAAACCCACCAAACAGCGGTTTCCTAGAAAACCACGTGAGTCCGTAGGAACACTTTCCTATCATGATTACCCTCCTGTACTAAAAAGGCAAAATCCAACCAAAAGGTGCCCTACTAGTAAGCCACCCTGCTAAGCACAGAAGATGAGAAGACAAGATTAACACTACAAGATATTACAATATGATTCGTTCCTGGAAAAGACAAAGTTGTTATGTACCAACCAAGTTCGGCCTCCTCGGCCACTTGCTCTAGCTCAGCATCGTCGGCCATTTGCTCCAGCTCGGCCTCCTGGACCATCTGCTCCAACTCGGTCTCCTCAGCCATTTCCTCTAGCTCGGCCTCCTCGGTCATTCGCTCCAGCTCGGTCTCCTCGGCCATTTGCCCCAGCTCAGCCTCCTCGGCCATTTGCTCCAGTTCGGCCTCCTCGGCCATTCGCTCCGGTGCCTTTATAAATGGCTGAACGTAACACGACAAATATTTCCAGAAGTTCTACAGAGACATAAGAAACAAGGCAGTCAAAACTACTTAAGAGCTCGATACACAGTCCTCCAGTCTCCGTCCAAGCTCGGGAGCTGTGGACTAGACTAGAACTATTGGGACTGGTCATTGGACCCCACAACGCCCCACAACTGACTTCAAAGCAGACGGCTCCACCAAGGAGTACTGCCCAGCTATACTCCTGGACTTGACTCGAGCCAGGTCAAACGGCTCTGCCCGAGGGCTCCACCCGGCCAAACAAGGACATCCACATCATCCCTTATCACAAGGGATACACACTTACAAGCCCGCCATCTCCGGGATCAGCCTCGACCCATTTTGAGCAATATCCTTGTGAGATTACCGGGCGTCTTCATCACCTTCACCTGCAATAAATACAGACACGCACGCCTCAGGTAACCCTAAGTTCCAATTTCATTAACTCCACCATGGAGTTTCCCTAACTTGAGCATCAGAGTATCTTGTATAGTCCCAACCCCACCCCCCCCCCCTCCCCCGCCGGCATTGAATCTGACCAGGAGAGACATCGAACCAGACTAGAGTAGTCCGATCCTCAGGCATGAACATAAGTGTATGTTGACGACATGGTTGCCAAGACACTGGCCACCGAAGACCAATGCAATGATCTCATCAAGATCTTATGCCATCTTAGATACTACAACATGAGATGTAAACCCGAAAAAGTACGCTTTCAGAGTTCACGACGGCAAATTCTTAGGCTTCATGATGATGCACCAAGGGATAGAAGCTAATCCGGAGAAATGTCGAGCCATTCAAGAGATGTGAAGCCCGCACAACATCAAGGAAGTACAACAACTCATCGGGAGGATAGCCGCATTGTCCAGATTCCTCTCCCGATCGGCCGATCGAGCTGCCCCCTTCTTTAAAATCTTAAGAAAAAAACAAAATTTCCATTGGGACGAAAATGTGAACAGGCTATCGAGCTGTCCAAATGTTCTTGTTGATTTTTCGTTGACTCTCGAGTTCTCGCCGTTTCTTTGTGATTGCCATGCGAGAGGAGACCCGAACCCTCCCCTATGGTGCTCAGCAGCCCTAGGATGATCCTAGGGGTGCTCGGCCAAGGTGGAGATAAGGGTGCCCTCTAGGTGTTTGATAAAATGTCTAAGAGAGATTTCTTGTGAATTCTTGAGATCTATGCCATGAATTTCTTGTCAATTTAGGTTTCTACATGTTAATGCATGCTTGGTAATCAATCTGTGATTTTTGATTAGTAATCGTGTTTAACAAAGATAGGGTTTAATCTTGATGCCATGTGTGATCTTGATGTGGGTTCTTGATCATGGAGTTTGATTCTTGATTTAAAATGATGTAGGTTCTTGCTAGTCTTGTTTAATAAATATGTATGTTGTGAGATTTATCTAAATGTTATAATTCTGTTTTAACGGTAATTAAAGATTTAATTTCTATGAACTTCGGATTTAATTACCATGGCATGCTGAAAATTTAATCTTGCTGAAAATTCATGCTGAATTGTTGAATCTGAGCTGATTTTGAAAACTCTGTTGTGATGCAGATAGATTTCTGAATATAGTCATGTAACCTATCGTTTTGACTAGAAAATATAGTTTGGAAATATAGGGCACACTGTAGAGACCAGATTAGGGTTAGACACATCAGTTTTGAGCACAATAGTAAGCTAAAATAAAACCCTAAAACAAAACCCTAATTATAGTGATTATAATTTTAATTGCATAATTAAAATTCAAAAGGGGCAACATGATTTGTTATGAACCAATAAATAAAGTTTATGCATAAAATAAAACCTCACGAGTTTATGATATTACGGGTCTAAGGGTTGGGATTGGGTATTGAGTGTTGTAACGTTCCCAATTAGGGTATATCCCTGAGACATCGTAGGAAACACTTGACTTAGGTCATGTTACGCCATATTTTTATGAATGACAGAGAGGCTCGGCTTACTAGCCGGATTGCGGGCTTAGCCCGGAAGGTTGGATGTTTAATTCCCAACCTGTGTTTAAAAGAATAAGTTCGGATGGGCGAATTTCGATTATTACTACGTTATCTCCTTTGGAACAAGTTCGGATGGGCAAATCCCGATTGTTCCTGTGCTTCCTCGTGGAACAAGTTCGGACGGGCAAATCCCGATTGTTCCTAAGTTTCTTTCAAGGAATAACTTCGGAGGGCAAATCCTGATTATTCCTCTGATATCTTAAAGGGACAAGTTCGAACAGGCGAATCCCGATTGTTCCTTCGCGCCTCGTGGAGCAAGTTCGGACGGGCCAATCCCGATTGCTCCCGAGTTTCTTTATATTAGGATAAGTTCGGATGGGCCAATCTCGATTATCCTAGTATGTTTTGTTGCCTTAGGGCATTGTAGGCTTAGGCCTATTGTTCTTCACCGTTTGCGTGTTGGATGCCTTCGGGCATGTGGCCAGATGGCCTGTTAGCTAGTCATACCCTTGTGACCTTTCCTGCTTGAGTCAGATGTTTTATCACTATGTTATATGTCTGTGTTTGGTTTCTTGTGGGGGTTGGTTGAACCGCTCACTGAGTTCTTTGAACTCACCCGTTGTCGTTTTGTTTTGTTTTGTAGAGCATGACTGGTGAGGTGAGCTAGAGCACTTGGCGCAGCTGGAGGGCAGATGAGCCACATTGATCTCATAGCAGTCCTAGTTAGGGGTCGTAGTCAAGTCTGTAGTAGTTTTGTCTTGCACTTGTGATTTGGTGTTTCGGAGTTGTAGTCCCATGGTTACATTTATGTCTATTTGTCAGATTTCATTTGTTAAAGTACACTGTTGAACTTTGATTTATTATTTTCGCACTTTCTACTTGATAAACTTACTTATATGAAATCTGGTTTGGTTTTTCTTTTGAAATAAAACTTGTTACATTATTTCTGCTATGTTTATTTATTTGAGTTGGCATGTGTAAGGGTTAGGCTGCGGGGTATAGGCAAGTATACCCTGGCCGGTCACGTGATCATGAGTTGGGGCGTGACAATTAATCATAATTATAAGAACTCCTTGATTACAAACACAAATTCTATGGCTTATTCGCCCATTATTAATGACACCATCTACTTATTTGTGCAATCCATACACTAGAATCATGATAACCTTCATCCAATTGAAGTCAACTCTTATGATGTAAGAGTTGACTTCAATTGGATGCAACTATCCAATTGAAGATGAGATGCAACTATTCATATACAACTATCCAAATCACCCTATAATATTTTATATAGCACATTCCAATGCAACATTCAATTAATCATCAAAATGGAGGCATATGTACTTATATAATTATATATATATAACTCTGAGTACACTTTCCAACTCTAATTACGAACATCAATTCAGATTAAATTGTACAGTATGCTTCATCATTCCCATTCCTAAACCCGCAACAAATATGGATCACTTTAATTACACTCATCCATAATTAAGTACCATGCCTTTTGTCTAATCATGTTGATCACAATATGCTCATAATAAATCAAGAGTCTAGTTATCCATCATGCGACTTACCCATGATGGTTGGGAAAAGCATCTGCCTTTGGTGGAGTTTGCTTATAATAATAGACACCAGAGTAGTATTGGGATGACACCATTTGAAGCCCTGTACGGGCGAAGATGTAGATCCCCGGTGGGTTGGTTTGAGGTTGGCGAGGCACAGATGTTTGGACCGAATTTAGTGCAGGATGATGTGAAAAAAGTAAAGTTGATTAAGGAGTAGCTCTTGGCAGCTCAAAGTCGTCAAAAGATGTATGCCGATGGGAAGGCTCGGGTTGTTGAGTTTTTAGAGGGGGGTCTATTTCCTGAAAGTGTCTCCTAAGAAGGGAGTGTTAAGATTTGAAAAGAAAGGGAAGTTGAGCCCCAGGTTTATTGGACCTTTTCGTGACTTATGAGTAGATCGAGGAGTCGTGACTTATGAGTTGGCCCTGCCACCTAGTTTGGATAGAGTACATCCGATTTTCCATATTTCTATGCTTAAGCGGTATGTCGGAGATGAGTCGCACATTCTTGAGCCTACAGTGATTGAGGTTGACATGGCGATCTCATATGATGAGAGGCCTGTGGAGATTTTGGACAAGTAAGGAAGTTGAGGTCTAAGGAGGTGCCTTTGATACAGGTTCATTGGGAACACCACTCTGGATAGGAGGCTACTTAAGAGGTGGAGGGGGATATGCGAGAGAAATATTCTTACCTATTTGATGATCGAATAAGTTCTTTCTTACCCCAAAATTCGAGGATGAATTTTCTTTAAGGGGGAAGATTGGAATACCCACAAATTTTCTTATTTTGTATAATTATTTCAGTGGGAAAATTTGGACATGCATTGGAGCGGGCCGGGTGAATCGCCGAAGGGCGTAAATTAAGGTACATCCTTTACGTGCAAGTAAATTATTTTATTAGGATTGTTTGGTCCTTAGGTGGGTGTTGGACTCGAGTCAAGTGTGGGGGTTTGATCGAAACTCGCATGAGCTAGGGGTTCGATCGAGTAAGGGGTTAATCAAGACTTAACATAAGCTAGGGGTATTTCTGTAATTTTAAAAAAATATAGACCATACGACTCCAAGAAGAGCCACACGCATCCCTAGGCGCTAGGGAGAGAGGAATTGGGCGATCGGAGGAGACCGGAGTTCGTCGTTGCCGGAATTCATTGACGTGAGGCCGCATAGGGTCGTCTTCCTTTCTGTCTCCTTTTTCCTATGAGTGGTTTCTTGCCCTTAACAATAGGAATATTGTTTTTTCCCTAGCCGCCCCTTTCCTTGGGGAATTCTTGGAATTTCTTGATTCTTCTTGTCGATTGATTTGATTCATGGTTGATACCCTATATTAGAGCATCTCTTGATGCAGATTTTTGTGGTTTTGGGAACCCTACATTTCGGCTACCCCTAAATAGTCCCTAGGCCTTAAGGGCTGATCGGGTAGGGTAAGGGGATGAGTTGATTGGGAATAGGCTTGTAGATTGGCTACATAATGGTTATATTGCCCCATGAAATCTAACGATTTATATGCTTAATGATGGTAAGGGTTTAGGGCCGGTTGCCTACGGTTTACCCTTAACCTTGAGGGTTGGCCGGGTATGGTTTAATTTAAAGGGAAAAAACTCGTCGGAATAATTTATACTCTAGCATGAATACACCTAGAATCAAAAAATTTCACTTGGTAGAGAAATTAAGCTTAGGTCGGCTACCTTGTGATGGTCCTAAACTATTAGGGCCGACTGGGTAAGAACCCTAAGGGAAATGTCAACTCTAGGATATTTTGGTGAACGGTTTATGAGTTTCGGACTTTGGTAAGAATCTTGAGGTTACCGTAAACTAAGGGCCGACCCTAGGAACCGAACTGAATTAGTGGAACTGGCGAAAGAGAAACCTATGTTCTTATTTTGACTAGTATTGGATATGGAGATGGATAGATCTTGGATTGTGAAACTTATGTATTATATGGATATCATTTTGTTTGAACAATTTGTGTTGAAATTATTGTTTTTGCTATTGGAAAATGAATTGTGTATTTTGTTTGTGAATAGATTATGTATTATATACGATGTGGATGCACTTTAGGATGTATCATTCTGTGATGTAATGATGTATTTTGTATTTTGTTTTTCAATTATAGATTATGTATTTTAAGTTGAAAATGAGTTGAATTAATCAAATTCAACCATACAATTGAAAATCAGTGACTGATGTTGTGATGGATTTGTCATGATTAATTCGAATTAGTGACGAAAATTTTTGTCACAAATCTTTCATAAAATAGTCATTACTAATCTGTCACTGATTTGTCACAAAATTATCACAAAATAGTCTGTCACTAATATGTCACAAATTTTCACAAAATAGTCTGTCTCTAATCCGTCACAAAATTTCATCACTGATCTATCACTAATCCATGGTGGTTTCAGCAACGAACTCTGTGACGAAAATTTCTCAAGCATCGGTGATGAATTTTTCCATCATTGACGCTTGTTTTTCTTGTGATGTTGACAGCCCGTGCAATGCCCGCTCGTCGTCGCGGCCGCAGTCATAGTTTTCTTGTTTTTACACGGCCGCAGAGATTTTCTACGGCGAACTCTTGCAATGGTGCAGTGGCCGCTAAGACCGTCGCATAAGCTCGTTTTTCTAGTAGTGTTGTGTTACAAAATGAAAGGTTTGACCTTTTATTGTAATATTTGAAAATTAGAGCCCCAATCTATAATTTCACCGAAAAAATTAACAAAATTGATGAATAATTGAAATCGAGTCCTACAGATTTAAGTAAATTTAATAAATTTTAACAAAATACTTAAGGGATGATGACAAAATTGAAATAAACTATTAAGAAGTTTAAATAAATTTGAAAAGGAACATGATGTTAGAGGAGTTAGAAACGTAAATTTCAAACTCTTATTTGTTCATCGACTTCTCTCTTTGCATATTATATATAAAGAAAATGGTCTTCTATGCATACGATGATTTCAAAAAATATATATGACAATTTGAAATTAATATAAAATTATTTATTCAATTCATGGCAACAACAAATTCTTGCAACTCGCATGTTACAATCATCAATCAAGTCGCGCGAGCACTGTACAAACTCCAAATTAGTAAAAGGAGAAGAAAGTCTCTGTCACCCTTCGCAGGCATCTCATGGAAGGTAAGAAAATAAGAAAAAATTTAGGGAAAATACCTAAATATAGCCTGTACTTTGGACTTTTTCTCAATTTTAGCTCGTAGTTTACTTTGTCTCAATTGTATACACGTACTAAGACATTTGTTCCAATTGTAGTATTCTTTCAACACTCCGTCGGCCGCGTCGTTAACCTGATGATGTGGCATGCTGACGTGTATTAAATAAATATTTTTTAATACCCACTTGCCACGTCATCAAACTTCGATCCTTAATTTTTTTTAATCCCAAACGCCACGTCAGCCCCTAATATTTTATTTTTCAAACGCCACATCAACCCCTAATTTTAAATACTTCTGCTGCCCCCCCCCCCCCAAGAAAAATCAAACCCTACCCCACCTCCCGCTCCTGACTTCTCGACGACAACAGGCAATCCCGCTCGTTTCCGGCGACACCTCCGACAACAATTCTGGTGTCTTCTATTTGGGAAAGTGTCATTCCCTCAATGCATACAACCATGCGCCATAAGCAGGTTGTAAGAATGCGCCAGAAGTAGGTTGTAAGACGGTCTACTCGGGTGCAGAAGAGCGTTCTTTCGTCGCCTCCTCCAGTACAGGTAAGATTTTTTCCCTAATTGATTTTAATTAGTTTGTGGATTCAATGTAAGTTAGGGTTTATGGATTTGATGTAAGTTAGGGTTTATGGATGTTATTGATATTGATTTTGGTTTACTATTTTCTTACTGTTTATCTTACTGTCAGTGTTACTGTTAAGATAATGATTAATTTTGAATTATAGGTTAATATTAGTAGCTCAAGTGATAAGGGTAGCTCCAATAGTAACTCCAGCAGTAGTTCCAACAGTAGTTCAAGTGTTGAAAAAGAGATTGTTGCTGTTGATGTTGAGAAGGGAAAACCAGCAATGGATAGTAGTCAATTTCATCCTGAAAAAGAGCCTGTTGCTCCTGATGTTGAGAAGGGAAAACAAGCAATGGATAGCAGTCAATTTCATCTTGAAAAAGAGCCTGTTCATCTTGAAAAATAGCTTGTTGCTCCTAATGTTGAGAAGGGAGAACAAGCAGTGGATAGCACTTCAAGCAGTGGTTATGAGAGGGTAGTTGTTCATCGTGATTATGTGCATCATGAATCGAGTAGTAGTTCCAGCAGCGGTTGTGATAGGTTTTAATTTGTGCCAAAGGAACCTAGGGAGGTAATACAAGCTGAAGAGTCATCAGAGTCATCAAATTATGCCTATGAGTGAAACTGAAGATGAACTAATGCCAAGTGAGTTTGAAGATACCAATGATGATGAATACATAGAGGCTAGAAACCTCAAAAAAGAATTTATGACAGTTGAACTTGGAGCAGACATTCCTCCATGTAGTCAACCAAATGAATCAATACCTGTGACAATTGAACTTGGAGCAGACCTTCCTCCATCTAGTCAACCAAATGAATCAATACCTGTGATAGTTGAACTTGGAACAGACATTCCTCCAAGTAGTTTCAATGAATCATTTTCAATACTGGTCCAAGTTGGAGCTGACAGTACTCAATCTCGAAGAAGAGTCCATACACCTGAACCTACTGATGCATCTGCCCATCCTCAAAATGATAGTGATTATGAAGAAAATGATGATGAAGTAATCACAACTAAAACTAGTGATGCATCCTTGGGTATTGCTCCTAAAAGGAAAAGAAGACATTACAAAGTTTTCAATCCCAATTGTAATCTTCAAGATATCAGATTTGAAATTGGAATGCAATTTGAGACACCTTCATAATTTAAAGATGTAGTACCGTCCTATGCCTTGCATAATGGGGTGAATATTAGATGGTCCCGAAGTTCCAAAGGGAGAATGGAAGCCAAGTGTGTTAAAGATTGTCCATGGAAGATCTATGGTAGTTATAAGCAAAATGAAACCACATTCATTGTGAAGACTTACATTGATGAACATAGGTGTTCTAGAAGCATGAGAAATAGACAAGCAACAACAGAGTGGTTGGTTAATTACTACATGAATACATTTAGAAGAAATCCAAATTGGGAGGTCAAACAAATGGCAGCGGATTTTCAATCCAAATTTTTCATCCCCTTGCCTAGAGCTAAATGTTACAAAGTAGGATCAGCTATCTTGGAAAGACTTTGTGGTTCTCTAGAGGACCACTATTCATTGTTGGGTCCCTATTTGGCTGAACTTCGAAAGGTCAACCCTAGAAGTACATTCTTTATTATTTGTGATAGAGAGTTTACCGGTGCACCACCAATTTTTAAAAGACTTTACATTGGGTTTGAATCGCTGAAAAGAGTATTTTTGGATGGTTGTCGACCTATCATTGGATTGGATGGATGTTTCTTGAAAACATTTTTAGGTGGGCAGTTACTTTCTACGATTGGTACAGATGGGAACAATCAGATGTTCCCAATTGCTTGGGCAGTTGTTGAAGGAGAGAATTTTAATTCGTCGAGGTGGTTCTTAGGAACTTTATGTGATGACCTTGAAATTGGCGAAGGCTATGGTTCGACATTTATTAGTGATCAACAAAAAGTAAGAATATAGATTTAATTTTATCATTTGAATTTTATCATTTGATTTTTATCATTGTGTAGGGACTCGAGTATGTACTACGAGAGCGAGTTCCGTTTGCCGATCATAGAAATTATGCTCGGCATTTGTATACCAACTGGAAGAAGAGATTTAACGGTCATTACTTCAAAGCTCTATTTTGGAGAGCAGTGAGGTCAATGAATGAACCAGAGCATAGATCTGCTCATCATATATTGCACATTTGCAGGGACAAGAAGGACCATCTACAGCAGGGCCTTCAAAATTTGAAATTTGTAATTCTGGTTTTCTCCCCACAGAATTCCTAAAATTTAGATTAATCATTTGATAGAGATAGATATCAAAAAAAGAAAAAATAAGTAGTTTGTCTTCTCAATCCAAAAAAAGCGGGGAACGAGGATTTGCTTGAAATAGTTCCTAAATAAATGTTTTACGTCTTTGAGCACGCATGGATCCTTTGATTATAGCTCGACGAAAATCAGGTTGTTGGGAGTAACGTATTAAAGTTACCTCTTCTTCTTCATTAATATTATCATCAATATTAGTATTGGTATTCCGAATATTACAACAAGACCATCTACAGTAGGACCATCTACAGCAGGACCATCTACCAGAGGGAGAGGTAAAGGTAGTGGTAGGGGTAGAACAGTTGGACCCTCAACTAGTAGAGAAAGAATAGCGGTAAGTTTCATTATGTAAGTTTCCCAATTATTTAAGTTTCATAATGTAAGTTTCATTATGTATGTACTTTCTAGAGAAAGATCAATTGTATTACAAGGTTTTGGGGTTTATGTTGGTGAAGAAACTGGGAACACATAATTTACAGTATGGTTTGACTATCTTAATTCTCATCTTCATTTTATATTGGTCATTTAACTATGTGTGGTTTCATGTGACAGATGCCTCAAAGTGGATTAGCTATTTGTTCATCATCAACAGGACAATGGAGTGGGGCAATTCCTCCACAATAAAGGAATGATCATCAAGAAGTTATCCCTACTGATCTCCAAGCATCACAGACTTCTGATTTCCAAGCATCACAGGATTAGCATCACAGACTAGTGATTTCAAAGCATCACATGTGTATTGGATGTATTTGCATGCATTTTTGGATGTGGACAGACTACTGGTTTTGGATATTTTTTGGATGTGGATAGACTGGATATATACTGGATGTATTTTGGTTTGGATATAGCCTGTATGCGGATAGACTACTGATATGTTTCAGTTGTATACTGATTAGTATTTTGGATATATAGTTCAGTGATGTTTCAGTTCAGTGATGTTTCAGAGTAGTTTTATGTTTTCAGTCGTGTTTCAATATAGCATACTATGTTTAGTTCAGTGATGTTTCAAAGTAGTTCAGTGATGTTTCAGTTTATGTTTTCAATGATTTCAGTTCACTGATCAGTGATGTATACTGATCAGTATAGTATGTGCTGAATTCAGGGTATGTTTCAGTCATGGATTTGTGTTCAGTTTAGTTTGGTGATTTGTTTCAGTCCTGGTGATATGTTTCATTCAGGGTATACATCACTGTTTCAGTTTAGTGACTTATTTCAGTCCTGGTGATTTGTGCTGATTTGTGCTCTATTAGTGATGTATACTTATCAGTATATTATGTGTTGAATTCAGTTCACTGATCAGTGATGTATATTGATGTTTCAGTTTATGTTTTCAGTGATTTCAGTTCACTGATCAGTATAGTATGTGCTGATTTCAGTATATGTTTCAGTCCTGGATATATGTTTAGTGATATATCAATTTAGTGATGTATACTGATCAGTTTGTTCAGTACAGCTAACTATTTTAGATCACTGTTTGAGTTCAGTAATATATGTTTCAGTGATGCCATTTTAGTTCACTAATCAGTGATGTATACTCTGTTCAATTTTAAGGTATACTATGTTCAATTTCATCTTGAAAAAGAGCTTGTTGCTCCTGACTTAAGTTGGCTAGAATTCATACATATTCACAGAAGTTTAGGATACAATTTGATGCATTCATACACATTAATTCATTAACAGAAGTTGCCTAGAGTTATACAAATTCACAGAAGTTGGCTATAATTCATACACATTCACAGAAGTTGGCTAGAATTCATACACAACTTCTGTGATCCATTCACCTACACATAATTGAGACACAACAGTGATCCATTTACCAACATTAATTCATACACATTAATCCATGCACATTGATCCATACACATAATTAAACATTAATCCATAGACAATATTAATCCATACACAATATTAATCCAAACACAAATCCATACACATAATTAAACATTAATCAATTTCAACTGAAGTTCCTACATTACTTGCACCATCCAAACACAATCCAAGCACAAATAATAACCCAAATATACATCTTCATTCTCTTATTCTGTGACTTCAAATGTTCATATTTGTGCTCTAGTAGGTGGATATTCTCTTCAAGTTGATACATCTTTCGTTGAATAGCTTCAATATTCTTTGTTTGATACGATATAATCTCATGTCCTCCTTTTGAAAATTCAGAAAATATCCACAGTCATTGCTCTACAAAAAAAAGAGGCAAGGTAAGTGAAGTAAGTACATAATATCTACACAAAAAATAGTAAGTAAGCAACTTAGCTTCAGTAGTTCTTCCGGGATGTCCAAAAAAATGTTTAGCCCCTACTTGCCAATGTCCACATGTCCAAAATTTTCTTCCAGGAGTTTTTCGGGTTTTTGAAGTTAACAACTTAGCTTCAATTTCATGAAAGCACTTAGGCCTAGCAAAACCTGAGGATATAGATGCATCATCAATCTCTGTTCTTGCTCTTGATGCCATATGATTGAAGTCAACTGGTGGAAAACACAACAATGAATGTGGATAGATTATGCCCTATATATAAACAATCCATATTCTAAGGCATCTCTGTTCTTGCTATTGATGTGGATAGAATGAATGTGGATAGATTATGCCCTAGAATATAAACAAGGAACAAGAGTGGCTAACCTTCGGCTGGTGGAAAACCTTCGGCGACCAATGCTTCGGTGACTAGCTTCGACGAGAGAGTCCGACGACTGCGATTGGCAATGAGGAGAGGCGCCCAACATTAAGGGTTGAGGACGGAGTCGAGTGGTGTATAAAGAAGCTGGGTAATATAATATCCTAGATATTTAATTTATTATTCTGTTGCGTTTGTTTACCAACATAGCGGACTAGTTCATGGTCGAGCCGAGTCGACTCATGGTCCGGAGCAAGCTTGCGAGCTCAGGTAAGAAAAAATATAAATTTATGAATTTATGAAATTAGGTTTGAGTGATTGGAATTATTTTTAATTATTGTGGTGTTTGGATAATTATGAATTATGCCTATTTGAGTGCATTTAATTAGATGCTTATGATTTAATTAAGTTATCGGGTTAGCGGGTTGGTCTTGGCTTAAGTGGATGCGGGTTGGGCTTAGGTTAGAAGGGTTAGGGTTGAGGAGGAATTATAAAAAACCCCTCCCCTAGGTTGTGGCTCCAACTTTTGGAGCCACACAATTGTGAGAGGAGGAGCCAGCCGACAGCCCAAGCCGCTAGCCGCCCCTCCTTTCTTCCTCTTCTTGGAGCCGTCGGCTTGAGTGGAGCCGCCATCCCTCTTTCTCCCTTGTTGAGTCAAGTCGTCCCCTTTGAGGCCAGATTTGGATATCGCCGCTTGGAAGTTCTTCTCTAAATTGTTTTCCTAATCAAGGTGAGTGGTTTTATCACTCCTATTCGGGTTTTCTTCGAATTTTCTTGAAGCCGCCTTGAAGATTCTTGATTTCGATAATGTTATTTTGTGTTCTTGAGATTTTATGGGTTTCCATGTCATGCTTAGATCTCAAATTTTGATCTCATATCATGGAATTTATGTTTAAGGGAAGATCTGTGATTTTACAATTAAATCTTGTGAATCTTGGGTGTAAACCTCATCTTGGAATTCTAGATATTCTTGATGCTAAAGAATTAATTTAATCTCCTTGATTCTTGGTTAGGAATTCTTGATATATATGCTATCTTTTATTGAATAAAAATTATGAGATTGTATGCATGATTGGCTTGATGACATGAATATGTGATGTTAGAAATTTAGGAATTTAATTATGCAAAATTCGGATTTTATTTCATGTTGTGTTGAAAATTTCAGCTTTCTGAAATTTATGTGCTGTTTATTGAATCTGGGCTGATTTTTTATTTCTCTGTTACTATGTGACTAGATCTCTGATTATAGTCATGTAACCTATCGTTTTGACCAGAAAACATAGTTTGGAAACATAGGACACACTTTGAAGAGTAGATTCGGGGTATATACAGTACTTCTTGGCAGAACAAAATCCTAGAACAAAACTCTAAAACAAAATCCTAATTGAGATGATCTAAATTTTAATTCTATAATTAAAATTGGGTCTAAGGGTGAGCATAATCTATTATGAACCAACTTACAATGTATGCATGAAATAAAACCACACAGGTTCATGACGTTGCGGGTCTAAGGGGTAAGGGTCGGGTTTGAAGTGTTGAGACGCTTCATAGTGAGGACACCCTTAGGACACCGTAGAAGAATCTTGACTTAGGTCTTGATGCGCCATATCCTTGGGAATGGCAGAGCAGCTCATTTAGGAGCTGGGTTACGGGCTACGCCTGGGTGGTTGGATTTCAATTCCCAACCTGCAGGATAAGTTCAGAGGGCCTTTCTCGATTATCCTAATATGTGCGGTTACCTTTAGGCATGGTAGGGATTCGACCCGATGCACCTCTTGATGGTGATGTTGCCTTTGGGCATGGTAGGGATTCGACCCAATGCACCTCTTGATGGTGACCTTTGGGCATGGTAGGGATTCGACCCGATGCACCTCATTGATGGTGATGTTACCTTTGGGCATGGTAGGGCTTTGACCCGATGCACCTCTGTGATGGCAATGTTGCCTTTGGGCATGGTAGGGCTCGACCTGATGCACATTTTTAGGTGACGTTGCCTTCGGGCATGGTAGGGCTTCGGCCTGATGCACCTCTTTGAAGAACTAGATGCCATGGGCATAGGTGGCCTGTTGGCCTGGTAGCTAGTCACACCTTTGTGACATTACCTCTGTAGAGATAGACATATTCTTGTTATCTCTGTGATGTTGATTTGTGAGGGTTGGTAAAACTGCTCACTGAGTTCTTTGAACTCACCCATTGTTGTTGTTTTATTTTGTTTTGCAGAGCCTGACCGGTGAGGTGGGTTGGAGCACTTGGCGTAGTTGGAGGGCAGAGGAGCCACATGATCTCATAGCAGTCCTAGTTAGGGGTCGTAGTCGAGTCTATAGTAGGTTGTCATGCACTTTTATTTTGGTATTTGGAGTTGTAGTCCCATGGGAACATTCACGTTTTATTCAATTTTATTTATTAAAAGGACTGTTGCTCTTCGATTTATTTCCGCACTTGAGATATGTATTTAAAACTTTGTTATTTTGAAATGAAAATCTGTTTTGGTTCTTTTATTATTAAAAGCTGTTATTTATTGTTTATGATGTTGGCATGTGCATGGGTTAGGCTTCGGGGTATAGGCACGTATACCGTGGCCGGTCACGTGACCTTGAGTTGGGGCATGACATAAGCTGTGAAGTAGGAGAAAAGAAAATAATTTGATCTCCTAGAGAGCCCAAGAGGCGGTGACAAAAGATACGACTAGGGAGAAAATCAACAATAACACACCTCAAAAGAAAAGCATGTAACTATGAAGAGGGAAGGTAACATTGAACCAATCTATTATGTGATGTATAGTAATGGCAAAAATCACTCATCATAAAATCAATATGTGGTTATATACCTTTGATATTTCAAGATCATCTTTAATATACTAATTCACTAGTAAACACTTTAGCAGTCATGCTCTCTGCTAACTATTATTTAAAAATTACCAAAGATGCTTTAAGAATCCCTATCAGAATTCGATCCCTAAGTGGTTCAACAATGACGCTTCATAGTGAGGACACCCTTAGGATACCGTAGAAGTATCTTGACTTAGGTCTTGATGCATCATATCCTTGGGAATGGCAGAGCGGCTCATTTAGGAGTCGGGTTACGGGCTACGCCTGGGTGCTTGGATGTCAATTCCCAACCTGCAGGATAAGTTCGGAGGGTCTTTCCCGATTATCATGATATGTGCGGTTACCTTTAGGCATGGTAGGGATTCGACCCAATGCACCTCTTGATGGTGACCTTTGGGCATGGTAGGGATTCGACCTGATGTACCTCTTAAGGTGATGTTGCCTTTAGGTATGGTAGGGATTTGACCCGATGCACCTCATTGATGGTGATGTTGCCTTTGGGCATGGTAGGGCTTTGGCTCGATGCACCTCTGTGATGATGATGTTGCCTGTGGGCATGGTAGGGCTTCGACCTGATGCACATTTTTTTTAGGTGACGTTGCCTTCGAGCATGGTAGGGCTTCGGCCTGATGCACATCTTTGAAGAGATAGATGCCGTGGGCATGGATGGCCTTCGGGCCTGGTAGCTAGTCACGTTTCTGCGACGTGACGTTTTTAGAGATAGAATTTATTTATGTTATCTCTGTGTTTATTTGTGAGGGCGGATAAAGCCGCTTGCTGAGTTATTTGAACTCACCCGTTGTGATTGTTTTATTTTGTTTTACAGAGCCTGACCGGTGAGATGGGCTGGAGCACTTGGCGCAGCTGTAGGGCAGAGGAGCCACATGATCTCATAGTAGTCCTAGTTAGGGGTCATAGTTGAGTCTGTAGTAGGTTGTCATGCACTTTTGTTTTGGTATTTTGAGTTGTCGTCCCGTGGGGATATTCACATTTTATTCTGTTTTATTTATTAAAAGAACTGTTGTTCTTCGATTTATTTCCGTACTTGAGATATGTATTTAAAACCTTATTGTTTTGAAATGAAAATCTGTTTTGGTTCTTTTATTATTAAAAGCTATTATTTACTTTGTTGTTTATGATGTTTGCATGTGCATGAGTTGGGCTGCGGGGTGTAGGTACGTATATCCTGGCCGGTCACTTGACCCTGCTTTTGGGGCGTGACAGGTAATTAGGGGCTGACGTGGCATTTGAAAAATAAAATATTAGGGGCTGACTTGGCATTTGGGATTTTTAAAAAAATAAGGATCAAAGTTTGATGACGTGGCAAGTGGGTATTAAAAAATATTTATTTAATACACGTCAGCATGCCACATCGTCAGGTTAACGACGCGGCCGACGGAGTCTTGACGGAATGCTACAATTGGAACAAATGTCTTAGTACGTGTATACAATTGTGAGAAAGTAAACTACGGGCCACAGTTGAGAAAAAGTCGAAAGTACAGGCTATATTTAGGTATTTTCTCAAAAACTTATATGGGTAGTCTGCCCATATAAATCTTTAAGTGACGGTTCATATTCATTATTTTTTTATTTATGTTCATATTCGCTCTTTTTCCATTCATGTTCAGTCGCTTAAAGCCCATATCCACTCATTCATAGGTTTTATATTGGCAGTCTGCCCATAGAAGTTGCACTCAAGAAAACATGCACTCAGCAGCACGCATGCACGCCCTCCTCTGCTTCCACAGAAGGAGAGACGAATCCCTACTCTCTTCCAAGTCTCGTCTCTTCAAGCAGCATCCTTCCACCTGCGCCATCGCCATGCTCGTCTCACTACTCGAGGCATCCATGCATTCATGCATGCATGTATGCACACACTCGACCGATTACGTCTTCCTCCGGATTTAACCGCACCCTGTTCCATTTGTCTTCCCCGCAACCACTACCTTCAATTTCTTCCATGCACGACGAGGATAACAACAAGAACAAGGAACATTAATTAATTAATTAATTAATTAACAACATATACTTCTTTGTATTCTTCCCTGCTACTTTCTAATGGTGAGCGAGTTCGGGTACCCTGTATTTTTCTTGATACTCGGACCCTACCCTGTATAGGACCAATTCCTAGATTTTGGAACCAGACTCTATCCTGTTAGAACCTGGAAACGAACCCGACCCGGAACATGTTCATTTAATAAATAGATTCAGGGTACACTGTTGGAACATGTTCCAATTCCGGGTACACTGTTGGAACATGTTCATTTAATAAATAGATTTCAGAACATGTTCAAACAAGTTCTAGAACAGGTTCCAATAGGTTCCTCCTCTAAAGGTTCTAGAATAGATTCCAAAACATGTTCCAACAGGTTCCACATTAAGTTCCGGGTACCCGATGTGTTGGGCCCAGAACTAGAACCGGTTTTAACCAGTTCCTTAAATGTTATCCTGGACCCTACCTGAATTTAATTTAGGTCTACCCAAAACCTACTAGATCAGATAGTACTTTCGGCAAAAACCTCTACCTGCTGCTTCCTACATTAATTGCTCAAAACACAAACGACTTTATCTGATCCACAAACCTTCCACACACCTAGATACCTCTTGGATCGATAGTTTCCGTCACCGATTATCACAATCTATGAAGCATCGACACCGACACTGACACGGGACACGACACGAACACGATATATATAGCATATATATATATTTAAAAAAATCCATAGTTCATATATATATATATCAAGAATTTATAATAATATCATGATACTTTTATTCATATCAAACTTCCAATTTTCAGTTTTTCCTAGGCCCCTTTCAAATTATATGAAGTGCTCTAGATAATTTCTTGTGTCAATACTTAGTATTTCTAAGCCCCTTCCAAAAGCATGGGGCACAATATCTATTGACATCTCCCAATTTTTTTTAAATTAGCATGTCTTAGTAGAACTAGTCATGTAGAACTACATGTAAACAAAAAGTTAAGTAAAGTCCCACTATCTTCATCAATCATTGTTGTTATCTTCTTCATTGAAAAATATTACTCTCTCCAACTCTGGTTCACCAAGAGAAAGATTGGCAACTTCAAGGATTCCATTATCTTCATCAATTAAAAATTCATCTTCTGTAATATCGTCTCACATTATAGTTTCTCCTTTATTCTATTGGGGAGTTTTCCTTGAAATGAGACGAAGATTAGTATGGACAAATAATAAATTCTCCACATGTTTAGGCTTCATCTTGTTCCTTTTAAGGAAATAGATAAAAGAGTAAGTGCTCCAATTTCTTTCACAACAACAAGAAGATAAAATATTAAATTCCCTTGATTGTTTTATTATTATTTTTAAAAAGATGCATAGCTGGCCGTGTTCGAGCCGTGTCCAAGCAAAAAAAAATTTTGACTAGTCAAGACACTCTTGGACACATGGTACATGTGTGTCGGACGAGTGTCTCCGTGTGTCGATGTCCGCGGCGTGTCGAACACGCGAACACGACAGTCCCACGAAGTGTCCGTGCTTCCTAGATCACAATCAAACGTGAGGTAAAAGTTTTGTTTTGTTACCTTGAACAGCGCAACTGATTGATGGAATAAAGATAACATGAATTTAACCCTAAGCCAAGAATCTACATGTTAAATCATCAAGGAGAATTAGAAGCGGAAGCTAGCGTACCTGAAGTCATCACCGGAGTTTGGGAGACGGAGTGCGACCTTCCAGATCAATGCACAGAACCTCAATGTTGTCTTTGAATAATGGACTTTCTGAGATAGGAAACAAGTGCATGACTCAGGAAGCATAATCCCTCTATTTATAAGAAAAATTTGAGGTAATGACAATTTCGAATTTCGCCCATCATAAGATCAGAAATTACCCCTGATGTTATCTGCATAATAAATCCCAGATTTTTGAGATGTCGCGGGTCCATAAATTAAAATAATTAGATCACTTCAGATCTGTGCCATTAGTTTTGATAGCGATTGATGCACGCCTATTAATATGCGTTGTCCCATGTCGATTATTAAATAAATAATTTAACAATCTCCCTCTTGGGCCAACAAATGTATCATCGTATGGCAATGCATAATAACTTTATGAGCTTGACATCGCTATCATCATCAACCATCTCCAACAATCTGATCCATCGATCATACCAACATAGAACCAAAGCAACTTTCGTCACAAATATCGTGATTACATCCATCAATGATCACAATGTTAATACTTTCGATGATATAGATCAAACATGGGTGCACAACATGGAAATTACATGAAATATGATCTAAACATGTCTATTTCCAAGTGGTACTAATGTATTATTTATTGAGATCAAAACTTTATTCTGCAAGAAAATATGTCCATTAAATCATCATATCAATACATGATGTAACACCCAAATGAGCAACATGCTCATGAAAGACCGTGGGTGGTAAGTCTTTAGTAAGCGGATTTGCCCTCATAGAAGCTGTACCTATGTGCTCTATATATAACTGGCCACTTTGAATTCTTTCTTTAACAACTAGGAACTTGATGTCGATATGCTTAGATTTTGAAGAGCATCTATTGTTATTGGAATATATCACTGTCAATTTGTTGTCACAAAATAACTTTAGTGGTCTTTTAATACCATCCACAATGTGCGGCCCAGTGACAAAGTTTCGCAGTCATGTCTCATGATTGGATGCCTCATAACAAGCTATGAACTCTGATTCCATAGTTGAACATGCAATGAGTGTTGGCTTAGCACTCCTCTAAGAAATAGCTCTGTTGGCTAGAAGATAAACATAACCATAAGTAGATCTCCGACTGTCTTAGCATCCAGCAAAATCAGAGTTCGAATACCCAATGATCTCTAGCTAATCTAATTTTTTGTAGGTGAGCATGTATTGTTTTATTCTCTGTAGATACCGCATAACCCATTTGGCTGATTTCCAATGATCCATTCCAGGATTACTTAGATATCTGCCCAACATCCCTACATTGTACGCAATATTCGAACACATACACACTTGACCAGACATCAGACTCACTACAATAGATGCATAGGGAATCTTTGGCATTTCCTTCTACTCAAACTCATTCATGGGGCCCTGGTTGAGACTGAATTTGTCTCCTTTAGCAACAGGGGTATCTCCTGGTTTGCAATCCTTCATGCTCAATCTTGTGAGTACCTTATTGATATAGCTCTTTTATGATAACCCAATGATACCCTGAGAGCGATCTCGATGTATCAGGATTCCTAATACAAATGAGGCATCTCCAAGATATTTCATTTCGAATTTCTCTGATAGAAATCTCTTGGTTTCGTGCAATAAACCTATATCGTTACTCGCAAGTAAGATGTCATCGACATACAAAACTTGGAAAATGTACTTGCTCCCATTGAACTTATGGTATATGCATTCGTCAACCGCATTTATCTCAAAACCAAAGAAGATAACAACTTGATGAAATTATGATGCGACTGACGAGAAACTTGTTTTAGCCCATAGATGAGTTTCATTAATTTGCAAACCATCTTCTTTGGGTCTCCCGACATAAAGTTTTTTGGTTGCACCATATAAATTATTTCATTAATGTCACCATTGAGAAACACCGTCTTTATACCCATCTGATGCAACTCAAGATCAAAATGAGCTACAAGTGTCATTATAATCCTGAAAGAGTCTTTCGAGTAAACCGAAGAGAAAATCTCTTTCGAGTAAACTTCCTTTTGACTGAAGCCTTTTGCAACAAGACAAGCCTTATATCTTTCCACATTATCCTTGTTTTAAAAATCCATTTACATCCAATGGATTTCACATCTTCATGTCACATGACAAGATCCCAAACGTCATTATGCTGCATAGACTTTATCTCCTCATTTATGGCATCAATCCACTTTTGAGAGTTAGAGCTTTGCATAACTTGATAGAAGTTGATTAGATCATCTTCCATCATACCAATGTCAGCCGCATGCTCTTGGAGAAATACAATGTAATCATCTAGAATTGTACTTCTCCTCTCTCTAGTGGCCCTCGATCCTTAATGACATCTGTTCTTGAGATTGTTGAGTTTGTTCTTCATGGGTAGATTCCTTAGGAGTGAACTATTGAGGCTCAATTGGGAGTATTTCAGTGTTGTCTTGTGGTTCTGAATTTATTGTCTAATCGGTAACATGAACAACAACCGTAGGAAGAAAAATGAATTCCTCTTCAAAGACAATCTGTTTAACCTTATCTCTCCCCCACCCCACCCCCAAATAAACTCAATATCCTCAAAGAACTGGGCATTTCTCGCCTCAAACAATGTCATGTTCATGGGATCATAAAGTTTATACCCCTAGACCTCTTGGAGTATCCAACAAAATAGCAGCTAATTGTTCTAGAGTCCAATTTCTTTTCATTTGGCCGATATGGCCTAGCCCCAGCTGGACAACCCCAAATGTGCAAATATCTTAAATTGGGTTCTTGCTTGTTCATAGTTCATAAGGGATTTTTTGCATTGCTTTAGTTGGTACTCTATTCAGAATGAAAGTTGCAGTCCTAAGTGCCTCTCCGTAGAGGGACTCGGGTAAGGTAGAATGACTAATCATGCTCCTCACCATATCCTTAAGAGTCATTTTTCATCTTTCAGCAACATTATTCATGCTAGGAGTCCCTGGCATGGTGTACTATGGGACGATACCGCATTCCTCTAGGAACTTAGCGAAAGGTCTTGGATATTGTTTGTATGTTGTCATAGTACTTGTTGGCCTAAGGTTTTCTACCTTGGTCTTAATCTTGGTTATGATGATAACAAACATGGAACTAATGATTTCATGGAGAGTTATTTTCAGGTTCCATATCGGTTACCGCACGACGTCCCAGATCGGAAAAATTGAAGAAATCGGAGAAATCAGCAAGGACGCTCGTCGACGCTCGAGATTCTTCGGGAAGTTAGAGTTTAGGTTTAGGGTGTCTAGAATGTAATGTAATCCTCTTTATGATGAAAAGAACCTAAAAACCATACCCGAACCCCAAAACATAAAAACCCAGAAACCGTCCTGAAATTCACTAAGCCTAGGGAGCTCCTTTGAGGGCTATATGACCTAGAATTTTCATGACACAAAAAATTGCGGTAATTGTTTCTTGGGTTAAAACTAGATAACGAGGTATTTTAAAGGATTTTTTGGAAGCCTTTAGCCTACCCATACTTGACCCGGGAGATTAGAGAATTTTTGTTTTCCAGAAATTTGTACTAGAGCCCAAAAACTAGATTTTGATTCTTAAGGATTTTGATTTTTTAGATATTTTTATTGAATCCAAAGGGGGGTAATCCTTTATGTTTTCAAGTTATTTAACTTAAAGTTAGTAAATTTTATATAAGTAGACTTAGCAAAGACGAAACCCAAACGAGCAGACAATCCAGCCTAACCAAATTGCCCAGAACGGGCAGAATGCTCCAGTCGCTTGGGCGGTCGCTTGGTCGGTCGACCGACGATCGACCGAACAAGCGACCGGCGGGCTGTAACGGGCAAAAAATAGCCCGTTGAGAAGAGAGAGCTCTCTCTTCTCTTCATGGCTTATAAATAGGAAGCCATGAGAGCCTTCCTTCATGATGTTGATCACCTCTAATCTCCTTGAGCCATCTCATGATCAATTCTAAGCCTTCATTGATCAAATCTTGTGAAAACCCTAGCTTGAACCTTTCATCTCCTTGATTAAGTCTTTACTTCATTGCTTCATCATCAAAGGCATCAAGAGGAAGCTAGGACTCTTGTTGTGGAGCTAAGTAATTTATTGTTTGATTTATTGCTCCATTTAGTGTTGTATTTTCTTGTTTATTTCTTTGTCTTTGAGTTTGTGTAAGACCTAGAGTGCAGGTCTTAAAATTGGGTAGTAGCCTTGGTGTTTGAAGTTTAAATCCACCGATGGAAACGTAGTTTACTAGGATTAGTTGAGTTGTCCTTAGGTTGAGGTGGGAGAGTGCTCTCGGTAGGAAGGCGGGATACTTATGGGTGTGGACGTGCCTTCGGTTTGTGAGCGGAGACTTTCCAGTGTATGTCCTCATTGTAAGGAAAATAATTAATCTAGTTAAAGCTAAGTTTAGAAATTCTAAGCGGAGTGCTTAGATAGTGGAGTAGGCATTGGGGCCGAACCACTATAAATACTTGTGTTAGCATTATTTTCTTTATGTATCGCATTGCTTATCTTTATTACTCGCTTCCGCATTTAGTCGTCAATTGTGAATTTCCTAAGTCATTTAAGAAACTATTAAGATCGAGTTTAGGCTAATTTATTAGTTAACACACTATTCACCCTACTCTAGTGTGGTCATTTCACCAACAGTACTCACCACTACAGTCAGATCTAACAACTTTAATCCTTTCACTAAGCTGATTTTTAACTTAAGCCTTAAAGGACTTGAACACATTCAGTGCTTGAGACTTCTCACTAATTAGATACAGGTACCCGTATCTGGAGTAATCGTCTGTAGACGTAATAAAGTATTGTTGACCATTCGAATAAGCGGTAGGGAAAGGTCCACAAACATCCATATGAATAAGTTATAAGACATCCAAACTCCTTTTAGTACATGATCCCCTAATGTTTGTTTATTTGCCCTTAATACACTCAATACATACCTCAAAGTCTGTAGCATCAGGGAGATCAAGAATCCCATCACACACAAGCCTTTGTATCCATTGCTTGGATATATGACCTAAGCACTTGTGCCAAAAAATAGTGGAATTCTCATCAGTTAATTTTCGCTTTGTACCATATGAACTAGCTAGTATGCATGGTTTCATCAAATGAAGCAATAAAGGTTATCATGATAAGATCAAGAACCGGTACCAACAATATTTGAATCAAGATAAAGACTAAACTTTTCATTTCCAAATGAACAAGAATAACCAGATTTGTCCAAAACAAAAATAGAAATCAAATTACGTCTAAAAGATGGTACTACAAAAGTCTCTCTCAAATCCAAAGAACAACCAGTCCTAAGCAATAAACTAAATGTGCGAATAGCTTCAACTTCAGCTGATTTCTCATCGCACACATAGATGAATCTTTCAGCATCACTTAGCGTTCGGTAGCTCAGGCAACCCTGCATAGACACACTTATGTGAGTAGTAGCACCAGAATCTATCCACCAAGTGTCGATATGTACATAAATTAAATTAACTTCAGAACAAATCAGAGTGATAAATGTACCTTTATTAGCAAGCCAAGCATGATATATACTTGGTACAATCCTTCTTTACGTCCCCACTAGTCTTGCAGAAGAAACAAGTAGAGCCCCTAGCCTGATCCTTTTGTTTTTTCTTTTGTGGAGCACCTGCAGCTTCCTTAGTCTTAGGCCTTCTCTTGCACTTGTCTTTAGAGGCTAAACCCAAATGAGCATTTTTAGTCTTGTCTTGCTTCACTCTTTCTTCCTCTTGCACACAATGAGAGATGAGCTCATTAAGAGTCCACTTATCTTTTTGACAGTCATAACTAATTTTAAATTGAGTAAATTGTGCTGGAAGATAGATCAGAACCAAATGCACCAGTAAGTCCTCAGTAAGGTCTAACTTTAGTACCTTTAACCTTGAAGCAAGATTTGACATCTCCATAATGTATATACCTCATTGAGACCATATTTGCTAAAAGTTTACTTGTGTCAACCTTTTCGTTTTTCTCAAAATGTTTTTCAAGAGCGGCAATGAATAGTTTGGCATTACTCGCTTCAGACATAGTGCCTCTGAAACTTTCTGGAATTGCACGCCTCATGATCATAAGACTTAAGCGATTGGATCGTTCCCACTACTCATATAAAAGAACTTAGGTCCGTAAGAGGAGCATGCTGATCCATCCCAAGTGCCAAGTCTATATCCATGCAACTAAGAACTATCATGACGATCTCTTTTTAGACCTTAAAATTTATGCCAGTCAGCAGGGATGGAATTTAATGTGACAATAATTGATGGAGCAAAAATATTAGCTGAACAGAGAACAAAATAGAACAAAGCAATAATATAATCAGCTCACTAAATTTATAATGCAAAAGAGAAATAAATAATGACAAGTCCTATTAAAAGATACCAAGCACAACATTGACATTTCATCTTTGGACAAAAATAGCAACTTATAAACGGTATTCTCAATGCAGCAATCAAATACTGACAATTAATCTTGTCAAAGAAGAAGCCTATATTTGGATCGACTCAAGTTCATATGGAAAACCTTATGACAATAACATATTTATCACCGCAGGTATCCAAGGAATTCAACCAAGTAGTAACCTTCCTTTGGGCCGGTCATTACCCGCATGAATTTCAAACATGCAAACATCTTTTATGTTCTAACATGCTAATTTTACACGAGAGGTCGCTTTAGCGACATGTTATTTCAAATCAATATATTTCAAAGGGTAATTACCTAAATATATGCTGAACTATGCACTTTTTCTCATTTGTGACCAATTCTAAAATATTATCAAATTATATCCCGAACTTTGACATTTCTCTCAATTACATCCTCGCGTTAACTCTCCTTCTCCAGCCCCGTTAAGATGATGATGTGGCATTCTAATGTGGATTAAAATAATATTTTTTATATAAAAAATAAAATAATTTTTTTTACTTTATATTAAATAATATAAAATAAAATATTTTAATTTATATAAAATAATATAAAATAAATAATTTTTATTTTATATTAAAGAATCACTCTCAGCCATGTTGGGGTGAACATGGAGCGATTTTTTAATACAAAATATAAAATGTTATTTTATATTATTTAATATAAATTAACGTGATTTTTATATATTTTTTATATATAAAAAATTATTATTTTAATCAACGTCAGAACACCACATCATCGTCTTAATGGTGCTGCCGACGGAGAGTTGACGAGAGAATATAATTGAGACAAATATCAAAGTTTGGGATACAATTTGATATTATTTTGGAATTGATTACAAATGAGATAAAGTACATAGTTCAGGATATATTTAGGTAATTACTCTATTTGAAAACATTAGACATACAATAAAAATTTGCCATTATTTGATTTCAAATAAAGTCAATCAAAATCACTATAAACCGGTAAAAAAATGTGTTGACCGACTATTAAATTAATAAATTATGCATGAACGGAATGCAATTGTGCTGAACCAAATCATAAAATTGATTAATTATGCTTGAACCAAATGCAATTAAGCTGAATCAAACATAATTTGGACTGAACCAATCAATAAATCTGGTAAATCGATTGAAATTCTGCTGAGTCGATTTCGGAACCAAAAAAAATTAGGTTGAACCGACTAAATTTAAAGATTGGACTGGTTTAAATTAAAATTGAACTAATTTTAAATCAAAATTCAATTGAACCGATTTCGAATAGAATTGAACCGAATCAATTTAAAAGTGGGTCGAGTTTTAATTCTTAACGGATCGAGATCCTGTGTGATGGATCCGGATCCTACCTATTAATTAAACCCATCATCTCTACATCCAAAGGGGCGGTTCTGGAGTTGCCCTAACTGAAATTTTCCATCCATCGCCCCACCTTCTCAAGTATCCATGTCCTGCAGCGTTCACCTGCTTGACCTGCTTCGACGTTGACCACGTCAGTATTAGAGCATACACGGAGTGAGTAATGGAAAAATAAAGTAATGCTACTAATGCTTATCTCTATTATCAGTATAGGTGTGTATATAAATATACATTGAGAATGTTTTAGAATGAAAGCAAAATAGAGAAACAGAGAAATCATTTGAGAACGTGGAATTATGGAGAGTGGTTGTGCTGGTATGCATGGCATTGTGGACGAGTGTCCATGTTATTGTTGCAGCAGACGTGTGCTCATTGAGAACGTGGAATTGTGGAGAGTGGTTGTGCTGGTATTAATGTTGCTGCTTCAATACGCCCCCGCAATATAGGTGTTGCATCGCAACCCTTATCTTGAGTCGATGAGTAAGAAACAAAGATGAAGATACGATCTTTGTTAAGGAGTCGGGAATCTGATTCCGGCAAGGAATATATTGTACAGAAAGTTTATTATCGTGTATTTGCTCTCGGACGAAATGGTAGTCGATCGCTAGATATTTCATGCGACTCTGAAAGGTTGGATTATTTGCCAGAAATGTAGCCCCAAGATTGTAGTAATATATTACTGGATTCTTGATGAGTATGATGCCAATTTCTTGAAGAAGATTTTTTTATCCAATTTGCTTCAGCTGCAGCATTAGCTAAAGCTCTGTATTCAACTTTAGTTGAGGATCGGGCTACCGTTCTTTGTTTCTTGGAAGACCAGCTGATAGGAGTATCACCAAGGAAGGTAATGTAGGCTCCAGTTGAGCAGCGATCGTCTATGTTTCCTCCCCAGTCGGAGTCAGAGAAGACCTGCAGTGTTAAAGGTCTCTTTGGTTCAATTTTGAGACCAAATGATGCAGTGCTCTTGAGATACCTCAACGTGCTCTTGCAAGCTTGCTAGTGAGTATATGTAGGAGAGTGTATGAACTGAGAGAGTTTGTTAACAACGAAGGATAAGTCCGACCTTGTGAAATTTAAGTATTGAAGAGCACCAATAGCTCTCCGAAATTGATTTGCATCTATTGAAGGTGTCCCGTCATCTATTTTCAGGACTGTTGAAGATGTTAAAGGTGTTTTTGTCCCTTTCGCATCACTCATTTGAAACCTGTTTAGAATGCCATTGATATACTTCCTCTGAGTCAGAATAATGCCTTTGGAAGTTCTATTTCCTTCAACTCCAAGGAAGTAGGTTAAGGGTTGCAGGTCTTTTAGAGGAAATTTTGTAGATAATGCATGATAAAGCTCCTTAATTTTTGAATCTGAGTTACCTATTAATATGATGTCGTCGACATACAAAAGAAGAAATATTGTGTATGAGAAACTTTTCAAAATGAATAAGGAGCTGTAAGATGCGGATTCTCAGAAGCCAATTGACAAAATGTAACTCTTGAATTCATTAAACCAGGCTCTTGGAGCCTATTTTAATCCATATATCGCTTTGTTCAACTTGCACACATGCGTCGGAAGGTCTTTGTCTATGAATCCAGGTGGCTATGACATATAGATTTCATCTTCAAGTTGACCATGAAATAACGCATTATTAACATCGAGTTTATGTATATTCCATTTATTCAATACTATGAGAGTTAGAAGTACTCGAATGGTTGTCGGTTTGATGACTGGACTGTAGGTTGATGTGAAGTCAATGCCTGGACGCAGGTGAAAACCTTTGGCAACCAATCTTCCTTTGAATCTGTCTAAGCTACCATCAGGAAGTGTTTTAACATCATGAAGTCAATGCCTGTTGTTCTTGGAACGGGCGACCATCATATGAGTTGGTTGCAGGTTGTATGAAGAGGAAGAGTTTGTGGATTGTAAGAGGGGTTCTAGATGTGGAGGAGGTTCGGTCACTATAGTTGAAGTGGTGGTTGAAGGAACACTGGTGTTGTTGTAGGGAACAAGAGAAATTTCGTGATGGACTTGATGTGTTTGGACGTCCGGAGAATGTGAGTCAGGTGGTGTAAGATTTGAGGGAATGATGTCAAACCAATTTGTGTTATCAGGATGGACTCTTCGAAGAGAGTGTTGAAATTGCTGAAAAGGAAATGTGTTTTCATTGAAGACTACATGTCGTGACAAATATAATTTAAATGTGGAGATATCAAAGCATTGGTAAGAGTGGTATTTGGTTGAGTAGCCCAAAATTACACATGGTTTGGATTTCGGTTCTAATTTGTTGCCGGAGTATGGCTTGAGCCAAGGGTAACATAGGCATCCAAACATTTTTAATGAGGTGTAGTTGGGTTGCTGATTAAACAATTTATTGAAAGGAGAGGCTCTTGATAACACTGGGGTGGGTAATCTATTGATTAGGAACACTGCAATAGAACAAGCAAAGGGCCAAAGGTTTAACGGAGCTGAAGCATGCTGAAGTAGAGTGGTGGTTGTTTCTAGGATATGTTGGTGGCGACGTTCGACAGTGCTAATCCTTTGTGGTGTATAAGGAGGGGACAATAAATGTTGTATGCTCATTTTTTATAAGGTGTCAGCTAGGCCAATGAACTCACCACCGCCATTAGAATAAACAGTAAGTATATTGGTGTTAAAATGCTTTTCGACTAAAATTTGAACTCAACAAATACAGTGCAAATGCTAGACTTGATTTTTAAGGGAAACAACGAGGTAAATTTGGTGAAATGATAAACAAATATTATGTAGTATCTATGACCATGTAATGATGTTACAGGGGAAGGCCCCCAAACATCAGTAAACACTAATTCAAGTGGTTTATGACTCTCTAAAGAAGATTTTACGAATAGAAGCCGATAACTCTTGCTGCATGAACATGCATTGCAGGTATTTGCAGTGGAATTAGAGAAATGAAGCTTGAACTTGGATATGGTGTATTTGAGAGTTCTAACGTTGGGATGTCCAAGTCTGTCATGCCAAAGTTCAAGGGGTGCTTTAACTGAAGTAGAGGTAAAGTGTGCATGAGCTTCAAAATGAGTTGCATCAGGCCAGACATACCTATGAGCTTGGTTCGGTCCTTGAGCTAGAATCACTCCTGTTTGAAGATCCTTGACAACAAAATGGGTTAGAAAGAATTCAGTGGAGACATTGTTTTGGATGCAAAACTAAGAGACAGATATAAGTGTTGGATAAATGGTCACATTAGAGGGGGGTGAGGTGAATAGTGTGTTAACTAAACTTGTCGCCTAAATTTTGTTTTAAACATTTTCTTGAACTACTCAGGCAAGTTACAATTAATTGGCTAAATGCGGAAGCAATAATAAAACAATTTAAACACGAGCAAGGATATCAATGCTAACACAAGTATTTATAGTGGTTCGACCACAATGCCTACTCCACTACCTAAGCACCGCGATTAGGATTTCACACCCAAATCCACTAAATTATGAGTAGCTTACAATCGAGGACTTTGCATCGAAAAGACCCTACACTCACATCAAAGGCACTTCCACACCCGAAAGTATACCGCCTTCCTACCGAGTGAGCTTTCCCACCTCAATTCCTAAAACCTACTCCTAACTAAGTTTACACAAGTGGCTTTATACCTTCTTTACCAAGGATACCACTCAATCACAACACCAAACACTAGGTCTTCTGACAACACACAAGTAAATCAAAGTAAAACAAATCAAAAACAAATCTATTACAAGAAGAGAGTGAAGATGACTTATCACAACGAGAACACCTCTTCTTCTTGAGCCTAGAAAGCTTGAAGACTCTTCAATGAATAACACTTGAGGATGAGGGATCAAGAGCTAGGTTTTATGGATTTGATAAAGGAAGAGCTAAGGAGATGTTAAGCATCACTCTTTAAGGCTTGAAAGCCTCAACAACCATGTGGGAGAGTGTTTTTAGTGGGTATTTATAATCCCCAAACTCAAGGTGTCATCAACGGGCATTTTTCTGCCCTTTGGCGATGGTCGGTCCCTTGCCCAAGCAACTGATCGACCGTCCAAGTGATCGAAAAAATTTGCCGCTTTTGGGCATACTTCGATCGACCGTTCAGTTGACCATTTTGCCTACTGCCAGTTTTTGGTAGCAATCGGTCGACCGAACCTGGGCTGGAAACTTCTTCTTTGGATCTTCTTCTTACGCGCTTTGTTTCCGAGTTTCGACCTTCAGCGTGTGTCAACATGGAGATCTTTCTATATGTTTTCTAGACTCATCCAATATATCTTTGGTGTACACGTTGAACTTCTAGAAATTTCCGCGACGAACCCAAACGCATCGACCAATGTCCTTCTGATTTTCCAATTTCTCTGATATTTCCGATCAAGGACATTGAGCGCTAATTGATATAGAACCTATAAATATTTCTCAATGAAACATTAGTTCCATATTTGTTATTATCAAAAATCGAGATTAAGACCAAGGTAGAAAACCCTTAGACCAATAATCTCGCCCTTTTTGATGATGACAAACATCCTTAAGAAAATATATTCAATTAAAGCGCAAAGGATATCAACCATGGGATTTCTCCCCCTATCAACATGCATATCAAAATAATTATACTCCCCCTATCTATATGCATGGTTTTCCTATATTTTCTTCTCTTTTACTTATATTTTTCTTCCCCTTTGGACATCACTCAAAAAGGTGAAAAAAGTCAACAATGATCAAAGTCGGGACCTAAAAACTAGTTTTCATGAAAAACATGTAGATCTCAACTCAGGCGATGAAAACATACATATCCATTATAAGACAAATCAATACATGATGTCAAAGAATTCTCAGTGTAGTATTTATGTATCAAGCTCAAGTAATGAAATTTTCATAAATCGGTCAACATATCAAAAATCATTTTAGAAATGATTTTTCTCATCAAATGTGTAGAACGATATCATAAGTAAATTTAAAATATCATACTTCAAGTCTTATTTGAAAATCTAATGAAAATTTAAAGTATCGAAAAAATGAGCAACTTGGGAAGAGTGATACTTTAGTGGCATTTTCGTAAATAAATAAGATTTTTATAACATTTCTAGAAATCATTCATACTTTCAAAAGACCAAGATATGAGTATGTAAAGCATGTATATAAAGTTTGAAGTGAAACTAATGTCATTTGATCAAAATATGAACTTAGCATGATTTCATTCGAAATATGCATGAAAACATGAAATTGAATAACTATCAAATTTTGCTATCTACTCATATTTTCTCTAACTTAGACATCTGAACATCTAACATGAGTGAATCTAATTATATTGATCAAGTTTGGGCTTAAAAGAAGGTTTCTACATCACTTTGCTGACTTTGGTCAAAGGGATATTTAAGTATATATAAATTGAATTCTTAAATCCCTATAAAATCAAATTATTGATGAATTTTTTTGAAATTTTAACGGTAGAAACTAGGGGCGCATTTGTTTTCAAAAACTTAGAAGCAATTTTCGTTTCGTGAAAACTTAAAAGGGTTTTCGAGTTTCGGGTTTTCAGTTTTGGTTTTGTTGTTTGGCGAAAACGTGTTTGTTTGACATGTCATATTTTCGTGTTTCGCGAAACGAAAATAGCGAAAACTTGTTTGTTGTGTGTTGTTTTCGATGATTGTTTTCGGGATGAAAATTAAAACTGCGTTTGTTTATCAAACATAGTATCTGCTTTCAGAATTTATTTATAATTTTTTTAATTCAAACTTAAAAAGTATATGAATTATGTTAATTATTAAATAAATATTATTATGAATATAACTTATTAATTAGTTAATTAGCCAATTGTGAGTAGCACAATTGGTGACAACATGTTTGTTCAATGATTATATTAAAAAATTAGAAATAAAAATAATAATATTATTTTAAATTAACATACTATTAAAAAATTAAAAATAATTTTTTTTGAATATTATTAAATTATTTATAATAGTTATGAACTAATATAAATATCAACTCGGTATGAACAAATTAACTAATAAAATTATCATGCAGTACGAACTTAGTATTGCGGCATGAACTAATTACACTAATATTGACTTAGTATAAAATGATATTATAACATCGACTAAGTATTAACTAATTGATATGACTAAGTATAGACTAAGTAGTAAATAAATGGTATGCCGGCATGGACTAAATATGGATTAAGTATAGCGACATGGACTAAGTATGGAATAATTATTAACTATACGATATGAACAATATTAGTGAAACTGCCTTAGCAGTAATTGTGTCATCATTTTCACTTAATCCACCTACACCAATATGGTGTGTCATCATTTTCATATATTGTATTTGTGCAAAAATGGACTAAGTGTGATCTTATTTATTTTTATTTGTGTTGTATTTTCATAAATATAGAGTATCATCATTTTCATATATGTGAGGTATTTTCATAATTATGTGTATATGTATGTTCTTATTTGTTCATATAGTCGCAAATGATTATCGCCATTTGATATGAAATTGGCATTCGATTCAATTGACGAATAAAAACTACTCGAACTTGTAATAAGAACAACTAAGATAAAATTATCCTTTCATTAAAACTTATTGCTAAGCAATACAAATTATCCTTTAACAATATATAGAGCTACTTATTACAAACTAATAACAACACCAAAATGGTAATATTACAGACTAACCAGCAACATCGACAGATTGCTAGTGCAAATATGGTAATATTACAGACGCACTACAGAAGAAACCAATAGCAACATCGTATCATCAAGAACCAACAGTGCAACTCAATTATAACCAACATAGGGCAAATTGCAACATAACAGCAGAACCAACAGCAGGAACCAGCAGCAACTCCTCAATAGCAATTGAAATATAACCAACAACAATATAACCAATAGCAACATCGTATCATCATATAAATGCAGGACTATGAAGGAAAATATGTATCACCATTAGTTGGTGATTGCCTCTAATTCATAGTCCACCAATAAGACGGTTTGTCCATTATCTAATAACCACACAATTATAAAATCAGCACAACCACACAATAACATAAAAACCCTAGATCGGAAAAACATCAACTGATATAAAATAACAATGCATATAAATACATGATAATGGACAATATTACTTTACGACTTTAGGAGGAAAGTGCGCATAACCATTGATTGGTTATCACATCTAATTCCTCGCCGACAATAAAAGATGAATAAAAACACAAAATATATACAAAATATGACAACATCACAGCATTATGGCTACATAACAGCAGCATAACAGAATTATCCAAAACATCACAGCACCATCACAGCATTATCCAAAACATCACAGCATATAATTACAACACAAATTATCCAAAAGCTGAAATCATAATGAAGTATATCAATACATCAAGTGGAAGGCAAACAGCGACGATGTGCCCAAAGCTGATTGGCGATACCCTCACGTATTTCATGCTTTACATTTTAGCTAGAAGAAGGTTCACCTATTGATGATGGAATAGTAGGTTCATTATCATCATCAATAACCACTTCTTCATTGTTCCAAATATCTAATAATTCATCAGAATTACGATATTTAATAATAAATGTCACGCCCCAACTCAGGGTCGCGTGACCTGTCAGGGACTATGTCCTACCTTGAAGCCTACCACATACACTGGATAACAAGATACTGAAAACTTGCGAATAAAAATAATGATGCAGCTTTTATTTAATTAAAAGGAGGTTCAACAATTTTAAAAGGGTAGCAAAACAAACCAACTATAAAATAAAACAACTCGAGTTAAAGTCGAATACATATTTTTCAAATTAACAAATACCAGTGTATAAAAAGAAAACAATCCTAGACATCACGACTACGACTACTGGACGCTACTACGAGATCTACACCACTGCCTGCCCTCCAGTTGTACCATGACTCCAAGCCTCACCTCACTGGTCGAGCTCTGCAAAAATAAGAGAAATAAACTGTGAGTCCACATGGGACTCAATGATCGATTCTTCCGAACCTCCACATAAATCCCAAATAAACACATGTATATA
Source organism: Canna indica (assembly GCA_034359265.1). Lineage (NCBI taxonomy): Eukaryota > Viridiplantae > Streptophyta > Magnoliopsida > Zingiberales > Cannaceae > Canna > Canna indica. Next base: position 52,380,772 of record CP136895.1, on the reverse strand, counting down.
AGTTAGAAAAATATAAAGTTAGGAATCTAATCTAGTCAAGATATAACAACCGACCCAAGGGCCGTCTTGTATAGACCATACAGTCATATAACCAACCATAACGGCCCAACTAAACAGAATGGCATCCGGCCACTAGGGCCTACTCAAGAACTAATGGCTCGGCTCTAACCGGCCTTACCACACAATGGCAGTAATACTCTGGTCGCACGGCCTACATGACACATAAGAAAATCAGAGCAAACACTGGGTCGTCGACTAGGATGGTCTGCTAGTCTCCGGACATCTACCGGGTTAGAGATAGCTAATCCCACCCAACTGGGGTCTAACACCTAGCGGGCCCTTTTGGGGAAAAGGGATCGATCTAAGGGGTTTAACCCACTCGAGGGATTTGGGGAAAATTTTGGCATGACCTCTCCCCATTTTCCCTCAATTGGTCGGCCCCTAAAATTAAGAAAACGATGGGGAAACATTCATCGCACGATACAATTTGCATAAGGAAACCATAAATCTCGAGAAATTTTAGATCCACAAGGTCCGACGCGATAAAAACAAGGTTTCATCACCTCTAAGGGTCGGCCACATGCCCACCCTCCCGAACTAAGTCCGACCACTCACTTTGATAAAAAAGGAAGACGATCTAGGCGACAACGACTTCGATCTCCAGCGACGACACCAATTTCTCGTGCTACCAATCGGAATCCCCTTCTCTCCCTTCACCTCGGGCTGTGTGCGGCTCACCTTCCTGAGCCGTACGGCTGCTGAGGTGAGGGGTTTTATATATTTTTTTTTTTGACTAAAAAGTCATTCCTCACTTAAGCCCCTACTCGACCCAATACAAGTCCGATTAGAGCCCCGATTAAATCAACATACACGATTTGAACTCGACTCATACTAAGGCATCTTATGTTTAAAAAGGAAGGAACTTTTAACTAATAAAATTTCATAAGGCTTAAATTATACCTTCTACTCGTGCCGATTTCACAACTCGACCCGACTAACTCCCGATCCGGTGCACTGTACCAAAAATAAAAAAAAATTATATTAGGAAACCTCGGGTCTTACAACCTTCCCCCCTTAAGGTAAATTCGTCCTCGAATTTTGTTGAATTATAAGGACCTACCGCTTCTTCAAACAAGGAAGTGTAGTGCTCTCTAATGTCTCACTCTACCTCCAAAGTGGCTTCCTGCCCGGAGTGGTGCTCCAATCTAACTTTCACCAAGGGGATTTCTTTGGACCTCAGCTTTCTAATTTGGTGGTCGAGGATCTCCACCGGCCTTTCCTCAAATGAGACAGTCGAATCCATCTCAATAGTAGAAGGTTCGATCACATGAGAATCATCTCTCACATATCGCCTGAGCATGGATTCATGAAAAACCGGGTGTACCCTGCTCATGCTAGGAGGCAAGGCCAACTCATAAGCTACAGCACCCCTCCGCCGGATGACGGGAAAAGGCCCAACAAACTTGGGGCTCAGCTTTCCTTTCTTCCCAAACCAAACTACCCCCTTCATGGGGGAGACCTTCAGAAACACCAGGTCACCTTCTGCAAACTCCAGCTCTCTAACCTTCTTGTCAGCAAACATTTTCTAGCGACTCTGAGCCGCCAACAATCTTTCCTTTATAATTTTCACCTTCTCTACTGCTTCCTCAATCAAATCAGGACCCACAATGAGTGATTCTCCGGCCTCAAACCAGCCCACTAGAGACCTACACCGCCGCCCATACAATACCTCGAAAGGAGCAATGTCAATGCTACTGTGATAGCTATTGTTGTAGGCGAACTCAATCAATGGTAGGTGTTTCTCTCAACCACCATCCATGTCCATAACGCATGCCCTCAGCATATCTTCCAAGGTTTGGATGGGCCTCTCTGATTGTCCGTCCGTCTGCGGATGGAAAGCTGTGTTGAAGCGCACCTAAGTACCCAAGGCTTCCTGGAAGGACTACTAGAACCAGGCTGTGAACTGGGTACCACGATCTGATATAATCATCACTAGGGTACCATGGTGTGCCATAATCCTGTCCAAGAATAGTCTGGCGTATTGCTCCGCAGAAAAGGTTGTCTTGACGAGAATGAAATGGGCGGTCTTTGTCAATCTATCAACCACCACCCAGATAGAATCAAATCTGCCTCCTGACGTTGGCAGCCCTGTCACTAGATCCATAGTGATCTTTTCCCACTTCCACTCGAGAACCTCCAGATTTTCCCGTAGCCCCACGGGCTTCAGGTGTTCGGCCTTCACTTGCTGGCAGACCAAGCACTTGGATACGAATTTTGCAACCTCCCTTTTCATGCCCTTCCACCAGTAATGATGCCTTAAGTCTCGATACATTTTGGTGGCTCCCGGATGCATCGTATAAGTGGAAAAGTGATCCAGCTCCAGAACATGCCTGCGCACCTATGCCATATCAGGCACCACGATCTGGTCTGTAAACCAATCGCATGGTGCAGCATTATGAGTATCCATCACACTAACACAAAGATGCAGCTCTTATTTAATTTTAAAAGAAGGTTGAACAATTTTAAAAGGGTTGCAAAACAAACCAACTATAAAGTAAAATAGCTCGAGTAAAAGTCGAATACATGTTTTTCAAATTAACAACTCCTAGTGTATATAAAGAAAACAATCCTAGACATCACGACTACGACTACTGGACGCTGCTACGAGATCTACGCCACTGCCTACCCTCCAGCTGCACCATGACTCCAAGCCTCACCTCACTGGTCGGGCTCTGCAAAAACAAGAGAAATAAACCATGAGTCCACATGGGACTTAATGAGCGGTTCTTTCAAACCACCACATAAATCCCCAATAACCACATGTATATAAGACAAAAAAATATAAAGTTAGGGATCAAATCTAGTCAAGATATGACAACCGACCCAAGGGTCGTCCTGTATAGACCATACAGTCATATAACCAGCCATAACGGCCCAACTAAGCAGAATGGCACCCGGTCACTAGGGCCTGCTCAAGAACTAATGGCTCAGCTCTCTCCGACCTTACCACACAATGACAATAATACTCCGGCTGCACGGCCTACACAACACATAAGAAAATTAGAGCAACACCGGGCCGTCGACTAGGATGGTCTGCTAGTCTTCGAACACCTACCAGGTTAGGGATAGCTAATCTCACCCAACTTGGGTCTAACACCTAGCGGGCCCGCTGGTGCAATCTCAAGACCCAAATCACTGGCTGAGTCAACCATTAGTCGCTCCGACTATCCATGCTGCTCAGCCGACCAACACAATCACATTATACAAGCAAAGTGTTCTAAAGTTTCCTTATTTAAAAATCTTGGGCCTTCACCCGTGCTCGGCCCCTTTATTCCGGGACTTACCAATCGCATGCTATTGCTCACTGGTTGTTTCCTAGGTGTGAGACCTAGCTTGTTAACATTTGAGTTTTTCTAAATAATAAGCACCCTAGAGTTTTCTAATAGTCATCTAGCATCATATGCCACATTTCAAGTGTGAATTACATGTCATAAGTGTAGAATGTCCGAATACATACATGTCACAACCCATAAGTTATAAGGAAATTAACCTACAGCTACAACCATGAACAACCGCATGATTGCAACAATAAAGTAATTAAATTCTGCATTAAATTAACAAATTCTAGCAAGGTAATATTTAATCTATCATGGTAATTTCAATACTAGCATTAGTAATTTGATGAAGGAAATTTTACGAATCATATACCATACATGATCTCAGCCATATATGTGCATTCAAGAGGATATCCATCTAAAAATTTAAATCTTATCTACTAGCATCAATCCATTCATCAACCGTTAAATCAACAAATTCAATCGACGAACATATTTCCCCAGAGATGAAATCAACACATTGGAACAAATCCAACCTCGTCTCCACTCGGCCGAACCCTAAACAAGGGTAACATGTTCGCCTAAACCTTCTTGAAGGGGGGGGAAAGGAAAATTTAACCATGAAATCATAAGATCTAATTTCACAAGTTGTCTACACATGAAAAGGGATCGATCCAAGGGGTTTAAACCACTCGAGGGATTTGGGGAAAATTTTGGCATGACCTTTCTCCTTTTTCCCTCAATTGGTCGGCCCCTAAAATTAAGAAAACAATGCGGAAACATTCATCGCACAATACAATTTGCATAAGGAAACCATAAATCTCGAGAAATTTTAGATCCACAAGGTCCGACGCGAGAAAAACAAGGTTTCATCACCTCTAAGGGTTGGCCACATGCCTACCCTACCGAACTAAGTCCGACCACTCACCTTGATCAAAAAGGAAGACGATCTAGGCGACGACGACTCCGATCTCCAGCAACTACACCAATTTCTTGCGCCACCACTCGGAATCCCCTTCTCTCCCTTTACCTCAGACTGTGTGCAGCTCACCTTCCTGAGCCGTACGACGGCTGAGGTGAGAGGTTATATATATATATATATATATATTGACTAAAAAGCCCTTCCTCAATCCAAGTCCGATTCGAGCTCCGATTAAATCCACATACACGATTTGAACTCGACTCATACTAAGGCATCTTATGTTTAAAAAGGAAGAAACATTTAACTAATAAAATTTTATAAGGCTTAAATTATACCTTCTACTCGCGGCGATTTCATGACTCGACCTGACTAACTCATGATCCGGTGCACTGTAATGAAAATTTTAAAAAAAAATTATATTAGGAAACCTCGGGTCTTACAACCTTCCCGCCTGAAGGGAAATTCGTCTTCGAATTTTGTTCAATTATAAGGACTTACCAGTTCTTCAAACAAGGAAGGGTAGCGCTCTCTCATGTCTCGCTCTACCTCCCAAGTGGCTTCCTGCTTGGAGTTGTGCTCCTATCTAAATTTCACCACGGGGATTTCTTTGGAACTCAGCTTTCTAATTTGGCGATCGAGGATCTCCACTGGTCTTTCCTCGAATGAGATAGTCGAATCCACCTCAATTGTAGAAGGTTCGATCACATGCGAATCATCTCTCACATATCGCCTGAGCATGGATACATGAAAAATCGGGTGTACCCTACTCATGCTAGGAGGCAAGGCCAGCTCATAAGCTACGGCAACCCTCCGCCTAAGGACGGGAAAAGGCCCAACAAACCTGGGACTCAGCTTTCCTTTCTTCCCAAACCGAACTAACCCCTCCATGGGGGAAACCTTCAGAAACCCTAGGTCACCATCTACAAACTCCAGCTCTTTGGCCTTCTAGTCAGTAAACATTTTCTGACGACTCTGAGCCGCCAACAATCTTTCCTTTATAATTTTCACCTTCTCTACCGCTTCCTCAATCATATCAGAACCCACCATGCGTGATTCTCCGGCCTCAAACCAGCCTACTGGAGACCTACACCGCCACCCATACAAGGCCTCGAAAGGAGCCATGCCAATTCTACTATGATAGCTATTGTTGTAGGCAAACTCAATCAACGGTAGGTGTTTCTCCCAACCGCCGGCCATGTCCAGAACACATGCCCTCAGCATATGTTCCAATGTTTGGATGGTCCTCTCTGACTGTCCGTCCTTCTGTGGATGGAAAGCTGTGCTGAAGCGCACCTGAGTACCCAAGGCTTCTTGGAAAGACTGCCAGAATCGGGCTGTGAACTGGATACCACAATCTGATATAATCATCACTAGGGTACCATGGTATGCCATAATCCTATCCAAGAATAGTCTGGTGTACTGCTCCGTGGAAAAGGTTGTCTTGACGGGAATGAAGTGGGTAGTCTTTGTCATTCTGTCAACCACCACCCAAATAGAATCAAATCCGCCTCTTGACTTAGGCAGCCCTGTCACTAGATCCATAGTAATCTTTTTCCACTTCCACTCAGGAACCTCAAGGTTTTGCAGCAGCCCCGTGGGCTTCAGGTGTTCGGCCTTCACTTGCTGGCAGACCAAGCATTTGGATACGAATTCTGCAACCTCCATTTTCATGCCATTCCACCAGTAATGCTGCCATAAGTCTCGGTATATTTTGGAGGCTCACGGATGCATCGTATAAATGGAACAATGACCCAGCTCTAGAACTTGCCTCCGCACCTCTGCCTTATCAGGCACCACGATCCGGTCTCTGAACCTCAACACACCCTCTGAGTGCAACCTGAACCCATTCCATCTCCTTGGAAGGTGAACTATGGCAACCCGGGCTTACTGAATTTAAAGATCTTAGCCCGGCAATCTACTGACGCAAAATGCTCCGCCAGCCAGTCCATGCCGAGTTTGACCTCGAGTTCAAGCATTGGCAAGAGTGTCAATTCTGCTCTCAATGCATGGCCGCAGATGATCACCTCGCAGTCCTGGAAGATTGATTCGGCTATTATGGTATAGCCCATGGGCATTGACACCACATATGGCACGTCAAGCTTGGAAGGTGCCATTGTAAACCTAGCAGCAAACTCGGCAGACACAAACGAGTGTGTGGCACCCGGATCAAACAGAACATAAGCAACACATGAATTTACTAAATAGTACCTATTACCATTGCCTTAGATGCCTCTGCCCCATCACGGTTCATAGAGAACACCGTGGCAGACGGTCTCTCTGAATGGCTAGCCTGCGGCCCCCTGTTCTGCATCTGCCCTCTCTAATCCACTAACCCTACTGACATAGGCGCCTTTCCTTTTGACTGCTTGAATTTCTGACCAATTCTCTTTCGACAATCCTTCTTAAAGTGCCCGACCTGACCGAATTTATAGCAAGCATCCGTGTGGCCAAGACAAGCCCCCTAGTGCCTCCGACTGTAGGGACCACACTGTGGCACATCAAACTTTTGAGAAGCACCTCCTGACCTTGCCGGCCTCACTATTCCAAGCCCTGGGCCCCCACGGCCCCGGTTACCATTCTGGCCTCGGCTCTGCCGGTGGTCTGCGGTGGTCACTGCCCCCTCTGGATGCCACGGTCGACCCCCAAATCCTTGCGGCCTGTAGTGGATGAGCCGGCCAATCTGTGGCCTCAAGCCCCCAACGAACCTCTTGACCCTGGTGGTCTCAGATGCCACTTGGGTCGGATGATATTTGGAAAGCCGGTTAAATTCCATCTCATACTTTGACACTGACATGCCACCAGATTGGCACAACATCTCAAAGTCTCGTGCCCGCTTGTCGCGAACACTCATTGGCAAGTACTATTCTTCCACAGCCGCCTCAAATTCTTCCCAGGTGGGAGGCGGCGCGCCTGCTGCCCTGCGAGCCCTCCAAGTGTGCAGCCAGACCTTTGCCGGTCCCCTCATTTGTAGCCCGACCATACAGGCTGCTGCCTCCGATGACCACCCTAGTTCCATGCATAGTTCGTAGCAGTCCCCCAGAAACTCAGTGACTTCCACCTGCCGGTCTGTTTCGGTGAATTCTAGCTGCTTCAGCGTGACGAAGTTTACATAAGATGGGGTTCCTGGAACCCTGTTCACCGGTGCCATTGTCTCGACCACCTCCGGTACCACCAGAACTATAGGTACGGGTTGCGGCGGCGGCTGCTATGGCTGCTGCTGCATCTGATGTCTCAGCTCCTGCTCCTTAAGGAGCGCCTCTATTAACTGAGCCACCTAAGCCTGCAATTTAGCAACCGTAGAATCTTGCCGCTGTTCCTCGGACTACTCCCTGTCCCGACCCCGCTGCCTCAGCCCTGGTGTTCAATCGAGTTTCTGCCACTACCGCTCAGTGCAACATTATGAGTATCCATCACACTAACACAGAGAAAAATAAATAATTCTCCTGTCAACATCAATAATTATTCAACATAATTTTTTTAAATTACTAACCGCATGGTGCGCAGAATGCAGTCGTGGTTGCCAAATCTCATTGCATACTTATACCGTATGTCAACACGCTAGCATATGTCTCATACGGTACCCAACTCCTAGTCGTAGTCAAGACCTAACCAAAAGCTTTGATACCAACTTTATCACACCCCAACTCAGGGTCACGTGACCAGCCAGGGTCTATGTCCTATACTGAAGCCTACCACATACACTGGATAACAAGATACCGAAAACATGCGAATAGAAACAATGATGCAACTTTTATTTAGTTTTAAAAGAAGGTTCGACAATTTTAAAAGGGTTGCAAAACAAACCAACTATAAAGTAAAATAGCTTGAGTTAAAGTCGAATACATATTTTTCAAATTAACAACTCCCAGTGTATATAAAGAAAACAATCCTAGACATCATGACTACGACTACTGGATGCTGCTACGAGATCTACGCCACTGGCCCTCCAGCTGCACCATGACTCTAAGCCTCACCTTACTGGTCGGGCTCTGCAAAAATAAGAGAAATAAACCGTGAGTCCACATGGGACTCAGAAAAATATAAAGTTAGGGATCTAATCTAGTCAAGATATGACAACCGACCCAAGGGCCGCCCTGTATAGACTATACAGTCATATAACCAGCCATAACGGCCCAAATAAGCATAATGGCACCCGACCATTAGGGCCTACTCAATAACTAATGGCTCGGCTCTAACTGGCCTTACCACACAATGACAGTAACACTCGGGCCACACGACCTACATAACACAGAAGAAAATAAGAACAAACACCGGGTCGTCGACTAGGATGGTCTGCTAGTCGCTAGACACCTACCGGGTTAGGGATAGCTAATCCCACCCAATTGGGGTCTAACACCTAGCGGGCCTGCTGGTGTAATCTCAAGACCCAAATCACTAGCCGAGTCAAGCATTAGTCGCTCAGATTATCCATGCTGCTCAGCTGACCATCACAATCACATTACACAAGCAAAGAGTTCTAAAGTTTCCTTATTTAAAAATCCCGGGCATCCACCCGTGCTCGGCCCCTTTATTCTGGACCTTACCAATCGCACACTATTGCTCACTAGTTGTTTCCTAGGTGTGAGACCTAGCTTGTTTACATTCGAGTTTTTCTAAAAAATAAGCACCATAGAGTTTCCTAATAGTCATCTAGAGTCATATGCCACATTTCTAGTCTGAATTACATGTCATAAGTGTAGAATGTATGAATACATACATGTCACAACCAATAAGTTATAGGGAAATTAACCTACAGCTACTACCATGAACAACCGCATGATTGCAGCAATAAAGTAATTAAATTCTGCATTAAATTCCAGCAAGGTAACATTTAATCTATCATGGTAATTTCAATACTAGCATTAGTAATTTGATGAAGGAAATTTTACGAATCATATACCATACATGATCTCAGCCATATATGCGCATCCAAGAGGATATCCATCTAAAAATTTAAATCTTATCTACTAACATCAATCCATTCATCAACCGTTAAATCAACAATTTCAATCGACGAACATATTTCCCCAGAGATGAAATCAACACATTGGATCAAATCCACCCTCCTCTCCACTCTGCCGAACCCTAAACAAGGGTAACATGTTTGGCCGAACCTTCTTGAAGGGGGAAGGAAGGAAAATTTAACCACGATATCGTAAGATCTAATTTCACAAGTTGTCTACACATGAAAAGGGATCGATCCAAGGGGTTTAAACCACTCAAGGGATTTGGGGAAAATTTAGACAAGACCTTTCCCCTTTTTCCCTCAATTGGTCAGCCCCTAAAATCAAGAAAACGATGCGGAAACATTCATCGCACGATATAATTTGCATAAGGAAACCACAAATCTCGAGAAACTTCAGAACCACAAGGTCCGACGCGAGAAAAATAAGGTTTCATCACCTCTAAGGGTCGACCACACGCCTACCCTACCGAACTAAGTCTGACCACTCACCTTGATCAAAAAGGAAGACGATCTCGGCAACGATGACTCCGATCTCCAGCCACCACTCGGAATCCCTTTCTCTCCCTTCACCTCGGGCTGCGTGCGGCTCACCTTCCTGAGCTGTACGGCGGCTGAGGTGAGGGGTTTTATATATATATATATATTTTAACTAAAAAGCACTACCTCACTTAAGCCCCTACTTGAATCAATCCATGTCCGATTCGAGCCCCGATTAAATCCACATCCACGATTTGAACTCAGCTCATACTAAGGCATCTTATGTTTAAAAAGGAAGGAACATTTAACTAATAAAATTTCATAAAGCTTAAATTATACCTTCTACTCACGGCGATTTCAAGACTCGACCTCACTAACTCCCGATCCAGTGCACTGTACCAAAAATTTAAAAAAATATTATATTAGGAAACCTCGGGTCTTACAATAAAGTTGTGAATTGCACAACAAGCCAATACAATACTGCCTTATCTTGAAAGCTCGTAGTTCGACATCATCTTTAGGATTGGAAAACGTGCTTTCAAGAGTCCAAAGCATCGTTCGATGACATTCCGACAAGATGAATGCCGTTGGTTGAACAATTCCCTTTTAGACATTGAATCATGCCTACGATAATCGAACCGATGATATCTTTCACCCCGATAAGGCACCAAAAATCTGGATACATTTGGATATCCGACATCAACCAAGTAATATTCATCTACCAATATAATGTATAAAATGTATCAGTAATAAAACCAATAAAAGTATGTGATTATGATTCATAAAATTTACCTCCGTTTGGCATCGAAAAATCCGAGTTAGGAGAGTATATTTTGTATGAGCAAAAATTTGAGAGTCATTTGCGGTTCCCTCCCAACTCGTCTTCACATATATGAATTGCATATTGTGGGCGCAAGCCGCCATCTCATTTTGTGTTAATGTTCCCTTACGGCCACGATATAAAAATGATCTGTTGGCGGAAACGAAAGCGGAGACATGAGTCCCATCAATTGCCCCTATGCATAACTACAAAACCATTCTTGGATTAGTAAGACCCCTTGGGGCTAAAATAAAGTGCCTAAGTGTGTACATTACCTTAAAATATGGAAACCACCGTGGATTTCCATGAATCTCCGGTTGAATTGTTCGTGGTTCACAAGGTTTTATAAGTTCGGTTCCCAACCTTAGAACCGCTGCAAGTACACACTTGAACCATTCGTGGTTTGTTTGAGTTGAGTGTTGGTATCACTCTACAACTACTCGTACTTGTTCATTGTGACAAATCATATATATGAACGTAGCCACGGCGTCTTCCACATAAATATTTTTGTCCTTTAAGCCTAATCTCCTAAGCTCACCACATAATCTTAGGAATAAAGGTGGTTCCATACGAAGATTTTTGTGATATCTTACCGGACTTTGTATCAACTCTTGGACGTAGTCAGCCCCTCTCAACATTGAAGTGTGTATTGCTCTTCTTGGAGGATTTAGTTGTTCATCCAAGAGATTCAAAATAGTCATCATAAGTATTAATGCAAACTCATCATCATCATCATCCTCTTCATCACTAAGTGATGGACGTGATGGATTTGATGGAAGACTCATTCTACGACAACATAACAAGTGAAAAATAACAACATAAGCCGAACATAAGCTAGAAGTACAGAACAATGCAAGTACTGAAATATAAGTTGGAAAAAAAAAGTGCAAGTACAAAACAGTGCAAGTACTAAAATGTAAGCTGGAAAAAAAACAAGTGTAAGTACATAACAGTGCAAGTATAGAAATATAAGCTTAAAAAAAAAACAAGTGCAAGTACATAACAGTGCTGAAAAAAAAAAGTGCAAGTAATGAAAGGTGCACATACAAGGGTGCACATAGTCATGAAAACAAATAACAAATATTGTTTTCGAATTGTTCACTCACTCACTATAAACTTTTTAACCAATTGATCAATTTGTCATCTGGCAATGTCATAATAAGTTCCCGAGCATCTGGATTACTAAGCATGAAAGTGAATATCTTAGCATGTGTTTCTTCAAACAGCCCTTGCAAATTAGATAAGCGCTCACCGCAATTTGCAAGGGTATATGGATTTGGGGGGGTGGAGGGGGTGGGAGTTGTACTAGCTGATGCGGCCTCACTTCGGGCACGACGGGCTACAATGTGTTGAGTCATAAGTTCAAACAACTTTTGCTTGTCTTGTTCTATAGATGATCTCACCAATGATTTACCTCATCTCTTACTTCGACTTGAAGATACAGAAGGACATCTAGGGATTTCATCGTTAGTATCCCTAGTGTCCTCCTCTTCCCCTTCCTGTTCCACAACAACATGCTTCTTACCTCGAATATTCTGCCCCAAAAATTGATCCTCTAACTGATGCTCCTCATCTGAATTCAAAGGCGCCTGTGTAGATGATCGGGCTATCCCACTAGTTGCAGATTGATTTTGAAAAATCAATTCCAACAAAGGTAAATTGGCAGGTGGCCCATTCCTAAACTGTTTGAAATAATCTTTTCTTCCTCCTTTCTGCACACGAAATTTACTATATTAACATATATGCTACCCAATACGATAACTAATTAACTCTATTAACAAAAACCTACCGTAATATTCCACACGGTTTCGTCAGCCTTAATCTTCCCAGTATCGTGATTCCAAATGAGCCCAGTGTGGTCAATCAGTTCTTGCCAATCTTTATACAAACGATGAAGGTGAAGTTTCATTGCCTTAATCTTATCAACAGGGTACCTAGTGCCACATTTTTCCTCAAGTCTAGTGCTAATATCTTTCGAGACAGGCTTATCAAAATTCAAATTGTCAAATTTTATGTATCTATTATGAATTATAAATAAAAAGGCTTCAATAGCATCTTTGGACCAATTTTCGGACTTCTCCCTCGGATTACGATGGCCACTCATTTATAATTATATCTATTACAACATAGTGGTATATATCAGAACCAATAAACATATCAAAGTAACTATTTATAAACTGATATATAAACATAAATAAACAGATCAATGTAACAATTCATTAATAATCATTGAACAAAAATTGAACATATTGAACATATTGAACAAAAATTAATAAACAAACCAAAGAACAGATTGAATAAAGATAAACAAAGTGATAACAGTGAACTTAGATAAGAGATAATGCATAACACTAGTGAAACAGAACCCTAAATTAAAAAGCAAAACATGAACATGATACTAGCAGTAACCATGATACTAACAGTGAACAAATAAGTAAAATGCATAAGAGATACATGAAACTGTACACAGATAAACATTAATCAGATAATAGATCAATGTAACTATTTATAAACTGATATATAAATATTAATAAACAGATCAATGTAACTATTCATTAATAATCATTAAACAAAAATTGATCAGACTGAACAGATTGAACAAAAATTAATAAACAAACCATAGAACAGATTGAATAAAGATAAACAAACTGATAATAATGAACTTAGATAAGAGATAATGCATAACCCTAGTGAAACAGAACCCTAAACTAAAAAGCAAACACATGAACATGATACTAGCATTAACCATGATACTAACAGTGAACAAATAAGAGATAATGCATAAGAGATACATGAAACTATACACAGATAAACATTAATTAAAAAACATATCAATGTAACTATTTAAAAACTAATATATAAACATTAATAAACAGATCAATGTAACTATTCACTAATAATCATTGAACAAAAATTGAACAGATTGAACATATTGAACAAATATTAATAAACAAACCATAGAACATATTGAATAAAGATAAACAAACTGGTAACAGTGAACTTAGATAAGAAATAATGCATAACCCTAGTGAAACAGAACCCTAAACTGAAAAGCAAACACATGAACATGATACTAGCAGTAACCATGATACTAGCAGTAAACAAATAAGAGATAATGCATAAGAGATACATGAAACTATACACAGATAAACATTAATCAGATAACAGATTAATGTAACTATTTATAAACTGATATATAAACATTAATAAATAGATCAATGTAACTATTCATTAATAATCATTGACACTACAAAAAAATAAGGTATCACCAACGGACTAAATCCGTTGGTAATAGTCAAAAATCCATTGGTAATACTATTACCAACGGATTGTCCGTTGATAACATCCGTCGGTGATAACATGCTAGGTATTACCGACGGATATTACTATATTCGTTGGTAAATACCAACGGATATTATTATCCGTTGGTAATACTAACAGATACACTTCCGTTGGAATTACCAACAGATTTGTTTCTGTTGGTATTACCAACGGAGTTCACCAACAGAATAATCGGTTGGTAATATTAATGAAAAAATATGTAGGTATTATTCATATGTATTACCAAAGGATATATTATCGTCGGTAATACATTTTGTAACCAAATATCTTGTATACAATCACTCATATCAAATTTCATAACCAAAACTCATATTTTCTTGTATACAACCACTCAAGAAACTCACACATATCAAATTTCTAGAAGACAATTGGACCCTACAATTTCAATGAATTGCATTACCAAAGGAATACAAGAGACAAATCCATATTTTACATAGTTTTATTGCGTCCAGATTACAATAATTCAAATTAAGTTGGGCAAAATCTAGACTAAAAGCTGGACAAAATTCAGAAAATGCATCTTAAAAGGTTTTGTTTAAGATATGACTACTGTGTTGCAGGCATTTCCATCTGTACTTTTGTCTTTGGTTGCTCTTCATCGATCCTCTTCTTCCATCATGAGTCGACCTCTCTTTTGACCAACCTGATGGATAAGCTTCATATAACATTGAAACATAAATTAGCTGGAAACTAAAAATATAAAGCAAATGAAAAAAAAAAAAAATAGTGGAAGGTAAGCTATTATGTATTGATAGGCTTGATATCTAGATTTTGACCTACTAGTCCATCAAATAGTGAAATGCACTTTGTGTAATTAGGTTCTTCATCAAACTTTAAGTTAACAACATACTCAATGAATTGTCTGAAGGGCTGTGGGCAAAAGCAACACAATGATTTTGGAGAAGTAGCCATTTTTTTCTTATAGACAAGGAAGCCTTTGTTCTCACCCTATGAGAGCGAAAAACATAAGCACATTAGAAATATCATTTAACTTAAATATGACATTATAACTTTGGTAGTCGCATACCAAATACCCTTGCCAAGGCAATTGACCATAGAGAAGAAAAATAAGTGTAAAAGCAAGTGATTCCAACCTACTCCCAGTTCTTCCTAGGTGAGCATGCACACTGGTATAATGTACAGTTCCCCTGTAGTATCAGATATCAAGCAAAGTTATAACTCCTGGGCCATTAATTAGGACCCGAAAAGTAAAATCTTAGTTGTTCATTTTTAAGAATGGACGAAAAAGTTCCATTGCTCATCAAATAACTTGAAAACATCTGGTTACTCGTCATATTCAACATGCAGACTAATAGCACTATCCTTCCACTTTGTAGTTGATCAACAAATATAAAAGATGAATCAGTAACAATATACAGAAAATGAAACTTCTGTAACAAACTCATCAAAGCACCATCATTCTCAAACATTGTAGTAACTACCTAATCCAAGATCAACCGTAAATTCTCATGCAAATAGTGGATGTATAAGCATTCCTCCTAAAGGCAAATTTGATCTAATTTATATTATATAAATTTAATTGTACAATTGTACGGCAACTATAGGTTCTCATGGAAAAAAAACCCAACTCTTTTGAATTTAAAAAGAAGTTTTAGGACATATCAACCAAGACAAGGAATCTTCGACATACTCAATACTAATAGGAAACAAAGGATATTCTTACCATCAAAAACACCAAATAAACCAATGATTTCTCCATCTACACAATCAATCATTGTCTCATAGGAGTCCTCCATTGAAGACTTTTTACCTGGTGAGCTTGCATATCCATAACTGATTTTCAAGTTTTGACTGTTAAAAAGAGATAATCATGTGTATTAATGGTTAGTTTGAAATATTACTTCATCCACAGAAATTCACATAATATTTTCCTCATAACTAACAATATGTAAATGCATCGTGGACAAGAGGGCTTGCATGTTCCTTAATATACTTGCAAAGAACAAAACTTTACATCTAACAATTCTCAATAATTAAAGAATGAATCACTATTTAGACACACAAAATTTTCTTTCAAGGACTATATCATTTGAATTGAAAACTTATGATATATAATGTGAATGGTAATATGTAATACATATTAAATTGCAAAAAATAGAGGTCATCTCATGCCACATTAACATAAGCAAACCTCAAAGGAAAAAAGGGTAAGATTGATCCACACAACCAACAAAAAGTTAAAATTATTCCTTAACATTACCTGAGTCCTCCTCCACTAACAGGTCCGGTGATCAAGCTCAAATAACTCATCTTTGTCTCAAATCGCTCAGTTGGAACCAAATACAACAACTCTACAGAGATGAACCAAATGAAACAGATCGAAATCATCTCAAAAAGAGATCCAGGTTGTCCATTGGTCTCCTCATTCTCAAAAATGCAGCCAATCCAAATAGATCCCTAGCGGATTCACCACCTGAATAATAAGTACAAACAATAACCCGAAAATCAATTGACCAAAAATAGCTAAGCATGAAGGCAAAACCTAACCGATGATGATCGAAAAAGGGTGAAAAAATTGTAGAGCTGTGGAGAGAGAGAGAGAGAGAGAGAGAGAGACCTAGGCGGGTTTATGGCGAGGGAGGCGACCACTAGCAGATTCATCACAAGGGGAGGCGTCGGCGTCACAAGGGAGGCAAGCACCGAAAGGTTCGTCGCAAGGGGAAGCAAGCCCTGGTGGGAGGCGAGCACCGTCTAGTTTTCACAAAGGAAGGTGTCATAGGGAAGGGTTCATCGAGGCTGATGATCACAACGAGGTGTTTCCAAATGAGTTTGTCGATTGGGAAAGTTATGGCGCGTTAGAGAAAGTTTGGGCGCGATTTTTTGTTGAGATAGAGGGAAAAGAATTGGTCGAATGAAATAGAGAGGGAAAATGATAATAATAATAATAAAATTATAAATTTGTAGGCTAAATTACCAACGGATTAATTATTCGTTGGTAATTCTGTAGGTACTAGCAACAAATATATCCATCGGTAATAAATTCGTCGGTGAAAGTATGTTTTCTTGTAGTGTGAACAAAATTTGAACATATTGAACATATTGAACAAAAATTTATAAACAAACCATATAACAGAATGAATAAAGATAAACAAACCGATAACAGTGAACTTAGATAAGAGATAATGCATAAACCTAGTGAAACAATTGATCAAACAAGATAAAGAATACAAGTTGATGACTTTGTATCATACTACACCAAAATACCCTAGATTTGTAAAACCCTAAAAATAAACTCAGCCGAACCACCAAAAAATTCTGTAATAAATCATAATAAATCTAATATAAGCATAGATAAAAGGCCAAAATTGGAAAACCCAAGATCAAAACCCTAGATCAGAAACCCGGACATCAAACCCTAGGTCGAAAGAAACATCAAAACACAGGTCGGAAGAACATCCAAACAACAAAAACCTAACTCAGAAGAACAATGGATACAACAACAAAACCCTAAATCAAAACCCTCGATCGAAAACCCGAACATCAGAATCCAACAAAAACTGAAGTTGACGAGTGATGAGCGAAAAAAAACAAAAACTTGAGCGAAATAAACCATACATGACAAAGGAGATCGCCGACGAGTGGATGACCAGTAACTTTTCACCGAAGTCGACGAAGGAGATCGTTGACGACTGTCTATTTTCTGAGGTGGTGACAACTTGTCGCCTGTCGCCACAAGCAGCCGATTGAAGAGTCGAGGGCCGGGCGTCAAGTCAGGGAGCCCTAACGAGCGAGCACATGGGTTTTGTTCGATTTTCGAGCGAAATGGGCGAAAAGTGCAGAAATGGCATGATATTTACAAGTATGCCACCGCACTTTTCGTGAGTTTTCACGAAAAGCATGAAAACTTCTCCAAGTAGTTTTCGGCCCGTAGTGTTAATTGGCTTTTCACGAAAAGCCATTTTAACGAAACTGGAACTGAAAACCCTTCCACTTTTCGTCAACAAACCCTTTGCATTTTTGAAATCCAACTTCAAAATTCCACTATAAATTCAATTCTTAATGAAAATTTATGAATTTTTTACTCAAGAAACTAGATTTTTCAATAAATATACAGTTTCAAGAATCAGTTAAAAATGATTTTTCTACATATTTCTAGAAATAACTAAAAATGCTAAAATTTCAATGATATTTTCGTAATTTTTAGTTATTTTTCAAGATGTCCTTTGTTTTCATTCAAACTTTTATGACATACATTCTTTAAAATTGTCATGTAAAGAATGTATGTCATGTTTGGAATGAAAATTATATCCTTAAGTCAATATATTAACCTATCATGGTTTCCTTCAAAACTAAGCTAGTTATCATGAAACTTACTAAGTGACAATCTTATCATTTACTCATGATTTTTCAAATTTAAACCTATGGACACCTAACATGAGTAAATCTAAACATGTTCCTCAAATATGGATTGGAAATGAGACCTCTAAGTCAATTTGTTGCCTTGGGTCAACTTGGTTCTAAAGATGTTATCATGAGATGGCCTCTATGTCATTTAATCAATATTCATATGAATTTTTCATTCTAAATGCATGGAAATATGTCATACCTATTCCTAAATATGTTTATGAAGTTTGGACTTAAAATGAAGCGTCCAAGTCAATTTGTTGACTTGGGTCAAACTTTTTCAAGTTTAAGTCCCCTAAAATGATCTAGTTATCACCTTGTTCATCTACATATGAATTTTCAAATTTAAACACCTAGAATCATGTCATGTGTGTATCTAAACATGTTTGCCAACCATTAACTCAAAATGAGGTCTCTAATATGAATTTCAACCTAGAGCAAGTTTCATTCAATCAAGATATCATGAAATTGCCTAGGTTATCAAAATTTTACCTACTCATGAACTTTCATATATTTATCATCCCAAACCAATCATGAGTATAGAGACATCATTAAAGGATGAATATTCAACTATTATACAAAGATTTTTGCAAAGTCAAACTCATACCTCATTCTTGGAAATTTTTCCAAACTTTTCCAATTTTCATCAAAATAGCCTTCCTGTAAGACCCGAAGAAATTTCCTAATATAAAAATTTATTTTGGTGCAGCGAGCCGGACCCGAGGATAGTCGAGTCGAGCCTCAGCATCGCCTCGAGTGAAAAGGTATGACTCGACCATTGGTGTATAAAATTTAATTGGGTGATTGACTTTCCTTTTATGCAATCATACCTTAAATCAAGTTTAAATCGACTCATGTTGTGGGTTGAGTTGGAACCCAAGTCGAGTTCGGGTTTAGTCGAGTCTTGAGTAGGAGTCTTTAGGTGTCACCTTAAATCAAGTCTTGGGGTACAATCTTATCAGTGTCAGCTTTAGGTGCCTTGGTGGCACACCTGTGGGTACAATCCACACTGGTGGATATGCTACGTGCCGCGCAAGGAGAGGACGCCTTCTGTGCGCTGGTGAAGGATTTTGTGCAGGGGAGTGATGCAGATAATGGGTTCAGAGTGGACTCAAAGGGTGTGCTGAGATTCAAAGACCGGATCGTGGTGCCGGATATAGCAGAGGTACGCAGGCAAGTCCTGGAGTCGGGTCATCGTTCCACTTATATGATGCTTCTGGGGCCACCAAGATGTACCGGGATTTAAGGCGGCATTACTGGTGGAAGGGTATGAAAAGAGAGGTAGCAGAATTTGTATTTGAATGTTTGGTATGCCAGTAAGTGAAGGCCGAACACCTGAAGCCCGTGGGGCTGCTGTAAAACCTCGAAGTACCTGAGTGGAAGTGGGAGAAGATCACCATGGATCTGGTGACTGGGTTGCCTAAGTCAAAAGGCGGCTTTGACCCCATTGGGATGGTAGTGGACTGGTTAACCAAGACCGCACACTTCATTCCAGTGAAGACTAGCTTCTCTACGGAGCAGTACACCCGACTAATCTTGGACAAGATTGTGGCATACCATGGTACCCCGTGATGATTATATCCGATCGCGGTACCCAGTTCATAGCCCGGTTTTGGTAGTCCTTCCAGGAAGCCTTGGGTACCTAGGTGCGTTTTAGGACAACATTCCATCCGTAGATTGATGGGCAGTCAGAAAGGACCATTCAAACCTTGGAGGATATGCTGAGAGCATGCGTCGGAGATATGGCCGATGGCTGGGAAAGGCACCTACCACTGATAGAGTTCGCCTACAACAATAGCTATCACAGTAGCATTGGCATGGCTCCTTTTGAGGCCTTGTATGGGCGTCGGTGTAGGTCTCCGGTGGGCTGGTTTGAGGCCGGGGAATCACTTATGGTGGGTCATGATCTGGTTGAGCAGACAGTAGAAAAAGTGAAAGCCATAAAGGAAAGATTCCTAGCGGCCCAGAGTCGACAAAAAATGTATGCTGACAAGAAAGCCAAAGAATTGGAATTCACCAAGGGTGATTTAGTCCTTTTGAAGGTCTCTCCTATGAAAGGGGTGGTCCGGTTTGGGAAGAAAGGAAAGCTGAGCCCTAGGTTCATAGGGTCTTTCCTTATTCTCAAGCGGAGGGGCGAGGAGGCTTACGAGCTGGCTTTGCCTCCTAACCCGAGCAGAGTCCACCCGGTGTTCCATGTATCCATGCTTCGAAAATATGTGAAAGATGATTCGCATGTGATTGAACCTTTTGCTATTGAGATAGATTCGGCCGTCTCATTGGAGGAAAGGCCGGTAGAGATCCTTGACCGCCAAGTCAGAAAGCTAAGGTCCAAAGAAATTCCCCTGGTAAGAGGCCACTTGGGAGGTAGAGAAGGACATGAGAGAGCGCTACCCTTCCTTATTCGAGGAGCCGATAAGTCCTTGGCATTCAAGTAAATTTGAGGACGAATTTCCCTTCAGGGGGGAAGATTGTAAGACCTAGAAAAGTTTCCTAATATAAAAGTCTATTTTGGTGCAGTGAGCCGGACCCGAGGATAGTCGAGTCGAGCCTCAGGATCGCCTCGGGTGAAAAGGTATGACTCGACCATTGGTGTATGAAATTTAATTGGGTGATTGACGTTCCTTTTATGCAATCATACCTTAAATCAAGTTTAAATCGACTCATGTTGTGGGTTGAGTTGGAACCCAAGTCGAGTTCGGAATTAGTCGAGTCTTGAGTAGGAGTCAAGTGAGTCAAGAGCTTATATGGAAGGCTAGATGAGGGATTAAAATCCCTCATCCTTGTGCCGTGCGACTCATCTTTGAGTTGCACAAGGCAGTGCCTAAGAGAGGGGGAGAAGAAGCAATGGGAAAAGTGATTTGGTCGATCCGGGATTTCGCGTCGTCGCTGGAAGATTCGAAGTTGTCATCATCTGATCTTTTGTCCTCCTCAATCAAGGTGAGTGGTTGGAAAGATGTTGAGGGGAGGCGGGTGGCCGACCCCAGAGATTTTGAAATCGGGATTCTTCTTCGCGAGTTTTACCGATCGAGTTGTTTCTCCATGTTAGATTCTTAGATCATTGTATATGCTGTGATTTCATGGTTTTATACGTGTCGATTTCTTGTTTTAAGGGGCTGGCCGAGTCGAGGAAAATGGGAAAGGTCATGTCGAAATTTTCTCCAATTTCCTCGGTTGTCTCACAACTTGCGCATCAACTTGTATTCGCTTGTTTTTGCTTTTGGATTGACAATCGTGTAGACATCGCAGCCATGTCCACCACCCCTAGATGTTCAGCCGAGCATGGTTATCATCCTGCTCAAGTTGGCCGAGCAGTAGAAGGGGGAAAAGTAGGACTGTTTGTATTGGATTGTTGGATCTCGTATTTTATCGTCTTAACCCGCACCGTCACGTTTAAATGTTAGATTCAATTTGAAGTTTATGTTTACTGTTCCATTGGTTAAAATGCATAGATTCCAGCCCCTTCCCACATGGATTGATCGGCCGAGCAAGGGTGACCATGCTCAAGCTTCAGCCGATCAAGGAAAAGGGGAAGGAAGCGAACGATTTTGTGTAGTTGTTCATATCCCTCGTTTAATGTTTATTCATATTCACGTTAATGTTAATCCATATTCATGTTGTGAATTATTGGGATAGATTTATATTATCAAATTGGAAATGTTCTTGCTAATGCTTATATAGTATATGTAGACAAAAAAGGTTTCATTTAATTGCTCATATCATGTTTAATTGTTGCTATTCTTAGTGTACGTTCCATATGGGTTTAACCTCTACATTACTTACTTTTTTATTTCGGTTCTTCATGATGTTACTATCCGAAATTAATTTGGTAAGTGATGTACACATGCTGTCCTGAAATATTCGTGGGTGAAATTCTGAGATCGGTTCATAGAATTCCTCACCCAAGGTAGCGTATAACGCTAGGCAACGTGTAGGACGTTGTGAGATGCTCAGCATATATGGAAACTTAGCTAGGAGATGACATAACTTCTAGGACTGCTAGTAAACATTTTTGGAAACCTAGAACCATTAGGTGTGCACAATTTGAAAGGGCAGCATTAATTTGCTGACCCTGCAGACCGGCTTAGGGCCGGATACGGGCAATGGCCCGAAATGTATATAAGGAAACCCTAGGACACTTGATTGTGTGATGTGCTTGAGATGGTCTGCCGAGAAGCGTGGAGGTCGGGAATGATCAATACTTAGCTCGGCCTGTGATTGGGTCTTGAGGTGCACCAGTGGGCCCGCTAGGTGTTAGATCCCAATTGGGTGGGATTAGCTATCCCTACCCCAGACGGTGTCCGGAGACTAGTAGACCATCCTAGTCGGTGGCCCGGGATTTGTTGTTTACATCTTGATATGATGTGGCCGAACGGCCAGTGTGATTCCATCTTGTATGGTAGGGCTGGTTGTAGCCGGGATTTTTATACCATAAGTAGGCCCAAGGGCCGGATGCCGGAGGCTTGATAGGCCAAGATGGCAGGTTTTCACATATACTGTGTATACAGAATATCCCATGGGGTTAGTAGTCACATTAAAAGTAGCTTACCTCCCTGAATATACATTATGTTGCCTTATATGTTATGCATGAGTAACTGAGGATTATGTGGAGGTTCGCAAGAACCACTCACTGAGTCCCAAGTGGACTTACAGTTTGTTTCTTTATTTTTTTGCAGAGCACGAGCAGTGATTTTGGCTTATCGGCATGGCGCAGCTGGAGGGTAGGTGGTGGTGCCGTATCTCGTAGCGGCGTCCTTGGGTCATAGTCCAATGTCTTATAGTAGTTGTTTCCTTTTCTGCACTGACATTGTGTTTTGGAAAAGTTTGTAAAACTTGATATTTGAGATGTTCTATTTGTTACGATGTTGGTTTTCTTCTTTGGTTTGAAAACATATATTGTGAACTTTGAAAACTTTAGATAAAGATTTCGTTGTGGTTTCTTTTTATCGATATGTTCTGGTTTCTTATATGTCAGTGTAGACAGTAGGCTACAGGGTAGGATGTAGGCCCTGGCTGGTCACACTCCCCTCAGTTGGGGTGTGACACTTCTATTTTTAATGACTTGCAAGTACACTTCATTAGTAGAAAATGAAACCAAAGCTAAATGCAAGCGATCAAACTAAATAGCGAAGTGAAAAACCAAGTAACATTTTCCAAATTCAACTTCACTAAATAGCATAGATTCATTTTCAAATAAATCATTCATGATAACAAAATGAATCAAGAGATCTCAAAATATGAAATATTTGAAGAATAAGATCTCCAACCCTTCCTATTAGTTGAAAACCGAAAGGCCACAATGAGCCTATGATTTAGAACCGCAAGGTTGCATTAGCCCGTTATAGACTACATAGGTCTCCGAAGAGACCAGGAATCAAAAGCAAATATCATTTTTCAAATCATATCATGAGTGGGCAAAACCAACTCAAATTTAACTAGTATCAACTTTAAAATGACAAGTAATATAAAGGAGGTGATACTAAACATACCTAGATGCCAATTTTTATACCTATGGCATCATGATGGCTTGAAGTTGCAACCAAAGATGGATTCTTCATTGAAGTCCATGGCCAACTTCAATTCTTCAATTTCCTTTACCCTTGTGTGGTTGCTCCCCCTACAAAAAAGCATGAGACCTTTGATACCCAAATGGCTTTGGGTCCTTGGGGGTTAAAGGGCTTAGCTACCCAAAGTGTCTTAACTCCACTTGGGTTCATCTTAAATGCGCAATCATATATAGCATGCCCATAGACACCACAACAAAAATAATGACCATGAAACTTTTTGTTATCATTTTTCTTAGCATGAGATTTTGCATTAGAATGCATAGCATGAGATCTATGATGAACATAGGCATTTTTGAAAGAAACATTTTTCTTTCCAATTTTCTTGAAGGAAGTTGAGTTTTTCAAATTATGTACTTCCTTGTTCAAAACTCAAAACTCAAATCTCATCTTTTAAAACTTCAATTGACTTATGCATGGCATATAGTTGAGATTTCAAAATATTGTTCTCACTTATGATTTTTGAATTCTCAAATTTCAAATTTTTATTTTCAAGCTTAAGTCCTTAAGCTCAAATTTCAATCTATCATGGCATAAATCAAATGAACTAGATTTTAATTTCTCATTTTCTAATTTTAATTCATGCACATGAGAATTAAGCATCACACTTTCTTTCTTTAACATTTTATTTTCATTATCTTTTCTAACCAGCAAGGCATATCTTTCTACACTCATCTACTAACTCATCATATGGCATGTCATGAGAACTAGTAGAACTAGCATTGTCATTTTTATTAGCATGACTAGGGGAAGGAGAGTGTACCTCATCATTAGCATCCATGAGGCAAACTTTTGAAGTGGCTTCATAGTTATGAAAAGAGGATGCTTCACTTGAGTAGAATGATGTGGAGATGGAAGCACTTGACCTCTTCCTTGCTTTGTTCATCATGGTAGGGCAATTTTTATTCACATGCTCATTTTCCTTGCAAGCATGACAAATCACCTTCTGTTTTCGGCTCTTAGAGTTGCTCCTTTGACTAGAAGCACTATGGGCATCAAAACCAAGATTAGTAGTAGGTGAGTGACCATTGTCATCACCACCTTCATCAAAAGTGCCAATCTCTTCGATTTTAGCATGATCATATAAAACATTTAAAGTGGCCCATAAATCATAACCTGAAGAACAATGCATGACTTTATCTAGGATGTCATTTGGTAATGTACAAAAAATATAATTCATGGCATCTCCATTATACTTAACCATTTTCTTATCTAATTCACTCCAAACATGCATGTCAACCTTAGGTTCAATCAATTCTAAATTTAACATATTAAAGACACCAAAACCTTTTGTCTTTAAATATGTGTACATCCTATATTTCCAAAGAACAAAGTTCGAGGCATCGAACCTAGGAAATGAAGACGCTAAACTCTCTAGTGCCATTTTTCGAATCAAGAGACGATGTAGAGAAGATGGTGAAATCTCAATCTACGACCGGCTCTGATACCAAATGTTGGATAAATGGTCACACTAGAGGAGTGTCACACCCCAACTGAGGGTCGTGTGACCGGCCAGGGTCTACATACTACCCTGTAGCCTACTACCTACACTGACCATCAAGAAAACCAGAATACATCGGATAAAAGAAGCCACAATGAAATTTTATTTAACTTTTCAAAGTTCACAAATATGTTTTTCAAATAAAAGAAGAAAAGCTAACATCGTCACAAACTGGAACATCTCAAGTTCAAAGTTTATTACAAGTTTTTTTTAAAAAACAATAACTGTCAGTGTAGGATAAACGACAACACAACAACTGGACTATGACTAAAGGACGCCACTATGAGATTTGGCACCACCGCCTACCCTCCAGCTGCACCATGACGACAAGCCTTAAATCACTGATCATGCTCTGCAAAACAAAAAGAAAGTTACTTTTGAACCTCCACTTGGGACTCAGTGAGTGGTTCTTCTGAACCTCCACATAATCCTCGATTAGGCATGCATAAACATATAAAGCAACATAATATATAGATAGGGAGGTAAGTTACTTTTGATATGACTACCGACTCCATGAGTCATTCTGCATAGACCATATATGAGAGAAACCTGCCATAACGGCCTAATTAAGCCACTTGGCATCCGGCCCTTATAGCCGACTTATGATCTAGAAATCTCGACTGCACCTGGCCCTACCATACATGGTAAAATCACACTGGCCGCTCGGACCACACCATATCAAGATGAAGTCAAGAAATCCGGGGCAATCGACTAGAATGGTCTACTAGTCTCCGGACATCGTCTGGGGTAGGGATAGCTAGTCCCACCCAACTGGGGTCTGACACCAAGCGGGCCCGCTGGTGCATCTCAAGACCCAATCACTGGCCGAGTCAAGCATTGGTCATTTTCGACCGCCCATGCTTCTCGGCAGACCATCGCAAGCACATCACACAATCAAAATATCCTAGAGTTTCCTTATATACACTTCGGGCAGTTGCCCGTAACCGGCCCTAATCCAGCCTGCAGGGTCAACAATTCAATGTTACCCTTCCGAAAACGTGTACACCAAATAATTCTAGGTTTCCAAAAATGAATACAAGAAGTCCTAGAAGTTGTGTCATTTCCTAGTTAAGTTTCCATATCTAATATGTACCTTGCAATGTCCTACATGTTATCTAGCATCATACGCTACCTTGGGTGAAGAATTTTGTGAACCGGACTTGGAATTTCACCCATTAACATTTCCGAACAGCATATATATCAAAAGAAATGTAATTATATTTCACAACCACTACCATGTATAACTACAAGATTCTACGATAAACATTTATATACTGTATTGAGAATTAAATTCAATATGAAATAGCTTATCTAGCATGGTAGGATAGCAATGAATTTAACAAGGCATGTACTTTCCCCTTTTCCCATGGTTCGGCAGCCCTATCACTCAAAGAATCGATGAGAAACCACGACGATCCGACAATAATCAATGAAGAACACGAATAAACAATCCCAATACCAAGGATCGATGGAAACTCGCGAGAAAACAAAGCCTAGCAATTCTAGGGGTTCAACTACCCGCCTCCCCCAATCCACCAAATTTAACCACTCACCTTTGCTTAAGGAAGATGAAGGATCGGACGTTGACGACCTCGAATCTTTCGGCATTGACACGAATCCCGAATCGGCCAAGATCTCTCCTCCTTGCTCCTTCTCCCCCTCTCCCTATGCGCTGCCTTGTGCGGCTCCTAGATGAGTTGCACGGCAGCATGATGAGGGATTTTATTCCCTCATCTAACATGCCTTAATTGACCTTACAACTTAATACTGACTCGACTCAGTCCGAGTTCGACTTGGGTTCCGACTCTATCCGAACACGAGTCGATCTAAACTCGATTAAGGTATAAATGCATAAAAGAAAAGAGTCATTTAACCAATTTAACTTCATACATCATTAGTCGAGTCATACCTTCTACTCGAGGCGATTCCAAGGCTCGACTCGACTAACCCCGGGTCCGGTGCGCTGCACCAAAAAAGATTTTTATATTAGAAAAAAATTCCAGGTCTTACAAGGGCGGGGGAGGGTGAATAATGTGTTAATGGAACTTGTCGCCTAAATTCCGTTTTAAACGTTTTCTTGAACTACTCAGGCAAGTTACAATTTATTGACTAAATGCGGAAGCAATAATAAAACAATTTAAACACAAGCAAGGATATTAATGCTAACACAATTATTTATAGTGGTTCAGCCCCAATACCGACTCTACTACCTAAGCACCGCGCTTAGGATTTCACACCAAAATCTACTAAATTATGAGTAGCTTACAATCAAGGACTTTACACCGGAAAGACCCTACACTCACCTCGAAGGCACTTCCACACCCGGAAGTATACCGTCTTCCTACCGAGTGAGCTTTCCCACCTTAATTCCTAAGACCTACTCCTAACTAAGTTTACACAAGTGGATTTATACCTTCTTTACGAAGAATACCACTCAATTACAAGACCAAATACTAGGTCTTCTTACAACACACAAGTAAATCAAAGTAAAACAAATCTATTACAAGAAGAGAGTGAAGAGGACTTATCACAATGAGAACACCTCTTCTTCTTGATCCTAGAAAGCTTGAAGACCCATTCAATGAAGAACACTTGAGGATGAGGGATCAAGAGCTAGGTTTTATGGATTTGATCAAGGAAGAGCTTAGGAGATGCTAAGGATCACTCTTTAAGGCTTGAAATCATCAACAACCATGTGGGAGAGTGTTTTGGGTGGGTATTTACGACCCCCCAAACTCAAGGTGTCGTCAACGGATATTTTTTTGCCCATTGGCGATGCTCGGTCGCTTGTCAGTCGATCGTTGGTCGACCGACAGATCGATCGCCCAAGCAACCATAGCAATCTGCCACTTTTGGGCATACTTCGGTCGACTGTTTTGCCTACTGCCAGTTTTTGGCAGCATTCAGTCGATCGACCAATCGATCGAACCTGGGCTGGAAACTTCTTCTTTGGATCTTCTTGTTGTGCGCTTTGTTTCCGGGTTCCAGCCTTCAGCGTGCGTCAACTTGGAGAGCTTTCCATATGTTCTCTGGACACGTCCAAAACATCTTTGGTGCACACGTCGAACATCTAGAAATTTTTGCGACGAACCCGAACGCGTCGACCAATGTCCTTCTGATTTTTTGACTTCTCCGATATTTCCGATCGAGGACATTGAGCGCTAACCGATATGGAACCTAGAAATATTTCTCAATGAAACATTAGTTTCATGTTTGTTATCATCAAAACCGAGAATAAGATCAAGGTAGAAAACCCTTAATTAGGCCAACAATAAGGATTTTATGCATATTAGGTGCGCATAAAATATTTTGAAGAATGAACTCGTTTGAGGAGTTAGAAATGGTGGTATTATCGGTATGAGTAATGTCTATACTCTTACCATTGCCGAGTATGAAAACCTCAACGTTGTCTGTTAAAATCCTACATTGTTTAAAAATATGGTCAAGATAGTCTTTAAATAGTTTGGGCAATCATCTCCTCATGAACTAGCTTTTTGGGTAAGTTAGACCCACTAATTTTTTAACATGGTATCAGAGTCTATCCTGAAATTGATATTGTGCCACCCACAGATGTTCAGAACTGCAAACTCCACGCTCCAAATGTCCAATCCTGGGCGTGGGGGTGTGTGTTAAAGTCCCACATTGCTTAAAAATATGTTCAAGATAACCTTTAAATAGTTTGGACAATCCTCTCCTCATGAGTTAGCTTTTGGGTTGAGTTAGGCTCATTAATTTCTTAACATTGTCTTTGAATAATATATGGGGTTTCTGAGACAAGAAATAAGTGCATGACACAAGACTATAACCCTTCTATTTATAAGAAAAATCTGAGGTAATGGCAATTTTCAATTTTGTCATCATAACATAATAAATCTCATATTTTTGAGATTTAATAAGCCCATAAATTAAAATAATTAGATTACTTTATATCTGAGTCGTTAGTTTCGATAGCGACTGAAATACATCAATTGATACGCTAGTTTCGATAGCGACTGAAATACGCCAATTGATACGCGTTGGCCCATGTCAATTATTAAATAAGTAATTTAGCAATGACATCTCCACTTAATCTTTATCTTTATCTTGATCATGGTTTGTCAAGCAGCAGCCTGCTCCTTGGGAGTATACGCTAGGTGCTCCTTCATGTTTCCTCGACTTTTCTCTGTCATATCTCTATTTCCCTTTATCGTCTCTCTTTTCTGCCTTTGACCCTTTATTTGCTTGCATCTACTTCTCTCTCCTTCCATCGTTTTGTAAGCAATCAGAAGCTCCACAGCAATTGTGTTGCGTCCTTGTCTTAGACGTACTGACATTGCCTCTTTTTCATCTCTCTCGATGTATGCACTCATCCTTTGGATTAGGGCTGAGCATCGGGTGGGTCGGGTCAATACTCGACCCGACCCGGTCAGGTATAACCCGAAAAAATGAAGAAGAAAAAAAATGTGACCGTACCCAAATTTTGAATCGGGGCCCAACCCGAGTAACCCGAAAAAATTAGGCCCCGACCCGATTTACCCGTTTAACCCGAATGTAGCCTGTAGGAAGGAATTGAGGATCGCCAAGATGCCTAGTGAGGACAAGCGTTGGGCAGCGGGGTGGTGACTACCGAGTGAGGAGGAGGCGAGGAGGCGACTGCCGGGGGTGAGGAGGCGATTGCCGGAGGCGAGGAGGCAAATGCCGGAGAGGAGGAAGAGGAGGCGACTGCCGAGTGCCGAGTGACGAAGTGAGGAGGAGGCGAGGAAGATGCCGGACGTGAAGGCGAGGGAGGACCGACGTCGGCGACTCGGTGGGCCGACGGGGATGCAGGGTGGGCGGCGATCGGGAGTCAGGAGTAGGGTTAGGGCAAATAAGAGGGGGGCGAGCTCGGGCGTAGCGTCGGGCGGGGAGTCAGGCGGGTAGTCGGGTATATGTAAGTATATAACTGGTTTAACTTAAATCGGGCGGGTCGGGTTAAACAGGGTTTTCACCCCGAACCCGACCCGACCCGAAAATTTATATGAAATTTACAAAAAACAAAGCCGACCCAACCCGTTATACCCGAATAACCCGACCCGAATTGAATTTTTGGGTCAGTTTTTTCGGGTCGGATCGGGTTTTGCTCACCCCTACTTTGGATGTCAGTGCAAATTTGTGATTACTTTATGCGAGAACTTTAATCTGTACGCGTGGAGTATTACTATGCTGGAACTTGCAAAAGGTCGCAACGATTCTTCTAAGATAAAGATTCTTATATATATAAGCTCACTAATTATGAATAACTAGAACACACCTTCTAATTCGTTGCGTACAAAATCTAAGCGAGAAATTTCTCACTAAACAAATTCACGGATCTCAAAGCATTCGCAAAGCAATCAAGGTGCACGGGAGCCGTAGGATTGCTTCGCCTGTTCGAGCATCAGGACCACCTCCCTCATGGTTGGCCTCTCCACACTATGCTCTTGGACACACAACATTGCAACAAAGAACACCTACATTGCCTCTTCCAGCGGCACTTTACTCTTTAGCCATGGATCCAAGATCGTCACCACGCCCTCCTTGCTCCAATTTGTGTTGATTCTTGTCCATTGGACGAGGTCTAATCCTTCTTCACCAAAGTCGCCGATCGGCCTACGACCGATGATCAACTCCAGGAGAACCACCCCAAAGCTGTATACATCACTCTTCTCGTCGACCTTCAGAGTGTACGCGTACTCTGTACGCAAAGAACAATAGATAAATTAAAGTCAGCTAGATATATATGTATAGCACTTCGATCGAGAAATAATTTTTTAAAAGAAAAATCAAACTGAGTTTTCATCATAATTTAATTAGCTATTTTGTACTTGACTCCTAGGATATGGAGAAAGCTAAAAGCATGGATACTAAACAGGATTCATAAGATATATGGGTAGAAGCGTTTCAAATCTGGAGAGATTGTTAGTTGCTGAACAATTTTGGTTTTGGTGAAAAGAGAAACCTTGATTGTGTTGAAGGCAATACTTGGCATTGGATTCTAAAGCAACAAGTTCAGCGAAATAAAAGAAGAGGAACATAGTTTTTGGAAGGGATGATAAAGCAAAAGTAACAAATATCCTGCTTAATTGCTTTCTTTGAGGATTTGCATCTGAATAGTGCTATGCTTCTTAAAGTAGACACTGATGCAGATAAAGTTTGCTTCTCCAGTACATTCCTTAAGGTGGATTTTTCCTCAATCAAATAATAGATTGGGAAGATTTACTACTTGAAACGAGAAGATCTAATTGCTAGTTGCATGAATGCATATGTTTGCCCTGAATCTATACACAAATCCCTGTAGTTCTCGATTCCAAGCTAGAATATAATTTACTATCAGTTTGAGCAAGAATGATTAGGTGAACAAATTAAAAGCAAGGATATAGTAATGCTGAAGTTTCTGAATTCTAAACGGCAGGTTAAGAAAGTACCAGGAGCAATGTAACCATAAGAACAAGCTATTGCAGACTTGCATTCAGAAGTTCCTGTGTCTCTCAAATACTTTAGCTAAGCCAAAATCTGCAACATGTGCTTCAAAATTTGCATCCAACAAGATGTTGTTGGACTTGACATTGCGATGAAGTATCGGAGGACGGCAGTCATGGTGCAAGTAGCACATTCCCTTTGCCGCTTCGATCGCGATCCTTAGCCTCATTTCCCAATTGAGATATCCAGCTCTCTTTCCATGGAGCAATTCTCCTAGATTTCCAGTACGCATGTACTCATAAACCAGCAAATTGCACTCCTTGTTCGAGCAAAAGGTTAGCAACCTGACGATGTTGCGATACCGAATCTTTCCCAGTGTCTGTATCTCTGCAGAGAATCCATTGTCATGCGTAGATCCCTTACTAATCCCAAGCAATCTCTTCACTGCAACTTCTTTGCCATTGGGCATTGTTCCTCTGTAGACAATTCCTGCTCCACCTCTTCCTATCATGTAGTTGTCATTGAGGCATTCTACAATCTCATCACTCCCAAATTCTAACTTCTGGAAAGCAGTCAGCTTCCATGATTTCACGTTTCTCTTCATCATCAATCGCGTCTTGATGACTACTGTGACAGCAAAAACTATGGAACAAAATAAGAGGCCTAGTGCTAGTAGGAACTTGGATTTTCCAGGGAGCTGCAGCTTGAAACTTCTGTGCTGTCGGTCTGACTCCAATTGTGAACTCGCTGACATGTTGCAGGGATTAAGAATTGATGGTCCGCATAGCTGAGGATTGGCAAGAAAAGATGAAGCATTGAAGTAGGCAAACTGCCCAGTCTCTGGCACTCTGCCGGACAAGTCGTTGTGTGAGAAATCTGCGGAAGTTAGACTCTTCATGCTTCCAATCTGTTAAAGTCCCACATTGCTTGAGGTTGTGGTCTAGATGGCCTTTAAATAGATTGGGCAATCCTCCCCCTTTGAGCTAGCTTTTGGGGTGGAGTTAGGTCCAAGGCTATTTTCTAACATGGTATCAGAGCTAGACCAATTGTTGATTGTGGGCCACCTGCAGAACTTCACGCTCCAGATGTGGATTCTGGGCGTGAGGGGGGTGTGTTAAAGTTCCACATTGCTTGAGGTTATAGTCTTGATGGCCTTTAAATAGATTGGGCAATCCTCCCCCTTTGAGCTAGCTTTTGGGATGGAGTTAGGTCCAAGGCTATTTTCTAACACAATCTCCTTTGGAATGCTACCACTCAACTGGTTCCGTGAAACATTCAAATAATTCAGTATCCTAATTTGAGCGACTTGAGATGGGATATCTTCAGTTAGCTGGTTTTGACTCAAATCTAAATAAGTCAGAAACAAGCAATCACCAATCTCGGGCGGAATTCGACCTGAGAAGTTGTTCTTGCTCATGTCTATCTTTAACAGATGTTTTACAAGGCCAATCTGAGAATGAATCTCTCCTGTGAACTGGTTTCCGCTGAGAAGAAGAATCTGCAATGCTGAGAAGTTCCCAATGGATGATGGGAGAGGCCCAAACAACCGGTTGTTTGATAGATTCAGCTGGCCTTTAAATAGATTGGGCAATCCTCCCCCTTTGAGCTAGCTTTTGGGATGGAGTTAGGTCCAAGGCTATTTTCTAACACAATCTCCTTTGGAATGCTACCACTCAACTGGTTCCGTGAAACATTCAAATAATTCAGTATCCTAATTTGAGCGACTTGAGATGGGATATCTTCAGTTAGCTGGTTTTGACTCAAATCTAAATAAGTCAGAAACAAGCAATCACCAATCTCGGGCGGAATTCGACCTGAGAAGTTGTTCTTGCTCATGTCTATCTTTAACAGATGTTTTACAAGGCCAATCTGAGAATGAATCTCTCCTGTGAACTGGTTTCCGCTGAGAAGAAGAATCTGCAATGCTGAGAAGTTCCCAATGGACGATGGGAGAGGCCCAAACAACCGGTTGTTTGATAGATTCAGCTGGCCTAGTGTTCCTGGCCTCCTTTCAGGCTCATCTATTATAATTCCGGAGAGATAATTGTTCTGCAACTCCATCAGCGACAGCTCTGGCAGATAGAGGAAGCCCCTTGGAATGGAGCCATTCAAGTAATTCTGCCCCATCCGCACCCTAACAAGCGATGTGCACTCGCCGAGATCATCGGGTAGTGGGCCGAAGAGGAAATTGTTGAGCAAGATCAGTATCTCTAGCTTCCTACCCAAGCAGAGAGCTTTAGGGACTAATCCGGTGAGCTTGTTCGAGGAAAGATCGAGCTCACGGAGCCGGCAATTCTGCCACAGCTCGGAAGGGATAATGCTGGTGAAGTTGTTCTGCCACAGCTTCAGGACCTCCAAATTAGCGCATTGAAACTGATTGATGAACATATGCATCAACTTGAGCTCGCTGAGGTTCGCGAATTCCTTGTGGATCTCGCCAGTTAGCGCATTGTTTGAAAGGTCGAGATACCTCAAGCGGCTCAAGTTACCAATTTGTGAAGGAATGGTGCCTGTGAGCTGATTAGTTTGCATAAAGAGCGTGTCCAGGTTCTTCAGATTGCCTATTTGGTGTGGGATTTCTCCCTCCAATCCACAGCTCGAAAGGTCGAGATGAACTAGATTGATCAACCTTCCGAGTTCAGTCGGAATCCCCCCTTCGAACTCGTTGTAGTAGACTAAATAGAGCTGCTCCAAACTGGTGAGATTACCGAGCTCGGAGGGGATGCGCCCGACAAGATTGTTTCCAGCCAATGACTGTTATATTCTGTTTTAAAAAAAGAAAAAAGAAAAAAAGGGGGCTTTGTTGTAAATTTTTTTGACGTGTGGGGGGTTATTTGAAAATTTACCTCCCACCGCCTCATAGCCAGCTCTTATACAAGCTGGCTCAGTCGCGTGAGAAGCGGCGAGAAGAAGAAGTGAGATCGGCGCCGGAGAGTGAGGGATCGGAGGTCGGATCGTCATCGGAGCCGGAGTCGAGGTAGGAGTCTTCCCCCTCGTTCCGTTGTTGTTTTTCGTCGATTCACAGAGGTAATCATCGGCGAGATGGAATCGGAGGCGAGGGAGCAGGTTGGAGGGGTCGGAGGCCGTCGGAGCACAACCTGACGCCGCTGTGGATTGGAGGCCGCGGCGCGCAGGGTGCGGCTGCGCCTTTCGGCATTGTCCGGAGCTCCGCCGGGGGTCGTAGGCCGGCGGAGGAGGCGGCGAGTCCGCCGGGGTGGGTCGCCGGCGGCAATGGGGCCAGCCAGCGACAGATTGAGTTGGCGGAAAGGGGAGTCGGGCGTGAAGCAGAGGAAAGGGAGGCCGTCGTGGCCTCCTGGCCATGATTCGGCGCCTCGCCGATGCCGGAGGCCGCGGGGGAGGCTGGTGTGGACCGGCGAAGAATCGCCGGCGGCCAGGAGGGCTGCCCGGCGTGGGTCGAACGGGGCAGGGGAGCGTCGGGCGCGGGAGTCAGGCGTCGGGCGTGGGTGTTGGGTGGTACTGGAGAATCGCCGGCGGCCAGGAGGGCCACCCGGCGTGGGTCGAACAGGGCAGGGGAGCGTCGGGCGCGGGAGTCAGGCGTCGGGCGTGGGTGTTGGGTGGTAGTGGAGAGATATGAACAGTATTTAAGTGAAGAGAGCTGTATTGTGTGAAATATGATTGATTTGTAGATTTATTGGGGTATTTTTATAGTTAATCGTAGAGTCGTCGGATCGAGTCGAGATGAATACCAAAGTTGCATGTTTTCCCTTGCTGAACGCGATGGTGGTGTCAAATTTCCGATCGGAGGCTGTTTGGTAGGTCTTTTCTATATTTTAGTGTTATTCGGTGATTAATATTTATTAATTAATTTGATAAATAATTAAATAATATAAAAATATTATATTGCTTTAAAGGGTGATTTAGGGGTAATTGGTTGGTGTGAGCTTGAGTTTGATTCCCGTTGTAGCCGATGAATTACTGTTGGGTGAAATGACAGATTTACCCTTTTGCCTCGATCTGCTTGATATTGCTTCTAATTCCGTTGAACTCATGTTGCATATTATTGTTGGACATGTCATGTAGATAATTGCATGTGTTATTGTTGATCATGATGATATACATTATTGATGTTGATATTTGATCATGATATGTCATGCATGATATTATGTTGTTACTTATGGTGTTATTCTTTTGATCATATCATCATCATTCGGAGTTGTTATATTGTTGATATCGGTGATGTTATTTGTTATCCATTGATCATGGTGATACACTTTGTTTCATTGTTGGAGTTGAGTTGTCGACCTGGAGGCTACGACCATTTTATTGCGGTACCCTCCAAACATGGATGAGGGTATGGATATTGACTAGTCACTTTGGGCACCTTCGGATGTGCAGATGTCGAATACGACGCCCGTCGGGCTACCTGCTTGGTGGGGGTAGTCGCGTCACCATTGAAGTGGACGGTTGATACCACTCTACGGGTGGTAGAGTGTGGGGTTTTTACCCAACGGTCCATACGCTCGATGATTTGGTCGACGTTGATTAGGAGTAGGTGTGGAGCATTTGTTGTACATCTATCGCATTTGACTGCATCTTAGGCCATATTGTTGTTTATTGTTGAGTTGACATCTTATTCATGTTGTTGACCATATTGTGATTCTCCTACTCAGCATCCGCTGACTCCTATTGTATTGCTTCAGACTTGCAGGGGTGAGCTGTTGATCTATATATCGAGGTGGAAATAGTTGATAGACATCATGTAGATCTGGAGCTCTGATATGGCGACAACTTTTGTATTTTTGTCCTACCTTGTTGTCTTTTTATACTGGTTTTAATGTTGATGATTTTGGAGTTTTGTAAATATATATTATTAAATATGCTTGATTATGATTTATGATTCGGATTCGTGGCTTTTCCTTCTGCTGCGCGGTGTTCGGGTTGCCTTCGCGTCTCGGGCTCGGGGCCGGGGCGCGACAATGACAGATAGCTTATCGCTCGGAACTCACTGTATTCCGCCGGAATGGTGTCGTTGAAGTAATTCCCACCGAGATCCAGATGACACAGTGTTGGCAGCTCCGAGAGCGCAACGTGGAGAGAACCAAAGAAGTCATTGTTGTACGCGTCGAGCACTTCCAGTCCCACCATTCTCGAGAAGTTCCACTCCAAGGTGCCATTAAAATGGTTATTAGAGATGTTGAGCAGCTTGAGGCCGGAGAGCGCGCTGACGCTGGAAGGAAACTCGCCGGAGAAACTGTTGCCGGGGATCGAAATGGAAGCGATGCTCTTCAGCTCCGCAATCTTGGGGCAGAGTACACCGGATATGTTCATGTTCGGCAATTCGAGCTCGACCACCGCGCGTTTGGTTTCGTCACACCGGACGCCATTCCACGAGCATAGAGCTGCATGGTTGAGCAAGGTCCAGCTCGGGAAGAAGGGGTCGGAGGTGCGGAAGGATTGCCCGATGGAGACCAGGATGGATGCCTGTTTCCGTAGTGACAAGCCATGAAAGCTTGAGGGAGTAGATGAGGAAGAAGGCAAGGCAAAGAGGAGAAGGGAACAGGAGAAGCAGAAGAGGAGTCTTGCACCAAGAAGAGCAGCCATGGAGAGAGGAGAGTAGGAGGATGGGGATGTTGGGGGTTGGATTGAAATGGAGTGCAGGTGGGCTTTCGGTGTTGCTCTCTTTCTCTTCTTTTGTGGAAGGAAAAGCTAAAGAGATCGAGTGCATTAAAAGGGGGCATGAACTATTGAGCGGGACTACTCAATTGCTGAACGTTGTTCTTCTGTATGAGCACAACTTTTGCTCAGTAAATTCCTCGGTAAAACCTGTTAGTTTATGCCATGAGGTAAAAGAATATAGCCAACTTCATTTTCGTGTGCAAGAGCAACCAGTATTGTTGGGAATGAACAAGACACAACGAGGAACAACTGATTGAAATGGAAACCTCAACTCGACTATTGGTTAGCTTCATTGAATCAAAGATGGAGGAAAGCTTTACAACATATCCTGGAATCAGATCCAGAGGACTCAAGAAGAAGAGGAAAAAACACGAGGAGCTCTCTGTTCCATTTAACAGTTTAAACTCCTTTTATATGACCCAGCAACAATTCAAAAAAGCAAAATTACACTTGTACCCTTTTACTAATACAATCAACTACAGATTATTGAGTCCTTCAATGTCTTTTCCTTTAATGGTTGTTAATACCGGCTTCCTTTCTTTCTTCTCTTCATTCGAACCTCTGTCAACACACCCCTGGCAAGTTGGTAGAATGGAGAAAGGGTTCTCCATTCCCAACTTGGAGCACAATTTATGGTGTTGAGGAATTGCTAAAGCCTTGGTCATGATATCCGCTGGCTGTTCATTACTAAAAATGTATATGGGATCCACTACTTTAATTTGATACTTCTCACGAACGAAATAACAATCGATTTCTAGATGTTTAGTTCGTTCGTGGAAGACAGGATTATGTGTGATGTGGAGAGCACTTTGTGAATCATAAAACAAAGGTGTAGCTTCCTAATGTTCAATACCCAGCTCAGCTAAAATATTTCTCATCCAAACTAGCTTTGCAGTGGTGCTTGATAAAGCCCTTAGTTCGCTCTCTGCACTCGAGCAACTACCGTGGCTTGTTTTTTACACTTCCAGTTGACAATTAAAGTGCCTAATTTGATGATGTAACCAGTTATTGATCTCCTACTCTGAACACAAGATCCCCAGTCAGCATCTGAGAATCCGACCAGAGTCATTTTGGGTCTTGCTGAGTAAAAAAGACCCATCCCTATAGTGCCTTTTAAATACTTCAGAATCCTCAAAGCTCCTCGATAATGTTCTGTTAAGGGATTCTCAACATGTTGACTTAATCTATGGACACTATACATGATGTTCGGCCTTGTAAATGTGAGGTATAGCAATTTTCCAATGAGCTTCCTGTAGACTGAATTATCACTGAATGGTTTCTCAGCTTCACTTATCAGCTTACTGTGTTTTCTATTCACTGCCATTGGAGTAGGCTTGGGTTTACAATCCTTCAATTTCATATCAGACAAAAGATCAATTATGTACTTTCGCTGACATATGTGAATTCCTTCTTTGTCTCTTTGTACTTCAAGACCTAAGAAGTACCTTAAGTATCCCAAGTCCTTTATTTTGAACTTCTGATTCAAATACAACTTTAGTTCTCTGATTCCTTCAGTATCCGACCCTGTGAGGATTATGTCATCAACATAAACTAGGGTCAATACTTCCTTATCTTCTTCTCTCTTGATGAACAAGCATGGATCACCATTGCATTGCATGTACCCCCTTTCTTTTATACTGCTCGACAGCTTTGAAAACCACTGCCTACCAGCCTATTTCAATCCATATATAGATTTGGTTAACTTGCAAGCCCTTCTATCTCCTGTTTCTCCATATCCGAGTGGCAATCTCATGTACACCTCTTCCTCTAAATCCCCATATAGGTATGCATTGTTCACGTCCAACTGATGTAGTGGCCATTTGAAGGCTGATGCAATGGCCAAAATGATTCTTACAGTGATCATCTTCAAAACAGGTGCAAATGTATCAGAATAGTCAATTTCTTCTATTTGAGTATAGCCCTTTGCTACCAGCCGAGACTTATGTCTTTCAACCATTCCATCTTGATTGTATTTGAGTTTATAAACTCATTTACAACCAACAGGATTCTTTCCTTCAGGTAATAGACATAAACTCCAAGTATTATTCTTTTCTAGAGCATTCAATTCCTCCTTCATAGAGTTTCTCCAAATAGGATCAGCCATGGCCTCCTCATATGAATTGGGTTCATGTAACACATCAATGTTAGCTATAAACCTTTTGTGAGCTTCAGAGATACATGTGAAACTCATATATTTGTTCAGCTGATGTGGGGCAGTGCTAGGAACCTGAATTTCCCTCTGAGCAGGCAAGGTTTTCAGCTGGTTGCAAACATAGTCTTGAAACCTGATAGGTTTTCTCACTACCCTTTTATTTCTTTGAACAGGTGGTTGAAATACTTCATCATTCATTTCTTGTCTAGTGTCGTGATTGCACATTTCTGTTTGCTCAACCAAATCATCTTCCAGGGCCTCTTCTTTTGTTGTTTCAGTTTGTGTGGGCACTTTACTGATGAGTTTTGGGTCACTGTGTTTGAGACTGTGATCATCTTTTTGTCCTACTGAGTCATAGAAGTTGCAGTTACCTTCACTTCCTGTGTGACTAATAGGCAATGGAGATGTCACTTCTTCTGTGCATGATTCCTTAAATGGAAAAATGTGTTCAATGAACACTACATCTCTAGATACTGTGATGCCTTGAGACTTCAGATCATATACCTTGTACCCCTTTTTCCCATGTGGGTATCCAATGAAAATAGACTCTCTACTCCTGGCATCAAATTTTGACCTGCCTTGTTTCAAAGTGCCTGCATACATAAGCACCCGAACACCCTTAGATGACTCAATGAGGGTGGAATCTTGTTCATCATTTCATAAGGGCTTTTATTGGATAGCTTTACACTTGGTATTCTATTGATCAAGTATGTGGCAGTCAAGATACATTCTCCCCAAAAACTTTCTGGTAAGTGGGCTTGGAACCTTAGACTCCTAGCAACTTCCAATAGATGTTTATGTTTCATTTCTACTATAGCATTCTGCTGGGGTGTCTCTACACATGAGCTATGATGTATAATCCCTTGATCATTCAAAAAATCTTTCACAATAGTGTTAAAAAACTCAGTTCCATTATCAGTCCTGATTATTTTCACACTGCTGTCAAACTGATTTTTAACCATCCTGATGAAGTTAGTCAGTATACTTGGGACTTGACTCTTAAGGGAGAAGAGATAAGTCCAAACAGCCCTTGTATAGTCATCAACTATTGTTAAGAAATAGGAACAGCCATCATGTGTCTTTACCCTGTGAGGACCCCAAACATCCAAGTGTATGAGTTCAAAACAAGAAGCAGCTTTATTCATACTATGTGGAAATGGAAGTCTACATAGTTTGGCAATTGGACAAACATTGCAAAACATATCATGATTACAATTCAAATCAGGAATGTATTATAATAAAAGTCTCATTCTCTCAGTTGGCATATGCCCAAGTCTAAAATGCCATAAAGAACATGTGTCAAGCTTTACATTCATGACCCTGGTTTCACATCCTTTCTTTTCCTTCCCGGACTCCTTCAAAATGTAGAGTCCATTCACTTCCTCACCAATACCCATCACCTTCTTCGATGTTAGGTCCTGTATGATAAAATTGTAATGATTAAAAATTATGGAACATCCCAATTCCTTAGTCAATCTACTAACAGATAGTAGGTTGCACTTGAAAGCTGAAACTGCTAATGCATTGTGAAGTTGAATGTGATCATTCACATGCACTGTGCCAATTCCTATTATTGGCACTAAAGTGTCATTCGGCAGTGAGACCCTGTCCTTGCCAGAGAATGTACTTATTCTCAATATGTCAATTTCATTTGAAGTTATATGGTCAGTGGCTTCACTGTCCATAATCCACTTCCTTTCATTCATATTAAATCTGTAGTTAGAAAACTCACCAGCCATGTTGACTATAGCATTTGCCCCTTTATTGCTTAACATGCTTAGTAAAGTCTGGTATTGTTTCTCTATGAAACCACCATGATCGTCCTCTTCTCTTTTACTGTTGGAGCATTCTGATTTATCTTCTGATTTCATTTCAGCTTTGTCTACAACTGCATTATTAGCTTGTCTATCAGCATACTAATTTGGATACTTCTATTTGACCTTAAAATTCTTATTCCCTGATGGATAGCCATGTAGTTTGTAACAATCTTCTCTTGTATGTCCCGGCCTTTTACAATAATCGCAGAATTTCCTTTGATGAAATCCATCATTGCCTTTCTCATTCCTCAAACCTTGGTATTGAGACTACTTGTAAGTGTTCAAAGCAACACTGTCAATGGAAGAATTACTTAGCATCCCAATTTTCCTCTGTGATTCCTCCTGGCCTAATAGTGAATAGGCTTGATTCACATCAGGTAAAGGTCTCATTAAGAGTATTTGTCCCCTTACATGCATGTAGGCATCGTTAAGGCCCATAAGGAATTGCCTTAATCTCATCCTTTCTAACCTACTTCTCCCTCTAGCTGTCTCGCAGTCCATATCCACAT
The DNA here is from genome assembly GCA_034359265.1 of Canna indica. Taxonomy (NCBI): domain Eukaryota; kingdom Viridiplantae; phylum Streptophyta; class Magnoliopsida; order Zingiberales; family Cannaceae; genus Canna; species Canna indica. The sequence goes on along the minus strand of CP136895.1, from coordinate 52,338,951 downwards.
CCACTGCGTCAAGTTCATCCCATAAAGACTTCAATTTGGTGAAGTATGCTACAATTGACAAGTTTCCTTGCCTCAAAGTATATATCTGGACCTCCAATTCAGAAATTCTTGGCTCATTACTCTTCCCGAAGCGATTCTCTAAGTCAAGCCACATCTTATGAGCTGTCTTTGCATAGATGACGCTCGTAGTGAGCTCAGGAGCAATCGACTGTACGATCCATGAGCATACTAGATCATTGCATCTCTTCCAGATGCTATGCATCTCTTCCATATGCTATGCATCGGAGAGTTTGCCTCAGGCATGGGAAGAGTACCATCAATAAAGGCTAATTTATTTTTTATCGATAATGAAATAGTCATAGATTCACGCCATGGAAGATAGTTCTCTTGCCCACTTAGCTTGACTGAGACGAGGAAAATACCTGGAGCGTCACTGCCATGGATTAGGTATGGATCATTGTCGTATCCACTCGCATCCGATGCAGTTATGATCTCCTCTTGATTTGCGGATTCGCCCACTACCTATCGAGTCGACTAGGACCTTCGATTCCTCGCCATTTCAGCAATTTGGGGAAGTACAAGCCCTAAGCGAATCTGCGATTTCGCCTAATCCGATGGCTCTGATACCATGTTGACGGAATGAACAAGATACAATGAGGAACAACTAATTGAAATGGAAACCTCAGCTCGACTATTGGTTAGCTTCATTGAATCAAAGATGGAGGAAAGCTTTACAACACATCCTGGAATCAGATCCAGAGGACTCAAGAAGAAGAGGAAAAAACGCGAGGAGCTCTTTGTTCCATTTAACAATATAAACTCCTTTTATATGACTCAGGAACAATTCAAAAAAGCAAAATTACACTTGTACCCTTTTACTAATACAATCAACTACAGATTATTGAGTCCTTCAATATCTTTTCCTTTAATGGCTGTTAATTCCGGCTTCCTTTCTTTCTTCTCTTCGTTCGAACCTCTGTTATTTTCAAACCGTCCGGGTTTGTACCCATTGGCCCACCTTATTATCTAGGAAAAAATTCTGGGTCGTACTGGACGAAGGCATTTGAACATTGCAAAGGGATCCACATTATTAAGAGTGCTTCCACTTGTGCAGTCTCTTCTCAGGTGGTTTTGCATCCGTGGACGTAATAGTACTTGATGATACATCTGATGTCTGTGAGCGAAGCAGAGTCTCATCAACCATTAATTTCCAAAAACACAATTATGTGATACATGATGAATCACTGTTTTTGTCGAGCTCAGAAAAAGACAGAAGGCTATCCTCATCATGAGTGCATGCAGTAATGTGTGTGATCAAATTGATCAAACTTATTTTTTAAGAAAAAAACCACTGATCACATTGGCGAACAATCTCAAATTTAAATGTGGTAACGAGTGTTATGCACTTTGAAAGAAAAGAAAACAGGTTAAGCTGGTGTACATGGGATAATCACCTAAAACAGGAAAACATGAAAAGACTGTCTTTAGTAAACATTTTACTAAAGATAACTCATAAAAATTAAGAGATCAATTCAATGACCACTAAGCATTGAGCTACTAGTCTTTCAGAATTGGCTCAATAATTGCACCTAAAAGCTCCTTATGAACGAACAACAATTAAACAACAACAACAGTAAAATAAAAATAAGAAGCTGCAAAGTCTATCATTTGGGTTTGGCTACATTGACCTTTTACCTCCATTAGGCTCTGTTTGAATCAGTGTCTTCAGTTAAATTCTAGATGGGCTATCCTTATGAGGCATCATCGCAAAAAGCGAGCCATTCAACCAAAGACCTCTACATTGGTTTAGGATACAATGACCACTTTCTAAATAAATGCATAATTCAATCAACTAGTATCACAGTTATGCATGACAATAACAAGACTAAGATGTTTAATGACTAGGAAAAATCGAATTGAAGATAGGAAGATTCACTTGAACTTCCCATGCTGTTTCCCTTGCAACTGCTTGGACCATTTGTTGCAACTTCCTTCTCGGTGCCCCTAACATCCTTGCAAGGAAATAGACTCATATCAACTGGTTTGGGTATATAAGGTGGTGTGGCAGTTCTGACCAATGCCCAACTAACTCCCTCAAAGAATGTATGTTGTTTGATCTCAGCAGCACTTCTTCTGTATCTGATCCGGTTTTGTGGTTTCTTGACAAGAAGGCCATGGATAAGGTCTTGTGCAGCTAAGCTCACAATCGGTGCCTCAGGAAAAATCAATGGCTGGCCTACTATATTGAAAAGTGTAGCTCGGGTTCCTGGACCATTGGAAGGGGTTGTCCCATACAAAAGCTCAAACGAAAAAAAGCCAAAAGTCCCATCAACCCACCGCACTCTCATGATTCTCTCCTCGGCCAATTTCAGGTGCCAAATACTCGTGCATCCCGACAAATGACATTGAGCGTGCATCTGTTGGCTCTGCCATCAATTCCACAAGAGCTCAACTTCCCAATCCAAAGTCTAATTTGGATTTGTGGATCTTCTTAGGCAGTATGTGCCGAAGAAATGCAGTTGGCTGGACACAACCATGCATTATGTTTTCAGTCCCAAGTGCTCCTTGGGTATGAGAAATCTATTGCCCATTTGGATGAATGAGCCCTGGACAAGGGTTGGGTTGAAGGAGCATTGCAGCAACAAGTCAGAATCAGACAACATTATGTGGCCGTCATCTCTAACAAGCACATTCTCTGGTTTCAAGTCCCTATATACTTTTCCAAGCATGTGCAAATATTCAATTGCAAACAACACTTCAGAAGTGTAAAATCTGTAGGATACAAGAGAAAAGATGCATGAGAGAAATGCATAAATGTGCTAGATATAAGAAAAGGAGAGAAAGTAAAGATGCTAACATGTAAAAGTGATTCAACAAACTACTTGATCTTTGTCTTCCTTAAGAAAACACAATTTATGAAAATAATAGTGTGACTAATTTGAATAAAGTAAAATACATCAACATGATTCTTCCATTATCAATTCAGTTATTTCATTAACCTTAAAACACAATTTTTACTTAATCAAAATATATTGTACCATGAGTAACTGGATGGTTACCGTGCATTCTTCTCGATGAAATGCTTATTTAGGCTGCTTATGACGAAGAGAATGAAAATTACCACCATTGTAGTACTCCATAACCAAGCAATATAATTTTTCCGTCTCAAAATGAGAATACAAGGATGGAAAGAAGGGATGGTCAAGAAGGCTAAGAATTTCTCTCTGTCTGTGCCCGGAGTAGCTTATTTCTATTGAAAAGGGAAGCTTTGTCCATAGTTTTAATTGCAAAAATGGTATTAGTTCAATTGAGCTCAACAAGATAAACATAGCCAATATCTCTGCAACCTATGCGTTTAACAAGCCTGAAGTGGCTTAAGCTGATGGGCAAACCCTTGGAATTTACTAGCTAAAGAGCCTTCCCCTGAAAATCATCCCCTTTATGTCGCCTAATGGATGCAGTAGAGTACCTATCTAAACAATCTACTACTGTGCTACTACATATACCTTGACTGTTACAAGTATTAGAACCATTTGATTTTGGCTCTCTTCATCTCATATGTGATGGTGTTGTCATAGTTGAGGATGAGGTAGATGTAGCCTCAGAGATCCTTATTAGTTTTGGACTAGAGAACCAGTTGGGGTGAATTCTTGAGCTTGGCCATAGGTCATTTGTTAAACTTGAATCATCTTTGGAAACTAGATGCAATTTTTTCTTGTTCTTGGGCAATTTCTCTGATGCCTTCTATGAGTTTGAAGCAAATGTAGGACTTTGACATGGACTTTGTGTTACACCCCGCCTAGGCTAATCTCTATATAAGGGACCTCACCCAGGAGAAGTGCAACTAGCAACAGAACAACAATATATAGAGAACAGAATTTAACTTACAACTAGATTCACAACTCAAATTTAAGTCAAAAGTCTAACATAATGATAAAGAACGAAAGTTCAACAGTCCATCTAGGAAAAAGAAAATCAAAGTTCAGTCCAAAAGTCTAAACAAGTCCAAAAGTTAATGGGAGTTAACAATTCAACTAAAGAAATAGGAAACTAAGATAACATGCGGAAGATGTTTCCTCCTCCCATACTCTAGCTACCCCATAAGGAAATGCCGTCATACCTAAGGATCTGAGACAAAAACAACAATAATCAGTAGAAGGCTGAGTAGGATTTCAACAATATGCTATGATGTCATGGTATTCAACAGAAGTTATGATTCAATAAATATGTCAACTATTATCTACATGTGTGCAAGGTCATAGACCCAATCAAGAGCATAGTGGACATTGGGTTTCCCCCGCACTCTCGCACCTCCGAGAATGGCACCTCAAGCCCGCTCCAGCAGGAGGTGCGACTATCCAAAAAAGGTAGTCCGCCGACGTCTAACACCTCAACGCCGCACACACACCCGTGTGGTAAATAGGTGATCACCGGTGTCACTTGCCCTACACCTCGGGCAATAATATTGTACAGGGCCATCGCCCAATAGTAGATCAACTATGCATCATGTCAACAACTTACACTAGTATAACTCAACTAATGAAGAATGCTAGTAATCATGACATCATATATAAATTAAATATATATACGACTACATAATGATGTTACTAACAGATATGACATGCAACTATCCCTACTAGCATCGTCAACTAATAAGCATATGAAAATATCATGCTTTCAACATATATCAATAAATATGCATAAAGAGCTTCAACAACAGTAGATATCAATTTTCAATAGAATAGAACAACAGGATAATATTTGGACATAGGGTAACAATCGATCTAGGATGAGATTCACCTTTCCAACTATTATAACAATAAAACAACTCAGGTTGATACCATAAAAACAATTAAAATAATGTTTTCCGACTTGGCACACAAAATGAGATAATTAACACCTACTATTTTCAACATCTGAAAGTCAAACGACGAAACTAACCTCACCAATAAATTTAGGGTGTCAAGTAGGTACAAATTCATATATAATCTGACTAATTTGACCAACTATAAATCGTCAAATTAATATTTCAAATATCAATAATTATTCCAAAATAATAACTTAATTAAGTTCATGTTACAACGTTCGTAACAGTGCTATAATCCATAAATCACTGCTACATTCACAGTGTTACCAACTACAACCCATGATGCCAACTTATTACATACAACGTAATATAACACTGCTACATGGTTTAAAGCATTAAGTCATAATATATCACCGCTACAAGAAAATAACACCGATATAAACTTTTAATTATATTACACTATGATAACAATTATAAACTTAACCCTTCATCTACCCTAACCTAGGGTTCACTAGCGCTACCCCCCTCCCACTGCCGCCGCCTGAACCGAGTGACAAGATGGAAGTTGCGACATCGCCGACCGGAGACAATGACTCATCGATCGACGCCACCGACCATCGCCGCCCCTTCGAACAGGCGATGAGAGGAGCGAGGGGCAGGCGGCGTCCCAGATCCAGGCGGTCGCGCCCCACGTGCGATGTCACACATGGCGATGTCGCGCCTGGCGGTGTCACGCATGGCGATGTCGCGCCTGGCGGCGACCTCGCGCACAGCGACAGCAGCCGGCATTGTCACGTGGCCGAGCCATCGCATGAACAGTGTCGATCGGATCAACAACTTGATAAAACAACGACTAAAATGACGAGATTCGACGATCTGACGATGAGAAACATAAACAAAAGGTATAGTGCACAAATCGCACAAGATCTCGGAAACATCGCAAAATCACATATCGACAACAAGAATTCTAAAATCTCATCCTAAGAATAGTGTTACCCTACGCGAAGGAAAACAGGTAGAATAGGAATCCTACCTCAATGTCCACCAACCCCGGATCAATTTTCTAGATTCCTCACTGTCGTACGTCGTCGCTACGATCCGCCATGTGCTCACGATCTTTGCGGTCCACGTCGACAGCAACTACGAGACAAAAGGAAATTAGAGCGACTTAAATATGTGATTAGTCGCACACTTTACGATAATATCCCCGCTTGACCAATTAATTACAAAATAGCCCCCTGACTATTAAAATTAATTATTTAATAAATTTTCATGGCATAACACTTTGGGCAGGACTAGGACTTAGGCTTCTAATTATATCATCATTACTTTCCAAATTTTGATCATGTTTCTTACTCATGGATGATGCTTCAACATTCATCTGAAATTCATTTCGACGTAGCTTTGTTACTATAACTCAAGAAGAGAACAAGTACATAAATGAAAAGAACTTGGGACTTTTTTAAAAACAATATATAACAGCAAACAAGAAAAACAAAAAAACACAAACTGGGAATGCAAGAAACCAAATGTCAATGTTCAGAGATTCATAATTATTGTCAGATTACAATTTAAATTTAATTCAAAGTCAATGATGTCTACTTAATTGTAGATAGTGATGCAACAAAAGCAGCACGAAACTCTATTTCCTGTGGGGAGACACTTACAATATAAACAAATTTTGTCTACAATACTCTAGACATGATTCGCATACCTTCGCTAGCAAAAGAAATTCTTACTATTACATCTAAGCACCAAGAAAGCAATATATTAAAAGCAAAGGCGCTTGCTACTGACCGACATCATAAGATGCTAACAGAAGCGAACAAATGCCAAATCCGATCACCAAATTCTGCCAAAACTCAATTTTTTCTAGTTCCTATAGGCTACTCGAGCAAAAAGCTCCAATCGCCATCCTCCGTGTTAGGAAATTTGGGGAAATTTCATGCAGGATCGACAAAACCCAAACCCGGCGAGAGAAACGAAAAAACCAAATCCGATAATAATAATATAGAAAAAATAAGAGAGGCAAGGGGGGTTAACATGGTTTGGACTTGGTGGGGTGCCGATCCTACGTCCACGGGGAGAAGAGGTGACTGCTTTATTAATTACAGAAAAAGAACCTTACAATAAGAACGATAATAATCTAAATCACCTTCAAAATATAACAAACTGTCTTAAATAAATTGAACATCTTACACCCCGCCTAAGTATATCAATAGATAAGGGACCTCACTTAGGAGAAGCGCAACCTACAACTAAACAACAAGATACACCAGAAAATGTCAACAAGGACAATTGAAATCTTCATTGCAACAAGGAATTCTCTAAACAAATGTTCAACATCAATCTAAGGATAGCTAAGAAAACAACTAAGCAGCAGATGACGTCTCCTCCTCCAGGACTCTATCTACCCAACTCCAACTATCGACATAACTGCAAATATGAGGCAATAACAAACAACATCAGCGGAAAACTGAGTAGGAGTATCAATATGTCAACAAGAAAGGTAAATAATCATGATGTGATGCTAACAAAATGCAACAATATACAACTTCTCAATAAGATACTGCATGTAAACGAAATACCCATGTTCATCTATCACCAAATGCAATTCATACCAATCAAGAGCATAGTGGACATTGGGTTTCCCCCGCACTCTCGCAACACCAACAGTGGCACCTCAAGCCCGCTCAAGCAGGAAGTGCGACTGTCCAAAGATAGCCTGCCGATGTCTAACAACGCGACGCCGCACATGAACCCGTCGACGTCTAACAATGCGACGCCACACACGCACCTCGTGTGATAATGTGGTGATCACCAGTGTCACTGCCGCACACTCAAGCAATTAAATCAACAGTGTCTGGGCTTGCACCCAATAAAGGTTAAAATGCAACATGTCAACAATAACTGGTCTACGATGCTAGCAGCAATAAATGATACAATAATCTATCGACTGATACAATAATAAGCAACTTATGATAATGCTAATACCATAATGTGTACCATGACTAGTATAATATTATGCTCAAGTAAACATCGATAAATGACAACTAAATTAGATTCATGCAACTATCAACATGACATATATAATAAAATAATGTAACATGAGATCAATGAATTTCATAAGCAAATCAAGCAAATAGAGGAAAGGGGTAAAACCGTCATTTTACCCTTTCAACATTCATCGGCTTCAACAGGAGTCAACTCACACCCAATAAAACTATCGATACTCTAAATTACCAACTAATATAGAATACAACTATTCCACAATATTTAACTATTTATTAAATTGAATTAATCATATTTAAATACCGAATAATGCTGAAAAATAAAAGAGATCTACCAGACAACCTTCGATTAGAAATTCGACACCACCATCACGTTAAAAACGTGAAAATCTACAACTTTGGTATTCACCCTGACTTGATCTGATGACTCTACGATCAACTCCAAAAACACCTCAATAATCTACAAATTAAATCCATTTCATGCGATACAACTCACCTTTCAAACTAACCTATTTATTAAAATAAAGAAAACCTACTCCGCCCATCTCCTGCTCATCTTGGATTCACCCCTGGCGGCCCTCCCGGCCACCGGCGACCCCCCGCGACCTTCGGCACCGGTGAGACACTGGATCAAAGCTGGGAGACCATGGTGGCCTCCCCCTGCAGTAGCCGCTACTGCTGCCCGCTGCCACGGCGTGGTAGCAGCGTGGTTGTCACACCGGGTACGGCATCACGAGCAGCGGCACAACTGCTACGATCGGCGCCTCTCCCTCCGACCACCTGTGTTTCATCTTTGGACAATCCCTCTCCATCTCCTTGTACCTATGCCACCGATAAACGAAGAAACGAGGAACAACAGAAAACAACAGATGAAAGAAGATAAGACTCCTACCTTAGTACTATTCCAAACTCCAGTCTTCACCAGAGTACGTCTTCTCACCGTCGTGTGCCGCCTCCCCTCTCCAATTACGATCCCTTAGTCGTTGCCACGAAAAGAATGAGCGTTTAGAGATTAGATTAGGGATTAATAAACTCCATTAGGCACTTTGCAAAAAGACCCCTCCAAGAGATATATTTACAACAAGATCCTTATAATTTCCCAGGTCATAACAGAACCTGAAACCAGTATGGAGTAGAGGCACTATCTCTGCAAGATCTGTCTTGAAATTGAACTCATGTTGTTGTATGTTAGAACCTGTGAAGGGGCACTCCTTGGGAAGGGTACTAGCGGCACTCTTAATTTTTCGGATCTCTAAAATCTCTCACAATATTTCCTCTCTAATTTTCTCAAGGAGACTCTATTCTAAATCAGAATTGTGGGGATACGTGAAACCTTGTAACCGGCCTTTTTTTTATAGTGAAAAAGAGCCTATCTTTTTTTTTTCGAATTCTGTGCGTGAGATCATGCAAAAATCACGTCGTTTGCATGGGACAAGGTTTACATAATTCAAGGCCCGAGAAATTAGATGGGCTATGCATTTTGATCGAGAAATTAGAGTGGTTGACCAAGGTTTACATAATTCAAGGCGGTGGGTGAATTGAAGCACTTGTTAGGCTCGCTTGATCCATCTGGTCCACCTGGCCTGCTTGAGCTGGGCTGAGCCTAGTGGATAAGCTCAATAATTATGATTCAATAAATTTGGTTTCTATCTTGATCAAATCAACTCCAATTTGGATCGGGTTGGGCTCGTTGGATTCGGTTCGGACCAAATTTGAGTCAATCTCTAACAATTTCTCATTTGATGAAAAATTGGGACCGATACAGGCCTCAGAAGTCGTTCTCCTCTCCCACAAGGCCCGTACGAGGCCTATGTCAAATCAATGCTCAAGTGGGCCAAATAAGCTCCATGCTTGGATTTAGGAACCTACATAATCATTCGAGTATCCTCCTTCATTGTGTATATCTGAAAAAGGCTTACCCTGAAAGCAAAATTTATACTTGACCCGGTGTCTGATTTTGTTGTATTTTGCCTTGGAATCTGGATTGCTTCACGAAAGATGGATCCATCCACCTTGTACAAATTGTTCAACGTCCTTAGAGACTCCATTGTGTACCTTCAAGACTTCTCTTGCACAAGATGTTGTGTAGTCCCTAGTGTCAAGAACTCCAAGAGACACTAGATTCCTTCCTAGCTTCGGGACATGGCAAACATTTGCTAGGATCTTTGTCGAGCCATCATGCAATTTTAATTTCATCGTTCCAAATCCGACAACTTTGCAAGGTACGTTGTTGTCGACACGAACTACTCCACCATTGGTACGCCGATAATCCACAAAGGCCGTCCGATGTGGAGTCATCTGATAGGAGCACCCAGAATCCAGGAACCACTCATCAATGCTACCGGTAGTTGACTTGTTCGCTTGTTGACTTGGATTGCATTTTGCATGATCAGACATATTAAAAGAAGAGGAAGAGGAATTTTGACCCGAGGTGTATTGTCGCCGACGAGACCGCCGTCGCCCATGACGTGTCGTAGCAACGTCTGTGCCATCTGTCATGACCAATACCTCAACTTTCTCAAAATCTGCACAAGAAGCCTCTATATGTGTATCTTGACCTTTAGTTTGCTGCTGCAACTTTTTCTTAAGACTATGTCATTCTAACTTGATGTGACCTCGTTTCTTACAGTAACAACAAGTGACATTTGATTTGTTACCTCCTCCAGCTTTCTTAGAGTAGAGAATTTCTCCTTTTCCTCCACTAGAGGAATTCGCTGTAATTAAGATGCGTGTCCATAAGCTCCTTAGACACAAGAGTAGTGATCACATATTCTGGAGTAATAGTAGTCTTTCCAAAAAACATAATTTCTTGAAAATTTTTAAAAGAAGAAGGAAGTGAACATAAAAGAAATAAAATTTTATCTTCCTCTTCGATTTTGACATCTATATTCTCCATGACCATGATAATTGTCTGAAAGGTGTTGATGTGCTCCTAACCTATGTGAATTTTTGCCATACGCATGAAATGGAGCTTCTATTTCAAAACCATCTTGTCTGTGAGAGTTGTGTCCTGATACAAGGATGCAAGTTTATCCCAAATACCTTTAGCTATCTTCTGGGATGCAATTTCTCAAAGTGCTTTATTTGACAAGCTTTGGTACAAAACTGCAATTGTCTTTTTCTCCTTGTATTATTTCTCCTCCTCGGTCCCCTGCATATTATCCTTACCAATGATGGCGTCATGTATTCTCTCCATAGTTAGGACTGCTTTCAGTTAGGACTACTTTCATCTTCATTGACCAAAGTACATAGTTGACGCTGCGATCTAATTTCTCGATGTCAAATTTGGTGCTCGTCATGATTGGAGAAGTAGGCTTCGATACCAACTATTAGGAAATTTGGGAAAATTTTCTGCAGGATCGACAAAACCCAAACCCGACGAGAGAAACGAAAAAACCAAATACGATAATAATAATGTAGAAAAAATAAGAGAGGCAAGGGGGGTTAATATGGTTCGGACTCGACGGGGTGCCGATCCTACGTTTATAGAGAGAAGAGGAGATTGCTTTATTAATTTCAGAAAAGAACCTTACAATAAGAGCGATAATAATCTAAATCTCCTTCAAAATACAGCAAATTATCTTAAATAAACTGAATCTGAAATCGGTATGGAGTAGGGACACTGTCTCTGTAAGATCTGTCTTAAAACTGAACTATTGCTGTTGTATGTCGGAACCTAAAAAGGAGCACTCATTAGAAAGTACTAGCGATACTCTTAATTTTTTAGATCTCTAAAATCTCTCGTAATATTTTCTATTTCCTTTCTAATTTTCTCAAGAAGATTCTATTCTAAATCAGAATTTTGGGGATACGTGAAACTTTGTATTCAGCCTTTTTATTATAGTGAAAAAGAGCCGATTTTTTCCCCAATTCTGCGCGTGAGATCATGCAAAAATCACGCAGTTTGCCAAGTCTCCGAGAAAGGACGCAGCTAAAGGACGCAGCTAATTGGATGGGCTATACATTTTGTTCGAGAAGTTAGAGAGGTTGACCAAGGTTTACGGAATTCAAGGCAGTGGGTGAATTGGAGCACTCGCATGCATGTGATTCCTTTCACATTGATCAGTCAAATGCATTAAAGTTGAAATCTTCAATGTATCATGTTGCCTCAAATTGCATGCAGTAATTGAGGTAGCCAACACATGTGCAGGCTATTGAAAATAGGTGGTTTGACCCACTTGTCAGGCTCGCTTGATCCATCTGGCCCACCTGGCCTACGTGAGCTGGGCTGAGCCTAGTGGATGAGCTCAATAATTATGATTCAATAAATTTAATTTCTATCTTGATCAAATCAATTTAGTATCAGAGGGATGATCATTGTCATCGTCATCTTCATTAAAAGTCGTTAGCTCTTTAATTTTAGCATAATCATATAAGATATTTAAACAAATCCAAATATCGAATACCGAAGTACAATACATGACTTTTTTTTTGAAGAAACAACTAGTCAGGTCATGTTATGTCCAAAACTGGGTAGAAGAGGCAGATGATTGAAAATCTTGCACTCTTCATCAGTGACTTGCACACTCTCATGTTCCATCAGGCAGTGAAAAATTTTATTCCAAGAAATATCATGTACACTGTTCAAACCTCTTAGCATAGAGGCAGTATAAGAGATACTAGTATTGACATGACTAGAGTAACATTGCAACCCAGCCAAAGAAGCAAGCTTAATAAAAGGAGGTAAAAAATGCTTAAAACCAAAAGCTGCACTGTTTAATAGAAGCCTCCTATAGTTGCCATGGCTTGAAACACTATCAAAAACATACCAAATATCCGAAGGCACCGGTAAGAACATCTCATCAGAGAGACAGATTCTGGCCAAATAATGAGCAAACATTGTATTGATTCTATTTGTATGAATCCAGCTTACAACATCAAGTTTAGCAGCCAAGTTCAGAATATCTTTAATAAGACATTTTGCTCCCCAAGGAGGCTTCAGCATGCAGTTCAAGATGTCAATAACAACTTTACAATCTGAGAAAATTTTGAGATGTTTTATGTTTAAGAGTTCAACATTGATGAGACTAACCCATATGGCCATGAGTTCAGCTGATAGACAATTCGGAGTGAATGAACACTGGAGACCTATAGCGACAAAAACCATGGAGCTGTTCTGAAAACAAAAACCCAGTCCAACCTTACCATTAAACCAGGATGCATCACAGAACACATTGGTACTTGAAATGGAATCTTCAGAAGGATCAACAAGATTTTCATACAAGTTGGCATTAAACCTGCTGGCATTCAATGAGTCTTTGCTACTTCCCTCATTTGCTTTGAAGAACTTCTCCAGCTTACATACACTTTTGATCTCAGCCAGTATTTTGTAGACTAAGGAGACACATCCTGAACTTTTGCCATTAAAACATCTGTGGTTCCTGTTTTTCCACAAGAACCAAAGCCCAACTGCAATACAACTAGAGAGGTATTGCTTCTTATCCTTATCCAGGCTACCACCTTCATCAATCCATTTTCCTTGAGGCCACAAGTCTTTAAGTGCAAATTTAAAATTCATAATGGCTTCCAAGGATGACCATAGATTAGTTGCAAGTTTGCATTCAAAGAAAATATGTTTGATATTGTCCTGACCCTCACCACAAGTGAAGCAATTGTGTTCAACTATTTTGTTGACTCTAGATAACCATTTGGTTGTAGGAAGCCTTCCATATATCATTTTCCATAAGAAGAACTTAACTTTCGGCTGAACATTAAGATTCTATAAGAGCCTCCAATCAAAGTCAATGAAATTATCCCCCATGTCTTCATTTTTTAGAAAGTTGTATGCATTTTTTTAGAAAATACATGACTTTTTCAAAGATACAATTTTCCAATGAACAAAATATGCAATTCATAGCTTTAGCATTTGATTCAAACATATTTATTTGTTCTTAAGTCCATGCATTCATGTTTTTCTTAGGTTCAATATATTTTATCTTTAGCGTGTCAAACATACCTAAACCTTGAGTCTTTAGGAAAGTTAAAAGTATACATTCTACTCTTTAAAAAATCAAAGTTAGACTCATCGAACCTAAGAGGTATAGACACTACCAACTATAGTGCCATTTTTTGGATCGAGACTGTATGTAAAGGAGACAGTGAAATCTAATCTACGACATTGCTCTGATACCAATTGTTGGGGAAATGGCCTCACTAGAGGGGGGGGGGGGGGTGAATAGTCTATTTGCTAATCTATTTACCTAAATTCAATTTTAAATGTTTTCTTAAATCACTTAGGCAATTCACAATTTAACGACTAACTGCGAAAGGAAGTAATAAATATAACAATGCTACCACAATTATTTATAATGGTTCGGCCCCAATACCTACTCCACTACCTAAGCACTGCGCTTAGGATTTCACACCCAAATCGACTAAATTACGAGTAGCTTACAATCGAGAGCTTTACACCGGAAAGACGCAACACTCATCTTGAAGGCACTTCTACACCCGGAAGTATATCGTTTTCCTACCGAGTGAGCTTTCCCACCTCAGTTCCTAAGATGTACTCCTAACTTAGTTTACACAAGTGGGTTTACACCTTCTTTGCTAAGGATACCAGTACTTAATCATAAGACCCAACACTCGGTCTTCTTACAAGCTTAAGTAACTTAAAGTAAAAACAAATCAAATAATAAAATTATTACAAGAAGAAGGTGAAGAGAACTTATCACAATGAAAGCACCTCCTCTTCTTGAGCTTGGCATGCTTGATGAACCCTCCAATGAAGAACACTTGAGATTAAGGGATCAAGAGCTAGGTTATGTTGATTTGATCAATAAAGGGCTTAGAAGATGCTAAAAATCACTCTTTTAGGCTTAGAGAGCACCAAGAACACATTGGGAGTGAGTTTGGGGTGAGTATTTATAACCCCCCAAACAAATGGCTCGTCAACGGGCATATTTCTACCTGTTGTCGACGCCCGATCGCTTGTGGTCGATCGTTGGTCGACCGACCAAGCGACCGCCGAGCGACCGAAGGCCTACTGCCAATTTTTGCCAGCATTCGGTCGATTGATTGGTCCACTGAATTAGGTACTGACAATTTTTTACCATATTTGGTCGACCAATCGGTTGACCGAATTGGCTACTACCAATTTTTGACCATATTTGGTCGATCGATCGGTCGAACAAACCTGGGCTGAGCTTATATTTTTTGGCTTTCTTCTTGCGTGTTTTGTTTCTGAGTTTTGGCCTTCAGTGTGCGTCAATTTGAAGAGCTTTTCATGTGTTCTCTAGACTCACTCATGACATCTACGGTGCACGCGTCAAACTTCTATTGGTCGTCGTATCGAGACCGATGTCGCGAACTACAAAAGCGACTTTCATCTTTTATCGAACCTATAACATTCATGCTTCAAAAACTTAGTTAGATAGACATGATTTGTTATCATCAAAAGAATCATGAAGAGAGTAGAGCACAAAGGAGAAACCCATGGCCACCAATCTCTCCCTTTTTGATGATGATGTTGGCTTTAGGTTTTCCAACTTGGTCTTAATCTCTTAATCTCGGTTTTGATGATAACAAACATGGAATTAATATTTCGTCGAGAAATCTTTCAGGTTCCATATCGATTAGTATTCGATGTCCTCAATCAAAAAAATCGGAAGAAATCAGAAAATCGAAAGGACATTGATTGTCGCGCTCGGGTTCGTCACGAAAACTTCTCGAAGATCGACGAGTACACCAAAGTCGCATTGGACGAGTCCAAAGATCAAATGAAAAGCTCGTTGAAAGCCGAAACCCGAAAATGAAGCGCGGAAGAAAAAGCCTGAAGAAATCAAATTCAGCCTAGGTTCGATCGACCGAATAGGGTTTGTAAAATGGCAGTATCCATCTCGGTCGATCGGTCGGTCGACTGAAGGATGCCGCAAAGCGGCAGTAGCTACTTCGGTTGATCAGGCGGTCGATCGACCGAGGCTAAATATTGGCAGTAGCTTCGTCGGTCGACCTATCGGTGGATTGGACTGCGTTCGCTGAAGCCGCAAGCCTGCGTCGGTCAACCCGATTGAGGATCGCAGGTTTTGCATTTGGCGGTCGACCCATCGGTTGATCGCACACAGAGAGGAAGGCAGCAGTCGTTTGAGCGGTCGATCGGTCGGTCGACCGACCAATCGACCGAGCATCTGCAACGGATAGTTTTCTATCCGTTGAGCTGTCGTTTCCTTGAGAGGCTATAAATATCATTCATCTAACCTCTCTAAACTCTCTCCTTGATTCTTACAGACTTTATTGAGCACTCAAAAGGGAGAATTGAGCCTTCTAGAGATTGAATCGCGGCACCCTAATCTTCCATCAAAATTTGCTTCAAGCGCACTCTGTCTCAACTCGGGATCTGATTCGAGTCTATCTCCTTGGCGAGTTGAAGGCGTGAAAAGAGCATTGATTTTTGGTTACACTCTAAGCTCTTTTTCATTATAATTTTAACTATTACTTTTCTTGGATTTGAGATTGTACGAAGATCGGGTGTTAGGTCTTGTTGTGTGAAGTGGTATCCTCGGTGTAGAAGGAGTAAAGCCACTTGTGTAAACGTAGTTTTACTAGGATTAAGTAAGTTGTCCCTTAGGGTTGAGGCGGAAGAGTGCTCTCGGTAAGAATGTAGAAACTTCCGGGTGTAGAAGTGCCTTAGGTTGAGAGTGCGACTCTTCGAGTCAAAAGTCCTCATTGTAAGGGAAACAAGTATTAATCTAGTAAACCTAGTTTGGAAATCCTAAGCGGTGCTTAGGTAGTGGAGTAAGCATTGGGGCTAAACCACTATAAATTTGTGTGTTTGCATTGATACTTTATATTGTGCTTAATTATTTTATCTTGCTTCCACATCTAATCGTCGAATTACAAATTGCTTAAATAATCTAAGTAAATGATTAAAATTAAATTTAGGCAATTTGATTTAGAAAACACACTATCCACCCCCCCCCCTCAAGTGTTGCCACCTAAGGAAAACATGAATGCATGGACCCAAGAACAAATTAATATGTTTGAATTAAATGCTAAAGCAACAAATTGCATATATTGTTCTTTGAAAAATAATATATTTGAAAAGATCATGCATTGTACTTCCGCATTCGATATTTGGGCTTGCTTTAATGTCTTATATGATTATGCTAAAACCAATGAGTTAAAAACTTTTAATGAAAGTAGTGATGACAATGGTCATCCTTCCAATGCTAACATGGTTTTTGAAGCCCAAAGTGTCTCCAGTCATAGGAGCACTAAAAGCCGGAAGAGAAATGTGATTTTCCATGTGTGCAAAGAGAAATGGCATGTAAGGAAGAATTGCCCTTCTATGAAGAACAAGGCAAAGAAGAGGTCAAACGCTTCCACATCATCATCTCACTCAAGTGAAGCATTCTCTTACCATGACGATGAAGCCATCTCAAAAGAATGCCTCATGAATGATAACAATGAAGTACACTCCTCTCCTTCTAGTCAAGTTAATAATAATGATAGTATTAACTCATCTAGTTCTCGTGATTTTGATGAATTGATGCATGAGTATAAAATCATGTATGTCTTGCTCTTAAAAAAGGATAAGGAAAACAAAAGGATTAAAAATGAGAATTCTAGACTTAGTTCACTTGTGCATGCTCTAGAATTAGAAAATGAGAAATTAAAATTTAGCTCATTGGATCCTTGTCATGATAGATTGAATTTTGAGCTTAATGACTTAAAGCTTGAAAACGAAAATTTAAAATTTGAGAATTCAAAAATCGTAAGTAAGAATAATATTTTGAAATCTCAACTACATGCCATGTATAAGTCAATTGAAGTTTTAAAAGATGAGATTTTAGTTTTTAACAAGGAAGTACATAATTTAAGAAACTCAACTTCCTTCAAGAAAATTGGAAAGACAAATGTCTCTTTCAAGAATGTCTATGTTCATCATAAATCTCATGCTATGCATTCTAATGCAAAATCTCATGTTAGGCATTCCACATTTAAACCACATGCTCAAAATAAAAATATTTCATCTAAGAATGCCCATGCTCATCATGCCTCCTATGTTAAGCATTCTAACATTAAATCTCATGTCCATGTTAAAAATGAAAAGAAAAAGTTTCATGGACATTATTTTTGTTGTGATATATATGGTCATGCTATTCATGAATGTGCATTCAAAAGAAATCCAAGTGTTGCTAAGACACTTTGGATTCCTAGGCCATCTAACCCCCAAGGACCCAAAGCCATTTGGGTACCAAAGATCTCATCTTCTATTGTAGGGGGAGCTACCAAACAAGGGTGAAAGATTGATGACGTGTTGAAGTTGACCAAAGAGTTGAATGAAGAATCCTTTTATGGTTGCAACTTCAAACTTTCACCTAGATGCCTTAGGTAAAATTGGCATCAAATATTTTGGTATCATCTCCTTACTTTGGCTTGCTTTATTTAAGTTGGAGTTATGATACATGTTTAACTTGAGTTATTTTCCCCGCTCTTGTTAAATAGTTCTTTGGAAATGATTTTTAATTCTGATTTCCTAGTCTCTTCGGAGACCTATGTAGCCTGTAATGGGCTCATGCGACCTTGCAGTTTTAAATTGTAGGCTAAATGTGGCTTTCGATTTTCAACCAATAGGAAGGGTTGAGGATCTTATTTTTCAAAATTTCATATTTTGTGATCTCTTGATTCATTTTGTTATCATGACTGATTTATATGAAAATGAATCCATGCTATTTAGTTAAGTTGAATTTGGAAAATGATACTTGGTTTTTCACTTCGCTATTTAGTTTGATAGCTTTCATGTAAATTTGGTTTCATTTTCTATTAATAAAGTATACTTGCAAGTTATTGTAAATGGAAGGCTTATTAGAATAAAAAAGATTAGTTTAGCTAAATCATCATGAATAAGGTATAACTTTGATAAATTCAAATCTTAATGTTATACCTCAATGCTTGAGCTTAAATAATGTCTCAATACTCATGATTAGAATTGCATGGTAAACCCTTGAATTTTCATGAGTAGGTAGAATCTTAGCACTTAGGCAAATTTCATTAAATGAAAATTTCTCTAGGTCGATACTTACTATTACATACATTCTTTTAAGTCCAAACCAGTTAAACATGTTTAGGGACCTTATCCCTCAAATGTTTTACATCTTAAGATCCCTTAGATTCATTTTGATATCAAGTTAATCTCCTTAAAATGAATCTTTACTATCTAGCATAGGTTAAGGTGTTTAAATGAAACTTTGCATTGAATTTGTGCTATTTAGTATGTTAGCTTGCTAGTTGGCATATAATTTCATTTTGATACTAATGAATCCTACTTGCAAGTTAAGAAAGTGATAAACATTGGAAGGATATGCTATCATGAAGATAATTGAAAATTAAATGACAAGTTTGGCAAAAATCTCTAAAGACTAAGGTATGGATTTAATTTTGTAAAAATCTTAGTTTAATAATTGAATATCCATGTTTAATGATGACTCTGTACTCATGATTGATTTTGCATGAAAAATATTTGAATTTTCATGAGTAGGCAATTTCATGATAACTATGCAAATTTCATGATATTAATATTGAATGAAATTGGGCTAGTTTGAAATTTCTTATTAGAGACCTCATTTTGAGTAAACACCAAATGAACATGTTTAGATTCACATATCACATGAGTTTAGGTTGTTAAACTTGAAAATTAATGTCTAGATGAACAAATGTGATAACTAGATAATATTAGAGGACTTAAGCTTGAAAAGTTTGATCCAAGTCAATAAATTGACTTGGTCACTTCATTTTAAGTCCAAAACTCATAAACATGTTTAGGAATAGGTATGACATATTTTCATGCACTTAGAATGAAAAAATCACATGGATATGGATAAAATGACATAGAGGTCAATTCATGAAAACCTCTTTTGAACCAAGTTGACCCAAGTCAACAAGTTGACTTAAAGGTCTCATTTTTAATTCATATTTAAGAAACATGATTAAATTTACTCATGTTAGGTATCCATAGGTTTAAGTTTGGAAAATCATGAGTAAATGATAAGTTTGAAACTTAGCAAGTTTTATGAAAACTAGTTTAGTGTTGAATGAAACCATGCTAGGTTGATATCTTGACTTAAGGATATAATTTTTATTTCAAACTTGACATACACTCTTTACATGATCATTATGTGATGTCATAAAAGTTGAATGAAAATTGAACATGCTTTGGAAAATAACTGGAAATTACAAAAATGTCATTTTGACCAACAATTAGTATGCATTTTCAGTTATTTCTAGAGAAATATAGAAAAAATCCTTTTTAATTGATTCTTGAAACTACACCCTCACTGAAAAATCTAAGTTCTTCAGTAAAATTTTTTGAAAAGTTTTATCAAAAATCTGATTTATAATGGAATTTTGAAATTGGATTTCAAAAATACAAAGTATCATCCTTTTTGAAATATCAATCTTTCCGATACTTTGATTTTTCTTCAAAATCTTCAAATGAAAACTCATGCATACTATTTTATTTCATTTCTAATATTCACACCATTGCTTGAGTAAAATTATTCATAGGAATGATTTTGATAATTTGAATGATAACTAGAAATATTCATTTTTTCATTGAAAATAATATAGGATGAAAAATGAACTTAGGAAATTCATTTTGAGTTCAAACTTGATACAAGCATTTCAAATGACCATTCAACAATTGGTATCAAAAATTTTATCCAACAATTGATATCAAATATTTTTCGTAAAAAATATGATTTTGTATGAATTTAAAAAATTTGATTTTTGAAAACTGGAAGTACATACCTTGACCTAAGTCAACAAAGTGACTTAGAAATTTCATCTTAAGTCCAAACTTGATTCATAGACTTACATTCTATCATGTTTAATGTCTACATGCCTAAGTTTGAGAAAACATGAGTAGATAGCAAACACTTGATACTTAGCATTTTCATGTTTTCATGCTTATTTCAAATGAAAATGTGCTAAGTTCATATTTGGATCAAATGACATTAGTTTCACTAGCTTCAAACTTGATATACATGATTTAAATGACCATATCTTGTTATTTTGAAAGTTTGAATGAAATCTAAAAATGTCATGAAAAAGATATGAGAACATACATGATTTAATTTTGAATTCAAATATTTAGTTTTGAACATATCATGTATGATTTAAGGTTCATATTAAATATTTGTTTTCCATCCTTTTGGTTGAGATTTTCATGTTTTATGAAAAATAATCTTTAGAGTCTCAACCTCATGAAAAAATATTTGTCTTTCATCCCTTTGACTAGATTGACCTTTCTTGCCCTTTTTGATGGATGTCAAAAGGGGGAGAAAAGTATGGGATAAAGAGGGAGAAAAGTATAGGATAAAGAGGGAGAAAAGTATAGGCAAAGGGGAGAAAAATATAGGAGATCCATGTATATAGATAGGGGGAGTTTATTTTCATAGATATGCATGTTGATATGGGGAGAAATCCCTTAGTTGATATCCTATATGCTTTAATGAATATATTTTCTTAAGGATGTTTGTCATCATCAAAAAGGGGGAGATTATTGGCTTTAGGTTTTGGTCTTAATCTCTTAATCTCGATTTTGATGAGAACAAACATGGAACTAATATTTCATCGAGAAATCTTTCAGGTTCCATATCGATTAGCGTTCGATGTCCTCGATCGGAAAAATTGGAATAAATCAAAAAATTTGAAGGACATTGATCATCGCGCTCAAGTTCGTCGCAAAAATTTCTCGAAGATCAACGAGTGCACCAAAGTCGCATTGGACGACTCCAAAGATCAAATGAAGAGCTCTCCAAGTTGATGCTCGTTGAAAGCCGAAACTCGGAAACGAAATGCGAAAGAAGAAGGCTGAAGAAATCAAATTCAGCCTAGGTTCGGTCGACCAGGCGATCGACCGAATAAGGTTTGTAAAATGGTAGTAGCCATCTCGATTGACCGTTTAGTCGACCGAAGGATGCCGCAAAGCGGCAATAGCTACCTCGGTCGACCGGGCGATCGACTGGCAGTAGCTTTGTCGGTCGACCTATCGGTCGATCGATGGGTCGATCGAATTGAGGAACGCAGGTTTTGCGTCTGGCGATCGACTCGTTGGTCGATCGCAAATAGAGAGGAAGGCAGTGGTCGTTCGAGTGGTAGATCGGTCGGTTGACCGACCAATCGACCGAGCGTCTGCAACGGATAGTTTTCTATCCGTTGAGCTGCCATTTCCTTGAGAGGCTATAAATATCATTCATCTAACCTCTCTAAACTCTCTCCTTGATTCTTACAGACTTTATTGAGCACTCAAAAGGGAGAATTGAGCCTTCTAGAGATTGAATCGCGGCACCCTAATCTTCCGTCAAAATCCGCTTCAAGCGCACTCTGTCTCAACTCGGGATCTGATTCGAGTCTATCTCCTTGGCGAGTTGAAGGCGTTGAAGGTGTGAAAAGAGCATTAATTTTTTGTTACATTCTAAGCTCTGTTTCATTGTAATTTTAACTATTACTTTTCTTGGATTTGAGATTGTACGAAGACCGGGTGTTATGTCTTGTTATGTGAAGTGGTATCCTCGGTGTAGAAGGAGTAAAGCTAATTGTATAAACATAGTTTTACTAGGATTAAGTAAGTTGTCCCTTAGGGTTGAGGTGGAAGAGTGCTCTCGGTAAGAAGGCGGAGACTTCCGGGTGTAGAAGTGCCTTAGGTCGAGAGTGTGACTCTTCGCGTCAAAAGTCCTCATTGTAAGGGAAACAAGCATTAATCAAGTAAACCTTGTTTGAAAATCCTAAGCGGTGTGCTTAGGTAGTGGAGTAGGCATTGGGACCGAACCACTATAAATTTGTGTGTTTGCATTGATACTCTATTTTGTACTTAATTATTTTATCTTGCTTCCACATCTAATCATTGAATTACAAATTGTCTAAACAATCTAAGTAAACGATTAAAATTGAATTTAGGCAAATTGATTTAGAAAACACACTATCTACCCCCCCCCTCCCCCTCTAGTGTTGTCATTTCGCCTACATATGACAAACCATCACTAATAAAAATCTTTATGTAAATTCTTAGAGTTTTAAGCATGAGTTTATAAGTGCATATATGAGAGCATCATAAAATAATGAAGACACATTACATTTAGTGCTCTCCCTATCAATATGCATATATTTAACTCTCCCCCTATCATCATGCCATAATTTGAACATGATGCGTGTTAACTCCTAATCATGATGCATGTTAACTCCTAATCATGATTAACACTCTTCTTCCCCCTTTTGGCATCAATAAAAAAGGGCACTAAATAAAAAAAAAAAAAGGAATAAAACATGAGTCATGCATATTCATGATAAGTCATATAATTAAGTGTAGCATCAATATGTTCAACGCAACCACATAAATATAAAGGCAAGCAGTCTCAAATACAAATCCATATGAGCCAAATATAGAATAGCCTGAACAAAGTACAGTATTAATACAAGTCCATAGAATAAATGACATCATGCAGCAGTGGGAGTAATCATCCTCAGGTGGTGGAGGTGGCAGATGCGTCTAATAGTATTGCCACATCTCATCCACCCGACCATACAGCTCATCAATGTGGCGACCGTACTAATCAACTCTCTGTCCATATTGGTCAATGCATTGACCGTACCCATCAATGCGGCGACCATACTCATCGACTATCTGGCTATATTGATCGATGCTTCGGCCGTACTCATCTAGACAGCTAGTCGTACCTTTGGTCCATTCCAATTGGTTAATATGAAACCGAGCAAATCGATGCTCCAACTCTTCTAAACGCCCAATAGGAGTAGTAGCCAACGAGCTTCCACCAGCATCTACCTCATTCCAGTCCTCATCATCATCGTTTGCTCTACAAGTGCCCCCCGTACACGCTTACCGCGCTGGTTTTCAAGTATTTTCATACGGTATAGGGTATAAGTTGTTGGCCTAAGGTTTTCTACCTCGGTGTTAATCTCAATTTTGATGATAACAAATATGAAACTAATGTTTCATTGAGAAATATTTTCAGGTTCCATATCGATTAGCGCACGACATCCACGATCGGAAATATTGGAGAAATCGAGAAATCGGAAGGACGTTGGTCGACGCGCTCAATTTCGTCGAGAAGATAAAGTTTAGGTTTAAGGTGTTTAGATAAATTGTAAAATCCTCTTTATGATGCTAAGACCCTTAAAGAATCAAACTCGTAATCTGAAACCCGAACTGAAGAAAGAAACCGATTGAAACTCACTGTAGATTGCAGGTACACTACGTAGAGTACCGGTACTCTACGGTTGGTCGATTGATCGGTCGATCAAAATGAGCCCAAAAATCATAGTAGGGTTTCGGTCCTTCATTCGATCGTATGGTCAGTCGACCGACGATTGATCGGACTTGCGATAGGCGGGCGAAAATGGCTCTATTTCGAGCCGTTGAGCAATGTTTCACCCGAGCACACTTCATAGCTCTATAAATACTGATGTCCCAGCCTTCCTTTGACACTTTGGATCATTCCTAAACTCCATTGAGTCATCCTTGATCATTGCTAAGCTTTCATTGAGCCATTACTTGGAGAAACCCTAGCTTTCCACCTTGTCTTTCTTGAGTTTGCCTTCAAGCTTGATTTGATTCATCACCAAGGGCATCAAGAGGAGCTAGGATTCATTGTAAGTATAAGTTGTTTGATTTATTGCTCCATTAAGTTGTGTTTTTTCTTGTTTATTTTATTGTACTTGAGCTTGTGAAGACCTAGGTTGTTAGGTCTTGAAATTGGGTGGTAGCCTTGGTGTTTGAGGTTTAAATCCACCGGTGTAAACTTAGTTTACTAGGATTAGTATTGTTGTCATTTAGGTTTGAGGTGGGAGAATGCTCTCGGTAGGAAGGCAGAGACTTTCGGGTGTGGAATTACCTTCGGTGTGAGAGCGGAGACTCTCCGGTGAAAATGTCCTCGTTGTAAAGGAAATAATTAATCTAGTAAAGTTTAGTTTGGAAATCCTAAGTGGGGTGCTTAGGTAGTGGAGTAGGCATTGTGGCCGAACCACTATAAATCATTGTGTTTTCATTGCTTCTACTTGTGTTTACTTCATTATCGTATTTACTTTGCTTCCGCTTGCTACTCAATTTATAATTTGCCTAAGTAACCAAAGAAATGATTAAAACCGGATTTAGGCAAAAATATTAGTAAATACACTATTCACCCCCCCCTTCTAGTGTAGGCCATTTCACCAACATAAGTGTCTATTGCTTTGGACACGAGTTTTATCTCAAATCTGAACTTGTTTACTCCTGCAGTATAGATGAAATGAGAGATTACAGAGGCATAGGGTAGGTCTTGCTTTCTAGAGGCATAAGCATCCGCTATGTAACAAAGCATAAGATCAGGGACGTCTATGCGTCTGCGGGTCATGGCATAATAGAGTACTCTAGTGCTCGTACTAGTGACCTCGTCATAATGTCCTACTCTAGGAAGAATATTATAAGCAATGATAAGATGCATAATCCTAACAGTAGTGGAGAGTTTGATGCTTTTAGTAGAAAGCATTCGCTGGTAACCCTCAGGACATATAGCAGGCACAACCTCAGCACTAGGAAACTCCTCATGAAAATGGTGAGTAGACATGTTATACACTGGGGTCCCTAACAGAGGAAAACCAAAGGCCTCCCTAATGGCGATATCTGTGATAACTATGGGGTTTTCTAAGATTTTAGATCTAAGGACTAGTGAGTCACCTAGTCTAGCCTTCTCTATAACGAGGTAAGAGAAGAATGCATTTACCAATATGGGACACACGTGTACTTATCTCCCTATGTATTCTATCCATTCCAGGGCTGCAAGTCTACTTCTAATGTCATACTTTTCTAGGTCTCCTAGGTTTACCAGACGAGTTTGTAAGATGGTTCTGTCTACAAACCTAGGGGCTTGGGTCTTGCCTATGGAGGTTCTGTCTACAAAGATGATTCTGTCTACAAACCTGGAAGCTTTGCCTTGGGTGCCATTTGCAAGACAACTAGGATAATGTGCAGATAATTAGTTTTAATAGGTAATGTATGCACCTAAACCAAAACGAAGGGACACTTTTAAGATCAACATGAATTTTTAGAAGAATCTTTTTCCTATCTTTCTTCTTGAGAGATAAGCATGATAAATTTAATAGTAAATATCAATAAATGAGTCCAAAATTTATTTTTCTTCCTTCTTTTCTTTTACTATCATCTTTCAAAAAAAAATGTAGAACTTTTTAAGACACCAATATGCACCATTTGGTCTAAAAAAGAAACCAAAAGGACACCTTTTTGTTTTGGCATTTTCCCAAAAAAAATAAGCAAAATAGAAATGAGAAATTGAAACCATCATGAAGAACTTTTTTTCTAACAACAACAAATAAAAAAATGAAAAATATGAGATTTTATGAAGATAAAGCTTTTAGTCACACAAAAGACACAAGAAAGTTGATTTTTTTTCCCTAGAACTTATTTTGAAACAAAAAATGTCAAGAAAAACCACCATGCATGGAATAGAGAAGAATGAACCATGATTTTATGAGTAGACCTAGACATAGGAATGAAGGAAGATGAAAGATCTGCTTAACATGATGAACTAACTCGTGTGGTAGGGCTACGAGTTGAACTTTTACCTTAGAAGTGGAGAATAACTCTTAAGATCCAAGAAGTGGGAGTGGGTTGCTGGTTGAAATGAAGAGAGGAGCCCTAGTTTCCGACTTATGAGCTTATGTTGAAGAGTCCAAATTAAAACAGTCGGCCAAATGGATGGACGGGATCATTTTCTGTCTGTCGATTGATCGAGCGGTCACATGTTGTGTGACCAGTCGAGCTGAAGTGTGTTTTCTAGCGCTTACAAAAAAAAATATTTTGAGAGATCTAAATATTGGAATTTTATGAAACTTTTTCCACACGAACTAGACTTCATGAGGATTCCATAGAATCAAGAATCACTCAAAATTGACCTCTCTACAATTTTCTAGAAAATCCTAAAGTTCACAGTGGTGTTTTCATAAATATTTGGACTTTGTGAGAAACCTTAGATTTCTATCGTAGGATCCCCTAATCTGGTAAGATATCATCTAGATCACTTATAGTGATGTTTTTTAGCATATAGAATATTACTAAAAATTTTATGCAATTTTAATCATATATATCAATTTTTCAATACATCGACTTATCATATTTTTATTTGCTCGAAATATGAAACTTTAAGTATCTATCAAGATACTTCTTTAAGTGTGATTATTTTGCAATTTATGCTCATGAAAAATTTGTCAATCAAGATACAAGGTTCTAGATTTAAAATTTATCTATAGAAGGTAATCATAAAGAAAGTCAAGATTTTGGAGTTTCTTTTAATCACAAATTTCTTGTGCTATTTTACTCAAACAACATGCAAGATCATTCATAAGCACATGGAATTCATTTAATCAAGAGAAAATATGTGTCATGCAAGAATTTTTGCCAAATTGAAGCTCATACCTCATTTCTTGAAGAATTCCATATATTTTATTTTCTTTCTCCATTTTCTTCATGATAGCCTTCCATTTTCAATAACTTGCAAGTATACTTCATTAATAGTAACCAAACCATATCTACTAGCAAGTTATCATACTAAATAGCAAAGAGGGATTCAAATATCATTTTCAAAATATATCTTTGCTAGATTGTTTGAGATCCGTTTTAAATGAAATCAAGTGATACCAAAATGAATTTTAAGAGATCACAAAAATAATAAATATGGAAACATGATCTCCAACCCTTCCTATTGGTTGAAAAATGAAAGACCACAATGAGCCTACGATTTGGAACCGCAAGGTCGCCTGAGCCCGTTATAGGCTACTTAGGTCTCCGAAGAGACCAAAAATCAAAATCAAAAATATTTTTATGAAAGTATGATAAGATCGAGGAAATCAACCGATTTAATCAAGTATCATAAACTCTAACTATTTATTGAATAATTGAGATTGAGAGATGATACCAAAGTAATTTAGATGCCAATTTTACTAAGGCATCAAGGTAGCTTGAAGTTGCAACCGACAGTGAGTTCTTCATTTGAGTCCATGGTCAACTTCGATATTCCACCATTCCTTCATCCTTGTGTGGAGGTTTTCCCTACAAGAAAAGATGAAGCTTTTAGTACCCAAATCCTTTTGGGTCCTTGGGGGTGAATGGGCTTAGGTACCCAAAGTGTCTTTGCAACACTTGGGTTCATCTTGAAAGCGCAATCATATATAGCATGCCCAAATATACTGCAACAAAAGCAATGTCTATTGAATTTCTTCTTTTCATTGTTCTTATGGACATAAGGTGTGAGATTGGAATGCTTAGCATGATGTGCATGATGAACATGAGCTTTCTTAGGTGATAGATTTGTATTTCTAAAATTCTTAAAGGATGAATTTCTAGACAGATTACTAATCTTTTTATATAGAAAGACGACCTCATTTTTCAAGTCATTCTTGCTTTTACAAATAGCATTCAATTAAGTTTTCAATATGCTATTTTTATTTTTTAAGAGGTCATTTTTCACTTCAAGAAAATAGGGTATCACGAACGGATGAAATCTGTCGGTGATACTCCAAAATCTGTTGGTAATACTATTACCGATGGACACTTCGTTGGTAAAATCTGTCGGTAAATGCCTGCTCGATAATACCGACGGATTTGGTAAACTCCGTCGGTATTACCAATGGATTTTTTTGTTTGTTGGTATTACCAACACATATGTTTTTCCATTGGTAATACCAATGGAATTATTTTCGTTGGAATTACCAACGATAGTATTTCCGCTGGTAATTTTTCCGTTGGTACAATTCTGTTGATAATACCAACTGAATTATTTCTGTTGGTAATACCAACTGAATTATTTCTGTTGGTAATACCAACAGAAGTATTTCCGTTGGTAATTATTCCGTTGGTAATACCAACGGCTATATTTCTGTTGGTAATACCAACAAAATATGTTCGTCGGTAATATATTTTATTGGCTAATACCTGAATCAATCCTGAACACCTAAAACATATCACATTTACACGAAACCATAAAATAAAATTTAAAACCACATGAACCATTATATTTCTAAATTCACACACACACAGAAATTTACACAAAACCATAAATAATTTAAGGAAACCATTGTATACATTAAGATTGTGCTAGTCAAGCAAATACATTGTTTCGGAGTTTCAATACATTAAGATTGTTTCAAAAATACATATCAATGATAGTCTTTTTCAAAAAGTAGATTATTGTACTTCATCCTTTTTATACTTGCATGTAAAAACAAAAGAAATATGAGTAAAATCAAAAGATAAAATCCTCAGCTATACACGAGGCATTTGGATTGCTACATGATCATAAACTATAACCCATAAATCTAATTAACTAGTTTGGGGACATTGCGATAGGCAATAGATTTTAAACCCTAACAATCAACATAAGTAGAAGATAGATATTGCATCAGACTTCACACTCGTTCACAAAGGCTGCATCAGGTTTGTGCAAGCAACTAATGTGATAAATCACACATTAAGGCATATATTAAGCAAATTAACAAAATGGGAGCAAGGTTAAAACAATTTACATTTACTACCTAGGTTTACCCACCTAGACTTTCACCCAAACTTCAATATACCAAGTGAAGACAATAAGCGTGACATTATCTCTTATCCCCAATGTTATCACTTGCAACATGATCTTTATCACAACAAAATGATAAGTTTGGAATGAGCAGGGTGTATTTGGGATTTGCAACCGTTTGCATTCTTGTAGTTCCTTACATAGCCAGAGATATAGTTGAGACGATCGACTAAGTGCTAGTCGCTATATAGAAGAGATTTGACGTGCCCTTAGCGCCACTGTTTGATACCAAGAGCACTCCAAGAATCATATCGTACGTTAATCTAATTTTATCTAGACTAGACTTTAGCTAATTAATTTATTAAAGAAAATGGAACATTTGCAAAAGTCAGAAGCTCCTGCAGCATGCTCTAACAATTGGCACTAGCTACTAGCTTAAACTTAAAGGCGTATTCTGTCTTAATTACATCATGTAATTTTGACTAAAATAATAATGGGTCAACTTATGCCAATTAGAGCATATATATACTAGTGTTTCCTTTTCAGTCAAACTTAATCAATCGCGCCATTATTCCAATACCTTGATATCTTAGACAGAGACGTTCTTTTTTTTTAAAAGATTGAAATCTGTATACCAAATTCATGAGCATTGGAAGGTTACAGGCCATGGGGAGGAGGAAGAAAAACATAAACTAAAAGACAAGAAAGGAAGCAAGATACACCTCAGAAAGAACTACAGAACAACATATACATATATCTTAGACAGAGACATAAGCTGCACATTAATAATGCTTTTAAAGAACAACAGATATGTTTTAATCATCTTATGTATTAATATATAATCAATATCATTAGCCTTACTAATTAAAATATTTCATAATTTTTTTTCCTGGAGCGAAGAACGGGAATTTGTCTAGCTAGTACGCAAGTAAAAAAGGAAAAGAATTATAAATTGGGTCAAGTAAAATGTTTATATTTTTAAAACCATTTGTTGTCAGATTATCCTGTATAACTTTCTTGCACAAATTTCCTAACAGATATAGAGGGATTGCATTTTCTATATTTCAAGGTTCTGCTGCTCAAGTGACATGATATTACAGTTGTTCACAGAAGATTTAACAATTTTATCAAGGTGTATGGGAGGAAGACTCAAGCGGCAAGCACATGACCAACTAATTCACCGACAAGAGTCGCAAAAATAGCACACACTCCACGGATAGGACAAGCTCAAAGGAGAGTGAGGGGTCATCTTATGGCCACCAAATTAGTACCTTGACCTAGTTAAGTACACTCAACACCCAAATTAGAGGCAACCAAAGGCAAAGAATAAGGCAATTGATGAACTGATATTTGTGGATGTTGAGCTCAATGAGAGAGCAAAATGTGAGATGGTCAATGCAAGAGCCACAAGCATCTTCATCATGGAGCATGAGGCAACATCATCATATGACTAGAGACAAGGCTTACATCCATGATGGCGAAAATGTGTAGGCATAGACCCAACCTACCTAATAATAGGTTGTATGCATTTTTTCTCAACTCGAAAATGTGGCGTCTGGACGAAAACCTTAAGACGATCTATATACATCCCTAATCTCACTACAACTATTCACATTTTTTGTTGAGATTTTACTATGTCTACATTTCAATTTATATTTGGATTATGAATATTGATATATTTTCATATAGTTTCTAGATGGAAAATTTAGACTCTCTAAGATTCAACTAGTTGTAATCAACTTAGTTTATCAATCCTAGCTATTTATATATTATGATTTGCATCTTAGAAGTTCTAAAGAGATCATTTGAAGGAATATTTGGTTTGGGTGTACAAACACTTCTCTTAAAAACTTTCTCAAAAATATTGTTTACATAATGATTGAAGTCTCAAACTACACATCTTACTTGGCAATAGATTTCTTCTAAAATTTCATAAGTTGCATCATATGGACCAATTAATAAAGTTAAATACGCATTCATAATTAAAGATATATAAAAGAAGGTTACTTGAGCATAAAATACTATAAAGTAGTTGTAAGAGAAGATTTAAATGCCAAGTATGTATCAGCTTTCAAAATATGCACCTCCTTGTGGCAAATAGAAAATGATCTTTTAGGAAGTAACATGTTACAAATCATCTTAAAATTTTCATGCATGTAGTTGATTGTGACATAGTAACTAAAATCTACCAGCATTTTTATTAAAAAACAAAGCTCAGCATTTTGAAGATAACCTGACTATGGTCTTTGGAGATTTGAATGCAATGTTTAATCAGCAACTTATTATGCTGACAACTCCTGGAATTGCGTATAAGGACTTAAGCAAGCGTAGGAGTGAATGATACCTAAAAAACCAACGGAATTATTATTAGACATAAAAATGTAAGAGAAAATAAGAGGAACAAAGCTGCTAGATATTGAGCAAATAATCATGTTTACATGACACATATTGCGTATTCCAAACCACTAATTTATTCAAAACTAATCAAGTGAAGTTTATTAAGCTCCGATCCACTTGAATGACTTGAACCTTACAAGAAGGTAAACCACTTGATTCAATCATCCATGCGGATGATGCACCTAAGGCTGGCACCTTGGAGCATGAGGTCAAATGCCTTGATGATTTTCGAGAAGCTCACTTCATGGGTGATGAACTTCTCCAACTCAATCCCCTGCAACATTAACCAAATATTTCAATCTACTTAAATTTTCCATTAATTAGGATGTAGAATATATAAAATTAGGTTGATGCTTTAATTGTCATGCAATAAGCAGCAGATTAGCTAGTGTACCTTGTTCATGTACATCTCAACTATACCTGGGAGATCAGTTCTTGGTTTATAGTGCCCATAGAAAGTTCCCTTGAGGGTTCTCTCAGTCAAGAAGTTAACAGGATGAGTCTTGAAGACTGCATCCTTGTGAGGCACACCAACCAGTACAGCAACACCCCATCCCTAAAAATATTTTCTACGTACTGTTCTTTATTTTCTTCAGATATATTCCTCCATCCACTACAATAGGAAACATGTTTGGTAATAACTTTCTTTTCGCCTTGGTCTTGAGCTGCACATAAATATTACTTGAAAAATCTATGAAACCAAATCAACATGCATAATGAAAACAAACAAGAAACTTGAATGATAAACACAATACATTTGGGAAATATATGTGTGTGTATATGTGTATGTGAAAAGAAAAATATCTCATCATGGGTCAAAGTGGTTCAAATTACAATAGATTAACTCGATTAATCATATCTTACAGTTTCCTCATCAAAATTACTATCCTCCATACGATATGAACTTTTCAAGAATCCACACCTATCTTAAGCACTTCATACGATATGAACATTTTTGTTCAACTAGATACGCTAACAATTGAAGAAAGAAAAAAAGAAAACAAAAGAAAAACAACTAAAAATAGGATATAAATAGAACAAAAGCTTTGGCAAACCGTTATCAGACAACGATGTTACATAATGAATACTACAATAACAAAAATGGTAGCCAGAGAAACAGAACAAAAATCAAGTGATAAAACTTTTAGTACCTCTTTTTAGTTGTTTCATCAGCCCTTAGAAGTCCATGCCACTTTCCAGCTACAGGATGTTCACAGGCCTGAAAGAAGACCCTTTTAAGTTCTTGAGTCCAATCACCTAGTTGACTAAAATGAACGCTTAGGTAGTCATCACCAAGAGTGGAGGTAATGGACAATGGGTGCATGGATGGATGCAAAAAAGAGATTAGATTAAGCAAAGATTAGATTAGATCCAATCACCTAGTTGCCTAAACTAGTTTTGAGGCAAAGTTGGGACTGGATATAAGACAAGTTTAACAGAATTAGTCAATCTTGTCCTACTTCAAAACATTAGTAAAGGCCAAAAATTAGCTACAATTGTACTTTGATATCCAACTTGGTAAAATGATCTATGCTTCATGAGAAATCCTCTGTTTCTTGTGAAAGATATGAATGTTTATTTGTTATCTTATCCACTTTTTGAGCACTTGGTGAGCTATGATGACTCAAGCTAAGCATCTCAAGCAAACAAAAAAAATCTATATTGTCTAATAAAGTCATATTCCTATTCAAATGAAACGAAGTCATTATATGAAAATATCAAAATCATGAAGTTTAAAAAGCATAGTTTGAAATTACCAGAGAATAATTATATAATGGTTTGATTCCTCTGTTATCACTCTCAACAGCCCATAAGAGAATTAAACCATGAGTAGGCTGAAGAACATGTTCCATTTTTTTGTATCCATTTTCTGAAAACATAGATAAATGAAATCAATAGAAAATCACATGAAGGAAGGAACTTGCCAAAAGTAAACAATAATTCACACTCTAGAAGCAAATAAATTGATACATAAAGATAATAGAACAATAGATATCAGTGAAATCTTCTAATTTTCAAGTTAAAAAAAACAACCTAATGCTGCAATACTACATAAGTCCAACCAGATATCTGCATAAGAAAGATTTCAAGCCCCATGAGTGGTATCAGATACAGCCACAAGAGCATGTGATCATGGACTTCCAAGGATCCTTTACCATTGAAATAATTAAGTTGCAACTTGCATTCAAATATGGATTGCCTTGGGCCCCTCATTTCTAAAAGATAGATATATGCACTATTTAACTAGTCATATATATATATATATGTCACACCCCAACTGAGGGTAGTGTGACCGACCAGGACCTACATACTACCCTATAGCCTACTGTCTACACTGACATAAAGAAAACCAAAATGTATCGATAAAGGAAATCTCAACACAACTTTATTAAAAGTTTTCAAAATCCACAGTTTTATATTTTTCAAAGCAAGTAAGAAAACCAACATCCGAATAACTGAATGTCTCAAGTATCAAGTTTTACAAACTCTTTCCAAATACAACTTGTCAGTGCAGAAAATAAAAAAAAACAACTACTAGACACTAGTCTATGACTCATGGACGCCGCTACGAGATATGGCACCACCTCCCGCCCACCAGCTGCACTATGTCGACATACCAAGCTACTGCTCATGCTCTGCGAAATAAGAATAAACTGTGAGTCCACTTGGGACTCAGTAAGTGGCTCAAATGAACCTCCACATAAGCCTCAACCATGCATATGTCATATAAGGTATTAAAGAAAATGTACAAGGAGGTAAGGTTTATTTCTAATGCGATTACCGACCCCACGGGTCCATTTGTACCAACTAAATATGATAACCTGTCATCTTGGCTTATCAAGCCTTAAGCATCCGGCCCTTAGGCCTACCCATAGAATAATATCCCAGCTACAGCCGTCCCTACCATATCCGGTAGTATCATACTAGCCATCGGCCACCTCATCTCAAGATGTAAGCAAACAATCTCGGGCCATCGACTAGGATGGTCCACTAGTCTTCGGACACCGTTTGGGGTAAGGATAACTAGTCCCACCCAATTGGGGTCTGGAACCTAGCGGGCCTGCTGGCGCACCTCTAGACCCAATACTGGCCGAGCTGAGCATTGGTCATTTTTGACCTCCTCGCTCAACGGCGGACCATCTCAAACATATCACACAATCAATATCCTAGGGTTTCCATATATAAACACTTCG
Source organism: Canna indica (assembly GCA_034359265.1). Taxonomy (NCBI): domain Eukaryota; kingdom Viridiplantae; phylum Streptophyta; class Magnoliopsida; order Zingiberales; family Cannaceae; genus Canna; species Canna indica. The sequence goes on along the minus strand of CP136895.1, from coordinate 52,304,015 downwards.
GGCCTTTGCCTGTATCTGGCCTAAGTCCGGCTACCGGGTCAACAATTTATGCCGCCCTTTCAATATATGAACACCTACGAGTTCTAAGTTTCCAAAAGTATATAAGGAGTCATAGAAGTGTTATCGTCTCCTAACTAAGTTTTCATATATGTTCTATGAACGTCTAGTGACGCCTTACATGTTACCTATCCTTCTACACTGCCTTGGGTGAGAATTTCCATGTGTCGACCTTGGAATACCACCCAAGAACATTTAGGACAGCATGAATAATCCAAAGGAAAATATTCAAATATGGCAACCTTCATCATATATGACCACAATGTATATACATAATAATTTTTATACTACCTTAGAAATATTAGCACAATAAGGAACAACTATCTAGCATGGCAAGGTAGTAATGAATTTAAATAACACGTATGAAATACAAAACATGGTAACAATGTCAACATCCAAAGTTTAAGGATCTAATGCTATGAATGGTTATAAAACTAGCATTTCTACAATTAAAAATTTATCAAGCTACTTGCTAAGTTTGATGTTCTTCCTAAGTATTGTCATATCTCTATGTATGATCCTTATAATCATGCAATTTCCATCTAAAGCTAATCTCTCCTCCTCTCCCTAACCTTGGCCGAACCATGAGCAAGGAAGACCTTGCTCGGCCATGACCCTTGTGGTAGGAAAGAGGGAGGAGACTCTAGCTATACCTTTACCTCTTCAATTCCGCATACAACTTAAATACCAATGAACTAATTTACTTTCCCCTCACCCTTGGCCGAACCCTCTTCATGAGTTGTAGGATTTTTTGGCCACTTCAAGGGACTTCTTAGGAGGGCATACTTCATAATACACGAGATGTACAAAGGGAACTACATCAACAGTGACATAAGGTCATCTAAGGGCCTTCTTGCCGTTAAGGGAATCAGGGAAAATTTCAGCATGACCTTTCCCCTTTTCTCATGACTCGGCAGCCCCAAGAACATGCAAAACGACGAAGAAAATAGTGAGATCCGACAAGAAACTTCATAAAATAGTGAACACACGTCGTTGAAATTCAAGATTCATCGGATGAATCGCGAGAACTCAACCTATTTCATCTAGGGTTTGGCCACCCGCCTCTCCCAAGCTTCAAAAACATAACCACTCACCTAGATTGCAAAGAAACAAGGATCAGGTGATGATGACTTGAAATTTTTCCGGTGGCGATGCGAATCCCAGATTGATCCAAGCCCCAAGCCTCCTCCTTGCTTCTTCTCCTCTTCTCCCTAGGCGGCCTTGTGCGACTCAAAGGGTGAGTCGCATGGCTGCAATAAGAGGGTTTTATTCCCTCATCCATCTTTCCAAAGATGGCCTCAAGACTCACTTAATTCATACCCGGAACTCGACTAAACCCGAACTCCACTTGGGTTCCGACTCAACCCAAAACATGACTCGAGTTAACTTAATTTAAGGTATGATTTCATAAAAGAAAAGTTAATCATCCAAATAGATTTCTTGAATCATTAGCCGAGTCATACCTTTTCACTCGAGACGATCCTGAGGCTCGACTCGACTGCCCACGGGTCCGGCGCGTTACACCAAAATATATTTTTATATTAGGAAACTTTTCTGGGTCTTACAATATATATATATATCCATTTAGAATAAAACATGTGATACTGATGCATGTATCGGGTATTAAACCCGAGGAGAATATGATGCTTTCATATATGGACCATTTCTTATAATTGGATTGATCATACATGATCATAACGTGATATTGATGCTGAATCTTGACATTTGAATCATTATTATGTTAAAATCTAGCTTTAATTAATCCAAGGACATTGCAACTTCACCCTAAGTATGAGCTCATTGCACCCGAACCTTTGGAAGGCACAACAACTCATTGTCAAAATTAGACGGCAATGTCTACGAAGCTTACAGTCCATGTGAATTAGCAACATAATGAGAGGAATCAATCAAGGAATAAATATAGGACCTATGCATGAAGAATATTCCTTTGCTTCAAGATTTGATGCGTTATAAAACCAAGCATATATGCGATAATTGACCATTTAAGTCTCATCTACTCTCTCAATTATTGTGGTATTCTTTTGGCTGTATCTGATACATGATCATAACCTAATGAAAAGGATAAAAATAAATATGTGTACATAGGCAGATGAAAAATCTTGCAAAATTACTTCAATGATAAGAATCTTTCTTCCCATCATTTGTTGGAGTGGGAATTCTAATTGAGATGTCAAGACAAAGCAAAGCAAGCAGTGTGGTTGGAGAGAATTGCTTCCAAGATCGGATGTATAGACAGATATTACTCTCTACATATATCTTCCAACCCAACTACCATTATATTCTCATACTTATCTGCAGGTATATCCAAACATAGTGAGCTTCCAACCTAATGCCAGTTGTGCTAATTATTGCCTATTTTAATTTGTGGGGAATCGATTGAATTAGCAGATATCCATACTGAGATATGCATAGCACATGATAATTTGGTTTTGGGAAGAGGAAGGTAGATGACTTCTTTCAAAAATTGTTATTTGATATCATTTATTGTTCTAAACATGTTAGGGTATCTAATTGCTAGAGAGATGAGAGAAATATTTCACTTGATTAGCTTTAACAAAGCAATTTTATTGGCACAGATAATTTGGCAAATGCAAAGCAAAATTATCATGGTGAAAATATTTTCTCAAGCTTGCATAGTATCTGTCAGCATAAGTTCCCAAAATTATCATAAGTTTCGTTACCCTCAAAAACATGTCAGCCATTATATAACACATATATGTGCTTTATATATAAGTAATAACATAATGCCGAATAGTAGCCATTGCTTAATTGATACAGTACTGTTCAGTAAGATAGTAGAACCAGATTGATATTCTGGTTAGGTAGAAAAATGAAGATATAGATATCAAATCAAACCTCTAAAGATCATCATACAACAGTTCCTATACATGACCAAAGTAGCAAAATTTATATAGTAAACTGAGCAAAACCAATATCAGTATCACTCAAAAAATATTTTAAAATACCAATAGTGATGGTCCACTATTGGTCCTCTGTAGGACTTCTGCATAAGATATCAACCAGAATATGAATCCATGTTTCAACTATTTACTAATTATCAAAAGCATTCAACTATATATTAATTAACAATTAGATGACATATCACACACTCAACGAAATTCCCATAAGTATAAGATTGCTTATTGAATATTGAACATCCAGTTAGTTGCATATGCTGCAAATTTTTAAGTTAAGTTGATAAAGGTGAACAAGCAATAGTTTGTGAAGCAATGCACAAGTTAATTGTTAGAAATTTATAATAAACATTTGAGCCATGCCAACTTTATGTCAGACTTAAGACGATAAAGAGGATAAATTTAATTTGGGGGATTAAGAGGATAGAAGTCATTAGAGAAAATAAAACTACTTCCTCAAATAATTTCACTGAATGATAATAGTATCGAGTTTACTCCAAAAGATGAAGGATAAAGATGTTGAGTTTGATGAAATTTAATTTTTCCCTCTATTAGCAAGTTTAGGCATGAGCTTACATGCTGAAAATTCAGAGGAGAGATTTCACCAAAAAGCAAAGCATGCATCATTTATCTCCCAGATAGATGATGCGCTTCCTCCCCTCGAGAAAATTCGACGCTTGAATTCTTTCAAGAATTTTGCCCTATGTTTCAGTGGAATCCAACATCAGATGATTGTAATGTGGGCCAGAATTAATGGCAAAAAAAAACTCACCTTGCACATGTTTGGAGGGCAGAGATCGCATTCGTGGGAAGAAGTACTGAAGTCATGGTAAGGCAAAATTCTAAGCTGCCCCTCCTCATCGACATAGTCTGGGTTGGTGTTGATCTCCGAGAAGTAGCCCATCAGACCATGATGCTCGAGAATGGTCTCGATGAAAAATCTATTGGCATCACTCACTATCCTCAGCTCACATCTGATGAGAAACGCATCGAAAAGATGATCAAGAAAGGGGAAATCAAATTAAACCACCAACAACCACATATGATGATTAGCGCAAAGATTTACCTGAGAGCATAAGCTGATCTGATGGCAACAATGGTGTTGGCAGGTCAAGGAGCACTCTTTAGAGTTTCCGCGATCTCTGCAATGGTTCTCCCCTACGCATGGACCTCCTGCATGATCGTATTCTGAAACCAAATCGAGAATATTGGAGGCTGATTTAATGACATCCAATTTAAAACACGAGATTAAAGAATCTAATTACATGATGCAAAACATACCATGGCGGAGTTCCATGGCATGATAGGCGGCAGTAGCGAGATGTAGATTTGAGATCGGGCGGCTTGCGAGATCGACGGCGGTGGCGAGAAATCAGCGGCGAGATGTGGATTTGAGATCGGACGGCTTGCGAGATCGACGGCGGCGACGAGAAATTAGTGTAGTCGACGAGATGTAGATTTGAGATCGGGCGGCTTGCGAGATCGACAGCGGCGGCGAGATGTAGCAGCGAGGGGTTCGTCGAGCAGTGGTCACGGGAGGGAGGGTGCGGGAAATTAGGGAAATATGGAAAGGGGTGGGTTTTGAGATATTAGTGTAGTCGACTGAAAAAAGAGAGGGAGATAAAAAAAAGGAGGGACTAATGTTGGTCAGCTGAAAAAAGTGAGGGAAGTAAATTAAAATGACGGTTTTTTTAATTAGTCGGCAAAATTACCGACGGATCTAGATCCGTTGGTAAATTTGTCGGTAATATCAACAAAATAACTTTGTCGGTAAATAATCCGTCGGTGAAAGTCAAATTTCTTGTAGTGTTTTGTTTTCGAATCCTTAGTGTCACTACTTAAGGTATCATGGCATGAATTAGAGACACTAACTTTTAGCTTCTCATTCCTAATTTTACATCATGTAATTGAGGGCTAAGAGACAAGTTTTCTTCCCTTAACTTCTTATTTGCTTTATCCTTTTTAACAATTAAGGCATACATGATTTCACATTCATATAATAATTCATCATAAAGAATATCATGGGAGCTAGATGAACTAAAACTACGATTTTACACTCACCTCGAAGGCACTTCCACACCCGGAAGTATACCACCTTCCTACCGAGTGAGCTTTCCCACCTCAATTCCTAAGAGCTACTCCTAACTTAGTTTACACAAGTGGTTTACACCTTCTTTGCTAAGGATACCACTCAATCACAACACCCAACACTCGGTCTTCTTACATGCTTAAGTAAGTTAAAGTAAAAACAAATCAAAAAACAAAATTATTGCAAGAAGAAGGTAAAGAGAACTTATCACAATGAAGGCACCTCCTCTTCTTGAGCCTAGCACCCTTGATGAACCGTCTAATGAAGAACACTTGAGATTGAGGGATCAAGATCTATGTTATGTGGATTTGATCAATAGAGAGCATAGAAGATGCTAAGAATCACTCTATTAGGCTTAGAGAGCATCAACAACACCTTGGGAGAGAGTTTGGGGTGAGTATTTATAACCCCCCCAAACAAATAGCTCGTCAACGGGCATATTTTTGCCCGTTGCCGACGCTCGGTCGCTTGTCGATCAATAATCGATCGACCGACCGAGCAATCGCCGAGTGATGGAAGGCCTACTGCCAATTTCTGGTAGCATTCGATCAACCGATCGATCGACCAAATTGGCTACTGCTAATTATTGACCACATTCGGTCGGTCGACCGATCGACCGAACTTGGGCTGAGCTTGTATTTTCCGGCTTTCTTCTTACGCGCTGTAATATCCTAGATAATTTTATTTATTATCCCCTTATTGTTTGTGTTTGCCAAGCTGGCAGGCTAGTTCGAGGTCGAGCTGAGTCGACTCATGGTCCGGTGCGAGCTTGCAAGCTCGGGTGAGTTGAATTATGATTTTAATTATATAGCTAATTGATTGATTATGTTGCTTGTGGATGTGTATGTGTTTGTTGCTTGTATTCTCTCAAGGGGTTAGTTTGGATTAGTGGGTTGCGGATCCGGGTTGAGGAGAGTGCGGGTTAGGATGTGGTTAGGTGGAAGTGGGAGGGGATTATAACAATCCCCCCCTAGGGCTGGCGACTCCCTATTGGAGCCGCCCCGGCCGATTAGAGAGAAGAGAGGAGCCAGCCGCCTAAGCCGCCGCCCCTCCCTTCCCCTTCTTGGAGCCGTCGAGCATCCCAGCCGTCCAAGCCGCCGCCTCCCTTCTTCCCCTCTCCCTTCCTTGGAGCTGAGCAGAAAGGAACCGCCCAGCCTAGCCGAGTCACCCGTCTTTCTTCCCCTCTCTTCAAGCCGGCGGCTTGAGGAGGAGCCGCCGCCCCCTCTCCCCCCTTCTTTGAGTTGACCCGCCATCTCTTGAAGCCGGATTCGAGGGTCGTCGTCCGGGATTTCTCCTCGAATCATCTTTCCTATTTAGGTGAGTGGTTTTACCACTCATTCTTGGGTTTCTTCGAGTTCTTGAAGTCGTTCTTGAAGGCTATGATGATTTTGATTTATTTCTCGATGATCTCTCGAATTCTCGTCATTCTTTTTGTGTGTTGTGCTTGAGGAGGCCCTAAACCCTCCCCTATGGGGCTCGGCAACCCTAGGGTGACCCTAGGGGTGCTCGGCCAAGGTGGAGAAAAGGGGTGCCCTCCAAGTGTTCAATGAAATGCCTAAGTGAAGGGTGTAGATTTTCTTGCCTTCTATAAATCAATTTGTTCATCAATCTTGATGCTTGTAAATTTAAATGCATGCTTGTTATTAAATCTGTGATTTTTTGGAAATATATCATATGTTTCTAAGATGGGTTTGATTTTGAAGGCATGAGGGTTCTTGATTTAAATTCTTGAGTATAAAGGTTGGTTCTTGGCTAAGGAGGGTTTGTGATGCTTGTTGTTTTTGCATGTTAAATGTGGTTTTTATAAGATTTATTGTAATAATTATGAATCTGATGTAATGGAAATTTTGGGAGTTATTTTCTTTGAATTTTTGGATTTATTTTCAAGATATGCTGAAAATTCAATGTTTCCGAAATTTCATGCTGAGATGATGAATCTGTGTTGTTTTTGAAATACTTGTTGTGGTGTATATAGTTTACTGAACATAGTTGTGTAACCTATCGCTTTGACCAGAAAATATAGTTTGGAAACATGGGTCATACTCTGAAAATCATATTCGGGTTATATACATCAGTTTCGGGCATAACAATAAGCCAAATTAAAACCCTAAAACAAAATCCTAATCTTGGTGATCTAAATTTTAATTGTATAATTAAAACTGAGTAATGGATCAGCATAATCTGTTATGAACCAAAAAATAAGTTATGCATAAAATAAAACCTCACGGGTTTATGACATTACGGGTCTAGGAGTTGGGGATAGAGTATTAGAGTGTTGAGACGCTTTCCAATAAGGACACCCTTAAGACACCGTAAGAGAGACTTGACTTAGGTTATATTGCGTCATATCTTTATGAATGACGGAAAGGCTCGTTGAGGAGTCGGATTGCGGGCTAGGCCCAGAAGGTTGGATGGCTAATTCCCAACCTATGGAATAAGTTTGGATGGGCAAATCCCGATTGTTCCTGCGTATCTTGTGGAACAAGTTCGGACGGGCAAATCCTGATTGTTTCTAAGATTCTTTCTTTAAAGGGGTAAGTTCGGATGGGCGAATCCCGATTACTCCTACATTATTTATTGGAACAAGTTCGGATGGACAAATCCTGATTATTCCAGTTTGGCCTTGTGGAATAAGTTCGGAGGGCCTACCCGATTATTCCCAAGGTGCTTTTAAGGAATAAGTTCGGACAGGAAAATCTCAATTATTCCTGTGATACCTTGAAGGGGCAAGTTCGGATGGGTGATTCTCGATTGTTCCTACGCGTCTCGTGGAGCAAGTTCGGATGGGTCAATCTCGATTGCTCCCGAGTTTCTTTATATTAGGATAAGTTCGGAGGGCCTTCCCGATTATCCTAGTTTTTTTTTTGCCTTAGGGCATGGTAGGCTTAGGCCTGTTGATCCTCACCGTTTGGGTGTTGGCTGCCTTCGGGCAGGTGGTGGCCAGAGGGCCTAATAGCTGGTCACTCCCTTGTGACCTTTTCTGCTTGAGTCAGGAGTTTTGCTTTATGCAGTATATCTATGTTTGGTTTTTCGTGGGAGTTGGTAGAACCGCTCACTGAGTTCTTTTGAACTCACCAGTTGTTATTTTGTTTTGTTTTGCAGAGCCTGACTGGTGAGATGGGCTGGAGCACTTGGCGCAGCTAGAGGGCAGAGGAGCCACATAATCTCATGATAGCACTCCTAGTTATGGGTCGTAGTCGAGTTTTTGATAGTTAGTCAGGCACTTATGTTTCAATGTTTCGGAGTTGTAGTCCCTTGAGGACATTCATGTCTTTATTTCATATTTCATTGTAATTGAACAATTGAACCGATTTATTATTTCCACACTTGATATTTTTACTTACTTATAATGAATTATGTTTGGTTTTCCATTTGAAATGAAACTTGTTTATTTCTTTCCGCTATGTTTTATTATTGAGTTGGCATGTTCATGGTTTAGGCTGCGTGGTATAAGCACGTATACCTTGGCCCGTCATGTGACCCTGAGTTGGGGCGTGATATGTGCTTTGTTTTCGGATTCTGGCCTTCAGTGTGTGTCAATTTGAATAGCTTCCCTTGTATTCTCTAGACTCGCCCATGCCATCTTCGGTGCACGCGTCAAACTTCTATTAGTCGTCGTATCGAGACTGATGTCGCGAACTACGAAAGTGGCTTTCTTCTTTTATCGAACCTGCGACCTTCATGCTTCAAGAACTTAGTTCGATAGACTTGGTTTGTTATCATCAAAATAATCATGAAGAGAGTAGATCACAAAGGAGAAACCCTCGGCCAATAGTAAACATGTAACTTGTTAGTAAATAGGTAACCGATTAGTAAATGATTAACCGGTTAGTAAAATAAAATTTGAAATATATAAAAATTATCAAAAACAATTAATATTACCGGTTCTGGCTAGCTAGTCTCAATTGCCATCCCTAATGGCTAGGGGTGAGCACGTACGGGTCGGGACGTCTTGGTCATCCCGGTCCGGCTCGACCCGAAAATTCGAAAAAAATCTCGTCTTTGTTAAAAATCGGGATCGGGCCAGGACGACATAAAAAAATCGGAATTGTCTGACCAGATTTATGATATAAATAATTATATTAATTTAATATTATTTTTTTGAGACGTCATAATACAATGCATTATTAATTATTTAATGTAAATACCATTTTTATTTTGTAGGAAAAAGCAATATTAACAAATTTGAGAATGTTTTCAAAAGTATTTGACAACATTAATAATGAAAAAAATTTGCAACATTTTCAAAACATGAAGACTCGTCGAGGTCGACTATTAAAATTAGCTTGAACTTAAATTCTTGAAAATTTATGTATTAGTTTGCCCCCACTAATAAAATTATCTGAATCCATCACTGCATGCATGATTATGAACTATTCAAAATGCATAGCCATAAAACTATTGATGATATGTATGCTAGATTTTAAAATATTACTAAATGACTTATCTAGTCTTGGCAAGGAAATTAAGGAGGTAGATATTCGCCAAAGGAATGAGAACCAAAGGTAATTGTGATAATGGAGGCAAAGGATCTCTCAATCTTTAAGTTAACCGGGCTACTTGGGTCCCTAATGATCCATGAAATCCACATGAGAGGTCACAAGGAAGAAGAAGCTCCAAATGGGAAGAACATTGCCTTGAAAGCTTCACTCGATGAAAAATACTCTACCTCCTCCGTAGAAGTTGCTATTATAGCTAGGAGGCTAATGAGGCTAGCAAGAAAATCATTATACAAGAAGAATAACAATGGAGAGTTGACATGTTTCCAATGTAAGAAGCCGGGGAATTTAAAGAAGGATTGCCCTCAACTCAAACCCTCCAACCCATCCTCTTCATCATTTCAAAGGGAGGAGGAGAAGGGTAGGAAACTTACAGGTCCAGTCGGCAGTGAGGCGACGACAAAATCACAAAGATGGGCAAAGAAGTCGGTGAGAGGCGGCAGAGGTAGCCGACAGTGAGTGCGAAGAAGTCGGGTAGGAGAGTGAAATCACGAAGATAAAGAGAGGCAAAAAGTCGGAGCAGCAAGTTTAAAAATATGCCCTTAATTTTGCAGGTCGTAAGATGGGCATCTTACTTGCAGGCTTTTGGGCCTGCAATCTATTTTGCAGCATGCAAATGTAGGTTGCAAAATGTAAATCTTGCAATTAGTGTAATTACAAGTAACCAAACAACAATTAAGAAAAAATGTTGCATCAAAAGGTGAAGGCGCGATGGCTCAAGGATGAGATTAAAAATACTAAATTCTTCCATCAAATGACCTTGGGTAGGAAACAAAGAAATAGGATTAGTTATGCTAAATGGCTTGAAATAAAATATTATTCTAGTGCTCCACTATTTTTTAGATCTTATATGGGTTCTACAGGAAATCAAAATATGCTTCTAGATTGGCTTATGCTATGTCCCAAGACAATATTGATCTTTCCAAGCTGGTTGAATTGTGTAATATGGATGAGATTCTTTGGAACATTAAAAAAATTGGGCAAAGATAAGGCCCTACATCTTGATCAATTTACTGTATAATTTTCCAACATTACCTGAGTAATTATTAGTAAAGATGTCAAGCTTATCTTGAACGATGTTATGTAATTAGAAATTCATATTAGGCACGACTAAATAAGTCCTTTATTCTACTTCTTATAAAGATAGAGGGAGCTAGCAGAGAACATTTCATAATTCAGACTCATTAGCTTCACTTCTATCATCATTAAAATCTTCTCCAATATTATGGCCTCTTTAAAAATGCATGGATGATTGGTTGATAATTCTTAATGTGTTTTAATGGCCGTACATCCACGTTTAATAGCTACATGACCAAATACTTCGACAATGTTGATGGGGTATTTCTTTTGGAGCTTTTAAATTTTGAATTTTGATCATCATTACCTCCAAAACCTATTACTTCAATTTCAACTTCCCGACGTGATGTTAGTTTAGTTTCACCCTTTGCACTCCACATATTTTTTTCATTAAATAACACATAGGCACTTATTATTAATTCTCCCGTTATAGGATTAAACATCCTATAGCCTTTAGTGTGTGTTTGCTTCATAGAATAAGGAAGGATACGATATGGGATGGATTAAAATCCATTATTTATTTAGTGCATTAATTAGAAAAAAATGAGTATAAAATTAATATTATATTCGATGTTTACTGGATTTAAAAAATTTATATACAATTCATCCTCATTTATTATCCAATCCTATTCGATCATATCCAATGAAGCAAACATACCATAAATATCATTGTTGTATCCCACTATGGCACTATATTAATTGATGTACTCTTATCATCAAGCTTAGTCCTTCTCTATGCCAGTATATGCTAGTAAGCCAAACAACCAAATTTCTTCAAATGACTCACAGAAGGCTTCTTCCCATGCCAATTGCCTCATATGGAGTTTTGTTTAATATGTGTTGCATCTATTTATTAAATAAGCAGCAATATTTATAGCCTCAACCCACAATTCCATTAACAGTTACTTGTTTTCAGCAAACACCTTTTCATCTCTACTAATCTTGTGTTCTTTCTTTCTGCAACCCTATTCTGTTGAGTATATATGTCGCGCCCCGACCCCGGGCCCGAGACGCGACGGCGACCCGAACACCACGCAGCGGAAGGAAAAGCCACGAATCCGAATAATAAATCATAATCAAGCATATTTAATAATATATATTTACAAAACTCCAAAATCATCAACATTAAAATCAGAATAAAAAGACGACAAGGTAGGACAAAAATACAAAAACTGTCGCCATATCAGAGCTCCAGATCTACATGGTGTCTATCAACTATCTACACCTCGATATATAGATCAACAGCTTACCCCTGCAAGTCTGAAGCAATAACAATAGGAGTCAGCAAAAATGCTGAGTAGGAGAATCACAATATGATCAACAACATGAATAAGATGTCAACTCAACAATAAACAACAATATGACCTAAGATGCAGTCAATGGCGATAGATGTACAACAAATTCTCCACACCTACTCCTAATCAACGTCGACCAAATCATCGAGCATATGGACCGTTGGGTAAAAACCTCACACTCTACCACCCGTAGAGTGGCATCAACCGTCCGCTCCAACGGCGACGCGACTACCCCCACCAAGCAGGTAGCCCGACGGGCGTCGTATCCGACATCCGCACACCCGAAGGTGCCCAAAGTGACTAGTCAATATCCGTACCCTCACCCATGTCTGGAGGGTACCGCAATAAAATGGTCCTAGACCGAAGTCCTCTCCGAGGTCGTAGCCTCCAGGTCGACAACTCAACTCCAACATTGCAACAAAGTGTATCACCATAATCAATGGATAACAAATAACATCACCGATATCAACAATATAACAACTCCAAATGATGATGATATGATCAAAAGAATAACACCACTGGTAACAACATAATATCATGCATGGCATATCATGATCAAATATCAACATCAATAATGTATATCACCATGATCAACAATAACACATGCAATTATCTACATGGCATGGACAACAATAATATGCAATATGAGTTCAACGGAATTAGAAGCAATATCAAGCAGATCGAGGCAAAAGGGTAAGCCCGTCATTTCACCCAACAACAATTCATCGGCTACGACGGGAATCAAACTCAAGCTCGCAGCAATCAATTACCCCTAACTCATCCCCTTTAAGGTAATATAATATTTTATATTATTTAATTATTTATCAAATTAAGTTAAAAAATATTAATCACCGAATAACATTAAAATATAGAAAAGACCTACTAAACAGCCTCCGATCAGAAATCCGACACCACCATCGCGTTCAGCACGCGAAAACATGCAACTTTGGTATTCACCCCGACTTGATCCGACGACTCTACGATTGACTAGAAAAATACCCCAAATAATTTACAAATTTATCAATTTCATACAACACAGCTCTCTTCACTTATTACTATTCATCTCCCCTTCGCCCCGACACCTACGCCCGACACCCGCGCCCAACACTTCCCTGCCCTGCTCGACCCACGCCGGGCGTCCCTGCTGGCCGCCGGCGACCACTCGCCGGTCCACCCCCGCGGCCTCCGGCGCTGGTGGGCCGCCGGCAGCCGCAGCCGCAATGTGCAGCGGCTGCTGCCGCTGCTAGCGGTCGCCAAGGCCGTGTGGCCCAGCGTCGCGGGCAGCGGCTGGGCTGCCGCGAGCGCCGCTGCTCGCCGGCCGACTCCGTCGGCCTCCCTCTCCCTCCGATTCCCATCGTCGCCGCCGATGAACAAGAAGGTAATTGACGGAACGAAAGGAGAAAGGTAAGAGTCCTACCTCAAATTCCGGCTCCGACGACAACCCGATCTCCGATTCCCTCCTTCTCCGGCGCCGGCTTCACCGCCTTTTCTCCCCCCTTTTCTCACGCGGTTGAATCAAACCGCAGGAGAACGACTATAAGGCAGTGGGGAGGTTATTTTTCAAATAACCCCCTACACTCCTTAAATTTACAATTAAGCCCCTTTTTTTTCTTTTTTTTTGTTTTTTTTTGTTTTTTTTTACAGAATATAACATCCTCCCCTCCTTAAAAAATTTGGTCCTCCAAATTTATGTACCTGCAGGGTCGAACAAGTGTGGGAAGCGATCTCTGATATCCTCCTTACGCTCCCAAGAAGCCTCTGCATCTGAATGGTGCTGCCTTTGACCCTGATTCTGCTCTCTCGACTGCTGCTGTGAAGTCTCCGCTGTCCCCCTAGCTGGGCAACTCCTACTGATGTGGCCGGGCTGCTTGCAGTGATAGCACACATTGCCACCTCTGGGACAGTCTCTAGCAAAGTGACCACTGTCTCCACATCTGAAGCAGTGGTCAGTCTTGACTCCTGTCTGATCTGTAGGTCCGACTCCTGATATCTGATCTCGAACTGCCAGTGAAGGCTGGGTCGATCCTTGTGCCTGAGAGGAATACGTCTTTGCCATCTTCTGCGGCCTCAAGTAACCACTGACATACCCACTCTGGGATGGCTGGGCCTGAGCTCCATGGCTTCCTTGGCTCATATCCTGTCCTCCTGCAACTAGTGGAAGTCGCGATCGATCTTGGCGATCTTTCTGCTTCTGTTGTGTGATCATGGAGTGAATACGCTCAACTAAAAGTGCTCGAGCCACCACCCGACTGTAGTTCCCTAGGTCGTCATGACTGGACATCCGATCCTGAGAAGCAAAATTCAGCCCTCTAAAGAAATGCTCTGCTTTATCCTCCTCGGTAGCCACCATCTGCGGACAAAACTCTGACAAACGGTCGAATTCAGCGTCGTACTCTGATACGGTACGACTCCCCTGACGTAGATCGAGAAACTCCTGCTTCTTCTGCTGGCGAAATGTCATTGGGAAGTATTTCTGAAAGAATACAGCTATGAATTCTGCCCAGGAAACATCAGCTCCATCTCTAGCAACAACCTGTGACCTCCACCACTCTCTGGCTCCATCAATCAAATAAAAGGTGGCCAGCTCCACCTTCTCTTCCTCCTTGCACCTAAGTGCCTTGAAGGTATCCTCTACCCCTGCCAACCATCTCCTAGCTATCATCGGACCAGTACTACCCCCAAAACTACCAAAGCGCTCCTTGCCAAGCTGATGTAACCTTAGCATGCGAGACTCCCATGATTCTGCTCCACCAAGAACTCCATAAGGTCCCGGAACAAGCATCACATACTGAGGCTGGGGTTCCACAGGAACATGCACCGCCGAGCCCTCTCCAACAATCTGAGGATCTACTAGTACTGCCTCAGCAACTACCTCCTCCGCTTGCACTCCAGCCCCAGGAGTGAAATCATGCACCTCCTCTACAGGAACACGCACCGGAGCACCTCGACCGCGCCCCCTGCCACCAGCAGTGCGATCAGTCCGACGAGCACCCCGACTAGCTCGTCCACCTCGACCCCTGATAGTCGAAGCCGCAACCTGAGTGGTACGTGCTCGCCGAGGAATCGCCACCCGATCCTGATCTGCACCCGGGTCTCCAAGACCCCTCGCACGCCCAACATTGCCCCTCGATGCCATCTCTCTACAATAGAATAAAAATTTTGGGTAAAACTTACAACTTAACTTCTACACCATAAAATATTATCGCTAAGGTAAGACACCAAGGCTCTTAATCTTAACCTAACATTAAATCCTATGCTCTGATACCAATTAAATTGTCGCGCCCCGACCCCGGGCCCGAGACGCGACGGCGACCCGAACACCGCGCAGCGGAAAGAAAAGCCATGAATCCGAATAATAAATCATAATCAAGCATATTTAATAATATATATTTACAAAACTCCAAAATCATCAACATTAAAATCAGAATAAAAAGACGACAAGGTAGGACAAAAATACAAAAGCTGTCGCCATATCAGAGCTCCAGATCTACATGGTGTCTATCAACTATCTACACCTCGATATATAGATCAACAGCTTACCCCTGCAAGTCTAAAGCAATAACAATAGGAGTCAGCAAAAATACTGAGTAGGAGAATCACAATATGATCAACAACATGAATAAGATGTCAACTCAACAATAAACAATAATATGGCCTAAGTTGCAGTCAATGGCGATAGATGTACAACAAATGCTCCACACCTACTCCTAATCAACGTCGACCAAATCATCGAGCGTATGGATCGTTGGGTAAAAATCCCACACTCTACCACCCGTAGAGTGGCATCAACCATCCGCTCCAACGGCGACGCGACTACCCCCACCAAGCAGGTAGCCCGACGGGCGTCGTATCCGACATCCGCACACCCGAAGGTGCCCAAAGTGACTAGTCAATATCCGTACCCTCACCCATGTCTGGAGGGTACCGCAATAAAATGGTCCTGGACCAAAGTCCTCTCCGAGGTCGTAGCCTCCAGGTCGACAACTCAACTCCAACAATGCAACAAAGTGTATCACCATGATCAATGGATAACAAATAACATCACCGATATCAACAATATAACAACTCCAAATGATGATGATATGATCAAAAGAATAACACCACAGGTAACAACATAATATCATGCATGGCATATCATGATCAAATATCAACATTAATAATGTATATCACCATGATCAACAATAACACATGCAATTATCTACATGGCATGTCCAACAATAATATGCAATATGAGTTCAACAGAATTAGAAGCAATATCAAGCAGATCGAGGCAAAAGGATAAGCCCGTCATTTCACCCAACAACAATTCATCGGCTACGACGGGAATCAAACTCAAGCTCGCAGCAATCAATTACCCCTAACTCATCCCCTTTAAGGTAATATAATATTTTATATTATTTAATTATTTATCAAATTAAGTTAAAAAATATTAATCATCGAATAACATTAAAATATAGAAAAGACCTACTAAACAGCCTCCGATCAGAAATCCGACACCACCATCACGTTCAGCACGCGAAAATATGCAACTTTGGTATTCACCCCGACTCGATCCGATGACTCTACGATCGACTAGAAAAATACCCCAAATAATTTACAAATTTATCAATTTCATACAACACAACTCTCTTCACTTGTCGCCCCGATACCTACGCCCGACACCCGCGCCCTACACTTCCCTGCCCCGCTCGACCCACGCCGGGCGGCCCTGCTGGCCGCCGGCGACCACTCGCCGGTCCACCCCCGCGGCCTCCGGCGCTGGTGGGCCGCCGGCTGCCGCAGCCGCAACGTGCAGCGGCTGCTGCCACGTTGCAGGCAGCAGTCTGCTGCCGCTGCTAGCTGCCGCCAAGGCCGTGCGGCCCGGCGTCGCAGGCAGCGGCTGGGCTTCCACGAGCGCCGCTGCTCGCCGGCCGACTCCGTCGGCCTCCCTCTCCCTCCGATTCCCATCGTCGCCGCCGATGAACAAGAAGGTAATTGACGGAACGAAAGGAGAAATGTAAGAGTCCTACCTCAAATTCCGGCTCCGACGACAATCCGATCTCCGATTCCCTCCTTCTCCGGCGCCGGTTTCACCGCCTTTTCTCCCCTATAAGGCGGTGGGGAGGTTATTTTTCAAATAACCCCCTAACCCCCTACACTCCTTAAATTTATAATTAAGCTCTTTTTTTTCCTTTTTTCTTTTTTTTTGTTTTTTTTGTTTTTTTTTTTACAGAATATAACAATATATAACTTGCTGTCAATTATCTTTTGATCCCTCTATCTTAGCAAATATCAATAAACGCATTCGAGAGGAATTCACCTCCCCTATCAATTTTTAGAGTCTTCGGCTTAAACTCAGACTCATTATCAACATCTTTTTTTAAGAAGAAAAAAATTGTGTTTTCATTCAAGAGAAATAAAGGGTTACGGGTAAATGAAAAAGAAGTACAGGAAAAACATAAACAGAGAAAAAAACAAAGAGAGAAGAAGACAACAATGACTATAACAAAATTCATTTTAAGTTGCAGTTAGTTAGCTCTGATTTTTAAAAACCGGAGCTATAAAGATATTAAACCAGCAATTTTTTTTTTTTTGCCCTAAGAAATGTTGAACCCACAGTTTTTAATAAACCATAATTAAAGTGATATAATAATAGGCCACGATTTAGGCACTACAACCTAATTTTCTCCTACGGTTTTTTTCTCTCGCTTCATCTTCCCATCTTCGCAGAAAACATCATCTACATCCTCTTCATCATCTCCCACATCGTCTTCATCATATCATGTGTCCTCTTCCCATTCATCGTCGCTGCCCTCAGCCGAATCTGCTAGTCTCCTTTTGTCGCTGAATTCTTCTGCCCCATCTCCACCTTCATCATCGAATTCTTCCGGCATGATCATCTCCGAGTTGTTTTCTTTGATCTGTTTATTTGCAATTTTATTTGTCTTTGATTTGATTTCATCCCAGTTGGATTTCATCTGATTTCATTGCCTCATGTAGCTTTGCTACTGTTGCAGATTTGCTGATGTTGTTGCTCTGCTGCTTGTTTTTAAGTTTGTCCTCCACTAAAGTTGTTCTACTAAGAATCAGATAGCTGTAAGGTTTTACTGTTTGATAAATTGGTAGGTGAGCTTTTTCTTGCTGAAAATCATTTGCAATAGATTTTGAACTGCTGCCAAAAGTGTAGGTATGGTGATGTGAGATTGTATCTGCAGGTTCTGTCTATGGAAAGTAGGAAAATAAGTCTAAAATATTAGACTGGTTTGAGTTTTTCAATTATTTTATTGAAAAATTTTTGCACATCTATTTCAAACATGGGCTGGAAATTTTCAGCTATAAACTAGGTGGATGCTAATTTAGAGAAGAACAATGGAAATAAAAAAAAAAGAGAACTAGGCTGGATGGGAAGGCCAATTTAACTTGAAATGGCTTGGTTGATTCTTGATTTGGAAGACTTGTGGTACTAGATTAAAATTTTAAGTTGATGGTTTCCAAATTGATTAATCCTAGTCTAGGCTTGGATTGGCAAAAACTAAGAGATTTACTATTTGGCAAAAGCAATTATTTGAAGTGATCAAATATCTTGCGCCCATGTATTCTTGAGAAAAGTTTAAAAGATATCTCCTTATTTAGTAAAAAGGTGTCAAATTCTAAGATAAGTGTAAAATGAACTATTCTTAGCACAAGTTCAATTATTCAAGAGTCAAGACCCCCTTCAAGCAATTTGTTCAGATCTAGAAATAAGTGTAAGGTTTCTTTGACATTGGCCATAAGTTCAGATGACCATTCAGTTTAACTCATCAGTGGTTGCTAGATATTCTACTGCATAAGATAACTCAAAATTGGGATGAATACGGGAAATTTTTACTGCTTAAGAAAAGAGAGATTTCTGCTAGTTTTGATGTATCGAAAAATTTTATGGTACGCCGAAATTGGGCGGAGGGCAGGCGTGGTAATAGACCAAAATATGCAACCTAATGGGGGGTTCACTCGCGCAGCTACCCCATTGCTTGCGGCTAGTCTCCTCTCGCGCATCTCCTCTCCTCTGGTAACAGGTCAGCGACTCCTTCTCTTCCGATCTCCTCCTCTCTTTTCTTCCGATGTCCAACCTCTCTTGCTCCTTTTGAGAAGATTTTATGATCCTTTCTTCCTCCTCTGACATTGTTTTGTTCGTGATAATGGAGGTGAAGCACAACATGCATTGTGATGGTTGCGCGCTTAAGGTCCACAAGGCCGTCAAGGGGCTCGAAGGTAACAACTTGTCTTGCGCTCTCTCTTCTTCCACTTCTCTGTTCCTCAAAGATCCCTCTTATTTTCCCCTTTTTCTTCTTCCACAATTTTGTGGAAAAGAAGATGCTTTGGTGCCCCTTGGAACTGCTGTTCTTAGCTTGCATTGATCACTTTAACAAGCATACAAACACAACAATAATATTGGAGAAATAGAGGATGCAAAGCTTCAATATAGAGCTGATTTGTGACTTGAGGAGGAAGAAAGGATCATAAAATCTTTTGAGAGGATGCAAAGCCTCAATATATGACCTGATGCCGTGTAGAATGCCTGCAACTCAAAGGCTTTCCTTTGAAAGCCTCTGAGAGAAATTTGTTCTTTATTCTTAAAATGAAGGTTAAGGGCTTTTGATGTGTATGAGACAAACTTTTTGATGTGGGAGAATGCCAATTGGATTGTGGGTTGAGCCATAATATAGGCAAAAAAATCAAGAGCAGTGCTCAACTTTGCTCATTAGGTTATGCTCCATCCATTGAATGTTGTTTTACTTTGTAGGGTTCCATTTCAGATATATGATGAGCCTATTAGAATAAGGGTTATGTATTTTAGATTCAATTGAACTCTATGATGTTTTACTTTGTACTCCATGCTGATGAGCCTAATATCGGTTAGAAATGTTGTTTTACTTTGTACTCTTTGTGCAGAGCCAGCTTGGGCAGTCAAGCTTTCCTCCTGTTGGAGCATTGTGGGCGCATTTCACTAGATTGAACCCAATTTTTGGTTTCCAATCCATTTCAGCTTGGTCACATTGGCCGGCTCCATATTGCCATACAATTAGGACTTCATCAATCATCACTACCACAAACTTCTGGCGACTCCGAAACTAGTCAAACAAGCTTCTTCCCGGTGAAAGTTGTTGAACAAGATCTTGGCCGTTTTGGAAAACTAAAATTCCAATGGAAGAATATGCAAAAGTGCAATATCTATGAAGAGGCACCACTAATGGCAATATTAATATTACAGACTAACTCCTTGTAATAATGCAAGTTATACGGTAATAGGAACACTTTCAAAAAAAATGGTTGTGAATCTAAATCATAGCTAGCTATGGTTTGATTTATAGTTTGTTGTGAACTATAGTTTGTTGTGAATCTAAATCATTTATAGATTTGCAGTTAGCTAGCTATGATATTTCTTTATTGATGATATTTTTTTGTTTCATGATGTTTATAGTTGTTTCTTTTGAATAAGTCTAAAGAAAAGATTTTGTTATAAATTTCAGTATAGTTGGTGGTTAATTGTCCTTTTTCATTTTCAAGATTCTTGCTCTAATTTGTTTTACTCATCTTCGTTAATTTTAATATTTAGAAATTGTATAAATTATTCAAAATATAAAATATTTAATTTGGTCATGAAAAAATATGCAAATGTATTTTGGTCATTTTTGTCCTATATAGGACTGTGTTATAGCGAAACAAACGCAGGACGGGACTGGATATCGTGTCTTGTTCTTGACGAAACAAACATGGTATAGTTGTTGTCCCAAGACACTTGGTGTTTTGTCCTTGTCCTTATCTAGTGTCATGTGACGAGCAATTTGCAAACCAAACAGGCCATAAGGGTAGAGAGCATGTTTGTTGCTGGAATTTTTGTGCTTGACGTGCAAAAATTCCAGCCCGGTCGGAGCACTTTATTTCCTGAAAATTTCAACTTTGTGGCTGAAAACTTTAGCTTGGTAATTTTATTTGAATTTTTGAATTTAGGTTTTATATTGAAAATTTTAGTCTAATGTTGAATGGGTTACTGAGGTTTTTGAGTCGGTGTGGTCGGGTACTCTGGGCTGAGATAAAGGCCATGTGGTAAGTGCTCTTGAGTGCACTCGAGTTGGTGATGGAGGACCACACCCATCCCAATTGGATGGCAGTGAGCATGCTTATATTATTTGTTTACGGTGATTGTGTGTGTCTTGTCAACATATTAGATGGTTTGGGAACTAGGGGCGAAGAGAGTACTATAACCACCTGAGAAGAACCATATAACCCTTCATAAATTTGTTTATGTGTATGTTTTGGTTAGACTTGCTCGGACTAACTTTGAGTTTGGATGCCTTTTGTACTCTGATTGAGACTCAGTAGAGAGATACTGGTCTAATGTGGGGTTCAGGGTGGACTCAGAGGATGTCCACAGATTTGGAGATAGGATTGTGACGCCAAGTGTGGCAAAGGTTAGGTGGCGGGTTTGATTTGGTGTAGCCCTATCCTCTTCTTGCGCCTCTCAGGGTAGGAGTCCACCTGGAAGGTGGCGCGCATTATGTGCAACTAGCACTCATCCAGGATTCATGAATGGTGGACCTATAGCTTATCCCAAAATTCGAGGATATTTTTTTTAAAAATTTTAATTTTTTTCAGCGAGAAAAGTCGGAGGCGCACCGGAGTAGACCGAGTGAATCACTGGAGGGCGTGACTTGAGGTAAGGCCCGATTGCGCAAGGAAAGTTGTTTATTTCAAGTTGCTTGTGATGTTGAGTTTGGGTGGGACTCAAGTCGAATCCGAGGGTTCGATCGAAACTCGTTTTGGATAGACTTAAGTGGTTCTATGTGCTTAACTTGAACTGGGGCATTCTTGTAAAAAAATTAATATATTAGAAGGGAAGGTGTCATACGGCTCCAAGAGGAGCCGCACGAACGCCGAGGCAAGAGGGGAGGTGGGTGACGCAAGCTTTGCTGGCTGGAGAGCTCGAGATCGCCGGAGCCGATCGTCGTCAAACTTGAAGATCACCTTCTCCCTTGCATTCCCCTTCTGGTGAGTGGATCTTTCTCCTAGCCCTTTGGATGACAAGTTCTATGCTATATCCGAACCTACCATTGTAAGCAAGTTTTCTCAAATTATGTTCCTCCTTATTGCTTGATTATTTGTTGTCATTGATTTCGGTCTAGAGGAGAAGGAAGGACAGTGTTTGTGAGTAGTTTTATTAAGGCATTTTTCCTTAGTTTAGGCCCTTAGGGTAATCATGGCAGAACTTGTGAAATCTGGAAATTCATGTTTAAATTCGAATTTTTGATGTTTTCTTTCACCGAATTCCAATTTCTATCAGGGAAGAGGCTTCTAGGGTGATCGGCCAACTTGGGGCAGCCCCTTGACTCTTTTTAGGGCCGGCTCCTTGGTGTAGGAGAGCCCCACAAAGGGGTCGAACCCTATAGGGTGAGGTTTGTGAGAAATTTTGGGGATTTTAGATATATGTGTTGCATGATTCTTGAAATATAATGTTGAGATGTTTAGAAGAAATCCTTGACGTTTGGAAGCGTAGGCGACCTTAGGGCAGCCCTATCCTCTTAAGGGCAGCATGCTTTTAAGGGCCATTGCCTACAAGGTTTAAGTTGATTTTTTCTTGGAAGGAATTGTTGATGCATAGGACCCTTACCAGGGAATTTTGGCACTTGTACTTGCAAGAAGGGTCCCTTGGCAAGAAAGACCGTTCTTAAGGCCAACCCTTAGCGGGGCTTTGATGGCCTAATAGTTTAAGGGAAATAGTGAATCTTGAAATTTAACTCCCCTACTCGTCATTTATGCTTATACCCTTTCCTAGCATGGTTAATCATTGGAAAAAAGTGGGTTTATGTGTCTTAAAACTATAGGGTAGTACCTAGGTTACTCTAGGATACAATAGAGTGAGGTTTAGTCAACTTTTCATGGTTAATTTCTGCACTTAAAGGGCGATGTAGGTTGCTGAAATTTTCAGCGCTAGATAACCAATTGGAAATCTGATGTTTTTCTCCTGTCTATACTGAAATTTGATGCTAATAAGTTAGCTTTGTAACCTTGCTTGGGGCCCCAAGAGTTTTCGGGTATTTGGAGCAGTTTAAGGGGTTGAAACGGTGATTGGCGTCATAGAACGTTGTGCTGAAATTTTCAGCGATGTGCGGAAATGTCCGTGAGCATAAACCTGCCATGGGCCTTCTTTCTAGGTAGATTTCTAAACTGAAATTTCAGTGATTTCGATTGGTGGTTGGTGCGGTGAGTGGCCGACGGCTTGGAGCCGAGTTAGGGCTGTGTTGGATGCACTTACGCTCACACCCGAGATACTTTATGTAAGACCCCACCTAGCAAGTTGGCTATACTTATCTATATTGAGCTAGGAAGCACGGACACTCCATGGGACTGTCGTGTCCGCATGTCCGACACTCGTCCGACACACGTGTTGTTATAGCCCGAAAATTTGAATAATTATTTTCCTGGATTTTTGGAGAATTTTCATAATTTTATTATGATTGGGGGTATTTTCGTAAATTTATGCAATTGAAGGGTTTTTATGTAAAATATCCAAACCGGATTAAAACCCTAGATTTATTAGGTCTTTGATTGGGGAGGTGGCAACCATCGTGAGAAGGGGAGAAGGCAGCCGTCGTGAGAAGGGGAGATGGTAGCCGTCATGAGAGGAGGTCGGCTCTCGGAGGGGTGATCGGTCAGTGATCGGAGCGATCCGATGTAGGATTCTTCTGCTAGCTTTAGGTTTTTAACCTTAGCATTAATCTCGGTTTTGATGGTTTTGATGATAACAAACATGGGATTAATGGTTTCATTGAGAATATCTTTCAGGTTCCATATCAGTAGCGTTCGATGTCCTCGATCAAAAATATCGGAAGAAATAAAAAATCGAAAGGACATTGATCGTGTAGCTCGGGTTCGTCGCGGAAGTTTCTCGAAGATCGACGAGTGCACCAAAGTCGCATCGGATGGGCTCAAAGATCACATGAAAGCTCTCCAAGATGATGCTCGTTGAAAGCCGGAACTCGGAGAATAAGCGCGGAAGAAAATAGGCTAAAAAATAAGTTTCAGCCTAAATTCGGTCGATCAGGCGATCGACCGAATAGGGTAAGATATCAGGTAGTAGCCTTATCGGTCGACCGAACAATGCCTAAAATAGGCAGTGGCTACTTCGGTCGACCGACAAAGGCCTAAAATAGGCAATAAGCCTGGCGGTCGACCAGTCGGTCGATCGACCTGCGTTTGCTGAAGACGTGAGATCGCGACGGTCGACCGACGGGTCGACCAGATGGCAGATCGTGAAATTTGCATCTAGGCGGTCGACCCATCGGTCGACCGACCACAGAGTAAAGAGCAACGGTCGAAGCTGTGGTCCAACAGTCGGTCGACCGACCATTCGACTGGCGGTCTGCAACGGATAGTTTTCTATCCGTTGAGTAGTCGTTTCTTCAGCAGGGTATAAATATACCCTCATATGATTCTTTTAACACTCTTCCTTGATAATAACAGAGTTTATTGAGTATTCAAAAGGAAGATTTAGAGCCTTCCAAAAGATTTAAAGCTTGCGCTCTGCTTCTCCGTCGAGTTCATTCTTCAAGCGCCAGCTGCTCCCTCAACTCGGGTGTTGATTCAATTTCTACTACTTGACGAGTTGAAGGATTGAAGGATCACAAAAGAGCTTTTTCTATTGGTTTCATTCTTAACTCTTTTCATTGTAATTTTTGTTGTTATTTGAACTGTGTTTTCATTTGTGAGTGAGAAGACCTTGTGTTAGGTCTTGGGTATAAGTGGTTACCTGGTGTTAGGTGTAAAGCCACTTTTGTAAACTTAGTGTTTACTAGGATTAGTTTAGTTGTCCCTTAGGATTGAGGTGGAAGAGGACTCTCGATAAGAAGGCTATGACTTCCGGGTGTGGAAATGTCTTAGGTTGAGAGTGCGTCTCTTCGGTGAAAAGTCCTCTGTGTAAGGGAAACGTAAATTAATCTAGTAAAACTAGTTTGGAAATCCTAAGCGGGGTGTTTAGGTAGTGGAGTAGGCATTAGGGCCGAACTACTATAAATCTCAGTGTTTGCATTGATTCTTAATTTCGTGCTTAATTGCTTTATCATTTATCTTGCTTCCGCATTCAATTGTAAATTGCCTAACTAATCTAAGAAAATGATTAAAAGTGAATTTAGGCTAATCGAATTAGTAAACATACTATTCACCCCCCTCTAGTGTCGTCATTTCGCCTTCATCTTCCTCATCTCCATATTCTGTGGTTTTTCCGTCGTCTTCATCGGCAAATAGGAGCATATCCATATTCTGTGGTTTCGCTTTCAATTAGTATCAGAGCGGGTCGTGGATTGAGATTTCACCATCTCGTCTACATCTAGTCTCGATCTAGAAATTGCTCTAGAGAGTGTTGTGTCTTCACCTCCTAGGTTCGATGAGTTAAACTTTGGTCTTTGGAAATGAAGATTGTATACATTCTTAAAGACTCAAGGTTTAGGTGTATTTAATATGGTATAGTCAAAATACATAGAACTTAAGGAAAAAATGGATGCATGGACCCAAGAACAAATTAGCATGTTTGAGTTAAATGCTAAAGCTACAAATTGCTTATTTTGTTCTTTGAAAAATAATGTGTTTGAGAAAATCATGCATTGTACTTCCGCATTCGATATTTGAGCTACCTTAAATATGCTTTATAATTATGCAAAAACCGAAGAGCTCAAAACATTTGATGAGGGGAGTGATGACAATTGTCATCCACCCAATACTAACATAGTTTTTGAAGCCCATAGTGTCTCCAGTCATAGGAGCACTAAAAACCGAAAGAGAAAGGTGATTTGCCATGAGTGTCAGGAAAAAGGGCATGTAAGAAAGAATTGTCCTACCTTGATGAACAAAGCAAGGAAGAGGTCAAGTGCTTCCGCATCCACATCTCACTCATTTAAAGCATCCTCTACCCATGACTATGAAGTCACTTCCAAAGTGAGCCTCAAAATTGCAAATAATGAGGTACTTTCTTCTTCATTTAGTCATGATAATGATAGTACTAGCTCTTCTAGTTCACATGATATGCAATATGATGAGTTAGTAAGTGAATACAAGAAAATGTATGTCTTGCTTGTTAAAAAGGATAATGAGAATAAAAGATTAAAAAAGGATAATATAAGGCTTAACCCTCATGTGGATGAATTAAAACTAGAAAATGAGATAATGAAATCTAGTTCTTTTGATTTTTCCCATGATAGGTTGAAACTTGAGCTTAAGGACATAAAGCTTGAGAATGAAAGTTTGAACTTGAGAATTCAAAAATTATAAGTCAAAACAACAATTTGAAATCTCAATCTAAAGCCTTATATCAATCTCTTGATTCATTGAAAAATGAGATTGTGTCCTTAAATAAGAAAGTAAACGAATTGAAAAATATTTCATTTCCTAAGAACACAAGAATGAAAAATACTTAAGTAAAGAATGTCCATGCTCATCATGCCTCTCATGCCATGCATTCTACCATTAGACCTCATAATTATAAGAAGATGAATGAGGTTTCTAAGAATGCTCATACTCATCATGTTTCACATGACAAGCATTCTAAAAATAAATCTCATGTCCATAACAAAAAAGAAGAAGAAATTTAATGGACATTGCTTTTGTTGTGGTGTATTTGGGCATGCTATTTATGATTGCGCATTAAAGAAAAATCCAAGTGTTGCTAAGACACTTTGGATTCCTAAGCCCTCTAACCCCCAAGGACCCAAAGCCATTTGGGTACCAAAGATCTCATGCTCTTTTGTAGGGGGAGCCACCACACAATGGTAGAGAGAAGTGAAGAGTTGAAGTTGACCTTGGATCTAAATGAGAAATCTCCAAGAGGTTGCAACTTCGAATCATCATGATGCCTAAGGTATTGAAATTAGCATCTAGGTATATCCGGTATCATCTCCTATATCCCTTTGCTTTATCTAAGTTGGAGTTTTGATACATGCTATAAATTGATTGATTTTCCCCGCTCTTAATATATTTCAAAAATGTTTTTGATTTTTTATTTCCCAGTCTCCTCGGAGACCTAGGTGGCCTGTAATGGGCCTAAGCGACCTTGCGGTTCTAAATCGTAGGTTAATTATGGCTTTCGGTTTTCAACCAATAGGATGGGTTGGAGATCATATTTTTCATTCATTTCTTTTGTAATCTCTTAAAATTCGTTTTGATATCACTCGATTTCATTTTGAAACGAATTTAAAACCATTTAGCAAAGTGATATTTGATAATGATACTTGATGCATCTCTTTGCTTTTTGGTTAAATTAGCTTGCTAAGTAGCTATATTTTCTCTAAAAATATTAGTGTAGCTTACTTGCAAGTTATAAGTATTTTAGGAAGGCTAATTAGGAAGAAAAATATTAGTTTGGCTAAATTATCATGAATAAGGTATATCTTGAAAAATTCAATATCTTAGTGTTATACCTCAATGCTTAAGCTTAAATAATGTCTCAATACTCATGATTAGAATTGTATATTAAAACCCTTGAATTCTCATGAGTAGGTAGAATCTTAGTACTTAGGCAAATCTCTTTGAATGAAACTTGCTCTAAGTAAATATCTATTATTAGAGACATTTTTTTAAGTCCAAACTAGTTAAACATGTTTAGAGATCTTACTCTTTAAATATTTCATAGTTTAAGATCTTTTAGATTCATTTTGATATCATGGTATCCACCTTAAAATGAATCTCCACTATCTAGCATAGGTTAAGGTTTTTAAATGAAACATTGCATTGACCTTTGCTATTTAGTATGCTAGATTGCTAGTAGCCTTAATTTCATTGTCTACTAATGAAGTCTACTTGCAAGTTGTGAATGTTAATGAAAGGATATGCTATCTAAAAGAAAATGAAAAAGGAAATAAAAAGTTGGGCAAAGTTTTAAGAAAAATGTACAATTTTGATTTTGCAAAAATATTAATATAATACTTGAATATTCATGCTTTAATGATGTCTCTATATACTCATGATTGATTTTGCATGACAAATGTTTGAATTTTCATGAGTAGAAAAAATTTGGATAACATAGGCAATTTCATGATATCTTGATTGAATGAAACTTGCTCTAGGTTAAAATTTCTTATTAGAGACCTCATTTTGAGTAAACACAAAATGAACATGTATAGATACACATATCACATGAGTCTAGATATTTAAAACTTGAAAATTCATGTCTAGATGATCAAATACAATTGGTATCTCACTTTAGGGGGCTTAAGCTTGAAAAGTTAGACTCAAGTCAATAAATCGACTTGATCATCTCATTTTAAGACCAAACTTCATAAACATGTTTAGGTGTGTTAATGATTAGTTGTCATGTGCTTAAGATTGAAAATTCATGTCTAGATGAATAAAGTGACAACTAATCCACCTTAGAGAACTTAAGCTTGAAAAGTTTGACCCAAGTCAATAAATCGACTTGGTCACTTTATTTTAAGTCCAAAACTCATAAACATGTTTAGAAATAGGTATGACATGTTTCCATACATTTAGAGTGAAAAATTCATATGAATATGGATAAAATGACATAGAGGTTAATTCATGTTTACTTCTCTTTAAACCATGTTGACCCAAGTCAACATGTTGACTTAAAGGTCTTATTTTCAATCCATATTTGTGGAACATGTTTAGATTTACTCATGTTAAGTATCCATAGGTTTAAATTTGAAAAATCATAAGTAAATGTTAAGATTGAAACTTAGCAAGTTTCATAGAAACTAGTTTAGTTTTGAATGAAACCATACTAGGTTGATATCTTGACTTAAGGACATAATTTTTATTTCAAACTTGACATATACTCTTTACATGATCACATTATGGTGTCATAAAAGTTTGAATGAAAATTGAATAAGTTTTAAAGAATAACTGAAAATTACAAAAATACCATTGCAACCTACATTTGGTATAAATTTCAGTTATTTCAAAAAAAATATAGAAAAGTAATTTTGAGTTGATTCTTGAAGCTGCACATTCATTGAAAAATCTAGTATGTTGTGTAAAAATTTGATAAAGTTTTGTCAAGAATCTAATTTATAATGGAATTTCGAAGTTGGTCTTTAAAAATACAAAGTATCATCTTATTTGAAATATTAATCTTTCCGATACTTTGATTTTTCTTCAAAAACTTCAAATGAAAACTCATGTATACCATTTGGGTTCCATTTCTAATTTCATTCACACCATTGCTTGAGTAAAATCATTCATAGGAATGATTTTGATATTTTGGATGATAGTTAGGATCCATTTGTTTATTTGAAAATAATGTAGGATGAAAAATGAACTTAGAAAATTTATTTTGAGTTCAAACTTGATACATGCATCTCAAATGACCATTCAATAATTGGTATCAAAAATTTTCGTCCAAACAAATTGGTTTCGAAATTTTTGTCAAAAATATCACTTTGTATAAACTCAAAAGTTTGATTTTTGAAAACTTTAAGTATAGATTGACCTAAGTCAACAAAGTGAATTAAAAATTTCATCTTAAGACCAAACTTAATTCATAGACTTACATTATCTCATGTTTGATGCTAGATGCCTAAATATGAGAAAACATGAGTAGATAGCAAAATTGAGACTTAGTATTTTCATAGTTTTCATGCTTATTTCAAATGAAATCATGTGCTAAGTTTATATTTGGATCAAATGATTTTATTTTCATTTCAAACTTCTAAAACATGGTTTAAATGATTAGATCTTGGTATTTTGAAAGTTTGAATGAAATCTAAAATTTGAATAGATAGACCATTCTTACCCTTTTTAAAAAATCTTTAGAGTCTCAACTTCATGAAAAAATACTTGTCTGTCATCCCTTAATTTGAATAGATAGACCATTCTTACCCTTTTTGATTGATGTCAAAAGGGGGTGAAGTGTGTGGTCAAAAGGGGGAGAAATGTATAGTTAAAATGGGGAGAAACGTATAGGTAAAGGGGAGAAAAATATAGAAAATTCATGCATATAGATAGGGGTAGTTCATTCTCATAGATATGCATGTTGATAGGGGGAGAAATCCCTTAGTTGATATCCTTGTGCTTTAATGATTATATATTTTCTTAAGGATATTTGTCATCATCAAAAATGGGGAGATTGTTGGCTTTAGATTTTTAACCTTAGCCTTAATCTCGATTTTGATGGTTTTGATGATAACAAACATGGGACTAATGATTTCATTAAGAATATCTTTCAGGTTCCATATCAGTAGCATTCGATGTCCTCGATCGAAAATATCGGAAGAAATCAAAAATCGGAAGGACATTGATCATCGTGCTCGGGTTCGTCGCGGAGGTTTCTCGGAGATCGACAAGTGCACCAAAGTCGTATTGGACGGGCTCAAAGATCACATGAAAGATCTCCAAGATGATGCTCGTTGAAAGCCGAAACCCAGATACAAAGCGCGGAAGAAAATAGGCTAAAAAATAAGTTTCAGCCTAAATTTGGTCGACCGCCCGGTCGACCAAATAAGGTAAGATATCAGGCAATAGCCTTACCGGTCGACCGAACACTGTCTAAAATAGGCAGTGGCTACTTCGGTCAACCGATCGGTCGATCGACCTGCGTTTGCTGAAGACGCGAGATCGCAACGATCGACTGACGGGTCGACCGGATGGCAGATCGCGAAATTTGCATGTGGGTGGTCGAACAGTCGGTCGACCGACCACAGAGTAAAGAGCAACGATCGAAGCCGTGGTCCAACAGCCGGTCGACCGACCATTCGACCGGCGGTCTGCAACGGATAGTTTTCTATCCGTTGAGCAGTCGTTTCTTCAGCAGGGTATAAATATACCCTCATATGGTTCTTTTAACACTCTTCCTTGATAATAACAGAGTTTATTGAGTATTCAAAAGGAAGATTTAGAGTCTTCCAAAAGATTTAAAGCTTGCGCTCTGCTTCTTCGTCGAGTTCATTCTTCAAGCGCCAACTGCCGCCTCAACTCGGGTGTTGGTTCAATTTCTACTACTTGACGAGTTGAAGAATTGAAGGATCGCAAAAGAGCTTTTTCTACTGGTTTCATTCTTAGCTCTTTTCATTTTAATTTTTGTTGTTATTTGAACTGTGTTTTCATTTGTGAGTGAGAAGACCTTGTGTTAGGTCTTGGGTATAAGTGGTTATCTGGTGTTAGGTGTAAAGTCACTTTTGTAAACTTAGTGTTTACTAGAATTAGTTTAGTTGTCCCTTAGGGTTGAGGTTGAAGAGGACTCTCGATAATAAGGCGGTGACTTCCGGGTGTGGAAGTGTCTTAGGTCGAGAGTGTGTCTCTTCGGTGAAAAATCCTCTGTGTAAGGAAAATGTAAATTAATCTAGTAAAACTAATTTGGAAATCCTAAGCGGAGTGCTTAGGTAGTGGAGTAGGCATTGGGGTCGAATCACTATAAATTTCAGTGTTTGTATTGATTCTTAATTTTGTGCTTAATTGCTTTATTATTTACCTTGCTTCCGCATTCAATTGTAAATTGCCTAACTAATATAAAAAATGATTAAAAATGAATTTAGGCTAATCGAATTAGTAAACACACTATTCACCCCCCCTCTAGTATCGCCATTTCGTCTTCATCTTCCTCGGCTCCATATTCTGTGATTTTTCCATCGTCTTCATCGGCAAATAGGAGCATATCCTTTTGTTTTCCTTCCGGTCATAGGTCCTAGGAAACCTTTCCTGTTGCTTATGTTGGCTTTTTTTTGGTATGAAGATGAAATTATGTATTATATGATGATTTGAGGGTTGATAGTGAAATAAAAGTCATCTGATCGGCTGATACAACAAAAAAAAGAAAGAGAGAAATGAGGATGTTGATCTTGCCAGCTTATGCAGTCATGATGAGGGTCGATAATCATGCAAAGGATGAGGTTGTCATCGAATGGTTAGATCCATGTTGAGGAGGGAGTAGGGCGGAAGGGATGGCGGAAGGGATGGCGGATGGCCATGGCTTTAATTGCATGATGGATGGACAGTGATGTTGAGTTGCTGTGTGGGAGAACAGAGAAGAGAAAAAGTTAAAGAGGTAGAGAATATGAATAAAAGTATTAAAATTATTTAATGAGTTATTACTTTGACAGCCATGCACATGAATTAAGGAATTTAATTGAGATGACAGGTAGTTGACTTTTAAATTAAAACTTGAAGTTTTAGTAGAACAAGTCATGCGTTTTGTATTCCAATTGTGAAATTGATTTGCCGCTTAGAAATAATGGTGGAGATCAAATGATAGGGGATGTATTTGATTAAATTTATTTATAAAATGGAACCTAGATGAGTGTCTTATTAATTACTATTCTTATCTAGAGTTGTAGTTGTTTATTAAATTGAGAGTTTAGAATGAATCATAGCTAATATAATTGTTTATTTAATGGTTGGGTATTGTTTATTTGAATTGAGTTAGAATCCGATCTTAAACAGATAGTTGGAGTTTGTGGATCAATTCCATTGTAGCCGATGAATTCTTGATGAGTAAAATAATGAAAATACCCTTTGTCTCTTTTGCTTGTTTTGCTTTTGAAAGTTGTTGATCTTCTGTTGCATAATGTTGTTGGCTCATATATATGTTGATATCATAT
Source organism: Canna indica (assembly GCA_034359265.1). Taxonomy (NCBI): domain Eukaryota; kingdom Viridiplantae; phylum Streptophyta; class Magnoliopsida; order Zingiberales; family Cannaceae; genus Canna; species Canna indica. The sequence continues at coordinate 52,271,507 of CP136895.1, read as the reverse complement.
TATGTTGTATGAATTGCATCTATAGTGATTATGATGATTAGGAAGCATGCGTAAATGTTAATAAGTTGTATAATTCTAGATTCAGATTGTTGGTTGGTCGCATTATTGATGTAGTAGTTATCATATGCACTACATTGTTGACATCAGACTGATAGCATTTTATGCATATTGCTTCTATAGTTGTGAGAGTTATATTGGCATGTTGTGCATTATGACCCATTGTTGGGCGCAAGTCCGGACACTGTTGATTTATTGCCCGAGATGTATGGGCAAGTGACAACGGTGATCACCAAATATCCACACAGGTGCGTGTGCGGCGTCGCAGTCTTAGACGTCGGCGGGCTATCTTTTAGATAGACGCATCTCCAGCTGGAGTGGGCTTGAGGTGCCACTCTCGAGGTGCGAGAGTGCGGGGAAAACCCAATTGTCCACTACACTCTTGATTGGGTGATTATTATGCATGTACGCATTTGTCGGTAGGGTATGTATGATTTGACTTGTACTAGTTAGCATGAGTACATGATAATAGTTATAAGGTGCATACATTATTATATATCGGTATAGTGGTTGATAGATGCATAAGTGTTTATCTAAGGATGACATTGCATTGGTTGGCATGAGTTTATAATGTTGATTGTGGTATGCATATAGTTGAATACCATGTCATCATGGAATCCTTGATGGTCATCTTTACCTCTTTGACATATTGTGATATCTTACTCAGCTTTTCGTTGATTTTTGTTGTTTTTCTCTCGGATCTGTAGGTTCGAGTTGGTAGCTGAGAATGTCTAGTTAGATAGAGTAGAGGAGGCAGACTCTGACATTGATTCCCGTAGAGATGTATAAAATTTCTTGAATAACACTTCATTATTGTAAAATTTCTTGATTGTTGGTTGCGCTTTTCCTAGGTGGTGTCCCTTATGAGGATTGAACCTAGGCGGGGCGTAACTCGTGTCCCACGTGTCTAAGAGTGTCTTGACCAAAAAAAATAAAAATCGCCTGGACATGGCTTGGATATAGTCGGACACAACCCGAAAAAATACGAACACACTAACTTTAGTTAACTTTTTATTTACATGTGGTTGTACATGACTAGTTCTACTAAGATATGCTAATTTAAGAATTTTTTGAGATATGTCAATAAATATTGTGTCTCATGCTTTTGGAAGGAACTTAGAAATAATAAATATTGACACAAGAAATTATCTAGAATGCTTCATATATACACTGAAAATTGATAGTTTGACATCAATGAAAATATCATGATATTATTATAAATATTGATCTATATATATGATATGAATTGTGGATTTTTTTAATTTTTAATATATATATATATATATATATATATATATATATATATATATATATATATATGTCGTGTCTGTGTCATATAAATTTTTGAAGTTGGTGTGTCCCCGTGTTCGTGTCCGTGCTTGTGTCGTGTCTCGTGTCTATGTCGATGCTTCATAGATTTTGAGCTATTTCTGATTTGATCATGCGTGTGTGTTATGCTTGTGATACCGTTAGAGAGTCTTCCTAATGGTGGAGACTCGCTAGAGGGCTTTCCTAGTGTTGAGATATGTCGGAGGGCTTTCCTGACAGAACTGGGCAGCAGCACTAGAGGGCCTTTCTAGGTTGTCTGTACCATGGATGGGTATGTGCTAGAGGGCCTTAACTCCTAGCACCCTACCTGGTGGTGCCGTGGTTATGGGTTAGAGGGCTTTTCCTAACATCGTCCCCGACTGTCTACTTATGTGATTGGTTATCTGATGTCGAGCTACATTAATATAGTATCATCTTATGATTTGATTAGTGATGGTTTTGGGAGATCCACTCACTGAGTTTTGAAAACTCACAACTTTCTTTGTTGTTTGTTTTGCAGATCTAGATCATCAAGGTACTTTTGTACTAGGCGGTGCAGATGGGGGTGTCAGGCTCATGTTGCAGGTCTCGTTGATTGTCAGTTTATCACAGTGTAGTCGAGTGTCAGCATGAGTCTAACGTCGTGTCTTTTAGACATGTTGTATTTGTTATTGTGTCATTACGCATTGAATCTGTTTCCATATGTGACACATGATCTTGTTACCTGAACTTATATTTGATACACTAGTACCTATTAGTTGGCGTTGTGCATGGTTAATCTATTTCTACTTACGATTGGTTCATGTGTATGTGGGGTTAGGCTTCGGAGTGTTTGTCTGCACTCTGGCCGGTCACGTGACCCAAATTTTGCAGCGTGACAGAGCCCCTACCATTGGGATCTTTATAAATACCCCCAAGAGTGCTTTCCTTACTTGTCAACACTTCATTGAGCCATCGCTTGATATTTTCTTAGCTTTCTTGAGACTTTCTTTGAGCAAACCCTAGTTCCATAGTGAAATCTTGATTTAGCCTTCATTCTCCATTGATTCATCATCAAAAGGCATCAAGAGAACTAGGAATCTTGTTTTGGAACTAAGTATAAGTTGCTTTGTTGATTTGCTCCATTACTTGTGTATTTTTGTGATTTAATATCTTGTATTCAAGCTTATAGAGTGTTGGTGGTTGCCTTGGTGAAAAGGCATAAGTCCACCATTGTAATCTAGGATTAGAGTGTCCTTAGGATAAAGTGATGGGAGAGTGCCCTTGGTAGGAAGACAGATACTTCTGAGTATGAAAGTGTCTTCAGTGGGAGAATGAAGACTTTTCGGAGAAAATTTCTCATTGTAAGGAACTTTAATTTAGTGGATTACAAGTGAAATCCTAAGTGGTGTACTTGGGTAGTGGAGTAGGCATTGAGGTCAAACCACTATAAATCCATGTGTTGGCATTGTTACTTTGCTTGTGTTTAATTATTTTATTAATTGCTTTCGCTTGTTGATTGAAATTGTGTTTTGCCTAAGTAACTTAAGAATTGATTAAAACTAGATTTAGGCTAAGCTTTTGGTGAACACACTATTCACCCCCCCCCCCACCCCCCATAGTGCATGTCATTTGATTTACATTGACTCGGGCTAGAACTTGGCACGAGCTCATATCAAATCCGAGGTTAGAAGCTCGGCACACACAAAAAGCTCGATAGACAAATGGAGGTTGGCACACTACTAGAGCTCGGTACGAAGTCCTTGGACTTCGATCAAGCTTAGGGACTATGGACTAGACCGACTTTCGGGGCCCGGTCAGACCGGCCCCGGGAATGCCTCGACTCGTGAACCAGACCTAGATCAAACCAGCTACGACTCGGCACGCCCAAGGGCTCCACTCGGCCATACAAGGATATCAACATTATGCATTTATCATCAGGGATTCGACAGTAATAATATATACCATAATCTAGGGGATAGCAATTGACCTATCATCGTGTATTACCATGGAATTCCAGGAAGCATCCTCGCCGAATACTCACACCTAGTCCATGAAACAGACACGACGCACAACATGCATATACTTTTTGTTTCAATTCTATACACACCACATAGAGTTCTCTCTTACTAGAGGATCGGAGTGTCTTTGCAGGTCTCCATCGGAGCTACGTTCGATCGGGAGCCCAGGCGACTTGCGACACCATCGATCTCAGGTGAGAACAAATACATTCCTATGTTTTGAGCGGCCAATCTGAAATCCACGTTGCTATTGACATCAACGGGCCATCACCTACTACTTGAGTAATTAAGGAGCTACAACGAAGAAAAAGGCTATTGTGCAATCCTTTCACTAAAGAAATTCAAACTAATAAGAAAAAAAGAATAATTATCGATAAAAAAAAACTATTGCTATAGAATGAACAGTTCCCTAGTTGCTGAAATAGTAAGTTGGTATATCGTCAATTGTTATCGTTATTTTAGAAAACTCATTCTCATGTTATTTGGTTTCAGCCATCGACTATTTCTTGTTGTGATTTTTATGATCGATATGTTGGCCTAAAGTTTTCAACATATGTTTCAATCTTAGTTTTGATGATAACAACTACAGATTTGATTCAACATACAACATTCATGATAAAAAAACGAAACCAAAAATTTCAAAAAAATATTGCTCGGTGCTCAAAAGTAAAAAATGGATTGAAGACTGATTTTAGGGTATAGAATGATGATTAATTGGGTGCACTTGTTGATGATGTCTAATAAACTCAAAACCTCGAAATCAAAAAATCAAATCCAAATTGATGTTGAAACTGTCCTTCGGTTTATGATCAATCGACTAACCATTGATCGGTTTATGATCAATGAGCCCAATATTTTAAAAATTGGATGAAATGTAAAGCAACATCTATTTTCATAGAAATAATTTGAACTCTCTCAAGACAAGAACGCTATTGGGGCATTCGATTTTCCTCAAGTACAAATACTGAAAAATCTATTTGCATGCAAAAACAAATGCCCGCAGATATATTTTGCAGCCTACTGTTTGGTTGCCCGCAAGTAGAGTTGCAACTTCTATTTGCGGGTGTTTGGTTGGCCAGAAATGAAAGTTGCAATTACACTTGCAACTTGCAACTTTTATTTACAGGCGTTTGGTTGGCCATAAATAGAAATCGCAACCTGCATTAACTTAAAAAATAATAAATTAATTATTATTAAAAACATCAATGACCTACAAAAGACTTTACATCTAAACATTAAAGTAATATTTTGAAGAAAAAAAATAAAGGACATGCAAATAAACATAAAAGTTCATATCAAAGTCACATAAACAAGTTCATAAATGTCTAACAACAAGTTCATATCAAAGTCTTTAACAACATAAATCCCAAAGTTCATATCAAAGTCACATATCAAAGCCTTACAAGTTCATGTCAAAGTTTTTTAAAGATAACAAGTTCATATCAAAGTCACATAAACATGTCAGAAATCCATAAGTGACGGTGATGAGTATATGCAACCATAAAAGCTCTCGCCTCTCTTGGTGAACCTACAAGCATACGATAGGTACGCAAAATCTAACTCTCATTAAACCTCTGGCTCTTTGTATTCTCTAATCGCCACATCAAACTCCTTAATATTATTTGCTACCATCATCATAACATCATCATTTTCATTTTCCTTTTGTCGCTTTGATGATTTCTTTTTTGTTTTCTCGAACTCGAAGAAGCTCCTTGAGTTGAATGCGCTTGTGCATGAATTGGATTAATTGAAACATCATTAATATCGACATCAACTTCAGGATTTGCAAATTCAACATTATCTTCATATTGTGGCGCTCTTAAACTATCATTATTATATTCGCCCCATCTTCCTGTTGCTTGAGAGCCTCCAAAGATGATAGACATTTGAGTCGTAGAAATCAATAGGCTTCCTGATTAATGCAACATCTTTAGGATGATTCTATTTTAACAAAAATACACATAATCTTTATTAGTAAATAACTAAAACAATATAACATCTCATAAATATAACAATATAACACAACTTACCTTTATATAGCTAAAATACTCATCTCTACCCATGACTATCCTTTTTCCATTTTCATCCCAACTCATTCTGCTCTTCTCTATCAACTTAGCAATTTGCGACCATTTATTTCTCCATCCTCAGTAAATGATTGTAGATATTATTGTTTGTAACTTGAATGCCCACCTTCTCATTAAGGGTCTTCACAACTTCAGATATTTGAGTCATTAAAATCTTTTTCAAATCGATCTCCTGATCGTACTAGCTCTACCAAACAATCCAACAATACCGCAAATGCAAATTCTATTGATTTTCACTTAAAATTGCATGCCTTTTATCATGGGAACTACAAGCTTGATTACTTTGATATTTTTCCATTGACTAATTTGATTGAATAATAAATAAGAAATAAATAACACAATTATTAGTAATCATTCCAATGATTTCAAATAAGTAGACAAAATAAACAAATCATATATGTGAACCAATCATTCCAAATAAGTTAGACAAAGTAAACAAATCATATTTATAGAACAAACTAAATTACATATTTAGTAGTTTCATTTCACACAAGTAGATATTATTCCAAATACATGTGGTAGTAATCATTCCAAATGAACAAACCAAAGTAAATCTAACAACTAACTTAATTTATAGAATATGATCATCCCACATTTGAGTTGCAATATTATCTCGTATGTCATCCACTCTCTAGAATCTTTGCGTTGTACATGTTGGCTCATACTTATAGTGATATTATTTGCAATCCATTCTTCTTTATTAGGAACCAAATTATCGTCACCTATTGAAGAATGTTTCGTTATTTTGGATTCTCATATTTATGGGCCTCATTAATCCTTATTAATCCTATATATTAGGAATTACTTGATGATAGGATAATTGTAATGACTCTCATTAATCCTCCTTAATCCTCATTAATTATAGGAAACAATGTATTAGGAATTACTTGATGATAGGGTAATTGTAATGATTTATTTCTTTTTTGTATTCATCATGTACTTGTATATATGCACATTGTGCAATATCAATGAAATTCAACCAAGAGTATTATCAAACTCTTTATGGTATCAGAGCCTTGGTTGTAGACAACCGGGTATCTATTCAACAATCATGGGAGATAATGATGAGGCAAATAAGAACAAAGGGGATTTGGTGTCTACTGTGAATTCCATCAGTATCGCAGTTGATATCAAATCGCCCTATTATTTGCATCCATCAGATCATCCCAGATTGATTTTTGTCACCAATCCTCTAGGTGAGAACGGCGAGAATTATTTTACTTGGAGACGTAATTTTCTGAATGCTCTCCAAGCCAAGAACAAGGCTGGATTTTTGGATGGATCAATCCCAAAACCAGATGCGACTTCGTCAAATTACAACGATTGGATACAATGCAATGCAGTTGTACTATCCTAGCTGATTAATGCTCTATCTAAGGAGTTACAAAGCGGTGACGTGCATGCCGAGACGGCGAATGAAGTTTGGGACGCTCTGAAGGAGAGGTTCACTCAAGGTATCGCCCCCAGAGTGTATGAATTGAAGTGAGCAATAGCTCTCTCACCGCAAGAGAAGGTCCCAATTTCTACCTATTATGGAAGATTTAAAGCTTTATGGGATGAAGTTCAGACCTTTAGACCAGTGCCCACTTGCAATTGTGGAAAGTGCACTTGCGGGTTGGTGAAGAGAATGCAAGATATGCGAGAAGATGAGAAATTTTTTGATTTTTTGATGGGATTAGATGAGTCTTACCGTACCGTCCGATCTCAGATTCTTAGTCTCGAGCCCTTACCCACTATCAGAAGAGCCTACACCATCGCGGCTCAAGAAGAGAAGCAGTGGTCGATCGCTGCAAACAAATCGGCGGCGTCAGAAGGAGCTGCCTTCATGGCCAGATCGCATGCGAATGGTCCACGGAGAGCATTTGGGCAGTCAATCGGCGACCAAAGAACTGATCGGAATTTTTCGCGAGGCGAGATGGGGACGCCGTGCTGCACTCAAGGTGACAAAATTGGGCACATTCGCAACAACTGTTACGAGATTATTGGGTATCCAGTAGACTGGAAGCGATCCAAAGGAAGAATCGGTGATTCGACACGTGGTCGTGTGGAGAACCGGACGGGAAAAGGAGCAGGTGAATCTGGAAATGCAAGAGCGTTTGCTGCGAAAGGAGAGGGAGAGACGGGGGCCACATCTACCCCAACGGGGCTGACCCAAAGCCAAGTCCAACAACTACTTGAGCTATTGGGTCGCCAGTCCTCTCAGCCCAAGTCTGATACAAGGCCATCTGCAAACATGGCTTCCAATCATGTTGATTTCTCTGGTAAGACAGATAATTTATGGATTATCGACACTGGAGCAACGGATCATATCGCTCACAGGGTCGATATTTTATCTAATGTTATTAATTCTTCGAATATTTCACCTGTGCAAATACCAAATGGGGGACACAGTACCCGTGCATGCATTGGGCTGCGTAAATCTTAGCAATAATTTGTCTCTAGATTGTGTGCTTGGCGTCCCTGAATTTCAATTTAATCTGTTATCAGTGAGCAAACTGATTCATGATTTGAACTGTCTACTCATTTTTGGATCTGATTTTTGTGTGATTCAGGACTTACCTTCAAGGAAGCCGATTGGAGTGGGTAGAGTACGGAACGGACTGTACTATTTGGAGCCAACGGGGGCAGGCAAGGAATTCTTGGCAAAGGGATGAGAGACAACAATTTTGTGGCATCATCGACTAGGACATATTCTCTTGGATCGTATTCCGCTAGTTCCAAAGTTATCTATTTCATGTAGTAGACAAGAAAATTTTATTTGTGATGCTTGCTGTAGGGCAAAGCAAACTAGATTGCCTTTTCCAATTCATAGAGATAAACTCAGCATGCTTTTGATTTATTACACTATGACATATGGGGTCCTTATCATACGGCTTCTTTTTCTGGGGCTCGCTATTTTCTCACTGTGGTTGATGACTATAGCAGGGCGACCTGGGTTTTTCTCATGAAACACAAATAAAAAACAAGGCGTCACTTGCTTTATTTATTTCAGTGGGCTAAGACACAACTTGGTGCACAAGTGAAGAAAGTACGGACCGACAATGGGTTGGAATTCACCCATGCAGAGCTTTTAGAGCATTACTTTGAAGATGGAATGGAGAAGTAATCCAGCTGTGTTGAAACGCCTCAACAAAATGGGGGTAGTGGAGCGTAAGCATCGACATCTCTTGGAGGTAGCATGAGCTCTTCATTTTCAAGCAAATTTACCTATTATTTTCTAGGGTGAGTGTGTACTCACAGCTGCATATTTAAGTAATCAAATGTCATTATCGATTCTTAATAATTGCACTCCGTATGAAAAGTTGTTTGGCACATGCCATCCTATGATCATCTGCGGTCTTTTGGGTGTCTTTGTTATGGCCACATCCATGAAAAGCCACGAGATAAATTTGCACCATGTAGCAAGCCGGGCGTATTTGTCGAGTATCCACAGGGTCAGAAAGGTTATCGAATATATGATTTGGAGAGCAAGAGAATTTATGTCACACGAGATGTACAATTTTGGAAAAATATTTTTCCTTTTTCTGAAACAAAAAGATATCAGAATAGTCAAGGTACACAACAGCAGGTACAGACCACACCACTAAGTTTCTTGGAGAACTTAGACCTAGAAGCAACATCCATGCCCTGCACCATCAACCCGAATCCGGACCAGACCCAATTGGGTTCCACACATCAGGCGCACGCCACTCAAGGGGAAGCACAAGACTTGGGCCGCGCATCATCAAGCCCAAGTCCAATGCCCATGCCAATGGACTGTGCAGATGATGTTCTTTCACATGACACGCCCCCCAGTAATGAAGTTCAAAGTCAATGTGTTAATGAAATAGATGCCCCTACTCTTGAACAAATGTCAAAACACACACTGCAAGTCCCACAAGCAACAGTACATGGTAAATGACACAGGGAAGTTTCAAAACGTTTATCTGGGTTTGATTATACACTGCCCCCCTCACTTGCTCCTACTACGCACTATGCTCCTCCATCGGCCAACTCAACGGTATACCCTTTAACTCACACAATTTCATATTCCAAATTTTTTGGAGCTCACAAAGTTTTTCTAGCGGCCATCTCTACTAGCGATGAGCCAAACTCATTTTTCCAGGCAGATAAATTGCAGCATTGGCGTGACGCCATGGCCAAAGAGATCTTAGCCTTAGAAGCGAATCAAACATGGGTTCTCACAGACCTCCCTATGAGAAAATGAGCTATTGACTCCAAGTGGGTGTACAAGGTCAAGTATAACCCCGATGGTTCTGTGGAGGGGTATAAGGCCCGATTAGTTGCTAAAGGATACACACATATTGAAGGAGTGGATTTTCATGAGACTTTTGCGCCGGTCGCTAAGCTAGTCACTGTTCGGTGTCTCCTTGCAATCGCTTCTGCCAGGCACTGGGAGTTACATCAATTAGATGTCAATAATGCCTTCTTACATGGTGACTTGGAGGAAGAGGTTTATATGAAGATTCCACAAGATTTTTCCAAAAAGGGGGAGCAATGTGTTTGCCGCCTCAAGAAGTCTCTCTATGGGCTTAAGCAGACATCAAGAAATTGGTATCATAAGTTTACTACCTCTCTAGTTTCCATTGGATATGTTCAATCTCAGGCTGATCACTCATTGTTTACATACTCTGCTCAAGAGTCATTTATTGTAGTGTTAATCTATGTTGATGATGTCATAGTAACAGGAAATGATCCCAAGGGCATTATTAGTTTGAAGGCATATCTAGATGACAAGTTTCGGATTAAAGACTTGGGCAGGTTGAAGTATTTTTTGGGAATTGAGGTAGCTCGTTCATCTACTGGTATTGTACTCAGCCAACGAAAAAATGTTTTAGACATATTAGCTTATTGCGGTCTCACGGGGTGCAAACCTACCACATCTCCCATGGATCAGCAGATAAAGCTTGACCCTGACACCGGACCGTGGTGTGATGATCCTAGTCAATACCGAAGGTTAGTTGGCAGATTGCTCTATCTCACCATTACACGACCTGATATCAGTTTTCCTGTGCATGTATTGAGTCAGTTTATGCATCGACCGCGTCGGACTCACATGGATGCCGCACTTCGGGTTCTTCGATATTTGAAGGCTTCTCTAGGACAAGGCCTTTTGCTTCCGTCTCATAGTTCTCTAATTCTTCGAGCATACTGTGATGCGGATTGGGCCGGCTGTCCCATGACACGTCGGTCAACCACTGGTTATATGATATTTCTTGGTTCTTCCGTTATTTCTTGGAGGTCAAAGAAGCAGTCAGTTGTTTCACGGTCTTCTGCAGAAGCGGAGTACCGTGAGATAGTATGGCTCATTCGCCTCTTGCATGATTTGCGTGTCTCTCACTCAGCACCTGTAATAATCAGGCCGTCATACACATCTCCGCCAACATTGTTTTTCATGAACACACAAAACACATAGAAATTGACTGTCATTTCATACGACAGCATATTCGGTCTCATACTATTATTCCTCGACCCATTTCTTCCAAGTCTCAGTTAGCGGATATTTTCACTAAAGCATTGGATCGAGATCGGTTTCATGAGTTGCAAGCTAAGTTGGGCATTACTGATCTTCATGCTCCAACTTGAGGGGGGAGTATTGAAGAATGTTTCCTTATTTTGGATTCTCATATTTATGGGCCTCATTAATCCTTATTAATCCTATATATTAGGAATTACTTGATGATAGGATAGTTGTAATGATTCTCATTAATCCTCCTTAATCCTCATTAATCATAGGAAACAATGTATTAGGAATTACTTGATGATAGGGTAATTGTAATGATTTCTTTCGTTTTTGTATTCATCATGTACTTGTATATATGCACATTGTGCAATATCAATGAAATTCAACCAAGAGTATTATCAAACTCTTTACCACCATTTGACATAATCCAATTATGCAAAATACAGCAAGCGATGACAAGGTCCACTTGGGTTGGATATGGAAAGAAAGATCTTGACGTAAGAATCTTGAAGTGATTTTTTAGTGAACCCAACACACGCTCGATAGAAGTTCAAAGAGAAAGAATGTCGAAGGTTGAACAATTCCTTGGCATTTGAAGGACTATGGGAGGAGCATTCTTTAAGGTGATATTTTACACCACGATATGGTGCAATAAAGCCTGGTCGAGTGGCATATCCCGCATCCATCAAACAAAATTTTCCTATATTAAAAGTAAAAATATTAATTCTTGCTTAACAAAAATAATCGAATGTATTATATAAAAACGTAATTATTTACCTTCGGGAACACGCAAACCACTTGATTTTTCTAATGCATCTCGTAATATGAGAGCATCATGTACAGATCCTTCCCACCCAACAAGAACATATGTAAATTTTAAATCAAAGTCAACAACAGCTAGTACATTCTCAGTCAGGTAAGGCTTTCTCCCTCTAAAGGCCGCTACATGTTCTATTGGTACAGAAGCATGAACATGTGTCATCTAAAGCACCAATACAATCTTACATGTTAAACACAAAACACCGGTGACTATATAGTTTCACTTAATTATAAAACTAAAAAAACAATTTGACTAATTTGTTCACCTTAAAGTATGGCTTGAATCTACTAGTCGATGCGATCCGAGAATGGGTATTGAGTAAAGGGAGACTAATGAGCTCCAGACGAAGTTCACCAATAGCACGTAGTACTTCATTGAAATATCGACCATCTGTCTCTCCAAAAAGCATAAAATTATGTGCCACCACTATATAGTTTCACTTAATTATAAAACTAAAAAAATAATTTGACTAATTTGTTCACCTTAAAGTATGGCTTGAATCTACTAGTCGATGTGATCCGAGAATGGGTATTGAGTGAAGGGAGCCTAATGAGCTCCCGACGAAGTTCACCAATAGCACGTAGTACTTCACTGAAATATCGACCATCTGTCTCTCCAGAAAACATAAAATTATGTTCCACCACTATATTTCTTACATCGGTAGAACGCATAAAATTATGCCCACCACTATATTTCTTACATTATGTCCAACGGTATGCAAAAACATTGCCACTTGTTCCTCTAATGTAACATTAAGAGTGTCATGTAATAAATGCTTTTCCCTTAAGCAATCACATAGCTTGAAAAATGTAGCTCTCTTCATTTGTATCATGCTAATGCAGCTAGTATCAGAGCCAGAGTTTAACCTCGATAGATATTCATGTCGTTGTAAGTTTCTATGAATAAGTGGAGCGTATGAATCACTAGAAATCCTTCTTCTTTTGTATCATTGTAAAGTCAAATGTGCTAGATATAGTCCTAGCAACCCAACAAGCTCCACAATATCGAAGGGTAGAGAATTTTCATTCATCATCTAATAAATAAAATAAAATTTTAGAAAATAACATAAAAGCATGAATATCAGTGATGTCATTAGCATTTTCAATTGGATATTAGTATTCCTAATTCAGTATTGAGGATATCGGTATTGAGTCTACTTTTTTATGTACATTACTTCTTTTCTACTTTTATATGTAGTGAGGATATCAAACATTCCTAATTCAGTATCAAACGTTCCTAATTCAGTATTGAGGATATCAGGAATCAAACATTACTACTTTTCTATGTACATTACTATTACGCCCCGCCTAAGTTCATCCCTAGATAAGGGACACCACCTAGGATATAAGCGCAACTAACAACCAAATCCACATGATACACCCAAAAATATTAGGAATAAATTTCAATTAGAACAACCAAAAACTAACATTTCAACAAGGGTTCTCAAAACATAAGTTCAACAACAATTATAAGACAACTAAAAGATAACTAATACACAGCAGACGACGTCTCCTCCTCCAGGACTCTAGCCACCCAACTCCAAACTATCGTCATACTTGCGAATTTGAGGCAATAATAAACAACATCAGTAGAAAGCTGAGTAGGAATTTCTACATGTCAACAATAAAGATAGATAACATTATGCCATGTCAATGAATGCAATCGTGCATATGACTCACCAAATTAAACGAGTACATATATGATAATGCGATGTCAATGAGTATACACATGTCCACCTATCAACTAATGCATGCAATCAAAAATTCAATCGAGAGTGTAGTGGACAATTGGGTTTCCCCTGCACTCCTGCACCTCGAGAGTGGCACCTAAAGTTCGCTCAAGCAAGAGATGCGACTATCCAAAGGATAGTCCATCAATGTCTAACACCTCGATGCTGCACACGCATCTCGTGTGAAAACTATCGTGATTACTGGTGTCACTGCCCATACACCTCAGGCCAATAATAAATAATGTCCAAGGCTTTCGCCCAATAAAAGATCAACAGATGCAACATGACAACTCAACATCACCATATGACAACCATAATTGATCTATGATGCTAACAACATTAAGCGATGCATCAAACTAGCGACTGAATACCAATGCAACAAACATAGGTCATGATAACAACATATAATTTGCAACAACTAGAATTCTATAGTAATAATTAATATGCACCATGACCCATATAACATCATGCTCAAATAATCATCGATAAATGATAACTAAATTAAACTCATATAATTATCAACATGGCATGTCCAACAATATTATACAACTGGAGTTCAACGATTTTTAGAAGCAATTTTCTACTAATATCAGTATTGAGGATATGAGTATGGTATGACTCAATACAGATATTGATATTAGTCAAAACTACTAATATCAATATAGTATTGAGTATTGAATACTAATATTAGTATTGAGACGCAATACTGATATACTGATATGATATGAGTATTGAGTCTCAATACTACTGAAATACTACTACTGATATTAGTATTTAGTACTCAATACTACTCTAAATTATATATGTTTTATTCAACAATATTTGTTGTATATGGATCAAGTTAAAATTAAGAATACACTTCTTGTCCCCACTACTATTGCATCTAAAACATACTTCACATTTTCATTAGTAACTGCTTATATATAGGGATGTCAACGGGGCGAGGCGGGTACGGGGGGTGCCTACTCGCTACCCGCCCCGCGAAATAAACGGATACCCACTACCCGTTTATTCCCGGCGGGTATCAAAAATGGGTACCCATTTAATTATCCCGCCGGAGGACGGATACCCAAGGGTATTGGCGGGTACCCATAACACTTTAAAAAAATATAAATTACAATATTTTAATAACACTCAACTCTTCAAGTATTTTAATAATAACTTCCAAGTATAACAACGTTATTTTGATAACAATATCATCAAAAGGTTTCAAAACATAAAGTATATGAGTATTGAATTAGGTTAGGGCTTTTTTAGTATATGTACCAAGGGTAATATTGTAATTTACTAATTCTCACGGGTACGTGTACTATAATACATGTACCTGTTCCATATAATAAATGGGTAAGAAAAATTACCCGTGAAATCTCTGCGGGTAGGAAACTACCCCCCATATCCATCATAAACGGGTAAATACCCACGGGTACCCGCCTAAACGGATAATTTTGTCATCCCTACTTATATAAGAGTCTCTTATTACTCCACATGCAAGCAACACATACCCACCACACATTAAAAAGACAACTCATAATCAAACCAAAAAATTAAAACCAGAACATAAATTATAAATAATATAATGTGTTGTGAGATTAATTTAAACACTAATATAATAATCCACATCTAACAACAAATGTTGCAGTTGGTGAATAATCCACATCTAACAACAAATTAAAGTTTGTGGCAAGGAGTGTTGATGATTAATTAGCTAGGGTTTGACATTTTCGCAACTTCTCTTCCCTAACATGTAGTGTTGATAGTGATGTCTTAAGCCTAAAGAAGATAACATGTAGTCTAATATCAGTCTCAATATTGATATCAGTCTCAATACTGATATCAGACTCAATACTGATATTAGTATTGAATACTGAAATCAGTATTCAGTATTGACAACTGAAATCAGTGTTCACTATTGAATACTGATATCAGTGTTCATTATTGAATACTGATATCAGTATCAAATACTGATATCAATACTGATAGTATAGTTAGACCATAATCAAACGAAAAAAGAAAGTAAATCGTATCTTGCATACATATCTTAGAATTAAGAAATCTTGTTAAATTAACAAAAAGCCATTAGATGTGATATGATATTATAGTTTAAGAAATAAAGCTAGTCAAAAGTCAAAAGTTTACCAAGATCATGAAGAATGCAGGGTACTATTGAGTATGTGGCTGTTTATTGAAAAAAGTTTTAGAGTAGTCTACAAACCCATAATTAACCATTCACATCAGTAACTATCAAAATTATATGCAACATTAATGTTTCTTAACCCATACCAATTAGCCCAAACTTCTTCAAATCATTTAATCAGATTGCCTAGTGGTCCAAATCCTATAATTGAAACCAACTACCTGATATTGAGATTTCTCTTTTCACTTCTGCTAATAATATCCACTAATTAGAGCTTAACAAAAACATATCGCCTCACATATTTTTTGGGTACAACAATTATAGAGCAGATCTTGTGTTGTGTTCAACATATTATGTCTTGCTTCCTTCTCATTAATCATTTATCACTTTTTATTTGATAATAAGTGTTCTTCAAAGTCAACAGATAACGAAATGTGTGCTATGCTACAGTGAATCGAAATGCGATGTTATTAACTAATATATTTATTAATTTATTATTTCATATTTATTTAACACGTACAGTAGTTACACAAATGCAAACACATTGATGAATATATACTAGGTCAGAAGTGTGAAAGCATCAATATTTATCTGGATGATATGAGAACCCTAACATCACAAAGATCGAGTACCAAACAAAAATACTAATATAGTTAGACTCAATACTAATATCAGTACTGAATACTGTTGAATACTGATATCAGTATTAATACTATATCAGTAGAGGGTTATTAACACATATTTATTAATTTATTATTTCATATTTATTTAACATGGTAGTTACACAAATGCAAACACATTGATGAATATATACTAGTTGAGAAGTGTGAAAGCATCAATATTTATATGGGATGATATGAGAACCCTAACATCACAAAGATTAAGTACCAAACAAAAACATTGATACAATTAGACTCAATACTGATATCAGCTGATATCAGTATTGAGTCTAGCTATATATATTCGGTGTTTTCTTCTATAGCTATAGAAGAAAACACCAGCTAGTTGTACACAAACTATAGTTTTTGATCTTACCTGAGTGTGTCGGGGGAGTATAGGGAGTACAGGGAGCTTCGGTAGTAGGAGCAGTCGGCAGTAGGGGCTTCGGGGGGAGTAGGAGTGAAGTTGGGAAGAAGTCATGCGAGGGCTCGGGGGTGAGAGTCGATGGCTCGGGAGGGAGGGAAGAAGTTGCACGAAGGCTCGGGGGCGAGAGTCGAGGGCTGGGGGGAGAAGTCACGAAGAAGGCTATAACAGAGCCTTTCTTTTGCAAGTTGTAAGTAAGTGCTACAGGCTTTTCGGCTTGTAGTCGATTTTGCAGTCTACATTTGTAGGTTGCAAAATCAAAATGCTCCAATTGGATCAATTGCAGGCAACCAAATAGCTAGGAGTTGTAAATGCTGTAAATCATGTTGCCTGCAAGTCCAATTGCAGGCAACCAAACAACCCCTATATATAGAGAGAGCTCATATATATATATATGAGAAAATCATATTTTTGGTCCCTACAGTTTAATTACTTGAATTTTGGTTTTAGTCATCATAGTTTCAAAATTTTGGTTTTAGTCCCCACACTTTATTTCTGTATAGAATTTGTTCTTTATCGTCACATGAGGCCTAAACGAAGCCGACGCGGATAAGAAATGCTGACTGGACATTGCTGATGTGGACCTGCAGGGATCAACTTTGTAAACTATGGGGACTAAAACCAAAATTTTGTAGACTACGAGGACTAAAATCAAAATCCAAGTAAATTATAGGGATCAAAATTATTATTTTTCTTAAACAAATATAAAGAATCGCAAGATATTTTTAAATTTATTTATAAATAATTATAATATTTAAAAATATTGAAACTAAGCACACTACAGTAATTTACGTTAATTTTGGTGGATTGAAAACTAACACTGTCATTAGGCGTGAATTCCATAGTGGTTGCAGAATTCGAAAATCTGCTCCCCCGATCTGCTCATCTCTTCATTGGTCATCTCCTCACCTCCATTTTGATCCTAAGTTTAGCGCATTCAAATCGGTTTAAATTAGATTTCGAACATTAAAAAGTGTTGATTTTCACTCTAATAAATATCATTTTCCATGAATATCCCTTAACAATGCTCACGAAATCGTAGCAATAACCTTGTATTATGGTGTTGCCACTACAATAAATGCATTGAAAATCGACATTTAATAGAGTGAAAATCAACACTTTTGACGTTTGAAATCTAATTTAAACCGCTTTAAATGTGTCAAATTTATAAAAATTACGATTATTTTTAAATAAATTTAAAAATATCTTGTGATTTTTTATATTTTTTTAAAAAAATATAACAATTTTGATCCCTATAGTTTACTTGAATTTTGGTTTTAGTCCCCATAATTTATAAAATTTTAGTTTTAGTCATCATAGTTTACAAAGTTGGTCCCCGTATGTCCACGTCAGCAATATCCAGTCAGCATCTGTTATTCTCGTCAGCTCCATTTATACCTCATGTGACGGTAGGGATCAAATTCTAAACAAGAATAAAGTGTGAGGACTAAAACCAAAATTCGAATAAATTATGGAACCAAAAATATTATTTTTCATATATATATATATAATCAATATTTTATGAGAACACACACCCAATTTTCTATTAGTTATATAATATCCTTGCAATCACTTGATGTGACGTCAACATAGTTGACTTTAATTATTAGGAGTTCCAACCCTCGTGTGCATGGAGAATTCATGTAACATTCGGTCAACAAAAATCAAGAATCTTGCGTAGCTTGGCAATAACAAGTCGATGTTGACAACAAGATCATGTGGCCAGAGAAATTGAAGCATTTGCTGCTTTAAATAAATAAATAACATAAGAATAATTATGCAGCAAAATCTTATCCTTTCATTTCACAAGATTTATAATAGAAAGGCGATTCCCCCATTAATTTGCTTCATGTGGTGCAGAGATTAGTGTGCGAGAGAAAAAGAAAGTCGATGCAGTGGATATACCCGCTTCGCATTGATGCTTTGGATAAGACTGTTTGTCTTGAAAATTGACCCCGTTGACTTGTCCCCCCTGCCAATGATCATCATCAAAAGTCTAACTCTGATTTTCCCCCACCATTAATTTCTAATTAGCTCAAATTTTGTAAAATTTTTAAATAATTCCATATGGATATAAAGGTTAATTACTTTAAGAAGTAGCATATATTTTTATTAATTAAATTTTAAATTTTAACCCAAATCCACTTCCTTGAAAATAGTCGACCTAAGGGAAGTCATGCTTCCCCAAACCTTAAAGCTTCTCTCCTCCCCCTTCTCCTCCTCCGATGCCTCCTCACCCTTCTGGTCCACGGTCACCTGCTCCCCTTGCGTGTGTTGCGTGGTTGTGGTCGAGGTCCTGAAACCAAAAATCGAGCTAATTTGATATCGTGTGTCGATTTTTGGTTTGAGGTGGGAGAGTGCTCTTGGTAGGAATGTGGAGAATTCCGGAAGTGGAAGTGTGTTTGATGTGAGAGCGGAGACCCTCCGGTGAAAAGGTCCTCATTGTAAGGAATTAAACAAATTAATCTAGTAAAGCTAAGTTTGGAAATCATAAGTAGAGTGCTTAAGTAGTGGAGTAGTCATTGGGGTCGAACCACTATAAATCGACTTGTTAGCATAATTTGATTTTGTGTGTTGTTATTTACATATCTTGCTTTCGCATTTATCATCCTTAATTGTGAGTTGCCTAAGTAATCGAATAAATATTTAAAATCGAATTTAGGCTAAGATTTTAGTTAACATACTATTCACCCCCTCTAGTTTAGGCCATTCGACTTACACTCCTATTCACGAGCTTCTTCACAACCATCTTTCATCTCCTTACCCGTTCTTGTGCCATGCTCCTCGGATCTCTCCATTGTCACTCGGCCACCTCCTCCGGCGCCTTCTCGCAATCCCTCCATGGAGTACACTCTTCCCTCCACTCATGCCCCGCATGCTCCTACTACTCTTCAAAGGGTCTGAGTGATGCTTCCCAACTCTGCGTCCTCTGCAGACCGCGCCCATTACATGGCAATGTGTTGTCTCGTGGTGACTATTCGGGGGCAAGTTCATCTCAACGCAAATATCGTCGGCTTTCTTGCGGATCAATTCCGCAACGGTAGCATCATCGTCGTCTCTGAAGGCAGCGACGACTATTGAATCGTAGGTTTCTTGTGACTACTCCGGCAACGAAAAACGATGCTCACTTCCGCCAGTGTCTTACGTGGACTGAACTTCTCCATTAGAACCACCTCATTTTGGAGTTGCGTGAATGGGGACGTGATGAAGCTTCCTTCGTGGTCCCTCCATCACTGGCCTGAGCTGGGCTTGAGCTCCGGGACTGGCTATCATATTTTGGAACATCGACTCTGTGTCTACGCTGGTTAGTCTATTTGCCTCCTTCGAGGTAGTCGATGCCACGTGATGCAGGAGCATTCTGAACAGGGCCTTGCAACAACAGAGAGTTCACTCACTTCAGCTACTCAGCAGAAACATTTCAATATGAATCGATTTCAGCAGAGCAGTAGTTAAGGAGATAGTTAAACGACACTTCCCGATTAAGACGCGTGTGCACCCCATCAATCCTACGGCCAATGTTCAAACACTTAAGTGAAACTGCAGATCGGCAACACGTGTCCTTCTCATTGATCCAGCGACTAGCATTTAAATCAAGTTACTTTTCTTAATCATGTAATAATTAGAGAAGTATAAAAGGCTATGTAATTTTGAGAACAGGACACAATTTTTGAATCTTTTCCCAGTTTTCAGTTACTGTTCCATTTGATTTGTAACTTTTCTCCTTAAATGAAGTTTGCAATGAATTAGATCTGACTGCAGGAATCTTCCCTGAGTCAATCTGTTGATTTCTTAATTGGAATCGGTATTAAATCTACATCAAAGTGGTATCAGAGCCTGGCGGCATCAATTTCGGACTTCACCGAATGCGTTGGTCAATCCAGACGAAGACAAACTCAGTTTACCAACTCCGGCGATGTCATTAGAACTACTATGGAGGGAGATGCAAACGATGAACAGAAGGATGGATGATCTTACAATGGAGGTCAGGCAAGCTGTGGGTCGATTCCTTTTGACAACAGAGGTGAACGCTCATGTGACACGATCTAGGGTTCGTGAGACTCAACGCCCAATCTCGATTGAATCGCCGTTAGCCCAACCACCAATTAACCATAGATCTGATGGTCTTGAGCTGGGCGAAATGGATTCTCATCAGCATCCATATCCGTCATCTTCAAAAATGCCCGACCTAGACTCTGATGACGAATATGAAGCCACTTACTCAGGGCCAATCTCTCGACGAAATTATCCCTAGCAACATTTCAGGAATCATTACTCTGCACATCAACCAAACAAGTATCACACTAATCCCGACTACTCTGATTACAAATTGAAGATCGATATACCTGTGTTTGATGGGCATCTGCATATTGAGGACTTCTTGGACTGGGTACACAATGTTGAAACTTTCCTTGATTATATGAACATACCCGAACATCAGCAAGTAAAATTAGTTTCTTACAAACTTCGGGGAGGTGCTTCTGCTTGGTGCACTACTAGTGGTGGGATCAACTCCAACAGAATAGAATCAGAGAGGGCAAGGAAAAAATCAGAACTTGGCCTCGCATGAAACACTTAATAAAGTCTCGATTTTTACCTCCCAACTTTGAACAGATCCTCTACCAACAGTTTCATCACTGTCAATAGAAAGGGAGGTCAGTCACAGACTATACAGAGGAATTCTATAGGCTTAGCTCAAGAAATAATTTGCACTGAAATCCAACAGGTGGCTAGGTACATCAGTGGTCTTGCTAACCCTATACAGGAGAAGCTAGAGCTAAACAATATATGGAGCTTGAATGAAGCTGTAAACTTTGCCCTATGAGTGGAACAGCAGATGGCAAGACACTCCAACAAGCCCACAGTTAGATGGAAATCAGTGTGTGATTGCTATGCTGACAGACCTAAAGCCAATTTTGCTCCTTCTCAGCCTACTGCACAACCCCCTGCTAACACCGAGCATGTCAATAAACCTACTGAGGTAGTCAATGACAAAGCTCCAATAGCTACCAACAAATTGCCAAACCCATATCAGAGACCTTTTCCTTTAAAATGCTTCAAGTGTAATCAGGTTGGCCATAAGTCAAATGATTGCCCTAGACGAAGGTTTCTGCAATTGGCTTATCATGTAGAGGAATGTGAGGATCCCAGTGATGAATGCCCAGAGCAAGAACTAGGCATTGAAGCTCAGCTTGTAGGGGATGAAGGAGAGCCCTTAGTCTGCATTCTGCAGAAGTTGCTTATTACTGAGAAGCACTGTGTGTCTACACAAAGAAATGACATTTTCAAGACAAAATGTACTGTGTAAGGCAAAGTTTGTAACCTCATAATTGATGGAGGGAGCTGCGAGAATGTTGTATCTAAAGCCATGGTGAGGGCTCTACAACTACCTGTACTACCACACCCTAATCCTTATAAAATTGGATGGGTTAAACGAGGAAAGGACATCACAGTCAACCAACAGAGTGTAGTTCCTATATCCATTGGCTCACTGTATAAAGATGAGGTACTTTGTGATATTCTCGACATGGATGCCTGCCACATTCTCCTGGGTCGACCTTGGTTATTTGACAGGGAAGTTGAGCACAATGGCAAAGCAAATACTTATTTCATTAATTCACTACTAGAAACTTGGTCTTCAGCAACGGCTATCAGCAACGGCCGCTCAAGCCATTGCTATTTGCAACGGCATTCTTACGGCCGCTCGAGCCGTTGCAAATATGTTGTATCTGCAACGGCTTTCTAACGGACATGCGAGCCGTTGCTGATAATGTTAATTATCAGCAACGGCTTTCTAACAGACAAGTGAGTCGTTGCAGATGATAACTTATTAGCAACGGCTTGCTAACGGACAAGTGAGCCATTGCTAATGATAACTTATCAGCAATGGCTTTCTAACGGGCGAGTGAGCCGTTGCTGATAAGTTTATATAGGTCACAGACCACACCCGCCCCCCTTCTTCCTCCCGCTGCTGCCACCGCCGCTCCTCTCCTCGCCTCTCGCCGCCGCTGCCGCTGCTGCCGACGTCGACGACGCCGGCGACTCCTCCCGCTGCTGCCGACACTGTCAGGTATGTGCCCTCCGGCTGCCGTCTCTTCCCGTTGCGGCCGGTAGAAAATCTGACCGAAACCCTAAAAATAGGGTTTCGGCCGGCGGCGGTCGGCCGATGGCCGCCGTCGGACCTTGTACATTGGCCGGACAGTGTGTCCGGCCAGTGTACGCCGGCGTCGGAGTCCACCTGACTCCAGCGCCGGAATTTGTAGTTTAATAATATTTTATTATTGTTTTTTAATTGTTTTTTAATTATTTAGATTAGTTATTTAGTTTGTTAGAATAATTTTTAGGGTTTAGATTAATTTCGGAATTATCCACTTCGGACGCGCGCTGGAATCGTCCAATTCGGACTCGCGCCGGAATTGTCCACTTCGGACGCGCGCCGGAATCGTCCACTTCGGACGCGCGCCGGAATCGTCCACTTCGGACGCGCGCCGGAATCGTCCAATATGGACTCGAACGGTCTCGAAACATTTAGAAAATAATCATGCATCCGACGAGTTCATATGTTTCACGTACTCATCGACGAGTCGGATATGATTTAGCAAAACCTTAGATCCGTTCGGGGATTGTATGTTCGTGTAAAAGAAGTAGATGATCTTTTATACGATGTACAATTCTTGAATTGTCCCTGATTGGACAATTTGGGAATATAGTTATTTGTACTGCACTTGCGTTTTTATTTTAACTGTTATCTAATTATTCTAAATTTCGGTAACATCTCTCTTGTTCTCCGATACGCGCCCAGATGATATGCGTATTCGGAAAACTATAGGGAGATGCTGCCGAAATTTAGAATAATTAGTTAACAGTTAAAATAAAAATGTAAGTGTAGTTCAAATAACATAAATCCCGAATGGAATAGGACAATCTCACCTAAAGATATTAACCAAAGAAATTGTCATTGATTGACAGAATCATGTCGGCTGATCGAAGTTAGATGTACCGACGTCTTGATCGTGGAGCTTTAACGAATGAGTTTCGATTAGGTGTAACATACTTCCTAAATTTCGCCTATTCGAATCAGAATTTCGTTAGCATGGGTGATCAAATCCGATGTCCGTGCCGCATTTGTTCAAATGGACGATTTTTGGATCGGGAGACTGTCACTCTGCATCTATATAGCAAAGGATTTGCACCAAGATATTTTCTATGGACTTGTCACGGGGAGTCACGCGAAGTCGGGACGTCGAGCAATCCTGTCGTTCAGACATATGGTGAATCTTCCTCTGCTGGTGCTTCTTCATCCATTCAATGTAATCCCTATAGAACTATGATACTTGATAGTCTTGGGGGTCAATTCCACCTGAATGATAATGTTGATCGGCCAGTTCTTCAGACATCAGTCCCACCAGATACTACAGCGGTTGATATCACAGAAGTAGGGGCTGCGGTAGAGATTGAATTACCGAATAAAGAAGCCGCAGAATTTTACGAGATGTTGAAAGCTGCCGATGAACCTTTGTATGAGAATTGTCCTAAATACACTAGGTTTTCAGCAATGACACAGCTCTTAAACATCAAGGCCGATTGTAATATCAGCGGAGTTGCGTATGATCGGATTGCTGGATTGATTAATGGAATGCTGCCTACTGATAACAAGTTTGAGCCTACTTTTTATAAGACTAAAAAGCTAATGAGAAAATTGGGGCTTGGGTACGAAAAAATACACGCGTGCCAAAATAACTGCATTTTATATTATAAAGAAAATGTGCAGTTGGATAAATGCCCTGTATGTCAACACCCTCGTTACAAGGAGAAGAAATCGGTCCGACAGAAAAATATCCCGTTTAAGGTGCTTCGGTATTTTCCACTAACACCGAGGCTTCAAAGATTATTCATGTCGGAAAAGACAGCCCCCTACATGAGTTGGCATGCAAGAAGTCGTGATGATACAGTAATGACTCATCCATCTGACAGTGAAGCATGGAAACATTTGGATACATGTTACCCTTCATTTGCTAGGGATACTAGAAATATCAGATTGGGATTGTGCACAGATGGTTTTAATCCGTTTGGACATTCTACAACTCCTTATTCAGTTTGGCCAGTGTTGCTGATAGTTTATAATTTGCCACCGTCAATGTGCATGAAAGATGAATTTATTTATCTTTCGATGATTATTCCAGGTCCTAAGGGTCCGTGAAAAGAAATTGACATATTTCTCAGACCCTTGATAGATGAATTGAAAACATTGTGGACTGAGGGAGCTGTCACTTATGATTGTCATCGGAAGCAAAACTTCAATTCAAAGGCCGCGGTCTTGTGGACAATCAATGATTTCCCCGCGTACGGCATGTTGTCGGGTTGGAGCACTCACGGCCGACTCTCTTGTCCGTATTGTATGGAACACTCTAAATCAATCAGTCTTCAGAACGGACGAAAAATCTCATTCTTTGATTGTCATCGTCGATTCCTACCGGTTAATCATCAGTATCGAAGGAATCGTAATAAATTTACTAAGGATAGAGTCGAAAGAGATGGGCCACCACCGATGTTGTCTGGTGAACAAATGTTAGCACGTGTTTCAGCACTTCCAGGTATAGTATTTGGTCGCAATGAAAGAGTGTCAGGTTTTGGCCAAACACACAACTGGGTGAAAAAAAGTATCTTTTGGGAATTGCCCTATTGGAGTTAATTCATTATTGATTCGACATAATTTAGATGTCATGCACATTGAAAAAAATGTGTTTGATAATATTTTCAACACTTTGATGGATATTTCTGGAAATACTAAAGATAATGTCAAAGCCCGACATGATCTGAAAATATTTTGTAAAAGACCAGAGTTGGAGTTACAAGAGGTCAACGGACGATATCTGAAACCGAAGGCCTATATGTGTTAAATAAACAACAGATCAAAGATGTTTGTCAATGGGTAAAAGAACTCAGATTACCCGATGGATATACTTCAAACTTATCTCGATGTGTAAACGTCGATGATTGCAAAATATCAGGGATGAAGAGCCATGATTGTCATGTATTCATGCAGAGATTACTTCCGATCGCATTTCGAGATCTTCTACCTGATAATATTTGGGGTCCGTTGACTGAATTAAGTATGTTTTTTAGAAGCATCTGTGCAAATGTCCTTCGAGTCGAAGATATGTCTACACTTGAAAATAATATTGTTGAAATCATATGCAAGCTGGAGCAGTTTTTCCCTCCTGCATTTTTTGACTCGATGGAGCATCTACCGATACACTTGGCATACGAGGCACGAGTTGGTGGCCCCGTTCAATATCGTTGGATGTACTTATTTGAAAGATACATGAATCGTCTGAAGAAAAAAGTAAAGAACACCGCAGCTGTTGAAGGATCAATATCTAAATCGTATATCATCCAAGAAATTTCAACATTCTGCTCATTTTACTTTGAATCGACGGTACAGACAAGATTTGATCGTCTTCCACGTAACGACGATGGGGGTGTTCGACATTCAGATGGACGTTTAAATATATTTTGTCACTCTGTTCGTGCTTTTGGTTCTCGTCCATCTCGACACTTAAGCGATGAAGAGTATCATTTGACACACTTGTATGTATTACTCAATTGTCCAGAGATTGAACAATTCATTGAAATATTTGACATTGAGATGGTGCAAAAATACTCTATTCACAACGATCAAGAATTGGAGAGATTACGGAATCGTGATTTCCCTACTTGGATTCAGACTTACAGCAAAGATCACAGAGCTGAAATAGATGAAAGAATATTTGAGTTTGTTAGTGGACCGTCGCGACTTGTGTCGTGCTATAGCAGATATTTTGTTAACGGGTATAAATTTCACACGGTTGAATATTCATTTACAAAGAAGACGATGAATGCTGGGGTCTGCGTGAAAGGGACAACCTATGTTGAATGTGATATGGATTTTTATGGACTGGTGGAAGAAGTGATAGAGTTGCACTACTTCGGCTTGAAATCAGTGATCCTATTTAGATGTCATTGGTTCGATACAACAGAAAGGGGCATGAAAGTTTATCCAAAATACAAACTTGTTGAGGTTAATTACAAATCGAAATTGGCAGCAAATGAGCCTTTTATATTGGCATCACAAGCCGAACAAGTATATTACGCGAAGTATCCGGCTCGAAATAAAGATAGAGCAGATTGGCGTGTAGTTTGTAAGACAAAAGGTAGAGGAAAAATTGATCCGATAGTAGGAGAAAATGATCCTCCTGGTTTCTATCAAGAAGATGATCTTCCTGCTGTGGATCGTATTATTCCAATACTCGAGGATGCAGACACAACGTCAATTCAATTAGAAGTTGAATATGCTGATGATGACGATCATGAAATTGAGGAAGCTGGAGATGAAGAAGATGAAGAAGAGGAAGAGGAGGAAGAAGAAGAAGAATTCGAAGACTATTATTCAGATGATGAGGAATAATTGTAAAGTATATATATTTTATTAAATATATCTCTACTATTTATACAATAATCTGATTATATGTCTGTTCGACAGATATGTCTGGTCGTGGTTATCGACGCAGGAGAGCTTCGGAGTCTCCGATCGGTGAGACTCCAGCACTTACTCATGCTGCTGATCCTCCTATTGCTGATCCTCATGAGGATGATACTGCCGAGTCTAGTACATCCAGACGCAGGCAGCCACGCGGGCCGAACAGGTGGCAGCCTCCACCAGCCACAGAGTCACGTAGATTGATTAGCGTGATTGGGGAGCGGTAATATATCATGAATTATGAATCATTACAAATTCATTATATCATAATATAATATTAAAATTTATTTTTGTTGTGCAGGTTCGAGCAAGAAGAAGTGCCGAGGAGCATTTCTTCTACTATTCGACGATACATGCACGGGGCATGGCCTACGTGGTCTCACGTGCCTAGCGAGCACGTCGACATGTTATGGCGCGAGTTTGAGGCACGTATTTTTTTTTTTTTTTACATGCATGATGATATATTAATATTGGTACTGATATTATTATTTTGCAGGCTCGCTATACATGGGCCGAGGACCAGAGGCCCTTCATTTACGCTGCCTGGGAGGCTATTTCCCGGGCAAGGTACAATGGGCAGCTGGGGCAGGCTCGGTCCCAAGCGATGGCCCGAGCTAGGACCACTAACATCGCGGAGACTCGGGGATACGGCCCCGGTTGGATTACTCCAGATATATGGGACCAGCTCGTGGGGATATGGTCGACAGATCGTTGGCAGGAGGTTTCTCGGAATGCGGCTAGAAATCGCATGTCGGGGGGAGCAGCGCGTCACACCGGCGGCTCTGTTGCATTTGCAGTGCACGCGAACCGTATGGTAAGTATATCTTTTAATTATATATTTTATTTGTTACTATGTGTACTAATTAATGTATTTGTTTTGTAAATGTAGACGACGGTGTCGGATGACGGGAGTGTCCAGCGACCCTCCCCGATGGCGGTGTTTGAGCGGACTCACCATCGAGCACATGGGACGGGGGAGTACATCGACAACCGCGCTGCATACATTATGGTAATTATATATTTGTTTAAATTATTCATTATATATTTATAATTTAAGTTTTATGATAAATATTAAACAAAAAATCAAACTCGAGTAGGAGACCTACAGCCAGACGGTGGTGCAGCGCGGGGGTACCCCCGAGGACTTTGACGCAGCATCGTGGGTCGAGGCCGCGGGTGGCAGGGACCATGGCCGCGTATATGGCTTCGCAGATAGTGGTCATGCGCGAGCCGTACTAGGGCCACTTGGGGCACCGACCCCTCCGGTCGCTGGTGAGCGGCCGTCCACCTGTAGATCCAGTTATGATCATAGTAGCAGAATAAGGACTCTAGAGGAGACGGTCGCGCGTCAAACTGAGATGATGGAGCGCCAGAGTCAGATGATGGCGGATATACAATCTATGCTACGCAACATGTCAGGTCATCCCGAAGCAGGCATCTCTTCGGCATCATCTAATCCATCGTCCTCGAGTCAGTCCACGCCGGTGTACACTCAAGCACTCCAGACCCCGCCATATGATCCAGACCATCCTCCATCGTGATTGTGAGATTTTTTGTTTGGATATTAAACTTGTTACTGAGATATTGAACTTGTTTAACTTATTTTGTTTGGATATTGATACTTCAATTTTGCATTTGAATTGTTTTTATACTATCGTGGATAATTATCAATATAAATATAATTGTTTTGATGTATATCTTGGTGTGTTTGTGATGTGTGAATGAATGTGTGTATGAGGGTATGAGTGTGTGAATTATGTATCAGATAATGTATCAATGTATCAATGGAAATTTGAAATTTGAAATTTTTCTGTTCCCAGGTATACGTCATCAGCAACGGCTTTCCCACGGCCGTCCGTGGAAAAGCCGTTGCTAAAAGTGTATCGAAAGCCGTTGCTGATGACCTACAGCAACGGCTTAGCGACGGGGTTTTACTAACGGCGTTGCTACGGACTCAGCGGCCGTTGCTATTAATGTTATCAGCAACGGCTCCGGGTCTGTGGCAAAACCGTTGCTGATAATATTTTTAGCGACGGCCCGAGCGGCCGTTGCTGATAATGTTTTGAGCGACGGCCCGAGCGGCCGTTGCTAATCCGTTGCTAAGTTATCAGCAACGCGACTTTCTGTCACGGCTCTATTACAACGGCGCGGCCGTTGCTGATTCTCTTCAGCAATGGCATCAGCCGTTGCTGAT
The DNA here is from genome assembly GCA_034359265.1 of Canna indica. Lineage (NCBI taxonomy): Eukaryota > Viridiplantae > Streptophyta > Magnoliopsida > Zingiberales > Cannaceae > Canna > Canna indica. The sequence goes on along the minus strand of CP136895.1, from coordinate 52,242,115 downwards.
GACCATTTTTCTAGTAGTGATTGAAAACAAAGAAAACTCACACTATTGCCAACCCTAGATGCTAGTCTTCCGGTGCAGAAGCAACATAAACCCCTATCAGTGAAAGAGCAGTCAGGAAAAGAAAGGCTCCATCCTGACAAGAGAAACAAGGACATCATTTTAGCCTTAGTGTTATCAAATGCAGCAACTACTGAGCTGCCCCTTGTACCCTCAAGCATCAAACCACTACTTGAGGAGTTTGCATACCTCCACCCTGAAGAATTGCCATCAGAATTACCTCCTATGAGGAACATTCAACATGGCATAGACCTTATCCCTGGGCTACATTACCCAATCTTCCCCTTTATAGAATGAGCCCAAAGCAACATGAACTACTTCAAAGTATAGTGGATGATCTTTTGAAAAAAAAACTCATCAAACAAAGCACTAGCCCCTGCGTTGTGTCAGCTCTATTGGTCCCAAAAAAAGATAATTCATGGAGAATGTGTGTTGACAGTTGAGCCATCAATAAAATTACTGTGAAATATAGGTTCCCAATTCCCAGACTAGAAGATATGTTGGACAAACTCGAGGGTTCTCATATATTCTCTAAGTTGGACCTTAAAAGTGGGTATCATCAAATCAGGATAAGACCAGGAGATGAATGGAAAATAGCTTTTAAAACTAGGGAAGGTTTATACAAATGGCTAGTCATGCCCTTTGGACTATATAATGCCCCTAGTACCTTCATGAGGTTAATGAATCAGATATTAAAACCATTCATTGGTAAATTTCTGGTGGTCTATTTTGATGACATTTTGATATATAGCAAAGAAAAGGAAGAGCATTTAGCCCAGATCAGAGAGGTTTTTCGAGTGCTCAGATCCAACAAGTTGTATCTCAGCCTTCACAAGTGTGAGTTCATGACAGATCAACTTCTCTTTCTAGGGTTTATAGTGGGTAAAGATGGAATACACACTGACCCAAAGAAGATAGAAGCAATAAAAGAATGGAAAGCACCAACTAGTATCACTGACCTGAGAAGTTTCCTTGGCCTGGCTACCTTATACAGAAGGTTTATCAGAAGTTTTCAGTGAGATAGCAGGACCCTTGATAGATAGTCTTAAGAAGGGGCAGTTTGTTTGGGGGCCTAATCAGCAAGAGAGCTTCGAGAATCTCAACTGTAAGCTCACAGAATCTCCAGTCTTGGCTCTACCAAATTTTGATAAGGTATTTGAACTAGAGACTGATGCTTCTAAGATAGGAATTGGGGCAGTCCTAATCCAAGAAGGAATGCCCAGTTGCTTACTTCAGTGAAAAATTAAGTGAGTCAAGGCAAAAATGGACCACTTATGAGCTTGAACTTTATGCGGTAGTAAAGGCTTTTGATCATTGGAGCCACTACTTAATCCAAAAGGACTTTATACTACACATCGACCATCAATCATTGAAATACCTTACCTCTCAAAAAAAATTGAATTCTCTACATGCTAGATGGCTGGAGTTTTTGAAAAAAATTCAATACACATTCCAGCACAAGAGTTGGAAGAACAATATGGTAGCTGATGCTCTTAGCAGAAAACTTGCCTTTTTGAGTACTTTGTAGATAAAGGTTACTTATTTCGATCATGTCAAGGAGCTGTATGCCACTGATGAAGATTTTTGAGACATTTGGAATACGTGTCTGAAACATGAGTACAATGATTACTACCACATTGTTGAGCAATTTCTATTTACGAATTCAAGACTTTGCATCCCTAGAACATCTCTGAGGCTATTTCTTATTGAAGAACTCCAGACTTGCAGCCCACCTTGGTAGGGATAAAACCCTAAAACTAATCACTGATAAATATTACTGGCCGAGAATGACAAGGGATGTTAATGTCTTTGTGGAAAGGTGCTTAACTTGCCAAAGGGCAAAGGGCTATAGCCAAAACACAGGGCTTTACTCCCCCCTCCCTGTGCTAACAACAATTTGAGAGAACTTATCTATGGATTTTATATTGGGACTCCCAATGACAAGCAGGAAGGTGCGATTTTTGTGGTAGTAGACAGGTTCTCTAAAATGACACATTTCTTACCATGTAGGAAAGCTACAAATGCAAGCTATGTGGCCAATATCTTCTTTAGGGAAATGGTTAGGTTACATGGCATACCAAAAATAATCACTTCCGACAAGATGTTAAGTTTGTCAGCCACTTCTGGAGAACCCTATGGAAGAAATTCGGGACTCAACTTAACTTCAACTGTGCCTACCATCCACAAACAGATGGGCAAATTGAAGTGATTAATAGAACATTGGGCTCCATGTTAAGGACATTGGCAATGGACAATCCTAAGCAATGGGATACAGTACTTCCACAAGCTGAGTTTGCATTTAACAGTATGACTAATAGGACTACTGGATTGTCACCTTTTGCAGTGGTCTATACCAAAGTCCCAAACCATACAATTGATCTCACATCATTACCAATTGGATCAGATAAAAAGGCTGCAACTTTCACTGAGAGCTATGCAGAACAACACAAGAAGATAAAGGAGACTATTGAATCAACAAACAAAAAATATAAAGAGGTTGCTGACCTGCATAGAAGACTCAAAACCTATCAAGTCGGTGACCTGGTTATGGTATTTCTGAGGAAGGAGAGATTCCCGTCTGGGACCTACCACAAACTACAACCAAAGAAAATTGGACCCTTCCAAGTCCTTCAAGTGATTGGTGACAATGCTTATCTCATTGATCTTCCTGAAGATATCAAAATCTCGCCAGTATTCAGTGTATCTGATTTATTCCCTTACATGCCACCTAATGGAGCTAATGTAGAGCAGGTTGAACTCGTGGACGTGTCCTCTGATAGCGTGCAAGAATGATGCAGGAGCATTCTGAACAGGGCCTTGTAGCAGTAGAGAGTTCACTCACTTCAGCTACTCAGCTGAAACATTTCAGTATGAATCGATTTCAGCAGAGCAGCAGTTAAGGAGATAGTTAAACGATGCTTCCCGATTAAGACGCGTGTGCACCCCATCAAACATGCGGCCAGTGTTCAAACACTCAAGTGAAGCTGCAGATCGGCGACACGTGTCCTTCTCATTGATCCAGCGACTAGCATTTAAATCAAGTTACTTTTCTTAATCTTGTAATAATTAGAGAAGTATAAAAGGCTATGTAATTTTGAGAACAGGACACAATTTTTGAATCTTTTCTCAGTTTTCAATTACAGTTCCATTTGATTTGTAACTTTCCTCCTTAAATGGAGTTTGCAATGAATCAGATCTGACTTCAGGAATCTTCCCTGAGTCAATCTGTTGATTTCTTAATTGAAATCGGTATTAGATCTACATCACCACGTCTATCCAGTCGACGGACCTCGATGCTTGCCGCATTCGAGCTTGCGTCCGCTCCATTGATGACATTTCGTCGATTATTCAAGCGGACGCAGAGGACTGCAGCTTCCAGATTGATGTGCTCGTTGCTTGGCAACAGGAAAATTACCATCCTGATCATGCTCCTACAGGGGTTCAGCCTCCTCCCGCTATACAACTGGCGATGATAATCCGACTCGTGAGGAAAATGATCTGAACTTCGACCCTGTTGAAAAAGACCCGGTGATCCGATGGAGGATCTCAATGATGGTGGCACGGCTCCTCCTCGTTACTAGAATGGTGGAGTAGCTCATCATAGCTACAAGAATGGAGGACACAGTCATCAGCTTTCTTCATCTCCCACCTTGGCACCGGACGTGCCTTTGCCTATCTACGAATATGTTCTCTCGCACTCTCTTCAAGCTAGTATTGCTATTCGTGGTATTCCCCCGGTACTCTGGGCCTTCTGGCGGATCAAACGGGACCTGAAGTCCGTCGATGTTCGACGGTCGTCTCCTGGAGCGAGGCTCCTCTCTTGTCAACATACGTTTTCTCTGCAGGTGCCGGTTCAGGCATTTTCCTTTGACATCGTCCGACTGTCATCTGAGTCTTTCTCCTTCTGGAATGTTTCGAACAGTTATGCAGGGCTCGCCGGCATTGTCTCCTGGATTTAGGGGTGGCAATTTTATCCGCATCCGCCAACTAAAAACCGCATCCGCACCGTATCCGATCCATATCCGCAAGTAAAAATGGATATGGATACGGATATGGATTTAGAAAACTTATATCCGCGCGGATATGGTGCGGATACGGATATGACTATGGATCCGCACCGTATCCGCACCGCCTATCCGCATCTCTGAATTACTATTTTGCCCATATAAGTTATTAATATATATAAGAGCTCTATGGTAATTTCATGTCAAGATGAATTTTGAAGTATATTATATATTTATTTTGGATCAATGAATTGGTAATTTATTGATTTTTTTAATTAAATATAAAATTTTAATATTTTTTTATTAAATACGGTGCGGATACGGATGCGGTGCGGATATCCGTATTTGAAGCGGTGCGGATATGAATATCCATATTCACATCCGTGGCGGATACGGTGCGGATACGGATGGGCGGATATGGAGTGCGGTGCGGATACGAATAATCCGTATCCGCACCGTATCCGCTCCGTTGCCAGCCCTACCTGGATTCGACAAGATTCGCTGCTACCGCTCCTCCATTTTTGGTATGATATCTACTGCATGCACTCCCTGCATGCAGTGACAACTGGTTGTAATGATTCTGAATCCTGGTATTAATGGTGCATCTTCTTCCATACCGGCTTCTGTGCCCCCCAGCTAATTATAATAGTGACGTACATAACCATTCCTTTCCATCGTAACCCACATGTTTGTGACTAACCTAGACCCCTAAATAAGCCCAATCGACCCTAGCCCAAAGGCTCCTATTGTTGGCTCGATAGTCAAGCCTAACCTTGAACAAGCACCTGAAGCCAACATTGTGGCTCAACCTAATTCCTTAAATCGGTCCCTTCCCAACCTGACCCTATTGCAAACCCTCCCCGCTGCTCGGTGGATTAGATGGTCCATGAATTAGGTCTCATTTTTTCAATTCATAAAGCCAATTTACAACAGAAAACTAATTCAAGAGTGCAAAGCAAGCCATTTAAGCTTTCTAAACCTTCAAACTATAATATTTTAGTTTAGTTCCACATCAAAAATATATTGGATGTCGCATGTATTGATTAATAAGTTTAATGATTGTGCTACCATCAACTCTCATTTAAGTATTAGGACAATGGTTAAAGTTTAAGAAGTTGATAGGTGCTTATTTGTATTAAAAGTAAGATCTAGTCCTTGATTTTGTGGGAGAGCCTACGTGAGAAATGATTGCCCAAGTTGTGGTGGAGTCACTACTAGGCTAGGCGTCACATGTCATTGACTAAGACGTCTGTGATTTAGTGATATTGTATTAGTTCGATCTGTGTCTTGACAATGACATCAAAAATCAAGTATAGGAAGATTAGCTTTCGTTTAAGCATTTTAATTTGGTTGATGGTGAGCCTATGTGAAGTTGATGGACTAGTTATTGTTATTTAATTTCATAGAACATGGCATAATCTAATTTCACGACATGATTATATCAAAAATAGAGCATGCACGATCTATAAACATGTATAATTGCGGTAGCTTATGATTGAGACTAACCTCCTGTCATTGTTGTCGTGTTGATGCGCTGCTTCGATTCCATTTGCTCTTGTGCTCTTTCCTCAATAGGTCTTCCAGTACTCTTTTCAGAACCCTCAATAGATGGTGTAGAAAGGTAGGAATGAGTATGAGGACCTATGAGTATCCCAGCCTATTTATATACGCACCTTGCCATTAAAGGTGGAAAGATATGCTTGAACCGAATTTGAGATAGACATGGGTAAAATGGTAAAATCATAAAATATGTGGACCACATAAGGATAGACATGTGGACACACATGGTCCACATCAGATAATGATGTGGACCGTGCATAAATATATGCCCCTTCCAACATTCTCCCACTTGGTCCATATATTAAAATACTTTGATGTTTTAAAATCTCATATCTGCTTTAGATGGAATAAAACACACGAATCATAGCGACAAGTGATCTTCGAGCGAGTATTATCTTCTATGTAGCACAATGCATTTCAATTCAAAATAACTTTATGAATAAACCCTATGTTTATTCTAGGTCCAAAAAATAAATTGTTATTCTCGAACTCTATGTGTACACCATAAAATGAGAAGTAACAAATTGAAATATGAGTTTTTATTAAAAACATAAAATGTATTCACAATAATTACATTAAGGAAGCAAGTCCCAAATTGTCTACATGACCCTTGAAACCCTTTGGCGGCATGCCCTTTGTCAAAGGATCGGCGATCATCAATTCAGTGCTGATGTGCTCAATGACTACTTTATTGTGTTTAACACATTCTCTTATGGATAAATACTTTATGTTGATGTGCTTGCTTCGACTTCCACTCTTGTTATTTTTAGCCAAGTAAACAGCAGTTGAATTATCACAGTAAATCTTTATAGGTCTGGCAATGGAATCCACGATTCTTAGACCTAAAATAAAACTCCTTAACCACACACCATGTGAGGTAGCCTCAAAACAAGATACGAACTCGGCCTCAGTGGTAGAAGTAGCAGTCAAAGTCTGCTTGACACTTTTCTTGGAAATAGCTCCATTGGCTAACATAAAAATGTATCCAGATGTCGATTTTTGAGAGTCGACACATCCAGCAAAGTTCGAGTCTGAGTAGCCGATAACCTCCAAGTTAGCAGTTCATTTATACATGAGCATGAAATCCTTGGTACCTTTAAGGTACCTCATCACCTTCTTCTTTATAGTTTTCCAGCGGTCCATCCCTGGATTACTCTAAAATCTTCCTAGTACTCCAACAGCAAATGCTATGTCGGGCCTTGTACAAACTTGAGCATACATAAGGATGCCAACAGCCGAAGCATGTGGAATATTTTGCATCTGTTCCTTTTTGAATTCATTTTTGGGACACTGGCTAAGACTAAATCTGTCACCTTTTACAATAGGTGCTATAATTAGTGAGTGTGTTGACCCAAGGGTTTCCCCTAGGCTTCGATATCTATTTTGATGATAACAAACATGTATTTAATATATGTGTGTAGTCTTGAGTTCAGGTTGAGGTTGCGATAAGCACGCAAACTTCGCTCGGATATAAAATTGTCAAGAAAGGCTCAGATGTAGATCAAGTAGATTCCTTGTGTTGACGAAATGGCGACAATAGAGGGGGGGTGAATAGTATGTTTACTAAGTCTATTAGCCTAAATCCACTTTTAATCGTTTGCTTAGATTACTTAGGCAATTTGCAATTCGATGATTATATACGGAAGCGATAAATGATAAGGCAATTAAAACAAACAATAAAGCAATGTAAACACGGAATTTATAGTGGTTCGGCCCCAATGCCTACTCTACTACCTAAGCACCTCACTTAGGATTTTCAAACTAGTTTTACTAGATTAATTTACGTTTCCCTTACACACGATAACTTTTCACCGAAGAGACGCACTCTCGACCTAAGGCACTTCCACACCCGGAAGTCACCGCCTTCTTATCGAGAGTCCTCTTCCACCTCAACTCTAAGGGACAAACTAAACTAATCCTAGTAAACACTAAGTTTACACAAGTGGCTTTACTCCTTCTACACCAAGGATACCACTTCACGCAATTCAAGACCTAACAACTTAGGTCTTCTAACACGCTTAAATCAAACACAGTTTAAAGAACAGTTAAAATTACAAGGGAAAAGAGCTTGAAGTAAAATAATATTATCTACTCTTTTTCAGGCTTTTGGAACCTCCAACTCGCCGAGTGGTGGAGCTCGAGTCAATTTCCGAGTTGAGGCAGCAGAGCTTGCGCTTAAGGAGTTTGGCGAAAGAACAGAGCGCAATCACTAATCTTTTGGAAGGCTTAAATCTTCCTCTTAATGGCTCAATAAACTCTGTAGAAGTCAGGAAGAAGATTAAATGAATCATATGAGGGTATATTTATACCCTGCTGAAGAAACGACAGCTCAACGAATAGTTTTCTATCCGTTGCAGGCCGCCGGTCGAATGGTCGATCGACAGACTGGTCGACTGGTCCTTCGACCGCTGTAATTCTCCCTGTGGTCGGTCGACTGACGGGTCGACCGCCCAGACGCAAATCTTGCGATTTTGCATTCGGTCGACTGACGGGTCGACTGACGTGACTTTGCGTCTATTCCTATACGCAAGTCGGTCGACCGACTGGTCGACCGCCAAGCTACTGCCCATTTTGGGCTTTGGTCGGTCGACCACCCGGTCGACCGCCCGATGCAAGAAACTTGTGATTTCATTTTCGATCGACCGACGCAAGCTGCGTCTGCAGCTAGCCTCAGTCTGGTCGACCGATCTGTCAACCGCTAGGGCTATTGCCCATTTCTTACCCTATTCGGTCACCCTAAACCTAAATTCCCTTTCTTGAAGAGGATTACATTAATTTCTAGAGACCCTAAACCTAAACTCTATTTCTTGAAGATTCCTGAGCGCCGATGAGCATCCTTGTCGATTTATCTGATTTCTCCGATCGCGAACGTCGCGCACTAACCGATATGGAACCTAAAAGTATTCTCAATGAAATCATTAGTCCCATGTTTGTTATCATCAAAACCATCACAACCGAGATTAAGGCTAAGGTTGAAAACCTAAAGCTAACAATCTCCCCCTTTTTGATGATGACAAATAACCTTAAAAAATTATATAATCATTAAAGCACAAGGATATCAACTAAGGGATTTTTCCCCCTATCAACACGCATATTTATATAATTAAACTCATCCTATCTATATGCATGGGTTTCCTATATTTTTCTCCCCTTTACTTATAACTTTCTCCTCGTTTTAATTATACATTTCTCCCCCTTTTGACTACACATTTCTCCCTCTTTTGACATCAATCAAAAAGGGCAATAAAAAGGGTTATCTAATCAAAGGGATAAAACATAATTAATTTTTTTTTTTTTATGAAGTTGAGACTTCAAAGATTATTTTCACGAAACATGAAAATCTCAACCAAGGGATGTAAAACAAATAATTTGATATGAAACAAAATCATACATAAAAAAATAGATACAATTCATAGCTAAATCATGTATGCTCTCATATGAATGTACTCATATCTTTTTTATGACATTTTTAATTTCATTCAAACTTTCAAAATACCAAGATATGGTCATTTAACTCTTGTATTAAGTTTGAAGTGAAACTAATGTCATTTGATCTAAATATGAACTTGGCACATTTTCATTTGAAATAAGCATGAAGACATTAAGGTGCTAAGTCTCAAGTTTTGCTATCTACTCATGTTTTCTCATATTTAGGCACTTGGACATCTAACATGAGAGAATGTAAGTCTATGAATTAAGTTTGGGCTTAAGATGAAATTTTTAAGTTACTTTATTGACTTAAGTCAACCTATATTTCAAGTTTTCAAAAATCAACCTTTTAAGTTTATACAAAATCATGTTTTTGACAAATATTTTTGAAACCAATTTTTGGATGAAAATTTTTTGATACCAAATATTAAATGGTCATTTGAAATGCATGTATCAAGTTTGAACTCAAAATGAATTTTCTAAGTTCATTTTTCATCCTATATTATTTTCAAATAAACAAATGGATCCTAGTTATCATCCAAAATATCAAAATCATTTCTAGAAATGATTTTACTCATGAAATTATGTGAATGATATTAGAAATGGAATCCAAATGGTGTACATGAGTTTTTATATAAAGTTTTCGAAGAAAAAATCAAAGTATCGAAAAGATTGATATTTCATATAAGGATACTGTGTTTTTGAAATCCAACTTCAAAATTCCATTATAAATTAGATTTTTTATGAAACTTTTTGAAATTTTTACACATAAAACTATATTTTTCAGTGAATGTGTAATTTCAAGAATCATTTGAAAATGATTTTTCTATATTTCTCTAGAAATAACTAAAATTGGTGATACCAATTGTTGAACAAATGACAATTCCATAATTTTTCAGTTATTTTCAAAGAATGCTTAGTTTTCATTCAAACTTTTATGACACCACATGATGGTCATGTAAAGAGTGTATGTCAAGTTTGAGATGAAAATTATATTCTTAAGTCAAGATATCAACCTAGCATGGTTTCATTCAAAACTAAGCTAGTTATTATGAAACTTGCTAAGTTTCAATCTTAACATTTACTCATAATTTTTCAAAATTAGATCTATGGATACCTAACATGAGTAAATCTAAACATGTTCCACAAATATGGATTGAAAATGAGACATTTAAGTCAACTTGTTGACTTGGGTCAACTAGGTTCAAAAGAGGTAATCATTAATTAACCTCTATTGTCATTTTATCCATATCCATATGAATTTTTCACTCTAAGTGCTTGGAAACATGTCATATCTATTTCTAAATATGTTTATGAGTTTTGGACTTAAAATGAAGTGACCAAGTCGATTTGTTGACTTGGGTCAAACCTTCTAAAACTTAAGTCCTCTTAAAGTGAGATACCACTTGTATTTGTTTATCTAGACAGGAATGTTCAAGTTTTAAATATCTAGACTCATGTCATGTGTGTATCTAAACATGTTCATTTCATTTTTACTCAAAATGAGGTCTCTAACAAGAAATTTTAAACTAGTCCAATTTTATTCAATATTAATATCAAGAAATTGCCTAGTTATCATGAAATTGTCTACTCATGAAAATTCAATATTTATCATTCAAAAACAATCATGAGAATAGAGACATCAATATTCATGAATATTCAATTATTATGTTTAAAAAAATTTGCCTAACTTTTTTATTTCCTTTTCATTTTATTTTAGATAGCATAGCTTTTCAATTCTTAACTTGCAAGTAGATTTCATTAGTATCATAATGAAATAATATGACTACTAGCAAGCTAACATAATACATTGCAAGGTTCAATTCAAAGTTTCATTTTAAAATCTTAACCTATGCTAGATAGTAAAGATTCATTTTAAATGAGTTTTCATGATATCTAAATGAATCTAAGAGATCTTAAGATGTGAACTATTTGAGAAATAAAATCTCTACCTATGTTAAACTAGTTTGGACTTACAAGAAGGTCTCCAATAATAGATATTTACCTAGAACAAGTTTCATTCAATGAAATTTGTCTAAGTACTAAAGTTCTACCTACTCATGAGAATTCAAGGATTTTAACATGTAATTCTAATCATGAGTATAGAGACATACTTTAATCTTAAGCATTGAGGTATAATACTAAGATTTTGAATTTACCAAGGTTATACCCTATTCATGATGATTTAGCCAAACTAATCTTTTTCTTCCTAGTTAGCCTTCCTATAATACTCATAGCTTGCAAGTAAACTACACTAATGTTTTAGTGAAAATATAGCTACTTAGCAAGCTAACCAAACTAAGAAGGAAAGAGAAGCATCAAAATATCATTATAAAGGCTCACTTTGCTAAATAATTCTAAATTCGTTTCAAAATGAAATAGAAGGATATCAAAATAAATTTTAAGAGATCACAAGAGTAATAAATAAAAAATATGATCTCCAACCCTTCCTATTGGTTGAAAACCGAAAGCCACAATGAGCCTACGATTTAAAACCACAAGGTCGCTTAGGCCCATTACAGGCCACCTGGGTCTCCGAAGAGATCGGGGAATCAAAAATCAAAAACATTTTTGAAATATATTAAGAGCGGGGGAATCAACTAATATTAAGCATATATCAACACCAACTATAATCTTAAGCAATGGGATATAGGAGATAATACCAAAATGTTTGATGCCAATTTTACCATAGGCATCTAGTCTAGATGAAGACTTTGAAGTTGCAACCATGTAGGGATCCTTCCTTCAACTCATTGGTCAACTTCAATTCTTCAATCTCTCACCCTTGTGTGGTAGCCCCCCCTATAATAGAGCTAAGATTTGGTTTTCTTTCTTCAAATTTTTATTTGATTTATCCTTTTTCAAGAGCAAGGCATACATGATTTTATACTCATCCATCAATTCATCAAAATCATGGGAGCTAGATGAGTTAATACTATTATTGTTATTAACATGACTAGAAGAGGTGGAGTGTACCTCTTTGTCATCATTCATGAGACATTCTTTTGAGATGACTTCATAGTCATGAAGGGAGGATGCTTCACTTGAGTACGATGATGTGGAAGCATTTGACCTCATCTTTGCCTTGTTCTTCATGGTAGAGCAATTCTTCCTTACATTCCCCTGTCTCATGGCACACAAGGCTGATCACCTTTCTCTTTCGGCTTTTAGTGCTCCTATGACTGGAGACACTTTGGGCTTCAAAAACCATGTTAGCATTGGAATGATGACAATTGTCATCACTATCCTCATTAAAAGTTTCTAACTCCTCGGTTTTAGCATAATCATATAGCATAATCAAAATAGCCCAAATATCATATGCCGAAGTACAATGCATGATTTTTTCAAAGATATTATTTTCACAAAAACAATATATGCAATTTGTTGCCTTAGCATTTAATTCAAACATATTAATTTGTTCTTGTGCCCATGCATCCATGTTTTCCTTAGGTTCAATATATTTGATTTTTACCATGTTAAATACACCTAAACCTTGAGTCTTTAGAAAAGTGTACATCCTAGATTTCCATAGACCAAAGTTCGAGGCATCGAACCTAAGAGGTGTAGACGCTACCGACTCTAGAGTCATTTCAAGATTGAGACAAATTGTAGAAGGGATGTGAAATCACAATCTACGACCCTCTGATATCAATTATTGGCGAAATGACAACACTAGAGGGGGGGGGGAGGGGGGGGGGGTAAATAGTGTTTTTACTAAGTCTATTAGCTTAAATCCACTTTTAATCGTTTGCTTAGATTATTTAGATAATTTGCAATTCGATGATTATATGCGGAAGCGATAAATGATAAGGAAATTAAAACAAACAATAAAGCAATGCAAATACGCAATTTATAGTGGTTCGGCCCCAATGCCTACTCTACTACCTAAGCACCCCGCTTAGGATTTCCAAACTAGTTTTACTAGATTAATTTACGTTTCCCTTATACACGAGGACTTTTCACCGAAGAGACGCACTCTCGACCTAAGGCACTTCCACACCCGGAAGTCACCGCCTTCTTATCGAGAGTCCTCTTCCACCTCAATCCTAAGGGACAAACTAAACTAATCCTAGTAAACACTAAGTTTACACAAGTGGCTTTACTCCTTCTACACCAAGGATACCACTTCACCCAATTCAAGACCTAACAACTTAGGTCTTCTTACACGCTTAAATCAAACACAGTTTAAAGAACAGTTAAAATTACAAGGGAAAAGAGCTTGAAGTAAAATAATATTATCTACTCTTTTCCAAGCCTTTGGAACCTCCAACTCGCCGAGTGGTGGAGCTCGAGTCAATTTCTGAGTTGAGGTAGCAGAGCTTGCGCTTGAGGAATTTGGCGGAAGAACAGAGCGCAATCACTAATCTTTTGGAAGGCTTAAATCTTCCTCTTAATGGATCAATAAACTCTATAGAAGTCAGGAAGAAGATTAAATGAATCATATGAGGGTATATTTATACCCTGCTGAAGAATCGATAGCTCAACAGATAGTTTTCAACCCGTTGTAGGCCGTCGGTCGAATGGTCGGTCGACCGACTGGCCCACCGATCCTTCGATCGCTGCAATTCTTCCTGTGGTCGGTCGACCGACGGGTCGACTGTCCAGATGCAAATCTCGCTATTTTGCATCTATGCCTATACGCAGGTCGGTCGACCAACTGGTCGACCGCCAAGCTACTGCCCATTTTGGGCTTTGGTGGTGGACTGCCCGACGCAAGAAACTTGGCATTTCATTTTTGGTCGACCGATTGGTCGACCGACGCAAGCTGCGTCTATAGCTAGCCTCAGTCCGATCGACCGCTAGGGCTACTGCCCATTTGTTACCCTATTCGATCGACCGATCGGTCGACCGAACTTAGGCTGAGTTTATTTTTCAGCCAATTTCCTCCGCGTTTCATTTTCGAGTTCCGGCTTTCAACGCGCATCATCTTGGAGAGCTCTCATGTGAACTTTGAGCCCGTCCAATGTGACTTTGTCGCACACGTTGATCTTTGAGAGATTTCCGTGATGAACCCGAGCGCGATGATCAATGTCCTTCCAATTTTTGGGTTTCGGCTTTCAACGCGCATCATCTTGGAGAGCTCTCATGTGAACTTTGAGCCGGCCAATGTGACTTTGTCGCACACGTCGATCTTTGAGAGATTTCCGTGACGAACTCGAACGCGACGATCAATGTCCTTTCGATTTTTGATTTCTCTGATTTTTTCGAGGACATCGAACGCTAATTGATATGGAACCTGAAAGTATTCTCAATGAAATCATTAGTCCCATGTTTGTTATCATCAAAACCATCAAAACCGAGATTAAGGCTAAGGTTGAAAACCTAAAGCCAACTGAGAAATCCCTTTGGAAATACGTATTTGATAATGATACTTAATGCTTCTCTTTGCTCCCAGAATCCAGCGCTAACCAAGGACCCCCAAACCAATTGGTGAAAGGGAAGGGCACACCTTCATCTGATACCGTATAGGGCCCGAGCGCCCTCGGCATTCGAGTGTGACTCGTCTCACCAGGCCTACATGCCACAAGGCGATTGATGACTCGGCCCGCCAGGCCTACACGCCAACAATCTCCCCCTCAGCAATCGCCAACAGAGACTCGAACTCGAGACCTAGGCTCTGATACCAGCTCCTAGAATTCGATGCTAACCAATGACCCCCAAACCAATTGGTGAAAGGGAAGGAGGGCGCACCTTCATCTTATACCGTATAGGGCCTGAGCACCCTCGGCGTTCGAGTGTGACTCGGCCCGCCAGGCCTACATGCCAACACCTTGTAATATATCCCAAGGATATCATCCTATACCTATTTGTAAAGTTATCCAAATCAAAACTTGGTAACAAAAACCCATTAAAAAGTGTGTAACAAAGCAAATGTAAAAATCAGCCTCAGCCCTAGTTCGATCAACCGGTAAGTCGACCGAACAAGGCAGAAAAATGGCAGTAGCCGCTTCGATCGATCGGTCGATCGATCGAACAAGGCCAAAAACAAACAGTGGCTACTTCGGTCGACTGGTCGGTCGATCGAACAAGGCCAAAATCTGGCAGTGGCTAATTCGGTCGATCGACCGATCGATCGGACAACAGAGGATTTAAATTGAGCTCAATTTGGTCAACCATCCGGTCGACCGAACATGGCTGTAGAAAGGCAAAATGCCAGTGGTCGCTGGGCGATCAATCAGTCGGTCGACCGACGATCAACCGGCAAGCGATCGATCGACGTCCAATGAGCAGAAAAATACTTGTTGGAGCGTTGTTCCATTTGAGGGGTTATAAATACCCCTCACCAACCTTCATTAATTCTTCTTAACCATTAATTAAAGCTTTCAAAGAGAGATTTGTGCCTTCAAAGCTTGATTCGCTCGCGCTTGCTTCTCCGATCGATGATTACTCTCAAGCGCTCATCTTCTCTCGACTCCGGCAGCGATTCGACATCAACATCCTGTGGAGTTGAAGGCATTGAAGGCTTGGAAAAGATCTCTTACTTGTGATTTAATCTTTAGCTCCTTTCGTTGTAATTTTACTTGTTTCTTGAACTTGTTTTTCATTGATTAGCTTGCTAGGTGTGCTAGTGTAAACACTTAGGGTTTACTTTGTAGAATTGTGTTTTGCCTAGGTGAATAGTTTTGAGGAGTTCTCAAAGGGTGGAGAACCGAGTCCTCAGTTGTATTTAAAGGGAAACACAAGGTCTATAAAGGATTTGGTTAGAAATCCTTGGTGTGGAGCCAAGGTAGTGGAGTAGGCGGATGGCCGAACCACTATAATTTCTTGAGTTTGTATTGTCTTGTGTAATTGCTTATAATTGTTTTTCATACTCGCTAACGAACATCGTGTAGTTGCACTTACTTTCGATTAAAGTTAGAATTGACTTAAAAGAAACTGAAGTAGATTGTTAAAAGTCACACAATACTATTCAACCCCCCTTCTAGTGTGGGTATTCACTCAACAATTGATATCAGAGCAAGGTTGTAGGATTAGGTTTAACCATCTACCCTACAATTTAGAATGACTAGTGAAATCCAACTAGCTCCAGGGTCCTCTACTCATACTCCACCATTGTTCGATGGAAACAACTATGCCTATTGAAAGATACGCATGAATGACTTCCTACAATCACTAGGCATGGATGTATGGAGAATGATTCAAGTAGAGTATAAGCAACCAACTAAGGATATGGATGAAAGGGATTAGGAAGAAATTAAACTCTTTAATGCAAATGCAAAGGCCGTCAATGCACTATATTGCGGCCTATCAATTAATGAGTTTAATAGAATTTCTACGTGTAAGTCTGCATATGAACTTTGGAAAGTCTTAAAGACTGCACATGAAGGGACTTCACAAGTTAAAGAATGTTCAAGATGTTATCACATGAATCTATTGATGCCACGTATGCTCACTTTCAAAATATTACAAATGAATTAGCTAACCTTGGTAGAGATATAAGGGAAGAGGAGAAGGTAAGGAAGCTCCTTCGTTCACTTCCAAAAGCTTGGGAGCCCAAGGGCATCGCAATCATGGAAGCAAAGGAAACGAGAACCTTGAAGATCACCGAGCTCATCGGGTCTCTCATGACACATGAGACCCATATGAAGCTATACAAGGAGGAAGATGCTCCCAAAGACAAGACCATTGCCTTAAAAGCATCACACCGGGGTGAAGAACCCTCATCATCCGAGGAAGAAATGGATGAGTTTGAAGAGATGGCGATGTTGGCAAGAAGATTTATGAGTTTCATGAGAGGAGGCATGAGAAAGGGAAGAGGAGGCTACACATGCTTCAATTATAACAAAATCGGACATCTAAGGAAGGATTGCTCACTTCTCAAGATGGCTTCCACCTCCAACCCTCACAAGAAAGACAAATACAAGAAGAAGAAGAAGGCAATTATGATTTCTTGGGATGAAAGCGAGTCTTTGTCAAGTAAAGAAGACACCAAGAGTGAAAAGGCAAATCTTTGCCTCATGGCAAATGACAACAAGGTAAGATTTACATTTGGCGAGCTTTTATTCACGCAAGAAGAACTAGAAAATAAATTTGATCAAATGCATGATGAATTTAATGCTATTAGGAAAAAGTTTAAAGAGCTTGAAAAGGACAACAAATCTTTAGAGATTGAAAATGATAACTTGCTACTTTCATGCAATGCATTAAGGAAAGAAGTAGATACCCTTAAGGAAGAGAAGCATGCCTTAGATGATGCTAAGAAAAACTTAGAAAATGAAAACGAAAAGTTGGAAAATGAAATCAAGTTCTTAAGTGATAAAGTAGAGCACTTGAATGATAGCATGCTAAACTTAAAAAAGGAACTTTGCTTGCTAAATGAAAAAATGACAACCCTACAAAATGTCATGCCTAAGGTTGTACATAGCCCAAGAAAGTTTAAGGTTATACAAAATGTCGTGCCTAAGGTTGTACATAGCCCAAAAAATGACAACCCTACAAAAAGTCATCAAACAATCATGCTCATGCACACTTCCATGCTCACACACATAGCCCAATAAAGTTTAATGGATGCTTTTCATGTGGTATTTTTGGCCATATGGCTAGAGATTGTGCACTAAAAAGGAACCCTCATTCTAGATTCACTTGAGTTCCTAAGATGACTAACACTCAAGGACCCAAGAAGTTTTGGGTACCTAAAATTGTCTCTTCTCCTTTTGTAGATGGAGAAGCATCCTCAAGCAAGTAGAAGCACATGGATATTGGATAGTGGTTGCTCAAAACACATGACAGGTGATATCAATCTTTTCGCAACCCTATCAAGAAAGGATGGTGGACATGTGATATTTGGAGACAATGCCAAAGGTATACTCCCCTACCCAAGCATTAAAAATGTCTTACTAGTTGATGGGTTAAAGCATAGTTTGATTAGCATATCTCAATTATGTGACAATGGATATGTAATCATTTTTGAAGCATCTAAATGCATCATTAGAAGTTCACCATCTAATGATATTGTGTTCATTGGAAATAGGCAAGAAAATGTTTACACATTAGTTCTAAATATTTTGCCTAATCCCCATGTTAGATGCTTGGTTGCCATGGAAAATGATTCTTGGTTGTGGCATAGACGGCTAGGACATGCTAGAAGTGAACTTCAATTTTGAAAATTAGAAGCGATAATGGAGGAGAATTTAAAAATGAAAAGTTTTCTGAGTTTTGCGATGAATTGGGTATTGAGCATATCTTTTCTTCCCCTAGAACCCTCAACAAAATAAGGTGGTTGAGGGGAAGAATAGAACCTTACACGAGATGGCTAGGACCATGCTTTGTGAAAATAATTTGCCCAAGTACTTCTGGGCTGAAGCCATAAGTACTTTTGTTATGTGCTTAATCATGTTTTATTAAGACCTAAAATCAAGAAAATACCTTTTGAGCTTTGGAATAATAAAATCCCAAGTGTGGGATATTTTTGTATTTTTGAATGTAAATATTTTATCTTAAACACTAAGGAGCATCTAGGAAATTTTGATTCTAAATCCGATGAAGGTATTTTCCTAGGTTACTCAAATTGTTCTAAGGCATATAGAGTTTAGAATCGTAGAACTATGATTGTTCAAGAATCTATGCATGTTACATTTGATGAAACTAATGATTCTTCTAGAAATGTTAGGATTGTGAATGTAGGTGAGAAACTTGAGGAACTCACATTTCATGATAAAGAGGTTGAGGAAAAAAACAATAAGGAAACTCAACATGAAGAACTCTCATCCCCAACTCTACCTCAAGATGAGGAAGAATAAGAGGAAGCTCTACCACCTCTCCCCAAAGGGTATCGGTTGATTAAATATCATCCAATGGATCAAGTCATTGGAGAACCATCAACGGGAGTGGTAACGCGCTTTAAACTTAAGAACATTTGTCAATATGTAGCATTCATATCTCAAGTAAAGCCAAAAAATATTAAGGAAGCAATAGAAGATGAATTTTGGGTAATAGCTATGCAAGAAGAACTTAATCAATTTGTTAGGAATGAAGTATAGGACCTAATACCTAGACCTAGCGGACAAACCGTGATTGAGACTAAATGGGTATTTAGAAACAAGTTAGATGAAGGAGGTTTAGTTTTTAGAAACAAGGCTAGGTAAGTGGCCCAAGGGTCAGAAGAAGGAATTGATTATAATGAAACTTATGCTCTCATAGCTAGATTAGAAGCAATTCGCATGCTTTTAGCGTATGCTAGTTTTAATGGCTTTAAACTTTTTCAAATGGATGTTAAAAGTGCATTTTTAAATGGTTTTATCGATGAAAAAGTTTATGTTGAACAACCCTCCGAATTTGAAAGTTTTGAGTTTCCAAAACATATTTTTAAACTTAAAATGGCTTTGTATGATTTAAAACAAGCCCCTAGGGCTTGGTATGAAAGGTTTTCCACGTTTTTGATCGATTAAGGCTTTAGAATTGGAAAAGCCGATGTTTCGCTTTTTATAAAAAATAATGAAAATGTTATTTTACTCGTACAAATGTATGTTGATGATATAATATTTGGTGCTACTAATGAATTACTTTGTGAGTGGTTTGCAAAATGCATGCAAGAAGTGTTTGAGATGAGCATGATGGGAGAACTTTCCTTCATGTTTGGTCTCCAAAGGAATCTTTATAAATCAAGCTAAATACACAAAGGATCTCATCAAAAGGTTTGGAATGAATGAAGCCAAGATAGCTTCTACACCAATAAGCACATCTATCAAGCTTGACAAAGATGAAGATGGTGTCAAAGTAGATGAAAAAAAATATCGAGGTATGATTGGTAGTCTTCTCTATTTAACTGCAAGTAGACCCGATATCATGTTTAGTGTTTGTGCATGTGCTAGGTTTCAATCTTGTCCTAGAATGTCTTACTTGAGTGCGGTCAAACGCATATTGAGATATTTGAAGGGCACAGTTGACTTAGGATTATGGTATCCATGTAATGCTTCGTTCAATTTAATTAGGTTTTCGGATGCCGATTTTGCCGGGTGTAAAGTAGATCGAAAAAGCAATAGTGGGTATTGTCAATTCCTAGGGATGAGTCTTGTTTCTTGGTTTTCAAAAAAACAAAACTCGGTTGCACTTTTAACAACTGAAGCCGAATACATCACTGCGGCTAGTTGTTGTGCACAAGTCCTTTGGATGAAACAAACCCTTTTAGATTATGGTCTTAGTTATTCATGTATACCTATACATTGTGATAACACTAGTGCAATCAATCTAACAAAAAATCTAGTTTTACACTCTAGGACCAAGCACATTGATCTAAGACACAATTTCCTTAGGGATAATGTAGCCAAGGGAAATATATCCGTGGAATTCGTATCCACCGACAAATAACTTGCGGATATATTCACAAAACTCTTAGGTGAAGAAAGCTTTACAAACTTAAGAATGCAATTAGGAATTTGTGCATTTTCTAGTGGTTAAAAATATTCAAAATATGCATGTCTTTTGAAAAATTGCATTTCATATGGTATCATCGCACTTATGTATTGCCTTGTAATGGGGCTTTGTGACTTATTGATGTTTGCCTTCTATAGGCTTTCATTGATAGGAAGGACTATAGTGGTAGATGATGCTCGATTTTATGGTTTTCTTGGTTTTAATGTGGAACTCATTAATAGTGCCTTAGTTCTTGCCCTTTTTGATTGAAGTCAAAAGGGAGAGAAAAAGTAAGGTCACATTTGTTTTATGATGCATATAGATAGGGATAGTTACAAGCATAATATGCATATTGATAGAGAGAGTATATGTTAAGTTGTGAACTAAGTTGTGTATGCCTTAACTCAAACTCACAAATGATACTTAGAGTCTTCTTTTATATAAAATTTCATGTTGTGTTTGTCATCATCAAAAAGGGGGAGATTTTTGGCCCAAGGGTTCCCCCTAGGCTTCGATCTCTATTTTGATGATAACAAACATGAATTTAATATATGTGTGTGTAGTCTTGAGTTCAGGTTGAGATTGCGATAAGCACGCGAACTTCGCTCGGATGTAAAGTCGTCAAGAAAGGCTCGGATGCAGATCAAGTAAATTCTTTATAATATATCCCTAGGATCTCATCCCAAGCCTATTTGTAAAGTTATCCAAGTCAAAACTTGGTAACAAAAACCCATGAAAAAACGTGTAACAAAGCAAATGTAAAAATCAGCCTCAACCCAGGTTCGGTCGATCGATCGATCGACCGAACAAGGTAGAAAAATGGTAGTATCCACTTCGATCGAACAAGGCCAAAAATTGGCAGTGGATACTTCGGTCGACCGGTCGATCGACCGAACAACGCCAAAATTTGGCAGTGGCTAATTCGGTCTACCAAGCGGTCGACCAGACAACAGAGGATTTAAATCGAGATCAATTTGGTTGACCGATCAAACATGGCTGTAGAAAGGCAGAACGCCAGCAGTCACTGGGCGGTCGATCGGTTGGTTGACCGACGATCGACTGACAAGTGACCGGTCGACATCCAACGGGCAAAAAAATGCTCGTTGGAGCACTGTTCCGTTTGAGGGGTTATAAATACCCCTCACCAACATTGATTTATTCTTCTTAACCATTGATTAAAGCTTTCAAAGAGAGATTTGTGTCTTCAAGGCTTGATTCGCTCGCACTTGCTTCTCCGATCAACGATTACTCTCAAGCGATCATCTTCTCTCGACTATGACTTCGATTCGGCCTCAACATCTTGTGGAGTTGAAGGCCTTGAAGGCTTGGAAAAGAGCTCTTACTTGTGATTTAATCTTTAGCTCTTTTCATTGTAATTTTACTTGTTGCTTGAACTTATTTTTCATTGATTAGCTTGCTAGGTGTGCTAGTGTAAACACTTAGAATTTACTTTGTAGAATTATGTTTTGCCTAGGTGAATAGTTTTGAGGAGTTCTCGAAGGGTTGAGAACCGAGTCCTCGGTTGTATTCAACGGGAAACACAATGTCTATAAAGGATTTGATTAGAAATCCTTGGTGTGGAACCAAGGTAGTGGAGTAGGGGGTTGGCCGAACCACTATAATTTGTTGAGTTTGCATTGTCTTGTGTAATTGCTTATAATTGTGTTTCATACTCGCTAACGAACATCGTGTAGTTGCACTTACTTTCGATTGAAGTTGGAATTGACTTAGAAGAAATTGAAGTAGATTGTTAAAAGTCAACCAACACTATTCAACCCCCCCTTCTAGTGTGTGTATTCACTCAATAGAGCGATTTTTCATCCGAAATCTCTCTAAGACTTTATTGATATAGGCTTCCTGAGATAGACCTAACATGCCTCGAGGTCTATCCCTATGGATCTTGATGCCAATGACATAAGATGCCTCACCCATATCTTTCATGTCAAAATTCTTAGAGAGGAATTGCTTCACCTCATATAACAATCTGTTATCATTGGTCGCAAGTAAAATGTCGTCCACATATAGGATAAGGAAACAAATTTTACTCCCACTGATTAACTGATATAAACATTGATCCATGATATTCTCTACGAAACCAAAAGAAGAGATTGCATCATGAAACTTTAAGTACCACTGACGGGAGGATTGTTTCAATCAGTATATGGACTTTTTGAGCTTGCAAACCAAATGCTCACCTTTATTAGAGGAGAAACCTTCTAGTTGTTTCATGTAAACCTCTTCCTCTAGCTCTCCATTGAGTAATGTCGGTTTACGTCCATTTGATGCAGTTCTAAGTCAAAATGGGCCACTAATGCCATAATAATACGGCATGAATCTTTCTTTGATACTGGAGAAAAGGTCTCCGAGTAATCGATCCCCTCCTTTTGAGTAGATCCTTTGGCTACTAGTATGCTTTATGTCTTTCGATATTGCCCAGGGAATCCCTTTTGGTTTTGAAGACCCATTTACATCCTATGACCTTTAAATCTTTAGGTAATTCGACAAGATCCCAGACTTCATTTAAAGTCATTGAATCCATCTCATCCTTCATAGCATTGTACCACAACTTAGATTCATTACTATCCATGGCTTGTGAAAAGGTTTCTGGATCATTTTCGGCCCCAATATTGTAGTCAGACTCTTGCAGATACACTACATAGTCACTAGGAATAGCTGACTTTCTCATCCTAGTAGATCTCCTTAATGTTGCATCATCAGGCTCTTCAGGAGCCTGTTGCACAACTGGTTCCTCAACAATGTCCAGTAATTATTGAGTACTAAGATCTACTTAATTGTTGTCAACTATTTGTGGATTCTCAATGATCGGTTGTTGAACACCTGGAAGAGGTGCATTGTGAATAACAACCAATCTTTCACTTGAGTCAGGAGTGGATTCCTCCAAATGATCTTTCTGAAAAAGATCACTCCCACTAATCAAGTCATTTTTCAGAAACTTAGCATTTCTAGATTCCACAAACCTAGTGCTATGAGAAGGATAGTAAAATCTATATCGCTTGGATTTTTCGGCATATCCAACGAAATACCCATTGATTGTCCTTGGGTCTAGCTTCTTCTCTTGTGAATTGTAAATCCTCACTTCAGACGGGCATCCCCATACGCGCATATGCGGCAAACTCGATTTCCAACCTCTCCATAACTCGAATGGTGTTTTAGTAACGGCCTTGGTTGGAACCCGGTTTAATATATACACTGCCATCATAAGTGCTTCAGGCCACAAGAATTTATGAAGCTTGGAGCTGCTAAGCATACTTCGCACCATGTCTAATAATATTCGGTTCCTTTTTTCTGCAACACCATTTTGATCTGGAGATCCTGGCATGGTGTATTGGGCAATTATCCCATGCTCTTGAAGGAACTTTGCAAACGTACCAGATGCTTGTCCATCCTCAGTGTATCTTCCATAATATTCATCTCCCCTATTCGATCTCACGATTTTTATTTGCTTACCGCATTATTTTTCTACTTCTGCCTTGAAGACTTTAAAGATATCTAATGATTCATACTTGTTATGAAGCAAGTAGATATACATATATCGTGAGTAATCATCTATGAAGGAGATGAAATATTTCTGACCATACAAGTCCATGTCTGGACTACATATGTTCGTATGTATGATCGTCAATATGTCGGAACTTCTCATGGCACCTTTCTTTGACATATTAGTTTGCTTTCCTTTAATGCAGTCTATGCAAATGTCAAAGTCGATAAAATCTAAAGTATCAAGTACTTTTTCATTTACCAATCTTTTTATCCTTTCAATGGATATGTGACCTAACCTTCAGTGCCATAAATTAGAGGAGTTTTCATTCATAACACATCTTTTAATACTCGCAGTTTGTTGAACATGCAAAGATTTATTATAAGAAATATTTTGCTATTCCATTTGAAAAGACCATCTACCATAATACTATTTCCAATAAAATCATATTTATAAAATAAGGAACAAGATGAATCTGAAAAATTAAAGGAATATCCAAATAGTAATAGTCTTGAAACATATATCCAGTTTTTAGAAAAATTTGGAATATAAAAGGTCTTTTCTAAAAGCAAAGTAAAACCAGTGCTTAAAACTAATTTGCATGTTCCCACTACTTCCACATGTGAGCGCACTCCATTTCCAGTATAGATGCAATGCTCACATCCCGTTGGCTTCCTGTGGTTTTGAAAGCCCTGCAGTGTATTGGAAATGTGGATTGTAGAATCAGAATCAATCCACCATGTGTTTCGACAAATATCTATCATATGAGATTCATAACAAACTAACGAGATTGAAATACCTTTCTTTTCAAGCCAGATCTTGTATTTGGCACAGTCCTTCTTTACGTGCCCCTTCTTTTTACAGAAGTAACACTTGGACTCTTTCTTGATGTCACCCTTGATGACCGGTCTGCCTTTACCTTTATACTTGTTGTGTTCCTTTTTCCTCTTCCCTTGTAGAGCCAGATGTGCACTTTCTCCTATTTCTACAAGTAGACTTCCTTCTTCTTGTACACACATAGTCAGTAATTCATTGATTGACCATTTCTCCTTATGTGTGTTGTAGGAGATTTTGAAGGCCTCGTATTGCGAAGGTAGAGAATTTAGTATAAAATGCACAATAAATGAGTCAGACATTTCAACCTCTAGTTTTATAAGTTGAGCTGCTATATCCCTCATTTCCATGATGTGCTCGCGCACATCTTTTATTCCTGTGAGACTCATTGATGACAATTTATTCATTAGAGTGTTGGCTAGGGATTTGTCTGAAGATTCAAATTGCTCGTCTATGGCCTTCAGCAGATCCTTTACATTCTTACGTTCCCCAATGGAACCACGAATTAATGCTAGCAGACATTTTTGTCTTTATGAATAATGTGCTAAGCCGATTGGATATCTCTCATTGTTCATATAGAGCAATCTCGATCAGCTGGAGTGCTAGTGTCTATAGGAGCAGGTGGTTCCGGTTTTCTTATAGCATAATCAATGTCCACACACCCTAAATGGAGAAGAATTCTCTCCTTCCAAGTTCTATAGTTGTCCCTAGTTAATTCGGGAATGTCTATATAGTTAATAGTTTGAGTTGCTGCAATTGTGAAAACACATGTTCATGATTTAAGTAGAGGCAAATATAAATTTCAAGTTTTACCAATGTAAACAAGAAAAATAAAAATAACATGGGTCAATACAATAGAAACTGCATGTGGGCTAAGTTTTAATTTAGGACTCATGTTTAAACTTTATGTGAAACTAACAAAATTATATATCTTTTCCTGATACCTATGGGCTAATTAGGAAAAATAATCTATTATTTCACATTAATTAACTATATAAGTATGACAAAAATTCTTGTGGGATAAGATTTATCACACCCCAAATAGCTAATTACAATTTGATGTCATATATATCTAAATGTGACCTAAAAATTATCAATTATATAATTTTAACATAACTAAAGATGTTGTGGCAACTCCTTAATTAGTTAAATTATGTGGTCAATTAACTAATATATAATTTAATATAACTAAGGATGTTGTGGCTACTCCTTAATTAGTCAAATTCTATGGGTCACATGACATCATAATATTGCATAGATGATTATATGAAATAACATAGCAAATACACATCACAATTAACTACAATATGGGGCAATTTAATTAATTATTGTAACAATGCACTATATAACAAATAAGTGCAACATCATGTTCATCAATGCAACAAATGGGGGAGTAAATAGTTATATCCATATAACATGGTTCAACATAATAAAAATATTTACTGCTAATTGATTTTAATCATAGAAATATTACTCTTTAAATGCTTCTAGTTCATGAAATTTTAAATTGGGTTGTCCAAGCAATTTCAAAAGAAATTAGATTTAAACCAATGAAATAACATCAAATGAACCAAAATAAAATCAAATTAGACTTGATTTCAATTGATTTGAACCGGACCAAAAGTTATATTAAACCAGATATGAACCAAAGCAAATTAAATCAGAAATTGAAATCAACCCAAAAATAAAGGAATTGGACCCGGTTCAATTGATTTGAACCAGACCAATATCATGTTTAATTTAAAGGTAAACCATTTGCATTTGAACTAGATTTTGAAATAAACCCAAATTATTTGAACCGAACCAAAATCACTTAAGTTGAGGATCGGGTGTGAGAAGCATATGGATCCGGGTTTAACTAAGCATGATGCAAATCCATTTAATTTAAATGATTTAACTAACATGTACAAGAAAAAAGAATTTGGATCTAGTAACTTAAACATTTAAAATTGGGTATGCCTTAATGGATCCAAAAAAATCCATTATATTAGATTTGGATCCAATTAACTTATACCCATTAACTCCTCTTTCTTCCCTACTATGCAAACACAAAAAAAAGGAAACTCTAATATGCTTTTGCTACAGCCACCGCCCCTGCTACAGTTCAACTGCATTCGATATCTTCCAAGCGCCGCCGGCGAACCCTCTTCAGTCGTCTGCCATCATAAGATGTCGGCGACGAAGAGGAGAGTGACACAAGGCAGTAAGGAAGCTGTGATTGCCGCATGTAACCGCTGGCCTTCAGTCAGCCATCCGCCATTGCCACCGCCCATCCTTATGTGCCGATAATGACATCACCGGCATCGGACAGCGTGAAGGCAGTGATCACGACAACTGTATGGTGAAGATATCGGCGATCACAGCGCTTATCAAGAGCTACTGCGCCGAACTTGCACCGCCGACAAACACTATACCATAAGGTCCAGCCGGGATCCGGAGGCTGGTGCGGACACGGAAATTGCAGCGGCTACAAGACAATGGAAAAGCACGATGAAGAAATCCAACAGTGATAAAGACGTTGCTTCGATCAAGAACGACTACATTGACGGCAAAGAAACACGTAGAGAAGAAGATACGGAAAAAGCTCGAAAACAATATAGATTGGAAACAATATAATCAAGGCGGAGAAAAATCGCTCTGATACCACATGTTATTTAATTTCATAGAACATGGCATGATCTAATTTGACGACATGATTATATCAAAAATAGAGCATGCACAATCTATAAACATGTATAATTGCATAAGCTTAGGATTGAGACTAACCTCCTGCCATTGATGTCGTGTTGATGCGCTGCTCCGATTCTGTTTGCTCCTGTACTCCTTCCTCAATAGGTCTTCCAGTACTCTCTTCAGAACCCTCAATAGATGGTGTAGAAAGGTAGGAATTAGTATGGGGACCTATGAGTATCCTGGCTTATTTATATACGCACTTTGCCATCAAAGGTGGAAAGATAGGCTTGAAGCGGGTTTGAGATAGACATGGGTAAAATGGTAAAACCATAAAATATATGGACCACATAAGGATAGACACGTGGACACACATGGTCCGCATCAGATAATGATGTGGACCATGCATAAATATATGCCACATCCAACAGTTATCCCATCAAGCGGATCGTAACAAATGGTATCATAGTAGGACCTAGTCCTAGACATGATGAGGAAGCCTATATGAAAAAAGGTTTTTCATGAGATGGGGTGGAGCCACTACTAGGCTAGGTCTCACATGCCACAAACTTGGGTTTGATCTTGGGCTATGTGTTAGACTTGAGTTAGGTCTTGATGAGGACGTCAAAACACAAGTGGGGGAGATTGTAATACCCTAGTTTAGTCCCACATCATGAGTATATCGGATATTGTGTTGGTTTGTAAGGTTTGATGGGTGTGCTATCATCAACTCCCACATGGTTAAGGGCTAGGAAGTTAATAGATGCTAATTGATATTAAAAGTAAGATGTAGTCCTTGATTTGGTGAAGCCGTTAGTAGACTAGGCTTCACATTTCATTTACTAAGGTGTGTGCGATTTGGTGCTATTGTCTTAGTTCGACTTGGGTCCTGACAATAACATCAAGACTTAAGTAGAGGATGATTAACATTTTTAGTTGGAACACGAGGGGGAGGGGGCTTGGAGAAGGGCGGTTAAGGATTGCCTCCGTACACTCATTAGAAGATTTTTTTTTACATATTATTACTCTGCAAGAATCGCACTTGTATGAACAGCATGCATCTAAGCTCATTCGTTCCTTTGGATGATGTTTGCAAGGCATGGCTTAAATTTCAGAAGGGGCATCCAGAGGACTTATTCTATCATAGAATTCTAATATTATTAAGTCACATGTTCTATCTACTCAATCTCAGAGTATCTTTGCTATTATTTGTATGGAGAACTTTGAGTCTTTTTTGCTTTCCAATATTTATGCCAGTACAAACCCTAACCTACAATCTAATTTCTATAAGAGTTTTTTTTCTTTCGATTTGAATTGTTATATGTGGTTCCTCTATGGCGATTTTAACTGTATTTTGCATGAATCTGAAAAAAGAGGGGGTCTCTCCTTCCGTCCTATTTTGACTTTTCGTGAATTTGTACATAATAATGGTTAATTGATTTGGGTTATTATGATGTTCATTTTACTTGGACTAATAATAGATATGGTTCTCTAAAGATACAAATTAGGCTCGATAGAGTCTTTTTTAATGTTGTTATGTTATATTTTTACAAATATATACTAATTAAGCATTTGAATAGAGGAATCTTAGATCATGCTCCTTTATTGATTAACTTTGATACAAAAATCTTGTAGAAATGAAATGTTTAAGTTTCAGAATTTTTGGATTGAATATCCAGAATCTTTTAATGTTGTTAAGGGGGGCATGGGAAGAGGTCCCTCATAACTTAGAGCTTTCACTGTAAGTTTTCTACTGCCTTAAAGCTTATTCGACATGCATTATCTCAATGGAGTTAAAATAAATTAGGGTTGCTTTAATGTATCCTCGATGAGACTAATTCAAAATTTCTAATCTTAAGAATTTAGATGTTGTTGCTGGTTTAAACAATCAGAGTAAGCTACAACTTAGAACTTTGTATAATAAGGCAAATGAAATTAGAAGGCAAATTACATTAAAATTGTGATCTAAAGCAAAAATGAGATGGATAAATGATGGGGACTCTAACTGCCTATTTTCACCGTATTGTTACTATGAAACGTGGGCTTAACAAAATTTCTTCAATTACTTCGGCTACTAGTAATGTAGTTTACTATGATATAGGAATTTTGAAAACTTTTGCTTCAAATTATGTCTTCATGGTCTACTTCCACTCTTAGTTTATTTGACTACGAGAAGCTTCCACATTTCAGAACTATTAGTTCAGAGAAAAGTTCTTATTTAAGTGCCCCCTTTACTTTAGATGAGTCATGAATGTTATTAAATCAATACCAAATGGAAAGAGACTATGTTTAGATGATTTTACTAGTGAGTTTTACAAACATTATTGGTCTAATATCTCTTCATGTTTCATGAATTGTTTATATACTTTTTATGATTCTTCATATTTCACTTATTTTTTAATTGTCGATTTTCCTCTTTCATTTGGAATTTACTAGGTACAAAATTGGGAACTGACCTTTCAAATAGGGTTTCATGGATTTCTAGTTCTTAGCTCTCTCAATCTATGTCATCCTCTGCGTCAAAATAGTTTTGTAGAGTTGTCATTATCAACACTTGCTGGTTCATCTGGCACGCTGGGAACAGTCTGTTGCATGAGGTTAGGCAGCCTACTTTCAATAGTCATGTGATAATTGTAGACGAAATGACAATACTAGAGGGGGGTGAATAGTATGTTTACTAAACTTTATGTCTAAATTCCAATTTTACTCGTTTCTTGATTATTTTAGGCAAGTTGCAATATTGCGAATAAATGCGGAAACAAGATAAAACAGTTAAACACAAACAATAATAAATAACAATGCAAACACAAGCATTTATAGTGGTTCGGCCCCAATTCCTACTCCACTACCTAAGCACCCCGCTTAGGATTTCCAAACTAGTTTTGCTAGATTAATTTTCGTTTCCCTTACACAGAGGACTATTCACCGGAAAATCTCCGCTCTTAAACCGAAGGCACTTCCACACCCGGAAGTATCCCGCCTTCCTACCGAGAGCACTTTCCCATCTCAACCTAAGGGACAACTCGACTAATCCTAGTAAACACTAAGTTTACACGAGTGGCTTTACACATTCACAATAAGGTAACCACTTATACGCACAAGACCTAACAACTTAGGTCTTACAAACTCAAATTTAAATAAACAAGTTCAAATAAATAGTTAAAATACAATCAAAAGAGCTAAAAGATTAAACCAAATATTAATGCTCATTTGCAATCCTTTGGCGCCTTCAACTCATGTCAAGAGGTAGAGCTTGATCAAAACCCGAGTTGAGCCCAGCTTGTGCGCTTGAAGAAGATGTCCGCGGAAAGAAACAGAGAGCAAGCAGTTGATCGTTTGGAAGGCGTAGATCTTCCCTTTGAATGCTCAATCAAATCTATTATGATCAAGGAAGAGTGTTAAAAGAAGTTAGAAAAGGAATATTTATACCTTACGAAGAAATGACAGCTCAACGGATAGTTTTCTATCCGTTGCAGACGTCGGTCGATTGGTCGGTCGACCGACCGATTGACTGCTCACATCGAACACCGTTTTTTCTCTCTGGTCGGTCGACCGACGGGTCGACCGCCCAGACACGAGATCGTGTTCCCTCAATCCGATCGACCCATCTGTCGACCGATGCACGGAAGCAAAGATCGCGCGCCGTGCGATTTTTAATCCGATCGACCGATCGGTCGACCGCTAGGGCTACTGCCCAAATCAAGCCCCTATCGGTCGACTGAAGTAGCCACTGCCTATTTTCGATAGTGTTCGGTCGACCGACAAAGCTACTACCTTTTTCTTACCATGTTCGGTCGACCGCCCCCATTTCCCTATAGTTTGATGACCTAAGGTTGTCAATCTAAGGGATAAATCGTGTATCTAGGTGAATTTACATTCAACATTTCCTAACCTTTTCCCAACCATGTTTTTGGTTGCAATCCAAACTCTCATGTGAACCTTAGGGGGGGGGCGGCATGGCCCTAACAAAATTAAATGAGAATCTAATCAACACCCAAAATCTTTAATGTCATCCCTTCCCAAGAAAATAAGGTATCATCAAGAAATCCACAAGAATCACCCTCTTGAAGGGGGTGGCACAACCCAAACCATGATGAAATAGCCATACGAATTCACGACTACAATATACAATCTCTATTTGATCAAGTAGACTTAAGATTCCATCATGAAATCCCCAAACAAAAATCCCCTAGGAAGGGGGCAGCGGCATGGGTAAAGAACATGGAAGGAGAGGCCAAATCCACTCACCGAATAGAAAAATCGGAGAGGAAGAAGGACCTTGAGAGCATCTCGACACCAACTCCCGTGATCTCACGAACCCCAGCCGCAAGAACACCTCCTCACACGCTGTCGTCGCCGCCTCCTTTTCCAAATACCTCAGGTACCGTGCGGCTCCTATAGCCATACGGTCCAGGTATATTGTTTTTTTAATTTCTTTTGTTTTCAAATTATAAGTTTGCCCCTCTCTCAACTACTCAGCTAGATAAATTCATATTAAATCTGTTTTAAGTCTGAACCGAGTTTCGATTGAACCGTCAGACTCAACTCGATGTCTACTTTAACCATGACATGTCAAATCACAGAAAAACCAAATATAAAAATTATTTATATTTTTCAATGACAAAGTCTTACTCGAAATTTATCCCGGCAATTCCATTAACCTGCATTAACTCAAGTTCACATTCTCCCGTAGAAAAGCCAAAATATTCTCATTAAATTTCTGGTTGTAACAATCTTCCCCCCTTAAAGAAAATTCGTCCTCGAATTTTGGGGTAAAGAAAAACTCATCACAACATCAAAAAGGTAAGGGTATTTTTCCTTCATTTCCTGCTGGACCTCCCAAGTGGCATCCTAACCCGAGTGGTGTTCCCATCGAACCTTTACCAGATGGACATCCTTGGATCTCAGTTTCTTGATTTTCCTGTCCAAAATCTCAATAGGCTTTTCCTCATAAGAAACTACTGGATCAACCACAAGTGCGGTAGCATCAAGAATATGGGACTCATCCCGAACATACCGCTTTAGCATGGATACATGGAAGACGGGATGCACCCTGTCTAAGCTAGGCGGTAGAGCCAACTCATAGGCCCCGCCCCTGTACGCCGCAAGATAGGAAAGGGTCTGATGAACCTGGGGCTTAGTTTTTCTTTCTTTCTGAAGCGAACAACTCCCTTCATAGGAAACACCTTTAGGAAGACTAAATCCCCTTCCTGAAATTCCACATCCCGGGCTTTCCCATCCGCATACATTTTCTGATGATTTTGCTCTATCAAAAGTCGTTCCTTAATGAGCTTCACTTTCTCAACGACGTCCTGAACCAGATCCGGCCCCAACATTTGAGACTCGCCAGCCTCAAACCATCCCACTAGCGACCTACACCGTCGTTCGTACATGGCTTCGAACGGGTGCCATACTGATACTACTCTAGTAGCTATTGTTATAGGCAAACTCCACCAGGGGTAAATGCCTCTCCCAGCTACCCTCCAAGTCCAGCACACATGCCCTCAGCATATCCTCTAGTGTCTGAGTGGTCCTCTCGGACTGCCCATCAGTTTGAGGATGAAAAGCGGTGTTGAATCGGACCTGTGTACCCAAAGCCTTCTAGAAGGACTACCAAAATCGGGCGGTGAATTACGTACCCCGATCAGATATAATCATCATCGGAATCCTATGATGTGCAATGATGGAATCTAGGAACACTCACGCATACTGCTCAGCAGTGAAGGTGGTCTTCATCGGTATGAAATGCACCGACTTGGTTAAACGGTCCACCACCACCCAAATCAAATCATTCTCTTTTCCTGACCTCGGTAAGCCTATGACGAAGTCCATAGTAATCTTCTCCCATTTCCATTCTGGCACCTCCAAATTCTGTAACAACCTAGCGGGTCTCAAGTGTTCGGCCTTTACTTCTCGATAGACCAAACATTTAGACACAAACTCTGCCACTTCTCTTTTCATTCCCTTCCACCAGTAATGCTACCTGAGATCACGGTACATCTTCGTTGCCCCAGGGTGCATAGTATAAGTGAAATTATGTGCCATGTCAAGTACTTGTCGACGAACCTCTGCCATGTCAGACACTATAATCCTATCCCTGAACCTGAGAACCCCGTCAGAATCCACCTTGAATCCATCTGCATCACCCCTCTCAGCCAGGTTCTAAGTTAGGGAACAAAAAACATCTTCTCCCTGAGCTGTTTGGAGCATATCAACCAAGGTGGGCTGTATGCGTAGGTGCGCCACCAAGCCACCCGATTCTGCTACAGACAACATTCCCCCGTGGCCCAGGCTTCCTGCCAGTTCCCTTGCCAAGGGTCTCTTACCCACGGTTAGATGGGCTAAACTGCCCATTGACTTCCTGCTCAAAGCATCGACCACTACATTTGCTTTCCCCGGGTGGTAAAGAATGGTGCTACCATAATATTTTAGCAGTTCAAGCCATCTTCGTTGCCTCAAGTTCAAGTTCTTCTGGGAAAAGCAGATATTGGAGGCTCTTGTGATCCATGAAAATGTCACATGCCTCCCGACACAAATAGTTGCGCCATAACTTCAAAGTGAAGACTATAGCCGCTAGCTCCAGGTCATGGGTCGGGTAATTCCTCTCATGATTCTTCAGTTGCCTGGACGCGTACGCAATCGCCCTACCATGTTGCATCAGTACACATTCTAATCCAACCCGAGAGGCATCACAATACACTACACATCCTCCCGACCCCGACGGTAAAGCCAATACTACGGCGGTAGTCAAACGGTCCTTGAGCTTATGAAAGCTCTCATCACATTTGTCATCCCAAACAAATTTAACTTTCTTTTGAGTCAGGCGAGTAAGCGGGCTGCTACCTTAGAAAAATTCTCCACAAATTTCCTGTAATAC
The DNA here is from genome assembly GCA_034359265.1 of Canna indica. Classification (NCBI taxonomy): domain Eukaryota; kingdom Viridiplantae; phylum Streptophyta; class Magnoliopsida; order Zingiberales; family Cannaceae; genus Canna; species Canna indica. Next base: position 52,207,833 of record CP136895.1, on the reverse strand, counting down.
CCGACCAACCCCAAAAAGTTTCAAGTCTCCATCACACTAGTTGGCCTTTCCTAGTTTTGGGCTGCCTCAATCTTCGCGAGGTCTACCTTTACCCCTTCCCTGGACACTATATACCCCAAGAATCACACACTGCTCAGCCAGAATTCACATTAAAATTTTACAAAAAGCTGGTGTCGCCTGAGGGTTTCTAAGACTATCCTCAACTCCATGTGCTCAGCCTCACTCTTGGAGTAGACCAGAATATCATCAATGAATACTATGACGAACCTATCTATGAACTCCTTGAATACCCAATTCATCAAATTCATGAAGGCCGCCGGTGCATTGGTTAACCCGAAGGACATGACCAAGAACTCATAATGGTCATATCTCATCCTGAAGGCGGTCTTCTGAATATCTTGGTCCCGAATCCTCAACTGATGTTACCCTGACCTCAGATCAATTTTTGAGAACCACTGAGCTCCCTGCAACTGGTCAAACAAATCATCAATCCTAGGGAGTGGGTAACGGTTCTTGATCGTCACCTTATTCAACTGTCGGCAGTCAATACACATCCGCATGGATCCATCTTTCAATTTAACAAACAATACAGGCGCTCCACAAGGTGATATACTTGGGTGAATGAACCCCAAGTCTAGCAACTTTTGTAGTTGATTCTTAAGTTCTCTTAACTCTGCAGGTGCCATCCGGTACGGGGGAATTGATATAGGTTTCACCCCCGATTGCAAATCTATGCAAAATTTGGTCTCCCGCACCAAGGATAATCCCGGCAACTCCTTGGGAAAAACATCAGGAAAGTCCATGACCACTGGGGTCCCATCCACCCTACTGGTCGATCCTTCGCTTCCCTCATCCATAAAAACAAAAGCCAAGAAGGACTAGCAACCACCGACCATTAGCTTATGAGCCTTGAGAGCGCAGATCGCCCTAAAAGAGTCCCCTCTCCCGTTGCCCTGAAAAGTGAAGGGTGGTATTCCCGGCTTATAGAATGTTACTGCCCTTGTTCTGCAATTAAGTGATGCATAATGGGCCGAAAGCCAATCCATGCCCAATATCACTTCTAACTCAAGCATCGGCAATAACATTAGCTCAGCTATTAGAGCATGCCCACATATAGTGATTTCACAATCCCTAAAGACCGTCTCAGCTATAATAGTGCCGCCTGTAGGTGTCGACACTACCAAAGGCTCTTCAAGCAAACTTTTGTCCCTCCCCAATCTCGAAGCCAACATCTCAGATAAAAAGGAGTGCGTAGCACCCGGATCGAATAGTGCTAACGCAGGTAATGTACAAAATGAAATAATACTTGTCACCACTGCATTAGCCTCCCTGATCCCACCATACATTGTTAACCTGTCCCCTGAGACTAAGTCTGTTGTGCCATAAATGCCACTGACATAGAAGCCTTTCCCCTAGACTAAACTTCTACCCAACCGCCCCTGGCTGGGCAATCCCTCTTGAAATGTCACGATTGGCCGCACCCAAAACAAGCGTCGGTCCGACCGAAACAGATCCACGTGTGCCTCCTCCCACACTGCCCGCATTGTGGTGCCTCGCTCCTTTGTCCCTCTAACACTGTTGCGTACTTTGGATAGCCATCAGTCCTGTGCTTGCTCGGCCCCTGAAACTGCCCTGCCCCCGACCATGCGGATGTGCTATCCCACCACTGACACCCTCAGAATGAAATAGCCTATCTCCCGACCCATGCGGTCTGAATTTCTTCTTTGTTGGCCCATCCTGTCGGTCTGTCGATATCATGGCTTCCTTCCACAACGCCTCATCCACCACTTGTACAAAAGTGGTGTTCTCAGTGTAATGGATCAATCTTCTTATTTGTACCATCAGACCCTGCACAAATCGCCTAACCTGGTCCGCTTCAGTCACTACCAGAGATGGGTGGTAACGAGACAGCCTTGTAAACTCCACATTATACTCAGTCACTGTCATGCTGCCCATCTGGCGAAGCTACTCAAACTCCCTTGCCCCCTTCTCGCGGACGTTCCGGGGCAAGTACTTCTCCACAACGGCGTTTCGAAATTCCTCCCAAGTAGGGGATGGTGCAAGAGTCCCCCTACGTGCCTCCATGATTGGTTCCATTCCTTTGTTGGGCCCCTAAGTTGCATCCCCACCATGTGCGCCATCGCCTCAGAGGAGCACTCCAACACCTCGTACAACTCCGTACAGTCATTAAGAAACGTTGTCACCTTCACCTTTGCATCTGCGCCTGTGTATACTGGTGGCCTCACTTTCACGAAGTTCATATACGTAGTGCTACTTGTCACTGGCTCCGGACGATCCCCCTCTCTATCCCCAGACTGAACCGACTCTACTGGCTCTATCATAGTGGGTGCTACTGGTGGCACAGGTTGAGATTGTTGCTGTCTCAACTCCCGCTTCCTACGAAGCTCTTCCCGCTCCCTACCAAACTCCTCCCGTTCCTTACGGAATTCATACCGTTCTCTACGGAGCTCCTCATTCAGATCAGCTACCTGCTACCTGAATCTCCAATAGTGTTACCCAGGGGTCCTGTGCAATCTCCTCCTGCACCGCCGGACTGCTACCATGGCCATGGCCCCGGCCTCGGCCACGACCGTGACCTCGGCCTCGACCTTGTCTGCCTACAGAGTTACTTCCTCTACCACTCGAGGCTACATCATCGTTTTCCTCGATTACTATAAATAAGAAAAAGCAACATACAAGCAATTTAATATATATAACCAACAATTTTAACCACAAATACGTATTGTTGGCCTAAGGTTTTCAACATTGGTCTTAATCTCGGTTTTGATGATAACAAATATGGAACTAATGATTTCATGGAGAGTTATTTTCAGGTTCCATGTCAGTTAGCGCTCGACGTCCCTAATCGGAAAAATCGGCAAAATCGACAAGGACGCTCGTAATCGCTCAGGATTCTTCAAGAAATTAGAGTTTAGGTTTAGGGTGTCTAGAATGAATATGTAATCCTCTTTTATGATGCAAAAGCCAAAAACCCAAACCCCAAAACATGAAAAACTAAAAAATCAAAAACGGCCCTGAAATTCACTAAGCCTAGGGAGCACTTAGAAGGGCTATATAACCTAGACATTTTCTTGGCACCAAAAGTCCCGGTAATTGTTCCTTTGGTTAAAACTAGTAAACGATATGTTTTTACAGATTTTTTGAAATCCTTTAACCTATGCATATTTGACTCGAGAGATTATAAAATTTCTGGTTTTCGAAAATTTGTACTAGACCCTAAAAGTTAGATTTTGATTCTTAAGGATTTTAATTTTTTTAGATATTTTTATTGAATCCAAATGGGGGGTAATTCTTATATAACATTTATGTTTTAAAGTTATTATATAACAAGACTTAGCGAAGACGGAACCCATAAACGAACAAATGAGCAAAAAAATCAAGAAACTAGGCTGATTTCCCAATTTTGGTCGAAAGGTCGATCGACTGAATGGTGCCCAAAAAGCACAGAAGTGTCCGATCGAGTGACCGGTCGCTCGTCCGGTCGAGTGACCGATCGCTCGTCCGGTCGACCGAGCAATCAACCGACGATGGACCGATGGGCGATAACGGCTAGATTTCGAGCCGTTGTATTGTGTTTCACCCGAGCTACCTCTTGGCCTCTCTATATAAACACATACCCAGCCTTCCTATGCACTATTAATGCTTCATGAGACATTCTTTGACACCTACAAGCTTTGATTAAGCCATCTTTGCAAAAACCCTAGACTTGATTCATAGATTCTTGATATAGCCTTCAAAGTTTCATCGATTCATCATCATGAGGCATCAAGAGGACTAGGGAGTGTGTTGTGGAGTTAAATATTTTATTGTTTGATTTATTGCTCCATTTAGTATTGTATTTTCTTATTTATTTCATTGTATTTGAGTTTGTGTAAGACCTAGAGTGTAGGTCTTGAAATTGGGTGGTAGTCTTGGTGTTTGAGGTTTAAATCCATCGGCGTAAACGTAGTTTATTAGGATTAGTTGAGTTGTCCTTAGGTTGAGGTGGGAGAGTGCTCTCGGTAGGAAGGCGGGATACTTTCGGGTGTGGAAGTGCTTTCAGTTTGAGAGCGGAGACTCTCCGGTGTAAATTCCTCTTTGTAAGGAAACTAATTAATCTAGTTAAACTAGTTTGGAAATCCTAAGCGGGGTGCTTAGATAGTGGAGTAGGCATTGGGGCCAAACCATTATTAATCATTGTGTTAGCATTAATATATTGTTTGTGTTAATTGCTTTATTATTAATCGCTTCCACATTTAGTCGCTAAATTGTTAAGTTGCCTAAGTAGTTTAAGAAAATATTAAAAATGGAATTAGGCAAAAAGAATTTAGTTAACATACTATTCACCCCCCTCTAGTGTGATCATTTCATCAACACGTATTGCCGCTGGTGCGCAGGTTCAGCCGTCGATCTCGTGACTAGGACATACCATATGTTGACACGCTAGCAATGCCCCCCCATACAATACCCAAAGTCCTATTATGGTAGTAAAGACCTAACCCGCTATGATACCACTTTATCACGCCCCAACCTGGACGCGTGATCGGCCAGAGTACTACCCGTACTCTGAAGCCTAACCAAAATCCAAACAACCAAAATGACATACAAACATAACTTGAACATTTTGTAATCAACTCAATTCACAAGAAGCACATAAAGCATAAGGTTTCCAAATCAAGAATCAACCAAGTCGTTTCACAAAACTGCAACAGTTCGGGTTTAAAAAGAAAACCAGTTTATCAAATGAAATTCACCAACAACGGTAGTACGACAATAATAAAAATCTGATCCAAGTTCACATGACTCAATAAAGAAAATCCCTCTACAGACTCAGGTAATAACCCAGACAACGACGTGTCATGAGATCTGTTGTCCCTGCCACATCCAGTTGTGCTACTCCAGTCCAATACCTCTACTGATCCCGCTCAAAAGCTACAAAACAAACAAATAAAACCATAAGTCTAGCTAGGACTTAGTAAGTGGTTCGGTTCACATCCCACCATATCCAAGCAATAAAGTGTCCAACAGTATATAAAATATGTACATTCCATAATTATCCACAACATGCATAAACAACCAATTCCGGTCACTGAGTCATGCTCAACAAACTTCCCACCCAGGGACCATCTGGTCAAATACGAGTCGGTCATTGAGTTTTGCTCAGTGAGCTTCGCGCCCATGGCTACTAGTGCTAGGAAAGTCCTCTAGCATCAGGTGGCCCTAGTTTGGTTAGGAAAGCCTTCCAACCAATGCCACTTTGGTTCCATCACCAGCATGGCTCACACACGAGTTTCCCGATCTAGTAATAATCCAGTGCAACCACACGCACACCCAAACATTCATATAATCAACCAGTAATAATATAGAAATGAACATAACCATCCACACAACCAATAAAAATATCCGAGGACCGATAGGTTCCTTAGTGTCCATTAAGCATGACTGTGCATGCTACCAATGGCCTTACCCCAGCCTGTGCGTTATCCCATTCCATATTTTCCATTCCATATCCAATATATAACATGTAAAGCAGTGAAGCAGTTTCCAATGATCATAACCATGCGCCAAACCATGCTCGTACATGAGCCAATAAATTTCCACACATAGCAATTTAACCATACTCTAACGTATAGAAATATTCCGAATTAAATTGCAGAAATTCATGCTTGTAATTATCCAAAAATATATATCAACATTGCCATGTTCATATTCACCTAGGGCCGGCCACATAAACTTGGAATTTTCTCAAGGAAATTCGGCCCATACCCAAACTCTTCCTTTCCCTATAGTTTGATGACCTAAGGTTGTCAATCTAAGGAATAAATCGCGTATCTAGGTGAATCTACATTCAATATTTCCTAACCTTTTCCCAACTATGTTTCATGTTTCAATCCATACTCTCAGTGAACCTTAGGGGGGGGGCAGCATGGCCCTAACAAAATTAAATGAGAATCTAATCAACACCCAAAATCTTTAATGTCATCCCTTCCCAAGAAACCAAGGTATCATCAAGAAATCCACAAGAATCACCACCTTGAAGGGGGCGGCACAACCCAAACCATGATCAAATAGCCATACGAATTTACGACTACAATATACAATCTCTATTTGATCAAGTAGACATAAGATTCCATCATGAAATCGCCAAACAAAAATACCTTAGGAAGGGGGCGGCTGCATGGGTAAGGAACAAGGAAGGAGAGGCCAAATCCACTCACCGAATAGGGAAATCGGAAAGGAAGAAGGACCTTGAGAGCCTCTCGACACCCAACTCCTGCGATCTCATGAACCCCGGCCACAAGAACACCTCCTCACACACTATCGTCGCCACCTCCTTTTCTAAATACCTCGAGTACCGTGCGGCTCCTGTAGCCGTACGATCCAAGTATATTGTTTTTTATTTCTTTTGTTTCCAAATTACAAGTTTACCCCTCTCTCAACGACTCGACTAGAAAAATTCATATTAAATCCATTTTAAGTCCGAACCGAGTTGTGATTGAACTGTCGGACTTGACTCGAGGTCTACTTTAACCATGACATTGTTGGCCTATGGTTTTCTACCTTGGTCTTAATCACAGTTTTGATGATAATAAATATGGAACTAATTTTTCATTGAGAAATACTTTCAAGTTCCATATCGATTAGCGCATGACGTCCACGATCGAAAATATCGAAGAAATCGGAAAATCAGAAGGACGTTGGTCGACGTGCTCGGATTCATCGGGAAGATAGAGTCTAGGTTTAGGGTGTCTATATAAATTGTAAATTCTCATGATGATACAAAGAAACTCAAAAACTAATCTCGAACCCCAAAATATGAAAAATCGGAAAATCAAAAAATGATCCTGAAATTCACTGAGCCTAGGGAGCTCCATGGAGGGCTATATAACCTAGATATTTTCTTGGCACCAAAAGTCCTAGTAATTACTCCTTAGGTAAAAACTAGATAACGAGATATTTTTAAAGATTTTTTGAAAGCCTTTAGCCTACCCATATTTGACTCGGAATATTAAAAAAATTTCATTTTTCAGAAATTTGTACTAGACCCCAAAAGTTAGATTTTGATTCTTAAGTATTTTGATTTTTTAGATATTTTTATTGAATCTAAATGGGGGGTAATCATTATATAATATTTATGTTTTAAAAGTTATTATCTTAAAGTTAATAAATATTATATAAGTAGACTTAGCGAAGATCGAAACCAGAAACGAACAAACAAAGCAAAAAGTCAGCCCTGTCCAGATTCGGTCAACTGACTGGCCGATCGATAGAAAGAAAAAATGAGCAGAAAGCATTTTGATCGACTGAGCGGTCGACCGATCGATGCCCAGAATGGGCAGAATTGCTTCGGTCGCTTGGCGGTCGCTTGGTCAATCGACCGATGATCGTATTGGCTTTAGGTTTTTAAGCTTAGCCTTAATCTCAGTTTTGATGGTTTTGATGATAACAAACATGTAACTAATGATTTCATTGAGAATATTTTTCAGGTTCCATATCAACTAACGTTTGATGTCCTCAATCGGATAAATCGAAGAAATCGCAAAATCTGAAGGACATTGATCGTCGCGCTCGGGTTCGTCGCGAAACTTCCCGAAGATCGACGCGTGCACCAAAGTCGCATCAGACGAGCTCAAAGATCACATGGAAAGCTCTTTGTCATGATGCTCGTTGAAAGCCGGAACCCGGAAATGAAGTGTGGAAGAAAAAGGCTGAAGAAAACAATCTCAACCTAAATTCGGTCGACCGAATAGGGTAAGAAATGGGCAGTAGCCCTAGCGGTCGACCGATCGGTCGACCGGACTGAGGCTAGTTGTAGATGCAGCTTACGTCGGTCGACCGATCGGTTGATCGAAAGAAAAATCACAAGCTTCTTGCGTCTGTCGGTCGACCGGCTCGATCGACCGACCGAACCCCAAAAAGGGCAATACGCTTGGCGATCGACCAGTTGGTCGACCGACCTACGAATAGCCGAAGATGCAGATCATGTCGGTCGACCGATGGGTCAACCGAAGATTGCGGATCACGCAATTTGAGTCTGGTGGTTGACCCGTCAGTCGACCGACCAGAGAGAAAATTGCAGCGGTTGAATGACCGATCGATCGACGATTCGACCGGACCATCAACCGGGCATCTGTAACAGTCGGAAATAATCCCGTTGATGCCCCATTTCAGCTGAGGGTATACATACACCTCATACACATCTTTTAACTCTCTCTCTCTCTGACGTTTACAAAAATTATTGAGCATCCAAAAGAGAGATCAAAGCCTTCCAAGGAGTAGTTGCAGCACGCTCCGTTCCTCTGTTGAGTTCTTCATCAAGCGACGCCTACTCCTCAACGCGGGCTTCAACTCAAGCTCTACCACTTGGCGAGTTGGAGGTTTTTGAAGGATTAAAAAGGGCTTTTAATCTTGTTTTATATTGTAGCTCTTTTGATTGTATTTTATATCTTTATTTGAACTATTTTTATTTGGATTTGAGTTTGTAAGACCAGGTGTTTAGTCTTGTCGGGTGAAGTGGTATCCTTGGTGAAAAAGGAGTAAAGTCACTCGTGTAATTAAACGTAGTATTTACTAGGATTAGTTTAGTTGTCCCTTAGGTTGAGGTGGGAAAGAGCTCTCGGTACGAAGGCGAGATACTTCCGTGTGTGGAAGTGCCTTCGGTTGGAGAGCGGAGTCTTTCCGGGGAAAAGTCCTCGTTGTAAGAGAAACTCAAATTAATTTAGTAAAACTAGTTTGGAAATCCTAAGCGGGTGCTTAGGTAGTGGAGTAGGCATTGGGGCCGAACCACTATAAAATCTCAGTGTTTGCATTGATTTTTTTTATTTCGTGCTCAATTGTTTTATCATTTATCTTGCTTCCGTATTAAATTGTGAATTGCCTAAAATAATCTAAGAAAATGATTAAAAATTAGATTTAGGCTAATCGAATTAGTAAACATACTATTTACTCCCCTCCCTCTAGTGTTGCCATTTCGCCCACATTTGGTATCAGAGCGGGTCGTAGATTGTGATTTCACTATCCCTTCTATAATTTGTCTCGATCTAGAAATGGCTCTAGAGAGTGTAGTGTCTTCACCCCCTAGGTTCGATGAATCAAACTTTGGTCTATGGAAATGTAGGATGTACACATTTCTGAAGACTAAAGGTTTTGGTGTATTTAACATGTTACATTGGGAATTTATTGAAGCTAAGGTTGATATACATGCATGGAGTGAAATGGATAAGAAAATGTTTAAGCATAATGGAGATGCCATGAATTGCATACTTTGCACATTACCAAATGACATACTAGAAAAAGTCATGCATTGTTCTTCGGCTCATGATTTATGGGTTAGTTTAAATGTTTTATACGATCATGCCAAATCCGAAGAGATTGGCACTTTTAATGAAGGTGGTGGTGACAATGGTCACTCACCTACTACTAATATTGGTTTTGATCGTCCATAGCTCTTCTAGTCAAAGAAGTAGCACCAAGAGCTGAAAAATAAAAATAATCTGTCATACTTGCAAAGAAAAGGGGCATGTGAAAAAAATTGCCCAAGCATGATGAACAAAGCAAGGAAGATGTCAAGTGCTTCCACCTCCACGCCTCATTCATTCGAAACATCCTCTATTCATGACTACGAAGCTACTTCCAAAGTGAGCCTCAAAAATGCTAATGATGAGGTACACTCTTTCGCTTCTAGTCATAATAATGATAATAATAGTACTAGCTCTTCTAGTTCATTCAATATGTCATATGAAGAACTAGTTGAGGAATGTTAAAAATTGCATGCCTTGCTTATGAAAAAGAACAAGGAAAACAAAAAATTGAAGAAAGAAAATTCAACTCTTAGCTCTCAATTACATGATGTAAAATTAGAAAATGAGAAACTAAGAATTAGTGTCTCCAATCCATGTCATGATACTTTAAATATTGACACTAAGGAGTTGAAAAATAAAAATAACATACTAAAGAATGAAAATAGCATGTTGGAAACTCAATTGCATGTTATTCATAAATCCATGAATGATATGAAAAATGAGATGTTGACATTGAGTAGGAAAGTTAACACTTCCTCTTATAATTCTAAGAATCAAAATGTCTCATTTAAGAACTCAAAAAATAAAAATGCTCATGTAAAGAATGCTAAGGTTCATCATTATTCTCATACTAAGCATTCTACACCTAAACCTTATATTCAAAAGAAGAATGTATCTTTTAAGAATGCTCATGCTCAATCTAGTTCAAATGACAAGCATTCTAAAGATCAATCTTATGTCCATAACAAAAACAAAAAGAAATTTAATGGACATTGCTTTTGTTGTGGTATATTTGGGCATGCCATCCATGATTGCGCATTAAAGAGAAATTCAAGTGTTGCTAGGACACTTTGGATTCCTAAGCCCTCTAACCCCCAAGGCCCCAAAGCTATTTGGGTACCAAAGGCATCATGCTTTTTTGTAGGGGGGAACCACACAAGGGTAAAGAAATTGAAGGATTGAAGTTGACCTTAGATCTTAATGAGAAATCTCCAAGAGGTTGCAAAATCAAATCACCTTGATGCCTTAGGTAAAGTTGGCATCAAAACTATTCCAGTATCATATCCTATATATCCCTTTGCTTTATCTAAGTTGGAGTTATCATACATGCTTAAAATTGATTGATTTTGTCCGCTCTTGATAAGTTTTAAAAACTTTTTTTGATTTTGATTTTCCGATCTCCTCGAAGACCCCGGTGGCCTGTAATGGGCCTAAGCGACCTTGCGGTTCTAAATCGTAGGCACATTGTGGCCTTTCGATTTTCAACCAATAGGAAGGGTTGAAGATCATATTTTTCATTTATTATCTTTGCAATCTCTTAAATTCGTTTTGGTATCATTTGATTTTATTTGAAACGAATTTGAAACCATTTAGCAAAGTAATCTTTGATAATGAAACTTGATGCCTATCTTTGCTTTTTGGTTGAGTTAGCTTGCTGAGTAACTAGATTTTCTCTAGAATATTAGTGTAGCTTACTTGCAAGTTATAAACATGTTAGGAAGGCTAATTAGGAAGAAAAATATTAGTTTGGCTAAATCATCATGAATCGGGTATAACCTTGATAAATTCAAAATCTAAGTGTTATACCTCATTGTTTAAGTTAAAATCATAACTATATACTCATGACTAAAATTGCATGTAAAATCCTTGTTTTCTCATGAGTAGGTCGAATTATGGCACTTAGTCAAACTTCATTAAATGAAACTTGCCCTAAGTTAGAACTTGTCATTAGAGATATTCCTTTTAAGTCCAAACTAGTTTAACATGTTTAAGGACCTTATTTCTCATAGGTTTCACATCTTAAGATCCCTTATGATTCATTTTGATATCATGAAAAAATTTCTTTAAAATGAATCTATACTATCTAGCATAGGTTAAGGTTTTAAAATGGAACTTTGCATTGAACCTTGCTATTTAGTAAATTAGTTTGTAGTAGTCTTATTATTTCATTATGATACTAATGAAGTCTACTTGCAAGTTAAGAATTGGAAAGCTATGCTATCTATAAGTAAATGAAGAAGAAGATAAAAAGTTGGGCAAATTTTCAAGAAAAAAGGTATGATTTTGATTTTGCAAAAATCTTTGAAAAATAATTGAATTTTCATGTTTAATGATGTCTCTATATACTCATGATTGTTTTTGAATGATAAATATTGAATTTTCATAAGTAGACAATTTCATGATAACTAGGCAATTTCATGATATTAATATTGAATGAAATTGGACTAGTTTAAAATTTCTTGTTAGAGACCTCATTTTAAGCTAAAAATGAAATGAACATGTTTAGATACACATATCACATGAGTCTAGGTATCTAAAATTAAAAAATCTTGTCTAGATGAACAATGTGATATTTATATCATTTTAGGGGACTTAAACTTGAAAAGGTTTGACCCAAGTCAACAAATTGACTTGGACACTTGATTTTAAGTCCAAACTTCATAAACATGTTTAGAAATAGATATGACATGTTTCCATGCACTTAGAGTAAAAAATTCTTATGGATATGGATAAAGTGACAATTGAGGTTAATTCATGCAAACCTTTTTTTTTTAACCATGTTGACCCAAGTTAACAAGTTGACTTAAAAGTCTCATTTTCAATCTATATTTGTGGAACATGTTTAGATTTACTCATGTTAGGTATCCATAGGTTAAATTTGAAAAATCATGAGTAAATATGAAGATTGAAACTTAGCAAGTTTTATAAAAACTAATTTAGTTTTAAATGAAACCATGCTATGTTGATATCTTGACTTAAGGACTTAATTTTCATTTTAAACTTGACATATACTCTTTACATGATCATCATGTGGTGTCATGAAAGTTTGAATAAAAATTGAAAAAGTTTTAAGAATAATTGAAAATTTCAAAAATACAATTTCAAACTACAATTGGTGTTAATTTCAGTTATTTCTAGAAAATTATAGAAAAATTATTTTTAGATAATTCTAGAAATCACACATTCACTGAAAAATCTAGATTTATAGGTTAAAAAAAAAATTCAAAAAGTTTCATCAAGAATCAAATTTAAAATGAATTTTTGAAGTTGAATTTCGAAAACTCAAAGTATCACTTATTTGAAATATCAATCTTTCCGATACTTTGATCCTTCTTCAAAAACTTCAATAAAAACTCATATACACTATTTGGATTCTTTTTCTAATATCATTCACACAATTTCTTGAGTAAAATCATTCATAAAAATGATTTTGATTTTTGGATGATAGCTAGGATCTATTATTTGATTAAAATCAATATAGGATGAAAAATGCACTTTGATTTTTAAAATTTCATTTTGAGTTGAATCTTGATACATGCATTTCAAATGATCATTCAACAATTTGTATCAAAATTTCCATTCAACAATTTGTATCAAAATTTTCATTCAATAATTGGTATCAAAAATTTTCATCCAACAAATTAGTATTTCAAATCTTGAAGTATAGGTTGACCTAAGTCAACAAAGTGAATTAAAAATTTCACCTTAAGCCCAAACTTGATTCATGGACTTAGATTTCCTCATGTTTGATGTCTAGATGCCTAAATATGAGAAAACATGAGTAGATAGCAAAACTTGAGACTTAACATTTTCATAGTTTTCATGCTTATGTCAAATGAAAATATGCTAAATTCATAATTGGATTAAATGACATTAGTTTCACTTCAAACTTGATATACATGTTTTAAATGCCTATATCTTTGTATGTTGAAAGATTGAATGAAATCAAAAAATGTCATGAAAAAGAAACAATATTCATTTTGATAACATACATGATTTATTTTTGAATTCAAATACTTGGTTTTTTCAACATATCATGTATGAACCTTGTTTCATATCATATATTTGTTTTTTTCATCCCTTCGGTTTAGTTTTTCATGTTTTATGAAAAATACTCCTTAGAGTTTCAACCTCATGTATTAATTGTGTTTCATCCGTTTGAATAGATAGACCTTTCTTACCCTTTTTGATTGATGTCAAAAGGGGGAGGAAATTAGGAAAAAGTCTATAGATAAAATATATGTCAAAAGTGGGAGAAATGCATAGTTAAAATGGGGAGAAAAATATAAGAAATGGGAGAAAAATATAGGATATCCATGCATATAGATAGGGGGAGTTTAATTATATACATATGCATGTTGATAGGGGGAAAAATCCCTTAGTTGATATCCTTAATGTTTTAATGAATATATATTTTCTTAAGGATGTTTGTCATCATCAAAAAGGGGGAGATTGTTGGCTTTAGGTTTTCAACCTTAGTCTTAATCTCGATTTTGATGGTTTTGATGATAACAAACATAGAACTAATGATTTCAATGAGAATATCTTTTAGGTTTCATATCAACTAACGTTCGATGTCCTCGATCGGAGAAATCGCAAAATTGGAAGGACATTGATCATCGCGCTCGGGTTTGTCGCGAAACTTCCCGAAGATCGACGGGTGCACCAAAGTCGCATCGGACGAGCTCAAAGATCACATGGAAAGCTCTCCGTCATGATGCTCGTTGAAAGCCGAAACCCGAAAACGAAGCGCGGAAGAAAAAGGCTGAAGAAAATAATCTCAGCCTAAATTCGATCGACCGAGCGGTCGACCGAATAGGGTAAGAAATGGGCAGTAGCCCTAGCGGTCGATCGATCGATCGACCGGACTGTGGCTAGCTGCAGACGCAACTTGCGTCGGTCGACTGATCGGTTGACCGAAAGAAAAAACACAAGCTTCTTGCATCTGTCGGTCGACCGACCGAACCCCAAAAAGGGCAATACGCTTAGCGGTCGACCAGTCGGTCGATCGATTTGTGAATAGCTGAAGATGCAGATCGCGTTGGTCGACTGACGGGTCAACCAAAGATTGCGGATTGCGCGATTTGCGTCTGGCGGTCGACCCATCGGTCGACCGACATGAGAGAAAATTATAGCGGTCCAATGACCGATCGACTGACGATTCGACCGGACCATCGACCGGGCATCTGTAACGGTCGGAAATAATCCCGTTGACGCCCCGTTTCAGCTGAGGGTATAAATACACCTCATACACATCTTTTAACTCTCTCTCTCTCTCTGACGTTTACAGAAATTATTGAGCATCTAAAAGAGAGATCAAAGCCTTCCAAGGAGTAATCGCAGCGCACTCCGTTCCTCTATTGTGTTCTTCATCAAGCGACGCTTGCTCCTCAACTCGGGACCACTTGGCGAGTTGGAGGTTTTTGAAGGATTAAAAAGCGTTTTTAATCTTATTTTATATTGTAGCTCTTTTGATTGTATTTTATATCTTTATTTGAACAATTTTTGTTTGGATTTGAGTTTGTAAGACCAGGTGTTTGGTCTTATCGGGTGAAGTGGTATCCTTGGTGAAAAAGGAGTAAACCCACTCGTGTAATTAAACGTAGTGTTTACTAGGATTAGTTTAGTTGTCCCTTAGGTTAAGGTGGGAAAGAGCTCTCGGTAGGAAGGCGGGATACTTCCGGGTGTGGAAGTGCCTTCGGTTGGAGAGCGGAGTCTTTCCGGGGAAAAATTCTCGTTGTAAGGGAAACTCAAATTAATCTAGTAAAACTAGTTTGAAAATCCTAAGCGGGTGCTTAGGTAGTGGAGTAGGCATTGGGGCCGAACCAATATAAAATCTCAGTGTTTGCATTAATTTTTTTATTTCGTGCTCAATTGCTTTATCATTTATCTTGCTTCCGCATTCAATTGTGAATTGCCTAAAACAATCTAAGAAAATGATTAAAAATTGGATTTAGGCTAATCGAATTAATAAACACACTATTCACCCCCCCCCCCCCCCCCGAGTGTTGCCATTTCACCCACAGATCGACCGGACGATCGACTGGACCTGCGACCGGCGATCAGTAACGGGCAAAAATCCGCACGTTGAGAAGAGGGAAGCTCTTTTATCTCTTCATGGCTTATAAATAAGAAGCCATGAGAGCCTTCCTCTGGGATGTTGATCATTTCTAACCTCCTTGAGCCATCTTTTGATCAATTCTAAATCCCCATTGAGCCAATATTGTGAAAATCCTAGCTTCAGCCAAAAACCTTGATCTTGCCTTCATTTCTTCTTTGATTAACCATCAAATGCATCAAGAGGAACATAGAAATCTTGTTTTGGAGCTAAGTATTTTATTGTTTGATTTTTTGCTCCATTTAATGTTGTATTTTCTTGTTTATTTCTTTATATTTGAACTTGTGTAAACCTATGTTGGTACGTTTGATAGATTGGGTGGTTTGCATTGTGTTTGAGGCTTAATTCCACCGGTGTAAACGTTGTTTACTAGGATTAGTTGAGTTGTCCCTGAGGGTTGAGGTGGAAGAGTGCTCTTTGTAAGAAAGCAGAGACTTTCGAGTGTGGAAGTGTCTTAGGTTGAAAGTGAGACTCTTCGGGTCAAAGTCCTCGTTGTAAGGGTAACAAGATTAATCTAGTAAAGTTTAGTTTGGAAATTCTAAGCGGGGTGATTAGGTAGTGGAGTAGGCATTGGGGTCGAACCACTATAAATAATTGTGTTTGCATTACTTTTTCTTGTGTTTACTTCATTATCGTATTTACTTTTCTTCCGCTTGCTACTCAACTTGTAATTTGCCTAAGTAACCAAAGAAACGATTAAAATCAAATTTAGGCAAAAAGATTAGTAAACACACTATTCACCCCCGTCTAGTGTGGCCATTTCACCTAAAGACGTGTCAAATCATAGAAAAATCAATTATAAAAATTATTTATACTTTTCCACGACAGGCACTTACCCGAATTTTATCCCGGCAATTCCATTAACCCGCATTAACTCAAGTTCATATTCTCTCGCTGAAAAGATAAAATATTCTGATTAAAATTCTGATTATAACAGATAAGAATTCTAGCTTTTACATGAGAACACTTTAGTTCTCATGCGTATGAGGGAAACTCTGTCAAAATTACCAAATGTATTAAATGGATTCCCCTGATCAGTGTATTCTTAAAATAAATTGTTATGCGTCTTTTATTGATTATGTAGGTGGTGTAGGTATTAATTTGAGAAATAACCTTAGAGAATGCTTGTTGGCTTCTAGTCTTTACATGGAGCTAGGTCCAGGATGCTTTGCGAATGGAAATAATAGCAGTTAAGAAGAGCCTTAAGCTGGCTATTGATCAATGCTTGCCTTCCTCTGTGGTGGAAGCAGGTTCATATATACTTGTGGATGTCATGCGGCAAAATAAGCATGTTCATTGGCATATTTCTTCAATAATTTCCAATATAAAAACCTTACAAGTAAATTGTAATATTGTGGGGATAAATTTTTGTTATAGGGAGGCTAATAAAATAGCCCATTGTGCAGTAATAGGGCTAGAGTTCTAAGGATGTTAATGTTTGATTGTTGTCTAGATTTTTTGGAATTGGAGTCCATTTTGTATAATGACTATTGTATTTGTTGCTTATCGTTAATAAAGTTTGATTTTTTTTTGGTAAAAGAAACTAATTACTGAATAGTATATCTTATATATATATATATGAAAATTTCAATGTCAAAATTGCTTTAACTAAATATGACCTCCACTTAACTAATAACAATTCTTTTTAATCAATTGTGTGTGCATCCCATTTGTGTTCACCAATTGAACCCTTGCAAGTCTTATCACTCTGTTTAAGTGTTATCACCAATTATTACTCATTAACAGCTCCAAAGTGCAGACATATCCTGTCAGAAGAGACTCAAATTAAATTAAACTATGCTGATATTTATAGTGCCTTCTGATGATGATATATCCTCCTCTAATGCCTTTACACATTTGCTTTTCTAGCAGGCAGCCATAAGATTATGCATATATATATATAGACAACATGTTTAATTATTTGTTTTTTAAAAAAGACTATAAATACAGCTAGAATCTTCAAGGATATGCATGCCAAATTAAAGCTATAACTCTACAAATTAGATGAAGAAGCAACAGAGAAGAGATTTGACAAAGGTCAATGCCTATCTATCTGGAGAATCCAAAAAAGTGAACTGATGGATGTGGTGCATGTCACTAGTAAATCTTTGATGGACTTGAAGTGGAGCTAATTGTCACACTAAAAAAAGAGACGGGGAATAAAGAGATGATCTAGCTCACAAGAAACAAAAGAACAATAATCTTAATTATTAATTATTATAAGTACTGAGGGGGGGAAGTCACTTGCCACTATGTATGGCTTTGGTCAAATGTTTTTAGATTTTTGTACTTTTTATCATCCATGATATGGAAAGATCCTTATTCTGGTCCTGACGAGAGTCCACCATCAAGTACTAAAAGCAATCTGTACCTTATAATTAATTAATTAACGTTAACTTTGTTGGCGATGGGATATTAATCAAATCAAATTTACTCCTTTAATCGAATTTGTTAGGATGCTAATTAAGTGCATATATATACTACTTGAAGATAAAGACGAACTACTTAGTTGGTTTTGCTTTAATCTGTTGACAGCTAATTAATTTAATATTCTTTTTTTTAAAAAGAAATGTGAGGCTAAGGCTACAGTGCCACACCATGCATTTCAAGAGTATTGAAACGAACAATGGGGACGGCCGAGAATAGACTTCTCCGATCAGGCCCCAGGAGCAAGAGCTACAGAGGAAGGAGGTTAAGGGAGGAGACGAGAAAAAAAGTAAATCAAGCTAAAATTAGGAAAATTAAATAAAGAGAGTTAACAAAAGGCAAAAAGGACCCCTAATGCGCGCAGTCAAGGATGCCCCTTGATTTGGCACCAAAAAGATAATCTCATCCGCACCGCTTCGTCCCATTTAACACTATTACCTTGAAATATTGAAAATATGTTGATGTTTTTAATATTCTAATCACATGCATCACCATATATTGATGTTTTTTAATGAAAATATAAAATTTATTCAAACTTCAAATAAAGATAAAATTTGTATATATATATATATATATATATATATATATATGAGAAAATGTGTTTAAGTACATGATAAAAATTATAATCTATTAATTGAAGTGAGAAAAAATGTGACATCCTTGATCATAAAATATAATGATCATTTTTGCTAGAAAGATGCACATGTGGTATGTATATATATAAGTTGTGTCAAGCCGATATATATATATATAAGTTGTGTCAGGTCGACCTTCTTAAGGTCATCCATATTAAGGCGAATATCATATGAAAGCATGCGACAAGAACAACAACTGAATCAAACATGACCATCAATAGGTAAATAAAGCTCAAGTATCAAGAAGTAATTACTCTTTAATGCAGTCAAAGGCTAATTGACTAACGTTTTTGCTTGCAAAGGGCCGAGGGTTGCTTGAACAATAAAAGCATTGCCGCATTGAATCTAGTCAGGATGTGGCAACTCGTTGATCCCTTTTTGAGGGAGCAAGCAAGCCGCACGAACGATTTGGTGCCCAAAATAATAAATCTAACGCAAGTGGTACTAGAGCAAGGCAAAGCTCGTGCTCTCGTCGTTGTAGGCAAACAACGTTGGGGCACTCGATAATCTCATAGGAGGGATTATCTCAAACACACAAATATTTGAATAGAACAATACAGATGATCGATTTAATTGGTGCCAAAGACAATGTTTGTGACATAGTGACAACAAGCACCGCTGCCAACACCGTAGGCTGTCTCCCTCCCTACAGCATAGGCACGCAATAGCGAAGAGCTGTTGCTCACAACCTCGGGTAGGTAACATCGATGGCATGTGGCAGAATTGTTGTGTCCCGCCACTGAACCGCATGTAGATCTCCTATTCAACATCAATACCATCCAACCCATAGTAACATCAAAAATCTTAATATTAAACACCAAAAATCAATTGACATGAAAAAGAAAAACTCCAAAAAATATATTGATCGCATCATCTTCCATACCCATTTACTTGCATATTAATGTTGTCACTTGAGAAGACTTTCAGATATAATGGTTAATTCGTAATTAACTACTGATGGATCATAATTAAATTTTTCGTTGCATATTAATGCAATTCTTGAGTGTAGTTTGTTGTTGTAATTAATTGACATGAATAATAATTATATTTGTGATAAATAATCGTAATATCATAATTTTTAAAATAATAATCTTAACATCATAACTTTTAAAATAAGCCCACTCCCATTGTTGCCTTTTGAAGTGTCCTTAATATGCAATTATTCTTTAATGCAATCAAAGCCAGTTGGCCAACGTTTTTACTTGTAGATGATCGACACAAGGTTGCTTTAAATAGTGAATGCATTCCCTTGTGGAATTTGGTCAGGGTGTGGCGATCCAAGATTCCAAGGGGAAGGCTGGTCCCATTTCTGAGGGAGCAAGGAAGTCACACTTACTATTTGGTGCACAAAATGATAAGTCAGTGATAAATGATATCAGAGCAAGGCAGAGCTTGTGCTCTCGTCAATGCAGGTGAATGACGTGGGAACACTCGACAATAATCTTGTAGGAGGGATTGTCTCAAACACACAACAACGACAAGCGCCAATGCTCGCGGCACAAGCCGTCTCCCTCCCTACATGTGGTAGCAGCAAGGATCGAGCATCGACACACGATGTGGACACACAATAATGACCAGTGCTGCTCACGACCTGGGTTGGTAGCATCCACGACATGTGGTAGCACTATTTTCTCCTACCACACTACAACACAACCGGCCTATAGAGATATAAAATTAGAGACAAATTAGATTTTTATTTCTAAATTTTCACATTTTGAAACTAATGGTCACAAAATTTATTTCAAATTAGTCTCTAAGGATCTATAGAAATAATAGCAATAGAGTAACTTAATTGATCTGACTCTAAGGCATTAGAAACAACAGCAATAGAGTCACTTAATTGATGTGTTTCTATATATCTTTAGATGCTATTTTTTCGAATATAATGGTTCCTAGTTAATTTACAAATCCTAATTAAATTTTTCGATGCATATCAATGAAATTCTTTTGTGTAGTTTGTTTTCATAATTATCATGAATAATAATTCTATTTGTGATAAATAATCATAATATAAATTTAACTTTCAATTAATCATAAAAGAAAATAAATTTGTTAATTTAACTTTCTGCTTAGAATGATGAAGCATACTAAAATTAGGGATGACAATTAGTATCGTGTCGTGTTTAAACGTGTCGTGTCTAAACGTGTCTCGTGTTGTAAAAGACTAAATCCGAACCCGGCCCGTTTATTATACGTGTCCGAATATGCAAACCCGAACCCAACCTTTTTATTCCCGGGTTGACACGACACAACACACTTAACCCGTTTAAGTAAACGTGTCTAAACGTACGTATACATGTGTACACCTACACGATACAACACGATAAACATAATTTTAATAGTGAACAAATTGAAAGCTACTGAAATTAAAAATTAAAAATAATAGAAAGACTATTAATAACAAGATATATCCAACATCTGTAACTTTTTACTTTTTATTATATATATATCCTTATAAACGGGTAAATGGATTAAAAATATTCAGTAACACGATTAAGGACGTTTAGTTAAATATGTTTAATCGTGTTTATACGGGTTACATGGGTTCAACCCGGATTAACACGACTATTTAATTGTGTTAACCCGGGTTGAACCCGTTTAATCAAAACACACATTTAGCTAAACCGAAACTCGCGTAACTCCGTGTCGTGTCGTGTCGGGTTATCGTGTCGTGTCAGAAATTACCAGCCCTAACTAAAACCATTCATATTCATATGGATTCTAATTTAACTACCTTCCATCATGTTAGAAATATAAACACCAATATTTCATATCAAATATTCACAAATAATTTTTGTACAAATTCAAACTCTGAGTTGAAAGAACCAGTTAAATTCGATTGCGATTCAGGATCCAACACATTGGTACTCAGAATCGGAATCAGAATCGAAATCGATACCTAAAACCTGTACCCTGGAATATGTAAATGAACATGTTCCAATAAGATACCCAGAAGCTGTAAATGAACAGGTTCCAACAAGGTACCTGAAATCTATACATTGAAACCTATAAATGTATAAATTTCATCAAAGGTACCTGCAACCTGTTCTACACCATAGTTTCTGGTAGGGTTTAGTTCAGATCCCAATAGAATAGGATCCGAGTCGAAAACCTAGCTAGGAATCGATCCTATACAAAATAGAATTCGAATATCATAAAAAATATATGGTACCTATTTATACTATTTAAAATCCTTAGTTAATTGTCATCGCTAACAAAAATCCTTACAGCATATAGTATTTTTAATTATATTTTGATACATATAGCTTCTAAATTGCTTAGAGTGCACCCGTGTGGCCGAGTTATCTATAGTTGGAAAAGAAACCAAGAATCGAAAAAAAGCAAATATAAGACAAAAAAATAGAAAAGTATATGTCATTTTAATGTTCCTTTCCTTGTATATATTGCTCGTGGTGGTTGAGATCAACCACATCAACTATACTAATTAACTATATTTTAATTTACCCTACACTCAAATTGCAATTTATATTTTAATTTTATAATTAATTTGATTATATTTGCAAGCCAGGTGGGGAATTAAAGATTAATACTTTGAAAAATAATTGAGACCAAATTTGCGGAATTAGTGGTCAGTTTTGAAATTGTGATAATATCTAAAAGTTGACTTACGAAATTACATTATAATAACAAAAAAAAGGAAGTAAAAGAAAAATAAGCATCTCTGCACTATTCACGCATGGCCGTCACCTCCACTTCCTTCACTAGTCTGCATCATCTCATTCTCCTTCTTTTCCTCCATTTCGGCCGCCGCCGCCGTGACATCCTCCTTCTTCTTGGTGTATTCTCCGTACAGATAAGAGCCAAAGCCCCAGAGGCAGAGCACCATCGCCACCGCCTTGCCGCCGCTGAACTCGTCGCCGAACACCAGCACGCCGCCCAGCACGTTGACCGACAGCAGCGCCGTCATGCAGATGCCGCTGTTGACGGAGGACGTCAGGAACACCATACCCGCCGTGCCCATGAAGCAGAGCTGCCACGCCGCCACCGTGGCCGCCACCACCACCCAGTACCGCGCCCCGCCGAGGTCCCACGAGGCCTCCCCCGGCCACCCGCCGCTCGCCGCCATCCCGGCCCCAGCCAGCGCCGTCGCCGCAGCCTGCATCACCACCTGCACCTCCACCACCATCCGGTACCCGCTCACGCCCCGGTAAACGAGCTGCATGACTGGGAGGTAGACCGCGAAGAGCCCCGCGGCGCCGAGGGTGGCGGCGAAGCCGAGGAAATAGTGGGCCCGGTCGACGCCGGCGGGGAGGTCGCCGGAGGAGTTGAGCGCGAGGAGGACGGAGCTGAGCGTGAGCAGGATGACGGAGTTGAGGTTGGAGAAGGTAAAGGGGTGGCGGACGAGCAGCACGGAGAGGAGCAGCGTGAAGGCGAGCTGCGACGAGAGGAGCAGCGACGACGTGGAGACCGGGAGGTAGGAGACGCCGCAGGAGTAGAGCAGGTTGTTAACGCCCAAGAGAAGGCCGACGAAGACGGAGAGGTAGAGGAGGCGGGGAGTGAAGCGAGAGAAGGGACGCCCGGAAGTAGAGGACGGAAAGTAAACCGGCAGGAGAAGGGACGGGAACCCGACCGACTGCACCAGCGTGGACACCCACCGGTTCGAGCCGCCATGGACGAAATAGAAGCGGGAGAGGAGGGAGGAGGCGAGCGACCCGACGAAGAGGATAGTGAAGTTGACGGCCAAGAGGAAGGTGCTCGCCGGCGGGTTGGCCGCGGCCAGAACGGCGTCTGCCACCTCGCCATGAACTCCCATTTCTTCATCGTTTTGCTTGTGGGAGAGGTTCTCCATGGGATTCGGGTGGAGATGAGGAAGAGATTGCTCGTGTACTGCTCTCGTGATCTCAGGGTATTTTTAAGCGAGGGTATAGGGTTCGTACGTGGCTTGACATGGCTTAAACGTGGACTATTTCCTTCCTTTTTCTCTTTCTCTTTCACAACTCACTTTCACATATACATTTCAATGGAGGCGGCATGCAGTCCTGAATTCATCATAACCCACCCGGCCGGTTCATTCAACATCTGGTTTGAATTTAAAATTAGCAGCAAAAGGTAATGGTTTGGGTTCGAATAAGTGAGGAAATTAGCATGCAGGTGAAAGGAATATACTAATGTTTGTTTGATGAAATGCGTGAGTCAAAGGGCATCGAAGTGTACAAAGGAGGGGTTCTGCGTGCAGCACACTTGGTGATCAACAACTGCGAATTGTTGTAGCTTAAAGGAGGGGTTTGAAATAGGCTTATTCCAGTTGGCAAATGGAGACGGTCTGTCAGACGTGTGATTACACTTGTGACTTGTCCTTCTTCTTCTTCTTCTTCGCGAATCATTCATTTCTGAACAATTTTCTTAATTACGCGCTTTGAGTTACTTTTTTTTACAAAAAAACATATGTCAAAAGAATGATTAGCATCTCTTTTGAGTTGAGTCCTCTTTTTAGGGTCTCGGTGAGTTCACCGTAGAATTCTTTTTGGCCGGTCGAATTATGGTAGCAAACGACCGACTTGTTGATGATTGGATGTGAAGAGAATAAATTGTGCTCACTTGCATCCAGAGGTGGAGCGAGCTTTAACCAAAGTAGGAAATTGAGTTCGATAGAGCAATCAACTTCATACATGCATATATTTATGGGGCATACTTAATAATCTTATAAGAAGCTAGTAATGGCGAACACGCAGAATCAAGACTATGAAAGTTGCAACTTGTGGATCTCACAAATTTAAAGCTAGTTCTATTCAGGTTCAAATTTACATTTGGATTCAAAGAAAATTTTCATGAAATTTGTGTGGTGAATGAAGTAAGTAATGAGTATAATATGAGATTCCTTGTAAGATTCCCGTGGTGTAGGTCAACTTGCTTTCTTAATTTAGTGTTCTTGAATATTATGCATGGGCCGGACAACCAAATAAGCAAGAGTAGTGGAGAGATATTTCAAGTGGCCTTGTTTGACATCAAATGAGGTAATTGTTGGAGGAGTTTCAGGATAAACAAGACAATTAATTGGGTGTGAACAAGATGCAATTCAATAAGGTTATGAATTGTGAACATATATATGAAGCACCAATAGATATGAGAAGGTGAGTTGCAATGAATTAGGTAGTGAATATAGGCAAGGTAATTATTAGGGTTGTCAATTTCTAACATGACACGATAATCCGACACGACACAGAGTTACGCGGGTCCGGATTTGATTAAACGTGTGTTTTGATTAAACGGGTTCAACTCGGATTAACACGATTATTTTGTTAATCCGGGTTGAACCCGTGTAACCCGTACACTACAACACAACCGACCTATAGAAACATATAATTAGAGACAAATTAGATCTTTGTTTCTAAATCTTCACATTTAGAGACTAATATATATAAAATTTATCCCTAATTAGCCTCTAAAAATAGTTTTGGAGTCAGATTAATTAAGTGACTCTGTTGCTGGTGTTTCTATAGCTTAGAGTCAAATCAATTAAGTGATTCTGTTGTTGTTGTTGTTTCTATAGATCTTTACAGACTAATTAGGAACAAATTTTGTGTCTATTAGTCTCTAAATGTGAAGATTTAGAAACAAAAATATAATTGGTCTTTAATTTTGTGTATCTATAGGTCAATTGTGTTGTAGTGGTATAAACACGATTAAACTCATTTAACTAAACGTGTTTAATTGTGTTATGAAACCTATTTAATTCATTTACTCGTTTATAAGGATATATTTTTGCTTAGTATTAGTATTTGTCTTGGCCTATGACCAAATATTGTATGTTATTATCCCGACATTGATCAGTTACGGATGTTGGGTATGTCTTGTTATTATCCCGACACACTTAATCCCGACATTGAAACGTGTTAAGTGTGTCGTGTCATGTCAACCTGGGAATAAAAGGGTCGTGTTCAGGTTTGCATATTCTGACACATTTAATAAACGTGTCGTGTTTGGGTTTAGCCTTCTACAACATGAGACCGTTTAGACACGACATTTTTAAACACGACACGACACGGATTGCCACCCCCTAGTTATTACACCACCATAAATCCATTGTGTTAGCATTATTTTTTTCTATGTTTGTGCTCATATATTGCATCACTTGCTTTCAGCTTGAATTGAAATATTGAAGTCATTTACACGACTTAAGTTGTCACAGTTGTTGGACTGGACTAGCACTTTGGGCTCAGCCAGACTACGCTCAAAAGTGCCCACACTCATGAACTAGACTCAAGTCGAGTCAAACACTACTTAGTCCGGGGGCTCCACCCGACCATACAAGGACACCCACATCCTCATTAATTATCAGAGATTCATCAATTATGAACGAGACATCTTCGAGATTAGCCTCGACCCATTCTGAGCATACCCCCGCGAGATTCAAGAAAACATTATCGCCCGAGTTATCCCTTATCTTGCACTATATACAGACATGACACACATCAAGTAAATAACTCAATTTGATTCCAATTTCATACCCAAACCTGAGATTCTTTCTTACTTGAGCGTCGAAGTATCTTTGCAGGTCTCCCGTCGAAGTCACATCGGACCATGAGACGTGTAGGACCGCATTAGCCCCGACTTCATGCAAGAACATTTGGCGCCCACCGTGAGATCGAGTAAATCTTACATGCCCCACCTTGGTAGGTACCCGAAGTGATGCTCCAATACCTACCAACCCTACACTGAAAGAATTGCGCCGCATGGTCATTGATCTCCAAGCACAGAACCAACAACTAACAACATATATTGAGGCGTTAAAGCGACCTGGGGAGCACCACCCAAACGAGCGTGATCCTCATCGCTCGGAGCATGATGAAGACAACCACCTGGAGAGGATCAGGATGCCAACCTCTGCTTTTCGGGACAAACCCTCCAATATACACCATTGGAGAGAGGAGGAGACTAGGGTCATGGAGACTGTCCCACCCCCACCGTCGACTCGGAATCCTTCGCCGATCACATCATGGCAGTCCGTCTTCCCAACAACTTCAAACTTGTTGGTTTTAGGTTTTCAACCTTGGTCTTAATCTCTTAATCTCGGTTTTGATGATAACAAATATGAAACTAATATTTCATTGAGAAATTTTTCAGGTTCCATATCAATTAGTGTTCAATGTCCTCGATCAGATAAATCAGAAGAAATCGAAAAATCGGAAGGACATTGATCGTCGCGCTTGGATTCGTCGCTGAATTTCTCGAAGATCAACGTGTGCACCAAAGTCGTATTGGATGAGCTCATAGATCACATGGAAAGCTCTTCAAGATGATGCTCGATGAAAGTTGGAACCCGGAAATGAAGCGCAGAAGAAAAAAGGCAGAAAATTCAATTCAGCCTAAGTTTGGTCGTTCGGGCGATCGACCGAATAGGGTAAGGAAAATGGCACCAACTATTTCGGTCGACCGAACAGTGCCGTAAAGAGGTAGTAGCTTTGTCGGTCGACCGAACACCGCCGAAAATAGGCAGTGGCTACTTTGGTCGATCGGTCGGTTGACTAATAGAGGCCTAAAAAGGGTAGTAGCCCTAGCGGTCAACCGATCGGTTAACCAGACTGCATTTGCTGAAGACGCAAGATCGCATCGGTCGACCGAATGTGGGATCGAAGGATTTGCGTCTAGGCGGTCGACCGACCACAGAGAGAAGAGCAGCGATCGAATGACCGGTCGATCGGTCGGTCGACCGACCAATCGACCGACGGCCTACAAAGGATAGTTTTCTATCCATTGAGCTGTCGTTTCTTGATGATGGTATAAATATACCTCATATAACTTCTTTTAATTTCTTCCCTTAATCTTACAGATTTTGTTGAGCATTTAAGAAGGGATTTAAGCCTTCCAAAGATCGATTGCAGCGCGCTCTGTTCTTCTATCAAGTTCGTCTTCAAGCGCCAATTGCTCTTCAACTCAGCTTCGGCTCAAAGCACATTCACTGGCGAGTTGGAGGCTACAAGGCTTGGAAAAGAGTAGATAATCTTGATTTTATCTTAAGCTCTTTTCATTTGTATTTTTAACTGTTAATTTATCATTTCTTTGAAGTTGAGTTAGTAAGACCTAGGTTGCTAGGTCTTGTGGGTATAAGTGGTTACCTGGTGTTAGGTGTAAAGTCACTTTTGTAAAATTAGTTGTTACTAGGATTAGTCAAGTTGTTCCTTAGGGTAGAGGTGGAAGAGTGCTCTCGATAAGAAGGCGGAGACTTCCGGGTGTGGAAGTACCTTAGGTCGAGAGTGAGACTCTTCGAGTCAAAATCCTCTATGTAAGGGAAACGAGAATTAATCTAGTAAAGCTAATTTGGAAATCCTAAGCAGGGTGCTTAGGTAGTGGAGTAGGCATTGGGGCTGAACCACTATGTTGGATTTAGGTTTTCAACCTTAGCTTTAATCTCGGTTTTGATGATAACAAACATGGAACTAATGATTTCATTGAGAATATCTTTCAGGTTCCATATCAATTAGAGTTTGATGTCCTCAATAAAAAATATCAGAGAAATCAAATATCGGAAGGACATTGATCGTCGCGCTCGGGTTCGTCGTGGAAAGTTTCTCGAAGATCGACGTGTGCGCCAAAGTCACATTGGACGGGCTTACAATTCACATGAGAGCTCTCCAAGATGATGCACGTTGAAAGTCGGAACTCGGAAATGAAGCTCAGAAGAAATCGACTGAAAAATAAACTCAGCCAAAATTCGGTCGACCGGCCGGTCGACCGAATAGGGTAAGAAATGGGTAGTAGCCCTAGCGGTCGACCGATCGGTCGACCGAAAGTGAAATCGCAAGTTTCTTGCGTCGGGCGATCGACCGACCAAAGCCCAACATGGGCAGTAAGGTTGGGGGTCGACCGAGCGGTTGACCGACCTACGGATACCCGAGACGTGAGATCGTGCCGGTCGATCGATGGGTCGACCGAAGGTCGGGAATGAATAGTAGCGTCTGGCGGTCGACCCGTTGGTCGACCGATCACAGGGAGAATTACAGCGGTCGAATGACTGGTCGACCAGACGATCGACCATCAAATCAACCGACGGTCTGCAACGGATAGTTTTCTATCCGTTGAGCAGTCGTTTCTTCACGAGGGTATAAATACACCCTCATATACTTCATTTAATCTTCTTCTCTTAATCTTACAGATTTTATTGAGCATTTAAGAAGGGATTTAAGCCTTCCAAAGAGTGATTGTAGTGCACCCTATTTCTTTTCGCGACAACCTTTCTCAAGCGTCAGCTGCTGCTTCAACTCGGGTTTTGATCAACCTCATCCCTTGACGAGTTGAAGGTGCCAAAGGTTTGCAAAGGAGCTTTTACTATTGGTTTATTCTTAAGCTCTTTTGACCGTAAATTTTATATGTTATTTAAACTATTTTTGGATTTGTGTCTGTGTAAAGACCTAGGTTGTTAGGTCTTGTTTGTGAAGTGGTATCCTTAGTGAAAAGGAGTAAAGCCACTTGTGTATACTTAGTGATTACTAGGATTAGTTCTAGTTATCCCTTTGGTTGAGGTGGGAAAGTACTCTCCGTAGGAAGGCGGGATACTTCCGGGTGTGGAAGTGCCTTCGGTTGGAGAGCGAAGACTTTCTGATGAAAAGTCATCGTTGTAAGGGAAACTCTAATTAATCTAGTAAAACCTAGTTTAGAAATCCTAAGCGGGGTGCTTAGGTAGTGGAGTAGGCATTGGGGCCGAACTACTATAAATATCTTGTGTTTGCATTGTTATTATTGCTTGTTTTTATTGTCTTATCATTTATCGCTTTCGCATATAATCATCGAATTGCAAATTGCCTAAACGATTAAAATCAGGATTTAGACCAATTGTATTAATAAACACACTATTCACCCCCCATCCAGTGTCGCCATTTCGCCAATAATTGGTATAAGAGCGGGTCGTAGATTGTGATTTTACTATCCCTTCTATAATTCATCTCAATCTTGAAATGGCTCTAGAGTCGGTTGTTTCCGCACCTCCTAGGTTCGATGGCTCGAACTTTGGTCTATGGAAATCTAGGATGTACACCTTTCTAAAGACCCAAGGTTTAGGTATTTTTATGATGGTAAAAATCCAATATGTTGAACCTAAGGAAAATATAAATGCATGGACCCAAGAACAAATTGATATGTTTGAATTAAATGCTAAAGCTACAAATTGTATATTTTGTTCTTTGGATGATAAGATTTTTGAAAAGATCATGCATTGCACTTCCGCTTTCGATATTTGGGCTTGCTTGAATATGCTTTATGATTATGTAAAAATTGAGGAGCTTACTACTTTCAATGAAGGAGGTGATGACAATTGTCATACCTCTAGTCCTAGTGAAGTTTTTGATGCCCAAAGCACTTCTAGCCAAAGAAGCACAAGCAAGAATCGGAAAAAGAAACTCAGGTCCTTCCTTTGCCAAGACAAAGGACGCAAGTCCACTCTTGAAGAAGAAATCCAAAAAGAAGTGTGCTTCCTCATCCACATCTCAAACAAGTGAAGCCTCTTCTAGATATGACGATGAAGCTACATCAAACATTTGCCTCATGGGTCTTCGAGATGAGGTATATTCTCCATCTTCTAGTCATGTTCAAAATATTAATGATAGTGATTCTAGTAGCTCTAAATCCCTTGACATGTCTTATGAAGTACTACTAGAGGAAAGCAAGAAAATGTATGCCATCCTTGTAAAAAAGAACAAGGATAATAAGAAATTGAACAAAGAAAACTTAAATCTTAGTTCTCAATTGCATGAATGCAAATTAGAACATGAGAAAATGAAATCTAGTTCTTTTAATTCTTGCCATGATGATATCAAACTTGAGATTAAGGATTTGAAACATAAAAATGAAGAATTAGAAATTGATCGAGAATGATGAGTCGTTAACTAAGATTTTAAAAATTAGAAATGAGAATGAAAACACAAAAAATAATGTGAATCTCAATGGCAAGGATTGTATAAGTGATTTCAAATTTGAGCATTATATCTTGAAAAATGAAAATTGCTTGTTGAAATCTCAAATTCAAGCTATACACAAATCCATCAATGACTTAAAAAATGAGGTTGTTTTCTTAAGTAAGAAAACTAATAACTTATCAAATGTTTCATCTCTTAGGAGTCCTAAAAATCAAAATGTCTCATTTAGGAAATCTCCAAACAAGAATGCTCATGCTCATAATATTTCACATGTTAAGCATTCTAACTTTAAACCTCATGTCCATAGCAAAAACAAAAAGAAATTTAATGAACATTGTTTTTGTTGTAGTATTTATGGGCATGCCATATATGATTGTGCTTTCAAAGTGAATCCTAGTGTTGTTAAGATACTTTGGGTACCTAAGCCCATTAACCCCCAAGGACCCAAAGCTATTTGGGTACCAAAGGTCTCATCTTCTTTTGTTGGGGGAGGAACCACACAAGGGTAAAGAAATTGAAGGATTGAAGTTGACCTTGGATCTTAATGAGAAATCTCCAAGAGGTTGCAACTTCAAATCACCTTGATGCCTTAGGTAAAGTTGGCATCAAAACTATTCCGGTATCATCTCCTATATCCCTTTGCTTTATCTAAGTTGGAGTTATGATACATGCTTAAAATTGATTGATTTTCCCCGCTCTTAATATATTTCAAAAACATTTTTGATTTTTGATTTTCTGGTCTCTTCGGAGACCCAAGTGGCCTGTAATGGGCTTAAGCGACTTTGCGGTTTTGAATCATAGGCTCATTGTGGCTTTCGGTTTTCAACCAATCGGAAGGGTTGGAGATCATATTTTTCATTTATTATTCTTGTGATCTCTTAAAATTCGTTTTGATATGTCTTGATTTTATTAAAAACGAATTTAGAATTATTTAGCAAAGTGAGCCTTTATAATGATATTTTGATGCTTCTCTTTGCTTCTTAGTTTGGTTAGCTTGCTAAGTAGCTATATTTTTACTAAAACATTAGTGTAATTTATTTGCAAGCTATGAGTATAATAGGAAGGCTAATTAGGAAGAAAAAGATTAGTTTGGCTAAGTTTTCAAGTATAAAGTATAGCTTTGATAAATTCAAAATCTTAGTGTTATACCTCAATGTCTAGGCTTAAACTATGTCTCTATACTCATGATGGTAATTACATGTAAGATCCTTGATTTCTCATGAGTAGGTAGAATCTTAGTACTTAGGAAAATTTTATTGAATGAAACTTGCTCTAGGTTGATATTCATTAGTAGAGACCTTGTAAGTCCAAACTAGTTTAACATGATAATGGATCTTATTACTCAAATGTTTCACATCCTAAGATCTCCTTAGATTCATTTTGATATCATGGTAAAACCTTCTTAAAAATGAATCTTAACTATCTAGCATAGGTTAAGATTTATAAATGAAATTTTGTATTGAACCCTTGCTAGTTGACATATTATTTCATTATGATACTAATGATGTCTACTTGCAAGTTATGAATGTAAATGAAAATTGGTAGACTATGCTATCTAAGAGAAAATGACAAAGTTATGAAAAGTTGGGCAAATTTTCAAGAAAAATGTATGAATTTTATTTTGCAAAAATCTTTGAAATATAAATGAATTTTCATGTTTAATGATGTCTCTATACTCATGATTGTTTTTGAATGATAAATATTGAATTTTCATGAGTAGGCAAGTTCATGATAACTAGGCAATTTCATGATATTAATATTGAATGAAATTGGTCTAGTTTAAAATTTCTTGTTAGACACCTCATTTTAAGCTAAAAATGAAATGAACATATTTAGATACACATATCACATGAGTCAAGGTATCTAAAATTGAAAAATCATGTCTAGATGAACAATGTGATATCTATATCACCTTAGGAGACTTAAACTTGAAAAGATTTGACCCAAGTCAACAAATTGACTTGGACACTTGATTTTAAGTCCAGAACTTCATAAACATGTTTAGGAATAGGCATAACATGTTTCCAAGCACTTAGAATGGAGAATTCATATGAATATAGATAAAAGGACAATAGAGATTAATTCATGATTACCTCTTTTGAACCTAGTTGACCCAAGTCAACAAGTTGACTTAAAGGTCTCATTTATAATCCATATTTGAGAAACATATTTAGATTTACTCATGTTAACTATTCATAGGTTTAAATTTGAAAAATCATGAGTAAATGTTAAGATTGAAACTTAGCAAG
Organism: Canna indica; assembly: GCA_034359265.1. Classification (NCBI taxonomy): domain Eukaryota; kingdom Viridiplantae; phylum Streptophyta; class Magnoliopsida; order Zingiberales; family Cannaceae; genus Canna; species Canna indica. Next base: position 52,175,232 of record CP136895.1, on the reverse strand, counting down.
TTTCATTAAAACTAGTTTAGTTTTGAATGAAACCATGCTAAGTTGATATCTTGACTTAAGGATATAATTTTCATCTCAAATATGACATACACTCTTAACATGACCATTATGTGGTGTCATAAAAGTTTGAATAAAAACTAAGCATTCTTTGAAAATAACTGGAAAATTATGGAATTGCCATTTGTTCAACAATTGGTATCACCAATTTTTTAGTTATTTTTAGGAAAATATAGATAAATTATTTTTAGATGATTCTTGAAACTACACATTCACTGAAAAATCTAATTTTATCAGTAAAAATTTCAAAAAGTTTCATCAAGAATCGGATTTAAAGTGAATTTTTGAAGTTGGATTTCAAAACACAAAGTATCACCATTCTTGAAACGTCAATCTTTCCGATACTTTAATTTTTCTTCGAAAACTTCATATAAAAACTCATGTACACCATTTGAATTCCATTTCTAATATCATTCACATAAATTCTTGAGTAAAATCATTCCTAGAAATAATTTTGATATTTTGGATGATAGCTAGGATCCATTTGTTTACATGAAATCAATATAGGATGAAAAATGAACTTAGAAAATTCATTTTGAGTTCAAACTTGATACATGCATTTCAAATGACCATTCAATAATTGGTATCAAAAATTTTCATCCAAACAAATTGGTTTCAAAATTTTTTGTCAAAAATATCACTTTGTATAAACTCAAAAGTTTGATTTTTGAAAACTTTAAGTATAGGTTGGCCTAAGTCAACAAAGTGAATTAAAAATTTCATCTTAAGCCCAAACTCAATTCATAGACTTACATTATCTCATGTTTTATGTATAGATGCCTAAATATGAGAAAACATGAGTAGATAGCAAAAATTGAGACTTAGCATTTTTCATGTCTTTCATGCTTATTTCAAATGAAAGCATGCTAAGTTCATATTTGGATCAAATGACATTAGTTTCACTTCAAACTTGATATACATGTTTTGCATTACTAAATCTTTGTATTTTGAAAGTTTGAATGAAATCTAAAAATGTCTTGAAAAAGATATGAGTACATTCATACTTGAGTGCATACATGATTTAGTTTTGAATTGTATCTATGACCTTTTTTTTCTATCATGTATGATTTTGTTTTCATATCATATACTTATTTTCCATCCCTAGGGTTGAGATTGTCATGTTTCATGAAAAATCTTTAGAGTCTCAACTTCATGAAAAAATACTTGTCTTTCATCCCTTTGAATAAATAGACCCTTATTGCCCTTTTTGATTGATGTCAAAAGGGGGAAAAATGTATAGTCATAAGGGGGAGAAATATATAGTTAAAATGGGGATAAACGTATAGGTAAAGGGGAGGAAAATGTAGGAAATCCATGCATATAGATAGGGGGAGTTTAATTATATAAATATGCATGTTGATAGGGGGAGAAATTCCTTAGTTGATATCCTCTATGCTTTAAAGGAATATATTTTTTTATGGATGTTTGTCATCATCAAAAAAGGGGAGATTCTTAGCTTTAGGTTATCAACCTTAGCCTTAATCTCGGTTTTGATGGTTTTGATGATAACAAACATGGAACTAATGATTTCATTGAGAATATCTTTTAGGTTCCATATCAATTAGCGTTCGATGTCCTCGATCAGAAATATCGGAGAAATCGAATATCGGAAGGACATTCATCGTCGCGCTCGGGTTCGTCGTGGAAAGTTTCTCGAAGATCGACGTGTGCACCAAATTCACATTGGACGGGCTCAAAGTTCACATGAGAGCTCTCCAAGATGATGTGCGTTGAAAGCCGAAACCCGAAAATGAAGCGTGGAAGAAATTGGCTAAAAAATAAACTCAGCCTAAATTCGGTCGACCGGGCGGTCGACCGAATAGGGTAAGAAATGGGCAGTAGCCCTAGCGATCGACCGGACTGAGGCTAGCTGCAGACGCAGCTTGCGTCGATCGACTGAAAGTGAAATCGCAAGTTTCTTGCATCGGGCGATCGACCGACCAAAGCCCAAAATGGGCAATAAGGTTGGCGATCAACCGACCTGCGGATACCCGAGACGCGAGATCATGTTAGTCGACCGATGGGTCAACCGAAGGTCGGGAATGAACAGTGGCGTCTGGCAGTCAACCCGTCGGTCGACCGACCATAGGGAGAATTGCAGCGGTCGAATGACCGGTCGACCGACCTGCGGATACCCGAGACGCGAGATCGTGTCGGTCGACCGATGGGTCAACCGAAGGTCGGGAATGAACAGTGGCATCTGGCGGTCGACCCGTCGGTCGACCGACCACAGGGAGAATTACAGCGGTCGAATGACCGGTCGACTAGACGGTCGACCGGCAAATTGACCGGCGGTCTGCAACGGATAGTTTTCTATCCATTGACCAGTCGTTTCTTCACGAGGGTATAAATACACCATCATATACTTCATTTAATCTTCTTCCCTTATTCTTACAGATTCTATTGAGCATTAAGAAGGGATTTAAGCATTCCAAAGAGTGATTGCAGTGCGCCCTGTTTCTTTCCTCGACAACCTTTCTCAAGCGCTAGCTGCTACTTCAACTCGGGTTTTGATCAAGCTCATCCCTTGACGAGTTGAAGGTGCCAAAGGCTTGCAAAGGAGTTTTTACTATTAGTTTATTCTTAAGCTCTTTTGATTGTAAATTTTATCTGTTATTTAAACTATTTTTGGATTTGTGTCTGTGTAAAGACCTAGGTTGTTAGGTCTTGTTTGTGAAGTGGTATCCTTAGTGAAAAGGAGTAAAGCCACTTGTGTATACTTAGTGATTACTAAGATTAGTTTTAGTTGTCCCTTAGGTTGAGGTTGGAAAGTGCTCTCGGTAGGAAGTTGGGATACTTTCGGGTGTGAAAGTGCCTTCGGTTGGAGAGCAACGACTTTCCGATGAAAAGTCCTCATTGTAAGGGAAACTCTAATTAATCTAGTAAAAACTAGTTTGGAAATTCTAAGCGGAGTGCTTAGGTAGTGGAGTAGGCATTGGAGCCGAACCACTATAAATATCTTATGTTTGCATTGTTATTATTGCTTGTTTTTATTGTCTTATCATTTATCGCTTCCGCATATAATCATCGAATTGCAAATTGCCTAAACAATTTAAGTAAACGATTAAAATCAAGATTTAGGCCAATTGTATTAGTAAACACACTATTCATCCCCCCCTCTTGTGTCGCCATTTCGCCAACACACTATAAATTAACGTGTTTGCATTGTGTTATTGTTTGTTTTTAATTACTTAATTATTTATTGCTTCCGCACCCAATCATTAAATTGCAAATTGCCTAAACTAATCAAGAAACGATTAAAATCGAATTTAGGCTAATTAATTAAGTAAACAAACTATTCACCCCCTCTCTAGTGTCGCCATTTCGCTTTCAAAATTGTCGACCACACTATAGTCATACGATGGGACGGGTGATCTGACTATCCACATGTCACGCCCAAACTCAGGGTCACGTGACCGGCCAGGGTATACGTGCCTATACCCCGCAGCCTAACAAATGCGAATGCCAACTCATGAATAAACATAGCGAAAAGAATAGCATTTTTCATTATGAACAAGAAAACAAAACAGATTTCCATTTAAGAAGTAAAGTTTTTAGCAAAATATTTAAAGTGCGGAAATAAATAAAACAAAGTTCAATAGTTTGCTCTTAACAAATGAAATCTGAAGGAAAGACATGAATGTCCCTAAGGGACTACAGTTCCAAAATACCAAAATATAAGTGCATGACAAACTACCAAAGACTCGACTACGACCCCTAACTAGGGCTGCTATGAGATCAATGCGACTCCTTTGCCCTCAAGCCGCACCAAGTGCTCCAGCCCACCTCACTGGTCAAGCTCTGCAAAAAAAAAAATAGAAATAAACAACGAGTGAATTCAAAAGAACCCAGTGAGCGATTCTACCAACCCCCACCATAAAATCAACCATAGTGATAAATGAATAAATGCCCCTGTCTCATACAGGGGTAATGCATCAAGTGGTATGACTAGCTAACAGGCCATCTGGCCATCACATACCCAAAGGCAAACCAATTCACTTAGTAGTGAAGTACAATAGGCCTTAGCCTACCTGTGCCCTAAGGCAACATATCACACTCAAGGATTATGAGGATAATTGGGATTGTCTCATCCAAACTTATCCTCTAATAGAGCCCTTTAGAAATGGCGCAGGAATAATCAGGATTCACTCATCCGAACTTATTCCTTAATAAAGAAACTCGGGAACAATCGAGATTTATCTGTCCGAACTTGTTCCACGAGAAATGCAGGAACAATCGGGATTCGCCCATCCGAACTTGTTCCTTAAAGACATTTCAAGAATAATCGGGATTCGTCCATCCGAACTTATTCCTTAAACAATCGCAAGAATAATCGAGATTCACTCATCCGAACTTATTCCTTAAACATAGGTTGGGAATTAACCATCCAACCTTTCGGGCCAAGCCTACAATCCGGCTCCTATCTGAGCCTCTCCGCCATTCATAAAGATATGGCGCTAAAAAGACCTAAGTCAAGTGACTCCTACGGTGTCTTAGAGGTGTCTTTATTGGGAAACGCCGCAACACTCTATGCCCAATCCCAAAACTAGTGCACCCAAGCCGAATCTGATTTCCCAAGTGTGTCCTATGGATCCAGACTATATTTTCTGGTTAAAATGATAGGTTACACAACTATATTCAGAGGACTATACTCTTCATAACAGAGATTAACAAATCAGCCTTCCTAATGACAATTCATCATGAAATTCCAGCATGTTGAGTTTTCAGCATATCAAGGTAATTAATCCGAAATTTAAAGTAATTAAATCCTTAATTTCTACCAAAACATATTTATAATATTGAGATAAATCACACAAAGATTAAATCATATTTGCTAAAAAAGATTTAGCATGCATCAACATCATCTTTAAAACAAGACTCAAGCTTCATAATCAAGAACCCAAATCAAGAAGATACATAGCATCAAGATTAAATCATTTCACATGTAAAGCATGATTAATACGCTAAAATCACAGATTTAATTACAAGATATGCATTGACATCATAGGAAACTAATATGGTAAACAATCCAAGACATAGATCAAAAAACAAGCAAGAATATTCTCTTAGGCATTTCATCAAACATCTCGAGGACACCCCCATTTCCACCTTGGCCGAGCACCCCTAGGGTAGTCCTAGGGCTGCTGAGCCACAAAGGGGAATCTTGGGGCCCTTCCCACATATCGACACAAGAATTTGGCGATAAAAACTCAAGAATCGACAGAAAATCAATAAGAACGTCTCAACATCCAAATCGGCTCAAGAACACGAGAAGAATTTCAAGAAAAGGAGGGATAAAACCACTCACATGATTAGGAAGAAGAAATCCGGGAAAATTCCCAATCGGCAGCCTCCGAATTCGGCCTCAAAGAGTGCGGCGGCTCGGCTCACACAAGGGGGAAGGGGCGACGGCTTTACCAAGCTGGCGGCTTGGCTTCCAAGGGAGAGGAAGGGAGAGAGGAAGGGAAGGGTGTTGGCCTAAGGGTTTCCTCCTTGGTCTTAATCTCGATTTTGTTAATAACAAACATGGAACTAATGTTTCATTAAGAAATATTTTCAAGTTCCATATCGATTAGCGCTCGATGTCCTCAATCAAAAATATCGGAGAAATCATAAAATCGGAAGGACATTGATCGACGCGTTCGAATTCGTCGTGGAAATCTCTCGAAGTTCAACGTGTGCACCAAAGACATCTTGGATGAGTCTAAAGAACATATGGAAAGCTCTCCAAGTTGATGCACGTTGAAGGCCGAAACCCAAAAATAAAGCGCGCAAGAAGAAGGCTGAAAAAATCAAGTTTAGCATAGGTTCGGTCGATCGAACGAAGTAGAGAATTGGCAGTAGCCAATTCGGTCGACCATTCGGTCAAACAAAGTTCGCCCAGAAGTGGCAGATTGCCTTCGGTTGCTCGGCGGTCGCTCGATTGGTCGATCGATGATCTAGTGTGGCCATTTCACCCAACAAAGGGCGGCTTGGCTCTCGGCTTTGCTCTGCTCGGCGGCTCTAAGAGAGAGGAAGGGAGGGGCGGCTGGCTCTCGACTTGGCTATGCTCTACGGCTCCAAGAGAGAGGAAGGGAGGGGCGGTTGGCTCCTCTCTTCTCTAGGCGGCTTGTGCGGCTCCAATAGGGAGCCGCCTAGCCCTAAGGGGGGATTTTATAATCCCTTCCTCATCTCATCCAGCCCTAACCTCCTTTAACCTGCATCTGCCTCAAACCCGTATCCAAACCCGCTAACTCCTCAACCCAAACTAACCCCATGCTAAATACAAGCATCAATCACATGAACACCCATATGCAACATAATTTAATCAATCAAACTATATTATTATAAACCATAATTCGATTTACTCGAGCTCTCAAGCTCGTATCGGACCATGAGTCGACTCGGCTCGACCTCAAACTAGCCCGCTAGGCTGACAATCACGAACTATAGCATTAATCAATAATAATATCTAGGGTATTACAATTCTCCCTCCTTAAAGAAAATCCGTCGTCGAATTTTGGAAAAAGAAGCTTGAGGACTCACCAAATTATCAAACAAAGAAGGATATCACTCCCTCATATCATGCTCCACCTCCCAGGTGGCCTCCTGCTCGGAATGGTGCTCCCACCTGACCTTAACCAAGGAAATCTCCTTGGACCTCAATTTTCTGATCTGACGGTCTAGCACCTCAACTGGTCGCTCCTCATAGGAGACTGCTCAATCCACCTCCACCGCGGTAGGCTCAATCACATGGGACTCATCTCGAACATACTTCTTCAGCATGGATACATGGAACATCGGATGCACCCGGTCCATACTGGGAGGTAAGGCCAACACATATGCCACAGCTCCCCTACGTCTGAGAATAGGAAATGGCCCAATGAACGTAGGGCTTAGCTTCTCTCTGTTGCCAAACCTCACCACCCTTTCATAGGGGATACCTTGAAGAACACCATGTCCCACTCAGCAAACTCTACCTCCCTGGCCTTTCCATCAGCATACATTTTTTGGTGACTCTGAACTGCCAACAACCTCTCCCTGATTAGCTACACCTTTTCCACCGCCTCCTCAACTAGGTCAGGTCCCATCATAAGGGAATCCCCTGCCTCAAACCAGCCTACAGGCGACCTGCATCATTGCCCATATAATACCTCAAAAGGGGCCATCCCGATGCTACTATGATAGCTGTTATTGTAGGCAAACTCAATCAGGGGTAAGTGCCTCTCCCAACTGCCCTCCAAATCTAAGACACATTCTCTCAGTATGTCCTCCAATGTCTGAATGGTTCGCTCCGACTAATGATCTGTCTGAGGGTGAAATACAGTGCTGAACCAAACGTGAGTGCCCAATGCCTCCTGAAAAGACTACTAGAATTGAGCTGTGAACTGAGTACCCCGATATGAGATGATCATAAAAGGAACACCATGATATGCGACAATCCGATCCAAAAACAACCTCGCATACTGCTCGGCTGAAAAGGTTGTTCTGACTGGTATGAAATGTGACGTCTTGGTTAAGCGATCCACCACCACCCAAATGGAATCATTGCCCTTCCTAAACTTTGGCAACCCTGTCACAAAATCCATGGTTATCTTTTCCCATTTCCATTATGGTACTTCTAAGTTCTGGAGCAATCCTGTCGGCTTTAAATATTCGGCCTTGACTTGCTGACACACCATACACTTAGACACGAACTTGGCCACCTCTCTCTTCATGCCTTTCCACCAATAATTCTGCCTTAGATCACGGTACATTTTTATGGCTCCTGGATGCATGGTATATGTAGATCGATGAGCCATCTCTAGCACCTGCATGCGAACCTCAGCCATGTCTGACACCACTATCCTGTTCTTAAACCTCAAAAGCCCTTCGAGTCAATACCAAAACCATTATCGGCATCACCTCTCCTGGCCAGATCCTTAGTGAGTGCACAAAAAGAATCCTCTTCCTGCGCTGCCCGTAGCATGTCTACCAACGTGGACTGCACCCTCAGGTAAGCCACCAACGCACCAGAGGCTAACACTGACAAGACTGCTCCGCCATCCAAACACATGGTCAAATCCTAAGCCAATGGCCTCCTCCTAACTACCAAATACGCTAGAATGCTCATAGACTTCCTGCTCAAAGCATCTGCCACCACATTAGCCTTCCCCGGATGGTACATGATCGTGCAGTCATATTCCTTCAAGAGTTCAAGTCATCTTCTCTGCTTCAGGTTCAACTCCTTCTGGGTGAGCAAACACTAGAGGCTCTTATGATCAGTGTATATCTCACAAGCCTCGCCATAAAGGTAGTGTGTAATACCCCGATTTAGTCCCACATCGAGAGTATATTGGATGTGGTGTTGATAAGGCTTGATGGGTGTGCTACCATCAACTTCAGCTTAAGCATTTTAATTAGGCCAATAGGTTGGTCTATGAAGTTGATGGGTCAGTTATCCCATTAAGCGGGTTGTAACAAAATGGTATCAGAGCAAGACCTAGTTCTAGGCATGGTGAGGGAGCCTATGTGAGAAAGGGCTGCCCAGGTGAAGGGGTGGAGCCGCTACTAGGCTAGGCCTCACATGCCGATGACTTGGGTGTGATTCTGGGCTATGTGTTAGACTCGAGTTGGGTCTTGACGAGGACGTCAAGACATAAGTGGGGGAGATTGTAATACCCCGGTTTAGTCCCACATCGGGAGTATGTTGGATGTGGTGTTGATAAGGCTTGATGGGTGTGCTACCATCAACTTTAGCTTAAGCATTTTAATTAGGCCAATAGGTTGGTCTATGAAGTTGATGGGTCAGTTATCCCATTAAGCGGGTTGTAACATAGTGACACCACAACTTCAATGCAAACACCACTACTACTAGCTCAAGATCATGTGTCGGGTAATTCTTCTCGTGGACCTTCAACTGCCGGGAGGCATAAGCTATCACCCTACCATTCTGCATTAAAACACAACCCAAGCCGACTTGGGAGACATCACAATAAACAACAAACCCTCCCGAGCCCGAGGGTACAGCTAGAACTGGTGCCGATGTCAAATGGTCCTTGAGCTTCTAAAAGCTCTCCTCGCACTTACTGTCCCAGACGAACTTGACCTTCTTATGAGTCAAGCGGGTCAATGGCGCTGCAATCCTGGAAAAATTCTCCATAAATTTCCTGTAATAACCTGCCAACCCCTGGAAGCTGCGAATCTCTATGACATTTGTCGGCCTCTTCTAATTCTGAATTGCTTCTATCTTCGCAGGGTCCACCTTTACCCTTTACCCTTTCCCTAGACACCACATGGCCATGGAACCCTACACTCTACAGCCAGAACTTGCACTTGGAGAATTTGGCATATAATTTGTGCTCCCTAAGTGTCTCCAGAACTACCCTCAAGTGCTCAGCATGCTCCTCCCTGCTCCTTGAATATATCAAAATATCATCAATAAATACTATCACAAATGTATCCAAGTATTCCCTGATCACTCGGTTCATCAGATCCATAAATGCTACAGGTGGATTAGTCAGCCCGAATGACATAACCAGGAACTCATAGTGACCATACCTCGACCTAAAAGCCGTCTTCGGGATGTCACTATCCTGGATTCTTAATTGATGGTACCCTAATCGCAGGTCAATCTCTGAAAACCACTGAGCCTCCTAAAGCTAATCAAACAAATCATCAGCAATGGCTATCAGCAACGGCCGCTCAAGCCATTGTAATTTCTAACAATGTTCTTACGACCGCTTGGGTCATTATAGATGTGATATATCTACAATGGCTTTATTACGGCTACTGCATCCGTCACTCTTTAGCCGATCGCGCACTCGCGGCGTGAAAATAAAATACTTATCAGCAACAGCGTTCTAACGGACAAGTGAGCCGTTACTAATGATGTTACTTATCAGGAACGCTTTCTAACGGATGAGTGAGCCGTTGCTGATAAGTTTATTTAACTCGACCGATCGCGCCTGCCCCTTCCTCCTCCTTCTTCCTTTCTTCTACCACAGCCGATCTTCGCCCGCCGGCCGTTGTAGCCCGCTGACGCCACTCGCCGCTGCCGCCCACTGTCGTCGCTCGCTCCAGGTAACTTGCCCACTCTCTATTTATTGTAGAACCGATCGAAACCCTAGGTTTAGGGTTTCAGCCGATCGTTGACAGCAGGAGCATTGTGCAGTGTCCGACATATGTCGGACACTGGACTCCAGCGCTGGAAATAGGTTTTTTTTTTAAACCCTATTTTTTTCTATTATTAAATCCTAGTTCTAGATTAATTAAATATATTTATGGTAAATTTAGATGTTTAGATTAATTAAATGTTTAGGTTAATTTAGATGTTAAGATTAGATTAGATTAATGTTAATCTTTAGATTAATTTAGATAAATGTTTAGATTAGATTAATTTAAATTATATTAATTTAGATTAATTTTATTATTAATCTTTAGATTTAGATTAATTAGAATCGTCTACTTCGGACTCGCGCCGGAATCATCCACTTTGGACTCACGTCGGAATTGTCCACTTTGGACTCGTGCCGGAATCGTCCACTGTGGACACGAATCCGCATCAAAACATTTTGAAAATATCATCCATTCGACGAGTTGATATGTTTCACGTACGCATCGACTAGTCGGATATGATTTAGCAAAACCTTAGATTCGTTCGGTGGTTCTATGTTCGTGTAAAAGAAGTAGATGATCTTTTATATGATGTACAACCCTTGAATTTTCCCTAATTGGACAATTTGAGAACATAGTTATTTGTATTGCACTTAGTTTTTTCTTTTAACCGTTAACTCATTAATTATTAAATTTTGGCTATTGTGTCTCTCTTGTTCTCCGATACGCGCCCAGATGATATGCATATTCGGAGATACTGTCGAAATTTAGAATGAAGTTAACGGTTAAAAGAAATACTTAGTGCAATATGAATAACATGAATCCCTAATAGAATAAGACCATATCACCTAAAGGCATTAACTGAAGAAATTGTCATTGATTGACAAAATTATGTCGGGCGATCAAAGTTGGATGTACCGGCGTCTTGATCATGGAGCTTTAACGAATGAGTTTCGATTAGGCGTAACTTACTTCCTAAATTTTGCCTATTCGAACAGGAAATTCGTTAGCGTCGGTGATAAAATTCTATGTCCGTGCATTTGCTTGAATGCATGATTTTTGGATCGAGAAACTGTCACTCTGCATCTGTATACCAAAGGATTTGCACCAAAATATTTTTTATCGACTTGTCAGGAGGAGTCACGTGAAGTCAGGATGTCGAGCAATCCTATCGTTCAGACACATGGTGAATCTTCCTCTGTTGGTGTTTCTTCATCCAGTCCATCTAATCCCTATAGAACTATGATACTTGATATTCTTGGGGGTGAATTCTAATTGAATGATAATGTCGATCGGCCAATTACTGAGACGTCAGTGCCACCAGTTACTACGGGTGTTGATATCACAGAAGTACAACCTGTGGTAGAGATTTAATTGCCGAATAAAGAAGCCGCAGAATTTTACGAGATGTTGAAAGCTGCCGATGAATTATTGTATAAGAATTATCCTAAATACACTAGGTTTTCGGCAATGACACAACTCCTGAACATTAAGGATGTTTGTAATATCGGTGGGGTTGCGTTTGATCGGATTGCAGGATTGATTAATGGAATGCTGCCTACTCATAACAAGTTTGAGCTAACTTTTTATAAGACTAAAAAGTTGATGAGAAAATTAGGGCTTGGGTACGAAAAAGTACACGCGTGCCAAAATAATTGCATTTTATATTATAAATAAAATGCGTAGTTGGATAAATGCCTTGTATGTGAACATCCTCGTTACAAGGAGAAGAAATCAGTCCGACAGAAAAATATCCCGTTTAAGGTGCTTCGGTATTTTCCACTGACACCGAGACTTTAAAGATTATTCATGTCGAAAAAGACGGCCCCGTGGAGCTTTAACGAATGAGTTTCGATTAGGCGTAACTTACTTCCTAAATTTTGCCTATTCGAACAGGAAATTCGTTAGCGTCGGTGATAAAATTCGATGTCCGTGCATTTTCTTGAATGCATGATTTTTGGATCGAGAAACTGTCACTCTACATCTGTATACTAAAGGATTTGCACCAAAATATTTTTTATCGACTTGTCACGAGGAGTCACGTGAAGTCAGGACGTCGAGCAATCCTATCGTTCAGACACATGGTGAATCTTCCTCTGTTGGTGTTTCTTCATCCAGTCCATCTAATCCCTATAGAACTATGATACTTGATATTCTTGGGGGTGAATTCTAATTGAATGATAATGTCGATCGGCCAATTACTGAGACGTCAGTGCCACCAGTTACTACGGGTGTTGATATCACAGAAGTACAACCTGTGGTAGAGATTTAATTACCGAATAAAGAAGCCGCGGAATTTTACGAGATGTTGAAAGCTGCCGATGAATTATTGTATAAGAATTATCCTAAATACACTAGGTTTTCGGCAATGACACAACTCCTGAACATTAAGGATGTTTGTAATATCGGTGGGGTTGCGTTTGATCAGATTGCGGGATCGATTAATTGAATGTTGGCTACTCATAACAAGTTTGAGCTAACTTTTTATAAGACTAAAAAGTTGATGAGAAAATTAGGGCTTGGGTACGAAAAAGTACACGCGTGCCAAAATAATTTCATTTTATATTATAAAGAAAATGCGTAGTTGGATAAATGCCTTGTATGTGAACATCCTCGTTACAAGGAGAAGAAATCAGTCCGACAGAAAAATATCCCGTTTAAGGTGCTTCGGTATTTTCCACTGACACCGAGACTTTAAAGATTATTCATGTCGAAAAAGACGGCCCCGTGGAGCTTTAATGAATGAGTTTCGATTAGGCGTAACTTACTTCCTAAATTTTGCCTATTCGAACAGGAAATTCGTTAGCGTCGGTGATAAAATTCGATGTTCGTGCATTTGCTTCAATGCATGATTTTTGGATCGAGAAACTATCACTCTGCATCTGTATACCAAAGGATTTGCACCAAAATATTTTTTATCGACTTGTCACGAGGAGTCACGTGAAGTCAGGACGTCGAGCAATCCTATCGTTCAAACACATGGTGAATCTTCCTCTGTTGGTGTTTATTCATCCAGTCCATCTAATCCCTATAGAACTATGATACTTGATATTCTTGGGGGTCAATTCTAATTGAATGATAATGTCGATCGGCCAATTATTGAGACGTCAGTGCCACCAGTTACTACGGGTGTTGATATCACAGAAGTACAACCTGTGGTAGAGATTTAATTGCCGAATAAAGAAGCCGCGGAATTTTACGAGATGTTGAAAGCTGCCGATGAATTGTTGTATAAGAATTATCCTAAATACACTAGGTTTTCGGCAATGACACAACTCCTGAACATTAAGGATGTTTGTAATATCGGTGGGGTTGCGTTTGATCAGATTGCGGGATTGATTAATTGAATGCTGCCTACTCATAACAAGTTTGAGCTAACTTTTTATAAGACTAAAAAGTTGATGAGAAAATTAGGGCTTGGGTACGAAAAAGTACACGCGTGCCAAAATAATTTCATTTTATATTATAAAGAAAATGCGTAGTTGGATAAATGTCTTGTATGTGAACATCCTCGTTACAAGGAGAAGAAATCAGTCCGACAGAAAAATATCCCGTTTAAGGTGCTTCGGTATTTTCCACTGACACCGAGACTTTAAAGATTATTCATGTCGAAAAAGACGGCCCCGTGGAGCTTTAATGAATGAGTTTCGATTAGGCGTAACTTACTTCCTAAATTTTGCCTATTCGAACAGGAAATTCGTTAGCGTCGGTGATAAAATTCGATGTTCGTGCATTTGCTTCAATGCATGATTTTTGGATCGAGAAACTGTCACTCTGCATCTGTATACCAAAGGATTTGCACCAAAATATTTTTTATCGACTTGTCACGAGGAGTCACGTGAAGTCAGGACGTCGAGCAATCCTATCGTTCAGACACATGGTGAATCTTCCTCTGTTGGTGTTTCTTCATCCAGTCCATCTAATCCCTATAGAACTATGATACTTGATATTCTTGGGGGTGAATTCTAATTGAATGATAATGTCGATCGGCCAATTACTGAGACGTCAGTGCCACCAGTTCTACGGGTGTTGATATCATAGAAGTACAACCTGTGGTAGAGATTTAATTGCCGAATAAAGAAGCCGCGGAATTTTACGAGATGTTGAAAGCTGCCGATGAATTATTGTATAAGAATTATCCTAAATACACTAGGTTTTCGGCAATGACACAACTCCTGAACATTAAGGATTTTTGTAATATCGGTGGGGTTGCGTTTGATCGGATTGCGGGATTGATTAATGGAATGCTGCCTACTCATAACAAGTTTGAGCTAACTTTTTATAAGACTAAAAAGTTGATGAGAAAATTAGGGCTTGGGTACGAAAAAGAACACGCGTGCCAAAATAATTGCATTTTATATTATAAAGAAAATGCGTAGTTGGATAAATGCCTTGTATGTGAACATCCTCGTTACAAGGAAAAGAAATCAGTCCGACAGAAAAATATCCCGTTTAAGGTGCTTCGGTATTTTCCACTGACACCGAGACTTTAAAGATTATTCATGTCGAAAAAGACGGCCCCCTACATGAGTTGGCATGCAAGAAGTCATGATGATACAGTAATGATTCATTCATCTGACAGAGATACTAGGGATACTAGAAATATCATATTGGGATTGTGCACATATGGTTTTAATCCGTTTGGTCATTCTGCAACTCCTTATTTAGTTTGGCCAGTGCTGCTAACAGTTTATAATTTGCCGCTGTCAATGTGTATGAAAGATGAATTTATTTATCTTTCGATGATTATTTCGGGTCCTAAGGGTCCGCGAAAAATTGACGTGTTTTTCAGACCCCTAATAAATAAATTAAAAATATTATGGACTGAGGGAGTTGTCACTTATGATTGTCATCGGAAGCAAAACTTCAATTTAAAGGCGGCGGTCTTATGGACAATCAATGATTTCCCGGCCTACGATACGTTGTCTGGTTGGAGCACTCACGGCCGACTCTCGTTTCCGTATTGTACGAACACTCTAAATCATTCAGTCTTCAGAACAGACGAAAAATCTCATTCTTTGATTATCATCGTCGATTCCTACCGGCTAACCATCAGTATCGAAAGAATCATGATAAATTTACTAAGGGCAGAATCGAAAGGGATGAGCCACCACCGATGATTTTTGGTGAACAAATGTTAGCACGTGTTTTAGCACTTCCAGAGATAGTGTTTGGTCGGAATGAAAGAGTGTCGGGCTTTGGTCAAACACATAACTAGGTGAAAAAAAGTATCTTTTGGGAATTGCCGTATTGGAGTTCATTACTAACTCGGCATAATTTAGACGTCATGCACATTGAGAAAAATGTGTTTGATAATATTTTTAACACTTTGATGCATGTTCCCAAGAAAAACAAAAGATAATGTCAAGGCCCGACATGATCTGAAAATACTTTGTAAGAGGTCGGAGTTGGAGTTACAAGGGGTCAACGGATGATATATGAAGCCGAAGGCCCCATATGTGTTAAATAAACAATAGATGAAAGATGCTTGTCAATGGATCAAAGAACTCAAATTACCCGATGGATATGCCTCAAACTTATCTCGATGTGTGAACGCCGATGATTGCAAAATATCAGGGATGAAGAGCCATGATTGTCATGTATTCATGCAGAGATTGCTTTCGATCGTATTTCGGGATCTTCTACCTGATAATATTTGGGGTCCGTTGACTGAATTAAGTATGTTTTTTAGAAACATTTGTGCAAATGTCCTTTGAGTCGAACATATGTCAGAACTTGAACGTAATATTGTTGAAAATATATGCAAGCTTGAGCAGTTTTTTCCTCCCGCCTTTTTTGACTCGATGGAGCATCTACCGATACACTTGGCATATGAGGCACGAGTTGGTGGCCCCGTTCAATATCGGTGGATGTACTTATTTGAAAGATACTTGAATCGTTTGAAGAAAAAAGTAAAGAACACCGTAGCAATTGAAGGATCAATATATGAGTCGTATATCATCCAAGAAATTTTAACATTCTGCTCATTTTACTTTGAATCAACAATGCAGACAAGATTTGATCGTCTTCCACGTAACGGCAACAGGGGAGTTCGACAATCAGATGGACGTTTAAATATATTATGTCACTCTAGTCGTGCTTTTGGTTCTAATCCGTCTCGACACTTAAGCGACGAAGAGTATCATTTGGCACAATTGTACGTTTTACTCATTTTCCTAGAGATTGAACAATTCATTGAAATATTTGACATTGAGATGGTGCAAAAATACTCTATTTACAAGGATGAAGAATTGGAGAGATTACGGAATCGTGATTTCCCTACTTGGATTCGGGCTTATAGCAAAGATCACAGAGCTAAAATAGATGAAAGAATATTTGAGTTTGTTAGTGGACTGTCGTGACTATTGTCGTGTTATAGCAGATATTTTTGTTAATGGGTATAAATTTCACAAGGTTGAATATGCATTTACAAATAAGACGATAAATGCCGGGGTCTGCATGAAAGGGACAACGTATATTGAATATGATATGGATTTTTATGGACTGGTGGAAGAAGTGATAGAATTGCACTACTTCGGCTTAAAATCAGTTATCCTATTTAGATGTCATTGGTTCGATACAACAGAAAGGGGCATGAAAGTTCATCCAAAATACAAACTTGTTGAGGTTAATTACAAATCAAAATTGGCAGCAAATGAGCCTTTTATATTGGCATCACAAGCCGAGCAAGTATATTACGCAAAGTATCCGGCTTGAAATAAAGATAGAGCAGATTGGCGTGTAGTCTGTAAGACTAAAGGTAGAGGAAGAATTGATCTGATAGTGGGAGAAAATGAGCCGATACCTGATGTGACATATGATTTCTATCAAGAAGATGATCCTCCTGCTGTAGACCGTATTATTCCAACACTCGAGGATGTAGACACAGTGTTAGTTCAATTAGAAGTTGAATATGTTGATGATGACGATCATGAAGTTGAGGAAACTGCAGATGAAGAAGATGAAGAAGAAGAAGAATTCGAAGACTATTACTCAGGTGATGAGGAATAATTGTAAAGTATATCTTCTATTAAATCTATCTCTACTATATATATAATCTAATTATATGCTTATTCAGTAGATATGGTGTGTCGTGGTTATCGTCGGACGAGAGCTTTAGAGTCTCTGATCAGTCAGACTCCAGCACTTCCTGTTGTTGTTGATCTTCCTACCGATGATACTCCTGTCGCTGATCCTTGTTAGCTGAAGGGTTCTTCCTTCATGCTTTATTTTCCTCATGATTATTTTGATGATAACAAACCCATTTAACAAGTGTTTAAGCATGAAAATTATAGGATCGATGAAAGATTCGTCAAGTCTATCGTATCTCGATCAATCCTCAAAATAGGTCAATGCGTGCATCAAAAATGTGTTGGGAAGGATGGAGAATCCTTCAAAGATAAAGCACGTTGAATAACGAAGCCGAAAATCGAGCGCAAAATAAAAAATCCAAGCTAGAAAAATTCCAACTCTATTTTGGTCAACCGACCGGTCGATCGAATGGAGTAAAAGCATGGGCAACAGCCAATTCAGTCGACCGATCGATCGACCAAATGTTGCCAAAAATTGGTAGAAAGTTCATCAATCGACCGAATTGGTCGACCGGATGACAGAGCGCGAGGGCTTCACTGAGTCGGTCGACCGCGCCAAGTCTCGCGACAATCGGTCGACCCATCGGTCGACCCATCGGTCGACCAAATGCTTATAAAAGCTGGCTTCGGTCGACCGACCGGTCGACCAATTTTGAAGCAGATGTTTTGCCGTCGAGCGGTCGACCCGCCGATTGACCAATCAGAGGAAAAATGTTATAGTGAGCCAGCGGTCGAATGGCCGATCGACCAATGCTTCGACCAGACCATCGACCGGGCGTCTGTAACGATCGAAAATAATCTTGTTGACGCCCTGTCTCAGCTGGATCTATATATACTCCCTTCTAATTCATCTTTAAAACTTCTCTCTCAGGTTTTTGGGGAAAGAAAACTTCAAAGAGTGATCCATTAAGCATTTCTCAATCTTCAAAGAGTTAAACTTTATCAGCCTTCTACTTGATCCATGCTGCCAAAGGAGTTTTATTTCAAAAGGTGGATCAAGCTGGTTACGCGCGTAAAGAAGAGGCATCTAAGTGTGATAAGAATTTAATTCCTCTTCTTGTAATAAGTTTTTGTTTATTTTGTTCTTCAACTCTTGTATTTAATTGTAGGAAGACCTAGATTGTTAGGGCTTGTGTGTGGAAGTGGTTTCCTTGTGGTGATGGAGTAAAGCCACTTGTGTAAACTTAGTTTTGCTAGGATTAGTTAAGTTGTCCCTTAGGGTTGATGTGAAAGAGTGCTCGCGATAAGAAGGCGGAGACTTCCTAGTGTGGAAGTGTCTCAGGTCGAGAGAGCGTCTCTTCGAGTCAAAGTCCTCATTGTAAGGGAAACTCAAATTAATCTAGTAAACTTAGTTTGGAAATCCTAAGCGGGATGCTTAGGTAGTGTAGTAGGCATTGGGGCCAAACCACTATAAATCTGTGTGTTCGCATTGATATTGTGCTTGTTCTAAATTGCTTAATTATTTATTGCTTTTGCATCTAATAGTCGAATTATAAATAGCCTAAATAATCCAAGAATCGATTAAGATCCAATTAGGCAAATAATATTAGAAAACACACTATTCACCCCCCCCCCCCCCTCTAGTGTGCCATTTTTATCAACATTTGGTATCTGAGCAGCTTCGTAGCTTGAGATTTCACCATTTCTTCTACAGCATATCTCGATCTTAAATGGCACTAGAATGTAGAGCATCTTCACCCCCTAGGTTTGATGAGTCTAACTTTGGTCTTTGGAAGAGTAGAATGTATACGTTTCTGAAGACTCAAGGTCTATGTGTGTTTAACATGGTAAAGATAAAATACACTAAACCTAGAGAAAATATGGATTCATGGACCCAAGAACAAATTAATATGTTTGAGTTTAATGCAAAAGCTACAAATTGCATATTTTGCTCTTTGGGAAATAATGTACTTGAAAAAATAATGCATTGTACTTCTGCATATGATATCTGGAATACTTTGAACATGCTATATGACTATGCTAAAACTGAAGAACTTGTTACTCTAAATGAAAGACGATGACAATTGTCATGCTTCTATATCTAATGAAATTCTTGATGCTCTTAGTGTTTCTAGCCAAAAAAGTACAAAGAGTCGGAAGAGAAAGGTGATATGTCACCTATGCAATGAGAAAGGGCATGTAAAAAAGAATTGCCCTTGTATGAAGAACAAGGCAAGGAAGAGGTCGAATGCTTCCACATCATCATCCCATGAAACTTCCTCTTGCAATGATTATGAAGTTACCTCGAAAGCTTGCCCCATGAATGAAAATGATGATGTACTCTCCTCTCCTTTTAGTCATGATAATAAAAATGATAGTATTAACTCATCTAGTTCTCATGATTTTGATGATTTAATGGATGAGTATAAAATTATGTATGCCTTGCTCTTGAAAAAGGATAAAGAGAACAAAAGGATTAAAAATGAGAATTCTAGACTTAGCTCATATGTGCATACTCTAGAATTAGACAATGAGAAATTGAAATCTAGCTCACTTGATCCATGCCATGATAACTTAGAATCCGAGCTTAAAGCTTTGAAACATAAAAATGACAATTTGAAAAATGAAAATAGCATGTTGAAAACTCAATTGCATGCTATTCAAAAATCTATGAATGATTTGAAAAGTGAAGTCATTTCCTTGAGTCGGAAAGTAAATGAATTTAAGGATGCCCCATCTCCTAAGAACAATAGAATAAAAAATGCTTATGTAAAGAATGAAAATGTTCATCATCACTCTCATGTTAGGCATTCTACACATAAACCTCAAGTTAAAAAAGAAGAATGCTTCACTTAATAATGCTCATGTCCATCATTTTTCTCATGTCAAATCTTCCAACATTAAATCTCATGTTCATAATGAAAGGAAGAAATTTAATGGACATTATTTTTGTTGCGGTGTATATGGGCATGCTATATATGATTGTGCATTCAAGATGAACCCCAAGTGGAGTTAAAAATACTTTGGGTAGTTAAACCCTCTAACACTCAAGGACCCAAAGCAATTTGGGTACCAAAGGTTCCATGCTCTTTTGTAGGGGGAGCAACCGCACAAGGGTAAAGGAAGATAAAGAATTGAAGTTGACCATGGACATCAATAAAAAATCCATCTTTGGTTGCAACTTCAAGTCATGAAGATGCCATAGGTATGAAAATTGGCATCTAGGTATCCTTGGTATCATCTCCCATACTCACTTGCTTAAATTATAGTTGGAGTTCTAATACATGCCTAATGTTAGTAGATTTTTCATTCTTGATAAATCTTATTAAAATGATTTTTGATTTTTGATTTTCGTCTCTTCGGAGACCTATGTAACCTGTAATGGGCTCATGCGACCTTGCGGTTTCAAATCGTAGGCTCATGTGGCCTTTCGGTTTTCAACCAATAGGAAGGGTTGAAGATCATGTTTTCATCGATATTATATTTATGATCTCTTGAAAATTCATTTTGGATTCATGACAACATATTTTGAAACAGATTTCAAACTATTTAGCAAAGTAAATCTTGAGATCGATACTTGGTTTTCTCTTTGCTATCTAGTACGATAACTTGTTAGTAGTTACATTTCCATTATGTTACTAATGAATATTGCTTGCAAGTTATCAAAAATGTGATGGAAAGCTAGTAGAGCCAAATTAAAAAGGAAATGAAAAATTTGGAAAATTCTCAAGGGTGAGGTATGAGTTCAATTTTGCAAAAAAAATTGTATAATAATTGATTATTCATGATTTATGAAGTCTCTATGCTCATGATTGCTTTTGCTTGATAAATATATGAAAATTCATGAGTAAGTTAATGTTTGATAACTTAGGCAATTTCATGTGTTGATTGGATGAAATTTGCTCTAGGTTAGAATCTTCATTAGAGACCTCATTTTCTATGGTTGGCAAACATGTTTTGAATGCATATATCACATGAGTCTAGGTTGTTACACTTGATATCACATGAAGACTCATAACTAGATGAATAATGTGATCACTAGATTAGTTCATGAGACTCAAATTGGAAATAATTGACCTAAATCAACAATTTGACTTAGAAATCTCTTTTTGGGTTTAAATTTTCACAAACATGTTTGAATTCACTCATGTTAGATGTCCAAGTGTCTAAGTTAGAGAAAACATGAGTAGATAGCCAAGTTTGATTCTTAACACTTTCATGGTTTCAAGCATATTTTGATTAAAATCGTGCTATGCTCATAACTTGACTAAACAATATTAATTTCACTCCAAACTTGATAAACAAGTGTTAAATGATCATATATTGATATCTAGGAAATTTGAGCAAAATCTGAAATCCGTGGATAAATAACTCATATTTACAAAAATACCACTAATCTTGTAGAATTTTTAGAAAATTGTAGGGATGTCCTTTTTGAGTGATTCTTGATTTTTTGGAACCCTCATAGAGTCTAATTTGTGTAAAAAAAAAATTCACAAAATTTGGATGATCACACCCTCTCAAAAATAATTTTTTCTTAAGGGGTAAAAACCAGGGCAAATCGAGAGGTCGATCGACATTCGACCGCCCAATCGAAAGACGGGCGAAAAATTGCCCAGATCGCCCGATTTCTCGCCCAGATTGAATCCTAGTCGTTCAATCCATTTACTTGAGCCCAAAACTAGGACTTCCTTGCCCATTCGACCGGCTGCCCCATCCTAAGTCCTCTCTTTTCTTCTTCTAGGGTTCTACCTCCTCTCCGAGACTCCTTTTCAAGGTAAAAATCTTTCTTTGTCCATCACTCATGAGATTATAGTCAAAATATGATTTCTTCATCTTTTACTCTCAATGTACCTTGTTTCATACACAAAAATATGATTCATGCTTATTTTACATGAATGATAACTTTTGGTTAGCATGTTTCCTTCAAAAACAAGTCTTCTTCCAACAAAAATTAAATATTTCATGTTTTCTTCAAATGATTCATCATTTGCTCTTTAATAGAATTTCATTTTGATCAAAAATCTTTAGTCAAAAATTTTCTTGTTTTCTTTCATGAGTTTTTCTCAACTTTAAACTTATGTCCTTTTAAAAGAATCTTATTTTGGTCAAAAACAAACATGCTTTCTATTCTTCTCTAGCCAATTTTTTTTTTTCTTTTTATTTATGGATCTTCATGGTTAATCCTTCTTTTTATTTTATTTGATTTTATTTTTTAAAAACTTAATGAGAAAATCCTAAGCGGCAAAAACAAAAGGATCGGCATAGTCAAATAAGGATCCTCCTCATGAAATTGTATCAGCGAAAAGATGTCCACCCACCGTTTTCATGAGGAGTATCCTCCTCATGAAATTGTATCAGCTATATGCCCTAAAGATTATGAGGGAGTGATCCCTACCCATTACTAGGATTGTGCACCTCATCATTGCACATAACATTCTTCCTAGAGCAGGACACTACGATGAGGTCACCACCATGAGTTCTAGGGTACTTTTTTGTGCCATGTCTAGTATCCCTATAGATGTCCCTGACCTTATGCTTAGATATATAGCTGAAGTCCATTCCTCAAAAAAACAAGCTCTACCATATGCCTCAGTAATCTCTCATTTCATATATGAAGCTGGGTTTAATAGATCTATGTTTGAGATAGAGCCTATTCCTAGAGCCATAGATTCTTCCTCCCTTAGCCGCATGAAGATCCTTGAACATCAGCACGACAAAAGAACGCGAGGAGATCCGATGGAATAGGCTGAGTATGACATAGAGATGGAGGAGGACGAAGCTGGTGGAGGCTCCTCATCTGGCCCTTCCCGTACGAGTCTAAGCGATCTAGAGCATCGATTTGCTCAGTTTTAGATTGGTCTGATGGAACATAACAGAACATCAACAGAGCGCATGGACGTGTTTGGCCGTTAGATGGACGAGGTTGGCACCATGATTGGTGACCATGGCGGGCGTATAGAGGAAATATATGGGAGAGTGGATGAGATGTAGCAGTATCAGTCGCATCTACCACCTCCTCCACCACTTGAGGATGAATAATCCTACTTGATGTTCTGATGTATTGATGTATTGACATTTT
The DNA here is from genome assembly GCA_034359265.1 of Canna indica. Lineage (NCBI taxonomy): Eukaryota > Viridiplantae > Streptophyta > Magnoliopsida > Zingiberales > Cannaceae > Canna > Canna indica. The sequence goes on along the minus strand of CP136895.1, from coordinate 52,151,988 downwards.
GGTGTACTGATGTATTGACACTTTCATCTAACGAACATATGATGTATTGATATTTTTCATCCTATGAACATGTTTTTGGTTAACTATGTGATGTATTGACATTTTCATCTCATGCACATGTATTTAGTTAACCATGTGTTGGTTAGTAAAGTTCATTTTTGATATGCTTGCTATGTTTGATCCTTTTTGATGGATGACAAAAGGGGGAGAATATAGGGATATATGCTTATCGATAGGGGGAGTAAATATATTGATAAGGGAAGTAGTATAATTGAATACACTCATGACAAAGTATCACACAAAATGATAAAAGAGAATTTAGAAGATACAAGCATATAGATAGGGGGAGCTTAAATTGATTAACATTGCTTTGTTTCCTTAATGCTTCATTGTATCTTGATATTAATCGTCATTGGTTTGTCATCATCAAAAAGGGGGAGATTGTTAGCTGAAGGGTTCTTCCTTCATGCTTTATTTTCCTCATGATTATTTTGATGATAACAAACCCATTTAACAAGTGTTTATGCATGAAAATTGTAGGATCGATGAAAGATTCATCAAGTCTATCGTATCTCGATCAATCCTCAAAATAGGTCAATGCGTGCATAAAAAATGTGTTGCCAGGATGGAGAATCCTTCAAAGATAAAGCACGTTGAAGAATGAAGCCGAAAATCGAGCGCAAAATAAAAAATCCAAGCTAGAAAAATTCCAGCTCTGTTTCGGTCGACCGACCGGTCGAGCGAATGGAGTAAAAGCATGGGCAACAGCCAATTCGGTCGACCGATCGGTCGACCAAATGTTGCCAAAAATTGGTAGAAAGTTCATTGGTCGACCGGATGATAGAGCGCGAGGGCTTCACTGAGTCGGTCGACCGGTTGGTCGACCGCGCCAAGTCTCGCGACAATCGGTCGACCGAATGCTTATAAAAGCTGGCTTCGGTCGACCAGTTTTGAAGCAAATGTTTTTCCGTCGAGCGGTCGACCCGTTGATCGACTGATCAGAGGAAAAATGTCATAGTGAGCCAACGGTCGAATGGTCGGTCGACCGATGCTTCGACAGGACCATCGATTGGGCGTCTGTAATGGTCGAAAATAATTCTATTGACGCCCTGTCTCAGTTGGATCTATATATACTCCCTTCTAATTCATCTTTAAAACTTCTCTCTCAGATTTTTGGTGAAAAGAAAACTTCAAAGAGTGACCCATTAAGCATTTCTCAATCTTCAAAGAGTTAAACTTTATCAGCCTTCTACTTGATCCTTGCTGCCAAAGGAGTTTTATTTCAAAAGGTGGATCAAGCTGGTTAGGCGCGTAAAGAAGAGGCACCTAAGTGTGATAAGAATTTAATTCCTCTTCTTGTAATAAGTTTTTATTTATTTTGTTCTTCAACTCTTGTATTTAATTGTAGGAAGACCTAGATTGTTAGGGCTTGTGTGTGGAAGTGGTTTCGTTGTGGTGAAGGAGTAAAGCCACTTGTGTAAACTTAGTTTGCTAGGTTTAGTTAAGTTGTCCCTTAGGGTTGAGGTGGAAGAGTGCTCGCGATAAGAAGGCGGAGACTTCCAGGTGTGGAAGTGCCTTAGGTCGAGAGAGCGTCTCTTTGAGTCAAAGTCCTCATTGTAAGGGAAACTCAAATTAATCTAGTAAACTTAGTTTGGAAATCCTAAGCGGGGTGCTTAGGTAGTGGAGTAGGCATTGGGGTCAAACCACTATAAATCTGTGTGTTCGCATTGATATTGTGCTTGTTCTAAATTGCTTAATTATTTATTGCTTTTGCATCTAATAGTCGAATTATAAATAGCCTAAATAATCCAAGAATCGATTAAGATCCAATTACGCAAATAATATTAGAAAACACACTATTCACCCCCCTCTAGTTTGTCGTTTTTATCAACAATCCTCATGCCGTCGAGGCTAATTCATCGAGACGCAGGCGGCCACGCGGGCCGAATAGGTGACAGCCTCTGCCAGCCATGGAGTCACGTAGACTCATTAGTGTGATTGAGGAGCAATAATTTATCATGAATTATGAATTATTACAAATTCATTATATCATAATATAATATTGAACTTTATTTTTGTTGTGTAGGTTTGAGCAGGAGGATGTGCCGAGGACCATATCTTCAACGATTCAACAATACATGCATAGGGCATGGCCCATGTGGTCTCACGTGCCCCGTGAGCACGTCGACTTGCTATGGCGCGAGTTTGAGGCACATATTAAAAAAAAAATTATACATAATGATTAATATTGATACTGATATTATTATTTTGCAGGCTCACTATACATCGGCTGATGACTAGAGGTCCTTCATTTACACTACCTGGAAGGCTATTTCCCGACAGAGGTACAATGGCCAGCTAGGGCATGCCCGATCTCAAATGATGGTCCGAGCTGGGACCACAAACATCGCGGACACTCGGGGATACGACCCCGATTGGATTACACCAGATATATGGGACCATCTCGTGGCGTTATGGTCGATGGATCGATGGTAGGAGGTTTCTTGGACTGCAGCTAGAAATCGCATGTCCGGGTAGCTCAATATCATTTGTAGTGCACGCTTGTCGTATGGTAAGTATTATACCTTAAATTCAATTATATATTTTATTTGTTACTCTGTGTAATAAATAATGTATTTATTTTGTAAATGTAGACGACGGTGATGGATGACGGGACTATCCAGCGACCCTCCCCGATGGAGGTGTTTGAGCGGACTCACCGTCGAGGACGTGGGGCGGGGGAGTACATCGACACTCGCGCTGCAATCATTATGGTAAGTATATTTGTTTAAATTATTCATTATTTATTTATAATTTAAGTTTTAGGAAAAATATGAAACAAAAAATCGAACTCGAGTATGTGACCTACCCTCAAGGACTTTGACGCAGGAGCGTGGGTCGAGCCTGCAGGTGGCTGGGACCACGATGGTCATGCGCAAGCCGTGCTCGACTCACTTGGGGCACGGCCCCTCCGGTCGCTGGAGAGCGGCCGTCCACCTCCAGGACTAATTATGATCAGAGCAACAGGATAAGGACACTGGAGGAGATGGTTGCACGTCAGAGTGAGATGATGGAGCGTCAGAGTCAGATGATGGCGGAGATGCATGCTATGCTACGCAACATCTCAGCTCATACCGGAGTAGGCATCCCTTCAGCATCATCAGATCCATTGCCCTCGAGACAATCCATGCTGGTGTACACCCAAGCACTCCAGACCCCGCCATATTATGATCCAAACCTTCCTCCACCGTCGTCGTGAGGTTTATTGTTTTGTTTGGATATTGACTTTGTCATTTGGATACTACTTGATTGACTTGTTTTGTGTGGATATTGATACGATAGTTTTGAATTTGAATAGTTTTTATATGATTGTGGATAATTATAAATATAAGTATAATTATTTTGATGTATATCTAGGTGTATCTGTTATATGTATGTGAATGGATGTGTGTATGAGTTATGTATCAGGTTAAATGTATCAATGTATTAATGGAAATTAGAAATTTTAAAACTTTTCAGTTACAGGTTAACATCATCGGCAACGGCTTTTCCACGACTACCCGTGGGAAAGTCGTTACTGAAAGTGTATCGTAATTTCTGGGCTGCAACCTCAAAGCCGTTGCTAATGACCTACAACAACGGCTTAGCAACGGGTTTTCACTAACAGCCTTGCCACGACAACCGGGCCATTTCCGATGTATATATCTACAACGCCCTACAGCCGTGGCAGACCTGTTGCTGATACTAATATCAGCAACAGGTCTGCATCGTTGCAGAGCCGTTGTTGACAAGCATAGCAACAACGGCACGGACCCATAGAAGAACCGTTAGTTATAATGTTAGTAGCAATGGCCGCTTCGGCCGTTGCTGATCCATTGCTAAATTATCAACAACACGATTTTTTGCCACAGCTGTGTTGCAACGGGCCAGGCCATTGCACGTCGTTGCTGATGGCTTTCAGCAATGGCTCGGCAACGGCTCAGCAATGGCGAATCAAGCATAGAGGGTTTCCTTGACAACTTAGCAACAAACAATGCAGATACAAAAGAATGTGTAGCACCTGGATCAAACAAAACATAAGCAATAGCAGAACCAACAACAAGGTTACCTGACACTATAGCCCTGGACGCCTCGGCACCCTCTTGGTTCAAAGAAAACACCCGTGCAGTGGGCCTCTCTGAACCATCGGCTCGCTGGCCTCCTCCCTAAGTCTGACCCCTCTGAGCCACAGAACCTACTGGCATCAGTGCCTTTCCTCTGGTCTGATCATGCTGTTGACTACCTTTGCCAGGGCAATCCTTTCTGTAGTGCCCAGCCTACTCACAGCTAAAACATACCTCTGAACGTCCCCAGCAAGCTCCTAGTGCTTCATGTGACAACGGTTACACGACTATGGCCCAGGCCTCCGCTATGAGCCTCCTGATGACACCCCTGGTCCTGAGCCCATACGGCCTCTAGAACTGTTATGACCTTTGCCTTGCTGTGGATTTGCTATCGTAAGAGTTCTCTCAGAGTGAGCTGGATGATCTCCCGAGTGCTGGGGCCGAAACTTTTTCTTCTGGTGTCACACCCTAACTAAGGGTAGTGTGACTGGCCAGGGCCTATATCCTACCCTATAGCCTACTGTCTACACTAACAAATAAGAAACCAGAACATCTCGATAAAGAGAAACCTCAATGCAAGCTTTATTTAAATTTTTTCAAAGTTCATAAAATATGTTTTCAAACCAAAGAAGAAAACCAACGTCGTAACAATATGAACATATCAAGTATCAAGGTTTTAGAAACTTTTCCAAAACACAACTGTCAGCAGAAAAAGAAAACAACTACTAAGACACTGGACTATGACCCAAGGACGCCGCTACGAGATATGGCACCACCACCTGCCCTCCAGCTGCACCATGATGAAAAGCCACAATCACTGCTCATGCTCTGCAAAAACAAAGAAACAAACTATGAGTCCACTTGGGACTCAGTGAGTGGTTCTTCCGAACCTCCATATAATCCTCAGTTAGTCATGCATAACATATAAGGCAGCATTGTATATAATCAGGGAGGTAAGTTACTTTTTTAAAATGCGACTACTGGCCCTATAGGTCATGTTGTTTAAACTATGTAGGTAAAAACCTGCCAGAACAGCCCTTGGGCCTAATCATGGTATAAGAATATCGGCTATAACCAGCCCTACCATACAAGGTAGAATCACACTAGTCGTTCGGCCACATCATAACAAGATGTAAATAATAAATCCCGGGCCATCGACTAGGATGGTCTACTAGTCTCCGGACACCGTCTGGGATAGCTAGTCCCACCCAACTAGGGTCTGACACCTAGCGGGCTCGCTGGTGCATCTCAAGACCCAATCACTGGCCGAGCTAAGCATTGCTCATTTCCGACCTCCACGCTTCTCGGCGGACCATCTCAAGCACATCACACAATCAAGTGTCCTAGGGTTTCCTTATATACATTTCGGGTCGTTGCCCATATCCGGCCCTAATCCGGCCTGCAAGGTCAACAATTCAATGATGCCCTTCCAAAAATGTGTACACCTAATAATACTAGGTTTCCAAAGATGAAAACTGGAAGTCCTAGAAGTTGTATCATTTCCTAGTTCAGTTTCCATATCTATTATGCACCTTACGATGTCCTACATGTCATCTAGCATTATATGCTACCTTGGGTGAGAAATTCTGTGAACCGAACTAAGAATTCCACCCCTGAACATTTTCGGACAGCATATATGAAATAAAGAACGGTAAACATAATTCACAACAACTACCATGTATAACTACGAGGTTCAACGATAAAAATTTATATACTGCATATAGAATTAAATTCAATATGGAACATCGTACCTACCATGGTAAAAATATCCCATTGGCACTTAGCAAATTAATCATGGGTAGCAACATCATGAAGAACCCGAATTAAAGAGGCAATTAGTTCAGTGATTAAAACAATAAGGAACATACATTAAGCAAAGCAACAATTTAACATGATATGAGGGATTAAATGAAACCTTTCTTTGAATACATATACCATAACCATCATATCCATAAGAGCATTAGCAAGAACATTTCCAAAATATGATAATAAAGGTCTATCACTAAACAATTCATATGATAAGCGAGAAACTATGTAACATGAATATGAATTAGCATTGAACGGAAAGGTACGAACAAGTACTCATATCATTCGGTTTCCCCTTTTTTTTCGCTTGCTCGGCCGAACCCTATGGATGGGAAGGGGCTGACATTTCATCCATTATTTATATGCATCAGTCTACAGATCTAATGTTTAACAAGAAACAAAACTCAGAATCATGCATCTTAACTCAAACAGTCCACACTCCTCATTCATACCACTGATCGACCGACTCAAGTAGGGTAAACCCTTGCTCAGCCAAGTCCTCAAATTGAAGGGGGCATGGCTGCAGCAAGAACACCATATGAAGCCGTAGATCTAGCATATCATGAACACCAAGCGATCTACGCTTGCGAAACGAGCGAGGAAAATTTGGGGAAAATTTTGGCATGACCTTTCCCCTATTTCCTCAACTCGGTAGTCCACAAAAATGCAAAAGAAAATCACGATCTAATACATAAGATCACATGCACATACATAGATTTAAAACTCTACTCAAAGAAACTCGTCGATCGGCGAAAACTCGCGAAGAAAAGTCCGATTTCAAATCTCATAGGGCCGGCCACCCACCTCCCTTCAAAAGCATGATAACCACTCACATAGATTGGATCACGAAGAAATCTTGAAGAAAATGGGCCGCCGATCTCCTCGAGCGTCGTCGCGAACTCGGTACCGACTAGATCTCCACCTCCTCTCTCCCTTTCTCCCTCTTGATGGGCTGTGTGCGGCTCTCTCTTTTCGCCGCACGGGTGGCTTGGGTGAGGGGTTTTATTCCCCTCATCCAATGACCCAAATGCCCCTCACTTGACTTGATTTCTACTTGGTTCGATCCGAGTCCGATTCGGACTCCGATCCAATCCGCACTTATGAGTCGAACTCGACTTAATAAGACATCATAAGCAAGAAAGGAAATAACCATTGAACCAATTTAACTTCATATTTCCATGGGTCGGGTTATACCTTCTACTCGAGGCAATTCCCGTGACTCGATTCGGCTAACCTACGATCTGATGTGCTGCACCAAAGATGGATTTTTATATTAGGAAAAAAAATTGGGTCTTATATCTGGGGTCCATCATGCATGTCCGTCGGTACCAATGCCTCCTTCCGGAGCACCTCATCTATAACCCGAGCAAAATAAGTGTCCTCTATGTAATGGATAAGTCTGGCAATCTACAGCCTCAGCCCCTCGACAAACCTCTTGACCCTGGCGGTCGTTGTGGCTACCATAGTGGGATGGTACTTCGAGAGTCGGGTGAACTCTATCTCATAGTCCATTACTGACATACTGCCGATCTGACGCAGTAGCTCAAATTCTTTCGTTCACCTATCCTGGATGCTCAACGGTAGGTACTTCTCCTCCATAGCAGCTCTGAACTCCTCCTAGGTAAGGGGTGGCGCATCTGCTGCTCTACGGTCCCTCCAGGTGTGAAGCCAATCCTTGGCTGATCCTCTCAGCTATAACTCGATCAGTCGAGCGGTCATCTCAGAAGAACAACCGAGCTCCCTACACAGTTCATAACAATCTCCTAGGAAACTAGTGACCTCCACCCGCTGATCTATCCCTATAAACTCTGGTGGCCTGAATGCAACAAAATCTTCATATGTAGGTGCTCTGGGAACTCTGACCACAGGTGCCACTGGCTCGACCACCTCTGGTATTGCGGGTACTACTGGCACCGGTTGTGGCTGCTGCCTCAGTTCTTGCTCCCAGCGGAGTGCCTCAGTCAGCTCAGCCACTCGGGCCTGCAACTGCACAACCATGGGATCCTATCCCATATCCTTCCAAGCCTGCCGTGGTTTCCCACGACCCCGGCCCCGGCCTCGGTGCTTTGTGGAGTTGCTGCCACTACCGCTCCATGCGGCATTAAAGGCCTCCATCAATCTGGAATCATTAGAAAGAAAATATCATAATTAGATAATTTAATTCACCCTAAGTTTTTTTTTCTTTTTATGTAAACTTAACCACAAGTCACGCTGGGGTGCAGACTTAGCCCATTGATCTCATAACACAATCCTATCGTATACCGACACGCTAGCAATGCCCTATACGGTAAACAACTCTAGGTCGTAGTCAGACCAAACCACTTGCTCTGATACCACATTATCACGCACCAACTCAGGGTCACGTGACCGGCCAGGGTATACGTGCCTATACCCTGCATCCTAACCCATGCACATGACAACTCATAAATAAACATAGCGAAAAGAATAACAATTTTCATTATGAACGAGAAAACAAAACAGATTTCCATTTAAGAAGTAAAGTTTTTAGCAAAGTATTTAAAGTGCGGAAATAAAGAAAACAAAGTTCAACAGTTTGCTCTTAACAAATAAAATCTGAAGGAAAGATATGAATGTCCCCAAGGGACTATAGTTCCAAAATACCAAAATACAAGTGCATGACAAACTACCAATGACTCGACTATGACCCGTAACTAGGACTGTTATGAGATCAATGTGACTCCTCTGTCCTTCAGCCGCGCGCCAAGTGCTCCAGCTCACCTTACCGATCAGGCTCTGCAAAAAGAAATAACAGAAATAAACAACGAGTGAGTTCAAAAGAATTAGTGAGCGGTTCTACCAATCCCCACCATAAAATCAACTATAGAGATAAATGAATAAATGCCCCTGTCTCAAACAGGGATAATGCATCAAGTGGTATGACTAGCTAACATGCCATTTGGCCATCACATGCCCAAAGGCAAACCAATTCACTTAGCAGTGAAGTACAACAGGCCTTAGCCTACCCGTGCCCTAAGGCAACATATCATACTCAAAGGTTATGAGGATAATCGAGATTGTCCCATCCGAATTTATCCTCTAATAGAACCCTTTAGAAATAGCGCAGGAATAATCGGGATTCGCTCATTCGAACTTATTCCTTAATAAAGAAACTCGGGAACAATTGGGATTTGCCCGTCCGAACTTGTTCCACGAGAAACGCTGAAACAATCGAGGGATTCACCCTTCTGAACTTGTTTCTTAAAGATATCGCAGGAATATATAATCGGGATTGACCCATCCGAACTTATTCCATAAACACGGGTTGGGAATTAACCATCCAACCTTCTGGGACAAGCCCGCAATCCGACTCCTATCCGAGCCTCTCCGTCATTCATAAATATATGGCGCTAACAAGACCTAAGTCAAGTGACTCCTACGGTGTCTTAGGGGTGTCTTTACTAGGAAACACCACAACACTCTATGCCCAATCCCAACTCCTGTACTCGTAATATCATCAACCCGGCCATGAGGTTTTATTTCATGCATATAATTTATTTTGTTGGCTCTTAACAAATTATGCTACCCCTTGAATTTTAATTATACAATTAAAATTTCCATTTGCCAAAATAGGGTTTTATTTTTAGTTTACTGTTGAGCCCAAAACTGGTGCACCCAAGCCGAATATGATTTCCAAAGTGTGTCCTATGGATCCACACTATATTTTTTGGTTAAAACGATAGGTTACACGACTATATTCAGATGACTACACTCTTCACAATAGAGATTAACAAATCAGCCTCCATAATGACAATTCAACATTAAATTCCAGCATGTTGAGTTTTCAGCATATCAAGGTAATTAATCCGAAATTTACAGTAATTAAATTCTTAATTTCTACCAAAATAGATTTGTAATATTGTGATAAAACACACAAAGATTAAATCATATTTGCTAAACAAGATTTAGCAAGCATCAACATCATCTTTAAAACAAGACTCAAGCTTCATAATTAATAACCCAAATCAAGAACATACATGACATCAAGATTAAATCCTTTCACATGTAAAACATGATTAATATGCTGAAATCACATATTTAATTACAAGATATGCATTGACATCATATGAACCTAAGAAGGTAAGCAATCCAAGACATAGATCCCAAAATAAGCAAGAATCTTCTCTTAGGTATTTCATCAAACACCTCGAGGGCACCCCTATTTCCACCTTGGCCAAGCACCCCTAGGGTAATCCTAGGGCTGCCGAGCCACAAAGGGGAATCTCGGCCCCCCTCCCACATATCAACACAAGAATTCGGCGATAAAAACTCAAGAATCGACGAAAAATCAACAATAACATCTCAACGTCCAAATTGGCTCATGAACACGAGAAGAATTTCAAGAAAAGGAGTGGTAAAACCACTCACATGATTAGGAAGAAGAAATCGGGGAAAATTCCCAATTGGCGGCCTCTGAATCCAGCCTCAAAGAGTGCGGCGGCTCTACCAAGTCGCCGGCTTGGCTTCCAAGGGAGAGGAAGGGAGGGGCGGCTTGGCTCTCGGCTTGGTTCTGCTCGGCGGCTCCAAGAGAGAGGAAGGGAGGGGTAACTAGATCCTCTCTTCTTTAGGTGGCTTGTGCGGCTCCAATAGAAAGCCGCCTAGCCCTAGGGGGGGGGATTTTATAATCCCTTCCCCATCTCATCCAGCCCTAACCTCCTTTAACTCGCTTTCGCCTCAAACCCGGATCCAAACCCACTAACTCCTCAACCCAAACTAACCCCATGATAAATTCAAGCATCAATCACATACACACCCAAATGCAACATAATTTAATCAAACAGACTGTATTATTATAAACCATAATTTGACTTACCCGAGCTCTCAAGCTCGCACCGGATCATGAGTCGACTCAAATCGACCTCGAACTAGCCCGCTAGGCTGACAATCACAAACTATAACAGAAATCAATAATAATATCTAAGATATTACACCACCTGACGATGTTCAAACTTCATGTCTATGATGCTTCTCAACGGCTCAACCAACTCTATTCTCTGTAGAGCCTTTCCTATCTTTTTGGAGAAGGTCGTGCTACTCTGGTTCTTCACCTTACCGTCAGAGTTGGTATATACGTTCCATGATCTCTCTCAAGCCTTCACCAACCAATTTTTCTCGCTGTGAATATACTCCAAAACTAGGGACTCTCTTCATTACATCAAGCAGATGACAACATGAGCCACTGTGAGATTACCTGGAGAGATTCCATGTCGTGGCCATGGAAATCCCCAATCTCGACCCACACATCGAGTTGTGGCCTCTCAAACTCGGACTGAAGCCTGGACAGTTTGTGGACCAGATCGCTCTAGCCAAGACGAAAAGTATGGCCGAGTTTCGAGAATGAGTTGCGTGCTATATATATAGAGATGAAGAACTCTGAGAGGCCAGAATGGCCAACAGATAGACCACCAAAGATGGTGCCGAGGACAAAAAGTCCAAGAAGCTCGACACGAAACGCGAAAAGGGAGATTGCCAAGATTGGGACAACGACAAAAGAGCAAAGCCACCACCCCTACCGAAAGCCAGATATGAGAAATACATTCCGCTCAATGCGAGGAAGGAGGATATTCTCCGAAAAATCTACGAGTTAAAGCTTCTCAGACACCCTGTCAACGCCGAAATTTTTTTTTGCCACCCAACGTTGATAAGAACAAGAGGTGCACATTCCATGATACCTATGGGCACACCATATTTTTGGGAGATTAGATCTAGGATCTGGTCCATGCTGGATGGCTTGATCGATATGTCAACCACGGAAGAGAACGTAGTCGAGGTAGGAACGACCGCAACAATCGACGCCCGAGCTTGGTCGGATTCCGAGGACTTCGCGTCGAGCTCTAGTAGTGTGCTGACCTCTTCTCATCTGCCGAGCTCCTTGTCTACACTGAGTTCACGATCTCGAGCTAGTGTATAAATGTTTGTTGTGTTCTTTCCTTGGTTGAATTAATTACTGGAAGAGGAGACTTCGAAATGTGTCGATTTTGCCGCCTCGCGACTCTTCGATTTCTATGATTAATGTGGCGATTATGTAGAGAAAGGGGTGCATTTTTGTGTGCCCTTAACGGGGTGTGATCAACAGTCATTAGATGGGGAGGCTCCCTCGAACCTTTAAAAGCCCCATGGCTCTTCCTTTTTTGGTGTAAATGGGATCTTGGTATGGAGTGGGAAGTGCTGCAAGATTTCGTCCCTCCAGGAGTCAGCCTTCGGCTGGTAGTGAGTAGATTAGAGATTATTGTAGGTTCACACCTTGGGGCTTATGAGGAGGACAAAGGGAGGTCATCCTGCTCATGGAAGACCCAACCGTAGAGTCGTCCCTACATTGGTGCACTACTAGAAATGTGACCTTCACCAACGGTCCGTTCCGTTTGTAAGTCGTCGATGAAGACCATCACCAACGGCGGGCGACGGTCAACTACGTTGCAAATACGCCGTTGTAAATAACGGCGTCACTGATAACTTAGCGACAATCGATGCGGCTATTGCTATTTATATATCAATAATGACCCTGTCCATCGTTGCTGATATAGTTATCAGCCATAGCCCACAGTGTTGGTGAAATGGCCTACAGTAGAGGGGATGAATAGTGTTTTATCTAAACTTTTCGCTTAATTTCGATTTTAATCTTTTCTAAAAATACTTAGGCAAATTGTAATTTATCGACTAAATGCGGAAGCAAGTAATAAAGTAATTAACACATGCAAGATGAGCACTGCTAACATAATACGGTTTATAGTGTTTCGGCCCCAATGCCTACCCCACTACCTAAGTATCATGCTTAGGATTTCACACACAAACCCACTAAATTATGAGTAGCTTACAATCGAGGACTTTCCACCGGAAAGACCCTACACTCACTTCGAAGGCACTTTCATACCCAGAAGTATCCACCTTCACACAGAGTGAGCTTTCCCACCTCAATTCCTAAGACCTACTCCTAACCTAGTTTACACAAGTGGCTTTATACCTTCTATACCAAGGATACCACTCAATCACAAGACCAAACACTAGGTCTCCTTACAAGCTTAAGCAAATCAATTCAAAACAAAGTAAAAACGTACACTTTTATCACAGGAAGGGAGTAAAAAGGACTTATCACAACAAGAACACCTCATCTTCTTGAGCCTAGCACCCTTGAAGAACCCTTCAATGAAGAAGCACTTGAGAATGATGGATCAAGAGGTAGGGATTATGGATTTGAGCAATATAAAGCCTTAGAGATGTAAAGAATAGCTCTTTGAGGTTTTTGGGCGTCAACAATTCTCTAGGAGAGAGTATGGGATGGGTATATATAACCCCCTAAACACCAAGGCTCGTCAACGGGTGTTTTTCTGCCCGTTGGCGACACATGATCGCTGGCCCGGTCGATCGTTGGTTGACTGGGCAAGCGACCGCCCGAGCGACCGGAGCACTCTATGCATTTGGGGCTCGGTTCGGTCGACTGCCCCTGCGACCGAACCTAGGAAATCAGCCTTTTTGCTAATTTCTTGTCGTGTTCTTCATTTTCGAGATTTGGCTTTCGACGTGCATAAACTTGGAGAGCTTTCCAGATTTTTTACATGTTCCCTAGACTCTTCCAAAGCATCTTCGATGCACTCATTGAACATCTAGAGATTTCCGCGACGAATCCGAGCGCCTCAACCAATGTCCTTCTGATTTTTTGATTTCTCCGGACGTCCTGCGCTGATCGATATGGAACCTAAAAGTATTTCTCAATGAAATCATTAGTTCCATGTTTGTTATCATCAATACTGAGATTAAGACCAAGGTTGAAAATCTTAGACCAACAATCTCTCCCTTTTTTATGATGACAAACATCCTTAAGAAAATATATCATTTAAGCATCAAGGATTATCAACCATGGGATTTCTCCCTCTATCAACATGCATATCTACGGAAATAAACTTCCCTTATCTATATGCATGATTTTCCTATATTTTCTTCCCTTTTACGTATATTTTTCTTTCCCTTTTGACATCAATCAAAAAGGGTGAGAAAAGTCAACTATGGTCAAAGTTAGGACTTGAAAACTAGTCTTCATGAGAATGAAGTCAACCAACCCAAGGGATGAAAATAAAACATCGAATAAGAGACTAAGTCATACATGAGATGATAAATAAATTCCAAGTTTAGAAATCATGTATAAGCTTAAGTATTAATATTTTCATGTATCGATCAAGGAGTCAAAAATCATTTTAGAAATGAATTTTCTCATCAAATGAGTAGAACGATACCAAATGGGAATTCAAAATATCATACTTGAAGTCTCATTCGAAAACTCGATAAAAATTCAAAGTTTCAAAAAAATGACCATTTGGGAAGAACGATACTTTAAAGTTTCGAAATCCAAACCAAATAACTTTCATGCTCAAGATTTTTTAAATTTTATGCTATAAACTAGATTTTTCAAGGAAGATGCAAATTCAAGAATCAACAAAAAAATTAATTTTCTGCATTTTTCTAAAATTCATTGATTTTTAGTGGCATTTTCGTAAATAACTAGAATTTTTCATGACATTTTCAGATTTCATTCAACCTTTCAAAATACCAAGATATGATCATTTAAAGCATGTTTATCGAGTTTTGAGATGAAAATGATGTCATTTACCTAATGTTTTAACTTAGCATGATTTCAATAAAAAATAAGCATGTTAACATGAAATTGCTAAGTATCAATTTTTATCTTTTACTCATGGTTTTTCGAACATGGACACATAGACACCTAACATGAGTAAATCTAAACATGTTTATGAAGTTTGGGCTCAAAATGAAATTTCTAAGTCACTTTGTTGACTTAGGTCAAACTTTTTCAACTTTGAGTCCCCTAAGATGATCTACATATCACTTTGTTGATCTACACATGAATTTTCAACTCTAAACACCTAGAAGCATGCCATATGTATATCTAAACATGTTTAATGAGTTTGGACTTAAAATAGAAGTCTCTAATGTCAAATTTTAACCTAGGGCAACTTTTATTCAATGAAACTTTTCTAAGTACTAAAATTCTACCTACTCATGAGAATTCAAGGATCTATCATGCAATATTGAGGTGTTATGCTAATATTTTTATGAATTTCAAAGACATACCTCTTACATAAGAATTTTGCCAAACTTATCATTTTCTTCCTAATTATTAGCCTTTCATTTTCATAAATGTTAACTTGCAAGCCAAAAATCATTAGTAGTACAACGATATAACAACTAGCAAGTTAGCAATAGCGAAAGTGAAAATAGAATTCTACATTTGAGAATTTCAATCTAAGCTAGATAGTGAAAAATTCGTTTCAAGTAGAATCATCATGAAACCAAAACGAATCGAGAGATCCCAAAATATGAAATTTTGAAAAGTAAGATCTCCAACCCTTCCTATTGGTTGAAATCCGAAAGGCCATAATGAGCCTACAATTTAGAACCACAAGGTCGCATGAGCCCGTTATAGGCTACCGAGGTCTCCGAAGAGATCGGAAATCAAAAATCAAAAATATTTTTGAAAGTATATCATGAACGGGAAAACAATCAATCTAAGCAAGTATCATGAACTCTAACTATTAATGGATCAATTGAAGTTAAGAGATGATACCAAACCTTTTGGATGCCAAATTTCATTTCCAAAGGCATCTAGGTGAAAAACTTGAGGTTGCAACCATGTAAGGATCCTTCATTCAACTCTTTGGTCAACTTCAACACATCATCAATTTTTCACCCTTGTGTGCTCCCCCTACAAAAGAACAAGAAACTTTTGGTACCCAAATGGCTTTGGGTCCTTGGGGGTTAGATGGCCTAGGAATTCAAAATGTCCAAGCTACACTTGGATTTTTCTTGAATGCACAATCATAAATACCATGGCCAAAAATACCACAACAAAAGCAATGCCTATTAAACTTCTTTTCATTTTTGCTATGGACATGAGATTTATCATTAGAATGCTTGACATGTGAACTATGATGAGCATGAGCATTCTTAAGGGAAACATTTTTATTTTGAGATTTCCTAAATGAGACATTTTGATTTTTAAAATTAAAAGAAGAAGTATTAACTTTCCTACTCAAAATCAACATCTCATTTTTCAAATCATTCATGAATTTATGCAATGCATGCAATTGAGATTTCAACATGTTATTTTCAACTTTCAATTTTTCATTCTCAATTTTGAAATCATTTTTGAAATCATTATTCCTAAACTTCAATTTAGCTTTCAAATCCACATTTTTATTTTTCAAAGCTTTTAGCTCAATAATCAATAGGATTAGTCTTTAATTTCTCATTTTCTAATTCTCAGGCATGCACATGTGAGCTAAGCTCTAAATTTTTTTTCGTCAATTTTTTGTTTTCCTTTTCCTTTTTAACTAGCAAGGTATACACTTTCTTATATTCACTTACTAACTCATCATATGACATATCATGTGAACTAGAATAGCTAGTACTATCATTATCATTATCATGACTAGGTGAAGAAGAAAGGACCTCATTATTTACAATCATGAGGCAAACTTTGGATGTGGCTTCATAGTCATGGCTAGAGGGTGCTTCAAATGAGTGAGATGTGGAGGTGGAAACAGTTGACCTCTTCCTTGCTTTGTTCTTCATGTTTGGGCAATTTTTCTTCGCATGCCGTCTTTCTTTGCAAGCATGACAAATTACCTTTCATTTTCGGTTCTTAGAATTGATCATTTGACTAGAAGCACTATGGGCATCAAAACCAAGATTAGTAGTAGGTGAGTGACCATTGTCATCACCACTTTCATCAAAAGTGTCAATCTCTTCGATTTTGGCATGATCATATAAAACATTTAAAGTGACCCATAAATCACAAGCCGGAGAGCAATGCATGACTTTGTCTAGGATGTCATTTGGTAATGTGCAAAGTATACAATTCATGACATCTCCATTATACTTAAACATTTTCTAATCTAATGCACTCCAAGCATGCATGTCAACCTTAGGTTCAATAAATTCTAAACTTAACATGTTAAAGAACAAAAACCTTTAGTCTTTAAATATGTGTACATCCCATATTTCCAAAGACCAAAGTTTGAGTCGTCGAACCTAGGAGGTATAGACGCTACACACTCTAGTGCCATTTTCCGGATCGAAGCAAAGTGTAGAAGAGACGATGAAATCTCAAGCTACGGACCCGCTCTGATACCAAATGTTGGTGAAATGACCTATAGTAGAGGAGGGTGAATAGTATGTTATCAAAACTTTTCGCTTAATTCCGATTTTAATCTTTTCTAAAAATACTTAGGCAAATTATAATTTATCGACTAAATGTGAAAGCAAGTAATAAAGCAATTAACAAAAGCAAGATGAGCAATGCTAACACAATGCAGTTTATAGTGTTTCGGCCCTAATGCCTACCCCACTACCTAAGCATCGTGCTTAGGATTTCACACACAAATCCACTAAATTACGAGTAGCTTATAATCGACAACTTTTCACCGGAAAGACCCTACACTCACTTCGAATGCACTTTCACACCCAGAAGCATCTACCTTCACACCGAGTGAGCTTTCCCACCTCAATTCTTAAGACCTACTCCAAACCTAGTTTACACAAGTGGCTTTATACCTTCTATACCAAGGATACCACTCAATCACAAGACCAAACACTAGATCTTCTTACAAGCTCAAGCAAATCAATTCAAAACAAAGTAAAAACACTTTTATCATAAGAAGGGAGTAAAGAGGACTTATCACAATTAGAACACCCCTCTTCTTGAGCCTAGCACCCTTGAGGAACCCTTCAATGAAGAAGCACTTGAAAATGAGGGATCAAGAGGTAGGGATAATGGATTTGAGCAATAGTAAGCATTAGAGATGCAAAGAATAGGTCTTTGAGATTTTTTGGCATCAACAACTCTCTAGGAGAGAGTTTGGGATGGGTATATATAACCCCCCCAAACACCAAGGCTCGTCAACATGCATTTTCTGCCCGTTGGCGATGCCCGATCACTGGCTCGATTGACCGGCCAAGTGATAGCCCGAGCGATCGGAGCACTTTGTGTATTTTGGGCTCGGTTCGGTCAACCACCCCTGCGACCGAACCTGGGAAATCAGCCTTTTTGCTGATTTCTTATCGCGTTCTTCATTTCCGGGATTTGGCTTTCGATATGCATAAACCTAGAAAGCTTTCCAAGTGTTTTACATGTTCTCTAGACTCTTCCAAAGCACCTTCAGTGCACTCGTCGAACTTCTAGAGATTTCCACAACGAATCCGAGCACGTCGACCAACGTCCTTCGGATTTTTTGATTTCTCTGATATTTCTGATCGCAGACGTCGTGCGCTAACCGATATGGAACCTGAAAGTATTTCTCAATGAAACCATTAGTTCCATGTTTGTTATCATCAAAACCGAGATTAAGACCAAGGTTGAAAACCTTAGGCTAATACATAGGGCAATTGCTGATATATAAACATCAATGACCTCTTCGATTGTTGCTGATATCGTTATCAACGACAGCCTTACAAGCTGAGGTAAAGTCATTGCTGAAGGCCTATTGCTGAGTCATTGCTATAAGTCATCAGCAATGACCTTAAGGATGTGGCCCAAGCATTATGATAGACTTTAGGCGACGACTTTCGGACGGTTTATTGTTGGTAAGCCGTCGCTGATGCTGTTAACCTGAAACTAAAAAATTTAAAAATTATAAATTTCCAATTGATACATTTATAACCTCTAACACATAACTTACACACACACCATACACATCCATACACATCACAGATACACACAGATACACATCAAAATAATTATATCTACAATTATAATTATCAACAATCATATGAAAAGTGTCGTATCAACATGATACGAATCAAAACTATTATATCAACATAAGTATTAAAATACAAGTATAAGTGTCAAGTCATAAACACATGTATATCGTAACATAAGTCAAGTGATCATAAACAGAAGTCAAATATATAAAGTCTCACAACTGCGGTGGAAGCTGGTCGGGATCGTCCGGTGGCATCTGCAATGCTTGATTATAGACTTGCGTGGACTGTATCGAGGATGATGGATCTGATGTCGGAGGGATGCCAATGTTGGATTGAGATATGATATGCCTCAACATCGCATGCATCTTCTCCATCATCTGACTCTGATGTGCGACCTGCTCCTCTAATGCTTCTATTTGGCTCTGATCCAGAGATCGGGATGTGGAGGATCGCTGCCCCAAGTGGTCCTAGCACGGCTCGCACATCGTCACTGCTCGCGAAGCCATAAACGCGACCGTGGTCCCAACCACCGACAGCATCGACCCACATGAGTTTGTATTTTGTTTCATATTTTTTTTCTAATTATAAACTTAAATTATAAATAAAAATTGCATAATTTAAACAAATATACATACCATGATGACCGCAACCCGAGTGTCGATGTACTCCCCCGCCCTATGTCCTCGACAGTGAGTTCACTCGAACAACTCCATCGAGGAGGGTCGCTGGACAGTACCATCATCCATGACTATCATCTATATTTACGAAACAAATATATTAGTACACCATAAATCAAACACAATATATAATTTAATTAAAATTAAGGTATAATAGACTTGCTAGTGTTGCGCTCCCCTCCCCCCTCCCCCCGTCGGACATGCGGTTTCTAGCCGCAGTCCGGGATACCTCCTACCACTGGTCCGACGACCATCTCTCCAGGAGCTGGTCCCAAACATCCGGAGTAATCCACTGGGGGCCGTATCCCCGAGTCTTCGCAATGTTTCTAGCCCTAGTTCGAGCCATCGCTTGGGACCGGGCCTGGTTTAGCTAGCTATTGTATTGAACGCAGGAAATCGCCTCCCACGCGCTCTCGATAAATGGCCTCTTGTCCTATGGCCATGTGTAGCGAGCCTACAAAATAAAACAATAATGTTAGTTCAAATACTTATAATTACCACGTATATAACTTAATACGTACCTCAAACTTGCGCTAGAGCATGTCAGCGTACTCACGAGGCACGTGAGACCACGTGGGTCATGCCTCGTGCATGTACCGTCTAATCATCCCCGCTGTAGTCCTGGGGACCTCCTCCTGCTCGAACTTGCACAACAAAAATAAAGTATAATGTTATATTAATACATTACCTTTGTCATCGCACACTAATCAATATGCGTGCCTCCGCGGCTAGCCCCTGTGTTTTGTTGGTCAAATGGCCACACTAGAGGGGGGTGAATAGTGTGTTATCTAGATCTTTCATCTAATTTCGGTTTTAATCGTTTACTTGATTACTTAGGCAAATTGTAATTTATCGACTAAATGCGGAAGCAATAATAAAACAATAAAACAAAAACAAAGATAACAATGCCAACACAATGATTTATAGTGGTTCGGCCCCAATGCCTACTCCACTTCCTAAGCACCCCGCTTAGGATTTCCAAACTAGTTTAATTAGATTAATCAGTTTTCTTACAATGAGGACTTTACACCAAAAAGTCTCCGCTCTCAAACCGAGGGCACTTCCACACCCGAAAGTATCCTGCCTTCCTACCGAGAGCATTTTCCCATCTCAACCTAAGGGGCAACTTAACTAATCCTAGTAAACTAAGTTTACAATGGTGGATTTAAGCCTTAACACTAAGACAACCACCAACTCAATCAAACCTAGCAACCTAGGTATACACAAATGATATACAACGAAAATGAACCACAAAATACACAAACAATAGAGCAAAAAAATAATACAACAAATACTTAGCTCTAAACACGAGTCCTAGTTCATCTTGATGCCTCAATGATGAATCGATCAAAGGTTTGAACGAAAATCAAGGTTGTATCATGAGAAATAGGATTTGCAAAGAAATGGCTCAAGAAATCTTTAGAAATGATCAAGGATGGCTCAATGAAGGTTAAGATCATGGAGGAAGGCACTCAATGGCTAGTATATATAAGTCCTAAGAACAGAGAGAGAGCCAAAATAACTCTTCCAACGGGCTGATTTTTCCCCGTTGGCGATGCCCAGTCGCTTGCTGGTCGACCGACCCAGCGACCGAAGGCCTACTGCCAAATTCTGGCAATGTTCGACCGACCGGTCGATTGATCAAAATGCCTTCTCCTTCGGTCGGTCGACCGAACTTGGGCAGGGCAGATTTCTTTGCTTGTTTGTTCGTTTGTGGTTTGGTCTTCACTAAATGTACTTATATAACATAAATGTTAATAACTTTAAAACATAAATATTATATAAGGATTACCCCATTTATAGATTCAATAAAAATATCTAAAAAATCAAAATCCTTAAGAATCAAAATCTAACTTTTGGGGTCTAGTACAAATTTATGAAAACCAAAAATTTTCTTATCTCCCGAGTCAAATATGGGTAGGCTAAAGGCTTCCAAAAAATCCTTTAAAATCGCATTATCTAGTTTTCACCTAAGGAACAATTATCGGTATTTTTGGTGCCAAGAAAATATTTAGGTTATATAGCCCTCCAAGGAGCCCCCTAAGTTTAGTGAATTTCAGGGCAGTTTTCGGGTTTTCATGTTTTTGGGTTCGGGTTTGATTTTTGGATTCTTTGCATCATGAAAGAGGATTACAACACATGCTAGACACCCTAAACCTAAACTCTAACTTCTCAAAGAATCCCGAGCGTCGATGAGCGTCCTTGTCGATTTCTTCGATTTCTCTAATTTTTTTGATCCCGAACGTCGTGCGCTAACCGACTTGGAACCTGAAAGTATTTCTCAATGAAACATTAGTTCCATGTTTGTTATCATCAAATTAACCGAGATTAAGGCCAAGGTTGAAAACCTTAGGCCAACAATCTCCCCCTTTTTGATGATTACAAACATCCTTAAGAAAATATATCATTCAAGCATAAAGGATATCAAACATGAGATTTGTCCTTCTATCAACATGCATGTCTACATAATGGAACTCCCCCTATCTATATGCATGATTTTTTTTATTTTCTTCTTTGTTTACCTATATTTTTCTCCTCCTTTTAACATCAATAAAAAAGGGCAAGAAAAGTCAACATATAGTCAAAGTTGACTCTAAAACCATTTTTCATGAAACATGAAAATCTCAACTGAAGGGATGAAAAATCAAATATCTAGTATGAGACTAAATCATACATGATAGCATTAGATGATAAATACATTCCAAGTCTAGAAATCATGTATATGCTTAAGTATAAATATTTTCGTGTATCGATTAAGGAGTCAAAAATTATTTTAGAACTGATTTTTCTCATCACATGAGTAGAACAATACAAAATGTGAATTCAAAATATCATACTTGAAGTCTCATTTGAAAATCCGATGAAAATTCAAAGTATGAAAACAAATGACCATTTGGGAAGAACGATACTTTAAAGTTTCAAAATCCAACTCCAAAAATCCAAATCAAATCACATTCATAATCAAGATTTTTGAAATTTTTATGCCATAAACTAGATTTTTCAAGGAAGGCGCAGATTCAAGAATCAACGAAAAATTATTTTTCTAAAATTCATTGAGTTCTAGTGGTATTTTCGTAAATAATTGGATTTTTTTCATGAGTTTTTAGTTTTCATTCAAACTTTTCAGATATCAAGATATAATTATTTAAAGCATATTTATCAAGTTTGAAATGAAAATGATGTCATTTGGTCAAAATTTTACCTTAGCATGATTTCATTCAAAAATAAGCATGATATCATGAAATTGCTAAGTATCAATTTTTAACCTATACTCATGGTTTTTCAAACTTAGACGCATAGACACTTAACATGAGTAAATTTAAACATGTTTGTGAAGGTTGAACCTAAAATAAAGTCTCTAAGTCAATTTGTTGACTTATGTCAACTCTACTCAACTTTAGGTCTCCTAAAGTGATCTTATTATCAATTCATCCATTTTCACATGATTTTTTAATTTTAATCACATAGAAGTAAATCATGAGTGAACTCAAACATGTTTATCAAGTTTCAACATAAAATGAAATCTCTAAGATGATATTCTACTCTAGGGCACATTTTATTCAAACAATGTTTCATGAAATTGCCTAAGTATCAAAATTTTATCTACTCATGAGATTTCAATCAATTATCATGCAAGATCATTGATGAGCATAGAGAAATTATTTAATCAAGAAAATAGAGGTGTTATGCAAGAATTTTACCAACATGAAACTCATACCTCATTTCTTGAGAAATTCCAAAATTTTCACTTCCTTTCCATTTTCCTTTAGCCTTCCAAATTTACCATTATCTCAACTTGCATATAGGCTTTATTAGTATCATAATGAAATCATATACCAACTAGCAAGCTAACTTACTAAATAGCAAAGGTTCAATGCAAAGTTTTATTTAAAAGTCTTAACCTATGCTAGATATTAGAGATTAATTTTTAAAAAGTTAACATGATATCAAAATGAATCAAAGCGATATTAAAATATGAAATATTTAAAGAATAAGATCTCTAAACATGTTTAACTAGTTTGGACTTAAAAGAAGGTCTCTAATAATAAGTATCAACCTAGAGCTAGTTTCATTCAATGAAATTTGACTAAGCACTAAAATTCTACCTACTCATGAGAATTCAAGAGTTTAACATTTAATTCTAATTATGAGTATAAAAACATAATTTACAATTAACATTGAGGTATAATACTAAGGTTTTGAAATAATCGAAGTTATACCTTATTCATGATAATTTACCAAACTTACCTTTTTCTTCCTAGTTATTAGCCTTCCTAAAATACTCATAACTTGCAAGTAAGCTACACTAATGTTTTAGAGAGAATATAGCTACTTAGCAAGCTAACCAAACTAAAAAGCAAAGAGAAGGATCAAGTATCATTATCAAAGTTCACTTTGCTAAATAGTTTGAAATCTGTTTTAAATAAAGTCGAATGATACCAAAACAAATTTTAAGAGATCACAAGTAAAGTATAAATGGAAATATGATCTCCAATCCTTCTTATTGGTTGAAAATCGAAAGGCCACAATGAGCCTACTATTTAGAACTGCAAGGTTGCATGAGTCCGTTATAGGCTACATAGGTTTCTAGCCGTAGTCCGGGATACCTCCTACCACTGGTCCGACGACCATCTCTCCACGAGCTGGTCCCAAACATCCGGAGTAATCCACTGGGGGCCGTATCCCCGAGTCTTCGCAATGTTTCTAGCCCTAGTTCGAGCCATCGCTTGGGACCGGGCCTGGTTTAGCTAGCTATTGTATTGAACGCAGGAAATCGCCTCCCACGCGCTCTCGATAAATGGCTTCTTGTCCTATGGCCATGTGTAGCGAGCCTACAAAATAAAACAATAATGTTAGTTCAAATACTTATAATTACCACGTATATAACTTAATACGTACCTCAAACTTGCGCTAGAGCATGTCAGCGTACTCACGAGGCACGTGAGACCACGTGGGTCATGCCTCGTGCATGTACCGTCTAATCATCCCCGCTGTAGTCCTGGGGACCTCCTCCTGCTCGAACTTGCACAACAAAAATAAAGTATAATGTTATATTAATACATTACCTTTGTCATCGCACACTAATCAATATGCGTGCCTCCGCGGCTAGCCCCTGTGTTTTGTTGGTCAAATGGTCACACTAGAGGGGGGTGAATAGTGTGTTATCTAGATCTTTCATCTAATTTCGGTTTTAATCGTTTACTTGATTACTTAGGCAAATTGTAATTTATCGACTAAATGCGGAAGCAATAATAAAACAATAAAACAAAAACAAAGATAACAATGCCAACACAATGATTTATAGTGGTTCGGCCCCAATGCCTACTCCACTTCCTAAGCACCCCGCTTAGGATTTCCAAACTAGTTTAATTAGATTAATCAGTTTTCTTACAATGAGGACTTTACACCAAAAAGTCTCCGCTCTCAAACCGAGGGCACTTCCACACCCGAAAGTATCCTGCCTTCCTACCGAGAGCATTTTCCCATCTCAACCTAAGGGGCAACTTAACTAATCCTAGTAAACTAAGTTTACAATGGTGGATTTAAGCCTTAACACTAAGACAACCACCAACTCAATCAAACCTAGCAACCTAGGTATACACAAATGATATACAACGAAAATGAACCACAAAATACACAAACAATAGAGCAAAAAAATAATACAATAAATACTTAGCTCTAAACACGAGTCCTAGTTCATCTTGATGCCTCAATGATGAATCGATCAAAGGTTTGAACGAAAATCAAGGTTGTATCATGAGAAATAGGATTTGCAAAGAAATGGCTCAAGAAATCTTTAGAAATGATCAAGGATGGCTCAATGAAGGTTAAGATCATGGAGGAAGGCACTCAATGGCTAGTATATATAAGTCCTAAGAACAGAGAGAGAGCCAAAATAACTCTTCCAACGGGCTGATTTTTCCCCGTTGGCGATGCCCAGTCGCTTGCTGGTCGACCGACCCAGCGACCGAAGGCCTACTGCCAAATTCTGGCAATGTTCGACCGACCGGTCGATTGATCAAAATGCCTTCTCCTTCGGTCGGTCGACCGAACTTGGGCAGGGCAGATTTCTTTGCTTGTTTGTTCGTTTGTGGTTTGGTCTTCACTAAATGTACTTATATAACATAAATGTTAATAACTTTAAAACATAAATATTATATAAGGATTACCCCATTTATAGATTCAATAAAAATATCTAAAAAATCAAAATCCTTAAGAATCAAAATCTAACTTTTGGGGTCTAGTACAAATTTATGAAAACCAAAAATTTTCTTATCTCCCGAGTCAAATATGGGTAGGCTAAAGGCTTCCAAAAAATCCTTTAAAATCGCATTATCTAGTTTTCACCTAAGGAACAATTATCGGTATTTTTGGTGCCAAGAAAATATTTAGGTTATATAGCCCTCCAAGGAGCCCCCTAAGTTTAGTGAATTTCAGGGCAGTTTTCGGGTTTTCATGTTTTTGGGTTCGGGTTTGATTTTTGGATTCTTTGCATCATGAAAGAGGATTACAACACATGCTAGACACCCTAAACCTAAACTCTAACTTCTCAAAGAATCCCGAGCGTCGATGAGCGTCCTTGTCGATTTCTTCGATTTTCATTCATAATTTTTGAATTCTTTACTTTCAAATTTTCAATCTCAATTTTTGAAATACTTTTCAAATCATTATTCAATCTATTTTTCAAAACCTCATTTCCAAGTTTCAAGTCATTAACTTCAAGAGTTAATGTATCATGGCAGTGATCAATCATGCTAGTTTTCAATTTCTCATTTTCACTCTTCAACTTATGCAACTGATTAATAAGCTTCAAGTTTTCTTTCTTGATTTTTCTATTTTCCTTATTTAATTTCATGAGCATGGCATACATCTTCTTAGATTCTTCTAATAGCTCATCATAAGACATATCTAAAGAATTAGAGCTACTATCATCATTATCACTATCAAGATTTTTATCATGACTAGAAGTAAAAGATTTTACCTTATTTCGAAGACCCATGAGGCATATTTGAGATGTGACGTCATCATCATGAGAGGAAGATGCTCCATAAGATCCGGAGGTGGACTTGGAAGCATTCTTCTTATTGGTCATTTTCTTCAAGTGGGGACAATTCCTCTTTTTATGTCCCTTTTCTTGACAAAGGAAACACCTTAGCTTTCTTCTCTAATATTTGGTGTTCCTTTGACTAGATGAGCTTTGGGCATCAAAAACTTCATTAGAACTAAAGGTATGACAATTGTCATCACCTCATTCATTTAAAGTAATAAGCTCCTCGATTTTTGCATAATCATAAAGCTTGTTTAATGTTGTCCAAATATCAAATGCGAAAGAACAATGCATAACCTTTTTAAGTATATCATTTGAAAATGTGCAATATAGAAGATGTGTTGTTTTAATATTTAATTCAAACAATTTAACTTGTTCTTGGATCCATGCATTCATGTTTTCCTTAGGCACTTTCACACCGGAAAGTATCCTACCTTCCAACCGAGAGCATTTTTCCACCTCAACCTAAGGGACAACTCAACTAATCCTAGTAAACTAAGGTTACAATGATGGATTTAAGCCTTAACACCAAGGCAACCACCAACTCAATCAAACCTAGCAAGTTAGGTTTACACAAATGATATACAATGAAAATGAACCACAAAATACACAAACAATGGAGCAAATAAATAATACAATAAATACTTAGCTCTAAACACGAGTCTTAGTTCCTATTGATGCCTCAATGATGAATCGATCAAAGCTTTGAAGGCAAAATCAAAGTTGTATCATGAGAACTAGGGTTTGCAAAGAAATGGCTCAAGAAATCTTTAGAGCCCTAAGAAGAGAGAGCCAAAACAACTCTTCTAACGGGCTAATTTTTGCCCGTTTGCGACGCCCGATCATTTGTCGATCTATCGTCGATCGACCGACCTAGCGATCAAAGGCCTACTGCCAAATTCTGGCGTCATCCGGTCGACCGGTCGGTCGATTGAAATGACTTCTCCTTCGGTCGGTAGACTAGTCAGTCGACCGAACTTGGGCAGGGCAGATTTCTTTGGTTGTTTGTTTGGTTTTGGTTTGGTCTTCACTAGGTATACTTATATAACATAAATGTTAATAACTTTAAAACATAAATATTATATAAGGATTACCCCCTATTTGGATTCATTAAAAATATCTAAAAAATCAAAATCCTTAAGAATCAAAATCTAGCTTTTGGGGTATAGTACAAATTTTCTAAAACCGAAAATTTTCTTATCTCCCGAGTCAAATATGGGTAGGCTAAAGGCTTCCAAAAAATCCTTAAAAATATCTCGTTATCTAGTTTTCACCTAAGGAACAATTACCAGTATTTTTGGTGCCAATTAAGAAAATATCTAGGTTATATAGCCATCCAAGGAGCTCCCTAAGCTTTGTTAATTTCATGGCAGTGTTCGGGTTTTCATGTTTTGGGTTTCAGGTTTGATTTTTGGATTCTTTGCATCATGAAAGAGGATTACAACACATGCTAGACACCCTAAATATAAACTCTAACTTCTCGAATAATCCCGATCGCGGACGTCGTGCGCTAACAGACTTGGAATCTGAAAATATTTCTCAATGAAACATTAGTTCCATATTTGTTATCATCAAAACCGAGATTAGACCAAGGTTGAAAACCTTAGGCCAACATATCTTTCAGCCCAAAGGGCACAATAGAAGTTGGCATGTTCCGTTTTGCTATTTTTTCCTCATTCTCGGTGTGCATCCGAATTTAGTTGTAGTCTGAGTACGCATTCATGAAGCTTAGGTATTGATATACCGAGGAACCATCGATGACTTTATTCAAGTATGTGAAGTCTACACACATCCTCAATTTCCCTAGATTCTTCTTGACCATCACGATGTTTGCAAGTCATATGGTGAATCTAATTTCTCTTATGAAGTTTGCCTTCAGCAACTTTTTGGTCTCTTCGAGGGACGCTCGGTGGCACTCGGCTCCGAGGGTTTGACCCGAGGGTCAAGAACAAGCTTGTGCCAGATGACTATGGTGTCTATTCCTGGCTTGTCACCTGGCGTCCAAACAAAGAAGTCGATGTTATCTCTAACCAGAGTGTCGAGTTGACTTTTGAGCTCGGCTGGTAAGCGAGCTCTGACGAAGGTCATCTGCTCGGAAGAGACCCCCATATGTATAGGTTCCAGGTCGTCGGCGGGCTAGGGCCACTCTTGGACATCTCCTATAGGGTCAAATTCAGATATCTTTGGCTGTTGTTCCACATGGAAAACCGAGTGCGAAGTGCCCAACGCCTCTCCTTGCTCATGCGGTTTTTGCTTTAAGCACTCATTTTAGCACAGGCCTCGACCTGGGCTGGCTCCCTTGATTGCGTCAACGCCTCGACCTGGGTTGTTAACATTTGGTTGTGCACCTGAAGATCGTCGACCAAGCGCCGTAGCTCTTATGGTGTTGGGTTGCTGAGTACCGGAGCGTCACTCCTCGTCATGTTAGCGCCTATAGGCAGCAGAGGATCGCTGCTGCTAGGTTGTTGCCTATATGCAGTAGTGTTCGCCTAACTCCGAGTACCTAGCATGATGGAACATGTAAGATTTACTCGACTCTATGGTGGGTGCCAAATGTTCTTGCCTGAAGTCGGGGGTGATGCTGGTCCGTGTGTTTCCTGATCTGGTACTACTTTAGTGGGAGGTCTGCAAAGACACTCTGACGCTTAAGTAAGAAATAATTTGAGATAATGGGTATGTAATTGGAATCAAGAGTATACTTGATGTGTGTCGTGCCTGTTTATAGTGCAGGTTAAGAATGTCTTGGGGTGATGATGTCTCCTTGAATCTAGCGGGGATATGCCTGAAATGGGTCGAGGTTTATTCCGAAAATATCGAGCTCATTACTGCAAAATCCATGATAATTAATGAATGATGTGAGTGTCCTTATATGGTCGGATGGAACTCCGGACTAAGTTGTAATCGACTTAACTTGAATCTGATTCATGAGTATGGACGCTTTTGAGCCTGATCCAATCAGATCCAAAGTGCTAGTTCGATCTAGAAGATATAGAGGTAGAGGAGGCAAGGAATTGAGGATTTGATATTTGATTCAAGAGTAGAGAGGTGAGGAACGTGGCAACATCAAACAACTAATATGACAAGGACAAGAAGGTCTAAGCCCATCAATTCAAGGTGGACAAACTCAATGTTCAAGCAAAATTTAGAACTAATCCAAAAAAGAAGAATCTAAGTTAGTTGATCAGTTCCAAGACAGGAATCAGCCCTTGATTTCTTCCTTATTTGCTATTTTAAATAAATCAATTTTTTCCAATTATTTGTAAGATGTGTTACAAGTAGGATTTTATGTTTTTTTTTTTTTTTTGAAATTTGAATAATCTCTCAACTAAGATGTAATAATTATCTACTAAATGTTATTTATCAATTCCAAAAGCAATATTTTTAGAGTAATTAACTTTATACACCACAGTTTACCTTGTAGTCTAGTTATTTTCCTTACTAGCTTTGAGACGACTTGAAATAATTAATAAATAAAAACTAGAAAAATAATTGATTCAAAATTGTACTAATAAATTGAGAATTATTGATAAATAAAAAGTAAATCTATTAAGAACTTGAATAAAAATAAAGTAACTAATATTTGAGTATGAAATTAATTTTAAAAATTAATTTATTAAAATTCTAAAATAAAATTTCGGACTTAATCATAAATGGTAGACTGCTAAAGAATACTTTGGGCAGAGGCTATTCAAAATTAACTAAGGTTGGGATTCCTTAAGATTTTGATTTTATTGTCCAAATTATTCGGCTGATTTGATCAAACAGATTCGATTAATAGAAAATTGGAAAACTTTGAATTTAGATAAAATTTTATTTAAAAAATGGTCTCCGGTTCATTACAAAAATTATTTTTATTCGAGATGAAAACATTTCAGCCGAGACTGCCGTCCGTTGACAACGACCAAAAATTTCCAAGAATTTTAACGGCCCAGATCTTGCAACTACACCCCAATTCTTAAGTCGGGACCTTAGCATATCGAACGGCCACAATTGATGGATCCAACTGCCAAAAGTTAGGGTTTTGGATATATAGAGGGATCGATGAAGAGGTGGTGGCTGGCGCTTTCGTCCGCTCTCAGAGTTCCCTCTCGGCGTTGAGACCTTCGGAGCCTACACAATGGTAATCGCTTACAGAAGCAACTTGTTCAATGTTTCGTATTCTTTCTTCGCCTGTCTTTTAAATGGAGAAGGACAAGATATATGCGGGTTTTATTTTTCTATATGAATCGAGCCGGAGGCGGTAGAAACCGGAAATTAGTGGTTTTTAATTTTTCGATCCTTATATTCATTATGGCGTAATTTTGAAGGATTCTAGGTACCTAGGTAATTTTTTATTATTATGCTAATAGATGAATTGGTTGGGAGTAATTCTGGATTTCAATTCTTTCAGTTAAAACACCTGTTTATCGCTTGAAACTATGGTGGTTCCTTCTGAATCTTTTAATTGTGTGAATAAGTTATAATTTCTAATGGTTTTATAGCATCTGATAATGTAGAAGAAAAAAATGTTTTTAGCGAGTATAGAATGTCCGTGTTTGGTTTCGTAGGTTTCATTTCATCTATATAGTTAATATTTCAGATGTGGTTGGTTCATCCTCAAATTTCTACAAAACAAAATCTATATTTATGTGGAAATCAAATTTCCCTCTTGTGGTGCAGTAAATCCACTTGGTTGTAGAGCTAGTAATGATGTTGTGAAACTTTACAGTATGTTTCTTGCTTTTGCTTAGTTTCTCTACTAACATCGGATACTTGTTCATTTTCTCTGATGCAGACGAAGCGCACAAAGAAGGCTGGCATTGTTGGCAAATATGGTATTCAATATTTCAATTTAAACTAGCTGAGTACCCATACTAATGCAGGAATTATTGTTGGTTATTTAGCTGCTTCTGATTTTAATTTTCTATTGCAGGTACCAGATATGGTGCAAGTTTGCGGAAGCAAATCAAGAAAATGGAAGTTTCTC
This sequence comes from Canna indica, assembly GCA_034359265.1. Lineage (NCBI taxonomy): Eukaryota > Viridiplantae > Streptophyta > Magnoliopsida > Zingiberales > Cannaceae > Canna > Canna indica. The sequence goes on along the minus strand of CP136895.1, from coordinate 52,120,656 downwards.
AGCATGCCAAGTACTTCTGTGAATTCTGCGGGAAGGTACGAATCTCTTGCATGAAATTTTTGTTCTTTTTGTCATTATGTCCTCTGAACATTGTCATTCCAAACATCTTAATTGTTAGTCTGCTGAAATAGCTGAAAGCATATAATAAATGTTTATTTTTCAAATGCATAATTACTGCAGAAATGATTTTTGTTTCAACTATCAATTATTTGAAACTCAGTTGAACACTTTAGTTTTCTTTTCTAGTGACATCGTTAAGTCTCAACTTCTTTCTTCTGAACTTCATAGATCATGAAATGTTATAGTGATAGTTTCTGATATGGTCATTTTTTGAATGACATACATCTTTGTTTATGCTTCTAAGGAATAAGCATTAGTAAAAAATGAACTCTTTTATTAATTTTCATGAAGTTCTGCCAATTACATATTGCAAAGAATTTCTTAATGTTACTATTTAACAGGTAATATGTATTTATATCACTTTTTAGAGTTCAGTGGTTCATTCATGTAAATTTTGCTGATATCTTCCAAAATACTGTCCTATCAGAGATTGTTCTAATTTACTTGTTGATTTTAGATTCTAATATTTTGTTCATCTTATCATAGTAATTTTTACTCGCTTCTCAATTAGGATTTATATCATTTTTGTTGTCATGTTTTTTGTAGTATAACTCAGAAAATTGTTTTATTTGTTTCGACCTACTTGGAATTTCTTGCTGATCATCCATGTTGATTTCTTCCTTTTTTCTAGTATGCTGTGAAAAGAAAGGCTGTTGGAATATGGGGCTGCAAAGATTGTGGAAAGGTCAAGGCTGGAGGTGCTTATACAATGAAGTAAGTGATATTTCAAGTTTCTTACCTGCTTAGATATCAAATGATTTGATCATATTTCTTACACTCAATGCTGTCTATTTGCAGCACTGCCAGTGCTGTTACTGTGAGGAGCACTATTCGTCGATTGAGAGAACAAACTGAAAGTTAAGGAGTGTTAGGATTGCGGATTCCTGCAGTTCAAGTATTAGTATGAATCAGCAATGCTATTTTAGTTTTATTTATCTTAGGAACTTTGTGAAGGCGCTGTATGCTAAAATCTAATGTTTTTATTTATGCTACCTGTGCTTTCATTCAATTTTATTTATGTTTCTCGATGTATTTTGGAATTCTTTATTTTCTGATCAGAAGGAATTATGTTCCATTTCTAAAGTTGTGCTTTATTTTCGATCATTTGTGGCAGCAATATTTATCTTTTAGTTCTGGATTCTAACAGATTTGAAGTGGCATATATAGTTGGTTACGTTTTGTAGAACTCCGACTCAGATGCTGATGAAAAATTTCTGGTGACTTGTTTGGCAAGAAATCTTCCTGCGGAAGGATTATTGCACAACGATTAATTTTTGGATGTCTGCTACTTGTATGGACAAAATTAAATTCCATAATTGTTTCAAGAACTGGTAAAAGTAGCATGCATCTCCTTTCACGGGAAATAGTTACCACTCCTAAATTGGTTGGAGGATTTAGAAATCATGATTTGCATGTCAAAAGCCTTGCCCTTTGTGCTGAGAGATCCATGCATATTTATATTCTTTATGGACCAGATTGATAAACATTAAATACTATAAAGTTACCTATCTGCATGTTTCACTTAAAATAGTGTCTCTTGGCTGTTGGTCCTAGAAATTCTTTTTGAAAGCTTCTCATTCTTTGTTCAAGAGCTTTAAAGTTAATTTGAGCAGTGCCGAAACTATTAGCTTGATTAATGATCATTCGACCTTTGATATGCTCTCTGCTCTTTTATTGACTCATGTAAAGATCTTGTTTGGTTGACATGAAAAGTAATTTTTTCTAAAAAATTATAATTTTTATGAATTAATTTCTCATGTTTATTTTTCGTGAAGTACTTAAAAAATATTTGATTGACAAGAAGTATAATTTTTTAATACATATTTGGTTGACATGAGTATTTATTAGGAAGTATATAAGAAATGATCAATATATTATTTTTTATAAATTAATATTTTAATTTATACGTATTAGTATATATATAAAAATAAATTTTATTTATAACTAATATTATAACATATATATGCAAAATATAATATATTTTTTTGCCTATATAATTAATATAATATATATTTTATTATATAAAAAATTATTTATAATTAATATAAAAATTATATATTTTTTGCTAAATAAAATAAAATAAATATGTAAAGGATTCAAAAATTATTTAATCTCATAATGTTGACAACATATATTATAAATTTCACATTAAATGCAAATGTGAGGTCAATATTGATTTTTTTTCCTTTCAAATACAATGTAGAAATGCAACTTACCTAGGACCTCTTAGGTAAATTAATTTTTGTGTTTTGCAGGGTTTCAGTTATTGAGAAAGTTGTACTTTTTGTAAAATACAGAAAGTGTGTCAACCAAACAAGAGGTCTTTTGGCTACTTCATGAGAAGTACAAAGGCCTAATACTGAGGTTGCTGAGTTTATGTATATGTCAAATACCTTTTGCAAGACAATAATTGGAATGGTGTTCTGAGTTTGATTGCTTTTCTATCCGTTTTTCCAATCGTACCTATTAGAAAAACAAATAACACCAAATTTTGTAACAAAATGAACATTAAATTAAATCTAACTAGTAGTATGCGATGTCTGCGACGTTCGTGATCACGAGATCAGTGCGAAATCGAAAAAATATTAAAAGGGTGTTGGTCTATATGCTCGAAAGTAAGAGAAGAGTTAGGTTTAGATATAATGTATTATCCTCATTAAGTGTATTGATGATGAAGAAACCAACAAAACTCGAAACCTGAAATTTGAAATCGATAAAATTCAGCCTTGACCAAATTCATTAAGTGAATAGATCGGCCAAGTTCGCCCAAGGATCGGCTGAAGTTCCCAACGGTTGGAAATTCAACTATTGGAACCTGTTGATCCCAAGTTTTAACTTCATATCTGCCCATATAAACTCCTTGACAGCCTTCCTATGAACCTCTAACAATTATTGGACCATTATTTGATCATCCAAGGCTTTGTTCGAGTCATCTTTATTGTGAAACCCTAGCTTTGATACTATACCTTCTTGTTGAGCCTTGTTCTTGAGTGTTTCATTATCAAATGACATCAAGACGAGCTAGAAATTTTCTTTGGCATATCTTGATGAAGACCCATATTGGCTTGTAAAGAGCCAATATTTTTTCGTTGAAGTGACCTTAATGCGATGAAATTAGTTGCAAAACGTCGCTCCCGATCGAAATTTTTTACCTAAAAATGAATTAATCATTAGTAATTATTTATGATGAACTAATTAATAAATATTAAATACTAATTTTTTTTTAAAAAAATAGTATCTCCTGTAAATTTTTTCATATGGTCATGTACTCATGTGTGATTGTAGATGAATCACATGATCTATTGCACCTTTTTAACTGTCGATTTCACAAATGGCAAATCACTGATATCTTTCACTATACAATGTGCTGCACAATGAGTCCAATAAATGTGAGGATAATCCTGTTCAATTATCTCACTTGTCCTTTTGAAATTTGCCCTGTTGTGGGTTACAACTTACACGACATTTTGTGGACCAATCTCCTCGAGCACGTCTGTCATCAGCTTGACGATGTAGATTGCATTATGATACTCATCCAAAGAGTTCACCAACTTGTGATATACCACCTTCCTATTGCAATAAATGAGGAAATTGATGATGCTCATCCGGGTTGGCCTGACAACTAGCGCACATCAAAGTGCAGCTGTAATCTTCTCATTGTCTTTTGAATCCATCGATCCATTGTTTGATCTCATTGACCTCTGCTTTAAGAAAAGGTCCTAAATTTTCATAGGGAATTGGAGGGGCAATACCTGGGTTGACCTTTCGGATTGTAGAAACCATAGTTCAGTAGTATGGATTGTCGGCTGCATTTGCTGGAATCCGATTGAAGTGGAAACGTTTGGAGATTGCTCTCCCCAACTCCCACTTCTTGGTCTTGCCCCAAGCATCGTCGACACACGGTTGCTTGGATAATTGAGAAGAAAATGCCCTGAGATCAATGTCAGTTAAATCAATAGAAGATTTCTTACCGCTAGTTTGTCCGAGATTTGAGAAGAAGGATGCCTCATCCTCTGCTGCCTCCACCTCTGTTCCGGGTTTGAGAAGGTACCCTCATGTTGGAATTCTGATCAATTTGAGGACCAGAGGGAATTGAACCACTTCGGTTCATTGCTCCCGCAGTCGAAGTTGAGCCGATGTTGCTGGTGCCACCGTTGCCACTGCCGCCGCCATACTCAAATTGAGATTCAGGATAATACCTCTGATCTCGTTGGAAGGCTTGTTCCGCCAATGAAGCACAGATGGCGGCTTCAAGCTCCAGATCCTCGCCACCACCACCACCATGACCCTTATATTGGCGACCCTCGTATTGGCGGACATCTTCGGTAGCTCTTCGATTGAATTCTTGTCTTTGTTCGGCATCCCGAACATGCTTCTCTCGCTTGTTGTCGAGCAATTCTTTGAACAGCTTTCGAACTTCTGCCGGTGCTTTGCTGCATTTGGCCACGTCGGGATATTCTCTGGCCAAATGCTGCTTCAATTGAGTGATGCGTCCACCACGGAATATGAAATCACAGTGGAGGAATTGCTAGTGATGCTTCTTCTCCAACCGACAAGGCATGCTGCCATGCGACGTCAGATTGTGATTTCAACGCCATTTCAATAGTGTTTCAGTGTGGAGATAAGAAATAAGAGAGTTTCAGAGATTTTGAGGGAGATTGAGAGAGTTTGAGAGTTTAGAGAGTTTGAGAGAGTTTGAGGGTGAGTGGGGGTGAAAGGAGGGTTTTAGGGTGTTTATATAGCCCCAAACCCTCCAAAATTGGCTCCAAGCGGCTATATAATCGTTTGGAGCCGTTGGTGAATAATACCCAATGACTTTTAAAAGAGCCATTGGGTGATACCCGGCAATACCGCTCGATATCTTGTAAATACCGCTCGGTACAGACGGTATATGATAAATACCAAGCGGTATATTTGTACCGGGTACTAGGATTCCAAAACACCTTTCTAGGAAGGGGTCCCTCGATTGATAGTTGTCGTTGACTTGTCCTACAACAAGTTGTCGGTCGTTTTTCACGATCACTTTCCAAGATTTTACATCTCTGACGAGTTTCAGCCCGATGATCACGGCTTCATATTTTGCTTGATTGTTGCTGGTGCTGGTGAAATAGCCACACTAGACGGGGGTGAATAGTGTGTTAACTAATCAATTACCCTAAATCCGATTTTAAAAGTTTCTTAAGTTACTTAGGAAATTCATAATTGACGACTAAATGCGAAAGCGAGTAATAAAGATAAGCAATGCGATACACAAAGAAAATAATGCTAACACAAGTATTTATAGTGGTTCGACCCCAATGTCTACTCCACTACCTAAGCACCCCGCTTAGGATTTCCAAAGTAAACTTTACTAGATTAATCTTGTTTCCCTTACAACGATGACTTTGATCCGAAGAGTCTCGCTCTCAACCTAAGGCACTTCCACACCCGGAAGTCCCCGCCTTTTTACTGAGAGCACTCTTCCACCTCAACCTAAGGGACAACTCTACCAATCCTAGTAAACTAAGTTTACATCGGTGGATTTAAACCTTAAACATCAAGGTTACCACCCAATTTCAAGACCCACACTCTAGGTCTTACACAAACTCAAATACAAAGAAATAAATAAGAAAATACAACACTAAATGGAGCAATAAATCTAATAATAAATTACTTAGCTTTACAACAAGATTCCTAGCTTCCTCTTGATGTCTTTGATGATGAAGCAATGAAGTAAAGACTTAATCAAGGAGATGAAAGGTTCAAGCTAGGGTTTTCACTAGATTTGCTCAATGAAGGCTTAGAATTGATCAAGAGATGACTCAAGGAGGTTAGAGGTGATCAACATCATGAAGGAAGGCTCTCATGACTTCCTATTTATAAGTCATGAAGAGAAGAGAGAACTCTCTCTTCTCAACGGGCGATTTTTTGCCCGATACAACCCGCAGGCCGCTTGTTTAAACGATTGTCGGTCGATCGAGCAAGCGACCGCTCGAGCGACCGAAGTATTCTGCCCATTCTGGGCAATGTTCGGTCGATCGGTCGGTCGACCAAAATGTCGCTGGTCGACCAGTCGGTCGACTAAACTTGGGCAGGGCAGACTACTTGTTTGCTTGGTTTTTTTTGCTTGTTTGCTCGTTTTTGGTTCCATCTTCGCTAAGTCTACTTATATATTATTTCTTAACTTTAAGTTAATAACTAACTTTAAAACATAAATTTTATATAAGGATTACCTCCCATTTGGATTCATTAAAAATATCTAAAAAATCAAATTCCTTAAGAATCAAAATCTAGTTTTTGGGGTCTAGTACAATTTTTCGAAAAACGAAAATTTTCTATTCTCCCGAATCAAATATGGGTAGGCTAAATGCTTCCAAAAAATCTTTAAAAATATCTCATTATCTATTTTTCACCTAAGGAACAATTACTGGTATTTTTGGTGCCAAGAAAATGTCTAGGTTATATAGCCCTCCAAGGAGCTCCCTAAGCTTAGTGAATTTCAGGGCAGTTTTTGAGTTTTCATATTTTGGGGTTCGGGTTTGATTTTTGGGTTCTTTGCATCATGAAAGAGGATTACAACACATGCTAGACACCCTAAACCTAAACTCTAACTTCTTGAAGAATCCCAAGCGTCGACGAGCGTCCTTGCCGATTTCTTCGATTTCTTTGATTTTTTCGATCGCAGACGTCATGCGCTAACAGACTTGGAATCTGAAAGTATTTCTCAATGAAATATTAGTTCCATGTTTGTTATCATCAAAATCGAGATTAAGACCAAGGTAAAAAATCTTAGGCTAACAATCTTTCCCTTTTTGATGATGACAAACATCCTTAAGAAAATATTTACAATTTAGTATAGAGGATATCAAATATGGGATTTGTCCCCCTATCAACATGCATATCTATGTAATAGAACTCTCTCTATCTATATGCATGATTTTTTAATATTTTCTTCCCCTTTACCTATATTTTTCACTCCCTTTTGACATCACTCAAAAAGGGCAAGAAAAGTCAATCAAAATTAAAAGTTGAAACTCTAAAAGATTTTTCAAAACCGCGAAAGTCTCAACTCAAGGGATGAAAGTCAAACATCGAATAAGAGACTAAGTCATATATGATATCGTGAAATGATAAATGAAATCTAAAATCAAGAATCATGTAGTAACTTAAGTATCGATATTTTCAAGAATATCATATTTTTTTCATGATATTTTTAGATTTCATTCAAACTTTCAAAATCCCAAGATATGGTCATTTGAAGCAAGTATATCAAGTTTGAGGTGAAACTAATGTCATTTGATCAAAATTTCAACTTAGCACGGTTTCATTCGAAATAAGCATAAAAACATAAAAATAGTTAAGTATCAAATTTTTCTATATATCATGTTTTCTCAAACTTAGGCACATAGACATCTAACATGAATGAATCTAAGTATATGAGCCAAGTTTGGGCTGAAAATGAGGTTTCTAAGTCACTTTGTCGACTTAGGTCAAAGTATACTTCAAGTTTACAAAAATCAAACTTTTAAATTCATATAAAATCATATTCTTGACGAAAACTTTTGAAACTTTAACTGGACAAACTAGATTTTTCAAGAAATCTACAGGTTCAAGAACCAGTCAAAAATCAGTTTCATATAAATTCATAAAATTCCTGAAAGTCCAAGGGCATTTTCATAAATTTCAAGTACTTTTCAAAAGTTGTCAATTTTGCTTCAAACTTTTCAGACATCGCTGAATGATCATTTAAGATGCGTGTGTCAAGTTTGAGCTCAAAATGAATTGTCTAACTTCATTTTTCATCCTATATTGATTTCAATGAAAAAATGATTATTTTTAGCTATCATTCAAGTTATCAAAAATCATTCCTAGAAATAATTTTACTCAAACAATGGTGTGAATGATATTAGAAATGGAATCAAAATGGTATACATGAGTTTTCATTTGAAGTTTTTGAAGAAAAATCAAAGTATCGAAAAAATGAGTATTTCAAGTAAGTGATACTTTGTGTGTCTGAAATCCAACTTCAAAATTCCATTATAAATGATATTCTTGATGAAATTTTTTGAAATATTTACACAATAAAGTAGACTTTTTCAGTGAAAGTTCAGTTTCAAGAATCATCTAAAAATAATTTTTCTATATTTTTCTTGAAATAATTGAAAATACTGAAATTTCAAGGGCATTTTCATAATTTTCAGTCATTTTTCAATACATGCTCAGTTTTCATTCAATCTTTTATGACACCATAAAATGATTATGTAAAGAGTGTATGTTAAGTTTGAAATGAAAATTATGTTCTTAAGTCAAGATATCAACCTAACATGATTTCATTCAAAACTAAGCTAATGATCATTAAACTTGCTAATGAAACTTGCTAAGTGTCAATCTTATCATTTACTCATGGTTTTTCAAAATTAAACTTATGGACACCTAACATGTGTAAATCTAAACATGTTCCTCAAATATGGATTAAAAACGAGACTTCTAAGTCAATTTGTTGACTTGGGTCAATTTGGTTCAAAAGTTATTATCAAGAAATGACCTCTATGTCATTTTATCCATATCCATATGAATTTTTCATTCTAAGTGCATGGAAACTTGTCATACCTATTCCTAAACATGTTTATGAAGTTTGGATTTAAAATGATGGTGTCCAAGTCGATTTGTTGACTTGGGTCAAACTTCTCAAGTTCAAGTCCCTTAAAGTGATCTAGTTATCACATTGTTCAATCTCTTATGAATTTTCAATCTTAAGCACATGACAACTAATCATTAACACACCTAAACATATTTATCCAATTTTTAACTTAAAATGAAGTCTCTAAAGAAAAATTTCAACCTAGTCCGATTCCATAAATATCATGATATCATGAAATGAGCTAAGTTATCAAGATTTTTTTTACTCGTGAAAATTCAAATATTTATCATGCATAATCAATCATGAGCATAGATAAATCATATAAGCATAAGTATTCAAATATTATACTAAGATTTTTGCAAAATCAAACTCATACCTCATTCCTAAATTTTTTTCCAAACTTTTCATTTCCTTTTCCATTTTCTTTTAGATAGCATAGCCTTCCATTAACATTTTCAACTTGCAAGTAGACTTCATTAGTAGATAATGAAATTAAGGCTACTAGCAAGCTAACCAAACCAAATAGCAAAGAGAGATTCAAATATCATTTTCAAAATGCATCTTTGCTAGATAGTTTGAAATTCGTTTTAAATGAAATCAAGTGATACGAAAACAAATTTTAAGATATCACAAAAATAATAAATATGTAAATATGATCTCTAACCTTTCCTATTGGATGAAAACCGAAAGGCCACAATGAGCCTACGATTTAGAACCGCAATGTCGCATGAGCCCGTTATAGGCTACATAGGTCTCCGAAGAGACCAGAATTCAAAAGTAAAAAACGTTTTTGAAACTTATCAAGAGCGGAAAATCTACTACTATTAAGCATATATCAAACTCTAACTATAATTTAAGCAAGAGGGTATAGGAGATGATACCAAAGTCTTTGATGTCAATTTCCATACCTATGACATCATGATAGCTCGAAGTTGCAACCTCTTGGAATATTTCTCATTTGAATCCAAGATCAACTTCAATATTTCATTTCTCATTCATCCTTGTGCGGTAGCTCCCCCTACAAAAGAGCATGAGATCTTTGGTACCCAAATGGCTTTGGGTCCTTGGGGGTTAGAGGGCTTAGGAACCCAAAGTGTCTTTGCCACACTTGGATTCATCTTAAAAGCACAATCATAAATGGTATGCCCGTAAACACTACAACAAAAGCAATGTTCATTAAATCTCTTCTTTCCATTATTCTTATGGACATGAGATCTAATGTTAGAATGCTTAGCATGAAAAACATGATGAGCATGAGCATTCTTAAAGGAAATATTTTTCTTTTGAGGTTTCCTAAATAAGACATTTTGATTTGTAGAATTAAGAGAAGAAGTATTAATTTTTCTACTCAAAATCAGCATCTCATTTTTCAAATCATTCGTAGATTTATGCAAAGTATGCAATTGAGTTTTCAACATGTTATTTTCATTTTTTAACATGTCATTTTGGTTTTTCAAATCCTTAGTGTCAATACTTAAAACATCATGACATGGATTAGAGACACTAATTTTTAGCTTCTCATTTTCTAGTTTAGCTTCATGTAAATGCGAGCTAAGAGTCAAGTTTTCATTCTTTAATTTTTTGTTTTCTTTACCCTTTTTAACCATCAAGGCATACATAATTTTATATTCATCCATTAATTCATCATAAAGCATGTCATGAGAGCTAGATGAATTAATACTACCCTTTTTGTTATCATGACTAGAAGAAGAAGAGTGTACCTCAGCATTAGCATTTATGAGGCAATCTTTTGAACTAGTTTCATACCCATGGTAAGAGGATGCTTCACTCGAACAAGATGATGATGTGGAAGCGTTTGACCTCTTCTTTGCCTTGTTCTTCATGGAAGGGCAATTTTTCTTCACATGCCCTTTTTCCTTGCATGCATAACACACCACTTTCTTTTTTCAGCTCTTAGAGCTACTCCTTTGACTAAAGGAGCTATGACATCAAAACCAAGATTAGTGGTAGGTGAATGACCATTGTCATCACTACCTTCATTAGAAGTGCCAATCTCTTCGGTCTTAGCATAATCATATAGCATGTTTAAAGTTGCCCAAATATCAAAAGCCGAAGTACAATACATGACTTTTTCAAAAATGTTATTTTTCAAAGAACAATATAAGCAATTTGTTGCCTTAGCATTTAATTCAAATATATTAATTTGTTCTTGGGTCCATGCATTCATATTTTTCTTAGGTTCTATATATTTTGATTTTACCATATTAAACACACATATACCTTGAGTCTTTAAGAATGTATACATTCGTCATTTCCAAAGACCAAAGTTTGACTCATCAAACCTAAATGGTACAGATGCTACACACTCTACTGCCATTTTTCGGATCGAGGCAAGATGTAGAGGAGACGGTGAAATCTCAATCCACTACCCGCTCTAATACCAATTATTGGAGAAATGACTACACTAGAGGGGGGTGAATAGTGTGATAACTAATCAATTAGCATAAATATGATTTTAATAGTTTCTTAAGTTACTTAGGCAATTCACAATTGACGACTAAACGTGGAAGCGAGTAATAAAGATAAGCAATGCGATACACAAAGAAAATAATGCTAACACAAGTATTTATAGTGGTTTGGCCCCAATGCCTACTCCACTACCTAAGCACCTCGCTTAAGATTTTCAAAGTAAACTTTACTAGATTAATCTTGTTTCCCTTACAACGAGGACTTTGACCCGAACAGTCTCGCTCTCAACCTAAGGCATTTCTACACCCGAAAGTATCTGCCTTTTTACCGAGAGCACTCTTCCACCTCAACCTAAGGGACAACTCAACCAATCCTAGTAAACTAAGTTTACATCGGTGGATTTAAACCTTAAAAACCAAGGTTACTACCCAATTTCAAGACCCACACTCTAGGTCTTGCTCAAACTCAAATACAAAGAAATAAACAAGAAAATACAACACAAAATGGAGCAATAAATCAAATAATAAATTACTTAGCTCCACAACAAGATTCCTATCTTCCTCTTGATACCTTTGATGATGAAGCAATGAAGTAAAGGCTTAATTAAGGAAATGAAAGGTTCAAGATAGGGTTTTCACAAGATTTGCTCAATGAAGGCTTAGAATTGATCAAGAGATGACTCAAGGAGGTTAGAGGTGATCAATATCATGAAGGAAGGCTCTCATGGCTTCCTATATATAAGACATGAAGAGAAGAGAGAGCTCTCTCTTCTTAGCAAATGATTTTTTGCCCTTTACAGCCCGTCGGTCGCTTGTCCGGTCGATCGTCGGTCGATCGACCAAGCGATCGCCCGAGAGACCGAAGCATTCTGCCCATTCTGGGCAATGTTCGATCGACCATATTGCCGCCGGTCGACCAGTCGATCGACCGAACTTGGGCAGGGCAGCCTACTTGTTTGCTTGGTTTTTTTTGCTTGTTTGCTCGTTTCTGGTTTGTCTTCGTTAAGTCTAGTTATATAATATTTCTTAACCTTAAAAATAACTTTAAAACATAAATGTTATATAAGGATCATCCCCCATTTGGATTCATTAAAAATATCTAAAAAATTAAAATCCTTAAGAACCAAAATCTAGTTTTTGAGGTCTAGTACAAATTTGTGGAAAACAAAAATTTTCTAATCTCCCAGGTCAAATATGGGTATGCTAAAGGCTTCCAAAAATTCCTTAAAAATACCTCGTTATCTAGTTTTTACCCAAGGAATAATTACCGCCATTTTTTGTGTCAAGAAAATGTCTACGTCATATAGCCCTCCAAGGAGCTCCCTAGTCTTAGTAAATGTCAGGGCGGTTTCCGGGTTTTCATGTTTTGGGGTTCGAGTTTGGTTTTTGGGTTCTTTGCATTATTAAAGAGGATTACAACACATGCTAGACACCCTAAACCTAAAATCTTACTTCCCGAAGAATCCCGAGCATCGACGAGCGTCCTTGCCGATTTCTTCGATTTTTCCGACCGCGAATGTCGTACGCTAACCGACTTGGAAGCTGAAAGATTTCTCAATGAAATATTAGTTCCATGGTTGTTATCATCAAAACCGAGATTAAGACCATGGTAGAAAACTTTAGGCCAACAGCTGGCTTTGAATTTGAAATGCAGGGACTGCTCTAGGGCGTTTCCTTGACCATTCTCCAGGATGGTGTTAGCTCTGCTTCATTTTCTGTTGGAGGCGCCATCCACAAACAACGTCCACGTTTCGACTTGGTCGGGGGTGCCTTCATGGTCTGTGAATTGATGAAGTCTACCAATACCTGACCCTTGATAAGGCCTGGGTTGGTATTCAATGCTGAATTCTGAGAGCTCTATCGACCATGATATCATTCGTCTGGTGAGCTCGCCAGGACTTGCTTGATCGGTTGTTCTGTATGTACCTGGATGTGATGATTATGAAAGTATGACCTCAGTCTTCTAGCTGAGATGACTAGGGCTAAGGCGAACTTCTCTAGCTCCGATATTTGGTTTCGGGTATTTGGAGGACATTGTTGATGAAGTAGATCAGTTTTTGATCCTTTGCCTATTGCTGGACTAGCACCGAGCTGAGGACGTCTTCCGTGACCATGAGAGAGAGGAAGAGCGTCTCTCCCCGCTGTGGCTTATCCAAAACTGGTGGGCTGGCAAGGAAACTCCTGAGTTCCTCGAATGCTTATTCGCACTTCTCGTCCCACTAAAAATTATGTTTCTTTCTTGGGATTTTGAAAAAGAGTGCGGCCCTGTCGGCCGACCTAGAGAGGAATCTTGACATGGCGACCATTCTTCGAGTAAGCTGCTGCACCTTCCTTATTTTGCGTGGGCTACACATCTCTTGGATGGCCAGGCACTTCTCAGGATTGGCTTCGATTCCTTGGTTCGTAAGAATGAAACTAAGGAATTTGCCGACATGGACTCTGAAGGTGCACTTCTCCGAGTTTAATCTCATATTGTAGTGTCTGAGTTGGTTGAAGATCTCGATGAGATCACTATAATAGTCTCTAGTGGTTGGTGTTTTGGTGACCATGTCGTCTGTGTACACCTCCATGTTTCAGCCAATCTGTTGCCCGAAAACTTTGTTCATCATGTAAGACCCGGGAAAATTTCCTAATATAAAAATCTATTTTTGGTGCAGCGCGCCTGACCCGGGGATAGTCGAGTCGAGCCTTAGGATCGCCTCGAGTGAAAAGGTATGACTCGACTAATGATGCATGGAATTTTATTAGATGATTGAGTTTCCTTTTATGCAATCATACCTTAAATCAAGTTTAAATCGAGTCATGTTGTGAGTTGAGTCGGAACCCAAGTTGAGTTCGGGTTTAGTCGAGTCTTGAGTATGAGTCAAGTGAGTCAAGAGCCTATATGGAAGGCTAGATGAGGGATTAAAACCCCTCATCCTTGTTTCGTGCGACTCATTCTTTGAGTCGCACAAGGCAGCCTAGGGAGAGAGGGAGAAGAGCAAGGAGAAGGGGGACTTGGATCGATCCGGGATTTCGCGCCGTTGCCGGAAGATTTAAAGTCATCGTCATTTGATCTTTCGCTCTCCGCAATCAAAGTGAGTGGTTAGAATTTGAAAGATTGGGGGAGGCGGGTAGCCGAACCCATAGATGTGTTAGGGTGTGTTTCTCGCGATCTTTCCGACGGATCTTGGTTTAATTGTTGTGTATTCACTTTTTTGTACGAATTCTTGTCGGATCATCTTGTTTCGTCGTCGATTTCTCAAGTCCTAGGGCTGCCGAATCATGGGAAAAGGAGAAAGGTCATGCCAAAATTTTCCCCAATTCCCTTGACGGAAGTAAAGCCTTTAGACGACCTCAAGTTCATGAATGATGTAATCTTCATCGTCGATTTCGCGTGTTATGAAGCATGTCTTCCCTAGAACTCCTAGGTGTGGCCGAATGAACCCTACACCTCATGAAGGGAGTTCGGCCAGGGGTAAGGGAAAGGGGTAAAGTAGTCCACTTGATATTAAGATATATCGGAGACGAAGAGTTAGGGGTATAGTTAAAGTCCTCTTTCCCTTTCCTACTCTAAGGGCCATAGCCGAGCAAGGTTTCCCTAGCTCAAGGCTTGGCCATGCCTAGGGAGGGGGAAAAGGGTGGCTTTAGATGGAAACTTTCATGGTCATAAGGTTCAAACAATAGAGGTATGACGATACTTAGGAAGAACACTAATCATAGTAAGTAAATTGATTGATTTATGAGATTGTAGGAATGCTAGCTTTATGACCATCCTTAGCTCATTAAATCTTTAAATTTTGAAATGATGTATTAGTTTACCATGCTTAGTATTTCATACATTTTTGAATTCATTGCTACCTTGCCATGCTAGATAAATTATTTCTTGTTGAGCTTAATTCTAAAGGTAGTGTAAAGTTTATGCATGAATATTGTGGTTATATATAGTAGATGTTGTAAAGTTTGCTTACTTTTCTTTAGATTATACATGCTGTCCAAAAATATTCATAGGTGGAATTCCAAGGTCGGTGTAAGGAATTCCTCACCCAAGGTAGTATAGAAGGTTAGATAATGTGTAAGACGTCGCGAGACGTTCAGCGTATATATATGGAAACTTAGCTAGGAGATGATATCACTTCTAGGACTTCTAGTAAACATTTTGGAAACCTAGAACTCTTAGGTGTGTTGGCTTTAGGTTTTCAACCTTAGCCTTAATCTCAGTTTTGATGGTTTTGATGATAACAAATATGGCACTAATGATTTCATTGAGAATATCTTTCAGGTTTTATATCGGTTAGTGTGCGATGTCCGCGATCGGAGAAATCGGATAAATCGACAAGGATTCTCGTCGACGCTCGGGAATCTTCAAGAAAGGGAGTTTAGGTTTAGGGTGTCTAGAAATTAATGTAATCCTCATGATGATGCATAAGAAACCCAAAAATCTATCCCGAACCCCAAACCATGAAATTCCGAGACTGCCCTGAAATTCACTAAGACTAGGGAGCTCCTTGGATGTATATGATGCAAACCTTTTCTTGAAATAAAAAATGGCGGTAATTGTTCCTTGGGTCAAAACTAGATAACAAGGTATTTTTTAGAATTTTTTGGAAGCCTTTAACATATCCTTATTTGACCCGAAAGATTAGGAAATTTCTGTTTTATACTAGATCCCAAGAACTAGATTTTGATCCTTAGGATTTTGATTTTCTAGATATTTTTATTGAATTCAAATGGGGTATAATCCTTATATAATATTTATGTTTTAAAGTTATCATGTTATAAAGTTATATAAGTAGACTTAGTGAAAACGGAACCAGAAAAACCAAGCAGAACATAGCTGTCTGCCTTGTTCAGCTTAGGTTCGATCGACCGAAGCCCAAAATGGGCAGTAAGGTTGGCGGTCGACCGACCTGCGGATACTCGAGATGCGAGATCGCGTCGGTTGACCGAAGGTCGGGAATGAACATTGGCGTCTGGTGGTTGACCCGTCGGTTGACCGACTACAGATAGATGTGAAGCGATCGAATGACCGGTCGATAGGTCGGTCGACCGACCATTCGACCGGCGCTCTGCAACGAATAGTTTTCTATCCGTTGAATCTGTCATTTTTTCGTAAGGTATAAATATACCCTCGTATGATTTATTTAATTCTTCTTCTTTCATTCCTACAGTCACCATTGAGCATCCATAAGAGAGATCAAAGCCTTCCAAAAGACAAAGGGCTTGCGCTCGATTCTTCAGGCGACAACTTCTTGCACACACTTTGCTCCTCAACTCGGCTTCTACTCAAAGCATTTCTTCTGACGAGTTGGAGGCTACAAGGCTTGAAAAGAGCATTCATTATTGGTTTTATCCTTAGCTCTTTTCATTGTAACTTTTATTGTTATTTAAACTGTGTTTATTTTGTGCGTCTGTAGAAGACCGGGTGTTTGGTCTTCTGTGTGAAGTGGTATCCTTGGTGTAGAAGGAGTAAAGCCACTTGTGTAAACTTAGCTTTTACTAGGATTAGTTTAGTTGTCCCTTAGGGTTGAGGTGGAAGAGGACTCTCGATAAGAAGGCGGTGACTTCCGGATGTGGAAGTGCCTTAGGTAGAGAGTGCGTCCCTTCGGTGAAAAGTCCTCGATCGAGTGTAAGGGAAATGAAAACTAATTTAGTAAAACTAGTTTGGAAATCCTAAGCAGGGTGCTTAGGTAGTGGAGTAGGCATTGGGGCCGAACCACTATAAATTGCGTGTTTGCATTGCTTTCATTTTGTTGTGCTTAAATTGCTTAATCATTTATAAGCTTCCGCATTTAATCGCATTGAATTGTAAATCGCTTAATCGATCTAAGTAATCGTTTAAAATTGGATTTAGGCTAATCGAATTAGTAAACACACTATTCACCCCCCCTCTAGTGTTTCCATTTCGCCTACAAGGTGTATACATTTTGAAAGGGCGGCATAAATTTGTTGACCCGGTAGTCGGATTAGGGCCAGATACAGGCAATGACCCGAAGTGTATAAAAGGAAACCCTAGGACATTTGATTGTGTGATGTACTTGAGATGGTCCACCGAGGAGCGTGGAGGTCGGGAATGGCCAATGCTCAGCTTGGCCAGTGTTGGGTCTTGAGGTGCGCCAGTGGGCTCGCTTGGTGCCAAACCCCAGTTGGGTGGGACTAGCTATCCTTACCCCAAATGGTGTTCGGAGACTAGTGGACCATCCTAGTCGAAGGCCCGGGATTATTTGTTTACATCTTGAGATGATGTGGCTGACGACCAGTATGATACTACCTGGTACGGTAGGGCCGACCGTAGCCGGGATATTTATTCCATAAGTAGGCCAAGGGTCGGATGCCGGAGGCTTGATTGGCCGAGATGGCAGGTTTTCACATATTCGGTGTGTACAGAGTGACCCATTGGGGTCAGTAGTCACATTAGAAGTAGTTTACCTCCTTGTATATTCAATATGTTGTCTTATATGATATGCATGAATAACTGAGGATTATGTGGAGGTTCACTAGAGCCACTCACTGAGTCCCAAGTGGACTCACAGTTTATTCTTTGTTTTTGCAGAGCATGAGCAGTGATGTTGACATGTTGACATGGTGCAGCTGTTGGGCGGGAGGTGGTGCCATATCTCGTAGCGGCGTCCATGAGTCATAGACCAGTGTCTAGTAATTGTTTTTTTTTTCTGCACTGACAGTTGTATTTGGAAAGAGTTTGTAAAACTTGATACTTGAGACGTTCAATTATTTGGATGTTGGTTTTCTTACTTGCTCTGAAAATATAAAACTGTGAATTTTGAAAACTTTTAATAAAGTTGTGTTGAGATTTCTTTTATCGATACGTTTTGGTTTTCTTTATGTCAGTGTAGACAGTAGGCTATAGGGCAGGATGTAGGCCTTGGCCGATCACACTACCCTAGGTTGGGGTGTGACAAAGTTGGTGTCAAAGCACTAGGTTAGGTCTTGTCTATGACTCAGTGTTGGGTACCGTATGAGGCATATGCTAGCGTACCGACATACGGTATAGTTATGCTACGAGATTAGGCGACCACTCCTGCACTCAGCGCACCATGCGGTTAGTAAGTTTAAAGGGTTTTTGTTAAGAATTTATTATGTGACAGGCAGCCTCTTTTTCTTTCTTGTGATAGTGAAATGGAGGCTCGAAATGCTGCTTTGAGTGGCAGTGGAAGTAACTCGACAGAACGTCGAGGCCGAGGTTGAGGCCAGGCCGGGGGCAGAGATAGGGAGCCGTCTGAGGGTTAGGGGAAAGACTCAGCGTTTGCTCAACTGCAGGCTGAGGTGAACCAGTTAACTGAGGTGCTCCATAAGGAGCAGGAACTGAGACAACAAATGCAGCAGCAGCAGCAGTCTCAGCAGCCACCGCCACAACCAGTGCCCGTAGTTTCAGTGGTACCTGAAGTGGTAGAGGCGACAACACCTGTGGTCAAAACTCTAGGGGCCCCAACTTATGCAAATTTTGTCACACTGAAGCCACCGGAGTTCACCGAAGCAGATCGTCAGGTGGAAGTGACAGAATTCTTGGGGGATTGCTACGAGTTATGCATGGAGCTGGGGTGTTCGTCAGAGGCAGCTCTTCGTATGGTCGGTCTTCAGATGGGGGGATCACCAAAGGTCTGGCTGCACACTTGGAAGGCCCGTAGGGCTGCTTGTGCACCACCTCCCACGTGGGAGGGATTCAGGGTAGCTGTGGAGGAGCAGTATCTACCCATGAGTGTTCGCGACAAGTGTGCCCGTGATTTCGAGATGCTGCGCCAGTTTGGAGGCCTGACAGTATCAGAGTATGAGATGGAGTTCAACTGTCTCTCCAAGTACCATCCAACCCTAGTGGTGTCTGAGACCGCCAGGGTCAAGAGATTCATGGCAGGTCTGAGGCCACAGATTGACAGGCTTATCCACTACACTGACGATTCTTCTCTGGCTCAGGTAGTGGATGAAGCCCTGCGGAAAGAAGCCTTGGTGCCGTTTGAGAGGAATGATGGGCCAGCAAAGAAAAAGTTTCAGTCGCAGGGTTCTGGCAGTCGGCCTTGGCACTATGAGGGGGTAATGCCCACGACAGATCATCAGCAAAGCCGGGGGTAGAATGGCAATCAGGGCCGTGGGGGCCCAGGGACCGAGTTAGTGAGGCCGGTAGTGTCAGGAGGTGGTTCTCAAAGATTTGAGGCGCCGCAGTGCAGCAGCTGCAGTCGAAGACATTGGGGGTCCTGCCTTAGCCGCACGAACGCTTGCTTCAAGTGCAACGGAGTCGGACACTTCAAGAAGGATTGTCCTGAGGGAACTGGTCAGAAGCCTGAGCAGTCTAGGGGAAAGGCACCTATGTCAGTGGGGTCAATAGCTCAAAGGGGACAGGCACAGAATAAGGGGCCGCAGACCAGTCATTCAGAGAGCCCACCTACGCGGGTATATGCTATGAACCATGATGGGGCAGAGGCGTCTAAACCAGTGGTGGTAGGTACTATTTTAGTATGTTCGTCTGTTGCATATGTTTTATTTGATCCGGGTTCCACGCACTCGTTTGTGTCTGCCATATTTGCTACGAAATTGCCAATGGCACCCTCCATGATCGACGGGCCATTGATAGTATCAACGCCTACGGGCGATGCACTCTTAGCAAATTCAATATATGAAGGCTGTGAGGTGCTCATCTACGACTATGTGTTGAGTGCGGATTTGACACTCCTACCCACTCTTGAGCTTGATGTCATCCTTGGCATGGACTGGTTGGCAGAGCACTTTGCAATGTTGGATTACAGAGCTAAAACAGTGATGTTTAATAAGCCTGGGCTGCCACAGTTCACCTTCTAAGGGGAGAGAGGTAGCAAGCCGATAGGGGTCATCTCAGCCCTAAAGGCTCGTAAGTTACTTCGGGGCGGCTGCCAATCCTTCCTAGCCTTCGTTTCTATTGCCGAGGAGGAAAGGGGTGAGGCAAGGAATGTCAACGGAACCCTAGTGGTCTGTGAATTCGCTGATGTGTTTCCCGAGGAATTGCTGGGATTGCCGCCCATAAGGGAAGTTGATTTTTGCATTGACCTGCAGCCCAGGGTGAAACCAATTTCCATTCCACCTTATAGGATGAAACCGGCCGAACTCAGGGAGTTAAAGGTGTAATTACAGGAAATGCTAGACCTGGGTTTCATCCGGCTGAGCATGTCATCCTGGGGTACCCCGGTTCACTTCGTGAAGAAAAAGGATGGGTTGATGCGCATGTGCATCGACTATAGGCAGATGAACAAGGTGACCGTCAAGAATCGCTACCCACTACCGAGGATAGACTATCTGTTTGACCAGCTGTAGGGGGCACAATGGTTTTCAAAGATAGATCTAAGGTCCGGGTACCATCAGTTGAGAATCCAGGATTGCGATGTGCCTAAGACGGCCTTTGGGACTTGCTACGATCACTATGAGTTCCTAGTGATGTCCTTTGGCCTAACAAATGCACCTACTGCCTTCATGGATCTAATGAACAGGGTATTTAAGGAGTACCTGGACAGCTTTGTGATCGTCTTCATTGACGACATTCTGGTTTACTCTAAGAGTGAGGAAGAGCACTCTGAGCACCTGAGAATGGTCCTGGAAACCCTCAGAGAACACCGCTTGTTTGCAAAATTTTCCAAGTGTGAATTTTGGTTGGAAAGTGTAGGGTTCTTGGGCTATGTAGTGTCCAAGGAAGGGATAAGGGTAGATCTTGCCAAGATAGAAGTAGTGCAGAATTGGAAATGGCTGACTAGCGTGATCGAGGTCCGTAGTTTCCTTGGTTTGGCCGGGTACTACCGGAAGTTCGTGGAGAACTTCTCCAGAATTGCAGCCGCTTTGACTCGGTTGACCAAGAAGAAGGTTAGGTTCATTTGGGATGGCAAATGCGAGGCGAGCTTTCAGAAGCTCAAGGCATGTTTGACATCTGCACCCGTGTTGGCTGTACCTTTCGACTCGGGAGGGTTTGTAGTCTTCTGTGATGCCTCTTGGGTTGGCCTGGGGTGCGTCCTAATGCAGTTTGGCAGAGTCATCGCTTATGCGTCCCGCTAGTTGAAAGTTCATGAGAAGAATTATCTGACGCACGACCTAGAGCTAGCGGCAGTGGTCTTTGCATTGAAGCTTTGGCGGCACTACCTGTACGGGGAGACTTGCCAGATCTACACGGATCACAAGGGCCTCCAGTACTTGCTTACCCAAAAGGAGCTGAACCTTAGGCAGAGGAGGTGGCTAGAGCTCCTAAAGGATTATGATTGCACCATTATGTATCATCCGGGGAAAGCAAATGTGGTAGCAGATGCTCTGAGCAGAAAGTCCATGGGTAGTTTGACTCATTTAGAAGTAAAGCGGAGGCCTCTAGCTCAAGAGTTGGCTTTGTGCCTAGATGGGGGTGCAACCTTATCAGTGTCAGCTTGAGGTGCCTTGATGGCACACCTGCGGGTACAGTCCACGCTGGTGGACATGCTGCATGCCGCGCAGGGGGAGGATGCCTTTTGTGCGTTGACCAAGGATCTGGTGCAAAGCGGCATTGCATAGAACAGTTTCAGATTGGACTCAGAGGGTGTACTGAAGTTCAAAGATCGGATCGTAGTACCAAATATGGCTGAGGTGCACAGGCAAGTCCTGGAACTGGGTCATCGTTCCACTTACACGATGCATCCGGGGGCCACCAAGATGTACCAGGATTTAAGACAACATTACTGGTGGAAGGGTATGAAAAGAGAGGTAGCAGAGTTTGTCTCCAAATGTCTAGTCTGCCAGCAGGTGAAGGACGAACACCTTAAGCCTGCGGGGCTTATGCAAAACCTCGAGGTGCCCGAGTGGAAATGGGAGAAAATCACCATGGATCTGGTGACTGGATTGCCTAAGTCAAAAGGCGATTTTGAATCCATTTGGGTGGTAGTGGACCGGTTAACCAAGACCGAACACTTCATACTAGTGAAGACTACCTTCTCTGCAGAACAGTATGCCCGACTGTTCTTGGATTAGATTGTGGCATACCATGGTACCCCGGTGATGATTATATCCGATCGCGGTACCCATTTCACAGCCCGGTTTTGGCAGTCCTTCCAGGAATCCTTGGGTACCCCGGTGCATTTCAGCACAGCTTTCCATCCGCAGACTGACGGGCAGTCAGAGGGACCATCCAAACTTTGGAGGACATGCTGAGAGCATGTGTCCTGGATATGGCCGACGGGTGGGAAAGACACCTACCGCTGATAGAGTTCGCCTACAACAATAGCTATAACAGTAGCATTGGCATGGCTTTGTATGGGCGGCGGTCTAGTTCTTCGGTGGGCTGGTTTGAGGCCGGGGAATCACTCATGGTGGGCCCTGATCTAGTTGAGGAAGCGGTAGAGAAAGTAAAGGCCATAAAGGAAAGATTGCTGGCGGCCCAGAGTCGATAGAAAATGTATACCGACAAGAAGGCCAGGGAATTGGAATTCGCCAAGGGCGACTTAGTCTTTCTGAAGGTCTCTCCTATGAAAGGGGTGGTCCGGTTTGGGAAGAAGGGAAAGCTGAGCCCTAGGTACATTAGGCCTTTTCCTGTTCTCAAGAGGAGGGGCGAGCTGGCCTATGAGTTGGCATTACCTCCTAGCCTGAGTAGAGTACACCCGGTCTTCCATGTATCCATGTTGCGAAAATATGTGAAAGATGAGTCGCATGTGATCGAGCCCTCTTCCA
This sequence comes from Canna indica, assembly GCA_034359265.1. Taxonomy (NCBI): domain Eukaryota; kingdom Viridiplantae; phylum Streptophyta; class Magnoliopsida; order Zingiberales; family Cannaceae; genus Canna; species Canna indica. Next base: position 52,097,850 of record CP136895.1, on the reverse strand, counting down.
TCGAGGTAGATTTGGCCATCTCATTCGAGGAAAGGCCGGTAGAGATCCTTGACCGCCAAATCAGAAAGATAAGGTTCAATGAAATTGTCCTGGTAAAGGTCAGATGGGAGCCTCATTTCGGGCAAGAGGCCACTTGGGAGGTAGAGCAGGACATGAGAGGGCGCTACCCTTCCTTGTTCGAGGAGCCGGTAAGTCCTTGTTATTCAAGTAAATTCGAGGATGAATTTCCCTTAAGGGGGAAGGTTGTAAGACCCGAGAAAAGTTCCTAATATTTTATAAACCACTAGACTAAATGCTATCATTCCTTAAATATTTTATAAACCTATATTTGTTTCATTGATAGTAACTCACTTTCAATCATTGGCATTATTGATATTTGTTAAAAATGCATCATATTTTTATATGATATCATATATAAATAACTAGTTTTTCTAATTAATTATATTTGCTAGTGTTAGTTTTGCCCCAACTTTGCAAGAGGCGAAGGAGGTGACTGCATGGTGCATGGTATGAGTAGTGGCGAATGCAGAACTTTAAATGACGGGGTCCAATTTAATTTATAAAAAATCTAATATATATTATTTTAACCATTTAACTTTAATTTTTTAATTAAAATAACAACTTATAACTAGTAATTTTTTATTATCTATATCCATATTTTGAAGATATTATTAAAGTCCTTAAGATAGAAATAATGTATTATGTTATTGCACTCTCAAACAAAAATTCTTTCATAGGATTGTAATCGAGCCCAACCAAATTGTGCTTGCCTGTGCTCGAACTCGGCTCGTTTAAGAATTATTGAGCTCGAGCTTCGATCTGTAGCCTCGAGCTTGGCTCGAGTTTTACTTGAGCAACTCGAGCTCGACCCGTTAGACTCGTTTATTTTTCTCGAGGTTGACCGAGCTCGATTAAGCTCGGCTCAAGATCGAGTTAGGTGGGCTCGAATTCTATCGAGCTCAATTGAGCTGTTAACTAGCACGATTAAGCTCGACTTGAGATCGAGCTCTGCGTGCTTGAATTCTATCGAGCTCAATTGAGCTCGTGAATGAGCTCGGTTAAGCTTGGTTCGACTCGACTCGGGTTTATGGGTTCTAAAAGCATGACCCAATTTGAAATATTAAAATTTATATAATTATATATAAATACATGAGGCTCGATTATGCTTGCGAGCTGCTTAATCCGAGTATTAGTTAGCTTGAGCTCAGCTCGTTCACATGTAAGGCTCGACTGGAGCTCAACAAGATCAAGTCGAGTTCGAGTTTTCATCAAGTCGACACCGAGTAGCTCACGAGCAGCTCAACTCAGTTGCACCCTTATTTTTTCATCTCAATTACCTAAAACACACTATACCGCAATGTAGGCATCGTTTTGCTTGCCTTGAGGACCAATTTTATGAAACATACTATGTGAAGAAAGCAATGAAACTAGTAAGAGATTGACAAAATTACAAGTACATATAGAAAAATAATTGCTCTTTGATCCATTATACTTGATGCTATACAAAAGTAAAAACTAACTTGAATGCATAATTCATGTTGCAAAAATAAATCTTATTCTTCATGAAAATGTATTATATAATTAATATAAATTGATTAAAAAATTCATTATTTTTAGATTTGGATTTTCAATTAAAATAGAATTCACAATTATGAATGAAGTAGATTTTTTTTTTTTTTGCTAAAATCTTTGTTGAGTATTTCATTAGCAAACTAATTATTCAATCATATATTGAATAACTCATCTATAAAAGTTCATACAACTTAATGATATGAGTATGGTTGATAGCATGTAAAGATGCATTAGAAATGAAATTAACACAAACGCTTTAGAGGTAAAATATTAATGGAGAAAAATTTGAACAAAATTTTGGATTTACGTTAAAAATTAAAGAGAATATTTTGGAGTTGTTTTTTCTTAAAATAATTTTATATTTAGCCATTATGAAAAAAGTAAATAATACACATAGAAAATAGTGATAAGATTTGAACCTAAGACCTATAAACAAAACACACAAATATCAACCACTAAGCTATTAATAGATTGGGTAAATTTTTTTAACTTGATAATATCTATACAATTTAATCACATATCTTTTCAAAAACAACCAAATTATATCTAATATTTAATTTTTTAGAAAAAATTCACGAGGATATTGCCAATGCCCCTTAGGTCAAACTTCTTCAATTTTGAATCTCCTAAGGTGAGTTAGTTATCATTTTCCATTTACACGTGATTTTTTCAATTTTAAACACATGTAAGCAAATCATGAGTAAACTCAATCATATTCATCAAGTTTTAACTCAAAATGAAGTCTCTAAGATGAATTTCTAATTTCATTCAATCTAGATGACATGAAATTATCTAAGTATCAAAATTTTATCTACTCATGAGATTTCAATCAATTATCATGCAAAATCATTCAAGAGCATAGTGAAAATATTTTGCCAAAATGAAAACAATACCTCATTTCTTGAACCATTTCAAAATTTTCACTTTCTTTCCCAATTTTCTTTAGCCTTCTATTAAAATCAAGTTTATCTTACAAGCAAGCATCATTAGTATCATAATGAACTTATGGCTACAAGCGAGATAACTAGACTAGATAGCAAAGAGAAAGATTCAAGTATCATTTTTAAATACCTACTTTGCTAAGTAGTAAAGATTCATTTTAAAGAATTAAACATGATATCAACATGAATCAAAAGATATCAAAAATATAAAATTTTGAAATGTAAGATCTCCATCCATTCTCATTGGTTGAAAACCGAAAGGCCGCAATTAGCCTATGATTTAGAATCGTAAAGTCGCATGAGCCCGTTATAGGCTACAAAGGACTCCGAAGAGACTGAAAATCAAAATAAAAAATCATTTTAAAAACAACTCAAATTACACAAGTATCATAAACTCCAACTTAAATTCAATCAAGCAAAGCAAGGAGATGATACCAAATATACCTAGATGCCAATTTCCATACCCATGGCATCATGATGACTTGAAGTTGCAACCTCATGAAGATTTTTCATTTGAATCCAAGGTCAACTTCAATATTTCATTTCTCATTCATCCTTGTGTGGTAGCTTCCCCTACAAAAGAGTATGAGACATTTGGTACCCCAATGGCTTTTGGGTCCTTGGGGGTTAGTTGGCCTAGGAATCCAAAGTTCCATAGCAACACTTGAATTTCTCCTCAATGCGCAATCATAGATAGCATGACAAAAAATACCACAACAAAAGCAATATCCATAAAACTTCTTTTCATTTTTGCTATGGACATGAGATCTATCATTAGAATGCTTGACATCTGAACTATGATGAGCATGAACATTCATAAAGGAGGCATTCTTCTTTTAAGATTTCCTAAATGGGACATTTGGATTTCTAGAATTCTTAAAAGAAGAAGCATTAACTTTCCTACTCAAAATCAACATCTCATTTTTCAAATTATTCATAGATTTATGCAATGCATGTAATTTAGATTTTAACATGCAATTCTATTTTCTAAATTGTCATTTTTGAGCTTCAAATCCTTAAGCTCAAGTTCTACATTATCATGGCATGAATCAAATGGCCTAGATTTTAATTTTTCATTTTCTAGTTTGAATTCATGCAAATAAGAATTTAGCCTTATATTTTCTTTCTTCAATCTTTTATTTTCATTATCCTTTTTAACAAGCAAGACATACATTTTCCTACACTCATCTACTAATTCATCATAAGGTATATCATGGGAACTAGATGAGTTAACACTATCATTATCATTAACATGAGTAGAAGGAGAAGAGTGTATCTCATCATTAGCATCGATGAGGCAAACGATTGAAATGGCTTCATAGTCATGGCAAGAGGGTGCTTCACTTAAACGAGATGATGATGTGGAAGCATTTTGTCACACCCTAAATCCGGTATGACCGGCCAGGGTACGCCATGTACCCCAGAGCCTAACCCAACTCATACCACATAATACATAAACCAGACCTGAATATTTAATAATATCTCAAGGATTTAAAAAGAAACATTTAATTCCAAATAAATACTAGATCACCAACTCAATAAATAGTAAGAGTTCAAATCGGTTTCAAAGTTCAATTACTAATCTAGACATCTCAAGTAATAAGAATGCAGAAACAAATAAACTGAGTCGACATGACTCAATGACTCAAAGAAACAAAGAAAAATGACTCAGTATCCCCCTCGACCACGATATGTCATGAGACCTGCTGTCCTACTGCCACCAGCTGCGCTACTGCACCTCGGTGCCTCTCAAATCTAACTCTGGTGCTGTAATATAATGTATATGAGGGGTAAGTCCAACTAGGACTTAGTGAGTAGATCAGTCCTCAATTTTCATCACATCATCATCACCATGCAATAATCAAAAGCATACAAGTAAGCATAAGAACGTAAAACATAATTTTATTTTGAGCATTTTTTTTTAGCAGCGCAATCATCCTCGTCAACCATCTAGCAATCTGTAGAAAATGCCTCAACATATAAAATGCCCAATGCAATCATCCACATGAATCATCTCTGGACCCATCGGTCCCACGTAGCCACATAGGGTAGGTAGACGGGTGGCCGCCATACTACCATCCGGCTCAGTGTCAGACTGTTGGGGTATGCCCTCACCTCAATGACACTAGCTCTTCTGAGCTAGCCTATTGGGGCATACGTTCCCCTCACCTGCTCGGGTCTCCCGACAGTCTCCTTGTGGTATGATGTCCCCGCACCAGTCGGACTTCCGAAATAACGCCAATGCTGTCTCCTTGGGTATATATTCTCCACCCCAGCGAAGCTTCCGGGAAATGCAACACGCACATCACAACATCACACACGCACACACGCAGGAAATATAGCATAAGGTAAAGTGTGCTGAACAACAAGTAAATAGGGGTATGTCAAGGACATACCTCAATCTCTGCCTCATCCCGCAATATATCACAACCACGCATATATATATATAATGGATCAAAGAGCAATTATTTTTCTCTATGTACTCGTAATTTTGTCAATCTCTTACTCGTAATTTTTCTGTATATATATAACGATACTCAAATCATGAATTCACAACATACACAATTAGCATGAAATTTAGAACACCTCCAAACATCGTAGGAAAAACAAGCATGTATAAGATGTAAACAATACAACACCTCCAAATTTCCCTATGCAGTTTAAGCCCGACTTAAGCCCTCCTGTAGCCATGTACCCTAGGACCGGCCTACCCCTCTACTCGAGTGCTCTAGGGGCATAGAGGGTTCGGCCTCCTTGGGTCCCCTAAGGGCTGGCTCACCCTAAAGTTGTCCTAGGGTTCTAGGGTCTCTAGGTGTCTCTAGGGTACTCAATTCCCTACTTGTATGTCTCTATAATTTCCTTAAAGTGTAGAAGAGATTCAATGTACCCTAAAGTATGTCCCTAAGGTATAAAAATTCTATTTTTATTTCCCCCAAATATGTCCCTAGTGGTCGGCCACCCTAGGGCTCCAAAAAGGGCCGTAAAGGGGGTGGCATACCCTAGTTCTTCCCTGAAACCCTTCCTTTCCCAGGATCCAAGCAAGCATCAAGAAACATTAACAACCATCAAGAATCCTCAAGAAAACATCAAGAATTGGAAGAAGAAGGAGGTGGCACAACAAGGAAAAAGGGGCGGCCAAATTGCCCAAAAATTCATCCGATAGAATCGTTGCGATCACGATAGTGTTGGTGTGTAGGCCTGGCGGGCCGAGTCATCAATCTCCTCATGGCGTGTCGGCCTGGCGGGCCGAGTCACTCTCGAATGTCTAGGGCACTCGGGTATGCTACGGTATAAGGTGAAGGTGCGCCCTTCCCTCACACCAATTGGTTTGGGGGTCGTTGGTTAGCGCCGGAGTCCTGGGAGCTGGTATCAGAGCCTGGGTCTCGGGTTTGGGTCTCTACTGGCGATTGCTAAGGGGGAGATTGTAGGCGTGTAGGGCGCTCGGGTATGCTACGGTATAAGGTGAAGGTGCGCCCTTCCCTCACACCAATTGGTTTGGGGGTCGTTGGTTAGAGCCGGAGTCCTGGGAGCTGGTATCAGAGCCTGGGTCTCGGGTCTAGGGTGCTCGGGTATGCTACGGTATAAGGTGAAGGTGCGCCCTTCCCTCACACCAATTGGTTTGGGGGTCGTTGGTTAGCGCCGGAGTCCTAGGAGCTGGTATCAGAGCCTGGGTCTCGGGTTCGAGTCTCTGCTGGCGATTGCTAAGGGTCAAATTTCTTCATTAGCTCTTTCCCCAAGTTTGTAATTTATTGAATCTTGTTTTCCTGTTAAGATAGCTTGCTAGGTGTGCTAGGAAACACTTAGGGTAAACTTTCTAGAAGTGTATTTTGCCTAGGTGAATAGGATTGATGTGTTCTCCAAGTGAGGGAGAAGGGTGTCCTCAAGTATATTCAAAAGGAAACATACATTCTATAAAGTAGTGTTTAGAAATCCTTGGTAAGGAGCCAAGGTAGTGGAGTAGGCGGTTGGCCGAACCACTATAAATTGATTTGTTTGCATTGCTCTTTACTTGCTTTCATTATTGTGATTGAATTGTGATCATATCATTCATTAAAGAATAATTCCATTAAGCTAAGACAAAATTAAGTTAAAAGAAATTGAAAAAGGGGATTGACACTATTCAACCCCCCTTCCAGTGTCAAGGTCCATCCAACACAGTCTAGGGCATTTAGCAGTTAGGAGGAGGCTATTGGCCTAGGATTTGGCCATATGTTTGGATGGCGGGGCAGTCCTGTTAGTATTTGCTTCTGGTGTGTTGGTGGATCACCTGAGGGTGCAGTCCACGCTGGTTGACATACTGCGGGCAGCGCAGTAGGAGGATGCTTTCTGTGCACTCACTAAGGATTTGGTCACGAGAGGTGATGCCGATAATGGTTTTGGTATTGACTCGGAGGGTGTTTTGAGATTTAAGAGTAGGATAGTGGTGCTAGATATGTAGTAGGCTAAGATTTAACTATTCATCTCCCCTTATAGTGTCAAGGTCCATCCAACAATTGGTATCAGAGCTAGGTAGTAGACTAAGATTTAACCATCTTCCCTACAAGTCATCATGTCTAGTGAAATTCAACTAGCTTAAGGGTCCTCTACTAACACTCCACCACTATTCGATGGGAACAACTATGCCTATTAGAAGATTCGCATGAATGGCTTCCTTCAACCCTTAGGCATGGATGTATGGAGGATGATTCTAGTAGAGTATAAACAACCCGATAAGGATATGGATAAATGGGACCAAGAGGAAGTTAGGCTATTTAATGCAAATGCCAAGGCCGTCAATGCTCAATATTGCGGTCTATCAATTAATGAATACAATAGGATCTCTACGTGCAAGTCCACATACCAAGTATGGAAGGTCCTAGAGACCACCCATGAAGGGACTTTGCAAGTAAAAGAATCCAAAATCAATTTACTCATGCATGACTATGAAATGTTTAAAATGCTTTCACATGAGTCTATTGATGCCATACATGCTAGGTTTCAAAATATTACGAATGACTTAGCTAACATTGGCAGGGAGATAAGGGAAGAGGAGAAGGTAAGGAAGCTCCTTCGTTCCCTTCCAAAATCTTGAGAATCCAAGGTGACGGCCATCATGGAAGCCAAGGACTTGAGCACGGTAAAGATTACCGAGCTCATTGGGTCTCTCATGACACATGAGACCCATATGAAGCAATACCAAGAAGTAGATGCTTCTAAAGGCAAGGCCATTTCCTTAAAAGCATCGCATAGAGCCGAAGAGACATCGTCATCAGAGGAAGAGATGGATAACATTGAAGAAATGACGATGCTTGCAAGGAGGTTCATGAGCTTCATGAAGGGAGGAATGAGAAAAGGAAGAAGTGGCTACACGTGTTACAATTGCAACAAGACGGGGCACCGAAGGAAATATTGCCTGCTTCTAAAGATGGCCACTACCTCCAACCCTCACATGAAAGAAAAGTACAAAAAGAAGAAGAAGTCAATGATGGCTACATGGGATGAAAGTGAGGTCTCATCAAGCGAAGAAGAGACAAGGAGTGAGAAAGCAAACCTTTGCTTAATGGCAAAGGATGATTAGGTAAGATTTAATTTTGGTGAAACTTCATATACTCAAGAGGAATTGCAAATTGAATTTGAGCAAATGCATGATGAGTTCATAGCAATTAGGAGATGAGTTCATAGCAATTAGGAGAAAATTTAAAGATCTCAAAAAGGACAATAGATCCTTAGAAATTGAAAATGATAGATTATTACTCTCTTGCAAAGATCTTAGGAAAGAGGTAGATAATCTTAAGGTAGAAAAGTGCACCCTAGAAAAGGCTAAGAAGGACCTAGAAATAGATAATGAAAAATTAGAAAAAGAAAACAAGTATCTATGTGATATAGTAGAGCATTTAAATGATAGCATGCTAACATTAAAGAAAGAACTTTGCATGCTCAATGAAAAAATGACAACTATTCAAAATGCTATGCCAAAAGTTGTTAATGAAAAGAAATCATCACATTCCCATGCTCACACACACACACAAAGAAAATTTCATGGTAATTATTTTTCTTGTGGTATTTTTGGCCATATGGCCAAAGATTGTGCATTAAGGAGGAACCCACATGCAAGATTCACATGGGTTCCAAAAGTGACTAACACTCAAGGACCCAAGGAAATTTGGGTACCTAAGAAAGTGTCTTCTCCTTTTGTAGGTGGAGAAGCATCCTCAACCAAGTAGGAGTACTTGGATCTTGGATAGCGGTTGCTCGAAGCACATGACAGGAGATATCAACTTGTTCGCAACCCTATCAAGTAAAGATGGTGGAAATATCACATTTGGAGAAAATGCCAAAGGTAAGATTGTTGGCATTGGTGACATAGGTGTACTCCTTTATCCATGTATCAAAAATGTTTTATTAGTTGATGGTTTAAAGCATAATTTGATTAGCATATCTCAACTATGTGATAATGGGTACATAATTATTTTTGAAGCATCTAAATGCATTATTAGAAGTACACCTTCAAACGATATCTTGTTCATAGGAAATAGGCAAGAAAATGTATACACCCTAGAATTAAATGTCTTGCCCAATCCTCATGTTAGATGCTTAGTAGCCATGAAAAATGATTCTTGGTTGTGGCATAGAAGGCTAGGACATGCTAGCATGAGTCTCATCCAAGAGATATCTAGAAAAGACTTAGTAAAAGGCTTACCTAAGATTAAGTTTGAAAACGATAAGCTTTGTGATGCATGTCAACTAGGTAAGTAAGTAAAATCTTCATTCCATAGTATTAATCAAGTTAGTACATCTAGAATTCTAGAGCTTGTACACATGGATCTCTTTGGTCCATGTGATGTATCTAGTCTAGGTGGAAAGCTTTATTACTATGTTTTGGTTGATAATTTTTTGAGATTTACATGAGTTTTTTTTTTGGCAAAGAAAAATGAAACATTTGAGTTTTTCAAAAAAATTGCAAAAAAAGTTTTCAAATGAAAAAGGAGTTTCTATTTTGAAAATTAGTAGTGATAATGGAGGGGAGTTTAAAAATGAATTTTTTTTCGAGTTTTGTGATGATTTAGGTATTCAACATACATTTTCTTCCCCTAGGACCCCTCAACAAAATGGGGTGGTTGAGAGGAAGAATAGAACCATACAAGAAATGGCTAGGACCATTTTGTGCGAAAATAATTTACCCAAATATTTTTGGGCCGAAGCCATAAATACTTCTTGTTATGTTCTTAATCGTGTTTTATTAAGACCAAAAATCAAGAAAATACCTTTTGAACTTTGGAATGGTAAAATCCAAATGTGGGATATTTTCATGTTTTTGGATGTAAATGCTTTATTTTAAATACTAAGGAGAATTTAGGAAAATTTGATTCTAAATCCGATGAATGAATTTTCCTAGGTAACTCCACTAGTTCTAAGGCTTATAGAGTTTATAACCGTAGAACTATGATAGTTGAAGAATCTATGCATGTGACTTTTAATGAAGCTAATGATTCTTCAAGAAATATCAAGATTGTGAATGTAGGTGAGGAGCTTGAGGATCTCACACTTCATGATAAGGAAGTGGAGGATGAAGATAATGAGGAGACCCAATATGAAGAACCTCCATCCTAAAGTCAACCTCAAGTTGAAGATGAAGAAGAAGAAGCTCTACCACCTCTCCCCAAGGGATACCGATTGGTAAGAGATCATCCAATTGACCAAGTCATTGGAGAGCCTTCAACGGGAGTGGTAACACACTCTAAACTTAAAAATTTATGCCAATATGTAGCTTTTGTTTCTCAAGTAGAGCCTAAAAATGTTAAGGAAGCTATAGAAGATGAGTTTTGGGTATTAGCCATGCAAGAAGAACTCAACCAATTTGAAAGGAATAATGTATGGGACTTAGTACCTAGACCTAGTGATCAAACCATAATTGGAACCAAATGGGTGTTTAGGAATAAGCTAGATGAAGAAGGACTAGTTATTAGAAACAAAGCTAGGCTAGTGGCACAAGGGTACAACCAACAAGAAGGAATAGACTATAATGAAACATATGCTCCCGTAGCTAGATTAGAAGCAATCAGGATGCTTTTAGCATTTCCTAGTTTTAAAGGCTTTAAACTTTTTCAAATGGATGTGAAAAGTGCATTTTTAAATGGTTTTATAAATGAAGAAGTTTATGTTGAACAACCCCCCGGTTTTGAATATTTTGAGTTTCCAAATTATGTTTTTAAACTTAAAAAAGATTTATATGGTTTAAAATAAGCCCCTAGGGCTTGGAATGAAAGACTTTCTATTTTCTTAATTGAACAAGGTTTTGATATAGGAAAAGCAGATGTTTCACTTTTCATCATGCACCATGAAAATGACATGTTATTAGTTCAAATATATGTTGATGATATAATTTTTGGTGCCACTAATGAAATGCTTTGTGAGTGGATTGCTAAGTGTATGCAGGATGAATTTGAGATGAGCATGATGGGAGAGCTCTCCTTCATGGTTGGTCTTCAAATCAAGGAAACCAACAAAGAGATCTTCATCAATCAAGCTAAGTACACAAAGGAGCTCATCAAGAGATTTGGAATGAATGAAGCCAAGATAGCTTCTACACCTATGAGCGCATCCATCAAGCTTGACAAAGATGAAGAGGGCATGAAAGTGGACGAAAAATGATATCGAGGTATGATCGGTAGTCTCCTTTATTTAACTGCAAGTAAACCCGATATCATGTTTGGCGTATGTTTATGTGCTAGGTGTCAATCGTGTCCTAAGATATCTTATTTAAGTGCGGTAAAATGTATATTGAGATATCTAAAGGGTACGGTTGACTTAGGATTATGGTATCCATGTCACGCATCATTCGATTTAATCGGTTTTTCGGACGCTGATTTTACCGGATGTAAGATAGATAGGAAAAGCACTAGTGGGTGTTGTCAATTCCTAGGATCGAGTCTTGCTTCTTGGTTCTCAAAGAAACAAAACTCAGTTGCGCTTTCAACTACCGAAGCGGAATACATCGCCGTGGCTAGTTGTTGTGCGCAAGTCCTTTGGATGAAACAAACCCTTTTAGACTATGGACTTTGGTATTCTTGCATACCTATGCATTATGATAACACTAGTGCAATTAATTTAACCAAAAATTCTATCTTACATTCTAGAACTAAGCATATTGATTTGAGACATCATTTTCTCAGGGATAATGTAGCTAAGGGAAACATATCGGTAGAATTTGTATCCACCGATAAACAACTTGCCGATATATTTACAAAATCCTTAATTGAAGAGAGTTTCAAAACCTTAAGGATGCAACTAGGAATTTGTGCTTTACCTTGTGATTAAAGAAGATTTTACAAGATTTCAAAACTTGCATTCTATAAAAGTGTCATCACACTTATGTATTGCTCTGTAGTGGGGCTTTGCGACCTATTGGTGTTTGTCTTCTATAGGCTTACATTAATGGGAAGGACTATAGTGATAGATGATACTTGGTTCTTGTGACTTTCTCGGTTTTTTGGTTTTATGATGAAATTTCATTAATTGTACCTTAATTCTTACCCTTTTTGATTGATGTCAAAAGGGGGAGAAAAAGTAAGGTCACACTTGGTTTTCAAGATGCATATAGGTAGTGTGAGTTTTATAGTTAAGGGCAAGAGATATAGTTAGGGGGAGTTAAAAATGATATGCACCATGGTAGGGGGAGCATAGGTCAAGTTATAGAAAATTTGAACATGCACATTGATAGGGGGAGCATAGGTTAAGTTATAAGAAGTTGGATGTATAGGCTAAGTTAGAAAGTTTAATGCATAGGCTAAAGTATTTATCTTGCATACCCTAACTCTTGAATGCCTTAACTCAAACTCACAAATGCTGTTAATTTTCTTAAAATTTAATGTTATGTTTGTCATCATAAAAAATGGGGAGATTGTTGGCTTAAGGGTCTTTCTTAAGCCTCGATCTTTATTTTGATGATAACAAACATGTATTTAATCCAAGTGTGTAGTTTTGAGTTCAGGTTGAGGTTGCGATACGCATGCCTAATCCGTCAAATGAGACAACGAAAAAGATCGTCAAAAGAACAGAAGAAGAAATCATTGAAGAAAGGCTCCAGATTAAGTCAAGAAGATTTAATGTAATATGTCCCTAGAATAGTTTATACCAAGCCTAAAATGTAAGGTTATCCAAGTTGAAACTTGGTAACCAAACCCTTAGAATTGGCATGTAAAATACAAGGAATTAATCATCCTCAGCCTGGGATCGGTCGACTGGTCGGTCGACCGATCAAGGCAATAAAATGGCGATGCAGCCTATTCGATCGACTGACTGGTCGACCGGAGATCGCTAGAAATTGGCAGGAGCCATTCGATCGACCAGTCGGTCGACCGAATGTGGCGAAGGGGAAATAGCTGGGCTCCGTCGGTCGACCGGTTGGTTGACCGACAGAGGTAAAAATTTGGCAGAAAGGTAGCAGTCGACCAATCGGTCGACCGACCTAAAGATGGGCTCTATCGCGATTCGCTGCAGCCATTCGGTCGATCGAATGTCGGAAGAAATGTTGGTGGTCGACCAACCTCTCTCAGCTGCAGCGGTCGAACCTGGCGATCGAACCGTCAGTCGACCAACTGATCGATCACCCTTGTGACTGAACGGCTTCAACGATCGATTTTTTATCTGTTGAACGATCGTTCGGCTAAGGGGTTATAAATACCCCTCACCAAACTTCATTAAACACTTTTTTATCTGGCGATCGTGCATTAAAAGTGAGCCTTAAAGCCTTCATTCGAGCTACACCTGCGCGTGCCTCTCTGCTCTCAGTTTTGAGTTCATCAGACGCTGATTTCTTCTCATCAACCTTGCTGCTTTCATTGAAGTCTTCTTCCAATTGCATGTTGAAGACGAGAAGGAGGTTGAAAGAAGCTTGGGTCAACCCCTCCTTCTAGTGTCAAGGTCCATCCAACAAATAGAGTTCTCAATACGAATATCCAATTCGATTCACGAAAAATCCAACGAAAAATGACAGAATCCCCATGACATAGGGGGGCACAACATGGATGAGGAAAAGGGGAAAAAGCGGACGATCTTCCTACGTTAAACGCTGACGAACTCACGAAATCCCGGCTCCGGCGGCTCCCCCTCCTCTTGGTGTCACCTCCTCTCTCTCTCTCTCTCTCTCTCTCTCTCTCTCTCTCTCTCTCTCTCTCTCTCTCTCCAGCCGTGTGTCCCCCTTTGGCTATTTATGGACCTTGGCTGGCCCAAATTACCAAAATGCCTTCATTTATTCGCCCGACTTCTAAAATTCATAACTAATTTATTCTAACTCCGATTCGAGTTTCGATTGAACTGCTAAATTTGTCTCGAGAGCCTCTATCATCCTAGTATGATAAATCACAAAAATAAAATAAAGAGAAAATCATACTTTTGGTCCTCATAGTTTGGTCCAATTTTGGTTTTAGTCCCTATAGTTTCAAAATTTTGGTTTTAGTCCCCTCACTTTATTTTCGTTTAGAATTTTGTCCCTACTGTCACATGAGACCTAAACGGAGCTGACATGGATAATAGGTGCTGACTGGACAGTGCTGGAGCTTGCAGGGACCAACTTTGTAAATTATAGGGATTGAAATCAAAATTTTGTAAACTATGAGGACGATAACCAAAATTTTATAAAATATAAGGACTAAAACCAAAATTCAAGTAATTATTTTTCCTAATAAATATAAAAAATCACAGGATATTTTTTTAATATATTTATAAATAATTATAATATTTAAAAATATTAAAATTAAGCAAACTTTTTACAAATTAAGGTGATTTATTTTGGACTTTATTTTGAAAAGTGTGATGACATGTTTATATATTTAGAGGATTAGTTTATTATTTTAAAGATTAATTTTTTTTATTTAAGACACAAACATCTGATTTCGTATTCTTGTATTGAACACATTAATTGAACAAGGAACATATTAATATTTTGCAATATATTTTGTATCTCTGAATAACCCTTAACAATGCCCACGAAATCGTAGCAATATCCTTGTATTATGGTGTTGCCACTACTTTTTGACGTTCGAAATCTAATTTAAACCGCTTTGAATGCGCCAAATTAATTAGGATCAAAATGGAGATGAGGAGGTGATCAGTGAAGAGATGAGTAGATTAGGAGAGAGCAAGTTTTCGAATTCTGCAACCATTGCGGTATTCACGCTAAATCAGGGTAATTAACGGATAAAAATTAACGCCTAATGACGGCGTCGGTTTAAATCCACCAAAATTAATATTTTTATAGTGTGGTCAATTTTAATATTTTTAAATATTATAATTATTTATAAATAAATTTAAAAATATATTGTGATTTTTTATATTTGTTTAAGAAAATAATAATAATTTTGGTCCCTATAGTTTAGTTGAATTTTGGTTTTAGTCCATATAGTTTATAAAATTTTGGTTTTAGTCCCCATAGTTTACAAAGTTGATCCTTGCAGGTCCACATCAGCAATATCTAGTCAGCATCTGTTATCCACGTCAGTTCCATTTAGGCCTCATGTAACGGCAAGGAGCAAATCCTAAATGCAAATAAAGTGTGGGGATTAAAATCAAAATTTTAAAACTATGGGGACTAAAACCAAAATTTGAGCAAACAGTGGGGACTAAAAGTATGATTTTCCCTAAAATAAATATATTTTCCCTACTTTTTTTCCATATATATAAAACTTACCCGAATTAAATTCTGCGACTCTACGCTAATTCGTGCTAACTCGGGCCCACAGCCCCCTGCTAAGGAATAAAATATTATTTTATGATTTTTGAGCATAACAATTCCTCCCCATTAAAAAGGTACGGGTACTTCTCTCTCATATCCTTCTCGATCTCCCAAGTGGCCTCCTGCCCTGAGTAGTGCTCCCAACGAACTTTCACCGAGGGGACCTCCTTGGATCTCAGCTTCCTCACCTGCTTGTCTAGGATCTCTACAGGCCGCTCCTCATAAGAAATGGCCGGATTGACCTCCACCGCAGGAACATCTAGAATATGGGACTCATCTCAAACATATCGCTTAAGCATGGAGACATGGAAAACAGGATGCACTCGATTCATGCTAGATGGTAGAGCCAACTCATAGGTAACCGCTCCTCTGTGCCGCAAGATCGGGAAATGCCTGATGAATATGGGGCTCAACTATCCCCTCCTCCCAAAGCGCACAACCCCCTTCACAGGGGACACCTTCAGGAAGACTGAATCGCCTTCCTGAGACTCCACATCATGGGCTTTACCATCGGCATACATCTTCTGACGACTCTGAGCTTCTAGTAGTTGATCATTGATCAGCTTCACTTTCTCAATGGCGTCATGAACCAAGTCCGGCCCTAGCATCTGGGACTCATCGACCTTAAACTAGCCTATCGGCGACCTGCACCTGTGCCCATACAAAGCCTCAAATGGGACCATACCGATGCTGTTATGGTGATTGTTATTATACGGGAACTCTACGAAAGGTAGATGCCTCTCCCAGCTACCTTCCAGGTCCATCACGCACGCCCTCAGCATGTCCTGAAGCGTCTGAATGGTTCTCTCTAGCTGACCGTCAATTTGGGAATAAAAAGCGGTATTAAACCGCACCTGCGTGCCTAAAGCCACCTGAAATGACTAACAGAACCGAGCGGTAAACTGAGTGCCTCGGTCTGATTTGATCATAATTGGGATCCCATGGTAAGACACAATATGATCAAGGAACAACCGTGCATACTGCTCCGCAGAGAAGGTGGTCTTCATCCTAAATTGGGATAAAGTGCGCCGATTTGGTCAGGCGATCAACCACCACCCAAATAGAGTCATTTCCTTTCTTTGATGTCGGTAACCCGGTAACAAAATCCATGGTGATCTTCTCCCATTTCTATTCTGGTACCTCGAGGTTCTACAATAACCTTGTCGGTCTCAAGTGTTCGGCCTTTACCTGCTGACAAACCAAACATCTGGATACAAATTCTACCACCTCCCGCTTCATCCCTTTCCACCTGTAGTGCTGCCTCAGATCTCGGTACATCTTGGTGGCCCCCGGATGAATAGTGTAAGTGGAAAAGTGGGCCACCTCTAGTACCTGCCTACGGACTTCTGCCATGTCTGGTACCACGATCATGTCCCTGTATCTGAGAATCCCCTCAGATTCAACTTTGAAACCTTTAGCCTCACCTTTCACAGCTAGGTCCTTCGTCAAAGTGCAGAAAGCATCCTCGCCTTGAGCCGTTCGTAGCATATCAACCAAAGTAGACTGTACATGCATGTGTGCCACCAATCCACCTGAATTAGCCACCGATAACAAATCCCCTGGACCCAGGCTCACCGCCAGTTCTTTGGCCAGGGATCTCCTACTCACAGCTAATTGGGCTAAGCTCAATCCCCATCGATTCCCTACTCAAAGCATCAACTACTATATTTGTCTTTCCTGGATGATACTAAATAGTGCAGTCATAATCTTTTAATAGCTCAAGCTATCTCCGCTGCCTCAAGTTCAGATCCTTCTGAGAAAGCATATACTGGAGGCTCTTGTGATCGGTGAATATGTCACATGCCTCCCCATATAAGTAGTGACGTGTCACGCCCCCAACTCAGGGTCACGTGACCGGCTAGGGTTTATGTCCTTCCCTGAAGCCTACCACATACAATGAATAGCAAAATACCGAGAATACATACCAACCAAAAAACATACAAGTAGGAGAACAACTGCGCAAAGTTTTATTAAATAAAAGAAAAGTTTCGAACAATTTTAAAAGAGTTGAAAAAAAAACAAACCAACTAATAAGAACAACTTGAGTTAAAATTCAAATATATGTTTTCCAATTAGACATCACGACTACGACTACTGGACGCTGCTATGAGATCTACGCCATTGCCTGCCCTCCAGCTGCACCATGACTCCAAGCCTCACCTCACTGGTCGGGCTCTGCAAAAACAAGAGAAATAAACATGGGACTCGATGAGCGGTTCTTCCGAACCTCCACATAAATCCCCAATAACACATGCATATAAGGCAACAACTTATATTGTGTAGGGATCTAAACTAGTCATGACATGACAACCGACCCATAGGCCAACCTGTGTAAACAATATATATCCGGCCCTAGCGGCCCTTCTAGGAGGGGCATCGCTCGGCCACTAGAGCCTGCTCAAGAATAAGTGGTTCGGCTCTACCTGGCCTACACCACAAAATAGTAACCGACCGCACAACCCATAAAACACACACAAGGAAAGTCAGAGGCAAACACCGGGCCCCTCGACTAGGATGGTCATCTAGTCTCAGAAACCCACCGGGTTAGGGATAGCTAGTCCCACCCAACTCGGGTCTACCGTCAGCATGGTCCACTAACAGAATCTCATGACCCCCCGCCACTCTGGTCTAACACCTAGCGGTCTCGCTGGTGCAATCTCAAGACCCTAATCACCCGCCGAGTCAAGCATTAGTTGTTCTGACCGTCCATGCTTCTTAGCCGACCATCACAATCATGATACACAAGCAGTGCATGCAATAGTTTTCCTTATATGAAACTTTCGAGCATCCACCCATATCCGGCCCTACTCAGGGCTCTACCAGCTGCACACTAGTGCCCACTGACTATTCTCTAGGTGTGATTACAACCTATCCATATTCGTGGTCTTTCCAATAATGCAGTCACTAAAGTTTTCCTAAGTGTAAAATACATGTCACACGCTTGGAAATGCACCCAACTCTGCATAGCCACAATACTGCACAACATATAATTTATAAATTAATTATTCCATGTCACCTACTATGCATAGCTACATGATTCAAAAGATAAGGAATTTAAATCCTACACTAACATTAATTTCAGCAAGGAAAGAAGTTACCCAACAAGGTAAAAGTATAACCAAATTTTAGAATTTAAATAGGGAAGATTTAAGAATGATTACTGCCTTACAATACTATTAATTACACGCACCAACGTCATAGTCTTTCTTAATTAGTGTCTTACCTAAATGTCATCTTGATTCTATTTGTCAATCTAGGCGACCCTCCATCCTAAATATGATGGCTAGTTTTCGAAGGCCACTAGCCCCTCCATCCTTGCTCGGCCGAACCTTGAGCAAGGCATGCCTTGCTTGGCCGAGCCTTAAAGGGTAGGAAAAAAAGGAAATGTTAACCCCAAATTCTAGTATCTGGTTTCCAATCTACCCTAACCAAGCCATTGATCAAACCTTGCACCCCTTGATCGGCCGAGCCATGGACAAGAGTTTTCCCCTTGTTCAACCGAGCCTACTAGGCTTAGAGGAGGAGTTTCAATCATCAATTTCAATGCTTAAACTATAAAATCCACTCGATATAGATTCAAGATCGATCAAAGGGGTTTACATCCGTCGAGGGAATTGGGGAAAATTTTGGCATGACCTTTCCCCTTTTCCCTTTACTCGGTAGCCCCTTAAACATCACAAATTCGGAAAAACTACGCTAGATCCGACGTAATAACAATTAAAATAGCGATACGATGATCAAGATACCACGAATCAACAAAATTTCACGAGAAAATCACCACCTAGCAGTCCTAGGGGTTCGACCACCCGCCTCCCCCTAAAAACAAAGGAAAACAACAACTCACCTTGATCTAAGGAAAAAGAATGGACGAGCAACGACGATCTCGATTTTTTTGACGGCGGCACGAATCCGACGCCGACCTCAAGGTTTTCCCTCTCTCCCTCTCTTCTTGGGCTGCGTGTGGCTCCAATGATGTGCCACACGGCTGCTAGGGGAATGAGGGATTTATTGCCTCATTTTCCCTTGACCATTTTGCCCCTTCCACTCACTTAGCCCCTACTCGACTCAACCCGAGCCCGATTCGAGCCCCGACTCAATCCGCGAACACGATTGCGGACTCGACTCTACTAAATAACCTTATTATTAAGAAGGAAAGGAACATTTATCAAAAAAAATTTCATCAGGCTTAAATTATACCTTCTACCCGCGGCTATTCCGCAACTCCACCCGACTAACTCCCCATATAAGTAGTGACGCCATAGCTTCAAGGCAAAGACTGTGGCCGCCAACTCCAGATTGTGAGTCGAATAATTCTTCTCATGGTTTTTCAGCTGCCTGGATGCGTATGCGATCTCTCTGCCATGCTGCATCAGAACTCACCCCAATCCAACTCCAGAAGCATCGCAATAGACATCAAATCCTCCTGACCCCAATGGTAGTGCTAGTATAGGGGCGGTAATCAAGCGGTCCTTGAGCTTCTGAAAGCTCTCCTCGCATTTGTCATCCTAGATAAACTTTACTTTCTTCTGAGTCAAGCGCGTGATCGAGGCGGCGATCTTGGAAAATTTTACCACGAACTTCCTGTACTAGCCGGCTAAACCCAAGAAGTTGCAGACCTCGGTCACACTGGTCGGCCTCTCCCGGTTCTGAACTATCTCAATCTTCATAGGATCATCTTTCACACCATCCCGAGATACAATATGCCCCAAAAATCCCACGCTAGTCAACCAAAACTCATAGTTTGAGAATTTTACAAAGAGCTGGTGCTACCTAAGGGTCTCTAGTGTTGGCTTTAGGTTTTCAACCTTGGTCTTAATATCTTAATCTCGGTTTTGATGATAACAAACATGGAACTAATATTTCATTGAGAATATCTTCAGGTTCCATATCAATTAGCAGTTGATGTCCTCGATCGGAAAAATCGGAAGAAATCAAAAAATCAGAAGGACATTGATCGTCGTGCTCAAGTTCATCGTGCTCGGGTTTGTCATGGAATTTCTCGAAGATCAATGAGTGCACTAAAGTCGCATTGGACGGGCTCAAAGATCAAATGAAAGCTCTCCAAGTTGATGGTCATTGAAAGTCGGAACCCGAAAATAAAGCGCGGAAGAAAATCGGCTGAAGAAATACAATTCAGCCTAAATTCGATCGACCGGGCGGTCGACCGAATAGGGTAAGAAAAAGGCCACTAGCCTTGTTGGTCGACCGGTTGGTCGACTAAACACTACCTAAAACAGGCAGTGGCTACTTCGGTCGACCGGTCGATCGACCGATAGAGGCCGAAATCAGGCAGTAAGCCTGTCGATCAACGAATCGATCGACTGACCTGCGGATAACCGAGACGCGAGATCGAGTCCGTCGACCCATGGGTCGGCCGAAGGCGGGATCGATGGATTCGCGTCTGGGCGGTCGACCCGTTGGTCGACCACTCATAGGGAAAAATGCAGCGGTCGAATGACCGATCGATCGGTTGGTCGACCGACCAATCGATTGGCTACCTGCAACGGAAAAAAACGATCTGTTGACTTGCCGTCTCTTCAGCAGAATATAAATACACCCTCAAATACTTCTTTTAACCTTTCTCCTTGATCAATACAGATTTTTTGAGCCATTAAAAGGAAGATTTGAGCCTTCCAAAAGATTGATTGAAGCGCGCATGTTATTCCGTCGAGTTGTTCTTCAAACGCCAACTGCATCCATCAACTCTGCTGCAACACAAGATTCATCCTCCAGCAAGTTGAAAGATTGAAGGCCTGAAAAGAGTAGTCATTCTTGTTTTATTATAAGCTCTTTTCATTGTATTTTTATTGTTATTTGAACGCTGTTAATTTGGGTTTGTGCGTGTAAGAAGACCTAGGTTGTATGATCTTGAATTGGGTGAAGTGGTGTCCTTGGTGTAGAAGGAGTAAAGCCACTTGTGTAAACTTAGTGTTTACTAGGATTAGTTTAGTTGTCCCTTAGGGCTGAGGTGGAAGAGTGCTCTTGATAAGAAGGCGGTGACTTTCGGGTGTGGAAGTGCCTTAGGTCGAGAGTGTGACTCTTCGGTGAAAAGTCTTCTGTGTAAGGGAAACCTAATTAATCTAGTAAAACCTAATTTGGAAATCCTAAGCGGGGTGCTTAGGTAGTGGAGTAGGCATTGGGGCCAAACCACTATAAATTATCGTGTTTGCATTGCATTGATTGTTTGTCTTTATTGCTTTATCATTTATCGCTTCCGCATATAATCATCGGATTGCAAATTGTCTGAACGAATCAAGTAAACGATTAAAATCGGAATTTAGGCTAATTAATTAGTTAACACACTATTCACCCGCCCTCTAGTGTCGCCATTTCGCCAACAATTGGTATTTGAGCGGGTTCGTAGCTTGAGATTTCACCATCTCCTCTACACCTTGTCTCGATCTTGAAATGGCTCTAGAGTCGGTAGCGTCTACACTTCCTAGGTTCGATGACTCGAACTTTGGTCTATGGAAATCTAGGATGTACACATTTCTAAAGACTCAAGGTTTAGGTGTATTCAACATGGTAAAGATAAAATATGTTGAACATAAAGAAAATATGGATTCATGGACCCAAGAACAAATTAATATATTTGAATTAAATGCTAAAGCAACAAATTGCATATATTGTTCTTTGGAAAATAATATATTTGAGAAAATCATGCATTGTACTTCCGCATTTGATGGTTGGGCTTGCTTAAATGTCCTATATGGTTATGCTAAAACGGAGGAGTTAGAAACTTTTAATGAAGGTAGCGATAACAATGGTCATCCTTCCAATGCTAATATGGTTTTTGAAGCCCAAAGTGTCTCCAGTCATAGGAGCACTAAAAGCCGGAAGAGAAAGGTGATTTGCCATGTGTGTCAAGAGAAAGGGCATGTAAGGAAGAATTGCCCTACCATGAAGAACAAGGCAAAGAGGAGGTCAAATGCTTCCACATCATCCTACTCAAGTGAAGCATCCTCCCTTCATGACTATGAAGCCATCTCAAAAGAATGCCTCATGAATGATAACAATGAGGTACAATCTACCTCTTCTAGTCATGTTAATAACAATAATAGTATTAACTCATCTAGCTCCCATGATTTTGATGAATTGATGGATGAGTGTAAAATCATGTATGCCTTGCTCTTGAAAAAGGATAAGGAAAACAAAAGGATTAAAAATGAGAATTCTAGACTTAGTTCACATGTGCATGCTCTAGAATTAGAAAATGAGCAATTAAAATCTAGCTCATTTGATCCTTGTCATGATATGTTGAAACTTGAGATTAAGGACTTAAAACATAGAAATGATAATTTAAAAAAATGAAAATAGCATGTTAAAAACTCAAATGAATGTTATTCAAAAATACATGAATGATTTAAAAAGTGAGGTCACTTTCTTGAATAAGAAGGTAAATGAATTAAAAAATACTCCATCTACTAAGAACACTAGAATGAAAAGTGCCTATGTAAAGAATGTCAATGTTCATCATCATTCTCATAATAGACATTCCACATTTAAACCTCATGCTCAAAATAAAAATGTTTCACTTAAAAATGCTCATTCTCATCATAGCTCACATGTCAAGCATTCTAGTGATAAATCACATGTCCATAGGGAAAATAAAAAATTTCATGGACATTGCTTTTGTTGTGGTATATATGGGCATGTCATCTATGATTGTGCCTTTAAAATGAACCCAAGTGTTGTGAAAACACTTTGGGTACCTAAGCCCACTAACCCCCAAGGACCCAAAGCTATTTGGGTACCAAAGGTTTCTTGCTCTCTTGTAGGATAAAGGAAAGTGATGTGTTGAGGTTGACCATGGACTTGAATGATGAATCCGCCCTTGGTTGTAACTTCAAGCTCCTTCATGCCTTAGGTAAAGTTGGCATCAAAACTATTCCGGTATCATCTTCTAATATGCATTGTTTTACCTTAGTTGAAGTTTATGATACCATGTTTAATTTGAGTTGGTTTTGCCCGCTCTTGATAAGTTTTTAAAAACATTTTTGATTTTGATTTCCCAATCTCCTCGGAGACCTAAGTGGCCTGTAATGGGCCTAAGAGACCTTGCGGTTCTAAATAGTAGCCTTATTGTGGCTTTCGGTTTTTAACCAATAGGAAGGGTTGGAGATCTTATTTTTCAAAATTTTATATTTTGAGATCTCTTGATTCATTTTGTTATTATGAAGATTTATATGAAGATGAATCCAAGCTATTTAGTGAAGTTGAACTTTGAAAATGATACTTGGTTTTTCTCTTCACTATTTAGTTTGATAGCTTGCATGTAGATTTGGTTTCATTTTCTACTTATAAAGTATACTTGCAAGTTATAAATATTTTAGGAATGCTAGTTAGGAAGAAAAAGATTAGTTTGGCAAATTATCATGAATAAGGTATAATTTTGATAAATTCAAAATCTTAGTGTTATACCTCAATATTTAAGCTTAAACTATGTCTCTATACTCATGATTAGATTTGCATGATAAAATCCTTGATTTCTCATGAGTAGGTAGAATTTTAGCACTTAGGCAAATTTCATTGAATGAAACTTGCTCTAGGTAAATATCTATTATTAGAGACCTTCTTGTAAGTCCAAACTAATTTAACATGGGTAGAGATCTTATTCTTCAAATGTTTCACATCTTAAGATCCCTTAGATTCTTTTTGTTATCATGGTATCCACCTTAAAATGAATCTTTACTATCTAGCATAGGTTGAATTTTCTCTTAATGAAACTTTGCATTAAACTTGTGCTATTTAGTATGTTAGCTTGCTAGTTGACTTATTATTTCATTATGATACTAATGATGTCTACTTGCAAGTTGTGAATGCTAATGAAAGCTATGCTATCTAAAAGCAAATGAAAAAGGAAATGAAAAAGTTTGAGAAAATTTTCAGAAATAAGGTATGATTTAGTTTTACAAAAATTTTAGTTAATTATTGAATTTTCATGTTTAATGATGTCTCTATACTCATGATTGATGTTCCATGATGAATATATGAAATTTCATGAGAAGGTAAAAGTTTGATAACTTAGGCAATTTCATGACATCTTGATTGAATGAAATTTGCTCTAGGTTAAAATTCGTATTAGAGACCTCATTTTGAGTTAGTGATTGTCAAACATGTTTAGATATACATATCACTTGAGTCTAGGTGTTTAAAAATGGAAATTTATATCTAGATGAACAATGTGATAACTATATCACTTTAGAGGACTTGAACTTGAAAAGTTTGACCCAAGTCAACAGATTGACTTGGACACTTCATTTTTAAATCCAAACCTCACAAACATGGTTAGATTTACTCATGTTAGGTATCCATAGGTTTAAGTTTGAAAAATCATGAGTAAATGTTAATTGATTTCTCTATGCTCATGATTAAAATCATGAGTAAATATAATACTTGAATATTTATGCTTAAGTGATTTCTCTATGCTCATGATTGATTATGCATGATAAATATTTGAATCCTCATGAGCAAGAAAAATCTTGATAACTTAGTTCATTTCATGATATCATGATATTTTATGAAATTGAACTAGGTTAGTACCTTTCTTTAGAGACTTCATCTCAAGTTGAAAATTTGATGAACATGTTTATGTGTGTTAATGATTAGTTGTCATTTGCTTAAAATTGAAAATTCATAAGAGATTGAGCATATTGAAAACTAAGTCAATTTAGAGGACTTAAGCTTGAGAAGTTTGACCCAAGTCAACAAATCGACTTGGACATTTCATTTTAAGTCCAAAACTTCATAAACATGTTTAGGAATAGGTATGACATGTTTCCATACATTTAGAATGAAAAATTAATATGGATATGGATAAAATGACAATAGAGGTCAATTCATGAAAACCTCTTTTGAACCAAGTTGACCCAAGTCAACAAGTTGACTTAAAGGTCTCATTTTCAATCCATATTAATTTGGGGAATATGTTTAGATTTACTAATGTAAGGTATCCATAGGTTTAAATTTGAAAAATCATGAGTAAATGTTAAGATTGAAACTTAGCAAGTCTCATAAAAACTAGTTTAGTTTTGAATGAAACCATGCTAGGTTGATATCTTGACTTAAGGACATAATTTTTATTTCAAACTTGACATATACTCTTTACATGACCATCATGTGATGTCATGAAAGTTTGAATAAAAATTGAACAAATTTTAAGAATAACTGAAAATTGCAAAAATACCATTTCAACATACATTTGGTAGCAATTTCAATTATTTCTAGGAAAATATAGAAAAATCTTTTTTGAATGATTCTTGAAACTGCACGTTCACTGAAAAATCTAGGTTCTTCAGTAAAAATTTCAAAACATTTCATCAAGAATCTAATTAATAATGGAATTTTGAAGTTGGATTTCAAAACTCAAAGTATCACTTATTTGAAATATCAATCTTTTCGATACTTTGAATTTTCTTCAAAAACTTCAAATGAAACTTTGTGCATGCTATTTTGATTTCATCTCTAATATCGTTCTCATTATTCCTTGAGTGAAATCATTTCTAAAAATGATTTTGATATATTGAGCGATATCTTAAAAATAAGCTTTTGATTAAAATCAATATAGGATGAAAAATGGTCTTTGAAAATTATTTTGAGTTCAAACTTTATACATGCATTTCAAATGACCATTCAACAATTGGTATCAAAAACTTTCGTCCAAAAATTGGTACCAAAGATTTTCATCGAAAATATTATGTTGTATAGATTTAAAACTTTGATTTTTTTCAAATCTTGAAGTATAGGTTGACCTAAGTCAACAAAGAAACTTAAAAAATTTCATCTTATGCCCAAACTTGATTCATAGACTTACATTCTCTCATGTTTGATGTCTAGATGCCTAAGTTTGAGAAAACATGAGTAAATAGCAAAACTTGAGACTTAGTATTTTCATGTTTTTTCATATTTATTTCAAATGGAAACATGCTAAGCTCATATCTTGATTGTATGACATTAGTCTCATTTCAAACTTGATATACATGCTTCAAATGACTATATCTTTGTATTGTGAAAGTTTGAATGAGATCAAAAATGTCATGAAAAAGAAACAATATTCATGGAAATATTGAGTGCATACATGACTTAGTTTTGAATTCCATCTATCATTCTTTGATATCATGTATGATTTTGTTTCATATTAAGTATTTGTTTTCCATCCCTTTGGTTGAGATCTTCATGTTTCATGAAAAATCTTTAGAGTCTCAACTTCATGAAAAATTACTTGTGTTTCATCCCTTTAACTAGATTGACCTTTCTTGCCCTTTTTGATTAATGTCAAAAGGGGTAGAAGAGTATAGGTATAAAGGGGGAGAAAAGTATAAGAAAATTAGGAGAAAACTATGGAGAAAAGGGGTAGAAAACCATGGAGAAAAGTATAGGTGAAAATTGGGGAGAAAATTATAGATAAAGAGGAGAAAAATATAGGAAATTCATGCATATAGATAGGGGGAGTTTATTTTCATAGATATGCATGTTGATAGGGGGAGAAATCCCTTAGTTGATATCCTTTATGCTTTGAATGATATATTTTCTTAAGGATGTTTATCATCATCAAAAATGGGGAGATTGTTGGCTTTAGGTTTTCAACCTTGGTCTTAATCTCTTAATCTCGATTTTGATGATAACAAACATGGAACTAATATTTCATTGAGAATATCTTTAGATTCCATATCAATTAGCGTTCAATATCCTCGATCGGAAAAATCGGAAGAAATTAGAAAATCGGAAGGACATTGATCGTCGCGCTCGGGTCGACTGAAGGCGAGATCGATGGATTCGCGTATGGGCAGTTGACCAGTTGGTTGATCGCTCACAGGGAAGAATGCAGCGGTTGAATGACCGGTCAATCGATCGGTCGACCGACCAATCGGCCGGCGGCCTGCAACGGATAGAAAACTATCCGTTGAGCTGTCGTCTCTTCAGCAGGGTATATATACACCCTCAAATACTTCCTTTAACCTTCTTCCTTGATCAATACAGATTTTTTGAGCCATTAAAACGAAGATTTGAGCCTTCAAAAAGATTGATTGAAGCGCGCCTGTTATTCCGTCGAGTTGTTCTTCAAGCGCCAACTGCTTCCATCAACTCTGCTGCAACACAAGATTCATCCTCCAGCAAGTTGAAGGATTGAAGGCCTGAAAAAAGTAGTCATTCTTGTTTTATTATAAGCTCTTTTCATTGTATTTTTATTGTAATTTGAACGCTGTTAATTTGGGTTTGTGCGTGTAAGAAGACCTAGGTTGTTAGGTCTTCAATTCGGTGGTATCCTTGGTATAGAAGGAGTAAAGTCACTTGTGTAAAGTTAGTGTTTACTAGGATTAGTTTAGTTGTCCCTTAGGGTTGAGGTGGAAGAGTGCTCTCGATAAGAAGGCGGTGACTGACATAGTGCCGCCACCAACTCAATAAATAGTAAGAGTTCAAATCGGTTTCAAAGTTCAATTACTAATCTAGATATCTTAAGTAATAAGAATACAGAAAAAAATAAACCAAGTCAACATGACTCAATGACTCAAAGAAACAAAGAAAAATGACTCGGTATCCCCCTCGAGACTTGCTGTCCTGCCGCCATCAGCCGCGCTACAGCACCTCGGTGCCTCTCAGATCTAACCCAGGTGCTACAATACAATGGATATGAGGGGTAAGTCCAATTGGGACTTAGTGAATAGATCAATCCTCAATTTCCACCACATCATCATCACCATGCAATAATCAAAAGCACACAAGTAAGCATAAGAATGTAAAGCATAATTTTATTTTCAGCATTTATTTTTAGCAGCGCAATCATCCTCATCAACCATGTAGCAACATGCAGAAAATGCCTCAACATATAAAATGCCCAATGCAATCATCCACATGAATCACCTCCGGACCCGTCGATCCCACGTAGCCATATAGGGTAGGTAGATGGGTGGCCGCCGCACTACCACCCGGCTCAGTGTCAGCCTGTTGGGGTATGCCCTCCCCTCAACGGCACTGGCTCTTCCGAGCTAGCCTGTTGGAGCATACGTTCCCCTCACCTGCTCGGGTCTTCGGGCTGTCTCCTTGGGGTATGATCTTCCTGCACCAGCTGAACTTTCGAAATAATGCCAATGCTGTCTCCTTGGGGTATATCTTCCCTGCACCAGCAATGCTTTTGAGAAATGCAACACGCACTTCACAACATCACACACGCAAGGAATATAGACATAAGGTAAAGTGTGCAGAACAATAAGTAAATGGGGGTATGTCCAGGACATACCTCAATCTCCGCCGAATTCACAACATACACAATGAGCATAAAATTATGATACAACACCTCCAAACATCGTAGGAAAAATAAGCATGTATATGATGTAAACAATACAACACCTCCTACTTTCCCCACACGATTTAAGCCTGACTTAAGCCCTCCCCTAGTTGTGTACCCTACGGCCAGCCTACCCCTCTACCCGAGTGCTCTAGGGGCATAGAGGGTTCGGCCCCCTTGGGTCCCCTAAGGGTCGGTTCACCCTAAAGTTATCCTAGGGTTCTAGGGTCTCTAGGTGTCTCTAAGGTACTCAATTCCCTACTTGTATGTCTCTACATATTTTCCTAAAGTGTAGAAAAGATTCAATGTACTCTAAAGTATGTCCCTAAGGTATAAAAATCCTATTTTTATTTTCCCCAAATATGTCCCTAGTGGCCGGCCACCCTAGGGCTCCAAAAAGGGCCCTAAATGGGGCGGCATACCCTAGTTCTTCCCAAAATCCTTCATTTCCTCAAGATCCCAAACAAGTATCAAGAAACCTTAATAACCATCAAGAATCCTCAAGAAAACATCAAGAAATTGGTAGAAGAAGAGGGCGGCATAGCAAGGTAAAAAGGGCGGCCAAATTGCCCAAAAATTCATCCGATAGAACCGTTGCGATCATGATAGAATTCGCAATACGAATATCCAATTCGATTCATGAGAAATCCAATGAAAAATGATGGAATCCCCATGACATAGGGACGGCAAAACATGGATGAGGAAAAGGGGAAAAATAAAAGGCAAATCGACTCACCTTTTTGGAGAAACCGGGGAGGAAGAAGAAGCGAAGGATCTTCCTACGTTGAATGCCGACGAACTCACGAAATCCCTGCTCCGGCGGCTCCCCCTCCTCTTGGTGTCGCCTCCTCTTTGTCTCTCTCTCTCTTTGGTGGCATGCGGCTGGAAACAACAGCCGTGCACCCCCTTTGGCTATTTATGAGCCCTGGATGGCCCAAATTACCAAAACACCCTCACTTATTCGTCTGACTTCTAAAATCCATAACTAATTCATTCTAACTCCGATTCAATTTCCGATTGAACCACTAATTTTTTCTCGAGATCCTATATCATTATAGCATGCTAAATCACAAAAATAAAATAAATATATTTTTCCTACATTTTTTTCTCTATATATATAAGTTTACCCGAATTAAATTCGGCGACTCTACGCCAATTCGCGCTAACTCGGGCCCATGACCCTTGCTAAGGAATAAAATATTATTTTAAGATTTTTGAGTATAACACATTTTACATCTTCTTTGCCTTGCTCATTAATGAAGGGCAATTCTTCATAATGTGGCCATTCTCTTTGCACAAGTGGCGAATGACTTTCCTCTTTCGACTTTTGGTGCTTCTTTATTTGACTACAAATACTTTGGGATTCAAAAACCATGTTAGTATTGGAGGGGTGACCATTGTCATCATCACCTTCAATAAAAGTTGTTGACTCATCGATTTTTGTGAAATCATACAAGACATTCAAAGTGGCCCAAACATAAAAAGCCGATGTGCAATCCATGACTTTTTCAAAAATATCATTTTCCAAATAACAATATATGCAATTCATGGCTTTAGCATTTAAATTAAACATACCATTTTGTTCTTGAGTTCATGCATTTATGTTCTCAACCTTAGGTTTGATATAATGGATTTTTAACATTTCATAAACCCCTAAACATTGAGTTTTCAAAAATGAATACATCTTATGTTTCCAAACTCCAACGTTTAGCCTATCAAACCTAGGAGGTGTAGTAACTAGAAATTCTAGTGCCATTCTAAGAATCAAGCTAAGAGTAGAAGAAATGGTGAATTCTCAAACTACGAACCCGCTCTGATACCAAATATTGATGAATGACCTACCCGATAGTGTATTTGCTAAAACTTTAGCCTAAATGCAAATTATCAGTTTTAATCTTTTCTTACAATTTAGGCAATTCACAAATCGAATAGCAAGCGAAAGTAAAGTAAATATGACAATTGAAACACCAAGAACAATAGCAATGCTAACAAAATTGAAACCGGTTTTTTCGGTTTCAAATTATATTTTTGAAAAATTTGGTTTTCGGGTTCGGGTTCTGTACGCGGTTTAAAAAGTCCACCAATTCCGGTTAACCAACCGGTTCAATATAATTTATTAATTTTTAATTATATATATATATAATAATGATTCATAAATTATAAAAAATTTAAAAAGAAACCAAATGACTCATAAATTAGAAAAAATTATAAAAATTATAAAAATGATAAGAAAATATAAGAGAATTATAAAAATTATAAAATTATAAAAACTTATAAAAAAATATAAAAAATTGTGAAAATTATATATATATATATATATATATATATATATATATATATATATATAATATAAATTATTAATTTTTGCATCACATTATCTTGGCTCAAGTGATTTGACTTTTTTTTTTCTTTTTTCTTTTTTTTTTCCCAATGGGGATTCCATATTTGTTTGGGACTTTCTCCACAAAGGTTAAAAAAATTTATTGATTAACCGGAAACTTTCGGTTAACCGAACCGGGAAAACTGAAACCGAAGTGACGATTAACCGAAGTTAATGGACCGATTAATAAAATTGCTAATGGACCTGTTAATAAAATTGCTAATGGACCTGTTAACCGATCCATGCTCACCCCTAGCCCTAATGCCTACTCCACTACCTAATCATCCCGCTTAGGATTTCACTCGCAATCTCGTAGATAAAGAGTTCCTTATAATGAAGAATTTTCCCCTGAAAGTCTCTACTCTCACACCAAGGGCACTTCCACACCCGGAAGTCTCACACTCACACCGAAGGCACTTTCACCCGAAAGTCTCCGCCTTCCAACCGAGAGCACTCTCCTACCTCACTATCACCTAAGGACACTCTAATCCTAGATTACAAGGGTGGACTTATGCCTTACAACCAAGGCTACCACCACACTCAATAAAACTAAACACAAGTTAATAAATCACAAAATACACAAGTAATGGAGAAAATGAATGCCAACTGTGAGTAGCATAGTTCGTGACAACATGTTGGATGTTTCGTAAAGATATGGGGTTCAAATCCCAGTATACACTATCTTTGCTATTAAAAAAAATGGAGCGAATGAACAATTCAACTTATTCTTAGCTCCAACACGAGATCATCTAGCTCCTCTTAATGCTTTTGATGATGATTCAATGAATGTAAGGCTCAATCAAAGAGATGAGAGATCAAGGCTAGGGTTTCAACAAGAATTAGCTGAATAAGGCTTAGGATTGATCAATGAATGTCTCAAGAATAGTAGGAGTGATCAACTTCCTGTCAGGAAGGCTGGGAAATCAACATATATAGAGCCATGAAGTGGGCTTGTGTGAAACACCACTATAATATCCTAGATATTCACTACTAGAAACTTCGTCTTCAGCAACGGCTATCAGCGACGGCCGCTCAAGCCGTTGCTATTTGCAACGGCATTCTTACGGCCGCTCGAGCCGTTGCAGAAAACTGTATCTGCAACGGCTTTCTAACGGAAAACCGAGCCGTTGCTGATTATTTTAATTATCAGCAACGGCTTTCGGACGGAAAGGTGAGCCGTTGCTGATATTTTAATCTTCAGCAACGGCTTTCTAACGGATAAGTGAGCCGTCGCTGATGATAACTTATCAGCAACGGCGTTCTAACGGGCGAGTGAGCCGTTGCTGATAAGTTTATATAGGGCACGCTCTCGCGCCCGACTCTTCTTCCTCCCGCTGCTCGCTGCTGCCGCCGCCGCTGCTGCTGCCGCCGCCGCTGCTGCCGCCGCCGCTCGCCGCCGCTGCTGCCGCCGCCGCTCGCCGCCGCTGCCGCTGCTGCCGACGACGCCGACCGCTGCTGCCGAGTTGTTCAGGTAAGTCTCCCCTGCTCTTCCCTGCGGCCGGCGGAAATCACCCGACCGAAACCCTATTTCTAGGGTTTCGGCCGGCGGCGGTCGGCCGATGGCCGCCGCCGGACCTTCTGCAGTGGCCGGACATTGTGTCCGGCCACTGTACGCCGGCGCCGGAGGGTGGACTCCGGCGCCGGAATTTAGTATATATATATATAGTTTATATTATTTTATATTTGTTAATTAATTATTTAATAATTGTTAATTAATTGTTTAGATTAATTGTTTAATTTGTTAGATTAATTATTAGGGTTTAGATTAATTTCGGACGCGCGCCGGAATCGTCCACTTCGGACGCGCGCCCTGTATCGTCCAATTCAGACTCGCACCGGAATCGTCCACTTCGGACGCGCGCCGGTATCGTCCACTTCGGACGCGCGCCGGTATCGTCCAATTCGGACTCGCACCGGAATCGTCCACTTCGGACGCGCGCCGGAATCGTCCAATTCGGACTCGCGCTGGAATCGTCCACTTCGGACTCGCGCCGGAATCGTCCACTTCGGACGCGCGCCGAAATCGTCCAATATGGACTCGAACTGTCTCGAAACATTTAGAAAATAATCATCCTCCGACGAGTTGATATGTTTCACGTACGCATCGACGATCGGATATGATTTAGCAAAACCTTAGATCCGTTCGGGAATTGTATGTTCGTGTAAAAGAAGTAGATGATCTTTTATACGACGTACAATTCTTGAATTGTCCCTGATTGGACAATTTGGGAATATAGTTATTTGTACTGCACTTACGTTTTTATTTTAACTGTTAACTAATTATTCTAAATTTCGGCAACATCTCTCTTGTTCTCCGATACGCGCCCAGATGATATGCGTATTCGGAGAACTGTAGGGAGATGCTGTCGAAATTTAGAATAATTAGTTAACAGTTAAAATAAAAACGTAAGTGCAGTACGAATAACATAAATCCCGAATGGAATAGGACCATCTCACCTAAAGACATTAACCAAAGAAATTGTCATTGATTGACAGAATCATGTCGGCTGATCGAAGTTGGATGTACCGACGTTTTGATCATGGAGCTTTAACGAATGAGTTTCGATTAGGCGTAACGTACTTCCTAAATTTCGCCTATTCGAATCGGAATTTCGTTAGCATGGGTGATCAAATCCGATGTCCGTGCCGCATTTGTTCGAATGGCCGATTTTTGGATCGGGAGACTGTCACTCTGCATCTATATACCAAAGGATTTACACCAAGATATTTTCTATGGACTTGTCACGGGGAGTCACGCGAAGTCGGGACGTCGAGCAATCCTGTCGTTCAGACATATGGTGAATCTTCCTCTGCTGGTGCTTCTTCATCCGGTCAATGTAATCCTTATAGAACTATGATACTTGATAGTCTTGGGGGTCAATTCCACCTGAATGATAATGTTGATCGGCCAGTTCTTCAGACATCAGTCCCACCAGATACTACAGCGGTTGATATCACAGAAGTAGGGGCTGCGGTAGAGATTGAATTACCGAATAAAGAAGCTGCAGAATTTTACGAGATGTTGAAAGCTGCCGATGAACCTTTGTATGAGAATTGTCCTAAATACACTAGGTTTTCAGCAATGACACAGCTCTTAAACATCAAGGCCGATTGTAATATCAGCGGAGTTGCGTATGATCGGATTGCTGGATTGATTAATGGAATGCTGCCTACTGATAACATGTTTGAGCCTACTTTTTATAAGACTAAAAAGCTAATGAGAAAATTGGGGCTTGGGTACGAAAAAATACACGCGTGCCAAAATAACTGCATTTTATATTATAAAGAAAATGTGCAGTTGGATAAATGCCCTGTATGTCAACACCCTCGTTACAAGGAGAAGAAATCGGTCCGACAGAAAAATATCCCGTTTAAGGTGCTTCGGTATTTTCCACTAACACCGAGGCTTCAAAGATTATTCATGTCGGAAAAGACAGCCCCCTACATGAGTTGGCATGCAAGAAGTCGTGATGATACAGTAATGACTCATCCATCTGACAGTGAAGCATGGAAACATTTGGATACATGTTATCCTTCATTTGCTATGGATACTAGAAATATCAGATTGGGATTGTGCACAGATGGTTTTAATCCGTTTGGGCATTCTGCAACTCCTTATTCAGTTTGGCCAGTGCTGTTGACAGTTTATAATTTGCCACCGTCAATGTGCATGAAAGATGAATTTATTTATCTTTCGATGATTATTCCGGGTCCTAAGGGCCCGCGAAAAGAAATTGACATATTTCTCAGACCCTTGATAGATGAATTGAAAACATTGTGGACTGAGGGAGCTGTCACTTATGATTGTCATCGGAAGCAAAACTTCAATTTAAAGGCCGCGGTCTTGTGGACAATCAATGATTTCCCCGCGTACGGCATGTTGTCGGGTTGGAGCACTCACGGCCGACTCTCTTGCCCGTATTGTATGGAACACTCTAAATCAATCAGTCTTCAGAACGGACGAAAAATCTCATTCTTTGATTGTCATCGTCGATTCCTACCGGTTCATCACCAGTATCGAAGGAATCGTAATAAATTTACTAAGGGCAGAGTCGAAAGAGATGGGCCACCACCGATGTTGTCTGGTGAACAAATGTTAGCACGTGTTTCAGCACTTCCAGATATAGTATTCGGTCGCAATGAAAGAGTGTCAGGTTTTGGCCAAACACACAACTGGGTGAAAAAAAGTATCTTTTGGGAATTGCCCTATTGGAGTTCATTATTGATTCGACATAATTTAGATGTCATGCACATTGAAAAAAATGTGTTTGATAATATTTTCAACACTGTGATGGATATTTCTGGAAAAACTAAAGATAATGTCAAAGCCCGACATGATCTGAAAATACTTTGTAAAAGACCAGAGTTGGAGTTACAAGAGGTCAACGGACGATATCTGAAACCGAAGGCCCTATATGTGTTAAATAAACAACAGATCAAAGATGTTTGTCAATGGGTAAAAGAACTCAGATTACCCGATGGATATGCTTCAAACTTATCTCGATGTGTGAACGTCGATGATTGCAAAATATCAGGGATGAAGAGCCATGATTGTCATGTATTCATGCAGAGATTACTTCCGATCGCATTTCGAGATCTTCTACCTGATAATATTTGGGGTCCGTTGACTGAATTAAGTATGTTTTTTAGAAGCATCTGTGCAAATGTCCTTCGAGTCGAAGATATGTCAACACTTGAAAATAATATTGTTGAAATCATATGCAAGCTGGAGCAGTTTTTCCCTCCTGCATTTTTTGACTCGATGGAGCATCTACCGATACACTTGGCATACGAGGCACGAGTTGGTGGCCCCGTTCAATATCGTTGGATGTACTTATTTGAAAGATACATGAATCGTCTGAAGAAAAAAGTAAAGAACACCGCAGCTGTTGAAGGATCAATATCTGAATCGTATATCATCCAAGAAATTTCAACATTCTGCTCATTTTACTTTGAATCGACAGTACAGACAAGATTTGATCGTCTTCCACGTAACGACGATGGGGGTGTTCGACATTCAGATGGACGTTTAAATATATTTTGTCACTCTGGTCGTGCTTTTGGTTCTCGTCCATCTCGACACTTAAGCGATGAAGAGTATCATTTGGCACACTTGTATGTATTACTCAATTGTCCAGAGATTGAACAATTCATTGAAATATTTGACATTGAGATGGTGCAAAAATACTCTATTCACAACGATCAAGAATTGGAGAGATTACGGAATCGTGATTTCCCTACTTGGATTCAGACTTACAGCAAAGATCACAGAGCTGAAATAGATGAAAAAATATTTGAGTTTGTTAGTGGACCGTCGCGACTTGTGTCGTGCTATAGCGGATATTTTGTTAACGGGTATAAATTTCACACGGTTGAATATTCATTTGCAAAGAAGACGATGAATGCTGGGGTCTGCGTGAAAGGGACAACCTATGTTGAATGTGATATGGATTTTTATGGACTGATTGAAGAAGTGATAGAGTTGCACTACTTCGGCTTGAAATCAGTGATCCTATTTAGATGTCATTGGTTCGATACAACAGAAAGGGGCATGAAAGTTCATCCAAAATACAAACTTGTTGAGGTTAATTATAAATCGAAATTGGCAGCAAATGAGCCTTTTATATTGGCATCACAAGCCGAACAAGTATATTACGCGAAGTATCCGGCTCGAAATAAAGATAGAGCAGATTGGCGTGTAGTCTGTAAGACAAAAGGTAGAGGAAAAATTGATCCGATAGTAGGAGAAAATGATCCTCCTGGTTTCTATCAAGAAGAAGATATTCCTGCTGTGGATCGTATTATTCCAATACTCGAGGATGCAGACACAACGTCAATTCAATTAGAAGTTGAATATGCTGATGATGACGATCATGAAATTGAGGAAGCTGAAGATGAAGAAGATGAAGAAGAGGAAGAAGAGGAAGAAGAGGAAGAAGAAGAAGAATTCGAAGACTATTATTCAGATGATGAAGAATAATTGTAAAGTATATATTTTATTAAATATATCTCTACTATTTATACAATAATCTGATTATATGTCTGTTCGACAGATATGTCTGGTCGTGGTTATCGACGCAGGAGAGTTTCGGAGTCTCCGATCGGTGAGACTCCAGCACTTACTCATGCTGCTGATCCTCCTGTTGCTGATCCTCATGAGGATGATACTGCCGAGGCTAGTACATCCAGACGTAGGCGGCCACGCGGGCCGAACAGGTGGCAGCCTCCACCAGCCACAGAGTCACGTAGATTGATTAGCGTGATTGGGGAGCGGTACGTAATATATCATGAATTATGAATCATTACAAATTCATTATATCATAATATAATATTAAAATTTATTTTTGTTGTGCAGGTTCCAGCAAGAAGAAGTGCCGAGGAGCATTTCTTCTACTATTCGACGATACATGCACGGGGCATGGCCTACGTGGTCTCACGTGCCTAGCGAGCACGTCGACATGTTATGGCGCGAGTTTGAGGCACGTATTATTATTTTTTTTACATGCATGATGATATATTAATATTGGTACTGATATTATTATTTTGCAGGCTCGCTATACATGGGCCGAGGACCAGAGGCCCTTCATTTACGCTGCCTGGGAGGCTATTTCTCGGGCAAGGTACAACGGGCAGCTGGGGCAAGCTCGGTCCCAGGCGATGGCCCGAGCTGGGACCACTAACATCGCGGAGACTCGGGGATACGGCCCCGGTTGGATTACTCCGGATATATGGGACCAGCTCGTGGGGATATGGTCGACGGATCGATGGCAGGAGGTTTCTCGGAATGCGGCTAGAAATCGCATGTCGGGAGGAGCAGCGCGTCACACCGGCGGCTCTGTTGCATTTGCAGTGCACGCAAACCGTATGGTAAGTATATCTTTTAATTATATATTTTATTTGTTATTATGTGTACTAATTAATGTATTTGTTTTGTAAATGTAGACGACGGTGTCGGATGACGGGACTGTCCAGCGACCCTCCCCGATGGCAGTGTTTGAGCGGACTCACCGTCGAGCACATGGGACTGGGGAGTACATCCACAACCGCGCTGCATACATTATGGTAATTATATATTTGTTTAAATTATTCATTATATATTTATAATTTAAGTTTTATGATAAATATTAAACAAAAAATCAAACTCGAGTAGGAGACCTACAGCCAGACGGTGGTGCAGCGCGGGGGTACCCCCGAGGACTTTGACGCAGCATCGTGGGTCGAGGCCGCAGGTGGCTGGGACCATGGCCGCGTATATGGCTTCGCAGATAGTGGTCATGCGCGAGCCGTACTAGGGCCACTTGGGGCACCGACCCCTCCGGTCGCTGGTGAGCGGCCGTCCACCTCTAGATCCAGTTATGATCATAGTAACAGAATAAGGACTCTAGAGGAGACGGTCGCGCGTCAGACTGAGATGATGGAGCGCCAGAGTCAGATGATGACAGATATACAATCTATGCTACGCAACATGTCAGGTCATCCCGAAGCAGGCATCTCTTCGGCATCATCTAATCCGTCGTCCTCGAGTCAGTCCACGCCGGTGTACACTCAAGCACTCCAGACCCCGCCATATGATCCAGGTCATCCTCCATCGTCATCGTGAGATTTTGTTTATATTCACTTTGTTACTCAGATATTGAACTTGTTTAATTTATATTGACTATGTTACTCAGATGTTGATACTTCAATTTTACATTTGAATTGTGTTTATACTATCGTGGATAATTATGAATATAAATATAATTGTTTTGATGTATATCTTGGTGTGTTTGTGATGTGTGAATGAATGTGTATGAGATGTTTGTGATGTGTGTATGAGGGTATGGGTGTGTGAGTTATGTATCAGATAAATGTATCAATGTATCAACGGAAATTAGAAATTTGAAATATTTCTGTTTGCAGGTATGGGTCATCAGCAACGGCTTTCCCACGGCCGTCCGTGGGAAAGCCGTTGCTAAAAGTGTATCGACAACCGTTGCTGATGACCTACAGCAACGGCTTAGCGACGGGTTTTTACTAACGGCTTTGCTACGGACTCGAGGCCGTTGCTATTAATGTTATCAGCAACGGCTCCGGGTCTGTTGCAAACCCGTTGCTGATAATAGTTTTAGCGACGGCCCGAGCGGCCGTTGCTGATAATGTTTTGAGCGACGGCCCGAGCGGCCGTTGCTGATCCGTTGCGAAGTCATCAGCAACGCGACTTTCTGTCACGGCGCTATTGCAACGGCTCAGCCGTTGCTGATGCTCTTCAGCAACGGCTCAGCAACGGCATCAGCCGTTGCTGATGACCATTTTTCTAGTAGTGATTTAATTATATTCTTTTCCTTTATGGTTGTCTTTGCCAGCCAAGCGGACTAGTTCGAGGTCGAGCCGAGTCGACTCATGGTCCAGTGCGAGCTCGGGTAAGTAAAAATATGAGTCATGTAATTTTTGCTTGTGTAGATTAATTCATTTAAATTTTATGTTATGTATGCATGATGGGTATGCATGTACTGGATGGTTAAGTGGAGAATAGGATTAATTAAGTTAATTTAAGTTAGCAGATTCGGGTTCGGCTTGAGCCGGATGCGGGTTGGATAAAGGGTTTAGAGGGGTTAGGGTTGAGGAGGAAGTATAAAACCCGTCCCCTTGGCTTGTGGCTCCCTATTTGGAGCCACACAAGCATTAGAAGAAAGGACCAGCTGCCAGCCGCAGGAGCTGCCAGCCGCAGGAGCCGCCAGCCGCCTCCTTCCTCTCTCCCTCTCTCTTGTGAGCCGCTGCCCTCAAGCCCAGCCGCCGAGCTTCTTCCCTTCCCTCTCCTTCTCTCTTCCTTCCCTTTGGAGCCGAGCCGAGAGGAGCCAGCCGAAGCCACCCAAAGCCAGCCCCTCTCTCTTCCTCTCTCCCTCTCTCCAAGCCGGCGGCTTCGAGTGAGCAGCCGCCCCTCTTGTCCCCTCCCTTGAGTCGAGTCACCATCATTTGAAGCCGGATTCGAGGGCCGTCATCCGGGATT
The DNA here is from genome assembly GCA_034359265.1 of Canna indica. Classification (NCBI taxonomy): domain Eukaryota; kingdom Viridiplantae; phylum Streptophyta; class Magnoliopsida; order Zingiberales; family Cannaceae; genus Canna; species Canna indica. Next base: position 52,057,974 of record CP136895.1, on the reverse strand, counting down.
TCTCATTTATTCATCCTTCCTAATTAGGTGAGTGATTTTACCCTCCAGTGATTTTACCCTCCGGTGATTTTACCAAATTTGAGGAGGCCCTAAACCCTCCCCTATGGGGTTCATCAGCCCTAGGACAGCCCTAGGGATGCTCTGCCAAGGGTGGAACATGGGTGCCCTCAAGGTGTTCGATGAAATGCCTAAGTGAGGGATCTTGATTATCTTGTAGTTTATAACTCAAATTGATGATTAAAATGAGTTCTTATATGTTCAAGCATGCTTAGTATTTAATCTGCGATTTTTGGAGAAAACCATGTTATGTGAAAATTAGGATCTTGATGTTGATGCCATGAAGGTTTTTGCAAGATGGTTTCTTGATTTAAATGCTTGATCTTAAAGGTTGTTCTTGATTAAAGATGATGGTAGTGTTTGATAATCTTGTTTAAAAATATGGTTTTTGCGAGAATTATCTAAATGTTATAATTCTGATATGTTGGTGAATTAAGAATTTAATTTCTGTGAATTTTTGGATTTATTTTCATGACATGCTGAAAATTCAATGTTGCTGAAAATCCATGCAGAGATGATGAATCAGTATTATTTTTTGTAATGCTTGCTGTGGTATTTGTATTTCTTTGAACATAGTCGTGTAACCTATCATTTCGACCAGAAAATATAGTTTGAGAACATAGGATAAGCTCTGGAGACTATATTCGGATTAGATACATCAGTTTCGGGCAGAACAGTAAGCTAAAATGAAACTCTAAAACAAAACCCTAATTGTGGTGAACTAAATTTTAATTGCATAATTAAAATTGGGTAAATGAGTCAGCATAATCTGTTATGAGCCAACATGAGAAGTTTATGCATGAAATAAAACTACACGAGTTTATGACATTACTGGTCTAGGAGTTGGGATCGAGTATTGGAGTGTTGTGACACTTTCCAATAGGAACACCCATGAGACACCATTGGAAAGGCTTGACTTAGGTCATGGTGCGCCATATCTTTATAATTGGTGGAGAGGCTCGTCAAGGAGCCAAATTGCGGGCTAGGCCCAGGAGGTTGGATGGCTAATTCCCAACCTGCAGAACATGTTCGGAGGGTCTTTCTCGATTTTTCTGGTTGGCCTCGTGGGATAGGTTCGAGGGGCTTACCCGATTATCGCGGAGGTGGTTTTAAGAAATAAGTTCGGAGGGCCTTTCCTAATTAATCCTATGATATCCTTAAGGAGTAAGCTCGGAGGGCCTATCCGATTACTCCTATGATATCTTAAAGGGGCAAGTTCGGATAGGTGAATCTCGATAGTCCCTACGTGTCTCGTGGAGCAAGTTCGGAGGGACTTTCCCGATTGCTCCCGAGTTTCTTTATACTAGGATAAGTTCGGAGGGCTTTTCCGATTATCCTAGTATGTGTTGTTGCCTTAGGACATTGTAGGCTTATGCATGTTGTTCTTCACCGTCTAGGTGTTGGCTGCCTTCGGGCAGGTGGTGGCCGGATAGCCTGATAGTTGGTCACTACCTTGTGACCTTTTTTTGCTTGAGTCAGGAGTTTTACCTTGTGCATCTTATCTGTGATGTTTGTTTTTGTGAGGGTTGGTAGAACTGCTCACTGAGTTCTTTGAACTCATCCATTGTCGTTGTTTTGTTTTGTAGAGCCTGACCGGTGAGGTGAGCTGGTGCACTTGACGCAGCTGGGGGACAGAGGAGCCACATGATCTCATAGCAGTCCTAGTTAGGGGTCGTAGTCGAGTCTGTAGTAGGTTGTCATGCACTATTGTTTTGGTATTTAGAGTTGTAGTCCCGTGGGGACATTCATGTTTTTATTTAGTCTTTTATTTGTTAAAAGAACTGTTGCTCTTCGATTTATTTGTTTCCGCACTTGAGCTATTTATTTAAAATCATGCTGTTTTGAAATGAAAATTTGTTTTGGTTCTTTTTATTAATAAAAGCTGTTGTTTATTCCGCTATCTTATGAGTTGGCATGTGCATGGGTTAGGTTGCGGGGTGTAGGCACGTATACCCTGGCTGGTCACGTGACCCTGAACTTGGGGCGTGATAATGTGATATCAGAGCATGTGGTTCGGTCTAACTACGACTTAGATTTGTCACCGTATAGGGCATTGCTAGCGTGTTAGTATACAGTATGGGTATGTTATGAGATCAATAGGCTAAGTCTGCACCTCCGCGTGACTTGTGTTTTATTTACTTAACGACTTAGGGTGAATTGAATTGTGTAAATTTTGATATTTTCTTTCTGATGATTCTAGATCGATGGAGGCTTTCGATGCAGCGAGGAGCGGTAGTGACAGCAACTCTACTGACTGCCGAGGCCGAGGCCAAGGCTGGGGCTAGGGTTGTGGGAGATCATCGCAGGCCCGAGAGGATGTGGGACAGGATCCCATGGTTGTTTAGTTGCAGGCCCGAGTGGTGGAGCTGACTGAGGCACTCCGTAGGGAGCAAGAACTGGGATAGTCCTAGGGTAGCACAGCTTGAGGCCATGAATAGCCCTGTGCTAGAGAGTGCACCATTTTTTGGGGCTACCCTTGTATAGGAGCTTGGGTTAGAGATCCTTGCAATATTTGCTCAGTATCTTGATCGATTAATTAGGTCTCATCATATAGTTTAAATATTTATGGTGTTGTACGATTAGGGCGGCCCTAGGTATCCTAGGGTGCCGGTTGATAGAGTTCTGCAGAAAGAATCTACAAGGGTTGGCTAATGGTAAATTTCTCATATAGCTAAAATTTTAGATTGATTGGAGGATCTTTCCCTTAGATTTCAGGAAATATAAATTATGGGTCTAGAGCGACCTTATGCTTATGGGCCATGATTATATGCGACCAGAGTTGAGTAGGACCCAGAGCGGTTTCGTTCTGAGGCATGTTTTGGGTGCAGACAGGCATGATGGTCAACAGAAGAAAAAGTTTCGGCCCCAGTCTTGGGACGGTCAACCAGCTCATTTAGAGGGAACTTTCAGGTCAGTAGATCCACTGCAGGGCGGAGGTCATAACAGTTTCAGATGCCACATGGGTTCAGGACCAGGGGCATCATTTGGAGGTTCGCAATGGAGATCTGGGTCATAGCAGTGTTACCGATGTCACATGAGGCACTGGGCGGCTTGCTGGGGACGTTCGGAGGTATGTTTCAGCTGTGGGCAGACTGGACATTTCAGAAAGGATTGTACTAGCAAGGGTAGTCAACACCATGATCAGACTAGAGGAAAGGCACCAATGTCTGTGGGTTTCGTAGCTCAGAGGGGTCAGACTCAGGGAGGAGGCCAGCGAGCTGGTGGTTCAGAGAGGCCCGTTGCACAGGTGTTTCGTATGAACCAAGAGGGCGCTGAGGCGTCCAGAGCAGTGGTGTCAGGTAATGTTGTTGTTGGGTCTGCCATTGCATATGATCCGGGTGCTACGCACTCTTTTGTTTCTGTTGTGTTTGCTGCTAAGTTGTCAGGGGTACCTTCTGTGCATGAGTTACCTCTTGTGGTGTCTACGTCTACGAGCATTTCGGTGATGGCATAGACAGTCTTTTAGGGCTGCGAGGTTGTCATTTATGGGCATGTGTTGATAGCTGACTTGACACTCCTGCTGATCCTGGAGCTTGATGTAATTTTGGGCATGGACTGGTTGGCAGATCATTTCACCTCAGTGGATTGCAGGGCTAAGACTGTGACCTTCAGTAAGCCCGGGTTGCCCCAGTTTACCTTCTAGAGTGAGGGAAGGGGAGAGCTGTTGATGGCAATTTCAGCTCTTGGAGCTCGAAGCTACTTATAGGCGATTGCTAGTCTTTCTTGGCTTTTGTGTCTGTGGCAGAGGAAGGCGGAGGTGTGGCTAGGGACATCGATGGAATCCCCATGGTGTGTGGGTCTCTAATGTGTTTCCGGAGGAGTTGCCAGGGTTGCCTCCAGAGAGGGAGATCAAATTCTGTATTGATTTGCAGCCAGGGGTGAAGCCGATCTCCATTCCACCGTACCGGATGGCACCAACTGAGTTGAGGGAGTTGGAGTCCCAGTTGCAAGAGCTACTTGAATTGGGTTTCATTCGCCCAAGTGTTTCTCCTTGGGGCACTCCAGTGCTCTTTGTAAAAAAGAAAGATGGGTCCATGCGGATGTGAATTGATTATCAACAGCTTAATAAGGTAACGGTGAAGAATCGATACCCGCTGCCCAGGATTGATGATTTGTTTGATTAGCTTCAGGGAGCTCAGTGGTTTTCTAAGATAGACATGCGGTCAAGGTATCATCAGTCGAGGATCCGGGACAGTGACGTCCCTATGTCTGCTTTCAGGTCGAGGTATGGGCACTTTGAGTTCCTGGTGATGTACTTCGGGCTGACTAATGCACTTGCAGCATTTATGGACCTGATGAATCGGGTGTTCAGAGAATACTTGGATAAGTTTGTAATTGTGTTTATTGATGATATCTTGATTTATTCCAGGAGTAGGGAGGAGCATGCTGTGCACTTGCAGATGGTTCTAGAGACTCTTTGAGAGTCTTGTATGCTAAGTTCTCCAAGTGCGAGTTCTGGTTGGAGAGCGTTGCATTCCTTGGCGATGTGGTGTCCACGAAAGGGGTAAAGGTGGACCCCGCAAAGATTCAAGCTGTTCAGAATTGGAAGAGGCCGACTAATGTCACTGAGATCCACAGTTTCTTGGGGTTGGCAAGTTATTACATGAAGTTTGTGGAGAACTTCGCCAGGATTGCAGCGCCATTGACCCGCCTGACTCAGAAGAAGGTCAGGTTCAAATGGAACAGTAAGTCTGAGGAGGGCTTTCTGAAGCTCAAGGACCGCTTGACGTCGACACCAGTTGTAGTAGTACTCTCGGGTTCGGGAGGATTTGTTGTTTACTGTGATGCCTCTCGGGTCAGTTTGGGTTGTGTGTTGATGCAAAATGACAGGGTGATAGCTTATGCCTCCAAGCAGTTGAAGGTTCACATGAAGAACTACCCCGCCCATGATCTTGAGCTGGCAGCGGTGGTGTTCGCATTGAAGCTATGGCGTCACTACCTTTGTGGCAAGGCTTGTGAGATATACACTGATCATAAGAGCCTCCAGTATTTGCTCACCCAGAAGGAGTTGAACCTGAGGCAGAGAAGATGGCTTGAGCTGTTGAAGGATTATGACTGCACGATCATGTACTATCCAAGGAAGGCTAACATGGTAGCCGATGCTTTGAGAAGAAAGTCCATGGGTAGTCTGGCTCATTTGGCGGTCAGGAGGAGGCCATTGGCTTAGGATTTGGCACTATGTTTGGATGGCGGGGTAGTCTTATGCGTATCAGATTTTGGCACGGTGGTGGCTCACCTGAGGGTGTAGTCAACATTGGTTGACATGTTGCAGGCAGCGCAGGAGGAGGACGTTTTCTGTGCTCCCACTATGGATCTGGCCAGGAGAGACGATGCTGATAATGGGTTCAGTGTGGACTCGAAGGGCGTTTTGAGGTTTAAGAACAAGATAGTGGTGCCAGATATGGCAGAGGTCCACAGGCAGGTGCTAGAGATGGCTTATCGATTCACATACACTATGCACCCGAGAGCCACGAAGATGTACCAGGAAATTATTGGTGGAATGGCATGAAAAGAGAAGTGGCCGAGTTCGTGTCTATGTGCCTGGTGTGTCAGCAAGTTAAGATTGAGCATTTGAAGCCGACAGGGTTGCTCTAGAACCTAGAAGAACTAGAGTGGAAATGGGAAAATATAACCATGGAAAAAATAACAGGGTTCTAGGGTTTATCCAAAACCTAGAAGTCCCTATTTGGAGCCACCCGGGCATTAGAAGAAGGGAGCAGCCGCCAGCCGCCCCCTTCCTCTCTCCCTCTCTCTTGCCAGCCGCCGCCCTCAAGCCCAGCCGCCGAGCTTCTTCCCTTCCCTCTCCTTCTCTCTTCCTTCCCTTCGGAGCCGAGCCGAGAGGAGCCAACCGAAGCCAGCCCCTCTCTCTTCCTCTCTCCCTCTCTCCAAGCCGGCGGCTTGGAGTAAGCTGCCACCCCTCTTATCCCCTCCCTTGAGTCGAGTCGCTATCATTTGAAGCCGGATTCGAGGGTCGTCATCCGGGATTTCTCCTTTATTCATCCTTCCTAATTAGGTGACTGATTTTACCCTCCTTCTTTCGTGTTTCTTCAAGTTCTCGAAGCCAATCTTGAAGGATTTTGAAATCTTGAATTATTTTCCGACGATTTCTCAAATTCTCGACATTCTTTTTGTGTGCCATGTTTGAGGAGGCCCTAAACCCTCCCCTATGGGGTCGGCAGCCCTAGGATGGCCCTAGGGGTGCTCGGCCAAGGATGGAGCAAGGGTGCCCTCAAGGTGTTCGATGAAATGCCTAAGTGAGGGATCTTGATTATCTTGTAGTTTATATCTCAAATTGATTATTAAAATGAGTTCTTATATATTCAAGCATGCTTAGTATTTTTGGAGAAAACCATGTTTTGTGAAAATTAGGATCTTGATGTTGATGCCATGAAGGTTTTTGCAAGATGATTTCTTGATTTAAATGCTTGATCTTAAAGGTTGTTCTTCATTAAAGATGATGGTAGTGCTTGATAATCTTATTTAAAATATGGTTTTTGTGAGAATTATCTAAATTTTATAATTCTGATATGTTGGTGAATTAAGGATTTAATTTCTGTGAATTTTTGGATTTATTTTTATGAAATGCTGAAAATTCAATGTTGCTGGAAATTCATGCTGAGATGATGAATTTGTGCTATTTTTTGTAATGCTTGCCATGGTGTTTGTATTTCTCTTAATGTAATCCTGTAACCTATCATTTCGACCAGAAAACATAGTTTGAAAATATAGGATACACTCTGAAGACCAGATTCGGATTAGATACATCAGCTTCGGGCAGAACAGTAAGCTAAAATAAAACCCTAAAACAATACCCTAATTGTGGTGAACTAAAATTTAATTGCATAATTAAAATTGGGTAAATGAGTCAGCATAATATGCTATGAGCCAACATGAGAAGTTTATGCATGAAATAAAATCACACGGGTTTATGACATTACTGGTCTAGTAGTTGGGATGGGTATTGGAGTGTTGAGAAACTTTTCAATAGGAACACCCATGAGACACCGTAGGAAAGACTTGACTTAGGTCATGGTGCGCCAAATCTTTATGATTGGTGGAGAGACTCGTCGAGGAGCCAGATTGCGGGGTAGGCCGGGGAGGTTGGATGGATATTCCCAACCTGTAGAACAAGTTCGGAGGGCCTTTCCCGATTGTTTTGGTTGGCCTCATGGGATAAGTTCGGAGGGCCTACCCGATTATCCCCGAGGTGGTTTTAGGGACTAAGTCGGAGGGCCTTTCCCGATTATTCCTGTGATATGCTTAAGGAGTAAGCTCGGAGGTCCTACCCAATTACTCCTATGATATTTTAAAGGGGCAAGTTCATATGGGCGAATTCTGATTGTCCCTATGTGTCTCATGGATTAAGTTCGGAGGAGGGCATTTTCCGATTGCTCCCGGGTTTCTTTATACTAGGATAAGTTCGGAGGGTCTTCCTGATTATCCTAGTATGTATTGTTGCCTTAGGGCATTGTAGACTTAGGCCTGTTGTTCTTCACCGTCTAGGTGTTGGCTGCCTTCGGGCAGGTGGTGGCCGAATGGCCTAATAGTTGGTCACTCCCTTGTGACCTTTTCCTGCTTGAGTCAGGAGTTTTACCTTGTGCATCTTATCTGTGATGTTTTTTTTTGTGAGGGTTGGTAGAACTGCTGAGTTCTTTGAACTCATCCGTTGTCATTGTTTTGTTTTGCAGAGCCTGACAGGTGAGGTGGGCTAGAGCACTTGGCACAGTTGGAGGGCAGATGAGCCACATGATCCCATAGCACTCCTAGTTAGGGGTCATAGTCGAGTCTGTAGTATGTTGTCATGCACTGTTGTTTTGGTATTTGTAGTTGTAGTCTCGTGGGGACATTCATGTTTTTATTCTGTCTTTTATTTGTTAAAAGAACTGTTGCTCTTAGATTTATTTATTTCCGCACTTAAGCTATTTATTTAAAACCTTACTATTTTCAAATGAAAATATGTTTTGGTTCTTTTTATTAATAAAAGTTGTTGTTTAATTCGCTATTTTATGAGTTGACATGTGCATGGGTTAGGCTGCGGGGTATCTGCACGTATACACTGGCCGGTCTCGTGACCTTGAACTTGGGGCGTGACATCCACACAAGGACTCAAAATAGAGTCGTTATCGGTCGGTCGACCGGACCATCGACCGATGATAGACCGAATGGCTACTGGACATGTCTAGCAGCCTTCGATCGATGTTCGGTCGACCGAACCATCAACCGAACTAGCGACCGAAACTGCTCAAAATGTCGTTTCAGCAGGGTTCTTTCTTGAGTTGGGTTTCAGATTTCGGGATTGGTTTTTTAGGGTTCTTTGCATCATAATGAGGATTAATACAAATGATGTAGACATCCTAAACCTAAACTCTATTATTCCTGACGAATCCTAGCGTGTCGGCCAATGTCCTTCCAATTTTCCAATTTTTCCAATATTTTCGACCGCGGACATCATGCGCTAACCGACTTGGAACCTAAAAATATTTGTCTATGAAAATATTAGTTCCATGTTTGTTATCATCAAAATCGAGATTAAGACATAGGTTGAAAACCTTAAGCCAACACCGGTAGCCTGATATTTTCAATAATGAATAAAATTATTATTAGACTATCGGGTTTGGGCCGAGCCTACACTTTGTAGGCCTGGTCAAATTAACTCGATATTTATTTGGGCGTTATCAAGCTAGCCCGATATTTGTTCGGGTTGGCCCGATAACAACATGGGTACGATAACGAGCGATCTGAGAGCATGATTTTATCGTGTCGGGCTATTGGGCCGAGCCAAAACTGTCATACCTAGATATGCATATGCTAGTTGCAAGTGTAATTGCAACTTCTCTTTACAGTCAGCCAAAAGCTTATAAATAGAAGTATGCGTCTATTTATAAGCTTTTGCATGTATTTGCTTTTGGTTGTAATTGCAACTTCCATTCGCAGGTATTTGCTTTTGCATGCATATGCTTTTTACAGCATTTGCACTTGCGAGCAATCAAACGCCCCCTTAGTATTTTTTAGGTATGTGTCGAGTGTTGGCTCTTCTATGGGTTGATTTGATGAACCAGATTCATCTACTATATAGTAATTTTTGAAGTGAATTTGCAGGGTACGAATGTGGTATGTACAACCTGATTCTTTTGGTATGTACGGATGTGATCAAACATCTTCGGTTAAAATTAATTATTTTTAAATGTTTAGATTTTTTAATTCAAACTTTATATTTAAGTTTGATTTATTTATGATTTTCAGCTAACTTTATTCATTCAAATGTTTATATTAAATAGTAATTTTATATTAGATAAGATAAATTATATGTTTAGCTATTTGAAAATTTATTAATCTATTGATAGACACATTAGAGGTAAGAACTATCTTTTTTTTATTTTTTCATTATTTGAATAATTTTCATTTTTCATGTTATTATTCGTCAAAAAATATTTGAAATCCCGAATTAAATTTGATTATATATTATTAGTAAATATTAAATACATAGTTATATGTTTATTTTATGTTTCTATTATATATTATACTACATTTTATTATACTTTTATTACATCTATAGTATTTTTTTATTTTGTTGTATATCATGGATAAAAATATAGGTGGTTTTTTAAAAGTTTTCATTAAATTTTCTAATTTAATTTGTAATTTTATATTTATATGATATAAACCTAATTGATCTTGCGTTATTGTTAAATATTAAATATATAACATTGGATTTTAATTTTTTCTTTATCATTACTATTTATTATTATTATTATTATTATTATTTATAAGATATATGCAAAAAAATAATTATTAATATTGTACATTATATTTAAATTTCTTGAGTTTCTTCATTGAATTTTTTAATTTAGTTCGTGTATTTCACTTTTTTAGCAACTCCGATTGAAACAACTATATATTATTAGTATAGTTATATATTATTGAATATATTTTAAAAATAATTATATATTATTTATTTATTACAACTATTTTCTTATTGTATTCTATAGTTTATTAAACATCTAAACTTTTGCCTTTATTACCCTTAATTTCATTCAAGTTTTAATTTTTTTCATTAATATTATTCGTTTAGATTGGTTTATCCAGTACAATAAAATAGAATCCAGACACATTTTAAAAAATATATACATGTGTCATTATTCTAATTTCGACTCCTCTAAAAGGGTAAAAATTTAATGAATAAATAACATGGATATCAACGACGCCTTATAGGCATTGCTATCCAAATACTGATACAAAAACTAACATCTATAATAAGTCTCGGTATTTGGATATTAACGCCTATAATAGGTGATGACATTAGAATTACAATTCTATTAAATATTATAATATAAACTTATAACATTATTATAACATATAAGATTATAATAGAATACTATAATATAGTAATTTCAAAAAAATAATATAAGATTATTATTTGTATTTTATAATTTCTAAAATTTTAATAAAGATCGAGTATTATTATTTTAAGTTTAAAGAATTATTTATAATTGTTAAGAGTGCTAGGAAAAAAATCTTAAGTGACATGGGACTACAAGTTTATATTTATAATAAACTTTTAAAAAATCAATTTAATAGACGTGGGACTAAAAAAAGTCAATTTCATTGAAAAAAAGTCAATTTTGTTGATAAATTGGCACTAGGTGCCGTCGGTTTTTTATTTTTAAAAATTGGCGCCACTCGACATCAGTTTCTTAAGTACCACCGCTAGGTGGCATCAGTTTAGATTAATAATATAATAAAGCAATACGTGATATGTAGGACCTCTTTGTCATTTTTTAAAGTTCCTCTTTTTTTACTTTTACTTTCATTTTTTTCAACATTTATCAAAATTGTAATTTTTTTAAGTTATGATTCTTTTTTATTTATTTAGTAAGTCATTTTGAGTGTTTATATTTATTGTTATTTATTTTATTAGTTTGTGTTTATTTTGATATTTTTCTTAAAAAAATTGTATCAACATTTATTAAATATTCGTTAATTTTTTATTTGTGTATATTCATGTTCACTATTATATATAGTTGATTTTAAGTTTCACCATTGTAAGATTGAATTTTATTTTAAGATCTATTAATGCATGACCTTATAATCATATTATTATATTTTATTCACTATATCTTTTAATATATAATTAATTTCATAATTTTTACATAAAATTATTTTATTATTTTTTTTATTATGTCGAAAAGTGATTTTTTTCTTTTCTAAAATTTACTTTATTTTTAATTATTTTTAACGAGCAAGTAAGTTATTTCATTTATTTTATTTTTTCTTTTCATATAATATACTGTTGTATTCTATTTTTTAAAATTGTATCTACATTTATTATATTTTCACTAATAGTTATATTTACATTATTACAAAAATTACTATTATAATAGTTATATTTAAGTTCATAGTTGAATCTAAATGATATTATATCTTAATGTGTAATTAAACTTTATTTATTATATATATTAATATAGAATCGATTTTGTTATTATTATTAATTAAAAAATATTTTATAGAAATATTTTAATCCTGTCGTGAAGCACGGGAATTTTTCTAGTTGAATAGAAAATTGGAGAACTTTAAATTTATTTAAAAATGCTCTCCGGTTCACAAAAAAATGTATTTTACTCGAGAAGTGACCTGTAGTTCGTCGACCACTGCACACTAAGAATATCGAACGGGCACGATTGATGGATCCAACTACTGCCAAAATTTAAGGTTTTTGATATAAAGGGAGTCCAATGAGTGATGGCGGCCGATGCTTTCTTCCGCTCTCCAAGGTACCACTCGGCATTGAGACTTTCGGAGTCTACACAATGGTAATCTCTTATAGAAGCAACTTGTTGAATGTTTTCATATTCTTTCTTCACCTGTCTTTAAATTGAAGAAGGACAAGATGTATGCTGGTTTTTCTATATGGATCAATTCTAGACGCGTTAGAACCAGGATATTTGTTGACTTTAATTTTTTGCTTGAATCTCTCCTTATATTCATTGAAGAATAATGGTGAAGGATTCTAGGGACCCAAGTAATTTTTTTCTTTTGACAAATGAAAGTTGATCATGCTAATTGACGAATTGGTTGGGAGTAATCCTTGATTTCAGTTCTTTAATATCAAGCACGTGTTTATCACTTTGAAGCTACGTGGTGCTTCCTTATGAATCTTAAGTTCAATTATGTGAATAGTTATATGTTCTAATGGTTTCGTAGCCATTTGCTAATGTAGAAGAAATAAGATGTTTTTCACGATTATATAATGCCCATGTTTAATTTCATAGGTTTCATTTCATCTATATAGTTAATATTTCGGATGTGGTTGGTTCATCCTTAAATTTCTAAAAAAGACAATCTATATTTATGTGGAAATCAAATTTCCCTCTTAGAAGTTGCCTTGTCCATGTCCATCTAAAGGATGCATTTTGTAGTCTATTTTGTGGTGCACTGGATCCCCTTGGTTGTAGACCTAGTGATATTGTGAAAGTTCACAGTGTCTCTTTCTTGCTACTTTCTCTACTAATAGTGGCTACCTGTTCATTTTCTTTGATGCAGATGAAGCGCACAAAGAAGGCTGGCATTGTTGGCAAATATGGTATTCAATAGTTCAATTTAAACTAGCTGACTACCCATACTAATGCATGAACTATTGTTGGTTATTTAGCCACTTCTGATTCTACATTTTCTACTTTAGGTACCAGATATGGTGCAAGTTTGCAGAAGCAAATCAAGAAAATGGAAGTCTCTCATAATGCAAAGTACTTCTGTGAATTTTGCGGGAAGGTACAAATCTCTTGCATGGAATTTTTGTTCTTTTTGTCGTTATGTCCTCTTCACATTGTCATTCCAAACATCATAAGTGTTAGCCTGAAATAGCTTAAAGTGTAATAGAAATGTTTATTTTGAAATGCATAATAACTACACAAATGCTATTTGTATCAACTTCAATTACTTAAACTTAGTTGAACACTTTAGTTTTCTTTTCTAGTGACATAGCTAAGCCTCAGCTTTTTTCTTCTGAATTGAACTTCACTAGATCTTGAAATGTTATAGCGATGGTTTTTGACATGGTCATTGTGATTGACTGACAGACATCTTTGTTTACGATTCTAAGCAATAAGCTTTAGTAAATTAAAGTTATGTGTTTTCTTTACATGTAAATTAAATTTGTGTTGCATATGTTTGAGCATGTATTATTGATGCTTGTGATTAGCGGATTTTGGATTCGGGTTTGAGGCAAATGTGGGTTAGTTAAAGGGGTAGGGTGTAGATGAGATTTTGGGAGGGGATTATAAAATCTCCCCCCTAGGGCTAGGCGGCTCTTCTTGGAGCCGCACAAGCCATCAAGAGAAAGAGAGGAGCCGCAAGCCGCCAAGCCACCGCCCCTCTCCCCCTCTCTTGGAAGCCAAGACGTCATCTCTCTTGGAAGCCAAGCCGTTGTCTCTCTCTCGCCCCTCTCTTGTGAAGCTGAGCCGTTGAGGAGGAAAGGAGCCGCCGCCTCTTTTGTGGAGCCGAGTCGCTGCCGCTTTGTTGTGGCCGGATTCGGAGGCCGCCAATAGGGAAATTTTCCTTTTTCCTTCTTCCTAATCAGGTGAGAGGTTCTTCCTTCCTATCTCTCTTTCTTTTTCTTGTGTTCTTGAGCCATTTTATTGGGTATTAAGAAATCTTGTCGTTTCTCCATTGAAATTGTGCTTTCTCATCGTTTTCTCATGTTGCCATGAAAGAAGAGGCCCGAGGACCCCCTTTGTGGTGCGGCAGCCCTGGATTATCCTAGGGGTGCTCGGCCAAGGTGGGTGATGGGGCGCCCTCAAGGTGTTTGTGAAATTGCCTAAGAGAGTATGTGGTGTTTAATGGGGTTTAGATTCCTTGATGATGAATCTTGTTATGTTCTTATAGTGTTAAATCATGTTTAATGTCAAAATCATGAATCTAAGCATGTTAATTTTATGATTTCATATGAAAATATTTGATCTTGATGGCATGATTATATGTTCATGATGGTTCTTTAATTTATGAAGACATGAATCTTGATGTTGATGTAAGGATTGGATGCATGCTAAATTATGTTTAGAATATACTTTTTTTTAATTGTTGTTTGTGATGAATGTAATCTGGTTTGGTAATATTTTTTGGAATAATTATTGCTGTGATTTTCGTGTTAATTAATTAAGCATGCTGAAATCTAAAACATGCTGAAATTTTATGCTGGATTATCATTAATTATGTTGATATTTGAAATTGCTATTGTGATGTGTGACGATTACTGAACATAGCCGTGTAACCTATCATTTTAATCAGAAAACATATTCTGGATCCATAGGACACACTCTGGAAACTAGATTCGTCTTGGGTACACCAGAATTGGGCTGAAACGGTAGGCTGAAAACAAAACACCTAAAACATAACCTAATTTCGGAAATTTATTTTAATTGTAGAATTAAAATTTAAGTGGCAGAATAAACGATTAAAGATCCAACAAAAGAATTTAATTGCATGAAACAAAACCTCATGTGCTGATGATATTGCGGGTCTGGGGCGTCGGGATCGGGCGTAGTGTGTAGCGACATTTTCTCAGTGAGAACACTCCTAGGACACCATGGATAACACTTGACTTTGGTCTTATGGGCGCCATATCTTTCATGAATTGCGGAGAGGCTCGGGTAGGAGCCGATTTGCGAGCTTGAGCACGGAAGGTTGGATGGGTAAATCCCAACTTGTGTTTAAAAATGAATAAGTTCGGATGGGCGAATATCAATTATTCATGTATTTTTCTTTAAGGGTATGTTATGGGATAAGTTCGGATGGGCAAAGCCCGATTATCCTCATAACCCTTGTGGGTGACTTGTATGCCTTACAACATAGTAGGCAGATAGACCTGTTGTGTATTCACTGCTATGTGAATAGGTTTGCCTTTGGGCATGAGTTGGCCAAGTGGCCTGTTAGTTAGTCATACCACCAGTTTTGCAATTCTCCCTGTATGAGACAGGTGTATATATGTATATATGTTCATTACTCTGTGGTGGGGGTTGGTAGAACCGCGCAGTTAGTTCCTTTGGACTCACCCTTGTTTATTTTCTATTTTTTTTGTAGAGCCTGACCAGTGAGGTAGGCTGGAGCACTTGGTGATTTAACATTCTTGGAGTTGTAGTCCCTTGGGGACAATCATATGTTTTATTTTAGATTACGTTTCTTGAGAAAAACTGATAAACTTTTCATCATTTATTTTCGCACTCTACTTGGCTTGTTGAACTTTATTTTTTTAAATGAAAACTAATTTGGTTTCTTAGTTGTAAAAAAACTTATCTCGTATTTCTGCTATGTTTTATTCTGAGTTGGTTGTGGGGTATAGACACGTATACCCTGACCGATCACGTGACCCTAGGATGGGATGTGACAATGTTGTATCAGAGCTTGTGGTTCGGTCTGACTATGACCTAGAGTTTGTTTACCGTATAGGGCATTGCTACTGTGTCAGTATACGGTAGGGTTGTGTTATGATATCAATGGGCTAAGTCTGTGCCTCAGCGCGGCATGTGGTTAGTTTATTTTAAGATTCAAGGGTGAATTGAATTATCTAACTATGATGTTTTGTTTCTGGTGATTCCAAAGTGATGGAGGCTTTTAATGTAGCATGGAGAGGTAGTGGAAGTAACTCCACGGAGCGCCAAGGCCTAGGCTGTGGTCGTGGGAGAGAGCAGGAGGCCCGGGAGGATGTGGGATAAGATGCCATGGTTGTCCAGTTGTAGACCCGAGTGGCTGAGCTGACTGAGGTGCTCCGCAGGGAGCAAGAACTGAGACAGCAGCCACAATCGGTGTCGGCAATACCTACGGTACCAGAGGTGGTCGAGCCAGTGGCATGAGTGGTTAGAGTTCCCAGAGCACCCACGTATGCAGATTTTGTCAAATTCAGGCCACCGGAGTTTATAGGACAGATCAACAGGTGGAGGTCACCAACTTCCTTAGGGATTGCTATGAGCTGTGCATGGAGCTCGGTTGTTCTTCTAAGATGACTGCTCGAATGATTGGGTTGCAGCTGAGAGGACCAGCCAAGGATTGACTTCACACCTGGAGAGACTGCAAAGCAGCAGGTGCGCCACCCCCTACTTGGGAGGAGTTCAGAGCCGCTATGGTGGAGCGGTACTTGCCGTTGAACATCCGGGATAAGCGGGCGAAAGAGTTCGAGCTACTGCGCTAGACCGACAGTATGTCAGTAATGGACTACGAGATGGAGTTCACCCGACTCTCGAAGTACCATCCCACTTTGGTTGCCACAAAGACTGCCAGGGTCAAGAGGTTTGTTGAGGGGCTGAGGCCGCAAATCGCCAGACTTATCTATTTCACGGAGGACACTTCTTTTGATCGGGTTGTAGATAAGGTGCTCCGGAAGGAGGCATTGGTACCGACTGACATTCATGATGAACCCCAAAAGAAAAAAATTTGGCTCCAGCAATTGGGGGGTCGACCAGCTCACTCAAAAGAGACTCGCACGACGGTGGATCCACAACAGGGCAGAGGACAGGGTAGTGTCAAAAGCTGCATGGGTCCAAGACCGGGAGCGTCAATAGGAGGCTCACAACGGAGGCCTGAGGAAGCACAAGGGAGCTTGCTTTAGACGATATGAGGCATGTTTTCGTTGTGGACAAGTTGGGCACTATAGGAAGGATTGTCCTAGCAGAGATACTCAGTAGCCTAATCAGACCAGAGGGAAGGCACCGATGTTAGTGGGTTCTGTAGCTCAGTGGGGTCAAACTCAGGGCGGAGGTCAGCGAGCCGGTGGTTGAGAGAGACCTACTACACGGGTATTAGCCTTGAATCGAGAGGGTGCTGAGGCATCCAGGGCAGTAGTGACAAGTATCTTTGCTGTTGGTTCCACTATAGCTTTTGTTTTATTTGATCCAAGTGCTACGCATTCCTTTATTTCTGCATTGTTTGCTGTTAAATTGTCGTGGAAACCCTCTATGCTTGATTTGCCTCTTGTGCGATGCTGTGCTGGCAGAGACAGTCTTTCGGGGCTGCGAGGTGGTCGTTTGTGGGCATATATTGTTGGCCGAGTTGACATTCTTGCTAATGCTGGAACTTGATGTGATATTGGGCATGGACTGGTCGGCGATCCATTTCGCCATATTGGACTGGATAGCTAAAACTATTACCTTCAGTAAGCCTGGATTGCCCTAGTTTACCTTCTAGGGTAAGGGAAGGGCAGACTCGTTGGTGGCCATTTCAGCTCTCAATGCCCAAAAGCTACTTCTAGGCGGTTGCTAGTCCTTCTTGGCCTTTGTATCTGTGGTAGAAGGAAGCAGAGGTGCGGCCAGGGATATTAAGGGGACACTAGTGGTATACGGGTTCTCAAATGTTTTCCCTGAAGAGTTGCCAGGTTTACCCCCAGAGAGGAAGATCGAGTTCTGTATTGAGTTGCAGCCTGATCTGAAGCCGATCTCTATTCCACCTTATCGAATGACACTAGCTGAGTTGAGAGAGCTGAAGTCCCAGTTGCAGGAACTTCTTGATTTGGGTTTCATATGCTCGAGTGTTTCACCTTGGGGTGCTCCAGTGCTCTTCGTGAAAAAGAAGGATGGGACCTTCCGAATGTGCATCGATTACCAACAACTTAAAAAGATGACAGTGAAGAATCGTTACCCGCTGCCCAGGATTGATGACTTGTTTGATCAGCTTCAGGGGGCTCAGTGGTTTTCTAAGATTGATCTATGGTCAGTGTACCACCAGTTGAGGATCCAGGATAGTGACAACCCTAAGACTACTTTCATGTCGAGGTATGGCCATTTTGAGTTCCTGGTTATGTCCTTTGGGCTGACAAATGCACCAGCAGCATTTATGTACCTGATGAATCGGGTGTTCAGAGAATACCTGGATAGATTTGTGATTGTATTCATAGATGATATTCTGATATATTTCAGGAGTAGGGTGGAGCATGCTGAGCATTTGAGGATGGTTCTGGAGACTATCAGGGAGCACATGTTATATGCCAAAATTTTACAAGTGCGAGTTTTGGTTGGAGAGTGTAGAGTTCCTTGGCCATGTGGTGTCGAGGGAAGGGGTAAAGGTGCACCCCACGAAGATAGAGGTAGTCCATAATTGGGAGCGGCCGGCTAATGTCAAAGAAATTCGTAACTCCCTGGGATTGGTAGGTTGTTATAGGAAATTCATGGAGAACTTCTCCAGGAATGCAGCGCTATTGACCCGCCCGACTCAGAAGAATGTCAAGTTCGTTTGGGACAGTAAGTGCGAGGAGAGCTTTCAGATGCTCAAGGACTGTTTGACGTCAGCATCGATTCTAGCTATACCCTTGGGCTCAGGAGGGTTTGTTGTTTATTGCGATGCCTCTCGAGTCGGTTTGGGTTGTGTCTTCATGCAAAATGGTATAGTGATAGCTTATGCATCACGTCAGCTGAAGGTTTACGAGAAGAACTATCCGACTCATGACTTGGAGTTGGCATCGGTGGTGTTTGCATTGAAGCTGTGGTGTCACTACCTTTATGGCAAGGCATGTGAGATATACAGTAATCATAAGAGCCTCCAGTATTTGCTCACCTAGAAGGAGTTAAACCTGAGGCAGAGAAGGTGGCTTGAACTCTTGAAGGACTCTAACTACATGATCATGTACCATTTGAGAAAAGCTAATGTAGTGGCAGATGCCTTGAACAAGAAATCTATGGGCAGTCAGCGCACTTGGCAGTTAGGAGGAGGCCGTTGGCCCAGGATTTGGCCATATGTTTGGATGGCGGGATAGTCTTGTCAGTGTCAGCCTCTGGTGCATTTGTGGCTCACCTGAGGGTGCAGTCCACGTTGGTAGATATGCTGCGAGAAGCACAAGAGGAGGATGCTTTTTGTTCATTTACTAAGGATCTGGCTAGGAGGGGTGATGCTGATAATGGTTTTGGTATTGACTCGGAGGATATTCTGAGATTCAAAAACAAAATAGTGGTGCCAGACATGGCTGAGGTCCACAGGCATGTGTTAGAGATGGCTCATCAGTCCACATATACCATCCATCCAGGAGCCACAAAGATGTATCATGATCTGAGGCAGAATTATTGTTGGAAAGGCATGAAGAGAGAGGTGGCCGAGTTTGTGTCCAAGTGGCTGGTATGTCAACAGGTGAAGGCCGAGCATTTAAAGTCGACAGAATTGCTCCAGAACTTAGAGGTACCAGAATGGAAATGGGAAAAGATAACTATGGATTTTGTGACAGTGTTGCCGAAGTCGGGGAAGGGCAATGATTCCATATGGGCGGTGGTGGATCGCCTAACCAATATGACACATTTCATACAAGTTAGGACGACCTTTTCAGCTGAGCAGTATGCGAGGTTGTTTTTGGATCGGGTCGTCGCATATCATGGTGTCCATGTTATGATTATCTGATATCAGGGTACTCAGTTCACAACTCAGTTCTGGCAGTCATTTCAGGAGGTGTTGGGCACTCAGGTCTGGTTCAGCACTGCATTTCACCCTCAAACAGATGGTCAGTCGGAGTGGATCATTCAGACCTTGGACAACATGCTGAGAGCTTGTGTCCTAGATTTGGAGGGCACTTGGGAGAGGCACTTGCCCCTGATTGAGTTTGCCTACATTAACAGCTATCATAGCAGCATCGGGATGGCCCCTTTTGAAGCATTGTATGGGCGGCGATGTAGGTCACCTGTAGGCTAGCTTGAGGCGTGGGATTCTCTTATGATGGGACCCGACCTGGTGGAAGAGGCAGTAGAAAAGGTGAAGCTAATTAAGAAAAGATTGTTGGCTGCTCAGAGTCGCCTAAAAATGTATGCTGATGGAAAGGACAGGGAGGTAGAGTTTGCTGAAGGGGACATGGTTTTTCTCAAGGTATCCCCTATGAAAAGGGTGGTGAGGTTTGGGAAGAGAGGGAAGCTAAGCTCATTGGGCCGTTACCTATTCTCAAACGTAGGGGAGCAGTGGCATATGAGTTGGCCTTACCTCCCAGTATGGACCGAGTGCATTCAGTGTTCTATGTATCCATGCTAAAGAAGTATGTCCTGTATGAGTCTCATTTGATTGAGCCTACCGCGGTGGAGGTGGATTCGACAGTCTCTTATGAGGAGAGGCCAGTTGAGGTGCAAGACCGTCAAATCAAAAAATTGAGATCCAAGGAGATTCCTCTAGTAAAGGTCCGGTGGGAGCACCATTCCGGGCAGGAGTATGATATGAGGGAGCGATATCCTTCGCTCTTTGAGAATTTGGTAAGTCCTTAAGCTTTGCTAAAAATTCTAGGATGAATTTTCCCTAAGGAGGGAGGATTGTAATATCCGAGATATTATGGCTAATTGCTATTATACATTTTTAATTGTTTGTCAGTCTAGCGGGCTGATTCGAGGTCGAGCGGAGTCGACTCATGGTCCGGTTCAAGCTTGAGAGCTCGGGTTAGTAGAAATATAAGTTATGTGTTTTCTTTACTTGTAAATTAAATTTGTATTGCATACATTTGAGCATGTATTATTGATGCTTGTGGTTAGCGGGTTTTGGTTCAGGTTTAAGGTAAATGCGGGTTAGCTAAAGGGGTAGAGTGTAGATGAGGTTTTGGGAGGGGATTATAAAATCTCCCCCCTAGGGCTAGGCGGCTCCTTCATGGAGCCGCACAAGCCATCAAGAGAGAGAGAGAGGAGCCGCAAGCCGCCCGCCCCTCTCCCCCTCTCTTGGAAGCCAAGCCGTTGTCTCTCTCTCCCCTCTCTCTTATGAAACCGAGCCATTGAGGAGGAAAGGAGCCGCTGCCCCTCTCCCCCTCTCTTGGAGCCACCGCCTCTTTTGTGGAGCCGAGCAGCCGTCGCTTTGTTGTGGCCAGATTCGGAGGCCGCCGATCGAAAAATTTTCCTTTTTCCTTCTTCATAATCAGGTGAGTGGTTCTTCTTTCCTATCTCTCTTTCTTGTTCTTGTGTTCTTGAGCCGTTTTCTTGGGTATTGAGAAATCTTGTCGTTTCTCCGTTGAAATTGTGTTTTCTCATCATTTTCTCATGTTGCCATGAAAGAGGAGGCCCGAGGACCCCCTTTGTGGTCCGACAGCCCTAGAATTGTCCTAGGGGTGCTCGGCCAAGGTGGATGATGGGACGCCCTCAAGGTGTTTGTGAAATTGCCTGTGTAGATGCCGGCACCCCTGTCCAGTGTCGGTGATCGGACGGTCGCCAACACTGGACGGTGGTGGATCAGAGTAGCGAGTGGAGAAAAGGGGGGGGGGCAGGATTAATATTGGCGGAGGAGAAAATGAGCAACGAAAAATGGCGAAGAGGAAGGGTCGACCGACGGTGTTGATCACCGGCGACAGAGGATGGCAATAGGTGGCAAAGGGCGGGCGGTGGTGGCAACAAGCAACAACCGCGCGGTGGGAGTAGAGAAGAAGAAGAAAAAGAATAAAGAGGAAGGGTCGGGCGCGAACGCTAATAAAAAGGTTTATCACCGACGGCCCGTGAGCCGTCGATAAAACATGGATTCTTAATTTTAATATCACCAATGGCCGACATGGCCTTCTCTAAGCTGTCGGTGACGATTGTTTTATTTTCGTGCTGCGTTCACGCCATTAATTAATACGCGACGGCCGCTTTTAGCCGTGACTATTGACTTATTTATATCACCGACGGCTTTTGGGCCCCCGCTAAGCCGTGGCTAATATTTTATTACATTTTGCACCCCTGTGGGCAACACCAGCTCTGAGCGATGGTCATAGGCGGCCGTATGCGAGCCGCGGTTGAGTTTGTTACATCAGCCACAGCCGCTGCGGCCGTCGGAAAGTCGTGGATTCTTCTAACGGCCGAGGCTGCCATCGGTGAGCCCCGTGGCTAAAATCCAATATTCTAGTACTGTATCAACATGAATGGTATATTTAATTTGGCGTAGCATGCTTTCGAAGAAGTTAGAAACTAACATACCATAATACATTATAGATAAACTTATTCTCAATATTGCTTACTCCATTTTTAAATTATTTTTCCTTATATATAATCTTGTCTTGAACTTTCTATGAAGCTTCCCGTCTCTGGTAGACATCCACCTCGAGTACCCCTTCTCGTCCCTCTCGTACACCACATCTTGTTGTTCGCGAGCAGCCAAAAGCCTACGATTGCCGGTGATTTGAATATTGGGAAGGTTGAAGATCTTGAGCAGTGGTACTAGCTAATGCACGATGGCGATAGCGTTGCTGGTGATCTGCATGGAGTTGAGGAGGCCGCTATGCATCGCCGCCTTGAGGTCCGGCTGCAAGATGCAGTCAATGCAGGTAGAAGAAGAAGAAGAAGAAGAAGAAGAAGAAGAAGAATGAAATGTGTGAGAGGAATGAATAATTGTTGTAAATTAATTGAGAGAGGAGGGGAGAAAGGAAACGTGCGAGACAATGAATAATTATTGTAAATTAATTGAGAGAAGAAAATGAATAATTGTTGTAAATTAATTGAGAGAAGAGAATGAATAATTGCTCTAAATTAATTGAGAGATCGAGGATACGTGTGAGAGAGTAATTGTTGTAGAGAAGAAGAAGAAGAAGAGCAATAAGAAGAATGAAACGTGTGAGAGCACTACTACAATTTAGCCTTTTAGCGGTGATTGTTATGACGTTTGCTAATAATTGTAAATGCTGCAAAAACCTTTACCAACAATTTATGAATTCTCACTAGATCCATTATCGTTAAAGGCTTTAGAAGCAATTTATACATGTAATACCCGAGAATTTCAAATTTAATTTTTTGTTGGTTCAGCGAGCCAGTTCGGGGACTAGCCGGGATGAGTCACAAGATCGCCGCGATTAGAAGGTATGGTCGGGTATACCTTAATTTGTATGGCTCTATAAAGTGTGCTTTGATATTTTAGAAATCTGTAGTTGTGGACTCATGTTGGGTTAGAATCGGGTTCGAGGGTTCCATCGTGGCTCAATTTAGGTGCGGGTTTAGTCGGATAGAGAACTCAAGAGGAGCCACACGCGGATCGAGGTGGGCGAGAGGAGGGAGAAAGTGAGAGGCGGCGCCGGAGATCGGGAATGTCTTCATCTCTTCCATTCCTTCCTTCTAGGCAAAGGTGACCGATAGAACCTTGGATTAGGATTTAGGGTTGAAGCCTTAGCCAACCCTTGTGATGGTGGAATTGATGATTCTTGTGTTGATTTCTTGTCGTTTTCTTGAGATTTCTTGATCTTGTGTTTTCCTTATGTGATCAATGATTGGTTTGTGATTTTTCCGCGGTGTTTTCTTGGAATTGGGGTGCCAGACGAATAGAGGAAAAAGGGAAGGGTCTTGCCAAAATTTTCTCTAAATTCTTCGAGTTGTTTAAACATGTAGATTCGGTTCTCTTGTATGTTTATTTATCGTACAGATCAAGGAAAACATAGAACATGGTAGGAAAACATTTTCCTTAACCCCTAAGGGCCGGACGCATGGGGGAATCCCTTATTCAAGGGTTCGGTCGTGTGGGGAAGAGGAGAATTTAGAGTAGGAAAATATGTTACCTAAGTAATCGACATGTAAGGGTAATATACATAAAAGAATAGAATTATATCTTGCTTGTAGGCTAAGAGGAGAATTCTCGCATAGAACACCTATGTTGGCTTTAGGTTTTCAACCATGGTCTTAATCTCAATTTTGATGATAACAAACACGTAACTAATATTTCATTGAGAAATCTTTTAGGTTCCATATCAGTTAGTGTTCGATGTCCTCGATCGGATAAATCAAAAGAAATCGGAATATCGAATGGACATTGTTCGTCGCGCTCGGGTTCGTCGCAAAAATTTCTCAAAGATCGACGTGTGCACCAAAGACGTATTGGACGAGCTCAAAGATCACATGGAAAGCTCTCCAAGATGACGCTCGTTGAAAGCCGGAACTCGACAATGAAGCGCGCAAGATAAATGGCTGAAAAATTAATTTCAGCCTATGTTCGGTCAACCGGTCGATCGACCGAATAGGGTTAGAAAAATGGTAGTAGCCATCTCGATCGACCGAATGATGCCGCAAAGCGACAGTAGCTACTTCGGATGACCGGGCGGTCGATCGATTGAAGCCAAAAATTGGCAGAGAACGCATCGATCGACCGATCGATCGATCGGACTGCGTATCGCCAAAGATGCAACTTGCATCGGTCGATCGGGTGGTCGATCAGATTGCGAGAATGCAAGATCTGCATCTGACGGTGGACCCGTCGATAGACCGCGGAGAGAGAGTGGGGCAGCGGTCGCTTAGGCGGTCGATCGGTCGGTCGACCGACCAATCGACCGAGCAGCTATAACGGATAGTTTTTTGCTCGTTGAGCTATCATTTCTTTGAGAGGGTATAAATATCATTCTTCTAACTCCTTTAAGCTCCTTCCTTGACTTTTACAGATTTAATTGAGCAATTAAAAGGTAGATTTGAGCCTCCAAAGATTCAATCAACAACGCTCTATTCTTCCATGAACATTTTCTCAAGCGCCCAGCTTTCTTACTCAACTCGGGTTTCAATACAAGCTCTACCACTTGACGAGTTGAAGGCTTGGAAAAGAGCTGTGGTTCCTCTCTCATTTCTTAAGCTATTTTGATTGTATTTTAATTGTTATTTAGACATTATTTTATTTGATTTTGAGTTTGAGTAAGACCTAGGTTGTTATGTCTTGTGGTGTGAGTGGTATACTCGGTGTAGGAGTAAAGTCACTTGTGTAAATGTAGTTTACTAGGATTAGTCGAGTTGTCCCTTAGGGTTGAGGTGGAAGAGTACTCTCAGTAAGAAGACGGAGACTTTCGGGCATGGAAGTGCCTTAGGTCGAGAGTGCGGCTCTTCGAGTCAAAGTCCTCATTGTAAGGGAAACAAGAATTAATCTAGTAAATCTAGTTTGGAAATCCTAATCGGGGTGCTTAGGTAGTGGAGTAGGCATTGGGCCTGAACCGCTCTGTTCTTCCGTGAACATTTTCTCAAGCGCCCAGCTTTCTTCCTCAACTCGGGTTTTAATACGAGCTTTACCTCTTGACAAGTTGAAGGCGTTGAAGGCTTGGGAAAGAGCTGTGGTCTCTCTCTGACCGTGCTATAATACTTTTGGGTTCCTGCACTATCATGACCGTGCTATAATTTAATTTTAATGTTCTGTAATTAGACATGTAGATGCAGAATTTGAGTATTTAATTGCTTGGATTAAATAGATAATTGATGTGCTTTAATTGTTTAATTGTCTTATTCATACTATGCTGTGATATAATATTTATTGCAATTATCCTCTTTGAGTAGTGCTAAAAATAGACGAGTAGATGCAACTTCTGACATGAACCGAGGTAGAGAAAAATCAGAAATTATTGTTTAGCACTATGGACTAAAAGTTTGGTACAGAGCTTCTCTAGTAGATGACGTAGATTACCAGAGAGTAATTGTTAACATTTTGGACATAGAGAAATTAGGTTTTCGCACCTACGAAGGGTAACACTTAGATATTGTTCTGACAGAGCCCAAGGTAGGGCTGGGTATAGGTGCAAGCTCGGGAGGTGTTTAATGACTAGTGAAACACATTATGCATTGGGTGTGTACTGTGCTTGCGATGGCTGGGCCGAGGAGCGTCTTTAACCGGCATGGCTATTGCTCGACTCAGCGAGTGGATATATGGTCTTGATATTACACCAGTGAGCCACGCCGGTGTTAGACCCGAGTGGCAGGGGTCTTGAGATTGCGTCAGTGGGCCACACTGACTTTAGACCCGAGTGGATTTTGGGTGGGATGAGCTATTCTTAACTCGGTGGGGTACCAGACGCTAATTGGCCATCCTAGTTGATGGACCCGATGATCTTGATCGCTAAAATGTGAAACACATAGGAATGTGATTTGCCGTGGGTTATCTATAGTTTTATGACTGTGTAGGCCGGGTATGGCCAATTGTTGTCATACGATGAGGGCCGGGTATGGCCGAGGTTTACTTGTGCATAGTAGGGTCAATAGTGACCGAGTGATATATTTATATGTGGGGTCATGAATGGTCGTCTTGTTCCCTATTCTAGGTCGGCGGGTTGGTTAGGTGACATGACAGATCCAGTATATTTATCTGTGCTTCATATTTTGGTATATATGATCATATACTAGGAATTTAAGTCGAGGTTCGGTAGAACCACTCACTGGGTTCCTGATGGACTCATGGTTTTCTTTGATTTTATTTTGCAGAGCCTGACCAGTGAGGTATGGCTAGATAGCATGATGCGGCTGGAGGGGCAGATGGCGTCGATGATCTTGTAGCAGGCTGTGTAGAGAGTCGTAGTCATGTTGAGTTTTATTTTTCAAGCATTGAGTCGTGTTGCTTATGTCATTTGGAGTTTGTAAACATTTGATTTGAAACATTACTTTATTTCAGTGGATTCATTTGTCTTCCATCTTGGTGTCATGTTCATACATATATATGTGTAGTTAAATGCATGAGTTAGGCGTCACGGTATAGACGCGTATCGTGGCTAGTCACGTGACCCTGAGTTGGGGCGTGACAAAGTGGTATCAGAGCATATGGTTAGGTCTTGACTACGACTAGAGTTTGGGTATCGTATGAGGTATAGCTAGCATGTCAACATATGATGTACTTGTGTTATGAGATCAAGTGGCCCCGTTTGCACCTCAGTGCGGTTAGTAAATTAAGAGTTTTTGAATAAGTTATTTGATATTGATGATATCTTTTTCTTAAATGCTAGTGTGATGGAGACTCATAATGTTGCTTCGAGCGACAGTGGCAGTAATTCCACGGAGCGTCGAGTCCAAGGCCGAGGCCGAGGTCGGAGCGGGGCCGTGGGAGAGGATTGCATGAGGATGTGGGACAGGATCTCATAGTTGCACAACTGTAGGCTCAAGTGGCCCAGTTGACTGAGGCGCTCTGCAGGGAGCAGGAGTTGAGGCAGCCGCAGTAGGTACCAGTGGCACCGGAGGTGGCCGAGCCAGTTATGCCAACTTACACAGTTTCCTTAGCCACATACACAAACTTTGTCAAATTGAGGCCGCCAGAGTTCCTTGGGACAGATCAGCAGGTGGAGGTCACCAGTTTCCTTAGCAACTGCTATGAGTTGTGTGCATAGGTCAGGAGTTCCTTGAAGGCGGCTGCTCGTATGGTCGGGTTACAGCTGAGAGGACTGGCCAAGGAGTGCGTCACGCCCCAAGTCCAGGGTCACGTGACCGGCCATGGTATACGTGCCTATACCCCGCAGTCTGACTCAAGCACATGCCAACTCATAAAATAACAGAATAAACAACAGCTTTTATTAATAAAAGAACCCAAATAGATTTTCATTTCAAAACATCAATGTTTTAAATAAATAGCTCAAGTGCGGAAATAAATAAATCGAAGAGCAACAGTTCTTTTGATAATAAAAGACTGAATTAAAAAAACTTGAATGTCCCCACAGGACTACAACTCCAAATACTAAAACAACAGTGCATGACAACCTACTACAAATTCAACTACGACCCCTAACTAGGACTGCTATGAGATCATGTGGCTCCTCTGCCCTCCAGCTGTGCCAAGTGCTCCAGCCCACCTCACCGGTCAGGCTTTGCAAAACAAAACAATGACAACGGGTGAGTTCAAAGAAATCAGTGAGCGATTCTACCAACCCTCACAAAAAACAAACATCACAGATAAGATGCACAAGGTAAAACTCCTGACATGAGCAGGAAAAGGTCACGAGGGAGTGACCTACTAGTAGGCCATCCAGCCACCACCGCCCGAAGGCAGCCAACACCCAAACG
Organism: Canna indica; assembly: GCA_034359265.1. Taxonomy (NCBI): domain Eukaryota; kingdom Viridiplantae; phylum Streptophyta; class Magnoliopsida; order Zingiberales; family Cannaceae; genus Canna; species Canna indica. The sequence goes on along the minus strand of CP136895.1, from coordinate 52,030,249 downwards.
GTGAAGAACAACATGCCTAAGCCTACCATGCCCTAAGGCAAACAACACATACTAGGATAATCGAAAAGGCCCTCCGAACTTATCCTAGTATAAATAAACTCGTGAGCAATCGGGAAAGGCCCTCCGAACTTGCTCCTCGAGACGTGTAGGGACAATCGGGATTCGCCCATTCGAACTTGTCCCTTTAAGATATCATAAGAGTAATCGGGTAAGCCCTCTGAGCTTACTCTTAGAAGATATTACAAGAATAATCGAGAAAGGCTCTCCGAACTTATTTCCTAAAACCACCTCGGGGATAATCGGGTAAGCCCTCTGAACTTATCCCACGAGACCAACCAAAATAATCGAGAAAGGCCCTCCGAACTTGTTCTGCAGGTTGGAAATTTGCCATCCAACCTCCTGGGCCTAGCCCGCAATCCGGCTCCTCGACGAGCCTCTCCGCCATTCATAAAGATATGACACACCATGACATAAGTCATATCTTTCCTACGGTGTCTCATGGGTGCTCCTATTGGAAAGTGTCTCAACACTCCAGTACCCAACCCCAACTCCTAGACCCGTAATGTCATAAACTCATGTGGTTTTATTTCATGCATAAACTTCTCAATGTTGGTTCATAATAGATTATGCTGACCCTTTTACCCAATTTTAATTATGTAACTAAAATTTAGTTCATCACAATTAGGGTTTTATTTTAGGGTTCTGTTTTAGCTTACTGTTCTGCCCGCAACTGATGTATCTAATCCGAATCTGGTCTCCAGAGTGTGTCCTATGTTTTTAAACTATATTTTATGGTCGAAACGATAGGTTACATGACTATGTTCAGAGAAATACAAACACCACAGCAAGCATTACAAAAATATCACAGATTCATCATCTCAGCATAAAATTTCCAGCAAAATTGAATTTTCAGCATATCATGTAAATAAATCCAAAAATTCACAAAAATTAAATCCTTAATTCACCAACATATTAGAATTATAACATTTAGACAATTCTCACAAAAACCATATTCTTAAACAAGATTATCAAGCACTACCATCATCTTTAATCAAGAACAATCTTTAAGATCAAGCATTTAAATCAAGAAACCATCTTACAAAAACCTTCATGACATCGACATAAAGATTCTAATTTTCATAAAACATGGTTTTCTACAAAAATAACTCATTTTAATCATCAATTTGAGATACAAACTACAAGATAATCAAGATCCCTCACTTAGACATTTCATCAAACACCTTGAGGGTACCCTTGCTCCACCCTTGGCCGAGCCCGTTAGGGCTGACCTAGGGCTGCCGAACCCCATAGGGAAGGTTTTAGGGCCTCCTCAAACATGGCACACAACAAGAACGTCGAGAACTCAAGAAATCGTCAGAAAACAAATCGAGATTCAATAGTCTTCTAGATTGGCTTCAAGAACTCGAAGAAACCCGAAAGAAGGAGGGTAAAACCACTCACCTAATTTTGAAAAGATGATTAGAAGCAATCCCGGATGATGGCCCTCGAATCCAGCTTCAAAAGATGACAGCTCAACCCAAGAAGGGGAAGAGAAGGGGCGGCTGCTCACCTCAAGCCGCTTGCTTGATGAGAGAGGGAGAGAGGAAGAGAGAGGGGCTGGCTCCTCTCGGCTCGGCTCCAAAGGGAAGGAAGAAAGAAGGAAGGAGAAGGGGCAAGGCTTGGGCGGCTCAGCTCTTCCTGGCGGCGGCTCCAAGGGGAGAGAGGAGAGGGGCAGCTGGCGACTTGGCTATCGGTTGGCTCCTCTTCTCAATTAGCTTGGGTGGCTCCAAATATGGAGCCACATGCCAAGGGGAGGGGTTTTATACTCCCTCCTCAACCCTAATCCCTCTATACCCTTTACCCAATCCGCATCCGCCTCAAGCCGAACCCGAATCCACTAACTTAATTAACTTAATTAATTTCATTCTCCACATATCCATCCAATACATGCACATAATTAAACCATCATGCAACACAACATAAAATTAAATAAATCTATTTATGCAAGCAAAATTCACATAACTTATATCCTACTTACCTGAGCTCACAAGCTCGCACCGGACAATGAGTCTACTCGGCTCAACCTCGAACTAGTCCGCTAGGCTGGTAACACAACCATAAGGAAAAGAATATAATTAAATATCTAGGATATTACAGAGTGGCTTCAAACCTGGAGGGATCGTTGGGGGGCAAGTGCGCCACCCCCTACTTGGGAGGAGTTCAAGGCCGCCATTGTGGAGCGGTACATGCCGCAGAGTGTCCGCGATAGGCGAGCGAAGGAGTTTGAGTTACTGCGTCAGATTGGCAGCATGATTGTGCTAGACTATGAGATGGAATTTACTCGACTCTCGAAGTACCACCCTACCTTGGTGGCGACTGAGACCTCCAGGGTCAAGAGATTTGTCGAGGGGCTGAGAGTACAGATCAGTAGGCTCATCCATTACACTAAGGACACCACCTTCATTCAGGTGGTGGATGAGGCGCTTTGGAAGGAGGCATTGGTGCCGTTCAAGAACATGACGGGCACCCAAAGAAGAAGTTTCGGCCTTAGGGATCTTGAGGTCGACCCTTGCATTCTGAGGGGACCGTTGAGGCAGCAGATCATCAGCCGAGCAGAGGGCACAGTAGTTCTAGAGACTATGGTGGCATAAGTTAGGGGGCGTCTCGGTAGACAGGGTTAGGGAGTGCATCGCAGAAGACTGAGATGTCGCAGTGTGGCCGTTGTGGCAGCAGGCACTGGGTAGCTTTCTATGGCCACACGAATGAATGCTTCGGGTGTGGGCAGATTGGGCACTTTAAGAAAGACTGTCCAGACAGAAGTGGCCAGAGACCTGAGTAGTCTAAGGGGAAAACATCGATATCAGTTGGTTTTGTGGGTTAGAAGGGTCAGGCGCAGGGCAGAGGATAGCAGGCCAGTCATTTTGAGAGGCCTTCTATGAAGGTATATGCTATGAACCACGATGGCACTGAGGCGTTATGGGCGGTAGTGACATGTACTCTTATAGTTGGTTCATCTGCTATTTTTGTATTATTTGATTCGGATGTCACGCACTCTTTAATATCTACTGTTTTTGCTGCTAGATTATTGGGGAAACCCTCTTTGCTTGATGTGTCGTATGTAGTGTAAACACCTACTGGCGATGCTATTTTGGCTCAGACAGTCTTTCGGGACTGCAAGGTGTTCATTTGTGGACACGTGTTGAAGGCGGAGTTGACACTTCTTCTGATGCTTATGCTTGATGTCATACTTGGCATGGATTGGTTGGCGAATTATTTTGCTTCAGTGGATTGCAAGGCTAAGACTGTCACTTTCTGCATGCTCGGATTGCTACAGTTTACCTTCCATGGAGATGGAAGGGGGGACCCTGTGGGGGTCATCCTAGTTTTGAAAAGCTCTCGAATTGGTTATGGGTGGTTGTCAGTCCTTCCTAGCCATTGTATTTGTGGCGAAGGAGGACAGAGGTACCACAGGGGATGTTGGGGGAACACAGGTGGTTTGTGAGTTCCCTCACGTATTCCCATGGAGTTGTCGGGTTTGCCGCCATAAAGAGAGATAGAATTTTGCATCGACTTGCAGTCTAGGGTGAAGCCAATCTCCATTCCACCTTATCAGATGGCACCGGCCGAGCTGAGAGAGTTGAATTGCAGTTGCAGGAGCTGCTAGATTTGGTCTTCATACGCCCGAGTGTTTCTCCGTGGGGCGCTCCGATGCTCTTTCGTGAAGAAGAAGGACAGGTCTATGCGCATGTGCATCGGTTATCGGCAGCTCAATAAGGTGACAGTTAAATATCATTACCCTTTGCCTAGGATTGATGACCTATTCGATCAGCTCCAGGGGGCACAGTGGTTTTCGATGATTGACCTGAGATCCAGATATCACCGGCTGAGAATCCGCGCTAGTGATGTGCCCAAGATTACTTTCAGGAGGATATATGGCCACTTTGAGTTCCTGCTCACGTCCTTTGGGTTGACTAATGCACCGACGGCTTTCATGGACCTGATGAACCGAGTGTTCAAGGAGCTATTACCTAGACAGATTTGTGATTGTCTTTATTGACAATATCTTGGTTTACTCCAGGAGCAGAGAGGAGCACTCTGATCATTTGAGGATGGTCCTGGAGACCCTCAGGGAGCATTGGCTGTATGCCAAGTTCCACAAGTGCAGATTTTGGTTGGGGAGCGTAGGGTTCCTAGGCCATGTGGTGTCGAAGGATGGGGTGAGAGTGGACTCCACAAAGGTGGAGGCAGTGCAGAGCTAAAGGCGGCCAACTAATGTGACTGAGATTCGTAGATTCTTGGGGTTGGTCGGGTATTGTAGGAATTTTGCCGAAAAATTCTCCAGGATTATGGCTCCATTAACCTGGTTGACCCAGAAGAAGGTCAAGTTTCTTTGGGACACCAAGCGTGAGGAGAGCTTTCAGAAGCTCATGGTCTACTTGACGTCGGTGCCAATATTAGTGTACCTTCAGGTTCAGGATGTTTGTGGTGTATTGTGACACCTCGCGGGTCGGATTGGGATGCGTGTTGATGCAGTATGGCCGGATGATAGCTTATGCATCCCGCCAGTTGAAAAATCATGAGAAGAACTATACACACCACAATATGGATTTCAAAATCAGCCCTAAATTAACAATTCAGCATATAGTTTTCATCAAAAGAATTTCCAGCACATCTAGGAAATAAATCCGAAATTTAAAGAAATTAAATCCTTAATCACTCTCAAAATAGCATTATAACATTGAGACAAAATTCTTTAAACAAGAATCCAACTCCAAGATCAAGAACCCATATCAAGCACACCCATGGCATCAAGATCAAATCCTATTTTTTATAAAGATGATTAAATTCCAAAAATCATAGATTTAATTTTGAAGCATGCATCAACATTTCAAGAACCTAAATCGGTAAGCAATTCAAGGTATAGATCTTATGATAACAAAAACCCTCTCTTAGGCATTTCATCGAACTCCTCAAAGGCACCCCTTCTTCCACCTTGGCCGAGCACCCCTAGGGTAAACATAGGACTACCGAGCCACAAAGGGGAAGTCCCGGGCCCTCCTCCCACAAACCGACACAAGACTCGACAATCAAAACCCACGAATTGATGGAAAACCACAAAAACAATACTATGCCCATACCGTCTCAAGAACACGAGAAAACCCGAGAAAAGATGGGTAAAACCACTCACCTTGATTAGGAAGAAGAAATATAGAAAGACTTTCAAGAGGCGGCCTCTGAATCCGACCGTCAAGCACTCAGCTTCAAGACAAAGAAAGAAGGGGGGGGGGGGGGCAACGGCTCCAGCTCAAGCCGGCGGCTCCAAGAAAGGGGGAAAGAGGGCAGCGACTTGGCTTCCAAGGGAGAGGGAGGATGAGAGGGGAAGGAAGGCAGCTAGGCTCTCGGCTTGGCTCCACTCGGCAGCGCCAAGAGAAGGGAAAGGGGAGAGGGGCAGCTCGGCTTGGGCAGCTCCTCTCTCCTACTCGGCTTGTGCGACTCCAATGGGGAGCCGCAAGCCACAAAGGGGGGGGGGATTTATAATCCCCTCCAAAAGCCTCCTATCCACACCCTAATCCGCACCCACAACAACCCGGATCCGCAACCCGTTAATCCGACTAACTCCATGCTAAATTCAAGCATCACTTATATGCACGTCCATATGCAACATAATTTAATAACTTAGGCACACGCAATAGAATAATTAAATAAATTTATCTTTGCAAAAAAAGAAATTGCATAATTCATATTCCTACTTACCCGAGCACGCAAGCTCGACCTCGGACTAGCCCGCTAGGCTGACAAACACACACAATAAATGGAAACTAATATTAATATCTAGGATATTACAGGTGGAGATTTCAACCGGGAATGGGAGCTTCGCCGGAATTTATTCGTCGCAATGCTTCGTCGTCGCCTTCTCTTCCCTTGAACCTAGTTGTAGGTGAGTGGTTCTTCCCTAAGAAATCCCTAGAAGTGAAAATAGGGGTTGTCGATCTGTATTTGGAGATTTGGGCAAGAGTTCATCTTGTTTTCTTGCTAATATATTTTCCTTTATGCTTCCATGTCGCGTCTTGGGCGCCCGTTAAGGTTTGGAGGGGGCGGAAGCCCTAGGGCATGCCCCCAAGCCTTAGGGAGGGCCGGCCCTAGCGTAGGAACCTTAGTAATCATGTTTAATATTTGTTTCCAATTTAATTGCAGATTAATTCCGAAAATTCTATGTATTATAGCATGCTAGAATCCCATTTTTCATTGTGGCCTAGGGTGGCCGAGTGACCCTAAGAGTGTAGGGTACCCTTAAGGGCAAGTAGATTAGTTTTTCATTCATTGTATGTGTTGGTCTAAGGTTTTCAACCTTGGTCTTAATCTCGGCTTTGATGATAAAAAACATTGAACTAATGATTTCATGGAGAGTTATTTTTAGGTTCCATATTGATTAGCGCACGACGTCCCCGATCGAAAAAATCAGAGAAATCGGCAAGGACGCTCGTCAACGCTCGGGATTCTTCGGGAACTTAGAGTTTAGGTTTAGGGTGTCTAGCATATGTTATAATCCTCTTTTATGATGCAAAGAAACCAAAAACCAAATCCGAATCCCAAAACATGAAAAATCGGCAAATTAGAAAATGACCGTAGAATTCACTATACCTAGGGAGCTCCTTGGAGGACTATATGACCTAGACATTTTCTTGGCACCAAAAGTCCCGGTAATTGTTCCTTAGGTAAAAACTAGTAAACGACATATTCTTAAGTATTTTTTGAAAGCCTTTTGCCTACCCATATTTGACGAAGGAAATTATAAAATTTTTGGTTTTCGGAAATATTTACTAGACCCCAAAAGTTAGATCTTGATTCTTAAGGATTTTGATTTTTTAGATATTTTTATTGAATGCAAATGGGGGGTAATCCTTATATAACATTTATGTTTTAAAGTTATTATCTTAAAGTTAGTAAATGTTATATAAGTAGACCTAGTGAAGACGGAACCCAAAATGAGCAAACGAGCAAAAAAATCAGCCAAACCAAGCAGTCTGCCTAGTTTCGATCGACCAATCGATCGACTGAATGGAGCCCGAAATGGGCAGAAGCCAATCGGTCGCTCGGTCGATCGATCAGACCTGCGATCGGTCGGCGACAACGGCTCTTTTTTGAGCCGTTGTGGTGTGTTTCATCTGAGCCTACCTCTTGGGATCTCTATATAAACACATACCAAGCCTTCCTATAATCTTCTAATGCTTTATGAGACATCCTTTGACACCTACAAGCTTTGATTGAGCCATCTTTGTTGAAACCCTTGCTTTCTACCTTGTTTTTCTTGAGTTTGCCTTCAAGCTTGATTTGATTCATCATCAAGGCATCAAGAGGAGCTAGGATTCATTGTGTTGGAGCTAAGTATTTGTGTTGTTGTATTTTTGCTCTATTACTTGTATATTTTTTTGTTTATTTCATTGTATTTGAACTTGTGTAAACCTAGGTTGCTAGGTTTGATAGATTGGGTGGTTGCCTTTGTGTTTTAGATTTAAATCCACCGGTGCAAACGTAGTTTGCTAGAATTTGTTGAATTGACCTTAAGGTTGAGGTGGGAGAGTGCTCTCGGTAGGAAGGCGGGATACTTTCGGGTGTGGAAGTGCCTTAGGTTTGAGAGTGGAGATTGTCCGGTGTAAAGTCCTCTTTGTAACGAAACTAATTAATTTAGTGAAACTAGTTTGGAAATCCTAAGCGGGGTGCTTAGGTAGTGGACTAGACATAGGGGCCGAACCACTATAAACAATTGTGTTGGCATTGTTCTCTTTGTGTATCACATTGTTTATCTTCATTACTCGTTTTCGCATTTAGTCATTGAATTGTAAATTGCCTAAGTAGTTTAAGAAAACGTTTAAAATCAAAATTAGGCAAAAAGATTTAGTTAACATACTATTCACCCCCCCCCCCTCTAGTGTGGCCATTTCACCAACATTATGTTGCTATATTGTTGTGCCCAAAGTATCTAAAATAAATATCCAGACATGCTGAAATTTATCAATGTATGCTGGAATTTTGTTAAGTGTATGCTAAAATTACTTTGTCTTGTGCAGATAGTGATGCATGCTATAAAATACTGGTACAACCTATTGATCTATATGTACGCTATATTCCGTGAGCTTTAAATACATTATTTTGACATGAACGGTAGTGTACGAACAAAAAATAGATTGGTTAATTAGGTTGGAATTGTCGTATATTGTTTATTAAATAAGTCTGGTTGCGAGCCTGGTGTGACACTTCCTGGCTCGCTGGAGTTGTAGTGGTTTAACTTTGTGAACAGTAAGTTAATTGGACACTTCCATGATCGGGGTGGGGGTATATGCCCTCGAGTGGAAAATTTAGGAAAGTGGCCCGTAGAGGGGTTGAAATTCCGTATGTGGACTAAATTTCCTCGAGACCTAGGAAAGTAAGAAAAGTGGGGAGTTTAGTTTGTTCCACTTAATTCAAAATCCTCGGACAGATGTAGTATTCTTTTTCATTGTCCAAGAAATTCTATAAGTTCGGATGAGACTTCGAACGATGAGTGTGTGACAAGTGTACGTCGTGACATTTACTAATATATCTAGTTAAAAATGTCTCTTGTTTTTAGTAGTTCTTGTAGATGAATTCTATTTTCATTTCCAATAAAAGTGTTGTTAGCCTATCACTTATTCCAAAAGATTAAGTTGTTAATACCTTTCTCTTAGTAGTTTCAAGTTGTTATTATGAAAATGTAAGTTATTAGCACATATGGTCGACGTGGATCACATGCTAAGACTAAAGGGGAAGCTCATCGTAAGAGAGGACAAAGATACAACCCAGGAGATTTTTTTTTCTTTAACAAAGATAGAAAGTCATAATAGGTAACCATACTAGGATTTGAACCCTAGATCTCTAGACAACATATAACATGTTGCCCAACTGTGCTACCCACAATTGGCAACTCAGGAAATTGATAGCATGATAAAATGAAGTTAGAATAATTAAGGAGAGTAAAAGATTATTATGTTCTCAAAAGAAAAAGAAATAAGTACACTAGATGGGGGATAGTGTATATTAGCATTAATAAATCTTAATGACAATTTTTTATTCTTAAGTAAATATCAATGTCAATTACAATAATTCATCTGCAAAACAAGTATATGTCAATTAATAAGCACAAGGGCAAATGGAAGCAATGCTAATACAAATAATTTATAGTGGTTCGACAACTTTGTCTACATCCACTATCTAAGCATTCCGCTTAGGATTTCCAACCAAATCTGTAAGAATAAAATTGTGTTCAAATAACCAAACTAGAAGGAGGGTTGAATAGTGTGTTAACTAATTCTATGTTCAGTTAGCTCTTTTCAATTTTAATCCCTTTAACAACCAATTTTGAATTCTCTTGATATGGATGCTTTGACAAGTATATAAGAACAATTAATACAGCAACTAGACAAGCAACACAAACACAATTCGTATAGTGGTTCGGCCTACCCGCCTACTCCACTACCTTAGCTCCTCACCAAGGATTTCTAAACCAAATGCTTTATGGAAATACTATTTCCCCAAGAATACAATGATGACTCAAATCTCAACCCTTTGAGAAAGCCTCAACAATTATTCTTCTAGCAAAACACAATTCTATAATCTACCTAAGTTGATTTACTAGCACATCCTACAAGCTAGCTTTAGAATCACAAACAAATAACTTAAGAAAATAAGTTTAAAGGAGCAAGAATATTAAATCAAACTTGAGAGCCTTTTCTTTGCCTTCAATCACTTCAACTCCTCAAGATGGATGGAAGATTTCACTGTGAGAGTTGAGCCGTGAAGAACATATTGAGAGAAATGTAGAACATGAGAACTAGGGCTTGGGAATCAAATCTTGAAGGCTTGAATGCTTGTATAATATAAGACACAATGGAATAGTAGAGAGGGGTAGTGAAGTATAATGGCTTGTATTTATAAGCCATGAAGTAAACCAAACTCAACAGTCGTTGCAACGGATAAAATGTTGTTGGACGAAATGGCACACTAGAGGGGGGTGAATAGTGTGTTTACTAATTGCCTAATTTCGGTTTTAATTGTTTCTTTGGTTACTTAGGCAAATCTCTATTTATCGACTAGAAGCGGAAGCAATAAATGATAAAACAATAAATACAGAAAAGATACCAATGCAAACACAAGAATTTATAGTGGTTCGGCCCCAATGCCTACTCCACTACTTAAGCACCCCGCTTAGGATTTCCAAACTAGGTTTACTAGATTAAATCGATTCCTTAACAAGAGGACTTTAACCTGAAGAGACACACTCTCAATCCAAGGCACTTCCACACCCGGAAGTCTCCGCCTTCTTACTGAGAGTACTCTTCCACCTGAACCCTAAGGGATACCTCAACTAATCCTAGTAAGCTACGTTTACACCGGTGGATTTAAACCTCAAACACCAAGGTTACCACCCAATTTCAAGACCTACACTCTAGGTCTTATACAAACTCAAATCCAAAGAAAATAATGTTCAAATAACAATTAAAATTACAATGAAAAGAGCTTAAAGAGTAAACCAAGATTAAATGCTCTTTTCCAAGCCTTCAAGCCTTCAACTTGCCAATAAATGAGCTTGAGTCATTGCAGAGTTGAGGAGTAGTTGGCGCTTGAAGAAGAACGTCGACGGAAGAGCAGAGCGCGCTGCAACCGATCTCTTTGAAGGCTTAAATCACTTCTTAAAATGCTCAATTAAATCTGTAAGAAGGATTAAAGGAGTTAGATGAGGGATATTTATAATCTCTCAAAGAAACGGCAGCTCAACGGGCGGAAAATAGGCAAAAAACTAGTGTCTGCCATGACGTTTGCGTTCCCAGGATGATACAATATGGTGCAATCGTAATCCTTAAGCAGCTCAAGCCATCTCCTTTTTCTCAAATTCAGCTCCTTTTGTGTGTGCAGATACTAAAAGGCTCTTGTGATCTGTATAAATTTCACAAGCCTCGCCATAGAAGTAATGGCGCTAGAGCTTTAAAGCAAACACTACTACTGCCAGCTCAAAATCATGCGTCGAGTAATTCTTTTCACGGTTTTTCAGCTACCGTGATGCATAAGCAATGACTTTACCGTACTGCATAAGGACACACCCCAATCCAACTCTTAAGGCGTCGCAGTATACGACAAATCCCCCTGATCCTGATGGCAAGGCAAGTATAGGTGCCGACGTCAAGTAGTCCTTGAGCTTTTGAAAGATCTCCTTGCATCTGTCATCCCAGACGAACTTAACTTTCTTCTGAGTCAACCGGGTCAGGGGAGCCGCAATTTGGGAAAAGTTCTCCACGAACTTTCGATAGTATCCCGCCAGACCCAAGAAGCTACGTACCTATCTCAGATATGCTAGAACCTCAATCTTAGTAGGGTCCACTTTTACCCCCTCTCGGGACACCACATGCCCTAGGAATCCCACACTCTCCATCTAGAACTCGCACTTGGAGAACTTTGCATAAAGATGATGCCTCCGGAGAGTTGCCAGAACCACCCTCAAGTGCTCACAGTGCTCCTCTCTGCTCCAAGAATACACTAGAATATCGTCAATGAAGGCGATAACGAACTTGTCTAAAAACTCCTTTTTAGGTCTCAATAAAACACGATTTAAAACATAACATGAGGTATTTATGGCTCCGGCCGAAAAATACTTAGATAAATTATTTTCACAAAACATAGTCCTAGTCATTTCTTGCAAGGTCCTATTCTTCCTCTCAACCATCCCATTTTGTTGAGGGGTTCTAGGGGAAGAAATGGTATGTTTAATCCCAAAATTTTCACAAAATTCAAAAAACTTTTCATTTTTAAATTCACCGCCATTATCACTCCTAATTTTTGAAATTGAAATCTCTTTTTCATTGACAACTCTTTTAGCAAACTTTTTAAAGAAATCAATGTTTCATTCTTCTTTGCTAAGAAGAAGACCCATGTAAATCGAGAGTAGTCATCAATCAAAAAATAACAATATAGTTTACCGCCTAAGCTAGCAACATCACAAGAACCAAAAAGATCCATGTGCACAAGTTCAAGAATCCTAGAGGTAGTAACTTGATTAACACTATGAAAAGATGATTTTACTTGTTTGCCATGTTGTCATGCATCACAAAGTCTATCTTTTTCAAATTTTATTTTGGTTTATTAGACGAAAATGGTCTGAACTTTGGCTAAATTCTCAATTGTAGCCAATCCTTTGATTGGTCTCAATTGTATATAAGAACTTACACATTGATTCCAATTATAGCATGCCATTTGTCAACCGTGAGTTTCTCCGTTCTTTTGCTGACATTGGCGATCCAAAAATAATTTTAAAAAATTGATTCGCCATGTGCCCATGCATCAAGTTACTTTTTAATTGAATATCTCTCTCTCTCTCTCTGATCGCATGCATGCTGCTCCTGCCTCATGTCTTCCTCTCCGGTGAGGAGGTTCTCTGCCTGCTACCCAAGTGCAAGCACGCGTTCCACATTGACTGCATTGACTGCTCCACCTGCCCACTGTGCCGATGCGAGGTCAACGCCGGGGACGCCTCCCCATTCACCTACTCCACTAGGTCCCGCTTCATGTTCGCCTCCAAACGGCACGACAACAGCCTCGAGCTCGAGCTCGAGCTTTTTGTCGAGCAGGAGAGGGCCCTCACCACCGTCATGCGGAGTGGCTTTTGGAAGATGACGACGACCAAGGCATGCAAAAGAAACCATCAAGGGAGATAAATTCTTCCACAAGGGCAAGCATAAGATCATCGTCTCCGAAGTCATCTTCAAGGGTCGTTGGAGCGCTCTGAGCTCGTTGGATTTGCTATCATTGGACTGCAACATGCTAAAGTTCACATCGAGTGATCAGTTTACAGCTGCAAAAGAGATGAAGTCGGTGGAGGATGATGATGACGAGAAGACGCTGCTTGAAATCAAAGTTAACATATCAATGTCGGAGATCACATATCTCTCGAGATTAAGCGAGCAAAGAGATACCCAAAGAGGGGAGAAAGATGAGATGTTGGGAAGGCTTTGGTTACCAATCGCACGACAGACAGTGCAGTGCTTCGCCGAAAGAACGAATTACATACTCAGCATGGAAGCACCGAAAAATAGCACAATCCATTCCACCCATCTCTCTCAGACTCTCTATATGCTCTTGAGGTATAATTAGCCTGCCACCTAATTACATATATATGCTCTTGACTGCTCCTCTAACTCCCTCACCTCTCTCGGGCCCCTCTTCTTCTCCTATTACCATTATTTGTAGGACTCTCCCCATCCTCTATTAAACTTCTCTTGCCTTTTTGGTTCCAGTCAACCACATATCGAACCAACTCTCTACTTTTTGGTTACAACGAGCGAAGCCATGGTGCGTTGTGGTCATCTCTCGGCGACCACCACTTGTCGTTAGATACCAAGCTTTTATTACCATCGAAGCGGTGCAATCGCTAGCAGCAATAGCAGACAGAGCATGCAGTAGTAGAAGGAGCATGCAGTTAGGCAGTCATCAAGATGGGGAGAGAAATAATGAAGTGATGGGGGTGTAATCGGTGTTAAGTTTGTTGTAGCATACAATAGCAGGACTCTTGGTGCAATTGAAATGGCGCTGCTGCTGCCCATCGTACATTCTTCGTTGCCAATGAAAAATTTGGTGACCTTTCATTCAGAGTTAGAGTCCCTATCTTGTCGATGCAGATGGTGGTAACAGAGCCCATTGTCTCGTAAGCTAGGAGTCTACGAACCATGGCATTGTCCTTCGTCATCCTCTTCATGGAGAAGGGCTGCATCACCATCACTACCAACGGGAGCCCTTCAGGAATGGCGACGACGATGATCGTGGCTGCATTCTGGAAGATATCAACAATGTCGCTAATAACATTGGCTCCGTCATCTCGTGGGTGATAGTGCTCATCCATTGATGACCATGACTCCAGACGTAAGAAAGGGATTTTTGCTAGCGTCGACGTCAACCGGGTGGCTCTTGCCTGTCATGGTTGATTCGTCAATTTGCAAAGAACACCGTTGAAGGAAGACTCCATCAGTGGCGGTGGGCGTGGGCAGGGGCGGAGCCAATGTTTTGGCAGGGGGCAATTGTCCCCCCTCACATTGGTCCCCCCATTACATATATACTACCATATATATAATATACATTAATAGTTAACTATATTTGCCCCCCCTTAAAAATATCTTTTTATCATGTAATGCCCTCATAAGATGTGATTTCATATTTTGCCCCTCCTAAAATAATTTTCTAGCTTCGCCCCTGGGCAAGAGTATTGCCTTAAAAGCATCACATAGGAATGATGACACTTCTTCATCCGAAGAGGAGCTTGATGACTATGAGGAGATCGTCTTGCTTGCAAAATGGTTCATGAGGTTCATAAAGGGTGGCAAAAGGTACATTTGTTTCAATTGCAACAAACCGAGGCACTTGAGGAAGGATTGCCCACAATTGAAGTTCACCCCCACCTCATCCACAAAGGATGACAAGCTCAAGAATAATAATAAGAAGAAGAACGTATTGATGGCTTCTTGGGATGAAAGTGAATCTTCATCAAGTGAGGAAGACTCCAAGGATGAAAGAGCCAACCTTTGCCTCATGGCAAATGATGATGAGGTAACCTTTACATTTGGTGAATTTACATTTACTTAAGAAGAAGTAGAGCATGAGTTTGAACAAATGCATGTTGAGTTTAATGCAATTAGAAAGAGGTTTAAAGAACTTAGAAAGAAAAATAAGTCTTTAGAAGCAGAAAATGAGGAACTACTTGTTTCATGCAATGCTTTGAAAAAGGAAGTACAAACTCTTAAGGATGAAAAACTCATTTTAGAAAAGGCAAAAAATGATTTACAAGATTCAAATGATGTGTTAGAAAAGGAAAACAAATTTTTGAGTTCACAATTTTTGAGTTGATGCTCTCATTGAAGGACTTATGTACTTTGAATCAAAAAATGCATGGCTTACAAAATACTAAAAATGATCATGTATCACATGCTACAAATACTAGAAAACCATCACATCCTCATTCCCATACTCATGTTCATACTCATTATTATACTAAGTTTCATGGTTATTGCTTTTGTTGTGGAATTTATGGACACATGATTAGGGATTGTGCACAAAAGAGCAACCCTCATGCTAGATCTTCTTGGGTTCCTAAAATGACTAACACTCAAGGATCCAAAAAGATTTGGGTACCTAAGGTTGTTTCTTCTCCACTTGTAGGTGGAGAGTCATCCTCAAGCACATAGGAGCACATGAGTGTTGGATAGTGGTTGCTCAAAGCACATGACCGGCCGAAGATATCAAATTATTTGCAACCCTATCAAGCAAAGATGGAGGGTATGTTACTTTGGAGATAATGCCAAAGGTAAGATTATTGGCATTGGTGATATAGGTAATACTTCCATTCCCTTGCTTTAAACATAACTTGATTAGTATTTCACTACTAGAAAAATGAGCATCAGCAACGGCTGGTGCCGTTGCTGGGCCGTTGCTGAAGAGCATCAGCAACGGCCGAGCCGTTGCAATAGAGCCGTGACAGAAAGTCGCGTTGCTGATGACTTAGCGACGGCTCAGCAACGGCCGCTCGGGCCGTCGCTAAAAATATTATCAGCAACGGCCGCTCGGCCGTCGCAACGCCGTTGCTGATAACATTAATAACAACGACTTTCGATACCGTGGCCTGCGCCGGCACCAGCGATGCACCAGCGACTTTCGATACCGCCTCGTGCTTCTCCGCCCCGGCCGAGTTCTCCACCTCGAAGTCCTTCCCGATGAACCCGTCGCCAACGTCCACTCGCAACGCCTCCGATATGGTCTTGTAGTTTCCGCTCCCATCTTGCGCCGACGGAGACGATCAGCTCGCGATGGCGGAAGGGGACGAGTAGCGTCCAGGCGAGGAGATCAGCAGTGCCGTGGTTGAGGACAGTGGCGGTGGCGCGGAAGGCGTACGGCTGGTCCGCCGGGTTGGAAGTGAATGGATGGATCTTCTCCCGTTGCTCAAGAACGTAGGAGAGGTAGACGCCGTTGCAAAAGGTATCCGGTGAAGGCGCGGGAGCCGGCGTCGGTACCGGTACCGCTGCCCCAGACGGCGGCCGGGTTCTCTACGATCGGGAAGTGCTGGCGGAAAGCAAGAACACAACTAGAACAAGAAAAACCGTTGGGTGGATTAGGGCGAGAGGAAGAAGAAATATATAGAAGGAAAGAAGTAGGGAAGGGGAAGCGCGTTGGGGTCGTCGGCGGGAAGGGGCCGGCCGGCGAAGCATACCTGAACAAGTCGGCAGCAGCGGGAGGAGGAAGAGGCGTCGTCGTCGTCGGCGTCGGCGTCGGCAGCAGCGGCAGCGGCGGCGAGAGGCGAGAGCAGAAGCGGCGGCGGCAACAGCGGGAGGAAGAAGGGTCGGGCGCGACTGCGTGCCCTATATAAACTTATCAGCAACGGCTCACTCGCCCGTTAGAAAGCCGTTGCTAATACGTTATCATCAGCAACGGCTAACTTGTCCGTTAGAAAGCCGTTGCTGATAATTAACATCATCTGCAACGGCTCAGTCGCCCGTTAGAAAGCCGTTGCAGATACCTCATATCTGCAACGGCTCGAGCGGCCGTATGAATGCCGTTGCTGATAATTAACATCATCAGCAACGGCTCACTCGCCCGTTAGAAAGCCGTTGCAGATACCTCATATCTGCAACGGCTCGAGCGGCCGTATGAATGCCGTTGCAAATAGCAACGGCTTGAGCGGCCGTTGCTGATAGCCGTTGCTGAAGACCATATTTCTAGTAGTGTTTCTCAATTATGTGATAATGGATATATGGTGATTATTGAAGCATCTAAATGTCTCATTAGAAATGCATCATCTAGTGATATAGTATTCATTGGAAATAGACATGAGAATGTTTACACTTTGAGTTTAAATGTCTTGCCTAATCCTCATGTTAGATGCTTAGTAGTAATGGACAATGATTCTTGGTTATGGCACTGTAGGCTAGGACATGCTAGCATGGGTCTCATTCAAGAAATCGCCAAGAAAGACCTAGTTAAAGGAATCCCTAAAATAAAAGGGTTATTAGACAAAAATGGCCTCAACTTTCGCAATTTTTTTAATTTTGGTCAATCCTTTGATTGGTCTCAATTGTATATAAGAACTTACATATTGGTTCCAATTGTAGCCCGCCGTCTGTCAACCATGAGTAGAGTCGTTATTTCGCTGATGTGGTGATCTAGAAATGATTAAAAAATCTTAATTACCATGTCATCTAAATACACTTACACATTGGATCCCACCTCTCTCTCTCTTCTCCTCCTTCTCTTCTTACACATCGGGTCCCACCTCTCTCTTCTCCTCCTTTCTTTTCTTCCTCCCGCCGCTCGCGGTAGCTACCGTGGCCGAACTTGGCAGCGCCATCGCTGGAGGCTGGGGGCTTCGCGTACACGTAAGGTGATCTTGCAGCCAGTGGCGCTCAGGCCAACCTCCTTCGGCAGGCGGCCCTTGCCAAACTTGCATGCGACATAGCGTCGCATGCACGGGTTCACCCACGCGGTCTTGCCTTTGGCGCCAACTTCCTCCTTGTGTGCCCTCATATGGATCTCATGTGTCATGAGGGATCCAATGAGTTCGGTGAGCTTCAGGGTACCAAGATCCTTAGCTTCCATGATAGCTATCACCTTTGGCTCCCAAGCTTTGGGAAGTGACCGAAGTAGCTTTCTCACCTTTTCTTTTTCCCTAATATCTCTTCCAAGATTGCATAAGCCATTAGTAATATTTTGAAATCTAGCATATATTTCATCAATAGTCTCATGAGATAGCATTTTAAACAATTCATAATCATGCATGAGAAGATTGATTTTTGACTCCTTTACTTGAGAGGTCCCTTCATGAGTAGTTTCAAGAACTTGCCAAATTTCAAACGCGGATTTACATGTAGAAATTCTATTAAACTCATTAATTGATAATCTACAATGTAATGCATTCATGGATTTAGCATTGGAATTAAAGAATTTAACTTCCTATTGGGTCCAATCATCCATGTTCTTAGTTGGTTGCTTATAATCATTTTGAATCATCCTCCAAACCTCTAGACCTTGTGATTGAAGGAAAATATTCTTTCTAATTTTCCAATAAGCATAGTTATTTCCATCAAACAAATGAGGTGCATGGGTAGAGATCCCTTGAGCTAGTGTGTTTTCGGTAACCATTCTAAGTGTAGGGTAGATGGTGAAATCTAGTCCTACTACCAAGCTCTGATACCAAATATAAACCAAATAACCACACTAGAGGGGATGAATAGTGTGTAGCCTAAATACGCTAAGTTCAATTCTGGTTTTTTTCTCATGTTGGCCTAAGTATGGATTTTTTCTATTTTGAGTTATATGCTTTCAAGATGCAACTATAAATGAGTAATGATTAATACCAAGCAAGATTAAATAGATAAGCAATGTTAACATGTGAAATTTAGAGTGGTTCGGCCACACCGCCTACTCCACTACCTTAGATCCTCACCAAGGATTTCTAACCTTAAATCTTTATAACTTGAATGTTTCCTAAAGAATACAAAGAGGACTTATCCATTAACCTTAGAGGGTGCCTTACTACTATTCCAAAGCAAAACACTCAAAAATAAAGAAACCTAGGTGTAACACTGCACCACACTTAACAACTTGAAATAAGAAGCAAATAAGAATGAAAATACAAGTAAAAGGAGTTATAAATTAAAATAAACTCAAATGAGCTTCTCCAAGTTGCCTTCTATATAGTACTCCAAGGCCTCAAGATGATATAGAAATTTGGATTGAAGACTTGAAATGGAGTTTTGAAGACTTTGAGAATGAGAAGTTGAGGTTTGCACTTTGAATCACTCTTTAAGGCTCAAGAAAATATTTTGGTAGCTCAATGGAATAGTTGGGAGCCTTAGGAAGGGAGTTTTGGGTGTATTTATAGAGTTGGTATTGGAGTATGGAAGCAAAGAGCTGTTCAAACCTTATCTAATTTGAAAAATAGCCATTTGGGGGCATTATAGGAATTCTAGGCCATTTTAAAAAAAAACTGGATGGGGCATTCTGGGAATTCTGGGTAGTTCGGAGGTTTTAGTCTTTCAAGCCTTATTTTTTTAGGTTAACGGTTCCCAAAAATTGCTTTAAAATATGTTTGTAATTTGTTTTTACCTCAGGAACAATTATTGAGACTTTTTATGGTAAAAAAATATCTAAATTATGTAGCCCTCCAATGAGCCCCCTATACTCAGAAATTTTCAAGACCGTTTTTTTATTTTTCTAGTTTTTAAGTTTTCGGGGTTTAGGTTTCATTTTTTTTTTTTGTTATGAATTCGATGAGGACATCAAACTAAGGCTTACGAGAATTTACAATAAAAAAACTAAGTCCTAAACTAATTTTGACATGCTCGACTCCGGAGCCTCCGATTCTTGATTTTTCGTGATTTTTCCAACGAGCTTCGGATGCGTATCGTATGTCCAACTTGAGACCAAACCTTGATGAAAGTATTAGAACCATGTTTGTTATCATCAAAACTAAAAGTGTTGCAAAGGTTGAATCCTTGGGCCAACACCTTCCACCCTACTAGCTGAATCCTTGCCACTGTCATCTGTAAAAACAAAAGCCGGAAAGGAGTGGCAACCACCCACTATCAGCTTGAGGACTTTGAGAGTAGAGATCATCTTAATAGAGTCCCCTCTCACGTCGCCCTGAAAAGTAAATGGTGGTATTCCCATCTTGCAAAATGTGACCAGCTTTGTTATGCAATTAAGTGACGCATAATGGGCTGATAACTGATCCATTCCCATATCACATCCAACTCAAGGGTTGGCAGTAGCATCAGCTTTGCTTTTGGATCATGCCCACCTATGGTGATTTCACAGTCCCCTTGAAAACCATCTCAACTATAACAGTACCGCATGTAGGTGTAGACACTGTTAAAGGTTCAACAAGCCAACTTTTATCATTTCGTAACCTTGAAACCAACAACTCAGATAAAAATGAGTGCGTATCACCCGAACTCGATGGGTGGTAACGGGACAGCCATGTGAACTCGATCTCATACTCTAATATAGTGATGCTGCCCGTCTAGCGAAGCTACTCAAACTCCCTTACCCGCCTCTCACAGACACTCCTGGGTAGGTACTTCTCTATGATGGCACTCCGGAATTCTCCCCACATAGGGGCTGGTGCATGAGTCCCCCTACGTGCCTTCCATGCCCGATGTCACTCCTTTGCTAGGCACCTGAGCTGCAGCCCAACTATGTGTGCCATCGCCTCAGAGGAACATTCCAACACCGAGCACAACTATGTAATGTCATTAGGGAACACTATCACCTCCTTTGCCAGATCCGTGCGATTGTATACCGGTGGCTTCAATTTCACAAAGTTCATGTATAGTGTGCTACACGCCACCGGCTCTCGACGATCTTCCTCGATCCCTGTACCCAGACTGAACCTGCTCTACTGGCTCTATCACAGTGGGTGCCACTGGTGGCACAGGTGGGGTCCATTGTTGCACCATCTCCAGCTCCTTACGGAGCTCCTCCCGCTCCCTACGAAACTCCTCCCGTTCTCTGCGTAGCTCCTCAGTCAAATCAGCTACCTCAGTCTCTATCAGTACCACCTTGCGGTCCCGTGCTCTGTCCTCCTGAGCTGCCTCATAGGTACCGCGATCCCTGCCTCGATTGTGACCCCGGCCTCGGCCTCGCCTACCAGCGGACTTGCTTCCGCTACCACTCAACACATCATCATCATGTGCCTCCATTTCTAAAAATAAGAAAAGGAACATCCACACAATTTAATATATAGATAAATAAGATTTTTGACCACAAGTACATACTGCCACTGGTGCACAGGTTCAGTCATCGATCTCGTGACTATGACATACCATATGTAGACACGCTAGCAATGCCCCCATACAATACCCAATATCCTATTATCGTACATGCTCTAATACCACATTGTCACGCTCCAAACACGGACATGACCGACCAGAGTACCACAAGTACCCCGAAGCGTAACCCAACCAAACCACTGATACAAATACAAGGCATGAACATATTATAAAAACAATTTTGATTTGCGAAAAACATAAATAGAATATTTCTCAAAGTCACCAATTGAATAGTTCAAGGTTTTCAATTGTTCAAGTCCTTTAAAGAATGAAGTCATTTAAACATAAATGAATCCCTCAACATAAAAATGCGGAAATAAAGCCCAAACCTTAGTCCACATGACTCAAATAAAATAATAAAAATCTCTAAGACTCGGGTATCCACCCCGACCACAACATGTCATGAGATTCGCTGTCCCCACCGCCACTAGCTGTGCTACTGCATCCCAGTACCTCTCTGATCATGCTCAGATGCTGAAAGAGACAACATAATAAATCGTAAGTCCAACTAGGACTTAGTGAGCGGATCAGTCCTCAAACCACATAGACATATAGCACAAGTCCAGCGAGTAAATAAGCATAAACAAGTAGGCACATAACTCATAAAAATTACCAACATGCACATTTACTCATCCATACATGATATAACAAGTATATAAGTATGTCAAACCATGTATGATACAACCCATATGCGAATCCACACCAGTCCATATAGCACATCAACCAACAAATGCAACCACCGCCAAGCAAATAATACAGTAATCTTCATGCGCATTCACCAACAAGTAAACCACATATGGTAGGTAGTCGGTGTGGCCTCTACACTACCACCCAGCCCTGTATCGTCTCTTCGGGGCAATACCCATCACCGGATGGGCTTCTGGAGCCGTCTCTTCAGGGCACTCCTCGTCACCGGTCAAAATATAGTACCCAACGACATCTCTTCGGGGCATCCCCTCCCCGTCACCCGATGGGTTTTTGGAGCCGTCTCTTCAGGGCACTTCCCCGTCATCAGTCAGAATCACACATCAACCCAGAATACATACATATGTAATATCAAAACATGGACACCAAATAACATCTACATAACTAGTAAAAGTGCTCTAGGACCCTTAAGGTCCTTAATACCCCCTGTGCATGTATAACATAAAGATGCGATTGTATTACATGCTAACATAATCATATGTCATAATATGTACATGCTATGAATACACATGTCAACATAATCATATACTGCCATACCATAACCATAACAATATCAAGCATGAGGAATAATTACACAAGGCAATAAAACATAATTAGCACATAATGATAGTTAGCTAAATAACCATGTGACCCGTAACCCTAACTCATAAGGCCGGCCTACCCTTACCCGGGTATTTTCCAAAAAGGGGGGTTTCGCCCCTACACACACCCTATGAAGTCACCTTAATGTAAAGCTCGTTCTAAGAACCATATGTTTCTAAGTGTACCTAGGTTCCATAATTTCCTTAAGTATAGGTCTCTACCCTTAACCATACCTTAATGACATCTAGATAACTCCCTATTGTGAAGTCTCTATATTTTACCATGTCTCAAGGTCATCTGCACGAACCATTATGGGCCGGCCTACCCTTAGGATCCTAGGGGACTTCCTAGGAGGGGGCGGCCCACCCTAAAGTTCGACCATTACCATCAAAACACCCTTAACCTCCATGCCATCCTTTCTATCAAGAAACCAAGACACTACTAGAAAAATGGTCATCAGCAACGGCTGATGCCGTTGCTGAGCCGTTGCTGAAGAGCATCAGCAACGGCTGAGCCGTTGCAATAGCGCCGTGACAGAAAGTCGCGTTGCTGATGACTTCGCAACGGATCAGCAACGGCCGCTCGGGCCGTCGCTCAAAACATTATCAGCAACGGCCGCTCGGGCCGTCGCTAAAACTATTATCAGCAACGGGTTTGCAACAGACCCGGAGCCGTTGCTGATAACATTAATAGCAACGGCCTCGAGTCCGTAGCAAAGCCGTTAGTAAAAACCCGTCGCTAAGCCGTTGCTGTAGGTCATCAGCAACGGTTGTCGATACACTTTTAGCAACGGCTTTCCCACGGACGGCCGTGGGAAAGCCGTTGCTGATGACCCATACCTGCAAACAGAAATATTTCAAATTTCTAATTTCCGTTGATACATTGATACATTTATCTGATACATAACTCACACACCCATACCCTCATACACACATCACAAACATCTCATACACATTCATTCACACATCACAAACACACCAAGATATACATCAAAACAATTATATTTATATTCATAATTATCCACGATAGTATAAACACAATTCAAATGTAAAATTGAAGTATCAACATCTGAGTAACATAGTCAATATAAATTAAACAAGTTCAATATCTGAGTAACAAAGTGAATATAAACAAAATCTCACGATGACGATGGAGGATGGCCTGGACCATATGGCGGGGTCTGGAGTGCTTGAGTGTACACCGGCGTGGACTGACTCGAGGACGACGGATTAGATGATGCCGAAGAGATGCCTGCTTCGGGATGACCTGACATGTTGCGTAGCATAGATTGTATATCTGTCATCATCTGACTCTGGCGCTCCATCATCTCAGTCTGACGCGTGACCGTCTCCTCTAGAGTCCTTATTCTGTTACTATGATCATAACTGGATCTAGAGGTGGACGGCCGCTCACCAGCGACCGGAGGGGTCGGTGCCCCAAGTGGCCCTAGTACGGCTCGCGCATGACCACTATCTGCGAAGCCATATACGCGGCCATGGTCCCAGCCACCTGCGGCCTCGACCCACGATGCTGCGTCAAAGTCCTCGGGGGTACCCCCGCGCTGCACCACCGTCTGGCTGTAGGTCTCCTACTCGAGTTTGATTTTTTGTTTAATATTTATCATAAAACTTAAATTATAAATATATAATGAATAATTTAAACAAATATATAATTACCATAATGTATGCAGCGCGGTTGTGGATGTACTCCCCAGTCCCATGTGCTCGACGGTGAGTCCGCTCAAACACTGCCATCGGGGAGGGTCGCTGGACAGTCCCGTCATCCGACACCGTCGTCTACATTTACAAAACAAATACATTAATTAGTACACATAATAACAAATAAAATATATAATTAAAAGATATACTTACCATACGGTTTGCGTGCACTGCAAATGCAACAGAGCCGCCGGTGTGACGCGCTGCTCCTCCCGACATGCGATTTCTAGCCGCATTCCGAGAAACCTCCTGCCATCGATCCGTCGACCATATCCCCACGAGCTGGTCCCATATATCCGGAGTAATCCAACCGGGGCCGTATCCCCGAGTCTCCGCGATGTTAGTGGTCCCAGCTCGGGCCATCGCCTGGGACCGAGCTTGCCCCAGCTGCCCGTTGTACCTTGCCCGAGAAATAGCCTCCCAGGCAGCGTAAATGAAGGGCCTCTGGTCCTCGGCCCATGTATAGCGAGCCTGCAAAATAATAATATCAGTACCAATATTAATATATCATCATGCATGTAAAAATAATAATAATACGTGCCTCAAACTCGCGCCATAACATGTCGACGTGCTCGCTAGGCACGTGAGACCACGTAGGCCATGCCCCGTGCATGTATCGTCGAATAGTAGAAGAAATGCTCCTCGGCACTTCTTCTTGCTGGAACCTGCACAACAAAAATAAATTTTAATATTATATTATGATATAATGAATTTGTAATGATTCATAATTCATGATATATTACGTACCGCTCCCCAATCACGCTAATCAATCTACGTGACTCTGTGGCTGGTGGAGGCTGCCACCTGTTCGGCCCGCGTGGCCGCCTACGTCTGGATGTACTAGCCTCGGCAGTATCATCGGAATGAGGATCAGCAACAGGAGGATCAGCAGCATGAGTAAGTGCTGGAGTCTCACCGATCGGAGACTCCGAAACTCTCCTGCGTCGATAACCACGACCAGACATATCTGTCGAACAGACATATAATCAGATTATTGTATAAATAGTAGAGATATATTTAATAAAATATATACTTTACAATTATTCTTCATCATCTGAATAATAGTCTTCGAATTCTTCTTCTTCTTCCTCTTCTTCCTCTTCTTCCTCTTCTTCATCTTCTTCATCTTCAGCTTCCTCAATTTCATGATCGTCATCATCAGCATATTCAACTTCTAATTGAATTGACGTTGTGTCTGCATCCTCGAGTATTGGAATAATACGATCCACAGCAGGAATATCTTCTTCTTGATAGAAACCAGGAGGATCATTTTCTCCTACTATCGGATCAATTTTTCCTCTACCTTTTGTCTTACAGACTACACGCCAATCTGCTCTATCTTTATTTCGAGCCGGATACTTCGCGTAATATACTTGTTCGGCTTGTGATGCCAATATAAAAGGCTCATTTGCTGCCAATTTCGATTTATAATTAACCTCAACAAGTTTGTATTTTGGATGAACTTTCATGCCCCTTTCTGTTGTATCGAACCAATGACATCTAAATAGGATCACTGATTTCAAGCCGAAGTAGTGCAACTCTATCACTTCTTCAATCAGTCCATAAAAATCCATATCACATTCAACATAGGTTGTCCCTTTCACGCAGACCCCAGCATTCATCGTCTTCTTTGCAAATGAATATTCAACCGTGTGAAATTTATACCCGTTAACAAAATATCCGCTATAGCACGACACAAGTCGCGACGGTCCACTAACAAACTCAAATATTTTTTCATCTATTTCAGCTCTGTGATCTTTGCTGTAAGTCTGAATCCAAGTAGGGAAATCACGATTCCGTAATCTCTCCAATTCTTGATCGTTGTGAATAGAGTATTTTTGCACCATCTCAATGTCAAATATTTCAATGAATTGTTCAATCTCTGGACAATTGAGTAATACATACAAGTGTGCCAAATGATACTCTTCATCGCTTAAGTGTCGAGATGGACGAGAACCAAAAGCACGACCAGAGTGACAAAATATATTTAAACGTCCATCTGAATGTCGAACACCCCCATCGTCGTTACGTGGAAGACGATCAAATCTTGTCTGTACTGTCGATTCAAAGTAAAATGAGCAGAATGTTGAAATTTCTTGGATGATATACGATTCAGATATTGATCCTTCAACAGCTGCGGTGTTCTTTACTTTTTTCTTCAGACGATTCATGTATCTTTCAAATAAGTACATCCAACGATATTGAACGGGGCCACCAACTCGTGCCTCGTATGCCAAGTGTATCGGTAGATGCTCCATCGAGTCAAAAAATGCAGGAGGGAAAAACTGCTCCAGCTTGCATATGATTTCAACAATATTATTTTCAAGTGTTGACATATCTTCGACTCGAAGGACATTTGCACAGATGCTTCTAAAAAACATACTTAATTCAGTCAACGGACCCCAAATATTATCAGGTAGAAGATCTCGAAATGCGATCGGAAGTAATCTCTGCATGAATACATGACAATCATGGCTCTTCATCCCTGATATTTTGCAATCATCGACGTTCACACATCGAGATAAGTTTGAAGCATATCCATCGGGTAATCTGAGTTCTTTTACCCATTGACAAACATCTTTGATCTGTTGTTTATTTAACACATATAGGGCCTTCGGTTTCAGATATCGTCCGTTGACCTCTTGTAACTCCAACTCTGGTCTTTTACAAAGTATTTTCAGATCATGTCGGGCTTTGACATTATCTTTAGTTTTTCCAGAAATATCCATCACAGTGTTGAAAATATTATCAAACACATTTTTTTCAATGTGCATGACATCTAAATTATGTCGAATCAATAATGAACTCCAATAGGGCAATTCCCAAAAGATACTTTTTTTCACCCAGTTGTGTGTTTGGCCAAAACCTGACACTCTTTCATTGCGACCGAATACTATATCTGGAAGTGCTGAAACACGTGCTAACATTTGTTCACCAGACAACATCGGTGGTGGCCCATCTCTTTCGACTCTGCCCTTAGTAAATTTATTACGATTCCTTCGATACTGGTGATGAACCGGTAGGAATCGACGATGACAATCAAAGAATGAGATTTTTCGTCCGTTCTGAAGACTGATTGATTTAGAGTGTTCCATACAATACGGGCAAGAGAGTCGGCCGTGAGTGCTCCAACCCGACAACATGCCGTACGCGGGGAAATCATTGATTGTCCACAAGACCGCGGCCTTTAAATTGAAGTTTTGCTTCCGATGACAATCATAAGTGACAGCTCCCTCAGTCCACAATGTTTTCAATTCATCTATCAAGGGTCTGAGAAATATGTCAATTTCTTTTCGCGGGCCCTTAGGACCCGGAATAATCATCGAAAGATAAATAAATTCATCTTTCATGCACATTGACGGTGGCAAATTATAAACTGTCAACAGCACTGGCCAAACTGAATAAGGAGTTGCAGAATGCCCAAACGGATTAAAACCATCTGTGCACAATCCCAATCTGATATTTCTAGTATCCATAGCAAATGAAGGATAACATGTATCCAAATGTTTCCATGCTTCACTGTCAGATGGATGAGTCATTACTGTATCATCACGACTTCTTGCATGCCAACTCATGTAGGGGGCTGTCTTTTCCGACATGAATAATCTTTGAAGCCTCGGTGTTAGTGGAAAATACCGAAGCACCTTAAACGGGATATTTTTCTGTCGGACCGATTTCTTCTCCTTGTAACGAGGGTGTTGACATACAGGGCATTTATCCAACTGCACATTTTCTTTATAATATAAAATGCAGTTATTTTGGCACGCGTGTATTTTTTCGTACCCAAGCCCCAATTTTCTCATTAGCTTTTTAGTCTTATAAAAAGTAGGCTCAAACTTGTTATCAGTAGGCAGCATTCCATTAATCAATCCAGCAATCCGATCATACGCAACTCCGCTGATATTACAATCGGCCTTGATGTTTAAGAGCTGTGTCATTGCTGAAAACCTAGTGTATTTAGGACAATTCTCATACAAAGGTTCATCGGCAGCTTTCAACATCTCGTAAAATTCTGCAGCTTCTTTATTCGGTAATTCAATCTCTACCGCAGCCCCTACTTCTGTGATATCAACCGCTGTAGTATCTGGTGGGACTGATGTCTGAAGAACTGGCCGATCAACATTATCATTCAGGTGGAATTGACCCCCAAGACTATCAAGTATCATAGTTCTATAAGGATTACATTGACCGGATGAAGAAGCACCAGCAGAGGAAGATTCACCATATGTCTGAACGACAGGATTGCTCGACGTCCCGACTTCGCGTGACTCCCCGTGACAAGTCCATAGAAAATATCTTGGTGTAAATCCTTTGGTATATAGATGCAGAGTGACAGTCTCCCGATCCAAAAATCGGCCATTCGAACAAATGCGGCACGGACATCGGATTTGATCACCCATGCTAACGAAATTCCGATTCGAATAGGCGAAATTTAGGAAGTACGTTACGCCTAATCGAAACTCATTCGTTAAAGCTCCATGATCAAAACGTCGGTACATCCAACTTCGATCAGCCGACATGATTCTGTCAATCAATGACAATTTCTTTGGTTAATGTCTTTAGGTGAGATGGTCCTATTCCATTCGGGATTTATGTTATTCGTACTGCACTTACGTTTTTATTTTAACTGTTAACTAATTATTCTAAATTTCGACAGCATCTCCCTACAGTTCTCCGAATACGCATATCATCTGGGCGCGTATCGGAGAACAAGAGAGATGTTGCCGAAATTTAGAATAATTAGTTAACAGTTAAAATAAAAACGTAAGTGCAGTACAAATAACTATATTCCCAAATTGTCCAATCAGGGACAATTCAAGAATTGTACGTCGTATAAAAGATCATCTACTTCTTTTACACGAACATACAATTCCCGAACGGATCTAAGGTTTTGCTAAATCATATCCGATCGTCGATGCGTACGTGAAACATATCAACTCGTCGGAGGATGATTATTTTCTAAATGTTTCGAGACAGTTCGAGTCCATATTGGACGATTTCGGCGCGCGTCCGAAGTGGACGATTCCGGCGCGAGTCCGAAGTGGACGATTCCAGCGCGAGTCCGAATTGGACGATTCCGGCGCGCGTCCGAAGTGGACGATTCCGGTGCGAGTCCGAATTGGACGATACCGGCGCGCGTCCGAAGTGGACGATACCGGCGCGCGTCCGAAGTGGACGATTCCGGTGCGAGTCTGAATTGGACGATACAGGGCGCGCGTCCGAAGTGGACGATTCCGGCGCGCGTCCGAAATTAATCTAAACCCTAATAATTAATCTAACAAATTAAACAATTAATCTAAACAATTAATTAACAATTATTAAATAATTAATTAACAAATATAAAATAATATAAACTATATATATATATACTAAATTCCGGCGCCGGAGTCCACCCTCCGGCGCCGGCGTACAGTGGCCGGACACAATGTCCGGCCACTGCAGAAGGTCCGGCGGCGGCCATCGGCCGACCGCCGCCGGCCGAAACCCTAGAAATAGGGTTTCGGTCGGGTGATTTCCGCCGGCCGCAGGGAAGAGCAGGGGAGACTTACCTGAACAACTCGGCAGCAGCGGTCGGCGTCGTCGGCAGCAGCGGCAGCGGCGGCGAGCGGCGGCGGCAGCAGCGGCGGCGAGCGGCGGCGGCAGCAGCGGCGGCGGCAGCAGCGAGCAGCGGGAGGAAGAAGAGTCGGGCGCGAGAGCGTGCCCTATATAAACTTATCAGCAACGGCTCACTTGCCCGTTAGAACGCCGTTGCTGATAAGTTATCATCAGCGACGGCTCACTTATCCGTTAGAAAGCCGTTGCTGAAGATTAAAATATCAGCAACGGCTCACCTTTCCGTCCGAAAGCCGTTGCTGATAATTAAAATAATCAGCAACGGCTCGGTTTTCCGTTAGAAAGCCGTTGCAGATACAGTTTTCTGCAACGGCTCGAGCGGCCGTAAGAATGCCGTTGCAAATAGCAACGGCTTGAGCGGCCGTCGCTGATAGCCGTTGCTGAAGACGAAGTTTCTAGTAGTGAGATTAACACCAAGATTACAAGAATCCCCATCAAGAAGTCAAGGAAGAAGGGGCGGCACCTCCAAATTTTACCATGAGCCATGCGACCGAGGCCTCAAATCCCAAACCAAAAATCCACGACGACAACACGTAAATCCATAATCGTATTGTCCGAATTCAACACGAGAAAAATCACATAAAATCCGACAAAGTTCCCTTTCATAGGGGCGGGGGCAAGGGGATGAATATGGGGGAAAGAGCTCAAATTCCACTCACCTTTTTGGAAGGAATGAAGAGGACAAAGATTCTTGTGACCTTTCCACGATCGACGCCGATGAACTCGCGGAATTCGGCCTCTAATCACCTTCCTCCCTACTCGGCGCTGCCTCTCTCTCTCTCTCTTCAACTAGGGTGGCATGTGGCTGCTGCCCCAAGCCGTACGCCCCAAGTGAACCATATGGGTTCACTTAAAAACTCATTTAACCAAAATGCCCCTACTTACGACTCAACTTATAAAATTCATATCAAATCCGTTTTAACCCGAATCAAGTTCCGATTGAACCGTTGGACTTGACTCGAGATCCCCTAACATCATGGTACGCTAAATCACAGAGAAATCGTAAATAAAATTTTCCATAATTTTTTCATCTCAAACGCTTACCCGAAATAAATCCCGAAATTTCTCGCTAGCCCGCGTTAACTTGAGCCTACCATTTCCTGCTGAAAGTCAAAATATAATTATTGAATTTTTTGGTCATAACAGACAGGATCTTCATGAACTTTAATACCAGAAGAGGGAATGACATCTACACAACTCTCCCCCTCATGAACAGAAACCCTAGGCAAAGAATTAGGGAGAACAGATGCCTTACCTCGGTTGCTACTTCGAAGAGGGAGGTCAGCAGGAGGATGACCATGCTTGACCCTCATTTTGTGACCCTGAGAAGGAGGAGGAGAAGCTTCTTCAAGAGGCTTTGGATTTTGAGGCGATTCGACCCTTTCATCAGCCGTCGAAGATGACATTCCTTTTATAGATTTTGCATAAATCTTCCGCACACAACCTTTCTTCATTTTCCCCATGGAAGTCGTGGATTGCTCCATTTGTAAGAAGAATGAGGCAGTTGAGAGGGCA
Organism: Canna indica; assembly: GCA_034359265.1. Lineage (NCBI taxonomy): Eukaryota > Viridiplantae > Streptophyta > Magnoliopsida > Zingiberales > Cannaceae > Canna > Canna indica. Next base: position 51,999,243 of record CP136895.1, on the reverse strand, counting down.
AGGAGTGGAGAAAAAGGGGCTTCAATTATGACTTCAAGGGTTTGAAGAGAATTCCAGTGCCAAGAAGAATAAATTTGGGTGTTACTCCTTCGGGATTTCAATAAAAGATGTCACGCGTGCGAGTCTCCAAAAAGGCAAGCATAATGAAATTAAATGCACCCGCCCTTGATTCAATGAGATCTTCAATAGCCTTTAATGAAATAAGATAAGTGGAGAAATAAAGGTAAGTAATAATAACTTAAAACCTTTCAAATTTCCACCATTTTTTATGTAGAAAAAAATGTCATATAACACATAACCCCAGAGCAGATCATAACCGTTCAAATCTCCCTCCATGTAAAACTTTTGTGAAAATGTCAGCAACTTATCTTTCTTTAGAAATGTATTCCAGTTGTAACTCACTTTTTTTAACCAACTCTCTGATGTAGTGAAAACGAATATCAATATGTTTTGTGCGAGAATTCATAATTAGATTCTTTGAAATGTAGATGGCACTTGTATTATCACAGTATAATATCATTTCATCATGTCTAAAACCATAGTCTACTAGCATATTTCTCATCCAAATTAACTGAGTATTGCAACTGCTTGCTGCTAAAAATTCAGCTTTTGTAGAAGAAAGAGAGATATAATGCTATTTCTTACTCAACCAAACCATTAGATTTGACCCAATATAAAAATATCCACATGTAGTACTCTTTTGTCATCAATATTTCCAGCCCAATCTACATCAGTAAACCCTACAAGACAGGGATTAGATTCAATAAAATACCAAAGTCCAAAATCTAGAGTACCTTTAACATATTTCAGAATCCTTTTGTCTGCTTGAAGATGAGACTCCTTAGGATTAGCTTGATATTTAGCACATAATCCCACACTGAAACTTAGATCAGGTCTAGTAGCTGTCAGATACAATAGAATGTCAATCATGCTTCTGTAGAGATTAGGATCAACATTCTTGCCATTTTCATCTTTGCTCAGTTTTTCATGAATTGAGATAGGAGTTCTAACTGGCTTAGAATTGTCCATTCCAAACTTATGAATTAGATTTCTGGCATACTTACTCTGAGAGATGAATAACCCTTCTCTAGATTGCTTCACCTGGATATTGAGGAAATAATTCATTTCTCCAACCATGCTAATCACGAACTCAGATTTCATGTTTTCCACAAATTGTTTTACATAAGTTACTGAAGTTGAGCCAAAAACAATATCATCAACATAAATTTGAGCAATTACCAACTGAGACTCCTTTCTTTCGATGAACAAGGTCTGATTTGCACTTCCTCTTTTGTAACATTTTAAAAGCAAGGACTGAGTGAGTCTTTCAAACCATGCTCTATGTGCTTGTTTAAGCCCACGAAGAGCTTTCTTCAATCTGTATACATGGTCAGGATGAGCAGGATCTTCAAAACCTTTGGGTTGTTCAACATAGACTTCTTCATTGAGAAATCCATTTAGAAAAGCAATTTTAACATCCATCTAAAATAGTTTGAACTCCATATAGCAGGATATGGCAAGAAGCAATCTGATATATTCTAGTCTTGTAACTAGTGTGAATGTTTTATCACAATCCAGCCCTTCGATTTGATTAAAGCCTTGAGCAACAAGTTTGGCTTTATTTCTTGTTATGTTCCATGCTTCATCAGTCTTGTTCTTGAAATTCCATTTGGTTCCAACAACACTAACACTTTTAGGTCTTGAAACAAGTTCCATACATCATTCCTAATAAACTATTGTAACTCCTCTTGCATAGAAGAGTTCCAAAATTTATCTTTCAAGGATTCCTTCTCATTTTTTGGTTCAACTATGGAAGTGTAATAGGAATACCTGATCATATCCTGGTGATTTTTCCTTGTTGATTCCTGATATTGACTCCATCATATAAATCTCCAATCACATTTTACAGAGGATGATTTTTGAGGGCTTTTGTAGGCTTTTCAGTTCTGGATTCACCACTTTCATCATCCCGTTTAGCATTAGTCTTAGTATCTGTTGGATCTACAGTTTCAACTGACTGATTTGTGACCTTGGTAGTATTCTAGCCAATTTTGTCAATAGTTGTAACTCCCTTCTCATCAGTAGTCAGAATTTGGCTGATTTGAGAATCATCTACCTTCATATTTATGGACTCTGTCACAGTTTGTGTTCATTTGTTGTAGACCCGATAGACCTTGCTATTTGTAGAATAGCCCAGAAATATGGCTTCATCACTCTTGCTTTGCATCTTGCCAAGGTACTCCCTTGTTGGCCTAAGGTTTTTAACCTTAGTCTTAATCTCGATTTTGATGATAACAAACATGGAACAAATGTATTCATGAAGAAATATTTTCAGGTTCCAAGTCTGTTAGCACTCGACGTCCACGATCAAAAATATCAGAGAAATCAAAAAATCGAAAAGACGTTGGTCGACGCGCTCGGATTTGTTAGGAAGATAGAATCTACGTTTAGGTTGTCTAGATAAATTGTAAATCCTCATGATGATGCAAAGAAACCCAAAAACCAAACCTGAACCCCAAATCATGAAAATCCAAAAAATTAAAAACGACCCTGAAATTCACTAAGCCTAGGGAGCTCCTTCGAGGGCTATATAACCTAGACATTTTTTTGGCACCAAAAATGCCAGTAATTGTTCCTTAGGTAAAAATTAAATAACGAGATATTTTTAAGGATTTTTAGAAAGCCATTAGCCTACTCATACTTGACCCGAAAGATTATAAAATTTCCAATTTTTGGAAATTTGTACTAGACCCCAAAATTAGATTTTGATTCTTAAGGATTTTGATTTTTTAGATATTTTTATTGAATCCAAATGGGGGTAATCCTTATATAACATTTATATTTTAAAGTTATTAACTTGAAGTTAGTAAATGTTATATAAGTAGACTTAGTGAAGACGAAACCCAAAAATGAGCAAACAAGCAGAAAACTCAGCCAGACTAAATGTCCTACCCAGATTTGATCGACCGGCTGGTCGACCGGCAGAAGGCATTTTGGTCAATTGATCGACGCCCATAATGGGTTGAATGCCTTCGGTCACTCGGCGGTCGCTCAATCGGTCGATCGACGATCGACCGAAAAGCGACCGGGTGTCGACAACGGGCAGAAATTTGCCCGTTGACGAGCCTTGAGTGTTGGGGGTTATAAATACCCATCCCAAACTCACTTTTAAGGTGTTGTTGATGCCTCTAAGCCTCAAAGAGCGACTCCTTGCATCTCTACAAGTATTCTTGAGCCATCTTTGCAAAGAACCCTAGCTTTGAGCTTAGAAACCTTGATATTGACTTTGAGCTTGCTTTGATTCATCTTCAAGTCATCAAGAAGAGCTAGGACATCTTGTTTCAGAGCTAAGTTTATATTGTTTATTATTTGCTCTCATTATTGTTGTATTTTGGTGTTTATTTCATTGTATTTGAACTTGTGTAAACCTAGGTTGCTAGGTTTGATAGATTTGGTGGTTCCCTTTGTGTTTGAGGTTTAATCCCTTTGTGTAAATGTAGTTTACTAGGATTAGTTGAGTTGTCCCTTAGGGTTGAGGTGGAAGAGTGCTCTCGGTAAGAAGGCAGAGACTTCCGGGTGTGGAAGTGCCTTAGGTTTAGAGTGAGACTCTTCGGATCAAAGTCCTCGTTATAAGGGAAACAAGATTAATCTAGTAAACTTTAGTTTGGAAATCCTAAGCGGGGTGCTTAGGTAGTGGAGTAGGCATTGGGGCCGAACCACTATAAATCATTGTGTTAGCATTATTATCTTTGTTTGTGTTTAATTGTTTTATTATTGCTTCCGTATTTAGTCGATAAATTGCAAACAGCTTTAGGTTCTCTAGACAATTTAGGAATTCCTCTTACTTCTCCATCATCTACAAGATTCTTGAGGTCTCTGTAATTAACATGGTCTAGTTGTCAATACCACAGATTGATGCCAGATGAAACAACTGAAAAACAAACATATGAGTAGGCTATTTTGTAGTTGTCCTTTGATCTGTGTCCTTCAAGGATGTCGTCATCATTTTCATTAAGGACCTTACAACTGCTCCAGGTAAATTGAACATTCAAATTTTGATCACAAAGTTGGCTTATACTTACAAGATTGGCCTTGAGACCTCCAACAAGTAGGACATTTTCTAGATTCGAAATTTCTGGGACATTAAGAGTTCCAACTCCTACAATATTCCCATGTCCTTCATCTCCAAAGGTAACATTTGCTCCTCCCTATTTTTAAATATCCTTCAGATTATCTGGACTTCCTGTCATGTGCTGAGAACATCCAATGTCGAAATACCAAGAACCAAGAGAAGAAACAGTTTTTGTAATGAATGCAACATGACAATTTAGATCAACCTTCCTTACCCAAATTTGCTTAACTTTCTACCTTGGGAATTTCACATAATCCTTTTATCTCAGTTTGTTTGAGAGTTTGAAGTAGTTTGCTATAATATGCCTTTTGCATTTGCAATAATAACATATGGGCACCCTCTGACTTCTTCTTACAAAAGGCTGTTGTTGACTTGAAGAACCCCTCTGAATGTACCTCAATTGAATAAGCAGTTGAGACTGAGGTTTTAATTGGAATGGACCAGTGTATCCCAATCCATTGTGATTTGAAGGATATTTTCCTACACTCAAAATTTCATTATGAGTATCACTAGAGTTCATCATTCTAACTTCCTTTTTTACCTTTTCAAGTTCTTCAATCAACTTGGATTCTTTATCTTCTTTTTCTGCAATTTGGGTTTGAAGATGTTGAATTTTCTGCTCAAAATTTATCTTTTCTTCAGATAATAACTTGTTTTGATTATTGAGGGATTTTTTTAGCTTTGCCACTTCAACCCATTTATCAAACATCTCCTAGTAGGCTTTCTCAAGACTGTCAGCACATTGAACTTTGCAGTGATCATCTTCTGCATATGAGCTTTCTAAAGTTCTAACTTTGTCACCATGCCAATACATGTTGTGAACGCTATAAAATTGTCTTTTTTAGATTTTTTCGAATCATTTTATTCTTCATCATCACTCCACGTGATAGTAAAGGACTTATTGGGCCTCTTTTAAAGAGTAGGACATTCTAATCTGAATCATTTTTTATAGCAAACGACTGACCTCTTCTGTTCTCTCCCGTGGAAAATTTTGATTTAGTATTATTTGAACCAGTCAATTGAAACTGTGATTGGAACTACGATTATAACTGTGAGTTTTGATTTTGCTTATTCTTGGCTCTCAGAAATATTTTGAAATTCTTCGTCATAAGAGCAAAAACAACATCCATCTCATCTTCTGAAATCTCTTCGGACTTAACCTCATCCTTAGTGGCACTTAAGACAAGATTTTTCTTCTTCTCCTTGTGAGAGTATTTTTCTGAGAATTTTAACTCATATATTTCAAGTTTTCCCATCAATGTGTCAAGAGTCATAGTTGATGAATCATGAACTTCACTAATAGCTGCAACTTTCATGTCAAATTTTGAGGGCATAGATCTAAGAAGTTTTCTCACAACTTTTTCTTTTCAAAATGCTTCTCCAAGGTTGGTTGCATTGTTCATAAGATCTTTGATACGCCCATGGAAGTCTTGAATACTTTCATCATCTCCCATCTTCATATTCTCAAATCTGATATTCAGGATTTCAACTTTGGACTTCTGAAGAGTCAGGGATCCTTCATGATTTGTCTCTAAAATTTCTCAGGCTTGTTTTGCCAATGTACAGGTCGAGATCAGTTCGAACTGAGAAGGATCAACTCCACAGAAGATAGCATTAAGGGATTTATTATCATAATTTTCTACAATAATTTTAGCTTCAGTATACTGACTTTTAGGCTTGCGCTTAGTCCCATCTATCGTTATGGGTGGTGTGTAGCCAATCTCAATAATATCCCACCAAAGAATTGATGAAAGCTCTCATCTGAGTGTTCCAATAAGCAAAGTTTGTTCGTATCAGCAAAGGTGGAATATTGACTGAGTTTCCCATACGCATTCCTTCCATCTTAAGGTTGAAAGGGTAGAGACACTCCAAGGATTTGTGCTGCTAAAGGTTAGCACAACCGCTCTGATACCAATTGTCAGGATAGTCTCTAAGGAAGCTTTCTGTTAATGGATAGTTACACATGAAGTTGCAACTACTATGAAAACTGCTTTAAAACAGAGCGAATAACAAATAAAAATAACCACAAAGAAACATGCAAATACACAAGTATTTATTTACGCAGTTCAGTGACAAACTTGTCACCTAATCCACGGGACCCTCATCAAACAGATGCTCAATCCACTATCAACAAAGTGCAATATTAGTTCCAGGATTTCATACTCTGAAATCCAACTATCAGAACTAAAGTTAATTGAAAATAACAAACAAACTATTTGCTATTACAAGTACTAACCAACTTGCCTCTCTATGACAACTCAATCATAGAGTTTTGTCCTCCACGCAGTCTCTGTGTTGTAGTGAGTTTAACAATCCAACTCCATCTTGACTTGAAGTTAATTGAAGTAGTTTGTTGCCATCGACACATGCACTCAGTGGTCTCAACTCCTCATATAACTGGCAACTCTGTTTACGTACATATGAGATCTGCCTATCCATTTTATCTCTTTCCTCATATATAGAGAATGCCAATCAACTCGCATAAAAGTCATTTAATACAAGACTTTAACTCCATCAGCTTCAAACTTAAAAGACAGCTATAATATATCATAAAGCTTTGGCTATAAAAGCCTCCAGAAAAACTGCCTAGCTAATCAATGAAAAATCACATCACTTCTTCCATAAATGATCAAGTGATTAAAGATGAATATTAAGACAATAATAACTACTCGAGAAGAATCGACAATTTTAGCAAGCAGAAAGGAATCATCGTAGCAGCATTAATTTCAGCATAAACTTCACAGTATCCAGAGCGATTATAACTGACATACAATTGAGAATTTAACTGCTATTCCTTTTGCCAAATATAGCCAACACAATACAAGCCAAACACCAACATGCCCAAATCTCCAAATACAGATCGGTAGCCTGTATTTTCACTTCTAGGGATTTCTTAGGGAAGAACCACTCACCTACAACTGGGTTCAAGGGAAGAGAAGACGACGACGAAGCCTCGCAACGAATCAATTCTTGCAAAGCTTCGATTTTTGTTTGACATCTCCACGCGAGCACACCTCCCTCTCCTCGCCACCTAGGGATGTGCGGCGCGCTCCTCCTTGAAGCTATACGGTCCCAAGTAGGCATCTTATATATTTTTAAAATTAATTAAATGCCAAATTACTATTTTTCCCCTCTTCACTTAAGTCAATCCAACTAGCTCAAAACGAGTCCGATTAGAGCTCCGATCGCAACCTTGGACTCGGCTCGAACCCAACTCAAGCTTAACCCATAAATTAACTCATAATTAAGGAGATTTTCATAGTGCAAGGGTCTCACCTCAAGTCATGTGCTACCGATCAACTCTGCACGCAATGTTGCACGCCACAATCATCCCGCTGAAACCAATACACGCAAAATATTTATTAAATTTAAGTGGGTATTACAGTTAGATCGTATGACCTTGGATAGGTTCATGAACCATGCACAAGGTAGATGCCTCCTTCGCCTCTTACAAAGTCATGACAAAACTAACACTAGCAAATATAATTAACTAGAAAAACTAGTTATTTATATATGGTATCATATAAAAATATGATGGCATTTTTAACAAATATCAATAATTCAAATGGTTGAAAGTGAGTTTTATATCAATAAAACAAATTTGCACTTATAAAATATTATATAAATGAGGGCATTCCGTCTAGTGGTATGATTTTGGCTTTGGGTGCGAGAGGTCTCAAGTTCCATTCTCGAAATGGCCCTTTTATTTCAATATTTAATTTTTTTATCAAAACATTTAAAAACCGAATATAAATTCATGTTTTCTATCATAGGAAAATATGAATATACTCTTTTACTAAAAAAATCAATATACTATGATACACAAGGAATCATGTTAGTAGCAATTATGAGTGCTATTTATTTTCTTAGCAAAATATGAACTTTCCTTTTAACAAATATTTTTTATTATTATTAAAATATTTCAAAGCCAAATATAAATCATGCTTGATTTGTTCTTTTATTAAACCATTCTAATGAAAAATATTAATTAAGGAACAATAATAAATTAAATATTAACTTTGCACCTCAAGGCTCGTGCAGACATACTACTTGATCTATCATATGAAGTTCATTTAATAAACTTTCATTGAAAATTCATTATAAAATGGAAAATTGATATTTAATTGATTTCATAATGCAAAGCTTATTTTGATTGAAATTGTGCTAGCTAAGTTGCTAAAATTGACTTAGGAATGTTAATTTTATACATATCTTTGAAATGGTCATACTTTAATAGTGTGTAAGTTTGATTGAAATACAAAAATATTTTGATAAGTGACTGATATTTTAGAAAATTTCATTGAATATATGATCATTTCATGAAAATTCTACGATTGTTATAATAAATTGATTTACTTGAAATTTGAAAATTTGTGATTCTTGATTTGATTTAAACATTTACTATTTCAACGTTTGATATCACTAACATTGTTAGCACATGATATTACTTTCATTTGGAAACTTGACACCTATTACTTTCCTAATTTAAAATTTAAAAGTGTCTTTGATACTTGGGATATTTCACATAAATGAATACATTTTTTGAAAAATTTGAGACTTCACTAGTACATCTTAACATATGCCCTATAATGAGGCATTGCGACTCGATAGATTAGATCATTCGTATGATCTTCATTCAAAGCGAAGAAATTATGTTTTGATGATAAATTCTTATCTATTTCAATTTTGATTATATGCTTATTTTCTTGCCCTTTATTGATACTCTTTGTCCTTTTCATAGAACTATTTTTAATAGATATATTTGTAGTGAGTGTTTGTCATCGTCAAAGGGGAAGACTATTGGCCTAAGATATTTCACTAGGTTATGATCTTAGTTTTGATGGTAACATAAGTTACTAATTTATAAATTGAGAAATGATTTTAGGTTTAACAATGATAAACATACAACGTACACAATCAGAAATGTTAATGACTTTGAAGATTAGTGTTTAGGGTTATAATCATGTTGTAATCCTTGGGATGCTTGATGATGATGTTGAACACCAAACCCAAAGTCTTAAAACCTAAACTAGAACGGAGTCGAAGCTAAAATTTCCCCTTTGAACAATTTCGTTTGAAGGGTCGGTCAAACAATCTTGCACCGAAGGTTTGACCAACAGCTATAACTACTATTTTTTTCAGTCGTTTTGTTTTGCCAACTCCAATCTTTCTCTTCATACAACCTTATAAATATGGATATTCGTTCTTCCTTGAGCAATAATGACATTGTTAAACCATCATATAAAGCCTTGTGAGGTTTGATTGAGCCATCTCTTTGAGATTAACCCTATAGATTGAGTTTACCTTCTTGATTGAGCATGTATTCTTGCATGGTTCATTATTAAAGACATCAAAAGGAGCTAGGAGCTGGTTAAATGAGCTAAGTAGTGTTGCTTTCATGTAATTCTCTACTTGTTTGTAATTTTAGTTTGTTTTGTGTGATTTAAAGCTTGCTTCTAGACTTAGGATTATAGGTCTAAGGTTTGAGTGGTTGCCTTGGTGTAGATATAAGTCCACTCCGTTTGCTAGTTTAGGATTGGTTTCCTTATAGTTTGAGGTGTTAGAAGTTCCTCTTGGGTTGAGGATGGTAACCTTGGCTTGTAAATCATTTTCGAGAAAACAATTTTATCCTAGTGGATTTAGTTGAAATTCTTAAGCGCGATGCTTAGGTAGTGGATACAAACAAGATTGTATCATTATAAATTATTTGTGTTAGCGTTGCTTCCGTTTGTATTTGTGCTTATTGATTGACATATGCTTGCTTCACGGTTAAATTGTTGTGATTGACATGGATATTGACAATAATACTTAAGAATTAAAAATTATCATTTAGTTTCACTAATGCTAATACACACTATTCCTCTTCTAGTGTGCTTATTTCATTTATACCATCTTCTTTTGGCCTTCACATTTTCTTTTGAGAATATAATAATACTTTACTCCCCCATATATGAGAAGGTTATTCTAATTTCATAATTCAAAAAAAAATCATGCTCTCAATCTCCTTAGTTGTATTACCATCATCTCTTAAGATGAGCTTCCCCTTTTGTCTTGATATGTGATCCACTTCAACCATCATCACCAATAATTTACACCTTTATAATAACAACACAACTCACCTTCATCTCTTAAGATGAGCTTCCCCTTTCCTCTTAGTATGAGATCCACTTCGACCATCATCACCAATAATTTACACTTTTATAATAACAACTTTAGATTACTGGAAAAAATATTAACAACTTAATTTTTTAGAATAAGTGATAAATTGACTACACTTTTATTAGAAATGAAAATAAAAGTCCTTTACGGGAACAACCAAAAATAAGACGCATTTTTAATTAGATGATTAAGTTACTAAATATTTTGGTGTTTTAAAAATGGATGACACACATATGATAGCAAAAAATTGAGTCTAAAATGAATTAGAAAGAATTGCACGTACCTCACCTTTTGTTTAGAGTAATTTACTAGATCATATGACCTTGGATAGGTTCATGAACCATGCAATCACCACCTCTTGCAAAGTTGTGACAAAACTCACACTAGCAAATATAATTCATTAGAAACACTAGTTATTTATATATGATATATAAATATACGCTGGCATTTTGTTTGGCAATGATTAAAAGTGTGTTTAATCTAATAGAACAAATTTTGTTTTTTGAAAAATCAAAATATGAGGGCATATGATCTAGTGGTATGATTCTTGCTTTGGGTGCGAGACATCTTGAGTTCAATTCTTGGAATGCTTTTTTTTCATTTTCTTTTTCTTTTTAATTATAAATGAATTATTATACCATCTTAGCATCAAGCAGGAACATGGTATCCTTTTTCCTCAACTAAGGTCTCCTTTAGTTGACATGGGAAATAACTTTCTACAGAAATTTGTAATTTTCATGAATTAACTTCCCACGTGTATTGAATTTTCATGAATTAACTTCCCACGTGTATTTCCCGGGAAGTACCTAAAAGGTGTTTGGTTGACAAAAAGTTAATTCATAGGAAGTGTAACTTTCTACCTACAATATGTTTGGTTGACATGAGTACTTCCTAGGAAGTACATATAAAATGACTAATATACTCTTCTTTTTATAAATTAATATTTTAATTTCTGTGTTGGTATATCTAAAAAAATAAATTTTATTTGTAAATAAATATTGTAACATATATATGTATAATATAATATAATATTTTTCATATATAATTAATATAATATAATATTTTTCATATATAATTAATATAATATATATTTTATTATATAGAAAAAATAATTTTTATTTATAGTTAATATGAAAAATTACATATTTTACTAAAATAAATATGTGGAGAATTCAAAGATTATTTAATCTCATAATGTTGACAATATAAATTATAAATTTTTCATTAAATGCAAATATGGGGCTAATATTAACTTTTTCTTTTAATTACAATGCAGAAAGTGCAACTTACCTAGGTCCCCCTAGGTAAGTTACTTTCCACGTTTTGCAGAAAGTTGCACTTGCTGAGGAAGTTATACTTCCTGCAAAATATAGTGTAAGACCCAGAAAAATTTCATAATATAAAAATTTATTTTCGTGCAGCGCGCCGGACCCGGGGTTAGTCGAGTCAAGCCTCGGAATCATTTCGAGTAGAAGGTATGACTCGTCTAATGATGTATGAAGTTAAATTGGTTTAATGACTCTTTCCTTTTATGTATTTGTACCTTAATTGAATTAAGATCGACTCGTGTTACGGATAGAGTCGGAACCCAAGTCGAACTCGGCCTGAGTCGAGTCAGTGTTAAGTTGTAAGGGCAATTAATTAAGGCATGTTAGATGAGGGAATAAAATCTCTCATCATAGCTGTCGTGCGGCTCATCTAGGAGCCGCACAAAGCAACGCATAAGGAGAGGGGGAGAAGGAGCAAGGAGGAGAGATCTTGGTCGATCCGGAGATCGCGTCGTCGCCGAAAGATTCGAGATCGCCAACGTCCAATCCTTCATCTTCCTCAAGCAAAGGTGAGTGGTTAATATGTTTTTGAAGGGAGGCGGGTGGCCGACCCTATTGATCTTGAAATCGGGTTTCTCCGCGAGTTGTTTTGCCGATCGACGTGTTCTTTTGTATTGGAACTTAATCAATTTGTGTACCTGCGAATTCGTACTTTCAAATCATGATTTTCTTGCTTCTATATGGGTTGATCAAGTCGAGGAAAAAGGGGAAAGGTCATGCCGAAATTTTTCCCAATTTCCTTGCTCGTCTTGCAACTTGTAGATCGCTTTATGTTTGTTATATGTTGGATCTTTGTATTGATACTTGTGTTGTTGTTGCAACATGTTCACCTCCCTTAGAGGGCTCGGCTGAGCAGGATGTTACCTTGCTTGAGTCGGCCGAGCAATGGAGAGGGGTGGAAAACTCGGTGCTGTCGGATATATACGCTAGATTTCATGTTACGTCGTTTTGAATTCCTACTTACATGCTTAGTGTTAGGTTCAAATTATATTATATGATTGTTGTCCATCTTGAGAATTGATAACAACTATAGATCTAACGATTATGGAAATTTTCTTGCTAATGCATATGTGGACATGATGGTTATGGTACATGTATCAAAGGAAAGGTTTCATTGAATATCAGATATCATGTTTAATAGTTGTTATGTTTATTACATGTTCCTTATTGGTTTAATCCATGAAATATTTCATTAATTATTTAAATTCTTTATTTTTGAATCATGTGGCTATACATAGTATGTGACGTGAAGTAATTCATCTATAGCTTATATGCTGTCCCATTTTGATATTGGGTACATTTTTAAGTTTCTGACATGTATTTCACATTAGCAAGGATAGTATATGACGTTAGATGATTAACATGAAAAATCTGAGGTGTGTGCTATTTATGGAAACTCAAAGGTAGACTAGTTAGGTTTTACACCTAAGAAATAATTAGCGAGCAATAGTGCACGCATGTTTTGACCCGAAAATAAAGGGTTGAACACGGGCGGACGCTCGGGATTTTAAACAAGGAAACTCTAGGACACTTGCTTGTGTGATGTGTTTGTCATGGTCTGTCGATATGCCTGAGTAGTAGGAATGACGAATGCATGACTCGGCCAGTGATTGGGTCTTGAGATATCACCAGCGGGCCCGCTAGGTGTCAGACCCCAGTTGGGTGGGACTAGCTATCCCTACCCCAGATGGTGTCCGGAGACTAGTAGACCATCCTAGTCGATGGCCTGGGATTTCTTGACTTCATCTTGATATGGTATGGCCCGAGCGGCCTATGTGATTCTACCTTGTATGATAGGGCCGGGTATAGCCGGAATTCCTAGACCATAGGTAGGCCCTAAGGGCCAAATGCCAAGTGGCTTAATTAGGCCATTATGGCGGGTTTTGCTAATATAAGGTCTGTACAGAATGACCCATGGGGTCAGTAGTCCTATCAAAAGTAACTTACCTCCCTGACTATATGCTATGCTGTCTTATATGTTTATGCATGCCTATTTGAGGATTATGTGGAGGTTCGGAAGAACCGCTCACTGAGTCCCGAGTGGACTCACGGTTTGTTTTTTTTATTTTGCAGAGCATGATCAGTGATTTGAGGCTTGTCGTCATGGTGTAGCTGGAGGGCAGGCAGTGGTGCCAATCTCGTAGCGGCGTCCTTTAGTCATAGTCTAGTTGTTGTGTTATCGTTTTCCTACACTGACAGTTGTGGTTTTTAAAGCTTGTAATAAACTTTGAACTTGAGATGTTCCAGTTTGTGACGATGTTAGCTTTTCTTCTTTGGTTTTGAAAAATATATTTGTGAACTTTGAGAATTTAAATAAAATTTGCATTATGGTTTCGTTTATTCGATGTGTTCTTATTTTCTCGATGGTCAGTGTAGGTAGCAGGCTACAGGGTAGTATGTAGATCCTGGTCGGTCACACGACCCTCAGTTGGGGTGTGACATACAGGTAATGTGTCAACCAAACAAGAGCTATTTTGGCTACTTCGTGGGAAGTACAACTTCCTGCAGGAAGTTGTGTCAACTGAACCAGAGCTAAATATGAATTTTCTTTTCAATATGTAGCTTAATTTTATTTTTACATCAAACCATTTCAAAAGCAAATTTAGATATGAATTATTATACCATCTTAGCCTCAAGTCGGAACATGGTATCCTTTTTCCTCAACTAAATATGAATTTTCAAAAATATAAATATTCTATTTTACTAAAAATATGAATATACTATTTTATAGTGTGTTTGTTTCTCGGGATATGACTGGTGGATTGGATTTGTCAAATCCTATCGATCATTTGCTACAAGCTTGAATATTATTTAAATCTGGTTCTAGTGGAATACAGATCGAAGTAACCTTAATATAAAAGCCAAAATGTAAATTAATCTATTTATTTTTAGAATTGATCCTAATACAAATATTAATTGATTGATGGTCAATTCTAATTAATGTATATAATGAGTTTAATTGTTGCAAACATGAAAGATATTATTGATTAATTATAAGTTCTAAATTTGGGAACACTGTTGAGAGGGCGGAGGACACCGAGAGAAAAGGCGGGAATGCCCCTAAAAATAAAACTCTAACCTTGCTATTATCTCGTATGTCTCGGTGTCTCACTGCTCTTGTTGCTCTCTCTCTCTCTCTCGCGCGCGCGCGCGCGCGCGCGCGTCAACCTCGAGTTCCTAATCCCTCTTGACCTCTTGTCCCTAATCCCTCTCTTGCCTCCTCCCTGTCCTCCGCGGAGGTGCTCTGCTACCGTCGAGCGATTCTAATCTCTTGTCATCGGGACATCAACAAACCTCGTTCAAAGGGATGCGGCGTGTGTTTCGCGTGTGTTTGCCGGGAGATGCATGAGCCGGCCTCTCTTTCCTCCATACTATTTCTCTCTACCGCTCTTTCCTCCATATTGTTTCCCTCCGCGTCTCTTTCCTTCGTACTATATTGGAGTTTTGAGTTTTATTGCTTTAATCATGTTGTATGCTCAATCAGACTGAAAACTAATATCCTTATATTAACCTTCATATATATTGATGGTAAGATATAAGCTTATATATTAATATTGGAATGCTAAATTCCTGTTTGCTTGTGCTGCTCTTGTTTTTGGGTTGCAATTGCTGACTAATCATGTAGTATGCTCAATCAAATATCCTTATATTATCAACCAATATAATTTAAGGTAATTATCTAAATATATCTTGAACTATGTATTTTTTCTCATTTGTAGCCGATACTAAAATATTATCAAATTGTATCTCGAACATTGACATTTGTCTCAATTACATCCTCCCGTCAACTCTCCGTCAGCAACACCGTTAAGATGATGACATGGCGTTCTGATGTGGATTAAAATAATATGTTTTATTAAAAAAAATTAAAAAAATCACTTCAATTTATACTAAATTATATAAAATAATATTTTATATTTTATATTAAAAAATCAGTCCAAGCCATGTCCATGCTGAACGATTTTTTAATATAAAATATAAAATATAAAATATTATTTTATATTATTTAATATAAATTAACATGATTTTTTTATTTTTAAAATAAAAAATATTATTTTAATCCACGTCTGAACGCCACGTCATCACCTTAACGGTGCCACTGACGGAGAGTTGACGGGAAGATATAATTGAGAAAAAGTGCATAGTTCAAAATATATTTAGATAATTACCCTATAATTTACTATGCTAAACATCTTACCTTTTTCAGATAAGAGATGACCTTCATATATATTGATAGTTAGATATAAGCTTATATATTAATACTGGAATGCTAAATTCCTGTTTGCTAATGCTAAATTCCTGTTTGCTTGTGCTGCCTTTTGTTTTTTGGTTGCAATTGCTGACTAAATCAACTATTTTCACAGGTTAATAGATATTGTTGTTTTATCTCCTACCATTGCAGCTGTTAGGCTTTCTTTTTTTAGTTATGGCTTTACTCAAGTAGGAAATTGTGTGGAGATTGGTAGGGTGCAGATATTGCTGGTGGTCATTTTTTCACTCGCGAGTTTCAGAAATGATGCATTTGATACCTCTAGCAATTTTATGTTGTCATATTTTTTTGTTTTCATTTTGCTCCAAAGATTCTAGAATTTATTTATATGTTTATTTTCATCTTATCTACATTCATTGTTTTTGATGCAGTATCTTCGGAAGATACGCATAATTGGCCATAGAATATTTTTAATTTATGCGGTAAGCTTATTTTCATTCTGCTATGTCAAACATTTTCATGCATAACATAAAAATGAGCCTAATTGATTTTGGCAACATTTCTCCGTTGAACATCTTGCCTGTGATCTTCAGGTCCTTTTGTTTAATCGAGAGCTTAGTAGATAGAGTTCAGACATGTCCGACATTTTTAGCTATGCTGAATAAATAGTCTATAGTACAACCATCCACATTATCTCTTTCAAGAGATATATAAAATGCATGCTCATACTTTATATATATATATATATATATATATACACACGAGGTCCAACAATACCTAGTGCGTCATGCGCACCACTCGGCTTAATAAGGCTCAACAATGCCTCGGGCCCCATGCACACCACTCGGCCTAATAAGGCACAACAATGAATATCCATTTTAAGAACCACCAAACCTTCTATACCTAACTTTCCCACATTTCCACTCAAGGGCTATACCCTCATGATAAAACGCAAAAACTCACTTTACTATTGATATCTAGCTAAAGTTTCATGTATTTACAGCGAGCCAGGAAACGTCGTACCGGGCTCGCAACCCGGCTCGCTTCGTACACATGTGACAATTTTCAGCCTACTGTAAGTATCTATTTTTTACCCGCACACTAATGTTGAGGCTACCAAAGCATTTTCTATGTTTTCAAACTATAGTTTACACGAAGATCGATAAATTACATCGATATATTACACATCAGACCCGCAACACTACAACAGAACCAATCTCAGCATGTACTTAATTATTTTTCAATAACTCAGTATGAATTTCCAGCACATAAAATTTTTTATCTTTGCACTATCATATTCAACATACATAGGAAATGATTTCAGCACCTTCATTCAATGGAATTTTTGCACCTTTATAAATCATTTACAGCATCACATAAGTAGGTACTTTCAGCATCATTAACTAGATAATTTCAACAACATTACATACAAATTTCAATATCATTAATCATACAATTTCAGCATAAAAAAATTCAGCATATAATAATAATCTCAGCCCTTGTAATTTCAGCAAATCAGCATCATACTAAGCAATTTGGACATTCCATTTCTAAGCATGTGGCTGTAGCTATAGGAGATAACCCTAGGTTTAGGGCTTTTAATCCCACACTAGTACATTCTTATAACACTAATCACAAGCTAGGTATGCAATTTATATCCAAAAAAAAATTCAAAATACTTCATGGTTGTGGCCGGCTATGATAAGGAGAGGATTCACATGTCTAGGGTTCTAATTCCACAATTTGCAATATCCTACCACACCCAACCAAGAGAAGAATTAACCTTGAAGCCATACCACCAACCTCATTTAGGAGAAGATATATTTAACACGAAAAAAAAAAAAATCTTCCAGAACCCCTCTTGAATATTAGGTGGCCACAAGGAAACAAAATCCCTAATCTTAGGGGTTTCATAGGCTCAACATCAAACATCAAGAAGGAAATAGACACCATGAATAATATTTGAATTCGATTAGGAGAAGAAATTCAAAAATTACAGGAAAATTTCAAATTCTTCTCAAGTGAGGGGTGGCCATGGAGAGGAAATAAAATCTCAATTTGTGTGAAACAACCACTCATCGGAGAAGAATAATCTGAACAAGATGAGATCCTCGCTTTCCACGGTGTCAAACCTCGGTTTCCTCGCAAACTCCGATAATTTCCTTTTCGCCTCAAGCCTCACGCTCACCCTTTCTTTCTCTTGGGTTCCGTGTCGTTGTAGCAGCCGTACGACACCCAATGAATTTTATATATATTCTTTTTTACTTATCAAAAAGACTAAACTATCCCCAACTTTAGTGGTTCACTAAACCGCCTCTATCTTACTCAATTCTAGTCCGAATCCAGACCCGATTGAACTGCTAAACTCCACTCGAAGTCCTCTTTAATTCCATGACACATACATTTCACATTTCGAAAATATCATAATTAAGAAAATTCCTAAGTAGCCGGGTCTCACCTCAAGTTAGGCACTATCGCTCAATCCCGCACTCGCCATCTCGCGTCACGTGCAACCCATTGCAACCAATATGTCACACCCCGACTGAGGGTAGTGTGACCGGTCAGGGCCCACATCCTGCCCTATAGCCTACTGTCTACACTGACATCAAGAAACCAAAACATATCGACTGAAAGAAGCTTAACATACTTTATAAAAAGTTTGCAAGTCACAATATATAAGTTTTTCAAAACAAGAAGAAACATTAACATCAAATCCAAATGGTCAAATATCAAATTTTACAATTCTTTTCAATTACAACCGTCAGTGCAGAAATAAAACCAACATAACTAGGACTAGTTTAAGACTCATGGACGCCGCTACGAGATATGGCACCATCTCCGCCCTCCAACTACACCATGTCGACACCAAGCTACTGCTCATGCTCTGCAAAACAAAACAAAATTGTGAGTCCACTTGGGACTCAGTGAGTGGCTCAAATAAACCTCCACATAAGCCTCAGACATGCATATATATCATACAAGGCAATAAAGGAATGTACAAGGAGGTAAAGTGTGTTTCTAATGCAACTACAGACCCTCAACGTACCCATCAGTACCAACTGTACATGATAACATGCCACCTTGGCCTATCAAGCCTCTAGCATCTGGCCCTTGGGCCTACTCATAGCAATATATCCCGGCTACAGCCGTCCCTACCATACCAGGTAGCATTATCCTGGCCATCGGCCCATCATCTCAATATGCAAGCAACAATCCTGGGCCGTCGACTAGGATGGTCTACTAGTCTTCGAACACCGTCTGGGGTAAGGATAGCTAGTTCCACCGAACTGGGGTCTGGCACCAAGCAGACTCGCTGGCGCACCTCTAGACCCAAACTGGCTGAGCTGAGCATTGGTCATTTCCGACTTCCTCGTTCCTCGGTGGACCATCTCAAGCACATTACACAATCAATATCCTAGGGTTTCCATATATATATATACACTTCGGGCCTTTGTCCGTATTTAGCCTATGTCCGACTACCGATTCAACAGTTCATGCCGCCCCTTTCAGTATATATACACCTACGAGTTCTAAGTTTCCAAAAGTATACAAGCAGTCATAGAAGTGTTATCGTCTCATATCTAAGTTTTCATAAAGGTGCTATGAACATCTAGTGACACCTTACATGTTATCTAGCCTTCTACACTGTCTTAGGTGAGAATTCCCATGAATCAACCTTGGAATACCATCCAAGAACATTTAGGGCAGCATGCATAATCCAAAGAAAAATGCTCATATACACTACAAGAAAACATAGCTTCACCAACAGAATTTTTACCAACGGATATAATTTGTTGGTATTACCAACAAAATTACCAACGGATAAATAATCCGTTGGTAAATTAGCATTTTTTTTTCGTTTCAGCCGACCAATTTTTTTTCCCCCTCTCATTTCGGCCGACCACTTTAGTTTCCCCCTCTCCCACTCATCAAAATAATTTCTCGCGCCTCTTCTTTTTTCAGCCGACGCCGACAAAGCATCGTCTTCGTCTTTCTTCCCCCTCTCCCACTCGTCATCCTTCTTCCTAGGCCGCGCCGACAAAGCCATTTCTTCCTTCCCCACAGTTTCCTTCCCCGCCGGTTCCCTCCCCGCAGACTCCTTCCGCACAGTTTTCTTCCCCGCAGCCGACAAAATTATCGGTTCGAGCTAGTCATCACAGATAGCGCGCGCAGGTTCCTTCTAATTCCCCCGCAGCTGATTCAAGTTTTTATTTCTTCCCTCCCCTTCTACAGGTTTCTTCCCTTCCTCGTGCCCTAATCCTCTGTTACTTTGTGGTGAAGCGCAGGAAGCGCTCAGAGGAAGCGCAAGTAGTCACAGACAGCCGACCGACGAGTGAATTCCTTCCCTTCTACGGGTTTCGAGCGCTCGATTTCCCATTCGATTGTGGAGGTTCGATTTTAGTTGCGATTTCATGATGTTCAAATGATTTTAGTTGCGATTTTAGTTGCGATTTTAGTCAAATATTAGAGATGCTTTTAAATTTAGTTAATCAAGGTCAAATTTTTGTTAATGCTCGTCTCCACTCTCACCATCTACCCACATTTTTTACTAATCACAAGATCTCATATAAAGATGAGATGCTTACACGATGAGATGCTTGATAATTTTCATTCTGGCATCTTTTGGCTAAGAAACAGATTCTATCCCTTGATCTAATTTAACCTGATAACACTTCATGCGTTAGGTCTTCTCTTTTTAGTAACAGATGCAAACAAAGGGCATGTATATATCATGATTAATGAAAAATCGATTAAATAGATGTAAGCAAGTAAATGGGATGTCCAAAACAAGTGACAATGTAGAATGGAAATGGTACTGCTACACAAGCAACAATAGCACTGCAAGCTACTGACGGAAAAGTGATGTCAATCCTGATGCATGTATGAACTACTCAGGCATGCATGGAGTTGTTTGATTATTTGTAAACTGGTCTAGCTCATCATATTTGTGAGTTGACTGATCAACTTTCTCTCCATCTATAGCCACAAGTTGGGTTACAACAGATATAGAATAAGGTCATTCGTTCCTCCCCATGTGAGGAAGCCTGTAAACATTGCAAAATACACCTCATTAACTATATGGAAATTATAAGGAGAAAGAAAGAATCTAAATCAGGAACTAGTTGTGCCACCAGTTTTAAAATGGCAGCAAAAAACAAGGCTCTATAATAAGATAACAAGGCTCTAGAAAGAAAGAATCTAAATCAGATCAGTCTATCCATCACTAGTCATATGGTGCAAAAGAAACAAATACTACACTACATGTGATAGAAATTTCAGACATAACAAGACTCTATAATAAGATTGTAGAATGCATCTTGAAACTTTTTTTAGAGACTTTGAGATAGATGACCCTAGACTTGAATTGAATGGAGAAAGTTAGTAGGATTTATTTTTCATTTTTGAATGTGGATACATGATTTTAGATTAAAATGTTTTCATTTTTGAATGTGGATACATGATATTGGGTGTTAGCATTGATTCTTGAATTTTTGGTTGAAGAACGTAATGAATAGAGTATATTATGGTATTGAAAATTCATTGGTATGACTTTTAATTGGGTGAAGAAGAATGCTTTTATCAGAAAAATGTGAATGTTACAACTTACTCTACTGCTTGTGTTGTTTTAAGCTTTTTTCTTGATTGGTTTTAGAGAATGCAATATGGATATATATTGTTTCATCTTTAGCTGACTAGAGTTCAACTTACTCTGCCTATATTCAGTTCAGAAGGATTGTGAAACTAAATGCAAAATGCTATTAGAATCTAAACATCATAAACTTGCATGTTAGCACAGTACATTAAATTTAAGAAAGAAATTAAGAAGATTTTTTTGAAAGTACCTTCTTTTAGATAGCGTACTAATGGTACGAAGTAGCCGGCCTCTGCCATAAGAAGCACATTGTGTGCATTGACTGATAACACACTCAATAACCTCTCTGCGCATTGTGATGCAACAGTGTCATTGCCATTTTGCAGTGTCACTAGCATCACCATACAGCCTCGAATTCTACTAATTCTTTGTCGAAATTTTACGATCTCGGACAAAGCCAACAGCAACCCTACTGCTTCTCCACTCTCTATAGCATCCCTTGACAAAGACCGCACTAAAGTGGAAAGAGCTTCAATGCCTGCCATCTTCTCCTGCAAGCTATATGCATGTAGCTTGTGTCAAATTAATCCCAAAGTCCAATAAAATTCTTCTCATCCAAATTGCTTGACAGCTTGCTGAAGTAGCTGATACATATTCAGCTTCGGCTGAAGATAATGTAGTTGAATTCTGCTTTTTAGAACACCAGCACACTGTACTTGCTCCAACTTTGAATAGATATTCAGTAGTACTTTTCCTGTCAACTATTTATCCTCCCCAATCACTATCAAAATACCCCAGTAGTTTCAGATCATTGTCTCTTCCCAAATGTAATCCATAATTACATGTCCCCTTCAAGTATCTCAAGATTCTCTTTGCTACCTTGAAGTGTACTGCTCTGGGATCATTCATGAAATGAGATAGAACTTCCAAACCTAGGAAGAATTTCATCTCACCCAGATTAGTCATCTTAAAAGTCTTGAACATTTTGTTCTTGATCTCCTCTCTCATTTTTTCATTGTTACTACAACAAAGCAAGTCATCCACATAGAGAAGAACAATTAGAATATCTTCATTTTCATCTTCTTTTGTATATAATGTGTGTTCATTCCTACTTCTCTAAAAATTTTTTCAGTAACAAAGTAACTATCAATTTTTTCATACCAGCTCATTAGAGCTTGCTTTAGGCCATATAAGGACTTCTTTAGCCTATAGATCATTTGTTCCTTTCCTTTAACCCTTTGGTTGAACTGTTGAACTACATAAACCTCTTCTTTGAGTTCTCCATTTAAGAATACATATTTTACATTAAGTTGATAAATTTTTAGCCCTGAAATTTAAGAATTCACAATTTCAGCTTCATCCTGATCATATCAACCCTGAACTTGAACTGTTAGCTAAATTTTCTATGATGACTGAGATCTGGTTTTCTTTCACACCAAATTTTAGCCCTGAAATATCTAGCCTCTTTCTTCTATGCTTAGGTATGTGACAATAAGCTACATACCCAAATTTTCTTAGATGACCAAGATCTAGTTTTCTTCCACACCAAATTTCATATGATGTTTTCTCAAGCAATGCTTTGGTTGTGCTTCTATTTATAATATATGCTGGAGTTTTAAAAGCCTCTGCCCACAAGTTTTTAGGCAGCTTACTTCCCTTTAGCAGACATCTAGTCATTTCTACCAAAACTCAATTTTTTCTTTCCCCAACCCTATTCTGTTGGGGTCTATAGCTTGCAGTAAGCGTTTTATTCCATGTTCATCATGACCACAAAAGGTTTAGAGGTGAATTCTCCTCTATCAGTTCTTAGCACTTTCACTTTTGCATCAACCTCATTTTCAACTGCTGCTTTAAACCGAAGGTTCCCTTTGTATGTTGTGCATGTAATAATTAATGTGCTTAATATTGTTGCTAGGTTGAAAAGAGTTAATCAAAATGTATATCGATCATAGTTGGATGAAACGTCGGATAATTGGAGGAGCATTGACTAATGAATTTATGGAAGGAGTCAAGGGATTTCTTGATTTTGCATACTCCAAAACTCAATATGTTTCTAGTGATAAAATTAGGTGCCCATGTCGACGATGTAATAATCTTCAATTTCATTGTCGAGATGAGGTGGAATATCACTTATGTTCGAAGGGATTTATATCTGGCTACACACAATGGATTGCACATGGGGAGTTGACAAGTGAAGAAGTTGATGAATCCTCAAGCATTCCTCAATCAGAAAGCTTTGATGCTCCTCAAAATCCGTATAGAACTATGGTGGTGGATGCAATCGGTATTGAAGGTATTGGAGAAGAAAGACCAAATGATGAAGCTGCCAAGTTTTTTGAATTACTGAATTATGCAGATGAGTCATTGTGGAGTGGTTGTAAGAGTCAAAGTAGGCTATCAGCCATGTCACAGTTGCTTAATTGCAAATCTGAGTTTAACATGAGTGAAGCTTGCTATGATCGGCTGATGTTAATAATTAAAGATATGCTACCAGAAGATGCAAAGTTGGAAGAAAATTTTTACAAAACAAAGAAGATGATGAAGAAAATAGGACTTGGGTACGAGAAGATAGATGCATGTCAGAATAATTGCATGTTGTTTTATAAAGAAACAACAAATTTAACGCAGTGCTCAGTGTGTGGACATGCTCGATATAAGCCAAGACTATTAAATAATGGTAGACGAAAAAATATATCGTATAAGGTCTTACGGTATCTCCCTATAGCACCAAGACTTCAAAGGCTTTTTATGTCTGAAAAAACTGCAAAGCATATGATTTAGCATGCTAAGAATCCTACTTCCGACGTTGTTGCACATCCTGCACATAGTGAGGCATGGAAACAATTTGATGCTCACCATCCTTCATTTGCTTCTGACCCAAGGAATGTCAGATTAGGATTGTGCACCGATGGTTTCAACCCATTCGGGCATTCTTCTATTCCCTATTCAGTTTGGCCCGTTCTCATTACTGTATACAATTTGCCGCCATCTATGTGTTTGAAGGATCAGTTTATGTTCTTAAGTTTGATAATTCCTGGACCAAAGAGCCCACGTAAAGAACTTGACATATTTTTGAGGCCATTGATAGATGAACTGAACATGTTATGGTCTGATGGAATTTTGACATATGATGTCTTTAGAAAACAAAATTTTCAAATGAGAGCAGCACTTATGTGGACTATCAGCGACTTCCCTACATATGCTATGCTATCAGGATGGAGCACACACGGGAGATTAGCTTGTCCCTATTGTTTAGAGCGTAGCAAAGCTTTTGTTCTCGAAAATGGGAGAAAGATATCATTTTTCGATTGTCATCGTCAATTTCTCCCTCTTGATCATCCATATCGACGACAAAGAGATAAATTTATGAAAGGCCGAATTGAAAGAGATATTCCACCTCTACGATTATCGGGCGATGATATAAAGGCACATGTCAATAAATTGTCTGATATTCAATTTGGAAATCAATGTATTAATGCTAGAATTTCTGGATTTGGCCAACAACATAATTGGGTTTAAAAAAGTAACTTTTGGAGTTTACCGTATTGGCAAACAAATTTAATTCGGCATAACTTAGATGTGATGCATATTGAACGTAATGTATTTGAAAATATATTCAATACAGTGATGGACATCAAGGGGAAAACAAAAGACAATGTCAAGGCCAGAGCTGATTTGCCTAAGTATTGCAAGCGCCCCGAATTAGAATTAGAGCATGTTAATGGGAAAATATTGAAGCCGAGAGCCTCATTTGTGTTGAACAAAGAACAAATCAAAGCAGTATGTCAATGGGTTAAAGAATTAAAATTTCCCGATGGTTATGCTTCAAACATAAGTCGGTGTGTAAATATAGATGACTGCAAATTCTATGGAATGAAAAGTCATGATTGTCATGTTTTCATGCAAAGGCTTATTCCAATTGCATTTCGTGATTTATTACCTGATCCAGTATGGGATGCATTAACTGAGCTGAGTTTATTTTTTCGGGACTTGTGTTCAAGTGTGTTGCGAATTGAGGATGTAGAACGACTTGAGTTAAACATTGTCGAGATACTATGCAAGCTTGAGAAAATATTTCTACCAAGTTTTTTTGACTCTATGGAGCATCTCCCTGTTCACTTAGCTTATGAGGCTAAAATTGTTGGTCCGGTACAATATAGATGGATGTATAGATTTGAAAGGTAACACATCTTCCTTTTTATTCTTGATTGAAATTTTTGAAAGAAATTACATCTTAATTTCTAATAATATTTTCAGGTATATGCTTCAATTGAAGAAAAAAGTGAAAAATCGAGCATATGTCGAAGGATCAATTTGTGAAGCATATATCATTGAGGAAATTTCTAATTTTTGTTCTTTTTACTTCGAACCAAAGGTACACACAAGGTTGAATTGATTTGTGAAAAACACACACACACACACACACATATATATATATATATATGTATTATATAAGAAATATTAATTTCTTGTTCATTTTATTCCTGGACCAAAAGGTACACACAAGGTTCAATCAAGTACCTCGAAATGATGATGGTGGAGTTCCAACTACCATGGGACGTCTATCTATCTTTACCTATCCTGGTCGACCTTGTGGGGCTGTTGGGCGTTATAGGAGGGTCAACGAAAATGAGTATAAAACAATTGAGCTTTACGTACTTATGAATTGTGAAGAGATCTCTCCTTTCATTGAGTACGTATAGTAGTGTTAATTATTTCGTATATTTACTTTATATTAATGTAAACTTTATTGTTATTTAGTGAGTTTAATAATATCGTTATGCAAAGAGAACTACATTTGACTGACGCAGAGCTTGAGAAGTTACGAGATAGAGAATTTCCAAAATGGTTGAGAGACTATGTAAGTTGTATAATATAATAATTTTTGTCTCAATATGAATAATCATGACTATATTATAAATTATTCTTTTTCTTCTTTTTGTGATAGGTTAATCATAATATTGACACGATTGATAGTCGAATTCTTGCCATTGCACAAGGCCCACAAAGATTTGTTCGATCTATGAAGGGTTATTTTGTTAATGGATATAAGTTTCACACCAAGGAATATTCACATGGAAAAAAAACAATAAACAGTGGTGTTTGTGTTAAGGGCAGTTGTTACAATGATTATGATCGTGATTACTATGGCATCCTGATTGATATTGTACAGGTAGAATACTTTGGTGAAGGAAATCAGGTGGTGTTATTTAAATGTGAGTGGTTTGATACCAAAAAAGGAGTTAGGGTACATCCTCGTCATGGACTTGTTGAAATCAATCACAAGTTAAAACTTTATATTGATGCTCCTTTTGTGTTAGCCGAGCAAGCTCAACAAGTTTATTACACGAGTTACCCCTCAAAGAAAAAAGGAAGGAGTGATTGGTGGGTTGCATGCAAAATTAAAGCAAGAAATAGATATGAAGACATTGAATAAATAGATGATAATATCCCTCCACATATCGATGATTTTTTTCAAGAGGATGAGGTTGAAGCAGTACAACCTATTATGCCTACAACAGAGTTAGATGCATCCAATGCATTAGTTAATGTTGGAGTAGTTGATGAGGTAGATCAATATGAAGAATTTTTCTTGAGAACTCAAACACATGTCGTTGAGGAGGATGAAGAAGAAGCAAATGTTGTTGACATTGAAGATGAAGATACTGAAGATGTTGAAGTTGATGAGTGTTTGTCAAATGAGGAGAATGATGATTGAAATTTTTTAAACTTCTATTATACTTTTCTCAAATTATCTAATATATGTGTTTAGTGGGCCCCGAGGCCTTATAGTTGAGGAGTCACTATTTGTAATTTATTTCTAATGCAGACATGACTGACTATCTAATATGTTTGAATTATTTTTATGCTTGATGCTTGAGTTCCTTCATAATTTCCCCTTTCTCTAAAGGTACATAGTTCAGGTGGTGTTATTGGGTTGTAATTGCTTAAAATTAATCCTTGCAGAGCTACAAGAAGTGGAAGTTGCTGCCAATTGGTCTTGCTGAAGTGGAGGAATTCCAAGTTAATTAAGGTTTGCATCTTGTCCAAAAGCAATCATCAAATTAATATAGTAGTGTTCTATAATTTTCCTAAAGAGAATGTGGCTGGGGGATCATTTCATTCACTTAGAAATATGCCCATGGGATCATTTCATTCACTTTAAACTTCATTGACTGAAAGTAATATAAAACAGATCCATAATATAATTATCTACTAATTACTGCAACCATTCTTCTATTAAACAGATTCTTCTGAAGGATTTGCCAACACTTTGAATTAACTGTATCAAGAACTCAGGGAACCAAGGTATCATGCACAATATCATTTTTTTAAGTCATTGACTGAATGAACTATGTCTTTAAGTCTAGAGGAGGTATTTTCTTTTCCTGTTTTTTATGTGAATATGTTACTTAGTTTTTCAGAAGTTGGAACCTTTTCTATGAAATTTCTGTTGAATAACTAACATTATACAATTTGATGTGTGAACTGAGATTCTACTTTTGAGGATGCAATATATGGTGTCAGTAAGCACTTCTGAAGCATCCAGTAATAGTGAATTAGTAACTAGGTTTTGTTGATGCCTTTCTCCAATCTACTCTCAAGCTACTTAAGGTCCCTTAGGCTCATGGAGTCAAGAGACTCACCCATCAAGTTCTTGGTAAACTAAGTTTTTTAGAGGCACAGGCTACTTTATATGTTATTTCATGATTATGCTTGCATGTAGTAATTAATTAATAACTGATATATACCTATTTATGCTTTGTAATTATTGCTGACGGAGTTTTGATACTTCTTGCTGAGAGTACTGGAAATAGAGGATGTTGAAGTAGAGTGATGAGATTATTGTTGACTAGAGCATGATATAATCAGTAGGTACATAACTTACACATGGATAATTATTTCACTCTAACCCAATGAAACCAAAGTAGCTCATGTAGTGTTTAGTAATGATAATTAATATTAAACTGGCCCAACCTTAAGATTATTAAGAAGCTATGTAGAAATTTCATGTAACCACTTTGAGTTGCAGTTAAGGATAAGGATTTCTAGTGACAGTTAACTCCATTAGTAAGCAATTAAATTAATGGCATTTGTTCAATAGTAGCTTGACAGTTAATGATAGTTAACTCCATTAGTAAGCAATTAAATTAATGGCATTTGTTCAATAGTAGCTTGACAGTTAATGATAGTTAACTCCATTAGTAAGCAATTAAATTAATCTAGAGATAAGACACTAAGAATCATAAATGACAATGAAGGTTGAGAGCATAAAGTGTTGATAAGGTATTTTATTCAAGTCTATAGTCTCATGTTGATGGCAATAGATGGCCAGACACCCACTGTTTTGACATGAGGTAGCTTGATACATATTCAAGTCTATAGTCTCCAGTTGCATAGGAATTTAACAAAATAGGGTATTTTATCATAATTTGGATGGCACTATATGTTTATACATCGTTAATTATTTATATATGCTTCATTTATTTTATTAAGTAATGGTGAATACACGAAGTCGAGGTCGAGGTCGAGGACGAGGTCGAGGTCGAGGACGAGGACGAGGGCGTCCTCCTTTGAGTAAATACCCTTCTACCACTTCTATACATTCATCATCTGAAGATACACCTGTACCACCTATGATCATTTCTTCTGCACCCATGATAGTTGAACCTGTACCTGTGATTGACTCTTTAGCACCCACGATACCTATATCTGTACCTGTACCTATTACTGTTCCCATAGAAACACCTAATATTCCTAGTATTCCTACACCGTCGACATCGGCAGCATCGTTACCCTCACAACCTTCAGTGAATTTGCCTTTGACGTCATCAGTTCCTATTATACCATCTACGTCTATACATGACACATCTATTCCTACACAAAGTGATGGTACTTCACATCAAAGTCGAGGAAGAGGACCAAATCAGCCTTCACAGCCGCCAGAGACACCAGATGATAGACGCCTACTAATTATTGATAAGAAAAGGTATATATGTAGTCAGATATTCAAACACCATCATTTGTAAATACAAGATATTTGTTAACATTCTTTTTTGCAGCTTCCCCGAGACAGCAGTAGTACGAGATATTTCATCAATAATTAAGGCAAATTTCACGGGTGCATGGCCATGTTGGTCTCAAGTACCATCACATGTGAAGGAATTCATTTGGGACAAATTTAAGGTATTTTCCTATAAAGCAAGTCAAATTTCTTGAATGTAAGTCACAAATTTCATTGATGTCCTCAACCTAAAATTTTAATATACAGTTATTTCCATATCCAGTTTGTTGTTGCATCATGCCCATGAGTATTGACCATTTTATTACTTTCATACAAATTATTTACATGAGAATCCACATCTACATGGACAAAACTACTACTATTTATTATATGAGGACTACTGCTTACTACACTATTTATTACAGGTAACACAGCTTATTCATTCAAAGAACTACTACTACTTGGTTTGAACAAATGAATAAAACTTTCTTCCCTTCCTTTCTTCTGCTCCAGAGCAGACCTTGCTAGGTTGTACGCATCACTGTTCATTTCCCTCTTTATATGAAACCAACCCTTGACACTGATAGGAATGACTTGATAAGCTCCAGCTTGTGGATATCAGTATCAGGATACTAAATAGGAAGAAGCTCCAGCTTATCTTGATTCTGATATCAGTATCATGATTGATATAGGAATGACTAGCTGTCTAAATTCTAAGAAAATAAAGTAACTAGGGAATAACAAGTATGTGGCTTGTTCTAATACCATTAACATCTATTTGGCCTGCTCATAACAAGCTGTATGCTGCCCCTAAGCTATTCTAATACCATAGCTTATCCTGAACAGTATCATGACTGATATAGGATACTGAATAGGTATGCTAAGTATGCTGCTCATGTGGATATCAGTATCAGGATACTGAATAGGAATTGAAGAAGCTCATGGTTATCCTGATCAGTATCATGACTGATATAGGAATGATTAGCTGTCTAAATTCTAAGAAAATAAAGTAACTAGGGAATAACAAGTATGTGGCCTGTTCTAATACCATTAACATCTATTTGGCCTGCTCATAACAAGTATGCTGCCCCTAAGCTATTCTAATACCATAGCTTATCCTGAACAGTATCATGACTGATATAGGATACTGAATAGGTATTCTAAGTATGCTGCTCATGTGGATATCAGTATCAGGATACTGAATAGGAAGAAGCTCATGGTTATCCTGATCAGTATCATGACTGATATAGGAATGATTAGCTGTCTAAATTCTAAGAAAATAAAGTAACTAGGGAATAGCAAGTATGTGGCATGTTCTAATACCATTAACATCTATTTGGTCTGCTCATAACAAGTATGCTGCCCCTAAGCTGTTCTAATACCATAGCCTAGCTTATCAAGTTGCAATACAACGATCTAAACTCTAAACTCTAAAAACCATATCTACAACGATCTTAAATAAAGTTGCACTAGCTTATCAAAAAGGAAGGAAGAAGCTCATGTGGATATCAGTATCAGGATACTGAATAGGAAGAAGCTCCAGCTTATCCTGATACTGATATTGACTGATATAGAAATGACTAGCTGTCCAAATTCTAAGAAAATAAAGTAACTAGGGAATAGCAAGTATTTAGCTCATCCCTGTGGACGTGCAACTTATTTAGCTCATCCCTGTGGTGCTTTTTAGCTTTACTTATCTAGATGTTTTCTCTTTGACACAAAGTCATTAGACCAAGAAATAATGTTCTACTGCCCATAAGCTGTTCTAATACCATGGCCTGTTCTAATACCTTTGTTTATTATAAACAATCTATTGTTATCCATTGCTTGCACAAGGAATTAAAAGAGAACCATCACCTCTCATGAGAGAACAACAACAATAGAGAAAAAAAGTATTTGATAGGAATCAAGGGTCATTCCATTTAGTTCATGCTCAAGATATTCCTTAGTTATTGCAGACTCAAAGATAGAAATCATTATGTTGATGATTTGCCTCCTGAAGTCATTTATATCTATAGTTATTACTGCTTATCCACGGTATGTCCAACCCAGCACTTGAATTTATAGCCTTATGGGTCACTGCTCCACATGACTTACTGATTGGTTGTGTGATTGGTTGTGTGATAGACATCTACTCATATTACAACAGTTTTTGACCCATACTCATCATGTTATTGGTACACAAGAAAGCTTCTTAGTAAGTTTTAGCCATAACTGCATATGATGATATTATCGCATCAAACCTGCATATACCATGATTGATTGTGTGATCATATAATTGCATCAAATTATTGATTGTGTACCAATAGAAGGTTGGCTGAAGTAATAGAAGATTTAGCTGAAGTAATAGAAGATTTAGCTGAAGTAATAGATGATATAATTGCATCAAACCCATACTCATCATGTTATTGGTACACAAAAGATTTAACTGAAGTAATAGAAGGTTGGTTGCATCAAACCTGCATATGCCATGATTGATTGTGTGATCATATAATTGCATCAAATTGGTACTTTTTTAAAATATTGTCAACTATCATTTCATTAACATATTTGTCTTTTTTCAGACAGTCTATCGTTGGGATCCATCTAGGACAAGCGAGGTTCATGAAATATGGGATAGAATAGCTTGTCGACGCTTTTTTGACAATATGTCTGATGCAAGGAATTATCCGAAAAGAAAGGCCAATACTGATGATATTAGTCGAACTAATGGATTTGGCCCTCCATGGATATCTCCAGATGTGTGGAATCAACTAATTAGTGAGCATTGGGTCACGAAGAAGTGGAGGAGAAAATCCGAAGTTGCTCGTCAAAATCGTAAGAAAGAGGTAGATAGTGACGTCACACGACATACAGGTGGATCTATTTCATTTGTGGCTCATCGAAGAAAATTGGTATGATATTAATAGAATTTGTTATCCTATATGTTTTTTAAAATATTATTAATTAAATATTCTTTGTCATTTTTTGTAGGAAGAAAAGTTGAACCGACCCCCAACCCATCTTGAGTTGTCTAAGCATACTCATAAGCGTAATAGTGGTGAGGGTGACTATATCGACAACAAATCGCAGAGTGTTGCGGTATGTATTTATTTTATTTGTTGCTTCTTTTTAAAATATCGTAATTAACTATTTTTATAAAACATTGTGCAGGAGGCTTATGAGGTATCGATCATAGAAAAGTATGGTACAGATGTAACATCACAACCCATTTTAGATCCAGAAGAATGGATTAATGCCTCTGGACATCCATCTCATAATCGAGTTTACGGTTTTGGATGTCGAGAGAATGTTAAATCCATTATGGGGAGTTCTAGCTCAGCAGAATCTAGTACATCGGGCCATGGTCGAATGAATGAGTGGAATGCGATGCAGACTGAGATGACATCCATGCGACAGTATATTACTGAATTGGAAGCATCAATGCAATCACAACAATCACAAGTGCAGTCGCAAGTACAAGCACAAGTGGAAGCTCAAGTTCGGTTGATGTTAACACAACTCGGCTTTCCAATCAACTCTTTCCAATCAACAGATTCACCTTCAGCTTCCACTCCACCTCCACCTCCACCTCCACCTCCATCTGGGTTATGGTGTTGGTTAAGATTTGTATTTGGTTATGATTTTGCACTACACAATTCGGTTAATGTTAGGGAAAATTTGACTTAGTAATGTTTGTATTTGTTTGATAATATACTCGATTGTAAATGTTTGGTTTTGGTTATGAAATATGAATTTTTTTTCTTGACTTGTATATATATTTGTGATTGGGTAAATAAAAAATTTGATGTGTGATTATAGGTTGTATACAGGAAAATGAAAATTCATATGGGTATGAGCATTTTAATTAAAATGTATTAGCAACAAATGTTTCTGTTGGTAATACCAACGGATACCTTTGTTGAATATGTCAGCGTAAACAAGGATGATATCTGTTGGTATTCCCAACGGATATTATCTCCGTTGGTAATACCAACATAGCATGATCCGTTAGTGACACCAACGAATAGTGATCTGTTGGTATCACCAACAGAGTATATTTCTGTTGGTGTTACCAACGGATAATATTTTTCGTTGGTGTTACCAACAGACTTTAATTACCGTTGGTGTTACCAACGAATATAATAATATCCGTTGGTAATACCTAGCATGGTCATCACCGACGTATTTACCAACCGATAATCCGTTGGTAATGTATTACCAACGGATTTTTGAGTATTACCAACGGATTTTGTCCGTTGGTGATATCCTGTTTTTTTGTAGTGATATTACAACATTCATCATATATAACCATAATGCACTTGCATAACAATTCTTATACTACCTTAGGAATATTAGCACAATAAGGGCAATTATCTAGAATGGCAAGGTAGTAATGAATTTAAATAACATGTATAAATTATAAAACATGGTAACATTGTCAACATCCAAAGTTTAAGGATCAAATGCTAAGTATGGTTACAAACTAGCATTACTACAATTCAAATCAATTAAGCTACATGCCAAACTTGGTGTTCTTTCTAAGTATTGTCATATCCCCATGTGTGATCCCTAAGATCATAAAATTTCCATCTAAAGCAAGTCTCTCCTCCTCTCCCTAACCTTGGCCGAACCATGAGCAAGGGAAACCTTGCTCGACCAAGGTCCTTGGGGTAGGGAAAGATGGAGGAGACTTTAACAATACCTTGTCTCTTCAATTCCGCATACAACTTAAATACCAATGAACAACTTAACCTCCCCCTCACCCTTAATTGGCCGAACCCTCTTCATGAATTTAAGGGTTCATTCGGCCACTTCATGGGGCTTTAGAGAGGACATACTTCATCATACGCGAGGTGTTCAAAAGAACTACATCAAAACAATAATATAAGGTCATCTAAGGGCCTTCTTATCGTCAAGGGAATTGGACAGCCCCAAAAATACATAAATCGACGATTAAAACAGCGAGATCCGACAAGAAACTTCATAAAACAGTGAATACATGACGTTGAAATCATGGATCGTCGAAAAAAAATCGTGAGAACTCAACTTTTCAACTAGGGTTCGGCCACCCGCCTCCCCCAAACCTTTAAAACAATAATCACTCACCTAGATTGCCATGAAATAAGTATCGAGTGACGACGACTTGAGATTTTCCGGCGACGACGCGAATTCCAGATCGATCCAAGCCCCAAACCCCCTCCTTGCTCCTTCTCCTCTTCTCCCTCGCAGCCTTGTGCGACTCAATGGGTGAGTCGCACGGCTGCCATAAGGGGGATTTATTCCCTTGACCATCTTTCCAAAGATGGTGTCAAGGCTCACCTAAGTCATACCCGAAACTCGACTAGACCCGAACTCGACTCGGGTTCCGACCAAACCCATAACATGACTCGAGTTAACTTAATTTAAGGTATGATTTTATAAAAGAAAAGTTAGTTATCCAAATAAACTTCATAATTCATTAACCAAGTCATACTTTTTCACTCGAGGTGATCCTGAGGCTCGACTCGACTACCCCCGGGTCCGACGCGCTGCACCAAAACAGATTTTTATATTAGAAAACTTTTTCCGGATCTTACACAATACACATAAAATATTATTTATTTATTTTAACATGTATTATACTATGCTGGGCGCGAGTCAATGGACTTGCACCCCACCTGTAAGGTTGTACCTTTCTCTCTCTAACTTTAATGAAGAGATAGATAGTGAAAGACACAGTGGGGTGTACGTAAGTCCACTAAACTTGAGTCCAACATAGAATAAAACATATTTGAGATCTACTCATACAAAAAAGGTCATTTATTGGGCGATGCTTTGACTAGAGAAAATCATGTGGCATCACATTTATTAATGCCTTTTAGATTCACTACATGTAAAATTTAAATATCAATTCCTATAAGCCTCAACTTAATATGAATTCCAATTGATGTTTAGCTATTTAGGAATGGATAGCAACGATGATATTAATATTAATATATCTATTCAAATACAAGAAAGGCCATTTATTGGGCTCAAGAAAAGGATATCATACTACTAAAAATCAAGCCTTTTGCGACGACAATGGTTGCGGTCGCATATGCGACGGTTCTGCGACTACTAGCCGCAGCGGTCGCGCAGAGGCCGATTATACAACGGTTTTGCGATCGCATTGTCCGCCGTCGCAATTTTGGTACCCCGGCGACAAATTTGCGACCACTTGCAACCGTCACTTTACGACCGTGTATTTGCGACCGATACAGCCGTCGCAAAATGTTATTAAATTTCCCGCCCAAACCCTTTTTTTTCACTTCCCCTACTCAACCCGATCTATATATCTCTCACTCATTCTAGCTCTCTGCCACCGCACACCGACCGCCACCCACTGCTCGTCGCCGGCCGCAAGCAGGCCTTGCCGCTGCTCGACTGTTCAATCGTCGATATTCTCCTCCTCCTCCTCCTCTCTCTCTCTCTCTCTCTCTCTCTCTCTCTCTCTCTCTCTCTCTCTCTCCTCTCTCTCTCTCTCTCTCTCTCTCTCTCTCGTCCGAAACTTTTTTTAGTAAATAAATCTAAAAGGAGCGCTATAAAGATCGAGAATGGAGGCGTAGCAAGTGATCGATACTTCTTTTTCTATATATTAATCTATTCATTTTTGACTGAATTCCACGGCAACCAGTAATAAGAAAGGAACCAATGTTCCTTCCGGCCCCTTGATGGTTGTGTAGCATATTTAATATGCTGCAGGTGGAGGTTCGAATTGAATTAGGGTATTGTTGAAAAGAGACAAATTAAGATGCTAACACGAAGAGCGGAGTTTGAAGTTAAAAAAAGGAACTTTAAAAGACTAGAATATATGTGAAGGATCATTAATTATATACCCTCAGAAGCTTTTAGCATGGATGATATCAATACTGAAAATACGAAGGAAATTAATTACAAACTTATTGCCATATCTAAGTTCATCATTTTCAAGTGCCTTCACTGGGCGCCATATGAATGTGATCATACTTTCCCTTTTGAAGAAAGGAAAGAAAGTGAATGATCATACCCATCATAGTTTTTTGACAGTCCATTAATGCAGTATCTCAAATAATTTAGGGCATCACTTCCTGACTTTGGGGCCTGAGGAAGTTACAGAATTCTAAATTCAATTTGATCCTGAGAATGAAGCTGTAGATTTTTCTACATATCCTCATAGCTAGCCTCTGCCAACTCATCAGCTAGGTTAATTTGGGATGGCCCACTGAATCCAGATGCTCTCCGATATGAAGAGTACACTCCTTGCATGACCGTCTGCAGGATCTCAATTCTCTGAAAAGGCCTCCATCATGTTAAAGTCTCACATTGATTGAAGTTATGGTGATTTTCTAACATGGTATCAGAGCCAAATTTTTGGTTGAGAGTGGACCACCTGCAGAACTTCACGCTCCAGATGTGGATCCTAGACGTGAGGGGGGTGTGTTAAAGTCTCACATTGATTGAGGTTGTGGTCTAGATAGTATTTAAATAGATTGGACAATCCTCCCCTTATGAGCTAGCTTTTGAGGTGGAGTTAGGTCCAAGGCTAATTTTCTAACGCATGTCTTTCATCTTGCTAAGGACTGAACGTACACCCAACCCTTGGCCCTGTGCGAGGGTTCATTTTTCTTCCCATCATCAAGATATTAATTAATTAACCCTACACCAAACCCTAGCAAAATAGTGGCCTCAGTGCCATCTTCTCCACAACTTGTGCTATCTTTTTCTTCTCATAACAAGAGAAAGCATATAAGAGAGAAAAAAGTTGCTGCACAATGGAGCAAAAATAAAACATAATAAACATGGAAACTTGGGTTGTTCCTTTATTTTTTGGCCCTCCCTTACAATGCATGGGGAAGTGTAGATGGATATGAATGGTGGTAATATTATTATTTATTGTTTTTATAAACAGTTGCGTGACGTTTTCTCCTTGGAGTTATTTGGTTGCTTTCTTTTTTATTTTTTTAATTTATTTTTCTAGTGATGAGTATATGAATCCTTGAGCTGAAAAGAGTAAGTGTATCTCTTTTCTTTGAAGCAGATCTTTTAGCTGTTCTTCCAACTGATATTTTGAAAAGATGATTTATGTTTAACTTGCATGAATTGAATTGAATTGAATTGAATGGAGAACCATTTGCCCAAATGATTTGAATTTGGTTAGGAAACATTGGTCCCATGCATGTATCTCTTCCCTATGAAACACACCTGGTTTTATAATTATTTGAGTTGTCTCATAGCAAAGAGTTTAGCTATTGTTGAGTGCATTGCAAGCTATATTTTACTTGAAAAGGATTAACCATTTGACTTATGTGTCAAGGTTTTTTAGCTAGGCAATTTAATTACCCTTGAAGTCCTACATTTTTAAAATATTTTTCCTGGTTAACTTTAATTCTCTGCAAGGTCGATCTGTGACTTATTCCAATGCTTTAATTGTCATTGAGAGATTCAATTGCTGCAATTTGTATATATAAATTAAATATTGCTAAAGATGGTTTTGCACATGAAACTTTATAATGCTTCAAAAGTCCATGCAACATTTGCATGGCAATTTGACAAGCAGCAGCAACTGTTTCAATAAAGACCACAACAAAATCTAGCTCTTCCATCAAATGCCTCCACATCCCATCTTGCTTTCTTTACTTTTGCCCTCATCCTAGTTGATCTTTGTCTTGATTAATTAGAATCCCCAGTCAATATTGCCGCTATAAAAAGCATTCTAATCTCAAGGAACTGGTTTCAGTTTCCTTGAACTTTTCTTAAGTTTATGTTTGGATAACTAATCAATATTTCAGTGATATATGCACTATCAATAGAAAGAAAATGAAAAGAATACTCCACCAAATCTAACAGATGGTCAATTTCATCAGCTAGGACAGAAACATAACAATGGACCATATCTTACATTAACAAGGTTAAGAGAAAAGGACAAAAAATTATTGAAACTGGTACATGGGTTTTCAACTTAAAATACAAAAGCAAAACGATGAGTAAGGTGAGACTAAATAGTCTTCATGTGTTTCTGATTTGTTGCCATTATAGTGGCATTTTATTAAAAGAAGTTTTGTAGACCACTAATTTAGCCATTCTAATATATATCTATTGTTGGTTTCAACTTAGCTTTTTGCCTTTTGCATAAAGATTTTCCCTGGTATAACATAGAAGGGATTTGAGATTAACTTTTAAGCAATATGTATGATTTTAACTAAAACAAAGCAAATCAATTTCAGGTTAATGCTTTCTGAAAAACTAATGAAGTTAATCATCTCTATTTTAGGTTCACATTGTCTTGAAGGAACTCGTTAGAAAATCTATTGCTGAAAGAGAGGTTTGGTATTATCTTAGAATAAATGTACTTCATTGCAATGTCTTAAAATTTTCATACCATATGCATGCTTTGTGTCATTGGTTATTTTCATACCATATGCCGGCAATATTTAAAACTAAACGCAATTGATTTTTTCCTGCTGAGATAATTAATATTCCAATTTCCAAGTAAACATTAATTAACAAGCTAGATAGTATATAATTCTTTGCATGTGTACAGATATATATCAATGCATGACATGTCAATGTAGATCTTCTTTAAACATGATTTTGTTGTCAAAAGTACCAAACCGTTTGATTCTTATTTTCAAATCCTATTAAGAGCAGGACATGTCAATGCATCATCTCTTATTGTTTATTAAGAGCAGGTTACTGTTTGCTGTCAAAATTACCAAACTTCTTGATTCTTTTCTTCTTGTTATTTGAGAAGCAATAGATAGGAGTAGAAGTGTGCATGAATTGAATTGGGTTGAATGCTGAAAATTTTCAACCCAATTCAAGTTGGTATTTTTCAATATTAATTCAGCCCAATTAATATGTCAACTCCATTCTACACTATTAATGCATAATTTGTTGGTATACTTTTAGGATTGAAATTGAAAATAATATTATGATTCGCGAGTTGATAAAGTGACATGAACTTATTGACCGTGGATCATAATTTTTTTTACAATACATTAGATGCGTTCGGAGATCGTATCATTGTATATAAGAGGTACAAAACTTATAGATTCTTTACGATTTCTGAATTATCCTTGATCGGACAGTTTGGGATCAGTGTTGAAAAAATCAGATGTTCGTGTCGTCGGTGTGTCAACTTGTTTTTCCTAGACCGACAGGTAGTGACATTGCACCTATACAGAAATGGTTTCATGAATCATTACTATCGATGGATTTCATACGGGGAGTCATTCATAGGCATGTCATCGTATGAATTAGGAGGCCAGTGGTCTAATATTGGATCTTCGTCTGCAACTCATGCAACATCCGTTGAGCAGCCGTATCGAAATATGGTCTTGGATGCTCTAGGCAGTCATGAATTCCGAAGGTTGCCAATGCCTCACACAGAATTAGGAGGTCAGTCGTCAAGTACTGAAGTGACAATGGATATATAGTGTGAGCCACAAGTAGAATCAAAAATTCAAATAGAGTTAGCAAATCCAAAAGCAGCACAGTTTTATGATTTATTGAAAGCTACAGATGAACCATTGTATGAAAGCTGTGATGAATATTCAAAGTTGTCAATAATGACTCAAATATTACACATTGAGTCTGACTACAACGTAATGGAGATAGCATATAATTGGTTTTTCGAGCTTTTTCACAAAGCGTTGCCTAAAGATAACAAACTGGAGGACAGTTTCTATAAGACGAAAAAGATGATGAAGATACTTGGTCTAGGGTATTAGAAAATTCATGCATGTCAGAACAACTGCATTCTCTATTACCGTGAATATGCAGACTTGACCTAGTGTCCAACATGTGAACATCCACGGTACAAAGAGAAATATTTGAGTAGGCAAAAAGATATACCATTTAAGGTTCTTCGATATTTCTTGATAATTCCCAGATTGAAGTGGTTGTTCATGTTTGAAAAAATAGCCCAACATTTGATATGGCATGCTAAGAGTCATGATCCGAATGTTATGACTCACGCGTCTGACAGTGAAGCATGAAAACATCTTGATCGATGTTATCCATCATTTGCAAGTGTGACTAGAAATGTCAGACTAGGGTTATGTACTGATGGGTTCAATCCATTAGGTTAATCATCCACTTCATATTCTGTTTAGCCAATGCTCCTCACAGTCTATAATTTGCCACTGTCGATGTGCATGAAAGATGATTTCATATTCTTTGAGTATGGTAATCCCAGGACCAAGGGGACCAAGAAAAGAATTGGATGTGTTCCTTCAACGGTTAATTGATGATTTTAAGAACTTGTGGGACGACGGAGTCATCACTTATGATATTCATCAAAAAAGGAATTTCAACTTAGGGGCCGCATTGTTGTGGACAATTAGTGACTTCCTGGCATATGCTTTGTTGTCTGGTTGGAGCACACAAAGGAGGCTTGGTTGTCCATATTGTATGGAACGAACAAAAGCATCCAGCCTTCGGCATGGACGAAAGATTTCATACTTTGATTGTCATCGTCAATTTTTGCCACTTGATCATCCATACCGGAGAAATAGAGATAAATTCATCAAGGGCCGAGTGGAAAAAGACAGACCACGTACGCGTTTGTCTGGTAATCAAATGTTAGCTCGGGTTTTTGTGTTACCGGATATCACATTCGGAGAGGTTGACAGAATTAGTGGTTTCGGAGAAAGACACAATTGGGTCAAAAAAAGTATATTCTGGGAACTGTTTTACTGGAGCTCATTACTAGTTTGACACAATTTGAATGTGATGCACATTGAATAGAATGTGTTTGAGAACATTTTTAATACAGTGATGGATTTTGTAGGAAAAACAAAAGATAATGTGAAGGCAAGAATGAACTTAAAAGTATATTGCAAACGTCCATATTTAGATCTACAGGAGGTGAATGACAAACAAGTGAAACCGAAAGCCTCTTATGTTCTCAGTAAGCAACAACAAAAAGATGTTTGCCAGTGGATAAAAGATCTCAAATTATCAGATGGCTATACATCTAATTTAGCTCGATGCGTCATGTGTTCATGGAGAGATTACTCCCTATTGCATTCCGCGATATTTTACCAAACAAAATTTGGGGTCCGTTAACCGAGCTTAGTTTGTTCTTCGGAGATATCTGCGCCAGTGCCCTCTGTATCGAAGATATGGAAAAGCTAGAGAAAAACATTATAGAAATTCTTTGCAAATTAGAGCAGATATTTCCACCTATATTTTTTGACTCGATCGAGCATCTACCGGTTCACTTAGCATACGAGGCAAGAGTTGGTGGTCCGTTCAGTATCGGTGGATGTATTTATTCGAGAGGTATATGCAGAGGTTAAAAAGGAAAATAAAAAATACAACTGCGGTGGAAGGTTCAATAAGTGAAGCTTATATAATTCAGGAGATATCAACTTTATGTTCTTTCTATTTTGAGTCCAATTTGCACACAAGGTTGACTCGTCTTCCCCGAAATGATGATGGGGGAAATGTGAACGCTATAGGTTTTCTACCAATATTTTGTTTTCCTGGTCGTGGTTTGGGCTCACATCCACTGAGATATCTAACTGAAGATGAGTACCATCTTGCACAATTATATGTACTGATGAATTACCTCGAGGTTGATCCTTTCATTCAAAAATTTGACACGAAAGTTCGTACACAAACACCGAATATATTCGAGGAAGAATTACAAGATAAACGTAGCATAGAATTTCCAAATTGGTCCAAAACTTGGTCGAGTGAACATATTCAAGAAATAGACAACAAATTACTCGAGTTATCATGTGGACCGTCACGACTAGTCTTATGCTATAATGGATACTTTGTGAATGGATATAAATTTCATATATAGGAGTACTCAACCACAAAGAAGATAATGAATGCCAGTGTTTGTGCCAAAGGCTCCACTTGGATTGATTGTGATTGTGATTTCTACGCACTGCTTGAGGAAGTACTTGAGCTTCAATATGTTCGGTGCAAAAAAATAGTGATATTCAAATGTCACTGGTTTGACACATATCTCGAGGGAGTCAAATTCATCCAAGTATAAGCTTGTTGATGTTAATTTCAAATCAAAGTTAGCGTCGAACTAGCCTTTTATTTTGGCATCACAAGCACAACAAGTATATTACGTAAAATATCCAAGCATACGAAGAGATAGATCAGAATGCTGGGCAATGTGTAAGACTAAGACACGATTGAGGATTGATCCAATGGCAGAGGATAATGATACTACAAGATTTGTATTAGGTGATTTTTATCAGGAGGATAATCCTCTTGTAGTTGAAGTTGTGGGTCAAACACTTGAAGATGAAAATTTAGTCATTGCACAAGGTTCGTCTGAAGATGTTGAACCAGATGACATAGAGAACGAAGATGATGAGAATAGTTGTGAAGATGGAGAGACAAGTGAAGAAGAAAATGACTCAATCGATTATTATTCAGATGATATCGATGATTAATGTGTAATATATATATATATATATATATTTAATCTTTTTTCTATTAATTTATATTATATTATTGGTTGACATCACTAATCAACATTTATATTTGTAGATGTCGCGTGCCCGTTCTAGGGTTCATCGCAAATGTTTATCTCGGCTGCCGCCCGCGACAGCACCACCACCACGACCAGCCATGGCAGATGCTATACCACCACCACCTGCACCAGTCGTGGTAGATGCTATACCACCACCATCACCACCAGCTCGAGGTCATCGTAGGCCTCATGGGCCTAATCGGGGGAAGGGTGATGCACCTTCATTGTCCGACTAGCGTCGACGGATATCGCTTGATAGTCTAAAGTAAGTATCAAAATTTATTTATTATAATTATTAATAATTAATTGTTACTTATAATGTTATTATACTTGAGTTGTAGATTTCAGCAGGATGATGTTGCCCGCGCCATGACCGTTATGCTTAAGAGTTTCTTTCATGAGTCATGGACTTCATGGACCAGGGTGTCGGACCATTATCAAAATTTATTATGGATCGAGTTCGAGGTACGTAGTTCAAGTTCAAATTGGTTTCTTCAACTCTGAATTGATTTCTTTTTTAATTATTCAACTATGTTTGAGTGAATTGGGCATATATAGAATGCAAAACTCACTTAGCTGGTGAATATTAATAATGAAACTATGTAGGAATAATAACAAATCTCCTATCTTATATTATTGCCATGAGTAGGAATTATCCATGTGACTGTACATAGACATGTCATTTTACCTAAACTTCGTAATAGAGAACGAAACTATGTTGAGTATTCTGCTAGAAGTTTTGGCATCCAAAATCACCTACAAGGTTGATACCAATTTTGTTTTTTCCTGCAATGTCTGATTGTTTCATTGCAAAGAAGGATATTAGTACCAAATTATGGCTTCATGGTATAAAGTATTAGTATGTCTGATTGCTTGAGTTTGATATCCTTCATGGTATAAAGTATTGCTTGACTAGAAGTAGAAACTCTGCTTGAGTTTATTACTTGACTACATTTTGGCATAAATTTCATTAGAATGGATGAGGAGATTTAGTGCTATCTCATTGTGTCAACTGCATGAGTAACAACACTTTAGATTATTAATATTATTGCCATAATATTATTGAGTATATGCCCAATTTACTCAATAAGAACAAATCTTATTGAGTAATGCTAAAGTAGAAGAACTGAACATGCATGCTGGTAGGAGCAAGCTTTTTTTTCATTTATTGATTTAGCCTTGACAATTTTTTCATAAAATTAGATATCAGAAACTAAAATGGATCAATTAATTTGATGTCATGATGTGTTACAAATATGAACACTGAATAATTATCCATGTAGAGTGAAGAGATTAAGATAACTTACATATTTTTGAGATTCTTCCAATCTGGTGGAGGTCAATTGCTCCCTATAGAAAGATGGATCAGAGTATCTCTTCAAACATGCTCCAAAAATTAGGTAATGTTTCATGAGAATGTGCTCTTGCAGGCTTTGGATGGAACACCACTAGAAAAATGACATACTTGTCTAGCTTGAATAATTGTGGTGGACCACGACATTCTTCGTATGTATCCATAATAAAATGAGGCATATCTTTGGCAGAAATTCGATTCTGGCTCATTTGCCAATTACAGTGCCATTCAATACCTGCAAACGATGGCATTTGTACTAATCATTAGGTGCCTTCTGAAGATAAAGATGAGTATTTCTTAATCATTAGGTGCATCTAAGTTTATGTTTCTAATTCTATTTATACATAAAGGTTATTCTATTGATTTTTAACATCCATTCAAAATTTCAAATCAAGCGAATTGCTAAACACAAACCATACTTGACTATGCACTAATGAAGAGGACACATAGGGAACTCTATGATTAGAGTTGCAATCATGTCAATTCCCAAACCATGTCATTAGAACTTATACTTTAAAGTGCCAACTCACCTTCCTTGTAAGACAAACATGATAATCTTTCAAGAGAAAAGCCATTTGCAATTGGTGGAACCTCTGTCTCTAGCTGTTTGACTCGTAGTATCAGCTCATGCCCTCTAGAAGCAGTGTTCATTACTTCTTCATGCAAATTGCCGAATACCTCTGCAGAAAATCTG
This sequence comes from Canna indica, assembly GCA_034359265.1. Taxonomy (NCBI): domain Eukaryota; kingdom Viridiplantae; phylum Streptophyta; class Magnoliopsida; order Zingiberales; family Cannaceae; genus Canna; species Canna indica. The sequence goes on along the minus strand of CP136895.1, from coordinate 51,954,285 downwards.
TAGAACAAATCTCTGTGAATATGCATACATCAAGTAGGGAAAAAATCTGCATACATTCTATGCTCAAATCTGGGAAACTGCACTGACTTGTTTGATGTTATAACATGAAAAAGGAAGAAACAAGGTTAAGTATTGTAAAACACTTGTTTCTGAAAGTATACTTTTCCTTTTTCATTGTGCTGAGTTTGAGATGGAGAAGAAATAAAAAGCTTTGAAATTGCAATTGATTGTGGATGCGAAAGAGCATAGCAGAGATGACTGTTCTCCAACTAAGCAAGCATTTGCTAGATGTTACTTTCCAGTTTCCACTGTGCATATTAGTATTAGGCTATTAGCTGTTGTCTACATTCCAAGTAAAAAGTAGGCATTCCAGTTCTCCATTTGTGATGCCTATGCATATTAGTATTCTTTTGTATTTCGTATGTTCTACTCCATCAGAATATGTTTTGTTACAGTAAAAAGATTTAAAATGATTGTATTAATATTTTCTTTTTGTAGGCCCGATACACATGGGATCCCGCCATTCAGGCTCAGGTGGAGGATGCTTGGGAAGCTTACAATAAGAAGTTTTTCAATGATATCCTCCACCGTGCGCGGGATGAGGCGCAGGCAAATGTATGCGGTAATCGGGATACGCCTATGGATGCGCTGAAGGAAAATAGGCCAAACTGGATAACGAGCCACGTCTGAGATCAACTATGCGACATCTAGGCGTCCGAGGAGTGGCAGGGTGCCTCCCGAACGGCGCACCGGAACCGGATGACGCTAGTTGAGGGATCCGTGGCCCGACATACCGGTGGGTCCATCCCATTTACTAGTCACGAGCGTCGCATGGTAAGTAATTTAATAATAGTTTTTATTATTTATTATAGAAAAACTAATTATATTTATTTTATTGCAAGGGACGCGAGACGAGCAAGGGACGCTCATTCCGACTGATCCTTTGAGGGTCTTCGATGAGACACATAGATATAGACATGGTCCTCGCCGGGGTGAGTTCATCGACGGGAGAACGAAGACGATCCTTGTAAATTAATATTTAATAAAGTTTATATTTTAAAAAAATTATATTAGTTCAATTATGTATAATTAATTTAAATAGTCAATCTTTAAAGGCCACGTATACTGAGTTGGTGACTCAGCGGGGAGGTGATCCTGCGCAGCATCAGCTTGATGTTGATGCATGGATGCAGGTGACAGGAGTCGACCACGGCCGTGTATAAGGCATTGTCACAACGGCCCACGCACGGACATTGTTGCAGCCACATGGTGCAGGGTCGTCTGCCTTCACCTCTTCCACCGCTGGTCCATCAACATCACATGCGGGCCAGGATCGATTTGCAGCCATAGAGATTTCGCACGCAGAATTACAGTCTTCTCATGCAGCCTTAGAGGCTTCTCATGCACGCCTCATCAGTGAGGTGGCCGCTATGTGGGAGTACATGGCACATATTGCTTCTTCCATGCCATGTGCTTCGGCCCCTCCGCCTCCCCCGTCATTCGACGCGACGCCAACTGATGCCCTCCCGACGCAACCCCTCTCCTCGCCGCATCCCTCGCCACCACATGATGCACTTCATGATTGATGTATACTTTATTTTCTCTTTTGATTAAACATGTTTTGATACGACGTAAATATTACATTTTGATATAAATATGTATAAACAGTATAATTTAATGTCTTGAATATTCCCTCGTTGTGGCAGCATTTCAATATAATTTGATGTCTTGTATATTCCCTCGTTGTGGTATTGCATTTTGATACAATTTGATGTCAAATATTGTAAATAGGCATTTTTAAAAAAAATATTATTATAAATTATTATTTTTTAAAAAAATACACATTTGCGACGGCTGTGCGATCGCTCGCCGTCGCAAAAGGTATATTGAACTAGTCGCCAAAAGCGATCGCAAAACCATCGTAGATATAACATTTGCGACGGGGACCGCGATCGCAATGCCGTCGCAGATTTATAAGTTGCGACGATCAAAGAAGGTCGCAAATGTTACGTGACCACATCATGCAACCGCTTTATACCGTCGTATACCTGTAGCGGAATATTTTCATTTGCGACCGCTGCTTCTGTCGTCGTACATTTTCTACGACAAGTTCTTTTGCTACCGCCCTTTGCGACCGCTACCTGCCGTCGCAGAAGGTCTTTAGCGACCGTTTTGCGACGGTTTTGTTCGTCGCAAATATCTAGTTTTTTAGTAGTGTCACAGGAGCTCAAGAAAGGCAACACATTTATTATTGTCTTCCGGATTCACTACATGGGAAATTTAGTGAAGCTTTATATGATTCGACACAGATTCACATAAAGTATAAAGGGAAAGCTATAAAAATGCCTCTAACATTTTCTCATAGGTATTAAAATGCTCATAAGATTTTTTTTTGATCAAAAATCACCCTATAGGTAAACGACGTTAATGGAGGGATAATAGAGTTGATGTGGCTGATGACTGAGACTGATGACATGGACACTTGGTGCGCATGCAGACCAAGATATTTTCTCACGGGTACTAAAATGCCCCTAACGTTTGTTTTGGAGATAAATATCCTTGAGGTTATTGAAAATGGTAAAAAATGACACTCAAACTAACTTCTGTTAGGTGATACTTAATGGAGATGTCATGGATGCTGACTGGATGGTGACTTTACATGTGACACACATGCAAAGAGCATTGCCACGCAAGCAACACGTATTGAGTCCAAGCTCACACAGCAGAGACAGACGATGGAGGAGCAGAGACAGACGAATGACGAGTTAAGACAGACGATGCAGAACATGCAGGCCCTTCTTACTCTAATTGCATCTCACTCGATCATTCATATACCGATGATGTCCTAGCCGTCGTCCTCCTCGACCCAATCAACGCTCCCGACCCCGTCCCTATCGACTCCACCACCTCCACCGCCTCTGTTTAAATCAGCGACAGCCGTCGAGGGCCATCACTGAGAAAAGTACCTCTATTCAGATACAAATAAAGGTCATTTATTGGGCGGTGCTTTGACTATTGAAAAGCATGCAACAACACATTTATTAATGCCTTAGAGATTCACTGCATGTAAAATTTAAATATCAATTCCTAAATGAATTCCAATTGATGTTTAACTATTTAGAAATTGATAGCAACGACGATATCAATTCGTCGGTACATCCAACTTCGATCGCCCCACATGTTCTATCAAAAAGTTGGCAATATCTTTAGGTAATATCTTTATGTGGGATGGTCCAATTCCATTCGGGATTCATATTATTTATATTGCACTTAGTATTTCTTTCAGTCATTAACTTCATTCTAAATTTCGGCAGCATCTCCCTACAGTTCTCCGAATACGCATATATTTGGGCGCGTATCAGAGAACTAAAGAGATACAATAGCCAAAATTTAAAAAAGAATAATGACTAAATAAAATAAAATAAGTGCAATATAAATAACTATATTCCCAATTTATCCAATTAGGGACAATTTAAGGGTTGTACATCGTATAAAAGATCATCTACTTCGTTTACACGAACATACAACCCTCGAACAAATCTAAGGTTTTGCAAAATTAAAACCTCACTTGTCAATGCATACATGAAATATATCAACTCATCATAATTATTTTCTAAAATTGTGGATGCCGGTGCGCGTCCAAAGTGGACGATTCTGGCGCGAGACCAAAGTAGACAATTCCGACGCGCGCGAGTCCAAAGTGGACGAACATTAAAACTAACCTAAATTTAATCTAATAGCAAACAAACTTAATTAAGAATTAATCTAAAACTAACCTAAAATTAATCATTAATCTACAATTAATCTAAAGTTAACAAATAAATCTACAATTAATCTAAAGTTAACAAATAAATCTACAATTAATCTAAAGTTAACAAATAAATCTATAATTAATAGATAATTAACAAATAATAAACCTAAAAATTTAAAATAAATTAGGGGTTAAATCCCTAATCAAATAGTAGCTGACAGTTACTGTCGGCTACTGTTGCATCAAGTTGGGGCTGAGGGATTTGGCCCCAGATCCGGCGTCAGCATCGGAGTCGGCGACCGGTGGCGATGTAGATAAAAGGGGGAAGGGGCCGACGGAGATTACTAAGAGGCAGCAGCTAGGGCAGCGGTGAGGGTAATGGTGATAGCAGTAGTGACAGGCAGCGACTGGCGGCGACTGGCGGTGACGGCAGCAGCGAGAGAGAAGAAAAGAAGGAGAAGAGGAAGGGTTGGGCGCGAACGCAAATAAATGGTCTACCACCGACGGCTCATCAGTCATCGGTAAACCGTGGATAACTACTAATTATATCAACGACGGCCGACGTAGCCCTCTCTAAGCCGTCGGTGACGTGTTTTTTATTTTCGCGCTTCATTTGCGCCATCAATTAATAAGCAACAGCCACTGTTAGCTGTGGCTAATGACTTATTTATATCACCGACGGCTCTGTGGCCCCCCGCTAAGCCATCGCTCTTAAGTTATTTCATTTCGTACCCCGTGCGTGTCATCAGCTATACGGGATGGACTTTGGCGACCGTATGCAAGCAGTGGCTGATTTGGTTACATCAGTGACGGCCGTTGTGGCCGTCGAAAAGCAGTGGATAGTTCAGATGGCCAGGGCGGCCATCGGTGAGCCCCGTGGCTGATAGCCAATATTCTAGTAGTGAAAAACTAAATTTTTTGGTTAACCGATCCGACGATTTTAGTTTTAATTTTTATTTTCTAAATTTTTGATTTTTTGTCTCAATTTTGATTTCGGTCAGCTTCATTATCCCTCCATTTTCAAAAATCAAAAACCGAAACCAATGGATTGGTTAACCAAAAAATTCGATTCAATTTCGAAGCGGTTTTCTGATTAATCGAATTTTTGATTTTTTTGCTCATCCCTATGTTGCATCTTACATGTCGCTTGAGTGACAATGCTCTTTGCATGTGCATCATATGTAAAGTCAACATCCAGTCAGCATCCATGACATCTCCATTAAGTCTCACCTAACATAAGTTAGCTTGAGTGTCATTTTTTACTATTTTCAATAACCTCAGGGGTATTTTATCTCCAAAACAAATGTTAGGGGCATTTTAGTACCTGTGAGAAAATGTTATGGGCATTTTAGAACCCCGTGAGAAAATATCTTGGTCTGCTTGCACGGCACATGTCCATGTCATCAGCCACAATCATCAGCCACGTCAGCTCTGTTATCCCTCCATTAACGTCATTTACCTATAGGATCATTTTTGTACCCAATTCCATAACGTAAGGGGTATTTTTTATAAAAAAAAAAATTTAGGGACATTTTAGTACCTATGAGAAAATGTTAGATGCATTTTTATAGCTTTTCCCTTTATATTTTATGTGAATATGTGTCGAATCATATAAATTAAGCATCACTAAATTTCCCATGTAGTGAATCCGGAAGACAATAATAAATGTGTTGCCTTTCTTGAGCTCCCGTGATATTCTTTTCTTGCGCCCAATAAATGGCCTTTCTTGTATTTGAATAGATATATTAATATTGATATCATCGTTGCTATCCTTTCCTAAATAGCTAAACATCAATTGGAATTCATATTAACTTAAGGTTTATAGGAATTGATATTTAAATTTTACAAGTAGGGAATCTAAAAGGCATTAATAAATGTGATGACGCATGCTTTTCTCTAGTCAAAGCATCGCCCAATAAATGACTTTTTTTGTATGAGTAGATCTCAAATATGGTTTATTCTATGCTGGACTCAAGTTCAGGGGACTTACGTACACCCCACTATGTGCTTTTCTCTATCTATCTCTTCATTAAAATTAGAGAGAGAAAGGTACAACCTTACAGGTGGGGTGCGAGTCCATTGACTCGCACCCAGCATAGTGTAATACTCGCTAAAATAAATAAATAAATAATAATATTTTATTTGTATTAGTTGCAACGGGTTGCGCGTAACGCTAGATGGCGCGTGCGGGATTGACCGGTAGTGCCTAACTTGAGGTAAGACCTAGCTACTTTGGAATTTTCTTAATTATGATATTTTGGAAGTGTGAAATGTATGTGTCATGGAATTAAAGAGGACTTCGAGTGGAGTTCAGCAGTTCAATCGGATCCGGATTCGGACTAGAATCAAGATATAGTGGCACGGAACTCGAGAGAGAAAGGGTGAGCGTGAGGCTTGAGGCGGAAAGGAAATTGCCGGAGTTTGTGAGGAATTCGAGGTCTGACATCGTGGAAAGCGAGGATCTCGTCTTGTTTAGATCATTCTTCTCCGATGAGTGGTTGTTTCACACAAATTCGAGATTTCTTTCCTCTCTCCATGGCCGCCCCGCACTTGAGAAGAATATGAAATTTTCTTGTAATTTTTGAATCTCTTTTCCAAATCGAATTCAAGTATTATTCATGGTGTCGATTTCCTTCTTGATGTTTGATGTTGTGCCCATGAAACCCTAGGATTAGGGATTTTGCTTCCTTGTGGCCGCCTCTGTTCAAGAGGGGTTTTAGAAGATTTTTTTTTCTTCGTGTTAAATATATCTTTTCCTAAATGAGGTTGGTGGTATGGCTTCTAGGTTAATTCATCTCTAGGTTGGGTGTGGTAGGATATGGTAAATTGTGGAATTAGAACCCTAGACATGTGAATCCTCTGCTTATCATAGATGGCCACAACCATGAAGTATTCTAAAAAAAAAAATTGGATATAAATTGCTTACCTCGTGATTAGTGTTATAAGCATGTACTAGTGTGGGATTAAAAGCCCTAAACCTAGGGTTATCTCCTATTGCTACAGCCGCATGCTTAAAAATGGAAAGTCCAAATTGCTTAGTACGATGCTAATTTGCTGAAATTACAAGGGCTGGGATTATTATTATATGCTGAATTTTTTGATGCTGAAATTGTATGGTTAATGATGCTGAAATTTGTATGTAATGTTGCTGAAATTATCTAGTTAATGATGCTGAAATTACGTAGTTATGTGATGCTATAAATGATTTATAAAGGTGCAAAAATTTTATTGAATGAAAGTACTGAAATCATTTCCTATGTATGCTGAATATGGTAGTACAAAGATAGAGTTTTTCATGTGCTGGAAATTCATACTGAGTTGCTGAAAAATTGTTAAGTACATGCTGAGATTGGTTCTGTTGTAGTGTTGCGGGTCTGATGTGTAATATATCGATGTAATCTATCGATCTTCGAGTAAACTATAGTTTGAAAATATAGAAAATGCTTTGGTAGCTTGAATAGTAGTGTGCGGGGAGAAAATGGATACTTACAGTAGGCTAGAAATTATCACGTGTGTGCGAAGCGAGCCGGGTTGCAGGCCCGGTACGACGTTTCCTGACTCACTGTAAATACTTGATACTTTAACTAGATATCAGTAGTAATGTGAGCTTTTGCGTGTTATCATGAGGGTATAGCCCTCGAGTGGAAATGTGGGACAGTTAGGTATAGAAGGTTTGGTGGTTCTTAAAATGGATATTCATTGTTGGGACTTATTAGGCCGAGTGGTGCGCATAGCGCACGAGGCATTGTTGGGCGTCGTATATATATATAAAGTATGAGCATGCATTTTATAAATATCTTGAAAGGGATAATGTGGATGGTTGTACTATAGACTATTTATTCAGCATAGTTGAAAATGTCGGACATGACTGAACTCTATCTACTAATCTCTGAATTAAACAAAAGGACCTGAAGATTACACAGCAAGATGCTCAACAGAGAAATATTGCCAAAATCAATTAGGCTCATTTTTATGTTATGCATGAAAATGTTTGACGTAGTAGAATGAAAATAAGCTGACTGCATAAATTAAAAATATTCTATGGCCAATTATGTGTATCTTCCGAAGATACTGCATCAAAAACAATGAATGTAGATAAGATGAAAATAAACATATAAATAAATCCTAGAATCTTTGGAGCAAAATGAAAACAAAAAAATATGACAACATAAAATTGCCAGAGGTATCAAATGCATCATTTCTGAAACTCGCAAGTGAAAAAATGACCACCAGCGATATCTGCACCATACCAATCTCCATACAATTTCCTACTTGAGTAAAGCCATAACTAAAAAAAGAAAACCCAACGCATTAGGTTGGACTATTTCCTTTGAAAAAAAAGAAAAAAAAAGAAGAAAGCCCAACAGCTGCAATGTTAGGAGATAAAACAACAGGATCTATTAACATGTGAAAATAGTTTATTTAGTCAGCAATTGCAACCAAAAAAACAAGAGCAGCACAAGCAAACAGGAATTTAGCATTCCAATTTTAATATATAAGCTTATATCCTACCATCAGTATATATGTAGGTCATCTCTTATCTGAAAAAGGTAAGATGTTTAGCACAGTAAATTATTATATTGGTTGACAATATAAGGATATTAGTTTTGTCTGTGATTGAGCATACTACATGATTAGAGCAGTAAAACTCAAAACTCCAATATAGTACGAAGGAAAGAGACGGGGAGAGAAACAATACGGAGGAAAGAGCGGTAGAGAGAAACAGTATGCAGGAAAGAGAGGCCAGCTCATGCATCTCCCGGTAAACACACGCCGAACACACGCCGCATCCCTTTGCGCGAGGTTTACAAAGCAATGAGACGCGAGGGAGGAAGCAAGAGAGGGATTAGGGACACGAGGTCAAGAGGGATTAGGAACTCGATGTCGAAGAGAGAGAGAGAGAGAAACAAGAGCAGTGAGACGTCGAGACATACAAGGTTAGAGTTTTATTTTTAGGGGCATTCCCTGAAAGAATTTTCTTAAACAGTAATTAAACCACAAGTCAGAAATTTTACATGTTAAATCATTAAGAGTAACTAAATGCGGAAGCGTACCTGAATTCATTGCGGGCCTTCCAGGTCTATGCACCGTTCACTAGCCGTCTCTGAATAATGGAGCTTCAGAAACTGGAATCAAGTGCATGACCCAGGGACCATAACCCCTCTATTTATAACAAAAACCTGAGGTAGTAGTAATTACTATTTTGTCCATCATAAAATTAATAATTACCCCAAATGATATCTGTACAATTAAATCTCATATAATATTGAGATGTCGCAGGCCCATAAATAAATATAATTAGATCACTTAAGATCTGGGCCGTTTATTTTACAGTGATGGATGCACGCCTATTGATATGTGTTGGTCCATATCAGATTATTAAAATTAATCTAATAGTCTCCCACTTGGGCCAACACATGAATCACCGTATAGTTGTGCATACTAACTTTATGAGTTCATCATCACTATTTTTATCAATCATCTCCAACAATCTGGTCCACCGATCATACCAACAAAGAACCAAAGCGACTTTTGCTATATTTATCGTGACGTACTAAATCCATCAATGATCACAATGTTAATACTCTCGATGACATAGATCATATATGGGTGCACAACATGGAAATTATATGCAATGTGATCCTTACATGCCTATTTTCAACTGGTCCTACTTTATTGAGATCAACCAAAAATATTCAGAGTGTAAAATAATAAAAACTTTATTCTGCAGAAAAATGCCATAAAGCACAATAACAAATTACAAACTCCCACTAAACCATCATATCAATACATGATGCAATACCCAAATGAGCAACATGCTCATGAAAGACCGCGGGTGGTAAGCCTTTAGTAAGCTGATCCGCCCTCATGGAAGTTGTACATATATGCTCTATGTTTAATCGATCACTCTGAATTCTTTCTTTAACAACCAGGAACTTAATGTCAATATGTTTAGACATTGAAGGGCTCCTGTTGCTATTGGAATATAACACTGCCAGTTTATTGTCACAGAATAACTTTAGTGATCTTTCAATTTTATTACTATAGGCAGCCTAGTGACAAAATTTCGCAGTCATATTCCAAGATTGGATACCTTAAAACAAGTTATGAAATATGCTTTCATATCTGAAGTTGCAGTGAGTGTCTGCTTAGCACTCCTCCAATAAACAGCTTTTCTAGTAAACAGAAAAACATAACTAGAAGTGGATCTTCAACTATTTAGGCATCAAACAAAATCAGAATTAAGAATACCCAATGATCTCCTGCTGATTTGATTTTCTATATGTAATGCTTTATTCGTTGTAAATACCATATAACCCATTTGGCTGCTTTCCAATTATCCATTCCGGGATTACTTAGATATCTGCCTAATATCCCTTTAGTGTCTGCAATATCAGAACGTGGACTTTCTTGAGCATACATCAAATTTCCTGTAGTAGACGCATATAGAATCTTCTGCATTTCCTCATGCTCAGTTTTATCCTTAGGGCACGATTTGAGACTAAAATCACCTCTTTTAGCAAAAGGGGTACCTAGGATAATAATCTTGCTCCGCCTAAACTCATGGTATTTGCATTCATCAACCATATTTATCTCAAAACAAAATGAGATAATAACTTGATAAATTAATAACACCTCTAAAGGGAAACAATAGTTCTTGAGGTCATTGAGTTTGTACTTCAAGGGTAGACTTCCAAATAATATACTTATCTCCCCCAAACTCAATAACTTCAATGAACTGGGTATTACTTATATCAAAAATTATTCTAAAATATCCCATAGATCTATCAAAGTACCCAATAAAATAGCAGCGGACTGTTCCAGTGATTTTTCTTTTGACCAATATGGCCTAGTCTCAGCTGGACAACCTCAAATATTTAGTATGGGCTTCTTGCCCATCCATAATATATAAGGGTTTCTATGTACTGCTATAGATGGTACTTTAATCAGAATATAAGCCGTAGTCTTAAAATTAATTAGACTTCTCACTATTTAGATATAAGTACCTGTATATGGAGTAATTATTTATGAACATAGAAATATTATTTGACCATTCCAAGAAACCATAGGGAAAGGTCAATAAACACCTATATAATTTTGTTCTAAGACATTTGAACTCCTATTAGTACCTTAACCCTAATGTTTGTTTGTTTTCCGTTATTGCATTCAGTATGGACATCAAAGTTCGTAGCATCAGGAATAACTAGAATCATATTAGACACAATCCTTTGTATCCTATACTTAGATATATTACCTAAGTGCTTATGTCATATCATGATGGAATTCTTATCAGCTAATTTTTATTTTGTACCTTTTGAGTTGGTATGCAGGATTTCATTAAATGAAGCAATTACATCAAGCATATAAAGATTATTGAAATAGGACATAAATGGTACCAGCAAAAATAGAATTAAGATAAAGACTAAACTTTCTATTTCCAAATGAACAAGAACAACTTTATTTGTCCAAAACAGAGATAGAAATCAAAATCCATCTAAAAGATGGAACTACAAAAGTCTCTCTCAGTTTCTAAATAATAATCAATCCTAAACAATAACCTAAAAAGTCTATAGCTTCAACTTTAGCTGATTTGCCATCGCCCACAAAGATGAATCTTTCAACATCAATCGACAGTTGGCAGCTCAGGTAATCCTGCATAAATACACTTATGTGAGTAGAAACACTGAAATCTATCCACCAAGTGTTTATATGTACAAAATTTAAATCAACTTTAGAACAAACCAAAGTGAGAAATATACTATTCTTAACACGCCAAGCATGTTACTTGGTACAACCTTTCTTTACATGCTCACTTTTCTTGTAGAAGAAACAGGTGGAAACATTAATCTGTTCCTTTTGCTTTTTCTTTTGAGGAGCACCTGCAGCTTCTGTAGTATTAGGTCTTTTCTTGCCCTTATCTTTAGAGGTCATAGCCAAATGAGCACTTTTAATCTTATCTTGCTTTAGTCTTTCTTCCTCTTGCACACAATGAGAGATAAGCTCATTAAGAGTTCACTTCTCCTTTTGACAGTTATAACTGATTTTAAAATGATTGAATTGTGCTGAAAGAGAGATCAGAACCAAATGCACCAATAAGTCCTCAGGGAGGTCTAATTTCAGTGCATTTAATCTAGAGACAAGATTTGATATCTCCATAATGTACTTTCTAATGTTCCCTTTGCCTTTAGACCTCATTAAGACTAAATTTGACACTTACAAGATACCAAGCACAAAATTGACACTTCATCTTTGGACAAAAATGTCAACTTGTAAGCGGTACTCTTAATGCAGTAATCAAACATGCATTAACAATCAGTCCTGTCAAACAAGAAGTCTTTCTTTGGACCGACTCTTGTCCACATGAAAAACCTTATGACCATCACACATTTATTACCGTAGGCACGTAACGAATTCGGCAAAGTAATAACCTTCCTTTGGGCCAATCATTACCCGCATGAATTTCTAACATGCTAACATCTTTATGTTCTAAAATATGCTAATTCTACACAAGAGAGCTCGCTTTGGCAAGATGTTGTTTCAAACCAACATATTCCAAAACATTAGACATGATGGACTATTATTTTATTTCTTATTAAATTGGTCAAACTACAATAAAGCGGTCAAAATTGTGTTGAACCAATGTTAATTGAGCTGAACCGATGCTAAATTAGGTTGAACCTAATGCTAATTGCATTGAGCCGGTTGAAATTATGCTAAATCGGATGCTAATTTTAGTGAACCGGTAAAGAAACCTACTGAACCGCTTAAAATGTGCACTAAACCGGCCGAAATTGACTTGAACCAGCACTAAACTAGTGAAATTTGACCTAAACCAGTGCTGAACCGGACCTAACTACACTGAACCAGACCTAATTTTAGTGAACCAGACCCTAATTTGAGTGAACCAGACCCAAACTTGATTAACCAAACCTCAATTGAACCAAAGCAAATTGAATTCGGATGAACCGAAAATTGAACCGGGTCCAATTAAATTAAACCAGTCAAAACTAGATTGAATCGGACCTAATTGACCGGTTTAAATTTTAATTAACGGGTCGGGTTTAATGGTAAAGCGGGTCGGGTTGGGTTTTATTTTAATAATGGGTCGGGTTTAATATTTAAGTTGTTATGGAGTTAGGTTTTAATTTAGTATTAGGTCGTGTTTGATTCCTAATGGATCCGGATTTATCAAGTCTTAATCCGGATCCGACCCGATTACAAACCCTAATTAATAAACCCTAATCTCAATTAAACCCTAACTCCCTAACCTTTCTCCCCACAACACAGCTGTCGCCTCCTACTCTCTCGCGCCGAACCAGAACCAGACGCCGCAGTGCTTCCTCCCCCCTTCGACGTCGACGCCGACGCCGCCTGAGCTGAGACACCGGCGATCAAGATGCCGGCGAGAGGTGGGGACAGAAGGAGGAAAGCGGCAGGCGGCAATCATCTCTCCGAGCCATCTCCCGCTCCCACACCGGACTGCACGACGACGCCGACCATCCTCATGCGGCGGCGACAAGAACGCCGATGTCAGGCGATGATGAGGAGACAAAGCAGTCAGCCTCCATCGAGCGTCGATAGTAGGCGATGAAAAGAGACTTGGGCAAGCTTGGGGAACGCAGCGAAAGACACCCGAAGCCGTCGATCGCATCAGCCCCATCTCCCACCCCTCGACACCAATGTCGCCCCTTCCTGAGACACCGATAAACCCTCCTCCTGCGTCGGGCGATAATGAGAAGGCAGAAGTGAGGATGTTTCCTCACCATCCCGTGTGCGCCGATTTCATCACCACGCTGTCATACGCCGGTGACAAGCACAAGAGCGTCGAGCGATGATGTGGAGACCAAATCGGCGCATCGTGAGGATCGATGACATCCACTTCCACCGGCGGAAGCAAAGTTCGGCGGGGCATGACATCTTCCCACCTCCCACAGCCGAGATCTTGTAGCCGTGATCCTAATGAAGGGGATGACACCTTCGGCAGCCATCATGGCTGGCGCAGTTTTTTTATTATTATTATTTAAGCAGTGTGTAATCATTTGATGAATCTACTGCTTATAAGAAATCACAAAGCAAAATCATAATCGAAAACTTATGATCATGAACAGTGGACAATAATTGCATGAGAAAATTTAATTTTCTAACACCATGCATACGATTCATATCATAATTGAGATATTAAGCATGCATCGGCATACGAACAGTAGATGTAATCATGAAAAATTTTATTTCTCAATGACTCAACATGATTGGCTCTGATACCAATTGAAAGAATTTTCTTAAACAATAATTAAACCACAAGCCAGGAAATTTACATGTTAAATCATTAAGAGTAACTAAATGCGGAAGCGTACCTGAATCCATTGCTTAGCTTAGGAGTTGGGGGCGGCCTTCCAGGTCTATGCACCGTTGACTAGCCGTCTCTGAATAATGGGGCTTCAGAAACTGAAATCAAGTGCATGACCCAGGGACCATAACCCATCTATTTATAACAAAAACTTGAGGTAGTAGTAATTACTATTTTGCCCATCATAAAATTAATAATTATCTCAAATAGTATCTGTACAATTAAATCCCATATAATATTGAGATGTCGCGGGCCCATAAATAAATATAATTAGATCACTTAAGATCTGGGTCATTTATTTTGTAGTGATGGATGCACACCTATTGATATGTGTTGGTCCATATCAGATTATTAAAATTAGTCTAACATTCCCGCCTTTTCTCTCGGTGTCCTCTGCCCTCTCAACTGTGTTCCCGGAACTTATAATTAATCAATAATATCTTCCATGTTTGCGACAATTAATTAAACTCATTATATAAATTAATTAGAATTGATCATCAATCATTAATATTTTCATTAGGATCAATTCTAAAAATAAATAGATTAATTTACATTTTGGCTTTTAAATTAATGTTACTTCAATCTATATCCCATTAGAACCACATTTAAATAATATTCGAAGATCGTAGCAAATGATGGATAGAATTTGACAAATCCAATCCACCAGTCATATATATCCCGTGAAACAAACGTGCTATTATGTTACATAGTATATTCATATTTTTAGTAAAATAGCATATTCATATTTTCCTTTGATAGAAAACCAGACCAAGCATGAATTTAAATTTGCTTTTGAAATGGTTTGATAGAAAAAATAAATTTACATATTGAAAAGAAAATTCATATTTAGTTGAGGAAAAAGAACATGATGCTAAGATGGTATAATAATTCCTTTAAAATTATAAAGAAATTTAAATAGGCATTTCGAGAATCGAATTTGGGACCTCTCACACACAAAAAGAGAATTTTACCACTAGATCAAATGCCAAGATGTTAACTTTTTGAAAAACAAATTCTATTAGATTAAACTCACTTTTAATCATTGACATTATTAATATTTGTTAAAATGCCATCATATCTTTATATGATATCATATACAAATAACTAGTGTTTTTAATGAATTATATTCGGCAGTGTGAGTTTTGCCACAACTTTGCAAAAGCCGAAGGAGGTCATATGATATAGTACATGCAGATTATCTTTACTCTAAACTAGAGGAGAGGTATGAGCAACTCTTTCTAATTCATTTTAGACTAAATTCTTTGCTATAAGATGTGTGGCATCCATTTTTAAAACACATATTATTTAGTAACTTATGTAATTAAAAATGCCTCTTATTTTTTGTTGTTCCCATAGACGGTTTCTATTTTCATTTCTAATAAAAGTGTAGTCAATCTATCACTTATTCCAAAAAAATAAGTTGTTGGTATTTTTTCCAGTAATTTCAAGTTGTTATTATAAAGGTGTAAATTATTGGCGCTGATGATCGAAGTGGATCACGTACTTATATAATTGTTACTACAACATGATGTCTTATGTTACATAGTATATATATTCATATTTTTAGTAAAATAATATATTCATATTTTTCTTTGATAGAGAACCAGACCAAACATGAATTAAAATTCATATTTTATATATATGATCCCTTAGGTTACATAGTATATTCATATTTTTGGTAAAATAATTTCATATAAAATTCATATTTTATATATACGATCCCTTATGTTACATAGTATATTCATATTTTTAGTAAAATAATTTCATATTTTCCTTTGACAAAAACCAGACCAAACTTGAATTTATATTCGAGTTTGAAATTGTTTGATAAAAAAGAAAATTACATATTGAAATGAAAATTCATATTTAGTTGAGGAAAAAGGACAACGTGGTCCGGCATGATACTAAGATGGTTTTCGTATATTCATATTTTTAGTAAAATAATTTCATATTTTTCTTTGATAGAAAATCAGATCAAACTTGAATTTATATTCAAGTTTGAAATGGTTTGATAGAAAAAATAAATAAAATTACACATTGAAATGAAAATTCATATTTAGTTGAGGAAAAAGGATAACGTGGTCTGGCATGATACTAAGATGATTTTTTTATAATTCATTTAACATTAAAAAGGGGGCATTTCGAAAACTGAACTCAGGACCTCTCGCAGCCTAAGCAAGAATCATACCACTAGACCAAATGTCACACCCCAACTTAGGATCAAGTGATCGGCCAGGGTATACGTGCCTATACCCCGAAACCTAACCCATGCACATGCCAACATCATAAATAACAAGTAAATAACACTTTTTAATAATAAAAGAACCAAAATAGATTTTCATTTCAAAACAACAGGATTTTAAATACATATCTCAAGTGCGAAAATAAATCGAAGAGCAACAGTTCTTTTAATAAATAAAACTGAATAAAACGAGAATGTCTCCACGGGACTACAACTCCAAATACCAAAACAAAAGTGCATGACAACTTACTACGAACTCGACTACGACCCCTAACTAGGATTGCTATAAGATCATGTGGCTCCTCTGTGCTCTAGCTGTGCCAAGTGCTCTAGCCCACCTCACCGGTCAGGCTCTGCAAAATAAAACAAAACACCGACAACGGGTGAGTTCAAAGAACTCAGCGAGTGGCTTTATCCGCCTTCACAAATAAACACAGAGATAACATAAATAAATTTTATCTCTTAAAAGGCCACATCACCAAAAATGTGACTAGCTACTAGGCCCGAAGGCCATCCATGCCCACGACATCTAACTCTTCAAAGAGGTGCATCAGGCTAAAGCCCTACCATGCCCGAAGGCAACGTCACCTAAAAATGTGCATCAGGTCGAGCCCTACCATGTCCAAAGACAACATCAACATCAATGAGGTGCATCGGGTCAAAGCCCTGCCATGCCCAAAGGCAACATCACCATCAATGAGGTGCATCGGGTCGAATCCCTACCATACCTAGAGGCAACATCACCATCAAGAGGTGCATCGAGTCGAAGCCCTACCATGCCCAAAGGCAATATCACCATCAAGAGGTGCATCGGGTCGAATCCCTACCATGCCTAAAGGTAACTGCGCACATATCAGGATAATTAGGAAAGGCCCTCCGAACTTATCCTGTAGGTTGGGAATTGACATCCAACCACACGGGCGTAGCCTGTAACCCGACTCCTAAATGAGCCGCTCCGCCATTCCCAAGGATATGGCACATCGCACATATCGGGATAATCGGGAAAGGCCCTCCGAACTTATCCTGCAGGTTGGGAATTGACATCCAACCACACGGGCGTAGCTCGTAACCCGGCTCCTAAATGAGCCGCTTCGCCATTCCCAAGGATATAACACATCAAGACCTAAGTCAAGATTCTCCTACAGTATCCTAAGGGTGTCCTCACTATGAAGCGTCTCAACACTTCAAACCCGACCTTTACCCCTTAGACCCGCAACGTCATAAACCCGCGTGGTTTTATTTCATGCATACATTATAAGTTGGTTCATAACAGATTATGCTCACCCTTAGACCCCATTTTAATTATAGAATTAAAATTTAGATCATCTCAATTAGGGTTTTGTTTTAGGTTACTGTTCTGCCCAAAAGTGTTGTGTCTGACCCGAATCTAGTCTCCAAAGTGTATTCTATGTTTCCAAACTATATTTTTTGGTCAAAACGATAAGTTACACGACTATAATCAGAGATCAAATCACATAATAACAAAGAAATAAAAAATCAGCCCAGATTCAATAAACAACACATAAATTTTAGAAAGCTGAAATTTCCAGCACAACATGAAATAAAAATCTGAATTTTGCAAAATTAAATTCCTAAATTTCTAACCTCACAGATTCATATCATCAAACCAATCATGCATACAATCTCATAGTTTTTATTTAATAAAAACTAACATATATATCAAGAATCCCTAAACCAAGAATAAAGGAAATTAAATTAATTCTTTAGCATCAAGAACACCTAGAACTCCAAGATGAGGTTTACACCCAAAATTCTCAATATTTAATTATAAAATCACAGATCTTCCCTTAAACATAAATTCCATGATATGAGATCAAAATTTAGGATCTAAGCATGACATAGAACACTGGCAAAATCTTAAGAACACAAAAGGACTGTTAGAGATTGACTCAAATTGGGTCCGAACCGAATCCAATGAGTTCGACCAGATCCAAATCGGAGTTGATTTGATCAAGATATGTTTGAACCGATTTGCCAATTTGATTGAACCATGTTGAACCGGACTCGATCAAAATAAACTATGATTTTATAATCATGGGCCTGGGAGCCCAACCCACCATCTTCTCAAGATACCCATGTCAATGTTGCAGCGGCACACGTAAAAGTTTTTCAAATTGATGATAACTTCAGAAGTTTTCAAATTGATGATGTGGAAATCAAATACTGCTTTTGACTAGTCAAAGGGAGAAAAAGGTGGAGGCATCACGTGAAGCCACCAAGCATTTTGAAAGTTTCTTTGGTCAAAAGAAGCTTTTCAGCCATCCGATTAAATGAGACGGAGCAGCAAATTCCTTGGAGATTTTCTCCACTAAAGTAGGCATGAATCGGCTCTCCCCCTTTATTATAAATAGGGGCCTAATATGCAGTTCTAAGGGAATCTATCAAAAAGAGAGGAATCACACACCAAAATAAAATCCCTCATATGAGAGTTTCAGAGATCCAGAAAATTAAGAGTGCCGCTACGATCCTTTTCCTAAGGAGTGCCCCTTCTCAGTTTCTGATATACAGCAGCAGGAGTTCAGTTTCCAAGCAGATCTTACAGAGACAGTGCCTCTACTCCGTACCAGTTTTAGGTTCAATTAATTTAAGATAGTTTGTTGTATTCCGAAGGGGATTTAGATTATTGCACTCTTATTGTAAAAGTTCTTTTTCTGGATTTAATAAAGCAGTCTCCTCTTCTCCCTGTGGACGTAGGATCGGCACCCCGCCGAGTCCGAACCACGTTAATTCTCTTGCGCCTTTTATTTTTCCTTGCATTATTATTATCAAATTTGGTTTTTCGCTTTTCTCGCCGGGTTCAGATTTTGTAGATCCTGCAGGAAATTACCCCAAATTTCCTAACAGTTGGTATCAGAGCCTACTTCCCCAACCATGGCGAGCACCAAATTTGATATTGAGAAGTTAGATCGCAATGTCAACTATGCACTTTGGTCAATGAAGATGAAAGCGATCTTAACTATGGAGAAAATACATGATGCTATTCTTGGTAAGGATAAGATGCAGGGGACCGAGGAGGAGAAAGAATATAAGGAGCAAAAGACAATTGCAGTTTTGTACCTAAGCCTGTCAAATGAAGCACTTCGAGAAATTGCATCCCAAAAGACAGCTAAAGGTATTTGGGACAAACTCGCATTCTTGTATCTGGACAAAACTCTCACCGGTAAAATGACTTTGAAGCAGAAGCTCCATTTCCTACGTATGGCAGAAGGCACATCAGTCAAAGAGCATATCAATACTTTTCAGACAATCATCATGGACCTGGAGAATATGGATGTCAAAATTGAAGAGGAAGATAAGGCTTTATTCCTTTTATGTTCACTTCCTACTTCATTTAAAAATTTTCGTGAAACAATGCTTTTTGGAAAGACTACTATTACTCCAGAACAGGTAATCACTGCTCTTGTGTCTAAGGAGCTCATGGACACACATCTTACAGCAAATTCATCTGGTGGAGGGCAAGGAGAAGCTCTCTACTCTAATGAAGCAAGAGGAGATAACAAAACAAATGTCACTTGTTATTACTGCAAGAAACGAGGTCACATCAAGTCAGAATATCGCAGTCTTAAGAAAAAGTTATAGCAGCAAAATAAGGGTCAAGACGCACATGTGGAGGCCTCTTATGCAGATTTTGAGAAAGTTGAGGTACTGGTCGTGACAGATGGCACACGCACTGCTAAGACACGCCGTGGGCAACGACGGTCTCATCGGCGACAACACACCTCAAGTCAAAATTCCTCTTCTTCTTCTGATATGTCTGATCATGCAACATGCAATCCAGGTCAGCAGGCGAACAGATCAACCACCAGTAGCATTAATGAGTGGTTCCTGGATTCTGGGTGTTCCTATCACATGACTCCACACCGGACGGCCTTTGTGGATTATCGGCGCACCAATGGTGGAGTAGTTCGTGTCGGCAACAACGTTCCTTGCAAAGTTGTCAGATTCGGAACAGTGAAATTAAAATTGCATGATGGCTCGACAAAGATCCTAGCAAATGTTCGCCATGTCCCGAAGCTAGGAAGGAATCTAGTGTCTCTTGGAGTTCTTGACACTAGTGGCTATACGACATCCTCTGTAGGAGGAGTCTTGGAGGTACATGATGGAGCCACAGTAGTACTAAAGGCTCTAAGGACGTCGAATAATTTGTACAAGGTGGACGGATCCATCTTTCGTGAAACAGTTCAGATTCCGAGGCAAAACACAGCAAAATCAGACACCAGGTCAGGTATAAATTTTGCTTTCAGGAAAATCCCTTCTCAGAGATACACAATGAAGGAGGAGACTCGGAGGACTATGTGGGTGCCTAAGATTAAGCAGGAAGCTGACTCGGCCCACTTGAACACTGATTCGACGTAGGCCCTGTACGGGCCTTGTGGGAGAGGAGGACAATTTTTTGAGGATGGCATCGGCCCCAATTTTCATCAAAGGAGGAATTGTTAAAGATTGACTCAAATTGGGTCCGAACCGAATCCAACGAGTTCGACTAGATCCATATCGGAGTTGATTTGATCAAGATATGCTTGAACCGATTTGCCAATTTGATTGAACCATGTTGAACCGGACTCGATCAAAATAAACTATGATTTTATAATCATGGGCCTGGGAGCCCAGCCCACCATCTTCTCAAGATACCCATGTCAATGTTGCAGCGGCACATGTAAATGTTTTTCAAATTGATGATAACTCACTACTAGAAATTAGGTCTTCAGCAATGGCTATCAGCAACGGCCGCTCAAGCCGTTCCTATTTGCAACGGCGTTCTTACGGCCGCTCGAGCCGTTGCAGATATTTGTAACTGCAACGGCGTTCTAACGGACACGCGAGCCGTTGCGGATTATTTTAATTATCCGCAACGGCTTTCTGACGGAAAGGCGAGCCGTTGCTGATATTTTAATTATCAGCAACGGCTTTCTAATGGACAAGTGAGCCGTTGCTGATGATAACTTATCAGCAACGGCTTTTTAACGGGCGAGTGAGCCGTTGCTGATAAATTTATATAGGGCACCAGTCGCGCCCTACCCTTCTTCCTCCCGCTGCTGCCGCCGCCGCTCCTGCTCTCGCCTCTCGCCGCCGCTGCCGCTGCTGCCGACGCCGACGACGCCAACGATGCCTCTTCCTCCTCCCGCTGCTGCCGACTTGTTCAGGTATGCCTCGTCGGCCGGCCGTCTCTTCTCGTTGCGGCCGACGGGAATTAATCCGACCGAAACCCTATTTCTAGGGTTTCGGCCGGCGGCGGTCGACCGATGGCCGCCGTCGGACCTTGTACAGTGGCCGGACAGTGTGTCCGGCCACTGTACGCCGGCGCCGGAGTCCACCTGACTCCGGCGCCGGAATTTATAAATTTATATATAATTTACATTGTTTTATAATTGTTAATTAATTGTTAATTAATTGTTAATTAATTGTTAATTAATTATTTAGATTAATTGTTTAATTTGTTAGATTAATTATTAGGGTTTAGATTAATTTCGGACGCGCGCCGGAATCGTCCACTTCGGACGCGCGCCGGTATCGTCCACTTTGGACGCGCGCAGGAATCGTCCACTACGAACGCGCGCCGGAATCGTCCACTTCGGACGCGCGCCGAAATCGTCCACTTCGAACGCGCGCCGAAATCGTCCACTTCGGACGCGCGCCGGTATCGTCCACTTCGAACGCGCGCCGGTATCGTCCACTTCGGACGCGCGCCGGAATCATCCACTTCGGACGCGCGCCGGAATCGTCCACTTCGGACGCGCGCCGGAATCGTCCAATATGGACTCGAACGGTCTCAAAACATTTAGAAAATAATCTTGCATCCGACAAGTTCATATGTTTCACGTACGCATCGACGAGTCGGATATGATTTAGCAAAACCTTAGATCCGTTCGGGGATTGTATGTTCATGTAAAAGAAGTAGATGATCTTTTATACGATGTACAATTCTTGAATTGTCCCTGATTGGACAATTTGGGAATATAGTTATTTGTACTGCACTTATATTTTTATTTTAACTGTTATCTAATTATTCTAAATTTCGGCAACATCTCTCTTGTTCTCCGATACGCGCCCAGATGATATGCGTATTCGGAGAACTATAGGGAGATGCTGCCGAAATTTAGAATAATTAGTTAACAGTTAAAATAAAAATGTAAGTGCAGTTCAAATAACATAAATCCCGAATGGAATAGGACAATCTCACCTAAAGACATTAACCAAAGAAATTGTCATTGATTGACAGAATCATGTCGGCTGATTGAAGTTGGATGTACCGACGTCTTGATCGTGGAGCTTTAACGAATGAGTGTTGACGATGACGATGAAGACGATGAATGCTGGGGTCTGCGTGAAAGGGACAACCTATGTTGAATGTGATATGAATTTTTATGGACTGGTGGAAGAAGTGATAGAGTTACACTACTTCGGCTTGAAATCAGTGATCCTATTTAGATGTCATTGGTTCGATACAACAGAAAGGGGCATGAAAGTTCATCCAAAATACAAACTTGTTGAGGTTAATTACAAATCGAAATTGGCAGCAAATGAGCCTTTTATATTGGAATCACAAGCCGAACAAGTATATTACGCGAAGTATCCAGCTCGAAATAAAGATAGAGCAGATTGGCGTGTAGTCTGTAAGACAAAAGGTAGAGGAAAAATTGATCCGATAGTAGGAGAAAATGATCCTCCTGGTTTCTATCAAGAAGATGATCTTCCTGCTGTGGATTGTATTATTCCAATACTCGAGGATGCAAACACAATGTCAATTCAATTAGAAGTTGAATATGCTGATGATGACGATCATGAAATTGAGGAAGCTGGAGATGAAGAAGATGAAGAAGAGGAAGAAGAGGAAGAAGAAGAAGAATTCGAAGACTATTATTCAGATGATGAGGAATAATTGTAAAGTATATATTTTATTAAATATATCTCTACTATTTATACAATAATCTGATTATATGTCTGTTCGACAGATATGTCTGGTCGTGGTTATCGACGCAGGAGAGCTTCGGAGTCTCCGATCGGTGAGACTCCAACACTTACTCATGCTGTTGATCCTCCTGTTGCTGATCCTCATGAGGATGATACTGCCGAGGCTAGTACATCCAGACGCAGGCGGCCACGCGGGCCGAACAGGTGGCAACCTCCACCAGCCACAGAGTCACGTAGATTGATTAGCGTGATTGGGGAGCGGTAATATATCATGAATTATGAATCATTACAAATTCATTATATCATAATATAATATTAAAATTTATTTTTGTTGTGCAGGTTCGAGCAAGAAGAAGTGCCGAGGAGCATTTCTTCTACTATTCGACGATACATGCACGGGGCATGGCCTACGTGGTCTCACGTGCCTAGCGAGCACGTCGACATGTTATGGCACGAGTTTGAGGCACGTATTATTATTTTTTTTACATGCATGATGATATATTAATATTGGTACTGATATTATTATTTTGTAGGCTCGCTATACATGGGCCGAGGACCAAAGGCCCTTCATTTACGCTGCCTGGGAGGCTATTTCCCGGGCAAGGTACAACGGGCAGCTGGGGCAGGCTCGGTCCCAGGCGATGGCCCGAGCTGGGACCACTAACATCGCGGAGACTCGGGGATACGGCCCCGGTTGGATTACTCCGGATATATGGGACTAGCTCGTGGGGATATGGTCGACGGATCGATGGCAGGAGGTTTCTCGGAATGTGGCTAGAAATCACATGTCGGGGGGAGCAGCGCGTCACACCGGCGGCTCTATTGCATTTGCAGTGCACGCGAACCGTATGGTAAGTATATCTTTTAATTATATATTTTATTTGTTACTATGTGTACTAATTAATGTATTTATTTTGTAAATGTAGACGACGGTGTCGGATGAAGGGACTGTCCAGCGACCCTCCCCGATGGCGGTGTTTGAGCGGACTCACCGTCGAGCACATGGGACGGGGGAGTACATCGACAACCACGCTGCATACATTATGGTAATTATATATTTGTTTAAATTATTCATTATATATTTATAATTTAAGTTTTATGATAAATATTAAACAAAAAATCAAACTCGAGTAGGAGACCTACAGCCAGACGGTGGTGCAGCGCGGGGGTACCCCCGAGGACTTTGACGCAGCATCGTGGGTCGAGGCCGCAGGTGGCTGGGACCATGTCCGCGTATATGGCTTCACAGATAGTGGTCATGCGCGAGCCGTACTAGGGCCACTTGGGGCACCGACCCCTCCGGTCGCTGGTGAGCGGTCATCCACCTCTAGATCCAGTTATGATCATAGTAGCAGAATAAGGACTCTAGAGGAGACGGTCGTGCGTCAGACTGAGATGATGGAGCGCCAGAGTC
Organism: Canna indica; assembly: GCA_034359265.1. Taxonomy (NCBI): domain Eukaryota; kingdom Viridiplantae; phylum Streptophyta; class Magnoliopsida; order Zingiberales; family Cannaceae; genus Canna; species Canna indica. The sequence goes on along the minus strand of CP136895.1, from coordinate 51,929,597 downwards.
AGATGATGGCGGATATACAATCTATGCTACGCAACATGTCAGGTCATCCCGAAGCAGGCATCTCTTCGGCATCATCTAATCCATCGTCCTCGAGTCAGTCCACGCCGGTGTACACTCAAGCACTCCAGACCCCGCCATATGATCCAGACCATCCTCCATCGTGATCGTGAGATTTTTTGTTTGGATATTGAACTTGTTACTGAGATATTGAACTTGTTTAACTTATTTTGTTTGGATATTGATACTTCAATTTTGCATTTGAATTGTTTTTATACTATCGTGGATAATTATCAATATAAATATAATTGTTTTGATGTATATCTTGGTGTGTTTGTGATGTGTGAATGAATGTGTGTATGAGGGTATGGGTGTGTGAGTTATGTATCAGATAATGTATCAATGTATCATTGGAAATTTGAAATTTTCAATTTTTCTGTTAGCAGGTACACATCATCAGCAACGGCTTTCCCACGGTCGTCCGTGGGAAAGCCGTTGCTAAAAGTGTATCGAAAGCCGTTGCTGATGACCTACAGCAACGGCTTAGCGACGGGATTTCACTAACGGCATTGCTACGGACTCAGCGGTCGTTGCTATTAATGTTATCAGCAATGGCTCCGGGTCTATGGTAAAACCGTTGCTGATAATATTTTTAGCGACGGCCCGAGCGGCCGTTGCTGATAATATTTTGAGCGACGGCCCGAGCGGCCGTTGCTGATCCGTTGCTAAGTTATCAGCAACGCGACTTTCTGTCACGGCTCTATTGCAACGGCGCGGCCGTTGCTGATGCTCTTCAGCAACGGCTCAGCAACGGCATCAGCCGTTGCTGATGCCCATTTTTCTAGTAGTGACTTCAGAAGTTTTCAAATTGATGATGTGGAAATCAAATACTGCTTTTGACTAGTCAAAGGGAGAAAAAGGTGGAGGCATCACGTGAAGCCACCAAGCATTTTGAAAGTTTCTTTGGTCAAAAGAAGCTTTTCAGCCATCCGATTAAATGAGACGGAGCAGCAAATTCCTTGGAGATTTTTTCTCCACTAAAGTAGGCATGAATCGGCTCTCCCCCTTTATTATAAATAGGGGCCTAATATGCAGTTCTAAGGGAATCTATCAAAAAGAGAGGAATCACACACCAAAATAAAATCCCTCATATGAGAGTTTCAGAGATCTAGAAAATTAAGAGTGCCGCTACGATCCTTTTCCTAAGGAGTGCCCCTTCTCAGTTTCTGACATATAACAACAGCAGGAGTTCAGTTTCCAAGCAGATCTTACAGAGACAGTGCCTCTACTCCGTACCAGTTTCAGGTTCAATTACCCCAAATTTCCTAACAAGGACATTATCAAAATCAAGAATCCTCAAGGCGGCTTCAAGAAAACTCGAAGAAAACCCGAATAGGAGGGATAAAACCACTCACCTTGATTAGGAAAATGATTTAAAGAAGAACTTCCAAGCGGCGATATCCAAATCCGGCCTCAAAGGGGTTGGCTCGACTCAACAAGGGAGAAAGAGGAGCGGCGGCTCCTTTCTCAACTTTGTAGGTGGCTCCAAAATAGGAGCCACAAGCCATGAGAGGGGGTTTTATACACCCTCCTCAATCCTAACCCCTTAAATCGTTAATTCAAAACCCGCATCCACCTTAAGTCAAAACTAAAACCCGCTAACCCAATAGACTTAAATAATTTAATTAATCTTATTCTAATAAATCACAAACAATTAATCCTTCTCAAAAGATTGAGAGCATGAAAATTTTTTGATCCTTCTCAAAAGAGAGTAAAGGATTATTATATTCCCAAAAGAAAATCTAAAGGCCAAAAGAAAATGGTGTAAATGAAATAGGCACAGTAAAGGGAAATAGTGTGTATTAGCATTAGTGAAACTAAATGACAATTTTCAATTCTTAAGCAAGTATCAATGTCTGTATGAGTCTTAATATTTAGTTTATCATTCCTTAATTATTATTATTTTATTAGAATGGTTTAATAGAATAATGGACCAAGCATGATTTATATTTGGCTTTGAAATATTTTGATAAAAATATAAAAATTATATAATGCAAGGAAAGTTCATATTTTTGCTAAGAAAATAAATAGCACTTATATAATTGTTACTAGCTAACATGATTCCATATGTAAAATACATTGATTTTTTTTTTAGTAAAATAGTATATTCATATCTTTTTGTTAGAAAACATGAATTTATATTTGGTTTTTAAATATTTTGATAAAAAAATAAAATTCATATTTAGTTGAAGGTAAAAGATAACATGATCCTGCCTTATGCTAAGATGGTATATTAACCCATTTAAAAATATAAAAAAACTACAAAAAAAAGCATTATGAGAATTCAACTCAAGAAATCTTGCAAAAGCGAGAATCATATAACTAGACCAAATGCCCTCATTTTTTTTATTTGATAAATGGAAATTTGTTTTATTGATAATAAACTCACTTTTAACGATTGCCATTATCGATATTTGTTAAAAATTAGCTGTAGTACCCGCGATTTACACGGTTAACTTATAATTTTAAAAATAAAAAAATTTGAAATTGAAGATTATTTTAATATATATTTATATACAAATAGAATAGTTTATCAAAAAAATTATGATATTTTTCATATTTTGTAATATAAATTTAATTTGAAAATATATAAATTTAATTTTTATAATTTAGGAAATGGTTATTTAAAATTTTAATTGTAAATTAAATTTTATCTATAATTTGATATTCTTAATCGTTTAAGTAAAACATTTAAAATTAAATAATTGTATACCTAGATTTTTCAAGAATAAGTTACTATATTATTAACATTTTATAAAAAAATTTGAAATTGAATTTTGTATTTTTAATATATTATTATATATAATTAGAATAGTCTATTGATTGTCTTAGATTAGTGATTAATAATTATTTTTAACCCTTAAAATAAATATTTCATATAGAAAAAAACAAAAAAAAACAAAAATTCATATAAATAACCTAGTGTGACATACAAAATATAAAAATAAAATATCAATAAGATATAAATCTAAAAGTGGTAACAATACCTTTATATAATAATATTAATTTATTTCAAAATGCATACATCTTCAAATAAAAATTTCTGAATAAAATTTTAAATTAATAATTTTAAAAATAGAAAAAAATAAATCTATTTCAAAACAAATAACACTATATAGGTTTTTGACAAAAAATATATATAGAAAAAATAAAATAGAAAACTATTAATAATTTTAAGGGTGAGCATCAAATATAATGCAAATATAAAGTAAAATATATCTATTAAAAATTTATAAATATAGATAAATAATTCAAAAATAAGAAATTGAAAATATTTTATTTATTTTCAAAAATAAAAAAAATGATATTTCATAAATATAAAAATAATATAAAAAATAATTATATACATTAAAAAATTAATTTTTATGGATTTCATTGATCAACAATTAAAAAATATAAAAATAATAATATTTTTATGGATAAAATTAAATGTAATATAAATATAAGATAATGTAATGAAAAAAATAGAAAATAAAATATTTGAATTATTCTAAGCTACGTAAATTTCTTTGGTTTTGAAATACTATTTTTCATTAGCAAACCCAAAAAAATGATATTTCAAAATCCAAAAACTAATATAAAAAACTTTAATAAATAAAAAATATTTACAATTATTATTCAAAAAATAATAAATATAAAATTAAAAATATAAAATAGGTGCATATAAAGAAAATAAGTGGGGTAAAAACTTTTCTTCTAAATTTATGTGGAATAAAAATATGAGAGAAAAAAATTTATGTAGAAAAAATTTAGGTAGGGAAAGTGGCAAAAAATTGAGGGGAGGGAGTTTAGGCGGGAATGATACGTTATTTATATATATATATAAGAAATTTGAAATTATTTAATTTTTTTCAAAAATAAAAAATATAAACATTAAAACAATATAAAAATAAAGAAATAAAAATTTGTAATTTGGCTTCAAAGAAAACAATTTATAATTATCATTTCATTATCGAGCATTATCCGAGCGTGAATGTGCGACATAAAGAATCACATGTATATATTATGTTATTAATGCCTTCAAAGAAATTAATTTGTTATTCAACAGAATCATATTATGAATAATTAGTTTCTTGATGTATATAATGTATCATATTCGTTAAATGCATGTGATTTAAGATTCACATGCATATATTCAAATTAAGAATTACATGCATATATTCAAATTAATTTTGTTTATTCGGCGGAAATTAACGAACATAAAAATTAAGAATCACATGCATATATTATGAATTGCGGAATTTAAATTATAATTAATTTTTTTAAAATTATTATGTTATTTTACTTTAAGGTAAATACTTAAAAAAATCACGAACTTTAGATATTTTCTCATTTTTAGCACAAACTTTTTTCGTTAGCAAGAAAATACACAAATTTTTATTTCGTTACTCCGTTTAGCATACACCATCATTTTTGATGGTTTTTGCTGATGTATCATTTAACGGTGACGACGTGGTAAATTTTATCCTACATGGATTATTATTTTAATCAATTTTATTAGTAAAAATTTATTATTAATAATGACGTGGTCTTTCTTCTCAAAAACCTTGACGCTAACTGCACTCCACAGGTCGTTGTCGGGACGAGCTCGTTGTCGTCGCAGGGTAGAAGCTGCTTGTCGTCGCCGTTGCAGACCTCTCCACCGGAGAAATTGAGAGGTCGCACAAAGGTGTTTGAGAGGTCGACCTCTCTGCCAAAGAGGCGACAGAGAGGTCGCCAACTTCTCGCGCGACCTCTAGAGAGGTCGGCACAGAGGTCGGCCGGCACAGAGGTCGGCCGGCACAGAGGTCGCCGACCTCTCCGCCCCGACCTCTCTAGCGGAGAGGACGCGCATCCTCTTCGCCAGAGAGGCGACAGAGAGGTCGCCGACCTCTCGTCTGAGAGGTTAAGCGACCTCTAGAGAGGTCAGAAGAGAGGCCAGTCACGGACCTCTCCGCCCCGACCTCTCACGCGACCTCCAGAGATGTCGACACAAAGGTCGCCGACCTCTCATGCGACCTCCAGAGAGGTCGACACAGAGGTCGCCGACCTCTCTACTAGTCGTCGACCTCTCCGCCAGAGATAGGGATGGCAACGGTTCGGTTAACCGCACTTTTGGGGGTTAACTGAAACCGAAACCGATTTCCAAACCCGCTAACCGAAACCGAAACCGAAACCGAAATCGGTCGGTTTCAAAAGCCTATATCCGGATAGAACTGGTTATCCATTTACTAATCGGTTAACTGGTAGTAAACGGATAACCGATTCAATGATTATTAACAAAATCGGTTTCGGATGCCGATTAACCGTAAAAAATCGGTAGTAAACGGATAATCGGTTCAAAGATTAATAACAAAACCGGTTTCGGATATCGGTTAACCGCAAAAAACCGGTAATCAAAATCGAATATATAACCGGTTTCGGTTACCGGTTAACCGCGGCCCGATAACCGAAACCAAACTAATTTTAAACGGTTTTTGGTTTTTACTATCCGAAACCGAAACCGGACTGCAAATCCATTATCCAAAACCGGTTTTTATGGTTCGGTTAACCGGGTAACCACGGTTAACCGATTTGAATTGCCATCCCTAGCCAGAGAGGCGACAGAGAGATCGTCGACCTCTCGTCTGAGAGGTCGTGCGACCTCCAAAGAGGTTGGCAGAGAAGTCGCTGACCTCTCCGCCAGAGAGGCGACAGAGAGGTTGACAGGCGTCTAGGCGGAGAGGTCTGTGCGACCTCTCTGGCTCGTCCGAGAGGAGGTCCGGATGGAGAGGTTTGTGCGACCTCTCGTCTGAGATCGGCGAAGTTTGGTGAAGTTGCAAGGCTTGAAATGGGTTCAGCCGCCACCTGAGAGAGGAGTCGAGGAAGAAAGTATGATGGAGAAGACAATTTAAAAGATGATTAATATTTTAGTCAATAATATAATCTACATGACACTATTTATTCTACACAACTTCAGTTAAAAATAAAAATAATGGCAATGATTGAAAGTGAGTTTATTATTAATAAAAGAATATTCCATTTATAAAATAGGTAAAAATAGTGGCATTTGGTCTAATGGTAAGATTCTTGCTTTGGGTGCGAGAGGTCCCAAGTTTGATTCTCGAAATGCCCTTTCTGTAGTTTTTTTTTATATTTTTAAATGGGTTAATATACCATCTTAACATAAGGTAGGATCATGTTATCCTTTTCCTTCAACTAAATATGAATTTTATTTTTTTATCAAAACATTTAAAAACCAAATATAAATTCAAGTTTTCTAAGTTCTAATACACAAAAATATGGATATACTATTTTACTAAAAAAATCAATGTACTATGTACATAAGGAATCATGTTAGTAACAATTACATAAGTGCTATTTATTTTCTTAGCAAAAATATAAACTTTCCTTAACTTCAATATATAATTTTTATATTTTTATCAAAATATTTCAAAGCCAAATATAAATCATGCTTGGTCCATTCTTCTATTAAACCAATTTAATGAAAAAATAATAATTAAGGAACAATAAACTAAATATTAACTTCACACCTCAAGACTCATAAGAATTGAAAATTGTCATGTAGTTTCACTAATGCTAATACACATTATTCCCCCTATAGTGTTCCAATTTCTTTTATATCATATTCTTTTGGCCTTCAGATTTTGTTTTGAGAATATAATAATCCTTTACTCTTCTTTGAGAAGATTACTTTAACTTCGTAATCCAAAAAAAAATTCATGCTCTCAATCTCTTGAGTCGTATCTCCATCACCACTTATGGTGAGCTTCCTCTTTTGTCTTAGCATGACACTTCGATCATCAACATCAATAATATACACCTTTATAATAACAAATTAAAATTACCGGAAAAAAATACTAACAACTTAATTTTTTGGAATAATTAAGTGATAGATTGACTACACTTCTATTAAAATGAAAATAGAAGCCATCTATGGGAATAACAAAAAATTAGAGGCATTTTTAATTAGATAAGTTGCTAAATATTTTATGTTTTAAAAATGGACGAGACACATCTGATAGCAAAAAATTGATTCTAAAATGATTTAGAAAGAACTGCTCATACCTCTCCTTTAGTTTAGAGTAAAGATAATCCGAATGTACTAGATCATATGACCTTGGATAGGTTCATGAACCATGCAATCACCTCCTTGGGCTCTTACAAAGTTGTAGTAAAACTCTGACTAGCAAATATAAATCTTTAGAAACACTAGTTATTTATATATGATATCATAAAAAAATACGATGACATTTTTAACAAATATTAATAATGGCAATGATTAAAATTGAGTTTAATCTAATAGAAAAAAAATTGTTTTTTGAAAAATTGAAATATGAGAATATTTGGTCTAGTGGTATGATTCTCGCTCATCTTAGCATCAAGCTAGATCATGTTATCTTTTTCCTCAACTAAATATGAATTTTCTTTTCATGTAATTTTATTTTATTTTTCCATCAAACCATTTCAAAGGCGAATTTAAATTCATGTTTGGTCTGGTTTTCTATCAAAGGAAAATATGAATATGCTATTTTACTAAAAATATGAATATACTATGTAAAATAATAACATAGTCCCTCTTGACCTCGTGTTCCTAGTCTCTTTCTTGCCTCCTCTTTGTCCTCCGCAGAGGAGCTCTGCTACCATCGAGCGATTCTAATCTCCTGCCGTCAGGCCGTCGGCAAACCTCGTGCAGAGGGCTGCGGCGTGTGTTCAGCGTGTGTTTGCCGGGATATGCGGGAGCTGGCCTCTCTTTCCTCCGTACTGTTTCTCTCTGCCCCTCTTTCCTCCCTGCGGTTTCTCTTTGCGTCTCTTTCCTTTGTACTGTTTTGGAGTTTTGAGCTTTCCTGCTTTAATCATGTAAAAACTAATATCCTTATATAGTCAACCAATATAATTTACTGTGCTAAACATCTTACCTTTTTCAGTTAAGGGATGATCTTCATACATTTTTCTACTGCGGTAAGATATACGCTTATATATTAATATTGGAATGTTAAATTCCTATTTGCTTGTGCTGCCTCCGTATTTTTGGTTGCAATTGCTAACTAAATCAACTATTTTCACATGTTAATAAATCTAGTTGTTTTATCTCCTACCATCGCAGCTGTTGGGCTTTCTTTTTTTAGTTACCGGTTTACTCAAGTAGAAAATTGTGTGAAGATTGCTATGGTGCAGATATTGCTTGTGGTCATTTTTTCACTGGCGAGTTTAAGAAACGGTGCATTTGATACATCTAGCAATTTCATATTTTCTTGTTTTTTGTTTTCATTTTGCTCCAAAGATTCTAGGATTTATTTATATGTTTATTTCATCTTATTTGCATTCATTGTACGTTCTTGATGCAGTTGTTGGGAATAGATCTAGCGCAATAGACAAAAAACGAGAGAGAAAATCATACACACGAGAACACAAACAAGATTTACGTGGTTCGGCGAAATTATCTACATCCACGGCCGCACTAGAAGTTCTTTCTAATAGCTAGAGTTTCTCACATACAAGAAAATTATTACATTTAAATTTATATAGCGCAACATAGGCCCACAGCCCAAAGGACCTAAAAAAATCTATCGCCCACAACCCATAGCGGGACTGTCGAAGACTCTGCGTAGCGCAACATAAAAGGATTTGAACAGATCAGTCGCCACACATTCCAACAACATTATCTTTGAAAGATACACATAATTAGCCATAGAATATTTCTAATTTATACGATAACCTTATTTTCATTCTGCTATGTCAAACATTTTCATACATAATATAAAAATGAGCCGAATTAATTTTGGCAACATTTCTGTGTTGAACATCTTGTTGTGCGATCTTCATGTCACTCTACCTAATCCAGAGCTTAGTAGATAGGGTTCAGGCATGTCCCACATTTTCCAGCTATGCTGAATAAAAAGTGATTAGTTTTGATTATATACAACAGCCATCCACATTAACCCTTTCAAGAGATTTATAAAATGCATGCTGATACTTATATATATACTCAAGTATTAGTTATATATATACTTATAAAAAAACATAATAATTTTGAAAAAAATTAAGAAATTAATTATAATTTAAATTCCACACCTTCATAATATATGTAAGTGAAATGACCTACACTAGAGGAGGAGTAAATATGTGTTAACTAAAATCTTTACCTAATTCCGATTTTAACCATTTCTTTGTTACTTATGAAATTCACAATAGGATGATAAAGGCAGAAACAAGATAAACAACAAGTAATTCAATTTGCTAAGTAATCAATGCTAATACTTTGATTTATAGTGGATTGGCTCCAATGCCTACTCCACTACCTAAGCACCGTGCTTAGGATTTCACACACATATCCACTAAGTTGAGAGTTTCTTACAATCAGGTCTTTTCACCGGAAAGTCTCTACACTCACTTCGAAGCCACTTTTAGACTCGGAAGTCTTCACCTTCACACCGAGTGAACTTTTCCACCTCAATTCCTAAGGAACACTCCTAACCAAGTTTACACAAGTGGATTTATACCTCTATGCCGAGGCAACCACCAAACTCAAGATCTATACACTAGATCTTTAAACACTTGAGTAATAATGAACTAAACAAGAAAATACACAAGTAATTGAGCAAATAAATAATACAACATATACTTTACTCCAACAAAAGATCACCTAGCTCCTCTTGATGCCTTTGACGATGAAACAATGAAGACAAGACTCAATCAAGGGTTTAGGCTTCAAGCTAAGGCTTGCTCCAAGAATGGCTCAAGAAAGCTTGGCAAATATGACAGATTGTCTTAATGAAGCATTAGGAGTTATGGAAGGTAGGTGAGGTGTTTATATAGAGAAAACACCAAGAAATGCTCGATTTCAAACAAACTCAACGGGTCAAATTTCAAAATAGAGCCGTTGGGGCATTCTGAGAATTCTGGACAGTTTGACTGGTTGAGGTCATTCTGGAAATACTAGAAAGTACTGGTACTTTTCGATCGAAGTCCGGTCGACCGAACCAGTAAGGTTCTTTCTTCTTGTTCGGATTTCGAGTTTGGTTCTTTAGGGATCTTTGCATCATAATGAGGATCAATACAATCATTCTAGACTCCCTTAACCTGAACTCTATCTTCTGATGAATTCCCAAGCGTCGATGGTCGTCCTTCCGATTTCTCCGATTTTGACTTGGGAAATGATGCAACACTCATCCCGGGATATTACAACATCCACCCGGGATGTTACAACATCTCATCCCGTAATCTGGGATATTTCGGAAAGTTACAACATTCCATCCCGTAATCCGAAATATTCTGGAATGTTACAACATCGCATCTGAGATACTCCGAAATATTGTTTATGAGCCATTTTTACTCGATTATTAATTAGCATTTTTCTGGTCAAGGACATCGTGCGTAAATCGATATGGAACCTGGAAATATTTCTCCAAGAAATCATTAGTTCCATGTTTGTTATCATCGAAACCAAGATTAAGACTAAGATTGAAAACCTTAGACCAATAATCTCCCCCTTTTTGATGATGACAAACAATCTTAAGAAAATATTTTCATTTAAGCATAAAGGAAGTCAATCATGAGATTTCTCCCCCTATCAATATGCATATCTATGAAAATAAACTCCCTCTATCTATATGCATGATTTTCCTATATTTTCTTTCATTTTACCTATATTTTCTTTTATTTTACCTATATTTTTCTCCCCCTTTTGACATCAATCGAAAAGGACAAAAAAAGTCAATCAAAAGTCAAAGTTGAAACTCTAAAAGATTTTTCAAAACTACGAAAGTCTCAACTCAAGGGATGAAAACCAAACATTGAATAAGAGACCAAGTCATATGTGATATCATGAAATGATAGATGAAATCTGAAACCAAGAATTATGTAGTAACTCAAGTATCGATATTTTCAAGTATCGATCAAAGAATCAAAAATCACTTTAGAAATGATTTTTCTCATTAAATGAGTAGAACAATATCACACGTGAATTCAAAATATGTTTTTCAAGGAAAATATAGATTTAAGAATCAACCAAAAATCATTTTTCTAAAATTCATTAAACATTAGTGGCATTTTCGTAAATAAATGAGATTTTTATGATATTTTCAGAAATCATTGAAACTTTCAAAATACTAAGATATGGTCATGTAAAGCATGTATATCATGTTTAAATTGAAGATAACGTCATTTGATCAAAATATGAACTTAGCACGATTCATTACAAGTAAGCATGAAAATATGAAAATGCTAAGTATCAAATTTCTCTATTTACTCATGTTTTCTCTAATTTAGCTACATAGATATCTAACATGAGTGAATATAAGTATGTGAGGCAAGTTTGGGCTTAAAATGAAAATTCTAGCTCACTTTGTTGGCTTAGATCAAAGTATAATTCATGTTTACAAAATTCAAACTTTTAAATCTTTATAAAGTCATATTCCTGGAAATTTTTTAAAAAACTTTAACTGGACAAACTAAATTTTCCAGGGAAGCTATAGGTTCAAGAATCAGTAAAAAATTAGTTTTATATAAATTCATAAAATTCCTGAAAATCCAATGACATTTTTGTAAATATCATATATTTTTTCAAAAGTTATCATTTTTTATTCATACTTTCCAAACATCACTGAATGATCATTTGAGATGCATATGTCAAGTTTGAACTCAAAATGAATTTTCTAAGTCTATTTTTAAACCTATCTCGACTCCAACCAAAAACTCATTTTCAAGTTATCCTTAAGTTATCAAAATCATTTTAGAAATGATTTCACTCAATGAATAGTGAGAACGATGTTAGAAATTGAATCAAAATGGTATACACAAAGTTTCATTTGAAGTTTTTGACGAAAAATCAAAATATCAGAAAGATTGATATTCCAAGAGGATGATACTTTGTATTTTTGAAATCCAACTTTAAAATTCCACCATAAAACATATTCTTGATGTTTTTTTTTGAAATTTTTACACAATAAACTAGATTTTTCAATGAATGTGCAATTTTAAGAATCATCGCAAAATCAATTTTCTATATTTTTTCTAAAATTGACTGAAAATGCTAAAATTTTAATGGCATTTTCGTAATTTTCAGTCATTTTGCAAATCAAGTCCAATTTTCATTCAAACTTTTACGACACCACATAATGATCGTGTAGAGTGTGTATGTCAAGTTTGGAATGAAAATAATATCCTTAAATCAAGATATCAACCTAGCACAGTTTCATTCTAAAACACCCTATTTAGCATGAAACTTACTAAGTGTCAACCTTGTCATTTACTCATGGTTTTTCAAATTCAAACACATAGAAGCTTAACATGAGTAAACTTAAACATGTTTCTCAAGTATGGATAAAAAATGAGATATCTAAGTCAAGATGTTGACTTAGGTCAAACTTGTTTGAATGAGGTTTTTATGAAACCACCTCTATACCATTTTATTCATATTTTCATAAATTTTCAATTCTAAATTTCTAGAAACATGTCATATGTATACCTAAACATGATTATGAAGTTTGGGCTTAAAATAAAGTGTCCAAGTCGATTTGTTGACGTGGGTGAAATTTTTCTAAGTTTAAGTCCCCTAAAGTGATATAATTATCATCTTGTTCATCTACACATGAATTTTCAAGTTTAAAAATCTAGAATCATGTCATGTATGTATCTAAACATGTTTATGGGATTTAGAATTAAAAGGAGGTTTCTAATGATAAATTTTAACCTAGATCAAGTTTCATCCAATGAAATTTGCCTAAGTACTAGAATTTGTCCTACACATGAGATTTTAAGGATTTATCATGCAAATTCATTCATGAGTGTAGAGACATCATTAAAGTATAAATATTGAAGTATTACACTATCATTTTTTTAAAACCAAAATCATACCTTAATCATGGGAATTATGCCAAACTTTTTATTTTCTTTTCCATTTTCTTCATAATAGTCTTCCATTTTCAATAACTTGCAAGTATACTTCATTAATAGTAATCAAACCATATCTACTAGCAAGTTATCGTACAAAATAGCAAAGGCGAGGATCAAATATCATTTTCAAAGACCTACTTTGCTAAGTAGTGGAAATTCATTTACAAATAAGTCAAAGTGATACCAAAATGAATCAAAGATATATCAAAATATGAAATTTTAAAAAATAACGTCTCCAACCCTTCCTATTGGTTGAAAACTAAAAGACCATAATTAGCCTACGATTTAGAACCGCAAGGTCGCATGAGCCTGTTATAAGCTACTTAGATCTCTGAAGAGACTGAAAATAAAAAGTCAAAAATTGTTTCCAAAACACTATCTAGAGCGGAGAAAATAACTCAAGTTGCACATGTATCATAAAATCAAACCAAAATGAAACTAACAAAGTAAGGAGATGATACCGGATTACTTATGATGCCAACTCTACCTAGGCATCATGATGACTTGAAGTTGCAACCATGCAAAGTTTTATCAATGAGGAATTTGGTCTACTTCAATACTTCAATTTCCTTTACCCTTGTGTGGTAGCTCCCCATACAAAAGAGCAAGAAACTTTTGGTACCCAAATGGCTTTGGGTCCTTAGGGGTTAAAGGGCTTAAGAACCCAAAGTGTCTTTACCACACTTGCATTCATTTTAAAAGAGCAATCATAAATGGCATGCCCGTAAACACCACAACAAAAGCGATGTCCATTAAATCTTTTCTTTTCATCATTCTTATGAACATGAGGTCCAATGTTAGAATGCTTGACATGAGAAGCACGATGAGCATGATGACCATGAATATTCTTAGAAGAAACATTTCTAATTCTAGAATTCTTAAAAGAGAAACTATTTGGTAAATTATTTACTTTCTTACTTACGAAAATAACCTCACTTTTCAAATCATTCATGGTTTTTTGAATAACATGCAATTGAGATTTCAACATACCATTTTCATTTTTGATTTTCTCATTTTCAATCTTGAAATCGTTTTTGAAATCATTCTTTCCATGCTTTAATCTACTTTCCAAATCAACATTTTTAGTTCTCAAATTTTCATTTTCATTTATAAATTTGAGCTCTTAATTAGCAATTCATCATTCTCAATTTCTAATTCTTGATTTCTACATTTCTCAATTACTTCGAAAATTGATGAGTCATGACAAGGATCAATAGAATTAGTCTTTAATTTCTCATTTTCAAATTCTAAAGCATGCACATGAGAAGTAAGCTTAGAGTTTTTCGTTTTTTATCTTTTTAATTTCCTTATTCTTCTTTAAAAGCTTAACACACATTTTTTGACATTCTTCAACTAGCTCTTCATAAGACATGTTAAGAGAACCATAAGAGCTAGTATCACTATTTTGACAAGGAGTAGAAGAATTTACGTCATCCTCAAGTCCCATGTGGCAAAGGTTGGAAGTGGCTTCATTATTATGATACGAAGATGCTCCACATGGACCTGAGGAGGTCCTTGAAGCAATCTTCTTCCTCTTAGCATTTTTCACAAGTGAAGGGCAATTCTTCTTGATGTGCCCATTCTCTTTGCAATAGTAGCATACCACTTTTCTTTTTTGGCTTTCGGAATTGCTTCTTTGACTAGAAGCACTATGGGCATTAAAACATCAGTTAGTATTGGAGGGATGACCATTGTCATCACCACCATCAAGAAAGGTGATCAACTCGTCGATTTTTGCATGATTATATAAAATAATTAAAGTTGCCCAAATATCAAAATCCGATTTACAATGTATGACTTTTTTAAAAATTTCATTTGGGAATGAGCAATATAAACAATTCATTGCTTTAGCATTCAAATCAAATGATTTTATCACATTCTCATTCCAAGCATGCATTTTATCCATAGGTTCAATATATTCAAATTTTAACATGTTGAGTACTCCTAAACCTTGAGTCTTTAAGAATGTATACATCCTATGATCCCAAAGACCAAAGTTTGACTCATCAAACCTAAGAGATGTAGACTCTAAACTCTCTAGTGTCATTCTCAGATCGAGACTAGATGTAGAGGAGATGGTGAAATCTCAATTTACGATCCGCTCTGATACCAAATGTAAATGAAATAGCCTACACTAGAGGGGGTGGGGGTGAATAGTGTGTTAACTAAAATCTTTACCTAATTCCAATTTTAACTGTTTCTTTGTTACTTAGGCAATTCACAATAGGATGATAAATGAGAAAGCAAGATAAACAACAAGTTATTGTGGTGTCCCACGTAAGTGGTGTAGGACCCATATGTCTTAAAGAAAAAAATAAAAAAATGTGAAAAGGAGCGGTTTACGCACGAGCGGCTTACTCTCTTCGTTCCAAACAGTGTGCTGTCCTGATTCATTCCAAAAAATTTGATGATTTTTGTCACACCCCAACTCAGGGTACGCATGACTGGCCAGGGTATGTGTCGGTACCCTGAAGCTTACCCTATGCACTGACCAACAACTCATAAAATACAACCATACTAACATCGAAATCATAACAAAAGCAATAGTACCAAACTGTATTAGCTGTTTGAAAATAGTTTAACCAAACCAAGTTTGGAAACATCACAAGTTTTAAAATAAACATCTAAAGAGGTTTTCAAAGAAACATCTCAATGCTTTACAGAACCAACACAGTGCATACACACGACTCTACTCAAACACGACTACGACTATAATGCTGCCAGCTACGAGATCTGCACCCACATCCGCCCTCCAATCGCACCATGCCACCAAGTCGTACCTCACTGGTCGGGCTCTGCAAAACAACAATAACGAAATCGTGAGTTCGCGAGGAACTCAGTGAGCGGTTCTTTCAAACCTCCACTTAAAACCTCGGCAAGATAACATATACAAAGTAAGATGCAGATAATGAATTAAAATATGATGACACAACAGAAGTTAACCAGTTTGCCAAAACAAAAGAATGGATGAACCGACCTCTCGGGCCCTTATCCATTTAACTACAGCTCGGCCACTAATGGCCTAAAAATATATATGGAAGGTTCGGTTCTTCCCTCTACATAACCAGGCCGATCGGCCACCAAAAACCAGCCCTTATGGGCACTTTATGCTAAACATTTGTGTTACAGATCCGTCGGCTAGGATGGCCACTAGCCTCAGATATCCTCTAAGTTAGGGATAGCTAGTCCCACCCAACTCGGGTCTACCGTCAGCGTGGCCCACTGACGGAATCTCAAGACCCTCCACCACTCGGGTCTAACACCTAGCGGGCCCACTGGTGCAATCTCAAGATCCAATAAAACCACTGAGTCGTGTGGTAGCCGCTCGGCTAATGACACTCCTCAGTAGACTATCTCAACCACAATCGAAACCAGGTTGTGCAAATTCCCCTATGTTTTGCTTTTCGGGCATTGCCCCTACCTCCTCGGGTCGCACTAGAAGGATATTGATGTCTGCTAACTACCCCTAGGTGTAGAATCTAGCAAGGGTACTTTGTCTCTAAGTTAGATGTCACAACTAGGTACCGAATATAGATGAGTACGCAGTCTACCATTATCAACAACACTTGCCAAAAATACTCATCAGCAAAATTATCATGTCAAAACCGAATTAAAGAGGATAATATCTACTAAATAAACCAATAAGGAACATGCAACATACATAGCAACGATTGAACATAATATTTGAAAATTTATGAAACCTTTCCTTTGATTCATATGCCATAACAATCCTATCCATGTATGCATTAGCAAGAACATTTCCATAAACATGAGAATATAGATCTATAGTTACTAACAATTCCTAGGATGAACGGCGTTCATATAACATAACTAAAATCTAACACTAGCATATAAGTATGAATCAAGACAACACAACATGAAACCTAGCATAATAATTCGAACAGTCTTACTATTTCCGCCCTTGCCCTTGCTCGGCCGACTCAAGCAAGGTAATACCTTGCTCAGCCGAGCCCTCTAGGGAAAGGAGGGCATGTTTGCGACAACTACATAAGCATCAACCCAAAGATCTACATTTAACGAACATAAAATGATCCACGAGTTGAAAGACGATTGAGGAAATCGGGGAAAATTTCGACATGACCTTTCCCCTTTTTCCTCCACTCGGCCAACCCATAAAATGCAAAATAAATACAATTTAAAACATAAGATCACAGGTACACAAATCATTTAGAGTTCCAACACGAGAAAACACGTCGATCGACAAGAAACTCGTGAAAGAAATCTGATTCCAAAGACTTCTAGGGTCGGCTACCCGCCTCCCTTCACAATCACCCTAATCACTCACCTTGATCGGATCACAAGGTAACCTCGATGAAGACGAGCTCCGATTTCCTCGAGCGTCGACGCGGACTCGGCGCCGAACAAAATCCCTCTCGCTCCCCCTTCCTCTTGGGCTACGTGCGGCTCTCCCATTGAGCCGCACGGCTGGCTTGGGGGAGGGGTTTTATTCCCATCATCTATTGACTTAAATGCCCCCAATCTCTTACTTACCTCCTCATCTGACTCCACCTAACCCGGATCGAGTCCTGACTCGATCCACGTACCCAATCTCAACCCAACTTGAGTTAACCAATATACTCATCCACCCAATTACCAACATTAGGCTATAACTTAAATTAATTATACCTATTATTCGTGGCGATCTCGCGACCCAGCCCGGCTAGTTCCCGACTCGATGGGCTGCACCACAAAACTTTTATATTAGGAAACCCCGGGTATTACAATCTTCCCCCTTAAGGGAAATTCGTTCTCGAATTTTGTAGATTCATACGGACTTACCAGTTCTTCGAACATGGAAGAGTATCATTCCCTCATGTCCTGCTCTACTTCCTAGGTAGCTTCCTGCCCGGTGTGATGCTCCCACCTAACTTTTACCAAGGGAATTTACTTGGATCTCAGTTTCCTGATCTGTCGGTCAAGTATTTCCATTGGCCTCTCCTCACACGAGACCGCCGCGTCCACCTCAACCACAGTCGGCTCGATCACATGGGACTCATCCCTCACATATCTTCGGAGCATTGACAAATGGAAAACTGGGTGGACTCTGCTCAGGCTAGAAGGCAAAGCCAGCTCATAAGCTACCGCGCCTTTTCCCTTGAGAATAGGGAAAGGCCCAATGAACCTAGGGCTCAACTTTCCCTTCTTCCCAAATCGGACTACCCCTTTCATGGGGGAAACCTTTAGGAACACCAAGTCGCCCTCAGCGAACTCCAACTCTCTGGCTTTCTTATCGGCATATATTTTTTGGCGACTCTGAGCCGCCAACACCCTTTCCTTTATCAGTTGTACCTTTTTCACCGCCTCTTCGATCAAGTAAGGACCTACCATGAGAGTCTCTCCGGTCTCAAACCAGCCCACAGGAGACCTACACCGCCGCCCATATAATTCCTCGAAGGGAGCCATGCCAATGCTACTGTGATAGCTATTGTTGTATGCGAACTCAATCAACGGCAGGTGTTTCTCCCAACCGCCTGCTAGGTCCAGAATGCAGGCCCTCAACATATAGGGTCCAGAATGCTGACACAGTCTGGGTTGCTCCCCCATCTAGGCACAGCGCTAGCTCTCGAGATAGGGGCCTTCTTCTGATTTCCAAATGAGCCAAACTGCCCATGCATTTTCCGCTCAAAGCATCCGCTACCACATTGGCTTTCCCCTAATGATACATAATAGTGCAGTCATAGTCCTTCAGGAGCTCCAACCACCTTCTCTGCCTGAGGTTCAGCTCTTTTTGGGTAAGCAAGTACTGGAGGCTCTTGTGATCTGTATAAATCTTACAAGTCTCTCTGTACAGGTAATGACGCCAGAGTTTTAGTGCAAAAACCACTGCTGCCAACTCTAGATCGTGCGTCGAGTAGTTCTTTTCATGCACCTTCAGCTGGCGGGATGCATAGGCTATGACTCTGCCAAACTGCATCAGAACGCTGCCTAGGCCAGCCTGAGAGGCATCACAGTAGACCACAAATCCTCCTGAGCCGGAAGGTACAACCAACACGGGTGCCGACGTCAAGCATTCCTTGAGCTTCTGAAAGCTCGCCTCCCACTTTTCGTCCCAAACAAATCTAACCTTTTTTTCAGTTAACCGAGTCAAAGGGGCTGCAATCTTGGAGAAGTTCTCAATGAACTTTCGGTAGTACCCTGCCAACCCAAGAAAGCTGCGGATCTCAGTCAAGTTGGTTGGCCGCCCCCAGTTCTGCACCTCCTCCACCATTGCAGGGTCTACCCTTATCCTTTCCTTGGACACTACATGGCCTAGGAACCCTACACTTTCTAATCAGAATTCACACTTTGAGAATTTAGCGAACAACCGGTGCTCTCTGAGGGTTTCTAGGACCATCCTCAAGTGCTCGGAATGCTCCTCCTCACTCTTGGAGTATACCAAGATGTCATCAATGAAGACGATCACAAAACTTTCCAGGTACTCCTCAAATACCCTGTTCATCAGGTCCATGAAAGCAACAGGTGCATTGGTTAGACCAAAAGACATAACTAGGAACTCGTAGGGGACATAGCGAGTCCTGAAGGCAGTCTTAGGCATATCGCAGTCCCGGATTCTCTACTGTTGGTATCCGGACCTTAAGTCTATCTTCGAAAACCATCGTGCCCCTTGCAGTTGGTCAAACAAATTATCTATCCTCGGCAATGGAGTTCTTGGTGTAATGGATAATCCTGCCTATCTGAGGTCTCAGACCCTCCACGAACCTCTTCACCCTGGCGGTATTAGTAGCCACTAGAGTTGGGTGGTACCTAGAGAGCCAGGTGAACTCCATTCCATAGTCTGCTACTGTAATACTTCAAAACTGGCGCAGTAACTCAAGATCTCGTGCCTGCTTATCGCGGACACTCATTAGCAAATATTGCTCCTCTACAACTGCCCTAAATTCTTCCCAGGTGAGAGGTGGTGCGTGTGCTGCCCTACGGCCCCTCCAGGTATGCAACCAGTATTTGGCAGGTCCTCTTAGCTGCAAGCCGACCATGCACGGCGCCACCTCTGATGAACACCCCAGCTCTATACACAGCTCGTAGCAGTCCCCTAGAAACTCGGTGACTTCCACTTGCCGGTCTGTACCGGTGAATATTGGCGACCTAAACTTGATGAAATCTGCGTATGTAGGTGCTCCTGAGTCCCTGACCTGCGGCATTACCTGTTCAGCCACCTCCGATACCACAGGGGCTACGGGTACTGACTAGGGCGGTTGTTGTTGCTGCTACATCTGCTGCCTCAACTCCTGCTCCTCTTGAAGCGCTTATGTTAATTGAGCTACCTGAGCCTGAAGCTGCACAACTACAGAATCATGGCCCTCTACCTCAGACTGTTCCCTTTCATGGCCCCAGCCCCGACCTCGGCCTCGCCCCCGGCCACGGCCTCGGCCCCGGCGTTCGGTGGAATTGCTACCGCTACCACTCAGAGCAGCATTTCGGGTCTCCATCAAACTATCATATAAAAAAAATGATTTCACCATTAATATTAACCAACTCATTCAATTAAAATTTAAGTTACTAACCGCATGGTGCGCTGAGTGTAGTCGTGCTTGCCTGATCTCGTAGCATAACTATACCGTATGTAGACATGCTAGCATATGCCTCGTTCGGTACTCAATTCCTAGTCGTAGTCAAGACCTAACCTGACGCTCTGATACCAACTTTGTCACGCCCCAACTCAGGGTACGCGTGACAGGCCAGGGTACATGTCGGTACCCCGAAGCCTACCCTATGCACTGACCAACAACTCATAAAACAGAACCAGACTGACATCGAAATCATAACAAAAGCAATAGTACCAAACTGTATTAGCTGTTTGAAAATAGTTTAACCAAACCAAGTTTGGAAACATCACAAGTTTTAAAATAAACATCTAAAGAGGTTTTCAAAGAAACATCTCAATGCTTTACAGAACCAACACAGTGCATACACACGACTCTACTCAAACACGACTACGACTATAATGCTGCCAGCTACGAGATCTGCACCCACATCCGCCCTCCAATCGCACCATGCCACCAAGTCGTACCTCACTGGTCGGGCTCTGCAAAACAACAATAACGAAACCGTGAGTTCGCGAGGAACTCAGTGAGCGGTTCTTTCAAACCTCCACTTAAAACCTCGGCAAGATAACATATACAAAGTAAGATGCAGATAATGAATTAAAATATGATGACACAACAGAAGTTAACCAGTTTGCCAAAACAAAAGAATGGATGAACCGACCTCTCGGGCCCTTATCCATTTAACTACAGCTCGGCCACTAATGGCCTAAAAATATATATGGAAGGTTCGGTTCTTCCCTCTACATAACCAGGCCGGTCGGCCACTAAAAACCAGCCCTTATGGTCACTTCATGCTAAACATTTGTGTTACGGATCCGTCGGCTAGGATGGCCACTAGCCTCAGATATCCTCCGGGTTAGGGATAGCTAGTCCCACCCAACTCGGGTCTACCGTCAGCGTGGCCCACTGACGGAATCTCAAGACCCTCCACCACTCGGGTCTAACACCTAGCGGGCCCACTGGTGCAATCTCAAGAACCAATAAAACCACTGAGTCGTGTGGTAGCCTCTCGGCTAATGACACTCCTCAGTAGACTATCTCAACCACAATCGAAACCAGGTTGTGCAAATTCCCCTATGTTTTGCTTTTCGGGCATTGCCCCTACCTCCTCGGGTCGCACTAGAAGGATATTGATGTCTGCTAACTACCCCTAGGTGTAGAATCTAGCAAGGGTACTTTGTCTCTAAGTTAGATGTCACAACTAGGTACCGAATATAGATGAGTACGCAGTCTACCATTATCAACAACACTTGCCAAAAATACTCATCAGCAAAATTATCATGTCAAAACCGAATTAAAGAGGATAATATCTACTAAATAAACCAATAAGGAACATGCAACATACATAGCAACGATTGAACATAATATTTGAAAATTTATGAAACCTTTCCTTTGATTCATATGCCATAACAATCCTATCCATGTATGCATTAGCAAGAACATTTCCATAAACATGAGAATATAGATCTATAGTTACTAACAATTCCTAGGATGAACGGCGTTCATATAACATAACTAAAATCTAACACTAGCATATAAGTATGAATCAAGACAACACAACATGAAACCTAGCATAATAATTCGAACAGTCTTACTATTTCCGCCCTTGCCCTTGCTCGGCCGACTCAAGCAAGGTAATACCTTGCTCAGCCGAGCCCTCTAGGGAAAGGAGGGCATGTTTGCGACAACTACATAAGCATCAACCCAAAGATCTACATTTAACGAACATAAAATGATCCACGAGTTGAAAGACGATTGAGGAAATCAGGGAAAATTTCGACATGACCTTTCCCCTTTTTCCTCCACTCGGCCAACCCATAAAATGCAAAATAAATACAATTTAAAACATAAGATCACAGGTACACAAATCATTTAGAGTTCCAACACGAGAAAACACGTCGATCGACAAGAAACTCGTGAAAGAAATCTGATTCCAAAGACTTCTAGGGTCGGCTACCCGCCTCCCTTCACAATCACCCTAATCACTCACCTTGATCGGATCACAAGGTAACCTCGATGAAGACGAGCTCCGATTTCCTCGAGCGTCGACGCGAACTCGGCGCCGAACAAAATCCCTCTCGCTCCCCCTTCCTCTTGGGCTACGTGCGGCTCTCCCCTTGAGCCGCACGGCTGGCTTGGGGGAGGGGTTTTATTCCCATCATCTATTGACTTAAATGCCCCCAATCTCTTACTTACCTCCTCATCTGACTCCACCTAACCCGGATCGAGTCCTGACTCGATCCACGTACCCAATCTCAACCCAACTTGAGTTAACCAATATACTCATCCACCCAATTACCAACATTAGGCTATAACTTAAATTAATTATACCTATTATTCGTGGCGATCTCGCGACCCAGCCCGGCTAGTTCCCGACTCGATGGGCTGCACCACAAAACTTTTATATTAGGAAACCCCGGGTATTACAATCTTCCCCCTTAAGGGAAATTGGTTCTCGAATTTTGTAGATTCATACGGACTTACCAGTTCTTCGAACATGGAAGGGTATCATTCCCTCATGTCCTGCTCTACTTCCTAGGTAGCTTCCTGCCCGGTGTGATGCTCCCACCTAACTTTTACCAAGGGAATTTACTTGGATCTAAGTTTCCTGATCTGATACCAACTTTGTCACGTCCCAACTCAAGGTACGCGTGACAGGCCAGGGTACATGTCGGTACCCCGAAGCCTACCCTATGCACTGACCAACAACTCATAAAACAGAACCAGACTGACATCGAAATCATAACAAAAGCAATAGTACCAAACTGTATTAGCTGTTTGAAAATAGTTTAACCAAACCAAGTTTGGAAACATCACAAGTTTTAAAATAAACATCTAAAGAGGTTTTCAAAGAAACATCTCAATGCTTTACAGAACCAACACAGTGCATACACACGACTCTACTCAAACACGACTACGACTATAATGCTGCCAGCTACGAGATCTGCACCCACATCCGCCCTCCATTCGCACCATGCCACCAAGTCGTACCTCACTGGTCGGGCTCTGCAAAACAACAATAATGAAACTGTGAGTTCACGAGGAACTCAATGAGCGGTTCTTTCGAACCTCCACTTAAAATCACGACAAGATAACGTATAGAAAGTATGATGAAGATAAGGAATTAAACTATGATCACATCACAAAAGTTAATCAGTTTGCCAAAATAAAAGAATGGATGAACCAGCCTCTCTGGCCCTTATCCATTTCACTACAGCTCGGCCACTAATGGCCTAAAAATATATATGGAAGGTTCGGTTCTTCCCTCTACATAACCAGGCCGGTCGGCCACTAAAAACCAGCCCTTATGGTCACTTCATGCTAAACATTTGTGTTACGGATCCGTCGGCTAGGATGGCCACTAGCCTCAGATATCCTCCGGGTTAGGGATAGCTAGTCCCACCCAACTCGGGTCTACCGTCAGCGTGGCCCACTGACGGAATCTCAAGACCCTCCGCCACTCGTATCTAACACCTAGCGGGCCCGCTGGTGCAATCTCAAGACCCAATAAAACCACTGAGTCATGTGGTAGCCAATCGGCTAATGACACTCCTCAGTAGACCATCTCAACCACAACCGAAACCAGGTTGTGAAAATTCCCCTATGTTTTGCTTTTTGGGCATTGCCCATATCTGACCCTACCTCCTCGGGTCGCACTAGAAGGATATTGATGTCTGCTAACTACCCCTAGGGTAGAACGTAGCAAGGGTACTTTGTATCTAAGTTAGATGTCACAACTAGGTACCGAATATAGATGAGTACAAAGTCTATCATTATCAACAACACTTGCCAAAAATACTCATCAGCACAATTATCATGTCAAAACCGAATTAAAGAGGATAATTTCTACTAAATAAACCGATAAGAAACATGCAACATACATAGCAACGATTGAACATAATATCTGAAAATTTATGAAACCTTTCCTTTGATTCATATGTCATAACAATCCTATCCATGTATGCATTAGCAAGAACATTTCCATAAACATGAGAATATAGATCTATAGTTACTAACAATTCCTAGGATGAACGGTGTTCATATAACATAACTAAAATCTAACACTAGCATATAAGTATGAATCAAGACAACACAACATGAGACCTAGCATAATAATTCGAACAGTCTTACTATTTCCGCCCTTGCCCTTGCTCGGCCGACTCAAGCAAGGTAATACCTTGCTCAGCCGAGCCCTCTAGGGAAAGGTGGGCATGTTTGCGACAACTACGTAAGCATCAACCCAAAGATCTACATTTAACGAACATAAAATAATCCACGAGTTGAAAGACGATCGAGGAAATTGGGGAAAATTTTGACATGACCTTTCCCCTTTTCCCTCCATTCGGCCAACCCATAAAATGCAAAATAAATACGATTTAAAACATAAGATCACAGGTACACAAATCGTTTAGAGTTCCAGCATGAGAAAATACGTCGATCGACAAGAAACTCGCGAAAAAACCTGATTCCAAAGACTTCTAGGGTCGGCTACCCGCCTCCCTTCACAATCACCCTAACCACTCACCTTGATCGGATCACAAGGTAACCTCGATGAAGATGAGCACCGATTTCCTCGAGCGTCGATGCGGACTCGGTGCCGAACAAAATACCTCTTGTTCCCCCTTCCTCTTGGGCTGCGTGTGGCTCTCCCCATGAGCCGCACGGCTGGCTTGGGTGAGTGGTTTTATTCCCCTCATCTATTGACTTAAATGCCCCCAATCACTTACTTACCTCCTCATCCGACTCCACCTAACTCGGATCGAGTCCTGACTCGATCCGTGAACCCAATCTCAACCCAACTTCAGTCAACCAATATACTCATCCACCCAATTACCAACATTAGGATATAACTTAAGTTAATTATACCTGCTATTCGTGGCGATCTCGCGACCTCGCCCGGCTAGCTCCCGACTCGATGGGCTCCACCACGAAAATTTTTATATTAGGAAACCCTCGGTATTACAATTTTTGGATATGTTGTTCTCCTCAACAAGCTCTACAATCTGAACGGTGTTGATCTTTGAAAGGCCATCATTTCTGTGGTTTTCTTCAACCTATTTTGGTTAGATCTTTTCAATCTCCAGTTCATTATTGCTTTCGTTGAGATGAAATTATATTGTTTGAGATGAGATTTGATTACCTCTAATTGTGCTAGGGATGAACCGTTGTACCCATTAATTTTATTAGTGGAAGATTTGGTCTGGACTAGGTCCCATGGTTTATCTCTTCATATCGAAGAGTTTTCTACGTAAAAAGTTTTGGTGTTCTTATGATCTATTATTTTACTATTTATAGTTAATTTTTGCACTTAAGGGAAACAACTTTATTCCCAGCAACTGGTATGAGAGCGAGGTTACCTGTTTGTTTATCTGTGCATATTAAGATGGATGACTCAAGTAGTATGTTTAAATTGACTTCCTCAAATTATTCTTTTTGGAAGCCAAGGATGGAAGATCTTTTAAATTGCAAAGATATGTATGATCCCACTGAGGGTGAATTGGTAGACCAAAAAATATATCTGATAAGGAATGGGAAAGAATGAACAGAAAGACAGTGGGTACAATTAGACAGTAGATAGATAACAGTGTTTATCATCATGTGGCTTGAGAGAAAAATGTTGAGTCATTATGGAAGAAATTGGAAAATTTATATGAAAGAAAATCCCCCCAAAATAAAACTTTTCTTGTTAGAAAACTTGTTCACATGAGATTTAAGGATGGGAATAATATGGCTGAACACCTAAGTGATTTCAAAGATATTATAAACCGTTTGACTAACTTGGAAGTGTTGTTATCTAATGAATTGTAGGCTTGTTTGCTTCTCGATACTTTACCTGATAATTGGAAAACTCTGGTGGTTGCCTTGAGTAATTCAGCTCCTGAGGGCAAGTTATCTATTGATGCATTTTGTGAAAGTTTGTCAAATGAAGAAACTAGGAGAAAAGATCAAGATTATTCTACTCAGTCAGAGGCACTTGTTATAGAAAAGCGTAGCAGGAGTAAAACTAGATACTTTCAAAATTTAGATAGGCAGTCAGACAATCGGGACAAGTCAAGGGGGAGATCCAAGTCAAGAAAGTGGTTTATTTGCTATCATTGTGGCAAGCGAGGGAATGTGAAAAGATTTTGCAGAAAATTAAAAAGGGAGCAGACAAAAGAGAGAAAATAAGAGAAGAAAGAAGACAGAGATACAACTTCAATTGCATTAGATGGTGATGTTATTATTTCTACCAAGGACAGTTGTTTACACCTTGGTAGCAATGATTCTTCTTGGGTTGTTGATTCTGGTGCTTCATATCATGTTTCTACCCAACGTGACTTTTTCACATCTTATGTCATTGGTGATTTTGGTCTTGTCAGAATGGGAAATGAAGCTTCAGCCAAGGTTGTTGGCATGGGAAAGGTGTGCTTGGATATTGATAACAGGTGCAAGTTATGGCTTAATGATGTGAGGCATGTTCCTGACGCTCAATCTGATTTCTCCTGACATTCTTGGTGATGAGGGTTGCATCAGCTCCTTTGGCTCCAAGACGTGCAGAATTACTAAGGGCAATCTTGTATTGGCAAAAGGAAGAAACAAGATACTCTCTATTTCTTACAAGCAAAGATATGCAAAGAAGGGGTGAATATAGTAGGAGATTCTTCATCAGAGCTTTGGCATAGGCGGCTTGGTCACCTAAGCGAGAAAGGACTTGGCGTTCTCACTATGAAGAAATTCCTACCCTTGACAGGTATGAATTTGAAACCTTGCACTCATTGTTTGGTTGGTAAACAACATAAAGTTGCGTTTCAGAGATCTTGCTCTTCTAGAAGATCAAATTTTATTGATTTAGTTCATATTGATGTTTGTTTCATGAGTGAATGAACTCTTGGTGGTGCTTTACATTTTGTGACCTTTATTGATGATCACTCTAGAAAAGTATGGGCTTTTGCTTTGAAATCCAAAGATCAGGTGTTGGATGTGTTCAAGTACTTCCATGCTAGCATTGAAAGAGAAAAGAGTAGATAGTTGAAGTGTGTTCGTGCAGATAATAGAGGTGAATACAGGGGCCCTTTTGATAGGTATTGCAAGGAGCATGGCATATGGTTGGAGAAGACGATTCCAAAAACACCTTAACAGAATGGAGTTGTTGAGAGGATGAACAAAACTATTGTAGAGAGGATTCGTTGTATGCTCTCTCATGCAAAACTTCCTAAATTCTTTTGGGGTGAAGCAATAAGAACTGCAATTGACTTAATTAACCTTTCTCCTTCAGTTCCTCTTGATGAAGATATTCCAGAAATAGTGTGGATGGGGAAAGATGTCAAATATGATCATTTGAAGGTATTTGGCTACAGGATATTTGTTCACGTTCCAAGAGATGAGAGGTCCAAGATTGATGCTAAGACTAAACATTGCATTTTCTTAGACACATGAAGAGTTTGGGTACAGACTATGGGATCCAATAGACAAGAAAGTCATCAGAAGCAGGGATCTTGTGTTCTTTGAGGATCAAACCATTGAAGATATTGAGAAGCTAAAATCTGTTAAGAAGAATGTGCCAGATTTTACTTCAGAGTCTTCTAGTTCTGACCAAAGTGACACAAAATGAACAAGATGTTCATAATGATCATGTGCTTATTCCTGATGATGCCAATGCAACTGATGAGGCAGTGACTGATCATGCTGAACAATCCTAGTCATCTCCTACACAACCAGTTGAAGTTTAGTTGAGAAGATCTACTAGAAACAAAGTTCCTTCTTAGAAATATTCTCCCAATGAATATGTAATGCTCACTGATGGGGGAGAACCTGAATGCTATGAGGAGGCTGTATCAGGTGATCAGAAAAATGAGTGGTTAAATGCTATGTGAGATGAGATGAAGTCCTTGCATGAGAATCACACTTATGAGTTGGTGAAGCTGCCTACAGGAAAGAAAGATTTGAAGAACAAGTGGGTTTTCAGATTGAAGACTGAGAACAATAGTTCACAGCCAAGGTACAAGGCAAGGTTGGTTGTAAAGGATTTTGGATAGAAAAAGAGAATTTACTTTGAAGAAATTTTCTCACCTGTGGTCAAGATGTCTTCTATCAGAACTGTTTTGGGTTTAGCAACTAGCTTGAATTTGGAGGTAAAACAACTTGATGTGAAGACTGCTTTCCTCCATGGTGACTTGGATGAGGAAATTTACATGGAGCAACCAGATGGGTTCAAAGTTAAAGGCAAAGAGAATCTGGTATGCAGCTTAAAGAAGAGCTTATACGGACTTAAGTAGGCACCAAGGCAGTGGTATAAGAAATTTGAGTCTTTCATGACAGATCATTGGTATGAAAAGACTACTGCTAATCATTGTGTGTTTGTGAAGAAATTCTCTGATGGTGATTTTATCATCTTATTACTTTATATAGATGATATGTTGCTTGTTGGTCATGATGCTAGGAAAATCAATTATTTAAAGAAATAACTTGGGAAATCCTTTGCAATGAAGGACTTGGGACCAACTAAGCAGATTATTAGGATGAAGATCACTCAGGATAGGAAGAGTGGAAAATTATGGCTATGTCAAGAGAAATAAATTGAGAAAGTCCTTGATAAGTTCAACATGAGTAAGGCAAAACCAGTGTGCCCCATGAGTAAGGCAAAACTAATGTGCTCTCCATTTGCAGGTCATTTCAAGTTAAGCTCTAAACAATGTCCTTCAAGTGAGAATGATAAAGTAGTGAAGAATATGTCTTATGCATCCGCTGTTGGTAGTTTGATGTATGCTATGGTATGTACAAGACCAGATATTGCTTATGCTGTTGGAGTTGTGAGTAGATTTCTTTCTAATCCCAGCAAAGAACATTGGCTAACAGTGAAATAGATACTTAGGTATCTGAGAGGCACCTCTAGAGTTTGTCTATGTTTTGGTGGTGGAAAACCTGTGTTGGATGAATATACAGACGCAGATAAGGCTAGTGACATTGACTCCAGGAAATCCACTTATGAGTACTTGACCACTTTTGCAGGGGGAGCACCGTCTTGGCAATCAAAGTTACAGAAATGCATTGCCCTATCCACCACTGAGGCTGAGTATATTGCAGTTACTAAAGCAAGCAAAGAGCTATTGTGGATGAAGAAATTTCTACAAGAGTTAGGTTTTTAACAAGAGAAATATATGTTGTATTGTGACAATCAGAGTGCCATTCATCTCAGTAAGAACTCAACTTTTCACTCACGATCAAAACATATTGATGTGAGATATCACTGGATTCGAGATGCACTAGAGATGAAGCAATTTCAGTTGGAGAAGATTCATACAAATGACAATGGCTTTGATATGATGACTAAGGTTCTACCAATGGAGAAACTTACTGCTTGTAGAGAGGTGTCTGGTATGGCAGTCCGACCCACTTACTGCTCGTGATTTTTTTCTTCACATCGAATAGTTTTACACGTTAAAAGTTTTGGTATTCTTGTGATCTATTATTTTATTGCTTATTGTTAATTTTTGCACTTAAGGGAAACAACTTTATTCCCAACACAAGTCTCTCTCGTGCTTCGAGGATAAGATTTTAGGGTATGTGTATGTGTACTTAGTTGGAAGGGCTTACACCTCACCCAACCTTGTTATCTTGTGGTAACTCAATTTGTTCTTTCTAGTGTATCCTAGGCCTAGCACATGATGATTGCTAATTTGATGCATAATAATATTGTTACCAATATTAGTAGCATTATTATTTGTGTAGCAAAACAACCTTAATTCCAGGGGCATACACTTGTGGTATGTTTGCTTTGATGGATAAGAAAGGATTTGATTGGATAATAAACGAAGGAGGATTGGATAAGAATTTTTTTTTTAAATCCGGTGTACATCGGATATAAATAATCTTCTATTCACATTTTTTTCTAATCCATGCACTAAACAAACAATAGATAGTAATCATTCCCTATCCTATCCTCCCCTATGAAGCAAACATGCACTTGATGATCCCATTCTTATTAGCCTATCTTTCTTAATGTTTCCTTGTTAGCAACAAATTTGTGTTTCAGCTTTATTACAAGAGCAAAGGTGGAATGCCAATTGCTTGCCCAAAATGGCGTTGTTTGTGGATGGCGCTTCCGACGAAAAGGGAAGCGGGGCAAGCAACATTATGGAAAATGGTCAGGGAATCGCACTAGAACAATCCTTCCAATTCCAGTTTAAAGCCAGCAACAATCAGGCGGAGTACGAAGCTCTAATAGTTGGATTAAAACTCACGCAAGAAGTGAAAGCTTGAAGCATCATCTTAAAAAGCGACTTGTAGCTTTTCGTGGGGCAAGTCAACAACACCTACCAGGCCAGAGATCCTTCACTCGAAAGGTACCTTGCGCTAGTACAATCTCCAATCACTGAATTCGATAGTTGTGTAATTCAACACGTACCTCAGGAGGAAAACACTAGGGTCGACTTGATATCCAAACTTGCTAGCACCAAAAAAGCCCAGAACAACAGGTCGGTTATTCTGCAAGTCCTCGGGCACCCGAGCATCCAACCGGATGACACCATAGTCGATGTCCAAATAATTAAACAAGGCGCAGATTGGAGAACCCCTTACATTAATACCTCAGGCAGGGTGAAATCCCAGAAGGCACCCCCAACTCGGGCAGAATCAAAAGAATGACAAGTTATTACACGCTCCTTGATAACTAGCTCTACAAAAGAGAGCTCTCCTGACCACTCCTCAAGTTTGTCACCAACCGCGGATAGCCACTATAATGGCAGAGGTCCACGATGGCATCTGGGATAACCACATCGGAGGAAGGTCGTTGGCAGCCAAAATCCTTTGAGCCTACTATTTCTGGCCGACGATGAAGATAGACTGCGGCCTTACGTCAAAAAATGCGAAAAGTGCCAAGGTTCTCAGAAGTTTCTCAACTACAACCTGAACCCTTGCACGATTCAGATGTTAGTTGGCCGTTCCACAAATGGGGGATAGACCTCCTTTGCCCCTTACCCCTAGCACCTGGGCAATTCAAATTCTTGGTCGTACCAGTTGACTACTTCACCAACTGGATAGAGGTTGAACCCCTAACAATGATTGCAATAGATAAAGTCCAAAAGTTCATCTAGAAGAATATCATCTGCATATTTGGAATACCATGACAACTCATTAGCGATAATAGGACTCAGTTCACGAATTGATGATCCCAAGAGTTCTGCTCGGATCTCGGCATCAAACAACTCTTCTCGTCTGTGGAGCACCCACAAACGAATGGCTTAACTGAGGCAACCAACAAGGTAATCCTAACCGGGATAAAGAAAAAGCTCGACCGAGTCAAGGCCTATTGGGTCGAAGAATTACCTGAAGTACTTTGGAGATCTCTGAGGCTCATCGACGGCCACCTAGGCCATCAGAACTATTCACGGCTTTCCGACGACCGTAGCAGCCCTGGCTGATGTAACCAAATCAACCACGGCTCTCATATGGCCGCCTAAGTCCATCACTCATAGATGATGGCGCGCATGGGGCGTGAAATGAAATAACATAATAGCGATGGCTTCGTGGGGGCAAGAAAGCCGTCGATGCTATAAATAAGTCAGTAGCCACGGCTACCAGCAGTCGTCGCTTATTAATTAATGGCGCGAACGCGGCGCAAAAAAACAACAACTCACCGACGGCTTAGAGAGGGCTACGTCGGCCGTCAGTGATATAATTAATAAATATCAATGGTTCACCGACGATTAGAGAGCCATGGGTGATAAGCCTTTTATTTGCGTTCGCGTCCGACCCTTCCTCTTCTTCATTTCTCTCTTCTCTCCTGCTGCCCTCGCCGCTGCCGTCTTCGGTCGCTCAAGCCATCGTGCCTCACCGCTGCGATCGCAGCCCATCCGTCGCCAGTGCTATCACCGTTGCCCTCGCCGCCTCACCACTGCCCTAGCTCACTCGCTGCGCTGGATTGAGGTATTGATCGCCGCCCCCCTTTCCTTTCAGTCGCCAGTGCTAGTGTCGGCGTCTACACGCCGGATGCCAACACTGGAGAACGGCGCCGACGTGTAGACACCGGCGTCAGGTTTGGGGCCGAATCCCTCAGACCCAGCCAGATGAACAGTAGCCTACAATAGCTATCGGCTATTGTTTGATTAGGGGTTTAACCCCTAATCTTAGGTTTTTTTAGATTTATTTATTATCTGTTATTTGTAAAATTTATGTGTTGAATGTAGACTAATTTTAGATTAATTATTTTTTAATTGTAGATTTATTATGTATTAATTGTAGATTTTATATGTTAATTGTAGATTAAAGTTTTAGGGTTAGTTAATCAAGGGTAGAATAAATGTTAGGATTAATTTTAGTTGGGTGTAATTACAATTTTAAAATCGTCCACTTTAGACTCGCGTGCGCCAAAATCGTCCACTTTGGACTTGCGTGCGCTAGAATCATCCATTGTGGACTCATGCCGGAATCATCCACTTTGGACTCGTGCCGAAATCGTTCACTTTGGACTCGCACGGAATCGTCTACTGTGGACTTGCACCAACATCCATAAATTTAGAAAATAATCATGACGAGTTGATACGTTTCACCTACATGGTCTCACGTGCCCCGTGAGCATATGGATTTACTATGGCGAGAGTTCTCGGTAAGTATATTTATTAAATTAATGTTAATGTTAAATATCGATTGATCGGTAATAATAAATTTATTTTTTTGCATGCTCATTATATATTGCCGGAGGACCACACTCCTTTCGTAGAGAGTGCGCGGGAGCGCGTTGCCCGCGCTCGCTACAACGGGTTGCTTTAGCAGGCCCATAAGATCATGATGAGACAGTTGGGGGGCATAGAGATTGGGAGGACTCAGGGACACACCCCCGAGTGGATTCCTGGACCTGTGTGGGACCAGTTTGTTGAGCGGTGGGATATGCTTGAGTGGCAGGAGGTCTCCCGGATAGCATTGAGAAATGACATATCCGGGGGAGGGGGGGGACGGCACGAGGGCACACCACACTGGTGGCTCCGTGTCTTTTGCGGTGTATGAGAGTCATATGGTATGTATAGTTTCCTTACTTTTAATTAAAATATTATATATTTTGTATAATGATACCAATGTATTGGTTTTCTAATGTAAGACGCGAGTTGTGGAAGATGGCACCATCCAACGCCCCTCGTTGATGTAGATGTTTGAGGGCACTCATTGTCAGCGACGAGGAGTGGGGGACTATGTCGATAGCAGGGCCTCGATCATCATGGTAAGTATTTATATCTATTTGATTTACGCAATTTTTATTTATAGTTTTTATATATGTATTATTAAAATATAAACGCGTGTAGGAAACCTACACAAGGACCGTGATCGAGCGCGGAGGTACGCCGGAGGAGTTTTACGTGGGTGCATGGGTCGAGGCCGTAGGTGGCTGGGAGCACGACCGTGTTTATGGCTTTGCAGACAATGGCCATGCACGTGCCGTGTTAGGGCCACTTGGGGCACCGACCCCTCCCGCTGCGGGTGAGCTGCCCTCGACATCGCAAACGCATGACTAGAGCCGGATAGCGGCCTTGGAGTCCGAGCTAATATAGTATAGAGCGACAATAGAGGAGTAGAGACACACGATGGAGGAGCAGAGACATGCGATGGAGGAGCAGAGACGCACGAATGACGAGTTGAGACAGACGATGCAGAACATGCAGACCCTCCTCACTACTGATGATGTCGCAGTCGTCGTCCTCCTCGACCTAGTCGATGCTCCCGAACCTATCGCTGACGACTCCACCGCCTCCACTTGTTAGCCTCCGTTTGAGGCTTAGATACTTGATATATGTTTATACTTTATATTTCATATTTTGATACTTGTTTGCCTTCGATTTTAGGCTTATAGTTGTTTATATACTTATAGTTGTATATATGATATTTTGATACTTGTTTACCTCTAGTTTGAGGCTTAGATTGATGATATTTAAGTAAATTTGTATGGTTGGTTGAAAATGTATGTGTATGATATTTTGTCGTTGTAATATATGATTGTAAATATATTGTAATGTATAAATATCATTGTATATAGGAATTTTCAAAATTTTAATTTTTTTTAGTTACAAGATATAACTTCAGCCACGGCTTACCCACGACTGACCATCATTACGCCGTGGCAGAAAGCGTATCTTAAATGGCTGATGGTCTGGGCAGTACCAAATATCACAGTTGCAAATAATATCACTGACGGCTCTCAATCGCTACTGATGTGTTTAAATCAGCGATAGTCGCCTTGGGCCGTCACTGATGTGTTTAAATCAACAACAACACGAGCAACTGTCGCTGATGATTACTTGTGACGGCTGAGGGCGGCCGTCACAACTTATCTAAGAGGCGCTCATTAGTGACGGTGTTTTGCCACGGTCCGTACCATCCGTGATAGTCGTTACCGACGGCTCAGCACGGTGTGAGCCGTCGGTGACAACGACAATAGTAGTAGAACACAACAACTCAGTCTTCCATCTCGGAAACCCCTTACCGCCTCATTTACGGAGTAGAGGTCATGATCCCCGTTGAGATCGCAAAACCCAGCCTCTACAGAATTACTTTTGAGGAATAGGGTAACACAGAAGCCCGAGTCGCCGAACTCGACCTCATTGAAGAAGAGTGAGAACTCGCCAAAATTAGAGAAGAGGAAATGAAGCTCACAATCGCCCATAAATATGACAAATGTGTTAGACCAAGAAACTTTACGTAAGGCGATCTAATTCTATGAAAGATCGAACCACAGAGAAGGCAAGCTTGCCCCAAACTAGGAAGGCCCCTATCAAATCACAAAGGTCCTCGAAAAATGTGCCTATAGAATAACAGAACTCTCTAGGCGGGAACTCTCACGATCTTGGAACATGGCCTCCCTGCAGGCTTATTATAGCTAAGAACCTCCCCTGTAAATTACGACAAGGCTAGGGTACTCTGTTTCTTAGTTGGTGGTTTTTTCCCACTGAGTTTTCTCCGTGGAAGGTTTTTAATGAGGCCCTACCTAGTGTAAGCCGAGTCCAGCTCTCGATGCGGCATAATGTATCTTTATTTCATAACAACGTTGCTTTCTCTATTACACACGCATCTTTTGTGTCTAACCTCCCTCTCAATCATTGCATGCTTTGTAGGAGGAATTTATACGGTCTCAGAAGTGGCTCTTGACCCACGTGATGCGCCATTCCACCTCAGTCAATCTTCCCTACTCTCGGCTTAACCAAGATAGAGCCTAAGCAATCGAGACTTGGTTTTCACCTACTCAAGCTCAACCCAATGGCTCTTTAAGCGACTAGAACTCGGTTTTCACCAGTCTGGCTCACCAACCTCAGTTCCTATCTCGGGCTCCTACACCCTCAACGACCCTAAGCGCACTTATCGCGAGCTCAGTTTTCATCGTGTCTGGTCCTCAGCCTTACACACTATTAGCAATAAAATAAACAGATTCATGGCTCCAAAATTCAGGAGGAAGACCATGTATTCTAATCAATACAGGAGCATGAGTAAATTCCTCTTTCCAAAGACAGAAAAGAGGTTTCCAAGAAATTAATCTAATAACATCACCTCCAAGGGCCCCTTCAGTAATAATAGAAGTAGCATTTTCAAAAGAAGAGAACTTATAAACAAAAAAATTCTCCTCTAAATCTAAAATAGAAATAAAACCAAATTTACCTTTAGGCTTTTGGGCCAATATATGGACAACATATAAAGAAGGAGGCTTGCCCAAGAATTTACCAATTAGGCTAGATTCCCAAGGCTATCTCCAAGCCTACACTTTCTCATTAGTAAAATGAACTTTACTAGTGACATTGGATTCAATACTTTTAAGAGTAGCAAGATTAGTAGAACAAGGCTTAAGGGGAGATTTACCAATAAGAACCCGCGACCAAGATCGAGGCTGCGATTGTAATGAAGAAAGATTTGACTACAAGAAAGGGGTACGACCATTATTGGCCGAACTAGAAGCATTAACTATATTCACAATAGAAGCTTTATGAAAATTAGAAGAAGTATCACCTTGCATATTGGAATTAGGTTTACGGTTCACAGCCGTGTGTAGAGGGGTAGAGCTTTTGGTAAAAACAAATTTTTTATCATGCATAAAAATAGTAAAGTAGAGGTAAAAACTTCGGAAGCCATTTACTACTTTTAGAGGGAAAACTAGGCCTAGTAGAAGAAGCATCCCCATTCCCTTTAACTGAAATAGAATTAGCGTTTCCCTTCGGAGCCAAAGAATTCATGAAACCACGAGAAA
Organism: Canna indica; assembly: GCA_034359265.1. NCBI lineage: Eukaryota > Viridiplantae > Streptophyta > Magnoliopsida > Zingiberales > Cannaceae > Canna > Canna indica. The sequence goes on along the minus strand of CP136895.1, from coordinate 51,892,901 downwards.
GAGGGGGCGAAATATGTTAGTTAACAGAAGGAGACACATCAAACCAGAAGCAACGTTCAGAGAAATCTGAGAATTAGGGTTACAATTTTTAAAAGAAAAAGCCAAGAATTTTGAAACCATGCAAGACACAGACGAAATATTAGAAATGGGAATCAAAGAATCCATGCCAGAAACATCCATCAGTGAAAAATCCAAATTAGGGGTTTGAGATTTACCAAAAGTAATAGAGAGATCCAAGTCCAAACTAGACTTAGGCATAGTATTAAAAGCAATGGGTGAAGGAGAAATACTAGATGTATCCATCGGTGATGAGTCGAGATTAAGGTTTCCAGAGGAAGAACCTTTCTCCACAAACGAAGATGGAAGAGGGGTGGAGACAAGCACTACCGAGTCAGGAGGGGGAGGAGGGGGCGAGAGAAGCGTCATGGGATCATCGGGAGGGTCAGGCGGCGGTCGACGAGAGTCAGCGAGAAATGTCGCCCCAGAGGGAAAAACGTTGTCGCCCTTCGCCGCACGAGTATATTTTACATCCATCCCTAAATAGTTAAATATCAATTAAAATTCATATTATGTTGAGACCTATAGGAATTGATACTTAAATTTTACATGCAGTGAATCGACGACATTAATAAATGTGTTGCCACATGCTTTTCTCTATATCAAAGCATCGCCCAATAAACAAATAGAGGTGGTTTCTATGCTGAGTGGAATCACACCCAACTTATGTCTTTCTCTCTCTTTATTTAATGAAGAGATAGAAAGATAAAGATACAAAATTGGGTGTCAGTCCACTCACACCGAACTCGCACCCAGTATAGAATAAATGTGGTTTTTATTCTGGGTGCGAGTCCACTAGACTCGCACCCAACCTATATTTCTCTCTCTCTATAACTTTCTCTTTCTTCATTTAATGAAGAGATAGAAAGATAAAGTAACAAAAAAGGGTGTGAGTCCACTGGACTCGCACCCAGCCTAGAATAAACCAATAGAGATGATTTTTATGCTAGGTGAGAGTCCAATGGATTAGACTCGCACTCAACTTGTGTCTTTCTCTCAACTTTCTCTCTCTTCATTTAATGAAGAGATAAAAAGAGAAACACACAAAATAGGGTGTGAGTCCACATGACTCGCACCCAGCATGGAATAAACCTTGAATAGATCTCAAATATGGTTTACTCTATGCTGGACTCAAGTCCAGTTGACTTACATCCCACTCTATGTCTTTCTCTTTCTATCTCTTTGTTAAATGAATAGAGAGAAAGGCACAGGTGGGACTCGCTATTTTGTATCTGAGTAGATCTCAAACTGCACCAATCATTCAGTATTCAAGAAATTAAATTATACATTCTTTATAAAGTAAAATAACCTAATAATTTTGAAAAATCAAGAAATTAATTATAATTTAAATTCCGCATATTCATAATATATACATGTGATTCTTAATTTGAATATATGCATGTGATTCTTAAATCACATGCATTTAACGAATATGATTCAATATGTACATCAAGAAATTAATTATTCATAATATGATTATGCTGAATAACAAATTAATTTTTTGAAGGCATTAATAACATAATATATACATGTGATTCTGTATGTCGCATATTCATGCTAGATAATGATAATGATAATTATCATGAACTTAATACCTCTGTAAATGAATCATCACCAAGGATATGAAGCATCATTAAGTGTAGTTAAATATATTACTGAATTTTGTAATGTGATGCTTCATTATATTTTAAATTTTAAATTTCATTGGAATTGATACAAATAAATAGAAAAAAAATATTGTTGATAAATGTGAAACATTTAATAGTTTATTGTTGAAGCTATATGTAATACCCGCAATTTTAATGGATTTTTTATCTTTTGTTTTAGCGGCATGATTTGGAGGTGCGCCGGAGCGGGTCGAGCAAATCACCGGAAGGCGCGACTTATATTGATGTCGGGTTCGAGTTGGGCTTGACCCGAGTCTGAGGGTTCAACCGGAACTCAATTTGGACGTGTTTTGAGTCAAATAGGTTGAGCTTAAGTTTAGTGGGCATAATGGTTTTTAAAAAAAATTAAATTAAAATACCCACCCGACCGTACGACCGGGGTAGAGTCTCACGGATGACGAGACAGCAAGGGGAGTGGGTGATTGACGCAACCTGATGGTCAGAGTTCTCATCGTCGCTAGAGATTGGAGTCGCGAGAATCCTTTTTCATCATCTTCTGCCCTTCTTCGTCATAATTTAGGTGAGTGGTTTTTGGTTTCTAAGTTGAGGAATAGGCCTTTATGGCCGATCATTGTTGTAGTGTGATGGAATCCGAAATTTCCTTGAGTTGTTCTTTGATTTCTTGATGGTTTTGGATAGTTAGAGTTCGTGATGTGATCAATTTCGTGTTTCTTCGAGGTTTGGTTTGTTTTCTTGAAAGATTTAGGGCTGGCCAGTTGGGGTATGAATTAGGGAAGGTCATGCCAGATTTTTCATTGATTTATTGGCTTAGTTTTGGTTAATTAGCAAATTGGAAGTGTTTAATTTTGGATGAGATATTTGGATGGTACGCTAGGGTTAGGGCAGCCATATTCTTCCTTAGAGCTGGTTGGTTTGGGATTAGGAAAAAGAGGTATAAATTCAATTTAGATGTTCCTTGTATTGTTCTTCAGCCGAGGAATGGAATTCTCCTAGGAGTGGTCGGGTAGGGCAACTTTAGGGTAACCCAAGGCCGACCAAGTGATTAGGGTAGTTCCATAATCTAGGTTGTCGCGCGAGAAAGGTGGTCGGTGATTGGTTTAGTTGAGTCGGAGGATGCCAATTTAAATCCATGCGGCCATACCCTCATCTGCGAGGATGGGGCTGCTAGGGTCGGCTCTCTGTAGGACTGATAAATTGTCCCTGAAAATTGATTCCTTGTAGTCGTGCAACACTCACTGAAAACTTGGATTTGGTATGGAAACATGGGCCAAAATTTATAGGCTTATAGCTATTTTTATATCTGAAATTTTATAGTAGGCTTTTACATGAGGAAATTTGAAATTTCTTGAGTATAATATGGTATGCTGAAATTGTTTATTAATGCTGAAATTATTCGTGGTTTGCTGGAATTACTCCATACACGCTGAGTTTACCTGGTAAATAATGAAATGTGATTATTATGTTGTATACAACACATGCCGAAATTCTAAGTAGATGCCAAAGTTAAACAATGCGTATTGAGATCAATTAATGTGGGTTGGAATAACGTAGTACATGCTGAAAATTAGCTTGAGGTAGGCCGAAAATCTCCCATCTGGGTAATAGGGTATAAAGCCGAGATATTTGGGCCAAGAGAAGGTCGGGTTGGGGCGCGAGGGCACGTACCCGAGTTGTCGATGTGAATTATTTTCTTGTACTTTCATGTACTATATAGTGATATTGCTTGTGTTTTTGATTGTGGATGGATGATGGCCGAGCTGAGAAGTGTTTTTAGCTGGTAAAGTTATTGCCCGACTTAGCGAGTGGATTATGGGACATGAGATTGCGTCGGTGAGCCACGCCGACGTTAGGCCCAAGTGGCATGGGTCTTGAGATTGCGTCAGTGAGCCACACTAACGTTAGACCTGAGTGGATTTGGTTGTATGGACTATTTCCATTCGGAGGGAGCGCCGAAACTAGTAGGCCATTCTAGTTCAAAGGACCTAGACGAGAGGCTCGATAGATAGAGTTTCTAGAGATTGACTCGTTGCTTGCTATGTTAGGCCGGTTTGGGCCAAGTAAATGTACGATTTTGAATTAGGCCGGCATGGGCCAAGTGGTTGTGGTTTCCTGAGCATGTGACTTTATAATGAATGATATTATTTATAAATCATTTTAATTTAGTATTTGCTTGGAGTTGATCATGCTTCTTATACTTACATTTGGGATTAAGTGGAGGCTTAATAGAGCCACTCATTGAGTTCCTTAGGGACTCGTCATTTTATTTATGTTGTCTTGCAGAGCCTGACCAGTGAGGTACGACTATGTTGACATGACGCGGCTGGGGAAACAAGCTCGCACCGTAGATCTCGTAACAAGCTTGGTTGAGGCGTAGTCGTGTAGTTGAGTCATTTATTTCTTGCATATGGAGTTGTTGTCTCATACTATAAAATTTTGGAGTCTGTTATTCAACTTTAATCTTATTTACTTATGCATTGAGGATCATTAGTACTTTTACTCCAGTTGTGTCAGTTATGTTGCATGGTATGTGTGTGCAATGGTAGGCTTCGTAGTACGACCGCGTACTCTGGCCGGTCACACGATCTTGTAAATTGGGGCGTGACACTATATATACTTTGTCAAAATCATTGTGGAATTCAAAAAGTGATCCACATGGATAAGTTCTCCTTTTGACATTTGGCTGAAAACGATTCTTACGGTTCTCCTTTTATATATAGATAAATATTTATATAGGACATCATATAAAAATAGCGATGACATTTTTAACAAATATCAATAATGAAAATGTTTGAAAGCGAGTTTACTATTAATAAAACAAATTTTCATTTATAAAGTAATTAAAAAAATGAGGGTATTTGGTCTAGTGGTATGATTCTTGCTTTTGGTGTGAAGGATCTTGTGTTTGATTCTCAAAATGGCCGTTTTGTAGTTTTCTTTTTATATTTTTAAAAATGGGTTTATATACCATATTAGCATAAGGCAGGATCATGTTATCCTTTTTCTTCAACTAAATATGATTTTTTTTTATCAAAACATTTAAAAACCAAATATAAATTCATGTTTTCTAACACACAAAAATATGAATATACTATTTTACTTTAAAAAAATCAATGTACTATGTACCTAAGGAATTAAGTTAGTAACAATTATATAAGTGCTATTTATTTTCTTAGCAAAATATGAACTTTCCTTTCAATATATAATTTTTTTATTTTGATAATGTAATTTTTATATTTTTATCAAAATATTTCAAAGCTAAATACAAATCATGCTTGGTTCATTCTTCTATAAACCATTCTAATGAAAAAATAATAATTTAGGAATAATAAACTAAATATTAACTTCACACCTCAAGACTCATGCAGACATTGATACTTGAAGAATTGAAAATTGTCATTTAGTAGTTCACTAATGCTACACACTATTCCCCCGTAGTGTGCCTATTTCATTTACACCATTTTCTTTTGGCCTTCAGATTTTCTTTTGGAAATATAATAATCCCTTACTCTCCTTTGAGTGATAGTTTCTCGATCCAAAAATAGTGCATTCGTGCAATTACGACACGGACATCGAATTTTATCACCGCTAACGAATTTTCCATTCGAATAGGCGAAATTTAGGAAGTAAGTTATGCCTAATCGAAACTCATTCGTTAAAGCTCCATGATCAAAACGTACTTACATCCAACTTCGATTGCTCGACATGATTCTGTCAATCAATGACAATATCTTCAGTTAATGTCTTTAGATGAGATGGTCCTATTCCATTCGGGATTCATGTTATTCATATTGCACTAACTATTTCTTTTAGTCATTAACTTCATTCTAAATTTCGACAGTATCTCCCTATAGTTCTCTGAATACGCATATCATCTGGGCGCGTATCGGAGAATAAGGGAGATACAATAGCCAAAATTTATGAATGAGTTAACGGTTAAAGAAACAACTAAGTGCAATACAAATAACTATTTTCCCAAATTGTCCTATTAGGGACAATTCAAGGGTTGTACGTAGTATAAAAGATCATCTACTTCGTTTACACGAACATATAACCCCCGAATGTATCTAAGATTTTGCTAAATCATATCCAACTCGTCGATGCGTACGTGAAGCGTATCAACTCGTCAGATGGATGATTATTTTCTAAGTTTGTGGATGCTGACGCGAGTCCACAGTGGCACGAGTACACAATGAACGTCGGCACGAGTCCATAGGTTTCAGCCCCAACGCCGGCACCAGCGTCCACAATGGTTTAATTTTATCGGCTTGAGTATTGGACTAACACTAGTTGAATTAACACTAAATAATATTAATATTAACATAAAACCCTAATTAACATATTAACATTAACAAGAAATAAAATAAAATAATCATAATTAATTAATTAACATTAATTTTTAAAAATTAATTAATAAATTAACAAATAAATATTAAAAATATTGGGATTATTTAAACCTAGAATATTAACATTCTTGTATTTGAATAGATCTCAAATATAATATTGATATCATCGTTGCTATCCATTCCTAAATAGTTAAACATTAACTGGAATTCATATTAAATTGAGGCTTATAGGAATTAATATTTAAATTTTACACGCAGTGAATTTGGAAGGCAATTAATTCTATGTCGGGTACGAGTCCATGGACTCGCACCCCATGATGTGTTTATATTTTTTTAATTTTTTCTCTCTTTATTTAATTTTGAGGTGAACATATGCTGAGGTGTGAGTCCAACGAAGTGAGTCCAACGTACCACATGCTTTTCTCTAGTCAAAGCATTACCCAACAAATGATCTTTTTTTAATCTGAATAGATTTCAAATATTAATTTTAAACTGCACCAATCATTTAGCATTCAAGAAATTAATTATAATGAAATTAATTATACATTCTTTATAAAGTATAATAATATAATAATTTTGAAAAAAAAAATCAATGAATTAATTATAATTTAAATTCTGCGTATTCATAATATATGCATGTATTCTTAATTTTTAGGGAAAATCATACTTTTGATCCCCATAGTTTATCCTAATTTTAATTTTAGTCCATATAGTTTCAAAATTTTGATTTTAGTCGTCGTACTTTATTTCCGTTTAGAATTTGGTCCCCGCAAATTTTTTTGATTTTAGTCTTCATAGTTTACAAAATTGCTCTCTGCAAACTCCACGTCAGCATTGTCCAGTTAACATATGTTATCCACGTTAGCTCCGTTTAGGTCTCATGTAAAGTACGAGGATTAAAATTCTAAACGTAAATAAAGTGCGGGGATAAAAATTAAAACCAAAATTAAGGTAAATTGTGGGGATCAAAAGTATGATTTTTTCTAGTTTTTATGTTTGTAAATTTCAGCCGAATAAAGAAATTGACTTGAACATATTCATGTGAATCTTAATTTGAATATATGCATGTATTCTTAAATCACTGTATTTAACAAATATGATTCAATATATACATCAAGAAATTAATTATTCACAATATGATTTTGCTGAATAACAAATTAGTTTCTTTGAAGGCATCGTTAACGTAATATATACAAGTGATTCTATATGTCACATATTCACGCTAGATAATGATAATGATAATTATAATAAAGTTAATACCTATATAAACGGTTGGTGAAATGGTCACACTGGAGGGGGATGAATTGTGTGTTAACTAAAAATTTTACCTAATTCAATTTTAAACGTTTTCTTTAAAATACTTAGGCAATTCACAATTGAACAACCAAATGCGGAAGCGATTAATGATAAAACAATAAACACGAACAAAATATCAATGCTAACACAATGATTTATAGTGGTTCGGCCTCAATGCCAACTCCACCACCTAAGCATCCCGCTTAGGATTTCCAATCTAGTTCAACTAAATTAATTAGTTTTCTTACAATGAGGACTTTACACCGAAAAATCTCCGCTCTCAAACCGAAGGCACTTTCACACCTGAAAGTATCCCGCCTTCCTACTGAGAGCACTCTCCCACCTCAACCTAAGGACAACTTAACTAATCCTAGTAAATTAAGTTTACAATGATAGATTTAAGCCTTAACACCAAGGCAACCACTGACTCAATCAACCTAGCACTCTAGGTTTACACCAATGATATACAATGAAAATAAACCACAAAATATATAAACAATGGAGCAAATAAATAATACAACAAATACTTAGCTCCAAAGAAAACTCTCTAGTCCTCTTAATGCCTTAAGATGATGAATCGGTGAAGCTTGAAGGCTAAATCAAGGTGTGGAGATCAAAACTAGGATTCTTGCAAGGATGGCTCAATGAAAGCTTGTAGAGATGCTTAGGATCACACTTTTAGGCTTGAAAGCATCAATGATAGGCTAGAAATGAGTTTGGGATGGGTATTCATAACCCTCGAAACACCAAGGCTTGTCAACGAGTATTTTTCTGCGCGTTGGCGATGCTCGGTCGCTTGCCGGTCGACCGACCGAAGGCCTACTGCCCATTTCGAGCATCATTCAGTTAATCGATCGATCGATCGAAATGTCTTCTCCGTAAGTTAATAACTTTAAAACATAAATATTATATGAGGATTATCCCCCATTTGGATTCAATATAAATATCTAAAAATTCAAGATCCTTAAGAATCAAAATCTAACTTTTGGGGTCTAGGACAAAATTTCGAAAAATGAAAAGTTTCTAAACTTCCGGGTCAAGTATGAGTAGGTTAAAGGCTTCGAAAAATTCCTTAAAAATACCTCGTTATCTAATTTTTATCTAAGGAATAATTATCGGCAGTTTTGGTGCCAAGAAAATATCTAGGTCATATAGCCCTCCAAGGAGCTCCCTAGGCTTAGTGAATTTTAGGGCCTTTTCTAATTTTCCGAGTTTTCGTGTTTAGGGATTCGGGTTTGGTATTTTGGCTTCTATGCATCATCATGAGGATTTACAACACATTATGGACACCCTATATCTAAACTCTATTTTCCCGATGAAATTCAAGCGTCGACAATCGTCATTGCCGATTTCTCTTATTTCTTTAATTTTTTCGATCGGGGATGTCGTGCGCTAACTGATATGGAATTTGAAAATTAACTCATCAGAAAATCATTAGTTCCATATATATTATCATCAAAATCAAGATTAATACCAAGATTGAAAACCTTACGCCAACATAAACAAAGCATCAACAAGAATAAGAAGCATCATTATGTGTAGTTAAATATATTACCGAGATATGTAATGTGATGCTTCGTTATAATTGATTGGAATTGATGAGAGAAATGGAAAAAATAATATTGTTGATAAATGTGACATATTGAATAATTTATTGTTGAAGCTATATATACTCTGTTAAAATCATTTTGGAGTTCAAAACCTAATCCACTGTGGATAAATTTTCCTTTTGATATTTGGCTGAAAACCATTGTTTCGATCCTCCTTTTATATATGGAATTTTTAACAAATATCAATTATGGCAATGATTGAAAGTGAATTTACTATCAATGAAAGAATTTTCCATTTATAAAATAATATTAAATTAGGGCATTTGGTCTAGTGGTATTATTCTTGCTTTTGGTGCAAGAGGTCCCGAGTTCAATTCTTGAAATTTTCTTTTTAAAGTTTTTTAAAATATTTTAAATGGGTTAATATACCATCTTAGCATAAGGCAGGATCATGTTATCCTTTTCCTTCAACTAAATATAAATTTTATTCTATATCAAAACATTTAAAAACCAAATATAAATTCATGTTTTCTAACACACAAAAATATGAATATACTATTTTACTAAAAAAAATCAATGTATGTACATAAGGAATGTTAGTAACAATTATATAGGTGCTATTTATTTTCTTAGCAAAATATGAACTTTCCTTTCCATATATAATTTTTATATTTTTATCAAAATATTCCAAAGCCAAATATAAACTGTGCTTGGTCCATTCTTCTATTAAACCATTCTAATGAAAAAATAATAACTAAGGAATAGTAAACTAAATATTAACTTAACACCTCAAGACTCATACAAACATTGATACTTGCTTAGAATTGAAAATTGTCATTTAGTTTCACTCATGCTAATACACACGATTCCCCCTCCAGTGTGCCTATTTCATTTACACGATCTTCTTTTGACCTTATTTTCTTTTGGGAATATAATAATCCTTTACTCTCCTTTAGGAAGTTTACCATCAATTTTTTTTCATGCTCTCAATTTCCTGAGTTGTATCACCATCATCTCTTATGATGAGCAAATTCTCCTTTTGTCTAAGTATGTGATCCACATAGACCATCCACGCCAATAATTTACACTTTTATAATAACAAGTTGATATTACTGAAAAACATACTAACAACTTAATTTTTTTGGAATAAGTGATAGATTGACTACACTTTTATTAGAAATGAAAATACAAACGGTCTATGGGAACAACCAAAAAGAAGAGGCATTTTAATTAGATAAGCTACTAAATATTGTGTGTTTTAAAAATGGATGACAAAATCTGATTTGATAGCAAAAAAAATTGAGTCTAAAATGAATTAGAAAGAATTGCTCGCCTCTTCTTTAGTTGTAAAGATAATCCGCATGTAGTAGATAATATGACCTTGGATAGGTTCATGAACCATGCAATCACCTCCTTTGGCTCTTGCAAAGTTGTGGCAAAACTCGCACTAGCAAATATAATTCATTTAAAACACTAGTTATTTATATATAATATATTATAAAAAATATGATGGTATTTTTAACAAATATCAATAATGGCAACGATTAAAAGTGAGTTTATCTTAACAAAAGAAATTTTCGTTTTTGAAAAATTTTAAAAAATAAGGGCGTTTGGTCTAGTGGTATGATTCTCGCTTAGGGTGCGAGAGGTCCCGAGTTCAATTCTCGGAATGCCCCTTTTTTAATTATAAATGAGTTATTATACCATCTTAGTATCAAGTCGAATCATGTTATCCTTTTTTCTCAACTAAATATGAATTTTCTTTTCAATATGTAATTTTATTTTATTTTTCTATCAAACCATTTCAAAACGGAATTTAAATTCATGTTTGGTTTGGTTTTCTACCAAATAAAAATATGAATATATTATATTACCAAAAAATATGAATATACTATGTAGCATATGGGATAATGTTATAGTAACAAACTAACAATTATATATGTACTCTTTTTTTTCTTAGCAAAATATGAATTTTCCTCTCAATCTATAATTTCAATATTTTTATGAAAATATTTCAAAGCCAAATATAAATCATGCTTGGTTTATTTATTTATTTTTTTAAAAAAATGATTTTATAACATAGTCATTACAAAGCATACACGTGGAAGTAGGGGCGGACCCACACTAGGGCCAAGGGGGTCACTGCCCCCCCCTGAAAATTTTCAAAATATCAAATATTAAATATAATTTGATAATTTTTAAAAAAAATATAGTGTAAAATTACATTATTATTATTAATTTCAATTTTTTTCGCTAATGTATTCATAGCCTAGTGGTTAGTTACTTTAAGTTTTTTACTTATAGATCTTAGGTTCGAATCTCTTCTCTTGTCTTTTATATTCATTATTTACCTTTTTTCGTAATGGCTAAATATAAAATCTGATTTTTTTAATTAAAAAAATTCCAAAATTTTCTCTATTAGTTTATAAGCTAAGTTCAAAATTTTCTCTATTAATTTTTTACATCTAAAGCTCTCATGTTGGTTTAATTTATTTTTAATATTTTTTCTATGCTATTATCCATGCTCATACTATAAATTTGTGTGAACTTTTGCGTATATGTTATTCAATATATGATTGAATAATTAATTTTCTCATCAAACATCCAAGAAAATGAATAAAAATTATGTTATATTTCATCCATGATTGTAAAATTTATTTAATTGAGAATTCAAATCTAAAATACATCTATATTAATTATATAATACATCTTCACGGTGTCAAGTTAGTTTTTACTTTTAATATAATATTAAGTACTATTAATGCAACAAAGAACAATTATTTTTCTATATGTATTTATAATTTTGTTAAATCTCTTACTAATTTTTTAGTTTTCTTCATATAGCTTCACAAAGTTGGCACTCGAGATGAGTAAGGCTGCGACCGCATCATAGTAGAGTTTGCTTTGGATAATTTAGATGAAAGAATTTTCACAGGAACTTTAATTATTTTTAATTTAAATATTTTAACAATATTTTCAATATATAAACATAGAAAAAGAAATTTGTACTATTATAAGCTGTGATTTTAATTAAAAAATTTGAAAATAAAGAGTTAAAATAATATTTATTAATTTTTTATATCCTAAATTAGATCCCCCTCATTGAAAATTCTATGTCTGCCACTGCGTGGCAATATACACACAATGCACATTACAAGACATACATATAGACGTGGAAAGAGGCGCATAAAGCACTACAATGAGGGACCAAACCCGAAACCTACAGGTAATATACCCAGATGTTACTACCACTTGAGCACAAGTGGGTTCACAGGTTTGGTTTGTTTTGATATTAAAGCATTCTAATGAAAAATAATAATTAATGAACAATAAACTAATTATATAAACTTCAGTTAATTTACTAATAAGATTTTTACTTAGGATGCAAGAGGTCCTAAATCCATTGTCATCTCTACTAAATCCTCCCAACCAAATTTCATTTCCATCGTTTACCTTCTATTCAAAAATATGATATATTAAGTAAGATTTTTACTTAATATATTTATAATTTTGAGAAGTAGGATATTTGGTCTAGTGATATGATTATTTAACCAATTAATCACCTGTTATTTTCACCAAATCCAACCCAAAAAAATAAAACGATTGTCATCCAATGAATTGAATTTCCACAAATATATGTTTGGTTGACATAAGTAATTGCATTTTTTCAAGAATAATTACCTAGTAGATTTTAAATGACTAAAATGTCTTCCACTCATAAATATAATAATATTGTATTAATATAGTATATAATTTTAATTATAATATGAAAATAAATATAATATGTTTTTGCCTGAAGCCATGGTGATGCGGTCCTTCGCATCTACTGGTTCGGTGCGACTACAACAAGAGGACTTGTAAAGACACTCTAACGCTCAAGTAAGAAAGAAATTTCAAGTAGTGGGTATGGTATTAGAATCGAGATTATACCTAATATACATTGTGTATGTTTATAGTGCAAGATAGGGATATATGTCTCGGGGCGATAATGTCTCCTTGAATTTCGTAGGGATGTGCCCGAAATGGGTCGAAGTTTATTCTGGAGATGTCGGGCTCATTACTATTACATCCCTAGTAATTAATGAGAAACGCTGATGTCTTTGTATGGTCCCTGCGGCTAGGTTGTAAGTGACTTGACTTGAGTCTAGTTCATGACTTGATCTAATTCGGTCGGGCTCAAAATGCTACTCCAATCCATAGCCCCCGAGCTTGGTCAGAGTCAGAGGACTTCCTCCCGAGCTCTAGTACTGTGTCGATTTCTATATGCCTGCCGAGTTCTTTGCCAAGTTTCTAACCTTGAGCCAGTGTATGAGTTTTTGCTGTGTTCCTTTCTTAGCCAAACTGCTTTTAATTGATTTCGTGGCATTGAGATCTCAGTGTGGCATTGATTTCATTGCCTCGCAACTCTTCGATTTCTATAGTTAATGTGGCGATTGTAAGGAGGAAAGGGCACATTTTTGTGTGCCCGTCCGTCGCCTACTGAACTTTTAATTCTGACAAGAGGATAATTATGACTTTGAACATTCAACTGTCGATTTCCAAGGCACTCAAGTGCTTGTTGTCAGTTGACGGGTCTGGCTTCGTTAGTTGCGGTAGGGACCAATGGCCATTAGATAGGTGACCTTTCTTGGGTCTATATATAAAAGCCCCATGCCTCTTCTTTTTCCTGCATGCATGAGTTTTGGCATGGAGTGGAAAGTGCTATGAGTTTTCCTCTTCTGGGAGTCAGCCTTGGGCTGGTAGTGGGCAAATCAGAGATTGTTATGGGTTCGTATCATGGGGCTTATGAGGAAGGTGGGAGGCGCAAGGTCAATTGCGATGACCGAGATGGATGGGGACCCGAGGCCGACGGATTGCGGTGAGTTAACACCACGAGGCTTATGATGCAGGAGCCCCTTTTGCTTGGAATTTGAGAGGGGTGTTGAGTTGCCTTTCTTCTGGAAGCCCTAGTCGCTTATAAGATATCTTTGACTCGACCCTGCTTCATGAATATATCTGTGACTCAGTATCTTACCCTTCTTCATCTTGTCAACAACTGTTCCTGGATGGTTTGATCGGGTTGAGAAATGCTAATGAGATAATACTCACTCTGGTGAAACTGTGTTAACTTTGGCCTTTTGTGGTATACAACTAAGACTGTTGTATTAACAACTGTGTTGGTAATTTTGTTGGCAATACCAACAAATGATATATTTGTTGGTAATTTTATTGGTAATACCAACAAATTAGTTTGTTGGTAATTAATTTGTTGCTGAAAGTCTATTTTCTTGTAGTGTCGGGGGACACGTGACAATCTGGATGCCGATCAACATATGAGATCGACTATACAACATCTAGGCATCAAAGGGGTGGCAGGGTGCCTCCCGGACGGCACACTAGAATTGGATGACGCTAGTCGAGGTATCTGTCGCCCGACATACTAGAGATTCCATCCCATTCAGCAGCCATGAGCGTTGATTGGTAGCTAATTTAATAATAATAATAATAATAATAATAATAATTTATTATTATTATAGAAAAAGTAATTATATTTATTTCATTACAGGAGACGCGAGATGAGCAGGGGACGCTCATCCTGGCTGATCCTTTGAGGGTCTTCGAGGAGACGCATAGATATTAGCATGGTCCTCGCCGTGGTGAGTTCATTAGGGGGAGGTTGGAGATGATACTGGTAAGTTAATATTTTGTTAAGTTGGTATTTAAATTATTTTTATCTAGTTCTAATTAAGTAAATTAATCAACTTTATTTTCTTTAAAGACCACGTATACTGAGTTGGTGACTTAGTGGGGAGATGATCTTATGTAGCATCAGCTTGATGCTGACGCATGGATGCAAGTGGCAGGCGTCGACCACAGTCGTGTATATGACATTGGCACAACGGCCCACACACGGGAGTTGCTGCAACCACATGGTACAGGGTTGTCTGCCATCACCTCCTCCGTCGCTAGTCCATCAACATCACACATGTATCAGGACCAATTAACGGCCACAAGACTGCTCAAGCACGCATCAACATCGACATGGCTGCTATGAGGGACACTGTGACGTAGAAGGCCTAGTATATGGCGCGGTGGCCCACTATATCGCACAGATAGCTTCATACATACCTGGTGCTCCGGCCCCTCTGCCTCCCCCATCATTCGGCATGACGATATCAGTATCATCAAATCCATCATCATCGTCGACGCTGATTGATACGCTCCCCATGTAGCCCTCTCATCGCCACCTCCCTCGTCGTTGCCTCATCATTTATGTATTTGTTTGATGTACTTGATACGATGTACATATTACATTTTGATATCTATTATATTTTGATGACTCTTATTACAATTTGATGTCTCTTTCTTCATACATTTTAATTCAATATACTTGTAAACTAGAATTTTTGTTTTAAAGTAATTTAAAAAAATAAAGTAGACTTTTGAGACGTCACTACGACTGTGAAATCGTCGTGGAAGGTGAATCGACTTGGTCGCGTACAGCTGTGGCAAATGATAAGGCGACAGTACTGCGACGAACACTTGTTCGTTGCAGTTGGTCCACGATCGGTTCTGTGACGTCTGCTAGTCGTCGTTATGTCGATCGCAATCTTTATTATTTGCGACAGCTAGAGTCGCAGTCGCAGGTTAGCTACGACCACCTCTTATGTGACAGATCATTATGACTGCTACTTGCCATCGCAGAAGATGATATTTTCGGTAGCATTTTCGTAGAAGTTTTAACGGTAAATCGAAGAGCTATTGGGATTGTAAAATCTGTTCGAGAATGAGAAGGAAGAGTAGCATAGTTGTCTTAACTACTTGTCAATGGAATGTGCTCCACGGCAACGATAATGTCGAAGCCATGTAGAAGCTAATTAAAATGGAAGAGGAGGTAGAGGAGGAAGCATTGCAGTTTAGGTTTCAGGGGTCATTGGATTCTTAGTTGTGCTTAATTAGTTTATAATCTTGTCTCAATACATGAAGTTAGTTTGGCTTTAATTATAGGAATTAGGAAATGTCAGAGTTATATATAAATTTTTCCATATAAGATATGCTTGAAACTAAGATACGAGAACATTGATATGGTCATTGTATTAATTACATGGCAATATTCTAGAAGTCCAAGAGATCGCTCATTGTTATTATGCATCCATGGGTAAAAATGCTTAAAATGATATGGCTAAGCCTTATGTTACTATTTCCCCATTGAGTTCTTACCAACTCTTACTTGTTTCTTACTTGTTATCTACCCTTATAAACAAATGCTTGTGTTGATATGCTAATTATTAAAATGAGTTGGTTTCAATTGTTATAAAAGGATTTCTCATTTGATGCTTGTTCATGATGTTTTGCTATGCTTGCGGTTCAATCCAAAATCCTATAGTATATAATAAGATGCTAAAAATTACGCATACCTATGAATCCTTAATTGATTCAAAGAGTGAATACCTAAAAAAATCTTACATTTTTTCCCTAAAGTTACAACTAATGAAAGAAAAAACATGTTTAACTCCCTTGCCATGATATGGAAGGAAGTTTTTTTCCCTCTAATGATATATTTGCTTCATTAGATAGGATTGGATAATAAATAGTGGATGATTGAATATGAATTTTTTAAATTCGGTGTACATCAGATATATTATCAATTTTATATTCTTCTATTCATATTTTTTTTCTAATTTATATACTAAACAAATAATGAATATTTATCCATTTCTTATCGTATCCTTCCTTAATCTATGAAGCAAACATGCCCTAAGTGTTTGTGTGATTGAATATCTTTCAAAATAGTACCCTCTCTCGTGCTTAGAGGATAAGATTTTTCAAGTGCAATAGGGTATGTGTACGTAGTTGGAAGGGCTCACACCTCACTCAACCTTGTTAGGTTATGGTAACTCAATTTGTTCTTTCTAGTGTATCCTAGGCCTAGCACATGATGATTGCTAATTTGATGCACAATAATATTGTTACCAATATTAATAGCATTATTATTTGTGTAGCAAAACAACCTTAATTCGAGGGGCATACACTTGATGTTCCCATTCTTATTAGCCTATCTTTCTTAATGTTTCCTTGTTAGCTCCGAATTTGTGTAATAAAGCTATTTGTGTTTCAGCTTTATTACAAGAGCAAAGTGGAATGCCAAATGCTTCTTCGCACATTAATTTGCTACTATTGGGTCCCAAGTCATTAAAGACATGTTTACTTCGTGGAATGAAAAAAAATAAGATATAAAATAAATTTTAATTCTTTATTTATTTAGTATTCAGATTAAAATATTATAAAATTAATATTATATTCAGTGCACATCAAATATGATATCAATTTTATATCCCATATTATAATATACAAAATTGAAGAATATTTGATTACTAATATTATATTCCTATTTAATCTTCTCTTTCATTTATTATCTTATCATATCCATTGACAAATATAAAGCGACAAATTTTATAATAATAGAAGATCAACAAGAGGCGAAGAGGGTCGACTGGCAAAACCTCAGAGCCAGCATCGAAGACAAAAAATTCAAGAAGCGGAGTGAGAAAAAGGAGGATCACAATCACCACGAACAAAGTTACCACATGATGCCGAGGTTCTCACCTTGTCCGAGCAACTGATTTGAAAGGTACACATCCTTTAATAACTCAAGGGAAACAATACTACAAGAAGTACATTATCTATAATTGCTTAGGCCCCCGAGCCGCCCTGAAATCTCAAAATCCTCATACAGAAGCGACAAGAGCAAAAGCTGTGAATTCCACCAGACCTTTGGACACACCACCGAAGAATGTATGGTCCTCCCTGATCAGATCGAGCGATTGATCAGAGAAGGTCACCTCAACCACTACATCTGGCCAAGTTACCAATCACATCGGGGCCTCAGTCAGACCCCACAACTCGATGATATAGCAGATGACCGTAACCCAAAAAGTGAGCGGTCTTACCCCAGCGCCCAAGGAGTTATTAACTACATAACGGGATTTGCTGGAGAAGACAGTTCCGAAACACAATCGCTCCAGACAATTATGATCGTCGGCGAAACAACTTGGTCACAAAGGCCACACATATCCACATTGGTAATATCTTTCTACGACTCTGATTATCAAGGGATTGATAGGAACTTGCATGATCTTGTCATTATTTCTGTGTTCGTTGCTAGCTTCCTTGTTAGGAAAGTTCTGGTGGACCAAGGAAGCTCTGCCGACGTACTCTTCTACCAACGCTCGAAAGAATGGGTATAAGCGAATCCTTGCTACATCCATACCACAAAGAGCTTGTTAGCTTCTCAAGAGATCTTGTAAATGTCAAAGGCCACTTATGAATGGCCACCACATTCGGCTCCGCACCGAGAACCAGAACAAAAGACATATAATTCCTGGTCATCCAGTGTGCGAGCCCCTACAATATGATCTTGGGTCAGCCCTCCTTGAATATGGGTCGCAGTATCTATTCCTCACCTCGCCATAAAATTCCCTATATCGTAGATGAAAGTAGGAGTCATTCATGCAGACCAAAGGGAAGCTCGCGCATGCTACAACAAGTGCCTAAAACTCAAGTCGGCAAAACCCCAGCCAAATATATCAGATTTGGATCCCAGAGGAAACATCTAGAAGCGCCCCCAGCCAGCTGACGACCTGCATCCCGTATAGACCAAGATATCCCCCGAATAAGTAACTTATATTGGAGCACACTTCCCCAATGAGCTCAAAGTACGGCTAAGTAGCCTACTCAAAAATAATGTCAACCTTTTCGCATGGACACCTACCGACTGGCCATCAACCCCTGCGTCAAACCAGTCACCCAGAAAAAGCAAAAACTTGGAGCCAAGCGATAATAGGCGTCCCTCGAGGAGACCACAAAGTTGCTAAAAGAGAAGTTCATCAAAGATATTCGTTTCACAACATGGCTTGCGAACGTTGTCATGGTCAAAAAACATTTGGGAAAATAGCGAATGTGCGTCGACTTCACCGACCTCAACAAAGCTTGTCCGAAAGATTCACACTCATTCCCTAGCATCGACAAGCTCGTCGATTGCTCATCAGGATATCAATACTTAAGCTTCATGGATGCCTATTCAGGCTACAACCAAATTCGGATGCACCCGAGCGAGGAAGAAAAGTGGCTTTCATCACTGAGCACGCAAATTTCTACTATAAGGTGATGCCTTTCGAACTCAAAAATGCAGGAGCTACATACTAACGATTAATGAACATAGTCTTTGAGAAGCAAATAGACCGCAACATGGAGGTATATGTCGATGACATGGTGGCCAAAATGCCTATCACAGGCAATCACTACAACGACCTCATCGAGATCTTCAATCAGCTCAGACACTATAACATAAGGATAAATTCGGAGTGTACACCTTCAGAGTGCAAGGTGGAATGTTCCTCGGTTTCATGTTGACACAACGAGAAATAGAGGCCAATCCAGAAAAGTGTCGCACTATTCAAGAAATGAGAAGCCCACGCAATATAAAAGAGGTACAATAGCTCACAAGAAGGCTAGCGGCACTTTCCATATATATATTCCTTTCTAGGTCGGCCAACCGAGCCGCCCCTTTCTTTAAAATATTGCGGAAAAAGCAAAACTTCCGCTGCGATGAGAAATGCGAACAAGCTTTCGAAGATCTCAAACGATTCCTCACAAGCCCAACAGTTTTAGACAAACAACGACAAGGAGAAATCCTCTTTCTCTACCTTACTATCATGGAGAACGCCCTTAGCTCGGTCCTGATTCGAGAGCAGGAAAAGGACTAGAAACCTATTTTACTTTGTCAGCAAAGTTTTCCAAGGACCAAAAATCAGATACCAAAAGCTCGAAAAACTCGCCTTCGCCCTAGTCATTTCGGCTCGAAGGTTGAGACCATATTTCTAGAGCCACCACACTCAAGTACACACTGAGTAGCCCATCCGGTAGGTGCTGACTAAGCCCGAACTCATGGGGCGAATGTGCGTCGACTTCACCGATATCAACAAAGCTTGCCCAAAATGACATTGTTCATGGATGGCGCTTCCGACGAAAAGGGATGCGGGGCAAGCAACATTCTAGAAAATGGCCAGGGAATCACGCTAGAACAATCCCTCCAATTCCAGTTTAAAGCCAACAACAATCAGGAGGAGTACAAAGCTCTAAAAGCTGGATTAAAACTCACACAAGAAGTGAAAGTTCGAAGCATTGTCGTAAAAACTGACTCGTAGCTTGTCATGGGGCAAGTCAACAGAACCTACCAGGCCAGAGATACTTCACTCGAAAGGTACCTTGCGCCAGTACAATCTCTAATCACTGATTTCGATAGCTGTGTAATTCAACACATACCTCGGGAGAAAAACACTAGGGCCGACTTTCTATCCAAACTTGCTAGCTCCAAAAAACCCCAAAATAATAGGTCGATCATTCTATAAGTCCTCGGACACCCGAGCATCCAACTGGATGACACCACACACGAAGTCCAGACAATTGAACAAGGCGTAGATTGGAGAACCCCTTACATTAATTATCGCAGGTAGGGTGAAATCCCAGAAGGCACCCCTAACCCAGACAGATTCAAAAGAATGGCAAGATATTACACGCTCCTTGATAATCAGCTCTACAAAAGAGGGCTCTCCCGACCACTCCTCAAGTGTGTCGCCCAACCGCGAATAGCCACTATAATGGTCATCTGGGGTAACCACATCGGAGGAAGGTCGTTGGTAGCCAAAATCCTCCGAGGCGGCTATTTCTAGCAGATGATGAAGATAGACTGCGGCCTTTACGTCAAAAAAAGTGAAAAGTGCCAAAGGTTCTCGGAAGTTTCTCAACTACAACTTGAACCCTTGCACAATTCAGACGTCAGTTGGTCGTTCCACAAATAGAGAATAGATATCCTCGGCCCCTTACCCCTAGCACTTGGGCAATTAAAATTCTTGGTCGTAGCTATCGACTACTTCACCAAGTGGATAGAGGTTGAACCCCTAAAAACGATTGCAATAGATAAAGTCCAAAATTTCATCTAGAAGAATATCATATGCAGATTTGGAATACCATGAGAACTCGTTAGCGACAACAGGACTCAATTCACGGATCGATGATTCCAAGAGTTCTGCACGGATCTCGGCATCGAACAACTCTTCTCGTATGTGGAGCACCCACAAATGAATGGCTTAAATGAGGCTGCCAACAAGGTAATCCTAATCCGGTTAAAGAAAAAGCTTGACCGAGTCAAGGCCTACTGGGTCGATGAATTACCCGAAGTACTTTGGAGTTACAACACAACAACTCAGTCTTCCACCTCGAAAATCCCTTACCGACTCGTTTATGGAGCAGAGGTCATGATCCCCACTGAGATCACAGGTCCTAGCCTCTACAGAATTGCTTTAGAGGAACAGGGTAAGTCAAAAAGCTCGAGTCGCCGAACTCTCCAAAATCAGAGAAGATACGATGAAGCTCACTATCGCCCAAAAATATGATAAATGTGTCGGGCCAAGAAACTTTGCGGAAGGAGATCTAGTTCTACGGAAGATCGAACCACAGAGAAGGCAAGCTTGCCCCAAACTAGGAAGACCCCTATCGGATCACAGAGGTCCTCGGAAAAGGTGCCTACATAATAGCAGAACTCTCCAAGCGAGAACTACGGCGATCTTGGAACGCGACCTCCCTGCGGGCCTATTACAGCTAGGAACCCCCCCTGTAAATTACGACAAGGCTAGGGTACTCTTTTCCTTACTTGGTGGACTTTTTCCACTGAGTTTTCCCCATGGAAGGTTTTTAATGAGGCCTTGCCTAGTGTAAGCCGAGTCCAACTCTCGATGGGGTATGATGTATTTTTATTTCATAACAAAGTTTTCTTTCTCTATTACACACACATCTTTTGTGTCTAACCTCCCTCTCAGTCATTGCATGGTTTGTAGGAGGAATTTATACGGTCTCAGAAGCGGCTCTTGACCCACGTGACGTGTTGTTCCTCCTCGATCAATCTTCCCTACTCTCGACATAACCAAGCGCCTAAGCAATCGAGACTTGGTTTTCACCTACTCAAGCTCAACCCAGCATCTCTTTCAGCGACTAGAACTCGTTCTTCACCGGTCTGGCTCACCGGCCTCAGTGACTATCTCGTGCTCCTACGCCCTCAATGACCCTAAGCGTGCTTATCACGAGCTCCGCTTTCACCGAGGCTGGTCCTCGGCCTTACACACTATTAGTAATTAAATAAACAAATTCATGGTTCCAAGATTCAAGAGGAAGACCATGTATTCCAATCCATACAGGAGCATGAGTAAATTCCTCTTCCAGAGACTGAAAAGATGTTTCCAGGGAATTAATCTAATAACATCACATCCAAGGGACCAAGGCCCTTCAGTAATAATAGAAGTAGCATTTTTATAAGAGAACATAAAAAAAAAATCTCCTCTAAATCTAAAATAGAAATAAAACCAAATTCATCTCAAGGCTTCTGGGCCTATCTCTGCACAACATATAAAGAAGGAGGCTTGCCCAGACATTTCCCAATTAAGCTAGATTCTTAGGGTTGTTTCCAAGCCTGCACTTGCTCATTAGTAAAATGAACTTTACTAGTGACATTGGATTCAATACTTTTAAGAGTAGCAAAATTAGTATAACAAGACCTATGGGGAGATTTACTAGTAAGAACCTGCGACCAAGATCGAGGCTGCGATTGTAATGAAGCGGATTTGACTTCGGCAAAGGGGTAGGACTATTATTGGCCGAAATAGAAGCATGAACAACATTTGTTACTATTGGCCTTTGTATGTTGGTTGTATTTCGCAAAAGTAATTATCTCAGCCATAAGTATGAGGAACTATGCATATGTTGAAGACAGTCTCAACTAAGGGTGTAATCGAGCTGAGCCGAGCTTGGCTCGGGTCGAGCTCGGCTCGATTCAAGCTTGGCTCGTTTGGAAAATAACGAGCTCGATCGAGCTTTGGTCTATCAGCTCAAGCTCGGCTCTAGCTACATTCAAGCCACTCGAGCTCGGCTCGGCTCGGGAAAAAAATCAAGCCGCACGAGCCGAGCTCGTTCGTGAGCTCCATCGAGCTCGAGCTCGACTAAGCTCGGGTTCTTTTTAGAGGGTAACGGGTTCATAAAATTTAAAAATCAAACCCGATATATAATATATATAGAAGGCTCGATTAGGCTCGATTAGGCTCGCGAGCCGCTCGAGCCGAGTATAGGTTAGCTCGAACTCGGCTCGCTCACATGTCTGGCTCGGCTCGGCTTGAGCTCGATAAGTTCGAGTCAAGTTTGAGTTTTTACCGAATCGATCTCGAGTAGCTCGCGAGTGGCTTGGCTCGCTTACACCCCTAGTCTCAACTGTGTGAAGGTAGTCTCAACTATTCCAGCAACTTATGGTATTCTTGTCAATGGGGCAACGCGGAAAGATAAATTTTTGTCTCCTACACGGATAATTTAAAAATTGGGTAATTACCTAAATATATCCTCAACTACGCACTTTGTCTCATTTGTGGCCAATTTTAAAATATTACCAAAATATATTCCGAACTTTGACATTTCTCTTAATTACATCCTCTCGTCAACTCTCCGTCAGTAGCCCAGTTAACGTGATGATGTGGCTATCCTATGTGGATTAAAATAATAATATTTATTTTAAAAAAAATAAGAAGTCACATCAGCGCCTTGATCTCCGCCATGGAGTACCCCAATAGAGTTTTTGAGGCATCGACACCGAGCTCCTTTGGAAGAATAGGCCCACGATCATGCGAGGGAAGCACCGCACTATGCTTTGCTCCTCGGCGCGATGTATGATGCCACCACCGCCCCGGTGGTCGACATCATTCTCTTGTACCGCGCCACCTTCGCTAGCCTGAAGTCAGCGATACACGCGTTGAGGTCGCGATCGAGCAGTTGTCGTGCAAAAGTTGACTACAGAAGCAATGTCTGCGTGCAAATCCCCAAAAGGAGCCAAAATGTCAAAATGTGGTACAATTTATACCAAAGAAACCCCCCAAAAGAACCAGGAATATTTTATAGAGGTTTTGAAGTAACAGTAATATGCAGTGAGTAAATAAAGGGAATGAATTGAATTGAATAAGTCAGGGTACATAGCTATTTATAGCTTCAATACAAGGTAGCAACCCTACACGTGTAAGGTGAGAAGGATTAGTTCATGAAGACTGTTAGAGTAGTGCTCAATTATACAAGGACTGATGCGGACGATTCTGGAGAGTAATTTACAATTAACCATTGAAACTAATTGCTTCATTATTAAAGCTTAACTACTCCATTACGCCCCCTCAAGATAGGAGGTGAGTTTACAACTCCTATCTTGGTTCTGTGTTGTTGAAAAACAATGGCATTAGAAGGCTTTGTAAGCGTATCAGCAAGCTGTTGAGATGAGGGAATATGAACAATGCTGAGAGTGCGCTTACTGATTTGTTCCCTTATAAAGTAGTAATCAATTGCAAGATGCTTCATTCGAGAATTAAATGCAGGGGTTCTTAGATAGAAACGTTGCACCAAGATTGTCGCAACATAGAGTCAGAGCAGTTGTGATTGAAACTTTAATTTCACGGAGCAGATTTGTAATCCAATTTGATTCGGCTGCAGCATTTGCAAGTGCTCGATACTCAACCTCTGTCGAAGATCTGGCAACATGCGTCTGCTTCTTAGAGGACCAGCTGATAGGTGATCCTCCAAGAAAAGAGATATATGCTCCGGTAGAACAGCGATCATCAGGATCACCACCCCGATTAGAGTCAGAATAAATCGCAACATCAAGCTGTGTTTTTGGATTAATCAGCAGACTAAAATCCAACGTTTCTTTGAGATATCGCAAGAGTCTTTTGCATGCCTGCCAATGAGTCAACTTTGGACATTGCATGAATTGAGATAACCTATTCACAGGAAAGCAAATGTCAGGTCTGGTGAAACTTAAGTATTGTAAAGCTCCAATAACTCTTCTATATTTAGAAGGGTCAAAGGTAGGAGAGCCATCATGAAGTTTCAATGCTGCTGATGAAGCCATGGGAGTTTTGATTCCTTTTGGATCAAGCATATTAAACAGATGTAAAATGTCAGCCGTGTACTGCTTATGTGAAAGAAAGATACCATCAGTAGCTTGACAGACCTCAATACCAAGAAAATAGGATAGAGGCTGGAGATCTTTAAGTGAGAATTTAGAAGCCAAACTGTGATATACTTCATTAATTATAGTTGTCGATGTCCCTGTTAATATAATGTCATCTACGTAAAGTAGCAAAAAGATCTTGAAATCAGCCCCTGTTAAAATGAAGAAGGAGGATAGATTCTCTGAAGCCAATTGAAGAAATATATCTTCTGAATTCATTAAACCATGCTCTCGGAGCCAGTCGAAGACCATAAATTGCCTTGTGAAGCTTGCATACATAATGAGGATATTTCTTGTTGAGAAATCCAGGTGGCTGTGACATATAAACCTCATCTTCTAGAATGCCTTGAAGAAAGGCATTGTTAACATCAAGTTGAAACACATTCCATTTGTAAAAGGTAGCAATGGTTAAAATTACTCTAATTGTAGTAGGCTTAACAACCGGGCTAAAGGTAGAGTTGAAGCCAATGCCTGGTCTTTGAGAGTAACCTTAAGCAACCAGTCGGCCTTTGAATTGATCAGTGGAGCCATCAGCATTCTTTTTAATCCGAAAAACCCACTTATTGCCAATTACATTCTGATGGGGACTAGGTGGAACTAGACTCCATGTATTACTCTTGATTAAAGCAAAATATTCTTCATGCATAGCTTTGCACCAATCAGGATGCTTCAAAGCTTGTTTAAATGTTAGAGGAGTGTTTATATCCGAGGAAATGACTGTTGAACGTGCAGAATAATCAGTAGGCAATTTGGGTTTAAAAATATTATTCTGAGATCGAGTTACCATCCTTCTTGGTTGAGCTGCAGCATGATCAGTATGATCTACTGATTTATTAGAAGAGGCTAAGCTGTTATCAGATACTAAAGTATCAGTATCAGGACTATTAGAGATAACATTGTTTGTTGTTTCATCCGATGAAATTGGACTTCTTGTAGCAGTATTAGGCAAAGTATTGATATTATCAATATTGCATGTATTAACAGTCATAGGAATAGGAGGTATCTCACTGTCAGCAATAGCAAAATCAGGCATAGTATTGTTTGGTGAATCAGATGTTGAATTGCAAAACCAAGTACTGTCTATGACTCTTGGAAGATTAATGTCAAACTGCTGAAAGGGAAATATATCCTCTTTGAAAACTACATGTCCAGAAATTATAATTTTTGAAGAGGATATGTCTAAACACTGATACGAGTGATATGAAGTAGGATATCCGAAATAAACACATGGCCTAGATTTTGGTTCCAATTTATGACTAGTGTATGGCTTCATCCAAGGATAATAGAGGCATCCAAAGGTCCGAAGGGACTTATAATTGGGAGTTGAATTGAACAATTTTTGAAATGGTGAAACTCCATGCAAAATCTCAGTAGGCAATCTATTAATCAAATACACAGCAGTTGTACAAGCAAATGGCCAAAGATTAAGTGGCACAAAAGCTTGGTGTAAAAATGTAGTAGCTGTTTCCATTATATGGCGGTGTCTACGTTCTGCTATACTGATGCGCTGTGGAGTATAAGGAGGAGATACCAAATGCTGAATCCCGACATCAGAGAAAAAAGACTTCATAGCTATAAATTCTCCACCACCATCAGTATATATACTCTTGATGGTTGTATTGAAGTAATTTTCAACCAAAGTTTTAAAATCAATAAAAACCTTCAAAGCATCAAATTTCATCTTAAGTGGATACAACCATATGTATTTTGTGAAATGATCAACAAAAATGATATAAAATCTGTACCCAGTCAAGGCAGTAATAGGTGAGGGACCCCATACATCAGAATATATGAGTTCCAAGGGTTTTGAACTATGCAATGTGGAAACGGAAAATGAGAGTCTGTGACTTTTGTTGCATAAACAAGAATTACATGGTTTTTGAATTGAATCAGATAAAGGAAGCTGAAACTTGGAGATTACTTGCTTGAGAACTTTTATTTGAGGGTGGGCGAGCCTCTGATGCCAAAGATGCAGACTGGAGCTATCAGACAAAGCAGCAAAGTTCACCGTGGGATTGATTTTAGCAGTCCATTCATAAGTATCACCCTTATTCTGGCCGTGCGACAACACTACTCCTATTTTCAGATCCTTCACACTAAAATGGTGAGGGAAAAACTCAGTTGACACATTGTTCTGTTTACAAAACTGAGACACAGATATCAGTTTTCTGTGTATTGCTGGAGCGCAAAGAACATTGTTCAACACAAAGACATGTTTGTCTGAAGTAATTAATGAAGTATTACCAGTATGAGTGATTTTAATACCTTTACCATTACCTATGACAATGTTGTCATCACCATTGTAATCAGAAACAGATTGAAGCATCTGGTTGTCACTGGTAATATGATGTGTTGCGCCCGAGTCCATTACCCAGTTTGCTGAATCAAATCTAGCAGCAAAATTGGCCTGTGCTTCTTCACGATTGTGAGATCGAGACATGCACACACGAGCAGTATGGCCAGGCTTATCGCAGAGCTGGCAATATATTATTGGTCTGTTGTTACCATTGAAAGGAGGCCTCCAATTTGTTTGTTTAGGACTGTTAGTGGTAGGAGATCGACGCCAATTATTATTTTGAGGCCAATTGCATCTATTTTGGATCTGGTTTGATGATGTATCTGATTTGTGTGTGTATTGAGCAGTAATAATAGGCTTATCTCGCTTGTGCAGTAAAAAAGCTTCATGGCCACAAAGCTTATCAAAAAGTTCCTCGTGTAATATGAGTATCACGAGATCTAATGGTAGCACTTATATGATCATAATCAGATCCCAAACCAGCAAGGATCTTAATAACAAGAGTTGATTTAGGAAGAGAGGAACCAACAATCTTTAGTTCATCAGCAATGCAACGCACCTCATTAAAATATTCAGTAACAATTTTAATTCCCTTGGTTAAACGTGACAATCTATCTTGAAGAGAAAATACCCAAGATTGCGATCTATTCGCATACTGGAGAGAAATTTTCTTCCATGCTATTGATGCTGTAGAGGAAGAGGCAATTAAAGGGGCAATGGTGGGATCAACAGACGCCACGAGAGCATGACTGATGAGCCCATCTTGCCGCAGCCAGATCCTCTGTTCAGGATCAGTATCGGGTGGACAAATACGGGATCCATCAATGTACGTAAGAAGTGAGATCATACCCATGTAAAAGAAGATCAAATTGAGCCTTCCAGATTGCATAGTTGTTTCCTGTGAGCTTTATCGGAAGCTGTGTAGTTGAGTTGAATGTGACGATTTGTCCTACTTGAAGTAATGGATTGATGATGCCGTGACTTGATGTAGCAGAGTGATCAGATGCTGGAGCATGATTTGAGGCCATTGTTTAGATAAGGAAAGATTTTTGGGAAAAGCAATGAAGAAGAAGAGACGAAAGATGGAGTGGAAGAACTCGTTGGAGTGTACAGTGCTCTGATACGATATAGAGGTTATCAAGCAACAGTAATATGCAGTGAGTAAATAAAGGGAATGAATTGAATTGAATAAGTTAGGGTACATAGCTATTTATAGCTTCAATACAAGGTAGCAGCCCTACACGTGTAAGGTGAGAAGGATTAGTTCACGAAGACTGTTAGAGTAGTGCTCAATTATACAAGGACTGATGCGGACGATTTTGGAGAGTAATTTACAATTAACCATTGAAACTAATTGCTTCATTATTAAAGCTTAACTACTCCATTATATTTGACCTTTAAAGGAAGAGAGCCTCCTCGAGGGCACATCTGAGGCTGGGCTGTTGTTGACCCAGGCCGACGCAGGAATCACAATGCTACCCGGGGCAATCGATCTAGCTCCTGAAGTACAAGTACTTCCCGGACAGCAAGGACTCCCCCTGTGCTGGAGGTGATGGCAGCGGAGATGAACCAGGGCGATCATGGCTTGGACCTGTCCACCCCCGGGGACGTCGTCACCTGCCGACCCCGCCTCCTGGTTCCAAGAACAAGCGAAACTCGGATTCAGTCTCTGTAATTATACTATGTCATTTGAAAATTACAACGATGGCGAAGTATGTCTCTGCCATGACTATTTCAGTACTGCTCGCTGATGTCTTCCTCATTTCCAGTGCAGTGGAGATTGCGTGCTTGCATGCTTGTCGTGCGTGACCGGGGCGTTGCCTGGGCCAGCGTCATCGAAAAGATGTTGCACCATGCTCTCCCGAGCCCACCTGTCGTGCCTGTGCAAGTACAAGGACTCATCGGTGCTGTCGTAGATGAGCATCAGGCCGGACCTCGCCAAGTAGCTGCCGACCAAGTGCAAGCTGAGCATTCTCACCGAGTGCAACTGAGTCGATCTTTTGCTTGTTTCGAGCATGTAGTAGTTTTATAATGCATGCGTCTACTTGCAAGAATTAAGGATGTTGGAATAATATTTAGTGCGTGAATTGGAATGTTTTCATCAAATTCTCCAATCAATGAAGCTTATGAATCACAACGAATTAAATCTACAAATAGAGAGGCTTAATTAGTGCTTTTAAATCACAACGAATTAAATCTACGAATTAGTGCTGCTGCTGAGCGCACACACCCCTCGCTGTCGACAGCGCGCGTATGTCAAGAGGGACTCGAACACGTTGCAACCGACGCCAACCTCCCGTATGTGCGCGCGCAACACGACGTCCCCGGGGCGAACAGGTGCAAGCAATGGCCACCTTGGTCGTCTCCGCCGCCATCACCTCCGACACCGGGGGAGTCCTTGTTGTCCGGCTTTGCATGGGAGAGGTGGAGATGAAGACAGTGGACGAAGTGGGAGGCACTGCCAAGATCGAGCTTCGCCATGAGGGGAAGAACAAATTTAAAAAGAAATTTTTTATTTTTTAAAATAATTTTTTTTATTCACATAGGATAGCCACATCATCACCTTAATGGGGCTGCTGACGGAGAGTTGACGGGAGGATGTAATTGAGACAAATGTCAAAGTTCGGGATATATTTTTGTAATATTTTGAAATTGGCCACAAATAAGACAAAGTGCATAATTCAGGTAATTATAAGAAACCATCCAGAAAATAGCGATCTACTTTAGCAATATTAAGGAATTCAACACCGGAGATGTGGGAGAAGATATACCTCAAACTGCGGTTGGTATGATCCTATCCCCATCTTGAGACGCACACGTGCGCGTCCTCCAACGATAGTCCACACCAAGCACCTCGCAACAATAGGGGCAGCGAAAACCAGGGCTCGTTGTGGCTCAACGGAAAAGCTTTCTCAATCCCGAAATCCACTTAGGCAAAGCCGGCCCTTCCACCAAGAACCGAGCACCAAAAAGGGAGAAAGTGGGGATGAGAAAACCACGGAACGAGAGGGTAGATAAAAGAATACTTCACTGTCCTTCTTGGAATCCTCCAAGACAATGGGGTAGACTGCACACCCAAGTAGAAGACACCTTCAATTCGGCTTTACAAAAGCCCGGGGAAGGAGGAAGAAGATGGCAAGCCACCAAGGGAGAGGAGGAGGTATTCTTTGGAACTTTTCCACTCAAAAACCTTCTCAAGAATCAAGTTCTTTATCATCCTTGAAGGAGGCTCGGCCACCAATTTATAGGGGGCATGGGCGGCTACAAGAGTAGACCCGCCCCCCTTAAAAACTCTCCCCGAAATTCAAAATTCCGGGGTTTGCCTCAAAAAAATATTTCATATTTAATTTTTTATTAATTAATTACAAATTGATTAAATTCAATTAAATATAAACTTTCATTTTTCTCCATAAATTAAGAGCCTAACAATAGGAATCATAATTATTTAAATAAACCAATAACCTAAACAATAGGAAAGAGGTTTATCTATATAAAATATGATTAATCTAAACTAATTAAATTCCTATTAATTAATAGAATTATGATTTATCCTCATAAATCAAATATCTATTAATTTTATGATTTATCCTCATAAATCAAATATCTATTAATTTTATGATTTATCCTCATAAATCAAATATCTATTAATTTTATGATTTATCTCCATAAATCAAATTACTATTAATTAGGATTTATCCAAATAAATTAATTCCCAATTAATTGGTTAGGCTCATGGTTAGAAACTATTTTCTCGCCATGGATATTTGATTCAAAATCAAATTATATTTAATTCATAATTAAATACAATCCTCGTCAAGTGGTTAATTAAATATTTAATTCATAATTAAATTTAATCAACCACATAAAATATTATTATGTGCCAATCCATACAATTTAGGGATGCCCTACAGATTAGGGTTACCGAGGAATTCCTTCCTCGCGCATTCGTTCCTATAGAAAACACATTTCCTATTATATTTGCAAATGAGATATGTGATTGAGTTGCAGCATGTCCATGCTAGTAGACATATAATGCCGCATTCGGACTCTATCTCTTAAAGTCTGTTACGAGGTTAAACTATTGTGTGTGATCCATTGGGCCTCACACTAAGCCAGCAGTGAGTTGTGCATAACGAAGAGTCGGATCCGATAGAATGACTTGTATTCGAATCTTACGAGCCTCCACTAAACCCTTTTAGTATGGTCGTGAGGGACTCCATTCACAAGTCAAGATTGATGTCTAGCAGCGAGTCATGACTATCCGGATAGTGTGAGGTTCAATCTATAGGGATCCAACACCCTTCGGTGATTAGTTACCGTGCAACTAAATTCCTCGATTACAATGTCCCGAAGTCGGCTAAGGTACGGAAGAAGTGTCAAACCCTAATACCGATTCATATGTATTCCACCCGCCAAGATGTCGTCTCAATAATGAAATGTGAGAAACATCTTCTTGACTTTCATTTGTACTCAGGCCGGAGATTCTCGAGTCGACACTTGCAGGGACACATAAGACATTATCTCCTCTGATTAGGAGTAACTAATACCATGTTGGTTGCTCACCTACCTCCATGAATGCTTCCCCATGCCCAGTAATATCCGGCACATGATGCTGTGGGCCATGTAGGGATAGAACCAAAGCAATGGGTCGTCACTCACAAGGTAACCATGACAACCTCAGGTCCAAGGACTGCTTGCATCTACTATCACACGCCATCCTATTGACACTCATGTAAGGATTTCATTTTGTCTTCCTCGTGCAGGTCCGTTCAATGAACTCATTCCCTAATGAGCACATGCACTTATACATTAATGATGGCTCAAAGGTAACTGTGAGATCAGCTACCCCCTATTCTATAGGGCATGTACCAAGTGCACTAGTCTATTTGGAATCACCGATCCCCTAATTGGTGATCCTACGACTAGGAATATTTAGAACATGGGCATCTAGATTCCAAGTCTCGCTGGCATGATCCCATCATGGCCTCGGAATCATTTGCTCAGGTTTATGGGTTGATCACAACCTTTATGAATAAAGATGCAACATATGATGAAAAGTTGCCTCATTTAGTTGATTACCCTTGAATAGTCCCTAAACACATCGACATGTGATTGGCTCAAGGGCACTATTCCTTTCAGACTCTTGGTCTGCTTTATTAATGATGATTCTCTTTGATTGTCTCTAAGATCTTTTAGTCATCATTAATTCTTTATATGCCCGAATATCTGCCTTAAATTATTTTGGTGCATTACTCTTTGATCTTTATGGTCTTAGGAGTTATGCGCTGGCCATTTATTTTTGAACCGATGATTGTTGATTGTTAAACTGATGAGTTCATTAAACAAATAGTTATGAACAACATTGATTTAGGACTTTTACATGTCTCATATAAATACCCATGGAAAGATTTGATCAAGAACTTGCTCTCGATTTACAAATGCTATTGACAATTATTGAGAGGAGTTGAGACTGCTGAGTGTAGATTGTTGTGTGTAGACATTTTTTATCTTCAGTAGAAGATTGGTTTCGGGTGGATAACTCACTACAACACAAGGCTGTGTAGAGGACGGCACTCTGTGGCTAGGATGTCATAGAGAGTCAAGTAGGTTTTTACTTGTAATAGCAAATAGTGTTTTTGTTATTTCCAATTCACTATAGTATTGTAGTCGGATTTCGGGTGTGAAATCCGAATGACTTATTTTGTATTTATAGAGAGTGGATTGGGCATCTGTTCGGTGAGTGCCCCGCAGATTATGTGATAGGTTTGTCACTGAATTACGTAAACAAATATCTTGTGTCCGTGTGTGTTCTCTTATTTTGGTTCTTACTTTGCTATTAGTAACAGTTGCAATAGCAGTTGCAACTTCCTATTCAACTGCCCTTAACATGAGTTCCCTTAGAGACACATATATTGTCAATTGGTATCTAAGCTGTTGAGCTAACCTTACCTACACAAGATCCTTGGTGTGTCTCTTCTTTTTCAGGCTCAAGATTGATGTAAAGCCTATGGGAAATTCTATTAATATTCCTCCTTTGCTTATCGGAACAGACTATGCTTATTGGAAGGCTAGGATGAGAGCTTTCATTAAGTCCTTAGATAATAGTTGCTGGGACGCAATTGAGATTGGATACACTCCACCCACAATTCATGGTGGGACTGAGCGCAAACCTAAAAGACGTTATACTAAAGCAGATATTGTTGCTGCAAACTATGATAATAAAGCCCTTCATGTTATTTTTAGTGGAGTTGATCCTTCTCAATTTAAACTTATCTCGTCTTGTACCTTGGCAAAGCAAGCCTGGGAAATTTTAGAAATAAATCATGAAGGATCACTGACGCATCGAAAGTCAAAACTCGAAATCTTCAATGTTGAGTGAATACCCACACTAGAAGGGGGGGTTGAATAGTGTTGGATGAATTTTTTCTTCTATTCGTTTTCTTTCATGTTCAATTTCTAATGCAACCAAATTGATCACTTAACTAAATTACGATGCTTGACAAGTAATAATTAGACAATAAGCACAATTAAAACAAACAATGCAAAGACAAGTAGTTATAGTGGTTCGGCCAACTGCCTATTCTACTACCTTGGCTCCACACCAAGGATTTCTAACCAAATTCTTTATAGACTTTATGTTTCCCTTTAAATACAACTGAGGACTCAGTTCTCAACCCTTTGAGAAATCCTCAAACCTATTCACCTAGGCAAAACACAATTCTATGAAGGAAACCTTAAGTGTTTACACTAGCACACGTAGCAAGCTAATAATGACGATTACAATTTTAAAAACAATGAAGAATGACAAGAAGGAGCAAAAAATGAAACCACAAGTGTGAGCTCTTTCCAATTAATGCCTTCCAAGTCTCCAACTCTTCAAGATGGTGAGCTCGAATCGTTGCCGAAGTTGAGACGAGAAGATCGCTTGAGGAGGATGAAGCTATCGGTGAAGCAAGTGAGCACAAATCAATCTTTGAAGGCTTAAATCCCTCTTTAGAGTGCACTGGTGATGATTAAGAAGGTCTAAGAGAGGTTGGTGAGGGGTATTTATAACCCCTCACTCGACACATCACTCCAACGGGCGTTTTTCTGCCCGTTGGACGTTGACCGATCACTTGTCGATCGATCGTCGGTCGACCGACAGATCGACTGCCCAGCGGCTGCTGGGCTTCTGCCCTTTCTCAGCCACATTTGGTTGACCGAATTGGCTACTGCCAATTTTTGCTTTTGTCCGATCGACCGAATTAGCCACTGCAAGTTTTTTGGCTTTGTTTGGTCGATCGAAGTGGCTACTGCCAATATTTTGCCTCGTCCGGTCGATCGACCGATCGACCGAACCTGTGCTGAGGCTATTTTTTACATTTGTTTTGTTGCGCGCTTTGTTCCCGGGTTCCGTTACCAAGTTTTGACTTGGATAAAATTACTAATAGGCTTGGGTGAGTTCCTCGGGATATATTATATAAAATCTACTTGTTGATCTATAAACTGTACTCAATCTACATCCAAGCCTTTTTGATGATTTTTTGTGTTTCTTCGAGCGAAGTTCGCGCGCGTATCGTAATCTCAACCTGAACTCAAAACTTCACACATATATAGATACATGTTTGTTATCATCAAAAGAGAGATCGAAGCCTAGGGGAACCCTTGAGCCAACAATCTCCCCCTTTTTGATGATGACAAACACAATATAAAATTTTATATAAAAAAAATTCTAAGTACCATTTGTGAGTTTGAGTTAAGGTATGCACAACCTATTTTGTAACTTGACATTTGCTCCCCCTATCAATATGCATATCATGCTTATAACTCCCTCTATCTATATGCATCATAAAACACATGTGACCATGCTTTTTCTCCCCCTTTTGACATCTATTAAAAATGGCAAGAACTAAGGTACTATTAATGAGTTTCACCAATAAAATAAAAAAAAACATAAAACCGAGTATCATCTACCAATATAGTCCTTCCTATCAATATAAGCCAATGAAAGGCAAACATCGATAAGTCGCAAAGCCCCATTACAAGGCAATACATAAGTGTGATGATACTACATGAAATGCAATTCTTCAAAAGGCATGTAAATTTTGAAATTTCAAACACTTGGAAAAACACACATTCCTAATTGCATTCTTAAATTTGTAAAGCTTTCTTCACTTAAGGGTTTTGTGAATATATCCGCAATTTGCTTGTCAGTGGATACAAATTCCATGGATATATTTCTCTTAGCTACATTATCCTTAAGAAAGTGGTGCCTTAGATCAATGTGCTTGGTCCAAGAGTGTAAAATTGGATTTTTTGTTAAATTAATTGCACTACTATTATCACAATGTATAGGGTTTGTTTCCATAATCTAAAAGGGTTTGTTTCATCCAAAGGACATGTGCACAACAACTAGCCGCAGCGATGTATTCCGCTTCGGTAGTTGAAAGTGCAACCAAGTTTTGTTATTTGAGAACCAAGAAACAAGACTCATCGCTAGGAATTGACAACACCCACTAGTGCTTTTTCTATCTACTTTACACCCGACAAAATCGGCATCCGAAAAACTAATTAAATCGAAAGATGCATTACATGGATACCATAATCCTAAGTCAATTGTGCCCTTCAAATATCTCAATATGTCTTTGACTGCACTTAAGTGAGACATTCTAGGATAAGATTGAAACCTAACACATGCACAAACACTAAACATGATATCGAGTCTACTTGCAGTTAAATAGCGAAGGCTACCGATCATACCTCGATATCGTTTTTCATCTACCTTTACACCATCTTCATCTTTATCAAGCTTAATGGATGTGCTCATTGGTGTAGAAGCTATCTTGGCTTCATTCATCCCAAATCTTTTGATGAGCTCCTTTATGTACTTGGCTTGATTTATGAAGATCCCTTTGTCGGTTTGCTTGATCTGGAGACCAAGCATGAAGGAAAGTTCTCCCATCATGCTCATCTCAAACTTCTCTTGCATGTGCACTTTGCAAACCACTCACAAAGCAATTCATTAGTAGCACCAAATATTATATCATCAACATACATTTGCACGAGTAAAATATCATTTTCATTATTTTTTATAAAAAGAGAAACATCGACTTTTTCAATGCTAAAGCCCTGATCGGAGTAACCTAGGAAAATACCTTCATCGGATTTTGAATCAAATTTTCCTAGATGCTCCTTAGTGTTTATGATAAAGCATTTACATCCAAAAATACGAAAATATCCCACACTTAGGATTTTATCATTCCAAAGCCCAAAAGGTGTTTTCTTGATTTTAGGTCTTAATAAAACACAATTAAGCATATAACAAGAGGCATTCATGGCTTCGGCCCAGAAGTACATGGGCAAATTATTTTCACAAAGCATGGTCCTAGCCATCTCTTGTAAGGTTCTATTCTCCTCTCAACCACCCCATTTTGTTGAGGGGTTCTAGGGGAAGAAAATGTATGCTCAATACCCAATTCATCACAAAATTCGAAAAACTTTTCATTTTTAAATTCTCCTCCATTATCACTTCTAATTTTCAAAATTGAAGTTCCTTCTCATTTGTAACTTTCCTAGCGAATTTTTTGAAAAAATCAAAAGTTTCATTTTTCTTAGCTAAGAAGAAAACCCATGTGAATCTAGAGAAATCATTAACCAAAACATAGCAATATAATTTTCCACCTAGACTAGCAACATCACAAGGACCAAAGAGATCCATGTGCACAAGTTCAAGTGTTCTAGATGTACTCACTTGATTAATGCTATGAAATGAAGACTTAACTTGTTTACCATGTTGACATGCATCACAAAGATTGTCTTTTTCAAATTTTATCTTAGGTATTCCTTTTACTAAGTCCTTTTAAAATATTTCTTGGATGAGGATCATGCTAGCATGTCCTAGCCTTCTATGCCACAACCAAGAATCATTTTCCATGGCAACCAAGCATCTAACATGGGAATTAGGCAAAACATTTAGAACTAAGGTGTAAACATTTTCTTGCCTATTTTCAATGAACACAATATCATTAGATGGTGCACTTCTAATGATGCATTTAGATGCTTCAAAAATGACTACATATCCATTGTCACACAATTGAGATATGCTAATCAAATTATGCTTTAACCCATCAACTAGTAAGACATTTTTAATGCATGGGTAGGGGAGTATACCTATATCACCAATGCCAACAATCTTACCTTTGCCATTTTCTCCAAATGTCACATGTTCACCATCCTTGCTTGATACGGTTGCGGAAAGATTGATATCACCTGTCATGTGTTATGAGCAACCGCTATCCAATATCCATGTGTTTCTACTTGCTTGAGGATGCTTCTCCATCTACAAAAGGAGAAGAGACAATTTTAGGTACCCAAATCTTCTTGGGTCCTTGAGTGCTAGTCATCTTAGGAACCCAAGTGAATTTAGCATGATGGTTCGTTCATAGTGCACAATCTCTAGCCATATGACCAAAAATACCACATGAAAAGCAACTTTCATTAAACTTTATTGGGCTATGTGTGTGAGCATGGAAGTGTTCATGAGCATGATTGTTTGATGACTTTCTAGCATGTACAACCTTAGGCATGGCCTTTTGTAAGGTTGTTATTTTTTTATTTAGCATGCAAAGTTCCTTTTTTAAGTTTAGCATTCTATCATTCAAGTGCTCTACTTGATCACTTAAGTACTTGTTTTCATTCTCCAATTTTTTGTTTTCATTTTCTAAGTTTTTCTTAGCATCATCTAAGGCATGCTTTTCTTCCTTATGGGTATTTACTTCTTTCCTTAATGCATTGCATGAGAGTAGCAAGTTATCATTTTCAAGCTCTAAAGATTTGTTGTCCTTTTTAAGCTCTTTAAACTTTTTCCTAATAGCATTAAATTCATCATGCATTTGATCAAATTCATTTTCTAGTTCTTCTTGCATAAATGAAAGCTCGCCAAATGTAAATCTTACCTCGCCAAATGTAAATCTTACCTCGTTGTCATTTGCCATGAGGCAAAGATTTGCCTTTTCACTCTTTGAGTCTTCTTCACTTGACGAAGACTCGCTTTCATCTCAAGAAACCATCATTGCCTTCTTCTTCTTCTTATATTTCTCTTTCTTGTGAGGGTTGGAGGTGGAAGCCATCTTGAGAAGTGGGCAATCCTTTAGATGCCCGGTTTTGTTGCAATTGAAGCATGTGTAGCCTCCTCTTCCCTTTCTCAGGCCTCCTCTCATGAAGCTCATGAATCTTCTTGCCAACATTGACATCTCTTCAAAATCATCCGTCTCTTCCTCGGATGATGAGGGTTCTTGTCTTTGGGGGCTTCTTCCTCCTTGTATTGCTTCATATTGATCTCATGTGTCATGAGAGACCCAATGAGCTCGGTGATCTTCAAGGTGCTCATGTCCTTTACTTCCATGATTGCGATGACCTTAGGCTCCCAAGCTTTTGGAAGGGAACGAAGGAGCTTCCTTACCTTCTCCTCGTCCTTTATATCTCTACCAAGGTTAACTAATCCATTTGTAATATTTTGAAAGCGAGCATACATGGCATCAATAGATTCATGTGATAGCATCTTGAACATTTCATAATCATGCATGAGTAGGTTTATCTTAGATTCTTTAACTTGTAAAATCCCTTCATGTGTAGTCTCTAAGACTTTCCAAACTTCATATGCAGACTTACACGTAAAAATTCTATTAAACTCATTAATTGATAGGCCACAATATAGTGCATTGACGGCCTTTGAATTCGCATTAAAGAGTTTAATTTCTTCTTGATCCCGCTCATCCATATCCTTAGTTGGTTGCTTATACTCTACTCGAATTATTCTCCATACATCCATGCCTAGTGATTGTAGGAAGCCATTCATGCGTATCTTCCAGTAGGCATAGTTGTTTCCATCGAATAATGGTGGAGTATGAGTAGAGGACCCTTGAGCTAGTTGGATTTCACTAGTCATTCTAAATTGTAGGATAGATTGTTAAACCTAATCCTACGACCTTGCTTTGATACCAATGGTTGTGTGAATACCCACACTAGAAGGGGGGGGGAAGGGGGGGGGGGGTTGAATAGTGTTGGGTGACTTTTTGCTTCTACTTTAATTTCTTTTAAATCAATTCCAACTTCAACCAAAAGTAAGTGTAACTAAATGATGTTCGTTAGCAAGTATGAAACACAATTATAAGCAATCACACAAGGCAATGCAAACACAAGAGAGTAAAGTGGTTCGGCCAACCGCCTACTCCACTACCTTGGGTCCACACCAAGGATTTTTAACCAAATCCTTTATAGACTTTGTGTTTCCCTTTGAATACAACCGAGGACTCGGTTCTCAATCCTTTGAGAAGTCCTCAAACCTATTCACATAGGCAAAATACAATTCTACAAAGTAAATCCTAAGTGTTTATACTAGCACACCTAGCAAGCTAAACAATGGAGAACAAGTTCAAGTAACAAGTAAAATTACAATGAAAAGAGCTAAAGATATATTAAACCACAACTAAGAGCTCTTTTCCAATCCTTCAATGCCTCTAACTCCACAAGATGTTGATGTTGAATCGAAGCCAGAGTCGAGGGAAGATGAGCGCTTGAGAGAAATAATCGATCAGAGAAGCAAGCGTGAGCAAATCAAGTTTGGAAGGCACAAATCTCACTTTGAAAGCTTTAATGAATGGTTGAGAAACCTTATTGAAGGTTGGTGAGGGGTATTTATAACCCCTCACTCGGAACATCACTCCAACGGGCATTTTTCTGCCCGTTGGATGCCGATCGATCGCTTGCCAATCGATCGTCGGTCGACCGACCGCCCAGCGACCACTGGCGTTCTGCCCTTCTACAGCCATGTTCGGTCAATCGGATGGTTGACCGAATTGATCGTGATTAATTCCTCAGTTGTTCGGTCGACCAATCGATCGATCGAATTAGCCATTGCCAATTTTTGACCTTGTTCGATCGACTGAAGTGGCTACTGCAATTTTCCTGCCTTGTTCGGTCAACCGACCGTCGACCGAACCTGGGCTGAGTCTGATTTTTTACATTTGTTTTGTTACATGCTTTTTCATGGGTTTTGTTACCAAGTTTTGACTTGGATAACTTTACAAATAGGCTTGGGATGAGATCTTAGGGATATAGTACATAGAATCTACTTAATCTACCTCCGAGCCTTTTTTGACGATTTTCCGAGCGAAGTTCGCGTTCTTATCACAACCTCAACCTGAACTCAAAACTTTACACATATATTAAATACATGTTTGTTATCATAAAAATAGAGATCGAAGCCAAAGAGGAACCCTTGGGCCAACAACAAGCATAGATTCTTCAACAATCATAGTTCTATGATTATAAACTATATAGGCCTTAGAACTGTTTGAATAGCCTAGGAAAATGCCTTCATCGGATTTAGAATCAAATTTTTCTAGATGCTCCTTAGTGTTTAAAATAAAACATTTGCATCCAAAAACACGAAAATATCCCACACTTGGGATTTTATCATTCCAAAGCTCAAAATGTGTTTTCTTAATTTTAGGTCTTAATAAAACACGATTAAGTACATAACTAGAGGTATTTATGGTTTCGGCCCAAAAATACTTGGGCAAATTATTTTCACAAAGCATGGTCCTAGTCATCTCTTGTAAGGTTCTATTCTTTCTCTCAACTACCCCATTTTGTTGAGGGGTTCTAGGGCAAGAAAAGGTATGCTCAATACCCAATTCATCACAAAATTTGAAAAAAAAATTATTATAAATTCTCCTCCATTATCACTTCTAATTTTCAAAATTGAAATTCCTTTCTCATTTGTAACTCTCCTAGCAAATTTTTTAAAGAAATCAAAAGTTTCATTTTTCTTAGCTAAGAAGAAAACCCATGTAAATCTCGAGAAATCATCAACCAAAACATAGCAATATAATTTTCCACCTAGGCTAGCGACATCACAAGGACCAAAAACATCCATGTGCACAAGTTCAAGTGTTCTAGATGTACTCACTTGATTAATGCTATGAAATGAAGACTTTACTTGTTTTCCAAGTTGACATGCATCACATAGTTTGTCTTTTTCAAATTTTATCTTAGGTATTTCTTTAACTAAGTCCTTTTTAGATATTTCTTGGATGAGGCTCAAGCTAGCATGTCCTAGCCTTCTATGCCAAAACCAAGAATAATTTGCCATGGCAACCAAGCATCTAACATGAGGATTAGGAAAAACATTTAAAACTAGTGTGTAAAGATTTTCTCGCCTATTTCCAATAAACACAATATCATTAGATAGTGCACTTCTAATGAAGCATTTAAATGCTTCGAAAATGACTACATATCCATTATCACACAATTGAGATATGCTAATCAAGTTATACTTTAACCCCATCAAGTAGTAAAACATTTTTAATACATGGGTATGGGAGTATACCTATATCACCAATGCCAACAATCGTACCTTTGCATTGTCTCCAAATGTCACATGTCCACCATCCGTGCTTGATAGGATTGTGAAAAGATTGATATCACCCGTCATGTGTTTTGAGCAACCGTTATCCAAGATCCATTTGCTTCTACTTGATTGAGGATGCTTCTCCATCTACAAAAGGAGAAGAGACAATTTTAGGCACCCTTATCTTCTTGGGTGCTTGAGTGTTAGTCATCTTAGGAACCCAAGTGAGTCTAGCATGAGGGTTCCTCCTTAGTGCGCAATCTCTAGCCATATGGCCAAAAATACCACATGAAAAGCAACTTCCATTAAATTTTCTTGGCTATG
Source organism: Canna indica (assembly GCA_034359265.1). Lineage (NCBI taxonomy): Eukaryota > Viridiplantae > Streptophyta > Magnoliopsida > Zingiberales > Cannaceae > Canna > Canna indica. The sequence goes on along the minus strand of CP136895.1, from coordinate 51,850,946 downwards.
TGTGTCAACATGGAAGTGTGCATAAGCATGATTGTTTGATGACTTTCTAGCATGTACAACCTTAGGCATGACATTTTGTAAGGTTGTCACTATTTCATTTAGCATGTAACGTTCTTTTTTTAAGTTTAGCATGCTATCATTCAACTGCTCTACTTGATCACTTAAGAACTTATTTTCATTCTCCAATTTTTTGTTTCCATTTTCTAAGTTTTTCTTAGCATCATCTATGTTAGGACCTAAAAAATTGAGGACCTTGTTGTAAATATTTGTCTTGGAGGGGCCTTTTTGCGAAAGTGCATAATCCTATTTAATTAGCCCTAATCTTCCATGATCCTCGATTTTTGTTTGTGGCGGCTGAGTTGGAGCCGAGTGATGAGAGAGGCGGTGAAGACTCCGGTGGAGAACCGGAGTTTGGTGGACCGTTATGGTAGGAGTCTTAGCTTCTCTTCCCTATTTTCCGTGAATCGGAGGCTAGTAGAGGTGGCGTCGGGGGCAGGGCGTCGGGCTGGGTGTCAGGTGACGAGAGGGGGTGAGACGAGTGGGAGATGAGAGTTTTATTTAATTTAATAAATAGGTTAATTAAGAAAAGAGCTGGATCGCATGAAATGAGGTTAAATTATAGAATATTATGGTATTTTAGATTTGATTGTAGGATCGTCAGATCTAGTTGAGGTGCATACCAAAGTTGTATGTTTTTGCGTTCTGAACGCGATGGTGGTGTCGGATTTCTGATCAGAGGTCATCTAGTAGGTCTTTTCTATATTTCGGTGTTATTTGGTAGATGAGACTTATTAATTCGGTTGATAAATAATTAATTAATGTAGGATAGTGGTATTCTATGTTAGGTGGTGATATAGAGTATAGATAGTTGTGGTGGGTGCGAGTTGACTCTTGTTGTAGCCGATGAATGTTGAATGGATAAATTGATAGTTTTACCCTTTGCCTCTAATTGCTTGAATTGCTTCTGAATTCCGTTGATCTCCCGTTGCATGTTGTTGGCTCATATACATGTTGATATCATATTATGTTGCATGAATTGGATCTATAGTGATTATGATGATTAGGAAGTATGTGTAGGTGCTAAGGAGTTGCATAATGCTAGATTCAAATTGTTGGTTGGTCGCATTATTGATGTAGTTGTTGTCATATGCATTATATTTATTGACATCAAGCTGATAGTATATGATGATAGTTATGAGGTGCATACATGATTATACATGGATATAGTGATTATTAGATGCATAAGTGTTTATCTAAGGATAACATCTCATTTGTTGGTACGAGCATATAATGTTGGTAGTGGTATGCACATAGTTGAATATCATGTCATCATGGCATCATGGATGGCCATCTTTACCTATTGACATATTGTGATATCCTACTCAGCTTTCCACTGATGTTTGCTGTTTTTGCTTCAGATCTGCAGGTTCGAGTGGTAGCTGAGAAGGTCTAGATAGAAAGAGTAGAGGAGGCAGACTTTGACATTGATTTCCGTAGAGATGTATAAAATTTCTTGAATAGCATTTTATTATTGTAATATATATTATTCTAATGCAAGTGGTTGAGGTTTATGTTGCAAGTTGTTCATGAAGGATTTGGTTGTGTTAGATTGATCGTCGGTTGCGCTTCTCCTAGGCGGTGTTCCTTACTTAGGGATGAATCTAGGCGGGGCGTAACAATCTAAGGCATGCTTTTCTTCCTTAAGGATATCTACTTCTTTCCTTAATGCATTGCATGGAAGTAGCAAGTTATCATTTTCAAGCTCTAAAGATTTGTTGTCCTTTTTAAGCTCTTTAAACTTTTTCCTAATAGTATTAAATTCATCACGCATTTGATCAAATTCATTTTCTAGTTCTTCTTGAGTAAATGAAAGCTCGCCAAAAGTAAATCTTACCTCATTATCATTTGCCATGAGGCAAAGATTTGTCTTTTCACTTTTGGAGTCTTCTTCACTTGATGAAGACTCGCTTTCATCCCAAGAAGCCATCATTGCCTTCTTCTTCTTCTTCTTCTTCTTCTTCTTCTTGTATTTGTGTTTCTTTTTCTTGAGAGGGTTGGAGGTAGAAGCCCTCTTAAGAAGTGGACAATCCTTCCTTAGATGCCCGATTTTGTTGCAATTGAAGCATGTGTAGCCTCCTTTTCCCTTTCTCATGCCTCCTCTCATAAAACTCATGAATCTCCTTGCCAACATTGCCATTTCTTCAAAACCATCCGTCTCTTCCTCGGATGATGAGGGTTCTTCACCCCGGTATGATGCTTTTAAGGCAATGGTCTTGCCTTTGGGGGCCATCTTCCTCTTTGTATTGCTTCATATGGGTCACGTGTGTCATGAGAGACCCAATGAGCTCGGTGATTCTTTAAGGTGCTCATGTCCCTTGCTTCCATGATTGCGATGACCTTGGGCTCCCAAGCTTTTGGAAGGGATCGAAGGAGCTTCCTTACCTTCTCCTCTTCCCTTATGTCTCTACCAAGGTTAGCTAATCCATTTGTAATATTTTGAAAGCGAACATACATGGCATCAAAAGATTCATGCGATAACATTTTGAACATTTCATAATCATGCATGAGTAGGTTTATCTTAGATTCCTTAACTTGTGAAATCCCTTCATGTGTAGTCTCTAAGACATTTCAAAGTTCATATGCGGACTTACAAGTGGAAATTCTATTAAATTTATTAATTGATAGAACACAATATAGTGCATTCCCGGCCTTTGCATTTGCATTAAAGAATCTAATTTCTTCTTGATCCCACTAATCCATATCCTTAGTTGGTTGCTTATACTCTACTTGAATCATTCTCCATACATCGATGTCTAGTGATTGAAGGAAGCCATTCATGTGTATCTTCCAATAGGCATAGTTGTTTCCAGTGAACAATGGTGGAATATGAGTAGAGGAACCTTGAGCTAGTTGGATTTCACTAGACATTCTAAATTGTAGGCTTGATGGTTAAATCTAATCCTACGACCTTTTTCTGATACCAATTGTTAAGTGAATACCCACACTAGACAGGGGGGGGGGGTTTGTTCAATTTCTAATGCAACCAAATTGATCACTTAACTAAATTACGATGCTTGACAAGTAATAATTAGACAATAAGCACAATCAAATAAGCAATGCAAAGACAAGTAGTTATAGTGGTTCGGCCAACTGCCTATTCTACTACCTTGGCTCCACACCAAGGATTTCTAACCAAATCCTTTATAGACTTTGTGTTTCCCTTTGAATACAATCGAGGACTCGGTTCTCAACCCTTTGAGAACTCCTCCAACCTATCCACCTAGGCAAAACACAATTCTATGAGGGAAAGCCTAAGTGTTTACTCTAGCACACCTAGCAAGCTAATAATGACGATTACAATTTAAAAAACAATGAAAAATAACAAGAAGGAGCTAAAAATGAAACCACAAGTGTGAGCTCCTTCGTAGGGCTATCCATTCGGTTCAAACCAAATTGAACCGAACCGATTTAGGTCAAATCGAATTTTTTTCTTTACTCAAACTTCAACCCGAACCCGAACCAAATAGTTCCTAACCCGACTTAACCCGAACCTAAATTGTTCCGTTCGATTCGGTTTCAACCCAAAAAAACCGAAATGAGGTAATGAGGTAATGAGGTATTGAGGGATTGAGGGAGAAATCCAAATATTAAACCTAACGGGCCTATCCCATTAATATTTTTCCGACCCAAACCCTAAATATGGAAAAAATAATTAATATTTTTGGTTATTCGGTTTTCGGTTCAGGCCGGTTCCTGAATTTCGGGAACCGGATCCGAATTGAATAGCATTGGTCAGGTTCGGTTCGGGTCAAGAACCGAACCCCACGACGTTGAAACCGAACCGAACCGAAACATTCGGTTCGGTTTTTCAGTTTTGTTCAGTGTAAACTGAACAATGGACACTCCTACTCCTTCCAAAGCCTTCCAAGTCTCCAACTCTTCAAGATGGTGAGTTCGAATCATTGTTGGAGTTGAGACGAGAAGATCGCTTGAGGAGGATGAAGCTATCTCTGAAGCAAGCGAGCACAAATCAATCTTTGAAGGCTTAAATCTATATTTAGAGTGCACTAATGATGATTAACAAGGTCTAAGAGAGGTTGGTGAGGGGTATTTATAACCCCTCACTCATCACATAACTCCAACAGGCATTTTTCTGCCCGTCGGATGACGACCGGTCGCTTGTCGGTCGATGATCAATCGACCGACCAATCAACCACCTTTGGGCTTCTACCCTTTCTTAGCCACATTCGGTTGACCGATTCGTCAACCAAATTGGCTACTACCGATTTTTCCTTTTGTCCGGTCGACCAAATTAGCCACTGAAGGTTTTTGGCTACCGAAGTGGCTACTGCCAATATTTTGCCTCGTTCAGTTGATCGAACCTGGGGTGAGGCTATTTTTTACATTTGTTTTGTTGCACGCTTTGCTCTCGGGTTCCGTTACGTAGTATTGACTTGGTAACATTACAAATAGGCTTGGGATGAGTTCCTAGGGATATATTACATAGAATATATTTGATGATCTATGAACTCTACTCAATCTACATCCAAGCCTTTTTGACGATTTTTTGTGTTTCTTCGAGCAAAGTTCGCGCGCGTATCGTAACCTCAACTTGAACTCAAAACTTCACACATATATTAGATACATGTTTGTTATCATCAAAATAGAGATCGAAGCCTAGGGGGAACCCTTGGGCCAACATTCAACACCTGATTTGAGAATCTAAAGATGGGAGAAGATGAAAGTATACAAGACTTTCATGGGTGTATCAAAGACCTCATGAACAATACTACCAACCTTGGAGTATCATTCTCTGAAGAAAAGGTAGTACGGAAAGTTCTGAGATCCATGCCTACCAAGTTCGATATGAAAGCTGCTGCCATAAGTGAAGTTCATGTTCCATCTACTATTACTCTTGACACTCTGATGGGTAAACTTGAAGCTTATGAGTCAGAATTATCTGAAAAACATTCTCACAAAGAAAACGAAGAAAAATCTTGCTTTCAAAGCTACTGATGATGAAATCAAGACAATAGATTGTTTTAAAGAAGAGATGGATGTTATACTAGCTCTTATGACAAAAAAGTTCAAGAGATTTCTGAGAGTGAAGAGTAGTGTAAACTAGAATTCTCAATCCAATTCTCAGTTCAAACAGTAGTTTCAACCATTTGAGACTGCCAGTTCCAAATCAAACTTCTCTGAGAACAGAAGAAGTCAATCGTCTGGACAAAAGGATGACTCCAAACAGAATTTTTAAGGCATCCAATGCTTTGAATGTCATGGATGTGGACATGTAAGATAAGAATGCCCAAATCTCCAAAAGAATATCAATAAGTCATTCACTACTACTTGGAGTGACGATGATGAAGAAATTGACTCAAATGAGCATCAACAAGGCAACTTTAGAGCTTTCATAACCTGCTTAGATGACACAGTTAAGACCGCCAACATCCCTGATGCAGATAGTGATCAATTGAAAGTTCATTATGCAAATACTCTTGTGGAAGCATATCGGGAGATGTTTGACAAATGGGTTGAAGTGGCAAAAATTAACAAGTCACTCGGGGATCAAAACAAGCTTTTGCTAGAAGAAAATAAGACACTTTCAGAGAAAGTTAAAACTATTCAAAGACGAATTATTCAACAAGAAGACAAAGAATCTAAGTTAATTTCCAAACTTGAAAAGGTAAAGAAGGAAGTTAGAATGATGAATTCTATAAGTACTCTTAACAAAATCTTGAGTGCAGGAAAAAGTCCTTCTAATCACAAGGGACTAGGATACACTAGTTCATGCCAGTTGAAACCACGGTCTCAACTGTCTACTCTACCGAGGAACTTTCATAGAAGCTCTTCAAATCATCAAAAGCCTACTTCAAGAAAGAAAGATAGGATGCCCAAATGCTACTATTGCAGGTGGAGAGGACACATTATTGCAAATTGCTTCAAATTTCTCAATAAACCGAGAAGAAAGAATCACATAAATTAGCCAAGGAAAAAGGTTAAGCAAATCTGGGTAAGAAAGACTGATTTTAACTCCCATGTTGCTTTTATGTCAAAGATTGTTTCTTCTCTTGGATCTTGGTATTTCGATAGTGGTTGTTCTTAGCACATGATAGAAAGCCCTGAAAATCTGAGAGATATTCAGGAACATGGAGGTGTAATTGTCACTTTTGGAGATGAAGGACAAGGAAATATCATAGGAGTTGGATCTCTAAATATTCCAAAAATTCCAAATATAGAAAATGTCCTACTTGTCAAAGGTCTCAAGGGTAATCTTGTGAGTATAAGTCAATTGTGTGATCAAAATTTAAATGTTCAATTTACCAAAAATAGTTGCAAAGTTCCTAATAAAAAAGGTGATTGTATCCTTGAAGGAAATAGATCTAGTGACAACTGCTACAAAATTGTCTATTCTTCTACTTGTCTTTCAGCTGTCTCTTTTGACATCAATATGTGGCATCGACATTTAGGACATATGAATTACAGAGATCTAAAGATGCTTGTAAATGCTGAAGTTGTCAGTGCTTGTCAAGAGGGAAAACATACTAGGCAGTCTCATTAGTAGTTACAACTGGTAGCTCCTTCTAAACCTCTTGAACTTCTTCACTTGGATCTTGTCTAGAGGGAAAGTATTGGTGGTAAAACATATGTCCTTGTCTGTGTAGATGATTTCTCACATTTTACTTGGACATAATTCCTGAAAGTATTGATGGTTTGTTACTGAACTGCGTAAACAAACATCTTGTGTTTGCGTGTGTTCTCTTATTTTGGCTCTTACTTTGCTATTAGTAGCAGTAATAGTAGTAGAAGACTTTAATAAATGTGCATAGAAGACTTCGGAAGTCCTTTACTTCTGTTAGAGGGAAAACTAGGCCTAGTAGAAGAAGCATTCCCATTTCCTTTAGCAGAAATATAATTAGGGTTTCCATTTGGAGTCGAAGAATTTATGAAACCACGAGAAAGAGGGGGCGAAATATGTTTGTTAACAGAAGGAGACATGGACATCAAACCAGAAGCAACGTTCAGAGAGATCTCAGAATTAGGGTTACAATTTTTAGCAAAAAAAGCCGAGAATTTTGAAACCATATGAGACAGATGGAATATTAGCAGTGGGAATTGAAAAATCCAGGCCAGAAACATCCATTAGTGAAAAATCCAAATTAGGGTTTCAAAATTTACCAAAAATAATGGAGAAATTCGAGTCCAAACCAAACTTAGGCATAATATTAAAAGCGAGGGGTGAAGTAGATATACCCGATGTATCCATCGGCGATAAGTCGAGATTAGGGTTTCTAGATGAAGCACCTTTCTCCACAGACGGAGAGGGAAGAGGGTCGGAGACCAGCACTACCGAGTCAGGAGGGGGAGGAGGGCACGAGAGAAGCGTCATGGGATCATCGGGAGGGTCTGGCGGCGGTCGACGAGAAACGTCACCCCAGAGGGTGAAAAGTTGTCACCCTTCATCGCATGAGTAATAAATGTGCAGTGAATTGATACTTAAATTGTACATAAACAGTGAATTTGGACGACATTAATAAATGTGTTGTCGCATGCTTTTCTCTAGATCAAAGCATCGCCCAATAAACCAATAGAGGTGGTTTCTATGCTAGGTGCGAGTCCAGTGGACTTGCACCCAACCTATGTCTTTCTCTCTCTTCATTTAATGAAGAGATAGAAAGAGAAAGACACAAAATAGGGTGTGAGTCCACTCACGCCAGGCTCCCACCCAGCATAGAATAAAGGTGGTTTCCATTCTAGGTGCGAGTCTAGTGGACTCGCACCCAACCTATGTCTTTCTCTCTCTAACTTTCTTTCTCTTCAGTTAATGAAGACGTAGAAAGACAAAGACACAAAATAGTATGTGAGTCCAGTCACATCGGACTCGCACTCAACATAAAATAAAGGTGATTTCTTTGTTGGGTGCGATTCTAGTGGACTCACACCCAACCTGTGTCTTTCTCTCTCTAACTTTAATGAAGAGACAGAAAGAGAAAGACACAAAATAGGGTGTGAGTCCACTGGACTCACACCCAACATTGAATAAACCTTGAATGGATCTCAAATATGGTTTACTTTATGCTGGACTCAAGTCCAGTGGACTTACACCCCGCTCTGTGTCTTTCTTTTTCTATCTCTTCATTAAATGAAGAGAGATAAATGCACAAGTGGGACTCGCTTTTTTGTATTTGAGTACATCTCAAACTGTACCAATCATTCAGCATTCAAGAAATTAATTTCTACATTCTTTATAAAGTAAAATAACATAATAATTTTGAAAAATCAAGAAATTAATTATAATTTAAATTTCGCATATTCATAATATATATATATATATATGATTCTTAATATTTACGTTTGTTAGTTTGTTCTAAATAAAGAAATTAATTTGAATATATGCATGTGATTCTTAAATCACATGCATTTAACGAATATGAGTCTATATATACTTCAAGAAATTAATTATTCATAATATGAACCTGTTGAATAACAAATTAATTTCTTTGAAGGCATTAACAACGTACTCCCTCCATTCCATAATAAGTGACTTTTTAGGCTTTGGCACATAGATTAATAACACTATTTAATAGCCTAATTTTTAATATTTTTTTCTTTCTTTTTACTAAATTACTCATAGTGTGATCCTTAAATTTCATGTTTTTATTTTTGTACTCTATTGATGGGAGAAACTTTTCTTACAGGTTAAAATTGGTAAAAAAATAATTAATACTACATTGGAAGTCTAAAGTGTCACTTAATATGGAATTTTAAAAAAACCCTAAAAAGTCACTTATTATGGAACGAAGGGAGTAATATATACATGTGATTCGGTATGTCGCATATTCACGCTAGATAATGATAATGATAATTATCATGAAGTTAATACCTTTGTAAACGAAGCATCACCAAGAATATAAAGCATCATTAAGTGTAGTTAAATATATTACCAAGTTTTGTAATGTGATGCTTCATTATAATTTAAAATTTAAATTTCATCAGAATTGATGCAGACAAATAGAAAAACAAATATTGTTGATAAATGTGACCCATTTAATAGTTTATTGTCGAAGGTATATGTAATACCCGCAATTTTAATGGAATTTTTATCTTTTGTTTTAGCGGGATGATTTGGAGGCGCGCCGGAGCGGGTCGAGCAAATCGCCGAAAGGCACGACTTAAGGTACGGCCTGAACGCGTATATGGAATTGACATTTATTGATTCATATTGATGTTGGGTTCGAGTTGGACTCGACCCGAGTCCGAGGGTTCAACCAGAACTCAATTTAGACGTGTTTTGAGTCAAATAGGTTGAGCTTAAGTTTAGAGGTCATAATGGTCTTCTGAAAAAAAATAAATTAAAATACCCCACCCGATCGTATGACTGCGGTAGAGTCGCACGGACGTCAAGGCACCAAGGGGAGGGGGCGATCCACGCAACCTGGTGGCCGGTGTTCTCGCCGTCACCGGAGATTGGAGTCGTGAGGATCCTTTTCCATCATCTCCTTCCCTTTTTCTTCATTTAGGTGAGTGGTTTTTGGTTTCTAAGTTGAGTAATAGGCCTTTATGGCCGATCCTTGTTGTAGGGTGATGGAATCCGAAATTTCCTTGAGTTGTTCTACGATTTCTTGATGTTTTTGGATAGTTAGATTTAGTGATGTGATCAATTTCGTGTTTCTTCGAGGTTTGGTTGGTTTTCTTGAAAGATTTAGGGCCGGCCGGTTGGGGTATGAATTAGGGAAGGTCATGCCGGGTTTGTCATTGATTTCTTGGCTTATTTTTGGTTAATTGGCAAATTGGAAGTGTTTAATTTTGGATGGGATATTTGGATGGTACGCTAGGGTTAGGGCAGTGCTATTCTTCCTTAGGGCCGGTTGGTTTGGGATTAGGGAAAAGAGGTATAAATGTCATTGATTTCTTTTTTTGTAGTCCTGATACACTTGGGATCCTTCCATTCAGGTTCAGGTGGATGATGCTTGGGAATCTTAGTGTAAGAGGATTTTCATGGATATCCTCAATCGGGTGCGGGATGAGGCGCAGGCGAGTATAGACGGTAACAGAGATACACTTATGGATTCACTCAGGGGACCCGTGACAATCTGGATGTCGATTGACGTATGGGATCGACCATTCAACATCTAGGCGTCAGAGGGGTGGTAGGGTGACTCCCGGACAACGCGCTAGAACTGGATGATGCTAGTCGACGAATTCGTCGCCCGACATACTTGAGATTCCATTCCATTCACCAGCCACGAGCGTCGATTGGTAAGTAATTTAATAATTATTTTTTTATTCATTATTATTATAGTAAAACTAATTATATTTATTTTATTGTAGGAGACGCGAGATGAGCAGGGGACGCTCATCCCGGCTGATCCTTTGAGGGTCTTCGAGGAGACGCATAAATATTAGCATAGTCCTCGCCGGGGTGAGTTCATCAAGGGGAGGTTGGAGACGATACTGGTAAGTTAATATTTTATTAAGTTGGTATTTAAATTATTTTATCTAGTTCAAATTAAGTAAGTTAATCAACTTAATTTTCTTTAAAGGCCACGTATAGTGAGTTGGTGACTCCGTGGGGAGATGATCTTGCACAGCATCAGCTTGATGCTGACACATGGATGCAGGTGGCAGGCGTCGACCACTATCGTGTATATGACATTGGCACAATGCCCCACACATGGGAGTTGCTGTAACCACATGGTACGGGGTTGTCTGCCTACACCTCCTCCGTCACTGGTCCATCAACATCACGTGCGTATCAAGACCAATTAACAGCCCACAAGACTTCTCAAGCACGCATCAACACCGACATGGCCGCTATGAGGGATACTGTGATGTAGATGGCCTAGTATATGGTGCGATGGCCCACTATATCGCACAGATAGCTTCATACATAACTGGTGCTCCAGCCCCTCTGCCTCCCTCGTCATTTGGCATGTCGACATCATTATCATAAGATCCATCATCATCGTCGATGCTGACTAATGTGCTCCCCATGCAGCCCCTCTCCTCGTCACCTCCCTCGTCGTTGCCTCATCATTTATGTATTTGTTTGATGTACTTGATACAATGTAAATATTACGTTTTGATATCAACTATATTTTGATGATTCATATTACAATTTTGTGTCTCTTTTCTCATACATTTTAATTCAATATACTTGTAAACAATAATTTGTGTTCTTAAAAAATTAAAAAAAATAAAGTAGACTTCTGCGACGTCACTATGACCGTGAAACAGTCGTGGAAGGTGAATAGACCTAGTCGCGTAAAGCTGTCACAAATGATAAGGTGACTGTATAGCGATGAACACTTGTTCGACGCAATTGGTCCACGATCGATTCTGCGACGTCTGATGGTCGTCGCTGTGTCGATCGCAATCTTTAATATTTACGACAGCCAAAGTCGCAGTTGTAGGTTAGCTACGACCACCTCTTCTGTGACGGATCATTGTGACTACTACTTGCCGTCGCAGAAGATGATGTTTTTGGTAGCATTTTCGAAGAAGTTTTAATGGTAAAAGGTAGTAAGGAAAGTTCTGAGATCCATGTCTACCAAGTTTGATATGAAAGTTGCTGCCAAAAGTGAAGTTCATGATCCATCTACTATTACTCTTGACACTCTGATGGGTAAACTTGAAACCTATGAGTCGAAATTATCTGAAAAATATTCTCACAAAGAAAAGAAGAAAAATCTTGCTTTCAGAGCTACTAATGGTGAAATCAAGACAGAAGATTGTTCTGAAGAAGAGATGGATGTTGTACTAGCTCTTATGACAAAAAATTTCAAGAGATTTCTAAGAGCGAAGAGTAGTGTAAACCTGAACTCTCAATCCAATTCTCAGTTCAAACAGTAGTTTCAACCGTTTGGGACTGCAAGTTTGAAATCAAACTTCTCTGAGAACAGAAGAAATGAATCGTCTGGACAGAAGGATGACTCTAAACAGATGTTTAAAGGCATCCAATGCTTTGAATGTGAAGGATTTGGACATGTAAGATCAGAATGCCCAAATCTCCAGAAGAACATCAAGAAGTCATTCACTGCTACTTGGAGTGAAAATGATGAAGAAACTGACTCAGAAGAGCATCAACAAGGCAATTTTAGAGCTTTTATAACTTGCTTAGATGACACAATTAAGACCGCCAATATCCTTGATAGTGATCGATGCAGAGTTCAATATGCAAATAGCATTGAGGAAGCATATCGGGAGATGTTTGACATATGGGTTGAAGTGGCAAAACTTAACAAGTCTCTCGGGGATCAAAACAAGCTTTTGATAGAAGAAAAGAAGACCCTTTCAGAGAAAGTTAAAACCCTTCAAAGATGAATTGTTCAACAAGAAGATAAAGAATCTAAATTATTTCCAAACTTGAAAAGGTAAAGAAGGAAGTTAGAATGATGAATTCTACAAGTACTCTTAGCAAAATCTTGAGTGCAGGAAAAAATCCTTCTAACCACAAGCGACAATGATACACTAGCTCATGCCAATTGAAACCACGGTGTCAACTGCCCACTAAACTGAGAAACTTTCATAGAGGCTCTTCAAATCATCAAAAGCCTGCTTCAAGAAAGAAAGATAGGATGCCCAAATGCTACTATTGCAGGTGGAGAGGACACATTATTGCAAATTGCTTCGAATTTTTCAATAAATCGAGAAGAAAGAATGACATAAATTACCCAAGGAAAAAGGTTAAACAAATCTAGGTAAGAGAGACTGATTTTAACTGCCATGTTGCTTTTATGTCAAAGATTGTTTCTTATCTTGGATCTTGGTATTTCGATAGTGGTTTTCTCAGCACATGACAGGAAGCCCTCAAAATCTGAGAGATATTTAGGAACATGGAGGTGCAATAGTCACTTTTGGAGATGGAGGACAAGGAAATGTCATAAGAGTTGCAACTCTAAATATTCCAAAAATTTCAAATCTCAAAAATGTCCTACTTGTCATAGGTCTCAAGGCTAATATTGTGAGTATAAGCCAATTGTGTGATCAAAATTTAAATGTTCAATTTACCAAATACAGTTGCAAAGTTCTTAATAAGAATGGTGATTATATCCTGGAAGGAAATAGATCTAGAGACAACTGCTATAAAATTGCCTATTCTTTTACTTGTCTTTCAGTTGTCTCTTTTGACATTCATATGTGGCATCAACGGTTAGGTCATGTGAATTACATAGATCTAAAGAAGCTTGTTAATGCTGAAGTTGTCAGGGATATTCCTAAACTTTTAGGAGAACTTGAAGTTGTCTGTCGTGCTTGTCAAGAGGGAAAACAGACTAGGCAGTCTAGTCTCACTAGTAGTTACAACTGGTAGCTACCTCTAAACCTCTTGAACTTCTTCAATTGGATCTGGTATGTCTCATGCAGGTTGAAAGTATTGGTGGTTAAAAAAAATATCCTTGTCTGTGTAGATGATTTCTCACGTTTTACTTGGATAGAATTCCTGAAAGTATTGATGGTTTGTCACTGAACTGCGTAAACCAACATCTTGTGTTTGCGTCTGTTCTCTTATTTTGGTTCTTTCTTTGCTATTAGTAGAAGTTGCAACTTTCTATTCAACTACCCTTAACAGGAGTTCCCTTAGAGACACATATATTGTCAACATTCACATTAGAAGCTTTATGAAAAATAGAAGAAGTATCACCTTGCATATTGGAATTAGGTTTACAGTTCACAGCCGTGTGTAGAGGGGTAGAGCTTCTGGTTAAAATAATTTTTTTTTCGTGCATAGAAGACTTCGAAAGCCCTTTACTATTGTTATAGGGAAAACTGGGCCTAGTAGAAGAAGCATTCCCATTCCCTTAAACAAAAATAGAATTAGGGTTTCCCTTTGGAGCCGAAGAATTCGTCAAATCGCAAGAAAGAGGGGGCAAAATATGTTTGTTAACAGAAGGAGACATAGACATCAAACCAGAAGCAACGTTCGGAGAAATCTCAGAACTAGGGTTACGGTTTTTAACAAAAAATGCCGAGAATTTTGAAACCATGCGAGACACAGATGGAATATTAGCAGTGGGAATTGAAGAATCTAGGCCAGAAACATCCATTAGTGAAAAATCCAAATTAGGGTTTCAAGATTTACTAGAAATAACGGAGAAATCAAAGTCCAAACCAGGCTTAGGCATAGTAGTAAAAACAAGGGGTGGAGGAGATATACCAGATGTATCCATCGGCGACGAGTCGAGATTAGGGTTTATATATGAAGCACCTTTTTCCACGGACGGAGATGGAAGATGGGCGGAGACCAGCACTACTGTGTCAGGTGGGGGAAGGAGGGGACGAGAGAAGCGTCATGGGATCATCGAGAAGGTCCGACAGCGGTCGACGAGAGTCGGCGAGAAACGTCGCCCCAGAGGGCAAAATGTTGTCGCCCTTCATCGCACGAGTAATAAATGTGCAGTGAATTGATACTTAAATTTTACATGCAGTGAATTTGGACGACATTAGTAAATGTGCTGCCGCATGCTTTTCTCTAGATCAAACCATCGCCCAATAAACCAATAGAGGTGGTTTCTATGCTGGGTGCGAGTCCAGTGGACTCGCACCCAACCTTTGTCTTTCTCTCGCTTGTTGGTGAAATGACCACACTAGAGGGGGGGTGAATAGTGTGTTAACTAATCTTATCTCCTAATTCCGATTTTAATCTTTTCTTAGATTACTTAGGCTAAGCACGATATTTATAGCAAGTGGAAGGAATAAATATGAAGCAATTAACACAAAACAATATATCAACTAGATTTCCAAACTATAGTGTGCTAACATAATTATTTATAGTGGTTCTGCCCCAATGCCTACTCCACTACCTAAGCACCCCGCTTAGGATTTCCAAACTAACTTTACTAGATTATATCATTTTCCTTACAAAGAGGACTTTACAATCAGAAAGTCTCCGCTCTCAAACCGAAGGCACTTCCACACCCAGAAGTATCCCACCTTCCTACCGAGAGCACTCTACCACCTCAACCTATGGGACAACTCAACTAATCCTAGTAAACTAAGTTTACAATGGTGGATGTATGCCTTAACACCAAGGCAACCACAAACTCAATCAAACCTAGCAACCTAGGTTTACAAACTTTAAAATACATTGAAATAAGCAATAAAATACACAAATAATGGAGCAAATAAACAATACAACTTATACTTTGCTCCAAACACGAGTCCTAGTTCCTCTTGATGCCTCAAAGATGAATCGATCAAAGCTTGGAAAGCAAAATCAAGTTTTTATCATGAGAACTAGGGTTAGCAAAAAAATGGCTCAAGAAATCTTTAGAGATGATCAAAGATGGCTCAATGGAAGCTTGGATGATGGGTGGAAGGCTTGCTAAGGCTTCTATTTATAAACCATGAAGAGTGGGCATGAAACACCAAACTCAACGGCTAGGAAACTAGTCGTGGACGTTGCAACGAGATCTACGCCACTGCCTGCCCTCCATCTACACCATGACTCCAAGCCTCACCTCACTGGTCAGGCTCTGCAAAAACAAGAGAAATAAACCATGAGTCCTCATGGGACTCAGTGAGCGGTTCGTCCGAACCTCCACATAAATCCCCAATAACAACATGCATATAAGGCAACAACATATAATGTGTAGGGATCTATACTAGTCATGACATGACAACCGCCCCATAGGCCAACCTGTGTAAATAATATATATCCGGCCATAGCAGCCCTTCCAGGAGGGGCATCGCTCGGCCACTAGAGCCTGCTCAAGAATGAGTGGTTCGGCTCTGCCCGGCCTACACCACAAAATAGTAACCGATCGCACAATCCATAAAACACACACAAGGAAAGTCAGAGGCAATCACCGGGCCCATCAACTAGGATGGTCATCTAGTCTTAGGAACCCACCGAGTTAGGGATAGCTAGTCCCACCCAACTCCGGTCTACCATCAGCTTGGCCCACTAACGGAATCTCAAGACCCTCCGTCACTCGGGTCTAATACCTAGTGGGTCTGCTGGTGGAATCTCAAGACCCTAATCACCCATCGAGTCAAGCATTAGTCGTTTTGACCATCCTCAGCCGACCATCACCATCACGATACACAAGCAGTGCACTCAACAGTTTTCCTTATATGAAACTTCCGAGCATCCACCCATATCCAGCCCCGCTCAGGGCTCTACCAGCTGCACACTAGTGCCCGATGACTATTTTCTAGGTGTGATTACAACCTATACACATTCGTGGTCTTTCCAATAATGTAGTCACTAAAGTTTTCCTAAGTGTAAAATACATGTCATACGCTTGGAAATGCACCCAATAACAACACTACATAACATATAATTTATAAATTAATTATTCCATGTCACCTACTATGCATTAACATGTCATACCCACATGATTCAAAAGATAAGGAATTTAAATTTTGCATTAACATTAATTTCAGCAAGGAAAGAAGTTACCCAACATGGTAAAAGTATAACCATATTTCAGAATTTAAATAGGGAAGATTTAAGAATGGTTACTGCCTTATAGTACTACTAATTACATGCACCAACGTCATAGTCTTCCTTAATTAGTGTCTTACCTAAATGTCATCTTGATTCTATTTGTCCATCTAGGCGACCCTCGCCCTATTGTTTTGAGTATTCCTAAATATGACGGCTAGTTTCCGAAGGTCACTATCCCCTCCATCCTTGCTCGGCCGAACCTTGAGCAAGGCAAGCCTTGCTCGGTCGAACCTTATAGGGTAGGAAAAAAAGGAAATGTTAACCCCAAACTCTAGTATCTATTTTCCAATCTACCCTAACCAAGCCATTGATCAAACCCTGCACCCCATGCTCGGACGAGCCATGGACGAGGGTTTTCCCCTTGTTCGGCCGAGCCTACTAGGCTTAGAGGAGCAGTTTCAATCACCAATTTCAATGTTTAAACTATAAGATCCACTCGATATAGATTCAAGATCGATCAAAGAGGTTTACATCCATCAAGGGAATTGGAAAAAATTTCGGCATGACCTTTCCCCTTTTCCCTTTACTCGGCAAACCCTAAAACATCACAAATCCAGAAAAACTATGGTAGATCTGACATAATAACAACTAAAATAGCGATACGATGATCAAGATATCACGAATCAACGAAATTTCATGAGAAAATCACCACCTAGCAGTCGAAGGGGTTCGGCCACCCGCCTCCCCCTAAAAACAAAGGAAAACAACCACTCACCTTGATCTAAGGAAAATGAATGGACGAACGACGACGATCTCGATTTTTTCGACAGCGGCACGAATTCGGTGCCGACCTCAAGGCTTTCCGTCTCTCCCTCTCTTCTCGGGCTGCGTGCGGCTCCAATGGTGAGCCACACGGCTTCTATGGGAATGAGGGATTTATTCCCTCATTTTCCGTTGACCATTTTGCCCATTCCACTCAGTTAGCCCCTACTCGACTCAATCCGAGCCCGATTCGAGCTACGACTCGATCTGCGAACACGATTGCGGACTCGACTCTACTAAATCACCTTATGATTAAGAAGAAAAGGAACATTTATCAAATAAAATTCCATAAGGCTTAAATTATACCTTCTAACCGCGGCGATTCCGCGACTCGACCTAACTAATTCCTGATCCGGTGCGCTGCACGAAAATAAATTTTATATTAGGAAACCTCGGGTCTTACAACCTTCCCCCCTTAAGGGAAATTCGTCCTCAAATTTTGCAGAATTATAAGGACTTACTCACTTCATCATACAAGGAAGGGTAGTGCTCTTTCATGTCTCACTCTACCTCCCAAGTAGCTTCGTGCCCAGTGTGGTGTTCCCACCTGACCTTTACCAAATGGACTTCTTTGGACCTCAACTTCTTGATTTGGCGGTCAAGGATCTCCACCAGCCTTTCCTCGAATGAGATAGCTGAATCCACCTCAACCACAGAAGGTTCAATCATATGTGAATGATCTCTCACATATCGTCTAAGCATTTATACATGAAAGATCGGGTGTACCCTGCTCATGCTAGGGGGCAAAGCTAGCTCATAAGCTACAACACCCAAAAGGCCCAACGAACCAAGGGCTCAGCTTTCCTTTCTTTCCAAATCTAACAACTCCTTTCATGGGGGAGACCTTCAGGAATACTAGATTGCCCTCCATGAACTCGAACTCTCTGGCCTTCTTGTCAGCATACATCTTTTGGCGACTTTGAGCCGCCAACAATCTTTCCTTTATGATTTTCACCTTCTCCACCGCCTCCTCAACTAGATCAGGACCCACCATGAGAGATTCTCCTGCCTCAAACCAGCCCACTAGTGATCTACACCGCCGCCCATACAAGGCCTCGAAAGGGGCCATGCCAATGCTACTGTGATAGCTATTGTTGTAAGCGAACTCAATCAACGGCAGGTATTTCTCCCAACCACCAACTAGGTCCATAACGCAGGCCCTCAGCATATCTTCCAAGGGTTCGATGGTTCTTTCTAACAGTCCGTCCATCTGCGGATGAAAAGCTGTGCTGAAGCACACCTGAGTACCCAAGGCTTCCTGGAAGGACTGCCAAAATAGGCTGTGAACTGGGTACCTCGATCTGATATAATCATCACTGGGGTACCATGGTATGCCACAATATTGTCCAAGAACAGTCTGGCGTACTACTCAGCATAAAAAGGTTGTCTTGACAGGAATGAAATGAGCGGTCTTTGTCAACCGATCTACCACCACCCAAATGGAATCAAATCCGCCCCTTGATTTAGGCAGCCCTGTCGCTAGATCCATAGTAATCTTTTCCCACTTCCACTCGGGAACTTCGAGGTTTTGCAGCAGCCCTGCGGGCTTCAGGTGTTCAGCCTTCACTTGCTGGCAGACTAAACGCTTGTATATGAACTCTACTACCTCCCTTTTTATGCCCTTTCACCAATAATGCTGCCTTAAGTCTTGGTACATTTTGGTGGCTCCCGGATGCATCGTATAAGTGGATCGATGCCCCAGCTCCAAAACCTGCAAGCACACCTCTGCCATATCAGGCACCACTATCCGGTCTCTGAACCTTAAGACACCCTCTGAGTCCAACCTAAAGCCATTCTCTGCATCGCCTCTCTGCACTAAGTCCTTTGTTAGGGCACATAAGGCGTCCTTCCCCTGCGCGGTACGCAATATATCCACCAGTGTGGATTATACCCGTAGATAAGCCACCAGGGCACCCAAAGCCGGTACTGCCAGAACTGCTCCCCCATCAAGGCATAGTGCCAATTCTCGCACTAGCGGCCTCCTCCTGACTACTAAATGGGCCAAGCTACCCATGGACTTATTGCTCAGCGCGTCCGCCACCACATTGGCCTTCCCAGGGTGATACAAGATGGTACAATCATAATCTTTCAGAAGTTCAAGCCATCTTCTCTGCCTTAAATTGAGCTCCTTTTGGGTGTGCAAGTACTGGAGGCTTTTGTGTTCGGTATAAATCTCACAAGCCTCTTCATACAAGTAATGATGCCATAACTTCAACGCAAATACCACTGCCGCCTGTTCCAAGTCATGGACTGGGTAATTCTTTTCATGGACTTTCAACTGGCGAGATGCATAGGCGATCATCCTGCCATACTACATCAGAACACAAACCAGGCCAACCCGAGAGGCATCACAGTATACCACAAATCCTCCCGAGCCTAAAGGTGCGGCCAAAATTGGGGCTAACGTTAGCCATTCTTTGAGTTTTAGGAAGCTCTCCTCGCACTTCTAGTTCCACTCAAAACTGATTGTCTTTTGGGTTAACCGAGTCAAAGGGGCTGCAATCTTGGAGAAATTTTTTACAAACTTTCTGTAGTACCCGACTAGCACAAAGAAACTGCGGATTTCGATCACACTGGTTGGCCAATTCCAATCCCTTATTGCCTCAATCTTTGCGGGATCCACACTTATTCCCTCCTTGGACACTATATGGCCTAGGAATCCTACACTTTCCAACCAGAACTCACACTTAGTGAATTTGGCATACAACTGATGTTCTTTGAGGGTTCCCAGGACCATCCTCAGATTCTCGAAGTGCTCCTCCTTGCTCTTGGAGTACACCAGAATATCGTCAATAAAGACGATCATGAATCTGTCCAAATACTCATTGAATACCTTGTTCATCGTATCTATAAATGCCGCAAGTGCATTAGTCAACCCGAGCGACATTACCAGGAACTCATAGTGGCCATAGCGAATCTTGAAGGCAATCTTGGGCATGTCACAGTCTTGGATTCTCAGCTGATGATATCCAGACCTCAAATCAATCTATTAAAACCATCGTGCCCCCTGTAACTGGTCGAACAAGTCATTGATTCGGGGCAGCGGGTAACGATTCTTGATTGTCACCTTGTTAAGTTGCCTATAGTCGATGCACAGGCGCAAGGTCCCATCCTTTTTCTTCACAAATAGGACCAGAGCTCCCCATAGAGACACACTTGGGCGATTGAAACCCAAGTCTAAAAACTCCTGCAACTACACCTTCAATTCCCTCAGTTCGGCTGACGCCATCCGATAGGGTGGGATGGAGATCGGCTTTACTCCAGGTTGTAGCTCGATGTAGAATTCGATCTCTCTCCTAGACGGCACTCCTGGTAATTCCTCTAGAAATACATTAGGGAACTCACAAACTACCTGAGTTCCTTCAACGTCCCCTGTCGTGCCCCCCTTTTCCTCGGCCACAAACACGAAGGCCAGGAAAGACTGGCAGCCGCCCAAAAGCAATTTACGAGCCTTAAGGGTTGAAATGACTCCTATGGGCTCACCTCTTCCATCTCCTTGGAAGGTAAACTGTGGCAATCCAGGCTTACTGAATGTGACAGTCTTAGCTCTATAGTTAACTGACGCGAAGTGCTCCACCAGCCAATCCATGCCGAGGATGACATCAATTTCTAGTATGGGCAGAAGTGTCAATTCTGCCTTCAACACATGACCACAGATTAGCACTTCGCAGTCATGGAAGATTGATTATGCTATCAATGCATCGCCCGTAGGCGTTGACACCACATACTACACAAGTAAGGAAGGTGTCATAGGCAATCTGGCAACAAATTTGGCAAATACAAATGAGTGCGTGGCACCCGGATCGAACAGAACATAAGCAATAGAAGAATTGATTAAAAATTTAACTATCACCACTACCTTTGATGCCTCTGCCCCATCGCGGTTCATGGCGAAAACCCTAGCAGAAGGCCTCTCTGAATGGCTAGCCTGTGGTCCCCTGCTTTACATCTGACCTCTCTGAGCCACTGACCCTACTGACATATGCACCTTTCCTTTTGACTACTCAGATCTCTGGATAGTCCTTCTTAAAGTGCCCGACCTGACCACATTTAAATACCCCCTGACCCTGTCGGCCTCACTGTCCTAGACCCTGGCCCCCACGGCCCCGGCTACCACCCTGTCCTCATCTCCGCTGCTGATTTGTGATAGCTACAGTCTCCTCAAAGTGCCACGGTCGACCCCCAGATCCTTGAGGCCAAAATTTCTTCTTGGGCGGTCCGTCATTTCTCTCGGACAACACCAATTGTTGGCCTAAGGTTTTCTACCTTGGTCTTAATCTCCATTTTGATGATAACAATCATGGAACTAATATTTCATTGAGAAATCTTTCAGGTTCCAAGTCGGTTAGCGGACAACATCCCCGATCGAAAAAATCGAAGAAATTGAAGAAATCGGCAAGGACGCTCGTCGACGCTCGGGATTCCTTATGAAGTTAGAATCTAGGTTTAGGGTGTCTAATGTTTCATTTGTGATGTAATTCTCTTTATGATTCAAAGAACCCAAAAACCAAACCCAAACCCCAAAGAATGAAAACCCGGAAATCGCCCTGAAATTCACTAAGCCTAGGGTGCTCCTTGGAGGGCTATAAGACCTAGACATTTTCTTGACATGAAAAATGGCGATAATTGTTCCTTGGGTAAAAACTAGATAACTCGGTATTTTTAAGGAATTTTTGGAAGCCTTTAGCATACCCATATTTGACCCGGGAGATTAGAAAATTTTTATTTTTCAGAAATTTATACTAGACCCCAAAAACTAGATTTTGATTCTTAAGGATTTTGATTTTTTAGATATTTTTATTGAATCCAAATGGGGGGTAATCCTTATATGACATTTATGTTTTAAAGTTAGTAAATGTTATATAAGTAGACTTACCAAAGACAGAACCCAAACGAGCAGAAAATCCAGCCTAACCAAACTGCCCTGCCCAAGTTCGGTCGATCGTCGACCGGCGGCATTTTGGTCGACCGAACATTGCCCAGAACGGGTAGAATGCTCTGGTTGCTTGTTGACCGGACAAGCGACCGACGGGCTGTAACAGGCAAAAAATCGCCCATTGAGAAGAGAGAGCTCTCTCTTCTCTTCATGGCTTATAAATAGGAAGCCATGAGAGCCTTCCTTCATAATGTTGATCACCTCTGACCTCCTTGAGCCATCTCTTGATCAATTCTAAGCCTTCATTGAGCAAATCTTGTGAAAACCCTAGCTTGAACCTTTCATCTCCTTTATTAAGCCTTTACTTCATTGCTTCATCATCAAAGGCATCAAGAGGAAGCTAGGAATCTTGTTATGGAGCTAAGTAATTTATTGTTTGATTTATTGCTCCATTTAGTGTTGTATTTTCTTTTTTATTTCTTTGTATTTGAGTTTGTGTAAGACCTAGAGTGTGGGTCTTGAAATTGGGTGGTAGCCTTGGTGTTTGAGGTTTAAATCCACCAGTGTAAACGTAGTTTACTAGAATTAGTTGAGTTATCCCTTAGGTTGAGGTGGGAGAGTGCTCTTGGTAGGAAGGCGGGATACTTTCGGGTGTGGAAGTGCCTTCAGTTTGAGAGTGGAGACTTTGCAGTTGTAAAGTCCTCTTTGTACCCCCTGGAAATGATATAATCTAGTAAACTTAGTTTGGAAATCCTAAGCGGGGTGCTTAGGTAGTGGAGTAGGCATTGGGGCCGAACCACGATAAATCATTGTGTTAGCATTGATATTTTGTTTGTGTTTATTGCTTCATATTTATTACTTCCGCTTGCTATTAATATCGTGCTTAGCCTAACTAATCAAGAAATGTTTAAAGCTAGAATAGGCTATAAGATTAGTTAACACACTATTCACCTCTCTCTAGTGTAGGCCATTTCACCAATAATTGGTATCAGAGCGGGTAGTGGATTGAGATTTCACCATCTCATCTACATCTTGCCTCGATCCAGAAAATGGCACTAGAGAGTGTAGCGTCTGTACCACCTAGGTTCGATGAGTCTAACTTTGGTCTTTGGAAGAGTAGAATGTATACTTTCCTAAAGACTGAAGGTTTAGGTGTTTTCAACATGGTAAAAATCAAATATATTGAACCTATGGAAAACATGGATGCATGGACCCAAGAACAAATTAATAGATTTGAATTAAATGCTAAGGCAACAAATTGCATATATTGTTTTTTGGAAAATAACATTTTTGAAAAGATCATGTATTGTACTTTCGCAATCAATATCTGGGCTTGCGTAAATGTCTTATATGATTATGCTAAATCCGGGAAGTTAGAAACTTTTATTGAAGGTAGTGATGACAACGGTCATCCTTCCAATACTAACATGATTTTTGAAGCTCAAAGTGTCTCTAGTCATAGGAGCACTAAAAATCAGAAAAGGAAGGTGATTTGCCATGTGTGCAAAGAAAAATGGCATGTGGAGAAGAATTACCCTACCATGAAGAACAAGGCAAAGAAGAGGTCGAATGCTTCCACATCCTCATTCCACTCAAGTGAGGTGTCCTCTTGTCATGTCTATGAAATCACATCAAAAGATTGCCTCATAAATGATAACAATGAGGTACATTCCTCTCCTTCTAGTCATAATAATGATAATGATAGTACTAGCTCTTCTAGTGTTGGCTTTAGGTTTTCAACCTTGGTCTTAATCTCTAAATAGCGATTTTGATGGTAACAAACATGGAACTAATATTTTGTCGAGAAATCTTTCAGGTTCCATATCGATTAGTGTTCGATGTCCTCGATCAGAAAAATCGAAAGAAATCAGAAAATCGGAAGGACATTGATCGTCGCGCTCGGGTTCATCGCGGGAATTTCTCGAAGCTCGACGAGTGCACCAAAGTCGCATTGAACGAGTCCAAAGATCAAATGAAAAGCTCTCCAAGTTGATGCTCGTTAAAATCTGACACCCAAAAATGAAGCACGGAAGAAAAAGGCTGAAGAAATAAAATTCAGCCTAAGTTCAGTCGACCGGGCGGTCGACCGAACAGGGTAAGAAATTGGCAGTAGCTAATTTGGTCGACCGGTCGATCGATCAAACATTGCAAAGAACTGGCAGTGGCTACTTCGATCGACCGATCAGTCAATCGATAGAGGCTTGAAATGGGCAGTAGCGCTAGCAGTCGACCGATCGATCGAACGGATTAAAAATCGTGCAGCGCGCATCTCCCACTATTGGAAAAATGGGCATCATCAACGGCTTGCAATGGCCCAGCCCGTTGCAATGGAGCCGTGGCAGAAAAATGCATTGCTGATAATTTAGCAACAGATCAGCAACGGCCCGTGAGGCCGTGGCAAGGCCGTTAGTGAAAGACCGTTGCTAAGCCGTTGATGTATGACAGCAGTAACGGCTTTCCCACGGACGGCCGTGGGAAAGCCATTGCTGATGACCAATTCCTGCAACAGAGACAATTTTAAAATTCCAGATTTCCATTAATACATTGATATATTATCTGATACATAACTCACACACCCATACACCCATACATACATTCATTCATACATCACAAATACACCCAAATATACATCAAAATAATTATATAGATGTTTATTTGTATCCACAATCATATAAAACCTATTCAAATGCAAAATTGAAGTATTAATATACAAACAAAATAAATTAAACCTAAGTAACAAAGTCAATATAAAAAAAAAATCTCACGATGACGATGGAGGATGATCCGGATCATATGGCGGGGTCTTGAGTGCTTGAGTGTACACCGGCGTGGACTAACTCGAGGACGATGAATCAAATGATGCCGAAGGATAACCTGATATATTGCGTAGCATAGCATGCATCTCTGTCATCATCTGACTCTGACGCTCCATCATCTCAGTCTGACGCGCAACCGTCTCCTCCATTGTCCATATCCAGCTACTATGATCATAACTGGACCTGGAGGTGGACGGTCGCTCACCAACGATCGGAGGGGTTGGTGCCCCAAGTGGCCCTAGCATGGCTCGCGCCTGACCACTATCTGCAAAACCATATACGCGGCCGTGGTCCTAGCCACCTGCAACATCGACCCACGCTGCTACGTCAAAGTCCTCGGGGGTGCCTCCGCGCTGTATCATCGTCTGACTGTAGGTCTCCTACTCGACTTTAATTTTTTGTTTAATATTTTTCATAAAACTTAAATTATAAATATATAATGAATGATTTAAACAAAGATACTTACCATAATAAATGCAGCGCGGTTGTCGACGTACTCCCCCGTCCCATGCACTCGACGGTGTGTCCGCTCAAACACCGCCATCGGGGAGGGTCGCTGGACAGTCCCATTGTCCAACACCATCATCTATATTTATAAAACAAATACATTAATTAGTACACAGAGTAATAAATAAAATATAAAATTAAAAGTAAGGTATACTTACCATACGGTTCGCGTGCACCGCAAACGCAATAGAGCCGCCAGTGTGACGCGCTCCTCCCGCCGACATGCAGTTTCTAGCCGCAATCCTAGAAACCTCCTGCCATCGATCCATCGACCATAATGCCAGGAGCTGGTCCCATATATCCAGAGTAATCCAATCGGGGTCGTATCCCCGAGTCTTTGCGATGTTAGTGGTCCCAGCTCGGGCCATCACCTGGGACCGGGCCTGCCCCAGCTGCCCGTTGTACCTCACCCGGGAAATGGCCTCCCAGGTACCGTAAATGAAGGGCCGCTAGTCCTCGGCCCATGTAAAGCAAGCCTGCAAAACAATAATATCAGCACCAATATTAATCATCATTCATGTACAAAAAAAAATTAATACGTGCCTCAAACTCGCGCCATAGCATATCGACGTGCTCAATGGGCATGTGAGACCATGTGGGCCGTGCCCCATGCATATATCGTCGAATGGTAGAAGAAATGCTCCTTGGCACTTCTTCTTGCTCAAACCTGCACAACAAAAATAAAATTTAATATTATATTATGATATAATGAATTTTTAATGATTCATAATTCATGATATATTACCTCTCCCCAATCATGCTAATGAATCTGTGTGACTCTGCGGTTGGTGGAGGCTGCCACCTGTTCGGCCCGCGTGGCCACTTGTGTCTAGATGTACTAGCCTCAGCAGTATCATCGGCAGGAGGATCAACGTGCTCAGTGAGTGCTGGAGTCTCACCGATCGGAGACTCTGAAGCTCTCCTACGACGATAACCACGACCAGACAAATCTGTCAAATAGGCATATAATTAGATTATTATATATATAGTAAAGATATATTTAATATAAGATATACTTTACAATTATTCCTCATCATCTGAGTAATAGTCTTCGAATTCTTCCTCTTCTTCCTCTTCTTCATCTTCTTCATCTCCAGCTTCCTCAATTTTATGATCGTTATCATCAACATATTCAACATCTAATTGAATTGACGCTGTGTCTGCATCCTCAAGTATTGGAATAATATAATCTACAGCAGAAGGATCATCTTCTTGATAGAAACCATCTGTCACATTAGGTATCGGCTCATTTTCTCCTGCTACCGGATCAATTTTTCCTCTACCTTTAGTCTTACAGACTACACGCCAATCTGCTCTATCTTTATTTCGAGCTGGATACATCGCGTAATGCCAATTTCGATTGTGATGCCAATCTGCTCCAGACTACACTTGTTCGGCTTGTGATGCCAATATAAAAGGCTCATTTGCTGCCAATTTCGATTTGTAATTAACCTCAACAAGTTTGTATTTTGGATGAACTTTCATGCCCCTTTCTGTTGTATAGAACAAATGACATCTAAATAGGATCACTAATTTTAAGCCGAAGTAGTGCAACTATATCACTTCTTCCACCAGTCCATAAAAATCCATATCACATTCAACATAGGTTGTCCCTTTCACGCAGACCCCGGCATTCATTGTCTTTTTTGTAAATGCATATTCCACCGTGTGAAATTTGTATCCATTAACAAAATATCCTCTATAACAGGACAGTAATCGCGATGGTCCACTAACAAACTCAAATATTCTTTCATCTATTTGAGCTCGGTGATCTTTGTTGTAAGCTTGAATCTATGTAGGGATATCACGATTCCGTAATCTCTCCAATTCTTGATCGTTGTGAATAGAGTATTTTTGCACCATCTCAATGTCAAATATTCCAATGAATTGTTCAATCTCTGGACAATTGAGTAATACATACAAGTGTGCCAAATGGTACTCTTCCTCGGTGAAGTGTCGAGATGGATGAGAACCAAAAGCACGACCAGAGTGACAAAATATATTTAAACGCCCATCTAAATGTTGAACTACCCCATCGTCGTTACGTGGAAGACAATCAAATCTTGTTTGTACTATCGATTCAAAGTAAAATAAGCAGAATGTTGAAATTTCTTGGATGATATACGATTCAAATATTGATCCTTCAATGGTTGCGGTGTTCTTTATTTTTTTCTTCAGATGATTCATGTATCTTTCAAATAAGTACATCCACCGATATTGAACGGGGCCATCAACTCGTGTCTCGTATGCCAAGTGTATCGGTAGATGCTCCATCGTGTCAAAAAATGCAGGAGGGAAAAACTGATCCAGCTTGCATATGATTTCAACAATATTACTTTCAAGTGTTGACATATCTTCGACTCGAAGGACATTTGCACAA
Source organism: Canna indica (assembly GCA_034359265.1). NCBI lineage: Eukaryota > Viridiplantae > Streptophyta > Magnoliopsida > Zingiberales > Cannaceae > Canna > Canna indica. Next base: position 51,823,155 of record CP136895.1, on the reverse strand, counting down.
ATGTTTCTAAAAAACATACTTAATTCAGTCAACGGACCCCAAATATTATTAGGTAGAAGATCTCTGAATGCGATCGAAAGCAATCTCTGCATGAATACATGACAATCATGGCTCTTCATCCCTGATATTTTGCAATCATCGACGTTCACACATCGAGATAAGTTTGAAGCATATGCATCGGGTAATATGAGTTCTTTTATCCATTGACAAACATACTTGATCTGTTGTTTATTTAACACATACGGGGCCTTCGGTTTTAGATATCGTTCGTTGACCTCTTGTAACTCCAACTCTGGTCTTTTACAAAGTATTTTCAGATCATGTCGGGCTTTGACATTATCTTTAGTTTTTCCGGAAACATCCATCAAAGTGTTGAAAATATTATCAAACATATTTTTTTCAATGTGCATGACATCCAAATTATGTCGAATCAGTAATGAACTCCAATAGGGAAATTCCCAAAAGATACTTTTTTTCACCCAATTATGTGTTTGACCAAAGGCTGACACTCTTTCATTCCGACCAAATACTATATCTGGAAGTGCTGAAACACGTGCTAACATTTGTTCACCAGACAACATCGGTGGTGGCCCATCTCTTTTGACTCTGCCCTTAGTAAATTTATTACGATTCCTTCGATACTGATGGTTAGCCGGTAGGAATCAACGATGACAATGAAAGAATGAGATTTTTCGTCCGTTCTGAAGACCGATTGATTTAGAGTGTTCCATACAATACGGACAAGAGAGTCAGCCGTGAGTGCTCTAACCAGACAACATGCCGTATGCTGGGAAATCATTGATTGTCCACAAGATCGCGGCCTTTAAATTAAAGTTTTGCTTCCAATGAGAATCATAAGTGGCTCAGTCCAAAATGTTTTCAATTCATCTATCAAGGGTCTGAGAAACACGTCAATTTCTTTTCACAGACCCTTAGGACCCGGAATAATCATCGAAAAATAAATAAATTCATCTTTCATACACATTGACGGTGGCAAATTATAAACTATCAGCAGCACTGGCCAAACTGAATAAGGAGTTGCAGAATGTCCAAACGGATTAAAACCATCTGTGCACAATCCTAATCTGATTAGTATCCCTAGCAAATGAAGGATAACATGTATCCAAATGTTTCCATGCTTCACTATCGGATGGATGAGTCATTACTGTATCATCATGACTTCTTACATGCCAACTCATGTAGGGGGTCATCTTTTTCGACATGAATAATCTTTGAAGCCTCGGTGTTAGTGGAAAATACCAAAGCATCTAAAATGGGATATTTTTCTATCGGACCGATTTCTTCTCCTTGTGACGAGAATGTTGACATACAGAGCATTTATCCAACTACATATTTTCTTTATAATATAAAATGCAGTTATTTTGGCATGCGTGTATTTTTTCGTACCCAAGCCCCAATTTTCTCATCAGCTTTTTAGTTTTATAAAAAGTTGGCTCAAACTTGTTATCAGTAGGTAGCATTCCATTAATCAATCCTGCAATCCGATCATACGCAACCCCGCTGATATTACAATCGGCCTTGATGTTTAGGAGTTGTGTCATTGCTGAAAACCTAGTGTATTTAGGACAATTCTCATATAAACGTTCATCGACAGCTTTCAACATCTCGTAAGTTCTGCAGCTTCTTTATTTGGCAATTCAATCTCTACCGCAGTTTGTACTTTTGTGATATCAACCGCTGTAGTATCTGGTGGGACTGATGTCTGAGTAACTAGCCGATCAACATTATCATTCAGGTGGAATTGACCCCCAAAACTATCAAGTATCATAGTTCTATAGGGATTAGATTGATTGGATGAAGAAGCACCAGCAGAGGAAGATTCACCATATGTCTGAACGACAGGATTGCTCGACATCCCGACTTCACTTGACTCCCCGTGACAAGTCCATAGAAAATATCTTGGTGCAAATCCTTTGCTATATAGATGCAAAGGGATAGTCTCCCGATCCAAAATTGCCCATTCAAGCAAATGCGGCACGGACATCGGATTTTATCACCAACGCTAACGAATTTCCAATTCGAATAGGAGAAATTTAGGAAGTACGTTATGCCTAATCGAAACTCATTCGTTAAAGCTCCACGATCAAGACGTCGGTACATCCAACTTCGATCAGCCGACATAATTCTATCAATCAATGACAATTTCTTTGATTAATGCCTTTAGGTGAGATTGTCCTATTCCATTCGGGATTTATGTTATTCATATTGCACTAAGTATTTCTTTTAACCGCTAACTTCATTCTAAATTTCGGTAGCATCTCCCTATAGTTCTCTAAATATGCATATCATCTGGGCGCATATCGGAGAACAAGAGAGATGCTGCTGAAATTTAGGATAAGTTAACGGTTAAAAGAAAAACGTAAGTGCAATACAAATAACTATATTCCCAAATTATCCAATCAGGGACAATTCAAGGATTGTACGTCGTATAAAAGATCATCTACTTCTTTTACACGAACATACAATCCCCGAATGGATCTAAGGCTTTGCTAAATCATATCCGACTCGTCGATGCGTATGTGAAACATATCAACTCGTCGGATGGATGATTATTTTCTAAATGTTTCGAGTCAGTTCGAGTCCATAGTGGACAATTCCGACATGAGTCCAAATTAAATGATTCCGGTGGGAGTACGAATTGGACGATTCCGGCGCGAGTTCGAAGTGGATGATTTCGGCGCAAGTTCGAAGTGGACGATTCCGGCACGTGTCCACTAAGGACAACTCCGGACTAATTAACATTTTAACTAATTAATTAATATTAATCTACAACATTTTAACTAATTTAAATAATTAACCTACAATTATTAAATATTAATCTAACTAAATTAATCTAAAAATTAATCTAAATTCTAATAGTTAATCTAAAAATTAATCTAAATCATAACAATTAATCTAAACCATATAAATTAATCTAACAAATTAAACAATTAATTAAATAATTAATCTAAGCAATTAAATAATTAATTAAAAAATAAAAAAATGCCATTTCCGGCGCCAGAGTCCGGTGTCCGGACACTGTGTTCGGAAACTGTACAAGGTTTCGGCGGCGGCCATCGGCCGTCCACCGTCGGTCGAAACCCTATTTTAAGGGTTTCAGTCGGATTATACCTAGGAAGAGGAGGGGAAGATGAGGCAACGAGAAATACCCGGAATCAGCGGTCGAGGACGGGCGGTGGCATCGGCAGCGGCAGCTCGGCGACGACGGAGTCAAAAGAGAGTAGTGGTGGCGAGCAGAGGAAGAAGAAGAAGGAAGGGCCGAGCGCGGGCACGTGCCCTATATGAACTTATCAGCAACGGCTCGCTTAATTGTTGGAACGCCGTTGCTAATAAGGTAATCATCAGCAACGGCTCACTTGTCCGTTAGAAAGCCGTTACTAAGGTAATTAATATCCACAATGGCTCACATGTCCGTTACAACGCCATTGCAGATGTTGAATATCTGCAACGGCTTGAGCGGCCATAAGAATGCCGTCACAAATAGCAACGGCTTGAGCGGCCGTTGCTGATAGCCATTGCTGAAGACCCAATTTTTAGTAGTGTCTGCTTCCCCTGCGTCGGTCGACCGATGGGTCGACCGGATTGAGGGAATGCGAGTTTGATTCTGGCGATCGATCCATCGGTCTACCGACCAGAGAGAAGATGTAGTGGTCGGTGTGAGCGGTTGATCGGTCGATCGACCGACCAATCGACCAAGCATCTGCAACAGATAGTTTTCTATCCGTTGAGCTGTTGTTTCTCCGAGAGGGTATAAATAATACCTCATATATCTCATTTAATTTCCTTCCTTCACTCTTACAGATTCAATTAAGAATTTTAGAAGTGATTTAAGCCTTCCAATGATCGATTGCAGCGCGCTCTGCTCCTCAACTCTGCTTCGACTCTAGATTCATCTCCTGAGCGAGTTGGAGGTTCTGAATGATTGAAAAGAGCTTTTAATCTTGGTTTATCTTTTTGGCTCTTTTTCTTGTATTTTTAACTATTATTTAAAACTATTTTTAAATTTGTGTGTGTGAAGACCTAGGGCTGTTAGGTCTTGAATTTGGAAGTGGTTACCTTGTTGTGAAGGTGTAAAGCCACTTGTGTAAATGTAGTATTACTAGGATTAGTCGAGTTGTCCCTTAGGGTTGAGGTGGGAAAGTGCTCTCGGTAGGAAGGTGGGATACTTCCGGGTGCGGAAGTGCCTTCGGTTTGAGAGCGGAGACTTTTCGATGAAAAGTCCTCTGTATAAGGGAAACGATAATTAATCTAGTAAAACTAGTTTGGAAATCCTAAGCGGGGTGCTTAGGTAGTGGAGTAGGTATTGGGGCCGAACCACTATAAATTACCATGTTAGCATTGTTATTTATTATTGCTTGTGCTTAATTTTTTATATTGCTTCCGTATTTAAATTGCAAGATTGCATCTTGCCTAAACGAATTGAGAAACGATTAAAATCGAATTTAGGCTAATTAATTTAGTTAACACACTATTCACCCCCCCCCCCGCGCTAGTGTTGTCATTTCATCTTCAATTGGTATCAGAGCGGGTCGTAGATTGAGATTTTACTGTCTCCTCTACATCTAGTCTCGATCTTGAAATGGCTCTAGAGTCGGTAGCGTCTTCACCTCCTAGGTTCGGTGACTTGAACTTTGGTCTTTGGAAACATAGGATGTACACTTATTTAAAGACTAAAGGTTTTGGAGTCTTTAACATGTTACATTGAGAATTCATTGAACCTAAGGTTGATATGCATGTTTGGAGTGGAATGGATAAGAAAATGTCTAAGTATAATGGAGATGTCATGAATTATATACTTTGCACATTACCAAATGGCATCCTAGATAAAGTCATGCATTGGTCTTCGGCTTATGATTTATGGGCCACTTTAAATGTTTTATATAATTATGCCAAAACCGAAGAGATTGGCACTTTTAATGAAGGTGGTGATGACAATGGTCACTCACCTACTACTAATCCTGGTTTTGATGCCCATAGCTCTTCTAGTCAAAGGAATAGCTCCAAGCGCCGAAAAAGGAAGGTAGTGTGCCATGCATGCAAGGAAAAAGGGCATGTGAAGAAGAATTGCCCTACCATGAAAAACAAGGCAAAGAAGAGGTCAAAAGCTTCTACATCATCATCTCATTCAAATGAAGCATCCTCTTACAATGACTATGAAGCTACTTCAAAAGTTTGCCTCATGAGTACAAATGATGAGGTACACTCTTTCCCTTCTAGTCATAATAATGATAATGATAGTACTAGCTCTTCTAGTTCATTCAATATGTCATATGAAGAACTAGTTGAGGAATGTCAAAAAATGTATGCCTTTCTTATTAGAAAAGATAAGGAAAATATAAGGTTGAAAAAGGAAAATGAGATGCTTAATTCTCATTTGCATGAATCCAAACTAGTAAATGAAAAATTGAAATCTAGGTCATTTGATTCAAGCTATGATAATGTAGAACTTGAGCTTAAGGATTTGAAGCTTAAAAATAACAATTTAGAAAATGAGAATTGCATGTTAAAATCTCAATTACATGCATTGCATAAATCCATGAATGAATTGAAAGGTGAGATTACTTTCTTGAATAAGAAAGTAAATAAATTAAAAAATGCTTCATCTTCTAAGAAAACTAGAATAAAAAATGCCTATGTAAAGAATGTCAATGTTCATCATCATTCTCATGTTAGGCATTCCACATTTAAACCTCATGCTCAAAATAAAAATGGTTCATCTAAGAATGCCCATGCTCATCATGCCTCCTATGTTAAGCATTCTAACATTAAATCTCATGTCCATGTTAAAAATGAAAAGAAAAAGTTTCATAGACATTGCTTTTGTTGTGGTGTTTATGACCATGCTATCAATGAGTGTGCTTTTAAAAGAAATCCAAGTGTTGCTAGGACACTTTGGATTCGGAGGCCATCTAACCCCCAAGGACCCAAAGCCATTTGGGTACCTAAAGTTTCATGCTCTTTTGTAGGGGGAGCCACCACACAAGGGTAATGGAAATTGAAGAGTTGAAGTTGACCAAGAAATAGAAGGAAAGATCCTTACATGGTTGCAACTTCAAGATTCCCACCTAGATGCCTATGGAAATGAAAGTTGGCATCTAAAAAGTTTTGGTATCATCTCTTAACTTTAATTGATCCATTAATAGTTGGAGTTCATGATACATGCTTAAAATTGATTGATTTTCCCCGCTCTTAATATATTTCAAATAATTTTTGATTTTTTGATTTTCTAGTCTCCTCGGAGACCTAAGTGGCCTGTAATGGGCCTAAGCGACCTTGCGGTTTTAAATCGTAAGCTAATTGTGGCTTTTGGTTTTCAACCAATAGGAAGGGTTGGAGATCTATTTTTCAAACATTTTATATTTTGAGATCTCTTAATTCGTTTTGGTATCACTTGATTTTATTTAAAATGGATTTCAAACCATTTAGCAAAGTGATCTTTGATAATGATACTTGATGCTTCTCTTTGCTTTTTGGTTGAGTTAGCTTGCTAAGTAGCTATATTTTCTCTAAAATATTAGTGTAGCTTACTTGCAAGTTATAAGTATTTTAGGAAGGCTAATAACTAGGAAGAAAAAGATTAGTTTGGCAAATTATCATGAATAAGTATAAGTTTGATAAACTCAAAATCTTAGTGTTATACCTCAATGCTTAAGCTTAAATTATGTCTTTATACTCATGATTAGGATTGTATGTTAAACGCTTGAATTTTCATGAGTAGGTAGAATTTTAGCACTTAGGCACATTTCAATGAATGAAACTTGCTCTAGGTTGATACTAGAGATATTCTTTTAAGTCCAAACTAGTTAAACATGATTAGAGATCTTATTCCTCAAATATTGCACATCTTAAGATCTCTATGATTCATTTTGATATCATGAAAACTTTCTTAGAAATGAATCTTTACTATCTAGCATAGGTCAAGATTTTTAAATGAAACTTTGCATTGACCCTTTACTATTTAGTATGTTAGCTTGCTAGTAGGCATATTATTTCATTATCCTACTAATGAAGTCTACTTTGCAAGTTGTGAATGTTAATGAAAGGCTATGCTATCTAAAAGAAAATGGAAAAGGAAATGAAAAGTTTGGAAAAATTTTCAAGAAAAAGGTATTAATTTGATTATGCAAAAATCTTAATATAATACTTAAATATTTATGCTTTAATGATGTCTCTATATACTCATGATTGTTTTTGCATGATAAATATTGAATTTTCATGAGTAGGCAATTTCATGATAACTAAGCAATTTCATGATATTAATATTGAATGAAATTGGACTAGTTTGAAATTTCTTGTTAGAGACCTCATTTTGAGTAAACACCAAGCAAACATATTTAGATACACATATCACATGAGTCTAGGTATTTAAAATTGAAAAATCGTGTCTAGATGAACAATGTGATAACTATATCACTCTAGGGGACTTAAATTTGAAAAAGGTTGACCCAAGTCAACAAATTGACTTGGACATTTCATTTTAAGTCAAATCTTCATAAACATGTTTAGGAATAGGTATTACATGTTTCCATGCACTTAGAATGAAAAATTCATATGGATATGGATAAAATGACATTGAGGTGGTTTCATGAAAACCTCTTTTGAACCAAGTTTACCCAAGTCAACAACTTGACTTAAAGATCTCATTTTCAATCCATATTTAGATTTACTCATGATTAGGTGTCCATAAGCTTAAATTTGAAAAACCATGAGTAACTTATAAGATTGAAACTTAGCAAGTTTCATGATAACTAGCTTAGTTTTGAATAAAATCATGCTAGGTTGATATCTTAACTTAAGGACATAATTTTCATTTCAAACTTGACGTATACTCTTTACATGACCATCATGTGGTGTCATGAAAGTTTGAATGAAAATTGAACAAGTTTTAAAAATAACTAAAAATTACAAAAATACCATTTCAACCTACAATTGGTATCAATTTCAGTTATTTCTAGAGAAATATAAAAAATATCTTTTTTAAATGATTAATGAAATTGCACTTTCACTGAAAAATCTAGTTTCTTCAGTAAAAATTTCAAAATATTTCATCAGGAATCTGATTTATAATGGAATTTTGAAGTTGGATTTTGAAAAATATAAAGTATCATTTATTTGAAATATCAATCTTTCTGATACTTTGATCTTTCTTCAAAAACTTCAAAAGAAAACTCATGCATACCATTTGGATTCCATTTCTAATATCATTCACACAATTTCTTGAGTAAAATCATTCCTAGAAATGATTTTGATATCTTGGATGATAGCTAGAAATATTCATTTGTTTATTAAAATCAATATAGGATGAAAAATGGTCTGGGAAAATTCTTTTGAGTTCAAACTTTATTCATGCATTTCAAATGACCATTCAATATTTGGTATCAAAATTTTCATCCAAAAATTGGTACCAAAGTTTTTCATCGAAAATATGATGTTGTATAGACTTAAAAGTTTGATTTTTTTAAATCTTGAAGTATAGGTTGACCTAAGTCAACAAAGCAACTTAAAAATTTCATCTTAAGCCCAAACTTGATTCATAGACTTACATTATCTCGTCTTTGATGTCTAGATGCCTAAGTTTGAGAACACATGAGTAGATAACAAAAACTTGATACTTAGTAGTTTCATGTTTTCATGCTTAATTCAAAATGAAACCATGCTAAGTTAAAAGTTTGATTAAATGACATCAGTTTCACTTCAAACATGATATACATAATTTAAATGACCATATCTTGATATTTTGAAAGTTTGAATGAAATCTAAAAATGTCATGAAAAAGATATGAGTACATTCATAATTGAGTACATACATGATTTTGTTTTGAATTCAAATATTTAGTTTTGAATATGTCATGTATGATCTAATTTTTACATTAAATATATGTTTTCCATCCCTTTGGTTGAGATTTTCATGGTTCATGAAAAATAATCTTTAGAGTCTCAACTTCATGAAAAAATATTTGTTCTTCATCCGTTTGACTAGATTGACCTTCTTGCCCTTTTTGATTGATGTCAAAAGGGGGAGAAATGTATAAGAAAAAGGGGGAGAAATGTATAGGAAAATTGGGGAGAAAATTATAGGTAAAGGGGAGGAAAATATAGGAAATTCATGCATATAGATAGGGGTAGTTTATTTTCATAAATATGCATGTTGATAAGGGGGGGGGATCCCTTAAATGATATCCTCTATGCTTTAATGTATATATTTTCTTAAGGATGTTTGTCATCATCAAAAAGGGGGAGATTGTTGGCTTTAGGTTTTCAACCTTGGTCTTAATCTCTTAATCTCGGTTTTGATGATAACAAATATGGAACTAATATTTCGTTCGATGTCCTCGATTGGAAAAATCTGAAGAAATCAGAAAATCGGAAGGACATTGATCGTCGCGCTCGAGTTCATCGCGGGAATTTCTCGAAGCTCAACGAGTGCACCAAAGTCGCATTCGACGAGACCAAAGATCAAATGAAAAGTTCTCCAAGTTGATGCTCGTTGAAAGCCGAAACCCGGAAATGAAGCGCGGAAGAAAAAGGCTGAAGAAATCAAATTCAGCTTAAGTTCGGTCGACCGGGCGGTCGACCGAACAGGGTAAGAAATTGGCAGTAGCCAATTCGGTCGATCGATCGATCGACCGAACACTGTAAAAAACTGGCAGTGGCAACTTCGGTCGACCGACAGAGGCTTGATATGGTAGTAGCCCTAGCGGTCAACCGGATTAAAAATTGCACATCGCGCGTCTCTGCTTCCCTTGCGTCGGTCGATCGATTGGTCGACCGGATTGAGGGAACGAGAGTTTGCGTCTGGCGGTCGACCGACCAGAGAGAAGATGCAGCGGTCGGTGTGAGCGGTCGATCGGTCGGTCGACCGACCAATCGACCGAGCGTCTGCAATGAATAATTTTCTATCAGTTGAGCTGTCGTTTCTTCGTGAGGGAGTAAATAATACCTCATATATCTAATTTAATTTCCTTCTTCACTCTTACAGATTTAATTGCGGATTTTAGAAGTGATTTAAGCCTTCCAACGATCAATTGCAGCGCGCTCTGCTCTTCCGTCGAGTTCTTCTTCAAGCGCCATCTGCTTCGACTCTAGATTCATATTCTGAGCGAGTTGGAGGTTTTGAAGGATTGAAAAGAGCTTTTAATCTTAGTTTATCTTTTTGGCTCTTTTGCTTGTATATTTAACTGTTATTTAAAACTATTTTTGAATTTGTGCGTGTGAAGACCTAGGGCTATTAGGTCTTGAATTTGGAAGTGGTTACCTTATTGTGAAGGTGTAAAGCCACTTGTGTAAACGTAGTGTTACTAGGATTAGTCGAGATGTCCCTTAGGGTTGAGGTGGGAAAGTGCTCTCGGTAGGAAGGCGGGATACTTCCGGGTGTGGAAGTTTCTTCGGTTTGAGAGCGGAGACTTTCCGGTGAAAAGTCGTCTGTGTAAGGGAAACGAGAATTAATCTAGAAAAACTAGTTTGGAAATCTTAAGCGGGGTGCTTAGGTAGTGGAGTAGACATTGGGGCCGAACCACTATAAATTACCGTGTTAGCATTGTTATTTATTGTTGCTTGTGCTTAATTGTTTTTATTGCTTCCGTATTTAAATTGAAAGATTGCATCTTGCCTGAACGAATTGAGAAACGATTAAAATCGAATTTAGGCTAATTAATTTAGTTAACAGACTATTCACCCCCCTAGTGTTGCCATTTCGTCTTCATCTAGTTCATTCAATATGTCATCTGATGAACTAGTTGAGGAATGTCAAAAAATGTATGCCTTGCTTATGAAAAAGAACAAGGAAAATAGAAATCTAAAGAAGGAAAACTCTAAGCTTAGTACACATGTGCATGCTTTAGAAGTAGAAAATGAAAAATTAAAGACTAGGCCTTTTGATTCATGCCATGATAACTTAGAACTTGAGCTTAAAGCTTTGAAACTTGAAAGTGATGATTTGAAATCTAAAATGAAATCTAGAAATAATGATTTCAAACTTAAGAATGAGACTTTGAAAAATGAAAATTGTATGATAAAATCTCAAATGCAAGCCTTAAACAAAACCATTAATGTCTTGAAAAATGAGGTTATTTTCTTGAGTAGGAAAACTAGTAATTTATCACATGCTTCATCCTTGAGAAATCCAAGGAAGAAAAATGTTTCATCTAAGAATACTCATGCTTATCATGTCCCTCATACCAAGCATTCTAACTTTAGACCTCATGCTCACAAAAATCATAAAAAGAAAGAATTTCATGGACATTGCTTTTGTTGTGGCGTATATGGGCATGCGATTTATGATTCTGCTTTTAAAGTGAACCCTAGTGTTGTTAAGACACTTTGGGTACCTAAGCCCATTGACCCCCAAGGACCCAAAGCCATTTGGGTACCAAAGGTTTATTGCTCTATTGTAGGGGGAGCTACCACACAAGGGTGAGATGAAGTTGGTTGATTGAAGTTGCTTGAGGATTCAAAGATTATACCATTTCAAATTTGCAACTTCAAGTCATCATGATGCCTTGGGTAATGAAATTATTGGCATCAAACACTTTGTATCATCTCCTATACTTACTTGTTTTAAATTAGAGTTGGAGTTTTGATATATGCTTAATATTAGTAGATTCCCCGTTCTTGATAAAAGTCTTTTGAAAAATGATTTTGTTTTTGATTTCTGGTTGCTTCGGAGACCTATATAGCCTATAACGGGCTCATGCGACCTTGTAGTTCTAAATTGTAGGCTCATTGTGGTCTTTTGGTTTTCAACCAATAGGAAGGGTTGGAGATCATGTTTCCATTTATATTTTACTTATGATCTCTTAAAATTCATTTTGGTATCACTTGATTTTATTTAAAATGGATTTCAAACCATTTAGCAAAATGAACTTTGAGAATGACACTTGATGCTTCTCTTTGCTTTTTGGTTGGGTTAGTTTGCTAAGTAGCTATATTTTCTCTAAAATATTAGTGTAGCTTACTTGCAAGTTATAAGTATTTTATGGAAGGCTATGCTATCATAAAGAAAATGAAAAAGGAAATGAAAAGTTTGGGAAATTCTAAGAATGAGGTATGAGTTCGTTTTTGCAAAAATCTTAGTATAGCAGTTGAATATTCATGCTTTAATGATGTCTCTATACTCATGATTGATTTTGCATGATAAATCTATGAAATTTCATGAGTAGGTAAAATTTCGATACTTAGGCGATTTCATGATGTTGATATTAAATGAAATTGGACTAGGTTCAAGTTCTTTATTAGAGACCTCATTTTGAGTTAGTAGTTGGTAAATATATTTAGATACACATATCACATGATTCTAAGTGTTTAATCTTCAAAATTCATGTCTAGATGAACAATGTGATAACTAGATCACTTTAGGGGACTTAAACTTGAAAAGTTTGACCCAAGTCAACAAATCAACTTGGACACTTCATTTTAAGTCCAAACTTCATAAACATGTTTAGGAATAGGTATGACATGTTTCCATGCACTTAGAATGAAAAATTTATATGGATATGGATAAAATGATAAAGAGGCCATTTCATGATAATCTCTTTTGAACTAAGTTGACCCAAGTCAACAAATTGACTTAGAGGTCTCATTTTCAATCCATATTTGAGGAACATGTTTAGATTTACTCATGTTAAGTATCCATAAATTTAAGTTTGAAAAACTATGAGTAAATGATAAGATTGACACTTAGCAAGTTTCATAATAACCAGTTTAGTTTTGAATGAAACCATGCTAGGTTGATATCTTGACTTAAGAACATAATTTTCAATTCAAACTTGGCATACACTCTTTACATGATCATTTTATGGTGTCATAAAAGTTTGAATGAAAACTGAGCATGTTTTGAAAAATGACTGAAAGTTACGAAAATGTCATTGAAATTTTAGTATTTTCAGTTATTTTTTAAAAAAATGTAGAAAAATCTTTTTTAAATGATTCTTGAAACTACAGCTTCACTGGAAAATCTAGTTTATTCAGTAAAAATTTCAGAAATTTTCATCAAGAATCGGATTTATAATGAAATTTTGAAGTTGGATTTCATAAATGCAAGATTCTTGAAATTTTCACCTTCTTGAAATATCAATTTTTTCGATACTTTAATTTTTCGTCGAAAACTTCCAATGAAACCTTGTATACTATTTTGATTTCATTTCTATTATCGTTCTCACTATTCTTTGAGTAAAATCATTTCTAAAAATGATTTTGATAACTTGAGCGATATTTTGTAAAAATGAGCTTTTGGTTGAAATCGAGATCGATTGAAAAATGGACTTTGAAAATTCATTTTGAGTTCAAACTTGACATATGCATTTCAAATGACCATTCAGCGATATCTGGAAAGTTTGTATAAAAAATGATAACTTTCGGTAAAATACCTAAAATTTACGAAAATGCCCCTTGACTTTTGATTGATTCTTGAACCTGTAGATTCCTTGAAAAATATTTTTTGTCCAGTTAAAGTTTCAAAAAAAATCATCAAAAATATGATTTTGTATGGATTTAGAAGTTTGATTTTTGAAAACTTGAAGTATACTTTGACCTATGTCAAAAAGTGACTTAGAAACCTCATTTTCAGCCCAAACTTGACTCGTATACTTAGATTCACTCATGTTAGATATCCAAGTGCCTAAGTTAGAGAAAACATGAGTAGATAGCAAAATTTGATATTTAGCATTTTCATATTTTCAAGCATACTTTGAATGAAATCATGCTGAGTTCATATCTTGATTAAATGACATTAGTTTCACTTCAAACTTGATATACATGCTTTAAATGCTCATATCTTGGTATTTTGAAAGTTTGAATGAAATCTAGAAATATCATGAAAGATTTACTTATTTACGAAAATGCCATTAAAGTATCATTCTTCTCAAGTGCTCATTTCTCGATATTTTAGATTTTCGTCAAAATATTTGAAAGAGACGTCAAGTATGATATTGTAATTCTATTCTTGGTATCGTTCTCATTATTATTTAAGAAAAACTCATTTCTAAAATGATTTTTGAAACTTTGACCGATACGTGTAATATCAATACTTGAATTAGTACATGATTTCCAGTTTTAGATTATATTGATCATTCTATGATATCATGTATTGATTAGTCTCACTTGTATGTATGTTTTCATCCCTTGAGTTGAGATCTTCATGCTTCATGAAAACTAATTTTAGAGTCTCAACTTTAACTAGAATGACTTTTCTTGCCCTTTTTGATTGATGTCAAAAGGGGGAGAAAAATATAGGTAAAGGGGAAGAAAATATAGGAAAACCATGCATATAGATATGCATGTTGATAGGTGGAGAAATCCCATGTTTGATATCCTTTGTGCTCTAATGAATATATTTTCTTAAGGATGTTTGTCATCATCAAAAAGGGGGAGATTGTTGGCCTAAGGTTTTCTACCTTAGTCTTAATCTTGGTTTTGATGCTAACAAACATGGAACTAATGTTTCATTGAGAAATCTTTCAGGTTCCAAGTCGGTTAGCGCACAACATCCCTGATCGAAAAAATCGAAGAAATCAGAGAAATCGGCAAGGACGCTCGTCGACGCTCAGGATTCTTCGTGAAGTTAGAGTTTAGGTTTAGGGTGTCTAGCATGTGATGTAATCCTCTTTATGATGCAAAGAATCCAAAAACCAAACCAAAACCCCAAAATATGAAAATCCGAAAACCGCCATGAAATTCACTAAGCCTAGGGAGCTCCTTAGAGGGCTATATGACCTAGACATTTTCTTGACATAAAAAATGGCGGTAATTGTTCCTTGGGTAAAAACTAGATAACGAGGTATTTTAAAGGAATTTTTGGAAGCCTTTAGCATACCCATATTTGACCCGGGAGATTAGAAAATTTCCGTTTTTCAGAAATTTGTACTAGACCCCAAAAACTAGATTTTGATTCTTAAGGATTTTGATTTTTTAGATATTTTTATTGAATCCAAATGGGGGTAAACCTTATATAATATTTATGTTTTAAAGTTAGTAAATGTTATATAAGTAGACTTAGCAAAGACGGAATCCAAACGAGCAAAAAATCCAGCCTAACCAAACTGCCCTGCCCAGGTTCGGTTGACCGTCGACCAGCGGCATTTCGGACGATCGAACATTGCCCAGAATAGGCAGATGTCTACGGTCGCTTGGACGGTCGATCGATGATCGACCGGACAAGCGACCAGCGGGCTGTAATGGGCAAAAAATTGCCCATTGAGAAGAGAGAGCTCTCTCTCTTCTCTTTATGGCTTATAAATAGGAAGCCATGAGAGTCTTCCTTCACAATGTTGATCACCTCTAACCTACTTGAGCCGTCTCTTGATCAATTCTAAGCCTTCATTGAGCAAATCTTGTGAAAACCTTAGCTTGAACCTTTCATCTCCTTGATTAAGCCTTTACTTCATTGCTACATCATCAGAGGCATCAAGAGGAAGCTAGGAATCTTGTTGTGGAGCTAAGTAATTTATTGTTTGATTTATTACTCCATTTAGTGTTGTTTTTTCTTGTTTATTTCTTTGTATTTGAGTTTGTGTAAGACCTAGAGTGTGGGTCTTGAAATTGGGTGGTAGCCTTGGTATTTGAGGTTTAAATCCACCGGTGTAAATGTAGTTTACTAGGATTAGTTGAGTTGTCTCTTAGGTTGAGGTGGGAGAGTGCTCTCAATAGGAAGGCGGGATACTTCCGGTTGTGGAAGTGCCTTCGGTTTGAGAGCGCAGACTTTCCGGTTGTAAAGTCCTTTTGTAAGGGAAATGATATAATCTAGTAAACTTAGTTTGGAAATCCTAAGCGGGGTGCTTAGGTACTGGAGTAAGCATTGGGGCCGAACCACTATAAATCATTGTGTTAGTATTAATATTTTGTTTGTGTTTATTCCTTCATATTTATTGCTTCTGCTTGCTATTAATATCGTGCTTAGCCTAACTAATCATGAAACGATTAAACCGGAATAGGCGATAAGATTAGTTAACACACTATTCACCTCTCTCTAATGTAGGCCATTTCACCAACACTAGTGCTTCCTTCTGTAGGGCCTCATCCACCACACGAGCAAATGTGGAGTCCTCGGTGTAATATATAAGCCTGCCTATCTTAGGTCTTAATCCCTCGATGAACCTCTTCCCCCTGGCGGTCTCAGTAGCCACCAATGTTGGGTGGTACTTAGAAAGCCGGGTAAACTTCATTTCATAATCTGCTACTGACATGCCTCCAGACAGACGCAGCAACTCAAAATCTCGTGCCCGTTTATCACGGACACTCATCGGCAGGTACTGCTCTTCTACCGCTGCCCTAAATTATTCCCAGGTGGGAGGTGGTGCATTTGCTGCTCGACGACCTCTCCAGGTATACAACCAGTTTTTCACAGGTCCCCTCAACTGTAGGCCAACCATGCGAGCTGTTGCCTCTGATGAACATCCCAGTTCCACACACAGCTCGTAATAGTCCCCTATAACTTGGTGACTTCGACCTGTCGGTCTATCCCGGTGAATACTGGCGGCCTAAACTTGACGAAGTCTACGTACGTAGGTGCTCCTGGTACCCTAATCTGCGATGTCACCTGCTCAACCACCTCCGATACCAAAGGGGCCACGAGTACTGGCTGCGACGGCTGCTGCTGCATCTGTTGCCTCAACTCTTGCTCCATGAGAAGCGCCTCTGTTAACTGAACCATTTGAGCTTGCAGTTCAGCAACCGTGGGATTCTGTCTCTGCCCTTCGGACTGCTCTCTTTCCCTGGCCCGGCCTTGGCCTCGGCCCCGATGTTCTGTCGAATTACTGCCACTACCTCTCAGTGCAGCATTGTGAGTTTCCATCACACTAGCATAGAGAAAAAGAAACAATTCTCCCGTTAACATAAACAATTTATTCAACTGTAATTTAAATTACTAACCGCATGGTGTGCTGAGTGCAGTCATGGTGGCCCGATCTCGTAGCATAACTATACCGTATGTCGACACGCTAGCATATGTCTCATACGGTACCCAACTCCTAGTCGTAGTCAAGACCTAACCAAAAGCTCTCATACCAACTTTGTCACGCCACAACTCAGGGTCGCATGATCGGCCAGGGTTTATGTCTTACCCTGAAGCCTACCACATATACTGAATAGCAAAATACCGAGAATACACACCAACCAGAAAACATACAAGTTGAAGAACAAGGACGCAAACTTTTATTAAATAAAAGAAGAGTTTCGAACAATTTTAAAAGAGTTGGAAAAAAACAAATCAACTAATAAGAACAACTCAAGTTAAAAGTCAAATACATGTTTTCCAATTAAACATCACTCAGTGTATAAAAACATCACGACTACGACTACCAGACACTACTACGAGATCTATGCCACTGCCTACCCTCCAGCTACACCATGACTCTAAGCCTCACCTCACTGGTCGGGCTCTGCAAAAACAAGAGAAATAAACCGTGAGTCCACATGGGACTCAGTGAGCGGTTCTTCCGAACCTCCACACAAATCCCCAATAACAACATGCATATAAGGCAGCAACTTATATGTGTAGGGATCTAAACTAGTCATGACATGACAACTGGCCCATAAGCCAACCTGTGTAAACAATATATATCCAGCCATAGCGGCCCTTCCAAGAGGGGCATCCCTCGGCCACTAGAGCCTGCACAACAATGAGTGGTTCGGCTCTACCCGGCCTACACCACAAAATAGTAACCGGTCGCAGGGCCCATAAAACACACACAAGAAAAGTCGGAGGCAATCACCGGGCCCGTCGACTAGGATGGTCATCTAGTCTCAGGAACCCACCGGGTTAGGGATAGCTAGTCCCACCCAACTCGGGTCTATCGTCAGCGTGGCCCACTAACGGAATCTCAAGACCCTCCGCCACTAGAGTCTAACACCTACTGGGCCCGCTGGTGCAATCTCAAGACCCTAATCACTCGCCGAGTCAAGCATTAGTCATTCGGACCGTCCATGCTTCTCAGCCGACCATCATAATCACGATACACAAGCAGTGCACTCAATAGTTTTCCTAATATGAAACATCCGAGCATCGACTCGTATTCGACCCTGCTCAGGGCTCTACAAGCTGCACACTAGTGTCCGCTGACTATTCTCTAGGTGTGATTACAACCTATCCACATTCGTGGTCTTTCCAACAATGCAGTCACTAAAGTTTTCCTAAGTGTAAAATACATGTCATACTCTTGGAAATGCACCCAATAACAATATTGCACAGCATATAATTTATAAATTAATTATTCCATGTCACCTACTATGCATAGCCACATGATTCAAAAGATAAGGAATTTAAATCATGCATTAACATTAATTTTAGTAAGGAAAGAAGTTACCCAACATGGTAAAACTATAACCAAATTTCAGAATTTAAATAAGGAAGATTTAAGAATGATTACTGCCTTACAATACTACTAATTACACGCACCAACATCATAGTCTTCCTTAATTAGTGTCTTACCTAAATGTCATCTTGATTCTATTTGTCAATCTAGGCGACCCTTGCCCTATTGTTTTGAGTATTCCTAAATATGACGGCTAGTTTTCGAAGGCCACTATCCCCTCCATCCTTGCACGGCCAAGCCTTAAAGGGTAGGAAGAAAGGGAAATGTTAACGCCAAACTCTAGTATCTGGTTTCCAATCTACCCTAAACAAGTCATTGATCAAACCCTACAGGTCATGGTGACGATCCTATACGTTGGCTCCATACCTCCAGGGGGGAATAAGGAATTAAAGTTCCGATATGAGACCCCTTGCTCGGCCGAGCCATGGACAAGGGTTTTCCCCTTGCTCGGTCGAGCCATGGACAAGGGTTTTCCCCTTGTTCGGCCGAGCCTACAAGGCTTAGAGGAGGAGTTTCAATCATTAATTTCAATGTTTAAACTATAAAATCCACTCGATATAGATTCAAGATTGATCAAAGGGGTTTACATCCATCGAGGGAACTGGGGAAAATTTTTGCATGACCTTTCCCCTTTTCCCTTTACTCGGCAGCCCCTAAAACATCACAAATCTAGAAAAACTATGGTAGATCCGACATAATAAGAATTAAAACAGCGATACGACGATCAAGATACCATGAATCAACGAAATTTCATGAGAAAATCACCACCTAGCAGTCCTAGGGGTTCGACCACCCGCCTCCCCCTAAAAACAAAGGAAAACAACCACTCACCTTGATCTAAGAAAAAAGAATGGATGAACGACGATGATCTCAATTTTTTCGACGGTGGCACGAATCCAGCGCCGACCTCAAGGCTTTCCCTCTCTCCCTCTCTTCTTGCACTGCGTGCAGCTCCAATGATGAGCCGCACGGCTGCTAGGGGAATGAGGGATATATTCCCTCATTTTCCCTTAACCAATTTTCCCATTCCACTCACTTAGCCCCTACTCGACTCAATCCGAGCCCGATTCGAGCCCCAACTCGATCCGCGAACATGATTCCGGACTCGACTCTACTAAATCAGCTTATGATTAAGAAGAAAAGGAACATTTATTGAATAAAATTCCATAAGGCTTAAATTATACCTTCTACCCGCGGCGATTCCGCGACTCGACCCGACTAACTCCCGATCCGGTGCGCTGCACCAAAATAAATTTTGTATTAGTAAACCCCGGGTCTTACATGAGATCAAACACTTGATAAATTCATTAGAATAAGTTTGTTATCATGAAAATCAAGATGGTGACCAAGGTTGAAAATCTTAGGCCAACAATCTCCCCCTTTTTGATGATGACAAACTTCTCAATAAATGCATTTAGAAATGTATCAACAAGCATAGTATTTCATCAAGTGAATGTACAATGCTCCCCCTATCAACATGCATATCTAGAATAAACTCTCCCTTACTATATGCATGTCTATGTCTAGATTCTTCTCCCCCTTTTGACATCAATCAAAAAGGTCCTAAGTTAAGCACTTCTAGACTTCCCTTAAATTACATAATGATAAGATTTTAGCATACACGTTATCAATGATGCTTTGAAATAATAAACACAAAGATAACACAAGTATCAAGATATGTCAAGAGGGTTATACACACTCAATTATGGAATATTCGAAAGTTATTTGCTCGATAAAGACTAAGCTTCCGATTTTTGATAAAAATGTATCCAAAATCATATAAAATCAAAATATCAATGAAAATTTTTGCAACTTTTTCAGCAAAAACTAGATTTTTCAAACAAAGTGCAGAAACAAGAATTTTTTGAGGATTAATTTTTTTCATTTTTTTTAATAAACCGCTTAAATTTTAGATTTTACATTTTATCAAAAAATACTCATTTTTCATAATCAGTTCTAATTTTGATCAAACTTGTATATGCTAAGATATGATCATTCTAATCATGTATACGAAATTTGAATTACTAGAAAGAGTCCCTAAGATTACTCAAATGACTTACACAATTTCGATCAAAAATTAACATGGTATATCAAGAAATTGTCTACAAGTCATTTTCCTAAAAGCTCATGAATTTTCATATAGACACAATCAAGTGTTTTATCAAGAGCAAAGTGCAAGAGTTTCTACATGCTTTATGAGGTATCATACTTCATAGTGCAAAGGTGAAACTACTACCTCATAGAATTTTAAGTATTTAGCATGTGTTCTCTAGAAGCATTTGCATCCTAATCAATGCTCAACTTGCAAGTAATTGAATCATAAATAGCACAAAAGATATTTTCTTATATAGCAAGTTTACGAACTAGATACCAAAGGAAAGTCAAGATTGTTTCTCAAAAGTCAAGTTTTGCTAACTAGTGGAGATTCATTTTTCAAGATACAATCAAAATGAATCAAAGAGATCTCAAGAAGTGAAAACATTTTAAAATCAAGATCTCAAACCCTTCCTATGGTTGAAAACCAATACGGCTACAATTAGCCAAGGTTTCAATATCAAAGGTTGCATAGACCCATTATAGGTCACATAGGTCTCCGAAGAGATCGGGAAATCAAAAACAAAAATCATTTTTCAAGTCATATCGTGAGCAGGCAAAACAAGCTCAAATTTAACTAGTATCATAACTCCAACTTTAAGGTGACAAGAAATATAAAGGAGGTGATACTAAACATACCTAGATGCCAATTTTCATACCTACAGCATCATGATGACTTGAAGTTGCAACCAAAGATGGATTCTTAATTAAAGTCCATGGGCAACTTCAATTCTTCATTTTCCTTTACCCTTATGTGGTTGCTCCCCCTACAAAAGAGCATGAGACCTTTGGTACCCAAATGACTTTGGGTCCTTGGGGGTTAGAGGGCTTAGCTACCCAAAGTGTCTTAACATCACTTGGGTTCATCTTAAATGCACAATCATATATAGCATGCCCGTAAACACCACAACAAAAGCAATGACCATGAAATATTTTATTTTCATTTTTCTTAACATGAGGTTTAAATGTGGAATGCCTAAACATTTACTCTTGAGATGTGAGATTTATGGTTAGCATGAGCATTCTTGAAAGAAACACTTTTCTTTTCAAATATCCTAGAATAATAAGCATCCTTAATTTCATTTACTCTTTTATTTAAAACTACAACATCATTTTTTAAGGTTTCAATGGATTTATGCAAAGCACACACTTGAGATTTCAATATGCAATTCTCATTTTTCAAATTCTCATTCTCAAGTTTGAAATTACTTTTCAAATCATTACTTCTAAGCTTCATTTTTAATTTCAAATCCTCATTTTCTTTTTTCAAATCAATATTCTCACGTTTTAAATCTTCAATTTCAAGCTTAAAATTGTCATGGCAAGAATTAACAAAACTAGTATTCAATTTCTCTTTCTCTAATTCATGCACTTGTGAATCAATCCTTAAATTTTCTTTTTTTAGTTTTCTATTTTCTTTGATCTTATTCATAAGCAAGGCATACATCTTCTTAGATTCTTCTAATAGCAGATCATAAGTCATACCAAAAGAATTTGAGCTACTATCATCATTATCACTATCAAGATTTCTATCATGACTAGAAGTAGAAGATTTTACCTCATTCCGAAGACCCATGAGGAAAAATTGAGATATGACTTCTTGATCATGACAGAAGGATGATTCCTGTGATTCGATTGTGGAAGTTGACGCACTTGTCTTCCTCTTGACATTTTTCTTTGATGAAGGGCAATTTCTTTTAATGTGCCCTTTTTCCTAGCACAAGTAGCATATAACCTTTCTTTTTCGGCTTTTTGATTTGCTTCTTTCACTAGAAGCACTAAGAGCATCAAAACCGAGGTTAGCACTAGGGGATGTCCATTGTCATCACCATCCTCAACAAGTGTATTAAGCTCTTCGGTTTTAGCAAAATTATATAACATATTTAATGCAGCCCATGAATCAAATGCCGATGTACAATGCATGACTTTATCAAGGATGCTATTAGGTAAGGTACAAATAATGCAATACATAGCATCTCCATTAGATTGAAACATTTTCTTGTCATGTTCACTCCAATCATGCATGTCAACCTTAGGTTCAATGTATTCTAATTTAATCATGTTATAAACATCAAAACCTCTAGTCTTTAAGTAAGTGTACATCCTAGACTTCCAAAGACCAAAGTTCAATTCATCGAACCTGGGAGGTGTGGAAACAACCAACTCTAGTGCCATTTCCAGATCAAAACAAAGTGTAGGAGAGATGGTGAAATCTCTATCTACGACCCGCTCTGATACTAATTGTTGGTGAAATGGCCACAGTAGAGGGGGGGTGAATAGTATGTTAACTAATCTTATCGCCTAATTCTAGTTTTAATTTTTTTCTTAAATTACTTAGGCTAAGCACGATATTAATAGCAAGCAGAAGCAATAAATATGGAGCAATTAACACAAAACGATATATCAATGCTAACACAATTATTTATAGTGGTTTGGCCCAAATGCTTACTCCACTACCTAAGCACCCCGCTTAGGATTTCCAAACTAACTTTACTAGATTATATCGTTTCCCTTACAAAGAGGACTTTACAATCGAAAAGTCTCTACTCTCAAACCGAAGGCACTTCCACACCCGGAAGTATCCTGCCTTTCTACTAAAAGCACTCTTCCACCTCAACCTAAGGGACAACTCAACTAATCCTAGTAAACTAAGTTAATATGGTGGATTTAAGCCATAACACCAAGGCAACCAACAACTCAATCAAACCTAGCAACCTAGGTTTACACACTTCAAAATACAAAGAAATGAACATTAAAATACACAAGTAATGGAGCAAATAAATAATACAACTTATACTTCGGTCGATCATCGGTCGATCGACCAAGTGACCGAAGGCATACTGCCGCTTTCAGGCCACATTCGGTCGACCGAATTGTCTACTGCCAATTTTTGGCTTCATTCGATCGACCGAACCTGGGTTGAGGCTTATTTTTTGAGTCTTCTGCTTGCGTGCTTCGTTTCCGTGATCCATTACCAAGCATGGACTTGGATAATATTACAATTTGCCTTGGGACATAATCGTAGAGTCATATTATATGAAATCTATTCCTAACTCTAGATTTTCTACTCGATCGACGACGGAGCCATTTTTGCCGATTGTTTGGACTTTCTCCGAACGAAGTTCACGCGTGAATCGTAACCTCAACCTGAGATCAAACACTTCATAAATTCATTAGAATAAGTTTGTTATCATCAAAATCAAGATGGTGACCAAGATTAAAAACCTTAGGCCAACATCTCTATCTTTCTCTCTCTTGATTTAATGAAGTGATAGAAAGAGAAAGGAACAAAATAGGGTGTGAGTCCACTCACACCAGACTCGCACCCAACATAGAATAAAGGTGGTTTCTATGCTGGGTGTGAGTCTAGTGGACGCACACCCAACCTGTGTCTTTCTCTCTCTAACTTTCTCCCTCTTCATTTAATGAAGAAATAGAAAGAGAAAGACACAAAATAGGGTGTGAGTCCACATGACTCGCACCCAACATAGAATAAACCCTAAATATATCTAAAATATGGTTTACTCTATGCTGGACTCAAGTCCAGTGGACTTACACCCCACTCCGTGTCTTTGTTTTTCTATCTCTTCATTAAATGAAGAGAGAGAAAGGCACGGGTGGGGCTCGCTTTTTTTGTATTTGAGTATATCTCAAAGTGCACTAATCATTCAGCATTCAATAAATTAATTTATACATTCTTTATAAAGTAAAATAACATAATAATTTTGAAAAATCAAGAAATTAATTAAAATTTAAATTCCGCATATTCATAATATATACATGTGATTCATTTTTATGTTTGTTAGTTTCTGCCGAATAAAGAAATTAATTTGAATATATGCATGTGATTCTTAATTTGAATATATGCATGTGATTCTTTTCTTTTTTTCCCAAGAGATAGATATATTTCATTATGAAAATGAGAATTACAAAACATGCAAGGAGACTTCAATAAGTTGAAGTTTTTGCATGAGAAGAAACAAACAGGATATTCATCCAAGTTCACTTCCAAACGAGGAAGGAAAGGGAAACATATCTAAATTTGATTTGAACGATTCCACATGTCATGAACTAGTCGTAATGTGTCAATGGCCGAGAAATTTGCTGATTGAAAAATGCCATTATTACGAGTCTTCCAAATTCTCCACAAGATCCATGTGCAAAGTTCCATATGAGCAGAAAATTGAAAGTTGGAAGACATGACAACCTTCCACCATTCTTGCACATTAGTAACACTATTAGAAATAAGAGCAGCAAAGGAGATATATTCCAAACTTGGCGAGCGAAAGAGCAGTGAAAGAACAAGTGCAAAACATCCTCTTAAGATTGTGTCCAGGCCAGAGAAGAAATGTCAGTTATGGGAATGTGACGTCGATGAAGATGTATCCTAACAGGTAGAGCGTTTTGCATTAGCCTCCACATAAAATATTTAAATTTTGGAGGGGCCTTAAGCTTCCATATATTATTCCAATGTGTAGGCTAGCATATTTGAACATTGCATTGCCCCAATAGTTGATCTTGAGCAAGTTGATTGTAAGACCCGGAATAATTTCCTAATATAAAAATCTATTTTGGTGCAGCGCACCAGACCCGGGGGTAGTCGAGTCAAGCCTCGGGATTGCCTCGAGTGAAAAGGTATGACTCGACTAATGATTCATGGAATCTATGTGGGTGATTAACTTTCCTTTTATGAATTCATTCCTTAAATCAAGTTAAATCGATTCATATTATGGGTTGAGTCAGAACCCAAGTTGAGTTCGGGTTTAGTCGAGGTTCGAGTATGAGTTAAGTGAGTCATGGAGCTATCTTTGGAAAGCTAGATGAGGGATTAAAACCCTCATCTTGCAGCCGTGCGACTCACCCTTGAATCGCACAAGGCTGCCTAGGGGGAGAGAGGAAGAAGAGCAAGGGAAAGCTTGGAGGACTTGGATCGATTCGGAATTTCGCGTCGTCGTTGGAAAATTTCAAGTCATCGCCGCCCGATCTTTCGTTCTCTGCAATCTAGGTGAGTGGTTAGAGTTAGAAGCATGAGTGAGGTGAGTAGCCTAACCCCTAGTTGTGATAGGACTAGTTTCTCGTGATCTTTTCGTCGGATCTTGGTTTTATCAACGTGTAATCGTTGTTTTGTATGATTTCTTATCGGAGTACCTTGTTTCTTCATCAATTTTCAATTGTTAGGGCTACCGAGTTATGGGAAAAGGGGAAAGGTCATGCCAAAAATTTTCCCAATTCCCTTGACGGCAGGAAAGCCCTTAGATGATCTCATGTTCATGATTGATGTAGTTCAAATCGTAGGTTTCACGCGTCATGAAGCATATCTTCCCTAGATCTCTCTTGATGTGACCGAATGAACCCTACACCTTGTGAAGAGGGTTTGGCCAAGGGTAAGGGAAGGGGTAAAATAGTTCATTGATATTAAGTTATTAGAAGTATAGCTAGAGTCAAGGGTTCGGCCAAGGGTTCGGCCAAGGGAAGAATTAGAAGTATAGCTAGAGTCTCCTTTCCCTTTCCTACCTTAAGGGCCATGGCCGAGCAAGGTTCTTCTTGCTCATGGCTCGGCCAAGACTAGGGAGGGGAGAAGAGAGTAGCTTTAGATGGAAACTTACTTGATTATAAGGTTCACACATGTAGGTATGACAATACTTAGGAAGAACATCAATCATAGCAAGTAGATTGATTGATTTTGAATTGTAGGAATGCTAGCCTTATGACCATCCTTAGCATTATATCTTTAAATTTTGAAATGTTGCAATTGTTTACCACGCTTAGTATTTCCTACATTTTTGAATTCATTACTACCTTGCCATATTAGATAATTGTTTCTTATTGAGCTTAATTCCTAAGGTAGTGTAAAGTTGTTATGCATGAATATTGTGGTTATTTATAGTAGATGTTGTAACATTTGAATATTTTTCTTTAGATTATGCATGCTGTCCAAAAATGTTCATGGGCGGAATTCCAAAGTCGGTATAAGGAATTCCTCACCTAAGGTAGTGTAGAAGGGTAGACAACATGTAAGGTGTCACGAGACGTCCTTCGTGTTTATATGGAAACTTAGCTAGAAGACGATATCACTTATAGGACTTCTTGTAAACATTTGGAAACCTAGAACTCCTAGGTGTACACATTGTGAAGGGCGACATAAATTGTTGACCCTGTAGCCCAGATTAGGGCTAGATACGGGCAATGGCCCGAAGTGTATATATGGAAACCCTAGGATATTGATTATGTGATGTGCTTGAGATGGTCCGCCGAGGAGCGTGGAGGTCGGGAACAACCAATGCTCAGCTCGGCCAATGTTGGGTCTTGAGGTGCGCCAGCGGGCTCGCTAGGTGCCAAACCCCAGTTGGGTGGGACTAGCTATCCTTACCCCAGATGGTGTCTGAAGACTAGTGGACCATCCTAGTCGACAGCCCAGGATTGTTTGCTTACATCTTGAGATGATGTGGCCGATGACCAGTATGATACTACCTGATATGGTAGGGACGGCTGTAGCCGAGATATTTATTCCATAACTAGGCCCAAGGGCCGGATGTTGGAGGCTTGATAGGCCGAGATGGCAGGTTATCATATTCAATTTTACAGATTGACCCATTGGGGGTCGGTAGTCGCATTAGAAGTATTCTACCTCCTTGTACATTCATTTTGTTGTCTTATATGATATATGCATGACTGAGGCTTATATGGAGGTTCACTAGAGCCACTCACTGAGTCCCAAGTGGACTCATAATTTATTCTTTATTTTTGCAGAGCATGAGCAGTGACTTAGCTTGTCGACATGGTGCAACTGGTGGGCGGGAGGTGGTGCCATATCTTGTAGCGGCGTCCATGAGTCTTAGACCAGTGTCTAGTAGTGTTTGTTTTGTTTCTGCACTGACAGTTGTATTTGAAAAAGAGTTGTAAAACTTTTTACTTGAACGCTCAGTTATTTTGATGTTGGTGTTCTTACTTGTTTTCGAAAATATAAAAATTGTGACTTTCAAAACTTTTAATAAAGTGTGTTGAGATATCTTTTATTCGATATGTCTTGGTTTTCCTTGTGTCAATGTAGACAGTAGGCTACAGGGCAGGATGTAGGCCCTGGCCGGTCACACTACCCTCAGTTGGGGTGTGACATTGATGGCCAGACGATACTGTGTAGTTGCCTGTTTGAGTGAAATGCCAAGTTGGTAAATCACCGCCAGAATGAATCTCCATCTTAAGAATAACATCTGTGATGGATTACGGGAAATATATGCGAACAATATCAGGTTTCCAAGTTCTGGTGTTTCTATCAAAAGGTGCAGCTATCAAGATAGAATTATTTGGACCAAAATCTAGGCCAAAGAAAGTAAAACTTGGCTCAATTGGTAACCACAGTGTACCAATTGCATATTGGATGGATTGAGATCCCACTTTCCAACGCAAGCCAGAACAGAGAAAGTGGCGGCCTTTGATGATGCTACGTCAACCCCGGGATGGATTATTGCCTTGTCCAGCCTCAAGAAATGTTGAATAAGGATAATACTTCTCTTTGAGCAGTTTATTTATTAAAGAATTTGGCCGGGAAATAAGTCGCCAAGACTGTTTAGCAAGTAGAGCAAGGTTCATTGCACGACAATCTTTGAATCCGAGACCACCATTGCATTTATCCTGACATAGAATGTTCCACTTAATCTAGAAAATACCTTTTTTCTCCAAATTATTTGACCACCAAAATTGTTTACATAGTTGATTGATGGCCTTGCAAATAGAATCTGGCAAGAAAAAACACGCCATGGTGTATTGAGGGATGGCAGACAAAACCGATTGAAGCATAAAAGCTTTCCCAGCTCTGGATAAAAATTTTGACTTCCAACTATGAAGCTTCTGACGCACTCAGGATAATATAAAATTGAAGGTTGAGCTCTTAGATTTGGAAATGATAGAAGGCAGACCGAGATATTTATTTTGGGCCCCTATATGATTAATGTTCAACAGGTCGCCAAGTTGGGAGCGCCATCTTTGGGGTGTGCCCTTAGAGAAAAAGAGAGCTAACTTTTTCCTATTAATTTGTAGGCCACTAGTATGTCGCAACTGTGCGAACATATTGATAATCATATATACGTGATGAACATCCGCACGACAGAACAAAATAGCATCATCCGCAAAGAAAAGAGAAGACACCAGAGGGCTATACCTACTAAACTTCACACCTATAAATCCTTGGGAAGTTTCAACATATTTCAAAAGAAAGCTCAAACCTTCCATGCAAATAACAAATAACAGAGGGAAAAGAGGGTCCCCTTGATGGAGTCCTCTTTGTAGTGCAAAGTACTCATACCGACTTCCATTCACACTTACCGAGTATTTGACTGTAGTAATACATTGCATAATCAACTCAATGAATGTGATGTCAAAGCCGAGTTGTATCATAATAGTATGAAGGAACCCCATTCCACTATGCCATAGGCTTTACTCATGTCTAATTTGAGAGTCATTTCATGATTACTATGACTCATTTTGGTCTTGAGGTGGTGCATGATCTCGTGTGCCAATAAGATATTATTAGAAATAAGGCGCCCTTTAATGAAGCCACTTTGATTCGGAGATATGAGAAAATCCAAAATGCGCTGCAATCGGAACATGAGAACTTTAGAAATAATTTTGTAGAAGCAATTGCATGAGCTGATAGGCCGAATTTGGCTCATTTCCTGAACACATCTTGTTTTTGGAATCAAAGAAATAATGGAGATGTTTATGTTCTTGTTTTTGTAGAAACTATTGCATGGATGTCTGTCCTAACGATATCCCAAAATGCTGAAAGAAAATACCTGTGAAGCCATCATCACCAAGAGCATTAGTAGCATTGATTGAGTAGGCTACAGTTTTGACAAAATCGACACTTTTTTGACGTTCGAAATCTAATTTTAACTGCTTTGAATGCGTCAAATTTAGGATCAAAATGAAGGTGAAGAGATGATCAATGAAGAGATGAGCAGATCTAGAGTGCAGGTTTTTGAATTCTGCAGTCACTACAGAATTCACCCTAAATCAGGGTAATTAAAGGATAAGAACTGATGCCTAATGACGACATTGGTTTAAATCCATCCAAATTAACGTAAATTACTATAGTGTGATCAATTTTAATATTTTTATATATTATAATTATTTATAAATAAATTAAAAAATATCCTATAATTTTTTATATTTTTTTGGAAAAATAATAATTTTGGTCACATATATACAATTTCTTTGAAGGCATCATTAACATAATATATACAAGTGATTTTGTATGTCACATATTCATGCTAGATAATGATAATTATAATTATAATAAAGTTAATACCTATGTAAACGAAGCATTAACAAGAATATGAAGCATCACTATGTGTAGTATATATTACCGAGATATGTAATGTGATGCTTCATTATAATTGATTGGAATTGATGCAAACAAATGGAAAAAAAATATTGTTAATAAATGTGACACATTTAATAGTTTATTGTTGAAGCTATATATACTCTGGTGAACCCACTTGTGCTCAAGTAGTAGTAGCATTCGGGTATGTTGCCTAGGTCTTGGGTTCAATCCCTAGTTGTAGCGCTTTGTGCGCCTTTTCCATGTCTTTGTACGTCTTTATGTGTATATTATCGTGTTACGCTTTGTAATAGTTGTGTTATAAATCCATTTTATAAAAAAAAAGCTATATATACTCTGTTAAAATCATTGTGGAATTCAAAACCTAATCCACTGTGGATAACTTTTCCTTTTGACATTTGGCTGAAAACCATTGTTACGATTCTCCTTTTATATATAGATAGATATTTATATAGGACATCATATGAAAATACGATGGCATTTTTAACAAATATCAATTATGGCAATAATTTAAAGTGAGTTTACTATCAATAAACAATTTTCCATTTATAAAATAATATTAAATGTAGGCATTTGGTCTAGTGGTATGATTATTGTTTTGGGTGCAAGAGGTCTCGAGTTAAATTCTCAGAATGCCCCTTCTGAAGTTTTCTTTTATATTTTTAAATGGGTTAATATACCATCTTAATACCCAAACTCTTAATAATAATAGTTTATTCTTGAGCGGGGGATCATGGGCCCTAGTTAGCGCGGATTGGCGAGAAGCTTCGGGATTATACCCGGGTAAGCATTCGATGTAGAAAAATCAAGGAAAATTTTATTTGCCTTATCTCTGTGATTTAGTATGCTAGGATGATAGAGGGTCTCAAGGCAAATTTAGCGATGCAATCGGATATCGAATCGGAGTTAGAACGGGTGAGTTATGGGCTGTTTAAGTCAGATAGTTTAGGTAGGAGTATTTTGATCATTTGGACCCAATCAGTGTCTATAAATTAGACCCTGGGGTGTGCAGCTAGGGGTTTTAGCCGCACACCACCAAGGGCAAAGGATAGAGGAGAGAGAGAGAGAGAGAGAGGGCACCGCTGAGGAGGAGGAGCCGCCGGAGCCAAATTTTCGCAAGTTCGTGGGTGTCGATTAGGGGAAGATCCCGCGTGTCTTTTCCTTCCATTTTCTCTCAGTCCAATGAGTGGATTTAAGCTTTATTTTCCCCAAATCATGATTCATGTCACTGTCCCCATGTCTCAGGATTTTTCATCAATTTTATACGAATTTTCTCATATCGAATCTGAAATAAAATCATCGTTCTTCCTGTTGATTTATAAAAAAATAAAAAATAAATAGAATTTTAAAAAAACTCTTGGCCTTGTGCAGCCGCCGTCGGAGCAGCTATTGCCAGGTGGCAGTGGGTCAGGCCGTGGCCTATCCAAATCAGCGCTGCTGGGCGCGGCCCGCGGCTATGCAAGGTGGCCCGCGATCTTTGGGGTCGCCGCCAAGCACCAGGCGGCGGCGAGCCCCCGTCGGACGATGGAGGACCCGGTGGGGACCCCATCCGGGCATTGAGCGGCGGCGACGGCGGTTGGGGAAGGGGCGTCGGCGGTGGGATAGTGTGGAGGGGAGGAGGAAGATGAGTAGATGAAACCTAGATGAGGGTGATGTAAATGGAGGTCTGAGATTGATTTGGTTGAGATGAAGGGCTGGATCGAATTGATTGAGATAAAGGGTAGGGATTTGATCCTGTGTTGATGGAGGGTTGAGATTGCATCAGGTTATATGTGAGACTTAGATTGCATCTATTTAGATGGAGGGTTGTGATTGCATCTGTTTAGATGGAAGGTTGTCATTGCATCATATTAGATGGAAGGCTGAGATTGCATCTTGATAGATGTAAAGTTGTATTGCATCATATAGATAGAGGGTTGTGATTGCATCTATTTAAATGGAGGGCTGTGATTGTATCTGTTTAGATGAAAGGTTGTGATTGTATCTTATTATATGGAAGGCTGAGATGTAAGGCTGTGATTGCATCATGTAGATAGAGGGTTGTGATTGCATCTGTTTAGATGGATGGCTGTGATTGCATCATAGTAGATGGAAGACTGAGCTTGCATCAGATTAAATGAAGGGCTGAGATTCCATCATGTTAGATGAAGCGTTAAGAGTTCATCATGTCAAATGAAGGGTTGAGAGTGCATCATGTGCATCATTCGTAACAGTGATTTATTAAATAAATTTAAAGTAATTCTTCTATTATTCTAAATAATTATTTGGATGCCTTAAGCTTAGCAAAAATATTTATGTTATATATGAAATTTCACCTAATTGACATTCTGGATTCATTGGCGAGGTCTGTTTTGCCATCAGACCTCCGTATTTTGAAAGCAATAGGCGGTTGACACCTCATTTTGCGTGCCGAATTGAAAATTCATGTTTTATATATTTTATGATTCCAATCTAGGTTGATTTGTTGTTTTTAATAGGTAATAAAGTGAATCTCATCTTAGATCAGTATTATCCTATGCCGAAATATTATCTTGTTGCTCCACTCCACAAATTTTACTATTGAAGTTCATTTAGGCATTGTTTCATGATTTTAGATTGATCAAGCATTAGGGTAGTATACATCAATTCAAGGAGCTTAAACTTGGTGGTAGGATTTAAACTGCTCATATATGCTTATACATTCAATTTAGGGGCAAACACAAGAAGGAAGAGGTTAAAGACAAGTAAAAGATAAGTTTCCCTTGACGTGTTGAAAATATGGATGATGTTTCCTTATATTTTATAGATGAATGGCATGGTTTGATTTAATTATGCGTAATAGGATTTATTTTGACTATCTCTTAAGTTGTCGTTACTCACATACTATGAATAATATGGGACATGCACCCCTTTACTTGTGGATATTAAGGGCTCCGGTGGTCCTGAGACAGTTTACAGGCATGAAGGTGTTACACTCTTTTTTTTATGAAGCTCGTCAGCACCGCCACACTAACGACAGACTCGAGTGGCTTGTGTGGATGTTGGATTATTATTATTGATTCGTGAATGTTATATGTATTTATTATTAATTACTGGTTATTATATATATGCCTGGACATGTTTGTGGTTGTGGACCGGGAAGCTCGTCAACCGCCACACTAACGATTGACTCGGGTGGCGTGAGCGGGAAATACGCTGAGATAGAGGTGATCAGCGCCCGACTCGTAGACCTACTGGTCTCTGGATTATTGGACTGATGGGTCCCTGGACCGACAAGCTCGTCAGCACCGCCACACTAACGACCGACCCGGGTGACTTGATTGGATGGTTGGTTAATTACCTAATGTTTATATTCATTAAGATGTTGGATATGTGCATTTCAGTTGTCATTTATACTTATGGTTGGTTACACTTGAAGAATGTTATATTTATTTATTGTAAATTACTAGTTATTATATAAATGCCTGGACATATTTGTGATTCTGGATCGGGAAGCTCGTCAGCCGCCACACAGACGACCGACTCGGGTGGCGTGAGCGGGAAATACGCTGAGATAGAGGTGATCAGCGCCCGATTCATAGACCGATTGTTCTCTGGATTATTGGACCGAGAAGCTCGTCAGCACCGCCGCACTGACGACCGACCCGGGTGGCTTGATTGGATGGTTGGTTAATTACCTGATGTTTATATTCATTAAGATGTTGGATATGTGCATTTCAGTTGTCATTTATACTTATGGATGGTTACACTTGATGAATGTTATATCTTGTTGGATTATTGGATAGGATCATTATGATTATTATTTATATGGGTGGATGGTTATGCTTGGTTATATTTATATCTCATGTAAATGATGATTATTGCTGATTATTCCTATCGTTCTTGCTTATATTGTATATTTGCTATTTGTTGTTTATACATGATGATTGATGTGGTGGATTGAGGACTAATCTGCTCACTAAGTCCTAGTTGGACTTACCCCTCATTACTGTTGTTTTGCAGCATTTAAGTTAGATCAGAGAGGTACTGGGGTATGGTAGCGCGGCTAGTGGCGGCAGGGCAGCGGGTCTCGTGACATGTCGTGATCGAGGAGGATACCGTGTGAGTCCAGTCGTTTCTATTTTTGTTGAGCAATGTAGACTCGGTTATTTTGTTTCTGCATTTTCCTTAGTTTAGGGTGTCCTTGTTAGGACTTAAAAGTTTTGAAAATAAATTGAACCTTTTAAAAAAAAATTAGTGGTTGGGTTTCTTTTAGGATTTGATGTTTTCCTTTAAGTTTTAAATATCATAAAATGTTTGGATTCATTACTTGTTTATGTATAGTTGTTTTAGGGTTAGGCTTCGAGGTACGTGGCGTAGCTTGGCCGTTCATATCGGATTTGGGGTGTGACAAAGTTGGTATCAGAGCGGGTACGACAATAAGATGGTAGGTATCGTATGGGGGCATTACTAGCGTGTTCACATATGGTACGTCCTAGTCATGAGATCGACAGCTGAACCTGCGCACCAGCGGCGGTACGTAATTTTGGTTTAAATTGATTTCTTATATGATTAATTGTGTGGTTATTGAGTTCTTACTTCTAGAAATGGAGACACATAATGATGTTTTTTTTATTTATTGTATGTTTTTTTATGGTTAATTGGCAATGTGGTAAGAGTGGTTTAGGGATTTAATTTCATTGGAAAAACCTTCTCTTGTTTGGTCGACCCATATAAGGGGAAGGCTTGAACAGATATTTTTGTTATCTTAAATTAATGCATGGTTCTCCTTGGTTAAAATTGGTTAAAATTGGTTAAAGGAAAGGGAAGGCCACTTGGTGGAGGGTATAGAAAGAGTTGGAAATTTGGTAGGATAAATGCATATATGGGAAAGTTAGACAAGCATCTCTACCTTTGTAGGAAATATATGGTAGGTAATATAACATGTTTAGCTTATCTTGAAATAGAATTAAATTAAATCTGATGTTCAATATTCATTATGATCGAATATAGCATGGTAAAAGGATGTTAGACATTGGAAGGTCTAAGTTAAAAAACAAATAATAATATACATATAAATAAAATACAAGTACTCGTTGTGGATGACGATTCACTGCAATGTCATATATTTTGGCACTGCATAGGAAAGATAATCATTGATGTCCATGAGAATGCCTAGTTGAGATTGTGACTCGACAGATTTGAAATGAGATATTACCCATTGGAGTTATGGCCTCAAACGTAAGATATTCACCTATTGGATTTAGGGATTATGATTACCTATTGCTCCTAGGTGGTTGTGCATGAGTTTTACACCTTATAGGTGAGGTTTAGCAATTAATTTATTTTAGAATATTATTAAATGGTTGATGTTGCAAATGTTTGCCGGCAGATTTTAATTAAAGGAATATAAAAAACCAAATGAAGTAGATTTGATCATTTGTGTTGATAATTGATTTTTAATACTAATTGTTAGGCTAAAGGTTTAATTGATTTGATTCTTATTTAAGCATTGAGTTATTATTGATAAATTCGATTATTGGTTTTAATTTAATCATAGAAAAATTAGGTGTGGTTAGGAGGTCGAGCAGGATATGAGAGAGAAGTATTGTACCTGTACCTTTTTGATACCGATGTGAACTTCTTTCTTTCATCTCAAAATTTGAGGACGAATTTTCTTTAAGTAGGAGGGAATTGTAATACCCAAAATTTTAATAATAATATTTTATTCTTGAGCGGGGGGTCGTTGGCCCTAGTTAGTGTGGATTGGCGGGAAGCTTCGGGATTATATCCGGGTAAGTATTTAATGTAGAAAATTAAGATAAATTTTATTTTCCTTATCTCTGTGATTTAGCATGCCAAGATGAAAGAGGGTCTCGAGGCAAATTTAACGGTGCAATCAGATCGCAAATCGGAGTTAGAACGTGTGAGTCATGGGTTGTTTAAGTCAGATAGTTATGGGCTACAATCAAACCCAACCAGTGTCTATAAATTAGACCCTTGGGTGTGAGGCCAGGGGTTTTAGCCGCATGCCACTTGGGGCAAAGGAAAGAGGAAAGAGAGGGCTCCGCCGAGGAGGAGGAGCCGCCAGAGTCGAATTTTCGCGAGTTCATCGGTGTCGATTGGGGGAAGATCCTGCGCATCTTTTTCTTCCGTTTTATCTCCATCCGGTGAGTGGATTTAGGCTTTCTTTTCCCCAAATCTTGATTCATGTCGTTGTCCCCATGTCTCGATATTTTTCGTTGATTTTTGATGCATTTTTCTCGTATTGAGTCAGAAACAAAATCGGCATTCTTCCTTTTGTTGATTTATAAAAAAAATAAATAAAAATTAAAAGAATTTTAAAAAAACTCTTGGCCTTGTGCAGCCGCCGCCAAGGGCGGCCGCTGCCAGGCGTTGTTGGGTCAAGCCGCAGCCTGGACATGTCGCGGCCTCGCTAGGCCGACCACAGCGCCGCCGACCGGGCCGTGGCCTGCCCAAGTTGGCACCGCTGGGCGGGGCCCACGGCTAGGCTAGGCGGCCCGCAATCTTTGCGGCCGCCGCTGAGCGCCAGTAGGCAGCTAGCCATCGTCGAACGGCAGGGGACCCCGTTTGGCCAGATCCCCAGCGATGAGCGGCGGCGGCGGCTGGGGAAGGGGCAGCTGCGGCGGGATAATGTGGAGGGGAGGAGGAAGATGAGTAGATGAAACCTAGATGGGGGTGATGTAAATGGAGGGCTGAGATTGATTTGGGTGAGATGAAGGGCTGGATTGAATTGATTGAGATGAAGGGCAGGGATTTGATCCTGTGTTGATGGAGGGTTGAGATTGCATCAGGTTAGATGTAAGACTTAGATTGCATCTGTTTAGATGGAGGACTGCGATTGCATTTGTTTAGATAAAAGACTGTGATTGCATCATATTAGATAGAAGGTTGAGATTGCATCTTGATATATGTTAGGCTGTGATTGCATCATGTAGATAGAGGGTTGTGATTGCATCTGTTTAGATGGAGGACTGTGATTGCATATGTTTAGATGGAAGGCTGTGATTGCATCATATTATATGGAAGGCTGAGATTGCATCTTGATAGATGTAAGGCTGTGATTGCATTATGTAGATAGAGGGTTGTAATTGCATCTGTTTAGATGCAGGGCTGTGATTGCATCTGTTTAGATTGAAGGCTATGATTGCATCATAGTAGATGGAAGGATGAGATTGCAATTGAGTTTAGGTTAACAAATATCAAGATGATGGTATTTTTATGTCAAAAACTTTTTATTCTCTTGGATCTTGGTATTTCGATAGTGGTTGTTCTAAGCACAAGACAAGAAGCCGTGAAAATCTTAGAGATAGTCAGGAACATGGAGGTGCAATTGTCACTTTTGGAAATGGAGGACAAGGAAATGTCATAGGAGTTGGATCTCTAAATATTCCAAAAATTCCAAATCTGGAAAATGCCATGCTTGTCAAAAGTCTCAAGTCTAATCTTGTGAGTATAAGCCAATTGTGTGATCAAAATTTAAATATTCAATTTACCAAAAATAGTTGCAAAGTTCTTAATAAAAATGGTGATTGTATCCTTGAAGGAAATAGATCTAGAGACAACTGCTACAAAATTGTCTATTATTCTACTTGACTTTCAACTGTCTCTTTTGACATTAATATGTGTCATCGACGGTTAGGTCATCTGAATTACAGAGATCTAAAGAAGCTTGTAAATGTTGAAGTTGTCAAGGATATTCCTAAACTTTCAGGAGAACCTGAAGCTGTTTGTTGTGCTTGTGAAAAGGGAAAATAGACTAGGCAGTCTCATCAGCAGTTATAACTGGTATAACCTCTAAACTTCTTGAACTTCTTCACTTGGATCTGGTAGGTCCCATGCAGGTTGAAAGTATTGGTAGTAAAAAATATGTCCTTGTATGTGTAGATGATTTCTCACATTTTACTTGGGCAGAATTCCTGAAAGTATTGATGGTTTGTCACAGAACTACGTAAACAAACATCTTGTGTTTGCGTGTATTCTCTTATTTTGGCTCTTACTTTGCTATTAGTAGCAGTAATAGTAGTTGCAACTTCCTATTCGACTGTCCGTAACAGGAGTTCCCTTAGAGACACATATATTGTCAACATTCACAGTAAAAGCTTTATGAAAAATAGAAGAACTATCACCTTGCATATTGGAATTAGGTTTACGGTTCACATCCGTGTTTAGAGCTTTTGGTAAAAATAATTTTTTTTATCATGCATAGAAGACTTCGGAAGCCCTTTACTACTATTAGAAGGAAAATTGGGCCTAGTAGAAGAAGCATTCCCATTCCCTTTAATAGAAATAGAATTAGCGTTTCCCTTTGGAGCTGAAGAATTCGTGAAATCGCAAGAAAGAGGGGGCAAAATATGTTTGTTAACAGAAGGAGACATAGACATCAAACCAGAAGCAACGTTCGGAGAAATCTCAGAATTAAGGTTACAATTTTTAACAGAAAAAGCCAAGAATTTCGAAACCATGCGAGACACAAACAAAATATTAGCAGTGGGAATTGAAGAATTCAGGCCAGAAACATCCATTAGTGAAAAATCAAAATTAGGGTTTCAAGATTTACTAGAAATAACGGAGAAATCTGAGTCCAAATCAGACTTAGGCATAGTATTAAAAGCAAGGGGTGAAGGAGATATACCAAATCTATCCATCGGCGATGAGTCGGGATTAGGATTTCTAGATGAAGCACCTTTCTCCACGGACGGAGATGGAAGAGGGGCATAGACCAGCACTACCGAGTTAGGAGGGGAAGGAGGGGACGAGAGAAGCATCATGGGATCATCGGGAGGGTCCGACAGCGGTCGGCGAGAGTCGGCGAGAAATTTCACCCCAGAGGGCGAAAAGTTGTCGCCCTTCATTGCACACATAATAAATGTGCAGTGAATTGATACTTAAATTTTACATGCAGTGAATTTGGACGACATTAATTAATTTGATGTCGCATGCTTTTCTCTAGATCAAAGCATCGCCCAATAAACCAATAGAGGTGGTTTCTATGCTGGGTGCGAGTCCAATGCACTCGCACCCAACCTATGTATTTCTTTCTCTAACTTTATCTCTCTTCATTTAATGAAAAGATAGAAAGAGAAAGACACAAAATAGGGTGTGAGTCCACTCACACCAGACTTGCACCTAGGGGGAAATAGTACCATAAGGCTTAGCCATACCATTTTAAGCATTTTTACCCATGGATGCATAAAAACAATGAGCGATCACTTGGACTACTAGAATATTGTCATGTAATTAATACAATGACCATATAAATGATCTCGTATCTTAGTTTCAAGCATATCAATGTTTATATGGAAAAAAATATTTATAACTCTGACATTTCCTAATTTCTATAATTAAAGCCAAACTAACTTCATATATAGAGACATGATTATAAACTAATTAAGCACAAATATGAATCCAATGACCTCTGAAGCGAAAACTGCAATGCTTCCTCCTCTTCCATTTTAATTAGCTTCCACATGGCTTCGACATTATCGTTGCCGTGGAGCACATTCCGATGACAAGTAGTTAAGACAACTATGCTACTCTTCCTTTTCATTCTCGAACAGATTTTACAATCCCAATAGCTTTTTGATTTACCGTTAGAACTTCTACGAAAATGCTACCAAAAATATCGTCTTCTGCGACGGCAAGTAGCAGTCACAATGATCCGTCACAGAAGTAGTGGTCGTAGCTAACCTGCGACTGCGACTCTGGCTATCGTAAATAATAAAGATTGCCATCGACACAGCGACAGCCAGCAAACGTCGCAGAATCAATCATGGACCAACTGCGATGAACAAGTGTTCATCGCTGTACTGTCACCTTATCGTTTGCGACAGCTATACGCGACCAGGTCGATTCACCTTCCACGATGGTTTCACGATCGCAGTGACGTCGCAAAAGTCTACTTTTTTTATTTTTTTATTTAATAACACAAATTATTGTTTACAAGTATATTGAATTAAAATGTATGAAAAAAGAGACATCAAATTGTAATATGAATCATCAAAATATAATAGATATCAAAATGTAATATTTACATCATATCAAGTACATCAAACAAATACATAAATGATCAGGCAACGTCGAGGGAGGTGACGAGGAGAGGGGCTGCATGGGGAGAGCATCAGTCGGCGTCGACGATGATGATGGATCTGATGATACTGATGTCGTCATGCCGAATGACGGGGGAGGCAGAGGGGCCGGAGCACTAGGTATGTATGAAGCTATTTGCGCGATATAGTGGGCCATCGCGCCATATACTAGGCCATCTACGTCACAGTATCCCTCATAGCAGCCATGTTGGTGTTGATGCGTGCTTGAGCTGACTTGTGGGCTGTTAATTGGTCCTAATATGCGCGTGATGTTGATGGACTAGCAACGGAGGAGGTGAAGGCAGACAACCCCGTACCATGTGATTGCAGCAACTCCCTTGTGTTGGTCGTTGTGCGAATGTCATATGCACGATCGTGGTCAACACTTGCCACCTGCATCCATGCGTCAGCTTCAAGCTTATCCTGCGCAAGATCATCTCCCCACTGAGTCACCAACTCACTATACGTGGCCTTTAAAGAAAATTAAGTTGATTAATTTACTTAATTAGAAGTAGATAAAATAATTTAAATACCAACTTAATAAAATATTAACTTACGAGTATTGTCTCCAACCTCCTCCTGATGAACTCACCCCGACGAGAACCATGCTAATATCTATGCGTCTCCTCGAAGACCCTCAAAGGATCAGCTGGGATGAGCATCCCCTGCTCGTCTCGCGTCTCCTGTAATAAAATAAATATAATTAGTTTTTTTATATAAAAATAATAAATAATCAAAATAATTATTAAATTATTTATCAATTGACGCTCATGGCTGGTGAATGGGATGGAATCTCTAGTATGTCAGGCAACGGATACCTCGACTAGCGTCATCCGGTTCTAGTGCGCCGTCCGGGAGGCACCCTGCCACCCCTCTAATGCCTAAATGTTGCATAGTCGATCCCATACGTCGATCGATATCCAGATTGTCATGTGTCCCCCGAGCGCATCCATAGTTGTATCTCTGTTACCGTCTATACTAGTTTGCGCCTCATCGCGCACCCGATGGAGGATATCCTTGAAAAGCCTCTTACACTAAAATTCCCAAGCATCATCCACCTGAACCTGAATGGAAGGATCCCAAGTGTATGAGGACTACAACAAAAAGAAGTTATGCAATACAATCA
Organism: Canna indica; assembly: GCA_034359265.1. Classification (NCBI taxonomy): domain Eukaryota; kingdom Viridiplantae; phylum Streptophyta; class Magnoliopsida; order Zingiberales; family Cannaceae; genus Canna; species Canna indica. Next base: position 51,782,203 of record CP136895.1, on the reverse strand, counting down.
TTTTAAATATTAATATTTACAATTAACTAATAAATTAATAAACTATGCACCTCGAACTCAAACCATAAAAAATCTCGAGAATGCTCTAACACGTGGGTCCATGAACATCATGGATCTTAAAAGAACATCTTGATAATAGCAGTAATGCTGCAAGCAACATCGTCTTGCTCGAATCTACAACTGAAGTATACCAACATAAGTAGCAATTAATTAATTAACAATTTTAATAAATAAACTTTGAAGGGTAAACATACATTGACAGACCACAAAGGGTAAGTGTACAATAAGGAATAGATGCTGAAGAATATGTTGAGAAAGCTAATGGAGTAAAGCACCTTATGAATACAACAGTCGTAGTTCATCCAAGAACAAAAGTTGAAGCGGTGTCACCAGAGGGAGTATTATCTCCCTGGCATTTCTCAACCCGGTCAAACCATCCAAGAACAGTTGTTGACAAGACGAAGAAGGGTGAGATACCAAGTCACAGATAGATTCACGAAGTAGGGTCGAGTCATAGATAGCTTACAAGCGACTAGGGCTTCCAGAAGAAAGGCAACTCAACACCCCTCTCTAATTCCGGGTGAAAGAGGCTCCTGCTTCATAAGCCTCATGGGGTTAACTCACTGCAATTCGTCGGCCTCGGGTCCCCATCCATCTCGATCTTCGCAATTGGCCTTGCGCCTCCCACCTTCCTCATAAGCCCCGCGGTACGAATCCACAACAATCTCTTATTTTCCCACTGCTAGCCAAAGGCTGACTCCCAGAGGACGAACACTCATAGAACTTTCCACTCCATGCCAAAACTCATGCATGCAGGAAAAAGAAGAGGCATGGGGCTTTTATATATGGACCCAAGAAAGGTCGCCTATCTAACGGCCATTGGCCACTACCCCAACTAACGGAGCCAGACCCGTCAATTGACAACAAGCACTTGAGTGTCTTGGAAACCGACAGTTGAATGTCCAAAGTCACAATTAACCTCTTGTCAGAATTAAAAGTTCAGTAGACGGGCACACGAAAATGCGTCCTTTCCTCCTCATAATCGCTGCATTAACTACAGAAATCGAAGAGTTGCGAGGCGACGAAATCAATGCCACACTGAGATCTCTTGCTCCAAGCAGTTTCGCTAAGAAAGGAACACAGCAAAAACTCATACACTGGCTCAAGGTTAGAAACTTGGCATAGAACTCAGCAAGCATACAGAAATCGACACAGTACTAGAGCTCGGGAGGAAGTGCTCGGACTCCGACCAAGCTAGGGGGCTATGGACTGGACTAGCACTTTGAGCCCGACCGAATTAAGTCAAGTCATGAACTAGACTCAAGTCAAGTCACTTACAACCTAGCCACGGGGACCACACAAGGACAACAACATCCCTCATTAATTATTAGGGATGTAGTAGTAATGAGCCCGACATCTTCAGGATAAACTTCGACCCATTTCGGGCATATCCCTGCAAAATTCAAGGAGACATCATCGCCCCGAGATATATATTCCTATATTGCACTATAAACATAAACAATGCATATTAGGTATAATCTCGATTTCAATGCCATACCCACTACTTGGAATTCCTTCTTACTTGAGGGTCAGAGTGTCTTTACAAGTCCCCTTGTTGGAGTCGCACCGGACCACGATATGCGAAGGACCGCATCACCTTGGCTTTAGGCAAGAACATATTATATTTATTTTCATATTATAATTAAAATTATATACTATATTAATACAATATTATTATATTTATGAGTGGAAGACATTTTAGTCATTTAAAATCTACTAGGTATTCTTGAAAAAAATGCAATTTACTTATGTCAACCAAACATATATTTGCGGAAATTCAATTCATTGGATGACAATGATTTTATTTTTTTGGGTTGGATTCGGTGAAAATAACAAGTGCGTGATTAATTGGTTAAATAATTATACCACTAGACCAAATATCCTATTTCTCAAAATTATAAATAAATATGGGTTATCTTACTTAATAAATCATATTTTTGAATAGAAGGTAAACGATGAAAATGAAATTTGGTTGGGAGGGTTTACTAGAGGTGATAATGGAATTTAGGACCTCTTGCATCCCAAGTAAAAATTTTATTAGTAAATTAACTGCCCTTTAAATAGAATAAACTGAAGTTTATATAATTAGTTTATTGTTCATTAATTATTATTTTTCATTAGAATGGTTTAATGTCAAAGCAAACCAAATATGTGAACCCACTTGTGCTCAAGTGGTAGTAACATCCGGGTATGTTACCTGTAGGTTTTGGGTTTGGTCCCTCGTTGTAGTGTTTTATGCGCCTCTTTCCACGTCTATGTGTATGTCTTGTAATGTGCCTTGTATGTATATTGTCACGTGTATGCTTTGTAATGACTATGTTATAAAATCATTTTTTTAAAAAAATAAATAAATAAACCAAGCATGATTTATATTTGGCTTTGAAATATTTTCATAAAAATATTGAAATTATAGATTGAGAGGAAAGTTCATATTTTGCTAAGAAAAAAAAAAGTACATATATAATTGTTAGTTTGTTACTATAACATTATCCCATATGCTACATAGTATATTCATATTATTTGGTAGAAAACCAAACCAAACATGAATTTAAATTCGGTTTTGAAATGGTTTGATAGAAAAATAAAATAAAATTACATATTGAAAAGAAAATTCATATTTAGTTGAGGAAAAAGGATAACATGATTCGACTTGATACTAAGATGGTATAATAAATCATTTATAATTAAAAAAGGGGCATTCCAAGAATTGAACTCGGGACCTCTTGCACCCTAAGCGAGAATCATACAACTAGACCAAATGCCCTTATTTTTTAATTTTTTCATAAAAGGACATTTATTTTGTTAACCTAAACTCACTTTTAATCATTGCCATTATTGATATTTGTTAAGAATACCATCATATTTTTTATATTATATTATATATATATAACTAGTGTTTTTAATGAATTATATTTGCTAGTGCGAGTTTTGCCACAACTTTGAAAGTCCGAAGGAGGTGATTGCATGGTTCATGAACCTATCCAAGGTCATATGATCTACTACATGCGGATTATCTTTACTCTAAACTAAAGGAGTGGCATGAGCAATTCTTTCTAATTCATTTTATACAGTTTTTTTGCTATAAGATGTGTGTCATCCATTTTTAAAACACACAATATTTAGTAGCTTATCTAATTAAAATGCCAGTTCTTTTTGGTTGTTCCCATAGACGGTTTCTATTTTCATTTCTAATAAAAGTGTAGTCAATCTATCACTTATTCCAAAAAAAATAAGTTGTTAGTATTTTTTCAGTAATTTCATTTCTAAATGTGTAAATTATTGGAGTGGATGGTCGATGTGGATCACATACTAAGACAAAAGCGGAATTAGCTCATCACAAGAGATGATGGTGATACAACTCAGGAAATATATTGAAGGCATGAAAACGCTCTACCTGTTAGGATACATCTTCAGCGACGGCACATTCCCATAACTGACATTTCTTGTCCGGCCTGCACACAATCTCAAGAGGATGTTTTGCACCTATTCTTTCACTGCTCTTTTGCTCACCAAGTTTGGAATACATCTCCTTTTGCTGCTCTTATTTCTAACAGTGTTACTAATGTGCAAGAATGGTGGAAGGTTGTCATGTCTTCCAACCTTCAATTTTCTTCTCATATGGAACTCTGTGCATGGAACTTGTGGAGCATTTGGAAGAGTAGTAATAATGACATTTTTCAATCAACAAATTTCTCGGCCATTGACACATCACGATTAGCTCATGACATGTGGAATCATTCAAATCAAATTTAGATATGTTTCCAACTTCAAATTATTGAAGTCTCATTGCATGTTTTGTAATTCTCATTTTCATAATGAAATATATCTATCTCTTGGGGAAAAAAAAGAATCAGATGCATATATTCAAATTAAGAATCACATGCATATATTCAAATTAATTTCTTTATTCGGTCGAAACTAACAAACATAAAAATTAAGAATCACATGTATATATTATTAATAGGCAGAATTTAAATTATAATTAATTTCTTGATTTTTCAAAATTATTATGTTATTTTACTTTATAAAGAATGTATAAATTAATTTCTTGAATGCCGAATGATTGGTGCAGTTTGAGATCTACTCAAATACAAAAAAGCGAGTCCCACCTGTGCCTTTCTCTCTCTCATTTAATGAAGAGATAGAAAAAGAAAGACATGGAGTGAGGTGTAAGTCCACTAGACTTGAGTCCAGCATAGAGTAAACCATATTTGTCATCTATTCAGGGTTTATTCTATGTTGGGTGCGAGTCCTATGGACTCACACCCTATTTTATGTCTTTCTCTTTCAATCTCTTCATTAAATGAAGAGAGAGAAAGTTAGAGAGAGAAAGACACCAGTTGGGTGCGAGTTCACTTGACTCGCACCCAGCAAAGAAACCACCTTTATTCTATGCTGAGTGCGAGTCCGGTGTGAGTGGACTCACACCCTATTTTGAGCATTTCTCTTTCTATCTCTTCATTAAATGAAGAGAGAGAAAGTTAGAGAGAGAAAGTTAGAGGTTGCATAGAAACCACCTTTACCATTGAGTTCTCACCAACTCTTACTTGTTTCTTACTTGTTATCTACCCTTATAAACAAATGCTTGTGTTGATATGCTAATTAATAAAACCAATTGGTTTCAATTGTTATAATAGGATTTCTCATTAATTTGATACTTGTTTATGATGTTTTGCTATACTTGCGGTTCAATCCAAAATCCTATAGTATATAGTAAGATGCTAAAAATTACGCATATCTATGAATCCTTAATTGATTCAAAGAGTGAATATGTAAAAAATCTTACATTTTTTCCCTAAAGTTAAAACTAATAAAAGAAAGAACATGTTTAACTCCCTTGCCATGATATGGAAGGAAGTTTTTTCCCTCTAATGATATGTTTGCTTCATTAGATCGGATTGGATAATAAATGAGGGAGGATTGGATATGAAATTTTTAAATCCGGTGTACATCGAATATAATATCAATTTTATATTCTTCTATTTATATTTTCTTCTAATTCATATACTAAACAAACAATGGATATTAATCCATCTCTTATCATATCCTCCCTTAACCTACGAAGCAAACATGCCCTAAGTGTTTGTGCGCTTGCATATCTTTCAAAATAGTACCCTCTCTTGTGCTTAGAGGATAATATTTTTCAAGTGCTATAGGGTATGTGTACGTAGTTGGAAGGGCTCACACCTAACTCAACCTTGTTAGGTTGTGGTAACTCAATTTGTTCTTTCTAGTGTATCCTAGGCCTAGCACATGATGATTGCTATTTTGATGCATAATAATATTGTTAACAATATTAATAGCATTATTATTTGTGTAGCAAAACAACCTTAATTCCAGGGGGCATACACTAGTGGTATGTTTGCTTTGATGGATAGGAAAGGATTGGATTGGATAATAAACAAAGGATGATTAAATATGAATTTTTTAAATCCGGTGTACATCGGATATAAATAATCTTCTATTCACATTTTTTTCTAATCCAATCACTAAACAAGCAATAAATATTAATCATTCCCTATCCTATCCTCCTTTATCCTATGAAGCAAACATGAACTTGATGTTCCCATTCTTATTAGCCTATCTATCTTAATGTTTCCTTGTTAGATACGAATTTGTGTTTCAGCTTTATTACAAGAGCAAAGGTGGAATGTCAAATGCTTCTTCGCACGTTAATTTGCTACTATTGGGTCCAAAGTCATTAGAGACATGCTTATTTCATGGAATGAAAAAGAATAAGACATAAAATGAATTTTAATTTCTTATTTATTTAGTATTTAGATTAGAATATTATAAAATTAATATTATATTCAGTGCACATCAAATATGATATCAATTTTATATCCCATATTATAATATACAAAATTGAAGAATATTTGATTACTAATATTATATTCCTATTTAATCTTCTCTTTCATTTATTATCTTATCATATCCAATGACATATATAAGACGGAAAATTTTAAAAGAATAGAAGATCAATGAGAGGCGAAGAGGGTCGACTGGCAAAACCTCAGAGCCATCATCGAAGAAAAATAATCCAAGAAGCGCGGTGAGAAAAAGGAGGATCACAATCACCACAAACAAAGTTACCACCTGATGCCGAGGTCCCCACCTTGTTCGAGCAACTGATTCGAAAGGTACACACCCCTAACGACCTCAAGGGAAACAATACTACAAGAAGTACATTATCTACAATTGCTTAGGCCCCCAAGTCACCCCAAAACCTCAAAATCCTCAAACAGAAGCGACAAGAGCAAAAAGTGTGAATTCCACCGGACCTTTGGACACACCACTGAAGAATGTGTGGTCCTCCAACACCAGATCGAGCGATTGATCAGAGAAGGTCGCCTCAACCACTACATCCGGCCAAGTTACCAGTCACACCAGGGCCTCAGTCATACCCCACAACTCGATGATATAGCAGATGACCGTAAACCAGAAAGTGAGCGGTCTTACCCTACCGCCCAGGGAGTTATTGACTACATAACGAGAGGATCTGCAGGAGAAGACGGTTCCGAAACACAATCGCCCCAGACAATTATGATTGTCGATGAAATAGCTAGGACACAACGGCCACGCATATCCACACCGGTAATATCTTTCTACGACTCTAATTAACAAGGGATTCTTGCATGATCCTGTCATTATTTCTGTGTTCATTGTTGGCTTCCTTGTTAGGAAAGTTCTGGTGGACCAAGGAAGCTCTGTCGACGTCCTCTTCTACCAATGCTCGAAAGAATGGGCATCAACGAATCCTCGCTACATCCATACCATAGAGAGCTTGTCAGTTTAGCAAGAGATCATGTAAATGTCAAAGGCCACTAATGAATGGCCACAACATTCAGCTCCACACGGAGAACCAAAACAAAAGACATATAATTCTAGGTCATCCAGTGTGCGAGCCCCTACAATATGATTTTGGGTCGGCCCTCCTTGAATAGGGTCCGCATTATCTACTCCTCACCTCGCCATAAAATTCCCCGTATCGGAGATGAAAGTAGGAGTCATTGATGCATACCAAAGGGAAGCTCGCGCATGCTACAACAAGTTCCTAAAACTCAAGTCGGCAAAATCCTAGCCAAATATATCAGATTTGGATCCCATAAGAGACATCCAGAAGCGCCCCCAGCCCACCTGACGACCTGGATCTCGTATAGACCGGGACATCCCCCGAATAAGTAACTTATATTGGAGCACACCTCCCCAATGAGCTCAAAGTACGGCTAAGCAGCCTACTCAAAAATAATGTCGACCTCTTCGCATGGACACCTGCCGACATGCCAGGGATAGATCCCTAGGTTATCTGCCACTGATTGGCCATCAAGCCCCGCATCAAACCAGTCGCCCAAAAAAAGCAAAAACTCAAAGTCGAGCGGTAGTAGGCGTTCCTCGAGGAGACCATGAAGCTGCTAAAAGAGAAGTTCATCAGAGAGATTCGTTTCACAACATGGCTTGCGAACGTTGTCATGGTCAAAAAACATTTGGGAAAATGGCGAATGTGCGCCGACTTCATCGGCCTCAACAAAGCTTGTCCAAAAGATTCATACTCATTGCCTAGCATCGACAAGCTCGTCGATGGCTCCTGAAGATATCAATACTTAAGCTTCATTAATGCCTATTCAGGCTATAACCAAATCCAGATGCACCCGAGGGACGAAGAAAAAATGGCTTTCATCACTGAACACGCAAATTTCTGCTATAAGGTGATTCCTTTCGGGCTCAAAAATGCATAAGCTACATACCAACGATTAATGAACATAGTCTTTGAGAAGCAAATAGACCGCAACATAGAGGTATATGTCGATGACATGGGGGCCAAAATGCCTATCACAGGCAATCACTGTAATGACCTCATCGAGATCTTCAATCAGCTCAGACACTACAACATGAGGATAAATTCAGAGAAGTACATCTTCAGAGTGCAAGGTGGCAAGTTCCTCGGTTTCATGTTGACATAATGGGGAATAGAGGCCAATCCAGAAAAGTGTTGCACTATTCAAGAAATGAGAAGCCCACTCAATATAAAAGAGGTACAACAGCTCACTGGAAGGATGGCGGCACTTTCCATATTCCTTTCTAGGTCGGTCGACCGAGCTGCCCCTTTCTTCAAAATATTGCGGAAAAAGCAAAACTTCCGCTGGGATGAGAAATGCGAACAAGCCTTCGAAGATCTCAAATGATTCCTCACCAGCCCAACAATTTTAGACAAACCGCGACAAGGAGAAATCCTCTTTCTCTACCTTACTGTCACGGAGAACGCCCTTAGCTCGGTCCTGATTCGAGAGAAGGAAAAGGACCAGAAACCAATTTTACTTCGTCAACAAAGTTCTCCAAGGACCAAAAATCATATACCAAAAGCTCGGAAAACTCGCCTTCGCCATAGTCATTTCGGCTTCAATGTTGAGACCATATTTCCAGAGCCACCACACTCAGATACGCACCGAGTAGCCTATCCGGCAGGTGCTAACTAAGACCGAACTCGCGGGGAAAATGATATCGTGGTCGGTGGAGCTTTTAGAATTCAACATCGAATATCAACTCAGAGGTCCCATCAAGGCCCAAGCACTGGCCGAGTTCACCAACCAGGGAGATACTCCCAACCATGAGGAAACTTGGGCGTCGTTCGTGGATGGCGCTTCCGGGAAGCGAGGCAAGCATCATTTTGAAAAATGGTTAGGGAATCGTGCTAGAATAATCCCTCCAATTCTAGTATAAAGTCAGCAACAATCAGGCGGAGTACGAAGCTCTAAAAGCTGGATTAAAACTCATGCAAGAAGTAAAAGATCAAAGCATCGTCGTAAAAAGCGACTCGTAGCTTGTCGTGGGGCAAGTCAACAGCACCTACCAAATGGATGACACCACAGCCAAAGTCTAAACAATTGAACAAGACACAGATTGGAGAACACCTTACATTAATTACCTCAGGCAGGGTGAAATCCCAAAAGGCACCCCCAACCCGGGCATATTCAAAAGAATGGCAAGTTATTACACACTTCTTGATAACCAGCTCTACAAAAGAGGGCTCTCCCAACCACTCCTCAAGTGTGTCGTCCAACCGCGAATAGCCACTATAATGGCCATCTGGGGTAACCACATCGGAGGAAGGTCGTTGGCAGCCACTCCGGGAGCCAGCTATTTCTGGCTGACGATGAAGATAGACTGCAGCCTTTAAGTCAAAAAATGCGAAAAGTGCCAAAGGTCTCGAAAGTTTCTCAACTACAACCTGAACCCTTGCACAGTTTAGACATCAGTTGGTCATTCCACAAATAGGGTATAGACCTCCTCGACCCTTACCCCTAGCACTTGGGCAATTCAAATTCTTGGTCGTAGCAATCAACTACTTCACCAAGTGGATAGAGGTTGAACCCCTAAAAACGATTGCAATAGATAAAGTCCAAAAGTAGAGATCGCAGAGGTCATTATCCCCGTAGAGATTGCAGTCCAAAATTCTTGGTCGTACAATTCAGTCTTTCACATCGGAAACCCCTTACCACCTCGTTTACGGAGCAGAGGTCATGATCCCCGTAGAGATCGCAAAACCTAGCCTCTACAAGATTACTTTTGAGGAACAGGATAACACAGAAGCTCGAGTCGGAAAGCTTGCCCCAAACTGGGAAGACCCCTATCGAATCACAGAGGTCATCGGAAAAGATGCCTACACAATAGCAGAACTCTTCGGGCGGGAACCCCCACGATCTTGGAACGCAATCTCCCTGCGGGCCTATTACAGCAAAGAACCCCCTTGTAATTATCTAAATATATCCTGAACTATGCACTTTATCTCATTTGTGGCTAATTTCAAAATATTACCAAAATGTATCCCAAACTTTAATATTTGTCTCAATTACATCCTTCTGTCAACTCTCCGCCCCATTAAGGTGATGATGTGGCTACCCTATGTATTAAAATAATATTTTTTTTATTTTTAAAAAAATAAAAAACCTCTTTTAAAATTTATACATCATAGATTAAAATATTTTTTTAAAAAAAATAAGAAATCACATCAGCGCCTTGATCTCCGCTGTGGAGTACCCCATCGGAGTTTTGAGGTGTCGACACCGAGCTCCTTTGGAAGCACAGGCCCACGATCACACGAGGGAAGCACCGCACCGTGCTCTGCTCCTTGGCGTGATGTATGACGCCGCCACCACCCCGTTGGGCGACATTGTTCTCTCATACCGTGCCACCTTCGCCAGCCCGAAGTCAGTGATACGCGCGTTAGGTCGCGGTCGAGCAGTTGTCGTGCAAAAGTTGACTACAGAAGCAATGTTTCTATGCAAATCCCCAAAAGGAGCCAAAATGCCAAAAATGTTGTACAATTTATACCAAAGAAACCCCCCAAAAGAACCAGGAATATTTGACCTTTGAAGGAAGAGAGCCTCCTCGAGGGCAGATCTTAGGCTGGACTCTTGTTGACCCAGGTTGGCGCAGGAATCACAATGCTTCCCAGGACAATCGATCCAGCTCCTCAAGTACAAGTACTTCCGGGACAGCGAGGACTCCCCCTGTGCCGGAGGTGATGGCGGCGGAGACGAACCAAGGCGGCCATGGATTGGACCTGCCCACCCCCAGGGACGTCGTCGCCTGCCAACCCTGCCCTCCCAGCTCCAAGAACAAGCCAAACTCGGATTCAGTCTCCGTAATTATACTATGTCATTTGAAAATTACAACGATGGCGAAGTATGTCTCTGCCATGACTATTTCAGTATTGCTCGTTGTCGTCTTCCTCATTTCCAGTGCAGTGGAGCTTGCAGGGACGAAGGAGAGCCTCTACAATGTGAACAATCGAGGATTCATTGCATGCATGTCGTGCATGACCGGAGCATCGCCTGGGCCAACACCGTCGAAAAGATGTTGCATCGCGCTCTCTCGAGCCGACCTGCCATGCCTGTGCAAGTACAAGGACTCACCAGTGCTGTCGCAGATGGGCATCAGGCCAGACCTCGCCAAGCAGGTGTCGACCAAATGCAAGCTGAGCATTCTCACCGAGTGCAACTGAGTCGATCTTTTGCTTGTTTCGAGCGTGTAGTAGTTTTATAATGCATGTGTCTACATTGAAGAATTAAGGATGTTGGAACAATATTTAGTGGGTGAATTGGAATGTTTTCATCAAATTCTCCAATCAATGAAGTTTATGAATCACAACGAATTAAATCTACAAATAGAGAGGCTTAATTAGTGCTTTTAAATCATATCGAATTAAATCTACGAATTAGTACTGTCGCTGAGCACACACACACCTCGCTGTCGGCAGCGCGTGTACGTCAAGAGGCACTCGAACACGTTATAGCCGGCACCAACCTCCAGTATGTGTGCACGCATCGCGTTCGCGCTCTCCCTGGTTATGATCACGAGCGGCTTCATCTTGTTCTTGGAGCTGAGAGGTCGACCGCGGGGTCGGCGGGCGACGACGTCCCCGGGGGCAGACAGGTCCAGGCCATGGCCGCCTTGGTCGTCTCCACCGCCATCACCTCCGGCACCGGGAGAGTCCTCGTTGTCCGGCTTCGCATGGGGGAGGTGGAGATGAAGGGAGTGTACGAAGTGGGAGGCACTGTCAGGATCGAGCTCCGCCATGTGGGGAATAACAAATTTAAAAAAAGGTTTTTTATTATTTAAAATAAAAAATATTATTTTAATCCACATTGGATAGCCACGTCATTACCTTAACAGGGATGCTAACGGAGAGTTTACGGGAGGATGATTGAGACAAATGTCAAAGTTTGGGATATATTTTGGTAATGTTTTGAAATTGGCCACAAATAAGACAACGTGCATAGTTCAGGATATATTCAGGTAATTATAGGAAATCATCCTGAAAAAATGATCTACTTTAGCAATATTAAGGAATTCAACATCGGAGATGTGGGAGAAGGTATACCTCAAACCGCAGTTGGTATGGCGGATCCTATCCCTGTCTTAAGAAGCACATGCGCACGTCCTCCAACGATAGTCCACACCAAGCACCTCACAACAATAGGGGCAGCGAACACCGAGGCTCGTTGTGGCTTAACGGAGAAGCTTTCTCAATCCCGAAATCCACCTAGGCAAGGCCGGTCCTTCCACCAATAACTGAGCACCGAAAAGGAGGAAGAGTGGATGAGAAAACTACGGAACGAGAGGGTAGATAAAAGAATACCTCACTCTCCTTCTTGAACTCCTCCAAGACGATGAAGTAGACTGCACACCCAAGTAAAAGACATCTTCAATTCGGCTTCACAAAAGCTCGGGGAAGGAGGAAGAAGATGGCCGGCCACCAAGGGAGAGGAGGAGGGATTCTTTGGAACTTTTCCACTCAAGAACCCTCTCAAGAATCAAGTTCTTTATCACCCTTGAAAGAGGTTCAGCCACCAATTTATAGGGGGCATGGGCGGCTACATCTAGTAGACCGCACCCCTTAAAAAACTCTCCCCAGAATTCAAAATTCTGGGATTTGCCTCCAAAAAATATTTCATATTAAATTATTTCATAATTAATTCGAAATTAATTAAATTCAATTAAATATAATCTTTAATTTATCTCCATAAATTAAGAGCCTCTCAATAGGAATCATAATTATCTAAATAAACCAATAAACTAAATAATAGGAAAGAAGTTTATCTAAATAAAATATGATTTATCTAAACTAATTAAATTCCTATCAAATAGGAATAATAATTACCTAAATAAATTAAATTCTTAATAATTAATAGAATTATGATTTATCCTCATAAATCAAATATCTATTAATTTTATGATTTATCCTCATAAATCAAATTACTATTGATTAGGATTTATCCAAATAAATTAATTCCTAATTAATTGGTTAGGCTCATGGTTAGAAACTAATTTTCTCACCACGTATATTTGATTCAAAATTAAATTATATTTCATTCATAATTAAATACAATCCTCGTCAAGTGGTTAATTAAATATTTAATTCATAATTAAAGTTAATCAACCACATAAAATATTATTATGTGTCAATCCCTACAATTTAGGAATGCCCTACAAATTAGGGTTACCGAGGAACTCCTTCCTCGCGCATTCATTCCGATAGGAAACTCATTTCCTATTATGTCAGTAAACGAGATCTGTGATCGAGTTGCAACATGTCCAAGCTAGTAGACATATAATGTCGTATTCAGACTCTATCTCATAAAGCTCATTACGAGGTTAGCCTATTGTGTGTGACCCATTGGGCCCCACACTAAGTCAGTAGTGAGTTGTGCATAACGGAGAGTCGGATTCGATAGAACGACTTCTATTCAAATCTTACGAGCCTCCACTAAACACCTACAGTGTGGTCGTGAGGGACTCCACTCACAAGTCAAGATTGACGTCTAGTAACATGTCATTACTACCCGGACAGTGTGAGGTTCAATCTACAAGGATCGAACTCCCTTCGGTGATTAGTTACCATACAACTAAATCCCTCGATTATAATGTCCCAAAGTCGGCTAGGGTACGGAAGAAGTGCCAAACCCTAATACCGATTCATATGTATTCCACCCGCCAAGATGTCGTCTCAATAATGAAACATCAAAAACATCTTTCTGACTTTCATTTCTACTCTGACCAAAGATTCTCAAGTCGACACTTGCAGGGACACATAAGACATTATCTCCTCTCACTAGGAGTAACTGATTCCATGTTGGTTGCTCACCTATCTCCATGAATGCTTCCCCATGCCCAGTAATACCTGGCACATGACGCTGAGGGCCACATAGGGATAGAACCAAAGCAATGGGTCGTCACTCACAAGGTAACCATGGCAACCTCAGGTCCAAGGACTGCTTGCACCTACTATCACCCGAGGAACATCCTATTGACACTCGTGTAACGATTCCATTTTGTCTTCCTCGTGCAGGTCTATTCAATAAACTCATTCCCTAATGAGCATGTGCACTTATACATTAATAACGGCTCATAGGTAATTATGAGATCAGCTACCCCATATCGTATAGGGCATGTACCAAGTGCACTAGTCTATCTGAAATCACCGGTTCCCTAATTGGTGATCCTACAACTAGGAACATTTAGAACATGAGCATTTGGATTCCAAGTCTCACTGGCATGATCTCATCATGGCCTCGGAATCATTTGCCCGGGTTCATGTGGTTCATCACAATCTTTAAGAATAAAGATGCAACATATGATGAAAAAGTTGTCTCATTAAGTTGATTACCCTTGAATGGTCCCTAAACACATCGACATGTGATTGGCTCAAGGGCACTATTCCATTTAGACTCTTGGTTTGCTTTATTAATGATTATTCTATTTCATTGTCTGTAAGATCTTTTAGTCATCGTTAATTCTTTATATGCCCGAATATCTGCCTTAAATTATTTCGGGGCATTATTCTTTGATCTTTATGGTCTTAGGAGTTATGCACTGTCTATTTATTTTTGAACCAATGTTTGTTGGTTGTTAAACTGATGGGTTTATTAAACTAATAGTTATGAACAACATCGATTCAGGTCTTTTGGATGTCTCATATAAATAGCGATGGAAAGATTTGATCAAGAACTTGCTCTCGATGTGCGAACACTGTTGACAATTATTGAGTGGAGTTGAGATTGTTGAGTGCAGACATTTCTTATCTTCAGGAGAAGATTGGCTTCGGGTGGATAACTCACTACAACACAAGGCTGTGTGGAGGACGGAACTCTGTGGCTGGGATGTCATAGAGAGGCAAGTGGGTTTTTACTTGTAATAGAAAACAGTGTTTTTGTTATTTCCAATTCACTATAGTACTATAGTTGGATTTCGAGTGTGAAATTCGGAGGACTTATTTTGTACTTTATAGAGAGTGGATTGTGTTGGCTTTAGATTTTCAACCTTGGTCTTAATCTCTTAATCTTGGTTTTGAGGATAACAAACATGGAACTAATATTTTACTAAGAAATCTTTCAGGTTCCATATCAGTTAGCGTTCGATGTCCTCGATCGGATAAATCAGAGAAATTGATAAATCGGAAGGACATTGATCGTCACGCTCGGGTTCATCACGGAATTTCTCATAGATCAGTGAGTGCATCAAAGTCGCATTGGACGAGTCCAAAGATCAAATGAAAGCTCTCCAAGTTGATGCTCGTTGAAAGCCGAAACCCAAAAACCAAGCGCGGAAGAAAAAGGCTGAAGAAACCAAATTCAGCCTAGGTTCGGTCGACCGAATAGGGTAAGAAAATTGGCAGTAGCCAATTCGGTCGACCGGTCAGTCGATCGAACACTGCCAAAAATTGGTAGTGGCTACTTTGATCGACCGACAGAGGCCTAAAATGGGCAGTAGCCCTAGCATTCGACCGATCAGTCGACCGAATTAAAAATCGTACGGCGTGCGATCTTGACATCCCTACGTCGGTCGACCGAATGGGTCGACCTGATTGAGGGAACAATCAGTTGCGTCTGGCGGTCGACCCATCGATCGATCGACTAGATGGAAGAGGGCAGTGGTTGAATGAGCGATCGATCGACCAATCGATCGAGCGACTGCAACGGATAGTTTTCTATCCGTTGAGCTGTCGTTTCTTGGTGAGAGTATAAATATACCTCATCTAATCTTTTTTTACTTTTCCTTCACTCTTACAGAAATTATTGAGCATCAAAAAGAGGATCTAAGCCTTCTAAAAGATTAATCGCCTGCGCTTGATTCTTCTGGCGATAACTTCTTCAAGCACACACTCTGCCTCAACTCGAAAATTGACTCGAGCTCTACGACTCGGCGAGTTGGAGGTTCCAAAGGCTTGGGAAAGAGCAATTATTATTGGTTTTATTTTAAGCTCTTTTCACTTGTATTTTAAACTGTTATTTGAACTTGATTAATTTGAGTTTGTAAGACCTAGGTTGTTAGGTCTTGTGCGTATAAGTGGTTACCTTGTTGTGAAGGTGTAAAGCCACCTGTGTAAACTTGTGTTTACTAGGATTAGTTTAGTTGTCCCTTAGGGTTGAGGTGGAAGAGTGCTCTCGATAAGAAGGCGGAGACTTCCGGGGGTGGAAGTACCTTAGGTCGAGAGTGAGACACTTCGAGTCAAAGTCCTCTGTGTAAGGGAAACGAAAATTAATAAAGTAAAACTAGTTTGGAAATCCTAAGCGGGGTGCTTAGGTAGTGGAGTAGGCATTGGGGCCGAACCACTATAAATCCTGTGTTTGCATTGATTTTTTATGTGTATTTTTTGTTTTACTATTTATCGCTTCCGCATCTAATCATTCAATCGCAAATTGCCTAAACTAATCTAAAATTGATTAAAATTGGAATTTAGGCTAATTGATTTAGTAAACACACTATTCACCCCCCCCCCCCCCCCCCCGCCCTCTAGTGTTGCCATTTCGTCTTCAATTGGTATCAGAGTGAGTCGTAGATTGTGATTTCACCATCCCTTCTATAATTTGTCTCGATCTTGAAATGGCTCTAGAGTCGGTAGCGTCTTCACCTTCTAGGTTCGATGAATCGAACTTTGATCTTTGGAAGTCTAGAATGTATACCTACTTAAAGACTAGAGGTTTTGATGTTTACAACATGATTAAATTAGAATACATTGAACCTAAGGTTGACATGCATGATTGGAGTGAGCATGATAAGAAAATGTTTCAATTAAATGGAGATGCTATGTATAGTATTTTTTGTACCTTACCTAATAGTATCCTTGAAAAAGTCATGCATTGCACTTTGGCTTTTGATATGTGGGCAACATTAAATATGTTATATGATTATGCTAAAACTGAAGAGCTTAATACTTTCATTGAGGGTGGTGATGACAATGGTCATCCCCCTAGTACTAACCTCGGTTTTGATGATCTTAGTGCTTCTAGTCAAAGAAGCAAATAAAAAGCCGAAAAAGAAAAGTGATATGCTACTTATGCAAGGAAAAGGGGCACATTAAGAGGAATTGTCCTTTATCAAAGAAGAATGTCAAAAGGAGGACAAGTGCTTCAACATCTACCTCCACCAAATCACAAGAAGCATCCTCTTGTCATGACTATGAAGGCACATCCAAGGTTTGCCTCATGGGCATCCATGATGAGGTACAATATTCTACTTTTAGTCATGATAAAGATATAGCATATGATAGTGATGCTAGTTCTTCAAATTCACTCAAAATGTCATATGAAGAATTAGTAGAAGAATGTCAAAATATGTGTGCCATGCTTTTGAAAAAGAGTAAAGAAATGAAAAAAATTAAAAAAGATAACTCTAGGCTTACTATGGATTCGCAAGCTCTAGAATTAGAAAATGAAAATTTAAAGGCAAATCTAAGTTCCTCAAGTGTTGATTGCCATGGTAGTATTGATGTTTTGAGAACTAGTAATTCTTGTCATGACAATTTTAAGATTGAAATTGAAGACTTAAAAAGTGAGAATATTGATTTGAAAAATGAAAATGATGAATTAAAAAATGAATTGCAAAATATCTCAAAAGTTGAGATTGAAAATTTGAAAGTAGAAAATACAAAGATCAAAAATGAAAATAGTATGATGAAATCTCAATTGCATGCTATTCACAAATCCATGAGTGATTTGAAAAATGAGGTTGTATTCTTAAATAGGAAAATCAATGATCTATTAAATGTATCTTTCTTTAAGAACTCTAAAAATAAAAATGCTTATGTAAAGAATGCTAAGGTTCATCATCATTCTCATGTCAAGCATTCTTCCTTTAAACCTCATGTTCAAAAGAAAAAATTTCATGGAAATTGTTTTTGTTGTGGGATATATGGCCATGCAATTCATGACTGTGCATTTAAAAGAAATCCAAGTGTTGCTAAGACACTTTGGATTCCTAGGCCAACTCACCCCCACGGACCCAAAGCCATTTGGGTACCAAGGATCTCATCTTCTTTTGAAGTTGACCAAGAAATTGAAGGAATGATCCTTGCATGGTTGCAACTTCAAAGTCTTCACCTAGACTAGATGCCTATGGTAAAGTTGGCATCAAACACTTTGGTATCATCTCTTATACTTACTTGATTAAATTAGAGTTGGAGTTTTGATACATGCTTAATATTAGTAGATTTTTCGCTCATGATATGCTTTTATAAAATGATTTTTGATTTTGATTTCCTGGTCTCCTCGGAGACCTAAGTGGCCTGTAATGGGCCTAAGCGACCATGCGGTTCTAAATCGAAGGCTCATTGTGGCTTTCGGTTTTCAACCAATAGGAAGGGTTGGAGATCTTATTTTTCAAAACTTTATATTTTGAGATCTCTTGATTCATTTTATTTTCATGAATGATCTACATGAAAATGAATCCATGCTATTTAGTGAAGTTGAATTTGGAAAATAATAATTGGTCTTTCACTTCGCTATTTAGTTTGATAGCTTGCATGTAGATTTGGTTTCTTTTTTTATTTTAAAGTATACTTGCAAGTTATATATAAATATTTTTAGGAAGGCTAATTAGGAAGAAAAAGATTAGTTTGGCAAATTATCATGAATAATGTATAACTTTGATAAACTCAAAACCTTAGTGTTATACCTCAATGCTTAAGCTTAAATTATTTCTCTATACTCATGATTACGATTGCATGTTAAACACTTGAATTTTCATGAGTATGTAGAATTTTAGCACTTAGGCAAATTTCATTGAATGAAACTTGCTCTAGGTTGATACTAGAGACATTCTTTTAAGTCCAAACTAGTTAAACATAATTAGAGATCTTATTCCTCAAATATTTCACATCTTAAGATCTCTATGATTCATTTTGATATCATGAAAACTTTCTTAGAAATGAATCTTTATTATCTAGCATAGGTCAAGATTTTTAAATGAAACTTTGCATTGACCCTTTGCTATTTAGTATGTTAGTTTGCTAGTAGGCATATTATTTTATTATCCTACTAATGAAGTCTACTTGCAAGTTGTGAATGTTAATGAAAGGCTATGCTATCTAAAAGAAAATGGAAAAGGAAATGAAAAGTTTGGAAAAAAATTCAAGAAAAAAGTATGAATTTGATTTTGCAAAAATCTTAATATAATACTTAAATATTTATGCTTTAATGATGTCTCTATATACTCATGATTGTTTTTGCATGATAAATAATGAATTTTCATGAGTAGGCAATTTCATGATAACTAGGCAATTTCATGATATATTGAATGAAATTGGACTAGTTTGAAATTTCTTATTAGAGACCTCATTTTGAGTAAACACCAAGCAAACATGTTTAGACACACATATCACATGAGTCTAGGTATTTAAAATTTAAAAATTGTGTCTAGATGAACAATGTGGTAACTATATCACTTTATGGGACTTAAATCTGAAAAAGATTGACCTAAGTCAACAAATTAACTTGACATTTCATTTTAAGTCAAATCTTCATAAACATGTTTAGCAATAGGTATTACATGTTTCCATGCACTTAGAATGGAAAATTCATTTGGATATGGATAAAATGACATAGAGGTCAATTCATGCTTACCTCTTTTGAACCAAGTTGACCCAAGTCAACAAGTTGACTTAAAGGTCTCATTTTCAATCCATATTTGGGGAACATGTTTAAATTTACTCATGTAAGGTATCCATAGGTTTAAGTTTGAAAAATCATGAGTAAATGTTAAGATTGAAACTTAGCAAGTTTCATAAAAACTATTTTAGTTTTGAATGAAACCATGCTAGGTTAATATCTTGACTTAAGGACATAATTTTCATCTCAAACTTGACATATACTCTTTACATGACCATCATGTGGTGTCATGAAAGTTTGAATAAAAATTGAAAGAGTTTTTAAAAATAACTGAAAATTACAAAAATACCATTTCGACCTACAATTGGTCTCAATTTCAATTATTTCTAGAGAAATATAGAAAAATCCTTTTTAGATGATTCTTGAAACTGCACATTCATTGAAAAAATTAGTTTCTTCAGTAAAAATTTCAAAACATTTCATCAAGAATCTAATTTATAATGGAATTTTGAAGTTGGTCTTTAAAAATGCAAAGTATCATTTTTTTTAAAATATCAATCTTTTCGATACTTTGAATTTTCTTCAAATACTTCAAATGAAACTTTGTGCATGCTATTTTGATTTCATCTCTAAAATCGTTCACATTATTCCTTGAGTGAAATCATTTCTAAAAATGATTTTGATATATTGAGCGATATCTTAAAAATAAGCTTTTGATTAAAATCAATATAGGATGAAAAATGGTCTTTGAAAATTCTTTTGAGTTCAAACTTTATACATGCATTTCAAATGACCATTCAACAATTGGTATCAAAAACTTTCGTCCAAAAATTGGTACCAAAGATTTTCATCGAAAATATGATTTTGTATAAATTTAAAAGTTTAATTTTTTTTCAAATCTTGAAGTATAGGTTGACCTAAGTCAACAAAGTAACTTAAAAATTTCATCTTAAGCCCAAACTTGATTCATAGGCTTATATTCTCTCATGTTTGATGTCTAGATGCCTAAGTTTGAGAAAACATGAGTAGATAGCAAAATTTGAAACTTAGCACTTTCATGTTTTCATGCTTAATTCGAATGAAATCGTGCTAAGTTGAAAGTTTGATTAAATGACATTTGTTTCACTTCAAACTTAATATACATGATTTAAATAACCATATCTTGGTATTTTGAAAGTTTGAAGGAAATCTAAAAATGTCATGAAAAAAATATATTTGTTTTCCATCCCTTTGGTTGAGATTTTCATGTTTAATGAAAAATAATCTTTAGTGTAAGACCCGAAAAAGTTTCCTAATATAAAAATCTGTTTTACTGCAGCGCGTCGAACCCGGGGGTAGTCGAGTCAAGCCTTAGGATCGCCTCGAGTGAAAAGATATGACTCGGCTAATGGATCATGAAGTCTATTTGGATAATTAACTTTCCTTTTACGAAATCATACCTTAAATTAAGTTAACTCAAGTCATGTTATGGGTTGAGTCGGAACCCAAGTCGAGTTTGGGTTTAGGTCGAGTTCCGGGTATGACTTAAGTAAGCCTTGAGGCCATCTTTGGAAAGATGGTTGAGGGGATAAAATCCCCCTTATGGCAGCCGTGCGACTCACCCATTGAGTCGCACAAGGCCGCAAGGTAGAAGAGGAGAAGGAGCAAGGAGGAGGATTGGGGGCTTGGATCGATCCGAAACTCACGTCGTCTTCGGAAAATCTCAAGTCATCATCACCCGATCCTTGTTTCTTGGCGATCTAGGTGAGTGGTTAATGTTTAAAAGGTTTGGGGAAGGCGGGTGGCCGAACCCTAGATGATAGGTTGAGTTCTCACGATTTTTTCGACGATCCATGATTTCAACGACATGTGTTCACTATTTTATGAACTTTCTTGTCGGATCTCACTATTTTAATCATCAATTTGCATGTTCTTGGGGCTGCCGAGTCATGGGAAAAGGGGAAAGGTCATGCTGAAATTTCCCCGATTCCCTTGACGGCAAGAAGGCCCTTAGATGACCTTATATCACTATTTTGGTGTAGTTCCTTTGAACATCTCGCGTGTTATGAAGTTCTCAGATGGTATTCCAAGGTCGATTCATGGAAATTCTCACCTAAGACAGTGTAGGAGGATAGGCAACATGTAAGGCATCACTAGATGATCATAGCACATTTATGAAAACTTAGTTATGAGACGATAACACTTCTATGTCTGCTTGTATACTTTTGGAAACTTAGAGCTCGTACGTGCATATATATTGAAAGGGTGGCATAAACTATTGACCCGGTAGCCGGACATAGGCCAGATACAGGCAAAGGCCCGATATGTGTATATATAGAAACCCAAGGATATTGATTGTGTAATGTGCTTGAGATGGTCCGCCAAGGGGCGAGGAGGTCGGAGATTACCAATGCCCAGCTCAGCCAGTTGGGTCTATAGGTGCGCCAGCGGGCCCGCTAGGTGCCAGACCCCAGTTGGGTGGGACTAGCTATCCTTACCCCAGACGGTGTCCGAAGACTAGTGGACCATCCAAGTCGACGGCCCGGGATTGTTTGCTTGCATCATGAGATGATGTGGCCGATGGCCAGTATGATACTACCTGATACGGTAGGGACGGCGGTAGCCGGGATATGATTTGATGAGAAGGCCCGAGGGCCAGATGTCGAAGGCTTGATAAGCCGAGGTAGTAGGTTATCATGTACAGTTGATGTTGATGGATTCGTTGAGGGTCTGTAGTCGCATTAGAAATAAATTTTACTTCCTTGTACATTCCTTTATTGCCTTATATGATATATATGCATGACCGAGGCTTATGTCGAGGTTCATTTGAGCCACTCACTGAGTCCCAAGTGGACTCACAGTTTATTTCTATTTCTGCAGAGCATGAGCAGTAGCTTGGTGTCGACATGGTGCAGCTGGAGGGCGGAGGCGGTGCCATATCTCGTAGCGGCATCCATGAGTCTTAGACTAGTGCCTAGTTATGTTGGTTTTGTTTCTGCACTGACGGTTGTAATTGAAAAGAATTGTAAAACTTGATATTTGACTATTCGGTTTTGATGTTGATGTTTCTATTTGTTTTGAAAAACTTATATATTGTGACTTTCAAACTTTTATAAAGTATGTTGAGTTTTGTTTCAGTCGATATGTCTTGCTTTTCTTGATGTTAGTGTAGATAGTAGGCTACAGGGCAGGATGTAGGCCCTGGCCGATCACACTACCCTCAGTTGGGGTGTGACAAAGTTGGTATCAGAGCACTAGGTTAGGTTTTGTCTATGACTCAGTGTTGGGTACCATATTAGACATATTGTAGAGTGTCGACATACGGTATAGTTATGCTACGAGATTGGGCGACCACTCCTGCACTCAGCGCACCATGTAGTTAGTAATTTAAATTACAGTTGAATAAATTGTTTATGTTAGCAAGATAAGTGTTTCCTTGTTCTCTCTATGATAGTGTGATGGAGACTCACAATGCTGCACTAAGCGACAGTGACAGTAATTTGGGTGATAAAACATAGAGTCAAGAGGTTGGACCCAGGAGAGGGTCGAGTGGGGGCGCGTAGACGCGTACCCCAGTTGTCGGCAGAAAATATTCTTTATGTACTTGTGTGTACTGTGCATGGATGTTGATTGTGTTTGTGCTCGTGGATGAGCGATGGCCGGGCCGAGAAGCGTGCCGACTTGGCAAGTTGGTCCTGACTCGGCCACTAGATTTTGGGTTATGATACTGCATCAGTGAGCCACATTGACATTAGACCCGAGGGGGGGGGGCCACGCTGACATTAGGCTTGAGTGGATTTGGTTGGGTGGGCTATTTTCAACCAGAGAGGGCCCAAGTAGAAGGCTCGCTAGATAGGTTCTAGAGATCGACTAGTATGATTGCTCGGTTTGGGCCGGTTTGGGTTGTGTGAATGTATTGTTTTCTATTGGGCCGGCATGGGCTGAGTGATCTTGGCATTCATGAGCATGAGATGTATTAATGAGTGTTCGCGATAAGCGGGCACGGGACTTTGAGATGCCACGCAAGTATGGTGGCATGTCAGTGCCAGGAGGTGCCTCTCGAAAGGTTGAGGTGCTGTAATGTGGCGGCAGCAACAGCCGGAGGCACTGGGGGGCCTACCTTAGTCACGCAAACACTTGCTTCAGGTGCGGCAGAGTCGGGCACTTCAAGAAGGATTGTCCTGAGGTAATTGGCCAAAAGCCTGAGCAGTCTAAGGGAAAGGTGTCTTTGTCAGTAGGGTCAGTGGCTTAGAGGGGGCAGACACAGAGTAAGGGGCCGCAGATCAGTCATTCAGAGAGGCCGCCTGCTCGGGTATATGCTATGAATCATGATGGGGTAGAGGCGTCCAAAGCAGTGGTGGCAGGTACTAATTTAGTATGTTCGTCTACTGCATATGTTTTATTTGATCCGGGTGCCACACACACATTTGTGTCTGCCATATTTGCTGCGAAATTGCCAATGGCACCCTCCAAGCTCGATGGGCCATTGATAGTATCAACGCCTACGGGCGATGCAATCTAAGCAAATTCAATATACCAAGACTGTGAGGTGCTCATCTGTGACCAATGTGTTGAGTGCGGATTTGACACTCCTCCCACTCTTGAGCTTGATGTCATCCTTGGCATGGACTGGTTGGCAGAGCACTTTGCGATATTGGATTGCAGAGCTAAAATAGAAATGTTTAATAAGCTTGGGCTGCCGCAGTTCACCTTCCAAGGGGATGGAGGTAGCAAGCCGATAGCGGTCATCTTAGCCCTAAAGGCTCGTAAGTTACTTTGGGGCGGCTACCAATCCTTCCTGGCCTTCGTATCTGTGGCCGAGGAGCAAAGGGGTGAGGCAAGGAATGTCAGCGGAACCCCAGTGGTCTGTGAATTCCCTGATATGTTTCCCGAAGAATTACCGAGATTGTCACCCAGAAGGGAAGTTGATTTTGCATTGACCTACAGCCCAGGGTGAAACCAATTTCCATTCCACCTTATAGGATGGCACCGGCTGAACTCAGGGAGTTAAAGGTGTAATTGTAGGAAATGCTAAACATGGGTTTCATCTGGCCGAGCGTATCACCCTGGGGTTCCCCGGTTCTCTTCGTGAAGAAGAAGGATGGGTCGATGCACATGTGCATTGACTATAGGCAGCTGAACAAGATGACCGTCAAGAATCGCTACCCACTACTGAGGATAAACGATCTGTTTGACCAGCTACAGGGGGCACAGTTGTTTTCAAAGATAGATCTAAAGTCCGAGTACCATCAGCTGAGGTTCCGGGACTACAATATGCCTAAGACGGCCTTTATGACTCGCTACGGTCACTATGAGTTCCTAGTGATGTCCTTTGGCCTAACCAATGCACCAGGTGCCTTCATGGACCTAATGAACATGGTATTTAAGGAGGACCTAGACAGCTTTGTGATCGTCTTCATTGACGACATTCTGGTTTACTCCAAGAGTGAGGATGGTCCTAGAACCCTCAAAGAGCACCGTTTGTTTGCAAAACTTTCCAAGTGTGAATTTTGGTTGGAAAGTGTACGGTTCCTGGGCCATGTAGTGTCCAAGGAAAGGATAAGGGTAGATCCTGCCAAGATAGAAGGGGTGCAGAGCTGGAAACGGCCGACTAGCGTGACAGAGGTCTGCAGTTTTCTTGATTTGGTCGGGTACTATCGAAAGTTTGTAGAGAACTTCTCCAGAATTGTAGCCCCTTTGACTCGGTTGACCCAGAAAAAGGTCAGGTTCATTTGGGATGACAAATGTGAGGCGAGCTTTCAGAAGCTCGAGGCTTGTTTGACATCTGCACCCGTGTTGGTCGTACCTTTTGGCTCAGGAGGGTTTGTAGTCTTCTGTGATGCCTCTCGGGTTAGCCTGGGCTGCATCTTAATGCAATTTGGCAGAGTCATCACTTATGCGTCCCGCCAGCAGAAAGTTCACCAGAAGAACTATCCAACGCATGACCTAGAACTAGAGGCAGTGGTCTTTGCACTGAAGCTTTGGCGACACTACCTGTACAGGGAGACTTACGACATCTACACAGATCACAAGAGTCTCTAGTACTTGCTTACCCAAATGGAGCTAAACCTCAGGCAGAGGAGGTGGCTAGAGCTCCTAAAGGATTATGATTGCACAATTATGTATCATCCGGGGAAAGCAAATGTGGTAGCAGATGCTCTGAGCATGAAGTCCATGGGTAGTTTAGCTCATTTGGAAGTTAAGCAAAGGCCTCTAGCTCGAGTGTTGGCTTTGTGCCTAGATGGGGGTGCAACCTTATCAGTGTCGGCTTCAGGTGCCCTGATGGCACACCAGCGGGTACAGTCCACGCTGGTGGACATGCTGCGAGTCGCGCAGGAGGAGGATGCCTTTTGTGCGCTGACCAAGGATCTGGTGAAAAGAGACGATGCAGAGAACGGTTTCAGATTGGACTCAGAGGGTGTATTGAGGTTCAGAGACCGGATAGTAGTACCAGATATGGCTGAGGTGCACAGGCAAGTCTTGGAACTGGGTCATCGTTCCACTTACACGATGCATCCGGGGGCCACTAAGATGTACCGGGATTTAAGGCAGCATTACTGGTGGAAAGATAGGAAAAGAGACGTAGCAGAGTTTGTATCCAAATATCTGGTCTACTAGCAAGTGAAGGCCGAACACCTTAAGCCTGCGGGGCTTCGGCAAAACCTCGAGGTGCCCGAGTGGAAATGAGAGAAAATCACCATGGATCTAGTGACCGGATGGCCTAAGTCAAAAGACGGTTTTGATTCCATTTGGGTGGTAGTGGACCGGTTAACCAAGACCGCACACTTCATACCAGTGAAAACTACCTTCTCTGCGGAGCAGTACGCCCGACTGTTCTTGGTACCCCGGTGATGATTATATCCGACCACGGTACCTAATTCACAGCCCAGTTTTGTCAGTCCTTTCAGGAAGCCTAGGGTACCCAGGTGCATTTCAGCTTAGCTTTCCATCCGCAGACAGTCGGGCAGTCAGAGCGGACCATCCAAACTTTGGAGGACATGTTGAGAGCATGCGTCCTGGATATGGTCGACGACTGGGAGAGGCACCTACCGCTGATAGAGTTCGCCTACAACAATAGCTATCACAGTAGCATTGGCATGGCCCCTTTTGAGGCTTTGTATGGGTGGCGGTGTAGGTCTCCGGTGGGCTGGTTTGAGGCCGGGGAATCACTCATGGTGGTCCATGATCTGGTTGAGGAAGTGGTTGAAAAAGTAAAGGCTATAAAGGAAAGATTGTTGGCGGCCCAGAGTCGACAAAAAATGTATGCCGACAAGAAGGCCAAGAAATTGGAATTTGCCGAGGGTGACTTAGTCTTTCTGAAGGTCTCTCCTATGAAAGGGGTGGTCTGGTTTGGGAAGAAGGGGAAGTTGAGCCCTAAATACATTGGGCATTTTCCCGTTCTCAAGCGGAGGGGCGAGGTGGCCTATGAGCTGGCATTACCTCCTAGCCTAAGCAGAGTACACCCAGTCTTCCATGTATCCATGTTGCGGAAATATATAAAAGATGATTTGCATATGATCGAGCCCTCTTCCATCGAGGTAGATTCGGTCATCTCGTTCGAGGAAAGGCCTATAGGGATCCTTGACCGCCAAATCAAGAAGCTAAGGTCCAAAGAAATTCCCCTGGTCAAGGTCAGATGGGAGCATCATTACGGACAAGAGGCCACATGGGAGCTAGAGCAGGACGTGAGAGAGCGCTACCCTTCCTTGTTCGAGGAGCCGGTAAGTCCTTGTTATTCAAGTAAATTCGAGGACGAATTTCCCTTAAGGGGGGAAGGTTGTAAGACCCGGAAAAGTTTCCTAATATAAAAATCTATTTTAGTGCAGCGCGTCGAACCCGGGGGTAGTCGAGTCGAGCCTCAGGATTACCTCGAGTGAAAAGGTATGACTCGGCTAATGGATCATGAAGTCTATTTGGGTAATTAACTTTCCTTTTACGAAATCATACCTTAAATTAAGTTAACTCGAGTCATGTTTGGGTTTAGGTCGAGTTTCGGGTATGACTTAAGTGAGCCTTGAGGCCATCTTTGGAAAGATGGTTGAGGGGATAAAATCCCCCTTATGGCAGCCGTGCGACTCACCCATTGAGTCGCACAAGGCCGCAAGGTAGAAGAGGAGAAAGAGCAAGGAGGAGGATTGGGGGCTTGGATCGATCCGAAACTCGCGTCGTCTCCGAAAAATCTCAAGTCGTCGTCACCCGATCCTTGTTTCTTGGTGATCTAGGTGAGTGGTTAATGTTTAAAAGGTTTGGGGGTGGCGGGTGGCCGAACCCTAGATGATAGGTTGAGTTCTCACAATTTTTTCGACGATCCATGA
Organism: Canna indica; assembly: GCA_034359265.1. Lineage (NCBI taxonomy): Eukaryota > Viridiplantae > Streptophyta > Magnoliopsida > Zingiberales > Cannaceae > Canna > Canna indica. Next base: position 51,754,464 of record CP136895.1, on the reverse strand, counting down.
TTTCAACGACATGTGTTCACTGTTTTATGAAGTTTCTTGATGGATCTCACTATTTTAATCATCAATTTGCATGTTCTTGGGGCTACCAAGTCATCGGAAAAGGGGAAAGGTCATGCCGAAATTTTCCTTGATTCCCTTGACGGCAAGAAGGCCCTTAGATGATCTTATATAACTGTTTTGATGTAGTTCCTTTGAACATCTCGTGTGTTATGAAGTGTGCCCTCTCTAAAGTCCCTTGAAGTGGCCGAATGAACCCTACAACTCATGAAGAGGGTTCGGCCAAGGGTGAGGGGAAGATTAAGTAGTTCATTGGTATTTAAATTGTATGCGGAATTGAAGAGGTAAAGGTATAGCTAGAGTCTCCTCCCTCTTTTCCTACCCCAAGGACCTTGGCCGAGCAAGGTCCTCCTTGCTCATGGTTCGGCCAAGGTTAGGGAGAGGAGGAGAGACTTGCTTTAGATGGAAATTTCATGATTTTAAGGATCACACATAAAGATATGACAATACTTAGGAAGAACACCACTTAGCAAGTAGCTTAATTGATTTTGAATTGTAGAAATGCTAGTTTTGTAACCATACTTAGTATTAGATCCTTAAACTTTGGATGTTGACATTGTTACCATGTTTTGTATTTCATACATGTTATTTAAATTCATTACCTACCTTGCTATGCAAGATAGCTACTCCTTATTGTGCTAATATTCCTAAGGTAGTATAAGAATTGTTATGTATAAACATTATGGTCATATATGATGAATGTTACAATATTTGCACATTTTTCTTTGGATTATACATGCTGCCCTAAATGTTCTCGGATGGTATTCCAAGGTCGATTCATGGAAATTCTCACCTAAGACAGTGTAGGAGGATAGGCAACATGTAAGGCGTCACTAGATGATCATAGCACATTTATGGAAACTTAGTTATGAGACGATAACACTTCTATGTCTGCTTGTATACTTTTGGAAACTTATAACTCGTACGTGCATATATATTGAAAGGGTGGCATAAACTATTGACCCGGTAGACGGACATAGGCCAGATACGGGAAAAGGCCCGATGTGTGTATATATGGAAACCCTGGGATATTGATTGTGTAATGTGCTTGAGATGGTCCGCCGAGGGGCGAGGAGGTCAGAGATGACCAATGCCCAGCTCGACCAGTTTGGTCTAGAGGTGCGCCAGCGGGCCCGCTAGGTGCCAGACCCCAATTGGGTGGGACTAGCTATCCTTACCCCAGATGGTGTCCGAAGACTAGTGGACCATCCTAGTCGACGGCCCGAGATTGTTTGCTTGCATCTTGAGATGATATGGCCGATGGCCAGTATGATACTACCTGATATGGTAGGGACGGCGATAGCCGGGATATGATTCGATGAGAAGGCCCGAGGGCCGGATGCCGAAGGCTTGATAAGCCGAGGTAGCAGGTTATCATGTACAGTTGATGTTGATGGATCCGTTGAGGGTCTATAGTCGCATTAGAAATAAATTTTACCTCCTTGTACATTCCTTTATTGTCTTATATGATATATATGCATGACCGAGGCTTATGTGGAGGTTCATTTGAGCCACTCACTGAGTCCCAAGTGGACTCACAGTTTATTTCTTTTTCTGCAGAGAATGAGCAGTAGCTTGGTGTCGACATGGTGCAACTGCAGGGCAGAGGCGGTGCCATATCTCGTAGCGGCGTCCATGAGTTTTAGACCTTGGTCTTAATCTCTTAATCTTGGTTTTGATGATAACAAACATGGAACTAATATTTTACTAAGAAATCTTTCAGGTTCCATATCAGTTAGCATTCGATGTCCTCGATCGGATAAATCAGAGAAACCGATAAATCAGAAGGACATTGATCGTCGCGCTCGGGTTCGTCACGGAATTTCTCGAAGATCGACGAGTGCACCAAAGTCGCATTGGACAAGTCCAAAGATCAAATGAAAAGCTCTCCAAGTTGATGCTCGTTGAAAGTCGAAACTCGGAAACCAAGCGCGAAAGAAACCAAATTCAGCCTAGGTTCGGTCGACCGGGCGATCGACCGAATAGGGAAAGAAAATTGGCAGTAGCCAATTCGATCGATCGAACACTGTGAAAAACTGGCAGTGGCTACTTCGGTCGACCAGTCGGTCAACCGACTGAGGCCTAAAAGGGGCAGTAGCCCTAGCGGTCGACCGATCGATCGACCAGATTAAAAATCACGCGGAGCGTGATCTTGGCATCCATGCGTCGATCGACAAATGGGTCGACCGGATTGAGGGAATGATCAGTTGCGTCTGGCGGTCAACCCGTTGGTTGACCGACCAGAGAGAAGAGGGCAGCGGTTGAATGAGTGGTCGATCAGTCGGTCAACCGACCAATCCACCGGGCGACTGTAATAGATAGTTTTCTATCCGTTGAGCTACCGTTTCTTGGTGAGGGGATAAATATACCTCATCTAATCTTTTTTAACGCTTTTCCTTCACTCTTCTAGAAATTATTGAGCATCAAAAAGAGAGATCTAAGCCTTCTAAAAGATTAATCGTTTGCGCTCGATTCTTCTAGCGACAACTTCTTCAAGCGCACACTCTGCCTCAACTCGGAAATTGACTCGAGCTCTACGACTCGGCGAGTTGGAGGTTCCAAAGGCTTGGGAAAGAGCATTTATTATTGGTTTTATTTTAAGCTCTTTTCACTTGTATTTTTAACTGTTATTTGAACTTGTTTAATTTGAGTTTGTAAGACCTAGGTTGTTAGGTCTTGTGCGTATAAGTGGTTACCTTGTTGTGAAGGTGTAAAGCCACTTGTGTAAACTTGTGTTTACTAGGATTAGTTTAGTTGTCCCTTAGGGTTGAGGTGGAAGAGTGCTCTCGATAAGAAGGCGGAGACTTCCGGGAGTGGAAGTACCTTAGGTCGAGAGTGAGACTCTTCGAGTCAAAGCCCTCTGTGTAAGGGAAACAAAAATTAATCTAGTAAAACTAGTTTGGAAATCCTAAGCGGGGTGCTTAGGTAGTGGAGTAGGCATTGGGGCCGAACCACTATAAATCATGTGTTTACATTGATTTTTTATGTGTATTTATTGCTTTACTATTTATCGCTTCCACATCTAATCATTCAATCACAAATTGCCTAAACTAATCTAGAAACGATTAAAATTGGAATTTAGGCTAATTGATTTAGTAAATACACTATTCACCCCTCCTCTAGTGTTGCCATTTCATCTTCAGATTGGGCATCTGTCCGGTGAGTACCCCGCAGATTATGTGACAGGTTTGTCACTGAACTGCGTAAATAAATATCTTGTGTTTGTGTGTGTTCTCTTATTTTGGTTCTTACTTTGCTATTAGTAACAGTTGCAATAGCAGTTGCAACTTCCTATTCAACTGCCCTTAACAGGAGTTCCCTTAGATACACATATATTGTCAATTGGTATCAGCGCGGTTGTGCTAACCTTACCTGCACAAGATCCTTGGTGTGTCTGTTCTTTTTCAAGCTCAAGATTGAAGGAATGTCTATGGGAAATTCTGTTAATATTCCTCCTTTACTTATCAGAACAAACTATGCTTATTGGAAGGCTAGGATGAGAGCTTTCAACAAGTCCTTAGATAATCGTTGCTAGGTCGCAATTGAGATTGGCTACACTCCACCCACAATTCATGGTGGGACAGATCGCAAACCTAAAAGACGGTATACTGAAGCAGAGATTGTTGCTGCAAACTATGATAATAAAGCCCTTAATGCTATTTTTAGTGGAGTTGATCCTTCTCAATTTAAACTTATCTCGGCTTGTACCTTGGCAAAACAGGCATGGGAGATTTTAGAAACAAATCATGAAGGATCACTGACGCTTCGGAAGTCAAAAGTCGAAATCCTCAACACCAGATTTGAGAATCTAAAGATGGGAGAAGATCAGAATGCCCAAATCTCCAAAAGAAGATCAAGAAGTCATTCACTGCTACTTGGAGTGACGATGATGAAGAACCTGACTCAGAAGAGCATCAACAAGGCAACTTTAGAGCTTTCATAACCTGCTTAGATGACACAGTTAAGACCTCCATCATCCCAGATGCAGATAGTGATTGTTGCAAAGTTCAATATGCAAATAGTCTTGAGGAAGCATATTGGGAGATGTTTGACAAATGGGTTGAACTAGCAAAACTTAACAAGTCTCTCGGGGATCAAAACAAGTTTTTGATAGAAGAAAAGAAGACCCTTTCATAGAAAGTTAAAACCCTTCAAAGACGAATTGTTCAACAAGAAGACAAAGAATATATGTTGATTTCCAAACTTGAAAAGGTAAAGAAGGAAGTTAGAATGATGAATTCTACAAGTATTCTTAACAAAATCTTGAGTGCAGAAAAAAGTCCTTCTAATCACAAGGGACTAGGATACACTAGCTCATGCCAGTTGAAACCACGGTCTCAACTGCCTACTCAACTGATGAACTTTCATAGAGGCTCTTCAAATCATCAAAAGACTACTTCAAGAAAGAAAGATAGGATGCCCAAATGCTACTATTACAGGTGCAGAGGACACATTATTGCAAATTGCTTCAAATTTTTCAATAACTGAGAAGAAAGAATCACATAAATTACCCAAGGAAAAAGTTTTGCAAATCTGGGTAAGAAATATTGATTTTAACTACCATGTTGCTTTTATGTCAAAAATTATTTTTCTCTTGGATCTTGGTATTTCGATAGTAGATGTTCTCGGCACATGACAGGAAATTCTGAAAATCTGAGAGATATTCAAGAACATGGAGGTGCAACTGTCACTTTTGGATATTGAGGACAAGGAAATGTCATAGGAGTTGGATATGTAAATATTCCAAAAAAAACCAAATTTGGAAAATGTCCTACTTGTCAAAGGTCTCAAGGCTAATCTTGTGAGTATAAGACAATCGTATGATCAAAATTTAAATGTTCAATTTACCAAAAATAGTTGCAAAGTTCCTAATAATAATGGTGATTATATCCTTGAAGGAAATAGATCTAGAGACAACTGCTACAAAATTGTATATTCTTCTACTTGTCTTTCAGATGTCTCTTTTGACATTAACATGTGGCATCGATGGTTAGGTCATGTGAATTACAGAGATCTAAAGAAGATTGTAAATACTGAAGTTGTCAGGCATATTCCTAAACTTTCAAGAGAACCTGAAGCTATCTATCGTGCTTGTCAAGAGGGAAAACAGACTAGGCAGTCACATCAACTATTACAAGTGGTAGCTACCTCTAAACCTCTTGAACTTCTTCACTTGGATTTGGTAGGTCCCATGCAGGTTGAAAATATTGGTGGTAAAAAATATATCATTGTCTGCGTAGATGATTTCTCACATTTTACTTGGACAGAATTCCTGAAAGTATTAATGGTTTGTCACTGAACTACGTAAACAAACATCTTGTGTTTGCATGTGTTCTCTTATTTTGGTTCTTACTTCGCTATTAGTAATAGTTGCAATAGCAGTTGTAACTTCCTATTCAACTGCCCTTAACAGGAGTTCCCTTAGAGACACATATATTGTCAACATTCATAGTATAAGCTTTATGAAAAATAGAAGAAGTATCACCTTGCATATTGGAATTAGGTGTACGGTTCACAACCGTGTGCAGAGGGATAGAGATTTTGGTAAAAATAATTTTTTTATCATGCATAGAAGACTTCGGAAGCCCTTTACTACTGTTAGAGGGAAAATTGTGTAAGTTGAATAACCACACTAGAGGGGGGGGTGAATAGTGTGTTAACTAAAACTTTAGCCTAAATTCGATTTTAACAATTTCTTGATTACTTTAGGCAAATCACAATTTAATAGCAAGCGGAAGCAAGATAAATAACAAGTAATCAAACACGCACAAGAGCAATGCTAACACAATAAATTTACAGTGGTTCGACCACAATGCCTACTCCACTACCTAAGCACCCCACTTAGGATTTCAAACTCTACTTTACTAGATTAAGTGTATCCTACAAGAGGATTTACAAGCTAAGGCACCGTCCCTCACAACCGAGGGTTACTCTCACACCTGAGAGTACCTCCAACACCTCTTATTCTAAGGACTACAATACTAATCCTAGCAAACTAAGTTTACACCGATGGATTTAAGCCTCTACACCAAGGCTACCACCATACACACAAATCTAGCTCCCTAGGTTTTCACAACTAGATATACAATGAGAATAACAACAAAATACAAATATAAATAGAGCAAAAACACAATCAATATAATACTTAGCTCCAACACAAGATCCTAGCTTCCTCTTGGTGCCTTTGATGATGAAACACAAGGTTGAAGGCTCAATCAAGGAGGTAGAAGCTCAAAGCTAAGGGTTGAGAGAAATGGCTCAAGAAAGGCTCCAAATATTATTAGAATGGCTCAATGAATAGTTGGGAGCCTTACGAAGAAAGTTTTGGATGTATTTATAGAGTTGGTATTGGGGTATGGAAGCAAAGAGCTGTTCAAACATTCTTTACTTTGAAAAGGAGCCATTTGGGGGCATTCTAGGACTTCTGGGCAGTTTTTTAAAACATTGGTTGGGAGTATTCTGAGAATTTTGGATAGTTTGGAGGTTTCTAGCATTTCAAGCCTTATTTTTTTAGGTTAACAGTTTCCAAAAATGTATGACTCAACTAATGATGTATGCAATTAAATTGGGCAAATGACTCTTTCCTTTTATGCATTTATACCTTAATCGAGTTTAAATCGACTCGTGTTGCGGATAGAGTCGGAACCCAAGTTGAGCTCGGGTTTAGTCGAGTCATGAGTAAGAGTCAAGGGCCAATATGGAAGGTTTGAAGAGCGATTAAAATCCCTCATCCATGCTGTCGTGCGACTCATCTTGGAGTCGCACAAGGCAGCGTATAGGGAGAGGGGAAGGAGCAAGGAAAGGAGATTTTGGTCGATCCGGGATTTCACGTCGTCGCCGCAAGATTCGAAGTCGCCATCATCCGATCCTTCATCTTCCTCAATCAAGGTGAGTGGTTAGATTTGAAGAATTGGGGGAGGAGGGTAGCCTAACCCCTAGAGGTGATAGGATGTGTTTTCTCGCAAGATTTCGACGAATCGTGGTTTCGTAGTTTTGTATTCATGGTTTTGTATCAATTCTTGTCGGATCACCTTGTTTTCTCGCCAATTTCTCAAGTTCTAGGGCTGCCGAATCATGGGGAAAGGGGAAAGGTCATGCTAAAATTTTCCCCAATTCCCTTGACGGAAGTAGAGCCCTCGGATGATCTTAAGTTCGTGAATAGTGTGTTCTTAATAGTCGACTTCACGTGTTAAGAAACTTGTCTTCCCTAGAACTCATATGTTTGGCCGAATGAACCCTAAAACTTCATGAGAAGGGTTCGGCCGGGTATAAGGGAAGGGGCAAACTAGTCAATATGAAATTAAGTTATATTGGAGACAAAGAATTAGGGTCGGGGATTAATTCACCTCTTCCCTTTCCTACCCTAGGAGGCTTGGCCGAGCAAGGTTCACCTTGCTCAAGGCTCGGCCAAGCCTAGGGGGAGGGCGAGGGTGAGCTTTAGATGAAAACTTCCATAGTTAGAGTGCTAAAACTATAGAGACATGATGATACTTGGGAAGAACTCTAACCATAGCAAGTAAATTTATTGATTCATGTAATTGTAGGAATGATAGCTTAATTACCATCCTTAGCTCATTCCTCTTTAATTTTTGAAATGATGTATTATTTTACCATGCTTAGTTTTTCATGCATTGTTGAATTCATTGTTACCTTACCATGCTCGATAAATTGTTTCTTATTGAGTTTAATTATAAATGCAGTGTATAAATGTTTATTGGTGAATCTTGTGGTTATATATAGTAGATGTTGTAAATTATGCTTACTTTTCTTTAGATACACATGCTGTCCGGAAATGTTCGTGGGTGAAATTTCAAGATTGGTTCATAGAATTTCTCACCCAAGGTAGCGTATAACGCTAGATAACATGTAGGACGTTGCGAGATGCTTAGTATATATGGAAACCTAGCTAGGGAATGACAACTTCTAGGACTTCTAGTATTCATTTTTGGAAACCTAGAACTATTAGGTGTACACGTTTTTGGAAGGGCAGCATTAATTTGTCGACCCTGCAGACCGGCTTAGGGCCGAATACGGGCAACGGCCCGAAGTGTATATATGGAAATCCTATGACATTTGACTGTGTGATGTGCTTAAGATGGTCCGCCGAGAAGCATGGAGGTCGGAAATGACCAATGCTTAGCTCGGGCAGTGATTGGGTCTTGAGATGCACCAGCAGGCCCGCTAGGTGTACGATCCCAGTTGGGTGGGACTAGTTATCCCTACTCCAGATAGTGACCGGAGACTAGTAGACTATCCTAGTCGATGGCTCGGGATTTATTTGTTTATATCTTGATATGATGTGGCCGAACGACCAGTGTGATTCTACCTTGTATGGTAGGGCCAGTTATAGCCGGGATTCTTATACCATGACTAGGCCTCAAGGGCCGGATGCTAGAGGCTTGATAGGCGGTTATGGCAGGTTTTCACCTATATGGTGTTTTTACAAAATGACTCATAGGGTCAGTAGTCACGTTAAAAAGTAACTTACCTCCCTAATTATATACAATGTTGCCTTATATGTTATGCATGACTAACTGAGGATTATGTGGAGGTTCGGAAGAACCGCTCACTGAGTCCCAAGTGGACTCATAGTTTATTTCCTTATTTTTGCAGAGCATGAGCAGTGATTGCGGCTTGTCAGCATGGTGCAGCTGGAGGGCAGGTGGTGGTGTCATATCTCGTAGCGGCGTCCTTGGGTCATAGTCCAGTGTCTTATAGTAGTTGTTTTCTTTTTCTGCACTGACATTTGTGTTTTGGAAAGGTTTGTAAAACTTTGATACTTGAGATGTTCTATTTGTTACGATGTTTGTTTTCTTCTTTTGTTTGAAAACATATATTGTGAACTTTGAAAACTTTAAATAAAGATTGCATGGTGGTTTCTTTTTATCGATATATTCTGGTTTCTTATATGTCAGTGTAGGCAGTAGGCTACAGAGTAGAATGTAAGCCCTGGCCGATCACACTACCCTCAGTTGGGGTGTGACAAAGTTGGTATCAGAGCACTAGGTTAGGTCTTGACTATGACTAAGTGTTGGGTACCGTATGAAACATATGCTAGCGTGTCGACATACGGTATAGTTATGCTACGAGATCGGGTGACCACTCCTGCACTCAACGCACCATGCGGTTAGTAAATTTTAAAAGATTCTGTTAAGAATTTATTATCTGACAGGCAACCTCTTTTTCTTTTCTGTGATAGTGCAGTGGAGGCTCCAAATGTTGCTCTGAGCGGCAGTGGCAGTAACTCGATAGAACATTGAGGGCGAGGCCGAGGTCGAGGCCGAGGCCAGGCCCGGGGCAGAGATAGGGAGTCGTCTGAGGGTCCGGGGCAAGAGTCAACAGTTGCTCGATTGTAGGCTCAGGTGAATCAGTTAACTGAGGCACTCCTCAGGGAGCAGGAACTGAGACAGCAGATACAGCAGTAGCGGCAGTCACCGCCACAGCCAGTGCCTGTAGTTCCAATGGTACCGGAAGTGGTAAAGATGGCAACACCCGTGGTCAGAACTCCAGGGGCCCCAACCTATGCAAATTCCATCACGTTGAAGCCACCAGAATTCACCGAAATAGATCTTCAAGTGGAAGTGATTGGGTTTTTGGGGGATTGCTACGAGTTCTGCATGGAGCTGGGGTGCTCGTCAAAGGCAGCGGCTCGTATGGTCGGTTTTCAGATGAGAGGACCGGCAAAGGTCTGGCTGCACACTTGGAGGGCTCGCAGGGTAGCTGGCGCACCGCCTCCCACGTGGGAGGAATTCAGGGCGGCTGTGGAGGAGCAGTACCTACCTATGAGTGTTCATGACAAGCGCGCTTGTGACTTTGAGATGCTGGCGCTAGTCTGGAGGCATGTCAGTGTCAGAATATAAGATGGAGTTCAACCGTCTCTCAAAGTATCATTCAACCCTATTGGAATCTGAGACCGCCAGGGTCAAGAGGTTCGTGGCAGGTCTGAGGCTACAAATTGGCAGGCTTATCCACTACACCGGGGATTCTACTCTAGCTCGGGTAGTGGATGAAGCCCTGCGGAAAGAAGCCTTGGTGACGTTTGAGAGGAATGACGGGCCAGCTAAGAATAAATTTTGGTCACAGGGTTCTGGCAGTTGGCCTTAGCATTCTGAGGGGGCAGTGACTGCGGCAGACCATCAGCAAAGCCGAGGGCAGAATGGCAATCGGGGCCGTGGGGGCCCAGGGTCCGGGTCAGTGAAGCTGGTAGTATCAGGAGGTGGTTCTCAGATATCAGAGGCACCGCAATGTGGCAGCTGTAGTCGGAGGCACTGGGGGTCCTGCCTCAGCCCCACGAACGCTTGCTTCAGGTGCGGCCGAGTAGGGCACTTCAAGAAGGACTATCCTAAGGGAATTGGCCAGAAGCCTGAGCAGTCGAAGGGAAAGGCACCTATGTCAGTGGGGTCAATAGCTCAGAGGGGATAGACACAGAATAAGGGGCCGTAGTCCAGTCATTCAGAGAAGCCGCCTGCTCGGGTATATGCTAAGAATCGTGATGGGGCAGAGGCGTCCAAAGCAGTGGTGGTAGGTACTATTTTAGTATGTTCGTCTGTTGCATATGTTTTATTTGATCGGCTTAGGGCTAAATATAGGCAACGGCCCGAAGTGTATATAAGGAAATCCTATGACATTTGACTGTGTGATGTGCTTGAGATGGTCCGCCGAGAAGCATGGAGATCGGAAATGACCAATGCTTAGCTCGGCCAGTGATTGGGTCTTGAGAGGCACCAGCGGGCCCGCTAGGTGTCGGATCCCAGTTGGGTGGGACTAGCTATCCCTATCCCAAACGGTGACCGAAGACTAGTAAACCATCTTAGTCGGTGGCCCCAGATTTATTTGTTTACATCTTGATATGATGTGGCCGAACGGCCAGTGTGATTCTATACAATGTTGTCATGTATATTATGCATGACTAACTAAGGATTATGTGGAGGTTCGGAAGAACCGCTCACTGAGTCCCAAGTGGACTCATAGTTTGTTTCCTTATTTTTGCAGAGCATGAGTAGTGATTGCGACTTGTCAGCATGGTGCAGCTGGAGGGCAGGTGGTGGTGTCATATATCGTAGCGACGTCCATGGGTCATAGTCCAGTGTCTTATAGTAGTTGTTTTCCTTTTCTGCGCTGAAATTTGTGTTTTGGAGAAGTTTGTAAAACTTTGATAATTGAGATGTTCTATTTGTTACGATGTTAGTTTTCTTCTTTGGTTTGAAAACATATATTGTAAACTTTGAAAACATTAAATAAAGATTGTGTGGTGGTTTCTTTTTATCGATATGTTCTGGTTTCTTATATGTCAGTGTAGACAGTAGACTACAGGGTAGAATGTAAGCCCTGGTCAGTCACACTACCCTCAGTTAGGGTGTGACAGAAAGAGTAAGGCACAAAATAGGGTGTGAGTCCACTCACACCAGACTCGCACCCAACATAGAATAAAGGTGGTTTCTATTCTGGGTGCGAGTCTAGTGGACTCGCACCCAATCTATGTTTTTCTCTCTCTTCATTTAATGAAGATATAGAAAGAGAAAGACATAAAATAGGGTGTGAGTCCACTCACACCGAACTCGCACTCAACATAGAATAAAGGGGGTTTTTTTGATGGGTGTGAGTCTATTGGACTCGCACCCAACTTGTGTCTTTCTCTCTTTAATTTTCTCTCTCTTCATTTAATAAAGAGATAGAAAGAGAAAGGCACAAAATAGGGTGTGAGTCCACAGGACTCGCACGCAATATAGAATAAACCCTAAATAGATCTCAAATATGGTTTACTCTATGCTGGACTCAAGTCCAATGGACTTACACCCCACTTCGTGTCTTTCTTTTTATATCTCTTCATTAAATGAAGAGAGAGAAAGGCACAGATGGGACTCGCTTTTTTGTATTTGAGTATATCTCAAACTGCACCATTCATTCAGCATTCAAGAAATTAATTTATACATTCTTTATAAAGTAAAATAACATAATAATTTTGAAAAATCAAGAAATTAATTATAACTTAAATTCCACATATTCATAATATATATATACATGTGATTCTTAATTTTTATGTTTGTTAGTTTCTATCGAATAAAGAAATTAATTTGAATATATGAATGTGATTCTTAAATGACATGCATTTAACGAATATGATTCAATATATACATCAAGAAATTAATTATTCATTATATGATCCTGCTGAATAACGAATTAACTTCTTTGAAGGCATTAATAACATAATATATAATGATAATTATCATGAAGTTAATACCTCTGTAAACAAAGCATCACCAAGAATATGAAGCATCATTAAGTGTAGTTAAATATATTACCGAGTTTTGTAATGTGATGTTTCATTATAATTTAAAATTTAAATTTCATTGGAATTGATGCAGACAAATAGAAAAAAAAAATATTGTTGATAAATGTGACACATTTAATAATTTATTGTCGAAGGTATATGTAATACCCGCAATTTTGATGGAATTCTTACCTTTTGTTTTAGCGAGATGATTTGGAGGTGCGCCGGAGCGGGTCGAGCAAATCACCGGAAGGTGCGACTTAAGGTACAGCCCGAACGCGTATATGGAATTGACAATCATTGAATTATATTGATGTTGCATTCGAGTTGGGCTCGACCCGAGTCCGAGGTTTCAACCGGAACTCAATTTAGACGTGCTTTAAGTCAAATAGGTTAAGCTTAAGTTTAGAGGACATAATGGTCTTTTGAAGAAAAAAAATACCCCACCCGACCGTATGACTGCGGTAGAGCCGCACGGATGCCGAGGCAGCAAGGGGAGGGAGCGATCAATGCAACCTGGTGGTCGGAGTTCTCGCCGTCACCGAGAATGGAGTCGCGGGGATCCTTTTCCATCATCTCTTTCCCTTCTTCTTCATTTAGGTGAGTGGTTTTTGGTTTCTAAGTTGAGGAATAGGCCTTTATGGCCGATCCTTGTTGTAGGATGATGGAATCCGAAATTTCCTTGAGTTGTTCTTCGATTTCTTGATGTTTTTGGATAGTTAGATTTCGTGATGTGATCAATTTCATGTTTCTTCGAGGTTTGGTTGGTTTTCTTGAAATATTTAGGGCCGGCCGGTTAGGGTATGAATTAGGGAAGGTCATGCCGGATTTTTCATTGATTTCTTGGTTTAGTTTTGGTTAATTGGCAAATTGGAAGTGTTTAATTTTGGATGGGATATTTGGATGGTACGCTAGGGTTAGGACAGACCTATTCTTCCTTAGGGTCGGTCGGTTGGTTTGGGATTAGGGAAAAGAGGTATAAATGCAATTTAGATGTTCCTTGTATTGTTCTTTAGCCGAGGAATGGAATTCTCCTTGTCGGAGCATTGGTGATGTACATCCTCCTAGGAGTGGTCGGGTAGGGCAACCTTATGGTAACCCTAGGCCAGCCAAGTGATTAGGGTAGTTCCATAATCTAGGTGCTCGCGCGAGAAAGACAACTAGTGGTCGGTGATTGGTATAGTTGAGTCGGAGGATGCTACCCTCATGTGCGAGGATGTGGCTGCTAGGGTCGGCTCTCTGTAGGACTGATAAATTTTCCTAAAAAATTGATTCCTTCTAGTCGTGCAACACTCGCTGAATTGGATTAGGTATGGAAACATGGGCTGAAATTTATAAGCTTGTAGCTATTTTTAAATCTGAAATTTTATAGTAGGCTTTTACACGAGAAAATCTGAAATTTCTTGAGTATAATATGGTATGCTAAAATTGTTTATTAATGCTGAAATTATTTATTGAATGCTGGATTTATTTATTGAATGCAGAAATTATTTATTGAATGCTGAAATTGTACTTACATGCTGAAATTATTCGTGGTGGGCTGGAATTACTCTATATACGCTGAGTTTACCTGGTAAATGATGAAATGTGATTATTATGTTGTATACAACACATGCAGAAATTCTAATTAAGTAGATGCTGAAGTTATACAATGCGTATTGAGATCATTTAATGTGGGTTGGAATGATGCAGTACATGCTGAAAATTAGCTTGAGGTAGGTTGAAAATCTCCCATCTAGGTAATAGGGTATAAATTTGAGATATTTGAGCCAAGAGAAGGCCGGGTTGGGGCGCTAGGGCGCATGCCCGAGTTGTCAATGAGAATTTTTTTCATGTACTTTCATGTACTGTATAGATATTGCTTGTGTTTGTGATTGAGGATGGATGATGGTCAAGCTGAGAAGTGTCTTTAGCTGGTGAAGTTATTGCCCGACTCAGCGAGTGGATTATGAGTCTTGAGATTACATTGGTGAGCCATGCCGGCGTTATGCCCGAGTGGCATGGATCTTGAGATTGCGTTAGTGAGTCATACTGACGTCAGTGAGCTACATCAGTGAGCCATCCGAAGGGGGCGTCGGAACTAGTAGGCCATCTTAGTTCAGAGGGCCCGAATAGGAGGCTTGCTAGATAGAGGTTCTAGAGATCGACTTGTTGCTTGCCATGTTAGGCCAGTTTGGGCCAAGTAAATGTACTATTTTGAATTAGGCCGGCATGGTCCGAGTGGTTGTGGTTTCCTGAGCATGTGACTTTATAATGAATTATCTTATTTATAAATCATTTTAATTCCGTATTCTTATACTTACATTTGGGATTAAGTGGAGGCTCGATAGAGCCACTCATTGGGTTCCTAAATTAGTGACTCGCCATTTTATTTGTGTTGTTTTGCAAAACTTGACCAGTGAGGTACGACTATGTCGGCACAGCGCGGCTGAGGGAAACAAGATGTCACACCCCAAACCCGGTATGACCGGCCAGGAAATGCCACGTACCCCGAAGCCTAACCTAACTCAAACACAACAATAATAACCTGAATAGTGGGAATTATTTTTAAAAAAAAGAATAGACATGACATCACGAATCAAACCAACCCAAAACTCAATATGAACACACTGAACAAGTTATTAAAAATGAGTTCAAATAAATAAACAAAACTCCCCAAATAAAATAAAATGCGAAAATCACGACCCGAGTCAACATGACTCAACAACTCAAAGAGACACTACAATGACTCAAGTATCCTCATCGATCACGACATATCACGAGACCCACTGCCCTGCCGCCACCAGCCGTGCTACCACACCTCGGTACTTCTCTGATCTAGCTCAGGTGTTGCAAAACAACAATAATGAGGGGGTAAGTCCAAGTAAGACTTAGTGAGCAGATCAGTCCACAATTCACCAAATCAATCATCATGCATAAAAACAAAAATAGCCGATATAAATAACGTAACAACATCGTCAGAAGAAATTAATAATAATATATCCATAGCTCTATGCATGAAATCAACATCCATCAACAAGTATTAAATATCTTTAAAAAATGACGGAACAAGCAACAGTAACACATCCACTACCCTACTCATATCCACAACAATAAAATAGGATGAATGCAACACCTCAATCATATGCATGCAATGCAACACCTCAATCATATGCATGCTCCCTGGACCCGTCAGTCCCACATAGCCACATATGGTAGGTAGACGGGTGGCCGCCCAACTATCACCCAGCTCAGTGTCGTCTCTTTGTGGCATGCCCTCCCCTCACCGGCACTGGCTTTTCCGAGCTAGCCTGTTGGGGCATACGTTCCACTCACATGCTCGGGTCTCTGGGCTGTCTCTTTGGGGTATGATCTCCCCTCACCAGCCGGACTTCCGGAATAAGGCCAACACTATCTCTTTGGGGCATACCCTCCCCTCACCAGCGAGGCTTCCAGGAAATGCAACAAGCACATCACAACACCACACACATAAGTAAATAAGTATGAACAATATGCGCTATCAACAAGTAATAAAGGGTATGTCAAGTGCATACCTCATCCTCCACCTCCTCCTGCTATACATCACAATCACATACAGATATATATGTAGAAATAACACTCATATATAATGAATGCTTAGCACAAATAAACAATCATAAAATAGAATTATGTCACTGTAAGAAAGGATGTACGTGTATCATGAAAGCAGTGCACAAAAGAAACTCTAACTATAAATCAATGACCAAGAACATGATAAAATAACTTGTCATAGCAATCACTGATCTAGGATAAAATTCACATCATTAACTACTATATCCATGAATCATCTCAGATCGAATCATAAAAATATATAAAATATGATTTTTCAACTTGGCACGCAAAATGAGGCGATGCCCGGCTATTGTTTTCAAAATCCGAAGGTCTGATAGAGAAACAGACCTCGCCAATGAATCCAGAATGTCGATTATGTCAAAATTTATATATAACATGAATAATTTTGCTAACTTTAAGGCCTCCAAATAATTATTTAGAATAAAAAAAATAATCCATTTAAAACGATGGCTTCGAAAGAAAGCTTCTCTCTGGCGACAAAGGGCAACTCTGAGGCAACTCTCGCTGCGATGGTGGAGGATGACGATCCTCCACCCCCTGATAAACGCTCACCCTCTCGACAACAACCCCCTCCCCCTTCCATCTCCAGAGTCATCCCGATGAGAGTCTCTCTTCCCTAGTCATCCTCTTCAAAGGCCACCACCGATCTTTCGCATCATGCAGATCCGTAGAGGTCTAACCCTTCCCCTGGCAACCAGACCTCCTTCCCCTCTCACATTGTCCCCTCCCATGTAGGTATGACTCTTTCCCCAATTTTTTTCGCAAACCCTAACCCTAATTTTTTCGATAGGAACCCTAACCCTAATCGGAGTTCTCCACCACCTCCGGTAGTCACGATCCCTCCTTCCCCTAAAGATCCTCTTTACTCTGCGGCAGGTATGATCTCCACCCCTATCCCTTCCATAAATCCTAACCCTAATCACCCCTGCAGGAACCCTAGCAATTCATTTGACTTATCGAACACTGGATCTACAGGTTTGAACCACTCTCCCTCCCCCCCACCACTCACTTGGGCTCAGATTCTTCGCGGATCTCATGCAAAGAACCCCAAACCTACCGAAACTTCCACATTTTCCAAAATCGCTAAAAATGCCTCTGGTAAAGTCTCTTTCACTCTTGAGCAAGTTTCTGAATGGCAATCTTCTTGGCACAGTAGCCTTGTGGGTAAATTCTCGGTCAACCGTCGCCTTTTACGGTTGTTTCTCATTGGGCTTTTAATCTCTGGTCCTCTTATGGCTTATGTAATATTTTAGACCTCGAAGACGGATTCTTTGTGTTTCGATTTCGTGATATTTCTAATGCAACCTCGGTTCTTACGGGTGGCCCTTGGTCCTGCCGAGGCGCTGTCATTCGGTTGGTTCCATGGAAACCCTTTTTTCGTCCCTAGTTGGAAGATTTTACTTTTGCTCCGATTTGGTTGCGTATACATGCTTTGCCCCTTGAACTGTGGAACCCTACTTCTGTTGCAGAAATTGCAAATAGTCTGGGAAATCTTATCTCTATAAACTCTCTCTCTTTTGAGTTCAACCGTGGGAAATATATTAGAGTATGCATTGAAGTTGATCTGTCTCAACCAATAAAGTAAGTAATTTGGATTTCTGTCCCTGGCCAAGAATTCTTTCAACCTGTCATCTACGAAAATCTCCCCTATGTATGCTTTCTATGTGGTCTAGTTGGCCATAGGGAACACTCCTGCCCCTGGAGGAACCCCTCAAACCATCCTGAGAACCATTTCCCCAAAACAGGTATAATAAACCCTTCCCCTAATACAAAACACCCTTCTGGAGACCTAAATAGTGGCCCTTCCAATACTACCCACACCTCTTGTACTCAGGAAGAAAATTTGATTCAGCCAACTGATGTTGATGGACCAGTGTGTGGGCCCTGGATCCAGGTTAAACACAGAAAAGGTCGAAAATAAGCTGCTATGTAGCAAACTAATGCATATCATGATGCAAATAAATCCAAAGCCTCCATGCCTCTATCAGGAAGGCTGATGAAAATCAACTCCCTGAGTCAAAACTTAGGCCTTTTACAAAAGTTCAATATACCTCTAAGAACCAGGATCCTAAAACAAATCACTTTTCTAGCTCCAAGAAAACCTATGTCAAAGACAAAAATCCCCTTACCAACAAGAAAAATTATGATTTTAAGCAAGCAAAATCTAAAAATCCCCCTAATGATCAGACAAATGAGAAACCCCAAAATATTGTCTCATCTGCCTTCCTCAAGAAATCCTTTAAAAGAGGTCTCCCTTATATTCTAGGCTGATTCTCACAAATCTATGCATGAAAAGCCAAAGGATAACATGAAAGGCAAAACTGTCTTACCCAGTCGACTCAGGAGACAAAACCATACATCCCCTACTCACAACAATTATATCTCAACTATTGAGGGATCTTCCAATACTAAGAGACATAGAAGTGGCTCCCCTATACCCCCCAAACTGATCCTCAGGATCAGATGATGATTGTCCCCTATAATAAATCATGAATATTATAGTCTGAAATGTTAGAGGGATCCTTAGACACACCATCCTTGATAAAATGCACAACTTGATTACAACTTGCAATGTAAAAGTTTTTGCTCTTCAAGAAACTCATGTTGATGATGCTACTGCTTTATCCTTTGTCTCTAAAATTGGTAGAAACTGGCACGATTCTTCTTTTACTTCTAATGATGCATATGGTGGCTTACTTCTTGTTTGGAATGCTGCTATGGTTAAAACTGAAATCATTTTTTCAAACCATGATGTAATACATGCTATCATTTCTATTACAAATTCTCAACCTTTTTTGTTTACCAATATATATGCAAATACTAATCCTTCCATTAGAAATTTACTTTGGCAAACTATCTAGCCTAGACTTATCTTCCTACCCCTGGCTTCTAGCTGGTGATTGTAATTGCATCTTAAACCCTGAAGACAAAAAAGGAGGCCTTGAATTTAAACTTACCCCTCACATCAGAACCTTTAGGAATTTTATCTTAAACTCAAACCTCATAGACCTAGGCTTTAGTGGACCAAAATTCACCTAGTGCAACAATAGAAAAGGAAATCGTAGGATTCTCATCGGGCTGAACAGAACATTTGCAAACCCAGCCTGGCTTCACTTCTTTGGAACCTCTATTGTTAGGCACCTCCTTAGATATGGATCTGGCCATTGTCCTCTCTTGATTCAGATCAACCCTAAAACCAACTCTAAAAGCAATCTTTTCAAGTTCCAAAACTTTTGGACTGAATACCCTGACTCCAGAGACATAATTCAGTCAGCCTGGTCATCCCCCACTCCTCTCCCTATCCCCCAAAATAAATTTGTCACCCAACTAAACTCCACCAGAAAAGCCCTCTCAAATTGGAACAAAAACCAACTTGGGAACCTTGAGATAACTCTCAAAATAGCTAAGGCTGAGTGTGCTAGACTTGAATATAAGAAAACCAACTCAAGCTTTTCCTGCTCTGAAGAAACAAACCTCATATCCCTTTATAACAAAATCCATTCCCTCTAAAGACAAATAAGTATCAAATGGTGGGCTAAAGCCAAAACCAAATGGCTCCTAGATGGTGACAAAAATACAGCCTTCTTTCACAGAATTGTCACCTCTAGGAGAAGAACCAACCTCATAACCAATCTTATTAATGACAATGGAAACATTCTCACTAATAACAATTCCATTCTTCAAACCTTTGCCAAATATTACCAAGATCTTTGGCAACCTAATAATCCAAACCCATTCTCCATTCAGCTATGGCCTGTGTTTCCCACTATCCCTACCTCTATGAAGGAAAATATCATCAAACCATTCACAAAAGAGAAACTATGGTCTACTGTTAAGACTATGGCAAATGGGAAAAGCCCTGGGGTTGATGGCTTTACAGCAGAGTTTTATAAAAGCTATTGGCCCATTATTGAACAAGATTTTTTTGACTGCATAACTAACTTTCAAAATACATCTTACCTCCCTTTTTCATGGAATCAAACTGTCCTAACTTTCATTCCTAAAGTCAGTAACCCATCAAGGGTTAAGGACTACAGGCCCATCTCCCTATGTAACCTAAACTGTCATATCCTATCCAAATTGCTCGCCAATAGACTTAAGGAAACCCTTCCCATAATCATCTCCAAAGAGCAATCTGCCTTTATTAAGGGCAGAAGTATTCATGAGAATGTCCTCATTGCCCAAGAAGCTGCCCACTCAATTTTTAAATCCAAAGAAAAGCACCCCTACATCATGATCAAACTTGATCTTGCTAAGGCCTTTGACTCTGTGTCTTGGCAAGCAATCTACATTATTTTGGAAGTTTGCAACTTCCCCCCATCTTCATTAAATGGATCCACTCCTGCTTATCCACTGCCTCCTTTTCATGCCTTGCCAATGGCAAGCTCTCTGGTTTCTTTCAAGCCAATAAGGGTGTTAGACAAGGAGATCTCATTTCCCCTTTCCTATACATTATAGTGGCCCAAACCCTCACCCTTCTAATAAACATGGTTGTCAACAATAAGGATTTCACCCTCCTAACCACCAAGCAATCCTTCAAAATTAGTCATCTCCTCTTTGCAGATGACATCCTCCTTATGCTCAAAGCAAATGATAAAAGCCTCAATGCAATTAAAAATATTTTTGAGCACTATCAAAGCTTAATTGGGCAGAGTGTTAATCCTTTAAAATATGCAATCTACTTCTCAAACAATACCCCTTCTCACATCAAGCTCTATATCTACCAAAAGCTTGGTATGCCTGAAGGTTCATTTCCCTTCAAATACTTAGGCACTAAGATCTCTCCAAATTATCCTCCTCCTAATGCCTATGATTACCTTCTCAAATCAATTAACACTAGACTTGGATCATGGCAATCAAATTACCTATCCCAAACTGGTAAGCTCACTTTGATTAACTCAGTCCTCACCTCAATATCCCTCCATACTATTTTTGTTTCTTGGTTACCCAAGAAAACCATGAACAAAATAAATAGTATAATCAGCAACTTCTTCTGGGGTTCCACCACTGAGCATAAAAAGCTTCACTTTATTTCTTGGGATCAAATTACAACTCCTAAAACCAATGGTGGCCTTGGAGTTCACAATACATATCTCCAAAGCCTTTCCCTCAATGCCAAAAGAGTGGCAGCCTACTTAAATAACAAGGATAACATGTGGCTTCAGCTTGTGAAGCATAAATACCCCTTGCTAACTGCCAGTAAGGCCACTGCCCCTGCCTCCTCTTCCTAGTATTGGAAACTCTTTGTTAAGGCCTTTAGGAAACTTAACCTTGGTTTCCATCATATCATTAGATCATGTACAAATACTTTTGTCTTGAATGACTCCTGGGCTTTAGATCTCCCCTTTTGCATAAAACCCACATTCATCAATGTGGATTTAATTAATCCTGATATGATTGTCAACTGCCTTATTACAGATCAGCATTGGAATTATGATTTATGTGACACTATATTTTCTCATGAGCTGGGTGCATCCATTTCGATGATTGGGCTTCCTTTAACATCCCATGAGGATAAAATAATTTGGACAAAAAGCAGGGAAGGAAATGTTACCACTGTTTTAGCCTACTCCTTCCTCCTCTAGCATGATTTTGTAAATTTTGATACTTCTCTTAATTGGTCAGCTATTTGGTCTTTAAAAGTTCCTGACAAAATAAAGGTTTTTCTATGGAAATTGATGCATGGTCGACTGCTTACAAAAACTAGACTCTATGGTTTAAAATTGGCTTCTAATAATTTGTGTACATTCTGCCAAACTGTTGAGGAAAATTTTAAACATTTGTTTTGTCATTGCCCTTTTTCTATTGAAATTTGGAATGGTTTACAATCTTATTTTAGAATCATGCTGCCAGATAGGCAAACATGGATACTTGATAGCAATCTTCTTATCTTGAGTGATGATTCAATTCGTTGCTCGATAAAAAGATTAGTTGTCGTTTCATGGTGGTTCATCTGGTTTGGGAGAAATGAGAGACTGCATCAGACGAGGCAGCTTTCCTCCTCCTGCTTAGTGAGAAAAATAATCTCGTATGTCGGCTTCCTCGATTCAAACTTAATCTGAGGGCAAAGCTAAAGATAGAAATCCAATCATCTGTAAACGGATGCCTCCTCTCTTAGATTACATAAAAATAAACTGTGATGCTTCATTTACTATTGATTCTTCTGCAGTGGGCATTATTGTCAGAAATCATACGGGTAATGCAATTTATGCTGAATGCTTATTAGTCAATGCTAAATCTGCCTTGCATGCTGAAACACTTGCCATTAGGCAAGCCTTATTGGTTGTAATGCAGGAAAGATACCATCATGCTATCATCGAGTCTGATTCCAAAACTCTTGTGGAATCCTTGAAGCAAAAGAGTTGTCCGGATTGGCGCGTACAAGCTGATTTCGATGATATCTCTTCATTCTTGTTAGCTTGTAATAATGTTTGCTTTAATTTTGTCTTTAAACAATGTAATAAAGGAGCTCATTGGGCTGCAAATTTTGGTCGCTTGAATGGTGTCTCGTAGGTTTGGTCTCATGTGAGACCTCCGGAGCTCCAAAACATTATTGTAAGGGACTATTATGGTCCAGGTTTTGTTCGGTAATTTAAAGTAGTTTTTTGTTTTTGGGGAAGAAAAAAAAATTAGAATAATGAAAGAAATGCCTTAATTTATTTAATAAATCACTGCTATAAATAAATATAACGGTGTTACAATCAATAAACCAATAATGAAATCTCAGCCCTTCATCTAAATAGAATCACATCACAGCCTTCCATCTAATATGATGCAATCACAGTCCTCTATTTAATATGATGCAATCTCGGCCTTACATCTAATCAGATGCAATCACCACCCTACATCTACATTATGAAATCATAACCATACATCTAATCAGATGCAATCAAAGTCCTCCATCTAACCACATGCAATCACAGCTCTCCTACTACATGATGCAATCACAGTCTTACATCTAACCAGATGCAATTACAACCCTCCATCTAACCAGATGCAATCATAGCTTTACATCTAACATGATGCATCCACAGCCTTACATCTATCCTGATGCAATCTCAACCTTCCATCTACATGATGCAATCTAAGCCTTACATCTACATAAGATTAAATCCCTGTCCTTCATCTCAACCAATTAAATCCAGCCCTTCATCTTACCCAAACCAATCTCAACCCTCCATTTCATCTCATCTCCCTTAGGTCATCTTCCCCACCTCCTCCATAAACCAACTGCCCTTCCCCAGCAGCCGCTGGGCCGCCAACGACGCAGGCGCCGACGTCGGCGCCTACCGACGCACCACCGCCACCATGCAGCGGCAGCGCCTCGCGTGGCTGCTCGCGCTTGGCAGCGATGCCACGCCGGGCGTCGCCTCCCCCGTAGAGCCTCGCCGGCACAACTGCCGCGACGGCGCTTCATCGGCGCAACTACCGCCGCGGTGCCTCGCCGAGCGCGGCCAGCACCGACTGGCCGACTGCAAAAAGGGAAAAAAACAAAGAAAAGAAAAAAAGAATATTTTATTTCAAAAAGGGGGTAAACCACATGATTCAATTAAGAAATGATCGATCCGACTTCCGATCTGATACGAGAAAATGCGTCAAAATCAACAAAAACCCCGAGACATGAGAACAGCGACATGAATCAAGAATTGGAGAAAAGAAGGCCTAAATCCACTCACTGGACGGAGAGAAAATGGAAGAAAAAGACGTGTAAAATCTTCGCCCGATCGACACCGACGAACTCGCAAAAATCCGGCTCCGGCGGCTCCTCCTCCTCGACGGCGCCCTCTCTCTCCTCTCTCCTTTGCCTCCAATGGCGTGCGGCTAAAATCCCTAGCCGCACACCCCAGGGTCTAATTTACAGATACTAATTGGGTCCAAATGACCAAAATACTCCTACCTAAGCTATCCGACTTAAACAACTCATAACTCATCTGATCTAACTCCGATTCGAGATCCGATTGCACCGCCAAATTCGCCTTGAGACCCTCTATAACCCTATCATGCTAAATCACAGAGATGAGACAAATAAAATTTACCTTAATTTTTCTACATTAAATGCTTACTCGGGTCTAATCCTGAAGCTTTCTGCCAATCCACGTTAACTAGGGCCCACGATCCCCCACTCAAGAATAAAATATTATTATTAAGATTTTTGGGTATTACAATTCCCTCCCTCCTTAAAAAAAATTCGTCCTCGAATTTTGAAATGAAAGAAAGAGGTTCACCTCAGCATCAAAAAGGTACGGGTACTATACTTCTCTCTTATATCCTGCTCGAGCTCCCAACCACACCTAATTTTTCTATGATTAGATTAAAACCAATAATTGAGTCTAACAACAATAGCTCAATGCTAAAATAAGAATCAAATCAATTAAGCACTTAGCCTAACAATTAGTATTAAAAATCAATTGTCAACACAGATGATCAAATCTGTTTCATTTGATTCTTATATTTCTTCAATTAAAATCTGCCAGCAACCCTTTGCAACATCAACTATTTAATAATATTCTAAAACAAATTAATTGTTAAACCTCACCTATAAGGTATAAACTCATGCACAACCACCTAGGACCTATAGGTAATCATAATCCCTAAATCCAATAGGTGAATATCTTATGTTTGAGGCCACAACTCCAATGGGTAATATCTTATTTCAAATATGTCGAGTAACAATATCAACTAGGCATTCTCATAAACATTAATGATTATCTTTTATATGTAGTGCCAAAATATATGTCATTGCATAGCATCATCATCCACAATGAGTACTTGTATTTTATTATTTTATTTTGTTTGTTTGTTTTAACTTAGACCTTCTAATGTCAAACATCGTTTAACCATGCTATATCCAATCATAATGAATATTGAATATCATATTTAACTTAATTCCAATTCAAGATAAGCTAAACATATTCTATCATCTACCATATGCTTCCTACAAAGGTATGGATGCTTGTCTAACTTTCTAAGTTATGCATTTCCAAGTTTCCCACTCTTTATATATCTTTCTACAAGTGGCCTTTTCTTTCCTTTAACAAATTTCAACTAGGAAAAACCACTAAAAAATTAATGATAAAAAAAATATCCGTTCAAGCCTTCCCCTCTCCTATGGGTCGGTCAAACAAGAGAAGGTTTTTCCAAGAAAATTAAATTCCTAAACCACTCTTACCATATTGCCAATTAACCATAACAAAACATACAGTAAATAAATAAAACATCATTATGCGTCTACATTTCTAAAAATAAGAACGCAATGACCACACAATTAATTATATAAATAATCAACTTAAACCAAAAATACGTACCAACATTGGCGCACAGGTTCAGCTCGATATCATGACTAGGACGTACCATATATGAACACGCTAGCAATGCCCCAATACGATACCTATCATCCTATTATCGTACCCGCTTTGATACCAACTTTGTCACACCCCAAACTCGGTATGACCGGCCAGGATACGCCACGTACCCTGAAGCCTAACCTAACTCAAACACAATAGCAATAACATGAACAGTGGGAATTTTTTTTAAAAAAAAAATAGTCATGACATCACGAACCAAACCAGCCCAAAACTCAATATGAACACACCGAACAAGTTTTTAAAAATGAGTTCAAATAAATAAACAAGACTCCCCAAAAAAAATAAAAAGCGAAAATCACGACCCGAGTCAACATGACTCAACAAATCAAAGAGACACTACAATGACTCAGGTATCCTCCTCGATCATGACATGTCACGAGACCCACTGCGCTGCCGCCACCAACCGCGCTACCACACCTCGGTATTTCTCTGATCTAGCTCAGGTGCTGCAAAACAACAATAATGAGGGGGTAAGTCCAACTAGGACTTAGTGAGCAGATCAGTCCCCAATTCACCAAATCAATCATCATGCATAAAAACACAAATAACTAATATAAATAATGTAACAGCATTGTCAAAAGAAATTAATAATAATATATCCATAGCTCTATGCATGAAATCAACATTTGTCAATAAGTATTAAATATCTTTAAAAAATGA
This sequence comes from Canna indica, assembly GCA_034359265.1. NCBI lineage: Eukaryota > Viridiplantae > Streptophyta > Magnoliopsida > Zingiberales > Cannaceae > Canna > Canna indica. The sequence goes on along the minus strand of CP136895.1, from coordinate 51,728,520 downwards.
CGGAACAAGCATCAGTAACATATACACTACCCTACTCATATCCACAACAATAAAATAGGATGAATGCAACACCTCAAACATATGCATGCAATGCAACACCTCAATCATATGCATGCTCCCCAAACCCGTCGGTCCCATATAGCCACATAGGGTAGGTAGACGGGTGGCCGCCGAACAACCTCCCCGTCTCTTTGGGGCATTCCCTCCCCGCATCGGCACTGGCTCTTCCGAGCTAGCCTGTTGGGGCATACGTTCCCCTCACCTGCTCGGGTCTCCGGATTGTCTCTTTGGGTATGATCTCCCCTCACTAGTCGGACTTCCGGAATAAGGCCAACACTGTCTCTTTGGGGCATACCCTCCCCTCACCAGCGAGGCTTCCGGGAAATGCAACAAGCACATCACAACACCACACACACAAGTATATAAGTATGAACAATATGTGCTATTAACAAGTAATAAGTAGTATGTCAAGTGCATACCTCATCCTCCACCACGTCCTGCTATACATCACAATCACATATAGATATAAATGTAGAAATTGCGCTCATATATCATGAATGTTCAGCACAAATAAACAATCATAAAATATAATTATGGCACTGTAAGAAAGGATGCACGTGTATCATGAAAGCAGTGCACAAAAAAACTCCAACTATAAATCAATGACTAGGAACATGATAAAATAACTCATCATAGCAATCACTGATCTAGGATAAAATTCACCTCATTAACTACTATATCCATGAATCATCTCAGATCGAATCATAAAAATATATAAAATATGATTTTTCAACTTGACACGCAAAACAAGGTGATGTCCCGGCTACTGTTTTCAAAATCCGATGGTCTGATGGCGAAACAGACCTCGCCAATGAATCCAGAACATCGGTTAGGTGAAAATTCATATATAACATGAATAATTTTGCTAACTTTAAGGCCTCCAAATAATTATTTAGAATAATGAAAGAAATACCTTAATTTATTTAATAAATCACTACTATAAATAAATATAATAGTGTTACAATCAATAAACTAGTAATAAAATCTCAGCCCTTCTTCTAAATAGAATCACATCACAACCTTCCATCTAATATGATGCAATCACAGTCCTCTATTGTCACACCCCAACTTAGGGTCGTGTGACCAGCCAAGATCTATGTCCTACCCTGAAGCCTACTACATACACTGACTAACAGAAACTGAAACACATAATGAAAACAGCGATGCAACTTTATTCAAATCTTTAAAGAAAGTTCACAATTTTGCATTAAAACATGAAAAGATCTGAAACATCAATCACCATAGGAAACAACTCAAGTATAAAAGCAAGTACATGTTTTGGAATAAACAATCTCAGTGTATTAAAAGAAACAATTGCCCTAGACCTCTAGACTATGACTAGTGGACGCTGCTACGAGATCTACGCCACCGCCTGCCCTCCAGCTGCACCATGATTCCAAGCCTCATCTCACTAATCGGGCTCTGCAAAATAAGGAAATAAATCGTGAGTCCATATGGGACTCAGTGAGCGGTTCTTCCGAACCACCACATAACCCAATAATCACACACACACACACATATATATATATATAAAGTTAGGGATATAAGTTGCTTCTGTTATGACAACCGACCCCAGGGGTCATCCTGTATAGGTCATGCATTCATGTAAGCAGCCATAACAGCCTAAACTACGCCACATGGCACCCGACCCCTAGGGCCTACTCATGGTCTAGTGATTCGGCTATAACCAGTCCTACCACATACAGATAGTAACATACTGGCCGTTCGGGCCACATAGCACATAAGTGAATCAAAGCAAACTCTGGGCCGTCGACTAGGATGGTCTGCTAGTCTCCGGACACCGACTGGGGTAGGGATAGCTAGTCCCACCCAATTGGGGTCTGACACCTAGCGGGCCCGCTGGTGCAATCTCAAGGCCCAATCATTGGCGAAGTCAAGCATTAGTCATTCCGACTACCCATGCTTCTCGGCAGACCACCACAATCACATCACACAAACATGGTGTCCTAAAGTTCTCTTATTTAAAGTCTCGGGCGTCCGCCCGTTCTCATCCTTATAATTTCGGCCGTATCATGCGAACACTATTATTCGCAATATGTTTCTTAGGTGTGAAGCCTAACTCGTCTACTTTTGAGTTTCCATATCTAACACACACTTTATAATTTCATGTAACTAATCTAGCGTCATATGCTACCTTTTGCTAATGTAAACTACATGTTATAAACTTGAAAATGCACCCATTAACAATACCGAACAGCATATAAACTATAATGAAATTTCTTCACAACACCTACTATGTATAGCCACATGATTCAATGATAAAGAATTTAAATTCTGCATTAAACCATAAATTCAACAAGGAAATAAATTATCTAACATGGTAAAAGTATCACCACATTTCAGAATTTAAAGAGGAAAGGTCTAAGGATGGTTACTATCCTACCATTCTACTAATTACATGCCTTCCTTAGTTAGATCTTACCTAAATGTCATCTTGATTCTAATTGTCAATCTAGGCAACTTGTCATGCCCTATTGTTTTGAGTATTTCTAACCATGAAGTTTATCTTCTAGAGATCACCATCTCCCCCAATCCTTGCTCTGTACACGATGCACAAACTTATTCCCGGCTCATGCACAAACTTACTCCCGGAAAAATAAAATAGAATGTATCATTTGTAGTCCATTGTGAGAAAAAAAATAGTGTTCGAAATGACAAAGGCATGAGATTCTAAATACTGAAAGCAAATGAATGATATATGCCCACTTACAAAATCCTAGTATGGGTGCAATTTAAGTTTTGCATGGATTTAAAAAATGATAGTTTTCCATCATTATGAAAATTGACTTGTATTTTATCTAGAAAATTGTCTTTCGGGTGATCCGGTACATACACCCAGCATGATAATTAATGGACCAAACTAAAGACCACACAATCACCTATACATATATAGTCATGGACCATGATTAACTAGATTAACTTAAACATAAGTCAAACGGCCAAGTCTTCACAATTTAAGCCTTATGCTCACTGAAACAACCTCGGGTACTTTTTTTTGAAGAAAATGAAAAAATATTTTAGGGTAAGGGCCAAATTGCTATTGATGCTATTGATGCAGCCATGGTGGGGATGCTTGCAGACCCCAAAGAGGCAAGAGCTAGTATTGGGGAAATTCATTTTCTTCTGTTCAACCCCGTTGACAAAAGAACTGCTCTTACCTACATTGATGCAAATGGCAACTGGCATCGTGCAGGTAAAGGTGCGCCAGAGCATATTTTGAGCCTCTACAACTACAAAGAAAGCACATATGTGGAATGACAGGAGATGGAGTTAACGATGCCCCTGCTTTGAAGAAAGCTGATAATCTGATATTGGTATTGCCAAGGTTGTCAAAAGCGCGCGCCTGGGCGCCTAGGCGCACCAGGCGAGGCGCACCAGGCGAGGCACACCAGAGGCTCAGCGCCTCTGCGCGGCCAAGGCGCAGCGCCTTCAGCCAGGCGCGCGCCTTGGCAGCGCTTCAGCGCTTCAAGTTTGAAGCCCCAGGCGCATCAGGCGTGCGCCTGGGTGAACTGGTGGTTCCTGCCTTTAAGTGGGGGCCTACCCACTTAATAAAACTTAGTAAAATATTAAAAAAATTAGGGCTTCATTTGTGTAAGTCAAAAAAAATTTCTCTCCTCACTCGTTTCAGCCGTCGAGTGACTCTTCTCTTCTTCTCCTTCACTCGTCCAGCCACCAAATCTGCCGGAGTGTCGCCCAGCCGCCGGATTGCTGCCCAGTTTCTTACTTTCTTCAAGTAAGTTCATCCATTTTCTTTCTTTCTTCTCCTCTAGTTCTCTTCTTCTTCATTACTTCTAGTATTTTCTTCTTCTCACTTTCTCAGCAGATTTTTTTTTTTCTTTTCATCTCTGTTTTTTTTCTTTTCAGCCATGTTTTCTTTCTTTAATCTTTCCAGCCAATTTTTTTTTCTTCCAGCCATGTATTCACAGTCATTTTCAGCCGAGTTTTTTTCTTCCAGCCATGTATTCTGTATTCACAGTCATTTTCATCCGAATTTTCTTTCTTCTCCTCTAGTCCTCTTCTTCTTCATTACTTCTACTCTTTTCTTCTTCATTGCTTGTCATAAACTCATAATCATCCTTGTGTGTTGATTGTGGTAGACTAGCAGTGCAGTGACACTGTGATAGTTGTGTATTGAGTGAGCAGTGGATTAATATGGAGGGTGGAAGTGGAATTGGCAGTGCACCAGTAGCTAGTGGTAGTGCTTCATCTGAATCGACAAACAAGAAAGACCCGGCATGGAAGTACAATGTTATGCAAAATCCTAAAGATGCAAATTCTGTTCAATGTGTGTTTTGTGAAAAAATTACAAATGGAGGCATCTACAGAGCAAAATTGCATCAAGTCGGCGGTAACCGGAATGCTAAGAAGTGCTTGAAGTGCCCCGAGCATGTTAGATTGGAGTTGATGGAGTATATGAACAAGAAAAAGCAAGACAAGATTAATTATGATAAGTTGCCCGACTTTGATGATGTGGATGATATGCAAGAAGTTGAAGATGATGTTCAGTTAAATGCATATGGAAAGAGGACAGAAAATCGGATTGATAGAGGCAAGAGTAAAGCGGTCTTGGTGCCAAACCCAAAAAAAGGCAAGCTGAAAGGTCCCATGGATTCTTTTGCCTACAAGAAGCCGAAAACTGTTGTTGAGCTTCACAAGCAAGGAAGGTTGAGGCAAACAAATGTGGATGAGAAGTTAGATAAAGAGAGAAGAGCTGTGACCATTCAATACATTTCTAGGTTCTTGTACCAAGCCGGAATTCCATTCAATGTTACTCGGTTGGATTCATTTAAATGTATGATTGAAGCTATTGGACAATATGGTCCAAATTTGAAGCCCCCAAGCTACCACGAAGTGAGAGTCACTTGCTTGAAGAAAGAAGTTGAGTATACAAATGAACTGTTGAAAAGTCACAAGGATATGTGGGTGAAGTATGGGTGTTCAATCATGGCCGATGGTTGGACTAGTAGAACCGGCAAGAGCATCATTAATTTCTTGGTGAATTGTCCTGCAGGGAGCATGTTTGTCAAATCCATTGATGCATCTTCCTATTCGAATACCGGTGAGAAGACATTTGAGTTGCTAGATGAGTTTGTGGAGTATGTGGGAGAAGCTAATGTTGTGCAAGTCATTAGCGATAATGGCTCTAATTTTAAGTTGGCGGGCAAGTTTCTTCAAGCTAAAAGGCCGCACTTATATTGGACTCCATGCACTGCACATTGCATTGATCTCATGTTAGAAGATATTGGGAAAATTCCATTAGTTTCAAGAACTTTGACAAGGGCCGTAGCTTTGACAGGTTATATATATAACCATGTGTTTGTCTTGAATATGATGAGGAAGTTCACAAAGCAAGCTAATCTTGTTAGAGCTGGAAAAACAAGATTTGCCACATGCTATCTCACACTCAAAAGCATCCACAAGCACAAGAACTCATTAAGGGCAATGTTCATCTCGGAAGAATGGGTTTCTAGCAAGTGGGCAAAGGAGGCAAAGGGGAAGCGTTCAGCTGAAACGATGTTAATGCCTTCCTTTTGGAACAATACTGTATACATCCTTAAGGCAATGGGACCTCTTGTTCGAGTCCTTCGTCTAGTCGACAATGAAAGGAAACCGGCAATGGGCTATTTATATGAAGCCATGGATAGAGCAAAGGAAGCAATCACGAGTGCTTTCAATGGAAGAGAGGAGAAATACAAAGACATATTCAAGATCATCGATGACAGATGGGAATGCCAACTCCATCATCCATTGCATGCGGCGGGTCATTTTTTGAATCCCGGGTTCTTCTATGATGATCCAAATATAGAATTTGATTCCGAAGTCACAAGTGGCCTTTATGCTTGTATAGAAAAGTTGGTTTCGGATCAAAATGTGCAAGTGAAGATAATGGATGAGTTGTCGTTATATAAGAAGGCCGAAGGTCTTTTCGGGTTTCCCTTGGCGATCAAAACTAGAAAGATGAAGGCACCGGGTAAAATTTATCACCTCATTCTTAATTTACTTTGCTTTGCTCAAGTTGATTGTTAATTTTTGAATTATTTCCATGGCAGCTGAATGGTGGAGTTTGTACGGGAGCACCGCTTCCAATTTGCAAAAACTAGCCATCAAGATTCTTAGCCTCACATGTAGTGCATCTGGGTGTGAAAGAAATTGGAGTGTATTTGAGCAGGTGATTAATTTTAACTTATAAGTTAAAATTTCAAGTTTTCGACATGTTTATGCTTGCAATCATTCTTATCAATTGTAATATTTTCTTTTGATTATATAGATTCACACCAAGAGGAGAAATAAGCTTGAGGCGCAGAAGCTTAATGATCTAGTATTTGTGAAGTACAATCAAGCGCTTAAGGCTCGCTATGATTGCAAGGATACCATGGATCCGATTGCTTTGGAGGACATTGATGATAGCAATGAGTGGTTGTTAGAAACAATGGGTGAAGGGAATGATGAAGTTGCTGAAAATGAAGGGGTTTTACTTAGTGATGATGAAGGTGGAGGAGGCTTGACGTGGGGTCTTGTAGCTAGAGCATCGGGAGTTGGGGAACCCACTAGAGTGTCTAGGAAACATACTAAGTCATCTCATGGAAAGAGTAGCGCTCATCCAGAAAGTTCACAAGGCTCAACTCGATTTGATCTTGGTGAAAGCGAGGCGAATTCATATGAAACCGAAGAAGATGTTGAAGCAAATAAGTCGGATGGTGAAATACGGACGACAACTTTAGTGATGACTGATGAGGACTCCGAGGATGAGGCTTGAGCTTTAGAGATTAGAGGAATCACTAAATTAAAGTCTTTAGAATTCTTGCATTTTGATTTGAAACTCAAGTTAATTTTTATTTGATGTGTTGTGTACTTGTGTGATTGTGTCTCTTTAATTTAGATAATTGGATTCATGTAGTAAGTAGTAACTGTGGTTTGATTTGCTATTATTGCTTGGTAATTGGTATATGTTGGATTCATGTAGTTTGGTCACTTTGGTGTATGTTATATTGCTTGGTACATGTTGGATTCATATTGTTTGATTTGCTATCATTGTTTGGTGTATGTTATATTGCTTATGAGTTATGACTTATGCTTAATTTCTATATTTTATTTGAATTTAGTAAGGCGCGCCTTATTTTAGTCAGGCGCGCGCTTTTTTTGCGCTTTGCGCCTCGGGCGATATGGACCCTTTGCGCCTTGAGTGCGCTTAACGCTTTTGACAACCTTGGGTATTGCAGTTGCTGATGCAACATATGCTACTAGAAGTGCTTCTGATATTTTCCTTACAACCTCAGGTACTTGAATTGCATTTTACAGACAATATGAAGTTCTTCCAATTAAAAGGACTTGGAACATATCAATTAGAACATGAATAAATTAATGAGAACAAATAGATAGATTTCAGAGCCCTAAGACACCTTAGCAAGGTGTAGCTTTGTCCTCACATATTTAGAACTCGCTTGATGGCATGAACAGAGCCAAGCTACACTGATTTCACCCTTAAAGTTGCAACAAATAATCCATCGTATAGTTGAATAACTCAAGCAGTGCAATCTGAAAACTAAATTCTGAAGGTATCATAGAATTTATATGCATTGAATGGGTCACCAAACACATTTCAACTGACAATGAATATTTCCAGAACACCATACTAAATATTGATGCTTTATTCTTAAAACTAATATAGAAAAAAACAATAGTATCAATTATCAGCAAGATAGGGTTCGATGATTTGATCTATAGCTAAAGAATTTAAAGTTCTTTTTTATTTGTTTTAAAAGGCACGAGAACAAGATGGTGAAAAGGAAAGCAAATACCCCCAGTTCATGCAGAAACACTTCCTTGTTGCTATATAGGATGTGTACTATAAGGTCCAATACTCATTTCACATTAAAAGGAAAATATGGTGTGAAAGAGCATGGAAAGAGAACACGAAGATCTTACTATGAGCTGGCGGTGGAGACGCTCTCAGCAAGGTGGAGACACTCTCGCCTCCCGGCAAGTGATGAAGAGCGGCGGTGAGGGTGAGTCGGCGACGATGCTGCAAATGGAGAGTGTAGACGAGAGGAGTCAGGATTAGGGCAAAGGAGCTCACACCTCATGGGAATCAGGATTAGGGCGAAGCAGCGGGATGCTCTCGGAAGGTTAAGAAGAGCCGGTGGTGAGGTCAGTCGGCCACGGTGAGCAGGTGGAGGAGATTCTCTCGGCAGTGAGAAGAAGGAGAAGCCAAGGCAGGTGGAGACGCTCTCGCCTCTCGGCAGGTGAAGATGTGAGCCGGCGACAACGCAACAGGTGGAGTCGTGGAGAGTGGAGACAAGGGCTCACTGCAAAGAGCTCACACGATCACGCCTCACGGGAAAAAGGAGTCGCGAACCGAATCAAAACAAGTTTTGGGGGAGCAAAGTTGTAAAGTCCAAATTACCATATAATTAGGCATTTTTAAATTAATATTTAAAAAATAATTTTAATTATAAAATATACTATTTAATTTTTATATAATATTATATAATATTATATAATATTATATATATTACATTATATTATATTATAATAATATGTGTTGTGTCTGTTTATAGTGCAAGATAGGAATGTCTCGAAGATGTTGCCACCGGCAACATGTTGTACATTGCCTAGAGATCTAGGGTTCGATCCCTGGTATGGTCACTTATTGTGACTTTCTATCTTTGTTTAAAAAAAAAGATAGGGATGTCTCGTGGCGATGATGTCTCTCTGGATTTCACAGGGATATGCTTGGAATGAGTCGAAGTTTATCTCGAATATGTCGGGCTCATTATTATTGAATCCCTAGTAATTAATGAGGGACGTTGATGTCCTTGTATGTGTTGGCCTAAGGTAGATTTATAATAAAATTTTGAAGTTTGATTTCGGAAACAATATCACTTACTTGAAATACTCCTTTTTTCGATACTTTGATTTTTCTTCAAAAAATTTCAAATGAAAACTCATGTATACTATTTTGATTCTATTTCTAATATCATTCACACCATTGCTTGAGTAAAATCATTTCTATGAATGATTTTGATATCTTGAATAATAGCTAGAAATATCTTTTTTTTATTGAAATCAATATAGGATAAAAAATGAACTTAGACAATTCATTTTAAGCTCAAACTTGACACACACATTTTAAATGATCATTCAGCGATGTCTAGAAAGTTTGAAGCAAAAGTGATAACTTTTGGAAAAAAAAACTTGAAATTTATGAAAATGTCCCTGAACTTTGAATTTTATGAATTTATAGAATACTAATTTTTGACTCATTCTTGAACCTGTAGATTCCTTAAAAAATCTAGTTTGTCCCGTTAAAGTTTCAAAAAATTTCGTTAAGAATATGATTTTATAAGGATTAAAAAATTTAATTTTTGTAAACTTGAAGTGTATTTTGACCTAAGTCAATAAAGTGACTTAGGAACCTCATTTTCAGCCCAAACTTGACTCATATACTTAGATGTACTCATGTTAGATATCTATATGCACTAAGTTTGAGAAAATATGTCATGCCCCAACTCAGGATGCGCGTGACCAGCCAGGGTACGAGTCGGTACCCCGAAGTCTATTCTATGCAGTGACTAACAACTCACAAAAACATAAACAGAACACATCAAGTAATGACCAAAACAAATAATAACAACTTTATTAAAAGTTCAAAACCAGTTTGATCACACCAAATTCTAAAACACCACAAGTTTTAAATAAACATCCGAAAGTTTTTCCAAATAAAATATTTCACAGTTTTTACAAAATTAACCCAATGCATACATTAGACTCTAAGGTGTTGTTTGGTTAGCGAAAACTATTTTTTTGTTTGGTTTCAGTGAAACTGAAAAGTTGGTTTCGAAAACTTGATTTTGATTTCTAGTGTTCAATTTTCTGAAAACGCGTTTGGTTAATGAAAACAACATCAGTGTTAGTTAGTTGAAACAAGTGAATATTTATTTGGTTATAAAAAATAATATTAATTTTCTTTGAATATTTTTAGTACTAATTAAATATTTAGTTAGTTTACAAAATTAAATATATGTTTGCTAATATGATTATAAAATATTTATATGATTTAAGTTATTGATAATTTAAGATTTTTTTGTTCAATTAGATATAAAAATTAATTAATAGTTATTATAAAATTTTAAAAAAAATAAGTCCAATGGTCTAAAATTAGTTTTGATTAAATTATAAATAGATCAACTTCAAGAAAATTGAGTTACTTAAAATTTGGATTTGAGTCAATTACGTATAAATTGGTTTAATTAATTTGTAAATTTAAGATAATAGTTTGAGTTGAAAATGATGATTTTTATTTTTATTTTAAAAATTAGATAAACTTTGATTTATTTTTAAATTAATTAATTTTATAAAAAATATATTTATAATTACAAAGTTGCCACTGCATTTTGATAACAAAACTGACAGTCTCGAAACCACAGAAAACAACATTCTGGTGTTTTTATTTTTATTAAGAAAACTGGTTTCATTTTTATTCTGGTTTTGATTCAGTTTCATGAAAACACTGAACCAAACACGTTTTCGTAAGAAGTTTTGGTTTTAGTGAAATTGAAACCATGAAAATAGACTTGGTTTCACTAACCAAACAGACCCTAACGGTGTAAGACCCGAAATTTTTTTTCCTAATATAAAATTCTATTTTGGTGCAATCGGACCCGAGGTTAGTCGAGTCGAGCCTCAAGATCGCCTCGAGTAGAAGGTATGAGTCGAGCCCGCCCCAGCACCACCCCGACTCACCCAAACACCACCAGCGCAGCAGTGGCCACCCGACCTCTCCAACCTCTCTAGACCAACCTCAACTCCCTCCTCCTTACCTCCATCGTCACCGACACCACCCTCTCCTCCTACAACAACTACTTCGCTAGTGACATCGCCCCCGGGCCCTCCTCCCGGCCTCGCCGTCTATGGCCTCTTCCAGTGCCGCCCCCGACTATGCTGCCTGCGTGAGGCGCGTTGCCGTCGGATGGCTCGACCAAGTCTGCCCGCAGTCCTTCGCGCGCCTCGCTGTAGCTCTGGGCTGCTTCATGCGGTACAGTTGTCAGTCTAACAATATTGAACAACCTTATCCAACTTAGCTAATGAACATACCAAATTAACTCAAACCGAGCCACACATCAAACTCGTGGATTGAGCCACAAACTTATTCCGATACCAACTTGCCAAGGAATAAACAACTCATCAAAAGAAAAGCATCAAACATTATTCTACTCCTGCATGAGTCTTACACCAAAGCAAAGCATGCAGATACCTCAGCGACAAGCTATCCTCCTCTTCCATATCCCAAATCGAGCAACACCTTCATATACGTCATATCCTAATTCGCCGCCAAGCTTACTCCGACCGCCTCAATGGCTCTCAACCACACCATCATCGTCGGCATCAACTTCCTCACCGTGCTCCTCTCTATCCTTGTCATCCCCGTCATTGCCCCACTAGATCGAGCCGCCTCTCCCAACCAGCCGAAACTCGGTACTCGAGATCCACCTCAACGGACCTGGGCATTGTCCCACCACTGCCGAGCAAGTCCCTGGTGACAATATCCCTCTTCCCCTCTCCTTCCTCGTAACCTCTTAGCATCCGAGCCAATGAGCTCACATCTACCGCCATTAGCAACCTTTCTCCGATCACCGGATTAAGCATAGGAACATAATTGAAACCAATATCGTGTTTGCATAGCCATAGAAACCAAGTATGGCAAGCATTAATGGTGTCAATAAATGGGAGATATTGTGGGGTCGATCATTACAAAACCCACGCAGCAGTTGACTATGGATTACATGGATAGATTTCATTATTGGGTAATTAAATCATTGTAAATAAATATCTTAATTAATTAATGTGTCATCTTCTTGAAATCTTATGAGCAAATTCTATCATGAATGCATTCATCTTCTTGGCTCATCCCCCGAGCTGCAGCGAGGCGGCGAAGGACTACAGGCAGGCCTGGTCGAGTTGGCTGACGGCAGCCTGCATGTAGGCGGCGCAATCAGGGGCGCTCAGGTCAGGGCGGCACTAGAAGAGGCCATAGACGGCGAGGCCAAGGGGAGGGGGGAGGGGTTGCTGATGGAGTAAGAGTAGTTGTTGTAGGAGGAGAGGGTGGCGCCGGTGACGATGGAGGTGAGCAGGGAGTCGAGGTTGGTCTGGAGAGGTTGGAGAGGGTGGCCACCGCTGCGCTGGTGGTGTTCGGGTGCGGGGCAGTGCTGGGGTGGGCTTCGTTGGAGAGGTCGCGCGCGAGGGTGGTGGCCGGGGGAGGGGGGCGGTGTCGCCGGCGGAGTTGTTGTAGGAGGAGAGGGTGGCGCCGGTGACGATGGAGGTGAGGAGGGAGTCGAGGTTGGTCATGGCTATCATGAACATGACATTAATCTCATTGGTGGGACACGTGGAGAAAAATATGGGTCCAAGTGGGGTAAAAATAAAGCATACTTAGAAAAAAAAATTGAAAAAATATATAATATTTTAATATACGTTCATGCCATGTCATAGGATTAACATGATAGCTGATAGAATTTTGATGGAGGGATGCAATTGATACAAATGTGATAGTTGAGTATGCAACGTGGAGAAGTCAAAATTCAAAATATATTTAAGATAAAGTCCAAAATTCAAAATATATTTAGGTAATTAATTACTCTATAAATAAATGCTTGTGTTGATATGCTATTTTATCCTTATAAACAAATGTCGGTTCGAACCAGGTTCGACCCCATCCGGCCCATTTTATCCTCCTGTGAAATGTGCCCTCTAGCGGACACCTGGTTTCCCCTTTCAACGCCACGGAAAATCACTGCTTCGTCGCCCTATAAATGACCGGGCCGTAGAAACTATCAAGAGGAGCCCACTTCCTGCTTCACTCAACGTTCTTCTTCCCCAAGTCGCTTCTCCTCTTTGATTCCTATTTCCCACGGCCATGGAGGTCGATCCGCCGGCCGAGCTTGCTCCCATTCTCGAGGCGGCTTCAGAATTCGCTTCGTACCCGGGTATTCCTTCTCTTTACCATCTGCTCCTCTTCTCTTCCTCGTTCCATTCTGCCTCGCTCATTATCTTACGATTTATTTCTGCTGATCTGATCTCTGCTGCAGGTTTGCAGAACGATGCATCAGCCAAGGAGTTCCTCGATCGGTTTCCACTCCACGAACTCTTCGGGTCGATACATCAATTTCTATGCGTGATATACTAATGTTGTTTGGTTTATTTGGGTGCTACCGTTCTAGGTTTAGCATTCTGTAATTACATGGAAATCATTACGCACTAATTACTCTGTATTTTATTTTAAGTGTCTTGTTAACTTCACTTCACTTATTTCTTTGTCTCACAAGCAAATTTGAATGAATATGATATCGACAAGTGTTTTATGGGGAGAAGTTAGAGAATGATTATATTACATGGAGAGTTAATTGGAATACTATATTACTCCTTCCTATTCGTGTTGCTTACATAAATGATCTATTTCGTGAGTTTTGATTCTATCAAGTTCTTGACCAAACCTTATAAAGCAGAACATCTCTGTTCAAATCTGGCATGATTAATCAAATCCCAGGATGGAGATTTTCAATTTAACTTTCCCCTTTCCTTCTGTATCTGCAGTGTTTTGCAAAGCAAAGCAGATGTACCTGGAGTTGAAGACACTATTGTTTCTTGTCTAGATAAAATATTCAGGACAAAATATGGCGCTTCTCTTCTCCCAAGCTACGCTGTATGTGCTATTTAATGTTTTAATACAGTTTAACTCATGCCAGCACAATTAAGAGTCTTTGGCTTAGTTGACATGTTTAAATGTAACAAATTCACTGTACATGCAAACATCAAGTATTAGAGGAACCAGTTGAGTTTTACATTTGCTAGAGATTTCTTAACTACTAAAATATTCTAGGGGACTTATTGGTAATGCTTTCTGACCAAGTTATTATTGAAAATTAAATTTTCATCAATTAGGATAATGATACTGATCATCTAGATTACAACATTTTTGTTCAGGGAAACTAAAACGGTAAAAGAGTGGGAACAAACAATAAAGAGAACATACTAGTCCTTTGTCTGACTTTAGGAAATCTTAGCAAAAATGGTCCAAATGATTACATAGGGAAAGATACTTTGTTAGTTAGGGCTCTAACTGAATACATCATGTCAAATGGATATGATGAATATATATGTTCGCTACATGTACATATTCTAAGCGGTTGTTTATATAACTCTACATGTACATGGGAGGGAAATTCAAAGAAATGAGTAATGCTATTTTTATAGAAATTTAGGGTATTCATTTTTACTTGGCTGATTTTTCATATTTACTAATATACTTTTGGTGATTTCATACATATATTTAATTGTCTTCTTTTACCTACTTTTGTTTCTTCAGCCATTTATACAAGCAGGGCTACAGGCAAACTCTCAGACTGTTAGATGCTTGGCATGCAAAGCTGTATGTGTAGAAATTAATTTTCCATTTATGTTGTTAATATGACATAGTCTTTGTTGCTTTTCCTATTACACACAAGTAAGCTTTCGTTAAAACTTCACATTTTGAGGATTTCTTATAATACATCAATCTAATCTTAATGGTCCCATATCACCGATGGTTAAAGCTTTAAATACTATACGATTCATCCTGTATTTTTTGAGTACCCAGTAGTTCTTTCTGGAGATAACTCATGTAGTTTTGGGCTCTGATAATGCCTTGGGCATTAACTTTTTAAATTATGTCATTTGTGTCCTTAAAGTTTAGTTTGAAATGCTTATTCAGATACAAAGAGAGGCGTATTCACAAATAGAATAATTAATGCCAAGTATCTCAGAAATGAGAATGGATACTGCCTCATTGAACTACATCTTAAATATAAGCATGTCTATCCTCTTTGCTTCTTTTCTTCAAGATATAATTGTTACTGATTCCCTCAATACTCAATTATACTATTATTCTTACTAAATTTGGATTGGATGACCAATTTTCCTTAAAGCTTAAGATGTTTGTGCAGGGCGGGCCCATTCTATTTTTTCCTTTTATATTCTTAAGAATATTATGACATTCTCCTTCATGGATGGGCGGGTAGATTGGATTGAACTAGCCAAGCCCAAGATGCATATTAACCTAAGAGTGAGTATATATTTTTTAATTAGTGACACTAGCAGGATTTGAACATAGACCTTATGCTGAAGTTCTTTGGTGACCAAATTCTCTATTAGGAAAGGATTCAATATATTCTTAACATTTTCTTTCACATATGGGAGAACCCATTGGCTGAATTTGCCCATGCTCAATGTGCGAATTGACTTAAATGAGGGTATATATTTTTAGTTACACTAGTAGGACTAAAGCACAATAACTCTTACTCTGATATCATGTTATACTATGTTGAGTTTGATTTCACAATCAGTTTTCATGAAAGTTTAAACTATTAGGAAAGGAGCCAATCTATATATCTTTCTTACTCTTCTAGTCGATATGTTATTGCTATTTTCTTAAGAGGCAAAATTATGACTCCTTGGCCACCTCGAGGGAATTAACAACTATCTTTTTACCAGGTATCTTACCTTCTAGATATTACGACCGACAGGGTGGCTGCTCTCCAAGTTATTGTTGCGCATAATATCTATCCACTTCTTCTTGGTTGCTTAGTTGATGGGTATGCATGTTACTTGTCTTTTCACTTTCCTAGTGATTTAATGCCTTTTATTTTAGTCATGTAATTCACAAAGATCTATAAAATGGTGTTTCCTTGGATTCTCCGACATATTCTTCTTGATACTGGAATAACAAAACATGGGCAGGGGCTCAAAAGATGGTATAGGATGTCATGTTGAATTGTGTATTTATATCTATGATCTTCTGTTCTTTTATGTCATTGGTTCTAATTGTAGCATCTTTATTATTTGTGCTTCCATCATAAGTTGCTCATTGGTGAAATGTGATAACTGCCATCTTACTACTATTTTTGGATTAATTATTTGCTTCATGTGGTCTTGTTTATGGTTCAATAGTGGAGTTTGTTATATGATGGTCATGTCGACAATATTAATTGTGTATGTGCGAGTGTAGTCATAGCCTTATAGGTTTATTCTTCGTTGAGAGTTAGCTGGTGACTGGTGCTATGTCACTTGGAACTGACAAGAATTTCAGAGTTATTGACACTGATCATCATCTGTTTACCCACTAAAAAATTGTCCTGGCTGTGAAATTTAAGTCTATTTAATCACAGGATATTACAATCTGTTTTCAAATTTGTACTTATGATAACCAGATTGTTAAGGCTCACTACTTATGACATGAACAGAGACTTATGTCTCTTCTTAAAAATTTTTGTCAAAATTAGTATTTGCTAGTTGGTGAGATTTAAGTGGGTGTTTATGTGAGTAATGAGAAGGTGAAAGATAATCAATTTGAGTAAAGAAAACAGATGTCAGCCCTCTACATACCTCAAGGGTGTGTTTGGTTGGATGGAATGAAAAATAATTAAGGAATGGTTTGGTTGATATTAAGAATAGAGCATGAATGAATTTACCTTGTTTGGTTAGCATAAGGAATAGACAAAGAATAAAAAGGAAAATGATCAAAATATCCTTCTTAACAATATTGAATATACTTATTCAAAATAATATTTTGTATTATAATTTGTTGTAATTAATACAACATAATAAAAAATTTGAATTAATGTAAAATAATTTTTAAAAATACTTACTGGATTATATAAAATACTATAAATATTATGTAAAATAATTTTATTATCAAATTTTAGTTGTGTCATTATAAAATAAAAATTGATGCATACTTTTTGTGCATCATGTAGCATGATATTTGGAGATAAACGAATAATTATTTTTGCATCTATGATTTAATTTGATAGTTGATAGTCAATATATTTTTTCATTTATAGTCATTAACTCATGGGATAATGGGATGTAATTTTTGTAAAGTTTGATTGGCATTATAGTAAAAGGTCATCGAGAATAGACAAATAATACTATTCCTTATGTTTAGGTGGGGAATAGGATTCCCTTAGATGGGGAATGATATTCCCCATCTATCCGGTGGGGCCCACCTATTCCTTGTAATTTTCTTGCAACCAAACAAAGGAATAGATGGGGATTGGTAATAATATTCTATTTCCCATCTATTCCCTCCAATCAAATAGGCCATAAGTTTATGCTATGTTCCCTGATTTCTTTCTTCTTATTAAATGCTTATTTTGGTGTAGCCATTGTTTCTCACATATGTATGGTGATGCCAAGCAATTTGTCATCGTGCTATTTCCACTTTGTAATATTATGACACTGATCTCTAAAGAAGTCATTCTCTACTGATTCTGGCATATCTTGCCTTTTGAGTTGTGACAGTGATGAAAAAACTTCAGCAGCTTCTCTTGAAGCAATTCAAAGTATTGCTCAATCCCCCGAAGGAATAGTAAGCAGACCATACACATACTAGTTTCAAAAAGTTGTGCTAAGTGCTTATAGCAACTTAACTCTTCATTTTTGTTGCATGACTTGTGCTTAGAACATCATTTTTCCAGCTAATGGCGAAGAACCTTTACTAATCAAGAACATAGCTGCCCAGTCCTCTTCTTTGGTAGTACTCTTTTTTCTAGTATTTTGTTGAAGTTTCTTCTGCAATGTTGCTTGTTGTGCTTTGGAGATTATCAAGTTATTCTGGACTTACCTAATCCATAGTATTTTTTACCTATTTCTAGACTATTTTGAAGTTAATCTGAAACCCATAAAGATAACATAATGAAGAACATAATGAAGATGTCTGCTGATTATTATATTCCATATTTGAAATGAACCTAATGGTCATGCCAGGTTGGGATGTATTTTTGTATGTTCTTACAACAGAACTTGTTCATCTTTAAGAAAACTAATTACTTTGAAAACATAATTATAATTGACACTTCATTTTCATTTGATCACTAATTTTATTTTCATTGACCAAAAGACGCTCTTTGTTAGTCATTTTATACACAACCCCAGTTGTGAGTAGTTTGCTTGCGTGGGTTGTGGGTTCATCACTTTTGCTTGTATGACACTACTTGGGTGTTTGAGTTGGCTTGTTCATGAACTATTATTGTAATACCTGTTTCTTTCTTGTTTTTGCAACTTACCAATTGCTTAAAATATGGTATTGTGTTCTAAGTTGCTTGCTATAGACATTATGCCTCAATTCTATTCTTGATTTTAAGTTTATTTCCATGATGCACTCTTAGCATTTGAGGTTCTTTTGTCCAAAATTTGGACATTAGTTATAGTGATTCCTAAGTGCTTCTTGTTCCACTTTTCAGGGACGAATACGGATTTTAGCTCTTGTGGCAAAGCTATTCTCTCTTTCTACCTCCATGGCAACTGCAGTTTACAACTCTAACCTGCTTAACCTGTTTGAGATAGAAATTAAAAATGGTCATGATGTGTTGACAATTTTGAGTGCTTTGGAGCTTTTATACGAGGTGCAAATCATAAGGCTTGTTATGCTCTTTTTGGACTTATTAAAATTGCTGACTCGTTGATATTAAAATACAATTTCACATTTCTTATTTCATTCTCATTAATTCTCTTTTTTCTGCATCAACATAGTGATCCCGGTACATGTCATTCTGGTATTGAATGGGAGATAAATATGGTTCAACTTTCTCGTGCATAGTTGATTAATTGAAAATGATGTTTTGCATTCTTGTGCATATACAAGGTTTAGAATATGCTATCATTTTCTTAATGTAGAATACTTGATAATTGTGCTGTCTGTATACTGAACTTTTTTGCTTGTTCCTTAGTTAGTTGAATCTCCTCACAGCAGCATGTTTTTTCTGAGGACCACATTACTTCAGTTATTAATTAATATGATCAGGTACAGATTGCTCCATTTTCTTGAGATTTTGGCCATTTTTATTTCCTTCTAATCTTTAGTATTAGCAGGGATTCATCAGTTGATTCAATCCTGCGATCAAGAGCAGCTTTGATTAGTGGAAGGGTTCTTTCTTCATCCGTTGCCTACACAGCTGTTGACATATCAAGTAAGAGTTCCTATTCATATTCCAGATGACCCACTTGAAATATAGACAAATGTACTTTATCTCCACTTTGTCTCAGGCATTCAACATTAATCCATCTGCAGTTTCTTGTTGATCGATAATATGATATTTTCTTCTCAAGTCCACTGTTTATAGCATTTGTGTATAGCCTATGAATTTTAGATTCGAATGTTTTGCTGGTAACTTTCCACAACTTGGGTTTCAGGTGTCACAGCTGTTGTTGTGGCAATTGATGAAAGACTTCAGATTCTCGGAAGTCAGAAAAGTGATGAAACTGAGAGCGCATTAGAAGCGCTAGGTTTAATTGGAGCAAGTAAGTTGATGCTCTGAGTTGCTCAGAAAATGTTTGTAGTGATTCAATGTAATATTTGTAGTCTTATCTAGTTATCTTTTTCTTTAGTTGGTTCACTCTTTTGTGGTTATTCTTTACTTCAATCTTCAATTTTGAACCTCACTTTTAACTGCTATATCACTTATTTTGTCTCTCTTTCTTCTCCAATTTCCTTCTGTCTACTTCTAGCTTAGAGCTGGTTTTACTTGTGCACAATTAGATCAGTGCCAATAGGCACCAAGTCAACATTGGTTGTCAAAACCACATTTGTTGCTGATGTACACTTATGCCAATACTTGGCATGAATTTGCTGGCACAAGAGAGTGTTTAATTGGCAGGATTTTTTTTTATCAACAAAGGCCCTTACCGACTAAGTTAGTTGACACCTTCACTGTGTTAGTTTGCCATGCTGAACTTTTTAGATACCTTCTATGCACCTAGCAAATTACAATCCTTCGCAGTTTCTAAGGTAAAAACTTTAATTGTTTAATCTCACTCTGTTTATTAAGTAACCTTAGATGGATGCATCTGCCATTTCGGGTTGGAGTTTTAGGAGTCTTCTCTTGTGGCCTATTCTCTATGATGTACAAAAATTGATTATTTATTTTTGAAAGATGGTTAATAAGATGATTGAATGCTGTTTCCGTTCATTGGTAGCAAAAGTTTTCAGATTGTGCTAATACTGGCTTAGTTTTGTAGCATGATTGACGCTTCATCATCTTCAACGTTGTGGTAATCCTATATGCTGGTATAGATTTTCATGCTGGTCGGTGTCAAAGACTGCTGGATTTATTCATATTTTCTATTGACTAAAGCAGACATAATAATCCATGAAGCTTGTTCAAATAGTATATACAAATGATTTGATCCCTGCATTTCTCTTAACTCCTAAATTATACTTCGAAACTTGCTTACTTTATGAGTTCATGGCTTTTTTCCCCTCTACTCTTTCCTTAATAAGATCAAATTAGATGTGAGTTGAATGTATTAATGTTGGATGTAGTCTTATATGTACTATGATATATATAGCTAGTCAAGGAGCAACTCTATTACTCAAAAGTTCAACGTCAGTGGCAAGACATGTTGTAGAGGCGGCTTTCGACCATCATAGTAGAGGCAAGCAGCTGGTAAGAAAGCAACACTAACTCCATTAAGTAAATGTGCATGTTCTTATCATTGTTTTGGGAGCTAGAACTCCCTTGATGTGCCTTTCATAACTAGATGTCGTACTTTTTTTCTTATGACTCACTAGAGATAATTGTAACATTCTGACAATATGGAGAGACGGGTACCAAATCATGATGTGTTGATGAGTAATTTTTTACTTGACCAATTGTATACCAACAATAGAGTGCATAATCTAATTATTGTACTATTTCTAGTGAGCACAGTCAATATCTTCTTGTTAGTACAACATAGTTATTTTTTCTATGTTTCTACTCACAGATGATGGCTGGTCATGATATCTTGTAGTTATATATTCATGCTAAGAAGAAAATCAGTTTGGTTGTCAAACTCTCAAATAGATATTTGAGATCATCACTTCATTAATTTCCCTAAGTAGGAATTGCCATCATACTTGTGGAATCTTATTATAGTTTAACCTTTGTCTCTTCGTTATTTTGATTGCCTTCACACTTGTGGAATCTTTGCACATATATTTTTATAACGAGGTATATATTGATCAGGCTGGTTTGCATGCCCTTGCTAGTATTTGTGGAGCTGACCGACCAGAAGATAGCATAGTACTTGATGATGCAGCAGAGGAAAGTCTGAGGCGCCTAATTTATACAATAGCAGCAAACGCACCAAAGTTTAAACCATCAGTTTGTTTTATTCTTTGAGTTTCTATCTTGTTTTATGCCTATAACTGCTATATATTTTATTTGAATATGGTAATATTTATGGTAATTCTGCATTTTTTGATATTTAATTAAAAATGTCAATTGGGTTTTACAGGGTTTAATTCTCTCCACGTTACGACAGGAACCAGAAATAAGATTGGCTGTAAGTATTCTTTGAGAATCTTACAAAATAAAAGATATTGTATTCTTCGCTATGAAGAAAATTGGAAGTGGAAATCAGTTTTGGTTTATCTGATGTGGCATCTATTCAGATGTACCCTTCATGTTGTCTTTATAGTTGTTGAAATTTTTTGATTCAGTATTCTTTCATTTTTTATGCATTAGAAAATTTCTTCTGAATTTGGAAATTGTTTATTATAGGGTTATAGATTGGTCTCCGTGTTAGCTGTTCGACATTGGTTTCTGGTGGAGATTTGTTCAAACCAGGAGATTATTACCATAGTGACAGATGCAAAGATTGAGACTGAAAAAAATGGTTTGTTTCTTCTGAGATCATTTCTTCTTGCATTCATATGTTTTTAAGATTGTTTTCATCTCTAAGTTGACTGGTGGATGGTTTATCCTATTCTCTCTACATCTAGTAGTAGACAACTTTAGGCATATACCTCTATAACTGATGCTTTGTTGAAGAACTATTTTAATCTTCTAAACTAGAAATGATGTCAGTTTAGTTAATCATTTAAGGAATTCAATCTTGCTTGTTTCTTGAGGGGATTTAATGACTTGTCTCACCGCTGCAGTATTTTTGCTTGCGGTGAATGGTTCAGAATTCATGATAATGGTATTCATCATTCAGGTATGGATGCCCGTCATCAATGTTGCGTATCTATCAGCAAGGCTCTATCCTCTTCAAATTTGCTCCAGGATGCAACCTTTGCTGGCATAGCAGTAAAGGTAAGTTTGCAAGAGGCATAGTTTTTAATGACTGGCTATCTCATGTTTTATAATTGCAAAGAAAATTGGGTAGTGACCTAGCTTTGTTTTATGTTCTTTTGGTCTATCAGTTACAGGAAGCTGTGAGAAGCGGTCCATACCGTGCTAAAGATCAGCACCTTGAAGCTCATCCAGTTGTCATGACAGCTGAACGATTTTGAGATGAAACTTTAGCCCAAAGATTTCTAGTTAGATGAAGTTGTCACTAATATTTTGTTTTGTTACAAAAAACTAATGGCGAAACTACGTGGGCTTGTTTGGATAGTGAAATTAAGTTTGTTTTTATGATTTCGATTTTACTGAAATCAAAAATGCTTACAAAAATATATTTAGATCGACGTTTTTATGAAATTGAATCGAAACTGTTTTTGATGAAATCGATTTTCTTAATAAAAATGAAAACATCATTAGATTATTTTATATGGTCTCGAGACGGTTTTGATATTAAAATACAATGGTAAATTTATAATTATAAATATATTTTATAAAATTATTTAATTTACAAATAATCAAATTATATTTAATTTATAAAAATAAAAATAAAAAATTATCAGTTTTAACTCAAATTATTATTTTAAATTAATAAATTAGTTTATATTTAATTGAGTCAAACATAATTTTTTATTTATAATTTAATCAAAATTAATTTTAGATCATGAACAAAAATTTTAAATTATTAATAATTTAATTAAATTTTATAAATATTTTATAGTCATATTAATAAACATTAATATGGTAAACTAATCACAAATATATAATAAATATTTTATAAACTTATAATGCTATTTTTTAATATTTATAATGGTTAATTATAATATAAAATTGATAATTGTGTCGAGAAACTAAAAACATTGATCACCGGAGTTATTCATTTTTTTTACTTGTCCTTTGAAATGGATACAAAATTTATATTTTTATTTTCAAAAAATTTATCTTAGTTGTTTGTAGTCCAAATTATAATATTAAATAGTGATTTTTTTTACTTTTATCGATATACAACTTTGTTATACAATCATATTAAATTTTATCAATGGTTTCATATGAATTAGTTTACTATTTAATCAAAATTGAATTATTATTAGAAAATATTATTCTCTCTAACCAAATAAGTATTCTTTGTTTCAATCAACTAAACTGATGTTATTTTCATTAACCAAAAGAGTTTTCAAACCAAAACTAGAGTCTGAAACTAGGTTTTCGAAATTAAGTTGTCATTTTCATTGAAATCAAATCAAAAAATAATTTTTTGCTAATCATTATATTGTGGGAGTTTTCAAGTAGGGTTGAAATGTGTGTTTCTTAAAAGATATATATTTGTTGTCCGTTAGACGCCTAGACTATGTAGTTGTACAGTAGGTTTTCAACTATAATAGAAATGAGTTTGATAATATTTCTTGCTTGATTAGAGAGAAAAGGAAAATTATCTAAATATATCTTAACTTTGGAATTTTTTCATTTAAATTCAATTTTTTCATTTGTTCTCATCATATACTAACACATTTGTATTAATTATAATCAGTTGCCAATTGTCTATATATCCAATGAACCCGAGAAGCCGACTCAAACTAATTAGTTTGGGTTGGATTGGGTGGGTAATTTGGTTTGTTTGGGTAAAACTCGACCATAATTGGGTTGATTCTCGGGTTCTAGATTTTGGAACCTCACGACCCTATTTATCTTTTAACAAAATATATTTTTAAAATCTAAAGTAATAAAACTAAACCCTAAATACAATAAATAACACGTTAAAGTTTAAACCTAATTATCTTCTATGTAATACCCGCAAAAAAAATTAATTAATTTATTTTGATTTCAGTGGGAAAGCCGGGATGTGCGTCGGAGCGGGCCGAGTGAATCACCGGAAGGTGTGAATTGAGGTATGGCCCTGATGCACGAGGAAAAGTTAAACATTTTATTTGTTAGTGGAGTTTTAAGGATGGGCTCGGGTGGAGTCCGGGCCGAGTCCCGGAGTTCGAACGAAATTTGTTTTGGATGAGTTTAGGCTAGTATTTGGGCTCACTTAAACCTTAAGGGGAAAACTTGTAATTTTTTTTGAAAAGAAAAATATAAAACTAAACCCACCTAGAACCGTCGGCTCCAAGAAAGAGTTGCACATCCCTAGGCGAGTGGAGAGGGTGGCGCAATCTTGGTGATGAACCCTTGGAGATGGCTCCAAGAAATAGTTGCACACACCTTGGAGATCGTCGACACGAGGCTTCAGAAAATCGTCTTCCTTCTCGTCTTCTCTTGTAGGTGAGCGGTTTGAACCCTTGTTCATAGGATTTTCTTTCCATGTGTAGCCGCCCCTCTTTCTTGATGGAAGATTCGATGAAATTCGTTATGTTTGAATTGACGGTTGATTCTTCGTATCGCGATGTGTTTTGGGAGGGGAATCGGAACCCCTTGGTAGGGGATTAGGTGCGGCAGCCCTAGGGGCCTGCCCTTGTCCCTTAGGGCCGACCGAATAGGGGAAGAAGGAGGGGGGCTTCTTGAAAAATTCAACCTTTGGGTTGGTGTCATCTTGATTCTGAATTTTTCTTGAGTTCTTGGAATTCTTTCTCCCCTAAGCTTGGGTGAATCAATGGGATGTAGGATAAGGGTTAGGGCCGACCCTATGCATAGGGTTGAACCCTACAACTCGAGAGTTTCTCTTGCTTGTGGAATCCTAATTTGGAACATGTTTCTGTTGGGTAAAATGGCCTACACTAGAGGGGGATGAATAGTATGTTATCTAAATCTTGTCGCCTAATTCCGATTTTAATCGTTTTCTTAAACTAATTAGGCAATTTATAATTCGATGACTAAATGCGGAAGCGATAAATAATAATGCAATCAATACAAATAATATATCAATGCTAATACATAGATTTATAGTGGTTCGACCCCAATACCTACGCCACTACCTAAGCACCCCGCTTAGCATTTCCAAACTAAGTTTACTAGATTAAATCGTTTCCCTTACAAAGAGGACTTTTACTCGAAGAGTCTCACTCTCAACCTAAGGCACTTCCACACCCGGAAGTCTCTTCCTTCTTACCGAGAGCACTCTTCCACCTCAATCCTAAGGGACAACTCAACTAATCATAGTAAACTACGTTTACACAAGTGGCTTTACACCTTCTACACCAAGGTAACCACTTACACACAAGACCTAACACAAGGTTTTCTACAAACTCAAATACAAAGAAGTAAACAACAAAATATAAAGTAATGGAGCAAAAATTACAACAATACAAATACTTAGCTACAACACAATGAATCCTAGCTCCTCTTGATGCCTTGATGATGAATCAAATCAAGCTTGAAGGCAAACTAAAGGATTGAGAGATGAAACTAGGATTTCTCTAAAAATGGCTCAATGAAAGCTTTGAATTGATCAATGATGGTTCAATGAAGGTTAGGAGTGATCAAAAGTTATTTTAGGAAGGTTGGGTTTGGGTATTTATAGAGCCAAGAAGAAATGGAATGTAACGGGTGGCTCAACGGGCGAAATACTAGCCGTTTCCGCCATTCGATCGCATGCCGATCGATCGACCGATCGACCGCTGGCTCAATCTCTCTGTGCGGTCGACCGATGGGTTGACCGCCAAACGTGATTCTTCTTCTCTGCAATCCGGTCGACCGATGCAAGTCTTCCGCGATTTCTTCACCAACTTCGGTCGACCGACAGGTCGA
This sequence comes from Canna indica, assembly GCA_034359265.1. Taxonomy (NCBI): domain Eukaryota; kingdom Viridiplantae; phylum Streptophyta; class Magnoliopsida; order Zingiberales; family Cannaceae; genus Canna; species Canna indica. Next base: position 51,702,616 of record CP136895.1, on the reverse strand, counting down.
TCGAATGGCTACTGCCATTTTTTGGCATCAGTCGGTCGACCGCCCGATCGACCGAAGTGGCCTTCTGTCGCTTTTTAATGCTATTCGATCGATCGATCGGTCAACCGAAACTAGGCTGAGTAGTTTGGTTTGCTTTGTTTCTCTGCTCGTTTGGGTTCCATTTTCACTAAGCCTACTTATATAATATTTATTAACTTTAAGTTAAACTTTAAAACATAAATGTTATATAAGGATTACCCCCCATTTGGATTTAATAAAAATATCTAAAAAATCAAATTCATTAAGAATCAAAATCTAGTTTTTGGGGTCTAGTATAAATTTTTAGAAAACGAAACTTTTCTAATTTATTGGAGCAAATAACGTTAGGCTAAAGGCTTTCAAAAATTCCTAACATTATCTAATTTTAACCCAAGGAATAATTACCGCCATTTTTTAGGTCACATAGCCCTCCAAGGAGCTCCCTAGGGTATTTCAGGACGGTCTCCACGATTTCATGATTTGGGATTCAGGGATGGTTTTTGGGTTCTTATGCATCATAAAGAGGATTTACAATATAAACTAGACACCTTAAACCTAAACTCTACTTTCCGAAGAATCTCGAGCGTCGACGAGCGTCCTTGCCGATTTCTCCGATTTCTTCGATTTTTCCGATCGGGGACGTCGTGCTCTAATCGATATGGAACCTGAAATTATTTCTCAATGAAACATTAGTTCCATGTTTGTTATAATCAAAACCCAGATTAAGACCAAGGTTGAAAACCTTAAGCCAACAGTTTCACCCTCTATGCTAAATTTCAAAATTATGGATGCTAAATTTCAGATTTATAGACGCTAGATTTCATATTTATGGATGCTAAATTTAATATTTATAGATGCTAAATTTCAGATTTTTAGATGTTCATTTCAGATTTGATTATGCTAGATATGCTAGAGATGATGCATGAATTGAGCACATATCAACAATGATTTATCACTTGTTATGGTTGCTATGCTATGGTTTAAAAGCTTGATTCATAATCGATACATATGTGTTGAAATTATTGTGATGAGACTCAATTAAATCATGTTAATGATAGGAAATTCTCGCTGTAATATTTTGGTATATATGCTGATTTTTTTTTTTTCATTTTTGGAACTAAGATGCATGCTGAAATTTTCCCTTAGTTTACTTATATGTTGTTGAAGTTATTATGCACTATATGGTGGGCTACGGGTCGCTAGATAGACACCCCAAGGAAGGATTTTATTGGGTTGGGGTGGCGGGATGTGTGTCTGAGAGTTAGGGCCCGAAGGGGGGGGGGGGGCTTGTGGTGTCTAGGTACGGTCGACCGGTCGGTCGACCGAATAGGGTCAAAAATTGGCAGTAGCCAATTCGATCGACTGGTCGATTGACAGAAGGTTGCCAGGAAGCGGCAGAAAGTCTTCGGTTGCTTAGCGGTCATTGGTCGGTCGACCGATGATCGACCGACAAGAGACCAGCGGTCGGTAACGAGCAAAAATTCGCCTGTTGAGAAGAGGGGAGCTCTCTCTTCTCATCATGGCTTATAAATAGGAAGCCATGAGAGCCTTCCTCTATGATGTTGATCACTCCTAATCTTTTTGAGCCATCTTTTGATCAATCCTAAGCCTTCATTGAGCAAATCTTGTGAAAACCCTAGCTTGATTCTTTCATCTCTTTGATTGAGCCTTTACTTCATTGCTTCATCATCAAAGGCATCAAGAGGAAGCTAGGAATCTTGTTGTGGAGCTAAGTAATTTATTGTTTGATTTATTGCTCCATTTATTATTGTATTTTCTTGTTTACTTCTTTGTATTTGAGTTTGTATAAGACCAAGAGTGTAGGTCTTGAAATTGGGTGGTAGCCTTGGTGTTTGAGGTTTAAATCTACTGGTGTAAAGTTGAGTTGTCCCTTAGGTTGAGGTGGGAGAGTGCTTTCGGTAGGAAGGCGGGATACTTCCGGATGTGGAAGTGCCTTCAATTTGAGAGCGGAGACTTTCTGGTGTAAAGTCCTCTTTGTAAGTGAAACAACTAATCTAGTAAAGTTTAGTTTGGAAATCCTAAGCGGGGTGCTTAGGTGGTGGAGTAGGCATTGGGGCCGAACCTCTATAAATACTTGTGTTAGCATTGTTTACTTTGTGTATCGCATTGCTTATCTTTATTACTCGTTTCTGCATTTAGTCATTGAATTGTGAATTGCCTAAGTAATATGAGAAACATTTAAAGTCGAATTAGGTGAAAAGATTTAGATAACGCACTATTCAGCCCCTCTCTAGTATGGCTATTTCACCAACAATTGGTATTAGAGTGGGTCGTAGTTTGAGATTTCACCATCTCTTCTACAATTTGTCTCGATCTTAAAATGGCACTAGAGTCGGTAGCGTCTTCACCTCATAGGTTCGATGAATCGAACTTTGGTCTTTGGAAGTCTAGGATGTACTCATACTTAAAGACTAGAGGTTTTGATGTTTATAACATGTTAAAATTAGAATACATTGAACCTAAGGTTGACATGCATGATTGGAGTGAGCTTGACAAGAAAATGTTTCAATCTAATGGAGATGCTATGTATTCCATATTTTGTACTTTACCTAATAGCATCCTTGAAAAAGTCATGCATTGTACTTCGACTTTTGATATTTGGGCAACTTTAAATATGCTATATGATTATGCCAAGACCGAAGAGATTGACACTTCTAATGAAGGTGGTGATGACAATGGTCATCCCCCTAGTACTAATCTTGGTTTTGATGCCCAAAGCACTTCTAGCCAAAGAAGCACAAGCAAGAATTAGAAACAAAAACTTAGGTGCTTCCTTTGCCAATAGACATGACACAAGAAGATGAATTGTCCTCTCTTGAAGAAAAAATCTAAATGAAGTGTGCTTCTCCATCCACTTCTCAATCAAGTGAAGCCTCTTCTAGACATGACGATGAAGCTACATCGAACTTTTGCCTCATGAGTCTTCGGAATGAGGTACATTTACCATCTTCTAGTCATGATCAAAATAGTGATTCTAGTAGCTCAAAATCCCTTGACATGTCTTATGAAGAACTATTAGAAGAATGCAAAAAGATGTATGCCTTGCTTATGAAAAAGAACAAGGAAAATAGAAAACTAAAGAAGAAAAATTTAAGGCTTAGTTCTCATGTGCGTGAACTAGTAAATGAAAAATTAAATACAAGTACACTTGTTTCTTGCCATGATGATTTTAAGCTTGAGATTGAGAATTTAAAAAGTGAGGTAAAAGACTTGAAAAATGAAAATAAGGATTTGAAAGCTAGATTGAAGTTTAGGAATGATGACTTGAAAAATAATTTCAAAATTGAGAATGAAAAATTGAAAATTGAAAATAACATGATGAAATCTCAATTGCATGCTATTCACAAATCCATGAGTGATTTGAAAAATAAGGTTGTATTCTTAAATAGAAAAATCAATGATTTATCAAATATATCTTCCTTTAAGAGCTCTAGAAACAAAAATGTTTATGTCAAGAATGTTAATGTTCATCATCATTCTCATGTCAAGCATTCTTCCTTTAAACCTCATGTCCAAAAGAAAAAGTTTCATGGAAATTGTTTTTGTTGTGATATATATGGCCATGCTATTCATGATTGTGCATTTCAAAAAAATTCAAGTGCTGCAAAGACACTTTGGATTCCTAGGCCAACTCACCCCCAAGGACTCAAAGCCATTTGGGTACCGAAGGTTTCTTGTTCTCTTGTAGGGGGAGCTACCACACATGGTTGAAGGAAAGCGATGTGTTGAAGTTGACCATGGACTTGAATGATGAATCCTTCCTTGGTTGCAACTTCAAGCTACCTTGATGCCTTAGGTAAAGTTGGCATCAAAACTATTCCGGTATCATCTTCCAACTTGCATATCATTACCTTAGTTGAAGATTATGATACTATGCTTAATTCTAGTTGATCTCCATGCTCTCGATTGTTTTATGAAATGATTTTTGATTTTGATTTCCCGATCTCTTCGGAGACCTATGTAGCCTATAACGAGCTCATGCGACCTTCCGGTTCTAAATTGTAGGCTCATTGTGGCCTTTCAGTTTTCAACCAATAGGAAGGGTTGGAGATTTTATTTTTAAAATATTTCATATTTTGAGATCTCTTGATTCATTTTGTTATCATGAATGATTTATTTGAAAATGAATCTATTCTATTTAGTGAAGTTGAATTTAGAAAATGTTGCTTAGTTTTTTTTACTTCTCTATTTAGTTTAATAGCTTGCATGTAGATTTGGTTTCATTTTCTATTTATGAATTATACTTGCAAGTTATGGGTAATTAAGAATGGATGGCTATGTCAATGAAAAATAAAAAATTTGGCTAAATTCGCAAAGATGAGGTATGTCTTTGGTTATTGCATATTTCTAGTTCAATACCTCAATTTTCATGTTCGATTAATGTCTCCATACTCATGATTGAAATAACATGAAAAATGATTGAAATCTCATGAGTAGGAAAATTCTTAATACTTAGGCAATTTTTCAGTGAAATTGCCATTGGTTAGAACTTGTCATTAGAGACTTACTTTTTAAGTTCAAACTCATGAAACATGTTTATATATACACATGACATGCTTCTAGGTGTTTAGAGTTAAAAATTCATGTGTAGATCATCAAAGTGATATGTAGATCATCTTAGGGGACTTAGAGTTGAAAAAGTTTGACCTAAGTCAATAATTTGACTTAGAAATCTCATTTTGAGCCCAAATTTCACAAACATGTTTAGATTTACTAATGTCAGGTGTCTATGTGTCTAAGTTTGAAAAACCATGAGTAAAAGTTAAAAAAACTTGATACTTAGCAATTTCATGATACCATGTTTATTTTTGATTGAAATCATGCTAAGGTGAAATTTTGACCAAATGACATTATTTTCATCTCAAACTTGATAAACATGCTTTAAATGATTATATCTTGATATCTGGAAAGTTTGAATGAAAACTAAAAACTTTGAAAAATAGCTAATATTTACGAAAATGGCACTAGATTTTAGTTATTTTTAGAAAAATGCAGAAAATTGATTTTCGGATGATTCTTGAAGTTACATGCTCTCTGAAAAATCTAGTTTTTTTTCAGTAAAAATTTTAGAAATTTTCAGTAAGAATATGATTTGATATGGGTTTTTGAAATTGGATTTCAAAACTTTAAAGTATTGTTCTTCCCAAATGTTCATTTTTCCGATACTTTGATTTTTGGTCTAATCTTCGAATGAGACTTCAAGTATTATATTTTGAATTCACTTTAGGTATCGTTCTAATATTTTAGAGAGAAAAAATATTTTTAAAATGATTTTTGACTCATTGACCGATACTTGAAAATATCGATACTTGAGTTAGTACATGATTCCTAGTTTTGATTTTTGACTATTGCTTCATGATATCATGTATTACTTAGTCTCTCATTCGATATGTTGTTTTTATCCCTTGAGTTGGTTGACTTCGTTTTCATGAAAATTAGTTTTCAAGTCTCAACTTTGGCCATAGTTGACTTTTCTAGCTCTTTTTGATTGATGTCAAAAGGGGAAGAAAAATATAGGTAAAAAAGGAGAAAAATATAGGAAAATCATGCATATAGATAGGGGGAGTTTATTTACATAGATATGCATGTGGATAGGGGGAGAAATCCCATGTTTGATATCCTTTGTGCTTTAATAGATATATTTTCTTAAAGATGTTTGTCATCATCAAAAAGGGGGAGATTGTTGGCTTAAGGTTTTCTACCTTGGTCTTAATCTCGGTTTTGATGATAAGAAACATGGAACTAATGTTACATTGAGAAATATTTTTAGGTTCCATATCGATTAGCACTTGATGTCTTCGATCGGAAATATCGAAGAAATCAAAAAATTGAAAGGACATTGATCGACGCATTCGGTTTGTCGTGGAAATCTCTCAAAGTTTGAGGTGTGAATTAAAGATGTCTTGGACGAGTCTAAAGAACACATGGAAAGCTCTCCAAGTTGACACACGTTGAAGGCCGGAACCCAAAAATTAAGCATGCAAGAAGAAGGCTGAAAAAAATCAAGCTCAACCTAGGTTCGGTCGACTGAATAGGGTCAAAAATTGGCAGTAGCCAATTCGGTCGACCGGTCGGTTGACAGAAGGTTGCCAAGAAGTGGCAGAAAGCCTTCGGTCGCTTGGCGATCGTTGGTCGGTCGACCGATGATCGACCGACAAGAGACCAGCGATCGGTAACGGGCAAAAATCCGCCCGTTGAGAAGAGGGGAGCTCTCTCTTCTCATCATGACTTATAAATAGGAAGCCATGAGAGCCTTCCTCCATCATGTTGATCAGTCCTAACCTCCTTGAGCCATCTTTTGATCAATCCTAAGCCCTCATTGAGCAAATCTTGTGAAAACCCTAGCTTGAATCTTTCATCTCTTTGATTGAGCCTTTACTTCATTGCTTCTTCATCAAAGGCATCAAGAGGAAGCTGAGAATCTTGTTGTGGAGCTAAGTAATTTATTGTTTGATTTATTGCTCCATTTATTGTTGTATTTTCTTGTTTACTTCTTTGTATTTGAGTTTGTATAAGACCTAGAGTGTATGTCTTGAAATTGGGTGGTAGCCTTGGTGTTTGAGGTTTAAATCCATCGGTGTAAACGTAGTTTACTAGGATTAGTTGAGTTGTCCCTTAGGTTGAGGTGGGAGAGTGCTCTCGGTAGGAAGGCGGGATATTTCCAGGTGTGGAAGTGCCTTTAGTTTGAGAGCGGAGACTTTCCGATGTAAAGTCCTCTTTGTGAAGGAAATAATTAATCTAGTAAAGTTAAGTTTGGAAATCCTAAGCGAGGTGCTTAGGTAGTGGAGTAGGCATTGGGGCCGAACCACTATAAATACTTGTGTTAGCATTGTTTTCTTTGTGTATTGCATTGCTTATCTTTATTACTCGCTTCCGCATTTAGTCGTTGAATTGTGATTTGCCTAAGTAATCTAAGAAACGTTTAAAGTCAAATTAGGCAAAAAGATTTAGATAACACACTATTCACCCCCCCTCTAGTGTGGCCATTTCACCAACAACTAATGCTTGACTTGGCCAGTGATTATGGGCTGGGAAGCTTGTCAGAGAGCTACACTGACGATCGACCTAGGGTGGCATTGGTTGGATGTACATTCCCAACTAGAGGGGGTTACCAGGGCTAGTTGGTCATCCTAGCTCAGAAGGCGCGAGGGCAGGAAGCTCACTAGGTGATGTCCTAGTGATCGACTCGTGTGATTACTTATTGCATTTTCTTTTATTATACTTGGGCCAATTTGGGCTAGTGTGGATATGTGTGCGAGCATGCATGAGGTAGATGGTTGATTTTTCACTTGGATTGTCCTGATGATTTATTATCCAGTTAAAGTATAATAATGTTGAATACATTGTGATTATTATTATCTGTATGTGGTTGCTTAGATAGAGCCACTCACTAAGTTCATTTTGAACTCATCACTCTCCTTTATGTTTTTCTTATATATCATGATCGGTAGAGGTACGAACGTATTTATGTGGCGCGGCTGGGGGTCGCAAGCTCAAGCAGCGGATCTCGTGACTTATTGAGTCGTAGGAGTTTTATTTATACATCTTGTCATGTTTGGTTGTAGAAACCTAAAAAGTTGGTATTAGAGCTTGGTTAGGTCCTGACTATGAAAGTAGCGCATAGGGTACTATATGAGGCATTGCTAGCGTGTCGGCATACGATGTGTCCTAGTCACGAGATCGGGTGACTGAGTTTGCGTACCATCGGCGATATGTTGGTCTTTTATTACCTGAGAAACTTAAAGTGCTTATCTTGTTATTATTGTTACCTTTATAGTCGATGAAGGCAAATGATAATGTTGCGTTGAGCAGTAGTGGGAGCAATTCCACAAGCGGACAAGGCCGAGAAAGAGGCCGAGGCCGAGGCAGTGGGTGGCCAGTGCAGGAGGAGGCATGGCAGGATCCCATAGTAGCACAGTTGGAGGCCCAGGTGGCCAAACTGATGGAGGAGCTCCGTCGAGAGCGAGAGCTAAGGCAATAGTAGCCTCAACCAGCGCTAGTGGGACCGGTAGAACAGGAGGTAGTGAAGCTTGTACCGCCAGCAGTAAGAGGAATGGACCGTCATGAGACAATGGTCGGTGGAGTTCCGTTCTTGGATTTCGTTAGGATAAGGCCACCAGAGTTCACGGGTACAGATTTGAAGGTGGAGGTCACTACTTTTCTGAATGACTGTGTTGAGCTTTGCAAAGTACTGGGGTGCTCGTCCGAGGCGATGGTATAGATGGTCGGACTGTAGTTGAGGGGACCAACCAAGGAGTGGCTCCACTCGTGGAGGTCTCATAGGAGGGCTGATGCACCACCCCCTACTTGGGAGGAATTCAGAGTAGCCATCGTGGAGCCCTAAGCGTCCATGGGAAATGGGCGAAAGAGTTTGAGCAGCTTTGGCAGATTGGTAGTATAACCGTACTGGAGTATGACATGGAGTTTACTCAGCTATCTCGATATCATCCCTTGCTTGTGTCGACTGAGACAACCAGGGTTAGGAGATTTGTGGAGGGATTGAGTGTCCATATTGGCAGGTTGATCCATTTCACTAAACACTCTACTTTTGCTCAGGTAGTGGATGAGGCCTTGCGGAAGGAAGTCATGGTACCGACAGAGCGACAGGATGGACCCATAAAGAAAAAGTTCAGACCTCACGGACTGGGAGAGCGATAGGCTCACTCTGAGGGTTTTGTCGTAAGGTCGGCTCGTTAGCAGGGCCGGGGACAGAGCAGCTTTCGGGGCCACACCGGCACAAGATCGGGGGCCACTCAACTGCCATCGTTATCAGATGCACAACGAAAGGCCGAGACGCCGCAGTGTGGGCAGTGCGGGAGGAAGCACTACGGGATATGTTTTGGTCGTACAAATGCATGTTTTGGGTGCGGTTAGCCGAGGCACTTCAGGAAGGACTATCCGATCAGTGGTGGTCAGAAAGCAGCGCAGTCTAGAGGAAAGGCACATGTGTTAGTGGCTTCTGTGGCTCAGAGGAGTCAGCCACAGGGAAAGGGATAGTGTACTGGTGGTTCTGAGAGGACTCCCGCATAGGGGTTCACACTGACACGAGATGGCGCTGGGGCGTCAAAGGTAGTAGTGACAAATACACTCAGAGTGTGCCCTGTTACAGCTTTTGTATTGTTTGATTCAGGCGCTATACACTATTTTGTTTTTGCTAAGTTTGCACAACGAATGGGTAAGGAGGAAAGTTTGCTTGAGGTACCTTTGGTCGTGTCGACGCTTACATGCGACGCTCTCCTGGCAGAAATAGCTTTCAAAGATTGCGAAGTATCTATATGTGGGTACACCTTGGAAGGGCAGAGTTGGTGCTCTTATCGTCACTTGAATTGGTCGTGATCTTGGGTATGGATTGGTTGTCCGCTCATTATGCATCGATGAACTGCAGAGCGAAGGCTGTTATCTTCAGTAAGCCTGAGCTACCACAGTTTACCTTCCAGGGCGAAGGAAGGGGAGATTCACTTAGGGCCATTTCAGCCCTCAAATCTTGGAAATTACTTGTTGGTGGTTGCCAGTCATTCCTAGCTTTTGTGTCTGTGACTGAGGAGACTAAGTGGATGACCAGGGAGGTGGAGGAGACACCGGTGGTTAGCGAGTTTTCCGATGTGTTTCTCGATGACCTTCTAGGATTGCCACTAGAGTGGGAGATCCAGTTGTGCATTGATTTGCAGTCGAGGGTGAAGCCGATTTCTATTCCCCCTTACTAAATGGGCACTAGCTGAGTTGAGAGAACTTAAGGCTCAGTTGCAGGAGCTGATGGACCTGGGCTTCATTTGCCCGAGTGTGTCTCAGTGGGGAGCATCAGTACTATTTGTTAAGAAGAAAGATGGGTCCATCCACATGTGCATAGGATACAGGCAGCCGAATAAGGTGATGATCAAGAACCGTTACCTGCTTCCGAGGATCGATGACCTCTTTGATCAGTTGCAAGGAGCCAGTGGTTCTCTAAGATCGACTTGCGGTTCGGGTAACATTAGTTGAGAATTCGGAACCAAGATGCAACGAAGACAACTTTCCGGACGAGATATGACCACTATGAGTTCTTGGTTATGTCCTTCAGGCTGACAAATGTGTCTGCAGTGTATATGGACCTGGTGAAAAGGGTGTTCAAGGAGTTCTAGGATAGATTTTTTATTGTTTTCGTTGACGACATCCTTGTGTATTCCAAGAGCGAGAAGGAACATCGTGAGCACCTAGGGCTGGTTTTGGAAACCCTCAGAAAGCACCAATTTTATGCAAAATTTTCGAAGTCCAAGTTTTGTTTGACCAGTGTGGTATTCTTGGGACATGTGGTGTCGAGGGAAGGGGTGAAGGTGGACCGCGCGAAGATAAAGGCAGTCCAGAAGTGGGAGCGGTCGACCAGTAAGATAGAGATTCGAAGTTTTTGGGTGTGGTCAGGTACTACAGGAAGTTCGTGGGGATTGCAACACCTCTAACTCGGTTGACACAAAAGAAAGTCAAGTTCGTTTGGGATGACAAGTGTGAGGAGAGCTTCTAGAAGCTCTAGGATTGTTTGACATCGACACCAGTTTTAGCCTCGTCGTGGGTTTCTGGAGGGTTTGTGGTTTACTATGATGCCTCATGGGTTGGTATGAGATGCGTTCTGATGCACCATGGCAGGGTGATTGCTTACACATCTAGATAATTGAAAAACCACGAGAAGAACTACCTGACACACAACTTGGAGTTGGTAGCCATAGTTTTTGCATTGAAGCTGTGGCGTCATTACTTATATGGGAAGGCATGTGAGATTTACACGGATCACAAGAGCTTATAGTATTTGCTCACCCAGAAGGAGCTGAATTTAAGGCAGAGGGGATGGTTAGAACTGTTGAAGAACTATGACTACACCATATTATATCATACGGGAAAGACGAATGTGGTGGCAGACGTCTTAAGCAGGAAATCGATGGGTAGTCTAGCACATTTGGTCGTGGATAGGAGGCATTTGGCGAGAGAGCTCACCGAATGTCTGGGTGACGGAGCTGTGTTGTTTGTATCTGATTTGGGTGGTATGGTGGTCCACCTCCCCGTTTAGTTGCATCCTGATCGACATGCTCCGGATAGCTAGAGCAAGGATGCTTATTGTGCTTCAACTAGAGATTTGGCATAGAGAGAAGATGTGGGTGATAGATTCAGGGTTGATGCTAAGGGTGCCCTGAGGTTCAAGGATATGATAGTTGTGCTGGATATGGCAGAGGTCTAGAGACAGGTACTAGAAATGGCTCATAGTTCCACCTATATTATGCATTCAAGAGCTACAAAGATGTACCGTGACCCGAGGCAGCACTACTGGTGGAAAGGGATGAAGAGGGAGGTGGCTAAGTTCATATCAAAATGTTTGGTATGTCAGTAGATTAAGGCTGAACACTTGAGGCCTGTAGGGCCGCTGCAGAATTTGGAAGTGCCATAGTGGAAATGAGAGAAGATCAGTATGGACTTTGTGATTGGTTTGCTGAGGTCAAGGAAAGGGAACGACTCCATTTGGGTCATTGTGGATCGGTTGATTAAGATGACACTTCATTCCAATCAAGGCGACTTTTATCGCTGAGCAGTATGCTCGACTGTTCTTAGACCAGATTGTGTCATATCACGGGATCCTAGTTATCATCATTTCAGATCGAGGTACTTTTCAGGAGGCTGTGGGTACACAAGTCAGATTTAGCACTATTTTCATCCCCAGACATACGGGCAATCAGAGAGGACCATTCAGATCCTAGACGATATGTTGAGGATATGTGTTTTGGATTTGGAGGATGGTTGGGAGAAGCACTTGCCTCTGGTGGAATTTGCTTATAATAATAGTTACTAGAGCGGTATCAGGATGGCCCCATTTGAGGCCCTGTATGGGCGGAGATGTAGATCCCCAGTGGAATGGTTTGAGGCGGGTGATTCTCAGATGTTGGGGCCAGATTTGGTGCAGGATGCCGTAGAGAAAGTGAAATTGATTAAATAACGACTTTTGGCAGCTCAGAGTCGCCAGAAGATGTACGCCGATGGGAAAGACCGAGATATTGAGTTTGCAATGGGGAACTTCATTTTTCTAAAGGTGTCCCCTATGAAAGGGGTTGTGAGATTCGTGAAGAAAGGGAAATTGAGTCCCAGATTTATCAGGTCGTTCTCTGTCCTAAGGCGGAGAGGAGTGGTAGCGTGTGAGCTAGCTTTGCCTCCCAGTTTGGACAGAGTGCACCCTATTTTCCATGTGTCCATGCTGAAGTGGTATATCATGTATGAGCCCCATGTGCTTGAGCCTACTGTAGTGGAGATCTATGCGGCAGTCTCTTATGTGGAGAGGCCCGTGGAGATTCTGGATCGACAAGTTCAGAAGTTGAGGTCCAAGGAGGTTCCTTTGGTGAAGGTCCGATGGGAGCACCACTAGGGACAGAAGGCTACTTGGGAGGTGTTGGCCTAAGGTTTTCTACCTTGATCTTAATCTCAGTTTTGATGATAACAAACAAGGAACTAATGTTTCATTCAGAAATACTTTCAAGTTCTAACTCGGCTAGCGCTCGACGTCCACGATCGGGAAAATCAGAGAAATCGACAAGGACGCTTGTCGACGCTCGGGATTCTTTCGAAAGTTAGAGTTTAGGTTTAGGGTCTCTAGCTTTTATTGTAAATCCTCAAATTGATGCTTAAGAACCCAAAACTCATAAACGAAGAACGTGACAAGAAATCGACAAAGGTTGATTTCCCAGATTCGATCGCAGGGGCGATCAATCGAATGGAGCCCAGAGTCCACAGAGGGCTCCAGTCGCTCGGGCAGTCGCTTGGTCGGTTGACCGGCCTTCGACCGGACCAGCGATCGGGTGGTATAACGGCTCAAAAAATAGCCATTTATACCCGTTTTGCCCGACCACCACTTGGTGTTTTGCCTATTTAAAGGCCTTCTAAGCCTTCCTATGACTTCTTAATGCTTCATGAGACATCCTTTGATACCTACAAGCTTTGATTGAGCCATCTTTGTCGAAACCCTAGCTTTCCACCTTGTCTTTCTTGAGTTTGACTTCAAGCTTGATTTGATTCATCATCAAGGCATCAAGAGGAGCTAGGATTCATTGTTTGGAGCTAAGTATATGTTGTATTATTTATTTGCTCCATTACTTGTGTATTTTATTGTTTATTTCATTGTATTTCAAAGGTTGAAGACCTAGGTTGTTAGGTCTTGTATGATTGGTGGTTGCCTTGGTGTTAAGGCTTAAATCCACCGGTGTAAACTTAGTTTGCTAGGATTAGTTCTTGTTGTCCTTAGGTTTGAGGTGGGAGAGTGCTCTCGGTAGGAAGGCAAAGACTTCCGGGTGTGAAAGTGCCTTCGGTGTGAGAGCGGAGACTCTCCGGTGCAATCGTCCTCGTTGTAAAGGAAACAAGATAATCTAGTAAAACTAGTTTGGAAATCCTAAGCGGGGTGCTTCGGTAGTGGAGTAAGCATTCGGGCCAAACCACTATAAATTATTATGTTAGCATTGCTATATTTGTTTGTGTTTAATTGTTTTATTATCGCTTTTGCATTTAGTCTTTGAATTGCCATTAGCCTAAAGATTGTAAGAAACGATTAAAATCAAAATTAGGTGAAAAGTTTAGATAACACACTATTCACCCCCCCTCTAGTGTAGGCCATTTCACCAACCTTTGGTATCAGAGCAGGTTGTGGATTGAGATTTCACCATCTCGTCTATATCTTGCCTCGATCCGAAAAATGACACTAGAGAGTATAGCGTTTGCACCACCTAAGTTTGATGAGGTAAATTTTGGTGTTTGGAAGAGTAGGATGTATACTTTTCCTAAAACTCAAAGTTTAGATCTATGGTGCATGCTAAAGAATGAATATGTTGAGCCCACCATTGACATTAATTATTGGACTCAAGAACAAATTAAATTGTTTGAATTGAATGCTAAAACAACACATCTTCTATATTGCTCTTTTTCAAATGATATACTTGAAAATGTTATGCATTGTTCTTCCGTATTTGATATTTGGGCCACATTAAATATGCTTTATGATTATGCCAAAACTGAAGAGATTGACACTTTTGATGAAGATGGTGATGACAATGGTCATCCCCATAGTACTAACCTTGGTTTTGATGCCCAAAGCACTTCTTGCCAAAGGAGCACAAGCAAGAATCAAAAACAGAAACTTAGGTGCTTTCTTTGCCAAGAAGACGGGACAGAAGAAGATGGATTGTCCTCTCTTGAAGAAGAAATCCAAAAATAAGAAGTGTGCTTCTCCATCCACATATCAATCAAGTGAAGCCTCTTCTAGACTTGACGATGAAGTTACATCAAACTTTTGCCTCATGGGTCTTTGGAATGAGGTATATTTACCATCTTCTAGTCATGATCAAAATAGTGATTCTAGTAGCTCCAAATCCCCTGACATGTCTTATGATGAACTATTAGAAGAATCTCAAAAAGATGTATGCCTTGCTTATGAAAAAGAACAAAGAAAATAAAAAACTAAAGAAAAAAAATTTAAGGCTTAGCTCACATGTGCATGAATTAGAGAAAGAGAAATTGAAGACTAGTTTGGTTAATTTTTGTCATGATAATTTTAAGCTTGAAATTGAGGACTTAAAAAGTGAGAATATGGATATGAAAAATGCCATTCACAAATCCATGAATGATTTGAAGAATGAGGTTGTGTTCTTAAATAGGAAAATCAATGATTTGTCAAATGTCTCTTCCTTTAAGAATTTTAGAAGTAGAAATGCTTCATTTAAGAATGCTAATACTAATCATCATTCTCATGATAAGCATTCTCCCTTTAAACCTCATGTCCAAAACAAAAAGTTTCATGAAATTTGTTTTTGTTGTGGTATATATGGCCATGCTATTCATGATTGTGCATTAAAAGAAATCCTAGTGTTGCTAAGACACTTTGGATTCCTAGGCCAACTCACCCCGAAGGACCCAAAGCCATTTGGGTACTAAAGTTTTCTAGTTCTCTTGTAGGGGGAGCTACCACACTTAGTTGAAGGAAAGTGATGTGTTGAAATTGACCAAGGACTTGAATGATGAATCCTCCCTTGGTTGCAACTTTAAGCTACCTTGATGTCTTAGGTAAAGTTGACATCAAAACTATTCTAGTATCATCTTCTAACTTGCATTGTTTTACCTTAGTTGAAGATTATGATACTATGCATAATTCTAGTTGATTTCCATGCTCTCGATATTTTTTATGAAATGACTTTTGATTTTGATTTCCCGGCCTCTTCGGAGACCTTGGTAGCCTTTAACAGGCTAATGTGACCTTGCGGTTCTAAATCGTAGGCTCATTGTGGCCTTTCGATTTTCAACCAATGGGAAGGGTTGGAGATCTTACTTTCCAAAATTTTCATATTTTGAGATCTCACGATTCATTTTGGTTTCATGTTTGATGTATTTGAAAATGAATCTATGCTATTTAGTGGAGTTGAATTTGGAAAATGTAACTTGGTTTTTCACTTTGCTACTTAGTTTAATAACTTGCATGTAGATTAGGTTTCATTTTCTATTAATGAAGTGTTGACCCAAGGGTTGCCCCTAGGCTTTGATCTCTATTTTGATGATAACAAACATGAAACTAATGTATTTGTGAAGTTTTGAGTTCAGGTTGAGGTTTGATACACGTGCGAAGTTCGTTCGGGGAAATACAAAAATCGACAAAAATGGCTTCAAAAATGAGTGAGTAGAAAATCTAGAGTTAGGATTAGATTTTATATAATATGACTCTAGGAATATATCCCAAGTCAATTTATAATGTTATTCAAGTCAAAACTTGGTAACGGAACCCAAAAATGAAGCGCGCAAGAAGAAGGCTGGAAAAAATAGCCTCATCCCAGGTTTGGTCGATCGGTCGATCGGTCGATCGACTGAATGTGGCCTGAAAGCAGCAGAACACCTTCGGTCGCTCGGCAGTCGATTAGTTGATCGACTGATGGTCGACTCGCAAGCGACCGGGCGTCCCCAACGGGCAGAAAAACGCCCGTTGGGTGGAGCTGCTGAGTGAGGGGTTATAAATACCCCTTATCAACCTCTCTTAAACCCTCTTAACAAGTCTTAAAAGCTTCCTAAGTGTGATTTGAGCCTTCTAAGCTTGGTTTGCTCGTGCTTGCTTCTTCGATTGACGATTCCTCACAAGTGCTCATCTTCCCTCGACTCCGGCTTTGATTCAATCTCACCATCTTGTGGAGTTGGAGGCGTTGAAGGCTTTGGAAGGAGCTCTTTGTTGTGGTCTACTCTTTAGATCCTTTTATTGTAATTTTACTTGTTATTTGAACTTGATTTTTCATTATAAGCTTGCTAGGTGTGCTAGGTTAAACACCTTAGGGTTTCCATCGTTGAATTGTGTTTTGCCTAGGTGAATAGTGTTGGGTGAAATGACACACTAGAGGGGGGGTGAATAATGTGTTTACTAATCGATTTGCCTAATTTCGGTTTTAATCATTTACTTAATTACTTAGGCAATTTAACAAATTCAATAACAAGCGGAAGCAAAGTGAATATGCTAATTTAGCAAACACAAGAAGAAGCAATGCAAACACGGTGATTTATAGTGGTTCAGCTACAATGCCTACTCCACTACCTAAGCACCCCGCTTAGGATTTCCAAACTTAGATTTACTAGATTAATGTTGTTTCCCTTACAACGAGGACTTTGACCCGAAGAGTCTCGCTCTCAACCTAAGGCACTTCCACACCTGGAAGTCTTCGTCTTCTTACCGAGAACACTCTTCGACCTCAACCTAAGGGACAACTCAACTAATCCTAGTAAACCACGTTTACAACGGTGGGTTTAAGCCTTAACACCAAGGCAACCACCAACTCAATCAAACCTAGCAACCTAGGTTTACATAGGTTCAATTACAATGAAATAAATAACATAATACAACAATAAATGGAGCTATAAATCAAACAATAAATTACTTAGCTCCAAACCAAACTCCCTAGTCCTCTTGATGCCTCAAGGTGATGAATCGATGAAGTTTTGAAGGCTATATCAAGGAATGAGAGATCAAACTAGGGATTTCAAGAATTGTCGCTCAATCAAGCTTAGAATTGATCAAGAATGGCTCAATGAAGTGTAAGAGTGATCAAAAGTTCTTTTGGAAGGCTTAGGTTTGGGTATTTATAGAGCCAAGAAGAAATGGAATGAAACGGATGGCTCAACGAGCGAAAAACTAGTCATTTTCACCGTTCGATCGCTTGCCGATCGATCGTCGATCGACCGACCGATCGACCGCCTGCGATCGCTACCCTTTCTGTGACTTAATCGGGATGTTTGGTCGACCGACGGGTCAACCGAATGAGTCGCGGACTCATCAATCCCAAATTCGGTCGACCGATGTAGTGAAGCCGTAGGCGCAACCTGCGATTTTCAATCCGATCGACCAATCGATCGACTGCTCAAGCTACTGCCAATTTTCGGCATCGTTCAGTCGACCGGTTGGTCGACCGAACTACCTTCTCCTTCGATCGGTCGATCGAACCTGGGCAGGGCAATTTTCTTTGCTCGATTTTTTTTTACTCGTTTGGGTTCCGTCTTCGCTGAGTCTACTTATATAACATTTATTAGGTTTAAAACATAAATGTTATATAAGGATTACCCCCCATTTGGATTCAATAAAAATATCTAAAAAATCAAAATCCTTAAGAATCAAAATCTAGTTTTTGGGGTCTAGCACAAATTTTCCGAAAATGGAGATTTCCTAACTTTTCGAGTCAACTATAGGTAGGCTAAAGGCTTCCAAAAATTCCTAAAAAATACCTCTTTATCTAGTCTTAACCCAAGGAACAATTACCGTGATTTTTTATGTCAATAAATTATCTAGGTCATACAGCCCTCCAAGGAGCTCCCTAGGCTTAGTGAGTTTCGGGGCGGTTTCCGGGTTTTCATGTTTTGGAGTTCGGGATAGGTTTTTGGGTTTCTTTGCATCATCATGAGGATTTACAATTTATCTAGACACCCTAAACCTAAAGTTTAACTTCCCGACGAATCCGAGCGCCGACGAGCGTCCTTGCCGATTTCTCTGATTTCTTCGATTTTTCCAATTGGGGACGTCGAGCGCTAACCGATATGGAACCTGAAAGATTTTGTCAATGAAACATTAGTTCCATGTTTGTTATCATCAAAACCGAGATTGAGACCAAGGTTGAAAATCTTAAGCCAACAATCTCTCCCTTTTTGATGATGACAAACATCCTTAAGAAAATATCTACAATTAAGCATAGAGGATATCAAACATGGGATTTCTCCCCTTATCAACATGCATATCTATATAATAGAACTCCCCCTATCTATATGTATGATTTTCCTATATTTTCTTCACTTTTACCTATATTTTTCTCCCCCTTTTGACATCGATCAAATAGGGCAAGAAAATTCAACCTATAGTCAAAGTTGAGACTCTAAAACTATTTTCCACGTAGCATGAAAATCTCAACTATCTAATATGAGACTAAATCATACATGATAGCATTAGATGATAAATACATTTCAAGCCTAGAAATCATG
Organism: Canna indica; assembly: GCA_034359265.1. Classification (NCBI taxonomy): domain Eukaryota; kingdom Viridiplantae; phylum Streptophyta; class Magnoliopsida; order Zingiberales; family Cannaceae; genus Canna; species Canna indica. The sequence continues at coordinate 51,684,088 of CP136895.1, read as the reverse complement.
TATAGGCTTAAGTATTGATATTTTCGTGTATCGATCAAGGAGTCAAAAATCATTTTTGAAATGATTTTTCTCATCACATGAGAGGAACGATACCAAATCTGAATTCAAAATATCATACTTGAAGTCTCATTCGAAAATTGAAACAAAAATCAAAGTATCGGAAAAATGAACATTTGGAAAGAACGATACTTTAAAGTTTTGAAATCCAATTTCAAAAACCCATATCAAATCATATTCTTACTGAAATTTTTTGAAATTTTTACCAAACAAACTAGATTTTTCAGAGAACATGTAGTTTCAAGAATCATCGAAAAATCATTTTTCTACATTTTTCTAAAAATAATTGCAATCTAGTGTCATTTTCGTAAATATTAGCTATTTTTCAAAAGTTTTCAGTTTTGATTCAAACTTTCCAGATATCAAGATATAATCATTTAAAGCATGTTTATCAAGTTTGAGATGAAAATAGTGTCATTTGGCCAAAATTTTACCTAAGCATGATTTCATTCAAAAACAAGCATTATATCATGAAATTGTTAAGTATCAAATTTTAACATTTACTAATGGTTTTTCAAATTTAAACATATGGACACCTAACATGAGTAAATCTAAACATGTTTGTGAAGTTTGGACCTAAAATGAAGTTTCTAAGTTAATTTGTTGACTTAGGTCAACTCTACTCAACTTTAGGTCTCTTAAAGTGAATTTGTTATCAATTTATTCATTTTCTCATGATTTTTCAATTTTAATCATAGGAAGCAAATCATGAGTGTACTCAAACATGTTGATCAAGTTTCAACTTAAAATGAAGTCTCTAAGATGAAATTCTACCTAGGGCACATTTCATTCAAACAAAGTTTCATGAAATTGCCTAAGTATCAAAATTTTATCTACTCATGAGATTTCAATCAATTATCATGCAAGATCATTCATAAGCACAAAGAAATCATTTTATCAAGAAAATAGAGGTGTTATACAAAAATTTTGCCAAAATGAAACTCATACCTCATTTCTTGATAAATTTCAAAATTTCCACCTTCTTTCTATTTTCCTTTATAGCCTTCCAAATTTTACCACTTTCTTAACTTGCAAGTAGGCTTCATTAGTATCATAATGAAATAATATACCAACTAGTAAGCTAACTTACTAAATAGCAAAGGGTCAATGTAAAGTTTCATTTAAAAATCTCAACCTATGCTAGATAGTAAAGATTCATTTTAAATAAGTTATCATGATATCAAAATGAATCAAAGGGATCTTAAAATATGAAATATTTGAAAAATAAGATCTCTAAACATGTTTAACTAGTTTGGACTTAAAAATACCTCTAATAGTGAATATCAACCCACAGCAAGTTTCATTTAATGAAATTTGCCTAAGTACTAAAATTCTACCTACTCATGAGAATTCAAGGATTTAACATGTGATTACCATCATGAGTAAAGAGACACCGATAAAGCATTAATATTGAGGTATTATACTAGGATTTTATGAAAATCAAAATCATACCTCATACTTTGAAAATTTGGTCAAACTAATCTTTTTCTTTTTTGGTTTCTAAAGCCTTCCATTTTATCATAACTTGCAAGCAATATTCATTAGTAGGATAATGAGAATATAATTGCTAGCAAGTTATCAAACTAAGTAGCAAAGATAAGGATCAATTATCGATGTCAAAATGTACTCTGCTAAATAGTTTCAAATTCGTTTCAAAATGAAATCGAGTGATATCGAAACAAATTTTATGAGATCACAAGAATAATAAATATGAAAACATGATCTCCAACCCTTCCTATTGGTTGAAAACCGAAAGGCCACAATTAACCTACGATTTAGAATCGCAAGGTCGCTTAGGCCCATTACAGGCCACATAGGTCTCCGAAGAGACTGAAAATCAAAAAATCAAAAATCATTTGAAATATATTAAGAGCGGGAAAAGTCAATCATTTTTAAGCATGTATCATAAACACCAACTTCAAACATACAAGTAAGGAAAAGGTGATGATACCAAGTGATTTAGATGCCAATTCTTAAACCTAAGGCATCTAGTCTAAGTGAAGACTTTGAAGTTGAAACCATGCAAGGATCCTTCAATTTCTTGGTCAACTTCAACTCTTCAATTTCCATTATCCTTGTGTGGTGGCTCCTCCTACAAAAGAGCATGAAACTTTTGGTATCCAAATGACTTTGGGTCCTTGGGGGTTAGATGGCCTAGGAATCCAAAGTGTCCTAGCTACACTTGGATTTTTCTTGAATGCACAATCATAAATAGCATGGCCATATATGCCACAACAAAAGCAATGTCCATGAAATTCTTTCTTTTTACCATTCATGTGAACATGAGGTCTAATGTTAGAATGCTTGGCATAAGAGGCATGATGAGCATGGGCATTCTTAGATGAAACATTTTTCTTCCTAGGATATCTAAAAAGGGAAACATGTGATAAACTACTAGTTTTCTTACTCAAGAAAACAACCTCATTTTTCAAATCATTAATTGATTTATGTAGGCTTGCATTTGAGATTTCATCATACTATTTTCATTTTTGATTTTCATATTTTTCTACTTTCAAATTCTCAATCTCAACTTTTGAGATAGTTTTCAATTCCATTTTCAAATCATCATTTTCATTTTTCAAATTAATATTCTCACTTTTTAAGTCCTCAATTTCAATTATCAATTGTGAATTATTAGTTTTCAAAACATCAGTATTATCATGGCAATCAACACTTGAGGAACTTAGATTTGCCTTTAAATTTTCATTTTCTAATTCTAGAGCATGCAAATCCTTAGTAAGCCTAGAGTTGTCCTTTTTAATTTTCTTCATTTCTTTACTCTTTTTCAAAAGCATGGCACACATATTTTGACATTCTTCTACTAATTCTTCATATGACATTTTGAGTGAATGTGAAGAACTAGAATCACTATCATATGCTATATCTTTATCATGACTAACAATAGAGTATTGTACCTCATCATGGATACCCATGAGGCAAACCTTGGATGTGCCTTCATAGTCATGACAAGAGGATGCTTCTTGTGATTTGGAGGTGGATGTTGAAGCACTTGTCCTCTTTTTGGCATTCTTCTTTGATGAAAGACAATTCCTCTTAATGTGCCCCTTTTCCTTGCACAAGTAACATATAACCTTTCTTTTTTGACTTTTTGATTTGCTTCTTTGACTAGAAGCACTAAGATCATCAAAACTGAGGTTAGTACTAGGGGGATGACCATTGTCATCACCACCCTCTACAAATGTATTAAGCTCTTCGGTTTTAGGATAATCATATAACATATTTAATGTGGCCAAAATATCAAATGCGGAAGAACAATGCATAACCTTTTCAAGTATTTCATTTGAAAATGAACAATATAGGAGATGCGTTGTTTTAGCATTCAATTCAAATAATTTAACTTGTTCTTGAGTCCAATCATTTATGTCAATGGTGGGCTCAACATACTCATTCTTTAGCATGCATAATAGATCTAAACTTTGTGTTTTAAGAAAGGTATACATCCTACTCTTCCAAACACCAAAATTTTCTTCATCAAACCTAGGTGGTGCAAATGCTATACTCTCTAGTGCCATTTTTTTTCAGATCGAGGCAAGATGTAGACGAGATGGTGAAATCTCAATCCACGACCTGCTCTGATACCAATTGTTGGGTGAAATGGCACACTAGAGGGGGGGGGGTGAATAGTATGTTTACTAATCGATTTGCCTAATTCCGATTTTAATCGTTTACTTAGTTACTTAGGCAATTTAACAAATTCAATAACAAGCGGAAGCAAAGTAAATATGCTAATTAAGCAAACACAAGAAGAAGAAATGCAAACACGGTGATTTATTGTGGTTCGGCCCTAATGCCGACTCCACTACCTAAGCCCCCCGCTTAGGATTTCCAAACTTAGATTTACTAGATTAATGTTGTTTTCCTTACAACGAGGACTTTGACCCGAAGAGTCTCGCTCTCAACCTAAGGTACTTCCACACCCAGAAGTCTTCGCCTTCTTACCGAGAGCACTCTTTGACCTCAACCTAAGGGACAACACAACTAATCCTAGTAAACCACGTTTACAATGGTGGGTTTAAGCCTTAACACCAAGGCAACCACCAACTCAATCAAACCTAGCAACTTAGGTTTACACAGGTTCAATTACAATGAAATAAATAACAAAATACAACAATAAATGGAGCTATAAATCAAACAATAAATTACTTAGCTCCACACCAAACTCCCTAGTCCTCTTGATGCCTCAAGGTGATGAATCGATGAAGTTTTGAAGGCTATATCAAGGAATGAGAGATCAAACTAGGGATTTCAAGAATTGTCACTCAATCAAGCTTAGAATTGATCAAGAATGGATCAATGAAGTGTAAGAGCGATCAAAAGTTCTTTTGGAAGGCTTAGGTTTGGGTATTTATAGAGCCAAGAAGAAACAGAATGAAACGGATGGCTCAACGGGCAAAAAACTAGCCGTTCCTGCCGTTCGGTCGCTTGTCGATCGACCGTCGGTCGACCGACCGATCGACCGCCTGTGACCACTACGCTTTTTGTGACTTAATCGGGCTGTTCAGTCGACCGACGGGTTGACCGAATGAGTCGCAATCTCATCAATCCCATATCCGATCGACCAAAAATCGGTCGACCGATGCAGTGAAGCCATAGGCGCAACCTGTCATTTTCAATCCGGTCGACCGATCACTCGACCGCTCGAGCTACTGTCAATTTTTAGCATCGTTCGGTCGACTGAATTGCCTTCTCCTTCGGTCAGTCGACCGAACCTGGGTAGGGCAATTTTCTTTGCTTGATTTTTTTTTACTCGTTTGGGTTCCGTCTTCGCTAAGTCTACTTATATAACATTTATTAATTTTAAAACATAAATGTTATAAAAGGATTACCCCCCATTTGGATTCAATAAAAATATCTAAAAAATCAAAATCCTTAAGAATCAAAATCTAGTTTTTGGGGTCTAGTACAATTTTTCTGAAAACAGAGATTTCTAAACTTTTTGAGTCAACTATAGGTAGGCTAAAGGCTTCCAAAAATTCCTAAAAAATACCTCGTTATCTAATCTTAACCCAAGGAACAATTACCACCATTGTTTATGTCAAGAAATTATCTAGGTCATATAGCCCTCCAAGGAGCTCCCTAGGCTTAGTGAGTTTCAGGGCGGTTTCCGGGTTTTCATGTTTTGGAGTTCGGGATAGGTTTTTGGGTTTCTTTGCATCATCATGAGGATTTAAAATTTATCTGGACACCCTAAGCCTAAGCTTTAACTTCCCGACGAATCCGAGCGCCAACGAGCTCTCTTGCCGATTTCTCCGATTTCTTCGATTATTCCGATCGGAGACATCGTGCGCTAACTGATATGGAACCTGAAAGATTTTCTCAATAAAACATTAGTTCCATGTTTGTTATCATCAAAACTAAGATTAAGACCAAGGTTGAAAACCTTAAGCCAACAAATTGGTTTGAGGCATTCTCAAAGGGTTGAGAAGTGGGTTCTTGGTTGTATTCAAAGGGAAACACATAGTCTATAAAGGATTTGGTTATAAATCCTTGGTGTGGAGCCAAGGTAGTGGAGTAGGTAGTTGGCCAAACCACTATTATTACTTGTGTTTGCATTAGTTTGTTTGATTGTTGTTGCTTCCTATTATTAAGCGTCAAGCATCGTAATCTAGTAGCACATCGACTTGGTTGCATTCGGAATCGAATCAAAACGAAATCGAATTTAACGTAGTTTCAAAACAACACTATTCAACCCCCTTCTAGTTTGGGTACTTAAATAATATTTGGTATCATAGCCTAGGTTGTAGGGCTAGATTTAACCATCTACCCTACAATTTAGAATATCTAGCGATATCCAACTAGCTCAAGGATCCTCTGCTCATACTCCATCGTTATTCGATGAAAACAACTATGCCTATTGGAAGATTCGCATGAATAGCTTCCTACAATCACTAGGCATGGATGTATGGAGAATGATACAAGTAGAGTATAAGCAACCCACTAAGGATATGGATGAGTGGAATCCGGATGAAGTAAAACTCTTTAATGCAAATGCCAAGGCCATCATTGCACTATATTGTGGCTTATCAATTAATAAGTTTAATGGGATTTCCACTTGTAACTCGATTTATGAACTTTGGAGTGTCCTAGAGACTACACATGAAGGGACTTCATAAGTTAAGGAATCCAAAATAAACCTCCTCATGCATGACTATGAAATGTTTAAAATGTTATCGCATAAACCAATTGATGTTATGTATGCTAGATTTCAAAATATTACAAATGGCTTAGCTAACCTTGGTAGAGATATAAAGGAAGAGGAAAAGGTAAGGAAGCTCCTCGTTCCCTTCCAAAAGCTTGGGAGCCAAAGGTCGTTGCAATCATGGAAGCCAAGGATTTGGGCACGTTGAAGATTACTGAGCTCATTGGGTCTCTCATGACACATGAGACCCATATGAAGCAATACAAGGAGGAAGGTGCCCCCAAAGGCAAGACCATTACCTTTAAAGCATCACACCGGGTTGAAGAACCTCCATCATCCAAGGAGGAGATGGACGATTTTGAAGAAATGGCGATGATGGCAAGGAGATTTATGAACTTCATGAGGGCGGCATGAGGAAAGGCAAAGGAGGCTACACATGCTTTAATTGCAACAAAACCGGGCACCTAAGGAAGGATTGCCCACTTCTCAAGATGGCTTCTACCTCCTACCCCAACAAGAAGGACAAGTACAAGAAGAAGAATAAAGCGATGATGGCTTCATGGGATGAGAGTGAGTCCTCATCAAGTGAAAAGGAGACCAAGAGTGAGAATGCAAACCTTTAACTTATGACAAACGACAATGAGGTAAAATTTATTTTTGGTGAAGTTTCATTTACGCAAGAAGAATTAGAATTAGAATTTGATCAAATGCATGATGAATTCAATGCCACTAGAAAGAAGTTCAAAGAGCTCAAAAAGGATAACAAATCTTTAGAGCTTGAAAATGATAGCTTGTTACTTTCATGCAATGCCCTAAGGAAAGAAGTAGATGCCCTTAAGGAAGAAAATCATGCCTTAGAGGATGCCAAGAAAAACTTGGAAAATGAAAATAAAAAATTAGAAAGTGAGAACAAATTCTTAAGTGATCAAGTAGAGCACTCGAATGATAGCATGCTAAACTTAAAAAAAGAACTATGCATGCTAAATGAAAAAATGACAACCTTAAAAAATGTCATGCCTAAGGTTGTACATGCTAGAAAGTCATCAAACAATCATACTCATGCACACGCATAGCACAAGAAAATTTAATGGAAGTTGCTTTTCATGTAGTATTTTTGGCCATATGGCTAGAGAATGTGCTCTTAGGAGGAACCCCCATGCTAGATTCACTTGGGTTCCTAAGATGACTAATACTCAAGGACCCAAGAAGATTTGGGTACCTAAAATTGTCTCTTCTCCTTTTGTAGATGGAGAATCATCCTCAATCAAGTAGAAGCACATGAATTTTGGATAGCGGTTGCTTAAAACACATGACGGGTGATATCAATCTCTTTGCAAACCTATCAAGCAAAGATGGTGGACATGTGACATTTGGAGACAATGCCGAAGGTAAGATTGTTGGCATTGGTGATATAGGTATACTTTCCTACCCGTGTATTAAAAATGTTTTACTAGTTGATGGGTTAAAGCATAACTTGTTTAGTATATCTCAATTATGTGATAATGGTTATGTTGTTATTTTTGAAGCATCTAAATTCATCATTAGAAGTGCACCATCTAATGATATTGTGTTTATTGGAAATAGGCAATAAAATATTTATACACCAGTTTTAAATGTTTTGCCTAATCCTCATGTTAGATGTTTAGTTGCCTTGGAAAATGATTCTTGGTTGTGGCATAGAGGGCTAGGACATGCTAGCATGAGCCTCATCCAAGAAATAACAAAAAGGGACTTAGTTAAAGGAATACCTAAGAAAATTTTTGAAAAAGACAAACTTTGTGATGCATGTCAACATGAAAAATAAGTTAGTACATCTTGAATACTAGAACTTGTGCACATGAATCTCTTTGGTCCTTGTGATGTTGCAAGTCTAGGTGGAAAATTATATTGCTATATTTTGGTTGATCATCTTTCGAGATTTACATGAGTTTTCTTCCTAGCTAAGAAAAATGAAACTTTTGATTTCTTAAAAAAATTTGCTAGGAGAGTTATAAATGACAATGGAGGAGAATTTAAAAATGAAAAGTTCTCTGAATTTTGTGATGAATTAGGTATTGAGCATAGAATAGCATAGAACCCCTCAACAAAATGGGGTGGTTCAGAGGAAGAATATAATCTTACAAGAAATGGCTAGGATCATGCTTTGTGAAAATAATTTGCCTAAGTACTTTTGGGCCGAAGCCATAAATACTTCTTGTTATGTGCTTAATCGTATTTTGTTAAGACCAAAAATTAAGAAAATACCTTTTGAGTTTTGGAATGATAGAATCTCAAGTGTGAGATATTTTCGTGTTTTTGAATGCAATTGTTTCATCTTAAATACTAAGGAACATCTAGTAAAACTTGACTCTAAATCTAATGAGGGTATTTTCTTAGGTTATTCTACTAGTTCTAAAACTTATAGGGTTTATAATTGTAGAACTATGATGGTTGAAGAATCTATGCATGTCACTTTTGATGAAACTAATGATTCTTCTAGAAATGTTAATATTGTGAATGTAGGTGAGGAACTTGAGGAATTGACATTTCATGACAAGGAGGTTGAAGATGAAAGCAACGAGGAAACTCATCATGAAGAGCTTTCATCCTCAACCTTACGTCAAGGTGAAGAATAAGAAGAAGAGGAAGCTCTACCACCTCTCCCAAAAGGATACCGGTTGATAAGAGACCACCCAATTGAGCAAGTCATTGGAGAACCATCAACGGGAGTGGTAACGCGCTCTAAACTCAAAAATGTTTTTTAATATGTAGCTTTCATATCTCTTGTAGAGCCTAAAAACATGAAGGAAGCCATAGAAGATGAATTTTGGGTAATTGCCATGCAAGAGTAACTAAATCAATTTATTAGAAATGATGTTTAGGATTTAGAACCTAGACCTACTGGACAAACCGTAATTGGGACTAAATGGGTGATTAGAAACAAGTTAGATGAAAAAGGTTTAGTTATTAGAAACAAAGCTAGGTTAGTGGCCCAAGGGTATAATCAAGAGGAAGGAATAGATTACAATGAAACTTATGCTCCTGTAGCTAGATTAGAAGCAATTCACATGCTTTTAGCTTATGCAATTTTAAAGGTTTTAAACTTTTTCAAACGGATGTGAAAAGTGCATTTTTGAATGGTTTTATTGATGAATAAGTTTATGTTGAGCAACCCCCCAATTTTGAAAGTTTCGAGTTTTCAAACCATGTTTTTAAACTCAGAAAGGCATTGTATGATTTAAAACAAGCCGCTAGGGCTTGGTATGAAAGGCTTTCCACTTTTTTGATTGATCAAGGTTTTAGCATTGGAAAAACCAATGTCTCTATCTTTTTTAAAAATGATATTTTGTTTGTGCAAATTTTTGTGGATGACATTATATTTGATGCTACTAATGAATTACTTTGTGAGTGGTTTGCAATGTGCATGCAAGAGGAGTTTGAGATGAGCATGATGGAAGAACTCTCCTTCATGCTTGGTCTCGAAATCAAGCAAACCAACAAAGGGATTTTCATAAATCAAGCCAAGTACACAAAGGAGCTCATCAAAAGGTTTGGGATGAATGAAGCCAAGATAGATTCTACACCAATGAGTACATCTATTAAGCTTGATAAAGATGAAGATGGTGTAAATGTAGATGAAAAATGATATCGAGGTATGATCGGTAGCCTTCTTTATTTAACTGCAAGTAGACTCGATATCATATTTAGTGTTTGTGCATGTGCTAGGTTTCAATCTTGTCCTAAAATGTCTTACTTAAGTGCGGTCAAACACATATTGAGATATTTGAAAGGCACGATTGAATTAGGATTATGGTATCCATGTAATGTATCTTTCGATTTAATTGGTTTTTCGAATGCCGATTTTGGCAGGTGTAAAGTAGATAGAAAAAGCACTAGTGGGTGTTGTCAATTCCTAGGGATGAGTTTTGTTTCTTAGTTTTCAAAGAAATAAAACTCGATTGCACGTTTAACTACCGAAGAGGAATACATCGCCGCGGGTAGTTTTTGTGCACAAGTCCTTTGGATGAAGCAAATACTTTTAGACTATGGACTTAGATATTCATGTATACCTATACATTATGATAACACTAGTGCAATTAGCTTGACTAAAAATCCAATTTTACACTCTAGGACCAAACAGATTGATCTAAGGCACCACTTTCTTAGAGATAATGTAGCTAAGGGTAATATATCCATAGAATTTGTATCCACCAATAAACAACTTGCGGATATATTTACAAAACCCTTGAATGAAGAGAGTTTCACAAATCTAAGGATGCAATTAGGAATTTGTCCTTTGCCGAATGCTTAAGTTTTCAAAATTTGCATGTCTTTTGAAAAATTGCATTTTATATGGTATCATCGCACTTATGTAATGCCTTGTAGTGGGGCTTTGTGACTTATCGATGTTTGTCTTCTATAGGCTTACATTGGTAGGAAGGACTATAGTGGTAGATGATACTTGGCTTTATGGTTTTCTCGAATTTCTTGATAAACTCATTAATAGTACCTTAATTTTTACTCTTTTTGATTGATGTCAAAAGGGGGAGAAAAGACAAGGTTATATTTGTTTTATGATGCATATAGATAGGAGGGGCTATAAATTTGATATGCATGTTGATAGGGGGAGTATAGGTTAATTTATGTTTAGTAATCTGTACTGACTAACCTATATAGTACTAGCCTGTATTGTACTATTATTATACAGTGTTTGGTGCACACATGTACTACCTGCATAGTACTAATATGTATTGACTAACCTGTATAATATAATATAATATAATATAATATAATATAATATAATATAATGTAATGTAATATATATAATATATTATAAAAATTAATATAATATAATATAATATAAAAAATTATATAATATATTTTATCATTAAAAATATTTCATAAATTAAAATTATTTTTTTAATATTATATATATTTTTTAATTTTTAGCCGGAGTTAAATTGAGTATCCAAAATATTGAAAGTTCTAGTGTAGGCTAATGAAGAGCTTTGAGAGTGTATTACTAATACACCTTATGATAGCTTATGAGGTACTATTTTTAGTGCAGGTATTAGTTAATACCCTTCCCAAACACTGTATAGTATTATCCTAATACTATACATGAGGCCTATGTAGGGTACGAAACAAGCCCAATATGGCTTATCAAAACTCATAAATGTACTCTTTAAAATTGATAAATTTTATGGTTTGTTTGTCATTATCAAAAAGGGGGAGATTGTTGGCCCAAGGGTTGCCCCTAGGCTTCGATCTCTATTTTGAAGATAACAACATGAAACTAATGTATTTGTGAAGTTTTAAGTTCAGGTTGAGGTTATAATATGCGCGCGAAGTTCGTTCGAAGAAATACAAAAATCGGCAAAAATGGCTTTGAAAACGAACGAGTAGAAAATCTAGAGTTAGGATTAGATTTTATGTAATATGACTCTAGGAATATATCCCAAGCTAATTTGTAATGTTATTCAAGTAAAAACTTGGTAACGGAACCTAGAAAAGAAGTGCGCAAGAAAAAGGCTGCAAAAAATAGCCGCAACCCAGGTTCGGTCGACCGAAAGAGGCCAAAAATTAGTAGTAGCCAATTCAGTTGATCGAATGTGGCCCGAAAGCGGCAGAATACCTTCGGTCGCTCGGCGGTCGATCAGTCGGTCGATCGATGATCGACCGACAAGCGATCGAGCATCCTCAACGGGCAAAAAAATGCCCGTTGGGTGGATCTGCCGAGTGAGGGGTTATAAATACCCCTCACAACATCTCTTAAACCCTCTTAACAAGTCTTAAAATCTCCCTAAGTCTGATTTGAGCCTTCTAAGCTTGGTTTGCTCGTGCTTGCTTCTTAGATCAACGATTCCTCTCAAGCGCTCATCTTCCCTCAACTTCGGCTACGATTCGATCTCACCATCTTGTGGAGTTGGTGGCGTTGAAGGCTTTGGAAGGAGCTCTTTGTTGTGGACTTGTGGTCTTCTCTTTAGCCCCTTTTATTGTAATTTTACTTGTTATTTGAACTTGATTTTTCATTATAAGCTTGCTAGGTGTGCTAGGTTAAACACCTTAGGGTTTCTTTATAGAATTGTGGTTTGCCTAGGTGAATAGGTTTGAGGCATTCTCAAAGGATTGAAAAGCGAGTTCTCGGTTGTATTCAAAAGGAAACACATAGTCTATAAAGGATTTGGTTAGAAATTCTTGGTGTGGAGCGCGCCAAGGTAGTGGAGTAGGCGATTGGGCGAACCACTATAATTACTCGTGTTTGCATTGCTTTATTTGATTATTGTTACTTGCTATTATTACGCGTCAAGCATCGTAATATAGTAGCACGTCGACTTGGTTACATTCGAAATCGAATCAAAACGAAATCGAATTTAACGTAGTTTCAACCCAATACTATTCAACCTCCCCTTCTAGTGTGTGTACTTAAACAACATGAAGTATACTTGCAAGTTATGGGTAATTAAGAATGGAAGGCTATATCAGTGAAAAATGAAAAATTTGTATAAAGTTGCATGGATGAGGTATGTTTTTGGTTATTGTAAATATCTAGTCCAATACCTCAATTTTCGTGTCTCTATACTCATGATTGAAGTTGCATCTTAAATTCACGAAATTTCATAAGTAGGAAGAATTTTAGGACTTAGGCAAATTTAATTGAATGAAAGTTGTGCTAGGCCAAATCTTGTCATTAGAGACCTCATTTCTAAGTCCAAACTCATGCAACAGGTTTATAGATACACATAACATGCTTCTAGGTGTTTAGAGTTGAAAAATCATGTGTAGATCAACAAGATGATAACTAGTTGACCTTAAGAGACCTAAACTTGAGTAGATTTGATCTAAGTCAAAAAATTGACTTAGAAACTTCATTTTAGGTCCAAATTTCATGAACATATTTATATTTACTCATGTTAGGTGTTCATGTGTCTATGTTTGAAAAACCATGAGTATAGCTTAAAAATTGATACTTACCAATTTCATGTTAACATGCTTATTTTTTAATGAAATCATGCTAAGGTAAACTTTTGACCAAATGACATTATTTTCTTTTCAAACTTGATAAACATGCTTTAAATGATTATTGTTGATGAAATAGCCACACTAGAGGGGGGTGAATAGTGTGTTAAGTAATCTTATTACCTAATTCCGATTATTCGTGTATAATTATTATCTTGCAGTTTAGGCAATTCACAATTTGATGATTAGATCAAGAAGTGATGAAATAAAGCAGTTAAATAAACACAAGAGTAACAATGCTAACACAAAGAAATTTATAGTGGTTCGGCTAACCACCTACTCCACTACCTAAGACCCGTGCTTAGGATTTCACACACAAATGCACTATATTAAGAGTAGCTTACAATTGAGGACTTTACGCCGGAAAGGCCCTACACTCCCTTAAAGGTACTTCCACACTCGGAAGTATCGACCTTTACACCGAGTGCGCTTTCCCACCTCAATTCCTAAGAAACTCCTAATCTAGTTTTACACAAGTGGCTTTACACCTTAAACACCAAGGTTACCACAAACTAGTTAGACCACACACAGTCTATTACACAATCAAATTTATACAATCAAAATCAAACCAAAAAGACTTCAATCACAAGAAGAGAGAAAAGAGAAGTTATCACAATAGAATCACCTCTTCTTGTTGAGCCTAGCAAGCTTGAGTGACCCTCCAAAGATGAACACTTGAGATTGAGGGATCAAGAGCTAGGGTTGGAAATTTGATCAAGAAAGAGCTTAGAGGATGCTTATGATTACTCTTTTAGTTTTTGAGTCATCAACAACTAATGAGGGGAGGGTTTTGAGTGAGTATTTATAACCCGCAAAACCAGGGTGTTGTCAACGGACTTTTTTTCCTGCCAGTTGGCGACGCCCGGTCGCTTGCCGGTCGATCATCGATCGATCGATTGATCGACTGCCCAAGTGACCGCAACACTCTGTCACTTTTGGGCACACTTCGGTCGACCGAATTGGATACTACCAATTTCTCGCCACATTCAGTCGACTGGTTGACCGACCAAATTGGCTACTGCTAATTTTTTGCATCATTCGGTCGACCGACCGGTCGATCAAACCTGGGCTGGAAACTTCTTTTTGGTCTTCTCGTTGCGCGCTTTGTTTTCGGGTTCCGCCCTTCAGTGTGCTCCAACTTGAAAGGCTTTCTGGTGCACACATCAAACTCTTGTGAGTCATCGTATCGAGACCGATGTCGCAAGATGTGAAACATGACTTGTCTTTTATCGATCCTGTGACCTTCATGCTTCAAGAACTTGGTTAAATAGATTTGGTTTGTTATCATCAAAATAATCATGAAGAGAATAGAGCACGAAGGAAAAAACCTTTGGCCAACAATCTCCCCCTTTTTGATGATGACAAACCATTGACGATAGAGAGCAACAAAAAAGTCTATATGTAATGTATTCTTCAATTAGTGTGAAGCATGAGTTTATAAGTGGATATTTGAGAGCATTAAATGATGAAGAATACAAGCATATTGTATTTAGTGCTCCCCCTATCATTATGCATATTTTTTAACTCTCCCCCTTTTGTCATCCATCAAAAAGAATAGCAAAACAAAATAAAAAATTGAACAAAGAGATGAGTCATTCATGACAAGTCATATGATTAAGTGCACCATCATTCAATCATCACATACATAAGGAAGTGCAACAATAATAATTACAACATAGCCACATAAACTTAAAGACAAGGAGTCTCAAATACAAATACAAAGTAGGCCAAGCAAAGTATAGTGTTAATACAAGTCCATAGAGTGAATAACATCATGCATTAGTGAGACTAATCATCCTCAAGTGGTGGAGGTGGCAGATGTGTTTGATAGTATTGCCACATCTCATCCACCCAACCATACATCTCATCAACCCGACGATCGTACTCATCCACTCTCTGACTGTACTGATAAATGCGTCGATCGTACTCATCCATGCGTCAACTATACTCATCGACTATCTGACCAAACTCATTGATGCGACGGCCGTACTCATCTAGATGTCCTTTCGTACCTCTGTTCCATTCTAGTTGGTGGATATGAAATAGAGCAAATCGATGCTCCAGATCTCCCAAATGCTCAATGGGAGTACCAGCTGACGAGCTACCACTAGCATCTCCCTCATCCATGTCCTCGTCATGATCTCTGTGTTCCGCAGGTTCCCCCTGCACCCTCTTACCGCGTTATTTTTCAAGTATTTTCATACGGTTTAGAGTGAAGGAGTCTATTGCTTTGGGCACAGATTTTACCTCAAATTTAGACTTGTTTACCCCAGCAGCATAGATGAAGTGAGAATTATTGTGGCATAGAGTAGGGCTTGTTTTTTTGAAGCATGGACATCCGCTATGTAGCGAAGCATGAGATCAGGAACATTTATAGGTCTACGGGTCATAGCATAGAAGAGCACTCTGGTGCTTGTACTGGTTACCTCATCATAATGTCCTGCTCTAGGAAGTATATTATAGGCAATGATAAGATGCATGATCCTAGCAGTGGTTGATAATTTGATGCTTTGAGTATTAAGCATCCCTTGGTAACCCTCAGGACAAATGATTGACACAATCTCAGGACTAGGAAAATCTTCATAAAAGTGATGTGTGGACATATTGTATACTGATCTTCCTAGTAGAGGGAACCCAAATGCATCTCTAATGGCTGATTCAATGATTACTATAGATTTACATAAGATTTCATATCTAAGAACTAGTGAGTCACCTATTCTAGCCTTCTCTATCACGAGGTTAGAGAAGAATACTTTTATCAATATGGGGCATACTGGTACTTGCCTCCCTATATACTCTACCCATCCCAGGGCCGCAAGTTTGCTTCTAATGTCATACTTCTCTAGGTCTCCTAGGTTAACTGGATGAGTCTGTAAGATAGCTCTATCTACAAACCTAGGGGCTTGAGTCTTGCCTATAGCGGTTAAATGATTATTGGGCAAGCTTGGAAGCTTTGTCTTGGGTGCCATTGTGCAAGACAATTAGGATAATATGCATATAATTAGCTTTGATGAGTAATGTATGCTCTTAAACCAAAAAGAAAGGATACTTTTAAGTTCAACATGAATTTGTGCAAGACTCTTTTTTCTATGCCTTTTTGAAAGAGAAGCATTTTAATTTTAATATTAAATATCAATGTATGAGTCCAATGAATGCAAAAGAAAACAAAAAGTAAAAGAATCAGAAACGAAAGTAAAACTAACAAATAGAATGGCAAACGTAAGTTTGAATCATTATTTTTTTAAAAAAATGTAAGTTATTTTCTTAAAAAACACTCTTTTGTTTTGGCAAGATGAAAATGAGAGATTTGAATCATCATGAAAATTCCTTTTTTTTAAAAAAATGAAAAGATTAAAAATATTGAGATTTCATGAGGAGAAAGCTTTTAAATATACAAGAAACACAAGAAATTTGATTTTTCTTCCCTAGAACTTGTTTTGAACCAAAAATATCAAGGAAAACCACCATGCATAGAAAAAGAAACATGAACCATGATTTTTATGGGTGAATCTAGACATAGAGATGAAGGAAGGTGAAGAATCTACTCAACATGATGAACTAACTCATGTATTAGAGCTAAGAGTTGAGTTTTTTTACCTTAGAGGAGGAGAAGAAACCTTAAGATCCAAGGAGAAGGGGTGAGTGGCTGGTTGAAATGATCAAAGAAGCCCTAGTTTCGGGCTTAAAAGCTTAAGTTGAGGGGCTAGGATTAAAACAGTCGGCCAAATGGGTGGACATGATCAATTTCTGTCCGCCGATCGATCGGGCGGTCGCATGTCGTGCGACCACTCGAGCTGGAGTGTGTTTTCTAAGCTTACAATTTTTTTTTTTTGAGAGATCTATATAGTTGAATTTTATGAAACTTTTTTAACATTAACTAGGCTTTATAAGGATTACAAAAAGTCAAGAATCACTCAAAAAGGATCTCTCTACAGTTTTCTAGAAAATCCTCAAGTTCACCGTGGCATTTTCATAAATATTTGGAGTTTGCGAGAAACATTAGATTTATATCGTAGAATGTCCTGATCTCATAAGATCTTGTCTAGATCACTTATAATGATGTTTTTGAGCATATAGATTTTTTTGTGAAATCTTATGCAATTTTAATCATATATATCGAATTTCTGTATTATATTTACTCATCAAAAATTTTATTTGCCTGAAATGGAAAACTTTATGTATTCATCAAGATACTTGTTTAAGTGTAATTATTTGCAATTTATGTTCATGACAAATTTGTCAATCACCAAACAAATCCCTAATTCAAAATCTATCTACATTATATATGTAATCACAAAATAGTCAGGATTTGGTGTTTCTTACTAATCCAAATTTGTTATTTGAGCTATTTTATTTAAATAACATGCAAGATCATTCATAAGCATGAAATAGATTCAATCAAAAGAAACGAGGTGTCATGCAAGAGTATTTACCAAATTAACGCTCATACCTCATTTCTTGAAGAATTCCATAAATTTATTTTCTTTCTCCAATTTTTGCTATAGCCTTCCATTGTCAATTAATGTTAACTTGCAAGTCAAAAGTCATTAGTATCTCAATGATATAACATCTAGTAAGTTAGTATACTAAATAGCAAAAGGTGAGCAAGAATTCTTTATTTGAGAATTTTAACCTAAGCTAGATAGTGAAAGGTTTGTTTCAAATAGAATCGTCATGAAAACAAAATGAATCGAGAGATATCAAAATATGAAATTTTGAAAAATAAGATCTCAAAGCCTTCCTATTGGTTGAAAACTGAAAGGCCACAATAAGCCTACGATTTAGAACCGCAAGGTCGCTTAGGCCCATTATAGGCCACATAGGTCTCCGAAGAGACCGGGCAATCAAAGACAAAAATCATTTTTCAAGTCATATCATGAGCGAGTAAGAACAACTCAAATTTTAACTAGTATCATAATTCCAACTTTAAGATGACAAGCAAAGTGAGGGAGGTGATACCAAACATGTCTAGATGCCAATATCCATACCTATGGCATCATGATAGCCTGAAGTTGCAACCTCTTGGGGATTTCTCATTCGGATTTAAGGTCAACTTCCATAATCTATTTCTCTTTATCCTTGTGCGGTAGCTCCCCCTACAAAAGAGCAAGAAATCTTTGGTACCTAAATGGCTTTGGGTCCTTGGGGGTAAGTTGGCCTAGGAACCCAAAGTGTCTTTGCCACACTTGGATTTTTCTTGAAAGCACAATCATTAATGGCATGATAAAAAATGCCACAACAAAAACAATGTCCATTAAATTTCCTTTTATTTATACTATGGACATGGGATCTAGCATTGGAATGCTTAGAGTGTGAGTTATGATGAACATAAGCATTCTTAGAAAAAAACATTTTTGTTTTGGAGTTTTCTAAATGAATCATTTTGATTTATGGATCTTTTAACAGATGAAGCATTAATCTTCCTATTCAAAATCAACATTTCATTTTTTACATCATTCATAGATTTGTGCAATGCATTCAATTGAGTTTTTAACAAGCTATTTTCCTTTTTCAAAATGACATTTTCATTTTTCAAATCCTTAGTGTCAATGTCTAAGGAATCATGACATGAGTTAGTACGTGACATTAACTTTTAGTTTCTCATTTTTTAGTTTTACTTTATGTAAATGGGAACTAAGTGACAAATTTTCTTCTTTTATTTTTTTCTTTTTTTTGTCTTTTTTAACTATCAAGGCATACATAATTTTGCATTCGTCTAATAATTCATCATATAGAAGGTCTGAAGAACTAGATGAATTAGGTCTATAATTTGCATGACTAGAAGAAAAGCATACCTCCTCATCAACGTTTATGATGTTAGCTTCATGATTATGGTGTGAGGATGCTTCACTTGGTGTACGTGGGTAAGTGGAAGAGTTTGACCTCTGTTTTACCTTGCTCTTCATACTGGAGCAATTCTTTTTCACGTGTCATTTCTTATTGCATAGGTGACATATCACATTTCTCTTTCGACTCTTTGTACTTCTTTGGCTAGAAACACGATTAGCTTCAAGAACTACATTAGATATAGGAGTATGACAATTGTCATCATCTTCTTCATTTAGGGTAACAAGTTCTTCAATTTTAGCATAATCATAAAGCATGTTCGGAATAGCCCAAATATCATATGCTGAAGTACAATGCACGACTTTTTCAAAAGTGTTATTTTCCAAAGAACAATATATGCAATTTGTTGCCTTTGCATTTAACTCAAACCAATTAATTTGTTCTTGGATCCATGCATCCATGTTCTCCTTAGGTTCTATGTATTTTGACTTTACCATATTAAACACACCTATACCTTGAGTCTTTAAGAATATATACATTTTTCCTTTCCAAAGACCAAATTTTAACTCATCAAACCTAGGTGGTACAGACACTACCAACTCTAGTGCCATTTTTCGGATTGAGACTAGATGTAGATGAGACGGTGAAATCTCAATCTACAACCCGCTTTGATACCAATTCTTGACGAAATGGCCACACTAGAGGGGGGGGGGGTGAATAGTGTGTTAAGTAATCTTATTGCCTAATTCCGATTATTCGTGTATAATCGTTTTCTTGCAGTTTAGGCAATTCACAATTTGATGATTAGATAAAGAAGTGATGAAATAAAGCAGTTAAACAAATGCAAGAGTAACAATGCTAACACAAAGAAATTTATAGTGGTTCGGCTAATCGCCTACTCCACTACCTAAGACCCATGCTTAGGATTTCACACACAAATGCACTATATTAAGAGTAGCTTACAATTGAGGACTTTACACCGGAAAGGCCCTACACTCCCTTAAAGGTACTTCCACACCTAGAAGTATCCACCTTCACACCGAGTGAGCTTTCCCACCTCAATTCCTAAGAAACTCCTAATCTAGTTTTACACAAGTGGCTTTACACCTTAAACACCAAGGTTACCACAAACTAGTTAGACCACACACAAGGTCTATTACACAATCAAATTTATACAATCAAAATCAAACCAAAAAGATTTCAATCACAAGAAGAGAGAAAAGAGAAGTTATCACAATAGAATCACCTCTTCTTGTTGAGCCTAGCAAGCTTGAGTGACTCTCCAAAGATGAACACTTGACATTGAGGGATCAAGAGCTAGGGTTGGAAATTTGATCAAGAAAGAGCTTAGAGGATGCTTAGGATTACTCTTTTAGTTTTTGAGGCATCAACAACTGGTGAGGAGAGGGTTTTGAGTCGGTATTTATAACCCCAAAAACTAGGGTGTCGTCAACGGGCTTTTTTTCTGCCCATTGGCGATGCCCGATCGCTTGCCGGTCGATCATCGATCGACCGATTGATCGACCGCCCAAGTGACTACGGCACTCTGTCGCTTTTGGGCACACTTCGGTCGACCGAATTGGCTACTGCTAATTTTTTGCATCATTCGATCGACCGAACCTTGGCTGAAAACTTCTTTTTGGTCTTCTCATTGCGCGCTTTGTGTCACGCCCCAACTTAGGGTCGCGTGATCGGCCAGGGTCTATGTCCTACCCTGAAGCCTACCACATACATTGACTGACAAGAAATCGGAAGCATGAAAATAAAAACAACGATGTAGCTTTTATTTAATTGTTAAAGAAGGTTCACAATTTTAAAAAGAGTTGTGAAACATCAACTACAAAATAAAACAACTCGAGTTAAAGTCGAATACATGTTTTCAACTAAACAACTCCCAGTGTATGTAAAGAAAACAATCCTGAATATCACTACTACGACTACTGGACGCTGCTACGAGATCTACGCCACTGCCTGCCCTCCAGTTGCACCATGACTCCAAGCCTCACCTCACTGGTTGGGCTCTACAAAACAAGAGAAATAAACCGTGACTCCACATGGGACTCAGTGAGCGGTTCTTCCAAACCTCCACATAAATCCCCAATAATAAGATGTATATAATGTTAGAAAAATATAAAGTTAGGGATCTAATCTAGTCCTGATATGACAACTGACCCCAAGAGCCGTCCTGTATAGACCATACAGTCATATAACCCGCCATAACAACCCAACTAAGCAAAATAGCACCCGGCCACTAGGGCCTGCTCATGAACTAATGGTTCGGCTCTAACCAGCCTTACCACACAATGACAGTAATATTCTGGCCGCGCGGCCTACATAACACATGAGTAAATTAGAGCATACACTGGGCCGTTGACTAGGATGGTCTGCTAGTCTCCGGACACCTACCGGGTTAGGGATAGCTAGTCCCACCCAACTGGGGTCTAACACCTAGCGGGCCCGCTGGTGCAATCTCAAGACCCAAATCACTGGCCGAGTCAAGCATTAGTCATTCTGACCATCCATGCTTCTCGGCTGACTATCACAATCACATCACACAAGCAAGGTGTTCTAAAGTTTCCATATTTAAAATCCCGCGCATTCACCCATGCTCAGCCCTTTTCTCCGGGCCTTACCATTCGCATACTATTGCTCATTTGTTGTTCCCTAGGTGTGAGACCTAGCTTGTCTACATTCGAGTTTCTCTAAATAACAAGCACCCTAAAGTTTCCTAATAGTCGTCTAACATCATATGCCACATTTCAAGTGTGAACTACATGTCATAAGTGTAGAAATGTCTAAATACATGCATGTCACAACCCATAAGATATAAAGAAATTAACCTACATCTACTACCATGAATAACCGCATAATTGCAAAACTAAAATAATTAAATTCTGCATTTAATCAATAAATTCCAGCAATGTAATATTTAATCTATCATGGTAGTTTCAATACTAGCATTAATAATTTAATGAAGGAAATTCTACAAATCATATACCATACAAAATCTTAGCCATATATGCGCATTCAAGAGGGTATTACAAGTAAATGAAACATTACCATGATTCACATGTCATACTAAGATCCTACCATGAATGCACCATCAAGAACATTTCCTTATAATGCTCTAATCTCGATCCATCACTACCAAGTTTCATATATCATGCAAATGATTTACAACATAAAAGTGTGACTTGGTACCCTACATGTAAGCATAAGACACATCAAAAGCTCCCCCCCCCCCCCCAATGACCACTCGGCCGAGCCTACCTAAGGCTGATCATACTCAGTCGAGGGCAAGCAGGATAGGAGGATAAGATCTCGGCCATGATTGTGAAGAATCGAGTCGTCAATCGCGAGGAAAACTTAATCCAAGGGTTTTCGACCACTCTAGGAAATTAGGGAAAAATTTGGCATGACCTTCCCCCTTTCTCCTTCATGTGGCCAGCCCTAAACATCGAGAAAAACGATGAGAAATTCATAAGAATAGTAAATACATATCATAAGAAAAACCAAATCTTGGAAGAACATCGGTAGATCGACTGAATCTCACAAGAAAATCGGAGGAAACCCCTAAAGCTTGGGTCGGCTACCCACCTACCCTTCACAACAAGGTTCGTTCCACTCACCTTGATCAAGGAAGAAGAAAGGATGAGCGATGGCGAACTCGATCTTTCCGACGGTGGCACGAATCCTGCACCGACTCCAAGGCTTCCCCTCCTCCCTCTCTCTTCTCTCGAGCTGCGTGCGGCTCCAAAGGTGAGCCGCATGACTGGGGATGAGAGATTTTATTCCATCATCTTTATTTGACCAATATGCCCCTCCTATTCACTTAGCCCCTACTCGACTCAATCCAAGTCCGATTCGAGCCCCGATTCAATCTGCACACATGATTCGAACTCGACTCTACTAAGACATCTAATGCTTAAGAAGGAAGGAACATTTAACCAATTAAATTTCATAAGCTGACTTATACCTTCTACTCGCGGTGATTTCGCGGCTCGACCCGACTAACTCCTGATCCGGTGCGCTGCACCAAAGTAGATTTTTATATTAGAAAACCTCGGTTCTTACACTTTGTTTTCGGGTTCCACCCTTCAGCGTGCCCCAATTTGAAAGGTTTTCCATATATTCTTTCTATTCATTCAAGTCGTCTCAGGTGCATGTATCGAACTCTTGTGAGTCATCGCATCGAGACCGATGTCGCAAGATGTGAAATTTGACTTGTCTTTTATCGATCCTGCGACCTTCATGCTTCCAGAACTTGGTTAAATAGATTTGGTTTGTTATCATCAAAATAATCATGAAGAGAATAGAGCACGAAGGAAAAAACCTTCGGCCAACAATTATATATTGATATCTCGAAAGTTTGAATGAAAAATAGCTGTTATTTACGAAAATGCCACTAGATTTCAGTTATTTTTAGAAAAATGCAGAAAATTGATTTGTGGATGATTGTTGAAACTGCATGTTCTCTGAAAAATCTAGTTTCTTTAGCAAAAATTTCAAAAAAGTTTAGTAAGAATATGATTTGATATGGATATTTAAAATTGGATTTCAAAACATTAAAGTATCATTCTTCCCAAATGTTCAATTTTCCGATACTTTAATTTTTGGTCCAATCTTCAAATGAGACTTCAAGTATGACTTTTTGAATTCATCTTTGGTATCGTCATCACTATAAGTTGAGCAAAATTACTTCTAAATTGATTTTTGCTTGTTTAGACCAATACTTGAAAATATCCATACTTGAGCTTATGCATGATTTCTAGACTTGAAATCTATTTATCATCTAATGCTATCATGTATGACTTAGTCTCTTATTCGATGTTTTGTTTTCGCCCCTTGGGTTGGTTTACTTCGTTTTCTTAAAAACAAGTTTTCATGTCCCAACTTTGACCATAGTTGACTTTTCTCGTCCTTTTTTATTGATGTCAAAAGGGGGAGAAAAATATAGGTAAAAATGGAAGAAAATATAGGAAAACCATGCATATAGATAATGGGAGTTTATTTCATAGATATGCATGTTGATAGGGGGAGAAATCCCATGTTTGATATCCTTTGCGCTTAAATGATATATTTTCTTAAGGATGTTTGTCATCATCATAAAGGGGGAGATTGTTGGCCTAAGGTTTTCTACATTGGTCTTAATCTCGATTTTGATGATAACAAACATGAAACTAACATTTCATTGAGAAGTACTTTCAGGTTCAAAGTCAGTTAGCGCTCGACGTCCGCGGTCGAAAAAATTGAAGAAATCGGCAATGATGCTCGTCGATGCTCGGGATTCTTTGGGAAGTTAGAGTTTAGTTTAGGGTGTCTAGCTTTTATTGTAAATCCTCAAATTGATGCTTAAGAACCCAAAACTCTGAAAACCAAAATCCGTAAATGAAGAACGGGATAAGAAATTAACAAAGGCTGATTTCCCAGATTCGGTCGCAGGGGCGGTCGACCAAACAGAGCCCAGAGTCCACAGGGGGCTCTGATCGCTCGTGCGGTCGCTTGGTCGATCGATCGGCCTTCGATCGGACCAGCAATTGGGCTGTATAACGTTTAGAAAAATAGCCATTTATACCCGTTGTGCCCGACCACCACATGGTGTTTTGCCTATTTAAAAGCCTTCTGTCACGCCCCAATTCAAGGTCGCGTGACCGGCCAGGGTACGTGTCAGTACCCCGAAGCCTACCACATGCTCTGACCAATCATACACAAAAACAACACTGGACTAACAAGAGAGTCATGAAGTAAAACGGCGACCAACTTTATTAAGGTCAAAACATTTTTAAGTTTAAAGAAAGCAACTCAACTTTTCAAGGAAATATTTCAAGTTTGAAAGCAGTAAATGTTTTACAAGGACCACTCAGTGCATGACCAACAACTCAAATGACACGACTACGACTACATGGATGCCTGCTACGAGATCTGCACCCCAACTGCTACCATGCCACCAAGCCGCACCTCACTAGTCGGGCTCTGCAAAACAATAACAATTAAACCGTGAGTTCACGAGGAACTCAGTGAGTGGTTCTTCGAACCTTCACTTGAATTCAGATACATGATCAGATAAGAATACCAAATGATATATTAGCAATTATATCTAGAATCCATTCCATCCAATGGCCATTCGGCCTGACTGAACAACAGTGAAGAATCTGGCCATACATAAGGCCCAACACAAAACATAATAACCGGCCAGTATCGGCCTAGACATGTGTAGATACATTTCGGCCCTATCCGGCCACCATAGTTACATAAATTGTGTTCACCATCACAAGTTTCACACATGGCGAGTCAATCACCAGGCTCGTTCACTAGGGTGGTCGTCTAGTTTACGGAACCCACCAGGTTAGGGATAGCTAGTCCCACCCAACTCGGGTCTACCGTCAGCGTGGCCCACTGACAAAATCTCAAGACCCTCCGCCACCAGGTCTAACACCTAGCGTGCCCACTGGTGTAATCTCAAGACCCTAAATTACTGTTGAGTCAAGTAGAAGCCGAGGTCAACCCTCTACCCTCCCCAGTAGACCACCTCAATCACAATACACACAGGTATTCCACAATGTCACAATATGCATATATATATATAAACATGCCATAACTATAGGAGTAGCCATATATCATACATCACCATATACAATCTGGCATTACAATAAATGCTATATCAAACCGAATAAATACATGTGTAAGGGAATTTAAATTCTGTTGGAAGGAAATAAACTCAACAAGGAAAGAGTTCATCTAGCATGGTAAAGAAATTAAATCAGCCTTTAATACTAGATGAGAAATCTTAGAAATAATTCCTACCACTTGATGTCGTTAGTATGTTTACCAAAATGAAGGTTTTCCTTAGTTGGTGTTCTACCAATTCCCACGGTGGCCCTAAATGCCAACTATGTGCTCTTTGTTTCCCGATGTCACTAAAATTCTAAGTATGAAGAACTATCCCTTCTCGGTCACCCCCCCCCTCCTCTTCAGCTCGGCCGGGCCTTGAGCAAGGCATGCCTTGCTCAGTCGATCCTCCAAGGATGATAGGTGAAGGAGATTTCCGACCAAGAATCCTAACACCAAGACTTAGAACCTTCCTAATTTCATTCTTGATCATCCCTCTCCCTCTTTGGCTCGGCCAAACTTTGAAAAAGGATCTCCCTTGTTCGGCCGAGCCCTCAAGGCTTGGGGAAGAAGTGGTCTTGATCACTAACTGCAGCGATTAAACCATAAAACCACTCCACCTTAAGTTGAGACTGATCCTAAGGGGTTTAAATCGGTCGAGGGAATTGGAGAAAATTTCAGCATGACCTTTCCCCTTTTCCTTCAATCGGCCCACCCCTAGATCGACAAAATCCGGACATCAAAGCATATACAAGGTACATCAGCGATAAAAATCCGAAGAAATCAATGAACATACGAAGAATCGACAACATCTCGCGAGAAAAACACTCGATCTATCAATTCCAATAGGTTTGGCTACCCGTCTCACCCCCAAAGCATGAATCCGACCACTCACCTTAATTCAATGACAAGGTGGACTCGATGAAGACGAATCCCGGCTTCTCCGCCGACAACGCAAGACCGGCGCCGACCACAAGCTTCCTCCCTCTCCTTCACCTCGGGCTGCGTGTAGCTCTCCCTCTTTGAGCCACACGGCGGCTTGAGGTCAATGGTTTTATTCCCCCCTCCTTTGGCTTTTGACCAAAGTGCCCTCGAGACTTGAGTCTCATTACTCAACGCAACCCGAGTCCGAATCGGACCCCGACTCAACCCGTAACCCGATTTTATCCCAACTTGAATCAATCTAACACATAAGTCATGCCACACGCTTAACGAATCAACAATTTATGTTATACCTTCCATTAGTGACGATTCTCGCAACTCAACCCGGCCATTCCCTGATCCCGCGCGTTGCACCACATAAAACTTATATGTTAGGAAATCTCGGGTATTACAACCTTCCCCCCTTAAGGGAAATTCATCCTCGAATTTAGTAAAGCCTAGGGACTCACCATATCCTGAAACAAGGAAGGGTAGTGCTCCCTCATGTCCTGCTCTACTTCCCAGGTAGCTTTCTACCCGGTGTGATGCTCCCACCTAACTTTCACCAAGGGAATTTCCTTGGATCTCAGCTTCCTGATCTGTCGGTCAAGTATCTCCACTGGCCTCTCCTCATACCAGACCGTCGTGTCCCCCTTAACCGTAGTCGACTCGATCACGTGGGACTCATCCCTCACATATCTCCGGAGCATTGACACATGAAAAACGGGTGAACTCTGCTCAGGATAGGAGGCAAAGCTAGCTTGTAAGCCACCGTGCCTCCCCACTTGAGAATAGGGAAAGGCCCAATGAACCTAGGGCTCAACTTCCCCTTCTTCCCAAATCGGACTACCCCTTTCATGGGAGAAACCCTCAAGAACACCAAGTCGCCCTCAGCAAACTCCAACTCTTTGGCTTTCTTATCGGCATACATTTTCTAGCGACTCTGAGCCACCAATAGCCTTTCCTTTATTAGTTGTACCTTCTTCATTGCCTCCTCGATCAAGTCAGGACGTACCATGAGAGTCTCTCCTGCCTCAAACCAGCCCACAGGAGACCTACACCGCCGCCCATACAAGGCCTCGAAAGGAGTCATGCCAATGCTACTGTGATAGCTATTGTTGTAGGTGAACTCAATCAACGGTAGGTGTTTCTCCCAACCGTCTGCCAGGTCCAGAACGTAGGCCCTCAGCATATCTTCCAAAGTTTGGATGGTTCTCTCAAACTGTTCGTCTGTTTGTGGATGGAAAGCCATGTTGGACCATACTTGAGTACCCAAGGCATCTTGGAAGGGCTGCCAAATTGGGCTGTGAACTGGGTACCTCGATCTGATATGATCATCATTGGGGTACAAACTCTGCAACCTCTCTCTTCATACCCTTCCACCAGTAGTGTTGCCTTAAGTCTCGGTACATTTTGGTGGCTCCCGGGTGCATCATGTAAGTGGAACGGTGACCCATTTCCAAACCCTATCGGCGAACCTCTGCCATATCTAGCACCACGATCCGATCTCTAAACCTTAGAACACCCTCTGAGTTGACCCTAAACCCGACATCTGTGTCACCTCTCCGGTGCGTCCTCCTCCCGCGCAGCACACAACACATCCACCAAGGTGGACTGTACCCGCAGGTGTGCCACCAGGGTACCCAATGCTGACACAATCAAGGTTGCTCCCCCATCCAGGCACAATGCTAACTCTTGAGCTAGGGGCCTTCTCCTGATTTCCAAATGAGCCAAACTGCCCATGGATTTTCCGCTTAAAGCATTTGCTACCACATTGGCTTTTCCCGGAGGATACATAATAGTGCAGTCATAGTCCTTTAGGAGCTCCAGCCACCTACTCTGCCTGAGGTTCAGCTCTCTTTGGGTAAGCAAGTATTGGAGGCTCTTGTGATCCGTATAAATCTCACAAGTCTCCCCGTACAGGTAATGACGCCAGAGCTTTAGTGCAAAAACCACTACTGCCACCTCTAGATCACGCGTCGGGTAGTTCTTTTCATGAACCTCCAGCTGGCGGGATGCATAGGCTATGACTCTGCCAAACTGCATTAGAACGTAGCCTAGGCCAACCCGAGAGGCATCGCAGTAGACCACAAATCCTCCTGAGCTGAAAGGTACGGCCAACACGGGTGCCGACGTCAAGCATTCCATGAGCTTCTGAAAGCTTGCCTCGCACTTGTCGTCCCAAATAAATTTGACCTTTTTCTGAGTCAACCGAGTCAAAGGGGCTGCAATCCTGGAGAAGTTTTCTATAAACTTTTGGTAGTACCCGGCCAACCCAAGAAAGCTGCGAATCTCAATCATGCTGGTTGGCCATCTCTAGTTCTGCACAGCCTCCACCTTTGCAAGATCCACCCTTATCCCTTCCTTGGACACTACATGGCCCAGGAACCCTACACTTTCTAACCAGAATTCACACTTGGATAATTTAACGAACAACCGGTGCTCTCTGAGGGTTTCTAGGACCATCCGCAAGTTTTCGGAGTGCTCCTCACTCTTGGAGTATAATAAGATGTTGTCAACGAAGATGATCACAAAACTGTCTAGGTACTCCTTAAACACTCGGTTCAATAAGTCCATGAAGGCCGCAAGTGCATTTGTTAGACCAAAAGACATCACTAGGAACTCGTAGTGGCTATAGCGAGTCATGAAGGCAGTCTTAGGCATATCGCGGTCCCAAATTCTCAACTGATGGTATTCGGACCTCAAGTCGATCTTAGAAAACCATCGTGCCCCCTGCAGTTGGTCAAACAAATCGTCTATCATCGGCAGTGGGTAACGATTCTTGATCGTCACTTTATTCAGCTGCCTATAGTCGATACACATGGCCATAGACCCATCCTTCTTCTTCACAAAGAGCACCGGAGCACCCCATGTTGACACGCTCGGCCGAATGAAGCCCAGGTCTAGCTTCTCTTGCAATTGCAATTTTAACTCCTTGAGTTTGGTCGACGCCATCCTATAGGGTGGGATGTAGATCGACTTCACCGCAGGCTGCAAATCAATGCAGAAATCAACCTCTCTCCTGGACAGCAATCCCAGTAACTCCTTGGGAAACACATCGGGGAACTCGCAAACTACCTGAGTTCCACCGACATCGCCTACTGCACCCCCCTTTTCCTCGACCACGGATACGAAGGCCAGGAAGGACTGGCAGCCGCCCTAAAGCAGTTTACGAGTTTTAAGGGTTGAGATGACCCCAATCGGCTCACTCCTTCTTTCTCCTTGAAAGGTGAACTGCGGCAACTCGGGCTTGCTGAACATGACTGTCTTAGCCCTACAATCCAGCAGCATAAAGTGCTCCGCTAGCCAATCCATGCCGAGAATGACGTCGAGTTCAAGCATGGGCAGGAATGTCAATTCCGCCATTCCGCCCTCATTGCATGGCCGCAGATGAGCACTTCGCAGTCTCATAAAATTAATTTAGCTATAATTGCATCGCCCGTAGGCATTGATACCACAAATGGCCCATCGAGCAAGGAAGGTGCCATAGGTAACTCATCAGCAAATTTGGCAGATACACACGAGTGTGCGACACCCGGATCAAATAGAACATACCAGCAAATGAATAGACTAAAATAGTACATGTTACCACTGCTCTAGATGCCTCTGCCCCATCACGGTTCATGGCGTAAACTCGGGCAGAAGGTTTCTTAGAGTGACTAGCCTGCGGCCCTCAACTCTACATCTGACCCTTCTGTGCCACTGACCCCACTAACATCGGCGTCTTTCCTTTTGATAGCTCAAATCTCTGGCCACCCCTGTCCGAGCAATCCTTCCTAAAGTATCCAACCTGCCCACATCTGAAGCATGAATCTGTGCGGCCATAGCAAGCCCCCAGTGTTTCCGGTCACAACGAACACACTGCGGCATGTCTGCTTTCTGAGTAGCGCTCCTTGTCTTTGTCTGCCTCACTGCCCCTGACCCTGAGCCCCCGCGATCCTGGCTACTGCCGTGCCCACGACTCTGCTGATGATCTGCGGTGTTCACAGTCCCCCCTGAATTCCACGATCAACCTCCAAATCCTTGAGGCTAAAATTTCTTCTTGGGCGGCCCATCATTTCTCTCGAATGGCACTAGTGCTTCCTTCCGAAAGGCCTCATCCACCACCCAAGCAAATGGGGAGTCCTCGGTGTAATGGACAAGCCTGCCTATCTGAGTTCTCAAACCCTCCATGAACCTTTTCACCCTAGCGATCTCAGTAGCCACTAGAGTTGGGTGGTACTTTGAGAGCCGAGTAAACTCTATTTTATAGTCTGCTACTGACATGCCTACACACTGATGCAACAACTCAAAATCTCATGCCCGCTTATTGCGGACACTCATCGGCAGGTACTGCTCCTCTACAGCTACCCTAAATTCTTCCCAGGTGGGAAGTGGTGCGTGTGCTGCCCTACGACCCTTCCAGGTATGCAACCACTACTTGGCAGGTCCCCTTAGCTGTAGGCCAACCATGCGAGCCACCGCCTCTGACGAACAACCCAGTTCTATACATAGCTCGTAACAGTCCCCCAGGAACTCGGTGACTTCCACTTGCCGATCTGTACCGGTGAATACTGGCGGCCTGAACTTGACAAAGTCTACGTAGGTACGTGCTCCTGGGTCCCTGGCTTGCGGTGCTGCCTGCTCAGCCACCTCTGGTACCAAAGGAGCCACGGCTACCGGCTGGGGTGGCTGCTGTTGCATCTGCTGTCTCAACTCCTTCTCCCTGCGGAGCGCTTCTGTTAACTAAACTACTTGAGCTAGTAGCTGCACAATCGCAAAATCCTGACCAACTTCCTCTAACAGCTCTCTTCCACGGCCACAGCCCCGACCTCGGCCTCGCCCCCGGCGTTCGGTGGAATTGCTACCGCTACCACTCAGAGCAGCATTACGGGTCTCCATCACCCCAGCTGCTACCATGCCACCAAGCCGCACCTCATTGGTCAGGCTCTACAAAACAAGAACAATTAAACCGTGAGTTCACGAGGAACTCAGTAAGTGGTTCTTCGAACCTTCACTTGAATTCCAATACATGATCAGAAAAGAATACCAAATGATATATTAGCAATTATATCTGGAATCCATTCCATCCAATGGCCATTCGGCCTGACTGAACAACAGTGAAGAATCCGGCCATACACAAGTCCCCACAGAAAATATAATAACCGGCCAGTATCGGCCTAGATATGAGTAGATACATTTTGGCCCTATCCGGCCACCATAGTTACATAAATTGTGTTCACCATCACAAGTTTCGCACATGGCGAGTCAATTACCGGGATCGTTCACTAGGGTGGTCGTCTAGTTTACGGAACCCACCGGGTTAGGGATAGCTAGTCCCACCCAACTCGGGTTTACCGTCAACGTGGCCCACTGACAAAATCTCAAGACCCTCCGCCACCAGGTCTAACACTTAGCGTGCCCGCTGGTGTAATCTCAAGACCCTAAATTACCGCTGAGTCAAGTAGAAGCCGGTGTATTGTTTAATTGCTCTATTAAATGTGTATTTTTATGTTTATTTCATTGTATTTCAAAGGTTGAAGACCTAGGTTGTTAGGTCTTGTGTGGTTGGTGGTTGCCTTGGTGTTAAGGCTTAAATCCACCTGTGTAAACTTTGTTTGCTAGGATTAATTTTTGTTGTCCTTAGGTTTGAGGTGGAAGAGTGCTCTCGGTAGAATGATGGAGATTTCCGGGTGTGGAAGTGCCTGCGGTGTGAGAGCGGAGACTCTCCGATGAAAACATCCTCGTTGTGAAGAAAACAAGATAATCTAGTAAAACTAGTTTGGAAATCCTAAGCGGGGTGCTTAGGTAGTGGAGTTGTCACACCCCAAACCCGATATGACCGGCCAGGATACGCCACGTACCCCGAAGCCTAACCCAACTCAAACAAAACAACAATAACCTCAACAGTGGAAGATTTTTTTTTTGAAAAGAATAGATATGACACCACGAACCAAACCAAACCAAAACTCAATATGAACACACTAAACAAGTTATTAAAAATGAGTTCAAATAAATAACAAGACTCCCCAATTAAAAATAAAGTGCGGAAACCACAACCCGAGTCAACATGACTCAACAACTCAAAGAGACACTAAAATGACTCAGGTATCCTCCTCGATCACGACATGTCACGAGACCCACTGCCCTGCCGCCACCAACCGTGCTACTGCACCCTGGTACCTCTCTGATCTAACTCAGGTGCTGAAAAACAACATAAATGAGGGGTAAGTCCAACTACGACTTAGTGAGTAGATCAGTCCTCAGTTCACCAAATCAATCATCATGTATAAAAACATAATATAGCTGATATAAATAACGTAACAACAACGTCAGAAGAAATCATCAATAATATATCCATAGCTCTATGCGTGAAATCAACATCCGTCAACAAGTATAAAACATCTTTTTAAAAATGACGGACAAGCATCAATAACACATCCGCTACCCTACTCATATCCACAACAATAAGTATAAGCATCTATCAATAGTTATAAACATATCCACAATAGTAAAATAGGATGAATGCAACATCTCAATCATATGCATGCAACGCAACACCCCAATTATATGCATGCTCTCCGAACCCGTCGGTCCCACATAGCCACATAGGGTAGGTAGACGGGTGGCCGCCGAACTACCACCCAGCTAAGTGCCGTCTCTTTGGGGCATGCCCTCCCCTCACCGGCACTGGCTCTTCCGAGCTAGCCTGTTGGGGCATACGTTTCCCTCACCTGCTTGGGTCTTCGGACTGTCTCTTTGGGGTATGATCTCCTCTCACCAGCCGGACTACCGGAATAAGGCCATAGCTGTCTCTTTGGGGCATGCCCTCCACTCACCAGCGAGGCCTCCGGGAAATGCAACAAGCACATCATAACATCACACACGCAAGTATACAATTATAAACAAGACGTGCTATTAACAAGTAATAAAGGGTATGTCAAGTGCATACGTCATCCTCCACCTCCTCCTGACATCACAATCACACATATATATATATATGTAGAAATAATGCTCATAAATCATGAAGGCTCAGCACAAACAAACAACCATAAAATAAAATTATAACACTTCAAGAAAGGATGCATGTGTATCAAGAAAGTAGTGCAAAAAGAAACTCCAACTATAAATCAATGAACTGGAACATGATAAATAACTCGTCTTAGAATTCATTGATCTAGGATAAAATTCACCTCATTAACTACTATATCCATGAATCATCTCAGATTGAATCATAAAAATATATAAAATATGATTTTTCAGCTTGGCACGCAAAACGAGGTGACATCCGCCTACTGTTTTCAAAATCTGAAAGTCTGATGGCGAAACAGACCTCACCAATGAATCCAGAATGTCGATTAGGTAAAAATTCATATATAACATGAATATTTTTGCTAACTTTAAAGCCTCCAAATAATTATTTAAAATAATGAAACAAATGCCTTAATTTATTTAATAAATCACTGTTACGAATAAAATATGACGGTGTTACAATCAATAAACCAGTAATGAAATCTCAGCCCTTCATCTAAACAGGATCACATCACAGTCTTCCATCTAATATGATGCAATCACAGCCCTCTATTCAACATGATGCAATCTCAGCCTTACATCTAACCAGATGCAATCACCACCCTCCATCTACATGATGAAATCATAACCTTATATCTAATCAGATGCAATCACAGCCCTTCATCTAACCAGATGCAATCACAGCTCTCCATCTACATGATACAATCATAGTCTTTGATCTAACCAGATGCAATCACAGCCCTCCCTCTAACCAGATGCAATCACAGCCCTTCATCTAACCTAATGCAATCTCAGCCTTCCATCTAATCAGATTAAATCTGAGCCTTACATCTAACATGATGCATCCACAGCCTTACATCTATCCCGATACAATCTCATCCCTCCATCTACATGATGCAATCTAAAACCTTTCATCTACACAAGATCAAATCCCAGCCCTTCATATCAACCAACTCAATCCAACCCTTCATCTTACCCAAATCAATCTCAACCCACCATTTAACTCACCCCCTTAGGTCATCTTCCTCCTCTCCTCCCCAACCCAGCTGCCGCCGCCCCTTCTCCGACCGCCACCGGGCCACCCGAGGCACTGACGCCGACACCCCGCCACCACGCGGTGGTGGCAGCGCCTGCCCGCGCGTGGCAGCGATGTCGTGCTGGGCGCCGCCACCCCCGCGGTGCCTCGTCGGCGCAGCTGTCACCGCGGCGCCTCGCCGGGCGCCGCCTGCCGCAGTGAAGAGGAAAGGGGGTAGAGAAGAGAAAAAAAGAAGAATAAGAAAAAAAAATATATTATTCCAAAAGAGGGGTAAACCACATGATTCGATTAAGAAACGACCAATCCGACTTTCGATCCGATTCGAGAAAGCACATCAAAAATCGATGAAAAACCCCGAAATGTAAGAACAGCGACATGAATCAAGAATTGGAGAAAAGAAGACCTAAATCCACTCACCGGGCGGAGAGAAAATGGAAGAAAAAGATGCACAGGATCTTCCCCCGATCGACACCGATGAACTCGCAAAAATCCGGCTCCGACGGCTCCTCCTCCTCGACGGCGCCCTCTCTCTCCTCTCTCCTTTGCCTCGGATGGTGCGCAGCTCAAAACCCCTGGCTGCACACCCCAGGGTCTAATTTATAGACACCGATTGGGTCCAAATGACCAAAATACCCTTACCTAAGCTATCTGACATAACCAGTCCATAACTCATCCGATCTAACTCCAATTCGAGATCCGATTGCACCGCCAAATTTGCCTCGAGGCCCTCTATCATCCTAGCATGCTAAATCACAGAGATAAGAGAAATAAAATTTCTCTTAATTTTTCTACATTAAATACTTACTCAGATCTAATCGCGAAGCTTCCCGCCAATCCGTGCTAACTAGGGCCTACGATCCCCCACTCAAGAATAAAATATTATTATTAAGATTTCTAGATATTACAGGAGTAGGCATTGGAGCCGAACCACTATAAATCATTGTGTTAGCATTGCTATCTTTGTTTGTGTTTAATTATTTTATTATCACTTCCGCATTTAGTCTTTGAATTGTCATTAGCCTAATGATTGTAAGAAACGATTAAAATCAAAATTAGGCAAAAAGTTTAGATAACAGGAGGTGGAGCAAGAAATGAAAGAGAAATGTCTTGTTTGATGAATTGGTAATTTCTTTTCTGACGCCAAAATACGACGACGAATTTTCTTTAAGGGGGAAGGTTGTAATATTCGCAAAAAAATAATAATTTATTCTGGTTTCAGCGGGAAAGTCGAGATGCGCGTCGGAGCGGGCCGAGTGAATCACCGAAAGCCGTGAATTTAGGTATAGCCCTGATGCGCGAGGAAAAGTTAATTATTTTATTTGTTAGTGGAATTTAAAGGTTGGGCTCAAGTGGAGTCTGAGTCGAGTCCGGGGATTCAAACGGAACTTGTTTTGGATGAGTTTAGGCTCACTTAAACCTTGAGGGGAAAACATGTAATTTTAAAAAAGAAAATATAAAACTAAACCCACCTAGAATCGTGCGGCTCCAAGAAAGAGTAGCACACCCCTAGGTGAGTGGAGAGGGAGGTGCAAGCTTGGTGGTGGCAGGAGTTGACGCCGTTGGAGAGCGTCGACACGAGGCTTCGAAAAATTGTCTTCCTTCTTGTCTTCTCTTGAAAGTGAGTGGTTTGAACCCTTGTTCATAGGATTTTCTTTCCATATGTAGCCGCCCCTCTTTCTTGATGGAAGATTCGATGAAATTTGTTTCGTTTGAATTGTCGATTGATTCTTCATGTCATGATGTGTTTTTGGAGGGGAATCGGAACCCCTTGGTAGAAGATTAGGTGTTAGGTGTGGTAGCCCCAGGGGCATGCCCCTGTCCCTTAGGGCCAATCGAATAGGGGAAGGAGGGGGCTTTCATGAAAAATTCAAGCTTTGGGTTGGTGTCATCTTGATTCCAAACTTTTCTTAAGTTCTTGGAATTCTTTCTCCCGAGGAGGGGGGGGGGGGGGGCTTGTGCGTACCCGCGGTCATTGACAAACCACCCCAACCATCCATGGAATATATTTGGTTTATATACATGTATATTTATATTATTGTGGACATGGTTGTGCTTGTGCTCGGTGTATGGATAAGTCGAGAAGCACTTTAGCTAGTGGAGTTAGTGCCCGACTCGGCGAGTGGTTATGGGCCGGGAAGCTCGTCAGAGAGCGACTCAGAGTGGCATTGGTTGGATGTACATTCCCAACTAGAGGGGGTTACCGGGGCTAGTTGGCCATCCTAGCTCAAAAGGATTGGGGCGGGAAGCTCGCTAGGCAATGTCCTTGTGACCGACTCGTGTAATAGCTTATTGCATTTTCTTTTATTATACTTGGGCCGATATGGGCCAGTGTGGATATGTGTGCGAGCGCGCACGAGGTAGATGGTTGATTTGTCATTTAGATTATCCTTATGATTTATTTTCCCGTTAGATTATAATAATGTTGTTTACATTGTGATTATTATTATTTGTATGTGTTGGCTTAGAGAGAGCTCGGGGTCGAGCCACTCACTGAGTTCATTTTGAACTCATCATGATTTATTTTCACTCACTGAGTTGATTTTTCACTTGGATTATCCGTATGATTTATTTTCCCGTTAGATTATAATAATGTTGATTACATTGTGATTATTATTATTTGTTTGTGTTGGCTTAGAGAGAGCTCGGGATCGAGCCACTCACTGAGTTCATTTTGAACTCATCACTGTCCTTTATGTTTTTCTTACAGATCCTGACTAGTAGAGGTACGGACGTAATTATGTGGCGCAGCTAGGGGTTGCAAGCTTAGGCAACAGATTTCGTGATGCGTTGAGTCGTAGTCAAGTCGTAGGAGTTTTATTTATGTATCTTATAATGTTTGGTTGTAGAAATAATTTCTAACCGGTTTCAACTTTTAGTTATCGGTTAATCGCGAGGTAGTAATCCAAACCAGGCCAGATTAGACCAGTTTCCCAATTTTACTAATCAAAATCCAACCTCAAACGTTAACCGAATTTTCTGCTTTGGTTAATTAGTTAATCATGGTTAACTGGTTCAAATTGTCATTGCTAATGATGTGATATGCTGATGTAGATAAAATATGAATTTTTAATATTAAAATTTTAAGAAACTAACATGATATTGGAGTCTCTCTCTCTATAACATGATATTAATAATGGTAATGATTAAAAGTGAGTTTAATCTAATATTTTTTTTTTTTGTTTTTTGAATTAAATAAAATGTGTGGCCATTTGGTTTAGTCGTATTATTCTTGCTCTGGGTGCGAGAGGACCAGAGTTCGATTCTCGGAATGCCCCTTCTTCAATTTCTTTTTAATTTAAAATCAATTATTATGCCATCTTAGCATCAAGCCGGATCATGTTATCCTTTTTCCTCAACTAAATATGAATTTTCTTTTCAATATGTAATTTTTTTCGGTAATTACCTAAATATATCTTGAACTATATATTTTTTCTCATTTGTGGCCAATTCCAAAATATTATCAAATTATATCCCAAACTTTAGCATTTGTCTCAATTACATCCTCCCATTAACTCTCCGTCTGTAGCCCGGTTAAGACGATGACATGGCTTTCTAACGTGGATTAAAATAATATTTTTTATTTAAAAAATAAAAATCACTTTAATTTATATTAAATAATATAAAATAATGTTTTTTATTTTATATTAAAGAATCACTCCGTGCCATGTCGGGGTGAACATGGAGTGATTTTTTAATATAAAATATTATTTTATATTATTTAATATAAATTGACGTGAGATTTTTATATTTTTCAAATGTCACGCCCCAACTTAGGATCACGTGACCGGCCAGGGTATACGTGCCTACACCCTGCAGCCTAAACCATGCACATGTCAACTCAACAATAAAAATAGAGGAAAGAAGTAAACAAGATTTATTTCAAATGAAAAATCAAAACCAGAATTCATTATAAGTAAGTTCAGCAAAATATAAAGTACGAAAATAACAAAACAAGTTCAACTGTTCAATTACAATGAAATCTGAAATAAAGACATAAATATTCCCAATGGACTACAACTCTAAAACACTAAAATATAGGTGCATCACTAACTACCAAAACTCGACTACGACCCCTAACTAGGACTGCTATGAGATCAATGTAGCTCCTCTGCCCTCCAGCCACGCCAAGTGCTCTAGCCCACCTCACCGGTCAGGCTCTGCAAAATAAAACAACGACAACGGGTGAGTTCAAAAGAACTCAGTGAGCGGTTCTACCAACCCTCACAAAAAACAAACAAACATAGATATGATGCATAAAGCAAAACTCCTTACTCAAGCAGAAAAAGGTCACAAGGGAGTGACCAGCTAACAAGCCGTCAGGCCACCACCCAAACGGTGAAGATCAACATGCCTAAGCCTACCATGCCCTAAGGCAACAACACATACTAGGATAATTGGGAAGACCCTCCGAACTTATCCTAGTATAAAGAAACTCGGGAGCAATCGGGAAAGCCCTCCGAACTTGCTCCACGAGACGCGAAGGGACAATCGAGAATCACCCATCCGAACTAGCCCCTTTAAGATATCACAAGGGTAATCAGGTAGGCCCTCCGAACTTACCCCTTTAGGATATCACAGGAATAATCAAGTAGACCCTCCAAACTTATCCCATGAGGCCAAAATAGAACAATCGGGATTTGCTCAACCGAACTTGTTCCACATATTGGGAATTAGCCATCCAATCTCCCGGGACTAGCCCAAAATTTGGGTCCTCAACGAGTCTCTCCGTCATTGATAAAGATATGACGCAACATGACCTAAGTCAAGTCTCTCCTACGGTGTCTTAGGGTGTCCTTATTGGAAATCATCTCGACACTCCAATATCCGACCCCAATTTCATGCATAAACTTTACTTGTTGGTTCATAACAGATTATGTTGACCCTTTGCCCAATTTTAATTATGCAATTAAAATTTAGATCACCAAGATTAGGGTTTTGTTTTAGAGTTTTGTTTAGCTTACTGTTATGCCCCAAACTGATATATCTAACCCGAATCTGACCTCCAGAGTATGTCCTATATTTCCAAACTATTTTCTATGGTCAAAATGATATGTTACACGACTATGTTCAGAGAAATATACACACCACAATATGAATTTCAAAAACAACACAGATTCATCATCACACCGTGAAATTCCAGCAACATTGAATTTTCAGCATATCTTGAAAATAAATCCAAAAATTCACAGAAATTAAATCCTTAATTTATCATTAAAATAGAATACTAATCTCAAGATCAATTTCACAGATTTCATGCTTATTACACTTGATTAACAAGTATCCACAACACCTTAATCAAGAAACAAGCATCATGATCAATAACCCCTTTTCAAGAATCCCCATGGCATTAATATCAAGATCTTAATCTTATAATATGATTTCTACCCAAAAATCACAGATTTAAATCTAAGGCATGCAACCACAATTCAAGAACCTAATTAGGCAAACAAATCAAGTTTTACACTTCAAGAATAACACCTTGAGGGCACCCTTGCTTCTCCTTTGGCCGAGTACCCCTAGGGTAAGCCTAGGGCTGCCGAGCCACAAAGGGAGGATCGCGGGCTCTCCTCACACAAATCGGCACAAGAACACGGCGTTCAAAACTCACGATTCGGCAAAAATCTCAAGAACTAGATGATGCCCCAAATTGGCTCAAGATCACGAGAAAACTCGAAAAAGGAGAGGTAAAACCACTCACCCGATAGGAAGGATGATAAGAGGAGAAATCCCAGACAACGGCCCTCGAAATCGGCTTCAAAAGATGGCGACTTGACTCAAGAAGGGGGAAGAGGGGGAGGCGGCTCCTCCTCAAGCCACCGGCTTGAAGAGAGAGGAAGAGAGGGAAAGATAGGGGTTGGCTCGCTCAAGTGGCTCCTCTCGGCTTGGCTCCAAAGGGAAGGAAGAAGGAGAGGAAAAAGAGGAGAAGCTCGGCGGCTCGGCTCTTGAGGGTGGCGGCTCCAAGGGGGAGGAGAGGGGCGGCTGGCTAGCTGGCGGCTCCTCTTCTCCAAATTGGTTGTATGACTCCAATGGGGAGTTGCAAGCCAAGGGGAGGGTTTTTTATACTCCCTCCTCAACCCTAACTCCACTAAACCCTTTATCAAACCCGCATCCGCCTCAAGCCAAACCCGAACCCGCTAACTTAGTTAATCCTATTCTAATCCCACGCTAAATTACAAGCAACCAACATACACACATCCACATGCACATAATTAAACCATCATGCATACACATCATAGAATTAAATAAATTTATCAGTGCAAGCAAAATTTCTATAACTCATATTCCTACTTACCCAAGCTTGCAAGCTCGCACCGGACCATGAGTCGACTCGGTTCGACCTTGAACTAGTCCACTAGGCTGGCAATCACACACACAATTAACGTAAATTAGAATTAATGTCTAGGATATTACATTAGATAAAAATATATTATTTTAATCCACATAATTAGAACACCACGTCATCGCCTTAACGGTGCTACCGATGGAGAGTTAACGGGAGGATGTAATTGAGACAAATGTCAAAGTTTGGGATACAATTTGATAATATTTTGAAATTGATCACAAATGAGACAAAGTGCATAGTTCAGGATATATTTAGATAATTATCATTCTTTTTTCTATCAAACCTTTTCAAAAGCAACTTTAAATTCATGTTTGGTATGGTTTTCTATCAAAGGAAAATATGAATATGCTATTTTACTAAAAATACGAATTTAAATGTAACATAATAGCACGTTTATTTCACGGGATATGATTGGTGTGTAGGATTTATCAAATCCTACCCGTTGTTTGCTACGAGCTTTGAATATTATTTAAATCCGATTCTAGTGGGATATAGATCGAAGTAATCTTAATTTAAAAGCTAAAATATAAATTAATCTATTTATTTTTAGAATTGATCTTAATGGAAATATGAATTGATTGATGGCCAATTCTAATTAATGTATATAAAGTTTAATTGTTGCAAACATGGAAGATATTATTGATTAATTATCAGGTATGGGGAGATAGTTGAGAGGGCAAAGGATACTGAGAGAAAATATGGGAATGCCCCTATAAACAAAACTCTAACCTTGCTGCTCTCTCGTATGTCTCGGCGTCTCACTGCTCTCGTTGCTCTCACTCGTCCTCCCTGTCGTCGCCGTCTAGGTAACTCTCTCTCTCTCTCTCTCTCTCTCTCTCTCTCTCTCTCTTCCCATTGTTGCCACCCTTCATCTCCATCTCTCTTCTCGCAGATTGTGTTCTCTTAGGAGGCTTGTCATTTAGAGGAGCGAACGAAGCCGTTGGTCGGGTGTTCCTCCTCTAGGGGCGATGATTCTCCCGAGAGCTTCAAGGAGTTCAATGCTAACAATATTCATGATACCTTCAACGTCCACCTCCAGATGGGCATCGTCCTTATGTTTGGTGGCTAGATGCCTAGTGATGAGAGAAAACAAAGATTTGATGTCCGAGTTGTTGATTGAAGGGATATGCAATATGGGATTGTTATTCTTCTAATGATAGGATGGTCGGTGGTGATTTGGTGTAGGTGGGTGGATGGTAGACCAGTTTGCAAAGTCGCGCCTTCGAGGAACGAGATGGAGTGAAGCTTACGAGCTACAAAGCCGACAATGTGAACGGTGATGTCTTGTTGAGAAATCCAAAGTTCTGAATCCTCAAAGGATGATAAGGGCCTATTGCTAGTCCGCGGCAACATTCAATCTACTGCAGGAGTTCACTACTGGTGGCTACGCCTTGATGCAAAGGGTCACTCAGGGGAACTTGGATTTCAAAGAACATAACAAGTAGCATCGATAAGTGTCTTTTCTCTAGGTATTTAGTATTCAATATTGTCGCTATAGTTTTGAGTTACAATTTTTCAATTTGAGATAATAGAGAGAGAGAGAGAGAGAGAGAGAGAGAGAGAGAGCAATGCAACGTCAAAGTTTATAAAATTTTAATATTAAAAATTTATATCTTAACCACATTAGTATGTTGCATCATCATTTTAATAGGATCGTTGACGGATAATAAATGATTGAATATAATTGACACAAATGAAAGAATCAAATTGAAATGAGAAAAACTTCAAAATTTAAGATATATATTTACATAATTTCATGAGAGAAAAATGGAGGACATGAACACAAGATAGCAAAAATTGCTTGGCTTCAAAAGTGGAGGATTTGAAGAGAAGAGGATTCATCATTAAAGTTTTTGTAAGTTTGTCAATTTTGTCTCTTGTTATTCTTGAAATAAATATAAGATTGTTCCCTAGAATAACAAATATAAGATTGTTCCCTCCCATATATATATAGCAAAATTCAAAAGTGTCACGTGGCACCTTTAAAAGTCATGCTTGCTGACACGTTAATTTTAGGTTTTCTTTAAATTTATCTATTTTAATATATAATTTAATGAATTTATCTCTCTTGATTAAATCCACGTATTCTCTCTCTTTTTACATATGCTCTTTCTCTTTAATTAAAGCCATGTACCTTTCTCTCTCTTAATTTAAGTTAATTAACTCTCTCCAAATTTAATTAATTAAAATTTTAGAAACTGTTTGTCTCAGTGAAATTGTCACGTATCCACTACTGCACGATTTTAATGACGATTTAAACTATCCATTAATGAAAATTAGGGCTGTCGAACGGTCAATACCAATAGCGTATAATTAACATATAAGAGGATTTGAGATTGCCTTCATCCTCCGGTTTTTGTCGACCTTAAATGTGGCCTTCTTCTTCTTTGTTGTAGACCTCTTCCAATCTTCATCCAAACTCCTATTCCAATGTGCAGCATCAACTCTCACAAATCCATTCGTAACAAAAGGAGAAATAGCTTGGCCGACATCCCAAGCAATTCCTAATTTTCTCATCAAGCTCCCACCTTAGCCTTTCTTGAAAAAGTTGTCAAAACAGAAGCTGGAACTCGAGGACGGAGGTCCCGTCGGAGGAGGGGCCGCCAGGTACCACTAGGAGGAGGAGGGGCTAC
Organism: Canna indica; assembly: GCA_034359265.1. Classification (NCBI taxonomy): domain Eukaryota; kingdom Viridiplantae; phylum Streptophyta; class Magnoliopsida; order Zingiberales; family Cannaceae; genus Canna; species Canna indica. The sequence goes on along the minus strand of CP136895.1, from coordinate 51,640,532 downwards.
CAGGTACCACCTCCTGTTCTTCTTCTTCTTCACGAAGAGGGTGATAGCAACTGCGTAGCGTCGAAATATCCCACCAAAAATCTACCCATAGGCGCTAAAATCGGGAAGGGAAAATGAGATGAAAGGAGAAAAGAAAGAAGACAAAGGTAGGTACATCGGATCCGTTCTTGAAGGATCGTATGGTAACAGCTACGCACAGGAGGGCAGCGATGGCGGTAACGAAGCTGAAGCAGCGACAGACGATGAGCAAGGGGTCTGGACTTGGCCACACCTAGATGGTCGGATGGATGGCAGCGGTAGTCTGGAGATTTCGTCACTAGCCTCTGGCCAGGTATGTATAGTAAAAAAATTAGTATGAGCTTGACCTGTGATTTGTTATAGGCTATTTTTTCGGCATGAGCCTGGCATGTTCATAGGCCTGGCCTTTGGCCTGTTTATAAAATCTGCTAAAACTTGAAACATGTTTATAAAATCTACTTTCGAATTTCAATACAAAAATAATAACAATAAATTTAAACATAACAATAATAATAATTATTTTATTAAATTAATATATATATATATATATATATTATTACATATAATGTAAATATATAATAAACTAATAATATTATATATTATATATACTAAACAGGCTCAGGCTCAATAGGCTTTATAATGAGTTTGACCTGGTCTGATAAAAAAAATATACCTAAAAATAAGCTTGGGCCTGGATATTTTTTTAAAAAGGTCAAGCCAGACCAAGATAAATTCAGGCCAGACCACAGGTCCGCCTGACCTATTTTCACCCGTATTGGCCTTCAGACTGATGCATTCGCTTCTCCTTATCCTCTTTTGTGGTTCCAACGACACGTCAGGATTACGAATTGGAATTAAGCTCGGCGAAGGAAGCAGCATTGTCCTTTATTCTTCGCTTTTGAACTGCTATGTTCTCTTTCTGTGTCGGTTTTTGTATAAAGTGATGCTACGGGGAGAGAGGGAAATCATATTAGAGGAAGGGGTCTTACCCTTACTATTGACGAGGTGGTCCCACCACCATTGCTCATCCCTACAGTTGCTCAAACCTAACCATCATCATCATTTGTGAGAGTTGCCATAGCCATCGCCTCCTCAACTCCATGCAGCTCACCAGCAACAGCATCACCATTGTGCATAAGCTAGCGCTGCTGCTCAAAATCCTCAACCTCTCCAATATCCAGATCACCAGCAGTCGCCAGCTTCTGGCTGCTCACGAACAACAAGATGTGGTGTACGAGAGGGACTAGAAGGGGTACCCGAGGTGGATGTCTGCCGGAGATCGGAAGCTTCATAGAAAGTTCAATACAAAATTATATATAAGGAAGAATAATTTAAAAATGCAGCAATTTAAGCAATATTGCGAATAAGTTTATCTACAAAGTATTATGGTATGTTAGTTTCTATCTTCTATGAAAGCATGCTATGCCAAAGTAAATATACCATTCATGTTGATCCTTACTTTTGTTTTTGTAGTTATGTCGTTGCCATCAATTTCTTCTTCCAAGTTGTTGGTTAATTGTTTTTCCTCCAAAAGACTACAGCTTGAATGTGAATTTGGTTTATGTAGATTCTCTTTTTCCAACTCATATTCATGCAAGGCATTCTTGAGATCATTGCACTTTTGTCCAAGGGTTGCTGCTTCAGATTTCAGTTCTGCAATAATATTTAATTATTTTTGATCTTTTATATGCGTTAGTTCAGTTATTTCCTGCAGTGATGTGCTTACTTTGGTCTTTAGTACTGCTTCCTCTTTCTTAAGCAAATCAATTTTCAAAATCTTTTCTTGCAAAGACTCCTCACTTTCTGTAATTAATATCCTTAATATACAGTTCCATCTCCATCAACAATTTTGCTTTCTGTTCATTCTGTTCAGAGAGAAGTGATTTCTCCTTCCATCTCAGTCTTGAGTAATTGGAGCTCTTCTAAGAAATTATTTCTCCTCGCTTCTTCAGACACCTTATAATCCTCAAGCTCCTTAATTTTTCTTATCTTTGAGTCCCAAAGTCATCCTATCTAGTTCTTTTGATTTGCCTTCCTCCTTCACGGGTTCTTCTAGTTTTATGTGCATACAAGTAGTCTGGCTCATATATTCTCACTGTACTGATTTTTTAAAAAAACAAATACTCACCTATAGGGTCAGATTACATTCGGTATCTGGGAGACAAGGGCAGAGGGCCATTGGCCGTGCACCTTGCGCCAGAATCCTGCATTTTTCATGTTCCCTTAGGCTTATATGCATTTCATTTATAGAAGAAAATATTACATCCTTCTCTCTCCCATACAAATTTTGTTCATCGGGTGGCTCCACATAGGGAAGCATACCTCTACTGATTACATTAGAGGATATTGATTGAAAATGAAAATAAATAGTTACAACATCAGAATGATCAAGACAACAATTTATGAAAAATTTAAAGCTACCATTCTCAAAATTTTCCTCTTCAAAGCATTCCCAGCATCCTAACTGACAGAACATGGTATCATCTTTAGTTAGACCAGCTTTGGCAATTAGGTGTGCTTGTGATTAGCATCTCTTCGAATATGAATCCAGTCCTTGACTTCAACCCTATCAGCAATTTTAAAAATGTCATTTACCAGGTCCTTGACAAACCAAGGCCCTTTATCAGTTTGTGACAAAATATTCACTGCATTTTTGCTGTCAGTGAAAACTTTTAGGTGCTTTAGATTCATTTGTTCAGCCTTTATAAGACAGCCAGATGGCTTTTAATTCAGTTGTAAGAACATCAGGTGATTTAACATTGCAGTGACCCATTAAAGTCTCTTCACCTTTACCATTTAAGATTCTGAACCCCAAGCCAGTATTGTTGTTCTGTTTGATCCATGAAGCATCATAGAAGACCCAGAACTTTGTATCCTTGTCCTCACTCATCAGATTCAGAACACTATCAGTATCCAAGCTCTTGCTTTTATTATGCCATGTTTGTATAGGACCACGATGACTGTCAACTTTGTTTCCCAATGGCTTTTCACCACTTACACTTTTGTTTAGGAAATAGTAATTGGAAACTTCAGCAATAACTTTGAAAACAACTGACTTATAATCATTTCCTTTCCCCTTGAAACAGTGATCATTTCTGTTTTTCCAAAGAAACCAAAAGCCTGAAGCTATGCGCGCAACTGATAAGCTTCCTCTTATCCTATGACTTGCCTTCATCAAGCCATTTGCCCTGGGCCCAGTGTTCCTTGAATTCAAAATGATAGTTCAAAGTGTTTTCCAACATATTCCAGAAATCCAAAGCAAAGTTGCAGTCTAGGAGGATGTGCTTTATATTGTCAATATCATTTTTGCACACAACAATCATGAATTTGGATATTGCTCATTTTATCTAGCAACATGGTTGTGGGCAACCTTCCATAAGCTAGTTTCCAAATGAAATTTTTTATTTTGGGTAAAACATTCATGTTCCAAATAGCTCTCCAGTTGAATGAAGTATCATTCTTTTCATTGTCTTCATTTTTTAGGAAGTTATAAGCTATTTTGTAGGATATCTTACCTTTCTTATTTAGAGCCTATATCCATTTATCCTCTTTTTCATCATTTGGGATATAAATCTTTAGGATTTCATTTAACAGATCACTGCCATCTCCCTCAATAATTGAGTATCCCATTCTTTTTCATTTATGAGCTCGCAAACTGTTGAAGCATGTGAAGAGCTCAATGTAGGATCAGAGTAATAGCAATTTCCAGTTTACTTTCCTTTGCAATTATACTTTTATTTCTCTGTTATGTTCCAGTTTATAGCTCATGTTAAGAAATAAATAGATGCACATTATTGTCACTTGTATAGATGATGACAACTATTGTGCATGGGTACATTTGTAATTCTGCTTCAATAAGTTGAGCTGGCATAACTCAGTGGAGCTTGATAAATAGCTCAAAACTCTGTAATCTTTAGTTTAATCGCAGATTAAAATTCTTCATTCAAACCTTTCCTTTTTTCCCTCCTGCAAATGAGCGTGTGTTCTTGAAACATCAACATGGTATCAGAGCAGCTCGATTGAGGGCGATTTGGGTTTTTTTGTTCAAGGCATCGGCGATCGATCAGGATCTGAGTCTGAGAAGTCCTCTTCGGTTCAATGGCAAGAAATCAGAGGAATGCAGCGGCGAGATCGTAAATCGGCGAATCCTCGAACAGCGCAGAAGGAGGGTCGATCACCGAGGTTAGTGAAATGGAAGATAACCCATTCATTTTACAAGGGAATGATAACCCTGGAATGGTTTGTTCTACTGCATATAGAAGGAGGGTCGATCACCGAGGTTTGTTCTACTGCATATACTTTACCTGTTAGATGGATATTAGACAGCGGTGCAACCGACCATGTAGCTTCTCAAAACATTACCTTAGACAACCTGAGTCAAACTTCCCATATTGAAAACATCTCATTACCAAATGGAACTTCCACTTCAGTTTCAGCCACAGGAACAACCTACATAAACAAAAATGTTCATCTCCAAAATACTTTGTTAGTTCCATCCTTTAAATTTAATCTTGTCTCCATTAGCAAACTCACCAAAGAGCTGAATTGTTCTGTTATCATTAACCCTGATAACTTTGTCATCCAGGACCTTGTCACGAAGAAGACACTTGGGAATGGTAGAGAGGAAAACGGTTTATATCTGTTGAGTGGAGCTTCACCTATTATCAGTCAAAAACCAGTATCTTCGCAAGTTTTTCCAGCAACCTTAGATACTTCTTCTTTATGGCATTTAAGGCTAGGACATATGTCATTTCGTAGGATGAGATTGTTAGTTGATAAAATACCCAAGTTGAATAAAGAAGCATCTTTTTTTTGCAATGTATGTCCTTTAGCAAAACATTTTAAACTGCCTTTTCCTTCAAGCCATAATAAAGCTGCAAATGCTTTTGATATTGTTCATTGTGATGTGTGGGGATCTCATAAAGTTCAAACTTATGATGGACAATCTTATTTTTTGACATCAGTGGATGATAATACTAGAGCTTGTTGGACTTTTTTATTCTCTTTGGAAAGCCCAGTACCACATCTTCTCATACACTTCATCAAACATGTTCAAACCCAATTTTCAAAAACCATAAAGGTTATCAGAAGTGATAATGGAGGGGAATTCTTCAATTCTACACTTAATAACTTTTTAAAAGACCAAGGGATAGTACATCAAAGTAGTTGTGTAGAAACACCTCAACAAAATGCAAGAGTAGAGAGGAAACATAGGCATTTATTAGAGGTAGCTAGAAGCCTCAAGTTTCAGTCAAAATTGCCTTTAAAATTTTGGGGAGATTGCATTTTGACTACCACCTATTTGATAAATAAGTTACCTAGCCCATTGTTGAACCACGGTTCTCCTTTTGAATTGCTATACAAAAGTCACCCCAACATCTCTCATTTGAAGGCATTTGGGTGCCTCTGTTACATAAGCACTCTAAAGCAAGGAAGAAGCAAGTTAGATTCGAGAGCTCATGAGTGTGTTTTAATAGGTTATCCCTTTGGCAAAAAAAGGTTATAAAGTATATAATTTGAATAGTCACTCTATTCACATATCTAGAGACATAACCTTCATTTAGAATATCTTTCCATTTGACATTGAAGATTCAAAGAAAACCATTTTCACTATTCCAATTCCAAATTATGAGAATGTTCAGAATTGTCCAAGGGAAAAGCTTATTCCTACTTCAACACCAAAACCTGACATCATTTCTCAAACATCTGCTACCTCTGGAAATCCACCAAATTTATCCATTGACACTCCAACTTTTCCATTTTCGAAAAGTCTAGAAAGCACATCTACTAATGTCAATGAACAAGGTTTTGAAATTCCTGTCCACATAAGTGAGAGTGAATCAGGGGAAACTTTGAGTGAAAAGGAAAATGAGAGTGAAAAAAATCAGTCAGCTGAAAAATCAGGTGTTCCAAAGCTGAGAAAAAGTCAGAGAGTATCTCAAAGACCTATTAGATTCCAGGATTATCAGATAAACCTAGTTAACTCTATGCCAAAACCAACGGTCAGTGACAGGGTTACTCCCTATCCTCTTTTAAATTACATGAATGTGTCTATGCTTCCCCCATCACATAAAGCTTTCATAGCGTATATTGACACTAACCAGGATCCACAAAATTACGAAATTCACTACAAAAAAACAGGGTATCACCAACGGACAAAATCCGTTGGTAATACTCAAAAATCCGTTGGTAATACATTACCAACGGATTATCGGTTGGTAAATACGTCGGTGATGACCATGCTAGGTATTACCAACGGATATTATTATATTCGTTGGTAACACCAACGGTAATTAAAGTCTGTTGGTAACACCAATGAAAAATATTATCCGTTGGTAACACCAACAGAAATATACTCTGTTGGTGATACCAACGGATCACTATTCGTTGGTGTCACCAACGGATCATACTATGTTGGTATTACCAACGGAGATAATATCCGTTGGGAATACCAACAGATATCATCCTTGTTTACGCTGACATATTCAACAAAGGTATCCGTTGGTATTACCGACTGAAACATTTGTTGCTAATACATTTTAATTAAAATGCTCATACCCATATGAATTTTCATTTTCCTGTATACAACCTATAATCACACATCAAATTTTTTATTTACCCAATCACAAATATATATACAAGTCAAGAAAAAAAATTCATATTTCATAACCAAAACCAAACATTTACAATCGAGTATATTATCAAACAAATACAAACATTACTAAGTCAAATTTTCCCTAACATTAACCGAATTGTGTAGTGCAAAATCATAACCAAATACAAATCTTAACCAACATCATAACCCAGATGGAGGTGGAGGTGGAGGTGGAGGTGGAGTGGAAGCTGAAGGTGAATCTGTTGATTGGAAAGCCGAGTTGTGTTAACATCAACCGAACTTGAGCTTCCACTTGTGCTTGTACTTGCGACTGCACTTGTGAATGTTGTGATTGCATTGATGCTTCCAATTCAGTAATATACTGTCGCATGGATGTCATCTCAGTCTGCATCGCATTCCACTCATTCATTCGACCATGGCCCGATGTACTAGATTCTGCTGAGCTAGAACTCCCCATAATGGATTTAACATTCTCTCGACATCCAAAACCGTAAACTCGATTATGAGATGGATGCCCAGAGGCATTAATCCATTCTTCTGGATCTAAAATGGGTTGTGATGCTACATCTGTACCATACTTTTCTATGATCGATACCTCATAAGCCTCCTGCACAATGTTTTATAAAAATAATTAATTACGATATTTTAAAAAGAAGCAACAAATAAAATAAATACATACCGCAACACTCTGCGATTTGTTGTCGATATAGTCACCCTCACCACTATTACGCTTATGAGTATGTTTAAACAACTCAAGATGGGTTGGGGGTCGGTTCAACTTTTCTTCCTACAAAAAATGACAAATAATATTTAATTAATAATATTTTAAAAAACATATAGGATAACAAATTCTATTAATATCATACCAATTTTCTTCGATGAGCCACAAATGAAATAGATCCACCTGTATGTCGTGTGACGTCACTATCTACCTATTTCTTACGATTTTGACGAGCAACTTCAGATTTTCTCCTCCACTTCTCCGTGACCCAATGCTCACTAATTAGTTGATTCCACACATCTGGAGATATCCATGGAGGGCCAAATCCATTAGTTCGACTAATATCATCAGTATTGGCCTTTCTTTTCACATAATTCCTTGCTCAGACATATTGTCAGAAAAGCGTCGACAAGCTGTTCTATCCCATATTTCATGAACCTCGCTTGTCCTAGATGGATCCCAACGATAGACTGTCTGAAAAAAGATAAATATGTTAATGAAATAATAGTTGACAATATTCTAAAAAAGTGCCAATTTGATGCAATTATATGATCACACAATCAATCATGGCATATGCAGGTTTGATGCAGCCAACCTTCTATTACTTCAACTAAATCTTTTTGTACCAATAACATGATGAGTATGGGTTTGATGCAATTATATCATCTATTACTTCAGCTAAATCTTCTATTACTTCAGCCAACCTTCTATTGGTACACAATCAATAATTTGATGCAATTATATGATCACACAATCAATCATGGCATATGCAGGTTTGATGCAATAATATCATCATATGCAGTTATGGCTAAAACTTACTAAGAAGCTTTCTTGTGTACCAATAACATGATGAGTATGGGTCAAAAACTGTTGTAATATAAGTAGATATCTATCACACAACCAATCACACAACCAATCAGTAAGTCATGTGGAGCAGTGACCCATAAGGCTATAAATTCAAGTGCTGGGTTGGACATACCGTGGATAAGCAGTAATAACTATAGATATAAATGACTTCAGGAGGCAAATCATCAACATAATGATTTCTATCTTTGAGTCTGCAATAACTAAGGAATATCTTGAGCATGAACTAAATGGAATGACCCTTGATTCCTATCAAATACTTTTTTTCTCTATTGTTGTTGTTCTCTCATGAGAGGTGATGGTTCTCTTTTAATTCCTTGTGCAAGCAATGGATAACAATAGATTGTTTATAATAAACAAAGGTATTAGAACAGGCCATGGTATTAGAACAGTTTATGGGCAGTAGAACATTATTTCTTGGTCTAATGACTTTGTGCCAAAGAGAAAACATCTAGATAAGTAAAGCTAAAAAGCACCACAGGGATGAGCTAAATAAGTTGCACGTCCACAGGGATGAGCTAAATACTTGCTATTCCCTAGTTACTTTATTTTCTTAGAATTTGGACAGCTAGTCATTTCTATATCAGTCAATATCAGTATCAGGATAAGCTGGAGCTTCTTCCTATTCAGTATCCTGATACTGATATCCACATGAGCTTCTTCCTTCCGTTTTGATAAGCTAGTGCAACTTTATTTAAGATCGTTGTAGATGTGGTCTTTAGAGTTTAGAGTTTAGATCGTTGTATTGCAACTTGATAAGCTAGGCTATGGTATTAGAACAGCTTAGGGGCAGCATACTTGTTATGAGCAGACCAAATAGATGTTAATGGTATTAGAACATGCCACATACTTGCTATTCTCTAATTACTTTATTTTCTTAGAATTTAGACAGCTAATCATTCCTATATCAGTCATGATACTGATCAGGATAACCATGAGCTTCTTCCTATTCAGTATCCTGATACTGATATCCACATGAGCAGCATACTTAGCATACCTATTCAGTATCCTATATCAGTCATGATACTGTTCAGGATAAGCTATGGTATTAGAATAGCTTAGGGGCAGCATACTTGTTATGAGCAGGCCAAATAGATGTTAATGGTATTAGAACATGCCACATACTTGTTATTCCCTAGTTACTTTATTTTCTTAGAATTTAGACAGCTAATCATTCCTATATCAGTCATGATACTGATTAGGATAACCATGAGCTTCTTCAATTCCTATTCAGTATCCTGATACTGATATCCACATGAGCAGCATACTTAGCATACCTATTCAGTATCCTATATCAGTCATGATACTGTTCAGGATAAGCTATGGTATTAGAATAGCTTAGGGGCAGCATACAGCTTGTTATGAGCAGGCCAAATAGATGTTAATGGTATTAGAACAGGCCACATACTTGTTATTCCCTAGTTACTTTATTTTCTTAGAATTTAGACAGCTAGTCATTCCTATATCAGTCATGATACTGATATCAGAATCAAGATAAGCTGGAGCTTCTTCCTATTCAGTATCCTGATACTGATATCCACAAGCTGGAGCTTATCAAGTCATTCCTATCAGTGTCAAGGGTTGGTTTCATATAAAGAGGGAAATGAACAGTGATGCGTACAACCTAGCAAGGTCTGCTCTGGAGCAGAAGAAAGGAAGGGAAGAAAGTTTTATTCATTTGTTCAAACCAAGTAGTAGTAGTTCTTTGAATGAATAAGTTTGGTTACCTGTAATAAATAGTGTAGTAAGCAGTAGTCCTCATGTAATAAATAGTAGTAGTTTTGTCCATGTAGATGTGGATTCTCATGTAAACAATTTGTATGAAAGTAATAAAATGGTCAATACTCATGGGCATGATGCAACAACAAACTGGATATGGAAATAACTGTATATTAAAATTTTAGGTTGAGGACATCAATGAAATTTGTGACTTACATTCAAGAAATTTGACTTGCTTTATAGGAAAATACCTTAAATTTGTCCCAAATGAATTCCTTCACATATGATGGTACTTGAGACCAACATGGCCATGCACCCGTGAAATTTGCCTTAATTATTGATGAAATATCTCGTACTACTTCTGTCTCGGGGAAGCTGCAAAAAAGAATGTTAACAAATATCTTGTATTTACAAATGATGGTGTTTGAATATCTGACTACATATATACCTTTTCTTATCAATAATTAGTAGGCGTCTATCATCTGGTGTCTCTGGCGGCTGTGAAGGCTGATTTGGTCCTCTTCCTCGACTTTGATGTGAAGTACCATCACTTTGTGTAGGAATAGATGTGTCATGTATAGACGTAGATGGTATAATAGGAACTGATGACGTCAAAGGCAAATTCACTGAAGGTTGTGAGGGTAACGATGCTGCCGATGTCGACGGTGTAGGAATACTAGGAATATTAGGTGTTTCTATGGGAACAGTAATAGGTACAGGTACAGATATAGGTATCGTGGGTGCTAAAGAGTCAATCACAGGTACAGGTTCAACTATCATGGGTGCAGAAGAAATGATCACAGGTGGTACAGGTGTATCTTCAGATGATGAATGTATAGAAGTGGTAGAAGGGTATTTACTCAAAGGAGGACGCCCTCGTCCTCGTCCTCGACCTTGACCTCGACTTCGTGTATTCACCATTACTTAATAAAATAAATGAAGCATATATAAATAATTAAAGATGTATAAACATATAGTGCCATCCAAATTATGATAAAATACCCTATTTTGTTAAATTCCTATGCAACTGGAGACTATAGACTTGAATATGTATCAAGCTACCTCATGTCAAAACAGTGGGTGTCTGGCCATCTATTGCCATCAACAGGAGACTATAGACTTGAATAAAATACCTTATCAACACTTTATGCTCTCAACCTTCATTGTCATTTATGATTCTTAGTGTCTTATCTCTAGATTAATTTAATTGCTTACTAATGGAGTTAACTATCATTAACTGTCAAGCTACTATTGAACACATTAATGCCATTAATTTAATTGCTTACTAATGGAGTTAACTATCATTAACTGTCAAGCTACTATTGAACAAATGCCATTAATTTAATTGCTTACTAATGGAGTTAACTGTCACTAGAAATCCTTATCCTTAACTACATTAACTGTGTGCTCTCTTTGATTTTAATGAGCTCACACCAGGTTGCCATCATAGGAAGAAGTCTCCGGCAGCAACCAGTGCCACCAATCTCATTGCTGGAGATCTCATTTCAGCCATCTTCCTTGAGATGCAACGACCCATGATGAGATCTCAAAGCCAAGTCCAACATAGAAATCCTTAATTGCTTACTAATGGAGTTAACTGTCACTAGAAATCCTTAATTGCTTACTAATGGAGTTAACTGTCACTAGAAATCCTTATCCTTAACTGCAACTCAAAGTGGTTACATGAAATTTCTACATAGCTTTTTAATAATCTTAAGGTTGGGCCAGTTTAATATTAATTATCATTACTGAACACTACATTAGCTACTTTGGTTTCATTGGGTTAGAGTGAAATAATTATCCATGTGTAAGTTATGTACCTACTGATTATATCATGCTTTAGTCAACAATAATCTCATCACTCTACTTCAGCATCCTCTATTTCCAGTACTCTCAGCAAGAAGTATCAAAACTCCGTCAGCAATAATTACAAAGCATAAATAGGTATATATCAGTTATTAATTAATTACTACATGCAAGCATAATCATGAAATAACATATAAAGCAGCCTGTGCCTCTAAAAAACTTAGTTTACCAAGAACTTGATGGGTGAGTCTCTTGACTCCATGAGCCTAAGGGACCTTAAGTAGCTTGAGAGTAGATTGGAGAAAGGCATCAACAAAACCTAGTTACTAATTCACTATTACTGGATGCTTCAGAAGTGCTTACTGACACCATATATTGCATGCTCAAAAGTAGAATCTCAGTTCACACATCAAATTGTATAATGTTAGTTATTCAACAGAAATTTCATAGAAAAGGTTCCAACTTCTGAAAAACTGAGTAACATATTCACATAAAAAATAGAGTAATATGCAATAAATTTACTTAGTTGAAGAGCAAAATAAACATTTGATGACTAACATATTCACATAAAAAACAGGAAAAGAAAATACCTCCTCTAGACTTAAAGACATAGTTCATTCAGTCAATGACTTAAAAAAATAATATTGTGCATGATACCTTGGTTCCCTGAGTTCTTGATATAGTTAATTCAAAGTGTTGGCAAATCCTTCAGAAGAATATGTTTAATAGAAGAATGGTTGCAGTAATTAGCAGATAATTATATTATGAATCTGTTTTATATTACTTTCAGTCAATGAAGTTTAAAGTGAATGAAATGATCCCATGGGCATATTTCTAAGTGAATGAAATGATCCCCCAGCCACATTCTCTTTAGGAAAATTATAGAACACTACTATATTAATTTGATGATTGCTTTTGGACAAGATGCAAACCTTAATTAACTTGGAATTCCTCCACTTCAGCAAGACCAATTGGCAGCAACTTCCACTTCTTGTAGCTCTGCAAGGATTAATTTTAAGCAATTACAACCCAATAACACCACCTGAACTATGTACCTTTAGAGAAAGGGGAAATTATGAAGGAACTCAAGCATCAAGCATAAAAATAATTCAAACATATTAGATAGTCAGTCATGTCTGCATTAGAAATAAATTACAAATAGTGACTCCTCAACTATAAGGCCTCGGGGCCCACTAAACACATATATTAGATAATTTGAGAAAAGTATAATAGAAGTTTAAAAAATTTCAATCATCATTCTCCTCATTTGACAAACACTCATCAACTTCAACATCTTCAGTATCTTCATCTTCAATGTCAACAGCATTTGCTTCTTCTTCATCAACTTCAACATCTTCAGTATCTTCATCTTCAATGTCAACAGCATTTGCTTCTTCTTCATCCTCCTCAACGACATGTGTTTGAGTTCTCAAGAAAAATTCTTCATATTGATCTACCTCATCAACTACTCCAACATTAACTAATGCATTGGATGCATCTAACTCTGTTGTAGGCATAATAGGTTGTACTGCTTCAACCTCATCCTCTTGAAAAAAATCATCGATATGTGGAGGGATATTATCATCTATTTCTTCAATGTCTTCATATCTATTTCTTGCTTTAATTTTGCATGCAACCCACCAATCACTCCTTCCTTTTTTCTTTGAGGGGTAACTCGTGTAATAAACTTGTTGAGCTTGCTCGGCTAACACAAAAGGAGCATCAATATAAAGTTTTAACTTGTGATTGATTTCAACAAGTCCATGACGAGGATGTACCCTAACTCCTTTTTCGGTATCAAACCACTCACATTTAAATAATACCACCTGATTTCCTTCACCAAAGTATTCTACCTGTACAATATCAATCAGGATGCCATAGTAATCACGATCATAATCATTGTAACAACTGCCCTTAACATAAACACCACTGTTTATTGTTTTCTTTCCATGTGAATATTCCTTGGTGTGAAACTTATATCCATTAACAAAATAACCCTTCATAGATCGAACAAATCTTTGTGGGCCTTGTGCAATGGCAAGAATTCGACTATCAATCGTGTCAATATTATGATTAACCTATCACAAAAAGAAGAAAAAGAATAATTTATAATATAGTCATGATTATTCATATTGAGACAAAAATTATTATATTATTCAACTTACATAGTCTCTCAACCATTTTGGAAATTCTCTATCTCGTAACTTCTCAAGCTCTGCGTCAGTCAAATGTAGTTCTCTTTACATAACGATATTATTAAACTCACTAAAAACAATAAAGTTTACATAAATATAAAGTAAATATACGAAATAATTAACACTACTATACGTACTCAATGAAAGGAGAGATCTCTTCACAATTCATAAGTACGTAAAGCTCAATTGCTTTATACTCATTTTCGTCGACCCTCCTATAACGCCCAACAGCCCCACAAGGTCGACCAGGATAGGTAAAGATAGATAGACGTCCCATGGTAGTTGGAACTCCACCATCATCATTTCGAGGTACTTGATTGAACCTTGTGTGTACCTTTTGGTCCAGGAATAAAATGAACAAGAAATTAATATTTCTTATATAATACATATATATATATATATATGTATGTGTGTGTGTGTGTGTTTTTCACAAATCAATTCAACCTTGTGTGTACCTTTGGTTCGAAGTAAAAAGAACAAAAATTAGAAATTTCCTCAATGATATATGCTTCACAAATTGATCCTTCGACATATGCTCGATTTTTCACTTTTTTCTTCAATTGAAGCATATACCTGAAAATATTCTTAGAAATTAAGACGTAATTTTTTTCAAAAATTTCAATCAAGAATAAAAAGGAAGATGTGTTACCTTTCAAATCTATACATCCATCTATATTGTACCGGACCACCAATTTTAGCCTCATAAGCTAAGTGAACAGGGAGATGCTCCATAGAGTCAAAAAAACTTGGTGGAAATATTTTCTCAAGCTTGCATAGTATCTCGACAATGTTTAACTCAAGTCGTTGTACATCCTCAATTCGCAACACACTTGAACACAAGTCCCGAAAAAATAAACTCAGCTCAGTTAATGCATCCCATACTGGATCAGGTAATAAATCACGAAATGCAATTGGAATAAGCCTTTGCATGAAAACATGACAATCGTGACTTTTCATTCCATAGAATTTGCAGTCATCTATATTTACACACCGACTTATGTTTGAAGCATAACCATCGGGAAATTTTAATTCTTTAACCCATTGACATACTGCTTTGATTTGTTCTTTGTTCAACACAAATGAGGCTCTCGGCTTCAACATTTTCCCATTAACATGCTCTAATTCTAATTCGGGGCGCTTGCAATACTTAGGCAAATCAGCTCTGGCCTTGACATTGTCTTTTGTTTTCCCCTTGATGTCCATCACTGTATTGAATATATTTTCAAATACATTACGTTCAATATGCATCACATCTAAGTTATGCCGAATTAAATTTGTATGCCAATACGGTAAACTCCAAAAGATACTTTTTTTAACCCAATTATGTTGTTGGCCAAATCCAGAAATTCTAGCATTAATACATTGATTTCCAAATTGAATATCAGGCAATTTATTGACACGTGCCTTTATATCATCGCCCGATAATCGTAGAGGTGGAATATCTCTTTCAATTCGGCCTTTCATAAATTTATCTCTTTGTCGTCGATATGGATGATCAAGAGGGAGAAATTGACGATGACAATCGAAAAATGATATCTTTCTCCCATTTTCGAGAACAAAAGCTTTGCTACGCTCTAAACAATAGGGACAAGCTAATCTCCCGTGTGTGCTCCATCCTGATAGCATAGCATATGCAGGGAAGTCGCTGATAGTCCACATAAGTGCTGCTCTCATTTGAAAATTTTGTTTTCTAAAGACATCATATGTCAAAATTCCATCAGACCATAACATGTTCAGTTCATCTATCTATGGCCTTAAAAATATGTCAAGTTCTTTACGTGGGCTCTTTGGTCCTGGAATTATCAAACTTAAGAACATAAACTGATCCTTCAAACACATAGATGGCAGCAAATTGTATACAGTAATGAGAACGGGCCAAACTGAATAGGGAATAGAAGAATGCCCGAATGGGTTGAAACCATCGGTGCACAATCCTAATCTGACATTCCTTGAGTCAGAAGCAAATGAAGGATGGTGAGCATCAAATTGTTTCCATGCCTCACTATGTGCAGGATGTGCAACAACGTCGGAAGTAGGATTCTTAGCATGCCAAATCATATGCTTTGCAGTTTTTTCAGACATAAAAAGCCTTTGAAGTCTTGATGCTATAGGGAGATACCGTAAGACCTTATACGGTATATTTTTTCGTCTACCATTATTTAATAGTCTTGGCTTATATCGAGCATGTCCACACACTAAGCACTGCGTTAAATTTGTTGTTTCTTTATAAAACAACATGCAATTATTCTGACATGCATCTATCTTCTCGTACCCAAGTTCTAATTTCTTCATCATCTTCTTTGTTTTGTAAAAAATTTCTTCCAACTTTGCATCTTCTGGTAGCATATCTTTAATTATTAACATCAGCCGATCATAGCAAGCTTCACTCATGTTAAACTCAAATTTGCAATTAAGCAACTGTGACATGGCTGATAGCCTACTTTGACTCTTACAACCACTCCACAATGGCTCATCTGCATAATTCAGTAATTCAAAAAACTTGGCAGCTTCATCATTTGGTCTTTCTTCTCCAATACCTTCAATACCGATTGCATCCACCACCATAGTTCTATACGGATTTTGAGGAGCATCAAAGCTTTCTGATTGAGGAATGCTTGAGGATTCATCAACTTCTTCACTTGTCAACTCCCCATGTGCAATCCATTGTGTGTAGCCAGATATAAATCCCTTCGAACATAAGTGATATTCCACCTCATCTCGACAATAAAATTGAAGATTATTACATCGTCGACATGGGCACCTAATTTTATCACTAGAAACATATTGAGTTTTGGAGTATGCAAAATCAAGAAATCCCTTGACTCCTTCCATAAATTCATTAGTCAATGCTCCTCCAATTATCCGACGTTTCATCCAACTACGATCGATATACATTTTGATTAACTCTTTTCAACCTAGCAACAATATTAAGCACATTAATTATTACATGCACAACATACAAAGGGAACCTTCGGTTTAAAGCAGCAGTTGAAAATGAGGTTGATGCAAAAGTGAAAGTGCTAAGAACTGATAGAGGAGAATTCACCTCTAAACCTTTTGTGGTCGTGATTAACATGGAATAAAACGCTTACTGCAAGCTATAGACCCAACAGAATAGGGTTGGGGAAAGAAAAAATTGAGTTTTGGTAGAAATGACTAGATGTCTGCTAAAGGGAAGTAAGCTGCCTAAAAACTTGTGGGCAGAGGCTTTTAAAACTCCAGCATATATTATAAATAGAAGCACAACCAAAGCATTGCTTGACAAAACATCATATGAAATTTGGTGTGGAAGAAAACTAGATCTCGGTCATCTAAGAAAATTTGGGTATGTAGCTTATTGTCACATACCTAAGCATAGAAGAAAGAGGCTAGATATTTCAGGGCTGAAATTTGGTGTGGAAGAAAACCAGATCTCAGTCATCATAGAAAATTTAGCTAACAGTTCAAGTTCAGGGTTGATATGATCAGGATGAAGCTGAAATTGTGAATTCTTAAATTTCAGGGCTGAAAATTTATCAACTTAATGTAAAATCTGCATTCTTAAATGGAGAACTCAAAGAAGAGGTTTATGTAGTTCAACAGTTCAACCAAAGGGTTAAAGGAAAGGAACAAATGATCTATAGGCTAAAGAAGTCCTTATATGGCCTAAAGCAAGCTCTAATGAGCTGGTATGAAAAAATTGATAGTTACTTTGTTACTGAAAAAAATTTTAGAGAAGCAGGAATGAACACAACCTATGTGGATGACTTGCTTTATTTTAGAGAAGATGAAAATGAAGATATTCTAATTGTTCTTCTCTATGTGGATGACTTGCTTTATTGTAGTAACAATGAAAAAATGAGAGAGGAGATCAAGAACAAAATGTTCAAGACTTTTAAGATGACTAATCTGGGTGAGATGAAATTCTTCCTAGGTTTGGAAGTTCTATCTCATTTCATGAATGATCCCAGAGCAGTACACTTCAAGGCAGCAAAGAGAATCTTGAGATACTTGAAGGGGACATGTAATTATGGATTACATTTGGGAAGAGACAATGATCTGAAACTACTGGGGTATTTTGATAGTGATTGGGGAGGATAAATAGTTGACAGGAAAAGTACTACTGAATATCTATTCAAAGTTGGAGCAAGTATAGTGTGCTGGTGTTCTAAAAAGCAGAATTCAACTACATTATCTTCAGCCGAAGCTGAATATGTATCAGCTACTTCAGCAAGCTGTCAAGCAATTTGGATGAGAAGAATTTTATTGGACTTTGGGATTAATTTGACACAAGCTACATGCATATAGCTTGCAGGAGAAGATGGCAGGCATTGAAGCTCTTTCCACTTTAGTGCGGTCTTTGTCAAGGGATGCTACAGAGAGTGGAGAAGTAGTAGGGTTGTTGTTGGCTTTGTCCGAGATCGTAAAAGTTCGACAAAGAATTGGTAGAATCTGAGGCTGTATGGTGATGCTAGTGACACTGCAAAATGGCAATGACATTGTTGCATCACAATGCGCAGAGAGGTTATTGAGTGTGTTATCAGCCAATGTACACAATGTGCTTCTTATGGCAGAGGCCGGCTACTTCGTACCATTAGTACGCTATCTAAAAGAAGGTACTTTCAAAAAAATCTTCTTAATTTCTTTCTTAAATTTAATGTACTGTGCTAACATGCAAGTTTATGATGTTTAGATTCTAATAGCATTTTGCATTTAGTTTCACAATCCTTCTGAACTGAATATAGGCAGAGTAAGTTGAACTCTAGTCAGCTAAAGATGAAACAATATCCATATTGCATTCTCTAAAACCAATCAAGAAAAAAGCTTAAAATAACACAAGCAGTAGAGTAAGTTGTAACATTCACATTTTTCTAATAAAAGCATTCTTCTTCACCCAATTAAAAGCCATACCAATGAATTTTCAATACCATAATATACTTTATTCATTACGTTCTTCAACCAAAAATTCAAGAATCAATGCTAACATCCAATATCATGTATCCACATTCAAAAATGAAAACATTTTAATCTAAAATCATGTATCCACATTCAAAAATGAAAAATAAATCCTACTAACTTTCTCCATTCAATTCAAGTCTAGGGTCATCTATCTCAAAGTCTCTAAAAAAAGTTTCAAGATGCATTCTACTATCTTATTATAGAGCCTTGTTATGTCTGAAATTTCTATCACATGTAGTGTAGTATTTGTTTCTTTTGCACCATATGACTAGTGATGGATAGACTGGCCTGATTTAGATTCTTTCTTTCTAGAGCCTTGTTATCTTATTATAGAGCCTTGTTTTTTGCTGCCATTTTAAAACTGGTGGCACAACTAGTTCCTGATTTAGATTCTTTCTTTCTCCTTATAATTTCCATATAGTTAATGAGGTGTATTTTGCAATGTTTACAGGCTTCCTCACATGGGGAGGAAGGAATGACCTTATTCTATATCTGTTGTAACCCAACTTGTGGCTATAGATGGAGAGAAAGTTGATCAGTCAACTCACAAATATGATGAGCTAGACCAGTTTACAAATAATCAAACAACTCCATGCATGCCTGAGTAGTTCATACATGCATCAGGATTTACATCACTTTTCCGTCAGTAGCTTGCAGTGCTATTGTTGCTTGTGTAGCAGTACCATTTCCATTCTACATTGTCACTTGTTTTGGACATCCCATTTACTTGCTTACATCTATTTAATCGATTTTTCATTAATCATGATATATACATGCCCTTTGTTTGCAACTGTTACTAAAAAGAGAAGACCTAACGCATGAAGTGTTATCAGGTTAAATTAGATCAAGGGATAGAATCTGTTTCTTAGCCAAAAGATGCCAGAATGAAAATTATCAAGCATCTCATATTTATATGAGATCTTGTGATTAGTAAAAAATGTGGGTAGATGGTGAGAGCGGAGACGAGCATTAACAAAAATTTGACCTTCATTAACTAAATTTAAAAGCATTTCTAATATTTGACTAAAATCGCAACTAAAATCATTTGAACATCATGAAATTGCAACTAAAATCATTTGAACATCATGAAATCGCAACTAAAATCGAACCTCCACAATCGAATGGGAAATCGAGCGCTCGAAACCCATAGAAGGGAAGGAATTCACTCGTCGGTCGGCTGTCTGTGACTACTTGCGCTTCCTCTGAGCGCTTCCTGCGCTTCGCCACAAAGTAACAGAGGATTAGGGCACGAGGAAGGGAAGAAACCTGTAGAAGGGGAGGGAAGAAATAAAAACTTGAATCAGCTGCGGGGGAATTAGAAGGAACCTGCGCGCGCTATCTGTGATGACTAGCTCGAACCGATAATTTTGTCGGCTGCGGGGAAGAAAACTGTGCGGAAGGAGTCTGCGGGGAGGGAACCGGCAGGGAAGGAAACTGTGGGGAAGGAAGAAATGGCTTTGTCGGCGCGGCCTGGGAAGAAGGATGACGAGTGGGAGAGGGGGAAGAAAGACGAAGATGATGCTTTGTCGACGTCGGCTGAAAAAAAAGAGGCGCGAGAAATTATTTTGACGAGTGGGAGAGGGGGAAACTAAAGTGGTCGGCCAAAATGAGAGGGGGAAAAAAATTTGGTCGGCTGAAACGAAAAAAAAATGCTAATTTACCAACGGATTATTTATCCGTTGGTAATTTTGTTGGTAATACCAACAAATTATATCCGTTGGTAAAAATTCTGTTGGTGAAGCTATGTTTTCTTGTAGTGATTGCTGTCAAAAATCCTATATGGGTAAAGTCTATGCAGGATAAACTACAAGCCTTAAAGGAAGATGGAACTTGGGCAAGAAAGCCATAGGCTGTAAATGGGTGTTTCGCACCAAATTCAAGCTTGATGGAAGAATTGAGAAGCATAAATCTAGATTGGTGGCAAAGGGGTTTACTCAAATTGAAGGAGTAGACTACCAAGAAACTTACGCACCCGTTTCCAAAATGGCCTCTGTTAGAATCCTTTAAGCCGTAGCAGCATCTAGAAATTGGCCATTGTTTCAATTGGATGTGAACAATGCCTATTTGCATGGTGAATTAGATGAAGAGGTTTACATGTTTAGACCACCTGGACTTGGAAACCTAGAAGATGGAAGAGTTTGCAAACTCTTGATGTCTATTTATGGGATTAAATAGGCCGGTAGACAGTGGTATACAAAACTGTCAACCAGCATTGTTTCTCAAGGGTTTAAGCAAAGTACATATGACACTTGTATGTTTGTGAGGAAAAGGCAAGACAAAATTTTGATAATGTTGATATACGTTGATGATATCATCATAATAGGAACAGACATGGCAGGAATAACTGAGATAAAGGAGTTTCTTGATGAACAATTCAAGGTAAAGGATCCGGGTAAATTGACCTATTTCCTTGGATTGGAAATATATAGAACCAACAAAGGTGTATATGTAAACCAAAGAAAATACATTGTTGATCTTTTGACTGAGATGGGATTGAGAGATTGTAAGCCTAAAGAAACACCAATACAAGTTTCGGGCAAGCAAAGCAATGAAGCAAACAGAACTGATCCTGAAATTGAACATGTCACAGCCTACAGAAGATTAATAGGCAAGTTATTATACATAACCATTACTAGGTCCGACATTGCCTATGGTGTTCATACTTTGAGTCAAGCTGTGCAACAACCAAAATTGTCTCATTTACAAGCAGCAATGAGGATATTTAAGTACCCCAAGAAAGCTCCAGGTCTTGGACTTCATTACCCAGTCAGAGAAACAAATTCAATCACAGGCTACTGTGATGCTGATTGGGGAAGCTACAGTACCTCAAGAAGATCAATTTCAGGGTATTTTGTCAAGGTTGGGTCAGCCTTGGTAAATTGGAAATGCAAAAAGCAAAGCATAGTAAGTAGATACAGTGCTGAGAGTGAACTGAGATCTATGTCTAGTGCAACTGCTGAATTGATTTGGGTAAGAAACTTGATGTGAGACATGGGGGTAATCTGCACTTTACCTATACCTTTATATTGTGACAATCCGAGTGCACTTCACATAACAACTAATCCAATGTTTCATGAAAGGACAAAATATTTGGAAATAGACTGTTACTTTGTGAGAGAGAAATATCAACAAGGAATAGTTAAACCTATCTATATTCCCGAAAAAATACAGCCAGCTGACATTTTAACCATTCAATGACTTTATCAGGGAAGTTCATACACTTGCATATCACTTTAAGGGCAGTCCAATCCACTCTATCAAATGCTTTTTTCAAGTCCAATTTTATAATGAAAAAATGCCTTTTTCTCTTTGATTTGCTAATAATGTTAACTATGTCTGATAGAATAGTGACATTGTCATGAAGATTCCTGTTTTTCACAAAAGCAACTTGTGCTTTTGATATAACATGTTCAATCCAGGGTTTGATTTTGTTAACAAGTGCTTTGGACAGAATTTTCTAGGCCACATTGCAGAGTGCAAAGGGCCTAAAATCTTTTATCTCCCTTGGATTATCATTCTTGGGTATAAAAATTAGATTTGTATTACCCCAAGATTCAAGCAATATATTTTCGAAACTAAATTTATCAACTACTGTCATGTAGGAGTCTTTCACAGTGTCCCAGAAGTTTAAGAAGAATTCTAAATTGAAGCCATCTGGACTAGGGGCTTTACCTCTCCCTAGGCTCTTCATAGCAATTTCAATTTCCTGTATAGTGAAATTTTTTGATAGTTCACCATGCTTAGTTTGAGGTATCTTTCTCCAAGATAATGATTTTACCATTTCCCAATCAACAGGTCCTGAAGCATCAGCATTCCACAAATCTTTATACCAGTTGACAAATTCATATAGGATGTTCTGAGTATCTGCAATCCTTTTACATTCAAATATGATATTTTTCCTCTTTTTATACTTGGCTAGATTATGAAAATACTTGGTATTTCTATCAATCATTTCAATCCATGTGGACCTTGATTTGGTCCACTATTTGATATGTATTTGTCTGTTATAAGCCATGGCCATATTAGTTAGAACATTGATCATGTTTAAATCAGTATCACTAGCTAGGCCATGAAAGAAATAGTGCCCTTGAGCCAATCACATGTTGATGTGTAGGGAACTATTTATGGTTAATGAATAACATGAGACATCTTTTGATCATATGTTGCATCTATATTTTGTATATATTAGATTGTGATGAACCCCATGAACTCGGGCAACTGATTCTAAGGCCATGATGAGATTATGCCAGTGAGACTTAGAATCCATATACCCCTGTTCTAAATGTTCCCAGTCATAGGATCACCAATTAGGGGATTGATCATTCTGTATAGACTGGTGCACTTGGTACATGCCTTATACAATAAGGGGTAGCTGATCTTACAGTTACCTATGAGTCATCATTAATGTATAAGTGCAAGTGCTCATTAGGGAATGAGTTCACTGAACGGACCTGAACGATGAACACAGAATGGAATCCTTACATGAGTGTCAATGGGATGTTCCTCGGGTGATATTAGGTGCAAGCAGTCATTGGACCTGAGGTTGTCATGGTTACCTTGTGAGTGACAACCCATTCCCTTGGTTTTATCCCTATATGGCCCTCAAGGTCATGTGCCAGATATTACTGGGCATGGGCAAACATTCATGGAGCTAGGTAGGTGAGCAACCAACATGGAATCAGTTACTCCTAGTGAGAGGAGATAACGTCCTATGTGTCCCTACAAGTGTCGACTCGAGAATCTCTGGCCAGAGTAAACATGAAAGTCAGGAAGATGTTTTTGACGTTGCATTATTGAGACGACATCTTGGCGGGTGGAATACATATAAATTGGTATTAGGGTTTGACACTTCTTTTGTACCCTAGCAGACTTCAGGACGTTGTAACTAAGGGCCTTAGTTGCACGATAACTTGTCACCGAAGGGCGTTCGATCCCTGTAGATTGAACCTCACACTATCTGGGTAGTCATGACACGTTGCTAGACGTCAATCTTGACTTGTGAGTGGAGTCTCTCATGACCACACTAAATGGGTTTTAGTGGTGGCTCGTAAGATTTGAATAGAAGTCATTTTATCATATCTGACTCTCCGTTATGCACAACTCACTGCTAGCTTAGTGTGGGGCCCAATGGGTCATACACAACAGGCTAACGTCATAACGAACCTTATGAGATAAAGTCTGAATGCGACACTATATGTCTACTAGCATGGACATGTTGCAATACGATCACGGATCTCGTTTATGGACATGATAGGAAAGATATTTCCTACAGGAACGAATACGGCATGATAGGGAAGATCGTTTATGGACACGATCACGGAGTTCCTCGGTAACTCTAATTTGTATGACATCCCTAAATTGTATGGATTGACACATGATAAATCCTAATCAATAAGAATTTAATTTATAAAGATAAATTAAAGTTTATATTTAGTTGGATTTAATTAATTTCGAATTAATTATAAATCCATTAAATATAAATTATTGTTTTGGAGGCAAACCCCGAAATTTTGAATTCCGGGGAGAGAATTTAAAACAGGGGGGCTGAGTCCACTATGAGGGCCACCTACTCACCTTATAAATAGATGACCTAACCTCCTTTGAGAGGGGTTAAGAAAATTAGTTAGAGATCTTGGAGAGGAGCAAAGGCTTGGATTCTTGAGAAACTTCTTGAAGACCAAGACTACAAAGTGCTCCACTTGATCTCTATGGGTGGCCGACCATCAAGCTCCTCCTACTCGGGTTTGTGAAGCCGATTTGGAGGTCTCTTCCTCTTAGGTGTGTCATCTCCTTCATCTTCTTGGAGGAGTCCAAGGAGGACAGCGGAGGTATTCCTTCATCCTACTCCTCATTCCGTGGTTTTCTCATCCCCTCTTCCTTCCTTTTGGTGCTCGGTTCTTGGTGGAAGGGCTGGTTTCCCTTTGTGCATTTCGGGGTTGAGTTTCCCTCTCCGTTGAGCCACAACGGGTCTTGGTGTTCACTGTCCCTTGGTTGTGAGGTGCTTGGTGTGGACCTTCCTTGGAGGATGTGCACTTGGATGTCTTGAAACGGGGATAGGAGCAGCCTTACCATCCGCGGTATAAGGTATATCATCTCCTTCTACTTGTAGATTGAATTCCTTAAAGATTGCTAAAGTTGATCGCTAGTTTTGGTATGGTTTGTATTTTTTTGTAAAATCACTTTTTTTGCTGTGTTTCTTCTTCCATCCCAACAGTGGTATCAGAGCTACCTTTAGCAATTTTTCTGGAATTTTATTACGCATTATTGTTGCGTTTATAAACCATTCGCTCCCTAAACGTCAAGCTGCCCAGTTTTTGTTTTCAGTCGTTCTTTTGGCTCCACGGTTCATGAGATGAATCGGGGTGGTAGCCTACTGTCCAAACTTGTCTTGGACAGGTTTCGGACTCAAAAACCCCATGGGTTATGGTTGAACAACCTCAAAAACTAAAATTTTCAGCACCGTTTTGGCTGGAAACGTAACCCGATTAGCGCATTTTCGAATTCTATTTTTTTTTCCTTTCTTTTTCTTAATTGTTAAGATGCATGAAAGGATGGTTATGGACGAGCCCTATGTGTTGTGACTGTGTGTAAAACGTGGTTGTGTTGATTGCTTGCAAATTTATAAAATTTCAGCATTGTAACTTTTAAATTGGGCCTGCGTACCCCTGCCTTACCCTTGAGTATTCTAATTGTAATATTCTTCTCCCTCTCCTTAAACCTTTCCCCATGGGTTGTTTGGGGTTTTCTTTTTTTAGTTTCGTAAAATTAGACGTATAGGGGCATATTCGCGATGAGCACACTTGCTGCCCCATTTTGGTGCGTGCGCGGAGAGGAGGTGTCCGACGCCATGATGATGATGACTTGAACCCTAGGAAGGCACTGATGGAACCGACAACTTTCAAGATGATTTTGGGCAATGCCTTGGCGAGACCGAGCTCCCTAAAACCCTAGGATGAGGGCCTTGGTTCGCTCGGTGGCTTGGGTGGAACCCTTAGAACATTCATAATCATCCTTATTTACTTTATGCTTTTATTTATTGTTTTTGCTTCAATTGTTGATAGCTTAGATAATTATGATTGCATGAAGATACCCTCCGAATGGCTATGATATTATGAATATCGGTCACGCCTTCCATCGTTGTGAAGTACAAGTGTGTCTATTGTCACAACGGGTTTGTTGTGCAAGCACAAGACCTTTTTGCGATGATAGACACGTTGTATCTCATATGGCACATATCCTTGTATCTATACTACTAGTTTGAACGTGACTTACCTTGTTGAGCAAACTCAAGGGTGGTTGTTTTCTCGCTAGGGCAAAGGAGCGATGGGTCCGACTCAACTAGGGCTCCTTGGTTTGTTGTGCAAACACAAGACCATGGTAACCCTAGAGGCAAAACTTGATGGAAGTCGCATAACGATGTGATCGGTAAAGAGTTACCTACCATGGACCTATTAGGGTTTGTCGTGTTAAATGTCAGACCCGAGTAGGAGAAGTGAGGTTCCATCTTCCCCTAAGGAAGTCTACCAATGAGGGCTTCCCACTTCCTAATAGGAGAGTCATTTGGGAACCACAAAAATTAGTAGGAGACATGATAAATTAAAAGACCATAATAATCATGCATATAGAATGGTAGCTCAAGTTTGTTTTTACTTTTCCGTGTAGCATTTCATTGTCGCTATGTCATCTACACTGTCATTCTGAAGCATACTTGATGCAAATAAACTCACTGGACCGAACTATGTCGATTGGTTGCGAAACCTAAGGATTATCCTCACCCAAGAGAGACTTTTCTATATTCTTGATAACAAGCCTCCAGATGCCCCTTTACCAAAGGGCTACTGAGGAAGTGAGAACCACTTACAAGAAGTGGCAAGATGACAACACTACTATTCAGTGCATAATACTCGCCTCTATGTTCGATGTGTTGCAGCGACAACATGAAAAGATGGACGCAGGGGCCATCCTCTCTGACCTCAAGGAGTTGTATGGTGAGGAGAGCCGAACTATTAGGTTTGAGCTGTCAAAACAACTCTTCCAGGCCAAGATGGTGGCAGGGACCCCTGTTGAAACTCATGTTCTCAAACTAATTGATTTGATCGAGAGGTTAAAGAAATTGGGCATAAACATTGATAAGGGGCTAAGTCAGGACTTAATACTCCAATCCTTCTAGGGTCATTTTCACAGTTTATCATTAACTACCACATGAACAAGCTGGATGTCTCGCTTCCCGAGATCGTTAATATCCTGAAGACTGCTGAGTCCCACCTTCCAAAGGAAAAGGACAAAGTCTTGTTAGTGGGTAGTGCCCCTAAAAAGACAAAGCTGTGCTCCGTTAAGAACAAAGCGAAAAACAAAGATGTGAAACCCAAAAAGGATATCAAGAACAAAGGGAAGAAGGCTCCTAAGGGCACCTGTTTTCATTGTGGTAAAGATGGCCACTAGAAGCGCAACTGCAAGGAGTATATTGTAGAAGTAAAGTAGAAGAGGGCTTCCGAAGCCCCCTCCGCAGGTGCGTTTGCTATTGAAATAAATCTATCATTACAATATTCTACTTCATGGGTATTGGATACCGGTTGTGGTGCTCTCATTTGCAATTCGTTGCAGGGTTTGAGAATAAGTAGAATGCTAAACAAGGGCGACTATGACCTTCGGGTAGGCAATGGCGCAAAAGTTGCAGCTTTAGTCGTAGGAACCTATTGTTTGTATCTACCATCAGGCAAAACCATTGAATTAATCAATTGCTATTACGTTCCAATTCTAATAAAGAATATTTTTGTTACTTTGTTGTTAGAACAAGGTTATGAAATGACTTTAAAAGGTAATTGTTGCCACATATATCATTTTGATGAATTATATGGAACTGAACACATTTCAAATGGTTTGATGGTCTTAGATGTAATTGATAATATTTTTCATATCGAACAAACGCACAAGAGGAAACGAGATAATCTGAACCTCATCTATCTTTGACACTTGAGACTGGGTCATATTAATGAGAATCAAATTAACAAGTTGTACAAAGACGGGTTGTTTGACCCGTTCAATTTTGAATTGATGCCAACTTGTGAATCCTGTCTCAAAGGAAAAATGACAATGTCCCCCTTCACTGGGCGTACTGAAAGGGCTACTGAGTTGTTAGAGCTAGTCCAAACAGATGTTTGCGGACCTATGACAACTCAAACCAGAGGTGGGTATTCCTACTTCATCACGTTGATAGCGATAGATGAAGGTATGGATATGTCTACCTCTTGAGACATAAGTCTGATACTTTTGAAAAGTTCAAACCAATCGATGTAGTCTACGTAATGACAGTACGTTTGACATGTTGACGATGATATGCTACAAGCAAAAGAAAAGACATGTATAAGGTACCATTTTATTATCAATGATGTCTTTTAATTAATCATGTCTCCCACTAATTTTTGCGGTTCCATAATATGGAGGTGGCAATGGGCCGTGCCCCGGCCACTCAAAGGGAAGGCCCAGCCTGAGCCTGAGCCTGAGCCCGCCCCTTCAGGTTCGGGTTGGGCTTGAGCCGACCCGAATTATCAAGAATATATTATTAAAGGCCAACGATAAGACTCGAATCGCTGACCTTTAGGCTTTTTTGTGGTGAGCTAACCACCACACAAAGTCTTTATATATATATACACAATTTTATTAAATAAAGTACTTACTCATCAAGCCCGGAACAAAAGACCAAGTGCAGACTAGGTTAGGCTTGGGTGGCGCTAGGCCTAGCCTGCGGGTGTAGGAGAAGGCTTGGCACATGTGCCGGGCTCGGCACGACCCACGTGCCCAAGGTGTGAGCCCAGCTCGCCCCTTGGGCACAGGCGGGTCGTGCCCGGCCTGGCCCGAAATTCTTTGGGTCGGGTTAGGCACGGCCCAGAGTTAGGCCGGGCCCGTGCCGCCCACGGGCGGGCCTAGCCCATTGCCACCTCTACCATAATACCCTACCATTTGGAAGCGGGAGGCCCTCATTGGTAGACTTCCTTAGGGGAAAGATGGAACCCCACTTTTCCTGCTCGGGTCTCGCATGTAGAATGACAAACCCTAATAAGTCCATGGGTAGGTAAGTCTTTACAGATCACATCACTATGTGACTTCCATATGTTTTTGCCTCTAGGGCAACCAAGGCCTTATGTGTGCACAACAAACCAAGGAGCGCTAGTTGAGTCAGACCCATCGCTCGTATACCCTAGCGAGAAAACAACCACCCTTGAGTGTAGTTCAACAAGGTAAGTAATGTTCAAGCCGGTAGCAAAGACACAAAAGAGATATGTGTCATATGAGGTGCAACGTGTCTATTGGCACAAAAGACCTTGTATGTGAACAACAAACCCGTTGTGACAATAGACACATTTGTCCCTCATAACGATGTAAGGAGTGACCGACATTCTTAATATCTTAGTCATTCGGACTCAATATTGTTGGAGGGTTTCTTCATGCAATTATAATTATATAAGCTATCTACAATTGAAGCAAAAGCAATAAACAAAAGCATAAAGTAAATAAGGATGATTATGGATATTCTAAGGGTTCCACCCGAGCCACCGGGCAAACCAAGGCCATCATCCTAGGGTTTTTAAGGAGTTCCGTCTTGCCAAGGGGCTGCCCAAAAACATCTTGTAGGTTGCCGGTTCCATCAGTGCCTTCCTGGGGTTCTAGTTGTCATCAACATGGCGTCGAACACCCTCTCTCAGCGCGTGCACCAAAACAGGGCAGCAAGCATGCTCGTCGCGAATCTGCCTCTAAACTTCTAATTTTATAAAACTAAAAGAAGAAGACCCCAAACAACCCTTGGGGAAAGGTACAAGGAGAGGGAGAAGTGAATTACAACCAAAATTCTTAAGAGGAAGGCAGGGGTACGCAGACCCTATTTAAAAATTACAATGTTGAAATTTCATAAATTTACAAGCAATCACACAACCACGTTTTACACACAGTCACATGCACATATGGCTCATCCATAATCATCCTATCATGCATCACATCATATATGAAAAAGAAAGGAAAAAATAGAATCCCAAATCGCTCAAATCCGATCACATTTCCACCCAAAACGGTCCAAACAACAGATGCTGAATTTTTTCAGTTCTCGGGACTGTTCAACCATGAACCCACGGGATTTTTGAGTTTAAATTCTGTCCAAAATCAATATGGACAGTAGGATTCCACCTCGATTCATCATAAGAACCATGGAACCAAAAAAATGACTCAAAACCCCTAAAAACCAAAACCGGGCTGCATGACATTTAGGGACCGAACGGTTCGTAAACGTGACCAAAACACGAAATAAAATTTCCAAAATTTTGCTAAAGGTGACTCTGACACCACTATTGGGATGGGAATAAGGAATTCAATCTACGAGTAGAAGGGGGAAGGTATACCTTATAGCGTGGTTGGATAGGGTGCTCCTATTCCCGTATCAAGACGCAAACACGCACCCTCCAATGATAGTCCACACCAGGCTCCTCGCAACAAAAGGGCAGTGAAAAATTGGACTCGTCGTGGCTCAACGGAGATGCTTTTTCAAACCCTGAAATCTCAAGAGCTTGCTGGGCCGGCCCTTCCACAAAGAACCGGGCTGCAAAACGAGAGAAAGAGGAGAAGAGAAAATAACAGAACGGGGAGGTAGATCAAAGAATACCTCGTTGTCCTTCTTCAGAATCCTCCAAGTGGATGAAGTAGGCGACACACCCGAGTAGAAGACACCTCCAATTTGGCTTCGTTAAAGACTGGGAAGGAGGAAGTAGATGGCCGGCTACCAATGGAGAGGATGAGGAAGAACTAATTTACCAACCTCTCCCATGGAGCGTTCGGCCACAATTTATAGAAGGGGGGGGGGGGGGGGGAGGGGGGGGGGCAACAAAGGTAGACCTCGCACCTTAAAAACTCTCTCCTCGGAATTCAAAATTTCGAGGTTTGCCTCCAAAAATAATTTATATTATTTATATTTTAATGACTTTATAATTAATTCGAAATTAGTTAAATCCAATAAAATATAAACTTTAATTTATCTCCATAAATTAAGAGCTTATAAACAAGAATGATAATTACCTAAATAAACTAATTCCCTAAACAATAGGAAAGAGGTTTATCTAAATAATTCAATTTCATATTAATTAATAGAATTATAATTTATCCTTATAAATCATATATCTATTAATTTTATGATTTATCTTCATAAATCAAATTCTTATTAATTAGGATTTATCCAAATAAATTAATTTCCAATTAATTGGTTAGCCACATGGTTGAAAACTAATTTTTCCACCATGTATATTTGATTCAAAATCAAATTATATATAATTCATAATTAAATATATTCCCGGTCAAGTAGTTAATTAAATATTTAATTCATAATTAAATTTAATCAACTACATGAAAGATTATCAAGTCCCAACCCCTACAATTTAGACATGCCCTACAAATTAGGGTTATCAAGGAACTCCTTCCTCGTGTATTCATTCTTATAGTAAACAACTTTCCTATCATGTCCGTAAACGAGATTCGTGATCGAGTTGTAGCATGTCCATGCTAGTAGACATAGGGCCGCATTCGAACTTTATCTCATAAGGTCCGTTACTAGGTTAGCCTGTTATGTGTGACCCATTGGGCCAGACACTAAGCCAATAGTGAGTTGTGCATAACGGAGAGTCGGATCCAATAGAATGACTTTTATTCGAATCTTATGAGCTACCACTAAACCCCTTTAGTGTGGTTGTGAGAGACTCCACTCACAAGTCAAGATGAAGTCTAACAACGTGTCATGATTACCTAGATAGTGTGAGGATCAATCTATAGGGATCGAATGCCCTTTGGTGATTAGTTACCGTGCAACTGAGTCTCTCAATCACAATGTCCTGAATACGGCTAGGGTACAGAAAAAGTGTTAAACCCTAATACCAATTCATATGTATTCTGCCTACCAAGTCGTCGTCTCAAAAATGACATGTCAGAAAACCTTTTTCCGACATTCATATCTACTCTGGCCAAAGATTCCTGAGTTGACACTTGTAGGGACACATAGGACATTATCTTCTCTTACTATGAGTAACTGATTCGATATTGGTTGCTCATATACCTCCATGGGTGCTTTCCCATGCCCAGAGGTATTCGGCACATGATATTGAAGGCCATATAAGGATAAGTCCAAAGCAATGGGTCGACACTCACAAGGTAACAATGATAACCTCAGGTCCAAGGACTACTTTGACCTACTATCACCCGAGGAACATCCTATCGACACTCATGTAAGAATTTCATTCTGTGTTCCTCGTATAGGTCAGTTCAGTGAACTCATCCCCTAAAGAGCACCTACACTTGTACATTAAATGATGGCTCATAGGTAACTGTGAGATCAGCTACCCAGTATCGTATAAGGCATGTACCAAGTGCACCAGTCTATTCGAAATCACCAATCCCCTAATTGGTGATCCTACGACTGGGAACATTTAGAACAAGGGCATCTGGATTCTAAGTCTCACTAGCATGATCTCATCATGGCCTTGGAATCAATTGTCCAGGTCCATGGGGTTCATCACAATCTAATATATACAAAATATAGATGCAACATATGATAAAAAGTTACCTCATATTATTTATTAACAAAAAATAGTTCCCTACACATCAACATGTGATTGGCTCAAGGGCACTATTTCTTTCAGTAAGGTGTGATAGCCCTAGGGCATGCCCTTGTCCCTTAGGGCATGCCGAACCTTGCAATAGGGTAATTATGTGTCACGCCCCAACTCAGGGTCACGTGACCTCATGCATACCACAACACGGACATATATGGATGACAGATAAATGCAATTAAATGGAATAAATACTCTTTTAAATGAAATGGTTTTAAATCAACAAAAGTATAGACTCCATGACTCAACTAACAACCCTATGCATGAAAATGAAAGACAATCAACTTGACTACAACTCCTAAACCAGTCTGCTACGAGATCATCGGTGTCGTTTGCTCCTCCAGCCGCGCCACGTCCAAAAGCCTACCTCACTGGTCAAGCTCTGTTAAACAAAAATAAAACAATCGTGAGTCCACAGGAACTCAACGAGTGGTTCTATCGAACCTCCACCAAAATCCCGGTAGATTATCAACATAAGCAATGAAAATATTATATCAGGGATTTTATACCAAACATGGCCATTCAACCAACCAGTTGGAGCACATCCATTCGACCTTATCTTGCCTATCACAAGGCACAATAATTCAGCCACTATGGCCCATACATCAAACATAGCAAACAACCCACTAGCCTACCTGTACAAAGAAATATACTAGGCCCAAACGGGCTACATCACATAATTTCAATTCGGCCTCGACCAACCGTGCATCATAAATTATAAGTGACCTCGACTAGCCACATCAATATGATCTAATCTCGACCTCGACTAGTCGGATGATCATGGGTTATTCTCGACCTCGACCATCTGGATAACCACACACATTATTCGACCTCGACCAGTCATATGTGCCATAATCAGCCTCGACCAGCCGTACAATCAGAATACACATCACACATCTCACATACATAATTTCCTACTCAAATTTAATCCTAGGCATCCGCCTGCTCCTAGCCCCTTTCCGAGCTTTCTCAATCAAACCCTAAAGTGCTACCCCTCCTCATTGGGTGCAAATCAATACTATCATGTTTGTAGCATAACTTGTCATGTTCCTACCATGATGTCTCTAGATTTGAAGTTAAGAGTTTTGTTCCCTACATTCTGACGTCAACCACTAGTAGAGTATATTGTGAAGTCATATTCTATGTGTCATATATGTTACTATCAACTTAATTATCCTTGGTGTACAATGGATATTATAGGCCTAGTCCTAGAAATGACTTCCTAGTGATTAATTGCAACATGTATAATTTTATTCACAACATATAAAATTTAGGACTGCACTACAATTAAATTAGAGCACTTGGAAAATAAATTTCAGCAATTTATTCTATCATTACTGCATTTAAATAATTAATTTCCGCATGGCAAATAAAATTTCAGCATCTACCTAATCGTTGTAGAGACTAATTTAGGCATAAATCTCAATTTAAAATTCATAATCATGCACCATAATTTAGATTACACATCCTACACCATGTTAATCTTCACATGCATAAAATCATAATCATAAACTTCACCTCATTCATCGTGATAAATACAATCTAAATATATTTGCTAAGATAAGGAATCCATAACTACCAAGCATTAGCAATAAGGAAAATTTAACATGATACAAAGTTTCCTTGTCCAACATTGCCGAACTCCCAAATTACCCTAATAGGGTAATCGGCCGACCACTCCAAGGTTTTAAAATTAATCGCTTTTGGAGATTTAATGACCTACACCTATCCCCATCTTACCGCAAGGAAAATGTATAACCATAATTACCACATAGTGTTCAACCGACCCTATCCCAAGGGTATCATCATAGGGTTGGCGCCCTTAAGGAATGTCAAGCTAGGTTTTTGTGATGAGTAGGAAGTCCTTCTATATTTCCCTTAGATGTTCATGCTTCCTAACCTCATAAATTTGCAATTTCTACAAGTTTGGAATTTAAAGAAAAATTGGGCATGACCTCCCCTTAATTTCATGTATTCGGCCGGCCCTCCGAAGGCTAAAAAAAACACAATTAAAAATTCAAGAAACAAGACATCGACAAGAGGAGCGAAGGAACTCAAGAAGCCCCAAGATTCGGACAAGAAATTGGCGACGAAAAACATCATAATCCCATCAAGGGGGTTCGGCCTACACTAGCCATCCCCAATCAAAGTTCTAAAACCACTCACCTCTAATTAGACGAGAAGGAAATCGATTGATGCAACTCCAATCTCTGGCGATGAATACGTGCTCCGGCGCCACCCCTCTTTCTCTGTCTATCTCCTCGCCCCCTTGTTGTGCGTGCAGCTCCTCTTGAGCTGCACGGTGGCTTGAGGGGGTTATATATATATTTTTTATATACCTCAATGACCCTCTCACTTAAACCCAATAAGCTATCTCTACCCGTATCCAATTTGAGGCCCAATTGAACCCGATTCTAACCCAACAAGAGTCCAAAATCCAATTAAATTATAAACACACACATATAGAGAGCTATGCAATTTAAGAAGTACTCAACCGTACCTTCTAGTCATGGCGATCTCGCGACTCGACTCGGCTTGTCCCCGAACCGGCTCGCTGAACCCAACAAAAATAAATTTTATAAGTTCCCGGGTATTACATTATGATTGGAAATTTTGGCTTCAGTTTTATGGTAACTTGTAATTCTGAATTTACTTGAGGTTTTAAAGAATTGTTCGTTCATAGATTCGTTGAACAAGGTGGAGGTGTAGGATAAGGAAGGGCCGACCCTTTCATTCTAGGGATTTGGTATGTCTTCTTCAAGACATGAATTAACGTAGGATTTTATACTTGTTGGGAGTTGTCTATTGTTCTAAATGTTGCGTGAATTTTATACTTGTGGAAGTGATGTTAAGTTGGACAAGAGGTAGGGACTGTTGGCCTAAGATTTTCAACCTTGATCTTAATCTCGGTTTTGATGATAACAAACATGGAACTAATGATTTTATTGAGAAATACTTTCATGTTCCAAGTCGGTTAGCGCTCGACGTCCCCGATCGGAAAAATCTGAGAATTCAGAGAAATCGGCAAGGACGCTCATCGTTGCTCGGGATTCTTCGGGAAGTTAGAGTTTAGGTTTAGGGTGTCTAGAATATGTTGTAAATCCTCATGATGATGCAAAGAAACCCAAAAACTAAACCCGAACCCCAAAACACGAAAACCCTGAAAATTAGAAAAGGTCCTGAAATTCACTAAGCTTAGGGAGCTCCATGGAGAGCTATATAGCCTAGACATTTTCTTGGCACCAAAAGTCCCAATAATTATTCCTTAGGTAAAAACTAGTAAACGTCATATTTTTAAGGATTTTTTGGAAGCTTTTAACCTACCCATATTTGACCAAAAAGATTATAAAATTTCTGTTTTTGAGAAACTTGTACTAGACCCCAAAAGTTAGATTTTGAATCTTAAGGATTTTGATTTTTTAGATATTTTTATTGAATCCAAATGAGGGGTAATCCATATATAACATTTATGTTTTAAAGTTAATTTAAAGTTAAGAAATATTATATAAGAGGACTTAGCGAAGACAGAAACCAGAAACGAACAAACGACCAGAAAACTCAACCAAACCAAGGCTGATTTTCTTGTTTCGGTCGATCGGCCAGTCAATCGAATGGTGCCCAAAAGTGGCAGAATGCATTCGATCGCTCAGTCAATCGACCAACGATCGACTGGCAAACGATCGGACAACGGAAATGACTATTTTTTTAGCCGCTGAGACCAACTCCTCAAGGTCTATAACTACAAGACCATGAGAGCGTTGCTCCCATGATCTATGATTCCATTGAGCTATTCTTGATCATTCTCAAAGCCTTTCTTGAGCCATCTCTTTGATAACCCTAGTTTCCATGATACATCATTGATCTTGCCTTCAAGCTTTGAACTATTCATCATTGAGGCATCAAGAGGAACTAGGACTCGTGTTTAGATCTAAGTATATGTTGTATTATTTATTTGCTCCATAACTTGTATATTTTCTTGTTTATTTCATTGTATTTGAGTTTGTGTAAATACCCCTCACCTAACTCCATTAATCTTTCTTAGAAATTTTATTGAGCAAAAAAAGAAGTGATTTGAGCCATCATAAGAATTGATTTGCTGCGCGCCCTTCGCCTCCGTCGACAACATTCTTCAAGCGCCTGCTTCCCTCAACTTTGCTACAACTCAAAGAGTCATCTGTTTGCAAGTTGGAGGCCTGAAGGCTTGGGAAAGGAGCTTTGGTTCATCTTTAAATTCTTAAGCTCTTTCCATTGTATTTGAAGTTTATTTGAAACTTGTTTTCCATCTGTAATAACTGTTAGGTGTGCTAGGGAAACACTTAGGGAAAGATTTGTAGAATTGTGTTTTGCCTAGGTGAATAGGATTGAGGTGTTCTCAGAGTGGTGAGAAGAGTATCCTCAGTGTATTCAAAGGGAAACATAATCTCTATAAAATAGTGGTTAGAAATCCTTGGTGAGGAGCCAAGGTAATGGAGTAGGCAGTTGGCCGAACCACTATAATTATTCTTGTTTGCATTGCTTTCTTATAGCAAAAAGGGGATAGATACTATTCAACCCCCCTTCTAGTGTCGGGTTTCACACAACAATTGGTATCAGAGCAAGGTCGTAGGTCAAGATTTAACCATCTTCCCTACAAATTAAGATTTCTAGTGAAATCCAATTAGCTCAAGGGTCCTATACTCATACTCCACCACTATTCGATGGAAACAACTATGCCTACTGGAAGATCCGCATGAATAACTTCCTACAATCTATAGGCATGGATGTATGGAGGATGATTTTAGTAGAGTATAAGCAACCCAATAAGGATATGGATAAATAGGACCAAGAAGAGATTAGACTCTTCAATACAAATGCAAAGGCCGTCAATGCTTTATATTGCGGCCTATCAATTAATGAATTCAATAGGATTTCTATATGTAAGTCCGCATATGAAGTATGAAAGGTCCTAGAGACCACCCATGAAGGGACTTCACAAGTAAAGAAATCCAAAATAAACTTACTCATGCATGATTATGAAATGTTTAAGATGCTATCACATGAGTCCATTGATGCCATGCATTCTAGATTCCAAAATATTACAAATGGCTTAGCTAACCTTGGCAGAGAAATAAGGGAAGAGGAGAAGGTAAGGAAGCTCCTCCTTTCCCTTCCAAAATCTTGGGAGTCCAAAGTCACAACCATCATGGAAGCCAAGGACTCGAGCACCTTGAAGATTACCGAGCTCATTGGGTCTCTCATGACACATGAGACCCACATGAAGCAATACCAAGAGGAAGATGCCCCCAAAGGCAAGACCATCGCCTTAAAAGCATCACATCGAGCAGAAGAGTCATCATCATTCGAGGAAGAGACGGATGATCTTGAAGAAATGGCGATGCTAGCAAGAAGATTCATGAGTTTCATGAGGGGAGGCATGAGGAAGGGAAGAGGAGGCTACACATGCTACAATTGCAACAAGATCGGACATCTAAGGAGAGATTGCCCACTTCTCAAGATGGCCTCCACCTCCAACCCTCACAAAAAGGAAAAGTACAACAAGAAGAAGACGGCAATGATGGCCATGTGGGATGAAAGCGAGGCCTCATCGAGTGAAGACAAAGCAAAGAGTGAAAAAGCAAATCTTTGCTTGATGACAAATGATGATGAGGTAAGGTTTACTTTCAGTGAAGTTTCTTTTACTCAAGAAGAACTAGAAAGTGAATTTGAACAAATGCACGATGAATTTAATACCATTAGGAGAAAATTTAGTGACCTTAAAAAGGACAATAAATCCTTAGAGATTGAGAATAATAGTTTATTACTTTCATGCAATGCCATAGAAAAGAAGTAGATACCCTTAAGGAAGAAACATGCACCCTAGAGAAAGCTAAGAAGGACTTAGAAATTGACAACCAAAAATTAGAAAATGAAAACAAGTATTTAAGTGATCAAGTAGAGCATTTGAATAATAGCATGCTAACATTGAAAAAGGAACTTTGCATGCTTAATGAAAAGATGATAACCATACAAAATGTCATGCCTAAGGTTGTCCATAAAAATAAATCATCACACTCCCATGCTCACACACATACTAGAAGAAAATTTAATGGAAATTGCTTTTCTTGTGGCATATTTGGCCATATGGCCAAGGAGTGTGCTTTGATGAGGAACCCATATGCAAGATTTACATGGGTTCCCAAAATGACTAACATTCAAGGACCCAAGAAAATTTGGATACCTAAGATGGTTTCTTCTCCTTTTATAGATGAAGAAGCATCCTCAAGCAAATAGAAGCACTTGGATATTGGATAGCGGTTGCTCAAAGCACATGATGGGTGACATCAACTTATTTGCAACCCTATCAAGCA
Organism: Canna indica; assembly: GCA_034359265.1. Taxonomy (NCBI): domain Eukaryota; kingdom Viridiplantae; phylum Streptophyta; class Magnoliopsida; order Zingiberales; family Cannaceae; genus Canna; species Canna indica. The sequence continues at coordinate 51,601,668 of CP136895.1, read as the reverse complement.
AAGATGGTGGACATGTCAATTTAGAGACAATACCAAAGGTAAGATTGTTGGCATTGGTGACATTGGTATACTCCCTCACCCATGCATTAAGAATGTTTTATTAGTTGATGGGTTAAAACATAACTTGATTAGCATATCACAATTATGTGGCAATGGATACATGATTATTTTTGAAGCATCAAAATGTATCATTAGAAGTGCACCTTCAAATGATATCATGTTCATTGGAAATAGGCAAGAAAATGTCTACACTTTAGAATTAAATGTCTTGCCAAATCCCCATGTTAGATGCTTAGTTGCCATGGAGAATGACTCTTGGTTGTGGCATAGAATGCTAGGACATGCTAGCATGAGCCTCATCCAAGAGATATCTAGGAAAGAATTATTTAAAGGTTTACCTAAGATAAAGTTTGAAAAAGACAAACTTTGTGATGCATGTCAACTTGGTAAGCAAGTCAAATCTTCATTTCATAGTTTTAATCAAGTTAGTACATCTAGAATTCTTGAGCTTGTGCACATGGATCTATTTGGTCCATGTGATGTAGCTAGTCTAGGTGGAAACCTATATTGTTATGTATTAGTTGATGATTTTTCTAGATTAACATGGGTTTTCTTTTTAGCTAAGAAAAATGAAACTTTTGAGTTTTTCAAAAGATTTTCAAAGAAAGTTACAAATGAAAAAGGAGTTTCAATTCTAAAAATTAGAAGTGATAATGGATGGGAGTTTAAAAATGAAAAATTTTCCGAGTTTTGTGATGATTTGGGTATTGAACATACCTTTTCTTCCCCTAGGACCCCTCAACAAAATGGGATGGCTGAGAGGAAGAATAGAACCTTACAAGAGATGGCTAGAACCATGTTATGTGAAAACGACTTGCCTAAGTATTTTTGGGCCGAAGCCATAAATACCTCTTGCTATGTTCTTAACTGAGTTTTATTAAGACCCAAAATTAAGAAAACACCTTTTGAACTTTGGAATGGTAAAATCCCAAATGTGGGATATCTTCATGTTTTTGGATGCAAATGTTTCATATTGAATATTAAGGAAAATTTAGGAAAATTTGATTCTAAATCCGATGAAGGGATTTTCCTAGGTTACTCCATGAATTCTAAGGCATATAGAGTTTATAATCGTAGAACCATGATTGTTGAAGAATCTATGCATGTTATGTTTAATGAAACTAACGATTCTTCTAGAAATGTGAAGATTATAAATGTAGGTGAAGAACTTGAGGATCTCACACTTCATGACAAAGAGGTGGAGGATGAAGATAATGAGGAAACCCAACATGAAGAACCGCCATCCTCGAATCTACCTCAAGTTGAAGATGAAGAAGAAGAAACTCTACCACCTCTCCCTAAAGGATATCGGTTGGTAAAGGATCATCCAATGGACCAAGTCATTGGAGAACCTTCAATGGGACTGGTAACGCGTTCTAAACTCAATAATGTTTGTCAATATGTAGCTTTTGTATCTCAAGTAGAGCCTAAGAACATTAAGGAAGCAATAGAATATGAAATTTGGGTACTAACTATGCAAGAAGAACTCAACCAATTTGGTAGAAATGATGTATGAGACTTAGTGCCTAGACCTAGTGAACAAACTATAATTGGAACTAAATGGGTATTTAGAAATAAGCTAGATGAAGAAGAATTAGTTATTAGAAACAAAGCCAGGTTAGTGGCACAAGGGTATAATCAACAAGAAGGGATAGATTATAATGGCACAAGGGTATACTTTATAAAATTATATCTAAAAAATTAATAACTTATTATATAATACTATTTTATAATATATATAATACAAAATATATATCCACCGGTCGGTTAACCGAAACCGGTGGAATTTTTATACCCCGACCCGAACCCGAACCCAAAAACCGAAATTTTTTTAAAAAAATCTGAAACCGCAAAAACCGATTCGGTTTCGGACCAATTTTCTGGTTAACCGAAAAACCAGTTTTTTTTTCTCACCCCTACCTGGGTTGGTCGTCAGTGTGGTGGGCTGATGAGCTTCCCGATCTAGGGACCCGTCGTTCCAATATCTAGGGACCCGTCGTGTCACGCACCAACTCAGGGTCGCGTGACCGGCCAGGTTTTATGTCCTACCATAAAGCCTACCACATACACTGAGTAGCAAAATGCTGAGAATACACACCAACCAGAAAACATACAAGTAGAAGAACAACGACGCAAACTTTTATTTGATTTAAAAGAAAGTTTCGAACAATTTTAAAAGAGTTGTAAAAACAAACCAACTATTAAGAACAACTCGAGTTAAAAGTCAAATACAAGTTTTCAAATTAAACATCACTCAGTGTATAAAAAGACAACCCTAGACATCTGGACACTGCAACAAGATTTGCGCCACTGCCTGCCCTCCAGCTGCACCATGTCCCCAAGCCATACCTCAATGGTTAGGCTCTACAAAACAAAATAAATAAACGATTAGTCCACAAAGAACTCAGTGAGCGGTTTTTCCGAAGCTCCACATAAATCCCCAATATAACATCATGCACATAAGTCAGCAACTATAAATTAGCGATCTAAGCTAGTCATGCTATGACAACCGGCCCAAGGGCCATCCTGTATAAACCATACAACCGGCCATAGCGGTCCTACCAGACTAGGCAACACTTGACCAGAACCTACTCAAGAACTAGTGGCTCGGCTCTGCCCGGCTTGTACCATAAAATAATAATAATAATCCGGCTGCACAGCCCACATATCATATAAGGAAAGTCAAGCAATCATCGGGCCGTCGACTAGGATGGTCATCTAATCTCAGGAACCCACCGGGTTAGGGATAGCTAGTTCCACCAAAATCAGCTCTACTGTCAGCGTTGCCTACTGACGGAATCTCAAGACCCTCTACCACCCGGGTCTAACACCTAGCGGGCCCGCTGGTGCAATCTCAATACCCTAATCACCCGCCGAGTCAAGCATTAGTCATTTCGACCGTCCATGCTTCTCAGCTGACCATCACAATCACAATACACAAGCAAAGTGTTCTAAAGTTTCCTTATTTAAACCCCGGGGGTTCACCCATAACCGGCCGCCTCGTTCTGGGCCATACCAGCCGCACACTAATGCCCACTGATTATTTGCTAGGTGTGAAACCTAGCTTGTCTGCATTCAAGTTTTTCCGACAATTAAAGCACCCTATAATTTCCTTATAATCATCTAGCATCATTCACTAGATTCCTTAAGTGTAAATTTCATGTCATAAGCGTAGAAATGTCCGAATGCAAATATGTCACAGCACATAAGTTATAAGGGAATTATTCTACGGCTAGTACCATAAATAACAACATGCTTTCAACAATAAGGTAATTAAATTCTGCATTTAATCAATAAACCCCAGCAAGGTAATGATTTAACTAACATAGTAAAAATTCAATACTAGTAAATTAATGGAGGAAATTTCTCAACATTATATGTCATATGAAATTCTAACCATATGTACACTATCAAGAACATTTCCTTATAGCATGATGTTCTCAATCTATCAATACTAACATTTTATATAATAATTAAGTGATCCATATGAAATCAAGGATTTAATGCCCTACATGTAAATGTGAAACAACTCGAGCCCTTTTCCCCTCCTCACACCTACTCGGCCGAGCCTACCCAAGGCTACTCATGCTCGGTTGAGAGCAACCAGGGTAGGAAAAAGGTTCTCGGCCATGGTTGAGAGGAATCAAGTCATCAATCACGAGAAAAACTCGATCTAAGGGCTTCCGACCAATCTGGGAAATTGGGAAAAAATCGGCATGACCTTCCCCCTTTTTCCTTCATGTGGTCGGCCCTAATCATCAAGAAAACAAACATCTAAAACAAGAATCCATGCATCGAAAAAGAACATGATTTAGGAATTCGAGAAACACCATCGATCGACAAGAAACAACGCACAAAATCTCGATTCCTCGCTTCTACATGGTTCGGCCACACGCCTCACCCTACTAACCGGAGTTCGACCACTCACCTTGATCAAGGAAGAAGAATGGATGAGCGACAAAGATCTCGATCCTTCCGACGGTGGCACGAATTTGGCCCAGATTCCAAAGCTTTCCCCTCCTCCCTCTCACTCCTCGGGTGGCGTGCTTCTCCAATGATGAGCCGCACGGCTACTAGGGGGATGAGGGATTTATTCCCTCATTTTTTCTTGACCATTTTGCCCCTTCCATTCACTTAGCCCCTACTCGACTCAATCTGAGCCCGATTCAAGCCCCGACTTCATCCACGAACACGTTTTGGGAATCGACTCAACTAAATCATCTTATGATTAAGAAGGAAGGTAATATTTATCAAATAAAATTTCATAAGATTTAAATTATACCTTCTACCCGCGGTGACTTCGCGACTCAACCCGACTAGCTCTTGATCTGGTGCACTGCACCAAAATAAATTCTATATTAGGAAACCTCGAGTCTTACACGTCAGTCCTATGAGTCGGGCACTGATCACTGCTCTGTCTCAACGTACTTCCCGCTCATGCCACTCCAGGTCAGTCGTCAGTGTGGTGGCTGACGAGCTTCCCGGTCCACAATAACAAGCACACCCAATCATCCATATAATAAGCAATAACTAATCCAAAAATGAACATAACATCCATGAAGCTAAAACAAATATCCTGGGACCTCTAGGGTCCTCAGTATCCACACATCTTGCATGCACATGAAACCCAGGGCCATACATCGGCCTATGCATCATCATGAACCACAATTTCCATCTTAAAATATATGTAAGAAGTAAAGCATTTACCAATAGGAATTAATTTAACCTCATTCATTCTATCCAAAGAAATCTAGTCATGCTATAACAAGTAGTAACAAGCTCAAATAAATCTTATAAGCTCATGCATACAACCAAACAACTAGTGTCATATCCATACATCATAGGGCCAGTTCACATATACTTGGAAATTTCCCAAGGAAGTTCGGCCCTACCCGGATTCCCTTTTCCCTATAGTTTAGTGACCTTAGGTTGTCAAACTAAGGTAAAGAATGTTGGTGAAATAGCCACTCTAGAGGGGGGGTTAATAGTGTATTAACTAATCAATTAGCCTAAATCCGATTTTAATCGTTTACTTGATTACTTAGGCAATTCACGAATCGAGTAATAAGCGGAAGCAAGATATAAATGATATGCAATCAGAAATGCAACGTAAACAATGCTAACACAATTATTTATAGTGGTTCGGCCCCAATGCCTACTCCATTACCTAAGCACCCCGCTTAGGATTTCCAAACTAGCTTTACTAGAATATATCGTTTCCCTTACAAAGAGGACTTTAGACCGGAAAGTCTCCGCTCTCAAACCGAATGCACTTCAGACCCGGAAGTATCCCAGCTTCCTACCGAGAGCACTCTCCCACCTCAATCTAAGGAACAACTCAACTAATCCTAGTAAACTCAGTTTATAATGGTGGATTTAAGCTTTAACACCAAGGCAACCACCAACTCAATCAAACCTAGCAACCTAGGCTTATACACTTGATATACAATCAAAATAAACAACAAAATACAATAACAATTGGAGTAATAAAGCAAATAACAAGTAATTAGCTCCAAAAGAAACTCTCTAGTCTCTTGATGCCTTGAGAAGATGAATCTATGAAGCTTGAAGGTTAAATCAACAAGTGGAGATCAAAACTAGGGCTTTTGCAAGGATGGCTCAATGGAAGCTTGTAGAAATGCTTAGGATGACTCTTTGAGGCATGGAAGCATCAATAACTCCTTGGGAGTGAGTTTGGGATGGGTATTTATAACCCTCCAAACAAGAGGGCTCGTCAACGGGCATTTTTCTGCATTCTACCCATTTTGGGCGTCGATCGGTCGACCGAAATGCCTTCACCTTTTGCCAGTCGATTGAACCTGGGCAGGGCAGGTTTTTTGCTTGTTTATTTTTCTGCTCGTTTGTTCGTTTCTGGGTTCCGTCTTTGCTAAGTCTTCTTATATAATATTTCTTAACTTTTGGTTAATAACTTTAAAACATAAATGTTATATAAGGATTACCCCCCATTTGGATTCAATAAAAATATCTAAAAAATCAAAATTCTTAAGAATCAAAATATAACTTTTGGGGTCTAGTATAAATTTCTGAAAACCGAAACTTTTATAATCTCCCCGGTCAAATATGGTTAGGCTAAAGACTTCCAAAAAATCCTTTAAAATATCTCGTTATCTTGTTTTTACCTAAGGAACAATTACCGACACTTTTGGTGGGAAGAAAATATCTAGGTTATATAGCCCTCTAAGGAGCTCCCTAGGCTTAGTGAATTTTAGGACCTTTACTAATTTCTCAGTTTTTGTGTTTAGGGTTTTAGGGTTGGTTTTTTGGGTTCTTATGCATCGTCATGAGGATTTACAACACAAGCTGGGCAACCTAGACCTAAACTTTAACTTTCCGAAGAATCCCGAGCGTCGACGAGCGTCCTTGCCGATTTCTCTGATTTCTCCGATTTTTCCGATCGGGGACGTCGAGCGCTAACCGACTTGGAACTTGGAAGTATTTCTCAATGAAACCATTAGTTTCATATTTGTTATCATCAAAACCGAGATTAAGACCAAGGTTGAAAACCTTAGGCCAACAATCTCCCCCTTTTTTATGATGACAAACATCCTTAAAAAATATATATTCATTAAAGCGCAAAGGGTATCAATCATGAGATTTCTCCCCTTACTAATTTGCATATCTAAGAAAATAAACTCCCCCTATCTATATGCATGGTTTTCCTATATTTTCTTCCCTTGTTACCTATATTTTTCTCCCCTTTTGACATCAATCAAAAAGGGCAAGAAAAGTCAACCTATAGTCAAAGTTGAGACTCTAAAACTACTTTTCATGAAACATGAAATTCTCAACCAAAGGGATGAAAAACAAATATTTAATATGAGACTAAATCATACATGATAGCAATGAGTGATAACTAAAATCCAAATCCGGGAATCATGTATAAACTCAAGTATCAATATTTTCAAGTATCGGTCAAAATATCAAAAACCTTTTCATAAATGATTTGTTTTAGTAATAGTGAGAACGATACCAAAAATAGAATTATGATATCATACTTGAAGTCTCATTTAAAAATTTCAACGAAAATCCAAAGTCTCCGAAAAAGATGTGTAATTTTGAGAAGAGACTAGAGAGATACTTGAGTGGCATTTTCATAAATATTAGCTATTTTTCAAAAAATTTAGTTTTCATTCAAAGTTTCCAAATATAAAGATATAATCATTTAAAGCATGTTTATTAAGTGTGAAATAAAAAGAATGTCATTTGATCAAAATAGGAACTTAGCACGGTTTCATTCAAAGTAGACATGAAAAAATGAAAATGCTAAGTATCAAATTTTGCTATCTACTCATGTTTTCTCAAACTTAGACATCTAGGCATCTAACATGAGTGAATCAAAGTATATGAGTCAAGTTTGGGCTTAAAATTAAATTTCTAAGTCACTTTGTTGACTTAGGTCAAAGTATACTTCATGTTTACAAAAATCAAACTTTTAAATCCATATAAAATAATATTCTTAGCAAAATTTTTTGAAAATTTAATTGGACAAACTAGATTTTTTCAAGGAATCTACGGGTTCAAGAATCAGTCAAAAATCAGTTTTATATATTTTTAGATATAATTCATAAAATTCTTGAAAGTTTAGGGGCATTTTCTTAAATTTTAGATATTTTTTTCAAAAGTTGTCAATTTTTCTTCAAACTTTCCAGACTTCTCTAAATGATCATTTAAGATGTGTGTGTCAAGTTTGAGCTCAAAATGAATTCTCTAATTTCATTTTTAAACCTATCTTGATTTCAATGAAAAAATCGATATTTCTATCTATTATTCAAGTTATCAAAATCATTCTTATACATGAGTTTTCATTTGAAGTTTTTGATGAGAAATCAAAGTATTGAATAAGTGAGTATTTCAAGTAAGTGATACTTTGTGTTTTCGAAATCCAACTTTAAAATTCCATTATAAATCAGATTTTTGATGAATCTTTTTGAAATTTTTACTGAAGAAAATAAGATTTTTCAATGAAGGTGCAGTTTCAAGAATCAGTTAAAAAGGATTTTTTTACATTTTTCTAGAAATAACTTAGAATGCTAAAATTTCAATGGCATTTCCATAATTTTCAGTTATTTTGCAAAACGTGTTCAGTTTTCATTCAAACTTTTATGACACCACATAATGGTCATTTAAAGAGTGTATGTCAAGTTTGGAATGAAAATTATGCCCTTACGTCAAGATATCAACCTAGCATAGTTTCATTCAAAACTAAGCTAGTTATCATGAAACTTGCTAAGTGTCAATCTTATCATTTACTCATGATTTTTTAAATTTAAACCTATGGACACCTAACATGAGTAAATATAAACATGTTCCCCAAATATGGATTGAAAATGAGAACTCTAAATCAATTTGTTGACTTGGGTCAGCTTGGTTCAAAACAGGTTATCATGAAATGACCTCTTTGTCATTTATCCATATCATTATAAATTTTTTATTCTAAGTGCATGGAAACATGTCATACCTATTCATAAATAGATTTATGAAGTTTGGACTTAAAATGAAGTGTCCAAATCGATTTGTTGACTTGGGTCAAACTTTTCCAAATTTAAGTCCCTTAAAGTGATCTTTTTATCACCTTGTTCATCTACACATGAATTTTTAAGTTTAAACACCTAGAATCATGTCAAGTGTGTATGTAAATATGTTTGTTGGGTGTAGACTTAAAAATGAAGTCTCTAGTCACAAATCTTAACCTAGAGCAAGTTTCATTCAAACAAGATATCATGAAATTGCCTAAGTTATCAAAATTGTACCTACTCATGAAATTTCATATCTTTATCATACAAAAAACAATCATGAGTATAGAGATGTCATTATATCATAAGTATTCAAGTATTATAATAAGATTTTTGCAAAATCAAACTCATACCGCCAAACTTGTCATTTACTTTTCAATTTTCTTCAGGATAACATAGCCTTCTATTAATATTTTCAACTTGCAAGTAGACTTCATTAATAGATTTTAATGAAAATAAAGCTACTTGTAAGCAACCCAAACCAAATAGCAAAGAGAAGAATCAAATATCATTTTCAAAGTTCACTTTGCTAAATAGTTTGAAATCCGTTTCAAAATAAAATCAAGTGATACCAAAATGAATTTTAAGAGACCACAAGAGAGATATAAATGAAAACATTGATCTCCAACCCTTCCTATTGGTTGAAAACCGAAAAGTCACAATGAGCGTATGATTTAAAACCACAACGTTACATGAGCCCGTTATAGGCTACATAGGTCACCGAAGAGACCGGAAATCAAAATTCAAAAATATTTTTCAAATGACTCTTAACAAGAGCAGGGAAAATAACTCATATTAAACATGTATCATAACTCCAACTTAAATAAAACAAACCAAAATAAGGAGATGATACAAAGTATACCTAGATACCAATTTCCATACTTATGGCATCATGATGGTTTGAAGTTGCAACCAAGGAATGATACTTCATTTAAGTCCATTGTGTGGTAGCTCCCCCTACAAGAGAACAAGAAACGTTTGGTACACAAATGGCTTTGGGTCCTTGGGGGTTAGTTGGCCTAGTTATCCAAAGTGTCTTAGCAACACTTGGATATGCACAATCATAGATTGCATGGCCATATGTACTACAACAAAAACAATGTCCATGAAACTTTTTATTTTCACTATGGACATGTGATTTATCACTAGAATGCTTGACATGTGAGCTATGATGAACATGACCATTCTTAAATGAAACATTCTTCTTTTGAACAGATGTTTAATGGTAGAATGATTAACATGGGAATGATGACGAACATTGGCATTCTTTACATAAGCATTTTTCATTCAAGTGTTCTTAGGAGATGAAGCATTTTTTAATTCATTTACTTTCTTATTCAAGAAAATAATTTCACTTTTCAAATCATTCCTGGATTTTTGAATAGCATGCAATTGAGTTTTTAACATGCTATTTTAATTCTTTAAATTGTCATTTTTATGTTTCAAGTCCTTAATCTCAAATTCCATATCATCATGGCATGAATCAAATGACCTGGATTTCAATTTTTCATTTTCCAATTTGAATTCATGCAAGCAAGAATTAAGCAGCATATTTTCTTTCTTTAACATTTTATTTTCCTCATCCTTTTTAATTAGCAAGGTATACATGTTTTTGTACTCATCCATTAATTCATCATAAAGCAAATCATGAGAGCTAGAAGAGTTAATGCTATCATTTTCATTAATATGACTAGAAGGAGAATAATGTACCTCATTGTTATCATTCATGAGGCAATCTTTTGAGATGGCTTCATAGTAATGGCAAGAGGATGCTTCACTTGAATAAGATGGTGATGTGGAAGTGTTTGACCTCTTCTTTGCCTTGTTCTTCATGGAAAGATAATTTTTCTTCACATGCCCCTTCTCCTTGAATGCATGACACACTACCTTCCTTTTTCGGCTTTTGGAGCTACTCCTTCGACTAGAAGAGCTTGTACGTGGGAGTTTCCCTTCATACGGCTCGAATCATTCTCAGATGCCCCAAGAGGCATCTTTCCTTAATTCCCTTTGGGGGTGGCGCGCGCAAACGAGCACCGGCCGCAACAGCAAGGAACTATGACCAATAGAGTCAGACACAGAGCGTCCTACTTTTTTTTTGTGATGGTTTCCATCTTTCTCTGAGGGTGCGGGACGCTCGCGGAGTCCGTGCCTTCTGTACCACCACAGGTCGTTCTTGGGCAAATCCCACTCCTAAACATAAGGGAGGGATAGGGGGAAGGGGCCGGGCCGAAGGGTTGTAGAAAGAGAACCCGGCCACCTATTTTCATTCGACGTTCCGGGGTGCCCGATTCGATCGATGAATTCGGCGAGCTGATCTGCTTTGATCCAAGAGAAAGCCCAATCAGCCACCTTTTCGATGTAGGTCACATGACCTACAGCTCGTCGCTTTTTGAGACTTCCTCTACCCACATCTCTATGTGCCTGCAGCACTTCCATATGGAGAAAGATGGGCTTACCGTGTTCCATCAATAGCACCTAACCTATGCCGATTTTGGTGGACCGTGCTCCACCCCGGTGAACTCATGCGGTTCCGACGTGCCCAGAGGCCGAAGGCGCCATGTGTGCCGGGCATGCGACGCATCAACCTACTAGCAATAGGGGAGAAAACACAGCATGTCGCAACAAAAGTGTCGATTCGAGGCGTCAACAAAACACTACCGTCTGTTCCAAAAATAAAACCCCTTTACACCCCGGGACGGGAGTGGGGGATGGCCCTACGTGCAGACAGCAGTAGCACCAGCTCTACGAAGTCCGAATCGAATCATTATGTTGGCTTTCCCGTCAATAATCATTGTTGGGCACGGCAAAGCGAGCGCTTCTAGCTCTTTCGCTTGCTTCTTTCTTATTGTGGCGGCTATTATGGCGTGGCAGAAATGAACGAAAAGCGAGATGAATGTTATTTTCAAATCGATTGATAGATGGCCTGATCTGTTCTGATAGATCGAAAGAGTAGGAATAGATAGAGAAGAAAGAGGGACAAGAAAAAGGGGAAATCCCCTATTTCTATCTATTGATGAGACAAGATATCTATCTATTCTGGATCCATCAGAAAGAAATCGATATGGTTATGATGGAGTCTACATCGTATGTAGAGCGCCCAAGCGCTTTTTTGGCTAGCTCAGTTCTCTTATCCATCGGTCCAATGCACTGGGCTCATCTCATGGAGGGAAAAAGAAAATGTAGTTGTGTTGTTCTTATTCGCCGCCTCAACGCCGGCATCGTCCCACATAGAAAGAAAGAGCGCTCCGCCCCGGCCTGACCTGTAGGTCCGCTAACGTAAAGCGAGGAGTTGAGCCTGAACTGGCGAACTGAAGTCACTTTCGTAACCATACTTCCTACAACTAACACGTGTCCAGTCCAGCGGCGCAACGCAAACGAACTTGAGCTGCTATACCAACGCTGGCCATCGGGGACCGAGTGGTAAGGCCATGATCTGCAGGGGAAGGGATCACTCATTCTTCTATTGGGGACAGGTGCACGAACGACAACTCCAAACATCACACATCTACCGCCTACCTACCGTTTAGGTGGCACCAGCGAGATCCAGCTAAGGTAAGGAACTTCGTGTCATGGCTGCTCCACTCCGCTGCGATCTCTTGAACTAAACTTTGTTGCCTTCCCGCGAGCGAAGCGAATGGGCATTGTGCTGTGAGTCAGTTTCAGGGTGGGGGGTGGAGAGAGACCAGAAGAATGATTCATTTGGATCGATGAGCCATTTCGTGAATCAATGGAATGTCTGTCTATCCATATCTATTCTATCTTTATATTACGGGCCATATAAGAAAAAGTCTTTATTGGCATGAGATGATCGCCCACATATCAGCTGCGCTCAATATGCGGGATTACCGTTGGATCAGATCTTTCGCTTTGACGAATTGGACCTAGCGAAAAGGACTCTAAGCCTTCGCGCAAGCAAGCAAAGTAGAAGCAAGACGAGGAAGCAGAGCTATCGTAGAAGCGGTAGCTTTCCCCGACCTACGGAAGTCGCGACCATGAAAAAAAAAGGCCTTTTTCGGGCCTATTAGTTTAAGGGCTGCTCACCCCCTACTCTTCAAAAGGGCGATTCAAAAGAAAGGCGAACAGGGTTGGTTTGGCAACAAGCAGACGGTTCTCTATCATAGTAGCAAGGGGCTCTTCAACTACTTAACTTAAGTACCAAAGCAAGCTTTCAATTTCATAAGGGGGTTGTTCACTACAAGCTACCGGCGCTGTCTTAGATTGAACGGCAATAAAATAAGATAAGTCGATGTTCAATCTCTAAGACGGGTTTTAGCTAATAACGGAATAGTGTTCGTGTCCAAAGGTAAAAAAAAGCCCTTAGCTTCTAGAGTTCGCTGCTTTTCCCAGGCCGGAGAAGGGCAACTACTGATTGATTGCCTTTGTTTGATATGTGTTCCATTCAGTACAATACAAATGAAAACTACACCCCAGCGGAAGGGCCACTCACTATACAAGCTAGAAGTAGCCTAGCCCTAGCCTATAGTGTAGTAAGGGTTGGTTATAGTCGTGTATAGTTGTCGGCCTAACCATCATGGTCACGACATGTTTCAGATGAGTTTTCGGGAGGTCCACGGAATCCATCCATAAACCCTCGGTGACCTTCGACACCAAAGTGTCACGACAGTTTCAGGGGGCCAAGAAGTCGGAGCACGTAGGAATGCCGACCACTACATAAGCCGCTGGCGGAGAAAGCTCGAAGAGCTTCCCTTCATTCGCTTCGCGGGAGTCGCACACAGCACATAGCTGGAAGTCAGAGGGCCCGTACTACCTGCCTAACCCTTCACTCCAAGGGACCGTAGAATGGAAAGCGCCTTCTAATCAACTCGGCAGAAGGGAAGGGGCCTATGTATTTGCATGACCCCTGCAGATTTGACCCTACCTACACCCAGAGCCAATCCCCTAACGGTCCTGCCACCACGCCGCAGAACGGGAGCTCGTGTGGAACCTTGGATTTCTGGCGTAACAGCGGTCGAACGTAACAAAATATTACGGCCGCGTAACATAGGGGCCTACTCTACGGGGAACTCGGCCAAAATATGGACACCCGAAGCACCCGCCCCTTCTTATTCTATAAAGCCGACCTCTTTTTCGCCAGTGCTGACGCAGTGCGCGCGTAGATAAGGAAAGCAAAATCCTAGTGGGGGCCGGTGCCTTTTTACGACCTAAACTCCTCTCTTTGTCAGCCATGGGGAACTACTGCCTTTATGTCTGAGGCAGGGGAAGGGGGACGGGCCTACCTATCCCGATAGGACCTCATAAAGGGAGCAGTTGAGAGGTTCCATATTGCCGAGCCGAAGGGCAGAACTTCTGTACATGATCGTAGTATGTCACGTCGTCTCATCCTCGCAGCATCAAAGAGTACCTATGCACTATGTTCCGGTTCACTGATAAGGAAGATAGAGTTGGGGTGGGGGTCTACGATGTGAGACTTTAGTATGCCCCGGGGAGAAAGATGCACAACTCAAAATGGAAGCAGGAACCGTGTTGTCAAAAATTTCGGGGGTTAGAGATCTCTGATACTACCATCGATCCGACAGAGCGGAACGACCAGAAAAAGAAGTGGTGTTAGAAAGCCGTATGATAGGTGGTAACTATCTTGTACGGTTCGGGGGGTAATCGGCGTACTCCGGGGCAATATTTGGCTCTATCGAACATACAGGGAATTGGAGGTAGCATTCTACCAATGTCAAGTCATGGACTGGTTCCTCCAGCCCTTTTTCTATGTGTTGGTGTTCTATATGACCGACGTAAGACTCGACTTGCTAGATATTATGCAGGTTCAGTGAGCTCCATGCCGAATCTCCCTACCATTTCCTTCTCTTCCACTTTGGCCAATATGAGTTCACCTGGCACTAGCAGCTTTATCAGGGAATTTCCAATCTCAATAGGAGCTTTCCAAAGAAATAGCTTAGTAGCCACATTAGCAGCGCTTGGGATGATTTTAGGCGCGGCGTATTCCCTTTGGCTATATAATCGTGTGGTTTCTGGAAATTTCAAACCCGATTTCCTCCATAAATTCTCCGATCCAAATGGCAGAGAAGTTTCCATATTTCTACCTTTTCTTGTTGGAGGGGTAAACCAATGTGATCATGACATTGTAGGTGCTTGCGATGGGACGGATGCTACTTCCCTCAACAGTAATGGGTGGCATAGCCCGTAGCAGAAGTCCCCTTTTTTGATCCATTTCTTTATTATCCCAGAGGGGCCCGGGTGGGACCGAGAGAAAGAAAGGACGGGGGGCTACCATGCATGGCACTTCTCGACCGTGTCTCTGAGGGACAGTTGAACGAGCGACTCATGAATGCTGCCGGGTCGGACGAGCCAATAACTCGAACGCGTTTGGTCCATTTTTTGAGCAAGAATCACAGTGTTACCGCTCCGTGGGCTTCACCATGATACAGACTCCAAGTTCTTATGGCAGAGCAATTGGAGTTTCCTTCCTTATGATGATGGGAATGTAAACTAGAAGCACGACCGGGGTCTTCGTGGTACGAGATATATTAGTCATAATAACTACAGCATGAGACTTTTTGGTAGTACCGGTGAACCCGAACTCCAACAACTCCAACACCAGAACTACAACCAACTCCATCTCCTACTGCTCAGCTGACACGACACCTACTATGACTCGGTCGGGATCGGTTAAATAGCCGATCCCTACCCTCAAACATTCCGCTCTTCTAAGCGATTCCTCCCTCACGGTCGGGGTACCTCCCTCTGGTCGGGGTGCACTCCTGTTCCCCCAAAAGAAAAGTCAGGAAAAAGCAACAACCGAGAGGTGTGTTTAACTTAACACACCGACTTTTCGGGCAGCGGAAAAGCAACAAAAAATCTTATCGGACCCAAGTAGGTACTTCTTTCAAGGAAGTACCTACTTGTTTCCTTGCCTTAAGTCGGTCCAGGTGACTCAGTCACCTTTGTTCTCCTCCTTCGGGGAGGAGAAACGGCAGGTGCCTAAGCCCCCTATCCCTCCCATGTGTTAATTTCTTTTGTTGTCGAGGTTGTTTTAATGTCTGGTCTTTCTCTTCCTTGCTTTTCTGTGCCTTGCTTTTCTGTTCCTATAGTTTCTTGTATGTGCCTCAATTTTCTGGTAGTGGTAGGTGCCTTGGTGCTCGCTCACTCGTACATGCCTGGTTGCTACTGGCTGCTAGGTGACAGGAAAGGAGTTATGAGTTCCCAAAGCGGATTGATTTTTCTTTAGTGAAACACACGCTTAAAGGTGCCTTAATTTTTTGGTCAACAGAATTGCCCTCACTGGATGATGGAGGTCGACTAGGAATGACCATTGTCATCACTACATTCATTAGAAGTGTAGTTTACTTGCTTAGTGGTAAACAAGTAAACTACACTTCTAATGAATGTAGTGGTAGGTGAATGACCATTGTCATCACCTTGGTTTCTTAAGTTGGTTGATTGTTCCAGGTTTGATCCCCCGGTGTTAGGTTCCTGGCGAACTTAGATGCTTTCTTAGCCGCGCCCACCTTGCTCAAGAAACCCATTGATTGAATAAGCCTTACTTGCCCCTCATCCATCTCCGGTCTTTCCGAAGTCAAAGAATCAATCACAGTTATTGATATAGAAGTACGTCACATCTTGTGGAAGAAAGAGTTGGAAGTATCTCCCATGGATTGCTTACCACTTACATGACCACATCGCTTATGATATGATATATCTTGTGAGTTCTCAGTTGAGTAATGCCTCCATCACCTGGACCAGACCAGCGGGATCATGTACCTGCCTTCCATCTTAGTGTTAGTTCTGGAACCCGCCCTTACTTGAAAGGAAGGCCAAACATTCTCCCTCAGGGCCTTGGAGTAGCTCTTGGTTTTGGTCAAAAAGCACAGTCACGACTTTAAGAGGGAGGGGGCATACTCTATTTTTTTAGTTAGATTAAAGCAGTAGGATCAATATTCCCGGCAATTTCATCTTTAAAAGAGCCTCTTAAAAAAGGAGCTTTTAAGCCACTCTGCTATGCACCTCTATGGCTATGTCCGGATCTAAATCTATCTCTCTCTTCTTTCTTCACTCGAGTACTTCTATGTGTTGCTTCCCGAGCTTATGTACTCTCGCTTAACTGACAAAGAGACTGCAGATGATTCATTGCATCAATACACTAACTCCTGGCAAAATCCGACTAGCTTACTCCTTACTTATTGTTATACCGCTTTAAGGAGAGAGAGATGTTCCACTCTTTTGTCTTAAAGCAGAAAAATAGGAGTGATAGTGGTCTTAGCTATTCGAATGAATGGTGCCTAACTTATTTACTACGAGATGCCCAAATAAAAGAACAAAGTCGTAAATGTGAGTTTACGAAAAATGGATAAAGTGTCTCAAAACTCAACCCCGATTGACCGAGGGGTGATTACTATAACAAAGGTAGTCACTATAAGGTAGAAGTGTAGCACCACATGGTGCGGATCGTTGAGTTAACAACTAAACATGGAAGGGGTCGTAAAAAGCCAGTCGAAGAAACTAATGTGATGAAGTGTGCTGAGTTGCCCTACCCAAAGTAGATGCTCTTCCCTAACATCTACGCGGGTACTTTGAGGGTGACAGTATCGAATCTTCGAAACCTTAGGAAAAAGGAGAAATCATTGTCGGATCTCCCGCCGCCGAATCTTAGGTGTGCGTGACTCGTGACTCTATTTAGATAGATCGAACAAAGAGTTCTACAAACTCAATATTTGTATTCGCTTTCCTTTCGATTACGGGAGAAAGCCGATTGGTAGCTATCGCATGTAGTCGTAGTCAGGGATCAAAAAAGGGTCTAGCCCTCACAAAAAGAGATGCTCCTCGTTTGCGATTGCAATCTTTTGCTAGAGAAAGATAGAAACTAACTTCATCGTGATGGGGCAGATGACTTTGTTTCATATGATCACAGGCCGATAACATATAAATCTTCGATTTTTTGGAAAAGTGCTTTCTGGTCAACTCTCGCTTCGTAATACGAGACAAATGTACACCAGTTCTCCAAGCAGCTCTGTTACATTACAGCGGTTCGGTCATTTGGCAGCACCCGTTGAACCAATAATAGGAGCGAAAGACCTATCGGTGATACGAAACCCTACCTCATGATGAAACACTCAATTCCCAAATGGGAACACAGTGTGAGAACCATCACCGAGAAACTTTAGGCGGGGCTCCCTATGGAATAATGAAACTGTGGTCATTCCCGTATCATCGAATTCATACGTGTGGGTCTTTATTCTTTTCCCATGTCTGGAGAACCAGTACGAAGGTAGCTTGGCTACATCGAAGCACTTACCAAGCAGGTCTTATCCATCTATAGATACAAAAGAGCTCCCAGAGCCAGCCCAGCTTTTCCGAACTCACTATGTCTGAGACTGATGCTGCTATACTTTGGATTTCGTAGGGGGTTAGCACACCATAGCTTTTCAATTCAACCAGTCGGAGGCAGTCTCTTCATAGCTTAGCTAGTCCCATATCTTCAGTAGACAAGACAACATAGCTTAGCTATGCTAGTCCCGTATTATCAGTAGACAATTCGGGTTGAAGAATAGGATTCAATCCAGTTGGCTACCTTGTTACGACAAAATCCCCCATCTTTATGGTGTCATGCACCTGGCCTACTCTGCTTTTTCCGACACTGAGCCGTGATAGCTTAGAACTCCTCTTTCGAGAGCCATCCCTTGATGAAGACCGCCATTCCAATTTGACATTGGAGAAGGGGCCCTCGCCGTGACCTAGAGCCACCAGGGCTTCGCCAAGGTCTCTATATGATGGGAGGCGTCCGGGAGATAATAGGAAGAAACTAGCAAACTGATTGCATCTTGTTAGGATGCTGCCGAGTACTACCAAACCTGGTTCAATCAAAGATACGCACGCGCCTTCTGATTTGCCTGTTTGGGACGCACACAAGACACAGGTCAAAAATGCAAGCGCCTTAGGAAATTCATACGCACTATACTCACAGCAATCAGCCTATTTGCCCCAGCCGATGCTTCTATTCTAACAACAATCTCGCCTCCATAGAGGTGGTCTTCTTTAAGCACGTAGTCTTATCCCCAGTCAAATAATCTTTGAATCGATCCAAAACTCGACCTATGAGTGTCAAGGGGGCAACCAAAACTTTGTTTAGTAGTAAACGGGAAGGAGACCGACCAAGGAAAGAAAGAAAAACCAACTACGCCCGCAAGATCAAGCACCTAAGAATAAAACCCAGATTGTGCAAGCTATAACTAGAAAGCTAGACTAGGACTAAGGTTTTATGTTTCGCCTCCTACGCATCCTTTTGGAGCGTTCTTCATAGCTGCGTCAGAATAGTCGTCCTCGACCCTGGCCAGTGACTCCAAAGCCTTCGGAGGTTCTAATCGATATCTTTCTCATGCTTTTCATAGGAGCCCATAGCGGACAAAGATCTCTCGATCCTTTTAAAGGAAAACAAGATAGCACATAGCACTTAGGAGAGCTATTTAGGGCCTTCTTTCCTACTCCGCTTGGGTCGTAAGTTAGCAGGACATACCGCTTTCATGCTCTTGTAATCGGCAAGCTCCCTATCAACGCAACGTAAATTCGGTCAGTCTTCCGTTCGTGCTCACCCGACCATTCTTTTATCCCCCCAAAGAATCTATATTTCGAAACCTCTTTATGGGGCCTTTATCTTCTGCCGCTTTGATCTACTTGGAGAAGACCCTCCGATGGGATAAGCCCTTCCAGAAAAAGCCAATTCCATCCTGAGGGAAAGGCAAGAAAAGCAATGGAAGTTGCAGTTCATTCTGCCAACTATCTAGGAAGGAGTATTATGACTTTGAGTCAACCTATCCAGTTTTTGTCTTAAGGTAAGCAAGACAATTAGAAAGCCTCTGACCGATCCTGTGAGAAAACCAGATGAGGAGATAGAGTAGGATATAAAATAGAAAGCATGATAGGGATATATCATACCATTAGGCCAAGGCATCATATTTACGTTGGTGGGGCTAACGATTTCTCTGGTGAAGTTAACTAAATATCTTCGGGCTTGAAGTTCTTCAAATGAAATATTAGCAGTTATCTAAAAGATAAAAGACATCCGTTTGAAAAGTAGGATTCTCTCCCAATCCAGGAGCCAATCTAGCTAGCCACTTTTTTTGAAATAAGAGCAATCTCTGTACCGTAGAAGTTGTCTGCCAGCGAGTAAGAGTAAGACAACAACTTTCCTTTCTTTCCCTGCCTTCTGTCGAAGATCCCCTTTGAGCCCTTAGAGGTTCTATACTATGTATCCCTTTCCCCTTTTTTAAGCGAGTGTGAAAAGCCGCAGTCCTTTGTAAGCAATCTCTTAGGGAAGAAAACAGCTTTTCTTTTGAAAGGTAATTACTCTGCATTCTAGACCGGTGCTATAGTATGAGTTCTTTCAAAAATCCCTCTGTCAGGAAGGGAGTTTGCTGAATTTTCTACTGTAAGCGAATGTCCGTGCCCAGCTTATCCAATTGCATTCCTGGGCCCTTGTAGCCTGTGCCATTGTTTGTTCCTTTACAGCCAAGCCTGAGCCAGTTGGAGTATTCGTCCCAGCCTTAGCCTTGAAAGTTGTCTCATGTGTGTCTGCAAGCATGAATGCAATCTCTAAATCTCTTTTAATGAAGAGGCAATTAAATTGTTGAAGTGATAATTCCTAGTGATTCAATTGCAGAAAAATAGGTGATCCTCGAGTTCAGGTCAGTCCCAACTCTTTCTTGGAATGTTTGTGGATCTTTGGTGTTAGTTTGGAGTCCATTTGCCTTCGATGCTCTTTTCTTTCACCACTGAGCTTGGATTCAATAACATCGGCGACAAGATCCCATTCTATTTCATATTGAATAAGTAAGGGATATTTCCTTCAAAAAAACCTTCCCGCTGCGCCTCTTAAAAATAGACTTTTTGCCATTCTTTCAGTCCCGAAAAAGGCAAGGCCAAGGAGAGCAGGAGTAAGCCTATCAGTAGCTAGAACTGGTCTATCTTTCTTAAGGCAGTTGTTATAGAATCTGCAACAAGAGAAGTAGCTATAGATTAATTGACTGACAAAGGGCTTAGGACGAACTTTCAGATGGCGAGAGGCTTTGCCTTTTATCCCGAAATGCCCATCATAGGTTTTGCAAGAATGCCTTCAAAAGCACAGACATAGTCAATTCCATGAGGGGGAAGAAGAAGATAGTAGTTGAAGGGCAAAATAAGGAGGAAGGGACGGTGAAGAAAAACTCGCTATTTATTTCCGCCATATATTGAGTCAAAGGGGGGTTCAATGCTCCTTTCCCTCCAGTCGAGCGCCTTTTTGAGTCTATTATTCTATTATCTTCACTAATAATATTAGTAAATAGAAAACAGTCTTCGATGAATTTTATTGCACCGAGGGCTTTTGAAGTACGAGCTACTACATTTCTTTCATATCCACTCTCTAACTCGCACTTCTTTTTTTATTGCGAGCTCTATCCACTCGCTCCGCTTGTTCGGTCTCGTTATTTCATACCGCGCCTTCCTATAGTATAATTGGCTGGGCGACTTTTCCAGTCTTTCCCAGGTTTTTGATCAAAGCATACTAGTCAACTTCCTGGTCCTGCGAACCAGACATTGAATCTGGTAGGAAAGTTCAGTGCTATACCTAGTCCTGACGAAGCAGACTGCTAGGGACATCCAGGACATAAGAGGTCGAATTAGGAGAAAGCGAATGGAGTTCTTTCTATTCCAGGAATAGCCTCTTATCTTATCCGGACTTGAAATTATGAAAGTTTAGGCAACCCCTTTACTCTTTGGTTGAGCTCCCCGATCTTCTTTCCCTTCCAAGCTTCAAGCCGAAACCTATATCTTCATCTATGGATTCAGGTCCAGGAAGGAATTCGATATATAAAGCTTGGAGCTACTACTTTCATGGATTGATTTCATACTCAAAAAATAAAAGCCACTGACGAGAACTTCGAGAGCATAGATCGGCACAGAGACCAATAAAGAAAAAACACTTCTCCACCAATAAATAGTCGAATAGAAACTTCTACTCTCTCCTGTTCCTGTAGCTGCCCCATCCCAACCCAAGCAGATGGAAGAATCCTTTCTGGAAAATCCAAAAGGCTCAATTTGAAAACAAAGTGCCTCCGGGTCTCAATCTTTCTCTTTTCAAAAAGCATCTTAGAGCGATCAGGTTAGCGGCTCTCAAGGCCCCAGGCAGGCTATGGGCTTCCTTCTTTTTAGGCTCATTGGGCCCTTCTCGATGATATTGTAAAATAAGAGTGCTTGCTTTGCAGTACGCTAGACTTAGGACCAAGGCAATCTCGACGAGAAAAGAAAATCACTCTCCTGACAAAGCCACTATAGACTCTTATTTCTACTTCGATTTAGACTTTATGTAGATGTCTTGTTACGTCTCCCCGACTTCATCGCTTTACGTTTTTTCTACCTATACCTAGACCTTTACCTATATCATAGTCCAGTAATGTGCTGCTTGGATAAAGAGAAACACTTTTCTTCCTACCTAAGCAACTACTTCATCTCTTCTCTGGCTAGAGTTAGCTAGTAGTGTAAATCAATTGGGTTGTCGCTAACATAGGGCCTTCTCGCCTTTCGGGTTTTGACATAATATAGGCATGTCTCGCTTTTTTTGTGTCATGTTGATGCTATTGCTATATTCAAATTTGAGAATCGAATCTAAACTAGACAAGTTGCTTAGTCCCGTGAAGTCACCCTCGGAGTTGAAAACCACTAAGCTTTTTGCCTTGACCTACTAGTCTTAGCCTTTCCAAGGGGAGTTGCGAGAGAAAAGGCATTCGAGCAAAGGCATGCACACGATCAAGAGACATGGACAATAAACGATCGGAAATTGAAACTCCCATCCTATATTGAGTCAGCAATAAATTACCAAGACTAGAAAGAACGAGAAGGTAAATCATCGAAATGCCCAAGGAAAGCCCGCATAGTGACATCTATCCCATTCCTCTAAGAGCACTTATGTAGCATCTGAGAAAAAGCCCTTATAGGAAAAGATTGGACAAGGTAAAGAAAGCAGGAAAGTCATCAGGCTCAGACCTATTCTTGCAAGGACTGGTAATGCCCCATCGCCTATTGAAGAGCAAGCCCTCCCTTGTACATCGGTGTCGTCCTTCGTGACTGCAGGAAGTCGATGGTTGGATAAACCAAGGC
Source organism: Canna indica (assembly GCA_034359265.1). Lineage (NCBI taxonomy): Eukaryota > Viridiplantae > Streptophyta > Magnoliopsida > Zingiberales > Cannaceae > Canna > Canna indica. The sequence goes on along the minus strand of CP136895.1, from coordinate 51,578,974 downwards.
CCCAAAGCTAATGGTCTCCAATTCCGTCCTAAGCCTCCTTCTAGTCCGACTTCCCTAATGTTAGGTGGTAACATTTCAGGCTCAGCTTAAGCCGCTCACACACAACAACTCCAGCAGCAGCCGCCAAAGCAAGAGGGTAGGGTTCACAATTCTGCTACTTAAATGTACTCTTTAATGCTCCTGGTCTTTGTTTTTTAGCCAACCGATCCATAGCTTGGTTTGCTGTCGAACAAGCAACACGGCGATGGCGCATATACCTTTCCTTTTCTATTCTTCGATCCTGTCTTTTTCCTCCACATCGCTTTCCTCCATCTCATCAACCCTTCCATTGATTTCCAAAATGGAAAAAAGCCTTTATTCCCACAAAGCCACCCTCAACAATAGATCCTGTTGATTCGGTTGAGGTAGAACAACCACCAATAGTAGCATCCATTAAAGACCAATCACCAGTAGCGAGACTAGTGCCAGCACCCCTTAGCATTGATCCAGCAATGGCTTCACTTAACAAACAAGACCAGTAGCCAGCTGTTGATCTTGTCGATCCACCCGCATTAGTGGCGGAGGTCATTTATTTAGGGCAAAAAATGGGATATAAATAGCTATTTTACCGAATTCACTCGGGATAACCACCAGCAATAAAGGTAGCAAAGAAAGTGGAACCACCTGAAGCAAAGGCAGGGTTTTCGCAGCATACCTTCCATATCGAGATCGTGATCCAAATCCGTGGTAGACGCTTGAAAGAAGGCATTTTTCACATTGGACCATTCAAACCACATGGAAAGGGATCTCAAAATGTGGAATTTCACTCGGTCAATTAGTCTAGCCTCCCATCCGAGTCAGATTTTTTTCGGAGATAAGACAAGACACTTCCTACGGCCTCGATGCGCCGCAGCCACTATTGTGGCAATTATGAACGGAACGGAACTTTCTCGATTCCAATGCAACTTATCAATGTAATTAACACTTGTGAGCCTCCCGATGAAGCCAACAGAAATCCTATCCGAATACTAAAAAAAAGGCCATTTCATTATGGTGGTATACCAGCCGCCAATTCTGGAACTTCCAGTTCCAATTGGAGCATATAGATCTGTAAATGGATTTGTATGTATAGACACTTCAGTCGTGCTCATCATTTTTTGAATGGAAAAAAAGTATTTTTTTTCTGGGAACATGGTAAACCTGAAATTCTTATGTTCATGATTCTTCATCCATCGATGCGGAAAATGAAAAAGTTTTCTATTCTCATATGAGGCAGGAAAGTTTATGGGCAAGAGGTCGGCGAGTGATTCATCATGAAAAAACATGAACCGGTCGCTCGTTGGGGACGGTTTATAAATCATCAAATTCCCACAAATGGAATGAGAAGTGGGTCCATGTAAATGATCGGGACCTCGCAAACAACAACGTTCCTTTCCCATATGGAGTTCGGGACCCAAAGGCAATCGTTGAGTGAACTGTATCTTATTCGTATTAGTTGACCTAACCGCACCATTATTGCTGGGGTGGGGCTCGGCCTCCAAACCGTACGTGGGACGAGTTTCTACCTCATACAGCTCGGGCTGAAGACCGAGGGAAGTTGAGGAGAGATGGGGAGACCCAGCTGCTGCCGGTCGGGATATTCCCAAGCTATACTAGGAGCGATTCAACAAGATTAGTGGTAGGTGAATGACCATTGTCATCACTACATTCATTAGAAGTGTCAATCTCTTCGATCTTGGCATAATCATACAACATGTTTAAAGTTGCCCAAATATCATATACCGAAGTACAATGCATGACTTTTTCAAAAATGTTATATTCCAAAGAACAATATATGCAATTTGTTGCCTTAGCATTTAATTCAAACCTATTAATTTGTTCTTGGGTCCATGCATCCATATTTTCCTTAGGTTCTATGTATTTTCACTTTACCATACTGAGCACACCTATACCTTGAGTCTTTAAGAATGTATACATTCTTCCTTTCCAAAGACCAAAGTTTGACTCATCAAACCTATGTGGTACAGACGCTACCGACTCTAGTGCCATTTTTTGGATCAAGACTAGATGTAGAGGAGACGGTGAAATCTCAATCTACGACCCGCTCTGATACCAAATGTTGGTGAAATGGTCACACTAGAGGAGGGGTGAATAGTGTGTTATCTAATCAATTAGCTTAAATCTAGTTTTAATTATTTACTTGATTACTTTGGCAATTCACAAATTGAGTAGTAAGCGGAAGCAAGATATAAATGATAAGCAATAAGAAATGTAAGGTAAACAATGCTAACATAATTATTTTGTAAGACCCAAAAAAATTCCTAATATAGAATTCTATTTTTTGGTGCAGTGCACCGGATCGAAGGTCAGCCGGGTCGAGCCACGGGATTCACCTCGAGTAGAAGGTATAACCCGACCCATGGAAATATGAAGTTAAATTGGTTCAGTGGTTATTTCCTTTCTTGCTTATGATGTCTTATTAAGTCGAGTTCGACTCATGAGTGCGGATAGGATTGGAGTCCGAATCGGACTCGGATCGAACCAGGTATAAGTCAAGTTAAGTCGGGGGCAAATGGGTCATTGGATGAGGGGAATAAAACTGCTCACCCAAGCCACCCGTGCGGCTCAAAGAGGGAGCCGCACGCAGCCCACCAAGAGGGGGAAAGGGAGAGAGGAGGAGGAGATCTTGTCGGCGCCGAGTTCGCGACTACGCGCAAGGAGATCGGAATCTCATTTCTTCAAGATTTCTTCGTGATTTAATTCAAGGTGAGTGGTTAGATAGAAGTTGAGGGGAGGCGGGTGGCCGGCCCCATAGATTTGGAAATCGGGATTCTTCTTCGCGAGTTTTGCCGATCGAGATGTTTTCTCTATGTTAGATTCTTAGATCATTGTATATGCTGTGATTTCATGGTTTTATACGTGTTGATTCTTGTTTTAAGGGGCTGGCCGAGTCAAGGAAAAAGGGAAAAGGTCATGCCAAAATTTTCCCCAATTTCCTCGCTCGACGTGCAACTTGTGTATCAACTTGTGTTCGCATTGTTTTTGCTTTTGGATTGACACTCGAGTGGACGTCACAGCCATGTCCACCACCCCTAAGGGGTTCAGCCGAGCAAGGACATTATCCTGCTCAAGTGGGCCGAGTAGTAGAAAGGGGGAAAAAGAGTTGGGTTGTTTTTATTGGTTTGTCGGATCTCCTACCTATATCGCCTTAACGTGCACCTTCATGGTTAAATGTTAGATGTAAATTTAAGTTTATGTTTACTGATTCTACTGATAAGAATGCATAAATTCCAGCCCCTCCAACATGAGTGGTTCGGCCGAGCAAGGGTTACCTTGCTCAAGCTTCGGCCGATCAAGGGAAAGGGGGAGGAAATAAATGATTTTGTGTAGTTGTTCTTATCCCTCCATTTAACGTGCATTCATGTTCATGCTAATGTAAATCCATATTCATGTTATGAATTGTTGGGTTAGATCTATATTATCCTTTTGGAAATGTTCTTGCCAATGCTTACATGGTATATGTAGTCAAGAAAGGTTTCATTAAATTGCTCATATTATGTTTAATTGTTGCCATGCTAGTGTATGTTCCATATTGATTTAAAACCTCTACATTACTTATTTTCTAATTAGGTTCTTCATGATGTTATCATCCATAATTAAATTGGTAAGCGATGTGAAAATGGTAGGTCGAGTGCCTACCCAGTCGGCGAGTTCGCTCGCTCTACGCAAAACGGTTAGATGACTTGTAGTATAATTTAACTTAGATACAGGACACATACACTAGGTGTTTCAAATAAGGAAACAAGAAGACCCTAAGGTAGGGGTCGGACATGGGCAATGCCCAGAATGCAAAACACAACATTATGGCACAACTGGTTTGGGTTGTGGTTGATGGTCTACTGAGAAGTGTCACTAGCCGGATGGCAAGCACACGACTTAGCGGTTCATAGGGTCTTGAGATTGCACCAGCGGGCCCGCTAGGTGTTAGACCCGGGTGGCGGAGGGTCTTGAGATTTCGTCAGTAGGCCACGCTGACAGTAGACCCAAGTGGGTTGGGACTAGCTATCCCTAACCCGAAGGATCATTGAAACTAGTGGCCATCCTAGTTGATGGATCCGAAGTGTAAAATTCTCTAAATGAGGAGCCCATAGGGGCTGATTTGAGTAGGCCGACCGGCTGAGTCAAGTAGAGGAAGGATTGTACCTTCCATATATATTGTAGGCCTTTATTGGACGAACTTGCATCGTGGATATGGGCCCGAGAGGCCGGTTCATCCACTCATCCATTTTGGCACACTGAATATTTATGGAATGTGATTTGATAACTTCCTTATATATGTGATTGCCGAGGTTTTAAGTGGAGGTTCGAAAGAACCGTTCACTGAGTTCCTCGTGAACTCATGGTTTTCCTTTCTTGTTGTTTTGCAGAGCCCAACTAGTGAGGTACAGCTTGGTGGCATGGCGCGCAGCAGAGTATGCTTGGACGCAGATCTCATAGTTAGCAGGATTTAGTCGTAGTCGTGTATGTTAGTGTCAGATGTATGCACTGGGTTTCATCTGTTAAAACTTAAATGTTTATTTGGAAAAACTTTCGGTTGTTCTATTTGAAACTTATGGTATTTTAAAACTTGGTGTTATCAAACTGGTTTAAACTTTTAATAAAAGTTATTATCGTTGGTTTTGGTCGATACTTGATGTATTTTGTTTATGAGTTCTTTTGAGAATTGTTAGTCAGTGCATATGGTAGGCTTCGGGATACTGACTTGTACCCTGGCCGATCACGCGTACCCTGAGTTGGGGCGTGACATATTTATAGTGGTTCGGCCCGAATGCCTTCTCCACAACCTAAACACACCGCTTAAGATTTCTAAACTAGCTTTACTAGATTATATCGTTTCCTTTACAAAGAGGACTTTACACCGGAAAGTCTCCGCTCTTAAACTGATAGGCAATTCCACACCCGGAAGTATTCCGTCTTCCTACCGATAGCACTCTCACACCTCAACCTAAGGAACAACTCAACTAATCCTAGTAAACAAAGTTTACAATGGTGGATTTAAGCCTTAACACCAAGACCACGACATGTCACGAGATGCGCTGTCCCTACCGCCACAAGCTACACTACTACAGCCCAGTACCTCTCTGATCATGCTCAGGAGCTGAAAAACAATAATAATATAAACCGTAAGTCCAACTAGGACTTAGTGAGTAGTTTAGCCTTCAATCCACCATGTTTAATAATACAAGTCCAACAAGTACATAATATCTTAGTAATCTACTACTCATAAGCAGTAACAAATAAACATAACCATCATTTCACATGGGATATAAATACCAATATATATAATCGTGTTTCCATGTAAATAATAAGCATAATGCACATAACCAATAATCTAAATAAGAAGTAAACACCATAAGCACAATCAACTTCTTAAACAAGCCACCCGGGTCGGTCGTTAGTGTTGCGGGCTGGCGAGCTTCTCGGTCCAGGGACTCGTCGTTCCAATATCCAGGGACCCGTCGGTCCTATGAGTCGGGCACTGATCACTGCTCTGTCTCAACGTACTTCCCGCTCATGCCACTCTGGGTCAGTCGTCAGTGTGGCGGCTGACGAGCTTCCCAGTCCACAATCACAAGCACACCCAATCATCCATATAATAAGCAATAACTAATCCAAAAATGAACATAACATCCATGAAGCCAAACAAATATCCTGGGACCTCTAGGGTCCTCAGTATCCACACATCTTGCATGCACATGAAACCCATGGCCATACATCGGCCAATGCATCATCATGAACCACAATTTCCATTTTAAACATATGTAAGCAGAAAAGCATTTACCAATAAGAATTAATTTAACCTCATTCATGCGCCACACCATACATGAGCACTCAACATTCTATCCAAAGAAATCTAGTCATGCTATAACAAGTAGTAACAAGCTCAGATAAATCTTATAAGCTCATGCATACAGCCAAACAACTAGTGTCATGTCCATACATCATAGGGCCGGTTCACATATCCTTGGAAATTTCCCCAAGGAAGTTCGGCCCTACCCAGATTCCCTTTTCCCTATAGTTTAGTGACCTTAGGTTGTCAAACTAAGGTAAAGAATGTTGGTGAAATAGCCACACTAGAGATGGGGGGTTGAATAGTGTGTTATCTAATCAATTAGCCTAAATCCGATTTTAATCATTTACTTGATTACTTAGGCAATTCACGAATCGAGTAATAAGCGAAAGCAAGATATAAATGATAAGCAATAAGAAAATCAAAGTGAACAATGCTAACACAATTATTTATAGTGGTTCAGCCCCAATGCCTACTCCACTACCTAAGCACCCCGCTTAGGATTTCCAAGCTAGCTTTACTAGATTATATCGTTTCCCTTACAAAGAGGACTTTATACCGGAAAGTCTCCGCTCTCAAACCGAATGCACTTCCACACCCGAAAGTATCCTGCGTTCCTATCGAAAGCACTCTCCCACCTCAACCTAAGGATGTCACACCCCAACTGAGGGTCGTGTGACCAGCCAGGGTCTACATACTACCCTGTAGCCTACTACCTACACTGACCATCGAGAAAACCATAACACATCGAATAAACAAAACCACAATGCAAATTTTATTTAAATTCTCAAAGTTCACAAATATATTTTTCAAAACCAAAGAAGAAAAGCTAACATCGTCACAAACTGGAACATCTCAAGTTCAAAGTTTATTAAAAGCTTTAAAACCACAACTGTCAGTGTAGGAAAACGACAACACAACAACTAGACTCTAACTAAAGGAAGCCGCTACAAGATTGGCACCACCGCCTGCCCTCCAGCTGCACCATGACGATAAGCCTCAACTCACTGATCATGCTCTGCAAAACAAAAAGAAATAAACCGTGAGTCCACTTGGGACTCAGTGAGCAGTTCTTCTGAACCTCCACATAATCCTCAAATAGGCATGCATAAATATATAAGACAACATAGCATATAGTCAGGGAGGTAAGTTACTTTTGATAGGACTACCGACCCCATGGGTCATTCTGTACAGACCATATATTAGCAAAACCCGCCATAATGGCCTAATTAAGCGACTTGGCATTCGGCCCTTAGGGCCTACTTATGGTCTAGGAATTTCGGCTATACCCGGCCCTACCATACAAGGGAGAATCACACTGGCCGCTCAGGCCACACCATATCAAGATGAAGACAAGAAATCCTGGGTCATCGACTAGGATGGTCTACTAGTCTCTGGACACCGTCTGGGGTAGGGATAGCTAGTCCCACCCAACTGAGGTCTGACACCTAGCGGGCCCACTAGTGATATCTCAAGACCCAATCACTGGCCGAGTCATGCATTCGTCATTCCGACTACTCAGGCATCTCGGCAGACCATCACAAACACATCACACAAGCAAGTGTCCTAAAGCTTCATTGTTTAAAATCCCAGGCGTCCGCCCGTGTTCAACCCTTTATTTTCAGATCAAAACATGTGTGCACTATTGCTCGCTAATTATTTCTTAGGTGTAAAACCTAACTAGTCTACCTTTGAGTTTCCATAAATAGCACACACCTCAAATTTTTCATTTTAATCATCTAGCGTCATATACTATCCTTGCTAATGTGAAATACATGTCATAAACTTGTAAATGTACCCAATAACAAAATGGGACAGCATATAAGCTATAGATGAATTACTTCACATCACATACTATGTATAGCCACATGATTCAAAAATAAAGAATTTAAACAATTAATGAAACATTTCATGGATTAAACCAATAAGGAACATGTAATAAACATAGCAACAATTAAACATGATATCTGATATTCAATGAAACCTTTCCTTTGATACATGTACCATAACCATCATGTCCATATATGCATTAGCAAGAACATTTCCATAATCGTTAGAATATAGATCTACAGTTGCTATCAATTCTCAAGATGGACAACAATCATATAATATAATTTGAACCTAACACTAAGCATGTAAGTAGGAATTCAAAATGACGTAACATGAAATCCAGCGTATAGATCCGACAACCCCGAGTTTTCCACCTCTCTCCATTGCTCGGCCGACTCAAGCAAGGTAACATCCTGCTCGGCCGAGCCCTCTAAGGGAGGTGAACATGTTGCGACAACAACACAAGTATCAATACAAAGATCCAACATATAACGAACATAAAGCGATCTACAAGTTGCAAGACGATAGAGGAAATTTGGGAAAATTTCAGCATGACCTTTCCCCTTTTTCCTCGACTCGACCAGCCCATATAGAAGCAAAAAAATCACGATTTGAAAGTACGAATTCGCAGGTACACAAATCGATTAAGTTCCAATACGAAAGAACATGTCAATCGACAAAACAACTCGTGGAGAAACCCGACTTCAAGATCCATAGGGTCGGCCACCCGCCTCCCTTCAAAAACATGTTAACCACTCACCTTTGCTTGAGGAACATGAAGGATCGGATGTTGGTGATCTCAAATCATCTGACGACGACGCGATCTCCGTATCGACCAAGATCTCTCCTTTTTGCTCCTTTTCCCCCTCTCCCTACGCGCTGCTTTGTGCGGCTCCTAGATGAGCCGCATGGCAGCTATGATGAGGGATTTTATTCCCTCATGTAACATGCCTTTAATTGCCCTTACAACTTAACACTCACTCGACTCAGCCCGAGTTCGACTTGGGTTCTGACTCTTTCCGTAACACGAGTCGATCTTAATTCAATTAAGGTACAAATACATAAAAGGAAAGAGTCATTAAACCAATTTAACTTCATACATCATTAGTCGAGTCATACCTTCTACTCGAGACGATTCTGAGGCTCGACTCGACTAACCCCGGGTCCAGTGCGCTGCACCAAAATAGATTTTTATATTAGGAAATTTTTTCGGGTCTTACAAAGAAACAACTCAACTAATCCTAGTAAACTAAGTTTACACTTGTGGATTTAAGCCTTAACACCAAGGCAACCGCCAACTCAATCAAACCTAGCAACCTAGGTTTATACACTTGATATACAATCAAAATAAACAACAAAATACAATAACAATTGGAGCAATAAATCAAATAACAAGTACTTAGCTCAAAAATAAACTCCCTAGTCCTCTTGATGCCTTGAGAAGATGAATCTATGAATCTTGAAGGCTAAATCAACAAGTGGAGATCTAAACTAGGGCTTTTGCAAGGATGGCTCAATGGAAGCTTGTAGAAATGCTTAGGATCACTCTTTGAGGCTTGAAAGCATCAATAACTCCTTAGGAGTGAGTTTTGGATGGGTATTTATAACCCTCCAAATAAGAGGGCACGTCAATGGGCATTTTTCTACCCGTTGGCAATGCCTGATCGCTTGCCGATTGATCGTCGGTCGACCGATCGAGCGACCGCCGAGCGATCAAAGGTATTCTGTCCATTCTGGGTGTCGGTCAATCGATCGAACTGCCTTCACCTTTTGCCGATCGATCAAACCTGGGCAGGGCAAATTTTTTGCTTGTTTATTTTTATGCTCGTTTGTTCGTTTCAAGGTTCCGTCTTTGCTAAGTCTACTTATATAACATTTCTTATCTTTTGGTTAATAACTTTAAAACATAAATATTATATAAGGATTACCCCCCATTTGGATTCAATAAAAATATCTAAAAAATCAAAATCCTTAAGAATCAAAATATAACTTTTGGGGTCTAGTACAAATTTCTGAAAATCGAAACTTTTATAATCTCCCCGGTCAAATATGGTTAGGCTAAAGACTTCCAAAAAATCCTTTAAAATATCTCGTTATCTTGTTTTTACCTAAGGAACAATTACCGACACTTTTGGTGGGAAGAAAATGTCTAGGTTATATAGCCCTCTAAGGAGCTCCCTAGGCTTAGTGAATTTTAGGACCTTTACTAATTTCTCAGTTTTTGTGTTTAGGGTTTTAGGGTTGGTTTTTTGGGTTCTTATGCATCGTCACGAGGATTTACAACACAAGCTGGGCACCCTAGACCTAAACTTTAACTTTCCGAAGAATCCCGAGCATCGACGAGCGTCCTTGCCGATTTCTCTGATTTCTTCGATTTTTCCGATCGGGGACGTCGAGCGCTAACCGACTTGGAACTTGAAAGTATTTCTCAATGAAACCATTAGTTCCATATTTGTTATCATCAAAACCGAGATTAAGACCAAGGTTGAAAACCTTAGGCCAACAATCTCCCCCTTTTTTATGATGACAAACATCCTTAAAAAATATATATTCATTAAAGTGCAAAGGATATCAATCATGAGATTTCTCCCCTTACTAATTTGCATATCTAAGAAAGTAAACTCCCCCTATCTATATGCATGGTTTTCCTATATTTTCTTCCCTTGTTACCTATATTTTTCTCCCCTTTTGACATCAATCAAAAAGGGCAAGAAAAGTCAACCTATAGTCAAAGTTGAGACTCTAAAACTATTTTTCATGAAACATGAAATTCTCAACCAAAGGGATGAAAAACAAATATTTAATATGAGACTAAATCATACATTATAGCAATGAGTGATAACTAAAATCTAAATCCGGGAATCATGTATAAACTCAAGTATCAATATTTTCAAGTATTGGTCAAAATATCAAAAACCATTTTAGAAATGATTTTTTTATAGTAATAGTGAGAACGATACCAAAAATAGAGTTATGATATCATACTTGAAATCTCATTTGAAAATTTCAACGAAAATCCAAAGTATCCGTAAAAGATGTGTAATTTTGAGAAGAGACTAGAGAGATACTTTAGTGGCATTTTCATAAATATTAGCTATTTTTCAAAATTTTCAATTTTTATTCAAACTTTCTGAATATAAAGATATAATCATTTAGAGCATGTTTATTAAGTGTGAAATAAAAAGAATATCATTTGATGAAAATATGAACTTAGCACGGTTTCATTCAGAGTAGACATGAAAACATGAAAATGTTAAGTATCAAATTTTGCTATCTACTCATGTTTTCTCAAACTTAGACATCTAGGCATCTAACATGAGTGAATCTAAGTATGTGAGTCAAGTTTGGGCTTAAAATGAAATTTCTAAGTCACTTTGTTGACTTAGGTCAAAGTATACTTCAAATTTACAAAAATCAAACTTTTAAATCCAAATAAAATAATATTCTTAACAATTTTTTGAAAATTTAATTGGAAAAACTAGATTTTTCAAGGAATCTACGGGTTCAAGAATTACTCAAAAATCATTTTTATATAAATTCATAAAATTCTTGAAAGTTCAGAGCGGACTACTCAGAAACTGGAGGATATGTTGTGGGCATGTGTCTTAGACCTAGAGGGCAGTTGGGAGAGGCACTTACGTTTGATTGAGTTTGCTTATAATAACAGCTACCACAACAGCATTGGGATGGCCCCCTTTGAGGCGTTGTACGGGCGAAGATGTAGGTCGCTTGTAGGGTGGTTTGAGGCTGGAGATTCCCTTATGATGGGACTTGATCTGGTGGAAGAGGCTGTGTAAAAAGTGAAGCAAATCAGAGAGAGATTGTTAGTAGCTCAGAGTCGCCAGAAGATGTATGTTGATGGAAAGGCCAGGAAGGTAGAGTTTGCTGAAGGGGACATGGTGTTCCTCAAGGTGTTCCCTATGAAAGGGGTGGTGAGGTTTGGTAAGAAAGGAAAGCTAAGCGCTAGGTTTATTGGGTTGTTTTCTATTCTCAAACGCAGGGGAGCCGTAGCCTATGAGTTGGCCCTACCTCCTAGTATGGACCGAGTACATCCAGTATTCCTTGTGTCTATGCTGAAGAGGTATATTCGGGATGAGTCCCATGTGATCGAGCCTACCGCAGTGGAGGTGGATTCAGTAGTCGCTTATGAGGAGCGGCCAGTTGAGGTGCTAGATTGGCAAATCTGGAACTTGAGGTCCAAGGAGATCCCCTTGGTTAAAGTCAGATGGGAGCACCATTCTGTCCAAAAGGCCACCTGGGAGGTGGAGCAGGATATGAGATAGCGTTATCCTTCATTATTTGATGATGCGGTGAGTTCTTATTCTTTTCTGAAATTCGAGGATAAATTTTCCTTAAGGAGGGAGCATTGTAATATCCTAGATATTTAATTTATTATTATTTTTTATTGCGTGTGTTTGCTAGCCTAGCGGACTCGTTTGTGGTCGAGCCGAGTCGACTCATGGTCCGAAGCGAGCTTGCGAGCTCGGGTAAGTAGAATATAAATTTTGAATTTATGAAATTAGGCTTGAGTGGTTGACATTATTTAAATTGATATTGTGTGTGCATAGTTATTAATTATGTTCATGTGGGTGCATTTAATTAAATGCTTATGATATATTTTGTATTAAATCAAATCTAGTTAAATTAATTAAGTCTATCATGTTAGCGGGTTGGTTTTGGCTTTAAGGTGGATGCAGGTTTGGATTTAGATTAGAAGGGGTTAGGGTTGAGGAGAAAGTATAAAAACCCCTCCCCTTGGTTCTGGCTCCAATTTTTGGAGCCGCCCAAATTTGTGAGAGAAGAGAGCAAGCCGCCAAGCCAACCAGCAGTCGGCCCTCCCCTTTTCCCCCTTGGAGCCGCCGCTTGTGAACCAAGCCACCGAGCCGCCTTCCTCCTTTCCTCCCCTCTTCCTCTCTTCTTTCCTTTGGAGACAAGCCAAGAGGAGCCAGTCGAGCCGCCCTCTTCTTCCCCTCTCTCCCTCTCTCCAAGCCGGTGGCTTGGAGTGAGCCGCCACGTTGCTTTCTCTTCTTTGGGGTTGAGCTGCTGGATTTCGAAGCCAAAATCGGAGCCCGTCGATTGGATTCTCGTCTCCAATCCCTTCCTTAATTAGGTGAGTGGTTTTATCCCTCCTATTCGGGTTTTCTTCGAATTTTCTTGAAGCCGCCTTGAAGATTCTTGATCTTGATGATGTTTTTTGTGTTCTTAAGATTTTCTTGGTTTCCGTGTCATGCTTAGATTTTAAGTTTTGATCTCATATCATGGAGCATATGTTTAATGGAGGATCTGTGATTTTATAATTTTAATCTTGTGAATCTTGGATGCAACCTCATCATGGAGTTCTAGATGTTCTTAATGTTAAAGATTAATTAATCTCCTTGATTCTTGATTTAGGGATTCTTGATATATATGCTAGCTTTTATTTAGTGAAAATTATGAGATTGTATGCATGATTGGCATGATAACATGAATCTGTGATGTTGGAAATTTAGGGATTTAATTCTGTAAAACTCGGATTTTATTCCATGAGGTGCTGAAAATTTCAGCTTTCTGAAATTTATATGTTGTTTGTTGAATCTGGGCTGCTTTTTTATTTCTATGTTATTATGTGCTTAGATCTCTGAACATAGTCGTGTAACCTACTGTTTCGACTAGAAATATATAGTTTGGAAATATAGGATACCCTTTAGAGACTAGATTCAGGGTATACACAGCAGTTCTGGGCAGAACAGTACCCTAAAATAAAACCCTAATTCAAATGAACTAAATTTTAATTCTATAATTAAAATTTGGGTTAAGGGTGAGCATAATCTGTTATGAACCAACTTATAAGGTATGCATGAAATAAAACCACACAGGTTCATGACAATACGGGTCTAAGGGGTAGAGGTCGGGTTTGGGGCGTCGAGACGCTTCATGATGATGACACCTCTAGGACAACGTAGGAGGATCTTGACTTAGGTCTTGATTAGCCATATCCTTGGGAATGGCGGAGTTGCTCATTTTGGAGCTGGGCTACGGGCTACGCCCGAGTGGTTGGATGCCAAATTCCCAATCTGCAGGATAAGTTCTGAGGGCCCTTCCCGATTATCCTATTGGTGATGTTGCCTACGGGCATGGTAGGGATTCAGCCGAATGCACCTTTTTATTGATGATGTTGCCTGCAGGCATGGTAGGGCTTCCGCCTGATGCACCTTTTTATTGGTGATGTTGCCTTCGGGCATGGTAGGGCTTCAGCCTGATGCACCTCTTTGGAGAGTTAGATGCAGTGGGCATGGGTGGCATGTTGTCCTGGTAGCTAGTCACACCTCAGTGACTTTTCCTTTTTAGAGATATAATTTATTTATGTTATCTCTGTGTTTATTTGCGAGGGTGGGTAAAACCACTCGCTGAGTTCTTTGAACTTACCCGTTGTCGTTTGATTTCTATTTTGCAAAGCCTGACCGGTGAGGTGGGTTGGATGCACTTGGCATCGCTGGAGGGCAGAGGAACTGCTGGATCTCATAGTGGTCCTAGTTAGTGTCATACTCTTTTGGTAGTGGTCATGCACTTGTATTAGCTTGATTTGGAGTTGTAGCCCTGAGGGCATTTATGTTATTTATTTCAGGTTTTATTTGACTGAACTTTGAACTATTGAACTTAATTGCTTAGTGTGTCAGCAGGTGAAGGCTGAGCATTTGAAGCTGGCAGGGTTACTCCAGAACTTAGGGGTACCGGAGTGGAAATGAGAGAAGATAACCATGGATTTCATGACTCGGTTGCCAAAGTTCGGGAAGGGCAATGACTCTATCTGGGTAGTGGTGGATCGCCTAACCAAGTCATCGCACTTCATACCAGTCAGGACGACCTTTGCAGCCGAGCAGTATACGAGGCTATTTTTGGATCGGATAGTCGCTTATCATAGAGTTCTAGTTATAATTATCTCAGATCAGGGCACTCAGTTCACGTCTTAATTTTGGCAATCCTTCTAGGAGGCGTTGGGCACTCAGGTTTAGTTTAGTATCGCATTTCACCCTCAGATAGATGGTCGGTCATAGTGGACTATTCAAACGCTGGAGGATATGCAGAGGGCAGTTGGGAGAGGCACTTACCTCTGATTAAGTTTGCTTATAATAACAGCTACCACAACAACATTGGGATGCCCTCCTTTGAGGCATTGTACGGGCGGAGATGCAGGTGGCCTGTAGGATGGTTTGAGGCAGAAGATTTCCTTATGATGGGACCAGATCTGGTGGAAGAGGCTATGGAAAAGATGAAGCAAATCAGAGAGTGATTGTTAGCAGCTTAGAGTCGCCAGAAGATGTATGCTTATGGAAAGGCCAGGGAGGTAGAGTTTGCTGAAGGAGACATGGTGTTCCTTATGGTGTTCCCTATGAAATGGGTGGTGAGGTTTGGTAAGAAAGGAAAGCTAAGCCCTAGGTTTATTGGGATGTTTCCTATTCTCAGACGCAGGGGAGCCGTGGCCTATGAGTTCGCCCTACCTCCTAGTATGGACCGAGTACATCTAGTATTCCATGTGCCTATGCTGAAGAGGTATATTTGAGATGAGTCCCACGTGATCGAGCCTACCGTAGTGGAGGTGGATTCAGTAGTCTCTTATAAGGAGCGGCTAGTTGAGGTGCTAGACCGACAAATCCAGAAGTTGAGGTCCAAGGAGATCCCCTTGGTTAAAGTCAGATGGGAGCATCATTTCGGCCAAGCGGCCGCCTGGGAGGTGGAGCAGGATAAGAGATAGCATTATCCTTCATGTTTTGATGATGCGGTGAGTTCTTATTCTTTTCTGAAATTCGAGGACAAATTTTCCTTAAGGAGGGAGGATTGTAATATCCTAGATATTTAATTTATTATTTTTTCTGTTGCGTGTGTTTGCTAGCCTGGCGGACTCGTTTGTGGTCGAGCCGAGTCGACTCATGGTCCGAAGCGAGCTTGCGAGCTCGGGTAAGTAGAATATAAATTTTGAATTTATGAAATTAGGCTTGAGTGGTTGACATTATTTAAATTGATATTGTGTGTGCATAGTTATTAATTATGTTCATGTGGGTGCATTTAATTAAATGCTTATGATTTGTTTTATATTAAATCAAGTCTAATTAAATTAATTAAGTCTATTGGGTTAGTGGGTTGGTTTTGGCTTAAGGTAGATGCGGGTTTGGATTTAGGTTAGAGGGGGTTAGGGTTGAGGAGAAAGTATAAAAACCCCTCCCCTTGGTTCTGGCTCCAATTTTTGGAGCCACCCAAATTTGTGAGACAGGAGAGCCAGTCGCCAGCAATCGGCCCTCCCCTTTTCCCCCTTGGAGCTGCCACTTGTGAGCCAAGCCACCGAGCCGCCTGCCTCCTTTCCTCCCCTCTTCCTCTCTTCTTTCCTTTGGAGCCGAGCCAAGAGGAGCCAGCCGAGCCGCCCTCTTCTTCCCCTCTCTCCCTCTCTCCAAGCCGGCAGCTTGGAGTGAGCCGTCACCTTGCTTTCTCTTCTTTGGGGTTGAGCCATCGAATTTCAAAGCCTAAATCGGAGGCCTTCGATTGGATTCTCGTCTCCAATCCCTTCCTTAATTAGGTGAGTGGTTTTACCCCTCCTATTCGGGTTTTCTTCGAATTTTCTTGAACCTGCCTTGAAGATTCTTGATCTTGATGATATTTTTTGTGTTCTTGAGATTTTCTTGATTTCCATGCCATGCTTAGATTTTAAGTTTTGATCTCATATCATGGAGCATATGCTTAATGGAGGATATGTGATTTTATAATTTTAATCTTGTGAATCTTGGATGCAAGCTCATCTTGGAGTAATAGATGTTCTTGATGCTAAAGATTAATTAATCTCCTTGATTCTTGATTTAGGGATTTTGAACTAAATTTTAATTCTATAATTAAAATTTGGGTTAAAGGTGAGCATAATCTGTTATGAACCAACTTATAAGGTATGCATGATATACAACCACACAGGTTCATGACAATACGGGTCTAAGGGGTAGAGGTCGGGTTTGGGGCGTCAAGACGCTTCATGATGAGGGCACCTCTAGGACACCGTAGGAGGATCTTGACTTAGGTCTTGATGCGCAATATCCTTGGGAATGGCAAAGTTGCTCAATTATGAGCCGGGTTACGGGCTACGCCCGGGTGGTTCGACGCCAAATTCCCAACCTGCAAGATAAGTTCGCAGGACCCTTCTCGATTACCCTATTGCTGATGTTGCTTGCGGGCATGCTAGGGCTTCGGCCCGATGCACCTTTTTATTGGTGATGTTGCGTGCGGGCTTGGTAGGGCTTCGGCCCGATGCACCTTTTTATTGGTGATGTTGCCTTCGGGCAAGGTTGGGCTTCGGCCCGATGCACCTTTTTGTTGGTGATGTTGCCTTCGGGCATGGTAGGTCTCCGGCCTCATGCACCTCTTTGGAGAGTTAGATGTAGTGGGCATGGGTGGCCTATTGGCTTGGTAGCTAGTCACACCTCTGTGACTTTGCCTTTTGAGAGATAGAATTTATTTATGTTATCTCTGTGTTTATTTGCGAGGGTGGGTAAAATCGCTCGTTGAGTTCTTTGAACTCACCCATTGTCGTTTGATTTTTGTTTTGCAGAGCCTGATCGGTGAGGTGGGTTGGATGCACTTGGCGTCATTGGAGGGCAGTGGAGCCGCTGGATCTCATAGCAGTCCTAGTTAGTGTTGGATGAAATGGCCTACACAAGAGGGGGGGTGAATAGTGTGTTATCTAAACTTGTCGCCTAATTTAATTTTAATCATTTTCTTAAAGTACTTAGGCAATTCACATATTATCGACTAGATGCAGAAGCAAAAAATAAACCAATTAAACACAAACAAAGATAAGAATGCTAACATAGAGATTTATAGTGGTTCGGCCCCAATGCCTACTCCACTACCTAAGCACCCCGCTTAGGATTTCCAAACTAAGTTTACTAGATTAAATCGTTTCCCTTACAAAGAGGACTTTGACCCAAAAAGTCTCACTCTCAACCTAAGGCACTTCCACACCCGGAAGTCTCCGCCTTCTTACCGAGAGCACTCTTCCACCTCAACCCTAAGGGACAACTGAACTAATCCTAGTAAACTATGTTTACACAAGTGATTTTACTCCTTCTACACCAAGGATACTACTCAATCACAAGACCTAACATTAGGTCTTCTTACAAGCTCAAATCCAATGAAATAAACAAGAAAATATACAAGTAATGGAGCAATAATCAAACAATGTGATACTTAGCTCCACAACAAACTCTCTAGTCCTCTTGATGCCTCAAGGTAATGAATCGATGAAGCTTTGAAGGCTACATCAAGGAATGAGATATCAAACTAGGGATTTCAAGAATTGTGGCTCAATCAAGCTTAGAATTGATCAAGGATGACTCAATGAAGTGTAGGAGTGATCAAAAGTGTCTAAGGAAGGCTTAGGCATTGGTATATATAGAGCTAAGAGGAATGCTCGGGTGAAACAACGCACAACGGCACGAAATCTAGCAATTTCCTCCATTCGGTCGATTGTCGGTTGATCGTCAGTCAACCGACCGATCGACCGCCCAGCGACTGCTGGCTTTTTAAGCTTCTGCCGCGCTGTTCGGTCGATCTGATGGTCGACCGACATAATCGCGATGTGGCTCCTCTATTGTCCGGTCGACCGCTCGATCGACCGAAGTAGCCACTGCCAATTTTTGGCTCCTCTATAATCCTTAAGAATCAAAATCTAGTTTTTGGGGTCTAGTACAAATTTTCTAAAAACGGAAATTTTTTAATCTTTCGAGTCAAAAATGGATAGGCTAAAGGCTTCCATAAAATCCTTAAAAGTACCTTGTTATCTAATTTTAACCCAAGGAATAATTACCATCATTTTTTATGTCAAGAAAGTATCTAGGTCATATAGCCCTCCAAGGAGCTCCCTAGGCTTAGTGAGTTTCAGGGCGATTTTCGGGTTTTCATAGTTTGGGGTTTGGTATAGGTTTTTTGGGCTTCTTTGCATCATCATGAGAATTTACAATTTATCTAGACACCCTAAACCTAAACTCTAACTTCCCGAAGAATCCGAGCGCTTCGACCAACGTCCTTCTGATTTTTCGATTTCTTCGATATTTTCGATCATAGACGTTGTACGCTAACGGATATGGAACCTAAAAATAACTCTTCATGAAATCATTAGTTCCATGTTTGTTATCATCAAAACCAAGATTAAGACCAAGGTTGAAAACCTTAAGCCAACAGTTAGGGTCGTAGTCGAGTCTTATTGGTAGTGGTCATGCACTTGTATTAGCTCGATTTGGAGTTGTAGCCCTGACGACATTTATGTTATTTATTTCAAGTTTTATTTGACTGAACTTTGAACTTTTGAACTTAATCGTATTTTCGCATTTTTCTTTACTTCTGAGCTATTAAACTAAACTTTGTGTTAGTTCGCTTTTCCTTTAAAATAAAACTTGTTGTTTTCTTTCCACTACATTATTTGTTTTGGCATGTGCATGGGTTAGGCTTCGGGGTATAGGTACGTATACCCTGGCCGGTCACGTGACCCTGAGTTGGGGCATGACATTAGTTGGCCTAGGTATCCAAAGTGTCTTAGCAACACTTGGATTCTTCTTAAATGCACAATCACAGATTGCATGGCCATATGTACCACAACAAAAACAATGTCCATAAAACTTTTTATTTTCACTATGGACATGTGATTTATCACTAGAATGCTTGACATGTGAGTTATGATGAACATGACCATTCTTAAAGGAAACATTCTTCCTTTGAACAGATGTTTAATGGTAGAATGCTTAACATGGGAATGATGACGAACATTGGCATTCTTTACATAAGCATTTTTCAGTCTAGTGTTCTTAGGAGATGAAGCATTTTTTAATTCATTTACTTTCTTATTCAAGAAAATAATCTCACTTTTCAAATCATTCATGGATTTTTGAATAGCATACAATTGAGTTTTTTAACATGTTATTTTCATTCTTTAAAATTATCATTTTTATGTTTCAAGTCCTTAATCTCAAATTCCATATCATCATGGCATGAATCAAATTACCTGGATTTCAATTTTTCATTTTTCAATTTGAATTCATGCAAGCAAGAATTAAGCATCCATTTTCTTTCTTTAACATTTTATTTTCCTCATCCTTTTTAATTAGCAAGGCATACATGTTTTTGTACTCATCCATTAATTCATCATAAAGCAAATCATGAGAGCTAGATGAGTTAATGGTATCATTTTCATTAATATGACTATAAGGAGAATAGTGTACCTCATTGTTATCATTCATGAGGCAATCTTTTGAGATGGCTTCATAGTCATGGTAAGATGATGCTTCACTTGAATAAGATGGTGATGTGGAAGCGTTTGACCTCTTCTTTGCCTTGTTATTCATAGAAGGGCAATTTTCTTCACATGCCCCTTCTCCTTGCATGCATGACACACTACCTTCCTTTTTCGGTTCCTGAAGCTACTCCTTCGACTAGAAGAGCTATGGGCATCAAAATTAAGATTAGTGGTAGGTGAATGACCAAGGGAGGATTCATCATTCAATTCCATGGTCAACTTCAACACACCTCTTTCCTTCAACCATGTGTGGTAGCTCCCCCTACAAGAGAACAAGAAACCTTTGGTACCCAAATGGCTTTGGGTCCTTGGGGGTGAGTTGGCCTAGGAATCCAAAATGTCTTAGCAACATTTGAATTTCTTTTAAATGCACAATCATAAATAACATGGTCATATATACCACAACAAAAATAATTTTCATGAAACTTTTTCTTTTGGACATGAGGTTTAAAGGAAGAGTGTTTGACACGAGAATGATGATGAACATTAACATTCTTTACATGAGCATTTCTATTTCTAGAGTTCTTGAAGGAAGACATATTTGATAAATCATTGATTTTCCTATTCAAGAATACAACCTCATTAATTTTTAAAATCACTCATGGATTTGTGAATAGCATGCTATTGAGATTTCAACATATTATTTTCATTCTTTAACATATCATTTTTGTTTTCCAATTCCTTAGTGTCAATGCTTAAAGCATCATGGTGTGGATTAGAGACACTAACTTTTAGCTTCTCATTTTCTAGTTTAGCATCATGTAGAGCTAACAGTCAAGTTTTCCTTCTTTATTTTTTTGTTTTCTTTATCATTTTTAGCCATCAAGGCGTACATGATTTTTTATTCATCCATCAATTCATCATAAAGCATGTCATGAGAATTAGACGAATTAATACTATACTTTTTGTTATTATGACTA
Organism: Canna indica; assembly: GCA_034359265.1. Taxonomy (NCBI): domain Eukaryota; kingdom Viridiplantae; phylum Streptophyta; class Magnoliopsida; order Zingiberales; family Cannaceae; genus Canna; species Canna indica. Next base: position 51,558,090 of record CP136895.1, on the reverse strand, counting down.
GAAGAAGAAGAGTGTACCTCATTATTAGTATTCATGAGGCAATCTTTTGAATTAGCTTCATAGCCATGGTAAGAGGATGCTTCATTCGAATAGGATGATGATGTGGAAGCGTTTGACCTCTTCTTTGCCTTGTTGTTCAGGAAGGGCAATTTTTCTTCATATGCCCCTTTTCCTTGCATGCATGACACACTACCTTCCTTTTTTGGCTCTTGGAGCTACTCCTTTGACTAGAAGAGTTACGGGCATCAAAATTAAGATTAGTGGTAGGTGAATGACCATTGTCATCACTACCTTCATTAGAAGTCCCAATCTCTTCGATCCTGGCATAATCATATAGCATGTTTAAAGTTGCTCAAATATCGAAAGCCGAAGTACAATGCATGACTTTTTCAAAGATGTTACTTTTCCAAAGAACAATATAAGCAATTTGTTGCCATAGCATTTAGTTCAAACCTATTAATTTGTTCTTGGGTCCACGCATCCATTTTTTTCTTAGGTTATATGTATTTTGACTTTACCATATTAAAAACACCTAAACCTTGGGTCCTTAAGAAGGTGTACATCCTAGACTTTCAAAGACCAAAGTTAGACGCATCGAACCTAGGTGGTATAGACGCTACACTCTCTAGTGCTATTTTCTGGATCAAGGCAAGATGTAGAGGAGACGGTGAAATCTCAATGTACGACCCGCTCTGATACCAATTGTTGGGTGAAACTGCCACACTAGAGGGGGGGGTAAATAATGTGTTTACTAATATTTTTGCCTAAATCTGGTTTTAATCGTTTCTTTGGTTACTTAGGCAAATTACTAGTTGAGTGATTAAATACAGAAGCGATAAATAATAAAGCAAGTAATACAAATAAGATATCAAAGCCAACACAAAGATTTATAGTGGTTTGGCCCCAATGCCTACTCCACTACCTAAGCACCCCACTTAGGATTTCCAAACTAAGTTTACTAGATTATATCATTTCCCTTACAATGAGGACTTTGACCCGAAGAGTTTCACTCTCAATCTAAGGCACTTCCACACCCGGAAGTCTTCGTCTTCTTACCGAGAGCACTCTTCCACCTCAACCTAAGGGACAACTCAACTAATCCTAGTAAACTAAGTTTAAACTGGTGGAATTAAGCCTCAAACACAAAGGCAACCACCCAATTTCAAGACCTACACTCTAGGTCTTACACAAACTCAAATCCAATAAATAAACAAGTTCAAATAACAATTAAGATTACAATGAAAAGATCTAAAGAATAAACCAAGACTAAATGCTCTTTTCCAAGCCTTTAAAGCCTCCATCTAGCCAAGACGTTGAGCTGGAATCGAAGCTCGAGTTGAGGAAGATGAGCGCTTGAGAGAAGATGTTGATCAAAGAAGCAAGCGCAACCAATCAAGCTCTAGAAGGCACAATTCTCTCTTTTGAATGCTTATGTTAGTTGTTAAGAGAGATTAAAGAAGTTAGGTGAGGAGTATTTATAACCCCTCAATCAAACGGCTCCTCAACGGGCATTTTTTCGCCCGTTGGACGCCGTTCGATCGCTTACCGGTCGACCGCCCAGCGATCATTGGCATTTTGTGCTTTTGTCGCTCTGTTCGGTCGATAGGAGGGTCGACCGAATGAGTCACGATTCTGCTCCTCTGCTATCCGATCGGTCGACCGAAGTAGGCACTGCTAGATTTTGGCCTCAGTCGATCGATCGACCGGTCGACCGAAGTAGCTACTGCCGATTTTTAACCATCTTCGGTCGACAGATCGGTCGACCGAATTGCCTACTACCAATTTTTAACTACATTCGGTCGACCGACCGATCGACCGAACCTAGGCTGAACTTGATTTTTTTCAGCCTTCTTCTTGCGTGCTTCGTTTCCGGGTTCCGGCCTTCAACGTGCGACAACTTGGAGAGCTTTCCATATGATCTTTAGACTCATCCAATACGTCTTTGGTGCACACGTCGAACTTCGAGAAATTTCCGCGACGAACCCGAACGCGTCGACCAATGTCCTTCCGATTTTACGATTTCTCCGATATTTCTAATCGAGGACGTCATGCACTAATCGACTTGGAACCTAAAAGATTTCTCAATGAAACATTAGTTCCATGTTTGTATCATTAAAACCAAGATTAAGACCAAGGTAGAAAACCTTAGGCCAACAATCTCCCCCTTTTTGATGATGACAAACATCCTTAAGAAAATATATCATTTAAGCACAAAGGATATCAAACATGGGATTTCTCCCCCTATCAACATGCATATCTATGAAAATAAACTCCTCCTATCTATATGCATGGGTTTCCTATATTTTCTTCCCTTTTATCTATATTTTTCTCCCCCTTTTGACATCAATCAAAAAGGGCATGAAAAGTCAACCTATAGTCAAAGTTGAGACTCTAAAACTATTTTCCATGAAACATGAAAATCTCAACTAAAGGGATGAAAAATCAAATATCTAATATGAGACTAACTCATACATGATAGCATTAGATGAAAAATACGTTCCAAGTCTAGAAATCATGTATAGGCTTAAGTATTGATATTTTCGAGTATCGGTCAAATAGTCAAAAATTACTTTAGAAATGATTTTTCTCATCAAATGAGTAGAACGATACCATAAGTGAATTTAAAATATCATACTTCAAGTCTCATTTGAAAATGTCAACGAAAATCCAAAGTATCCAAAAAAAAATGAGTAAGTTGAGAAGAGTGATACTTTAGTGGCATTTTCGTAAATAAGTGAATCTTTCATGACATTTTATATTTCATTCAAACTTTCAAAATACCAAGTTATGATCATGTAAAGCATGTATATTAAGTTTGAAGTGAAAATAATGTCGTTTGATCAAGATATGAACTTAGAACGATTTCATTCAAAGTAGGCATGAAAACATGAAAATGGTTAAGTATCAAATTTTGCTATATACACATGTTTTCTCTAACTTAAGTACTTGGACATCTAACATGAGTGAATCTAAGTATACGAGTCAAGTTTGAACTGAAAATGAGGTTTCTAAGTCACTTTTTGACATAGGTCAAAATATACTTCAAGTTTTCAAAAATCAAACTTTTAAATCCATACAAAATCATATTTTTGATGAATATTTTTGAAACTTTAACTGGAAAAACTAATTTTTTCAAGGAATCTACAGGTTCAAGAATCAGTCAAAAATCAATTTCCTATAAATTCATAAAATTCTTGAAAGTCCAAGGGCATTTTTGTAAATTTTAGATATTTATCCAAAAGTTATCATTTTTTATTTAAACATTCCAGATATCGTTGAATGGTCATTTGGAATGCATGTGTCAAGTTTGAACTTAAAATGAAATTTCAAACTCCATTTTTCAATCAATCTCGATTTCAACCAAAAGCTCATTTTTTCAAAATATCGCTCAAATTATCAAAATCATTTTTAGAAATAATTTCACTCAAAGAATAGTGAGAACAATATTAGAAATGAAATCAAAATAGTATACACAAACTTTCATTTGAAGTTTCCGACGAAAAATCAAAGTATCGGAAAGATTGATATTTCAAGAGGATGATACTTTGCATTTTTGAAATTCAACTTCAAAATTCCACTATAAATTAGATTCATGATGAAGCTTTTTGAAATTTTTACTGAAGAAACTAGATTTTTCAGTGAATGTGCAGTTTCAAGAATCAGTTAAAAGGATTTTTCTACATTTTTCTAGAAATAACTGAAAATGCTAATCCAATGGCATTTCCGTAATTTTTAATTATTTTTCAAAATGTGTTCAGTTTTCATTCACCACATAATGGTCATGTAAAGAGTGTATGTCAAGTTTGAGATAAAAATTATGTCCTTAAGTCAAGATATCAACCTAGCATGGTTTCATTCAAAACTAAGCTAGTTATCATGAAACTTGCTAAGTTTCAATCTTATCATTTACTCATGATTTTTAACTTAAACCTATGGACACCTAAGATGAGTAAATCTAAATATGTTCCTCAAATATGGATTGAAAATGAGACATCTAAGTCAATTTATTGACTTGGGTCAACTTGGTTCAAAAGTGGTTATCATGAAATGGCCTCTATGTCATTTTATCTATATCCATATAAATTTTTCATTTTAAGTGCATGGAAACATGTTATACATATTCCTAAACATGTTTATGAAGTTTGGACTTAAAATGAAGTGTCCAAGTCGATTTGTTGACTTGGGTCAAACTTTTCCAAGCTTAAGTCATCTAAAGTGAACTAGTTATCATTTTACTCAATCTCTCATGAATTTTCAATTTTAAGCACATGACAACTAATCATTAACACACCTAAACATGTTCATCCAATTTTTAAATTAAAATGAAGTCTCTAAAGAAAAAATTTCAACCTAGTCCGATTTCATAAATATCATGATATCATGAAATGAGCTAAGTTATCAAGATTTTTCTTACTCATAAAAATTCAAATATTTATCATGCATAATCAATCATGAGTATAGAGAAATTATTTAAGCATAAGTATTCAAATATTATACTAAGATTTTTGCAAAATCAAACTCATACCTCATTCCTGAAAATTTTCCCAAACTTTTCATTTCATTTTCCATTTTCTTTTAGATAGCATAGCCTTCCATTAACATTTTCAACTTGCAAGTAGACTTCATTAGTAGATAATGAAATTAATGCTACTAGCAAGCTAACCAAACCAAATAGCAAAGAGAGATTCAAATATCATTTTCAAAATGCATCTTTGCTAGATAGTTTGAAATTCGTTTTAAATGAAATCAAGTGATACCAAAACGAATTTTAAGAGATCACAAAAATAATAAATATGAAAATATGATCTCCAACCCTTCCTATTGGTTGAAAACCGAAAGGCCACAATGAGCCTACGATTTAGAACCGCAAGGTCACTTAGGCCCATTATAGGTCACTTAGGTCTCCGAAGAGACAGGGGAATCAAAATAAAAAATCATTACATAAAACAAATTGAGAGCACGAAGATAAACTAGAATTAAGCATAGTATCACACTCTTCAACTAAGGTAAAACAATGCAAGTTAGAAGATGATACCGGAATAGTTTTGATGCCAACTTTACCTAAGGCATCAAGATAGCTTGAAGTTGCAACCAAGGGAGGATTCATCATTCAATTCCATGGTCAACTTCAACACACCTCTTTCCTTCAACCATGTGTGGTAGCTCCCCCTACAAGAGAACAAGAAACCTTTGGTACCCAAATGACTTTGGGTCCAATGGGGGTGAGTTGGCCTAGGAATCCAAAATGTCTTAGCAACATTTGGATTTCTTTTAAATGCACAATCATGAATAGCATGGCCATATATACCACAACAAAAATAATTTTCAACTTTTTCTTTTGGACATGAGGTTTAAAGGAAGAGTGTTTGACATGAGAATGATGATGAACATTAACATTCTTTACATGAGCATTTTTATTTCTAGAGTTCTTGAAGGAAGACATATTTGATAAATCATTGATTTTCCTATTCAAGAATACAACCTCATTTTTCAAATCACTCATGGATTTGTGAATAGCATGCAATTAAGATTTCAACATATTATTTTCATTCTTTAACATGTCATTTTTGTTTTCCAATTCCTTAGTGTCAATGCTTAAAGCATCATGGTGTGGATTAGAGACCTAATTTTTAGCTTCTCATTTTCTAGTTTAGCATCATGTAAATGAGAGCTAAGAGTCAAGATTTCCTTCTTTAATTTTTTGTTTTCTTTATCCTTTTTAACCACCAAGGCATACATGATTTTTTATTCATCCATCAATTCATCATAAAGCATGTCATAAGAATTAGATGAATTAATACTACCTCATCATTAGTATTCATGAGGCAATCTTTTGAATTAGCTTCATAGCCATGGTAAGAGGATGCTTCATTCGAATAGGATGATGATGTGAAAGCGTTTGACCTCTTCTTTGCCTTGTTGTTCAGGAAGGGCAATTTTTCTTCATATGCCCCTTTTCCTTGCATGCATGACACACTACCTTCCTTTTTTGGCTCTTGGAGCTACTCCTTTGACTAGAAGAGTTACGGGCATCAAAATCAAGATTAGTGGTAGGTGAATGACCATTGTCATCACTACCTTCATTAGAAGTCCCAATCTCTTCGGTCCTGGCATAATCATATAGCATGTTTAAAGTTGCTCAAATATCGAAAGCCGAAGTACAATGCATGACTTTTTCAAAGATGTTACTTTTCCAAAGAACAATATAAGCAATTTGTTGCCATAGCATTTAGTTCAAACCTATTAATTTGTTCTTGGGTCCACGCATCCATTTTTTTCTTAGGTTATATGTATTTTGACTTTACCATATTAAAAACACCTAAACCTTGGGTCCTTAAGAAGGTGTACATCCTAGACTTTCAAAGACCAAAGTTAGACGCATCGAACCTAGGTGGTATAGACGCTACACTCTCTAGTGCCATTTTCTGGATCGAGACAAGATGTAGAGGAGACGGTGAAATCTCAATGTACGACCCGCTCTGATACCAATTGTTGGGTGAAACTGCCACACTAGAGGGGGGGGGTAAATAATGTGTTTACTAATATTTTTGCCTAAATCTGGTTTTAATCGTTTCTTTGGTTACTTAGGCAAATTACTAGTTGAGTGATTAAATACAGAAGCGATAAATAATAAAGCAAGTAATACAAATAAGATATCAAAGCCAACACAAAGATTTATAGTGGTTTGGCCCCAATGCCTACTCCACTACCTAAGCACCCCACTTAGGATTTCCAAACTAAGTTTACTAGATTATATCATTTCCCTTACAATGAGGACTTTGACCCGAAGAGTTTCACTCTCAATCTAAGGCACTTCCACACCCGGAAGTCTTCGTCTTCTTACCGAGAGCACTCTTCCACCTCAACCTAAGGGACAACTCAACTAATCCTAGTAAACTAAGTTTAAACTGGTGGAATTAAGCCTCAAACACAAAGGCAACCACCCAATTTCAAGACCTACACTCTAGGTCTTACACAAACTCAAATCCAATAAATAAACAAGTTCAAATAACAATTAAGATTACAATGAAAAGAGCTAAAGAATAAACCAAGACTAAATGCTCTTTTCCAAGCCTTCAAAGCCTCCATCTCGCCAAGACGTTGAGCTGGAATCGAAGCTCGAGTTGAGGAAGATGAGCGCTTGAGAGAAGATGTTGATCAAAGAAGCAAGCGCAACCAATCAAGCTCTAGAAGGCACAATTCTCTCTTTTGAATGCTTATGTTAGTTGTTAAGAGAGATTAAAGAAGTTAGGTGAGGAGTATTTATAACCCCTCAATCAAACGGCTCCTCAACGGGCATTTTTTCGCCCGTTGGACGCCGTTCGATCGCTTACCGGTCGACCGCCCAGCGATCATTGGCATTTTGTGCTTTTGTCGCTCTGTTCGGTCGATAGGAGGGTCGACCGAATGAGTCACGATTCTGCTCCTCTGCTATCCGATCGGTCGACCGAAGTAGGCACTGCTAGATTTTGGCCTCAGTCGATCGATCGACCGGTCGACCGAAGTAGCTACTGCCGATTTTTAACCATCTTCGGTCGACAGATCGGTCGACCGAATTGCCTACTACCAATTTTTAACTACATTCGGTCGACCGACCGATCGACCGAACCTAGGCTGAACTTGATTTTTTTTAGCCTTCTTCTTGCGTGCTTCGTTTCCGGGTTCCGGCCTTCAACGTGCGACAACTTGGAGAGCTTTCCATATGATCTTTAGACTCATCCAATACGTCTTTGGTGCACACGTCGAACTTCGAGAAATTTCCGCGACGAACCCGAACGCGTCGACCAATGTCCTTCCGATTTTACGATTTCTCCGATATTTCTAATCGAGGACGTCATGCACTAATCGACTTGGAACCTAAAAGATTTCTCAATGAAACATTAGTTCCATGTTTGTATCATTAAAACCAAGATTAAGACCAAGGTAGAAAACCTTAGGCCAACAATCTCCCCATTTTTGATGATGACAAACATCCTTAAGAAAATATATCATTTAAGCACAAAGGATTTCAAACATGGGATTTCTCCCCCTATCAACATGCATATCTATGAAAATAAACTCCTCCTATCTATATGCATGGGTTTCCTATATTTTCTTCCCTTTTACCTATATTTTTCTCCCCCTTTTGACATCAATCAAAAACGGCATGAAAAGTCAACCTATAGTCAAAGTTGAGACTCTAAAACTATTTTCCATGAAACATGAAAATCTCAACTAAAGGGATGAAAAATCAAATATCTAATATGAGACTAACTCATACATGATAGCATTAGATGAAAAATACGTTCCAAGTCTAGAAATCATGTATAGGCTTAAGTATTGATATTTTCGAGTATCGGTCAAATAGTCAAAAATTACTTTAGAAATGATTTTTCTCATCAAATGAGTAGAACGATACCATAAGTGAATTTAAAATATCATACTTCAAGTCTCATTTGAAAATGTCAACGAAAATCCAAAGTATCCAAAAAAAAATGAGTAAGTTGAGAAGAGTGATACTTTAATGGCATTTTCGTAAATAAGTGAATCTTTCATGACATTTTTGTATTTCATTCAAACTTTCAAAATACCAAGTTATGATCATGTAAAGCATGTATATTAAGTTTGAAGTGAAAATAATGTCGTTTGATCAAGATATGAACTTAGAACGATTTCATTCAAAGTAGGCATGAAAACATGAAAATGGCTAAGTATTAAATTTTGCTATATACACATGTTTTCTCTAACTTAAGTACTTGGACATCTAACATGAGTGAATCTAAGTATACGAGTCAAGTTTGAACTGAAAATGAGGTTTCTAAGTCACTTTTTGACATAGGTCAAAATATACTTCAAGTTTTCAAAAATCAAACTTTTAAATCCATACAAAATCATATTTTTGATGAATATTTTTGAAACTTTAACTGGAAAAACTAAATTTTTCAAGGAATCTACAGGTTCAAGAATCAGTCAAAAATCAAGTTCCTATAAATTCATAAAATTCTTGAAAGTCCAAGGGTATTTTTGTAAATTTTAGATATTTTTCCAAAAGTTATCATTTTTTATTCAAACATTCCAGATATCGTTGAATGGTCATTTGGAATGAATGTGTCAAGTTTGAACTTAAAATGAAATTTCAAACTCCATTTTTCAATCAATCTCGATTTCAACCAAAAGCTCATTTTTTCAAAATATCGCTCAAATTATCAAAATCATTTTTAGAAATAATTTCACTCAAAGAATAGTGAGAACAATATTAGAAATGAAATCAAAATAGTATACACAAACTTTCATTTGAAGTTTCCGACGAAAAATCAAAGTATCGGAAAGATTGATATTTCAAGAGGATGATACTTAGCATTTTTGAAATTCAACTTCAAAATTCCACTATAAATTAGATTCATGATGAAACTTTTTGAAATTTTTACTGAAGAAACTAGATTTTTCAGTGAATGTGCAGTTTCAAGAATCAGTTAAAAGGATTTTTCTACATTTTTCTAGAAATAACTGAAAATGCTAATCCAATGGCATTTCCGTAATTTTTAATTATTTTTCAAAATGTGTTCAGTTTTCATTCACCACATAATGGTCATGTAAAGAGTGTATGTCAAGTTTGAGATAAAAATTATGTCCTTAAGTCAAGATATCAACCTAGCATGGTTTCATTCAAAACTAAGCTAGTTATCATGAAACTTGCTAAGTTTCAATCTTATCATTTACTCATGATTTTTAACTTAAACCTATGGACACCTAAGATGAGTAAATCTAAATATGTTCCTCAAATATGGATTGAAAATGAGACATCTAAGTCAATTTATTGACTTGGGTCAACTTGGTTCAAAAATGGTTATCATGAAATGGCCTCTATGTCATTTTATCTATATCCATATAAATTTTTCATTTTAAGTGCATGGAAACATGTTATACATATTCCTAAACATGTTTATGAAGTTTGGACTTAAAATGAAGTGTCCAAGTCGATTTGTTGACTTGGGTCAAACTTTTCCAAGCTTAAGTCATCTAAAGTGAACTAGTTATCATTTTACTCAATCTCTCATGAATTTTCAATTTTAAGCACATGACAACTAATCATTAACACACCTAAACATGTTCATCCAATTTTTAAATTAAAATGAAGTCTCTAAAGAAAAAATTTCAACCTAGTCCGATTTCATAAATATCATGATATCATGAAATGAGCTAAGTTATCAAGATTTTTCTTACTCATAAAAATTCAAATATTTATCATGCATAATCAATCATGAGTATAGAGAAATTATTTAAGCATAAGTATTCAAATATTATACTAAGATTTTTGCAAAATCAAACTCATACCTCATTCCTGAAAATTTTTCCAAACTTTTCATTTCATTTTCCATTTTCTTTTAGATAGCATAGCCTTCCATTAACATTTTCAACTTGCAAGTAGACTTCATTAGTAGATAATGAAATTAATGCTACTAGCAAGCTAACCAAACCAAATGGCAAAGAGAGATTCAAATATCATTTTCAAAATGCATCTTTGCTAGATAGTTTGAAATTCGTTTTAAATGAAATCAAGTGATACCAAAACGAATTTTAAGAGATCACAAAAATAATAAATATGAAAATATGATCTCCAACCCTTCCTATTGGTTGAAAACCGAAAGGCCACAATGAGCCTACGATTTAGAACCGCAAGGTCACTTAGGCCCATTATAGGTCACTTAGGTCTCCGAAGAGACAGGGGGATCAAAATAAAAAATCATTACATAAAACAAATTGAGAGCACGAAGATAAACTAGAATTAAGCATAGTATCACACTCTTCAACTAAGGTAAAACAATGCAAGTTAGAAGATGATACCGGAATAGTTTTAATGCCAACTTTACCTAAGGCATCAAGATAGCTTGAAGTTGCAACCAAGGGAGGATTCATCATTCAATTCCATGGTCAACTTCAACACACCTCTTTCCTTCAACCATGTGTGGTAGCTCCCCCTACAAGAGAACAAGAAACCTTTGGTACCCAAATGACTTTGGGTCCATGGGGGTGAGTTGGCCTAGGAATCCAAAATGTCTTAGCAACATTTGGATTTCTTTTAAATGCACAATCATGAATAGCATGGCCATATATACCACAACAAAAATAATTTTCAACTTTTTCTTTTGGACATGAGGTTTAAAGGAAGAGTGTTTGACATGAGAATGATGATGAACATTAACATTCTTTACATGAGCATTTTTATTTCTAGAGTTCTTGAAGGAAGACATATTTGATAAATCATTGATTTTCCTATTCAAGAATACAACCTCATTTTTCAAATCACTCATGGATTTGTGAATAGCATGCAATTAAGATTTCAACATATTATTTTCATTCTTTAACATGTCATTTTTGTTTTCCAATTCCTTAGTGTCAATGCTTAAAGCATCATGGTGTGGATTAGAGACCTAATTTTTAGCTTCTCATTTTCTAGTTTAGCATCATGTAAATGAGAGCTAAGAGTCAAGATTTCTTTCTTTAATTTTTTGTTTTCTTTATCCTTTTTAACCATCAAGGCATACATGATTTTTTATTCATCCATCAATTCATCATAAAGCATGTCATAAGAATTAGATGAATTAATACTACCTCATCATTAGTATTCATGAGGCAATCTTTTGAATTAGCTTCATAGCCATGGTAAGAGGATGCTTCATTCGAATAGGATGATGATGTGAAAGCGTTTGACCTCTTCTTTGCCTTGTTCTTCATGGAAGGGCAATTTTTCTTCACATGCCCCTTTTCCTTGCATGAATAACACACTACCTTCCTTTTTCGGCTCTTGTAGCTACTTGTTTGACCAGAAGAGCTACGGGCATCAAAATCAAGATTAGTGGTAGGTGAATGACCATTGTCATCACTACCTTCATTAGAAGTCCCAATCTCTTCGTTCTTGGCATAATCATATAGCATGTTTAAAGTTGCCCAAATATCGAAAGCCAAAGTACAATGCATGACTTTTTCAAATATGTTATTTTCTAAAGAACAATATAAGAAATTTGTTTTCTTAGCATTTAGTTCAAACCTATTAATTTGTTCTTGGGTCCATGCATCCATTTTTTCCTTAGGTTCTATGTATTTTGACTTTACCATATTAAAAACACCTAAACCTTGGGTCTTTAAGAAGGTGTACATCCTAGACTTCCAAAGACCAAAGTTAGACTCATCGAACCTAGGTGGTATAGACTCATTTTCTGGATCGAGGCAAGATGTAGAGGAGACGGTGAAATCTCAATCTACGACCCGCTCTGATTCTAATTGTTGGGTGAAATGGCCACACTAGAGGGGGGGTGAATAGTGTGTTTACTAATCTTTTTGCCTAAATCAGGTTTTAATCGTTTCTTTGGTTACTTAGGCAAATTACAAGTTGAGTGATTAAATGTTGAAGCGATAAATAATAAAGCAAGTAATACAAACAAGATATCAAAGCTAACACGATCTATAGTGGTTCGGCCCCAATGCCTACTCCACTACCTAAGCACCCCGCTTAGGATTTCCAAACTAAGTTTACTAGATTATATTATTTCTCTTACAATGAGGACTTTGACCCGAAGTGTCTCACTCTCAATCTAATGCACTTCAACACTCGAAAGTCTTTGTCTTCTTACCGAAAGCACTCTTCCACCTCAACCTAAGGGACAACTCAACTAATCCTAGTAAACTAAGTTTACACCGGTGGAATTAAGCCTCAAACACAAAGGCAACCACCCAATTTCAAGACCTACACTCTAGGTCTTACATAAACTCAAATCCAATAAATAAACAAGTTCAAATAACAATTAAGGTTATAATGAAAAGAGCTAAAGAATAAACCAAGACTAAATGCTCTTTTCCAAGCCTTCAAAGCCTCCAACTCGCCAAGACGTTGAGCTCGAATCGATGCCCGAGTTGAGGAAGATGAGTGCTTGAGAGAAGATGTTGATCGGAGAAGCAAGTGCAAGCCAATCAAGCTCTAGAAGGTACAAATCTCTCTTTTGAATGCTTATGTTAGTTGTTAAGTGAGATTAAAGAAGTTAGGTGAGGAGTATTTATAACCCCTCAACCGAACGGCTCCTCAACGAGCATTTTTTCGCCCATTGGACGTCGTTCGGTCGCTTGATGGTTGATCATCGGTCGACCAACCGATCGACCGCCCAGCCACCGTTGGTATTTTGTGCTTCTGTCGCTCTGTTCGGTCAACCGAAGGGTCGACCAAATAAGTCATGATTCTGCTCCTCTGCTATCCGATCGACCGAAGTAGGCACTGCCAGATTTTGGCCTCGATTGGTCGACCGACCGATCGACCGAAGTAGCCACTGCCGAATTTTAACCATCTTCAGTCGACTGACCAATCGACCGAATTGGCTACTGCCAATTTTTAACTACATTCGATCGATCGAACCTAGGATGAACTTGATTTTTTTCAGCCTTCTTCTTGCGCACTACATTTTTGGGTTCTGGCCTTCAACGTGTGACAACTTGGAGAGCTTTCCATGTGATCTTTAGACTCGTCCAATACGTCTTTGGTGCACACGTTGAACTTCGAGAAATTTCCATGATGAACCCGAACGCGTCGACCAATGTCCTTCTGATTTTGCGATTTCTTCGATATTTCCGATCGAGGACGTCGTGCGCTAATCGACTTGGAACCTAAAAGATTTCTCAATGAAACATTTGTTCCATATTTGTTATCATCAAAAATGAGATTAAGACCAAGGTAGAAAATCTTAGGCCAACACAAAGTTTGACTCATCAAACCTATGTGGTATAGACGCTACCAACTCTAGTGCCATTTTTCGGATCAAGACTAGATGTAGAGGAGACGGTGAAATCTCAATCTACGGCCCGCTCTGATACCAAATGTTGGTGAAATGGTCACACTAGAGGAGGGTGAATAGTGTACGTGTTATCTAATCAATTAGCCTAAATTCAATTTTAATTATTTACTTGATTACTTAGGCAATTCACAAATTGAATAGTAGGCGGAAGCAAGATATAAATGATAAGCAATAAGAAATGTATGGTAAATAATTCTAACACAATTATTTATAGTGGTTCAGCCCGAATGTCTACTCCACTGCCTAAGCACACCGCTTAGGATTTCTAAACTAGCTTTACTAGATTATATTGTTTCCCTTACAAAGAGGACTTTACACCGGAAAGTCTCTGCTCTCAAACTTAAGTCACTTCCACACCCGTAATTATCCCACATTCCTACCGAGGGCACTCTCCCACCTCAACCTAAGGAACAACTCAACTAATCCTAGTAAATTAAGTTTACAATGGTGGACTTAAGCCTTAACACCAAGACAACCACCAACTCAATCAAACCTAGCAACCTAGGTTTATACACTTGATATATAATCAAAATAAACAACAAAATACAATAACAATTGGAGCAATAAATCAAATAACAAGTACTTAGCTCCAAAAGAAACTCCCTAGTCCTCTTGATGCCTTGAGAAGATGAATCTATGAAGCTTGAAGGCTAAATCAACAAGTGGATATCAAAACTAGGGCTTTTGCAAGGATGACTCAATGGAAGTTTGTAGAAATGCTTAGGATCACACTTTGAGACTTGAAAACATCAATAACTCCTTAGGAGTGGGTTTGGGATGGGTATTTATAACCCCCCAAACAAGAGTAGCCGTCAACAGGCATTTTTGTGCCCGTTGGTGATGCCCGATCGCTTGTCGGTCGATCGCCAGTCGACCGACCGAGCGACCCAAGGCATTCTAGCCATTTTGGGCGTCGGTCGGTCGACCAAAATGCCTTCACCTTTTGCCGATCTACCAGTCGGTGGACCGGACTTGGGCAGGATAAATTTTTTGCTTGTTTATTTTTCTACTCGTTTGTTCGTTTCTGGGTTCCATCTTCGCTAAGTCTACTTATATAATATTTCATAACTTTTGGTTAATAACTTAAAACATAAATGCTATATAAGGATTACCCCCCATTTGGATTCAATAAAAATATCTAAAAGATCAAAATCCTTAAGAATCAAAATCTAACTTTTGGGATCTAGTATAAATTTCCGAAAACCGAAACTTTTATAATCTCCCGGGTCAAATATGGGTAGGCTAAAGGCTTCCAAAAAATCTTTAAAAATATCTCATTATCTAGTTTTTACCTAAGAAACAATTACCGGCACTTTTGGTGCCAAGAAAATATCTAGGTTATATATCCTTCCAAGGAGCTCCCTAGGCTTAGTGAATTTCAGGCCTTTTCTAATTTTTTGAGTTTTTGTGTTTAGGGGTTTAGGATTGGTTTTTTGGGTTCTTATGCATCATCGTGAGGATTTGCAACACAAGCTAGGCACTCTAGACCTAAACTTTAACTTCCCAAAGAATCCCGAACGTCGACGAGCATCCTTGACTATTTCTCTGATTTTTTGATCGAGGACATCAAGTGCCAACCAACTTGGAACCTATAAGTATTTCTCAATGAAACCATTAGTTCCATGTTTGTTATCATCAAAACCGAGATTAAGACCAAGGTTGAAAACCTTAGACCAACAAAGAACATATCCTAGGTGAACCCCAGGATATGCTCCCCAAATTTTAGTCCGATCAGCCCCACGATAGGGTCCCGTTCGCCCAATTAGGCGAAACTCGATGTAGCAGAATCCTGGAGAAGAAAACAAAAAATGGGGCTTCGGTAATTCCATGACAACGACAGATTCTGCCGTCAAAAATCAATCTCCACCGATCAAAATGTAAATCAAGAAGTCTACAACTTACTGTCCAAATTTCATTATGACCCGACCACGGACGCTTCATCAATCATGAATTTTGCTATCATCCGACGCTGCCAATAGCAGTCTGCCGATATCCCCTTCATCTTCATTCTTGTGCCTCTTCCTATGGGCGCCCAAGGGGGTGTGCAGTGGCTGCTATGAGCCGCGCGCCCCTGAGGGATGAGGTATAAATACTAAAACCCCAATCGCCAAATGACTAAAGCGCCCATTAACTTAAGTCAAGTCTAAAACAAACCATAACCCGACCAATATAAGTTCGATTTGAATTCTGTTTGAACCTCCAGACTCGTCTCGAACCCAACTACTCGTCTAAGGACTAATCGAACCTCGGGTATTACACTTTCTTTTGATCCATTGTCCCTCCAAGTGAGGAAAGAGAACACACAGGAGTATCGCATCTCCACATCTTCTAAATTAGCCACAATTAGTTGCTTTAGAAATTGGACTAGATGGGAGAGCAGATCTAAAAGACTTCTTCCTCCATTATCGCAGCAAGCAAAAGATCGACATCAAAAGCAACAGCTCTTGTTGACTCACAAGACCAAGGAATTCAAGCAAGTAATTAATGGAGAGAGAAACTCACTAGCCATCATAAGAATCGACAACTCAACAAGGCGAGAGATAGAGCGGGAAATCAAGATGCAATCAGGAAATGGAGGAGTGTTTGAGATCTAGCAATTCATGGTGGACAGCTACAACTCCTTGCTCTTCTCCATCTCCTCGGTGAACCCTGCGAACATAGCCGGCGGCACCCGGCCGATATCCACTCCTCTTCCCCTCACCCTCTGAAGTACCATCCACTCTCTCAACCTCACCACCACCACCAGACACAACCGCCGTCGGTGCTACCGCCCCACTTTTCCCACTTCCACAACATCCTCATCACCCAGCAGCTCTTCCACCAACTCGCCCATCAGTTCTAGTTTTTCCACCCTCAGCAGCAACAGTACCTGCCAGAGCCAAGGCGGCATCTCATCCCGCAATATCACCAGCTCGGGTTAGATTAGGAGTCGGCTCTGACTTCCCATGCAAGTGCCTAAGATGGCTGGACCTTAATTAAAATAATTTAATATTTTAAGTTTTTACTGACATGTATTTTTTCTAATATTTTATTCATGTTAAATTTTACTACTAACGTGGAATGATGACTTGGCACTGATTCTATTTTTTATTCAAATTTTATGTGTTGGTTTCAATGCTGGTACACGTATGCAGTGCCACATCATCAGTCAAATGGTAAAACTCATGATTACTTGACGAGGGGATATTATTGATAAAAATTAAAAATAGGAGTATACTATTGATACAACTGAAAGTTCGGGTTAAAATTAGAAAACCCCTAAAGTTGGGGATATATAGTGTAATTAACCCTATATTTAAGCATGAGAACTTTGCTATCCAAATAGCCTTGGGTCGTCCTTGGGGGATTAGTAACTTTTAGAACCCATACGAGTCTAGCATTATGATTTATTTTCAATGCACAATTCCTAATCATATAACCATAAACACCACAACAAAACCAATAACACTTAAATTTAGTGAATGTATGATCACGGGTATGACATGAGAATGAGCATGAGATACTTTAGAGGATTTAACATGAGATGCATGTGCATTCCTAGATGAGGATTTTTGCAAAATTTTCATTTTCTCATTCAATGAAAATAACTCATGTTTCAAAGAAAGCATACCATCATAGAAATTCTTAATTTGAATACTTAATGAGATCTCAATTTTCAAATCATCGTTCAATTTTTTGCAAATCCAAAATTTTCATTTATAAAGAAACATAGTCATTTTTCAAATTTTAAACTCGTTTCTTTAAATAATTGCAAGAAAGTAATAATTCATTATTTTCCTATTCAAGCATTTATTTTCTTCAACTTGGACACCAGACACTTCTTATTCCTATATTATGTGATCTAAATTTGTAATCGTGAAGAGATTTAGGAGAGATTTCTTTGTTTTCCCATGCATGGATCTTTTTGTTGGCCTAAGATTTTCAACCTTGGTCTTAATCTCGGTTTTGATGATAACAAACATATAACTAATGTATTAATGAAGAAATATTTTCAAGTTCCATATCGTTTTTCGTGCGTTGTCCCCTATTAAAAAAATCGAAGAAATTGGTAAGGACGCTCGTCGATGCACGAATTTTATCGGGAAGATAGAGTTTAGGTTTAGGGTGTCTAGCATGTGTTGTAAATCCTCATGATGATGCAAAGAAATCCAAAAACTAAACCCGAACCCCAAAACATGAAAACCCGGAAAATAAAAAAACGGCCTTGAAATTCATTGAGCCTAAGGAGCTCCTTGGAGGGCTATATAACCTGACATTTTCCTGGTACCAAAAGTCTCGATAATTTCTCCTTAGATAAAAACTAGTTAACAACATATTTTTAAGAAATTTTTGGAAGCTTTTAACTTATTCATATTTGACCCGGGAAATTATAAAATTTTCGATTTTCGAAAATTTGTACTAGACCCCAAATGTTAAATTTTGATTCTTAAGGATTTTGATTTTTTAGATATTTTTATTGAATCCAAATGGGGGGTAATCCTTATATAACATTTATTAATAGATTTATTAATAAATGTTATATAAGAAGACTTATCGAAGACAAAACCCAAAAACAAACGAGCAAAAAACTCAGCCAAAAAACTAGGCTATTTTTTAGGTTCCGGCCGATGGGCAGTTGATAGTCGATCGGCCGGCCATCAGCTGGCCATCGATCGACAGAGCTCAAAATAGTCTAGTGAGCTCCAGTCGGTGGCTGGTCACTCGGTCGATCGATCGACCATCAGTCGGCCACTGACCGGGTGGCGCCAACAGGCAAAAATCTGCCTGTTCGGTGAGCTATTTTAGCTCCCTTCCTTCATGGCTTATAAATACAAGCCCTTAATTACCTTCCATGGTTATCCAACACTATATTGAGCCATTCTAACATCCTTTGCAAGCTTTTCGATCTTGAGCCATCTCTTTGCAAACCCTAGTTTCTATGATAAAACCTTGATCTTGCCTTTGAGCCTTCATGATTCATCTTCTCAAGGTATCAAGAGGACTAGGAAGTTTCTTTTGGAGCTAAGTTTTTGTTGTATTATTTATTTGCTCCAGTGTTTGTATATTTTATTATTTATTTCATTGTATTTCCAAGTGTGAAGACCTAGGTTGTTAGGTCTTGTATAGTTGGTGATTGCCTTGGTGTTAAGGCTTAATTCCACCGGTGTAAACGTAGTTTGCTAGGATTAGTTGAGTTGTCCTTAGGGTTGAGGTGGGAGAGTGCTCTCGGTAGGAAGATGGAATACTTTCGAGTGTGGAAGTGTCTTCGGTTTGAGAGCGGAGACTCTCTGGTGTAAATTCCTTATTGTAAGAAAACTAATTAATCTAGTTAAGCTAGTTTGGAAATCCTAAACGAGGTACTTAGGTAGTGGAGTAAGCATTGGGGCCGAACCACTATAAATCATTGTATTAGCATTGCTTTCTTGGTTGTGTTTAATCATCTTATTTATTGCTTCCGCTTTCTATTCGAATTAGTGTATTGCCTAAATTATAAGAAACAATTTAATCCGACAAAACCAGAATTAGGCGAAAAGTTTAAATAACACACTATTCACCCCTCTTCTAGTGTAGGCCATTTCACCAACAGTTTTCTTTTTTCAAATCAGAGATTTTCTTCTTCTTTTTCCAATGCGCATGTAATCCAAAGATATTAGTTTCCAAGATTTAGCACCCCCCTTCATGAAGAGATTTAGGAGAGATTTTCATGTTTTCCCATGCATGGATCTTTTCTTTTTCCAAAGTAGGGATTTTCTTTTCTTTCCAATGCGCATGTAATCCAAAGATATTAATTGCCAAGGTTTAGCACCCCCCTTCCTTGGCCTATATAAAGTCCAACCTTTATCATTTTGGGACAAGTCACTTGGAATGAAAGTTTGAAGAAACTTTCTTTGAAGTGTCCTAACAATAGGTGTGAGATCTCTTGAGGTGTGAGACCCAACCTTAGCTTCTTCCTTAGGTCTTGTAAGTTTTAATCCTCTTACTTCTTGGATTATTTGATAATCTTGGTGAATATTGAAGCATGCATAAGTTTTTCTTGCTATAAAGTTTTCTCTAATTCATGCATGCTCAGAATAGATCGAGTTGGCATGATGGTGATGCATGATTCTTAAGGCTATTGTGTTTCATTCTCAAATTTTGTTCCTTTTCCTACATCATTTTGTTACTTCTTGCATTTTTACACTTGCTCAAAAATCTTGCTTTATCAAGTTCATATCTAGTTATTTACTTGTTATATTACATGAACACTAGATCTTTCTTATAATCTTTGTTATCAAAATTTATATTTCATCTCTCCTAAAAGAAAACTCTGTCATTCTACTAGTAATAACTCCTTGAACATGACCAATCAAAGTGGATTTGACCGTTCCAACCCAAGCCCACCAAATCAATCCACTAATCAAGAACAAAACAATGAACCAACTCAACATCGGACTAAATGATTATTAGAGGAATTGTCTAGGCAAATGAAAACTTGACTAGACTTATGGGTGACACAAGAGCTCAACTAGGTGGACTTGAGACCTGATTAACTCAGGTCGATGAGCGCCTTGACCTCCTTGAGACCACTCGATTGCCATCTAGACATAAGGATGAAGTTGAAGATGATCATGAGTATAGGGCTAGACCTCCTCCACCTCTACATAGGAACCTCATACCTAGGATCCAATGAGACTATGTATCCACTAGGAATGAGTTCCCTAGGGGTAGGTATGTAGAGGATGAGGTTGATCCCAATCACAAGTCCAAACATTATGGTGGTCATGACTATGGGAACAACCTGGACTGACGGTTATATAAATATGATTGACAAGATGACATCACTCAAAAGGTTAAGGTAGACCCACCAACCTTTGATAGCAGCTCCCTTGACCCTAGAATTTTCCTAGATTGCTTGACTGCCATGGACCAATACTTTGATTGGTACGACATGGTTGAAGATAGGAAGGTTAGGTTAGGTAGGTTCACAAAAATGTATTGAACGACAGCCATGTCATTGGTTGGTTGAAGATAGGAGTGTCGTTCAATACTTTAATTGGTATGACATGGCTGAAGATTGGTAAGACAGGGTCAACTAGGTTGCATTGGCTCAATGTTGAACGACACTTATAGTGACTTGGACTTCCCCCTATCACACGATAGGATGAAATGAAACTAAAAGTGAAGGAAAAAAATTTGCTCCCGCATTATCATGACCAACTTCTTGAGCAATTATGCTCTTCCCATCAGGGCACATTGTCAGTGGCATAGGACATGAGCCAGTTTGACGAGCTCTTGATACGATGTGATGTGCGGGAAGACCCTTGGCTCACCTTAAGTCAATTTAAGTCTGGATTGCAAGGTGATATTCAAAGGGAGATGAGCCATTATCCTATTGACACCCTTGACCAGGCATTTCAACGAGCGCTTGAGATTGAACACTGGCTGCAATAACATATCACCCGCAAAGGAGTCCCTCAAGCTAGAGTTCCTTTAGACGATCTATGTCTTCGGACAAAACCCCTTACCCACTACTAGTGTTCCCACATCATCCCGAGCCTTTGGACCCCTTACCCCTTACCCACTACTAGTGTTACCCAACCCAAGGATATCAAAGGAAAAACTATAGGAGTTGAAAGCTCAAGGGATAGTGTTGTTATTCAATGTTTCCATTGCCACAAGTGCAATCACTATGCAGTCGAATGTCCTACGTGTGCCCTCTTAGTAGAAGAAGTTGACCATAGTTGCAAAGTCGTCATTGATGGGGGTAGTAACCTAAATGTTGTTTCTCAAAATGCCCTCAACAAACTTGGCTTGAAGGTTGAACCACACCCAAGGCCATATAAAGTAGCATGGGTTGATCAGACCACCATTCGTGTAACACAAAGGTGCCTCGTCCCTCTATAGTTGGCCAGCTATAAGGACGAAATTTGGTGCGACGTTATTTCTATGGATGTTGCACATATTTTGTCAGTGTGACCTTGGCTTTATGACCTTCATGTAACACACTTTGGATGAGCTAATAGTTACGTATTTGAATATGGTGGAAAGAAGATTAAACTTGTCCCATCTGAACCTAAGGAATTAAGGGCTAGCACCAACAAAGGGAGTATTAACACGCATACTCTTGCCCTGAAATCCTTACATCTTTTACGACTTGGCCCATTCTTAGAATAATCTAAGGACCTTGGAGTGATCTTTTCTTTGGTCATAAAGGAAGTTGATCCTGAGTTAGAACATACCCATGAGATTTCTTTGGATGTCCAAACCTTACTAGATGAATTCAAAGACATTACTCCCGATGAGCTACCTGAGGAGCTACTGTTGGCCTAAGATTTTCTACCTTGGTCTTAATCGCTACCTCCAATGAGGGACATTCAACATGCAATTGACCTAGTCCAAGGATCGTCCCTTCCAAATCTATCTCATTACCGGATGAACCCTACTGAGCATGCTGAGCTCAAACATCAAGTTGACGAACTTCTATGAAAGGGTTACATCCAAGAAAGCATGAGCCCTTGCACTGTGCCAACCCTCTTGACACCGAAGAAGGACAGAAGTTGGCATATGTGTGTAGATTGTCGAGTCATAAACAAAATAATGGTTAAATATCATTTCCCCATTCCTCATTTAGATGACATGTTGGACTTTTTATCTGGATCTAATTGGTTTTCAAAAATTGACTTAAGGAGTGGATACCATCAAATTCGAATAAGGCCTGGTGATGAATGGAAAATAGCATTTAAAACGAAAGATGGACTTTACGAATGGCTCATAATGCCTTTTGGGCTCACTAATGCTCCATCAACTTTTATGAGGGTGATGACTCAAGTCTTTAGATCTTTCTTAGGTAAGTTCCTCGTGGTCTATTTTGACGACATTCTTATTTACAGTAAAACCCGAGAGGAACACCTAGGTCACCTTAGATTGGTGTTAGAGACCTTGAGACGAGAAAAGTTTTTTGTAAACCTGAAGAAGTGTGCCTTCATGATAGACCAAGTTGTCTTCCTTGGGTTCATTATCTCATCTGATGGGCTTCAAGCTGATCTAGAGAAAGTCCGAGGCATTAAAGAGTGGCCCGAACCAACATGCATTCAGGATATGCGAAGCTTTCATGGGCTTGCTACATTTTATCGTCGGTTCATTCGTGGTTTTAGTTCAATCATGGCTCCAATTATGGATGTATTCGAAAAGTAGAATTCAATTAGACAAAATTTGCTTCAGAAGCTTTCCAGAAAATTAAAACTAGGATGATTGAGGCCCCTGTCCTTAGGTTACCCGACTTTTCAAAGATTTTTGAGGTTGCTTGTGATGCCTCTAGATTGGCATTGGTGAAACTCTAAGTCAAGAAGGGCACCCAGTGGCTTTCTTTAGTGAAAAACTAAATGAGGCCAGACGAAAGTATTCTACTTATGATAAAGAGTTCTATGTTGTTGTTCAAGCACTAAGGTATTGGAGGCACTACCTCCTTCCGAACGAATTTGTATTGTACACGGACCATAAGATCCTTCAATTTAAGTTCCCAAAAGAAACTTAGCCCAAGGCATGCCAAATGGGTTGAATTCCTGCAACAATTCATTTTTGTCATTAAACATAAAGCAGGAGTTGAAAACAAATTGGTGGATGCCTTAAGTCGAATGCATAACCTTCTGCATACCTTGAGAGTTAAAGTTGTTGGATTTGATTGATTAAAGGAAGAATATCCTTCTTGCCTTGATTTAAGGAAATTCACGCCAAACTCTCTCAAGAACCTGCCAGTATCAACCCAAACTTTACCCTCCAAGATAAATATTTGTTTAAAGGAAGCAAACTTTGTGTCCCCAAGACCTCATGTAGAGACTTTCTAGTTTGAGAATTACATGTGGGAGGTGCTGTGGGGCATTGCAATCGAGACAAGACATTGGCCTTAGTAGAGGATCGATTTTTTTAACCTAGTATGACTAAAGATGTAGCTCGCATTGTGAGACATTGTAGAACGTGTCATTCAGCCAAACATAAGAAATAAAATATAGGTCTACATACCATGTTCCCCGTTGTCCTTGGCAGGACGTCAGTATGGATTTTGTGCTAGGCCCGCCCAAGACTCAAGCCCAACATAACTCTATTTTTGTGGTATATAGTTGACAGATTTTTGAAAATAGCACATTTTATTCCATGCTCTAAGATTGCCGATGCGTCTCACATTGCTCGACTTTTCATATGAGGAGTCGTTCCGGTTGCATGGTCTCCCAAGTACCATCGTGTCTGATCGAGATATTAGATTTGTTAGTCATTTTTGCATAACCTTATGGAGGATATTAGGCACTAAACTTAAATTCTCTTTAGCTTTTCTTCCTCAAACTTATGGATAAACTGAGGTAGTCAATAGGAGTCTTGGTGATTTCTTGAGATTTTTAATTGGGGATCATACATCTAGATGGGATCGAGTGCTACCCATTGCTGAGCTAGCCTATAAATCCTTGGTTAACCATACTACTGGTATCAGTCCATTCCATATTGTTTTTGGTTACCAATCAAAGAAACCCCTTGATCTTCTTCCTTTGCCTTCTGATGCATGGTCTTCAAAATCTATAGAATCATTTGCTAGACATATCCATGATTTACATGCTGAAATTAAGAGAAAACTCACATTAAGCAATGAAAACTATAAGCGTGGTGCAGATATTCACCGTAGGTTTTAAGAATTCCAAGAAGGAGACAAGGTGAGAGTGAGAATTCAACCTGAGAAATTTCCACCTGGTACAATGAAGAAATTACATGCAAGAAGCCTTGGTCCCGTCATAATCCAAAAGAAAATCAACCCCAATGCCTATGTCATCAACCTTCCTCCTGAAATGGGCATTAGCAATATGTTCAATGTGGAAGACATCCTACCATTCTATGAGCCTCTCGAGCCAACCTTCTACCAGGACAACAACACTCCATCGACACCAATCAGTTCAACTCCAGTGCCTCCTATACCACGCTTTCCAACTTCATCAACTCGACGAAATCAAATTGAGTCTATATTGGATGACTGCATCACTACTTCTCCTACTGGAGGCTAGCACAAATTTCTCGTAAAATGGCAAGGTCAACCTCACACCAAAGACACATGGATTTCGAAGAACGAGATACAAATCCTTGCACCGGACCTCTACGATTATTACATTAGCCATAATTCATCGGAGGTGAATTTCTCCAAGCCGGGGAGAGATGATGGGGATCAAAATTTGCCACATCAGTATCATCGATTCCATTGTACCACTAGGATGCCTAGGTGGCATGAAGATTATATTATGTGATTTGAGTTTGTAATCATGAAGACATTTTTCATGTTTTCCCATGAATGGATTCTCCTTCTTTCCCATGCATGGATCTTTTCTTTTTCCAAAGTAGAGATTTTCTTTTCTTTCCAATGTACATGTAATCCAAAGATATTAATTGCCAAGATTTGGCACTCCCTCATCCATGGCCTATATAAAGGCCAACCTTTGTCATTTTGGGACAAGTCACTTGGAATGAAAATTTGAAGAAACTCTCTTTGAAGTGTCATAACAAGAGGTGTGAGATCTCTTGGGGTGTGAGACACAACCTTAGCTTCTTCCTTAAGTCTTGTAAGTTTTAATCCCCTTACTTCTTGGATTTTTGATAATCTTGGTGAATATTGAAACATGTGTAAGTTTTCCTTACTATAATGTTTTCTCTAATTAAAGCATGCTTGGAATAGATCAAGTTGGCATGATGGTGATGCAGGTCCGATATTATTCATTGGAGTTCAGCTGGCTTGAGCTTCAGACATTCGTTGTAGCATACGTGAGCCTCCATCTAGTCTGCATGGATCACTCTCACTTCTATCTCTAAGATGGGAAATTTAATGGTGAGGTGGGGGATCGACACGACGACTCCTAGGTTATTCAAGGAGGGCTAGCCCAAGATCATACAATATGGACTCGCACATTGGACGACAAGAAATTGTACGTCTATCGTCTTTGTCCTCGGGGTGGAGACGAATGTTGTTGCTATCCATAAATAACCTCTGACGTTTATGTGGTCTCCTGAGAAGCTGACAAGCTCTCCATGGTAAGGGTGTAGCGAAGATTTGCTAAGACCCATCTTCATGAGTGTAGGGTAGAAGAGGACGTCTACCAAAACTTTCCTTACAAGGAAACCAACAGCAATTACAAAGATAACGACATGATCATGTAAATTCCTGTCAATTCCTTGAAAGTCAATATCATAGAAGGAAATTACCGGGGTGGGTAAGTGTGGCCTTTGTTGCCGAGCCGCTTCGTTGACAATCATGATGGTTTGGGATGGTTGTGTTTCAAGACTGTCTTCTTCGGCAAATCCTCCTGTTATGCAGTGGATGACTCCCTTGACGTCGGGGTGGGGTTGCTCGCTTTGAGAGCCATGGTGGTCATCTGTGTCACCAGGCGGTGGCGTGTTATTGGGACTTCGGCTTTGCTGGCGGCCTCGTCGGCTTTGGTTGTGACTCCGATCATGCTGAATGTAGTGGTCGAGGTGACCTTCTCTGATTAATCATTCAATCTGGTCATAGAGGACCATGCATTCTTCGGTGGTGTGTTTGTAGGTTAGATGGAACTCACACCTTTTGCTCTTATCGCATTTGAATGAAGATCTCACATTTTCGGGACGACTGGGGGGCCTAAGCAGTTGCAGATAATATACTTCTTGTAGGATGGTTTCTCTTGAGGTATTGAGGGATGTGTACCTTTCAAATTGGGTACTCGACCGAGGTAAAGACCTTAGTGCTAGGTTGTTATTCTGCTCGTGGAGGTGGCAATCTTTGCCTCTTCTGCCTCCATTCCTGGATTTCTTATCTTCGACAACAGCCTTGAGATTTTATCAATCAGTCTTTTTGGCTTCTCATATTTCTTTCATCTTTATGAAGCTTACAGGTTTTTCCTAGAATTCGGTCATGTCTTTAGGCTCGGCAAGGGTGATCTAATCGGCGAAGAGTCTGGGCTTTAGCTCGAGCTGGATGGAGAAGGCTCGATCTGTCGGTCGAGATTGGAAATCTCGGTCACTATGGCCTGAAACTTGTTCAGGTATTTTCTTAGGGGCTCATGTTGCCCTTGTCTAACATAGTAGAGGGTTGCTCCCGTCTTGTGATATACCCGTGATGTGGTGAACCGGCTGAAGAAGAAGTCGGAGAGGTCGTTGAAAGAATGGATAGACCCTGATGGGAGGAAAGCAAACCACAATAAGATGATTTTCCCCAGGAAAGTTGGGAAGATTCTACAAAGTGCAGAATCGATTGCTCCGCGAGAGATCATCTTGGTCTGGAACGTCATCGGGTGTAGAGCGGGGTTGCCTGTACCGTTGTAGGGTGTCGGGGTGGTGGGTAACTCACTTATTGGGAGGGAGACGAGTTGTCATGATGTGCTTAGCGAAGCGTCCCCTATCGAGAGGGAGAGTAGTTTCGACCTTTCTAGCTTTGGGATCATCGTCTTTTTCCGGACGACAGGTGCTGGAGGCTTCGTCATGGAGGACGGTAATCGATTGCTTCTTTTTGGAGTGGTTGATTTCTCCATGTTTCTAGCGGCAGTGCTCGTGGTCAGCTGCGGGGTGTCCCTGAGATCGCGTTAGCATCTCAATCTAGACTATTAGTCATTGGTTTTTAGCCTCCAAATCATCTATTCGATGTTGGGGGTCTTTAGGGAGAAGATTGGCCGGTACCGGAGCATCGCTCCACGTTGTTTCAGCGTCAACAGGTTACGGTCGATCGTCATTGTCGGGTCATTGCCATTGGCGTGCGGTGTCATAACAAGAGGCGTGAGATCTCTTGGGGTGTGAGACCCAACCTTAGCTTCTTCCTTGAGTCTTGTAAGTTTTAATCCCCTTACTTCTTGGATTTTTGATAATCTTGGTGAATATTGAAGCATGTGTAAGTTTTCCTTACTATAATGTTTTCTCTAATTCAAGCATGCATAGAATAGATCAAGTTGGCATGATGGTTGGAGTTCAGCTGGCTTGAGCTTCAGGTATTCTTTGTAGCACGCTTGAGCCTCCCTCTGGTCTGCATGGATCACTCTCACTTCTATCTCTGAGATGGGAAATTTGATGGCGATGTGGGGGGTCGACACGACGGCTCCTAGGTTGTTCAAGGAGGGTTGGCCCAAGATCATACGATATGGACTCGCGCACTGGACGACAAGAAACTATACGTCTATCGTATTTGTCCTTGGGGTGGAGCCAAATGTTGTTGCTATCCATAAATAGACTCTGACATTTATGTGATCTCCTGAGAAGCTGACAAGCTCTCTATGGTATGGGTGTAGCGAAGATTCGCTGAGACCCATCTTCTCGAGTGTTGGGTAGAAGAGAACGTCGACGGAGCTCCCCTGGTCTACAAAACTTTCCTTATAAGGAAACCAACAACAATTACAGAGATAACGACAGGATCATGTAAATTCTTGTCAATTCCTTGAAAGTCAGTATCATAAAAGGATATTACCGGGGTGGGTACGCGTGGCCTTTGTGGTCGAGCCGCTTCGTTGACGATCATGATGGTTCGAGATGGTTGTGTTTCAGGACTACCTTCTTCGGCAAATCTTCTTGTTATGCAGTGGATGAATCCCTTGACGTTCGGGTGGGGTTGCTCGCTTTGAGAGCCGTGGTGGTCATCTGTGTCACCAGGCGATGGAGTGTTACTGGGACTTCGGCTTTGTTGGCGACCTCGTCGGCTTTGGTTGTGACTCCGATCATGCCGAATGTAGTGGTCAAGGCGACCTTCTCTGATTAATCGTTCAATCTGGTCATAGAGAACCATGCATTATTCGATGGTGTGTTCGTAGGTTCGATGGAACTCACACCTTTTGCTCTTATCGCATTTGAATGAAGATCTCACATTTTCGGGGCGACCGAGGGGCCTAAGCAGTTGCAGATAATATACTTATTGCAGGATGGTTTCTCTAGAGGTATTGAGGGGTGTGTACCTTTCAAATTGGGTACTCGAACGAGGTGAAGACCTTAGTGCTAGGCTGTTGTTCTGCTCGTGGAGGTGGCGATCTTTGCCTCTTCTGCCTCCTTTCTTCGATTTCTTATCTTCGACAATAGCCTTGAGATTTTATCTGTCAGTCTTTTTGGCTCATAATATTTCTTCCATCTTTATGAAGCTTTAAGATTTTTCTTGGAATTCGATCATGTCTTTAGGCTCGGGAAGGGCGATCTAATCAGCAAAGAGTTTGAGCTTTAGCTCGAACTGGATGGAGAAGAGCTCGATCCGTGGGTCGAGATTGGGAATCTCGGCCGCTATGGCCTGAAACCTGTTCAAGCATTCTCTTAGGGGCTCATGTTTCCCTTGTCTAACATAGTAGTGGGTTGCTCCCATCTTGTGATATACTCATAATGTGGTGAATCAGTTGAGGAAGACGCGGGAGAGGTCGTTGAAAGAATGGATAGACCCTGGCAGGAGGGAAGCAAACCACAATAGGGCAGTTTTCCCTAGTAAAATTGGAAAGACTCTATAGAGTGCAAAATCGGTTGCTCCGTGAGAGAGCATCGTTGTCTGGAACGTCGTAGAGTGTAGCGCGGGGTCGCTTGTATCTTTGTAGGATGTCAGGGTGGTGGGTAACTCACTTCTTGGGAGGGAGACGGGTTATCATAATGTGCTTGGCGAAGGGTCCCACATCGAGAGGGAGAGTAGTTTCGACCTTTTTGGCTTTGGGATCATCGTCTTTTTTCGGGTGGCGGGTGCTGGAGACTTCGTCATGGAGGACGAGAATCGATTGCTTCTTTCTGCAGTGGTTGCTTTCTCCATGTTCTGAGCGGTAGCGCTCTTGGTCAACTGGGGTTGTCTTTGAGATCACGTTAGCATCTCGATCTAGGCTTTTAGATGTTGGTTTTTAGCCTCCAATCATCTATTCGACGTTGGGGTCTTTAGGGGGAAGATTTGCCGGTACCAGAGCATCGCTCCTCGTTGTTTCAGCGTCAACAGGTTGCTGTCGATCGTCGTCATCGGGTCGTTGCCGTTGGCTTGCGGCGGCGGTCGCTTGGCTCCGGGTTCCAATCATTGTGGGGGAGGTAAGCTTTACCTAGCCCCACAGTGGGCACAAAATATTCCTACCTGAGGGTTGGAGTATTTTGGTCCGGTTCGGTATCTATCCTTGTCTAGTTTGACGCAGGCGGGGGGAGGGGTGGGGGTGGTGACCTACAAAAGACACTCTGATACTCAAGTTAGTGGGACTCGAAGGTGGAGATACTGGAAATTGGAATTATGGTTACTTGAGGCATATCGTGTCTGTAGTTATTACAGGTGAAGGTGATGACGCCGTCCGGTAATCCCGCGAGGGTGTTGCCAAAATGGGTCGAGATTGATCCCGAAGATGGCGGGTATGTAATGATGTATCTCTCGTGATAAGGAAGGATGTTGATATCTATGTATAACTAGGTGGGATCCGAGTAGAGTCGTCTGGTCTGACTCGAATCTAACTCATGAGCGTGGTTAGGCGAAGCCCCCCTGGTTGAGCCGATTGGTTCGGTCCGAAATGAGCGGTGGGGTGCCGCTAGGTCTGATCCGATCGAGCCCAATAGGTCTAGTCCGGTCCAAGTATATTTTGAATTTGGGGTCATTGGCCGCTGTTATAACTAATATATATAGATATTTGCTTATGTGTATTTGGTAGAACAATTATTAGCTTATACATATATATAAGTTTTAATATCAGTCCTTATATTTTCAAGAGCTATTATATAAAATAAATATCACATATTAGGTATTAATTAAAGGATTATTAGATGAAAATAGTCTCAACTTTCGTGAATTTTTCAATTTTGACCAATCCTTTGATTGGTCTCAATTGTATATAAGAACTTTCGAATTGGTTTCAATAATAGCCCACCGTTTGCGAACCGTGAGTATGGTCGTTATTTTGATGACGTGGCAATTCAAAAATAATTTAAAAAATCTCACTCGTCATGTCAGCTCCATACAAGTAAGATTGCTTTTTAATATTCACGCGGGTCCCCCATCTCTCTCTTTCTCTCTCATGGCGAGCAGCTGAAGCATAGATCGAGACGACAGCCTAACCCACCTAGAGCTGGTCGTGCTCCTCCGGGAGTTGAGCCTCAAGCCCTCCGATAACCAAATCGATGCCCTGCTCGTTGGCATGGACGCCAACTCGAATGAAACCGTCAAGTTCGATGAGGTGCCCGCCATGACCGAGCAAGCCCTCGTCAACCAGGAGTAGTTCATCGAGGTCTTCTGCTCCATGGAGGAGGTCGCAAAGGTCCTCCCATGCGTACATCTCCATCTCCACAATCATCTAGAGCATCGAGTCCAGGTATCAGTTGGACGACTCCTGATCACCACAGACACACTTCCATCAACAAGTCCCTTCCTCGCCGCCGCCGACGCCATGGAGTTGTTCTTCTTGTTGTTCAATTTTTGCTGGCCCCTAGCAGTCGCCTTCTTCGGTGTCTCTGGAGGATAGAGAATTGAAACATGGGCGACGAGGAGGAGGCGTAGTCATCATAGCGGGATGGAGAGGAGTTAGTGTCGGTGGTAGTTGTGGCAGTGAAGCTGGTCTCCCAGTGGGAGGTTGTGGTGGAAAAGGAGAGGCTGGAAGTCTTCGGCGGCTTTAGTTTCTGCGAGAAGGACAAGATAGATGAAATCTTATGTGAAGTAGCTACCGCAAAGGTCCTCCCATGCGTACATCTCCATATCCACAATCATCTAGAGCATCGAGTCCAGGTATCGGTTGGACGACTCCTGATCACCACGGACACACTTCCATCAACAAGTCCCTTCCTCGCCGCCGTCGATGCCATGGAGTTGTTCTTCTTGTTGTTCAATTTCTACTGGCTCCTAGCAATCGCCTTCTTCGGTGTCTTCGGAGGATAGAGAATTGAAACATGGGTGATGAGGAAGAGGCGTAGTCATCATAGCGGGATGGAGAGGAGTTAGTGTCGGTGGTAGTTGTGGCAGTGAAGCTGGTCTCCCAGTGGGAGGTTGTGGTGGAAAAGGAGAGGCTAGAAGTCTTTGGCGGCTTCAGTTTCTGCGAGAAGGACAAGATAGATTAAATCTTATGTGAAGTAGCTACCGCAAAGGTCCTCCCATGTGTACATCTCCATCTCCACAATCATCTAGAGCATCGAGTCCAGGTATCGGTTGGACGACTCCTGATCACCACGGACACACTTCCATCAACAAGTCCCTTCCTCGCCGCCGCCGATGCCATGGAGTTGTTCTTCTTGTTGTTCAATTTCTGCTGGCCCCTAGCAGTCGCCTTCTTCGGTGTCTCTGGAGGGTAGAGAATTGAAACATGGGCGACGAGGAGGAGGCGTAGTCATCATAGCAGGATGGAGAGGAGTTAGTGTCGATGACAGTTGTGGCAGTGAAGCTGGTCTCCCAGTGGGAGGTTGTGGTGGAAAAGGAGAGGCTAGAGGTCTTCGGCGGCTTCAGTTTCTGCGAGAAGGACAAGAAAGATGAAATCTTATGTGAAGTAGCTACCGATTTGAGCAAGGGCAGAACAAGGAAGACAATGACACGAAGTTCAGATATTGGTTTATCTGAACAATGGCATGCCAATATCGTGACCTCTATCATCCTAGCACAAGCCCCTGCAACAAGCCTCCATAAAATAGGAAGTTCCCCATCATCCTTCCTAAAGAAATTCTAGAACCAGATCCAAAAGTGAACTAAATGTACATACAAAACAGATGCAGAGTTGCAAGAATATCCAAAATAAACTCTTATACCTTGTAAACTTCATAAGAAAATAGTTGAACTGCACTATATACAGAACTGCACTATAGTTTAAACCAAGAAAACTATATAGACAAACTTTTGATCTGCAGCTTGATAGATGGAAAAAGCAGAGCACCTGAGGCAAATTTCCTTTCCAGTAGCCTTTAATTCCATCCTCCTTCCCTATCAATGGCTGGAAGTTAAAGAACCTTGCAATCCAACAAAATAAAAAAAAATGGTATTATATGATCAAGAGACACTGTTTTATATCTACAATACTGAAGTTGTCAAGTCCCAACTGCTAGGTGTCACTTTGTCAGTATAGAAGAAAGAATGAACTAACCTACCTTTTATATTATCTTAAATATGATGATATGTAAAGATACATTCAGAAATGGAATATCTCCATACAATTAAGCCATCATAATGTGTTAAGATACAAATAAAATACTTAAGCAACATAACAGTATAAGAGGAAACTTCTTTCTTGATCCTTGTTCGCATACCAATATCTAATTAGACCACATGTTAATCAAACTTCTTTCTTGACCTCTGTTCGCATACCAATATCGTGTCATCGTATTCCTTGTACTTCCCATGCTCAGATCGATAGCTACTTCACAAAAGATTCCATCTTTCTTGACCTTCTCGTAGAAACTGAAACCGTCGAAGACATCTCCAGCCTCTTTCCTCTTCCATCACAACTTCCCACGAGGAAACCAGCTTGCCACCGGCGCTAACTCCTCCTCTCCATCCTGCTACGATGACTACACCTCCCCCTCATTGCCCGCGTTCTACCCGCCGGAGACACCGAAGAAAGCGACTGCTAGGGGCCGACGGAAACTGAACAAGAAGAACAACTCCATGGCGTTGGCAACGGCAAGGAAGGGACTTGTTATTGGGAACGTGCCCGTGGTGAAGGAGTCGTCGAACCCATACTTGGACTTCCGCGACTTGATGCTCCAGATGATCGTGGAGATGGAGATGTACGCGTGGGAGGACCTCCGCAACCTCCTCCAAGGAGCGGAAGACCTCGATGAACTACTCCTGGTTCACAAGGGCCTGCTCGGTCATGGCGGGCGCGAGCGCCGCCGCGAGCTCGTCGAACTTGATGGCACCGTTCGCCTTAGCATCCATGCCAGCGAGCATGGCGTCGAATTGGTTGTCGGAGGGCTTGAGGCTCAGCTCCCGGAGGAGCACAGCCAGCTCCAGGTGGGTCAGGCTGCCGTCTCGATCTATGCTTCAGCTGCTCGTTGTGAGAGAGAAAGAGAGAGATGGGAGACCCGCGTGAATATTAAAAAGTAATCTTACTTGTATGGAGCTGACATGACGAGTGAGATTTTTTAAATTATTTTTAAATTGCCAAGTCATTAAAATAACGATCATACTCACGGTTCACTAACGGTGGGCTATTATTGAAATCAATTTGAAAGTTCTTATATACAATTGAGACCAATCAAAAGATTGGTCAAAATTGAGAAATTCGCGAAAGTTGAGGCAATTTTTGTCTAATAAGCCTTAATTAAATTATATGGTTTTGAATTAATATGTACTATTAAAATAGAGAATTTTTAGAAATGCATTTATATTATACTTAAATTATCTTTTAACCTTTGTATATGCAATCAATAGTTGTTTAATTTATGTCTAATTGATGCACTACAACACAATTAGGCTATAGAAACACATAATTAGAAATTAATTAAAGTTTTTATTTCTAATTCTTCACATTAAAAACTAATAAAGAATATATCTCAATAGTTAATTTTATTTGTCTCTAATGCTTCATATTTAGATGCTAATTATTAATTAGTCCCTATATGATATATATTATTTGCCTCTATTATATTGAATAAAAATATTTCTTATATTTAAATTTAAATAATAATAATAATAATAATAATATTTAAACATAATATTTAACTTAAATGATAAATTTACCATTACAATAAATTTAACATAATATTTCACATGATTTTAATTTTAATTTTTAAATGATTAATTTAACTTAAATAATAAATTTATCTATACATTTTTTATTTTTTATTAGTTAAATATTATGTTCCTTATTATTTTCATTACATATTAATAATATATAGATAGTCTAACACTTATCCTAGTTAATATTAATCTTACTTTTAACTTTAAATGAGACAATCTTATCCTAACTTTATTACCCTAACTTTATTTCAATTACATATTAAGGGGCAAGTATCGCTTTTACCCTAACTTTATTACCACAACTTGACACGTGGCAAGTATCAAATTTCAATTTATAATCAATTTATTATCGCTTCTTCTCTCTATTGCCATTTTGTTAGGTTATTTTTCAAAAAAAATACCCTATTCCCTAATCTCTCCCTCATTTACAATTAAACCCTCGTTTTCCTTGTTCCCTGATCTCTCCCTCGTTTACACTTAAAACTAAAACCCTACCCTACCCTGTTACTTCTCGTCTGCGCCTATGTTGACCCCAATTTCTCCCTCCCGTCTCCTATGTTGTCCGCCACTTCCGTGAGACCGTGACTCCCAATCTCTCCCTCGCCGGAATCTGGTTCGCGACTCCCCATCTCCATTGTCTGCTTCCCGTCGCCAGGATTGGATCTCCGTTCTCCATCTCCACGTCGGCCTACCTGCTTCTCCATCTCCTCGCTGGTATTGAATCTCGCCTTCCCAAGTTTTTCGCTGCTACTTGTTATTGCTAAAAACTCCACATCTGTCAGATCTCCATTCTACCACTTTTTCGCCTTCCCAAGTTTTTCACCGATATTGATCTCCATTCTAAGTTTCCGCTGCTTCTTCACCTGTGGGTTTTGGATATATTCCTTTCCACACCTTTTTCTCACCTTTTTTATAATTGCATGTGATGCTCCTTTACTCTTCCATTGCATGAACAAGGTTACAATTAACAGGCAAGTTAATTGTGAGAAAAAGACGTTACTGTCTTTGTTCTGCTTCTGTTGTACCAAACTCATAAGAGGTATTTGAATATTGCTCTTTCTTATTGGCTCATAACATGAATATTGCTCTTCTAAGTATAATATGATATAAGAATATTGCTTCTGTTGTTTTCTGTCAATGATTACCTTATTATTAGCAATGCAGTACCTTATTATATTGTCCCTTATTATTAGCATTGCCAGTGCCTTATTATATTTTCCTACTGAGACAACCTTAAATTTCAGGACATTTTGAAGGCACTGTTTATTTTTGCACTAATTGTCCTCTTGTTCTTTTGACAATTGTTATCCACAAGAAAAACACTCAGCTGCTAACCAAATTATTTGATTAGGTATTAGAAACCTTCAGTCTTTTATTGTAATGGTAAGAATACTGGTAAGCAGCTGGAGCATAGCAGAAAAGAAGACAAGTGCTAGAACTTTTTGCTTTTTAAACTTCATTTGTTGGTAGAAAAAATATGAGATTTTCTTACTCTATGTTAAACAGTGGAAGATTATTAAATGAAGGAAAGAAAAGAAAGTTGATATTAGACATTCACGAAAACCTGTTAAGACATTAAGAAAATTGATAGTAGACAATCACGAAAACCTGTTAAAACATTTGCCTCTCGTGCAACGGTGTACAATGGTACAAGTTACCTTTTACCTGCTTAGTTGCACTGCCATTCTCCTTTGCCATATTAAGTTGATTTTAGATACAGCCAGGGGAATGTCCGTGTCCATAAAGCATATGTCTTAAAATAATCTGTTGGTCCAATTTTATAAGTATTTCAATGAAACTTCCACTGATTTCTTGTTTTCACCTTTCGCTTTCATTGTCTAAGCTGCTCATCATGTAGCAGTGAGATCAACATCCATGCTAGATTTGACAGGAGTTATTTTTGTGCACTTCCCCTCTTGCTTTCGTTTTTGCTAGCAGTACCTTATTATTAGCAATGCAGCTGCACGCGAGTTTTATCAATGAATAGAAGACTAGCTATTGCAAGTAAATTGCTTGTACAGTATGCTAGTATTATTTTACTTGTAGTAGTAGAGAGGGATGTGTGCCAGTAGCATGAAAAGGTGATATGGTTTTTAGTTGTATTAGTTGGATCTAACTGCTGCATTTTCCAAAAATTTGCAAAATATTGTTTTGGTTGCTTTCTGAGATTGACTTGGCTTCTAATGATTGCCTAATATCTGCTTCCTATGGTCCTAGGTTTAATTGCTCTCATAGAGGGCAGCACTTTATATGTGTTCCGAGATTCTTATCAAATCTTCCAACTAGTATAATTTGTCTTTATTAATCTAGATGGTTATCCAAATAATACTTCTGTTTTCCTTCTTAACTGTTTATTTTAACCTTATATTTGTTTTTGCATCTAACTGCGTTAATCATATGCTTACTTTCATATGGTTGTTCTTTTAAAATTTTTGATGCTATCAATAAGGGTATTTTCTTATTTGTGATTTTATGTATAAGGTGATTATGGAAAAGAGTTGGATGTATCGATCAAGGGCTACCAATGAATTTATTATGGGAGTCATTTAGTTTCTTGATTTTGCCTTTGCTAACGCGAGTCAAAATAATAAAATTTTATGTCCATGCGAGAAATGTGCTAATCTTTATTGGATAGAGCGAGATGAAGTCTATGATCATTTGGTGTGCCATGGATTTATCCAAGGGTACACAAATTGGGTTCTACATAGGGAGGGTGCATTTCTTCCGAGTCCTTCGCCCAATGCTAACATTCAAAATAATAGTGATGCTCGAAGTGGTATGCAATAGTTGTTAGATGACATGATGATGGGTAATCACTTCAATAGCTCAACTGAGGAAATTGATGAACAAACAACTGAGGAAATTGATGAACAAACAACTGAGGAAATTGATGAACAAACAACTGAGCCCAACTTAGAAGCCCAAATGTTGGTTCAACTGATGAACAAACAACTGAGCCCAACTTTTATAAGTTGATTGAGAATGGTGGAAAGGAACTCTATCCAGGTTGTCAAAGTCATTCGAAGCTTACCTTCATCATCCAATTATTCCTCATTAAATGTGTTGGGAAGTGGTCTAATAAATCATCTACAATGTTGCTTGAGTTACTGAGAGAAGTACTTCCAAAAGGTGATACATTGCCAAATTCTTACTATGAAACGAAGAAGTGCATTAGAGAGTTGGGCCTTAGTTATGAGAAAATTGATGCTTGTCCCAACGATTGTATGTTATATTGGAAGGACCATGCCGATGACTCTGAATGATGCATTTGTGGTGAATTGAGATGGAAAAAGAACTTAGATGGTCAAAAAAAGACGTCGAAGTCCAAATCTCAAAATGTGTCGCAAAAAGTCTTGCGCTATATTCCACTTAAACAACGACATCAGCGGTTGTTTATGTCAT
Organism: Canna indica; assembly: GCA_034359265.1. Classification (NCBI taxonomy): domain Eukaryota; kingdom Viridiplantae; phylum Streptophyta; class Magnoliopsida; order Zingiberales; family Cannaceae; genus Canna; species Canna indica. The sequence continues at coordinate 51,520,278 of CP136895.1, read as the reverse complement.
CTAAAACTGCGTCCTTCATGAGGTGGCATGAGGAGTCCCGCACTAAAGATACACTTCTAAGGCATCCAGCAGACTCTTCGGCTTGGAAGATATGGTCAAGATAGCATTTAAAAATAGCTTCGGCAATCCTCCTTCTTGAACTAGCTTTTGGGTGGAGCTAGGTCCACTAATTTCTTAACACGTTTAAGTCCAACATTGTTTAAAGATATGGTCAAGATAGTATTTAAAAATAGCTTGGCCAATCCTCCCCTTAAGCTAGATTTTGGGATGAAGTTAGGCCCACTAGTTTCTTAACATGGTATTAGAGCCTATCTTGTGGTTGATATTGTGCCACCTACAAATGTAGTCCTACAAACTCCACGCTCCAAATGTCCAATCCTGGACGCGAGGGGGATGTATTAAAGTCTCATATTGCTTAAGAATATGGTCAAGATAGCCTTTAAAATAACTTGGGCCAACTAATTTCTTAGCATTACGAAGGCAAATTCCTGCATCACTTTGGTGAATACAAATATATAAAGTAAATAAACTTTGCAAATTAACCACAATGACTTTCTTCACCCCCAAACGCATGGAAAAACCTAACAGCTAACATGGCATTGGTAAGAGAACCAAAACCTATACTACAATTCCTATGGCAAATAAAAAGAAGCAATGCAATGTCCAAGCAACAAGAAAATCAGCCAAAAGTCGAATTTTAGTTAGACCGTCGGAAACCTAAATTGATTTCTTGAGTACCAAAAAGGAAGGCACGAGGGATCGCTTGATGGCTCACGGTTCAAAACCAAGAGAACTGCAGAAGCAAAGAATAGACGAACCTTAAACAGGGGAAGGTCTTGTATTTTTTGAGCAGGCCAACTAGGAAGTGCAGAAGAGCGGTAGGATGACGCAGGAAGTACACGGGGAGTGCAAAAGGGGAGGAGAGGAGGGCGAGGGAAACGATGGATGCCGGGCTGCAGGCCGTGGAGACTAAAACATTTGGTTAGGTGAATCGAGGCCGTTCATCCGCCGACATCCTTGGATTTGATTTGGGTAGTTGGAATCCTGATGGGAATGGCGATGGCAATCTTCTGTCACCACGCTCTCGATGGTGATACTAAGCGGCATATCACCGCAGTAATACTTTTTATATATATTATTCGGGTTTATTTTAATTTGGTTCAATTTTTTCTGAGATTTTATCAATTTGGCTCCTCCACTATAATAAATATCAAATTAACATTTGGTTTTAATAAATATTTATTATAGTGGAGGAGTCAAATTGATAAAATCTCAGAAAAAATTGAACCAAATTAAAATAAACCTGAATAATATATATAAAAAGTATTACTGCGGTGATATGCCGCTTAGTATCACCATCGAGAGCGTGGTGACAGAAGACTGTCATCGCCATTCCCATCGGGACTCCAACTACCCAAATCAAATCCAAGGATGTCGGCGGATGAACGACCTCGATTCGCCTAACCAAATGTTTTACTCTCCATGGCCGGCAGCCCGACATCCATCGTTTCCCTCGCCCTCCTCTTCTCCCCCTTTGCACTCCCCGTGTACTTCCTGCGTCATCCTACCGCTCTTCCGCACTTCCTAGTTGGCCTGCTAAAAAAATACAAGACCTTCCCCTGTTTAAGGTTCGTCTATTCTTTGCTTCTGCACTTCTCTTGGTTTTGAACCGTGAGCCATCAAGCGATCCCTCGTGCCTTCCTTTTTGGTACTCAAGAAATCAATTTAGGTTTCCGACGGTCTAACTAAAATTCGACTTTTGGCTGATTTTCTTGTTGCTTGGACATTGCATTGCTTCTTTTTATTTGCCATAGGAATTGTAGTATAGGTTTTGGTTCTCTTACCAATGCCATGTTAGCTGTTAGGTTTTTCCATGCGTTTGGGGGTGAAGAAAGTCATTGTGGTTAATTTGCAAAGTTTATTTACTTTATATATTTGTATTCACCAAAGTGATGCAGGAATTTGCCTTCGTAATGCTAAGAAATTAGTTGGTCTAAGTTATTTTAAAGGCTATATTGACCATATTCTTAAGCAATATGAGACTTTAATACATCCCCCTCGCGTCCAGGATTGGACATTTGGAGCGTGGAGTTTGTAGGACTAGACATTTGCAGGTGGCACAAGATAGGCTCTAATACCATGCTAAGAAACTAGTGGGCCTAACTTCATCCCAAAATCTAGCTTAAGGGGAGGACTGGCCAAGCTATTTTTAAAAACTATCATGACCATATCTTTAAACAATGTTGGACTTAAACGTGTTAAGAAATTAGTGGACCTAGCTCCACCCAAAAGCTAGTTCAAGGAGGATTGCCCAAGCTATTTTTAAATGCTATCTTGACCATATCTTTAATTAATGTGGGACTTTAACACATCCCCTCATGGCCAATATTGGACATTCGAGAGCGTGGAGTTTGCACAACTGGATGGGTGGCACAATATCAACCACCAGATAGACTATGATACCATGTTAAGAAATTAGTGGGCGGATTGCCCAAATTATTTTAAAGGCTATCTTGACCATATCCTTAAGCAATGTGAGACTTTAACACATAATCTAGAAGGCCATCTCAATTAATTGATTATAGTTATCTGCCTTAACATTAATTTAGCGCAAATTGCATTGGTGATGGAGATGGGTACTAGGATGCTTTTTTATGTGATTTAAATATAAAGACCTATCCTCTGGAAGACTAGGATCCATGGGATATTTTTTATGTGATTCAAATATAAAGATCTTCTATCCTTTGGAGACCACGAGTGGAACTGGCCTCCAGTAGCAGTGTTTTAGCTTAAAGCTGGTGCAAACTGGTATAGAACAAGAGCGACAGAGTTGTAGAAAGTTTTTTGCTAGCTTCAAGTTTCTCATGGATGATCTTTAGACATTTATTGAGGCTGGATATTAGAATGTTCTCACTTTTATGAGTATGTAATGATTAAAGGTGACTTTGTTTCTTGCTGACTGATATCATTGTCTAAATTCTAAATAATGAGTATGAATTGTAGGCACTACTTATGTCATTTAATGAAAATGGTAGATTGACGTCATTATGTGATTAGAAGCCACCTTTGTTGAACATACACCATAGTGGAACTTCTGGTTATCTCTTCCTGTTATCCTCTTCTGTTGTTCATTTTTAGTGTGTTGATATGTACTTTGTAGTTCAGGTTGGATTCCTGACTGCACATCTTTATGAACATCTGCTAGCATAACTTCCATCTATATACTCATCATTATGTTATCCTTCAAATATATTTATTATTTTCGCATAAATAATTGTAGGCAAAATTGCCAGTATTTCCTTCCAAAATGATTGATTTTCACATTTAGCACTCTAAATTTATATTTAACATATGATACTTGCAAAACATAAAAAATGCACAGATTTATCATCAGAAAACCCAAAACTGGCATGTAGGCCATTGTAATTAATCTCCTTTAGTTGCTAGAATTGTAAATATTGATAGTTCAGTTGGATTAGTGTCATTATTGTGATGCATCTTCATTTTTAATCTCAACAAGCATAAACGAATATATAAATTTAATCATGGTTTTATCTTTAGAAATATCATGAAATATATGTAACCGCCAATTGTATCAAACTATCAATATTTCGTAAAGTTTATTTGTTTCAATGTAATTAAAGAATATTAGATAAGAAGAAAAAAGTTGTAGGATAAACAGGACAAGAACAAAATAAGAAATAAATGATCTATAACATTATAGTAGGAGTATTTTAAGTGTTTAATAATTTTGTGTACTTGTTTTGTTTAAATTAATTATTTATAATCATTTCTATAACTAATTTGAGTTTATTTGGCAAAATACTAACCACAATAGCATTTATTGAATAATCATATATTGTAAGGATAGATATGCAATATTAAATTTTATAGTGGCAAATAATGCAATTTTCATACTTTCTAAGGATATGAAAACCCCACAAATTTACATATAGAGAAAAGGGACCTATATGTTTCTACATAAATTGTTCTCTCTTGATGGTATTTTTTGGTCATTACCTTACTAACTAATGTTACATTTTAAGTATATTTGGTAACTTATATCATAAATACTTCCTTGGTCTTTGAACAATCAGATGATCTAAATTAGTACACATTGGTTGAATTTACCTGGTGGTTGTGACAAATGCATGCCAATCAATGCGAAGATATCTCTTTAGTAGACACTGTTAAGAGGATAATGCCAAAATGTGAGGATGTCTCAAATGTGAACAACTTGTGTATGCAAGAAGATGATAAGTATGAAGCTTCTGTTAGGTCAGCATTGTTATGATATTTTCAACATCTAAGTTGCATTTGACTATTGCATATATGAGGCTAACTCTTCCATCTTATGATTAGTCCTGCTGAAGAAAAGAAAAAAACACCTAGAATTAAAGGTTGGGGCCTTCGCAAATTCAGCACGATAGGTAACTAGAAATGCTTCAAATTCTTCTGATTTTTTCTCTTTCACATTTGCTCTAGAAAGATTGGGTGCTTATCTACTAAGATGCTGGAACTGAAATTATAGTTGATTTTGTAATGTGAATTTTCATTTTTTTTTAAAAACTAATGAACCTAATCTGCATATTTAACAATGCATTATCTTCAAATCACATGGGACTATCATTACTTTCTCACATCACTGCAAATTGCTGGGCTTTTCAGTGTGTGATAAGATCAAGGAAAAGGGAAGAACTACTTATAATGAGGTAATGATGACAATACTTTTGTTTGGTTCTTTTCCCTGGAGTGTCTGCTTGGATGCTTGAATCACATTTTTCAATTGAATTATGATCTAAACCTTAAGTTATTGTAAATTATGTTATATGTTCTTGTATAGTCTTGAACTGACACTGCTATGCCCAAATTATTAAAGGGTAACTATCCATCTTGATCTTTTCTTAATAAAAGATTTATTGTTTTTCTTCTCAGGAATTAGACATTATGAACAGCTGAATACAGTATTCATATGGCATTGAGCATTTCTTGTTGGAAAACATATAAAGCGCTAATATCCTTTCTATTAAAAAATTTCAGATTTTTGCTTTCGCGTACATTTGCTCTTTATGAATGTTTTGTAGGTCACTGATAAATTTACTGTTTAATTCTTCATTTTATGAATGCATCTGTTGAACAAATATACTTCCATGAAATATTATATGATCATCATTTATAGGCGAACTCAAGATGTCTACCCTTTAGAATGAAATTTCTATGCTTGAATTTGTGAAGGGCAATAGAGAAAGAATTCTCTTTAACACTATTTCATTAATGTTGCTAGTAGTCAAATTAAATATGAAAGGGCCATCTCTATTGTTAACTTTATTAAATAGATTTACCATCTTAACTTGTATTATGCTATGGGAGATATGCAAATGTCAAGGTTCAATATGGCAATTGTTTTTTTTCATTTCTTTTTTGTTTTGAACTATTTACTACCATGTCCATCAGGTTGCAGATGAAATTATATGTGAGCTGTCATCCATGGAGAAGAAAGATCTGCACTTTGTGGTTTGTTCTATACCAAGAGATGTTTAGTTCCACATACTTCATAATTTTATGTGCAATTGTTATAATGATAATTTCTTTGATATGAGTAGTTCGATGAGAAAAATATTCGACGAAGGGTTTATGATGCATTCAATGTTCTAATGGCAATTAATGTTATTGCCAAAGACAAAAAGGAGATAAAATGGGTGGGTTTTCCTTGCAATGAAACTGAAGAGTTGGCGCAAATTAAGGTTTGTTAGATTCCTTCTGGGCAAGCTACATAAATTCTTTATCTATAACTTTCAAATTCCAATATTATCTGGCTTTTTGTAGGAAGATAAAATAAAGCTGATAAGTAGCATTCAAGAAAAAGTAAACTATTTAAAAGAACTGGAGGACAAGGTGAGGGTTTTTTGTCCATGCCAATATGTCACACAGCCTTACATTTTCATGTTGTTTTCTTTTCTGTTTTAGCTTTGTAGCTATATATACCCGCAGTCTTTCTCTAGCTAACGCGTGACACTGTTTTGGTTCTTAAAGTTTAGAGATATCAATAATCTTATATGCCGGAACCAACAAGAGAATAAATCAGCAAGCATTTCTTCGGAAGGGATACCTCTGCCATTTTTGTTGGTCCGGGTATGTGGATCCATCCTATGTTTAGATAGTTCATGGTAGTAATACAACTGATAAATTAATTCAAAAATTATACTGAGAAAGTACTCATGGATGGGTGATTAAGTTCAGTTACGTTATCATTAGTAATTGCATTCACTGTCTATGTCATTGTCTGGCTGGAATTGTGCCTTGTTGCAGATTATCTGTTAAATAAATGCCTCCTTTCTGATTCTCATTTCCTTGGTTTATCCGGATCAATTTCTTTCATTTTTGAAATTAGCCTACAACATACATTAATGCGTCCAATTTTAATCATTGAGAGACATTCATACTATGTCAATGGTCAATGATTTTTTCACTTTTGTAGGTTAGGATACCTAAAATGCATAGGGTCATAGGCTATAGTGGCAAGGTTGGATTAGTTAACCTACAACAGTAACCTAGCTAGGTGCATCTCAGTTCTTTCAACAATGACCTTCTTTATGTCATTATCATATCTTGAGACTCTTGCTTTTCACTCTATTTATCTAGTTGCATTTATTGTAGAGCAATTACCCTAACCATAACATGGATAAGGGAAATTCCCTAATCCATAACAAGGATTCCGAAATTTTCAGATCCATAACTTTTTCTCAAAATCCCCGAAATGCCCGTGAGTTTGGTCTAGTATTCGGTTCCAGAATTTTACAAAGGTTTGTAACCTACTAGTTCCACACTTTTAAGAAAGTTTCGAACCTACTATATTCTCAAGAAGTTCTAGATGTTATCAACAATATACGAAATAAAATCATTAAAAACACTGCACATTATCATAATCATCGTTATAGTTATTAAACAAATGATGAATTGGTTTTACTTGTTTCAGTTCCACATTTTTGAGAAAGTCTAGAACCTATTATTTTATATGAAATACTTAACTTGAGGGCATTTCAGAGATTTTGAGAAAAAAGTTATGGATCTTGGAATTTTTGGATCCATATTGTGGTTTAGGGTAATCGCTCTTTATTTTATTCTACAACATCTTACGTTATGCTTTCTACTGCTCTACGAAATGCCACTTGGATTGGTTGAATACTGATGTCATATATGCATTGCATTGCATTTCTTCATGTGTTGTCTTTTCCATTTACATGCTTCCGTTGACCTCCACAAACTTTATGCTTCATTTTTCCTTCCAGCTGTTGTAAGATATATTGTTTTCTTCCAGTCTATCATACAAACTGCACTTGTTACACATGCATTTTCACCATTTGAGGAATTTGAAGATGATACCATTTGCTATTTTGTGTTATCAGTATTACCACGTATTAGTTTTATCATACCTCTTATTATTCGCTAAGATGAATTCTTTGTGGCGACTAGACAAATCCAAAGGCCACGGTTGAGATCGAGATCTCAGAAGACATGCGAGTGGTGAACTTTGAATTCAACGGGTACTGGTTTCTAAAATTTTGTTATCTGAGAAACTATAGCAAGAACATGACTCCATTTCTGTTCTCATTTTCCTTTTCGATGTAATGTTGAGTGTTCTCTTGTTGCCAGAACACCGTTCAGCTTACATGACGCAGATTCCATCCTCAAGACCATGAGGCTTACCAGATCAGTTGAGAAGGCTCATGCTGATCATGATTCAGAGAGTCCAAATTTGGTCACTGAGAAAAATGGCCAGCAGTTGGACCCTTTTCTTCATCATGAAACTTGAATAGCTTAAAGTGATACCGCTGACATAGGGTTAGGGCACAAGAGTCTGTAAACTTAAAACATTGAAATAGATACGACAAGTTAGGCATTCTATCCTTGTACAATATCCCCAATTTTGTAAAACAGATGGTTCCTTCATTGAAGTAATATTGTAGAAATAGCCAAAAGACTTCTGCAAGTTTTGAGAATGGCAGGTGGCATTCCCCAAATGCTTTTTAGGCAAAGAAAAAAGTGATCTTTGTAAATGCATATAGTTTTTCTCAAAATATTGCATTTACAAACTTTTTCTTGTCTAAAGTTATTTTTTGATTTTTAAAAATAATTTATAAATTTAAAGAAAGTCTCATAATTTTTTGGTTGGATTGTTTTATGGCAAATGCCTCTTGTTCTAGTTACGTGCTCAATGTTGTCAGACATCTCAAACTGAAGAATCAAACTTCAGATTGAAAGTAATAAAAAATGTGAACTAACTTTGCTGGATGGATTAAGAACGCTGGATAGAATCATAAAGAAAAATGAACATAAAAAAAGGTTTATTTTGTTCATTAATGCTTACCCAGACTTGAAAGCCCTTTTGACTGGTTCTCCAATGCTCGTCAAAATCCTCATCATGTGACGCGAGATTTCAGTGTGTGGTGCTCGTTTACGTAGCTCCCATCACATCAAGTGAACTACATTTATCATGTGATCTTCTAAGAGCAATTCACTAATTCGGCTAATGTTAATGGCAGTTCATTAATTCACTACATTTATCGGGTATTTGCATGCAAAAGTAAATACTCTAGAATAGAATTTGCAATCACTGTTTGATTGCCCGCAAATAAATTTGCAATTTTTATTTGTAAGTATTTGATTGACCTCAAATGAAAGTTGCAATTACATTTACAACTTGCATTTTTATATCTAGATCTAATAATTTTGGCCTAGTCCAATAGTTCGACACGATAAAACCATGCTACCTAGGTTTTCGAAACTTCAAGTACAATAAAATAAACAAGAAAATATAAGTATAAATGGAGCAATAAATAAAATAAGTTGTATTTAGCTCCAATATCAAATTCCTAGTCCTCTTGATACCTCAAATTGATGAATCGATGAAGGAACAAAGCTCAATCAATGATAGATGATGAAACTAGGGTTTGGAAAGAAAAATGGCTCAATCAAAGTATTAGTATCACATATAATGTCTCAAGAATAGTTAAGATGAAGAAGGATTTAAGGCTGGCATGAAGTATTTATAGAGAGCCAAAGGATAGGCTTGGGTAAACCACACACAACGACTCAAAATAGAGTCATTGGCCTTTCGCTGGTCGATCTCGCCGATTTTTCGATCATGGACGACGTGCGCAAACCGATATGAAATCTAAAAATATTTCTATATGAAATTATTAGTTTCATGTTTGTTATAATCAAAATCGTGATTAAGACCGAGATTGAAAACTTTAGGTCAATAATCTCTCCCTTTTTGATGATGACATCCTTAAGAAAATATTATAAATAAAGCATCAAGTAAGTCAAACATGAGATTTCTCCCCCTATCATCATGCATAACTTTAGGCCAATGTAATACCCGTAATTTTTTTAAAAAAAATATTTTTATTTAATTATTCCAACGGGATAATTTGGTCACGCGTCAGGATGGGCCGGATGAAACGTCAGAGGGCTTGAATTAAAATTTGGCCTTTGTGCACAAGAAAATTAATTCATCTAGGTTTGATTAGTCCTTAGATGGGTTGTTTGATTCGAGACGAGTCAAGAGGTTCAAGCGGAACTCGAATCGTTCTTGTATTGGTTGAGTTATGACTTATTTTAGACTCAACTTAAGTTAAGAGGTACTTTGGTCATTTGGCGATTGGGGTTTTAGTATTTATACCTCATATCTCAGGGGGGCGCGGCTGATAGCCACAGCCGCCCACCCCCCTTGGGCGTCCAAAGGAAGAGGGGCGCGCATGGAGAGGGAGAAAGGGAATCTCGGCAGACTGCTCATTGGAGCGTTAGATGGCAGAAAACTATGCGATCGGCGGAGCGTTCTTGATCGGATCATAATGAAATTTGGACTGTAAGTTGTAGACTTTTTATTTCACATTATTATCGGTGGTGATTGGTTTTTGACGGCCGGATCTATCGCTATCATGGAATTACCGAAGCTCTGTTTTTTGCTTTCTTCTCCAGAATTCTGCTACACCGAATTTCGCTGATTAGGCCAATCGGGACCATGTCCTGTGGTTGATCGGGCTGAAATTTGGGGAGCATGTTAGAAACCCCTTGCTCCTGGATGTGAACAGCGAAGATCGGATTTGGACGGCTAAATCTTGGGTTACACGAGAGGAAAGGAGAAGACATGGGAAGGACTCGAATCTGGGCAGCGCACCCGGACTTGTGGGAGCGCGGAGGACTGTCTTCCTTTTCAATTTTCTTCTTTGGTGAGTGGTATTTCCTTCCTCCTCCTTTCCTTCTCTCCCTATGAGCCCCCCCCCCCTCCCCTTGAGATTCTTGAAGTTGTATCACAATTTCGTGATGATCGTTTGTTGATCGAGTTGGATGCGTTAGCATGGAAGGGGAGGCCTAAAATTTCTCCTTGGTGGTGCGGCAGCCCTAAGATTTCACCTAGGGGTGGCCGGCCATGGAGGAAGGGAGGGGGGGAAGGGAGGGGGCGCTCATAAGATGTTTGTGAAAATGCTTGAATGAAAATAATGTAAAATAATGTTTGATTGATGGATTTCTTGTATCATAAATATGATAATTATAAATTTCATGAAATTTATAATGTAATTTATGCATGATTAGGATTTTATATCTTGGTTTGATATATGTAAATACCTTGAATTTGGTGATGAAATTTAGGTGTGGTTTATGTTTCTAAATCTTGATGATTGTAGTACATAGTTTCTTGAATATTCTTGAAATAATTGATGCATGATTTATGCTTTATAATTCGATATAATATGATGTTAAATGCTGATTTTGTCATTAGAATTGTATAACGAATGTTGCTAAAATTTCCTATAATAGCATGCTGAAATTTTAATGTATAAGTGATGGAATTGCATTCTGAAAACTATGTAGTGATACTGAGATTTGATTTCTCTGTTGTATTGCGAGTTGTTGTTAAAACATAGCGATGTGAGCTATCAATTTAACTGAAAACTATAGTTTGAAACTATATGACATATTCTAGGAATTAGATTCGGAGTGTACAGGCTAGAAACGGACATGTATAGTAGGCTGGCAATCATAATTTCAAAATTAAGATTTTAAATGCAGAAATTAATTCCTAATTGCATAATTAAATTTCTAAGTGCAAAAATAAAACTATTAAATGTTGTAAATTAATGTTTCATGCTAAAACACATTAGTAGGGTTGCTTTGAGTCTAGAACGTTGGGAATGAAAATATGCATGTTGGGATTTTTCCCAGAAAGAACATTCTCAGGACATCGCCTCTACACTTTTGACATTTAATAAACTAAGCGGTTTATAGAGACATTTTGACGGGTAGGACTTATCATGGCGCCATATCTCCTCCTGAATGGCAAGAAGGCTCGGAAAGGAGCCGGTTGCAGGCATATGCCCGGAAGGTCGGATGGGCGAATCCCGACCCCATTGGATGGGTGAATCCCAACCTTGAAATAATTGAATAGGTCGGATGGGCGAATCCCGATCCGGTTGGATGGGCAAATCCTAATCGATATATTTATGTCTATGTGATGGAATGCCTACGGGCAAGTGGTGGCCGAACAACTTGATATAATGCTAAACCACTGATTTTTATTTTCTTGCATAAGGATGCCATCCTAGCTAAAGGTGCAGGTCGAGTTGATATGTGAACATTGTGGAAATGAAATTTCATGCTTGTATGGCCAATTTGTGGCCGAGTATTATTCATGCCCGTGAGGCTGGTTGTGGCCAAGTATTATATACACATGTGGGCCAGAGATATGGCCAAATATTCCTTCTGTGGTACGGGGCCAAATATGGTTGAATACTTGTCACGCCCCAAACTCAGGGTCACGTGACCGGCCAGGGTATACGTTGTTGGCTTTAGGTTTTCAACCTTGGTCCTAATCTTTTAATCTCGATTTTGATGATAACAAACATGAAACTAATATTTCGTCGAGAAATCTTTTAGGTTCCATATCGATCAGCGTTTGATGTCCTCGATCGGATAAATCGGAGAAATCGATAAATCGGAAGGACATTGACCGTCGCGCTCGGGTTCATCGTGGAATTTCCCGAAGCTCGATGAGTGCACCAAAGTCGTCTTGGACGAGCTCAAAGATCACATGAAAGCTCTCCAAGTTGATGGTCGTTTAAAGCCGGAACCCGAAAACAAAGCGCGGAAGAAAATCGGCTGAGAAATAAATTTTAGCCTAGGTTCGATCGACCAGACGGTCGACCGAACAGGGTAAGAAATTGGTAGTAGCCAATTCGGTCGACTGATCGATCGACCGAACACTGCCAAAAACTGACAGTGGCTACTTCGATCGATCGATCGGTCGACCGACAAAGGCCAAAATTGGCAGTAGTCCTAGCGGTCGATCGGAATAAAAATCGCGCGGCGCACGATGCTAGCTTCCCTGCATCGATCGATCGATGGGTCGACCGGATTGAGGGAACGCGATTTCGCGTCTGGGCGGTCGACCCGTTGGTCGACCGCACAAAGAGAAAAAACGGCGGTCGATGTGAGCGGTCGATCCATCGGTCAATCGACCAATTGACCGGTGACTGCAACAGATAGTTTTCTATCCGTTGAGCTATCGTTTCTTCGTGAGGGTATAAATACACACTCACATATCTCATTTAACCTTCTTCCTTGATTCTTACAGACTTTATTGAGCACTCAAAAGGGAGAATTGAGCCTTCAAAGATCGATTAAGCGACGCTCTGTTCTTCCGTGAACATTCTCGTAAGCGGCTAGCTTTCTTCCTCAACTCGGGATCTAATACGAGTTCTACCTCCTGACGAGTTGAAGGCGCCAAAGGCTTGCAAAGGAGCATTAATCTTTGGTTTAATCTTTTAGCTCTTTTGATTGTATTTTAACTGTTTATTTGAACACGTTTTTATTTGATTTGTGCGTTTGTAAGACCTAGGTTCTTAGGTCTTGTTGTGTGAAGTGGTTACCTTGTTGTGAAGATGTAAAACCACTTATGTAAAAATTAGTTGTTACTAGGATTAGTTTAGTTGTTCCCTTAGGCTTGAGGTCGAAAAGTGCTCTTGATAAGAAGGCGAAAACTTCCGGGTGTGGAAGTGCCTTAGGTCGAGAGTGCGATTCTTCGAGTCAAAGTCCTCTGTATAAGGGAAATCGAATTAATCTAGTAAACCTAGTTTGGAAATCCTAAGCGGGGTGCTTAGGTAGTGGAGTAGGCATTGGGGCCGAACCACTATAAATTACCGTGTTAGCATTGTTTGATTGATTGTTTTAACTGCTTAATTATCTATCGCTTCTGTATCTAATCATTCAATCATAAATTGCCTAAACAATTTGAGAAATGATTAAAATCGAATATAGGCTAATTAATTTAGTTAACATACTATTCACCCCCCCTCTAGTGTTGTCATTTCGCCTATATTTGGTATCAGAGCAGGTCCGTAGCTTGAGACTTTACCATCTCTTCTACACCTTGTCTCGATCCGAAAATGGCTCTAGAGAGTATAGCATTTGCACCACCTAGGTTTGATGAAAAAAAATTGGTGTTTGGAAAAGTAGGATATATATTTTTCTTAAAACACAAAGTTTAGATCTATTGTGCATGCTAAAAAATGAATATGTTGAGCCCACCATTGACATTAATGATTGGACTCAAGATCAAATTAGATTGTTTGAATTGAATGCTAAGACAACGCATTTCTTTATTGCTCATTTTCTAATGATATACTTGAATAAGTTATGCATTGTTCTTCCGCATTCGATATTTGGGCTTGCTTAAATATATTATATGATTATGCGAAAACCGAAGAGCTTAACACTTTTGTTGAGGGTGGTGATGACAATGGTCATCCCCCTAGTACTAACCTTGGTTTGATGATTTTAGTGCTTCTAGTCAAAGAAACAAATCAAAAAGCCGAAAAAGAAAAGTGATATGCTACTTGTGCAAGGAAAAGGGGCACATTAAGAGGAATTGTCCTTTATCAAAGAAGAATGCCAAAAAGAGGACAAGTGCTTCAACATCCACCTCCAAATCTCAAGAATCATCCTCTTATCATGACTATAAAGGTACGTCCAAGGTTTTCCTCATGGGTATCCGTGATGATGTATAATATTCCACTTTTAGTCATGATAAAGATATAGCATATGATAGTGATGCTAGTTCTTCACATTTAATCAAAATGTCATATGAAGAATTAGTATAAGAATGTCAAAGTATGTGTGCCATGCTTTTGAAAAAGAGTAAAGAAATGAAGAAAATTAAAAAGGATAACTCTAAGCTTACTGAGGACTTGCAAGCTCTAGAATTAGAAAATGAAAATTTAAAGGCAAATCTAAGTTCCTCAAGTGTTGATTGCCATGATAGTCTTGATGCTTTAAAAACTAGAAATTCATAATTGATACTTGAAATTAAGGACTTGAAATATAGAAATGATGAATTAGAAATTGAAAATGATGAATTATTAAACAAGACATCTAAAATTAAAAATGAAAATGAGAGCTTGAAAAATAGATTAAAACTTAAGGATAACGATTCTTCAAATGATTTCAAAATGGAAAATAAGATTTTGAAAAATGAAAATTATTTGTTGAGATCTCAATCTCATGTTTTACACAAATCCATTAATGACTTGAAAAATGAGGTTTTTTTTCTAGTAAGAAAACTAGTAGTTTATCACATGGTTCATCCTTTAGAAATTCTAAGAAGAAAAATGTTTCATCTAAGAATGCTCATATTCATCATCCTCCTCATGTCAAGCATTGTAACTTTAAACCTCATGTTAAGAAAAATGAAAATAAAAAATTTCGTGGTCATTGTTTTTGTTGTGGTGTTTATGGGCATGCTATCTATGATTGTGCCTTTAAAATGAACCCTAGTGTTGTTAAGATACTTTGGGTACCTAAGCCCACTAATCCCCAATGACCCAAAGCCATTTGGGTAGGGGGAGCTACCACACAAAGATAAAGAGAAGTGAAGAGTTGAAGTTGACCTTGGATCTAAATGAGAAATATCCAAGAGGTTGCAACTTCAAATCATCATGATGCCTAAAGTATGGAAATTGGCATCTAGGTATATTTTGTATCATCTCCTTACTTTGGATTGTTTTTATTTAAGTTGGAATTATGATATTTGTTTAAGTTGAGTTGTTTTCCCCGCTCTTGTTAAGAGTCCTTTATGAAATGATTTTTGATTTTGATTTCCCGGTCTCTTCGGAGACTTATGTGGCCTGTAATGGGCCTAAGCGACCTTGTGGTTTTAAATCGTAGGCTAATTATGGTCTTTCGATTTTAAACCAATAGGAAGGGTTGGAGATCATGATTTTCACATTTATTATTTTTGTGATTTCTTAAAATTCGTTTTGGTGTGACTTGATTTTATTAAAAACGAATTTAGAACTATTTAGCAAAGTGAACTTTTAAAATGATATTTGTTGCTTCTCTTTGCTTTTTAGTTTGGTTAGCTTGCTAAGTAGCTATATTTTCACTAAAACATTAGTGTAGTTTACTTGCAAGTTATAAGTATTTTAGGAAAGCTAATATTTAGGAAGAAAAAAATTAGTTTGGCTAAATCATCATGAATAGGGTATAACTTCGATAAATTCAAAATCTTAGTGTTATACATCAATACTTAAGCTTAAATTATGTCTCTTTACTCATGATGGTAATTACATGTAAAATCCTTGATTTCTCATGAGTAGATAGAACTTTAGTACTTAGACAAATTTCATTGAATGAAACTTGCTCTAGGTAAATATCTATTATTAGAGACCTTCTCGTAAGTCCAAATTAGTTTAACATGATTAGAGATCTTATTCCTCAAATGTTTCACATCTTAGAATCTCTTTGATTCATTTTGATATCATGATAAATTTTTTTAAAAAAAATGAATCTAAACTATCTAGCATAGGTTAAGACTCTTAAATGAAACTTTGCATTGACCCTTTACTATTTAGTATATTAGCTTGCTAGTTGGCTTATTATTCCATTATGCTACTAATGAAGCCTACTTGCAAGTTAATTTCAAGTTTGGCTATTCTATCATGAAGAAAATTAAAAAGTAAATGACAAGTTTGGCAAAATTCTATTGAAAGAGGTATGAGTTTAATTTTACAAAAATCTTAGTATAATACTTGAATTCTTGTGCTACAATGATGTCTCTATACTCATGATTGTTTTTGCATGATAAATATATAAAATTTCATGAGTAGGTAAAATTTTGATATCTAGACAATTTCATGATATCTTGATTGAATGAAACTTGCTCTAGGTTGAATTTTTTCTTTAGAGACTTCATTTTAAGTTGAAAATTAGATGAACATGTTTATGTATGTTAATGATTACTTGTCATTTGCTTAAAATTGAAAATTCATAAGACATTTAGCAAATTGAAAACTAGTTCAATTTAGAGGACTTAACTTTGGAAAAGTTTGACCAGTCAACAAATCGACTTGGACACTTCATTTTACGTCTAAACTTCATAAACATGTTTAAGAATAGGTATGACATATTTCCATGCACTTAGAATGAAAAATTCATATGGATATGGATAAAATGACATAGAGGTCATTTCATGATAACCTCTTTTGAATCAAGTTGACTCAAGTCAACAAATTGAATTAGATGTCTCATTTTCAATCCATATTTGAGAAACATGTTTAAATTTACTCATGTTAGGTGTCCATAGGTTTAAATTTGAAAAATTATGAGTAAATGATAAGATTGACACTTAGCAAATTTCATGATAACTAGTTTAGTTTTGAATGAAACCATGCTAGGTTGATATCTTGATTAAAGGACTTAATTTTCATTTCAAACTTGACATATACTCTTTACATGACCATCATGTGGTGTCATGAAAGTTTGAATGAAAATTGAACAAGTTTTGAAAATAACTGAAAATTACAAAAATATCATTTCGACCTACAATTGGTATCAATTTCAGTTATTTCTAGAGAAATATAAAAAAATCATTTTCAGATGATTCTTGAAATTGCACATTCACTGAAAAATCTGGTTTTATTAGTAAAAATTTCAAAAAGTTTCATCAAGAATCGGATTTAAAGTGAACTTTTGAAGTTGGATTTTGAAAACTCAAAGTATCACTTATTTGAAATATCAATCTTTCCGATACTTTGATTCTTCTTCAAAAACTTCAAATGAAAACTCATGTATACCAGTTGGATTCCATTTCTAAAATCATTCACACAATTTCTTGAGTAAAATCATTCCTAGAAATGATTTTGATATCTTGGATGATAGCTAGAAATATCCATTTGTTTATTAAAATCAATATAGGATATATGAAAAATGGTCTTTGAAAATTCTTTTGAGTTCAAACTTTATTCATGCATTTCAAATGACCATTCAATATTTGGTATCAAAATTTTCATCCAAAAATTGGTACCAAAGTTTTTCATCGAAAATATGATGTTGTATAGATTTAAAAGTTTGATTCTTTTCAAAACTTGAAGTATAGGTTGACCTAAGTTAACAACATAACTTAAAAATTTCAACTTAAGCCCAAACTTGATTCATAGACTTACACTCTCTCATATTTGATGCCTAGATGCCTAAATATGAGAAAAACATGAGTAGATAGCAAATTTTGAAACTTAGCATTTTCATGTTTTCATGCTTAATTCAAATGAAACCATGCTAAGTTAAAAGTTTGATTAAATGACATAATTAGTTTCACTTCAAACTTGATATACATGATTCAAATGACCATATCTTGTTATTTTGAAAATTTGAATGAAATCTAAAAATGTCATGAAAAAGATATGAGAACATACATGATTTAACCTTGAATGCAAATATTTAGTTTCGAACATATCATGTATGATTTAATTTTTACATTAAATATTTATTTTCCATCCCTTTGGTTGAGATTTTTATGTTGAATGAAAAATAATCTTTAGAGTCTCAACTTCATGCAAAAATATTTGTTTTTCATCCCTTTGACAAAATTGACCTTTCTTGCCCTTTTTGATTGATGTCAAAAGGGGGAGAAATATGGAGAAGAGTATAGGTATAAAGGGGGATGAAAGTATAAGAAAATTGTGAGAAAATTATAGATAAAGGGGAGAGAAATATAAGAAATCCATGCATATAGATAGAGGGAGTTTATTTCATAGATATACATGTTGATAGGGGGAAAAATCCCTTAGTTGATATCCTCTATGCTTTAATGTTATATTTTCTTAAGGATGTTTGTCATCATCAAAAAGGGGGAGATTGTTGGCTTTAGGTTTTCAACCTTGGTTTTAATCTCTTAATCTCAGTTTTGATGATAACAAATATGGAACTAATATTTCGTCGAGAAATCTTTTAGATTCCATATCGACCAGCGTTCGATGTCCTCGATCGGATAAATCGGAGAAATCGATAAATCGAAAGGACATTGACCGTCGCGTTCGGGTTCGTCGTGGAATTTCTTGAAGCTCGACGAGTGCACCAAAGTCGTCTTGGACGAGCTCAAAGATCACATGAAAGCTCTCCAAGTTGATGGTCGTTGAAAGACGGAAACCGAAAACAAAGCGCGGAAGAAAATCGACTGAGAAATAAATTTCAGCCTAGGTTCGGTCGACCGGGCAGGGTAAGAAATTAGCAGTAGCCAATTTGATCGATCGGTCGGTTGACTGAACACTGCCAAAAACTGGCAGTGGCTACTTCGGTCGATCGACAGAGGCCAGAATTGGCAGTAGCCCTAGCGATTGATCGATCGGTCGACCGGATTAAAAATCATGCGGCGCACAATGCTAGCTTCCCTGCATCGATCGATCGATCGATGGGTCGACCGAATTGAGGGAACACGATTTTGCGTCTGGGCGGTCAACCCGTCGGTCGACCGCACAGCGAGAAAAAATGGCGATCGATATGAGCGGTCGATCGGTCGGTCGACCGACCAATAGACCGACGAGTGCAACAGATAGTTTTATATCCGTTGAGCTGTCGTTTCTTTGTGAGGGTGTAAATACACCCTCACATATCTCATTTAACCTTCTTCATTGATTCTTACAGAATTTATTGAGCACTCAAAAGGGAGAATTGAGCCTTCAAAGATCGATTAAGTGGCGCTCTGTTCTTCCGCGAACATTCGCGCAAGCGGCTAGCTTTCTTCCTCAACTCGGGATCTAATACGAGTTCTACCTCCTGATGAGTTGAAGGCGCCAAAGGCTTGCAAAGGAGCATTAATCTTTAGTTTAATCTTTTAGCTCTTTTGATTGTATTTTAACTGTTTATTTGAACATGTTTTTATTTGATTTGTGCGTATGTAAGACCTAGGTTCTTAGGTCTTGTTGTGTGAAGTGGTTACCTTGTTGTGAAGGTGTAAAGCCACTTCTGTAAAATTAGTTGTTACTAGGATTAGTTTAGTTGTCCCTTAGGGTTGAGGTGGAAGAGTGCTATTGATAAGAAGGCGGAGACTTCCGGGTGTGGAAGTGCCTTAGGTCGAGAGTGTGACTCTTCGAGTCAAAGTCCTCTGTGTAAGGGAAATCGAATTAATCTAGTAAACCTAGTTTGAAAATCCTAAGCGGGATGCTTAGGTAGTGGAGTAGGCATTGGGGCCGAACCACTATAAATTACCGTGTTAGCATTGCTTGATTGATTGTTTTAACTGCTTAATTATCTATCGCTTCTGCATCTGATCATTTAATCGTAAATTGCCTAAACAATTTGAGAAACGATTAAAATCGAATTTAGGCTAATTAATTTAGTTAACATACTATTCACCCTCCCTCTAGTGTTGTCATTTCGCCTACATACGTGCCTATACCCCGCAACCTAACTCATGCACATGCCAACTCATAAAGATAGCAAAAGAATAACAACTTTTATCAATAAAAAGAACTAAAACAAATTTTTATTTCAAAACATCAAAGTTTTTAATAAATAGTTTAAGTGCGGAAATAAATGAACCAAATAGTAACAATTCTTTTAACAAATAAAAACTGAATAAAAGACATGAATGTCCCCACGGGACTACAACTCCAATATCAAATCACAAGTGCATGACAAAACTACTACAGACTCGACCACTCACAGTAAATAACAAATCCTCCCGAGCCCGAGGGTACTGCTAGAACTGGTGCCGACGTCAAGCGGTCCTTAAGCTTCAGAAAGCTCTCCTCGCACTTACTGTCTCATTCGAACTTGACCTTCTTCTCGGTCAGGCGGGTCAACGGCGCTGCAATCCTGCAGAAATTCTCCACAAATTTTCTGTAATATCCTGCCAAACCCAGCAAACTACGAATCTCAACGACACTAGTCGGCCTCTTCTAATTCTGAACTTCTTCAATCTTCACAGGGTCCACCTTTACCCCTTCCCTAGACACCACATGGCCAAGGAACCCCACACTCTCCAGCCAAAACTCGCACTTGGAGAATTTGGCATACAAGCGGTGCTCCCGGAGAGTCTCTAGAACCATTTGTAAGTGCTTAGCATGCTCCTCTCTGCTCCTGGAATATATCAAGATATCATCAATGAACACTATCACAAATTTATCCAAGTATTCCCTGAACACTCGGTTCATTAGGTCCATAAATGCCGCAGGTGCGTTAGTCATCCCGAAAGACATCACCAGGAACTCAAAGTGCCCATACCTTGACCTGAAAGTAGTCTTAGGGACGTCACTGTCCCGGATCCTCAACTGATGGTACCCTGACCGCAGGTCAACCTTAGAAAACCACTTAGCCCCCTGAAGCTGATCAAATAAATCATCAATCCTAGGTTGCGGGTATCGATTCTTCACCATTACCTTGTTAAGCTGCCGATAATCAATGCATATCTACATGGACCCATCTTTCTTTTTCACAAAAAGTACTGGAGCACCCCAAGGAGAAACACTTGGGCGAATGAAGCCCAACTCAACCAGCTCCTGCAATTGGGACTTCAACTCCCTTAACTCAGCTGGTGCCATCTGGTACGGTGGAATGGAGATCGGTTTCACCCCTGGCTGCAAATCAATACAAAATTCGATCTCCCTATGTGGAGGCAACCCTGGCAACTCCTCTGGGAACACATCAGAGAACCTGCGTACCACAGGCGTTCCCCTGACGTCCCTAGCCGCACCTTCGCCTTCCTCTGCCACAGACACAAAGGCCAAGAAGGACTAACATCCACCCAGAAGTAGCTTTGTTATATCCTACAAGTGGAGGACCTATTTGTAAATATTTTTATTAGAGGGGCCTTATTGCAAAATTATCTAAATCCTATTTAATTAACCCTAATCCTCTCTCTAATCTTTTTTTTTCTCTCCCTCTCGCGATCCCTGTAGCAGCGGCGGCCGACGGAGGAGCGTGAGGCGTCGGCAGTTGAAGACTCCGGTGAAGACCGAAGTTTGGAGGAGTTTTGAGGTAGGAGTCTTCTGTCTCTTCGTTGTTTAATCGTGGTTTGTCGTATCTTCGTTCATCGGCGATATAGAGGAGGAGGTGGAGGGCAGCGGCGGGACCTATCCGTCGAGGTATAGTGTAGGCTTTGGCTACCGGTGTTGTTGCGTGTCATCGGGCCTCGTGGCCTGGGCGATCATTGAACCGCGACAGCCTCTGCTGCTGTCTGCGGCAAGCAACAGCCGCGGCACGCCCTAGGCGGTGCAGCAGCCGTCTCCGGCACTCGGCCGGTGGCATGACGGCGCCGGAGGTCGTAGGGGATGTCGGAGGAGGCGGGCGGAAGGTCGCCGGTGGCCGGGAGGGCCGCCCGGCGTAGGTCGAGCAGGGTGGAGAGGAGGCGGCGTCGGGGAGGGGAGGCCGCCGTGGCCTCCCAAGCTGGTACCCGCCGGCGTTGGAGGAGAGGCCGGCGAGGCCGACGGGGGTGGTTGCCGTCGGCCGAGAGGGCTGCCGGTGTGGGTTCGAGCGAAGCAGTGGAGCGGCGCTCGGGCGAGCGTCGGGTAGCAGACGAGTGGGTGAGGAGAGTATTATTTGATTTAAATAAATAGGTTAATTAAGAAGAGAGCTGTATCGTATGAAATGAGGTTAAAT
The DNA here is from genome assembly GCA_034359265.1 of Canna indica. Taxonomy (NCBI): domain Eukaryota; kingdom Viridiplantae; phylum Streptophyta; class Magnoliopsida; order Zingiberales; family Cannaceae; genus Canna; species Canna indica. Next base: position 51,498,345 of record CP136895.1, on the reverse strand, counting down.
TATAGAATATTGGGGTATTTTTGTAGTCGGTCGTAGAGTCGTCGGATTGAGTTGAGGTGAATACCAAAGTTGTAGGTTTTCGCGTTCTGAACACGATGGTGATGTCGGATTTCTGATCAGAGGTTGTCTGATAGGTCTTTTCTTCATCTCAGTGTTATTTGGTGGTTAATAGTTATTATTTCAGTTTGATAAATAATTAAATAATGTAGGATAGTGGTATTTCATGTTAGGTGATGATTTAGAGTGTAGATGGTGGTATTGGGTGTGAGCTGACTCCTGTTGTAGCCGATGAATGTTGAATAGGTAAATTGATGATTTTACCCTTTGCTTCTATTTGATTGATTTGCTTCTGAAATCCGTTGATCTCCTGTTGCATTATGTTGTTGAACATGTCATGTTGATAATTGCATGAGTCTGATTAGCTGTTGTTCATTAATGATTATCGAGCATGATATTATGCTAGGCATTGTGCACACTGTTAGTGTTGTCATAAGTGGTACTTGCTAACATGAATTTCTCTGGTTGCATCTTCAGTTGATAGTTGTGGCATTTATTGTTGTTAGCATTGTATATCAGTTGTAGTGTGTCATGTAGTGAGGTCTAGCTATCATGTTGCTTATTGTTGTATCAGTTATTGTTGTCAGTATCGTAGGTCAGTTGTTGATGGCATACTGCATTTTAATCGTTATGGGCGCAAGCCTGGACACAGTTGATTTATTGCCCGAGGTGTATGGGCAGTGACACCGGTGATCACGAAATTTTCACATGAGGTGCAGCGTCGCGCTGTTAGACATTGGCGGGCTCGTGTACGACGTCGAGGTGTTAGACATCGACGGGCTATCTTGTAGATAGTCGCATCTCTAGTTGGAGCGGGCTTGAGGTGCCACTCTCGAGGTGCGAGAGTGCGGGGGAAACCCACTTGTCCACTACGCTCTTGATTGGTATGAGTTGCATTAGTTGATAGATGAAAAGGTGTCTGATTGTTGCCATGTTGCACTTTATTGCAGAGTCATATGTTGTTGTTGTATTTGGTAGTGTCATTGCATCATGACTGATGTCCTTATTGTTGACATATTGATTCTCCTACTCAGCTTTTCGCTGATGTTGTTTGTTATTGCCTCAATTTTGCAGGTATGTCGGTAGTTGAAGTTAGGTAGCTAGAGTCCTGGAGGAGGAGGCATCATCCGCTGCTTAGATGTTTTCTTAGTTGTTTTTATGTTGATGTGGAGCATTATGTAGAAAACTCTTAGTTGAAATGATGATTTCAGTTGTTTCTGTTGAGATATTCTGGTGTATTTTTGTGGTTTGGTTTAGGTTGCGCTCCTCCTAGGTGAGGTCCCTGTTTTAGGGATAAACTTGGGCGGGGTGTAACACGGATCAAACAAGACGTATGCAATAGCAGAACCTACAACAAGATTACCTGACACTCATGCCCTAGATGCCTCAGCGCCCTCTTGGTTTATAGCAAATACCCGTGCAGTGGGCCTATCTGAACCACCAGCTCGCTGGCCTCCTTCCTGAGTCTGACCCCTCTAAGCTATGAAACCCACTGACATCGGTGTCTTTCCTCTGGTCTGAATAGGCTGCTGACTGCCCTTGCCAGGATAATTCTTTCTGAAGTGCCTAACCTATCCACACCCCGAAACATGCCTCAGAGTGAAACCGCTCTGGGTCCTGCTCAACTCTGGTCGCACATAATCATGACCCTTAAGTATAAGGTCGCTCTACACCTATAATTTATATTTCCTGAAATCTAAGGGAAATATCCTCCAATCAATCCAAAATTTCAGCTAAAGGGGAAATTTACCATTAGCCAACCCCTACAGATCTCTTATGTAGATCTCTATCAACTAGGATCCCTAGGGCCACCCTAACCAAACTGCCCCATAAATATTTAACTATATGACGAGACCCAATGAATCATTCAAGATACTAAGCAAATATTGCAAGAATCTCTAATCCAGGCACCCATACAAGGGTAGCCCCCCCAAAAAATGGTGCACTCTCTAGCACATGGAAATTCACGGCCACAAGCTGTGCTACCCTGGGACTCTCCTAGTTCCTCCCCGGCCTGCGGCGGTCTCCCACGACCCTGGCCCCGACCTCGGCCTCGGCGCTCTGTGGAGTTGTTGCCACTGCCACTCCTATGCGGCACCAAAAGGCCTTCATCAATTTGGAATCACCAGAAAGAAAATAAATCATAATCAGGCAATTAAATTCACCCTAACATTTTGCAAACTTAACCATGAGTCGCGCTGAGGTGCAGACATAGCCCTTTGATCTCATAACATAACCCTACCGTATACTAACACGCTAGCAATTCCCTATACGGTAACAACTCTAGGTCGTAGTCAGACTGAATCACATGGTCGGATACCACATTGTCACGCCCCAAACTTAGGATCACGTGACCGGCCAGGGTATACGTGCCTATACCCCGCAACCTAACTCAAGCACATGCCAACTTACAAAGATAGCAGAAGAACAACAACTTTTATCAATAAAAAGAACTAAAATAAATTTTTATTTTAATACATCAAAGTTTATAATAAATAGTTCAAGTGCGAAAATAAATGAACCAAAGAGTAACAATTTTTTTAACAAATAAAAACTAAATAAAAGACATGAATGTCTCCACAGGACTACAACTCCAATATCAAATCACAAGTGCATGACAAAACTACTACAGACTCGACTACGACCTCTAACTAAGACTGCTATGAGATCATGTGGCTCCTCTGCCCTCCAGCCACGCCAAGTGCTCCAGCCCACCTCACCGGTCAGGCTCTGCAAAATAAAAACAAAACAACAACGGATGAGTTCAAAGAACTCAGTGAGTGGTTCTTCCAACCCTACGAAAAATCAAACACAGATATGATGCATAAAGAAAAACTCTTTGATCAAGCAGGAGAGGTCACAATAGAGTAACCAGCTAACAAACCATCTGGCCACCACCTGCCCAAAGGCAGCCAACACCCAAACGATGAAGATCAATAGGCCTAAGCCTACCATGCCCTAAGGTAATAAAACATACTAGGATAATCGGGAAGGCCCTCGGAACTTATCCTAATATAAAGAAACTCGAGAGCAATCGGGATTGGCCTATCCGAACTTGCTCCACGAGACACGAAGGAACAATCGGGAATCGCCTATCCGAACTTGCCCCTTTAAGATATCATAGGAATAATCGGGATTTGTCCGTCTGAACTTATTCCTTAAAAACACCTCGGGAATAATCGGGTAGGCCTTCCGAACTTATTCCACGAGGCCAAACCAGAACAATTGGGTTTGCCCATCCGAACTTGTTCCAATAAATAATGTAGGAGTAATCGAGATTCGCCCATCCGAACTTACCTCTTTTAAATATAGAATCTTGGGAATAATCGGGATTTGCCCATCCGAACTTGTTTCACAAGATACGCAGGAACAATCGGGATTTGCCCGTCCGAACTTGTTCCACAGGTTGGGAATTAGCAATCCAACTCCTCGGGCCTAGCCCACAATCCGGCTACTCAACGAGCCTCTCCGCCATTCATAAAGATATGACGCAACATGACCTAAGTCAAGTCTCTCCTACGGTGTCTTAGGGGTGTCCTTATTGGGAAGCGTCTCAACACTCCAATACCCGACCTCAACTCCTAGACCCGTAATGTTATAACCTGTGAGGTTTTATTTCATGCATAACTTATATTCATTGGTTTATAACAGATTATGCTGACCCCTTGCTCAATTTTAATTATGCAATTAAAATTTAGATCACCAATATTAGGATTTTGTTTTAGCTTTCTGTTATTCCCGAAACTGATGTATCTAATTCGAATCTGGTCTCCAGAGTGTGTCCTATGTTTCCAAACTATGTTTTCTGGTCAAAACAATAGGTTACACGGCTATGTTCAGAAAATTATACACGCCACAACAAGTATTCCAAAATCAACACAGATTCATCATCTCGGCATGAAATTCCAGCAACATTGAATTTTCAGCATATCATAAAAATAAATTCAAAATTATACACGGCTATGTTCAGAAAATTATACACGCCACAACAAGTATTCCAAAATCAACACAGATTCATCATCTCGGCATGAAATTCCAGCAACATTGAATTTTCAGCATATCATAAAAATAAATTCAAAATTTACAGAAATTAAATCCCTAATTATCATCATAACAAAATTATATCATTGAGACAAAACTCACAAGAATCAAATCATGATTGTTCAACCAAGATTACCAAGCATCAAGATAATCTTCAAACAAAAATCAAATTACATGATCAAGAATCTCATATCAAGAACACCCATGGCTTCAAGATCCAATTTTATTTTTATAAAATATGATCATCATCCAAAAATCACAGATTTAATTCCAAGGCATGCAACAACAACACAAGAACCTAAATTGGTATGCAATTCAAGGTATAGACCTCAAGATAAACAGAAACTCTCACTTAGGCATTTCATCAAACACCTTGAGGGCACCCTTGTTTCTCCCTTGGCTGAGCACCCCCTAGGATCATCCTAGGGCTGCCGAGCCCCATAGGGGAGGGTTTAGGGTCTCCTCAAGCACGGCACACAAAAATAACGGCAAGAATTCGAGAGATCATCGAAAAACAAATCAAGAACATCAAGCCTCCAAGAACGGCTTCAAGAATTCGAAGGAAACCCAAGGAGGGGTAAAACCACTCTCCTAAATAGGAAGAAAGATTGGAGAAGATCTTCCAAGCGGCGTTCTTCGAATCCGGCCTCAAAGAAAATGGCTCGGAGAAGAAGAAGAAGAAGAAGAAGAAGAAGAAGAAGAAGAAGAAGAAGAAGAAGAAGAAGAAGAAGAAGGGGCTTGGCTTTGGCGGCTAGGCTCGGTGGCTCCAAGAGGAGAGAGAAGAGGGGCGGCTGGCTGGCGGCTCCTCTTCTTCGATTGGCTTGTGCAGCTCCAATAGGGAGCCGCAAGCCAAGGGGAGGGAGTTTTATACTCCCTCCTCAATCCTAACTCCACTAAACCCCTTATCAAACCCGCATCTGTCTCAAGCCGAACCCGAATCCACTAACCCGATTTAACTTAATTAATCATATTCCAATCCCATGCTACCACAAGTACCAATCATATGCATATCATAACAACATAATGAAAAAATAACTCAAGCACACGCAATAGGATAATTAAATAAATTTATCATTGCAGAAAAGAAATTGCATATTTCACATTCTTACTTGCCCGAGCTCGCAAACTCGCACCAGACCATGAGTCGCAGCTCGACCTCAACTAGCCTGCTACACTGACAAACACGCACAATAAAGAAAAAACATTAAAAAAATTAAAATATCTAGGATATTACAATACTCTTGTTTATGCAGGTTGGCCAATCGACTAGATGTTGTATTAAATTTCAAAGTTTATCTGAGAATGTATTTCATGTTATATACTTATGATTTGAGATTTTGGTTGAGGTTCGGTAAAATCACTCACTGAGTTCCTCATGGATTCACGTTTGTTTAATTTTTGTTTTGCAGAGCTTGATCAGTGAGATAATGGCTAGACTATATGGCGCAGCTGGAGGGGCAAACGACACCGTTGATCTCGTAGCAGACTGAGCTTAGGGAGTCGTAGTTGAGTCTTGGTTTTCTATCATGCATAGTGATGTATTTTGAGATATTGGAGTCTGTAACTTCCTTTGAACATATATTTATTTCACATCAGAACTCTTACGTAATTTCATGATTAACTTCCATTTTGTTGTAATACCCGCTAAAAATTAAAAATAATATTTTATATGTATTGGTTTCAGCGGGTTGTGCGTGATGCGAGATTGTGTGCGCGGGATTGAGCTTTAGCGCCTAGCTTGAAGTGAGACCGAATACTTTAGAAATTTGCTAATTTTAAATTATGGTTGTGTTAATTCTTTTGTGTCATGGGTTTAAAGAGGACTTCGAGTGGAGCTCGATGGTTCAATTAGATCCAGATTTGGATCAAAATCGAGTGAGATATGGCCAGTTTGGTGAGTCACTTAAGAGAGAGCTATTTTGATCATTTGGGTTGAAAAAATTAGAAAAAGAAAATTAAATAAACCCTTGGGATAGTACGACTCATCACAGAGTCGCACGCATCCCAAGAGAATACTGGGAGAGCGGGTGAAGAGAGAGGCGTTGTGGAGAAGGTCGGAATCCGGGAAGACATCGGAGCCGATCAACGCGAGGAGTCTGAATTCAACTTCCTTCTCGTTTCCTCTTTCCGGTGAGTGATTGATCCTTGCCTAAAATTATGATTTTTTTATTTTTCTTCTCACCTTGGCCGCCCCTCATCACGAGGAAATCTAGAATTTTCTTAAAGATTTTTAATTCTTTCTTCAATTGGGTTTGATGGTGATTCCTCGTGTCGATTCTCGTGTAGAATTAGGGATTTAATGGTTTCAAATGACAGATCTTGGAAAGTTCGGGCTTGGTGACCGCCTACAACTTTGTAGGAATTTTGAAGTTTTTTTTTTTTTTTTTGTTTCTCTTTGAGTTCAGTTTGCTTGTGTGTGCCGAGCATGTTGTGTAAAACAAAAAATCATGCTTGGGTTAAATTGGATGGTGCGGCTGGGTGATTGATAGAAAACCTGTGTCACTCTTCCTACCGCCGCTTGAGGTAAAGAAAAGAGATGGTTGACTAATGTATGGGGTCAACAAAACCTTATTTATTTGTTTCATAACAGTAGGTATGAGAGGGTGGAATAGGTGAAAAGAGAGAGAGAGAGAGAGAGAGAGAGAGAGAGAGAGAGAGGGAGGAATTGAAAACCTAGTTTGGAGTAGGTAATTCCATGTTTCATCCAACTTTTGTGTTTGCTGAGAAACTTATTACTAAAAATGTATTTGGCTGAAATTTTACATGTAATAATGCTGAGATTTACTAGTTGTATGATGCTGAAATTTTATATGTAATATGCTGAAATAGTTGTATGATGCTGAAATTTTATATGTAATAAGCTGAAATTGCATAGTTTTGGTGTTGAAATTGCATAGTTAATGTTGCTAAAATTTCATATAGTGTGTTGCTGAAATTTTATCTAACATGATGTTGAAATGCTGAGATTATGCATAATTGGATGTAAATTTTTCTATGATTAGATACTAGAAATCTCATATGAATGATGCTGAAATGTGATGTGCTGGAATTTAGTTAAATTCATTCTGAATTGATTTAATAGTTTGGGTAATCAGTTTAATGCGGAAAGTACTGATGTAATCTACCGATCTTCATGTAAAGTATGTTTTGAAAACATAGAAAGTACTTAGGTGACCTGAACAGTAACGTGTGGATAGGAAATTGATTATTTCAGTAGGCTGAAAATTCTCGTAGTGCATGTTCCTATATAATCCGTTATAAATAATTGGGGTATTTAAAGGCCTTACTAGGCCGAGTGATGCGCTGCGCGCACGAGATAACATTGGGCCAACTAGGCCGAGTGGTGCGCTCCGCGCACGAGATGACATTGGGTCAGTTAGGCCGAGTAGTGCGCGTAGCGCATGTGATGACTATGGGCCGCATGCAGGCCGAGTGGTACGCACAGCGTACGAGCGATCATGGGTTGGAGGGCCTTCCCGACCGAGTGGGTACTGGTTATAAAGGGCCTTCCTAGACCAGTGAACCCAAGCAGAGACACAGTGGGTACTGGTTCTAGAGGGCCTTCCTAGACCAGTGAACCCGAGCAGAGACACAGTGGGTACTGGTTCTAGAGGGCCTTCCTAGACTAGTGAACCTAAGAAAAGTGTTTAACTGGGATTCAGAAATTAGAGAGCACTTTCCATAGAGTTGGATGAGATCACGTTCCTTATATAATTAATCTGACATCCGCACTCGCTTGGCATATTATATATTATTATTACTGGATTCTATTTGGTAAGGATTGACAGACCATTCCCTGAGTTTTATACTCACTTTTTTTTCTGTCTTTGTTTTGCAGAGCATGGTTCTGAGGTACGACGCAGCTGATGACGGCGGGCTCCGTTAGCAATCTCGTGAGCTAGTTGGCGTAGTCGAGTCAAGTTGAGTCGAGTCTTGTTTGAGAACTGAGACATTATAGCCTTTAGAGTGTCCTAGAGTTGTTTAAACTTTTAGTTGAATCATGTGGATTATATTTTTTTGTCACTGAGTTACTATCGACCATTTCTAATTATGTTATAAAAACTTTATTTTCAAGTTGTACCTATTTAGATGCTTGTGTAATGGGTTAGGCTTCGGGGTGCTTGATTGCACTCTGGCCAGTCACGTGACTCAGTTTTGGGGCGTGACATTTGTCTTTATATCTGCCGTGGTTGTATGCATGAGTTAGACTTCGGAGTATTGACATATATACTCTGGCCTATCACATGACCATGAGTTGGGGCGTGACAGCCAACATCTTTCATGGGAGTTATATACATTACTAGTTCGGTGGTAATTTAGATTACCAAGGCAATATGGTTTATTGATAATTTGGCCCAACCAAACATGCCAATGTAGTGGGGCTAGGTAATTTAAAATAAGATCTCGATAATCAATAAATTTCTTGATCATTTGCACTTAGAGTTGCAGCATTTGCACTTGCGGACAACCAAACGCTTTAGTTGTACATTTGCATTTGCGGGCCACCAAACACTCCCTAATTGAATACACCTGATTACAAAACTAAGTAGATCATAAACTTAATTAGTCAAATTGATTCTGATTATTGATTGAGTTAATCTAGCCAATGATGGGATGAATATGGTCTCAAACGATGTACTTTAATGAATACTAGAAAAATTGACGACTTCGCTACGGGATCAAAATATTTTTTATAAAATTTATTTTAATTAATAATAATATTTATTATATGTTAATATATAAAATAAATAAAATATAATTACACGTTAAGATATGAAAATAAGATCATTTATTAATAGAACTAAACATAAAAAATCAATTTTACAATAATAAATTTAAATTTAACAATAATAATAAATCTTCAATATTCTAAATAGAAAAAATTAATAAAATATAATAAATGTAGATATAGTTTAAAAAAAATGGAATAGAACGGTATAAAAAATTAAAAGGAAAAATAATAATAACTTAAATAACTTACTTGTTAATTTAAAATATTTCGAGTTAAAAAAAGAAAAATTTCGCAAAAAAGAACAATTTAAAATATTTCGAGTTAAAAAAATACACTTTTGGACCAGATAAAAAATTGTATATAATTTTTTTATCAAAAACTATGAAAATTTATTATATATAAAAGATATAATGAGCAAAATATAATTAAACATTGTAATATGAATATAAAGTCATTCATTAATATATCTAAAAATAAAGATCATCAAGTTTAAATTCAACAATAGTAGTAAAACTAAATATACAAAATTTTATAATTCGCAAATATTTAATAAATGTGGATAGTTTTCCTTAAAAAATATAATAATAAAGGCAAATTAATAAAAGAAATAATATTAAACATAAACACACAAAATAACATACATGACGAATTTAAAATAATCATAGTTTAAGAAAATTACAATTTTGATAAAGGTTAAAAATAAAAAGAGAAAATTTTTAAAAATGACTAAGAGGTATGATGCATGATGTAATGATGTATTACTTTATTGTATTATTAATCTCAATATAATATCTAAATGAAAATAAAATGTAAAATGCTCAAACTAAATAACTTAATAAAAAAACTTAAAAACAAATTATTGGAAAACCAATATTTTCTCCATATCTAAATAATAGAGAAATACATAAAATAAAATTTAAAATAGTATTAATGTATAAAATATTTAATGAAAAGAAAATAATTTATTTATTTTAGAGTTTTGAAATAATTTTGGAATATGAAACAAATATTAAATAACATATTTTGTTGCAAAATTTTAATACTTGAATGAAATTAAGAATAATAAACTAAATGTATAGATCTTTAAAAATGACATCATTCGAAATTTGAATTATATTTTCTAAAAGATGTCCGACTTCTCACATAATAATTACTGACTCAGCTTTTTAATTTTCTTTCAAAAATGTGAATAATATATTTAACTAAAATGAAATCAAGTTAATAAAAATAATATTTCCTTCATGTACAGTGAATAATGTATAACTAAATAAAACATAAAAATAATAGTAATAATAAATAATATTATATATATATAATATAAGAAATATAAAATGAAAAATGAAAAAATATTTATGTATATATAGTTAGTCTATTTTACTGTTATGACATGCTCGATATGATAACTGACCTGACAACTTCTTAGGCTCAAATTATTTACCTAATTAAAATACTTTAACCAAAGTTAATCATTCCCAACATGTGAGGCCGCCACCTCTACCTAGATAGACTTTTTTTCATATATACACTAAGATATGTGTGATTTAGTGCTATTGTGTTTCGATTAAATTTCGACTTAAGCATTAGGCAAGTGATTAAGCCTTTTTTCATATATAGACTAAGATGTGTGTGATGAAATTGATAAGTGATAATTGGTGTTATATGTGTATGGTTTGATACTGTGTTAGTTCAACTTATGTCTTGATAGTAAGATTAAGACTCAAGTGGATTTTATAAATTATGGTAGATTGACGATTTTTTTATTTGAATATACATCAAAATTTGAAGATGTTTGAAATCACGTCTTTTTTTTTTCAAAATTAAAGTTTTAAACATTTGCATTAATTAAAAAATTCAATTTAATTTAACTCAAATTTAGTTAAATTATGAATTGATTGGAAAATATTAGTATATATTACCTATCAACCTATAAAAAACTATTTATTTAGATAGACTAAACTATATTAGTTCAATATTTAAAATTTTTCTTATAAAATTATAAACATTGTAACCAAAATAAAAACTACAATGAAAAAATTAGGAATTATATTATATTAACGAAAAGTTAAATATTTAATTGATAATATGATCAAAAGAAATCGATATAATTAATTTTTAGTATTGAATTTTCTCCAAAATGCATATATGAACTTGATAAAAAAAATTTAAAAAAATAGCAAAATGTATAAAAGATCATAATAAATATCTTAGAAGATAATATAAACTAATACTGCCAAAACAAAAGAGAAATTAAAATTGTATTTAGTAATAAAAGATAGTAAATAGTGATAATATAAATTTAGAAAATAGATTTTAAAGTAGAGAGTAGAAAAAATAAAAAAATAAAATGTGAAAATGTGTATATTTATCTAATATTTTGTATATAAAGTAAAATGTATATTAAAAATGTTTGAAGGAATTGGAAGTATGAAACTATTTTTTTTTTTTCAACTTTAAATATATTATATAACGAAAGTTTATAGAAATTTGAAACAATTTTAAAATTCTATTAGATTCAAATCAAGTCTAATTAAATTTTCTAAATAACTTTATACAGGTAGGAAAATATATATGTATAATGTAATATTTTATTATCGGACTTAAAATTTTATATAATATATATTAAATTCAGATTTCATTCAATTCGGGGTTTTAAGTTTTTGTTGGAAACTGTTGAACTAAATAAAATTATTCATGAAACAACTAATAAATGAAACAAAATTTAGGAAATAAATAAATATTAAAAATAAGCATAATATATAAGGGTATTTTTTTTTCAAAAAAAAAATCGAAATGCGATAATCTAACTTAATTTTAAATCCGGTGAATTGAATTGAATGAAAAACTCAATAAATTAATAAAATTATGAAGTGAAATTTTAACAAGTAATAAATAAATAAATAATGTTATATGTTTATTGAAAATAATATAATTTAAAACTACCCAAATTAAAAATAAAGTAAAATGTGAAATAAAATTTTTATATAAAATAAAATAAGAATAAAAAATATAAAAAACCAAAAACCAAAAACCAAAACAATTAAAAAGAAAAAAGAAAAGTTAAAATTGATTATAAATATAGAAAAAAATATAAAAATCAATATAAAACAAAATAAGATTAAAAAATATATGGAAAATAAAAATATTGAATAAACAAATACCAAAAAACCAAAAATTTGTAAAAAAAATGAAATAAGAATAAAAGTCTATTACAAAGAAAAAATTGAAATAATTGAAAAATAAAAAATAATAAAATAATAATAATATATATCAGAAAAATAATTAGAAAACAAAAATACAGAAAAATAATAAATTTTGTAAAAAAAATGAAATAAGAATAAAAGTCTATTAATGTAATATCCTAGAATAAAAGTTAGACTAGCGGGCTAGTTCGAGGTCGAGCCGAGTCAACTCATGGTTCGATGCGAGCTTGAGAGCTTGGGTAAGTCGAATTATGGTTTATAATAATATAGTTTGATTTATTAAATTATGTTGCATATGGGTGTGCATGTGATTGATGCTTGTATTTAGCAAGAGACCGATGCAGGTGAAAGGAGGTTAGGGTTGAATGAGATGGAGAAGGGATTATAAAATCCCCCCCTTAGGGCTAGGCGGCTCCCTATTGGAGCCGCACAAGCCGCATAGAGAAGAGAGGAGCCAGCCACCCCTCCCTTCCTCTCTCTTGGAGCCGCCGAGTGGAGCCAAGCCGCCGGCGTGGTAGAGCCACCGCCCCTCCCCCTTGGTTGAGCCAAGCCGCCGCACCCTTTGAGGCCGGATTCAGAGGCCACCGGTTGGGAATTTTCCCAATTTCTTCTTCCTAATCATGTGAGTGGTTTACCTCTCCTATCCTTGGATTTTCTCTTCATGTTCTTGAACCGTTCTTGAAATCGAGGTGTTCTTGTGAGATTTTTTTGTCGAATCTCGAGTTCTTGTCGTTTTCTTTTGTTGCCATGGAAGAGGAGGCCCGAATACCCCCCCCCCCCTATGGGGCTCGGCAGCCCTAGGATTTCCCTAGGGGTGCTCGGCCAAGGAGGGAATTGGGTCGCCCTCAAAGTGTTCGATGAAATGCCTAAGAGATGTTCTTGATGTTTTCTTTAATATCTAAGCTTTAGATTAATTTTCTTAATTAAGTTCCTTTGATGACAATGCATGCTTTGTATCTTGATATGTAAATTTCAGCTTATGAATCTATGTTTGCATGTGGAAAGATTAATCTTGATGTCATGTATGGATTCTTGATTTAAAACTTGAGTTTTGATCTTAAGATGATGTAGATGTATGCTAGATCTTGATTAGAAATTATGATTTAATATTTCTATGATTGACTTGATGTTATAAATATGTGGTGATAGTAATTTGAGATTTATTTGCTGAGATTTTCGGGTTAATTACCTTAACATGTTGAAAACTCAACTTGCTGAAATTGTCAATTCCATGCTGATTTTGTAATCTCTGTTATGGTGCGTATGGTTTACTGTATATAGTCGGTGTAACCTATCATTTTAATCCGAAAACATAGTCTGGATCCATAGGACACACTTTGGAAGTTAGATTCGGTTTGGGTGCACCAATTTTGGGCTCAATAGTAAACTAAAAATAAAACCCTAAAACAAAATCCTAATTTTGGCAAATGGAAATTTTAATTGTATAATTAAAATTCAAGGGGCAACATAATCTGTTAAGAGCCAACAAATTAGATTACATGCATGAAATAAAATCTCATGGGTTGATGATATTACGGGTCTAGGAGTTGGGATCGAGCATTGAGTGTTACGGTGTTTCCCAATAAAGACATCCATAAGACACCGTATGAGACACTTAACTTAGGTCTTGTTTGCGCCATATCATTATGAATGACGGAGAGGCTCGGATAAGAGCCGGATTGCGGGCTTGGACCGAAAGGTTGGATGGTTAATTCCCAACCTATGTTTAAGGAACAAGTTCGGATGGGCGAATCCTGATTATTCCTGTGCTTCTTGTGGAACAAGTTCGGACGAGCAAAAATTGATTGTTCCCAAGTTTCTATATTTAAGGAATAAGTTAGGATAGGTGAATCCCGATTATTCCTGCCGTCACGCCTCAACTCAAGGTCACGTGATCGGCTAGGGTATACGTGCCTATACCCCACAACCTAAACCATGCACATGTCAACTCAACAAATAATATAGCGGAAAGAAATAACAAATTTTATTTTAATGAAAAGCGAACCAAAACAAAGTTTAATTCAAGTAGCTCAAATGAAACAAAAAAAATGCGGAATAACATTTTAAGTTCAATGATTCAAAAGTTCAGATACAACTTGAAATAAATGACATAAATACCCTCAGGGCTACAACTCCAAATCAAACTAATACAAGTGCATGACTACTACCAAAAGACTGGATTACGACCCTAACTAGGATTGCTATGAGATCATGCGGCTCCTCTGCCCTCCAACGGCGCCAAGTGCATCCGACCCACATCATCGGTCAGACTCTGCAAAACAGAAATCAAACGTCAACGGGTGAGTTCAAAGAACTCAGCGAGCGGTTTTACCAACCCTCACACATAAAATCACAGAGATAACAAGAATAAAATCTATCTCTACAGAAGGCAAGGTCACGAAGGTGTAACTAGCTAACAGGCCAATAGGCCACACATGCCTCAAGGCATCTAACCCTCCAAGAGTGGAGAAACATCAGGCCGAAGCCTACCATACCCGAAGGCAACAACACATACTAGGATAATCGGGAAAGGCCCTCCGAACTTATCCTAGTATAAGGAATCTCAGGAGCAATCGGGAAAGACCCTCCAAACTTGCTCCGCGAGACGTGATATCACAAGAGTAATCGGGAAAGATCCTCCGAACTTACTCTTTTAAGACATTACAGGAATAATCGGGAAAGGCCCTCCGAACTTATTCTGCAGGCTGGGAATTAGTCATCAAACCTTCCCAGCTTAGCCCGTAATCCGGCTCCAAATCGAGCCGCTCCGCCATTCACAAGGATATGACGCATCATGACCTAAGTCAAGACTTTCCTACGGTATCCTAGGGGTGCCCTCATTAGGAAGCGTCTCAACACTCCACACCCGACCCCTATCTCTTAGACCCGTAATGTCATGAACCCGTGTGGTTTTATTTCATGCATACTTTATAAGTTAGTTCATAACAAATTATGCTCACCCTTAACCCAATTTTTAATTATGTAATTAAAATTTTAGATCGTCATGATTAGGGTTTTATTTTAGGGTTTTATTTTAGGTTATTGTTCTGCCAAAAACTGATATGTCTAACCCGAATCTAGTCTCCAAAGTGCATCATATGTTTTTAAACTATATTTTATGGTCGAAACGATAGGTTACACAACTATATTCGCAGAAACACACACACACCACAATAAACAAACTAAAACTAGCACAGATTTATCATCTCAGCATAAAATTTCAGCAACATACAATTTTCAGCATACTATGAAATTAATTCCAAAAATGAACAAAAATTAACCCCTAAATTATCATTAGGACAGAATACTAATCTCATGATTTAATTCACAGAAATCATACTTTTAAATCAAGATTAACAAGAACCCACAACACTTAAATCAAGAAGCAAGCATTCAAATCAAGAACCCCCTTCTCAAGAATTCCTAAGGCATCAATACCAAGATCTTAATCCTACCACATGATTTCTACCCAAAAATCCCAGATTTAATTCTAAGCATGCAATCCATAAATCAAGAACCCAAATTAGGAGAATAGATCAAGATTTGCATATCAAGGAAACAAGAAAACTCATTCGGGCTTTTCATCGAATATCTTGAGGGCGATCCCAGTTTCCCCCTTGGCCGAGCACCCCTAGGTTTACCCTAGGGCTGCCGAGCCCCATAGGGGAGAGTTCGGGTCCCCCCCCCAGCACAAATTCCAAGAAACACAACAAGAATTGGAAGAAATATTAAATCAAGAACAAAGCATAAATACCAAGCCGCCAAGAATGGCTTCAAGAATCCGATTAAAATCCCGAAGAGAGAGGATAAACCACTTACCTTAATTGGAAGAAATATTAAAGAAGAAATCTCGGACGACGGCCCTCGAATCCGACTCCAAAACAGGTGATGGCTTGACTCAAGAAAAGGGGACAAGGGGGCGGCGGCTCACTCCAAGCCGTCGGCTTGGAGAGACGGAGGGGAAGGAGAGGGGCTGGCTCCTCTCGGCTCGGCTCCAAAGGAAATGAAGGAGGAGAGGAAGAGGAAGAGAAAGTAGGCGGCTCAGCTTGGCTCTGGGTGGTGGCGCTCCAAGGAGAAAAGACGAGGGGGGCTGGCGGTTGGCTCCCTTTCTCAATTCTTTGGGTGGCTCTAAAAATGAGCCACAAGCCATGAGGAGGGGGTTTTATACTCCCTCCTCAACCCTAACCCCTTAAACACCTTAATCTAAAACTCGCATCCACCTTAAGCCAAAATCAAATCCGCTAACCTGATAGACTTTAATTTAATTAAACTTATTCTAATAAATCACAAGCAATTAATTCAATACACCCACGTGAACATAATTAACAATTATGCACACACAACATCAAATTAAATAATTTTCAACTACCCAAGTCTAAAATTCATAAATTCATAAATTCATATCCTACTTACCGAGCTCGCAAGCTCGCTTCGGACCATGAGTCGACTCGGCTCGACCACGAACTAGTCCGCTAGGCTGGCAAACACACATAAGAGGAAAAATAATAAATTTAAATATCTTGAATATTACACCTGCGCTATCTTTAAGGAACAAGTTCGGATGGGTGAATCCCGATTGTTCCTGCGTTTCTCGTAGAATAAGTTCGGACGGGCAAATCCCGATTGTTCCCGAGTTTCTTTATTTAAGGAATAAGTTCTGATGGGCGAATCTCGATTATTCTTGCGCTTTATAGGATAAGCTCGGATGAGTCAATCTCGATTATCCTCGTAACCCTTGAGTGTGATTTGTTGCCTTGGGGCATGGGTAGGCTGAGGCCTGTTGTTCTTTACTGCTAAGTGAATTGGTTTGCCCTTAGGCATGTGATGACCAGATGGCCTGTTAGCTAGTCATACCACATGATTCATTACCCCTGTATGAGATAGGGGCATTTATTCATTTGTCTATGTGGTTGATTTTTCTTTTGTGGGGGTTGGTAGTATCGTTCACTAAGTTCTTTTGAACTCACCCGTTGTTTCTTTTTTCTTTTTTTGCAGAGCATGACCAGTGAGGTAGGCTGGAGCACTTGGTGCAGTTGGAGGGTAGATGAGTCACATTGATCTCGTAGCAGTCCTAGTTAGGGGTCGTAGTCGAGTCTTTGGTAGTTTGTCATGCACTTGTATTTCAGTATTTTGGAACTGTAGTCCCTTGGGAATATTCTTATTTTTCCTTTAGTTTTCATTTGTTAAGAGCAAACTATTGAACTTTGATTTATTTATTTTTGCACTTTAAATACTTTGATAAAAACTTTATATCTTAAATGAAAATCTGTTTTATTTTCTCGTTCATAATGAAAATTACTAATCTTTTCGCTATGTGTATTTATGTGTTGGCATGTGCATGGGTTAGACTGCGGGGTATAGACACGTATACCCTGGCCGATCACGTGATCCTGAGTTGGGGCGTGATAATTAAAAAGAAAAAATCAAAATAATTTTAAAACAAAGAAAAACAATGTTTTAAAAAAATTAAATGAAATAAGAGTATAAAATATATTAAAAAGAAGCAAAATAAAACAAGATAAGAAATATATTAAAAAATATATGAAAAAGAAAACAACATTTAATTTTTAAAACAAATAAAAAAGAATAATTATAAAAAGACAAAAAAACATAAGACAGGCTCAGCGCTGTTGTACACTTGTATAGGTCCAAAACAATTAAAAAAAGGGTAGCTCTCACTGTCGAAGAAGAAAAACTGAGAGCGTTGTCCTAGGATCCGCCCCTACACTTCCTCCCACTTCCAAATACAATCATATGTGAATGATTTGCCTTGTAAATTTAAGATTTTACTTCTCTCTTTGGCCGCTCCTTGCCATGAGGAATAATCTAGATTTTCTTTATGATTCTTGATTCTCTTCGATTGAATTAGTATCATATTTCATACGTCGATTTCTATTTGAAATTAGAATTATAAAGAGGTGTTGGATTGTGAAAACAAGAAAATCTAGACATAATTCTTATATTCTTGTAGCCGCCCAGGGTAATTGAAGTATTTGTCAAATTGTATTCCGTAGATTTTATTTCAAATTGGATTTCCTCGGGATTGGTGTTTGAAGGCATGTGCCATTGTGAGATTAGAAACTCTAAACACAGGGATCATCTTCCCCTTTGCAGCCGCATGCTTTAGAGGCTTGTGGATGAAATTTGTGGTGGTCAATTTGGGAAATTAATGTACCTAATGGTATGGACAAATCCTAGGTGTAATCTAGCTTAATGGTATGGACAAATAGGGTATGCTTCACATAATGAGAATTGAATGGGCAATGTATATTATTTTTATTTTCTGTTCATGTGCTGAAATGTAGTGTATATACTTGCTAAAATTTATTTTATTCACGCTGAAATCCACTATAACACATGCTGAAATGCACATGAGTACATGTTGAAATCATAAATTTCATTTGCTGAAATTATATACCTAGGTGCAAAAATTGAATGATTATATGCAAAAATTATATCTCTATATGTAGAAATTCTATTTCTATGTGTAGGAATTAAAATGTTTAATTGCTGGAATTACACATCTAGCTGCTAACTATGTGCAAAAATTTCATTCTAAATTGTTGATAAAATATATAATTGCAAGCTGAAATTTTTAGAATTCTGTCCTAACCATTTTACTGGCTGCACCTATATTACTATGGGTTGTAATGTATCCTTAGAAATTTATTCTAAGGGCTTTTGCGTGATGACATGAGGGTATAGCCCTCGAGTGAATATATAAGAAATTAAACGTAGAGGGTTTGAGGTTCAGAAGCAAATCGACGTTCCGCAAGATGCAGGAAAGCAAGCAAGCTTAGGGGTTTGGTGGTTCTTAAAATTGATATTTATTGGACCTTATTTGGCCGAGTGGTGCGCCCTGCGCACAAGTTAGCAGTGGGCCTTATTGGGCCGAGTGATGCGCTCTGCGCACGAGATGATATAGGGCCGAGTAGGCCGAGTGGTGCACCCTGAGCACGAGGTAACATTCGGCGGGATAGGCCGAGTAATGCGCTTAGCGCACAAGATGAGTATGGGTCAGAGGGGTCTTTCCCGACCGAGTTATGGGCATTGAGGCTAGAGGGAATTCCTAGCTCAGTAAGCCCCAGTGATATGGGTCGGAGGGTCTTTCCCGATCGAGTTATGGGCACTGAGGCTAGAGGGCCTTCCTAGCTCAGTGAGCCCGAGTGTCATGGGTCGGATGACCTTTCTCGACCGAGCTATGGGCACTGAGGCTAGAGGGCCTTCCTAGCTCAGTGAGCCCGAGTTGAGAGGTTTACTGGGGGTGCTCGGCCTAGCGAGCCCCCCCCCTCCCCAGTGAGTTGTAAGCGGGTAACTAGAGGACTGCTCTAAATGGGCCGAGTTAGTCTGTGTGGTGTGCGTAGCACACGAGTTACTAAAGTAATATGTATCATGGTCATATCAGTCATTTGAACACAGAGATAATTACTGCATTAATTGTTTACATGATTTGTCTTGGTGATGGTCGAGACAACCACTCATTGAGTTCTTTGAACTCACCATTCTTTTCTGTATGTTATTTTGCAGAGCGTGATCATTGAGTTTCGCGCGGTTGGTGATGGCAGACTCTAGTGGCGGTCTCGTGAAACCCATTGGTGTAGTCGAGCTGAGTCGGATTTGAGTTTATTTAAGAGACATATAGTTTGTCTAAGCCTTGTAGTTACTTGAACTTACACTACTAGAAAAATGGTCATCAGCAACGGCTGATGCCGTTGCTGAGAGCCGTTGCAATAGCGCCGTGACAGAAAGTCGCGTTGCTGATGACTTAGCAACGGATCAGCAACGGCCGCTCGGGCCGTCGCTCAAAACATTATCAGCAACGGCCGCTGGGCCGTCGCTAAAAATATTATCAGCAACGGTTTTGCCACAGACCCGGAGCCGTTGCTGATACCATTAATAGCAACGGCCGCTGAGTCCGTAGCAACACCGTTAGTAAAACTCCGTCGCTAAGCCGTTGCTGTAGGTCATCAGCAACGGCTCTCGATACACTTTTAGCAACGGCTTTCCCACGGACGCCCGTGGGAAAGCCGTTGCTGATGACCTATGCCTGCAATCAAAAAATTTGAAAATTTCAAATTTCCATTGATACATTGATACATTTATCTGATACATAACTCACACACCCATACCCTCATACACACATTCATTCACACATCACAAACATCTCATACACATTCATTCACACATCACAAACACACCAAGATATACATCAAAACAATTATATTTATATTCATAATTATCCACGATAGTATAAACACAATTCAAATGTAAAATTGAAGTATCAACATCTCAATAATATAGTCAATATAAATTAAACAAGTTCAATATCTGAGTAACAAAGTCAATATAAACAAAATCTCACGATGACGATGGAGGATGGCCTGGATCATATGGCGGGGTCTGGAGTGCTTGAGTGTACACCGGCGTGGACTGACTCGAGGATGATGGATTAGATGATGCCGAAGAGATGCCTGCTTCGGGATGACCCGACAAGTTGCGTAGCATAGCTTCTATATTCGCCATCGTCTGACTCTGACGCGCCATCGTCTGACTCTGATGCTCCATCATCTCAGTCTGACGCGCGACCGTCTCCTCTAGTGTCCTTATCCTATTACTATGATCATAACTGGATCTAGAGGTGGACGGCCGCTCACCAGCGACCGGAGGGGTCGGTGCCCCAAGTGGCCCTAGTACGGCTCGCGCATGACCACTATCTGCGAAGCCATATACGCGGCCATGGTCCCAGCCACCTGCGGCCTCGACCCACGATGCTGCGTCAAAGTCCTCGGGGGTACCCCCGCGCTGCACCACCGTCCGGCTGTACGTCTCCTACTCGAGTTTGATTTTTTGTTTAATATTTATCATAAAACTTAAATTATAAATATATAATGAATAATTTAAACAAATATATAATTACCACAATGTATGCAGCGCGGTTGTCGATGTACTCCCCCGTCCCATGTGCTCGACGGTGAGTCCGCTCAAACACCGCCATCGGGGAGGGTCGCTGGACAGTCCCGTCATCCGACACCATCGTCTACATTTACAAAACAAATACATTAATTAGTACACATAATAACAAATAAAATATATAATTAAACGATATACTTACCATACGGTTTGCGTGCACTACAAATGCAACAGAGCCGCCGGTGTGACGCGCTGCTCCCCCCGACATGCGATTTCTAGCCGCATTCTGAGAAACCTCCTGCCATCGATCCGTCGACCATATCCCCACGAGCTGGTCCCATATATCCGAAGTAATCCAACTGGGGCCGTATCCCCGAGTCTCCGCGATGTTAGTGGTCCCAGCTCGGGCCATCGCTCGGGACCGAGCCTGCCCCAGCTGCCCGTTGTACCTTGCCCGGGAAATAGACTCCCAGGCAGCATAAATGAAGGACCTCTGGTCCTCGGCCCATGTATAGCGAGCCTGCAAAATAATAATATCAGTACCAATTCTTAATATATCATCATGCATGTAAAAAAAAAAAAAATACGTGCCTCAAACTCGCGCCATAACATGTCGACGTGCTCGCTAGGCACGTGAGACCACATAGGCCATGCCCCGTGCATGTATCGTCGAATAGTAGAAGAAATGCTCCTCGGCACTTCTTCTTGCTCGAACCTGCACAACAAAAATAAATTTTAATATTATATTATGATATAATGAATTTGTAATGATTCATAATTCATGATATATTACCGCTCCCCAATCACGCTGATCAATCTACGTGACTCTGTGGCTGGTGGAGGCTGCCACCTGTTCGGCCCGCGTGGCCGCCTGCGTCTGGATGTACTAGCCTCAGCAGTATCATCCTCATGAGGATCAGCAACAGGAGGATCAGCAGCATGAGTAAGTGCTTGAGTCTCACCGATCGGAGACTCCGAAGCTCTCCTGCGTCGATAGCCACGACCAGACATATCTGTCGAACAGACATATAATCAGATTATTGTATAAATAGTAGAGATATATTTAATAAAATATATATACTTTACAATTATTCCTCATCATCTGAATAATAGTCTTCGAATTCTTCTTCTTCTTCCTCTTCTTCCTCTTCGTCATCTTCTTCATCTCCAGCTTCCTCAATTTCATGATCGTCATCATCAGCATATTCAACTTCTAATTGAATTGACGTTGTGTCTGCATCCTCGAGTATTGGAATAATACGATCCACAGCAGGAAGATCATCTTCTTGATAGAAACCAGGAGGATCATTTTCTCCTACTATCGGATCAATTTTTTCTCTACCTTTTGTCTTACAGACTACACGCCAATCTGCTCTATCTTTATTTCGAGCCGGATACTTCGCGTAATATACTTGTTCGGCTTGTGATGCCAATATAAATGGCTCATTTGCTGCCAATTTCGATTTGTAATTAACCTCAACAAGTTTGTATTTTTGATGAACTTTCATGCCCCTTTCTGTTGTATCGAACCAATGACATCTAAATAGGAACACTGATTTCAAGCCGAAGTAGTGCAACTCTATCACTTCTTCCACTAGTCCATAGAAATCCATATCACATTCAACATAGGTTGTCCCTTTCACGCAGACCCCAGCATTCATCGTCTTTTTTGTAGATGAATATTCAACCGTGTGAAATTTATACCCGTTAACAAAATATCCGCTATAGCACGACACAAGTCGCGACGGTCCACTAACAAACTCAAATATTTTTTCATCTATTTCAGCTCTGTGATCTTTGCTGTAAGTCTGAATCCAAGAAGGGAAATCACGATTCCGTAATGTCTCCAATTCTTGATCGTTGTGAATAGAGTATTTTTGACCATCTCAATGTCAAATATTTCAATGAATTGTTCAATCTCTGGGCAATTGAGTAATACATACAAGTGTGCCAAATGATACTCTTCATCGCTTAAGTGTCGAGATGGACGAGAACCAAAAGCACGACCAGAGTGATAAAATATATTTAAACGTCCATCTGAATGTCGAACACCCCCGTCGTCGTTACGTGGAAGACGATCAAATCTTGTCTGTACTGTCGATTCAAAGTAAAATGAGCAGAATGTTGAAATTTCTTGGATGATATACGATTCAGATATTGATCCTTCAACAGCTGCGGTGTTCTTTACTTTTTTCTTCAGACGATTCATGTATCTTTCAAATAAGTACATCCAACGATATTGAACGGGGCCACCAACTCGTGCCTCGTATGCCAAGTGTATCGGTAGATGCTCCATCGAGTCAAAAAATGCAGGAGGGAAAAACTGCTCCAGCTTGCATATGATTTCAACAATATTATTTTCAAGTGTTGACATATCTTCGACTCGAAGGACATTTGCACAGATGCTTCTAAAAAACATACTTAATTCAGTCAACGGACCCCAAATATTATCAGGTAGAAGATCTCGAAATGCGATCGGAAGTAATCTCTGCATGAATACATGACAATCATGGCTCTTCATCCCTGATATTTTGCAATCATCGACGTTCACACATCGAGATAAGTTTGAAGCATATCCATCGGGTAATATGAGTTCTTTTACCCATTGACAAACATCTTTGATCTGTTGTTTATTTAACACATATAGGGCCTTCGGTTTCAGATATCGTCTGTTGACCTCTTGTAACTCCAACTCTGGTCTTTTACAAAGTATTTTCAGATCATGTCGGGCTTTGACATTATCTTTAGTTTTTCCAGAAATATCCATCACAGTGTTGAAAATATTATCAAACACATTTTTTTCAATGTGCATGACATCTAAATTATGTCGAATCAATAATGAACTCCAATAGGGCAATTCCCAAAAGATACTTTTTTTCACCCAGTTGTGTGTTTGGCCAAAACCTGACACTCTTTCATTGCGACCGAATACAATATCTGGAAGTGCTGAAACACGTGCTAACATTTGTTCACCAGACAACATCGGTGGTGGCCCATCTCTTTCGACTCTGCCCTTAGTAAATTTATTACGATTCCTTCGATACTGGTGATGAATCGGTAGGAATCGACGATGACAATCAAAGAATGAGATTTTTCGTCCGTTCTGAAGACTGATTGATTTAGAGTGTTCCATACAATACGGGCAAGAGAGTCGGCCGTGAGTTCTCCAACCCGACAACATGCCGTACGCGGGGAAATCATTGATTGTCCACAAGACCGCGGCCTTTAAATTGAAGTTTTGCTTCCGATGACAATCATAAGTGACAGCTCCCTCAGTCCACAATGTTTTCAATTCATCTATCAAGGGTCTGAGAAATATGTCAATTTCTTTTCGCGGACCCTTAGGACCCGGAATAATCATCGAAAGATAAATAAATTCATCTTTCATGCACATTGACGGTGGCAAATTATAAACTGTCAGCAGCACTGGCCAAACTGAATAAGGAGTTGCAGAATGTCCAAACGGATTAAAACCATCTGTGCACAATCCCAATCTGATATTTCTAGTATCCATAGCAAATGAAGGATAACATGTATCCAAATGTTTCCATGCTTCACTGTCAGATGGATGAGTCATTACTGTATCATCACGACTTCTTGCATGCCAACTCATGTAGGGGGCTGTCTTTTCCGACATGAATAACCTTTGAAGCCTCGGTGTTAGTGGAAAATACCGAAGCACCTTAAACGAGATATTTTTCTGTCGGACCGATTTCTTCTCCTTGTAACGAGGGTGTTGACATACAGGGCATTTATCCAACTGCACATTTTCTTTATAATATAAAATGCAGTTATTTTGGCACGCGTGTATTTTTTCGTACCCAAGCCCCAATTTTCTCATTAGCTTTTTAGTCTTATAAAAAGTAGGCTCAAACTTGTTATCAGTAGGCAGCATTCCATTAATCAATCCAGCAATCCGATCATATGCAACTCCGCTGATATTACAATCGGCCTTGATGCTTAAGAGCTGTGTCATTGCTGAAAACCTAGTGTATTTAGGACAATTCTCATACAAAGGTTCATCGGCAGCTTTCAACATCTCGTAAAATTCTGCAGCTTCTTTATTCGGTAATTCAATCTCTACCGCAGCCCCTACTTCTGTGATATCAACCGCTGTAGTATCTGGTGGGACTGATGTCTGAAGAACTGGCCGATCAACATTATCATTCAGGCGGAATTGACCCCCAAGACTATCAAGTATCATAGTTCTATAGGGATTACATTGACCGAATGAAGAAGCACCAGCAGAGGAAGATTCACCATATGTCTGAACGACAGGATTGCTCGACGTCCCGACTTCGCGTGACTCCCCGTGACAAGTCCATAGAAAATATCTCGGTGCAAATCCTTTGGTATATAGATGCAGAGTGACAGTCTCCCGATCCAAAAATCGTCCATTTGAACAAATGCGGCACGGACATCGGATTTGATCATCCATGCTAACGAAATTCAGATTCGAATAGGCGAAATTTAGGAAGTACGTTACGCCTAATCGAAACTCATTCGTTAAAGCTCCACGATTAAGACGTCGGTACATCCAACTTCGATCAGCCGACATGATTCTGTCAATCAATGACAATTTCTTTGGTTAATGTCTTTAGGTGAGATTATCCTATTCCATTCGGGATTTATGTTATTCGTACTGCACTTACATTTTTATTTTAACTGTTAACTAATTATTCTAAATTTTGACAGCATCTCCCTACAGTTCTCCGAATACGCATATCATCTGGGCGCGTATCGGAGAACAAGAGAGATGTTGCCGAAATTTAGAATAATTAGTTAACAGTTAAAATAAAAACGTAAGTGCAGTACAAATAACTATATTCCCAAATTGTCCAATCAGGGACAATTCAAGAATTGTACGTCGTATAAAAGATCATCTACTTCTTTTACACGAACATACAATTCCCGAACGGATCTAAGGTTTTGCTAAATCATATCCGATCGTCGATGCGTACGTGAAACATATCAACTCGTCGGAGGATGATTATTTTATAAATGTTTCGAGACAGTTCGAGTCCATATTGGACGATTTCGGCGCGCGTCCGAAGTGGACGATTCCGGCGCGAGTCCGAAGTGGACGATTCCGGCGCGAGTCCGAATTGGACGATTCCGGCGCGCGTCCGAAGTGGACGATTCCGGTGCGAGTCCGAATTGGACGATACCGGCGCGCGTCCGAAGTGGACGATACCGGCGCGCGTCCGAAGTGGACGATTCCAGCGCGCGTCCGAAATTAATCTAAACCCTAATAATTAATCTAACAAATTAAACAATTAATCTAAACAATTAATTAACAATTATTAAATAATTAATTAACAAATATAAAATAATATAAACTATATATATATATACTAAATTCCGGCGCCGGAGTCCACCCTCCGGCGCCGGCGTACAGTGGCCGGACACAATGTCCGGCCACTGCAGAAGGTCCGGCGGCGGCCATCGGCCGACCGCCGTTGGCCGAAACCCTAGAAATAGGGTTTCGGTCGGGTGATTTCCGCCGGCCGCAGGGAAGAGACGGCAGTAGGGGAGACTTACCTGAACAAGTCGGCAGCAGCGGTCGGCGTCGTCGGCATCGGCAGCAGCGGCAGCGGCGGCGAGTGGCGTCGGCAGGAGCGGCGGCAGCAGCGAGCAGCGGGAGGAAGAAGAGTCGGGCGCGAGAGCGTGCCCTATATAAACTTATCAGCAACGGCTCACTCGCCCGTTAGAACGCCGTTGCTGATAAGTTATCATCAGCAACGGCTCACTTATCCGTTAGCAAGCCGTTGCTGAAGATTAAAAAATCAGCAATGGCTCGCCTTTCCGTCAGAAAGCCGTTGCTGATAATTAAAATAATCAGCAACGGCTCGGGTTTCCGTTAGAACGCCGTTGCAGATACAGTTTTCTGCAACGGCTCGGGCGGCCGTAAGAATGCCGTTGCAAATAGCAACGGCTTGAGCGGCCGTCGCTGATAGCCGTTGCTGAAGACGAAGTTTCTAGTAGTGTTATGTAGTATTAATACTTGATTATGTAGCTCTTACTTAAATCGATACCGAGTAGCTACTTTGATGATTAAGGTGTATGTTGTGGCATCTTGACTTGGCTATATTGCATGGATAATTGTGTTGTATGGTTTAGGCTTCAGAGTGTTTGTTCGCACTCTAGTCGGTCGCGTTACCCGGATTTGGGGTATGACACAACTGGTTCGGCCAATTTTAAATAGGTCCGGGAAATTCTGTTATACTCGTGATTTTTCTAAATTTTATTAAATTATTTCTGCGGAAAAAAAGGATGCGCATCGAATCGGACCAGGAGAAAATGCCGGATGTTGCGAATTAAGGTGAGGCCATTGTGAATGCGTAGTATTTTATTTTATGTATTGGGTATTAGTCGAGTCGAGTCGAGTCCGACAGCTCGATCAGAGTCCAATTTGCACAAGTTTTGGTCGAGTTAAGTGGAAACCAGGGTTCGGTTAAGTTAGGGATAGAAGCGTAAAAATGAAAAGAATAAAATAAAAGAGGAGTTATTGGATCGTGGGGCTGCTAGGGCCGCACGCATCCAAGAACTCGACTGAGCGATAGGGAGACGACGAGTGAGGAGGTGGTGGTGGTTGCCGTTGGATCTGTTGCCGACACCGGTGATCATCGGCGCAAGGATCGTGAAAAGAGTCTTCTACCTTGCTTTCCGTGGTTTGCCATTGAGAATTGGAGTTCTCTCCTCTCGCTTGGCCGCCCCTTGCCATGAGGAAAAATTTAAATGTTTTTTTTTGTAATTCTTGATTCTTTTTCTCAATTGGATTAGAATCTTATTTCTAATACGGATTTCTTTTTGGAATTAGGGTTTAAAGATGTGAAAACCTAGGCATGAAATTTTATTCTTTGTGACTGCTTACCGTCTTTTCAGAAAATTTTGAGAATTTATGTTAAGTGGATTTCTTCTTTGGCTTATATGGGTAGCAGCATCCATTGTAAGTAAATTTCCTTCTTGGATTAAATTAATGGTATGTTGGAAATTGGAATTGGAAACCTTAGATTGAATTGTGTGGCCGAAATTTTCTTCTCCTCTTTAGGATATTGACTGAATTGTACGGTCAACGAAATATTATTTGATTGGGTTTATAACAGTAGGCTCATGGTTAGAAATTGACATTTGGATGAATGACGGGGAAGAGGGTGTAGGCGGCAGCAGTAGCTAATGGTCGTATTATGATTGCTCTTGATAAATAGATTGAAGTGGTTAATTATAGCAACTAAGTATTGTGGGAATTGTGGAATGGCAGCAGTAGCTATATATATATATATATATTTTGTTAGTGCCGACCGTTAAGAGGAATAGTTTGAAACTTTGTTTAGTTAAACATATATATACTTTTTTTACTAATTGATTAGTAATTAGTCTTGATAAATAGGTTCTATGCTTTGGTTAGTTGGTTAGTGCCGACTGTTGGTTGGATGTAGAGTTGGCTGTGATTGGGAGAAATTGGAACATTGAAGTTAAATTAGGGCCATGGTAGTAGCACCTTAATCTTGTAATTATATGGGTGAACTTTGGTTTTGATTTTAGTAGAAATATCAGTAGATGACAGCCTTAAAATCAACTAGTGTAGTGCTTTATTAAATGTAAATTTTATAGTGGTGTATATAAATATTTTCATATGCTGTTATGCAATTACATGTTCAGCTAGTATGAATTGGGATGTTTGCATATATGTTTAATTACGGGTATCTAGAATACATGTTTAGCTATGTTATATTACTAAGCCTGTATTTGGTAATATTTAATTTGAATGCACTGGTTGGAGGGTTTTCCCAACCAAACTGGGGTATTATTTGGATAAGTAGACATATCATAGTGACCGACTCGTATTGTTTGGATATATGCATGTATGGTGTATGGTTTCTTTCATGTATTGCTTATTTAAGGATACTTGGGTGTGCTTGTGATTACTCTCTCTCCCCTTATGGATTTCTGAACCGAGAAGCTCGTTAGCCCGCCACACTGACGATCGACCCGGAGTGGTATACTAGCATGGGCGGGAAGCTCATTGAGCCAGATCCAGGCTCGATGACAGACTCGTATAGGACCGACGGGTCCCTGGATATAGGATCAACGAGTCCTTGGATCGGGAAGCTCGTCAACTCGCCACACTGACGACCGACCCGAGTGGCTTGGCTGGATTTGGTGATTATGCATGCTTGTGTTGTTATATCATATATGGATAGGTGATTGTGCATGCTTGTGTTGTTATATCATATATGGATTGGTGATTATACATGCTTGTGTTGTTATACCAGACATGAATATATATTCATTTACTTTTGGTTTTGAGAAATTATTCCTACAATTTGATATTGGTTGGTTATATTATGAATATTACTTATGGTATTTTTATCATGCTTCACATGTAATTACATATTTGTGGATCTTGGTAGACTCAGGATCGAGCCACTCACTAAGTCCAATGTGGACTTATCATTTTATTTTGTTTTTGTTTTGTAGCACAAGGTTAGAACTAGTAGCGATATTAGAGTTCTGGGTAGCGCAATTGGGAGCAGCAGGTTCAGGATAGATCTCGTGACAAGTCAGAGTTAAGGCTAGGGTTGTGGTCGGGTTTAGAGAGAGTCCAGTAGTGAGATTCGTTGTTTCTCTTTTTCATTCATTGTTTTAATTTTTTTTTAAAAGTTTGTTTCAGTTGGGTATTCATGTTTCCGCACTTTCTTTGATAGTGGATTGGATCATTTTGTTTATATCATTTTATTGGTCGTTGGCGTTTTAACAAAATAAAAATTTGGTTTATCTCTATGGCTTGTGGTTTTGAGTCAGGCTTCGGGGTATGGTTGTATATCCTAACCGGTCACACCGTTTCAGAATTAGGGTGTGACAAATTCATCCTAAATTCATAATAAAATCACAAAAATTTATTATTCATAGGTAAGTCACTTTCATAACTTGTATCAGCAAAATAAATTTTTAGAGTTGAAAATTATTTTTTTTCACCATTTTCAATTGGTTCGAAATTGACCAAACCAGTTTAAAATTGGTCGTTGATTTTCAACTCTAAAAAACTTATTTTGTCGATACAAGTTATGGAAGTGATTTACTTATGAATAATAGATTTTTTATGATTTTATTATGAATTTAGGATGAATTTTTCGAACCTGTTTAAAATTGATCAAACTAGTTAAAAATTGACCAAACTTTATTTATAGCAAGATTCTCTTTGCTAGCCTGTGATATAATTCACTTAATTTGATATCAAATTTTCTTAATTTATGATTAAATTTACTCATATTATAAATTAAAATAAGTTTCAAAATCATTTTACATTTGTTTAAAAATAAATTATAAAGAATATAATCAAAAACCAACGCCATTGGAAAAAAAAAATATTGACACCGATTAGACGCCCACGCTAAAATTTGGGCATTTTTAAATTCGTGTGAACATGGATTTGAAAGAAAATAGTGAAAAAAAAATTTAAAATGCTGATGCCTATATCGGTGCCTCTATCACAGCAGGCGTTGGTATCAACTATCAACAATATAAATTAAAAAAATCTCATATACATTAAATCTTATTGGTTAAAGATTTTTTTTAAAATTAAAGTTAAGATGAATATATTAATCCAAATTGATGAGTTAACAAAGGATTTAATAAATTATTTAACATAATTAATGAGATTTAAAATAATCAAGGAACGACGTGAGATTATAATTTTGGAAACAAATGCCAAATTAAGTTGTGATGCCGATTTCCAATGATATTATTGGAACCAACGCGACATATACTTTGGCGCCAATTTATTACCTAATTCGGGTGCTAGGCTAGTGTCGATATCCCTTAATCGACACTAGGCTAGCGTCGATTTCCTTTAATCAGCGCTAGGCGCTTGTGTCAAGCGCCAATAATTTTTTTTTTTATATATAATAATTTTAATCCATTGAAAATTAGGAATATGTTCATGCTATATCCATCGGATTGGAAGTTATTGATGATAATTTATAAATTTTTTAAAATTATTAATTTTATTTTATCATTAAATATATGATAATATGAATGTGATCCCAAGGGAGATGACGATCTTATATGTTATGTGATCAATTGGAAATATTTACTTAGGACAAGTATGTTGTATTGTATTAATTTATAGGACATGTTTGATTCATAGGATAAGAAAGAATAGGATAGAGGACGGATTAATATCCATTGTTTGTTTAATGCATCAATTAGAATAAAATGTGAATAGAAGAATATTTATATCCGATGTACATCGAATTTAAAAAATTCATATCCAATCTAATCATTTTTTATTCAACAAAGCAAACGTACTAATATAGTAGTAGCATGTATTGGTTAATCTGTATAGTATTAACTTATATTATATTATTATTATAGAGTGTTAGATGCATATCTATATAATGAGCCTGAATTGTAAAGTCATTGAACCTACCAATAAAATATTTTTAACATTTTAATTAAATAATAAATGTCAATATAATATAAATATAGTACTAAAAGTAATTAAAAGTTAACAATTAAATTATAAAAATAATCAATACTTGTTAATTTAATATTTATATTATGTTTGACTATTTTTTCATTAATTATGATATCAAACAGACAAATAATTATTTTTAAAATTAATTATATATACCAGGGCAATATTGGAAAGTAAAATGTATTATAGTAAGTGCATATTTATTTTGCGGGATCTAGAGAAAATTCTTATACGCTGTTTGTGTGAAGCATTCAATTTCAAAAATGATATATGTGATCAGATTTAATTGTTGGGATGGGCGTGGGAATTAAAATCCAAGGAATTACGAGAAATGGAAGGAAATTTTAAGAAAAAATATATGAAAACTTAACTTTTATTTTGAAATAAAAATATCCTATATTAATTTAAATAGAAAAAATATGAAAACTTAACTTTTATTTTAAAATAAAAAATCTTATATTGAAATAAAAAATATTATTCTCGTTAAAAAATAAAAGATATTTTAATTTTTATCGTGAATTCTATCCGAATTTAATTTAAATATATTCGAAATCTATCTGAATGGGTAAGTTTCAATTAGTTTCGAGTCTATCCGGTATCATGCACACTCCTCCCCGATAGAACGCAAACTTTTTTATTCTAATTAATTTTAATTAAATTTTTATCCAATTAAAATTAGATCACGTAAATCAAACGTGTCACAACTAGTTTGAAGCGGATTTTGATTATTGATTAATGATTCCTTGAATTGGACGAACCGATCGCCTCCGGCTGTTCACCAAAACCAACTGCTTCCCAAATATTTAATTATCTATTTTTATTGCAACTTAACTTTCTGCCTCCTTTTTTTTTTATCTCGCAAATTTTGGCGTCTTCGCTTCGATCGTTCCAAATGGCGGGCCTCGGCGCGCTTCACCGGCCACCGCCGGCGTCCTCCGCCGCCCACCAGGGTTTCGCCTCCCGGGTCCTCCTCCTCCTCTCGGCGCTTCCTCTGGTGCTCGCCACCTTCGCGTTTGTCCTCCAGTGGCGCGGCGGCGTTGACGACCCGGCTTCGCGGTGGCCTGCCGCGGACGCTCAGAGGTTTCCGGGAATGGACAATAGCCCCCTCAGCTCGTCCGATTCGGCGACCTCGTTGCCTGCGCACCCTGCCTCGGACTGCTCGGAGATCCTCGGCCGGAGCTCGTCGCCCTCCTTCCCTTACTACCGCGATTGGAAGTTTGATTTCGACAAGGATCTGAAGCCAAAGGTGAGACCTTCGGCGTTTTCTGAATGGTTCTCGGGCTACGTTGGGATCTCGGCATAGATTTAGTAACGTTCACTGATAGTCGATCATGTTACGCTCAAGATCTCTTATTTGGGGAAGAGTTTTGTTTTATTTGTCTTCAACTGATATGTTCGTGGATTACGAATTGAAGTTTTTGTGTTGTACTTGAATTTGGTGACGGATGCCTCTAGTTACAGGAATTTGTATACAATTTGCAGATATGTATAACGACAAGCACTTCGGCTGGTTTAGAGCAGATTATACCTTGGTTGTTTTATCACAAGGTCCTCGGCGTATCGCAGTTTCTGCTGTTTGTTGAAGGGAAGGCTGCAAAACCTCATGTTTCTGCTGTTCTGGAATCTATATCCGTAAGCAGATACCTAAAATGATTCTGATTGATCCAGAGGACCTTCACTAATTTAACTTATATAAGGTTCTTTGATTTTCGATATTGATCTTTTGATTTGACTTTTTGTAGGGCGTAAAAGTCATATACAGAACTACTGAACTCGAGGAGAAACAAGCTAAAAGGTTGGTTCATTTCTTCTTCTTTGGTTCTTCTTCAAAATGTAGAAAATGGTGACAACTTAACTATCTGTTATAGCAGGAAATAACTAAAGGAAAAATCTTCTTAGTCAAGTTTTTTGGACACATTCACCTAACATCTGACATTACAGACCACAACAATCACTTTGATTAATACCTTCTGACATCTAATTAGA
Source organism: Canna indica (assembly GCA_034359265.1). Lineage (NCBI taxonomy): Eukaryota > Viridiplantae > Streptophyta > Magnoliopsida > Zingiberales > Cannaceae > Canna > Canna indica. Next base: position 51,464,939 of record CP136895.1, on the reverse strand, counting down.
CTATATTAATCTATAAGACTGAGTTTCAAGACTTGTTCTTGTGTTTAATGAAGAAGTGGCATTTAGAAGTGTTGCTGGGATGTTTTGCTTTTAAATTTATAGTTAAATTATTATAGCAAGGTAAAAGTCTATGCGAGTTGAAGATCTTAGAAAAAAATTTCAATTGAAACTTTTCCTATCTTACCCTCTTAAGCCCAGTTTTGCTTGTACTCAAATGAATCTGCTGTTGTCTTTTTGACAATGGGAAAGGCGAAAATATAAGTTAAGTATTCAACCTAACACAGGTTACATAGCATTATTCCATTGAATATTTTGAAATTGAAATCTAATAGAAGTGCTTCCCTCTTTCTTAGTTTTCTTTCTTCCCTGAAATCTTTTTCCTGCTTCTGTTCACATGTTTTCTTGTGTCTATAAACATTAGCTTATAATTCACCAATACAGAGAGTTTATACCCTCGTGGTTAAATTTTTTTGATGCTTTGTATAATGTAAAATGTTTGGTGCACATCTTTTCGAAATATGATTCCAAATGCTAGCTAGGTTTTACTTTCCCTCTATTCTGCAGCCGAATCTGGAATGAGACTTGGTTGGCAGGCTTCTTCTATAAGCCCTGCAATTATGAACTCTTTGTCAAGCAATCACTTAACATGGAGATGGCAATAGTGATGGCACGGGTATGATCACTTCTGTTATTATTTTGACATTAGGAATGGTTGAATGAGAAGATAGTAATTATTTTGTCATGTTTGCTTTGTTTTTAAATTAGTACTGCCTTAACTTGCTGCATCATATCTTAAAAATATTATTGGTCGGGTTCTCTCCTAAAGTGGCTACTGCTCGATGTCGGCTAATTCTAATTTGGAGCTGGTTCATTTGGTTCTAGCGAAACTCGAGGGTGTTCAGGAATGAGATGTCGACCTCCCAAGTGCTGGCGGCTTCGGCAGCGAATTTCTTTGACTTATGTTCATTCTAATGTATTTAATTTTTACTTGTTACTTTAACTCTCCCCTCCCCCTACACTTGTACCCCTTCACATCTCTTGAATGGAATGCAGGTTTCTTTCTTCAAAAAAAAAAATATATCTTAAAAATATTATAGTTCTCAATAGTCTCAGCTTTTTAATTTTCTTTTTCTTCTAAAAGTTGACCTTTATTCTCTGTGAAGAATTCTGGCATGGATTGGATCATACATCTTGACACTGATGAGTTGATACATCCAGCTGGTGCTCGGGAGTACTCTCTAACTCAGTTGCTTTCCGATGTTCCTGCCAATGTGGACCTTGTTATCTTTCCAAATTATGTAAGTGGCTAGCTGTTTGTAGTAGATCATGATGATCTATTTTACATCTGATGATGTATTTGATTCCAGGAAAGTAGTATTGAGCGTGATGACATCAAAGATCCTTTCAGTGAGGTATATGGCTCTTCCTTCCTCCTCTGTGCCTGGGATGAATAATATGCATTTACTTTTTTTCGTTTGAAGTTAGTATTTCAGAATCAGACTATGTTTAGTCAATCAATCTGTATGAAGCATTAAATTAAATATATACAAGAAAATTAATCAAAACCATTTTATTTGCGAAACATTACCTTTTCTATATGTTACGAATACAAATGAAGAGATTGGTCCATGTCTTAATAGCTTGAACTTTTGGGAAAGGTAATCACCCAATCAAATTTAATATGGTACCAAAGAAAAAGGTCATGAGTCTGAATCCTTTCAATGTCAATAATTAAGAAAATACCCCCAATCAAGTTAAGGTAGCTTACATATTGGACTTGGCCGGCCTAGTTTAGTTTTGTTCACCTATCCACATGCGAGGGGAGAATATTAAGAAAATAGATGAATAGATTTATCTGTTTTCTAATAGTTTAAGCTTTTGAGAAAGATGGCTACCCAATTAATTTTACACTATAAACCAAATCTCTTGTCTCAGTCCCAGAGGATCTACTCTTTACTTTCTCTCTACCTCGCTTTATTGCAATTTCTTTATCTGGCCCTTTGATATTCAGGGTCTACTGTAGAATCTTAACCTAGACCCTTTTTGACAAACAACTTTAGGAATCACATAATAGGTGTTTATGCTCTACCTTTTGTGTCTACATGCTTGTTATTGAATATAGTAACTTGGTTAAGCTTCCTTGATTGCTCACTTGGTTAGCAGATGATGCCTCTTATTATTTTCTTAGCTTTCTGATATATCATTTAGAACATCTGGGGTTAGGCACTGATCTATTAGGCCAGTCCTTTGAGAAACTTGAAACACATTTTGCATCTAAAAGCTCCATGAAGATCTGACAAATAACTATCTCATCTTCATACTTTCCAAAGGATGACTCCAAACAGAGGCAGATGGAGTAAATTCACCATATAACCTTCTATAGTTCTATGACAGAAGGTGAAGTTATGGAAGAAATCATTTAAGTAGTGTAGATTTATCCAAATAACTTCTCAGAATCCTTTAGGCATTTTAGTAACATTCCTTGAACACTCAATTCATTTCAGAAAGGTGGTTTTCTTACCTACTTTGTCCAATCATTGCATCTGAAATTGAAAACTATCAGACATGTTTTTGATTTCATCATATACTATCTGTCCATAGGTATCAATGTTCAAGAAGAACTTTGATCATCTACCAAGAGAAACATACTTCAGTATGTATAAAGAGGCAACTCGCACTAATCCAAATTACTTCCTTACATATGGAAATGGAAAATCAGCCGCACGAGTTCAAGATCATCTTCGTCCCAATGGTGCACATAGATGGCATAATTACATGAAAGCTCCAAAGTAAGATGTTTCCTTGCATACATTTACATCCCATTATGAGTATTTTGCAGATTATACAGGTTTAGTTCATATAATGGAAAAGATCCTCATGAAAAGGTCCCTTTCTTTATAGTGAGATCAAGTTGGATGAGGCTGCTGTCCTACATTACACATACACCAAGTTCTCAGATTTGACATCTAGACGCGATCGGTGTGGCTGCAAGCCAACGAAGGATGATGTCAAAAGGTGCTTCATGTTGGATTTTGACAGAAATGTAAGTGATTAGCAGTCCGACTCTTAAGATATTAAAATGTGATAGTTTATTGCTATTGAATTAAAAAGCAACTTATCTACTCTTATGACAGGCTTTTATTATTGCGTCAACTGCCACTGAAGAAGAAATGCTGCGCTGGTAAATTTCAGAACTCCCTTTACCAAAATTCTTTTGAATATCTTTAGGAACAACCATTTAAATTTGTATTGCTGATCTTTTTGGTAAAATCTTAATAAGTCAGTAGGTTATATCTAATTCTTTAACGCACCAAAAGGCTAAATTTATACTTCCAATGACATTTAGCTACTAACTGAACAGCTGACTTCAGTATAATTCGGAAACTGACAATTTTGAAGCTAATTCCAAACTAACAATGCCGCAACAATGTATGAGACACAAGGAAGCACTGTTTGACAGGATGCCCAGCAGTTTTTCTATCGTATATTTACTTTGTTGCAATATGTCCTTGTACCAGTTAGGTGTAATGGTATATTATCTATATGTTTTATGCTAGTATCTTACCAGAGTGTGCTGACTGATAATGACAGCACTATTGGTGGGAACTAATCTATGTGATCCATGCTTTACATCAGAAGTAATGATCGCAGCATCTCTACATCAACAGTTGATTTGATTTCTTTGGCAGCTGATGAATAGTGACATATAGATATGAATTACATGATGCTTTCAGATTGTCTAAGAGTGATTGCTAGATAGGAACAATGTTAACAATGTTCTTATTCTTGAGTGCCACAAAACATAAGGGGCTGAATAGTTAAGAGAAAAAGAGAAAAATAATGACGGAATGAGGATGATCCTTGTAAAAACAAAAGTAGAAATCATACTCTTAAACTTTATACTTGTGTTATGTTCTTTGCATAATTTTCGTTCATCATTTCTGTTCAGATTAGGTTCTTATGACTTATGAGCCAGTTGGTGCAATATCCTTGAATAGGAGGGAGAACCTATCCATTATTTAAATCCTATTTGGTTTCTTGGGTTTATCAGCTCCATCATTCTGTGCCTCTGGCCTTAGGTTTCTTGGGTTTATGAGTCAGTCTGTTTTCCCTTTAACTGTCATTCTTGTGGGTAGGTTTCTTACTGTAATCTTCACCATGCTTCTTGGCTCTGGTTTTGCTAATGAAAAATTTCTTTTTCTGTTATTGTGCTAAAAATAACATCTAATCCCAACTATCACCTATTTGATACATTTTAATTATTATGTCTCAAAATTTTAGTCAGCTCAATATTTTTTTTTCTTATAGGTACAATGAGCATGTTGTATGGAATGACAAGCAGTTAAACTTGAAACTCCTAAGAAAGGGCATTTTGACACGCATATACACACCAATGGTAAATGACTGGTTTTTATGTCCCTAAATCCATATAATTCATCCTGAATAAGATCTGCCAGGTTAGTGAATCTTTTTGTATATCTGTAGGCCATTGTCCAAGCTCTTAGGGAAACAGGTGCTTTGAGCTCTGCGATCACATCAGCTCAAACATTGTCCCACCAAAGGCTGAATTCAACAACCGAGACTCTTCTAAACAAAACTACAGCATTTTCCGATGTGAATGATAGGACATCAAAGAAAGCAAGGACAGAAGGCAGGGAATCTCAAGCCACTGCAAGGAAGATCTTGGAGATTGTCAGTGGTATGGAGAGTGCAATCCCACCAATGTCTCCCCCAGGCTTGGATGCTTTCCATATGGAAACATGATATGGTTCTAGCATTCCTTGATTTTTCAGGTCCATATATTTGAAGTTAGAAGTTTTTATATGAGAGTTGACTGCGGCTTAGGAATTGAATGAGCGAATATATAGTTCAGCTGATGTGTTTCTTTGTGGAAACCAAGTATGAAGTTCTAGTTTTCCGATTTTCTTCCCCCAATGTTTTTTTTTTCCTCAAGTTTAGAACCTAGGTTAATTTAGGTGACCTCTTCATGTTGATAGATGTAACCAAATGAATTAATTGTTTGTATAAATAATGCTGGTACCCTATTCTACAATTTCGCCTATCAAAATACAGCAAAAACTCTTGCCTATTTGTATGTGAATTGTGAAGTAGTTTTTGAAGGATGTTTGATGAATTATATATATTGAAGAATGTTTGCTGTATATATATGGAAAAAACTATTGCCTATTTGTATGTCCATCTACTATTGTTTTTGAAGGATGCTTGATGATATATATATATATACTCTAACTCATTAGAGATTTTTGTGCAAAGTCTATAATAGTTTCATAATCTTTTTTCAAAATATTTGAATTCATGAAATAATTTTATAATGATACAAAAGATGTACTATGATCCAAAAAAATATTTATATCAAAATATTTACATCAAAATATTTTATAATTTATAATTTTAATTTTAATTTGTAGATTTTATGCAAAAGTCTTTAATGCATTAGAGAGTTTGAAAATATATTTTTTATATTATAATATCTCATTTTCATCATAAAAAATATTTTATAAATTTAAATTATTTTTAATATATATATTTTAAAATTTTTGACCAAAGTCTCACGTTAAAGACTTTGGCCCAGGGGTAAAATGAGTATCTAATCCAATAGGTTTCGATTTTAGAAATTTTGATCCTCAAAATTCGAATCTAAGAATTTTTATCTCTCAAAATTCGATTTTGGAAAATTGGAAATTGCTGTATTTTTATTCATGTGGACTCAAGCAAAATCTATGGCCAAGCACATTAGGCAAATTTGTATCCTCTTTAGCCTCAAACAAAAGGTTGGACCTAAAGTGAATCTAGTGTTGGATGCTAATACCACCTAATAAGTATTTCTCATTTATTTCTATTTTCTTTTTTAGTTGCAAAAAAATAACTTTTTTTCTATTTTCCCTCTAGTCCGGATAGATTATAACATTTTACAATTATGTTCATCAAGGTTCATCTTAATTATATAGGATAGATTATATAGTACATATATGTTGATATAATATTTTTAACAAATACAAAATATATAAATAATTTCAACTAATTTTAATCATATTATGTTCATATCATATATGATATTATATCAAAATTTAAATATGATATATTAGACTATATATTAATATCATATATCATGTGATAGTTTAAATTAAAATAAAAACATTCAAATATATCAACCTTTTAATATATCCTATATATTACTAATATATTTATTTTTATTTAATATGTTTACAATATATAATATTTAAAAGCTATTTGATTAATTAAAAATAAGTTATACTTGTTATATTTATAAATTGATATTTTATCTTTAAAAATCCGACCACACAAATTCATATTTTTATTATGTTATTATGAATTACAATAAATTATCATATAAATTATTATTTTAAGTATAAGTTTCTAATATATTTAAAAATAATATTTTGATCATTTTCTTTTTTATTTCTTGTCTATTTTTTATGCTAATCAAATAGAAGTAGTTATTCTTAATCTATTTCTAATGTCAACGAAATAAGGGAATAACTATTCATTCATTATACATTTTTATTCTTTATTTATTCAATTTCTTTTCTATTCCATACCACCGAACCAAATACACAGCATGTTTATTTTATAAGATGAAAAAGAATAGTATAAGGGATGGATTTTAATCCCATGATGTTTAGTTTAGAAGAAAATATGACTATAAAATTATAAATATATATTTGGTGTACATAAGAAAAAAAGAAACTTAATTTCTGTTTTATTTGTTATCATATCATATCATATCTTATCAAGTCAAATAAACATACCTATGTTTGCTTCACTGGATTAGATTGGATCTAGGAAGCACGAACACTCCGTGGGACTGCCGTGTCCATGTGTCCGACACGCCGCTAACACCAACACACAAAGACACTCATGTCCCACGTGTCCAAGAGTGTCTTAACTAGTCTTTTGTTTTTTGCCCGGACACAACTCAGACACGGCCCGAAAGTCCGAACACAACAAATCATGCATCTTTTTTTTAAAAATAAAATAAAATAATCACCGGCAAGTTTCATGGAACCTTGAGTTTGCAAATTTTTTGGTTGGTAGAGCTAGGTTTGATGATTGTGACTCCTTACATGATAGAGGTGTGTTTGATTCAAAATCTTGATGGCTAGTTCATGGTATTCATGCTCAAATTCTTCAAAAGATTGCTCTTAAGTTATCTTTATCTTCTTGTTGTGAAAGAATTTGGAGCACATATATTTTTATCCATTCCCTTAAAAGGAACAAGAAGAAGCCTAAAAGTGCGGAGAATTTAGTATTTGTCCATACTAATCTTCGTCTCATTTCAAGAAAAACTCCCCAATACAATAAAGGAGAAACAATGATGTGGGATATTGCAAGAGATGAGTTTTCACCGATTGATGAAGATAATGAAATCCTTGAAGTTGCCAATCTTTCTTTTGATGAACCAGAGTTGGATAGAGTAATATTTTCCAATGAAGAAGGTTACAACAATGATTGATGAAGAAGATAGTAGGACTCTAGTTAATCTTTTGTTTATATGTGGTTGTACATGACTAATTCTACTAAGACATGCTAATTTAATTTTTTTTTGAAGAGATATCAATAGATATTATGCCCCATGCTTTTGGAAGGGGCTTAGAAATACTAAGTATTGACACAAGAAATTATCTAGAATGCTTCATATATTTTGAAAGGTGTTTAGAAAAAACCGAAAATTGAAAGTTTGACATCAATCAAAATATAGTGATATTATTATAAATCTTGAATATATATATATATATATATCGTTTCTGTGTCTTATAAATTTTTGAAGTTGGTGTGTCTCCGTGTTCGTGTCGTGTCCCCTGTCCGTTTCCGTGTCGGTCCTTTATAGGATTAAATTAGACAACAAATAAAAAAGATAATTATATAAAATTTTATTATCCAATGTGCACCAGATGCAATATGATTTTTTTAATTTTTTAATCATATATTTTTTTAATCCAAACACTAAATAAATAAGAGATTAAAATTCATCTCTTATATTATTCAGCTTCATCCCATGAAGCAAAAATACACTTAGGGAGCAAAGATATACAAGTTAGACATGGGTGAATGTAAGAAACTATTTACAGGGTCAGCCTACCTACCAACTACCAAGAGTCATCTAGCTAGCTTTCCAATGGTCACGTACATCTCCACTTTTCTAATAATTTGTTGTCAGTCATCTTGCTTTAATTTCTCGTTGAAAGTGGAAGCCCAAGATACGAAATTGCAAGTTAATTATTTATATGCTTTTCTAGGGTATATACATATAATCGTAACAAGTTATAAAATCCATCCGATTTGGCCGCATTATCAACTCAATTTTAAAAAAATGAAAAGTAACTGTCATGCTCTAAAATTTTAGGATCACGTGATCGACTAAAGTACACGTCCATACCCCAAAGCCTACCAGACATAACCAATGATGCGGAAATAAAGTATATAACCACGCAAATACCAAAAGGATAATAGCATTAAAAAAGGACAAGTCCTGGACAGTCTAAAGAAAGTCTCAAATACATCGTGTCTGAATGAAACAAAATAAAATAACAGTCCTACACTCTACTACGACTCTATGTCACGATATTTATGCCCTGAGCTCACCACCCCAGCTGCACCTCATGTGCCACAGTACCTCTACTGCTATGGAGCTAAAATAAAAATAGTAAAGAAAACGAGGATGAGTACAAAGGAACTCAGTGAGTGACTCATCCTTGAGCCCTCCATAAACCATCATTTAATTATATTCATAGCAAGATAATCATAATTAAATAATACATGAAATAAGTAAATAAATGCATGTACAAACCACACATACACACATCCCTACATCCCTACATCCATATAATTCGACGCCCCACGCCAATCTCCATCATGCTAAAAATAATGCAACCAAGCATGGTTGGGGTCATCTGGCTAGTCAAGACTAGCGACCCTCGAGCATGAGCCCCTGAGGTGAACTTAGGAATATAATCCAGTGGGTGGGTGAGACCCTCCCACTAATGCTACTCCGAAGCTGTCCGTCAGCGTGGTTCACAAATGCGCTTCCCGACTATCAGTTGACCAAGCTAGCAAAATCTCAGTCATAATTCGTCAGTTGACCATGCTGGCAATATCCCATTCATACAAACACGTACACATCCACATTACGGGAAGATAATATAAACAACATCGAGAGCAGAGTAAATAAAGAAAACTGAAGGAATCAACTGAAGGAATCAACTGAAGGAATCAACCACACTGCTTAAATTTCTTGCATGCGCCTGTACCTGCCCATCTCAGCCCCACCCCGGGCTCTAGTCCTCTAGCGGAGGAACTCATGTATCCTTGATTAATAACTCAAGGATCTCATATACAATATTCACAATCATAGGAAGAGCATAATAAATTTTCATATCGGGTAACACAAGTCCCACTTGTCATTTCAATCCGTAGAAGCAAATATAATAACCTGAACTAAAATTAAATAATTCATAAATTTTACAAGACCAGAAATATTTATACATTTAAGAATCTGACATATCAAGAATTTATCTAAAGTTTTTATGCTCTAAAACATAGGATAAATTAACATGTATATAGCCTTTAGGTAAAACCCGAATTCCTGTAGCCGTAGCAACTGGCCTAAATGTACATATCATGTCTCTACCCTTAACAATATTTTCCTTCCAATAATATATCAATTACCTACTGTTTAATTCATGAATTTAACATAAATAAATTTCATGTCAAGTAGATAAGCCAAACCTTTACCGTTCTTCCAATAACTCGTGTTTTATGGTATCGGCCCTAAAGCGTAGGGTAGAACCTAAGGGTTTTGCATACATGTAACCGTACAAATATTTTCATAAACTATCTTGAGAATGTAATGTCAATACTAAGTATGCTAAGGACCTATGATGTCGTAGATGTCTCTAAAATTATAAAAATACCCCTAGCCAGCATACCCTTAAACTCTAGGGTAGTCTTAGTGTAGCCGACCCTATAAATTTCAATTTCATGCTATTAAATATAAGTAAATTAATGAACAACATAAGAAATATATTTGGAAATTTTAAGAATTGTTTCTGTTAATTTTCATGGCCTAAACCATTCGGCCCTACCCTTAGTTTTGGGTAGCCCTACATGGCCGACCCCCTTGTCTATCCAACTAGGGAGTTTAATTTGCACAACATAGAGGGAATGAAACTACCCAATTCCAAGTCGAGAATCCAAAGGCAAACTCCTCTTTCATGGTTTGGCCTGCCCTTAATCTTTAGGGCCACCAATAGGGGCTGCCGATCCTAACAAATCCCACAAGGGAACAAGGACCACAAAATTACGAAAATTCCAATAGCTAACATCCGATAAATCACAACGAATCAAGAAAAACCTCGAAAATTTCCTTATCAATAAGGGGCGGCTGTAAAGATATGAAATCTACTATTGGGAACAAGGGAACCACTCACTGGAAAAAGGAATTGGAAAGGAAGATGGCCCTCCGCGTTCCCGTGTCGATGAAATCCGGATGCGCCGCCGAGACCCGAGTCCTCTCCCTCGCCTTCTCTCTCCTATGGACGCTCAAGGGGTGTGCGGCTACTGCTATGAGCCGTGCGCCTCTGATGGGTGAAGTATTAATACTGGAACCCCAATTGCCAAATGACCAAAATGCCCATTAAGTAAGTTAAGTCTAAAACAATCCATAACTTAACCAATTCAAGTCCAATTTGAGTTCTGTTTGAACTTTCGTGTTGGCTTAAGATTTTCAACCTTGGTGACCATTTTGATTTTGATGATAACAAATTTATTCTAATGAGTTTATAAAGTGTTTGAGTTCAGGTTGAGGTTACGATACGCGCGCGAGCTTTGTTCGGAGAAATACCAAAAATCGGCAAAAATGGCTCCGTCGTCGATCGAGTAGAAAATCTAGAGTTAGAAATAGATTTCATATAATATGTCTCTAGGAATATATCCCAATTCTAATTATAATGTTATCCAAGTCAAAACTTGTTAATTGAACCCAGAAACGAATCTTGCGAGAAGAAGACTCGAAAAATCAGCCTCAGCCCAGGTTCGGTCGATCGAATGAAGCCAAAAATTGGTAGTGGGAATTCGGACGACCGAATAACGCCCAGAAGCAACAGAAGAGCCGCGGTCGCTTAGGCAGTCGATCAGTCGGTCGACCGACGACTAATCGACAAGCGACCGAGCGTCCCCAACGGGGAAAAAAATGCTCGTTGGGTGGAGCTACCGAGTTAGGGGTTATAAATACCCCTCACCAGCATTCTAAAAGTCTTTTAACCATTCATTGAAGATCTCCTAGTGTGTTTTTAAGCCTTCCTAAGTGGATTTCATTATGCAAGCTTCAACGATCGTTCATCTCTCGAAGTATTCTTTCTACCTCAACTCCGGCTTCATTTCGAGCTCTACATCTTGACGAGTTGGAGGTTTTAGAGGCTTTGCAAGGGAGCTCACTTGTGTGGTTTAATTCTTAGCTCATTTGTTGTTATTTTTCTTGTTATTAAACTAGGTTTCCATTGCTAGCTTGCTAGGTGTGCTAGGTTAAACACCTTAGGGATTCCTTTGTAGTCTTGTGTTTTGCCTAGGTGAAAAAGGTTGAGGCATTCTCAAAGGGTTGAGAAGTGAGTCTGCATTTGTATTCAAAGGGAAACACATTATCTATGAAGGAGTTGATTAGAAATCCTTGGTGTGGAGCCAAGGTAGTGGAGTAGGCGGTTGGCCGAACCACCATAATTATTTGTGTTTGTATTGCCTTGTTTGATTGCTATTACTTGTTATTGATACTTATCAAGCATCGAAAATTAGTAGCACATCAATTTGGTTGCATTCAGAATCGAATTAAAAAGAAATCAATTGAACATAGCTTTAACCCAATACTATTCAACATCTCTTCTAGTGTGGATATTTGAACAACATTTGGTCTCAGAGCAAAGTTGTAGGCTTAGGTTTAACCATCTAACCTACACTTATGGATTCCAGTATCGCACTAGGTCAAGGGTTTTCAACTCATGCACCTCCTCGTTTTGATGGAAACAATTATCTCTATTGGAAAACTAGGATGAGTATTTTCTTGCAATCCCTAGGATTAGATGCTTGGAGAACTATTCATGTTAATTATGAGCTACCCTCAAAGAGCATGGATGATGGGTCTCAAGAAGAAATCAAATTGCTGAATTCAAATGCCAAAGCAATGAATGCATTACATTGTGGTTTATCCATAAATGAATTTAATAGAATATCATGCTGTAAATATGCTCTTGATATTTGGCATGTTTTAGAAACTACTCATGAGGGAACCTCCAAAGTTAAAGAGTCCAACATAAATTTGCTTATGGATGACTATGAACTATATAAAATTCATACTCATGAGAATATAGATCAAATGTATGCCCATTTTCAAAATATTGTGAATGCTTTAACTAACCTTGGAAGGGACATACAAGAGGAAGAAAAAATGAGGAAGCTTCTTCGATCACTTCCCAAAGCATGGGAGCCAAAGGTGGTTGCTGTCATGGAGGTCAAGAATCTTGGTACCATGAAGCTCACCGAACTCATTGGATCCCTCATGACCCATGAAATCTATATGAAGGCAAGAAAGGAGGAAGATGCCCCTAAAGGCAAGAACATTGCCTTAAAAGCATCATTTGGTGATAGGACCTCATCATCATCATCATCATCATCGGAGAATGAAGAATCCGAGCACCATGGAGATATGATTCACCATGGACAGATATTGATAGAACTAATGGGAAAGCCTCTCAAGAAGGTGTCACACCCCAATTCCGGCATGACCGACCAGGGTACGCCATGTACCCCGAAGCCTAAACCAAATCGAACCACATAAACAACAAGATCAGACCTAAACATTTAGTAACTTTTCAAGAATTTATAAAAGACATTTATTTTCAAGAAAACCCTAGACCACCAACTCAATAAATAGCAAATGTTCAAATCAGTTTCAAAAGTTTAATTACTAAACAAGATACCTTAAATAAAGTGGGAAAACAAATAAGCCGAGTCGACATGACTCAACGACTCAAAAGAAATAAAAATGACTCGGGTATCCCCCTCGACCACGACATGTCACGAGACCCACTACCCTGCCGCCACCAGTTGCGCTACTACATCCCGGTACCTCCTTGCTTAGGTGCTGCAAAATAACAGAATGAGAGGTAAGTCCAACTGGGACTTAGTGAGTAGATAAGCCCTCACTTTCACCACAACATCATCATCATGTATAATCAAATCATATAAGTAAGCATAAGAATGTAAAGAATAATTTTTATTTTGAGCATTTATTTTAGCAGCACATTCATCCTCGTCAACATGTAGCAACCTGCAAGAAAAAAGCCACAACATATAATATGCTCAATGCAACCATCCACATGCTCAACCGGACCCGTCGATCCTCATCGCTGCAAAGGGTAGGTAGTCGACGTGGCCCCCGATCTACCACCCAGCCAGTGTCATCTCTTTGGGGTATGTTCTCCCCTCACCGACACGGCTCTTCCGATCCGTCTCATTGGGGCATATATTCCCCTCACCGGTCTGATCTTCGGACTGTCTCTTTGGGGTATGATCTCCCCTCACCAGCTGGACTTCCAAAATAAGGCCACCACTGTCTCTTTGCGGCATACCCTCCCTTCACCAGTGAGGCTTCCGAGAAATGCAACAAGCACTTCACATCATCACACACGCAGGTATATCAACATAAAATATAATGTGATATCGACAAGTAAATAAGGGTATGGTAGAACATACCTCATCCTCCACCTTCTCAAGTCATAATTCACAACCACACATGTAAATATAAGCATATGACAAGGAAGGGACAACAAGGAATAAATATACAACACATCTAAAGCATAGAATAAAAAGAAAGAAAACACATATAGGAAGCCCCCCAAAAGATGGGGTATCACCACCTAGCAATCCTATACAATGTAACACTCCCTTGAAGACCCTAACCGATTACCCAAAGGGCTAGGAGGGTTCGACCCCCATAGGTGTTCTTAGGGTTGGCCCTTCTGATAATTAAGTTTAGGTCTAGCGTCTCTAGGTGTCCCAAGGGTTCCAAATCTCTAAGTATAGGTTCCTACAATGATCATACTATTAGGAATCCATCCAACATACCTTAAAGTATATCTCCTATGTGTGAAAACATGTCTAGACTCCTAAAAATATCATCTTTCTGGTTGCCGGCCACCCTAGGGTTCTTAAGGACCCTCCTAAAGGAGGCTGCATACCCTAATTCCACCCTATCTCCCTCCTTTCCTCAAGATCTCAAGCAAGCATCAAGAAACCCCAACAACCATCAAGAATCCTCAAGAAATCATCAAGAAAACAAGGGGGAAGAGGGGCGGCACAGCAAGGAAAAGGGGTGGCCAAGGGCCCCAAAATGGCAAAATTAGTCTGATAGAACTGTTGCGTTCATAATAGAATTCTCAATACAAATATCCAATCCGATTCATGAAAAATTCAACGAAAGCGACGAAATCCCCATGACATAGGGGCGGCAGCATGTATGAGGAAATTGGAGGGAAAGAAGGCTAGAACCACTCACCTTTTTGGAGAAACCGGGAAGGAAGAAGAAGCAGAGGATCTTCCTACGTTGAACGCCAACGAACTCGCGAAATCCTGGCTCCGACGGCTCCCCCTCCTCTTGGTGTCACCTCCTCTCCCTCTCTCTCTCTCTCTCTCTCTCTCGGGTGGCATGCAGCTGGAAATAGCAGCCGTGCGCCCCCCCTTTGGTAATTTATGGGCCCTAGCTGGCCCAAATTACCAAAACGTCATCTCTTAAGTTAAACGACTTAAACGACTCGTATCTAACCCGTTCTAACTCCGATTCGAGTTCCGATTGAACCGCTAAATTCATCTCGAGACCCTCTATCATCCTAGTATGATAAATCACATAAATAATATAAATATATATTTTCTAATTTTTTTTCCATATATAAAGCTTACCCGAATTAAATTTCACGACTCTACGCCAATCCACGCTAACTTGAGCCCATGGCCCCCTACTAAGGAATAAAGTATTATTTTAGGATTTTTTTGGACATAACAAAAGGGCAAAGATTGAATCATGTGCTTCTAATGCAATAAGCCCGGACATTTGGAGAGCAATTGTCCAAAGACCAATCTCACCTCCTCATCATCCTCTCAAAGAAAGATAAAAGAAGAAGGATGAAGAAGAAAGCACTAATGGCTACTTGGGATGAAAGCGAGTCATCACCACCTTCAAGTGGGGAAGAAAGCTCAAGGGAGAATGCAAACCTTTGTTTCATGACAAAGGATAATGAGATACCCACTATTACTATAGGTGATAATATCTTTACTCAAGTAGAATTAGAAAATGAAATTGAGCATATGTATGAAGAATTTAGTATTGTTAGAAAAAAATTTCAAGGAACTTAAAAAGGAAAATAAAATGCTAGAACAAGAAAATGATGATCTTTTGCTTTCTTAATAGTAATGAGTGAAGAATAAAGGTTGAACTTCTGGAAAATAATAAAATTTCCTAGAAAAGAAAAATGTAAATCTACAAAATTTGTATGACTTATTGAAAATAGAAAATACCTCTTTATGCTTACAAATTGAAAATATGAATGGTGGCATGTTATCATTAAAGAATGAGTTGCTTTCATTGAATGATAAAATGAAAAATATGTATGCCCATGCCTCTCATGCAAAATCTTCTAAAGTATCTTCCCATGCTCATCCACACCTTCATGTCCATCCTCATGCATCTACTAGATTTAAAGGTCATTGTCTATATTGTGGCATGTATGGACATATGATTAGAGATTGTGTCTTGAAAAGGAACCTCAATGCTAAGTCACTTTGGGTTCCAAAAGTTTCTAACCATCAAGGACCCAAAGAAATTTGGGTACCAAAGTTTACATGCTTAAATGTAGGGGGAGACACTACACTCAAATGAAGACACATTGATGGCTTGAAGTTGCTTGTGAATTAGATAAAGAGGAATAAATTCAATTGCAACATCGTGACAAATGTGATCGGTATCAACTCCTAACTCTATTCTTGCCTACATTACTATTGGAGTTTGATGGCTTGTGAATGTGCTTTATTTAGTAGTCACTTGATACTTGATTCACCATGTGTTTATCTTTGATTAATATCTTTGTGGCATAAAGTTTGAATTTGAACGTTTCATTTTATTTTCCGTCTCATTGGAGGCCATTTATGACCTATAATGGGTCTATGCAAGCTTTGCTTTTAAAACCTTGGCTAATTGTGGCCGTGTTGGTTTTCAACCTTAGGAAGGGTTTCATATCTTGATTTTATAATGTTTTCACTTCTTGAGATCTCCTTGATTCATTTTGATTTTAATTTTGGTTGTATTTTGAAAAATGAATCTGCACTAGTTAGCAAAACTTGACTTTTGAGAAATAAACTTGATTTTCCTTTGCTATCTAGTTTATGAACTTGCTAAGTAAGAAAATGCCTATTGTGCTATTTATGATTCAATTACTTGCAAGTTGAGCATAGTTTAGGAGGCAAATGTTATAAAAGAACACATGCTAAATACTTGAAAATTCTATGATGTAGTAGTTTCACCTTTGCACCATGTAGTATGATACCTCATAAAGCTTGTTGAAACTCTTGCACCTTGCTCATGATAAAGTACTTGATTGTGTCTATATGAAAATTCATGAGTATTTAGGAAAATAACTAGTAGACAATTTATTGATATAGCATGTTAATTCTTGATCGAAATTATGCCAAGTTATTTGAGTAATCTTTGTGACTCTTTCTATTAATTCAAGCTTTGTATTCATCATTAGAATGATCATATCTTAGTCATATAAAAGTATGATCAAAATTAGAAATTATTTTGAAAAGTGAGTATTTGTCGATAAAACGTGAAATTTGAAATTTCTGCGATTTATTGCAAAATACAAAAAATTAAATTTTGACAAATTCTTATTTCTGCACCTTGCTTGAAAAATCTAGTTTTTGCTGAAAAATCTACTTTCAGATATCCCATAATTGATTGTGTGTAACCCTCTTGACATATCTTGACGCTTGTGTTATCTTTATGTTTATTATTTCAAAGCATCCTTGATAACATGTATGCTTAAATCTTGTCATTGTGTAACTTAAGGGAAGTCTAGATGTGCTGAACTTAGGCCCTTTTTGATTGATGTTAAAAGGGGGAGAAGAATCTAGACATAGACATGCATATACATTCTAGATATGCATGTTGATAGGGGGAGCATTATACATTCATTTGATGAAATGATATATTTGTTGATACATTCCTTAATGTATTTATTGAAAAGTTTGTCATCGTCAAAAAGGGGGAGATTGTTGGCATAAGGTTTTCAACCTTGGTCACCATCTTGATTTTGATGATAACAAACTTATTCTAATGAGTTTATCAAGTGTTTGAGTTCAGGTTGAGGTTACGATACGCGCACGAGCTTCCTTCGGAGAAATACCAAAAATTAGCAAAAATTGCTCCATCGTCGATCGAGTAGAAAATCTAGAGTTAGAAATAGATTTCATGTAATATGTCTCTAGGAATATATCCCAAGCTTAATTGTAATGTTATCCAAGTCAAAACTTGGTAACGGAATCCGAAAATGAAGCGCGCAAGAAGAAGACTCGAAAAATCAGCCTTAGTCCAAGTTCGGTCGACCGAATGAAGCCAGAAATTGGTAGTGGGAATAGCGCCCAGAAGCAGCAGAAGAGCCATGGTCACTTGGCCAGTCGATCGGTCGATCGATCGACGACCGACCGACAAGCGATCGGGCGTCCCCAACGGGTAGAAAATGCCTGTAGGGTGGAGCTGCCGAGTGAGGGGTTATAAATACCCCTCACTAGCCTTCTAAAAGGGTTTTAACCATTCATTGAAGTTCTCCTAGTGTGTTTTTGAGCCTTCCTAAGTGGATTTCATCGCGCAAGCTTCAACGATCGTTCATCTCTTGAAGTATTCTTTCCGCCTCAACTTCGGCTTCATTTCGAGCTCTACATCTTGACGAGTTGGAGGCTTTGCAAGGGAGCTCACTTGTGTGGTTTAATTCTTAGCTCATTCGTTGTTATTTTCCTTGTTGTTAAAATAGGTTTCCATTGTTAGCATGCTAAGTGTGCTAGGTTAAACACCTTAGGGTTACCTTTGTAGTCTTGTGTTTTGCCTAGGTGAATAAGGTTGAGGTAGGGGCGGCAAAAATAGGCACGGCACGAGCACGGCACGATAACTGCGGGCCGGGCCGAAAAATTTGGCCCGATAAGCTTATCGGGCCGGCCCGGCCCGGCCCGATAACATTGCGGGCCGACGCGGGCCGGCTCTTATCGGGCCGGGCCGGCCCGTTTGGCCCGCTAAACATATATAAAAAAAATTAAGTCTAGATTAGGGCTTGTGTAGTGCTTTAAAATTGAATCTGAAGTTAATCTATGGAGTTTTTCATGTGAAATATCATATTTGATGCTTATTTAGTCTCTTAAATATTTTAAATTATTTTTTTACAATTTTTTTAGAAATTTTTTAGTTAATAAGAGGGCTCGCGGGCCGTGCCGGGCGGCCCGCAAAATATTGCGGGCCGGGCCGGGCCGGGAATTTCCGGCCCACTGAGTTAGCGGGCCGGGCCGAGCCGACACGCCACCTTATCGTGCCGGGCCGGCCCGACCCGTTAACTGCAGGCCGGCCCGTTTTGCCACCCCTAGGTTGAGGCATTCTCAAAGAGTTGAGAAGTGAGTCCGCATTTGTAATCAAAGGGAAACACATTATCTATAAAGGAGTTGGTTACAAATTCTTGGTGTAGAACCAAGGTAGTGGAGTAAGCGGTTGGCCGAACCATTATAATTATTTGTGTTTGTATTGCCTTGTTTGATTGCTATTACTTGCTATTGATACTTGTCAAGCATCGAAAATTAGTAGCACATCAATTTGGTTGCATTCGGAATTGAATTAAAAAGAAATCGAATTGAACATAGCATTAACCCAATACTATTCAACCCCCTTCTAGTGTGGATATTTGAACAACACTTCGGACTTGTCTCGAACCTAACTACCCATCTAAGGACTAATCAAACTTAGATAAGCTAAATACCTTGCGCGCAAAGACCTATCTTCAATTCACGCCCTCCGATTAGGGGCGGCAAAAATAGGCACGGCACAATAGCACGGCACGAGCACGGCACGATAACTGCAGGCCGGGCCGAAAAAATTGGGCCGGGCCGGCCCGTTTGGCCCGCTAAACATATATATAAAAAAATTAAGTCTAGATTAGGGCTTGTTTAGTACTTTAAAATTGAAGGTGAAGTTAATCTATGGAGTTTTTCATGTGAAATGTCATATTTGATGCTTATTTAGTCTCTTAAATATTTTAAATTATTTTTTAATAATTTTTTTAGAAATTTTTTAATAAATAAGAGGGCTCGCAGGCCGGGCCGGGCGGCCCGCAAACTATTGCAGGCCGGGCCGGGAATTTCCGGCCCACTTAGTTAGCGGGCCGGGCCGGGCCGGCACACCACCTTATCGTGCCGGCCCGGCCCGGCCCGTTAACTGCGGGCCGACCCGTTAACTGCGGGCCGACCCGTTTTGCCACCCCTACCTCCGATGTTTCATCCAGCCCGTCCTGACGTGCGTCCAAATTTCCCCGCTGAAGTAATTAAATAAAAATTTAGAAATTTACGAGTATTATAGTAGCTCAGTCAAGTTCAGGTATTACATCCCCCCAACTGGCTCTTATTATTTCTCAAATCAACTTTACAAAATTCCATCTCCGAATTTAGCATAGTACCAGTATTAACATAAACTGAAGAACTCCACTTACAATTTCCTACTTCGTTACTGAAATTACAATCACACACATTCTCTATTCTTTCCCAACTCTTCAATACATTTCTAATAGTATGCGCCTGCACATTTGCTTCCCTTCTAAGGTAATTCCACCTAATTACCCGCACTTCCTTTGATTCCGTTAACTAACACAAAAATTTCCCAAGAAAATTTCCTTTCAAAATATTTACTTTTCTCACACAGTCAGTCCAGACTAGAATTTTCTTTAATCATCTTTCCCTCACATTATCCAAACCAAGCCAAATGGCCTTTGCTTCTGCATACAATGGATTGTTTGTAATTTCCACTTCCCCTCCTTCATGCAGTTGTCCATCATTTCCTTTTATTACAAATCCACAACCTCCTCTTATGCCACCATTCCAAGTTGCATCACATAGCAAGGATACAACTTCATATCTATTAATCTCCTCCACCTGTTCACTGATTTCAGTTTTCTTTCCTTTCTTCTCAGTACTGAATTTAAGTCTCACTATGAACTTTTATGAAAACTGATTCAATGCTTCTACGTTCTCTATCATATTTTCCTCCATTTCTACTTTTCCATATGTGCCACCATGAAATAGCCATAAAAGTCTTCAACCAAGCTACATATACAGTTTCATATCCATCTGCTTCTCTTAACCAATCTTCATTCCTCCAATTATCTTTAAATCTGAACTTCATATTCAGTTTGTTCTCCACCTGTTTCCAGTATTCTTCTGTCACTTTGCATTCAAAGAAAATATGCATTAGACTATCATCTCCCTCTTTGCATAAATGACATTTTTCTACCTCACATCTTGAAATACTACTAACAATTGAGCTTTTTGTGACGGCACTAGTAGCGGTCGCAGATGCGATGGTTCTATGACCGCTGGCCGTAGTGGTCGCGCAGAGGCCGATGTTACGACAGCTCTACAACCGCCAAGTGTGCCATCGTAATTTTGATAACTCGGCGACTGTTTGGCGACCTCTTGCGACCGTCGTAGCTGTCGCACAATGTCATTAAATTCCCGCCCAATCGGTAATATCCGAGATATTATGGCTAATTGCTATTATTCATTTTTATTTGTTTGCCAGTCTAGCAGGCTGATTCGAGGTCAAGTTGAGTCGATTCATAGTCTGGTGCGAGCTTGAGAGCTCAAGTAAGTAGAAATATGAAAATTTCCATTTTCTTTACTTGACAATAAATTTTTAATGCATGTACTTGGGCATAATTATGATGCTTGTGTTGAGCATGGGGTTAGTTTGGGTTGAGGGGTTAGCGGGTTTGGATCCGAGCTTGAGGTGGATGCTGGTTAGAAAAAGGGGAGGATTGTAAAGAGGGTTTGGGAGGGGATTATAACCCCCCCTCCCCCCTCATAGGCCATGCGGCTCCCGATTGGAGCCGCACAAGCCATCTAGAGAGAGGGGAGCCGAGCCCCCCCCCCTCTCTTTAGGAGCCAAGCCGCCTCTCGTGTGCCGAATTCTGGAGGCCGTCTTTGGGAGTTTCTTTCTCCCGTCTTCTTCCTAATCAAGTGAGTGATTCTTCCTTCCTATTCCCTTTTTGGTTTCTTGTGTTCTCGAGCCGTTATTTGGAACTTGAGAAAAGATGTCAATTTCACCGTTCAAATTTAGGATTTCTCGTCGCTTTCTTGTATTACTATAGAATAGGAGGCACGAGGACCCCCCTTTGTGGTGCAGCAGCCCTAGGATTGTCCTAGGGGTGCTCGGCCAAGGTGGGAAAGGAGGCGCCCTCAAGGTGTTTGTGAAATTGCCTAAGAGAGCATGTTTATGTTGATGAGTTTTAAATCCCTTGAGTTGAATCTTTGCTATGTTCTCATGATGTTGAATTATGTTTGATATCAAAATTATGAATCTCAGCGTGTTGAATCTATGATTTCATATGAAAAGTTTAGATCTTGATGGCATGAGTTATATTCTTGATTGTTATTTAAATTGTGAAAGTATGAATCTTGATGTTGATAAAAGAACTTGATGCATGCTAATTATGTTTAGATGATAGGCTTTTGTTTTAATAATTGTTGTATATGATGGATGTAATCTGGTTTGGCAATAAAATATTTTGGGATGATTGTTGCTGTAATTTTTTATTTAACTAATTAAGCATGCTGGAATTTAATCATGCTGAAATTTCATGCTGGATTATTGTTAATGATGCTGAGATTTGAATTTGCTATTGTGATTCATGGTGATTACTGAACATAGTCATGTAACCTATCATTTTAACCAGAAAATATAGTCTGGAACTAGCTATATGACACACTCTGGAAACCAGATTCGGCTTGGGTACACCAGAATTGGGCTCAAACAGTAGGCTGAAAATAAAACCCCTAAAACAAAATCTAATTTCGGGGATTTAAATTTTAATTGTAGAATTTAAATTTAAGGGGCAGAATAAACTGTTAAAGAGCCAACAAAAGAATTTAATTGCATGAAACAAAACCTCATGGGTTGATGATATTGCGGGTCTGGGGTGTCGGGATCGGGCGTAGTGTGTAGCAGCATTTTCCTAGTGAGAACACCCTTAGGACACCATGGATAACACTTGACTTAGGTCTTGTGGGTGCCATATCTTTTATGAATGGCGGAGAGGCCCGGGTAGTAGCCAGTTTCCGGGCTTGAGCCCGGAAGGTTGGATGGGTAAATCCCAATCTGTGTTTAAAAAGAAATAAGTTTGGATAGGTGAATCCCGATTATTCCCGTTTCTTTTTGGAATAAGTTCGGATGGGTAAATCTCAATTATTTCCATATATTTCTTTAAGGGTATGTTATGGGATAAGTTCGGATGGGTAAAACCCGATTATCCTTATAACCCTTGTGAGTGACTTGTATGCCTTACGACATGGGTAGGCAGATAGACCTGTTGTAAATTCACTGCTATGTGAATAGGTTTGCCTTAGTTGGCCAAGTGACCGGTTAGTTAGCCATACCACCAATTTTGCATTCTCCTTGTATGAGACATGTGTATTTATGTATATATGTTATATTTCTGTGGTTGGTTTTGTGGTGGGGGTTGGTAGAACCGCTCACTGAGTTCCTTTGGACTCACCCTCGTCTCTTTCCTATTTTTTTGTAGAGCCTGACCAGTGAGGTAGGCTGGAGCACTTGGCGCGGCTGGAGGGCAGAGGAGTACCATTGATCTCATAGCAGTCCTAGTTAGGGGTCGTAGTCGAGTCTTGTTAGTATTTGATCATGCACATGGTATTTTAGCATTCTTGGAGTTGTAGTCCTTTGGGACATTTATATATTTTATTTCAGATTATGCTTCTTGAGAAAAATTGATAAACTTTTCGTCATTTATTTTCGCACTCTACTTGGCTTGTTGAACTTTATTTCTTAAATTGAAAACTGATTTGATTTCTCAGTTGTAATAAAAACTTATCTCGTATTTCCGCTATGTTCATTTCTGAGTTGACATGTGCATGGGATAAGCTGCGGGGTATAGACACGTATTGAAAGAAATAGTGCCATTGAGCCAATCACATGTTGATATGTAGGGAACTATTTATGATTAATGAATAATATGAGGATCTTTTCATCATATGCTGCATCTATATTTTGTATATATTAGATTGTGATGAACCCCTTGAACTCGGGCAACTAATTCCAAGGCCATGATGAGATCATGCCAGTGAGACTTGGAATCCAAATGCCTCTGTTATAAATGTTCCAGTCGTAAGATTACCAATTAGAAGATTGATGATTCTGGGTAGACTGATGCACTTGGTATATGCCTTACACAATAAGGGGTAGTTGATCTCACAGTTACCTATGAGCCGTCATTAATGTACAAGTGCAGGTGCTCATTAGGGAATGAGTTCACTGAACGGACCTGCACGAGGAACACATAATGAAATCCTTACATGAGTGTCAATAGGATATTCCTCGGGTGATATTAGGTGCAAGCAGTCTTTGGACATGAGGTTGTCATGGTTACCTTATGAGTGACAACCCATTTCTTTAGTTTTATCCCTACATGGCCCTCAGCGTCATGTGTCAGATATTACTGGCATGGGGAAACATCCATGGAGGTAGGTGAGCAACCAATATGGAATCGGTTACTCCTAGCGAGAGGAGATAATGTCCTATGTGTCTTGTGAGTGGAGTCTCTCATGACCACACTGAAGGGGTTTAGTGGTGGCTCGTAAGATTCGAATAGAAGTCGTTCTATCGGATCCGACTCTCCGTTAGGCACAACTCACTACTGGCTTAGTGTGGGGCCCAATGAGTCACACACAATATGCTAACCTCATAACGGACTTTATGAGATAAAGTCCGAATGCGGCACTATATGTTTACTAGCATGGACATGCTGCAATACGATTACGGATCTCGTTTACGAACATGATAGGAAAGATGTTTGCTATAGGGACGAATACGTGAGGAAGGAGTTCATCGGCATTCCTAAATTGTAGGGATTGACACATGATAAATCCTAATCAATAAGAATTTAATTTATAGAGATAAATTAAACTTTATATTTAGTTGGATTTAATTAATTTTGAATTAATTATAAATTTATTAAATATAAATTATTATTTTGGAGGCAAACTCCGGAATTCAAAATTCCGGTGAGAGGATTTAAAAGGGGGGGCGGGTCCACCATGAGGGCCACCTACTCTCCTTATAAATAGATGACCTAACCTCCTTTGAGAGGGGTTAAACAAATTGGTTAAAGATCTTGGAGAGGAGAAAAGGCTTGGATTCTTGAGAAGCTTCTTGAAGACCAAGACTCCAAAGAGCTCCTCTTGATTTCCATGGGTGGCCGGCCATCAAGCTCCTCCTTCCCGAGTTTGTGAAGCCGATTTGGAGGTCTCTTTCTCTTGGGTGTGTCATCTCTTTCACCTTCTTGGAGGAGTCCAAGGAGGACAGCGAGGTATTCCTTCATCTTCTTCCTCCTTCTGTGGTTTTCTCATCCCCTCTTCCTCCCTTTTGGTGCTCGGTTCTTGGTGGAAGGGCCGGCTTCACCTAGGTGCATTTTGGGGTTGAGTTCCCTCTCCGTTGAGCCACAACAGATCTTGGTGTTCACTATTCCTTGGTTGAGAGGCGTTCGGTGTGGACCTTCCTTGGAGGACGTGCGCTTGGACGTCCTAAAACGGGGATAGGAGCAGCCTTACCATCCGCGATATAAGGTATATTATTTCCTTCTACTCGTAGATTGAATTCGTTAAAGATTGCTAAAGTTGATCGCTGGTTTTGGAATGATTTGTATTTTTTAAAATCGCTTTTTCCATTGTGCTTCTTCTTCCATCCCAACATGTATACCCTGGCCGGTCACGTGACCCTAAGATGGGGCGTGACACAATCCTTTTTATCTCTTCCCCTGCTCAACCTGATCTCTAGGTATTCGATCTCTCACTCGTTTTAATTCTCTCTGTCGCCGCACATTGCTCGTCGCCCGCCGCCCGCAGCACGCTGACCATCGAATGTCGACCGCCGCACGCCGCCCGCTGCTGGTCGCCCGCCGCAAGTCACTCGCCGTCCGCCGAACGCGCTCTCTCTCTCTCTCTCTCGCGCGCGCGCGCGCGCGCGCGTCGGGTTTTGTCCGGGACTATTGTTTGCTCAGATTTATGTTTGCTCTCTGCTCAACATGGAAATACCCTTTATGGTCAAATGATATGCATTTATGTTTGTCTTTCAATAACAATTCACATTAACAGGGAGTAGTTTTCTTTGTCATTTATGTTTGTGTTTCAATAGCTCTCTGCCTCATCCCCATTAACAGGGAGTCGTGTGTTTATTGATGTTACTTATCTGTTGTTTCTGTACAGCTTTTCCTGTTATGTTTTTGTCACTCTCACAAGCATCGATCCCATTAACAGGGATGACAAACAAATGAGAATGCATATTGGGGTTTTATCAGTGAAAATTTGAGAGTACATGGATTTTCTTGCTTTTTTTGTCTCTTAGAGTTTGAGATTGTAATGCTTATATACCAGCTTCCATGCTATCAATTTTATCCTTGTACAAATCAACAAAAATATATAATATTACCTTCCATTGTGATATTGCTTTGGTGGATGCCCTTTTCAAATGATAGTTGAAAGAAGTAGCACTTAGAATTGAGTCATTTTCATATGGTTGTAATCAAATATTGTTCAAGGATGATTGCTATTGCACAAATTCATTATTCCCCATGTTATAATAGAATATTCGTTTGACAAATGACAACAATTATAACCTGTTCTGGTGGTTATAATTGTTGACAAATGACAAGACAACAATTAGCTTAAAACATTAGGTACAGTATCCCTTCCTAGTATCTTATGGCTTGATTTTGGATCCATTATCTATTCTTCAATGTTTGAACTATCTACTTGATTTCATGTGTAAATATGTTGTCTTCTTTAACTAGCTACAAATCAAACCATAGATAGTTATGTTGAAAAGAAGAGATAAGTAGTGACATCCAATGAGTCCTTTGTTTGTATCATCCTTCTAAAATTAATGGATGTAATGAATATATATACTAGATATAAGTTGGTGTTTCCTTTCTCTTCCTCTTCCATCTTGGTAACTATTCTTGCTCTTACTCTTGTTCTTGTGTTGCCCTTTTGAATTTTGATGTTGTATTACTGGAGAACTATGAAGCACCAACACCGACACGGACACGGGACACGACACGGACATGGGACACGACACGGACACGATATATATATATATATAAAGTTTAAGATTTATAATAATATCATGATATTTTCATTAATATCAAACTTCCAATTTTCAATTTTTTTCTAGACCCCTTTCAAAATATATGAAGCATTCTATATAATTTCTTGTGTCAATACTTACTTTTACTAAGCCCCTTCCAAAAGCATGGGGCACAATATTTATTGGCATCTTCCAAAAAAATTCCTAAATTAGTATGTCTTACTGGAAATAGTCATGTACAATCACATGTAAATAAAAAGTTAACTAGAGTCCCACTATCTTCTTCATCAATCATTGTCGCTAGGGGTTTGGGTGAGAAGAGAAATTTGATCGGGTTAGGGTGAGTTATCGTTAGCGATTATTTTATTATTTTCTTAAAAAGATGCATGGCTGACTTGTCCGGGCCGTGTCCGGGCAAAAAAAAAAGTTGACTCGTCAAGACACTCTTGGACACGTGTGTCAGACGAGTGTCTTCATGTGTTGGTGTCCGCGGCATGTCGGACACGCGGACACGACAATCTCACAAAGTGTCTGTGCTTCCTAGCCGGACAAAAATCATTTTGGTGTTTCCTTTATCTTCTTATTTTTTTCTCTTTTATGTTCAATTTTCCTTCCCCTTCCCCTTTTCTTTTTTTATCTCTCCTTATTCTTCACAGCCTGTCCTCTTTCTTTTTCATCTTCTTTTTTTCTTCTTCTTTTTCTTTATGTTAACACTTGCAAGCTTCGAATATGCAAGGTATACATTACAATTGCATGCTTCTTTTTCCATTGATCATAAAGGCATGCATTTTAGCAACCAAATATTAGCTAGATTTAATGTTATTAAGCATGAGATACCTGAAGACCTCAGTCTAAAGAATAATAGATGTATGATATAATGTTATTAGCAACAGACAAGCCTTTCTCTTTCTGATGTCAATCCCTTTTCTCTCCCGTCTCAAATGAGACTGAGAACCAACAAACTCAATATAAGTTGTTCTATTTCAGAAGGTTTCAGTAATAAGAACTAGTCTGATTAGAGTTCCATACAAGACATGGAAACTAAAGTCTTTGGATGAGCTAGCTACTTGAGCTACATAAGTCTACAGTGGTGGTATAATCATCTCACGTGTGAACACCCTCCAATTGATATAGTATTTGAAGAAGGCTGCATTGTGTAGATTTGATTTTGGCAAGCAATTGCTCATCAATGAATGCCTTCTATGGCATTCTGCATAATTCAATAACCCTGAGTAAATAGCTTAGATAAAGGAGACACTATCAGTTAGATATAGGGTACTTCTTCACCGGATATAGTAAGAGCAAATGCTAAGGTGATCTCCAAAATACATCCATTGAGGCTTGTGTTGGGGAATTGAGATGACAACTTTGCTTATATAGCTTATTATGGAATATTCAATTTATTGTGAACTGGAAGATGGTGGAATGTTCACTTAGAAGCCGGTGGCACTGGACAATCCCTGACAAGCAAAAGAAATTCTTGAAGTTTTTATCTAGGGAAGTTATCCATACCAATGCTTTGTATTTAGACATGGAACTTTCCTGTAAGCTCTTTTCTTAGTGTTAAACTATGTTTCTTACCCTTGCTTCAGGATAACAGGTAAATTGTTTGATAATTTGATCAAAATAATGATTTGATGATTAACCTCTTTTAACTAAGCATCACTGATAGAATTAGAAAGGTGGTCAAAAATATTAGGAGAATCTCTCTTAAGGATAACCATATATAGTCCCAAGATACTTGAACGGAGACCTACTCTGTTTTCATGTTGAGTTCATTATTGATGCATCCCACTTCATGCCTAATGTCAGTGATTGAAATCAACCATGACCAGATATTTATTTTAGCTCTAAGCACATGGTGAAGATATTTTACTGTTTCTATTTGATGGTCAATGAAGGGGGAATAAAATTTTAATTTTATGCACATGCTTGACCAGAATAAAATTTTAATTTAAGTGGAGATTCACTTCAATTGGTTCTCACAAAGTTTCATGACCAAAAGCCAAGAGTTGGTGGCACGCATAAAGCTTGGTCAAGGATGGAACAAAGTTTGATTAAAAGTAGAAGATAATTTGGCCATGTGAATGATCCTAATCCAGCTTACATTATGTCAGTCTTACTTAAATCCAGGTTCATAAAAAGTTTGATTACAGTATGTATCTCACTATTACTAGAACCATGAATAATAGACATGATCAGACTTGATGTTGGTTTGGTGAACATTATAAAAGAGTAAATGAAAAGGAATTTTTTTGTCTGTTTTATCCTCCATCTTAAAACAGTTGTGACTTCTCTCGTTGTTCATAAGTGCAGGTAATGTGACAATTAGCATGGAAGCACCACCACCGGCCTCGGAGGCTCGAGGTCGTCATAGGCCTCGCGAGCCTAATGTACCATCATCGTCCGATCATTGTCTGCTGATATCGCTGCACGGTCTAAAGTAAGTATAAAAGTTTATTTATTATGACTGTTAATTAATTAATTGCTACTTATGTTGTTATACTTGAGTTGTAGATTCGAGCAGGACGATGTTGCTCGCAACATCACTACTATTATCAAGAGGTTCTTTCAGGAACCGTGGCGTTCATGGACCCACGTGTCGGAGCAATCTCGAGCTTTATTATGGTCTGAGTTCGAGGTATGTAGTTTATTAATTTTTTAGTTAATTGTATTAATATTTAAAATGATTGTATTACATAACTTGTTTTCTTTTTGCAGGCTTGTTATACTTGGGATCCCTCCATTCAGACCCAGGTGAAGGATGCTTGGGCAGGTTACTGTAAGAGGCTTTTCAAGGATATCCTCCACCGAACGCTGGATGAGGCGCGAGCGAGTATAGGCGGTAACAGAGATACGCCTATGGATGCGCTCAAGGGACACGGGCCAACCTGGATGTTGCCCGGCTTATGGGATGGGCTATGAGACATCTAGGTGTCAGAGGGATGGCAGGGTGCGTCCCGAATGTCGCACCAAAATAGGATGACGTTGGTTGAGGGATCCGTCGCTCGGTATACCGGAGGGTCCATCTCATTTATCAGCCACGAGCGTCGATTGGTTAGTAATTTAATGATTATTTATTATTACTATAGGAAAACTAATTATATTTATTTTATTGCAGGGGACGCGCGACGAGCATGGGACGCTCATCACGGCTAACCCTCTAAGGGTCTTCGAGGAGACGCATAGATATCATCGTGGTCCTCGCCGGGTGAGTTTATTAGCGGGAGGTCGGAGACGATACTGGTAAGTTAATATTTAAACTTTTATTTAAAGGCTACATATAGTGAGTTGGTGACCCAGTGGGGAGGTCATCCTGCGCAGCATCAGCTTGATACTGACGCATGGATGCAGGTGACAGGCGTAGACCACGACCGTGTATATGACATTGGGCACAACAGCCCACGCATGGGCGTTGTTGCAACCACATGGTGTGGGGTCGTCTGCCTTCACCTCCTCCGCCGCTGGTCCATAAACATCACGTGCGGATCAGGATCGATTAGCGGTCGTCGAGACTGCTCAAGCATGCCTCAGCACCGACATGGCTGCTATATATGAGGGATACTGTGACGCTGATGGCCCAGCATATGACACATGTGACCGAGTACTTGGCGTATATAGCTTCTATCATACCTGGTGATCATGCCCCTCCGCCTCCCCCTTCATTTGGCTCGACGATATCAGCATCAGATCCATCATCATCGTCGACGCCGACTGATGCCCTCTCCACGTAGCCTTGCCCTCACCGCCTCCTCCACCGTCGTCTGATGCGCCTTACCATTGATGTATTTATTTGATATTTTATTTTGATATGATGTAAATATTATTTTTTTGATACGATGTATATAATATTTTGATATCCATTTGATATATATAATATTACAAGTTGATGTCTTTGTTTGATTGATATGCATTTTAACTAAATATTGTAAACATGAATTTATATATATTTTTATTTTTTTATAAAAAAACTAAACATAATTTTGCGACGGTATTGCGACCGCGACTGTTGTCGCAGAAGGTCTATGACCTGGTTGTGCAAAGCGATCGCAGTTACTGTGCGGCGGACTCTGCGACGGCACTGCGCGGTCACAATACCGTCGCATAAGTTTTTATATTGCGACCGCTTCTCTGCGGTCACACAGGTTTTGCAACGAGGGCTTTAGCGACGGATGCTTGCGACCACCACGAAATGTCACAGAAGCATTTCGGCGACGGCTCTGCGACCATAGTAGCCATCGCAAAAGATAGTTTTTTTTGTAGTGAAAATTTTCCAAACCAATTTGAAGTTGGCAACCTCCCCCAAAGCAATTTTCATATAAATATTTTCACCCTTTCTCTCTCTCTCTCTCTCTCTCTCTCTCTCTCTTTGATTTGATTATCAATTTTGATATCTTGATCCTTCTTCAAATAGCAGTAAGTATTTTTGACAATTAAGATACCTTTCCTATTCTCAACCAAATCCATCTGTCATTTCCTCCTGTATTATTAACTACAATAGCTTTAGCTTCAATCTGCTGTATTAGTTGTCAACTGTAGGTAGCATAGTTGGTGGCAACATATTGCACGTTGTCTAGAGATCTAGGGTTCAAACCCTAGTATGGTCACCTATTGTGACTTACTATTTTTATTTTTTTTTAAATCTCCTGTATTAGTTGCCTACTAAAACAACTTGAAAGTATATTTCTATTCCACTCACTTTGATATTAATTCCCATACATAATTGTATTTCTCCAACTCCATTGGGTTTATAAATGAGGAAAATTAATGAATGTCCTGAACTATAAGGTTTTTAACAAATACATCCCTTATTTTTATTTGAAACACTTGTATACTCTAACTTTGAATTTTGTATCAATTATATACTCTCGTTAGTTAGCTGTTAATATGTCTGTTATACGATGATATTGAATCTCATGTCAGCATCAAAAAAAAATATTTTTTTTAATCCAAGTTGCCACATCATCAAAATTAATGTTGAACAAAATTATTTTTTATTTAATCGAATTGCCACGTCAGCAAACATGTCATTGTAACAAATCTATCACAAACTTTGACCTTTATAACAAATCTATCCCAAATTTTGGTACTTGTAACAAATCTATCAAAATCTTTAATTTATCCCTAATTTATCTCACACTTTGGGATTAACAACAAATCAAATTGAACACAAATCTAACAAATCAAATTGAATACATAACGGAGAATTAATGAGCTCGGAACGGATGTCGAATATTGTGATTAGATGGTGAGTGTGCGCTCCGCTCTTGCTAGGGCGAATCTCTCACCCCCTTCAAGCGCTTGCCCCCCGTCGGCTCCTCTTGATCCACCGCTCCCCCGTCCTTCTCTTAGGCCATCACCGACTCCTCTTGGGTCTGAGCATCCTCGAGGATCCTCTCCTAAGGCTAATGTTGGTCCGCCATCTAGATTGCGCCCTAATTCATCCTCGTCGGTGGCTACTTCAAAGAGCAATTATGCTGCTAAGGTGTCGAATCTTGCCTCTGCTAACCTTTCTTGGTCTCAGATTCTTCGTGGTATGAATTCCTCTCCTGCCGAAACATCTTCCTTTTTCCAAAAGATTAAGTCCAACCCTACCGGTAGGGTTTCTTTTCAAAAATCCCAATTAGAATAGTGGAGCGAACCATGGCACTTCAGTCTTATTGGGAAATTTATCGGTCGTGTTCCTCCTGTTAATGTTCTTCGTGCCTGGGCTGAATCTTTGTGGATTTCTTGTGGTCTTAAGTCGATCTTGGATTTAGACGATGTATTTTTTGTTTTTCATTTTGATTCTGTTTCCCATGCTACTGATGTTCTTACCAATGGACCTTGGTCCTTTCACGGTAATCTCCTTCAATTGATTCCCTGGAAGCCCATGTTTCGGCCATGGCAAGAGAAAATTTCTTCTACTACAGTCTGGGTCCGATTACATGGGCTACCTTTAGAACTATGGAATGAACAATCGATCGCTTTAATTGCTGCCTCTTTCAGTCGCGTTCTTCGGATTGATCATAGATCGTTCTTTTTTTAGCGTGGCAAATATATTCGGGTTTGTATTGAGGTGGATCTAGTCTGTGCCAGTTCGTCATGGTGTTTTTGTGGATTTTGATGGTATTGAGGTTTTTCAACCTGTGTCGTATGAAAACCTTCTCGAGATTTGCTTCCGATGTGGTTTAATTGGTCATTCAGATTCTCGTTGTGCAAGTTCTGAGAAAATTCATTAATCAGTTTCTACTTCTACGTACTTCTCTTGATGTTCCGTTGCCTTTGGATAAATCGGCAACTGCCTCGGACTCGGATGGATTGCGGGAACAGACCTACGGTCCCTGGGTTCAGGTCTGTCACCGTCGACCTCGTCGCCAGCCCATGGGTGATACCCGTGCAGCTGATGTGGACGCCGCTAATGCGCAGGTGGAAGAACTTAGTACTCAGGCAAGGATGCCCTCAATCTTGATGGTTCTGATCGCAACCGAAGGGAAATCTCGGTTCGACCAAACTAGCTTTCTAGTGGTCAGCCTGATTCGAGTTTGAATGTGTTTTCTTCTTCAACCTCCGCTCGCCTGGCTCCGACTCCACATCCACTTAGACAAGATTCGTTAAGTGGCAAATTTAAGTCTCAAGAAGACGCAAACCCTAAAGTGTTTTCCTCTAATTCCCACTCTGTGCCGACTTTCGGCTCTCCCCCCCTTTCGCCTTCTAATGCTGCTCTGATAGAAGCTGTGCTTCAAGATGTTCTTTTAGCCCCTGCTTCTCGTTCCTTTGAGAAGATGGCAAAAGAGTTGGGAGTGGTTTTCTCTGTAGCCCCCTTGGAACCTGCTCCTCCTAAAGTTTTGCGACCCCGTGCAAAGAAAGACTCCCGATTGGATCAAACCAGGTCTGCTCCTCTTCTCCTTCTTACTGATGGTTCCTCGACCAACAAACGGAGACGTGCGGAGCCTGTGAATGATCAGCTTCTACTTCTGCGATGGACACTTCATCCCTACCTTTAGGGAAGTTTTTCTAATTCTTTATTTTAGTTTTTATTACGAAAATAATTAGTTGGAATGTACTCCTTACTTTGGATGTACTCCCCTGCTATCCTCTCGATTCAAGAATCACATCTAGGTTTGCAAGATGCTCAATCTTTCATTAGCCGTCTTGGAAGTAACTGGACCGGTCACTCGGTCTCTCCTCTAGGGCTTCTGGAGGCCTTATTTTTGCATGGGACACTTCAGTTGTCCATTGCCAGGTGCTATCTACCCACTCTCATATTATGCATGTTCTTATTCATATGGATAAAGCCGAACCTTTTTTATTTTCTAACATTTATGCTAGTACTGTCCCTAATGTTAGAGCTGCTTTATTGTCTTCTTTGAATAATTTTGATTTTTCAGTATACCCTTGGATTATTATGGGGGACTTTAATGTTATCCTTAATTTTGCTGATAAATTTGGTGGGCTTCCATTTTATGTTAACAAGTCTATCAGCGATTTCAGAAACTTTGTTTATAATTCTGGATTGATAGATTTAAATTTTTCTAGTCCTAACTATACTTAGTGTAATAATAGGAGGCTTTCTAGAAGAATTTTAATTAGACTAGATAGGGCTTTAGCTAATGTTGCATGGCTTCATTTTTTTGGTAAAGCTACTGTGAAGCATCTTAGTAGAATCGATTCAGATCACTACCATCTTTTGCTTGATTTGAATATCTTTCCTTCTAAATCTAAAAATAGAAATTTTAAGTTTTAAAATTTTTGGCCAGATTATCCTGAGTCTTATGACATTGTTTTTGATACTTGGTCTAAGATTTTTGTTGATCCATTCATGAATCATTTTACCAAGTTCTCTTTACTTATAAAGCAGACTAGGTTTAGGCTTGCTGAGTAGAATAGGAATGTTCTTGGTAGGCTTGAGCACAATCTTTCCTCTGTGAACAATCAAATTTCTCATTTAGAGGCCATTGAGTCCGCTCATTCTCTATCTGACTCTCAAGAGCTTGTCTTGAGATCTCTTTATAATAAAGATGTTGCTATTCAAAGACAAATTTCTGTTAAGTGGTGGTCTAAGGCCAAGGTCAAATGGCTTGATGATGGAGATAAGAACACAGCTTACTTTCATAGGATTGTTACTTCTAGAAGAAGAGCCAATCTTATCCTTTCTATTATTAACCAATATGATCAAACTGTTTCCAATGAAATTAATATTCTTGATGTATTTGTTAAGCATTACACTGCTTTGTGGTCTCCTTTTTCTGCTAGTACTTTTAATACTTATCAATGGCCTATTTTTACTCAATTGCCTTCTAGTGATTGGAACTGTCTTACTTGTCCTTTCTCTTATGATGAAATTTGGCAAGTAGTTAAGCAACTTCCGAATGGTAAAAGCCTAGGTTTGGATGATTTTACTGCTGAATTCTTTAAAGTTTATTGGTCTTCTATTTCTAATTCCTTCATTGAATGTATTAGAAATTTTCATACTAGTGCTTTTATTCCTCATGATTGGACGCAAACTTTAATTACTTTTATTCCTAAAGTTAAGAATCCCAGAACAGTGAAGGACTTTAGGCCTATTTTCTTGTGTAACCTATCCTATAGGATTCTTGCCAAGCTATTAGCTAATAGAATGAAACCTTTTCTTCTTTCCTTAATTTCTCCTGAACAAACTGCTTTTTTGAAAGGTAGAAACATTTAGGACAATATTATGATTGTGCAAGAGGTTGCTCATTCTATTTATGCCTCCAGAAGTAGTAAGCCTTACATTTTGGTTAAATTAGACTTAGATAAAGCCTTTGATAAACTTTCTTGGAATACCATTTTCAAAGTGATGAACTTAGCTAATTTTTCTCCTATTTTTATTGATTGGATTCGGGCTTGTATTTCTTCTCCTTCATTTGCATGTTTGGTGAATGGAAATATCTCTTTTTTTTCCCTTCTAGCAAAGGTGTTAGACAGGGGGACCCTCTGTCCTCCTATTTATATATCTTGATTGCTCAAACTTTCACAAATTTACTAAATAATATTGTTTCTAAGAAGAAAATCATTCCTTTTAGAATTAAGAATATTTAGTTGTCACATTTAATGTATGCTGATGATATTCTTTTGGTTTTTAGAGCTACTAATAGTGGTTTGAATAATATGAAAAATATTCTTGCTACTTATGAGTCTTTAACTGGACAAGCTGTTAATTTTAATAAGTCTGAGGGTTTTTTTTCCAAGCATGCATCTTCTTGCATTAAACAAAATATTTTTTCTATTCTTAATATGAAGAGTGGCCATTTTCCGTTTAAGTACTTAGGGGCTATTATTGCCCCTAGAAGGGCTCCTGCTCATTCACATGAGTTTGTTATTGATAATATTAAAAGCAGAATTGGATCATGGCAAAATAGATTCATATCTCAAGCTGGCTGCATGGTCTTTGTTAACTCTGTTCTTAGTGTTGTGCCTTTACACAATTATGTTGTTTCCTGGATGTCAAAAAAAAATTGTTGAGAAGATTAATTCCCTTATTAAGCAGTTTATTTGGTCCAATAATAAGGATGGTGGAGGTTTGCACTTAATCAATTGGGATACCAATACTCTTCCTAAGCATTTAGGTGGATTAGGTATTCATGATCTCTACTTTAAAATTAAATCTTTAAAACTTAGGAGAATTGATTCTTACCTTGATAATGCTAATACTATTTGGGTTAAATTGGTTAGAAGTAAATATCCTATTGTTTCTCAAGCTTCTATTATGATGCCTAAGAACTGTGCTACTGCTTGGAAACTTTAATGTTTGCAGTTTGGTGTACTTTAATGCTTCTCTGTGGGAGTCCATTAAGCAAATCTGGTTGCCTTTCCCAGCCAATGATGATGCATGGGTTTGGAAAATGCATGCTAATCGGTCTGTTACCACAAGTAGTGCTTATTCCTTTCTTAGAAGCCGTAATCAACAAGGTTTTAGTGATGACTCTATCCCCTGGTCTAGCTTATGGAATCTTAAACTACCTCCGAAAATTCTTAATTTCCATTAGAAAATGCTTCATGGTAGGTTACCTACTAGATCCTATTTAAGATATCTTGGTTTAATTACCTCTTCCACTTGCCCCTTGTGTAATGATGATTCCATCCCTAAGACTATTAACCATATTTTCTTCTCTTGCTCATTTGTTGCTTCTGTTTGGTCTCTTTTGCAAACTCGGACTGGTTTATCCTTGAATAACTGACTCTCTTGGCATAATGGAGGCTGGCTTAAAATTCCTTGTAACTAGACCAAGGGTGTTTCTATTGGAATTCTTATTGCTATAACTTGTTGGTTCACTTGGTACGCTAGAAATGAATCGGTGCATCTTGTTAGGTGGCATTCCCCTCTTAGCATCATGCTCAAAATTACAGTATTTGCCTCTCGATTAAATAAACCCCAGGCACCTGAGGGCAATTTAAACTCTAACACTAATGCTTGTATATGGACTCCCCCTAAGGACAACTATATAAAACTAAACTGTGATAGCTCATTCTCTTGTCAATTTTCGGGTATTGCTTTTGTTATCGGGAATTGTTATGCCCCAACTTAGGGTCACGTGACTGGCCAGGGTATACGTGCCTATACCCCACAGCCTAAATCATGCACATGCCAACTCAACAAATAATACAACGGGAAGAAATAATAAGTTTTATTTTAATGAAAAGCGAACCAAAACAAAGTTTAATTCAAGTAGCTGAAAAGAAACAAAAAGTGTGGAATAACGTTTTAAGTTCAGTAGTTCAAAAGTTCAGATACAATAAAACCTAAAATAAATAACATAAATGCCCTCAGGGCTACAACTCCAAATCAAGCTAATACAAGTGCATGACTACTACCAAAGGACTCAACTATGACCCTAACTAGGACTGCTATGAGATCATGCAGCTCTTCTGCCCTCCAGCGGCGCCAAGTGCATCCGACCCACCTCACCGGTCGGCTCTGCAAAATAGAAATCAAACGACAACAGGTGAGTTCAAAGAACTAAGCGAGCGATTTTACCAACTCCCACAAATAAAAACACAGATATAACAAGAATAAAATCTATCTCTAAAGAGGCAATGTCACAAAGGTGTGACTAGCTACCAGGCCAACAAGCCACCCATGCCCAAGGTATCTAACCCACCAAGAAGTGCATCAGGCCGAAGCCCACCATGCCCGAAGGCAACAGCACATACTAGAGAAGTGCATTGGGCTGAAGCCCACCATGCCCAAAGGCAACAACACGTACTAGGGAAGTGCATCAGACCGAAACCCACCATGCCCAAAGGCAACAGCACATACTAGGATAATCAGGAAAGGCCCTCCAAGCTTATCCTAGTATAAGGAACCTCGGGAGCAATCGAGAAAGGCCCTCCGAACTTGCTCCACGAGACGTGATATCACAAGAGTAATCGGGAATGCCCTTCGAACTTACTATGCAGGTTGGGAATTTGACGTCCAACCACCCGTGCGTAGCCCGAAATCAGGCTCCTAATTGAGCGCTCCGCCATTCTCATGGATATGGCGCATCAAGACCTAAGTCAAGATTCTCCTACGGTGTCCTAGGGGTGTCCTCATTATGAAGTGTCTCAACGCTCCAAATCCGACCCCTATCCCTTAGACCCGTATGTCATGAACTCGTGTGATTTTATTTCATGCATACTTTATAAGTTGGTTCATAATAGATTATGCTCACCCCTAACCCAATTTTAATTATATAATTAAAATTTAGATCATCTCAATTGGGATTTTATTTTAGGATTTTGTTTTAGGTTACTGTTCTGCCCAAAACTGCTGTGTCTAACCCGAATCTAGTCTCCAAAGTATGTCCTATGTTTCCAAACTATGTTTTCTGGTCGAAACGATATGTTACACGACTATATTCACACATATATACACACCACAACAAATAGATTAAAATCAGCACAGATTCATCATCTCAACATACAATTCCAACAACATGCAATTTCAGCATACTTATAAAATTAAATCCGAAAATTAACAGAAATTAACCCCTAAATTACCATTAGAACAAAATACTAATCTCAGTAATTAATTCACAGAAATCGACTTTTTCATCCAGATTAACAAGAACCCACACACTTAAACCAAGAATCAAGCATTAAGATCAAGAACCCCCTTCTCAAGAACCCATAATTAGTCATTATCAAGATCTTAATCCTACCACATGATTTCTACCCAAAAATCACAGATTTAATTCTAAACAAGAAACTCATAATCAAGAATCTCAAACTAGGAGAATAGATCAAGATTACATATCAAATGAAACATGGCAAGAACGCGAAAACAATCAAGAAACGAAACCCAAATACCAAGCCGTCAAGAACGGCTTCAAGAATCCGATTGAAATCCCGAAGAGAGAGGGTAAACCACTCACCTTAAATGGGAGAAAAACTAAGGAAGAAATCCCGGATGACGGCCCTCAAATCCGGCTTCAAAAGGCCGGCGGCTCAACCCAAGAAAAGGCTCCAAGGGGCGGCGGCTCACTCCAAGTCGGCGGCTTGGAGAGAAGAGAAGGAGAGGGGCTGGCTCCTCTTGGCTCGGCTCCAAAGGGAAGGAAGAGAGAGAGGGGAGAAAGAGAAAGCAGGTGGCTCGGCTCGGCTCCAAAGGAAAGGAAGAGAGGAGAGGAGGAGAAGGGCTGGCTCAGGCGACAGCTTGGCTCAGAGG
Source organism: Canna indica (assembly GCA_034359265.1). Taxonomy (NCBI): domain Eukaryota; kingdom Viridiplantae; phylum Streptophyta; class Magnoliopsida; order Zingiberales; family Cannaceae; genus Canna; species Canna indica. The sequence goes on along the minus strand of CP136895.1, from coordinate 51,425,811 downwards.
TGGCGACAGCTCCAAGGGGAAGAGAGAAAGGGGGCTGGTGGCTTGGCAGCTCGCTCCATTTCTCAATTCTTTAGGCGGCTCCAAAAATAGGAGCTACAAGCCATAAGGGGGGGGGGGGGGTATACTCCCTTCTCAACTCTAACCCCTTAAACCCTTAATCCACAACCCGTATTCACCTTAAACCAAAATCAAAACTCGCTAACCCAATAGACATAAATAATTTAATTAATCTCATTCTAATAAATCACAAGCAATTAATTAAATACCCATATGAACATAATTAGCAATTATGCACACACAACATTAAATTAAATCATCTCAACTACCCAAGCCTAAAAATTCATAAATTCATATCCTACTTACCCCGAGCTCGCAAGCTCGCTCCGGACCATGAGTCGACTCGACTCGACCACGAACTAGTCCTCTAGGTTGGCAAACACACATAAGAGAAAAAATAATAAATTTAAATATCTAGAATATTACAGGAATAATTTTGGGGATTATGTTTATATTGCATCTTATCATCTTGATACTTGCTTTTCTCCTGCTTGTGCAGAATTTTTGGCTATTCTCCAAGCTATTTAGTTCGCACATATGAAATTTGATAATGTCATAATCGAATCAGATTCTAAGGCTGTTATTCAAGCTATTCAAGGTCATTGTGAGGTTCCCCCTAGGTTGAATCAATTTGTTGCTCAGATGCAGTCCCTTGCTCGGGACTTTAAAAATTGTAATTTTTCATTTTGTTCGCGTGTTTGTAATGAAGCGGCCCATTAGGCTGCAAACGGTGTTGGAAAGAGTCCAATGTTTGGACCTCAATCAGGCCTTCGGGGCTCAATAACATTTTATATCAAGACTATCCTAGTCCTCTTAATTGTACATTCTCTAAATTTTGATAACTCGGTGATATATTTATGGACAAATATTGGTTTCATTTGAGTTGTAGCTTTTAGGATTTATGAAACAACTTTTATTAAGATATTAAAGTAAGTAGTTATCATGCTTTATGTTTAGCATTCTAAAGCTATATTGGATATAATTTTTCAAGCTAATGTTTTCTTTTTGTAGGCCCGATATACATGTGATCCCGCCATTGAGGCTCATGTGAATGATTCTTGGGAAGCTTACAATAAGAAGCTTTTCAAGGATATCCTCCATCGGGCGCGGGATGAGGCGTGTGCGAGTATAAGCGGTAATAGAGATACACCTATGGATGCGCTCAAGGGACATTGACCAATCTGGATTGAGGTCGACATATGGGATCGGCTATGCGACATCTGGGCATCGGAGGGATGGTAGGGTGCCTCCCGGACGGCGCACCAAAATCGGATGACGCTGATCGAGGGATCCGTCGCCCGACATACCGGTGTGTCCATCTCATTTATCAGCCACGAGCGTCGATTGGTAAGTAATTTAATAACTATTTTTATTATTCATTTATTATTATAGAAACATTAATTATATTTATTTTATTGTAGGGGATGCTCATCCCTGCTAATCCTCTAAGGGTCTTCGAGGAGACACATAAATACCAGCGTGGTCCTCGCCGAGGTGAGTTCATCAGCAGGAGGCCGAAGACGGTACTAGTAAGATAATATTTTTTAAAAAATATCTTATTCTATTATGTATAATTAATTAATTTACTTTTATTTAAAGGCCACGTATAGTGAGTTGGTGACCTGGCGGGGAGGTGATCCTGCGCAGCATCAGCTTGATGCTGACGCATGGATGCAGGTGGCGAGCATCGGCCACGGCCGTGTATATGGCATTGGCACAACGACCCACGCACGGGCGTTGTTGCAACCACATGGTGTAGGGTCGTCTGCTTTCACCTCCTCCGTCGTTGGTCCATCAACATCACGTGTAGATCAAGACCGATTAGCGGCCGTCGAGACTGCTCAGGCACGCCTTAGCGCCAACATGGCCGCTATGAGAGATACTGTGACGCAGATGGCTCAGCATATGACGCAGATGACCCAGTACTTGACACATATATCTTCTCTCATACCTGGTGCTCCGGCTCGTCCACCTCCCCCATCATTCGGTACGGCGACATCAACATCAGATCCATCATCATCATCGACACCAGACTAATGTGCTCCCCACGCGGCCCCTCTCCCCGTTGCCTAATGTGCATGATCATTTATGTACTTTTTTGATATAATGTTTTGATACGATGTAAATAACATTTTGATATCTATAAATTATAATATGTTGTCTTTTGTCTGTATTTTAATTAAATATTAGAACAGGAATTAATATATTTTTAATATATATATATTTCTGCGACGATTTTGCGATCGTCACCGCAGTCGCATATGCTCACCACACAGTCGCGTGAAATAGTCGCAAAAAACTATATGATGGCCATTGCGACCGCCATACGCGATCGCAATGTCGGTCGCAAAAACTATGTGATGCTAGTTTGCGGTCGCAATATATGCATCTTTGGCGACGGTGACGTGGAGGTCGTGTAGAATCTATCCGCGACGGACTTGTTGTGACAGCCTTTGTCGTCGCAATCGCTCTTCTGCGACGGCTTTGCGACCGCTTTAGCCATCGCTGATGACGAAGTTTTTAGTAGTGTTTATCAGTAGTTAATAAATTTTTCTTTTTTTTGGTAAAAAAAAATCGAATACAAAACTAAAAAAAATCAAAAAAAATATATTAAATTTTTTAGATAATAGATAAAATATAATCATAATCTTAAATGTTTAATAAATAATAATATAAGCAAAATGTCTTAGTTTCATTAAAAGTTTTGAATTTTTCATAAAATACAATAGTTGAATTGAATTAAAAAAATAAAAACTAAAAATTTAAGAAATAAAAAATTAATTTTATTAGCTAATAAATAACAATCATTGTCATATAAAGATATAATATACAATTATACTACAAGAATGAAAAAAATAAAGCTCATTAAATAAATAATATACAATACACAAAAAATATTTATTTAGAAATAAAATAGATATAAAAAAGTTAAAAAGAAAAAACTTTGATATCATATACTTATATTTAGATCTATATTTATAATGCAATAAATAAAAAAATAAAATAAAAAATTATTAGTTTGGCTTAGAATTTGAATTTTTCTTTGAAACTTGATAAATACACCGAATAAAATATTAAATTTTGGTAAATAATAAATAAAAATTAAGAAAAACTAGTTTTGGTAAATAATAATATTATATGGAAAGTTATTGATTTAATTTGGGTATTTCGATTTTCTATAAAATGCAATAATATAATTAAATAAAAAAAGAGAAAAGGTACAAATAATGTTTCATCACGGGTACTAAAATGCCCCTAAGATTTTTTTTTTATCAAAAATACCCCTTACGTTATAGAATTGGGTACAAAAATACTCATATAGGTAAACAACATTAATTGAGAGATAACGGAGCTAACGTGGCTGATGATTGGGACTGATGACGTGGACATGTGGCGCGCATGCAGGCCAAGACGTTTTCTCACGGGCATTTTAGTACCCGTGAGGAAACGTTAAGGGCATTTTGGTATCTTTTCCCATAAAAAAATAAGAAGAAACTCAAAATTTGAATCAAATTTTAAAAAATAAAATTTCAATAGATAATTATAAAATTATTTTCAAAATTTTAAGTATTTAATAAATAATAATAATATCTAGAAAAATTATGAGTTTTATTTCAAATTTTAAAATTTGAGATATATTAGGGAGAAATTAAAGATCGTGATAGATTTGTTAAAAGAGTCAAAGTTTGCGACAGATTTATTACAAGGGCTAAAGTTTGGGATAAATTTGTTACAAGGGTATGTCTGTTGATGTGGCAATTCGATTAAATAAAAAAATAACTTTTTCCAACATCAATTTTGATGACATGACAATTTGGATTAAAAAATACTCTTTTGATATTAACATGGTATTTCACGTCATAATATAACAAATATACTAACAGCCAACTAACATGAGTATATAATTGATACAAAATTCAAAGTTAGAGTATACAAATGTTTTAAATAAAAATAAGAGACAGGTTTGTAAAAAATCCTTTAGTTTAGGACATATTCATTAATTTTTCCTTATAAATGTAGGCTATTTATTCAAAAGTACCATTCTCAGTTAAGGCTCCTTCTAGATGTATGTATTCTTTCCATTTTATATCTTTTTCCTCAATCCATTTCTTAACTGTATCATACAGTCCACAGTTGACTTAGCTGACCATGAAAACTTTGCTTTCACTGGTATGTTCCGAGGGTCAAAACTTTCATATCTTTCAATATATAGCTCAGTCCAAACATTTTTCTCCTGATTTAATAATGGGATAATTCTCTTAGCCTTCAATGCAGTCTTTGCAATGCTTAATCTCTTATTCCCTGCCCACCAAATCATCTTCTTGCAGTAATAGTCTTCCAACTGATTAATTTTGCAGATTTGCTATCTTTCTTTGATTTTGACCCTTGATGTCAAAAAAGAGTAAGTGGGAATAGAATTTAAATGGAATTGATCTGTTGCCTAAGAGATATAATTTCCTGCTCATGTATCCAATTTATTTGTCACATTCTCTACTAACTTCAATTCATAGTTCTTACTGAGTTTAGTAGGTGAAAAGAATCTTCCTAAATATTTCATAGGAAAATCACCTTCCTAGCTTCATCTTGAATAGTTGAGAAACTTTATGTTTAACATTGCTTGGACACCTCTTAGGAAAATACAACTACATAACAGATGTCTCAATCCTTCACAAGATTTCTTATCCCCTTTTGCTAATGATGATGTCATCTGCATAACAGCGAGACTCAATCTAAATTCTTTTAGTTTGAATGGGACAATTTTTCCTTCATCCACATACTTCTCCATTATTTTCGAAAGTGTTTCTTCTAACATAATATTGAATAGATAGGGTGATATTGGATCACCCTGTCTTATTCCTTTCATTCCAGTAAACTCCTTTGAAATTTCACCATTGAATTTACAGTGAAACTAAACCTCCTCAGTGCAAGCTTTAATTCATTCTATCATCTTCTTAGGAAAGTTCATCAATGTCATTATCCCATATATTGCATCCCATCTGACCCTGACATAGAGTTTTTCCAAATCCAATTTCATCATGAAATATGATTTCTTTGCTTTTGAAGAGTAGAAAGCTTTGGCAATCTCATTGACAACCAATACATTGTCCGGTATGATTGCTGACTGTTCAAAACTTATAACTCAGTCACCTTTCTAGGCTTTTCAATTTTTGGTATCATTACCAGAGCAGTCTCTTTCCAATATTGTGGACATCTGCTAGTGACCCAGAATTCATCTATTTCTTTCTTCATATCCTCCTTCAAAACCTCCCAATTGTGCAAATAAAACTCCAATGTGTAACCATTTAATCCTGGACTTTTCTCCTTCCCAGGGAATTGAGAGCCTGCCAAATTTCAGAGATAGATTTTTTTCTTTCTAAAAAGCTTATATTCTCCTCACTCAGTTTTCTCTAATTCAGATTCACTATCCTGCCCTCCTTAATAATCCTTCTCTTTCCATAACTCACTGTACCAAATGGCAAACTGTTCATCCATTTCAATATCTTCCTTGAATACTTTCTATGCATTCAAACTGTCCATACTTTATTTTTTATTCTTCTCATCTTCACTATATTGTTGAAATATTTTGTACTCTTATCTCTCTCTTCCACCCATTTTCTTCTAGATTTAATCCACCATTTTTGTTGAATCTATTTATTGAATGCTATCACTTTTTTCCTTGCACTTCTCTGTTCACCTTTTTCAATCTCATTAATGTCTGCTAATTCCTCTTTCCTTTCCAGTGTGTTCAGCTCTATCAATGCTTCTTTTAACTTGTTTTCTAAACAACCCACGGTCTCTCTATTCCAATTTCTTAACACAGGTTTTAGCAGCTATACTTTCTCACCCAAGCTTCTGTTATTAACCTCTTCATTTTCCCAATGTTCCTTTGCTGTTTGGTACAATTTAGGATACTCCATCCAAAAATATTTAAAGAGTGGTCTAAGTCAATCTGCTGCTGATTGATGTTCTACTCTGACTGTGTGTAATTCCAATCCAACCAACAAGCATTAAATAATGCTCTATCTAACCTTAGCAAGTATTTTTTCATTATCTTTCCTTCCATTTGTCCATGTAAATCTTGGTCCTTTGAAAACAACCTATTGATCAAATACCCACACTAGAAGGGGGCTTGAATAGTATTGGGTGAGTTTTAACTTCTATTCGATTTCTTTCGTGTTTGATTTCTAATGCAACCAAATTAACATGCTACAGAATAGAGATGCTTGATGAATATTAAATAACAAATAAACACAATCAAATAAGCAATGCAAAGACGAGTAATTATAGTAGTTCGGCCAATCGCCTACTCCACTACCTTGGCTCCACACCAAAGATTTCGAACCAACACTTTGTAGACTATGTGTTTTCCTTTGAATACAACCGATGTCTTCCTTCTCAACCCTTTGAGAATGCCTTGAACCTATTCACCTAGGCAAAACACAATTCTACAAAGCAAATCCTAAGTGTTTACACTAGCACTCCTAGCAAACTAACAATGAGAATTACAATTAAAGAACTATGAAAAACAACAAAAAAAGGAGCTAAAAATGAAACCACAAGTGTGAGTTCCTTCCAAAGCCTTCTAAGTCCCCAACTCTTCAAGATGGTGAGCTCGAATAGTTGCCGGAGTTGAGACGAGAAGATCGCTTGAGGAAGATGAAGCTATCGATGAAGCAAGCGAGCGCAATTCGATCTTTGAAGGCTTAAACCTCTCTTGGAATGCACTAATGATCATTAAGAAGCTTTAAGAGAGGTTAGTGAGGGGTATTTATAACCCCTCACTCAGAAGATCACTCCAACGAGCATTTTTCTGTCCGTTGGACGCCATCCAATCGCTTGTCGGTCAACCGACTGATCGACCGCCCAGCTCCCGCAGGGCTACTGCCTCTTTTTGGCCACATTCAGTAGACTGACTGGTCGACCGAATTGGCTACTGTCAATTTTCCGCCTTGTCCGATCGACCGAATTGACCACTACCAATTTTTGGCCTCATTCGATCGATCGACCGGTCGATCGAACCTGGGTTAAGATTGTTTTTTTCAGTCATCTTCTTGCGCGCTTCGTTTCTGGGTTCCGTTACCAAGTTTTGACTTGGTTAACATTACAAATTGGCTTGGGATGAATTCCTAGAGATATATTTGTAAACCAAATAACCACACTTTTCTGAGCCATTCTAAACCAACATATGCGATTCATTCCCGTAATGAAACTAACAAACAGAAGACTCGTTACCGCTCCGTGGGGAGTGGGATGAGTGAGGAATTCGGCGAGTGCCGCTGAAGAACACAAGCAAAGTGGAGCTTTTTGGTTCGCTCCCCAGCAAACGGAGGGACGCTGAAAAGCCTACGTGTGTTAGGCACGCACTTACTTTTTGAAGCTGGGAAGGACCGAAGGTGAAGGACTGTTATTACGTTGCCTGACAGCGGGGGTGAATAATGTGTAGCCTAAATATACTAAGTTTAATTTCGATTTTTTTTTTCTCAAGTTGGCCTAAGTATGGATTTTTGCTATTTTGAGTTATATACTTTCAAGATGCAAATATAAATGAGTAATGATTAATACCAAGCAAGATTAAATAGATAACCAATGCTAACATGTGAAATTTAGAGTGGTTCGGCCACACCGCCTACTCCACTACCTTGGCTCCTCACTAATAATTTCTAACCTTAAATCTTTATAACTTGAATGTTTCCTAAAAAATATAAAGAAGACTTATCCCTCAACCTTAGAGGGTGTCTCAACTACTATTCCAAAGCAAAACACTCAAAAATAAAGAAACCTAGGTGTAACACTACACCACACTTAACAACTTGAAATGAGAAGCAAATAAGAAAGAAAATACAAGTAAATAAGCTATAAATTAAAACAAACTCAAATGATCTCCTCCAAGTTGCCTCCTAGTACTCCAAGGCCTCAAGATGATGTAGAAATTTAGATTGAAGACTTGAAATGGAGTTTTGAAGACTTTGAGAATGAGAAGTTGAGGTCTGCACTTTGAATCATTTTTTAAGGCTCAAGAAAATATTTTGGTAGCTCAATGAAATAGTTAGGAGACTTAGGAAGGGAGTTTTTAGTATATTTATAGAGTTGGTATTGGGGTATGGAAGCAAAGAGTCAGTCGTTTGTGGGCATTCTGGAAATTCTGAGCAATTTTAAAAAAAACTTGTTGGGGGCATTCTGGGAATTCTGGATAGTTTGAAGGTTTCTAGCCTTTCAAGCCTTATTTTTTTAGGTTAACGGTTTCCAAAAATTCCTTTAAAATATATTTTTAATTTGTTTTTACCTAAGGAACAATTATTGAGTCTTTTGATGACAAAAAAATATCTAAATTATGTAGCCGTCCATAGAGGCCCCTATACTTAAAAATTTTCAAGACCGTTTTATTATTATTATTTTTTTCTAGTTTTTAAGTTTTTGAGGTTCGAGGTTCGGTTTTTTTTGGATTGTGAACTCAATGAGGACATCAAACTAAGGCTTAGGAACATTTACAATAAAAGAAATTAAGTCCTAAACTAATTTTGACATGCTCGACTTCGAAGCCTTCAATTCTTAATTTTTTATGATTTTTCCAATTGGGGACGTCAATCATCTGGGTTCCAATTTAGATGACCATTATGTGGTGTCATAAAAGTTTGAATGAAAACTGAACACGTTTTGAAAAATAATTGAAAATTACGGAAATGTCATTGAAATTTTAATATTTTAGTATTTTCAGTTATTTCTAGAAAAATATAAAAAATTAATTTTGCAATGATTCTTAAAACCATATTTTAATTGAAAAATCTAGTTTATTGTGTAAAAATTTTAAAAAGTTTCATCAATAATCTGATTTATAGTGAAATTTTGAAGTTGAATTCCGAAAACACAAAGTGGTCACCATCTAATGGGAGGTTCTTGATTTTTTATGACACCACATAATGGTCATCTAATGCGACCTTGTAGTTCTAAATCGTATGCTAATTGTGGTCTTTCGGTTTTCAACCAATAGGAATGGTTGAAGATCTTAATTTTTCAAATATTTCATACTTTGAGATCTCTTGATTCATTTTGGTATCATGATATTTTTTTTGAAATGAATCCTTACTATATAGCTTGGTTGAGACTTTTGAATGAAACCTTGAGATTTAGAGGTTCTATTAAGGGAAAGGATGTACAGGTGCTGCTTGATGGTGGCAGCACCCATAATTTCATTCAAATCAGGATACTAAAGTACTTGGGGTTAGCCATGGAACCAGTATCTTCATTTGGAGTCATGGTAGGTAGTGGAGAAAAGATTAGGGGTGAAGGGCTAATCAGGAATGTTCAACTGACATTCCAAGGAACTACAATTACCACTAATTTCTTTGCCCTACCAATCAAGGGGTCTGACATTGTCCTTGGGTAGCTTGGATGGCTACCTTAGGTCCTGTAATCATGGACTTTGCCAACCTCATATTTGAGTTTCAGTTTCAGGGTAAGCAATGCAATTAGAAGGGTGAGCAGGCAACACATTTTCAGGCTATTCAATGTAGTACCTTACAGAAGATTTATGAAACTCATTCTGTCATGGAATTTTATCAGCTTGAGCTGATTCCTTCGGATGTCCAGAATAAGACCTGCCAAAATGAGGAGATCAATCAGATATTACTAGAATTCAAAGATGTATTTACTCCACCTACTTGTCTTCCTCCAATCAGAGAAACTGACCAAAGAATACATTTGGTGTAGCATCAGAAACCAGTTAATGTCAAGCCTTACAAATATCCACATTATCAGAAATGTGAGATAGAAAAGCAGGTCAAGCAAATGTTAACTGATGGGTTAATTCAGTATAGTACCATCCCTTTTTCATCACTAATTTTATTGGTAAAAAAGAAAGATGGCACGTGAAGATTTTGCGTAGATTATAGGACTTTGAATGCAATCACTGTTAAGGATAGATTTCCTATACCAATAGCTGATGAGCTTTTTGATGAACTTGGAGGAGCCCAGGTCTTTTCTAAACTTGACTTACTATCTGGATATCATCAAATTAGAGTTCATGTTTCTGACATTCAAAAATTGATTTTAGAACTCATGAGGGGCACTATGAAATCCTAGTGATGCCCTTTGGGTTATCTAATTCTCCCTCAACATTCCAAGCTACAATGAATTAAAATTTTCAACCCTATTTGTGCAAGTTTATCTTAGTATTTTTTGATGATATATTGATTTATAGCAGCTCTTTAGAGGATCATATGGGGCATTTGAGAATAGCTCTTCAACTTCTCAGAGATAACAGTTTGGTGGCAAAGCTTAGTAAATGTTCCTTTGGTTGCAGTACCATAGAGTACTTAGGCCACATAGTGTCTTCAGCTGGGCTACAAGTTGATTCAGCCAAGGTGGATGCAGTGCTAACATGGCCAGTGCCAAAGAATGTAAAGAACCTAAGAGGATTTCTGGGTTTAGCTAGCTATTATAGGAGGTTTATTCGAAATTTTTCTCAAATTGCCTCTCCATTAACTGACCTGCTTAAAAAGCGGGCCTTTCATTGGACTAATAGTGCTCAAATAGCATTTCAAAAACTGAAGACTACACTCAGTAGTACACCAGTACTAGCTCCTGATTTCAATAAGGAGTTCACAGTGGAGAATGATGCTTCAGGAACGGGTATTAGAGCAGTCCTTTCACGGGATAGAAGACCTATTGCATTTTTAAGTCAAAAACTATCTCCAAAGATGCAAGCATCTTCTACTTACCATAGAGAAACGTTTGCTGTTATTTGAGCAGTTCAAAAATGGAGACAGTATTTGCTAGGAAGAAAATTCTCTATACTCACTGATCATGGATCCTTAAAGGAGCTTCAAAACTAAGTCATTCAGGCTCCTGAACAACATAAGTGGCTACTGAAACTTTTGGGTTATGACTTTGATATTAAGTTTCGAGCAAGGAAACTTAATCTAGCTGCTGATGCCTTATCCAAGGAAGCCAAATTCACTTCTTTGATAGTTTCGCAACCAGTTTTTGGTATCCTCACTGAACTCAAACACCTTAATAGCTTTCATAGGGAATTGAAGTCCTTAAAGGAGAGGATACATAGTGACGAAATAATTGATGGCTTTGAAATCAGGGAAGGAATCCTATTGTTTCAAGGCCGCATTTTTATACCAGAAGATTCAGCTTTAAAATCAAGATTAATTAGAGAGTTTCACAACTCTGTGATAAGGGGGCATTCAGGAATAGCTCGTACTTATCATAGAGTGGCAGCAAATTTTTTCTGAAAGCAAATGAGGCGAGACATCAAGCAATTCATTGAAACTTGCCAAGTATGTCAAAGAATGAAGGTTGATCAATTAAGCCCTGCAGGCTTGCTTCAACCTCTGCCAATACCTGATGCAGTGTTTGATGATATCTCTATGAATTCCATTACGGGATTGCCATTGTCAAGAGGCCAGACTATAATCATGGTTATAGTGGACAGGTTGTCTAAGTATGGACATTTCTTTCCTCTACCAAAAAAATATTCTACTAAACTGGTAGTTGAAACCTTTCTCCGCAGGGTGGTGAAACTTCATGGTATCCCTAAGTCTATTGTCTTTGACAGGGATACCCACTTTACCAGTGAGTTTTGGAAAGAATTGGCATCCCTGCAAGATTCTAAATTGTTGTTCAGCTCAGCCTATCATCCCTAGACGGATGGCCAAATCGAGGCATTGAATAGGTGTTTAGAGATGTATCTTCGGTGTTTTGCTTCTGCTGAACCCTCAACCTGGGAAAAATTCTTGCCTTGGGTAGATTTTTAGTATAACACTTATTATCAGTCTTCAACTAGTATGTCACCCTTTAGAGTTCTATATGGTAGAGAGCTGCCTCAGCTCATTCAGTACGCAGGAGGTACTTTAATTAATTCGAATGTAGATCGAGAGCTGTTTACAAGGGATGCAATCATCAGCCAACTTAAATCGAATTTAGTTCGATCTCAGGCTAGAATTAAGGCTCAAGCTGACAAACACCGACGTGAACTAGAGTTTAAAGTGGACGAGTGGGTATTTGTTAAACTCAAGCCGTATCGTCAACTGTCGGTATGTCTTCAAAGCCAACAAAAACTAAGCCTGCGTTACTTTGGCCCTTTACGGATTATTAAGCGCGTTGGCAAGGTAGTTTACAAACTGGCATTTCCAGAAGCAGCACGCATCCACTCTGTCTTCCACATTTCGGTGCTTAAACTATGCAAAGGAGAACCAGAAATGCAGGTTACTCCATTACCATTGTTGATCACTACACCGAGAGAGGAACCAATACAGGATATTTCTACAGTTGGCAACGATAATAGCAACTCGCAGAACCTTGTGGACAAGGTTCATTTACAAGAGGAGGGTAATGTCATGAAAAGGGCAAGAGCTCGCCAAGTCAGCGAGAGCGGAGTTGAAGAAGATTCGGTGGATGCGTGTCAACTAGAGAAGGGCACAGATGATCAAGTGGCACGAGTAAATAATGGTGAGTTGGCAAGTCGAGTTAGACACAGGCCCCACTGGTGTCGCGACTAGCTATATCATGTAAATTTTACATAGTTCATTGATTGGTTGTAATGACCTATAAATAGAAGATTGGGGAAAATAAAGAGGTAGCGAAGTCCGTTAATCAAATCTCTTCCTTCTCCTTTTTCCCGCCTACTCTTTATTCTCTTTTTCGGATCCTTATTTCTCTATCTTAGCCTTGCGTGGTGCTCTTCTGCTCTGTGGCGTGGTTCATTCCAGGTCGATCCGGCAATTCGTATCTCTAGTGATCGTCGTCATCATTGTCAGGTACAAGAATCCTGACAGGATGCTTCTCTATCTACAAAAGGAGAAGAGATAATTTTAGGTACCCAAATCTTTTTGGGTCCTTGAGTGTTAGTCATCTTAGGAACCCAAGTGAATCTAACATGGGGTTCCTCCTTGGTGCACAATCTCTAGTCATATGACCAAAAATACCACATGAAAGGCAACTTCCATCAAACTTTCTTGGGCTATGTGTGTGAGCATGCAAGTGTGCATGAGCATGATTGTTTGATGACTTTCTAGCATGTACAACCTTAGGCATGATATTTTGTAAGGTTGTCATTTTTTTATTTAGCATGCATAGTTCCTTTTTTAAGTTTAGCATGCTTCAAGTGCTCTACTTGATCACTTTAGAACTTGTTCTCATTTTATAACTTTTTGTTTTCATTTTCTAAGTTTTTCTTGGCATCATCTAAGGAATGTGTTTCTTCCTTTAGAGTATCTACTTCTTTCCTTAAGGCATTGCATGAAAGTAGCAGGTTATCATTTATTTTTTTTACCAAGTAGGTTATCATTTTCAATTTCCAAAGACTTGTTGTCATTTTTAAGCTCTTTGAACTTCTTTCTAATGGCATTGAATTCATCATGCATTTGATCAAATTCCAATTTTAATTCTTCTTGAGTAACTGGAACATCACCAAAGTAAATTTTACCTCATTTTCGTTTGCCATAAGGCAAAGGTTTGCCTTCTCACTTTTGGTCTCCTCTTCACTTGAAGAGGATTCACTCTCATCCCAAGAGGTCATCATTATTTTCTTCTTCTTCTTCTTTTACTTGTCCTTCTTGTAGGGGTGCGAGGTTGAAGCCATCTTGAGGAGTAGGCAATCTTTTTTCAAGTGCCCGACTTTATTGCAGTAAAAGCATGTGTAGCCTCCCTTTCCCGTTCTCATGTCGCTTCTCATGAAGCTCATGAATCTCCTTGCCAACATTGTCATCTCTTCAAAATTATCCGTCTCCTCCTCGGATGATGAGGGTTCTTCAACCCAGTGTGATGCTTTTAAATCAATATTCTTTCTTTCGGGGGCATCTTGCTCCTTGTATTGCTTCATATGGGTCTCATGTGTCATGAGAGACCCAATGAGCTCGGTGATCTTGGTGCTCATATCCTTTGCTTCCATGATTGCGATGACCTTGGGCTCCCAAGCTTTTGGAAGGGAACGAAGGAGCTTCCTTACCTTCTCCTCTTCCCTTATGTCTCTACCAAGGTTAGCTAATCCACTTGTAAATTTTGAAAGCGAGCATACTTGACATCAATAGATTCATGCGGTAATATTTTGAACATTTCATAATCATGCATGAGTAGGTTTATTTTGGATTCCTTAACTTGTGAAGTCCCTTCATGTGTAGTCTCTAAGACTTTCCAAAGTTCATATACCGACTTACAAGTGGAAATCCTTTTAAACTCATTAATTGATAGGCCACAATATAGTGCATTGACGGCCTTTGCATTTGCATTAAAGAGTCTATTTTTTTCTTAATCCCACTCATCCATATCTTTAGTTGGTTGCTTATACTCATACTTGGATCATTCTCCATATATCCATGCCTAGTGATTGAAGAAAGTCATTCATGCGTATCTTCCAATAGGCATAGTTGTTTCCATCGAACAATGGTGGAGTATGAGTAGAGGATCCTTGAGCTAGTTGGATTTCACTAGATATTCTAAATTGTAGGATAGATGGTTAAATCTAATCCTACAACCTTGCTCTAATACCAATTATTGATCAAATACCCACACTAGAATGGGGGGTTGAATAGTACGTGTTGGATGAGTTTTAACTTCTATTCGTTTTGTTTCGAGTTCGATTTCTAACGCAACCAAATTAACGTGCTACTAGATAGAGATGCTTAATGAATAATAAATAGCAAATAAGCACAATCAAACAAGCATTGCAAAGACGAGTAATTATAGTGGTTCGGCCAACCACCTACTCCACTACCTTGGCTCCACACCAATGATTTCTAACCAACACTTTATAGACTATGTGTTTCCCTTTGAATACAATCGATGCCTTCCTTCTCAACCCTTTGAGAATGCTTTGAACCTATTCACCTAGGCAAAACACAATTCTACAAAGCAAACCCTAAGTGTTTACACTAGCACACCTAGCAAGCTAACAATGAGAATTACAATTAAAGAACTATGAAAAACAACAAAAAAGGAGCTAAAAATGAAACCACAAGTGTGAGCTCCTTCCAAAGCCTTCTAAGTCTCCAATTCGATCTTTGAAGACTTAAATCTCTCTTAGGAATGCACTAATGATCATTATAACCCCTCACTCGGTAGATCACTCCAACGGGTATTTTTCTGTCTGTTGGACGTCGTCCGGTCGCTTGCCAGTCGATTATCGATCAATCGACTGATCGACCGCCTAGCGACTGCAGAGCTACTGCCTCTTTCTGGCCACATTCGGTCGACCGATTGGTCAATCGAATTGGCTACTGTCAATTTTCCGTCTTGTCCGGTCGATCGAATTGGCCACTGCCAATTTTTGGCCTCATTCGATCGACTGAACCTGGGCTGAGACTATTTTTTTCAGCTATCTTCTTGTGCGCTTCGTTTCCAAGTTGTGTTACCAAGTTTTGACTTGGATAACATTACAAATTGGCTTGGGATGAATTTCTAGAAATATATACTACATAAAATCTAATCCTAACTCTAGATTTTCTACTTGCTCGTTTTTGAAGCCATTTTTGTCGATTCTTATATTTCTCCGAACGAACTTCGTGCGTGTATCGTAACATCAACCTAAACACAAAACTTCACAAATACATTAGTTTCATATTTGTTATCATCAAAATAAAAATCGAAGCCTAGGGAGAACCCTTAGGCCAACACAACCTCCATTAATCTAAATGCATTCCCTGTAATTTGTTTTACACAATTAAAATCCTTAGTTACTAAACAAGGAATACTAGGATTACCAAAATATCCTATTATATTAAAATCCTTAGTTACTAAACAAGGAATACTAGGATTACCAAAATATCCTATTATATTTCAAACCAATCTCCTTTTACTCACATTTGTACTTGCATAAATCCCAGTTAGTTAAAAATACTTTCCATTACTCACCTGAACAATAACATTCATCATCTGCTCATCTTTATAGACACTTCTGATTTTTATTCTGCCTTTTCTCCACATTAAAATGATGCCACCAGATTTCCCTTTACTAAAAACTACATCAGCTTCCCAAATTATATTCTTTCCTATCAAGAATTTGTTAAAATCATCTTCCTCTAAATGTGTTTCCAATAGTGGAATTAAATCTACTTTCTGAATGCTCACAATTGCCCACAGATATTCATTAGCTTCTTTATGAAGAGAACCCTTAATATCCATGAAATCAACTTCATTTAGTCTTTGAATTTTCACATTCACTATCATTTCCTCCCCTAGGATCTCCTTCATCCTCTATCAATTTTGTATCGTATCTTTTTTTTTCTACTTTCACTACCTTGAAATTGATAGGCACATTAACAAGTTTTTCATTAGGGAGGCGTTTGCTTATCCGCAAGTGCAAATGTTGTAAAATCTATTTGCATGCAAAAGCAAATGCTTACAAATAGATTTTGCAGCCTACTATTTGGTTGCCCGCAAGTAGAGTTGCAACTTCTATTTGCAAGCGTTTGGTTGGCCGCAAATTGAAGTTGCAATTACACTTGCAACTTGCATCTTACGAATTTTTTCGGGGCGGGCCGGGCCGTGCAAGAATTTTTCGGGCCATGCACGAATTTTTTTGTATCGAGTTGGACATGAATTTTCTCGGGTCGGGCTGGGCACAAATTTTTTCGAGCCAAGTCGGGCACGAATTTTTTTGAGTCAGGCCGGGCCATGCACGAATTTTTTCGGATCGAGCCGGGCCAGTCACGAATTTTTCGGGCAGAACCGGGCACGAATTTTTTCGGGTCGGGCCGAGTCGGGCCATGCACGAATTTTTTCATGTCGGGCTGGGCCGGGCACGCATTTTTTTTGGGCCTAGCCGGGCCAGGCATGAACTTTTTCGGGCCAGGTCGGGCACGAATTTTTTCTGGTCGGGCAAGGCACTAATTTTTTTGGGCCTGCACTAATTTTTTTGGGCCTGCACTAATTTTTTTGGGCCGAGTCGGGCACAAATTTTTTCGGGTTGGGCCGAGCCGGGTCAGAATGGGTTGGGAATGAATTTTTCCGGGCCGGACCTAGTAGAGCACAAATTTTTTCAGGCCAAGTCGGGCAAGAAGTTTTTCGGGTCGGGCCAAGCCGGGCAGGGCCATGCGCGAATTTTTTCGGGTCGAGCCGAGCACGAAGTTTTTCGGGCCAAGTCGGGCACGATTTTTTTGGGGGTCGGGCCGAGCCGGGACGGGCAGAGCCGAGCGAGGACGGGTCGAGCCGGGGCGGGCATGAATTTTTCCAGGCCGGGCCGATCCGGGTCGTTTCGTGCACGAATTATTTTGGGCCGGGTCGGACACAAATTTTTTCGGATCGGGCCGGGATGGGCTGAGCCGGGCCAGTCACGAATTTTTTCGGGCTAAGCTGATCCGGGCCGTTCCATGCACGAATTATTTTGGGTCGGGCCGGGCACGAATTTTTTCGGGCCTGGCCGGGCACGAATTTTTTCAGGCCGGGTCGGGCACGAATTTTTTCGGGTCGGGCTGAATTGGGTCGTGCACGAATTTTTTCGGATTTGGCCGTGCTGGGCATGAATTTTTTCGGGCCGGGCCTTGCATGAATCTTTTCAAGCTAGGTCGAAAACTTAGGCCAGACACGATTTGTCAGACCTATTCTGATAAATTAATAATTTTAATTTTTGTATAATACTGAAAATATATAACAAAAATCTATCAAACGACATCAGATCTAAAAATTTGATACTACCATCGCGTTCAGCGCGCGAAAATATACCATTTTGATATTTATCTCGTTTCCATCCGACGACTCTAAGTCGCCCAAATTAATTATTTTTTAATACTTAAATTATTGCATTTGTAGCTCGCAATCTTGTATTGCGGGCTTTTTGGGCTGCAACTCCATTTGCAGCCCGCAAATGATAATAGAATTACAAGTTGCAACTTGCAACTAGTAAATGCCGCAAAATATTTTTGTGGTCAACCAAACAAATTTGTTATCTAAATGCTGCAACTAGAGTTGCAGTATTTGCACTTGCGGGCAACCAAACGCCCCCTATATCTTATGCCTTTCTAACTTTATTATCATTTTTATTATCATTTTTCTCAG
This sequence comes from Canna indica, assembly GCA_034359265.1. Classification (NCBI taxonomy): domain Eukaryota; kingdom Viridiplantae; phylum Streptophyta; class Magnoliopsida; order Zingiberales; family Cannaceae; genus Canna; species Canna indica. The sequence continues at coordinate 51,407,757 of CP136895.1, read as the reverse complement.
CTATCCTTGACAATTCTGAACCAAAATCTGCTTCCATGAAACCGTCCTCAACAAAATTGGTTCTCCATAATTTTAAAGGATTTTGAAAGCTTATCAACAATTAAGTTGAGATGATCCTCACTATCAACCTCATTCATCCCCTTCTCTTCATTTTCCACTGCCTTTTCTATTGTCTCAAACACCACATTTTCCATATTAAACTGTTTGTTCAAAATTTTAATTTCCATACTATCTTCTTCTTCACCAGCTATCTCTTTTCCTTTGTTACTCCTGCCTTTGTTCTTAAGCAACGTATATGCCTTTATCATTGCATTATTCTGCAACCTTCCATTACCCTTCTCATCATGTTTAACTGTCTCAATTTTATCCTTCAATGCTGTAAATGCATTTTTATTAGCATTATTCACTTTAACATTCCTTCTAAATCTCTTTCCGTTCTTCTTTAAGACTTTAACCCAAGGTCCGAGTAGTCTTTCTCCATTAGTATCTTCCTTTGGCTTTTCTTTCACTGAAACAAGCATGTGTTTCTTTCCTTTCTTTCAGATTCCATATCTCCTTCTTATGCCCAATTTTTCCATAATTATAATATATATTTGTTAGGTTCTCATAAGTTACTGTCTGAAAAAACTTATAGCCCTTGGTTTTAACCCAAAAACCTAGCTCAACTGGTTTTTTCAAGTCCATTTGCACACAAATTCTAGCAAAATTTCTCCTGTCAGCTGCCTTTGTATATTCATCAATCTTCACAAATTTTCCTATCATGGCAGCTAATTGAAGCAAAATGTCTTGATTCATGAATTCTAATTGTAGTCATGGCATTTGAATTCAGACGGGACCACTAAAATTTCTTCCTTCATATGTTGAAAATTCTCCCTCCACTGAATCAGTTAGAATTTGCCCCCTCAAAAGCCAAGGGCCACCAATATAAACATTCCAATAATCTTTTTCTACGTTGAATTTGAATGCAAAAAATTCAGAAGCTAAATCCACTACTTTGCAATAGCCATTAATTTTCCATAATTTGGGCATTAAGTTTCTTACCAGCTCTAGTGTTGGTGTCCTGCCAAAGAACTTTCCATAAAACACCAGCTTACAATCTTTTCTTGCCTTCTCTATATCCTCTTCGGCAATCACCGCCTCTCCAACAGCTTGTTATTGTATCTTCTTAATATTCTCATCTAATTCTGATGAAAATCTTCAATCATTACTAGCTATCGTTCTCCTGAACAATCGAGCCCACGAAGTTGGCCCTTCTTTCAATTTTGAATCTCCAGCATTTTGCCCATTTCTAGAATCCACCTCAACTTTGTTAGTCTCCAATCTCATCTTCCAACCCTAACTCTTTGCCTTCCTCCCCAATGGTTTTCGAAGACATTTCCATATTCTTTCCCAATTTCTCCACCTCCGAAACCGATTTAGATGCTATAGGTTTCCATTGTAACGAGATGAATGCTCTTCTCTCCCCCAATCTCGGTCTTTCAACATCAGCTTCCTCTTGTATGATATATGATCCTCGATGAAGACGGAGCAAATCCCGCCTCTTTTGTCAGATTCATCATCTTCAAATCAGGTGGGTCAAGTGACAATTTTGGTCTCGAAAATCGAGTTGACCCAGTCGCCCTATTTTGCCCTCTCTCCATCCCTCTCAAATCTACTAAGAAGAAGATCCAATTACTTTGCCATCATTATCAACTCAATTAGTAAGCAACTTTTCTTAATCAGATCCACGCGCGAGCTTGACCAATAATCCAAACATTTGAATATCTTTAAATTTAATTAATTAAGTTTGTAAAATTTTAGGAAACCACTACACATATACATGTCCTTTAGTATCACTAGGGTTGTAGAACGTGAAGGCCATAGGAGCACAAAGAATGGCAGAGGAGGGATATTAAACTAATGAGACTTGGAGACGAGTAAGGGTCATGCTTTTTGGGACCATCCAAAGAACCCCCTTTCCATGGGTCCCTTTCACATCTAAAGTGATGAGCAAGAAACGTAGGCCAATGTGCTGAAAGCAAAGGCATTGACAAACGATAAAAAGAAAGGTCCAATTATGTTTTAGGTCTTTTAAAATATTATATTTTTTTTATTTAATTTTTTTTAAAAAAAAAAAATTCGTTTAGTCCCTCAAAAATTATTTTCATTTTCATTTGGTCCCTTCGTTAATTTTTCGTTAACTTTTACCGTTAAGTGTCAATGATGACATGAATTAAAGACAAAATGAAAAATCAAATGGAAAAATAAAGATATTTCAATGGACTAAATGAAAAAAATATATATATTAATAACCTAAAGTATAATTATATATATACATATATAAATATTTTCTCATCTTATTCACTAATATAAGATTCCATCAATTTATTTTTTCTTATTTCAAAATATTCACCCCCACAAATCTACAATAAATTTACGACTCACACTTTCACCGTCCTTTTCTGTATCAGTACCTTTTATTCCCCCAATCCTTTTCTGCTATCACGATTTCTTTATTAATTAATTCCAAAAAATCATAATGGAGAGAACGAGGTCGTTGTGGTGTTACATGATGATGGGCAGTCTCACGGCACGAGCAACAAGGGGTGGCGCGATTCATACGTGGTGGCGTAATTAAGAGCAAAGCGAGAGCGAGTCGTGGTGGCGCAAGGGGTGGCACAAGTGTGAGTCGTGGTAGCACAAGGGCGGCACGAGCATGAGTAATAAATTTATTATACGGTGAAGGTTTTAAAATAATAAAAAGTAAATTAGTGGAATTTTATATTGGTGAATAAAATGGAAAAACATATATATATTCCATCTAGTCCCTTAAAATATCTCTATTTTTTCGTTTGATCCCATATTTTGTCTTTAATTCATGTCATCATTGACACTTAATGGTAAAAGTTAACGAAAAGTTAACGGATGGACCAAACGGAAACAAAAATAATTTTTGAGAGACTAAACGAAAAAATTTTAAAAATGAGAGATCAAACGAAAAAAATATGATATTTTGAGGATCAAAAATATAATTAAGCCTAAAAAGAAGAGTTCTGAGATGGTCAGCTGCAACATTTTCTTTAGACAGGAAACAGTAGATTACTACTTCATGAATGATTGGAAGAGTCCAAGTAAATGTAACAAGATTATATTTTTGCCATGCGAGTGCACTTTTTCTAGGTTAACCTATAGTAATTATCAAGAGATTGCAAACATTCTTGCTTAAATTTTGTACCAATTGCATGATGCACTGTTAGAATATTTTTTATTAACATATATATTTCTTTAATTCTAAAATATATTTTTTTATGGGCTACGGTGCATTGAGGTTTTTGATTTAATCGAGTTAATCTTATGATCCAATTTGAGATGTCTATTAGCTCATTTAATTTCATCCATGTGATTTGAGCTTGAAACACGAACTTTGCTTGGTGTGATCAGTCAAGTGTAGCCTCGATTAATGAAGCCTGTGATGAAGAGACCCTCTACACACATGAAATATATGAATTAGAAATCATGTTCATTGTTGCTTTCCCATCAAAGCGGAGCGTTTGAGAAAGTGATGTTGAGGAAGATCTAACTTTTCCTAGAGACTCAGAAATTACTTTCGTTGTAATTATGTCTACATCAAGTAATATTTTCCCTTATTTATTTATTTCTTTGTGTTCCCTTACAATTGGTATGTACATGAATTTAAGAATATGAACTATCATGTAATATGTTGATTCATATTTTTTATTTTACATGATCATTTGTTGTCTTCTCGAGATCTGTCCTTTTTTGGTTACGGTACATTGTAGGGGTGAGTAAAATTTACCGAATAATCCAAAAAACTCGATTAATCGACCGAACCGAAACCGCATTAATCGAACCAATTTTTTCGATTAATTTTCGGTTTGGTTGACGGTTTAAAAAAATTAATATTTCGATTATCGATTTCGTTCGATAAATTAACCGACGGTTCGATTAATTTACTGAATTAATCGACGATTTGATTAATTTACTGAATTAACCGAATAATAATATAAGGTATATAAAATAAAAACTTGTAACATATAACAATGTTTGCCTATGTGGTTAGAAAGATATTTTATCATCCCAATCGCCTAGGTTAAATCTTGGTGGGCGATATTATTTTTATTTTATCATGTAAACATGGTATAGTTTACACTAGTTAGATATAATTTACTATTGTGGTTTGCTAAGTTGGTTAAAGTGGTAAGCATGTGAATCAATTGGATTGAGTTCAAATCTTGGCATGGTATAGTTAAATATATTATTTTTAATTTTTTTTGCTGAATTCGATAAACTAACTGCAGTAAATGATTAATCAAAAAAAAAAAAATTCGATTCGATTAACAGTTGGGCACCCCTACATTGTACCCCTAAAATTAACCGCTGACTCCTACATTGTTGTGCGTATTACGGATCATCATGAGTGCTTATTTTTGTCTTAATTCTAGTATAGTTAAAAAAAAATTAAAAAAAAATTGCTGAATTCGGTAAACTAACAGCGGTAAATGGTTAATCAAAAAAAAAAAAAATCGGTTTAATTAACCGTTGGGCACCCCTACATTGTACCCCTGCTGACCCCTACATTGTTGTGTGTATTACCGATCATAATGAGTTCTTATTTTTGTCTTAATTCTAGTATACATATTTATGCACTAGTCGTTTCCGCTTGAAATTGTGTGCGGCTTACCGAATACGAAAAAGGCATCTTTTTTTTTTTGTCGGATTTTATGGTGGTGCCTCGATCTACATGCGTAGATTCCCTTTTGTTGTGTGCATTTGCCCACTTCCTTTTTCTTGGTGGACGTGGCGACACTGCGTGTGAGGAGTGCATATTATTTATTTTGCTGTTGGAACATTATGTATGCCTCGAATTCTTCCCAATGCTTGAATTCTACCTTAATTTCTGCTAGCTACTTCTCGCCTCGGGGTAAAAGAGCCTCAAACCTTGGTGCCAGATATGAGAATGGACCGGTTAATCGATCCAGTAATAATTTTTTAAATCGCTTCATTAACATCGATTTTTCAAAAATCATTAATTATAAATTTGTTCATTAACTTCGGTTAACCGGTACTTCAATTTCAATTTTTGCGGTTCGATTAACCAATAAATAATTTTAACTTATAAAAATAATAAAAATTATACAAATTTAAAGCCCCTTATAATTTTTGAAAATATTTCAAAATAAAAAATACAAATCAAATATAATATTCATAAATAAAAAGTCAAAAGAAAGATAATATCATCGCAAACAATTACGAGAATTGGATATGTTCAACATATAACTCAAATATTTGTTTAGTAAAAATATGAATTATAATATTTTAGAGACTTGTGTATCATGATATTTATTCATATTTAAAAAAATATATAATTGGTCAATTTTTGGAGAATGAAATATAATTAAAATATAGTTCAATGTATTACTTTATATAAGCTTTAGAGAGAAAAATATAAAAAACATTGAGGGTGTAAAAGTTAAAATATTATATATATTAACCGATTAACCATTGACTAACGGTTAATCGGTACTCAAAAACCGAAACCGAAAACGAAAACCATAAGTTCAAGAAATAAAAATCGAAACTGAAACTGTCGCATATATTGGTTAATCGAAAAATTTGGTTCGATTTCGGATCGGTTTTTCGATTAATCAAATTGTCTGTTCTTTTTGCTCACCCCTACTTGGTGCCTGCGCTGCAGGCGCTCGCATCAGTGAGCTTTCTCGCCTCGATGTGTGCAACTCCGCTGATGCTCTCGTCTCAAGCCTCGATGCGCGTGCCGCTAACGTGAGAGGCTTTGCGAGCGTGCGGCACACGATGCTCACATCGCGAGGCAGCACCGCACTTCGTGTTTGCTTCGCAACGCTTGAGGCACGTTGAGCCCTAGCGGACTTCGACCGCAACACGTGGGCATGCTTCGCGGGGCATGGGACACCCTGTTATGTCGACGTCTTTTGGCACTGCACGCAGGCGCGTGGCTTGTGCCCTAATAGACTAGCGCCATTGGCCCAGATCTTTTTATTTGCATTAATTTTCTTTTTGTTGTTATTTCCATGCTGTTTTGGGTTGACTTTTTCAGCCCATGTTTTGGGCCCAATAAACAGACCAAATATGACCTTGGGCAGTATATTTTTTAATTAAACCGGTCAACATTTTAAAAATAAAATTGATTCAACATATTTATTTAATTAGTTCAATTCAATTATGTCGGTTTAATTCAATTTTATTCAACTGGTTCAATTCAGTAAAGTCGGTTCATTATTTCAGTTTATTTCGAGTTTTACAACTGCTTCAGAAGTCGGTTCAATATAATTTCACTAGATTTCTTGACTAGTTCAGTTTATTTTTTATCGATTCAGTCTAAATTATGTTTGGTTCAGTTCAATTACATTGTGTTCATGTTTAATCAATCAATTTTATGGTTGAGCATAATTTGACTGATTCATTAAGATCCTAACCGATTTTGTTTCAAATTAAATGATGAACACAATTTTGTTTGCAGGATACAATTCTTGATTTATTATTGTTACTTTTGTTGTCATGCTTCGTTTTATTGCTTAGGTAGTGTAATCATGCTATCTATTTTGTATCATTTTAAATCCATATGGGGTTATAAAATGTTGATTTATTATTTATTTATTATTTTACCATTGCTTAGGTAGTATATTTTGCTTCATGCATAGTTAATGTAATACTAATACATGATAGTATTATTGCTCGTTTTAACATACGTGGAGGTATATGAGCCCAATAATGCTTGTGGGTCATTTCTACTAAATGAGCCGACGGTTGATGAAAGTGCTTTTATGACATTTACAATTGTTTAAAAATTTAAATTTTACTAGGCACTTTCTCATTGTATTCAATTTTTTAGGGTCCTAAGTATTTGTGGGTCAAAATTTTGATCCTGATATGAGCCATGTGATTTATTATATTAAATATCATACTATAATTGATGACATAGTTTATTGTAGCCAATTTTATTGTCATGCATTTATTACAGTATCTAAATTTTAATGTTGCTACATAATTCGTTCTATCTTATGTCGAAACTGAACTGGGTTATTAGACATTATATATGGGTCCAATAATATTATTGGCCCGTCTCCACTTTTTTCAATCAGCTACTGATAAAAGTCCTGCACACTATAAATAAGCTTGTTTTTCTGCTTAATTTTGGTCTTATGCAACAATGTCATCCCGATTTTATAATATGATTGATTTATTATTCTTATTTTGCCAATATGATTCAATTCATAATTTATTGTTGTAAATTTTATTATCATGTTTCAAATTATATATGCTACATTTGGCTTGACGTAGAAGCCACGTGATTACTTTATTTTTTACATGATAGCATTGTTCTTTATTTTATGTTACGTGGATCACTTGAAATATTAATTTATTATCATAAATTATGCTCTCATTTTACATGTGTGAAACCTAAATCATAATTTTGCTACAATTAGGTGTAGAAATTAGCATAATTTACAATCAATTAAACATAAATATTATTTTTGGAATGCTTATTAATTTAAATTCAATATTAGTTGTGGTACCTCTATTTTTTACTAATTTTATCATATATTATGAATTTGAATCTTTGACATGTGGGCAATTGATTCCTGGGATTTTTAATTGATTATTGTTTGTAATTACCATCAAAGTGAGATTACTTATATTAATCAGTGGTTTCTCTTATCATATGAAGAATGCTTCAGATTAATTCATTCAATGGTTTTTTTTCCAAAGGATGATTATTAAGTGTTTTAATTGAAAGTCTTATTAATGGAGTTATTAGAGTGTGCATAAGTCTAGAAATTTGTCTGCCCAAAAGGGATAGGTTTTCGAAAATCAATGTATTCTCATTATTTAACTCATCGAGGCTTTATTTCGTGATTGCATGTTCTGCCCAAAGGAGAATGTATAATATTTGGCTAGTCTCCATTTTAATTTTATTATATACCCTATAATTTAATCTAACGCATTCTAACTATATCATGGTGAAGTTATTGGAGTGTGCGTTGGTCTAGAAAATGTGTTTGCCCAAAGGGAATAAGTTCTCGAATACTTATGCATTTTAATTGATTAACTGGTTCTAAAACTAGTTGTTGATAAGATAGTGATCATCATAGGATGTGAAAAAATAATGTTGACCAGTGTATGTTAAGGTCAGTGGGAGAAAAATAATTTTTCTAGTATTAGTAGCTAGCATAATGTTGAGCTATTAGGCCTTAAAATCTTATTTCAAGACTTCACATTATACATCTCATTACAAGACTCTAAACATTTAGAATTGAAAATTTTGACGATTAGAGATCTTGTAAATAATGGAGATATTATAGTTGAACACATAAAGATAATTTTTATATTAGCAGATCCCTTAACCAAGAGGCTCGGTGCATAGTATTTGAATGACATGTTAAAAATATGGACATTTTGGGCTCTTTTGATATGCTTGATTAGTGAAAGTTTTATTTTCATTTATGCTTGTTATTGGTACTTTGATGCATGATTGTTATATATTAAGTTACTGTATGCTTAATAATATTCTCATTTTGTATTCTATTGTCACAATTATGTATATATGTTGAACATATTTGAGACTCGGTGTCATATTGAATCAAGTTGTCACTTGATTGATACCATATTTGAGTCTAGAGACATGTTGACTTTATTTATGCATATGTGTTTAGCATATTTGAGACTCAGCATCATATGAGATGTCCATTTTTTGATACCATATTTGAGTTTGGGGCATCATGACTTTGTTTATAAATATGTGTTTAACATATTTGAACTCAGTGTCATATGAATCATGTTGTCCATTGATTGATATTGTATTTGAGTCTAGGGACATGATGGTTTTCCAGAACCATACACTTTCTCTTGCAGAAAGATATATATATAAGAGAAAGTATGATGACTAACAATGAAAGTAGCATTATTCTTATTAGATCATTTTGAGTGTTATTTTCATGCTACACTCCACACCAATGATAATTGTCGGTAATGTCAATAGTATTTGTAACCATAGATGAGTCTTATGTCAATAATTGACATGATGATTGTCGTGATCCAATAATTGCATCTTGGATCATATTTTTTATTTGTGATCATATTTTAAAACTTGTGATTAACTCGAGAGTCATTTTTTAAATGAATATTTTCAAATTATAATTATGAAATTGACTTTGCCCAAGTGGGAGAGTGTTAATATATATATATAAAATTTTCAAATATTCTTTTTATGGGCTACGATCAATTGAGGTTTTTGATTTAAACGGATTAATCTTATGATCCAATTTGAGATGCTTATTAGCTCATTTGATTTAAACGGATTAACCTTGATTGGTGTGATTAGTCAAATGTAGGCCTGATTAATGAAATCCGTGATTGAGGGACTCATTTGATCGATTATATATTGAGACCAGGTCTCCTCTACACACATGAAATATATGGATTAGAAACAATGCTCATTGTTGTTTTCCCCATCAAAGCGTAGCATTTGAGAAAGTGATGCAGAGGAACATTTAGTTTTTCCTAAAGACTTAGAAAATTACATCCGCCGTAATTATGTCTACATCAAGTAAAACTTTTCCTTCCTTCTTTATTTCTTGATATTCTTAAATTTATGTAATATCCTGTGGCATTAATTTTTCTTATAGATGCAACTCTTGTTTACGGCGGAGGCAATGTAGGCATTTCTTTTGTATCTGAAAAAAAAAAAAGAAATTAAATGAACTTCTTCTCATTTCTGTTTTACTTAATCATAATTCAGATGAATTGATGATAGGTTCAACATATTTAATTTTCAAAATGCTAAAGAAATACTTTTATCAGAATCTAATAAAACCAATAATAAGAACACTCAAGTAACTAATTAATACAATTTCAGTGACACTTATTTGGAAACACCTTACAATGTAAAGTGTACCTAGAACATAACAAGGTGTATTATTATAGAAGAGACTATGAAGAATACAAACGATGTCCAAATTATCTTCTATAACAAAAGTGAACACAATTAATCAATCATAATCCTTACTTTCCTTCACTTAAGTCCCACCACTAGGTTGACATCATCATCTATTTGGACATCATCGATTGAAATTACAAACCAAGCAGCCTCTATATAATTGAGGTGTGTATTTGAATGTCATACTACATCACTTCGTTCTCTTTGTTTTAACTATAAAATCATCATCCTCATAGAAGGGTCTTTTCTTTGCCTTGACATCTCCATTCTTGGGATCTTGTGGTCTCCTGGAGCTTTCTGGTCTCTCCTGCTTGTATGATTTGACTGGATCTGGACCACCAAGTCTCTGTAGGTTATTTCTTTTTAACTTTCTATCGAGTGCTTTCTTTGCTCTTTCAGGAGATAACAAGCCATGTTCCATCATCCTACATGTTGCAATGAACAAGAGAAATAAACAACCAGACTGCATTATGATAAGCAATAGCGTGCAACAAATTACCAGAAAAGGCTTTCCATGTCATTTGTGTTTAATTAACTTGAATGCAATTTGTTGGCATGTACTTCAGGCATTAGATAATATAATAGTGTTATGGAAGGAAAAGAAATACCAATACATTGGTCTGCAAGCAAGTTGACACCTAATATACAGTCATGTCTTGGCATCTAATATGCAGCATGAAGTTTCAAGTAGGAGCTGACCAACGAGAAAAGAGTAGATGTTATCTGAAAAGATGATACTGTGGTGCTGTCCGCATAAACTCAGATATTGGATCTTCTCTGACAACACAGTGATCCAAATATGGCAAAGCATTGTGCTTACTGATTGCATTTAAGAGACAGGATAGAGTTTCCTAAATTTCTCCTTAACAGATAACCAGCTTCAAGTTAACATCTCTAATAACTTCACTTTAATAAATAGTTCAATAATGAGCCATGAATTTGTGCCCATATATAATACAAAACTACTGCTCATAATACCTATTTAGTTAATTAGAGGCAGGATTTACAACCAGAGTATAAATCATCATATTTCTCGCATCAAATGCTAGCATAGGACATAGTAATTCATGATTTGAGGTGTTTATAAGGGAAGAGAAAGACCAAGGATTTATCAATGCGAAAACCTAATCCATAGTTATAAACCATTAATTTAAATAATCCATTTAACCTTAAGAATTAGACAAGAAAGCGATTATTTAGGAAGAATGCATTGCCGGGTTAGGATGAACATTGTGAAAACTAAAACTTAAAAAGAGTGATTATACTAAAAATCTAAAACCATATAGACATGACCAGTCAATAATGTGCCATGAACAAGTTAAATCATTTTGCTGGGAACATGTATGAAGGATCAATGCCATGAACATAGTTCTTAATCCAGTACTTAAACTCCTAGTATGGACAAGATATTTGGGATGTGGTTTGCTCTTAATAAAGATGCAAGGTCTGAATAAATTCTTGCTCCAAGTTAAAGAAGGCTATTGGAATAATAATAATAATAATAATAATAATAATAATAATAATAATAATAATAATAATAATAATAATAGAAGTGAAATCTGATATTCATACACTGATGGAAAATATTAAGGCTGCAAATTTTTAGAAGCTTTTCTTTAAAATGGTTTGGGGTTTTAAGTGCAGAGGGGAATGTTTGATAAATCTTTACCAATATCTTATATCTCCAATCTAATCATCCAAATTCAGTTATCAATGCCTGACAGTCAAATATCTAGCTAGTTTAAATAACACAATACGTGCATAACCTGAGCTTCTGATTAAAAGAGATGGAGGTTGCATAGGATATTCATCTTAGCCATTCCTACTTTCCACTTATAACTGAACGAAAGAAGTTGCAGTACAGAAACAAGCATAAGTATTGTAATTAATAAAATGAAAGTAATGCTGGTAAAAATGGTCTAACCAAACTTCTGCCATTTCACTGGATGGGATTTGCTTCGATAAGGATTCGTAGAATATCCTTAAGGGTTCCCTCTGTTACGACATGGAGCAATTATTCAGGTTATGAAATCTTAAGCAACAAAGAAGAGAACATTTCCAAAATTACTAACCTCTTCAGGAACATCAAACTTCTGCCCAGGCAAGGCGTAAACTTTCTTCTCAGCTCTTGTTCTGCCTTTAGTTTTAGTAACAGTTTTGGCTGAATTGGCTGTTGTTTTTCCCTTCACATTGGTTTCAAATTCAGTTTTAAACAGATGAACTTGGAGAAGATTCAGAAGAAACTCAATCCTTTTATCCAAACAGAAACTTCAGAAGGAAGAAATTCCATATTAAACAGATGAACGCAGCAAAATCATAAACGCAAAAGGGAAACTCGCTCTCCAAAACAACAGATCTGAAATTGAGCAAATTAACTACTAAATTATACATTTCCATTTTAGAAATTACAAAGCAAAGTATAAACTTTGCCATCTGAAGTCGTAATTTTCAATCAAAATAAAGTTCAAAGCTAAGGAATAAGGTAATTTTTTACATTACGCAATCCAGAAGAAAACTGACCTATTATCTAACGGGAACAGACAGATCATTGAAATCCATGAGCAAAATCACAATATTTCTTAATCAAAAAGAAGATTTTACCTGGGAATTCGCGACCACTGTCGTAGAGTTCTGCTTAACGACCGACACTACTTTCCCCGATGCATCCACCTTCTTCTTCACTTCTGGCACGGCGACCCCTTTCCCCTTCGCACCGCCGCCTTCTGCCTTGACCGGCAAGGACGTCCTGATCTTCGCCGCTCCAGCGCTGCCCCCTCCGGTCGCCGCCACTGAAGACATCACCGGCTCACGGATCACCCGGGCCGGATCGTCCAATTACCAATTGACTCGTCGTCAAAATCCGGTCTCAGATCCGGTCGTAGCGACTTTCGGCACCAGCTCCTCTCCACCACCGCCGTCTCTATTAGAAGTATATAAGGTGCTGTTTGGTTACGAAAATTATTTTCTGGTTTGATTTTAGTGAAACTGAAAACTTGATTTCGAAAATTTGATTTTGATTTTTAATTTTTAATTTTTTGAAAACGCGTTTGGTTAATAAAAACAACATTAATTTTAGTTAGTTGAAACCAATAAATATTTATTTGATTATAAAAATTAATATTAATTTTTCTTGAACATTTTTAGTAGTAATTAAATGTTTAGTTAGTTTATAAAATTAAATATTTGTTAATATGGTTACAAAATATTTAAATGATTTAATTAATTAAGTTATTGGTAATTTAAGATTTTTTTATTCAATTAGATATAAAAATTAATTAATAGTTATTATAAAATTTCAAAAAAAAAATAAGTCCAATGATCTAAAATTAGGTTTGATTAAATTATAAATAGATCAACTTTAAGAAAATTGAGTTATTTAAAATTTGGATTTGAGTCAATTAGATATAAATTGGTTTAATTATTTTATAAATTTAAGATAAAAGTTTGAGTTAAAAATGATGATTTTTATTTTTATTTTTAAAATTTCGATATAGTTTGATTTATTTTTAAATTAATTAATTTTATAAAAAAAATATTTATAATTACAAAGTTGTCACAGCATTTTGATAACGAAACCGACAGTCTCGAAACCACAGAAAACAACATTCTGTTGTTTTCATTTTTATTAAGAAAACTGATTTCGTTTTCATTCTGGTTTCAAATCAGTTTCACGAAAACACTAAACCAAACACGTTTTCGTAAACAGTTTTGGTTTCAATGAAACTGAAATCATGAAAACAGACTTGGTTTCGCTAACCAAACAGGCCCTAAAGGGCGGCTTTCCCACCCTGCGCCGGAAAGGGGCAAGAATCTGCCGTCGGGCGGAGCGCGAGGCTACTTTCGTCATATTAGTAAACATCGGATTCCCCATTGCGAAATTCTTATACGGGAAAGAACCCACCGTCCATTTTCTCCTTCTCCGCAGATCACGTCAGCTTTATCCGCCGCATACTTCACGTGGTGACGTTCGTCGTATCCGACGGAAACGTCACGCTTACAACTTTACCATTTTACCCATATTCGGTATCGGTTGCCGCGGTTTGCGACAGGATCCAGATGATCGGGCGATGGATGAACAAGGATCATATGAATCGCACGGCCACGATTTAGCATCGCAGGAGTCAGTGAGCCACGCTCTGTTTCTTTAGAAAGTTCATAATGTAAGTTGATGAACGCAATCAGATATTGAATCTTGACCCTTAATTTGGATAAGAGTAAGATAAAGATTAGATAGGATTTAGTTAGATATGCGTATCTACAAATAGTCAAATACATCACTCACCCACCCGAGCGGGTGCGAATGTTACGTTGGGTCCAACCTAACCGCATAGTCAAGTCTAAAGTTGACCCGTAATTTGGGCCATCCTCAGATTCATTCGTACACTAGTTTGGATCTGTAAAAGTCAGTGTTGACACATATCCCCATTGACCTTCACAGTTTAAGAGATAGATAATTTATTATTTATATTAATTTGTCCCAAAAAAATATTTAAAACAATCTCGTTGTCTTTTCTTTCCAAATAAAACTTAAATATTAGTCTTGTTTATAATCGATTTATGGCTTTGTTCTAATTTTCATCCTTTTAACTCTTATTATTACAAAATCATTATTGACAATTCCCTTTGATTTTTTTGGCACGTTAAAAACTTGAAATTACACGACGGTAGACAACTTTTCCCCAAGTGTCTTTTGAATTCTATTCTAGTTTTCACCAAGCTTTATCATGATAAATTTTAGTCTGATGAAAACATTAAAATAAACTCTACCAATCTCAAATGGACTCCACTTTAGATCCTTAGATTAAAATCAATAATGATGGTTCTATTCTAAATTTTGACCGTGGTGTTGGCTTTATTGCTAGAAACAGAAATGAAATCGTTCTTAAAGTTGCAGCTTCTTATCTTTTTGATAAATATTAGGGATGTCAATGTTACTCGTACTCGTGGATACCCGCGGATATTTACCTGATATGGGTCGAGTATGGAAAACATATTATACCCACGGGTATAGGTACGGGTACAGATACTATACTATCCACACCCACGGATATTCGCTATCCGCCAATATATATGAAAAATTAAATTTATAATTTTATATAATAATATCTAATAGAAAATTTAAAAATAAATCTAAATAATCTATTCATTAGATTTCATTTGTCTAAATATAATATTATTTTTATATATTATATCAATTTTCAATTTTAGTTGAAAGCATTTTGGTTTTAAATTTAATGTTGCATAAATGGTTATTGTTATTTCTTAAGACAATCTTATGATTTAGAATTTAATTATTACGTAGTTTATTTTATGGATTAATGTTTCTCAATCATGTTATTAATAGTTGTGAAATGAGAATAATTGATGATATACTATTATAATAAAATGAAAATTTGTCTTATATTAAATTGGTATCTGCGGATAACCGCAGGTATCAATTACCCGCGAGGGGACGGGTGACGGATACCCGTCGCGAGTGCGAGTGCAGGTGCGGGAGACTAATTTAGTAAACGGGTGCGGATGCAGGTGTGGCACTATCCACCCCGAACCTGCCCCGTTGACAACCTAATAAATATGTTATTTACTATGAAGCTTTTGTAGTTTGGATGACCCTTTGTTTTGCTACTCAGAATAATTTCAAGCACACTATTATTGAATCAGACAAAAGATTTCTTATTGAGGTGCTCAACAAATTACATCATGTTCCTCTTTTTTTAAGCACATCTTTCAGCAGATTGATTCTATTTCTCAGAATTGTAATTGTATTATTTTTCAATTTTCATATAAAGAATGTAACGAAGATGTCCATTGAGCAGTAAGAAAAAGCAGATCTTTATTATCCAGTTTATACTGGTATTGCAATAGACCACTTGACCTTTTAAATATTGTATTTAGAGATCTTCATGGTCCTAGTTTATCTAGATTAATAATATAATATATATTTTTTTGAGGAGGAGGAGGAGGAGGAGGTGGTGGTGGTGGTGGTGGTGGCGGCGGCGGTGGAGTTTAGGGCAAGGGGATAGGTAGAAGAAGAAGTGATGATCGTCGGATGAGATGGGGGGTGGAGATTACTACAACGTGGCACTGGAGAGGGGGGTTTTGCGCACGTGGAAATTTTACCGTTAAGTTACTAACGGACAGGCTAACGGGGGGGGGGGGGTTATTTGAACAAAAAGTGTAGTCGCGAGGGGTTCTGTGTACACTTGGTAGTTTAGATCGTCTTTGCGCATATCGACTATAGTCGAGGGGGCTTCCGTGTAATTTACCCTAAATATTAATATGGTAAAAAAAATGTATTAATCATTATATGTGGTTTATTTCTTATAATAATTAGGGTAAATTATACGGAACCCCCCTCAACTATAGTCGATGTGCGCAAAGACTACATAAACTATCAAGTGTGTACGAAACCCCCCTCGACTACACTTTTTGTTCAAATAACCCCCCTCTGTTAGCTCGTCCGTTAGTAACTTAACGGTAAAACTGTCACGTGCGCAGAACCCCCATCCATAGTACCACGTGACAGCAATCTCCACCCTCTACCTCATCCGACGATCATCACTTCTTCTTCTACCCATCTCTCACCCACCTACACTCCTCCCCTTGCCCTAGACTCCGCCATCGCCGCCGCCGGCAACCTCCTCATCCTCCGGCGGCGGCGGCGGCAACTGTGGAGTCTAGTGCAAGGGGAGGAGTGTAGGTAGGTGAGAGATTGGTAGAAGAAGAAGTGATGACCGTCGAATGAGATGGAGGGTGGAGATTATTGCCACGTGGCACTGGGGAGGGGGGTTCTGCGCACGTGACAGTTTTTCCGTTAAGTTACTAACGAACGAGCTAATAGAGAGGAGTTATTTGAACAAAAAGTATAGTCAAGCTAAAGGTTATCATCGCATATGTGGCGACTTTGACCCCCGTTGCCCGTAGGGGTAGAAACAGGCCAAGCCTGTATGGTAAAAAATTGGCCTGGGCCTGGCCTGTGGTCTGTTATATGCTTAAATTTTGGCCTGAGCCTGGCCTATGACATGTTTATGAAGCCCGCTTTTAATATAAAACTTGTTTATAAAATCTACTTTCAATATAAAATTTTGGCCTGACCTGGCCTGCGGCATGTGGCCTGTGTTTTATTAAATTAAAATAATATTAGTTATTATTTTAATATAAATACGTAACAAAATAATATTATTATATATATTATATATTTATATATACACCACCTTAACAAGCCCAGGCCGGTCTGTCAGGCTCAATAGGCTTTAAATTGAGTTTGGGTCTGGCCTGATAAGGAAAATAAGTCTATTTCAAAGCCTTGGTCTATTTTTTTTAAAAAAATAGGCCAAACCAAGCCAGGCCTGGCCTATTTCCACCCCTAGTTGCCCGCGATCATAAAATCGTCGCATTTGTGATTGCTACCCTTGCTGTCACAAAGGGTCATCGCAGATTGCATGATTTCTAGTAGTATTAATCGAACTTTGACCAAATAGCTACTAGAAATTTTTGACACAAGTTCAAACGCAGTTTGGTCAAACTTCGGTTGATCGACCTTCAGCAAGACTTTGGCCGAAATTGCTATTGCTTAATTTTTACCGATTTGTGATGTCTTCAATCAACCATTGGTTTTTTTGCTACAAAAACACAAGGAAACATCATTAAGGTGGCATCCAGTGTTTATATAAGTAAACTCTTTTCTTAAGAGCATTTTCCCTTGGTACCATCGAACTTGAAACTTTGAGCTTCTTATAGTATTTTTCAAGCGAAATTCGTGCGTGTATCGTATTCAAATATGAAAATAAAATTCGATGAAATCATTTGACATATAATTTGTTCTCATCAAAACAAAGGATACGCTTGAGGCTAAAACCTTTGGGCCAATAATCTAGATTGATATTTTTTTCCTTTGTCTAGTCTAATTTTCAGTAAAAAAAAAAAATGCTAAGGTGGATTTCATTAAGCCTAGTCAATCATTGAAAAATATAGAAAAAGTGATATAACGATGATATAATGATTACCTCACAAAAAATTGACGATAATATCAAATTGGGTTAAAATCAACTATATTGGACATTTAGAAATCAAAATGCAATTTGGTACCAAATGAAAAAAATTTAAAACGAAATTCAAAAAGCTGGAAATAGGTTTCGTTTTCTTCGAAACAAAATCAAAAAATAATTTCACTCACCAAACTTAAATGTTTGGTTAAAGTGTTTTGGGAACTTTATTTTCATATATTAAAATTCAAATTCATAGTTGTGTATTATCTTATTTTCACATTTCATTCTCAATTTATTGGGTCGAGTAAGTACTAAGATGGTAAAAGAATTGTATTAATTATTATATATGGTGTATTAATCATAATTAATATATACTATAATAGGACTAATCACATAAATAGTTTCTTAAATATAAATATAGACACCATTCTTAAATTGAAAACTTTTCAATCAAACAGTCCTGATTCTGAAATAATTCTATATGACTGTATATGTTTTCCCCATTTATCTACTTCTCAAATTATGAAATACATAGGGTCAGTGACAGTGTGGGTCAGGGAAAATTGAACTGCACCTATCAATTTTAGCATAATTTTTTGTAGACTAACGTAAATTTTGACTGAATGAACATAAATAATAAGAGAATGAATATATATTTATATTTATTCTTTTTCTATTCATCTATATTTATTTATTTATTACTCATATATTTTCCATGACGACTGACCGACAGAAGTTGCACTCCAAAATTAAGGTTAGCTGAGTCTTATTTATCTCCCATTCCTAATCATTAATTTCTCTCTAACATGTCATACATATTATATATAAGCAAATCCCAATGGATTTATTTTTTATTTTTCTTTTGAGCGAAGGTACATCTTAATTACTTAATTATCACATAAAATTACTCGCAATCCAATTAACATAAAAAGATGAAACATTCAAATCTTGCTACTGACCCTGTCTTCTTCTCTCAGGATCCCTGGAGACGATGTGCTTCCAATACCAGTGTTTCTCCCAAAGCTGAGACATCTCCTCAATCGGAACCTGCTTCGTCTCCGGCAGCAGCAAAATGATGAACAAGGACATGAACACGATCAACCCAGCAAACAACACAAAGACTCCCCACCTCAGGTGACAGAGCATGGCGAGGAAGCACTGCGCAATGGCGGCGGTGAAGAACATGTTGACGCAGACCACAATGCTTTGCCCTGCTGATCTCGTCTCCAAGGGAAAGATTTCGCTGGGAACCAACCAACCCAGCGGCCCCCATGACCACCCATACGCCACAACAAAAGTGCAGATTGCAATCACCAGGATCACAGCCAATCCTTTTGGGAGCATCTCTCCATCTCCAAGCTTCAGAGCAAGAACTGTTGCAACCACCACCTGCCATTAAAGGAGAGATAGAGGTCAGAATTTAGCCGTTGATTCCAGTTCTATGTGAAACCCGGCGCTCACCATTGAAGCTATCATCTGTGTGCCAGCTTCGATGAAAAGAAACCTCCTTCCCAATCTATCCACCACCATCATCGACACAAGAGCACCGATCACCAGCATGGAGCCGCTAATGATGTTGGAGTACAGCGCCGCACTCGATCCCATTCCCAGGCTCTGGAACATCACCGGAGCGTAGAAGAGAATGGAGTTCATCCCGGAGAGCTGCTGGAACGCCGGGATGCAGAGCGCGCCGATGATGAGCTGCGGCCGGTTCCGCGGCTTCAGGAGGTTCCTGAACGGGTGCTTCACCGCCCTGGCCGCTTCGCTCGCCTCCTTCAAGTCCTCGAACTCCGCGTCCACCTTCCGAGTCCCCCTCACCTTCTCCAGAATCCTTCTCGCCTCTTCGAGCTTGCCCTGCTCGACGAGGCTGTTGGGGGTTTCGGGGAGAAAGGCGCCGCCGACGAACATCAAGGTCGCTGGCACCACGGCAAGGCCGAGAGAGAGCCTCCACCCCCACGGGTGAATCTTTTCCGTGAAGTAGTTTATGACGTCGGCGACGAGGATTCCCAAGCAGGTCGTCAGCTGGAAGAGTTGGTTTACTGCGCCCCGAATTTTCGGCGGCGCTATCTCGGAGAGATACAGCGGCACCGCCTGTTTTTCCGGCGAAGAAGAAGACGAAGATGTCAAATCAAATAGTAATCCAATTTAACGACGGTTTAGGAAGGAAATAATGGTGAAACGTTGAAACCTGATTTCCGAAGCCAATGCCGATTCCGAGGAGAATGCGGCCGACAATGAGCATGAAGATGTTGACGGCTCCGGCATTGACGGCGCCGCCGAGGAAGAAGCTCACTGATCCAAACATGATGCTGCTTCGTCTTCCATATTTCCTGGTGACAATCGAAGCGCCGAAGGTGGAGAAGAGGGCAGCAAAGTAGAGGGCGGATGTGAAGAGAGTCAGCACCTGGTTGTCATACTTGCAGTAATCTGTTTCATGGAGATGCGCCCGCTTCCTTCTGTAGACGGAAGGGAAGAACTCCTTCAAGAAGTCATCCATGGAAGTCACTCCACCTGATTAGATCAAGGAAATTTGTTAAATATATTTGCTAATCACTTCAAAAATATTTATTTCTGATTGGAGGAGTACGGACTACAGTAGAATGATTGTAGTACATTCTATATGTTCAGTAAAACAAAACAAAAATCAAAAACTTGCCTGCTAACAGAAAAATAAGATTTCATGAGAAACCATATAATTAATCTACCAGAAAAAGAGAGAAAAGAAATCAAGAGGTAGAAGATTCAAACTCACTGGAGACTCCAAGATCATATCCAAACAGAGATCCCCCAAGAGATCCAACAAGGCAAGCCAAAATGAAGTATGCTGTGATCCTTCCTTCATACAACTCTGCTCTCTTTCCCAACTCGCCACCAATGAAGCCTCCTGCCATTTTCTGAGACCTCAAGAATTCCTCACTCTCTTCTTCTCTAACTCTAAGCCTTAAGCACCAAATTAAGCACGAGAGTCAAAAGCGCAAGAGTCCAGAATCAAACAAAATATTGTTTTCAATAGACGTATCCACAGATCAATTGAATAAATGGGAAGAATGTGACCTTGGTGAGTTGTGAGAGAGGGAAGACGATAAGAAGATATGACATGGACGGATATAATAAAGAGAGTTGATACGGCTGGCAAATTTTAAAATATGCACCGTTAGATTTGTTTACTGATTGCGTAGCTTTTAAGACTGGACACAGTTTACAAATACGGAGCAATTTTCCAAATCTTAAACAATGGTGAAATTTTCATATCCATAATAATAAGAAATTAATTTTTTTTATTGACAACATTCTTTCTAAAATATCCACAATGCTGTTGAAATTAACTTTTTCTTCAATTGTAAATATAATTTTCTTCATTATAGCGCTTAAAATATTTTAAGAAAATCTTTAAGTGATTTAAAATAAATACCTTTTATGATACATGCCATGAATTTATTTTTAATAATTTATATCAATATTTTTGTTATTTTTTATGACTAATATTACTATTATATTAATTTTTTAGTCACTTCAAGACTTACATAAATCATATTATTTTTGTTAAATATAAAATAAATTTATTTTTGCCGATCCTTATAGTGTTCTTTAATAGCAAAACACACTAATTTAATAGCTAAGATTATTATTTTCTTGATTTTTAGTTATTTAAAAATCTTTAAATCATTAAAAAATCAAATAAATACTAATTTTAGCCACTAAAAATACTACAAAAATTGTTGAAAATAAATTCATATCGTACTTACCGGATAACATAATTAACAAATAGCATAATCCAGACACTCAAAGACTTTGACCAAAAAAAAATCAAAGAAAATAATATTTTTATCCACTATAAAATATTTAATCACTAAAAATGCTATTGGAATTGCCAAAAATTAATTCATACTACAATAAACGAAAATGAACACAATTCGGGTAATAAATTTATGCGACTAAAAAATCAAGAAAATAGTAATTTAAGTCATTTAATAGAAAATAGTATTTGATCACCAAAAGACTCTAAAATATTAATATAAATTACATAATATATTCGTGTTATGCGTAACAAAAAAATTATTTATTGAGCCTCTTAAGGACTTGTGAGAAAGTCTTATGTGGTAAAAGAAGGAACCTTACTGAGAAATAGAAGAAAATGTTATTTCAAGGGTACGCTGAGTATTTCGAAAAATATATTACAGATTTGTAAATTTTAGATTCCTTATCATGGATCCAAAAATTTCATCCATTTTTGTACCAAAAAAATTCGTTATCATGAATTCCTTATCAGTTTTCGTCGGAAAGCTAGAGTATATGTTTAGGGCTCGTTTGGTTCGCAAACTACTCGTCACAAGACACCAAACAAGAACAAGGACATAACACCATGTGTCCGGGGACAACAGCTATATTATGTTTGTTTCGTTAAGAATATGATACAATATCTAGTCCCGTCCTGAATTTGTTTCGCTATAACACAGTCACGTACATGACAAAATGACCAAAATATATTTGCATATTTTTAATGCTAAAATTTAATTTTATACATAAAATTCTAGCCATAGTCTTAAAATTTCTTAATACGAGTAGTAAAAAAAAGTTAAGATAGTAATTCCATATAAGACACCAAACAAGATGTCAAACAAAGCATGAAACTGTTGGTGAAATGGCCACACTAGAGGGGGATGAATAGTATGTTTACTAATCTTTTTGCCTAAATTCGATTTTAATCGTTTCTTTGGTTACTTAGGCAAATTACAAGTTGAGTAGCAAACGAAAGCAAAGTAAATGCGATAATGAAATAAACACAAGTAGAATCAATGCAAACACAATTATTTATAGTGGTTCGGCCTCAATGCCTACTCCACTACCTAAGCACCCCGCTTAGGATTTCCAAACTAAACTTTACTAGATTAATCTTGTTTTCCTTACAACGAGGACTTTGACCCGAAGAGTCTCACTCTCAACCTAAGGCACTTCCACACCCGGAAATCTCCGCCTTCTTACCGAGAGCACTCTTCCACCTCAACCTAAGGGACAACTCAACTAATCCTAGTAAACTAAGTTTACACCGATGGAATTAAGTCTCAAACACAAAGGCAACCACCCAATTTCAAGACCTAACAACCTAGGTCTTCACAAGCTCAAATCCAATGAAATAAATAAGAAAATATACAAGTAACGGAACAAAAATACAACAACACAAATACTTAGCTCCAACACAATGAATCCTAGCTCCTCTTGATGCCTTGATGATGAATCAAATCAAGCTTGCTGGCAAACTCAATGAATGAGAGATCAAACTAGGATTTCTCCAAGTAATGGCTCAATGAAAGCTTGGAAATGATTAAAGATGGCTCAATGAAATGTAGCAGTGATCAAAAGTGTCAAAGGAAGGCAAAGGCATAGGTATTTATAGAGCCATGAAGAAGGCTCGAGTGAAGCACCGCTTAACGGCACGAAAACTAGTCGTTTTCCGCCTTCCGGTCGATTGCCGGTCGATCGTCAGTCGACCAACCGAGCAATTGCAGAGCGACCAAAGGTAATTTGCCGCTTTTGGACAACGTTCGGTCGACCGAAATGCCTTCTCCTTCGGTCGGTCGATCGAACCTGGGCAGGGCAGATTTCTTTGCCTTGTTTGTTCGTTTTCTGGTTCCGTCTTCGCTAAGTCTACTTATATAACATTTCTTAACTTAAAGTTAATAACTTTAAAACATAAATGTTATATAAGGATTACCTCCATTTGGATTCAATAAAAATATCTAAAAAATCAAAATACTTAAGAATCAAAATCTAGTTTTTGGGGTCTAGTACAAATTTTCGAAAAACAAAAATTTTCTAATCTCCCGGGTCAAATATGGGTATGCTAAAGGCTTCCAAAAATTCATTTAAAATATCTCGTTATCTAATTTTTACCCAAGGAACAATTACCGCCATTTTTTATGTCAAGAAAATGTCTAGATCATATAGCCCTCCAAGGAGCTCCCTAGGCTTAGTGAATTTCAGGCGGTTTCCGGGTTTTCATATTTTGGGGTTTGGGATTAGTTTTTGAGTTTCTTAGCATCATCATGAGGATTTACAACTTATCTAGACACCCTAAACTTAAACTCTATCTTCCCGAAGAATCCCGAGCGTCGACGAGCGTCCTTGCCGATTTCTCCGATTTTTTCGATTTTTTTGATTTTTCGATCGGGGACGTCGAGCACTAACCGACTTGAAACCTGAAAGATTCTTTAATGAAACATTAGTTCCATGTTTGTTATCATCAAAATCGAGATTAAGACCAATGTTGAAAATCTTAAGCCAACACAAACAAAGTAAATCGAGAGCTACAAAATCAATATAACACAACCAATTAAGTAGTCAACAATTATATATTTTCATTGAAGTTCATAATGTTGTTATTGTACTACAAATCTAAATTAGAAAATACAAATTTTACATTCTTAGTCCAAAGTGAAACACAACATTTCTGCTCATTCTCATTAATCGGCATCTTCAATTTCTCCGTCTTCAGATACACCTCGCAGATACAGCACATTGTTGCACCTGCAAATGAATGAAGCAAGTATGCTTAATAGAGTCAATTACCACAAAATCACACTTTCTGATTAAGTTGCAAGTCATTAGGCTCAATAATCATTGAGCAGCTTCATCGTTTTGAATCTACTATGAGCCTATGGTGTAATTAACATGTTAACCTACTATGAAAAAAAACTCATTTCAGTAATTCATTAAGCTTATCATATTGGCAAACACAAGAAACATAGCACATGAAGATGAATTAATCGGGAGTTCGTGTATTTAATCTACAATTATGCAGTTCTAGTGTTCAACTAGTAAAGTAATCAGAGTTCAATCAATACACATGAACATTAATCCCTATATGCAATTATGTAGATATGTGTATTTAATCTACAGCTGCCGGTATCTCATCAAGATGACACTATGAAAAACCAATTCGACATTCTCATATTGAAACTGAAAGATGGATATCATATTGAAAAAATCCTATGAAAAAAAAATAAGCATTAATAATTTGATATCCAACTAATGCTATGATTTGCTGTCCTAATTAATTCGAATGAAATTAAATTCATCAAACCCCGAATCTCAAAAACGTATAAAAAAACATTAGCTCGCCCAAAAGATAAAAGAAAACTATGGGATTCACAGTAAGAATTATAGTAGATCTGCAACATCATTTGAAAAACAAGAGTTCTTATAACCTTCATGCCTACACCGTACCTGATATAACTGGTTGAATGCTATTGAGCACCATCGTAATACTCAGAAGATATGCAATCCTAGCCACTGCTTGTTGCATGTTTTTGTCGCTAGTAAAGATGATGATGAAAGAGTTCCGGGTTGCAAGTATAATGGCCATGAAGAGGAGCCCGATTGCGAGAGACTGGATGAACACTACCATGACAACATACTTGGTGGCCCTGGGCCGACCTGCTCCAAGCTCATTTGAAACTCGAACACTATAGCAATGCAAAATGTAGCACCGATTAGAAATTATTTTTGTTTAATTCTGTTAACCAATTTAATTGCTTATTATCCTACCTTATAGCCGCATTCAGCCCAATAAATATCATGCCTTCGCAACCATTAATGTTCATGTTGCAAATGCGTTGAGGAATTATCAAAAGCAGTCGATGTGCATTTATGTTCTTGCTGAATGAAGCTGGAAGATCTCTATTGGATGAGCTTACCAGATAGAAATGCAACCAACAGCAATCTCTACATTCTCGAGGTGAACAGTGAGCACAATGAGGATGCTCAAGTACCATATCTCAAGGCAAAGCATCACTGCAGAGACAAGCGACAACCTCACAAACACCCATATATCCTTGAAGGTCATCCATGAGAAGCCGGTCCACCCATCCCTGCACCAGCCCATTATGTACGCGACCTGAGCCAAGGAGACGATCCACGCCGAAATGTCGAAGGCCATGGCCAATCCGGCCAAGCCCCACCCGTAGATGTAGACAAAGAGGACGAGCATGCCAATGTGGAGCATGAGAGCCAAGAAGCCGATCTAGGCAAGGATGATGACTTTGGTCTGCGCCATAAGAGCGGTGGGTGGTCAGGTGGGCTGAGAGCACAGCAAGTCGTACGGGAATCTTCTGGGAAGGGGAAGAAGATGGTGAAGGTTATGGCGTAGCCCAGCTTGGGGCTAAAGGGGAGCCGGTGGAGGGGGGCAACCTTCTTGGAGCCTGTGGAGGGGATGGCGACGGCGTGGGAGGCCGCCGAGGAGCAAGGGCACGAGAGGGGCTGGAGGAAGAGGGCGGAACGAGATCGAGCGAGGGGGAGGGTGATCCGGCGGAGTGCGGCGGTCACCATTTGCTAAGGTCCCAAGTCTTCAAGATCACAAAGTGAGAGCCCGAGAGACACGTGTTTAGTGGAGGGCAATGAGGTCTTGTCGCCTCAAAGTCCTCTGCCCTGTTTTGGTGTGTTGGCTTAAGGTTTTCAACCTTGGTCTTCATCTCAATTTTGATGATAACAAATATGGAACTAATGTTTTATTGAGAAAATCTTTCAGGTTCCATTTTGGTCAGTGTTCGATGTCCTTGATCGAAAATATCGGAAGAAATCAAAAAATCGAAAGGACATTGATCGTTGCGCTTGGGTTCATCGTGGAATCTCTTGAAGATCGACGTGTGCACCAAAGATGTATTGGACGAATCCAAAGATGACGTGAAAAGCTCTCCAAAGATGATGCACGTTGAAGGCCGGAACTCGGAAATGAAGCGCGCAAGAAAAATGGCTGAAAAATCAATATTAGCCTATGTTCGATCGACCGATCGTTCGATCGAAGGATGCCGCAAATTGGCAGTAGCCACTCGGTCAACTGGTCGATTAGCCGAAGATGGTTAAAAAGTGGCAGTAGCTACTTCGGTCAACCGGGTGGTCGACCGACTGAGGCTAAAAATTGGCAGTAGCTTCGTCGATCGACCGATCGGTCATCCAGACTACGGATCGCTGAAGCCGCAACTTGCGTCGATCGACCGGATTGCAGAACGCAGGAATTGCATCTAGCGGCCAACCCATCGGTCGATCGCACAGAGACATTAAGGCAGCGGTCGCTTGAGCGGTCGATCGGTCGGTCGACCGGCCAATCGACCGAGCGACTGTAACGGATAGTTTTTTACCCGTTGAGCTGTCGTTTCTTTGAGAGAGTATAAATATACCTCATCTAACTCATTTAACCTCTCCTCTCATTCTTACAGATTTTATTGAGTATTAAAAAGAGAGTTTTGAGCCTTCTAAAGATCGATTGCAGCGTGCTCTGCTCTTTCGTCAACGTTCTTCTTCAAGCGCCAACTGATCCTCAACTCTGTTGTGATTCAAAAGTCATCTCTGGGCAAGTTGGAGGATTGAAGGCTGGGAAAAGAGCTTTGGTTCTTCTTTCAATTCTTAGCTCTTTTTCATTGTATTTTAAGAATTGTTTTAAACTTGTTTGTAATAGTTTGCTATGTGTGCTAGAGAAACACTTAGGATTAAACTTTGTAGATTTGTATTTTGCCTAGATGAATAGGTTTGAGGAGTTCTCAAAGAGGTGAGGATTGTGTCCTCAGTTGTATTCAAAGGAAAACACAAGTTCTATAAAGTAGCTAGTTTGAAAATCCTAAGCGGTGCTTAGGTAGTGGAGTAGGTATTGGGGCCGAACCACTATAAATTTGTGTGTTAGCATTATTATCTATTGTTGTTTGCGCTTAATTAGTTTATCTTGCTTCCGCATTTAATCGTAAAATTGCAACGTGCCTAAACGATTTGAGAAACGAGTAAAATCGGAATTAGGCGAAAAATTAGATAACACACTATTCACCCCCCCTCTATTGTAGGCCATTTGTCCAACAATTGGTATCAGAGCGGGTCGTAGATTGAGATTTCACCATCTCGTCTACATCTTGCCTTGATCCGAAAAAAAAAAATGGCACTAAAGAGTATAGCATTTGCACCACCTAGGTTTGATGAAGAAAATTTTGGTGTTTGAAAGAGTAGGATGTATACCTTTTTCAAAACACAAAGTTTAGATCTATTATGCATGCTAAAGAATGAGTATGTTGAGACCATCATTGACATAAATGATTGGACTCAAGAACAAGTTAAATTATTTGTATTGAATGCTAAAACAACGCATCTCCTATATTATTCATTTTCAAATGAAATACTTGAAAAGGTTATGCATTGTTCTTCCGCATTTGATATTTGAGCCACATTAAATATGTTATATGATTATGCTAAAACCGAAGAGCTTAATACATTTGTAGAGGGTGGTGATGAAAATGGTCATCCCCCTAGTACTAACCTCGGTTTTGATTATCTTAGTGCTTCTAGTCAAAGAAGCAAATCAAAAAGTCAAAAAAGAAAGGTTATATGCTACTTGTGCAAGGAAAAGGGGCACATTAAGAGGAATTGTCCTTCATCAAAGAAGAATGCCAAAAAGAGGACAAGTGGTTCAACATCCACCTCCAAATCACAAGAAGCATTCTCTTGTCATGACTATGAAGGCACATCCAAGGTTTGCCTCATGGGTATCCATGATGAGGTACAATACTCTATTGTTAGTCATGATAAAGATATAGCATATGATAATGATGCTAGTTCTTCACATTCACTCAAAATGTCATATGAAGAATTAGTAGAAGAATGTCAAAATATGTGTGCCATGCTTTTAAAAAAGAGTAAAGAAATGAAGAAAATTAAAAAGGACAACTCTAGGCTAACTAAGGATTTGCATGCTCTAGAATTAGAAAATGAAAATTTAAAGGCAAATCTAAGTTCCTCAAGTGTTGATTGCCATGATAATACTGATGTTTTGAAAACTAATAATTCACAATTGATAATTGAAATTGAGGACTTAAAAAGTGAGAATATTAATTTGAAAAATGAAAATGATGATTTGAAAATTGAATTGAAAAATATCTCAAAAGTTGAGATTGAGAATTTGAAAGTAGAAAATATGAAAATCAAAAATGAAAATAGTACGATGAAATCTCAAATGCAAGCCTTACATAAATCAATTAATGATTTGAAAAATGAGGTTGTTTTCTTGAGTAAGAAAACTAGTAGTTTATCACATGTTTCATCTTTTAGAAATCCTAGGAAGAAAAATGTTTCATCTAAGAATGCCCATGCTCATCATGCCTCTTATGCCAAGTATTCTAACATTAGACCTCATGTTCACATGAATGGTAAAAAGAAAGAATTTCATGGACATTGCTTTTGTTGTGGCATATATGGCCATGCTATTTATGATTGTGCATTCAAGAAAAATCCAAGTGTAGCTAGGACACTTTGAATTCCTAGGCCATCTAACCCCCAAGGACCCAAAGTCATTTGGGTACCAAAAGTTTCATGCTCTTTTGTAGGGGGAGCCACCATACAAGGGTAGTGGAAATTGAAGAGTTGAAGTTGACCAAGAAATTGAAGGAAGGATCCTTGCATGGTTGCAACTTCAAAATCTTCACTTAGACTAGATGCCTTAGGTATAAGAATTGGCATCTAAATCACTTGGTATCATCACCTTTTCCTTACTTGTATATTTGAAGTTGGTGTTTATGATACATGCTTAAAATTGATTGATTTTCCCCGCTGTTAATATATTTCAAATGATTTTTGATTTTTTGATTTCCGGTCTCTTCGGAGACCTATGTGGCCTGTAATGGGCCTAAGCGACCTTGCGATTCTAAATCGTAGGCTAATTATGGTCTTTCGATTTTCAACCAATAGGAAGGGTTGAAGATCTTATTTTTCAAACATTTTATATTTTGAGATCTCTTAATATGTTTCGGATTCACGATAACTCTATGT
This sequence comes from Canna indica, assembly GCA_034359265.1. Classification (NCBI taxonomy): domain Eukaryota; kingdom Viridiplantae; phylum Streptophyta; class Magnoliopsida; order Zingiberales; family Cannaceae; genus Canna; species Canna indica. Next base: position 51,377,997 of record CP136895.1, on the reverse strand, counting down.
AAAACGGATTTCAAGCTATTTAGCAAAGTGAATTTTTATAATGATATTTGATTCTTCTCTTTGCTTTTTGGTTTGGTTAGCTTTCTAAGTAGCTATATTTTCACTAAAACATTAGTGTAGCTCACTTGCAAGTTATGAGAATTTTAGGAAGGCTAATTAGAATGAAAAAGACTAGTTTGGCTAAATTATCATGAATAAGGTATAACTTCGATAAATTCAAAATCTTAGTCCTATACCTCAATGTTTAAGCTTAAACGATGTCTCTGTTGGCTTTAGGTTTTCAACTTTAGCCTTAATCTCGATTTTGATGGTTTTGATGATAACAAACATGAGACTAATGATTTTATTGAGAATATATTTCAAATTCCATATCAATTAGCGTCCTATATCCTCGATCGGAAAAATCGGAGAAATCGAAAATCGGAAGGACATTGATCGTTGCGCTCGGGTTCGTCGTGGAAAGTTTCTCGAAGATCAACATATGCGCCAAAGTCACATTGGACGGGCTCAAAGTTCACATGAGAGCTATCCAAGTTGATGGTCGTTGAAAGCCGGAACCCAAAAATGAAGCGCGGAAGAAAATCGGCTGAAGAAACAAATCTCAGCCTAAATTCGGTCGATTGGGCGGTCGACCGAATAGGGTAAGGTATCAGGTAGTAGCCTTGTCGGTCGACTGGCCAGTTGACCGAACATTGCCTAAAACAGGCAGTGGCTACTTCGGTCGATCGATCGGTCGACCGACAGAGGCCTGAAATAGGTAGTAAGGTTGGCGGTCGACCGACCTGCATATAAGCCAAAGACACAATCGCGTTGGTCGACTGACTGGTCGACCGAAGAAGAAATCGTGCGATCTTGCGTCTGGGCGATCGACCCATCGGTCGATCGACCAGAGAGAAAAATGAAATGGTCGAATGATCGGTCGACCAGTCGGTCGACCTACCAATCGACCAGCGGCCTGTAACGGATAGTTTTCTATCCGCTGAATAACTGTTTCTTCACGAGGGTATAAATACACCCTCATATACTTCATTTAACCTTCTTCCTTGATTTCTACAGAATTAATTGAGCCATTAAAAGGAAGATTTGAGCCTTCCAACGATTGATCAAGCGCGCTCTGCTATTTCCGCGAACACCTTCTCAAGCGCCAGCTGCTGTCTCAACTCGGGTGATTGATTCAAGCTCTACCCCTTGACGAGTTGAAGGATTGAAGGATTGCAAAAGAGCTTTCTCTATTGGTATCAATCTTTAGCTCTTTTCAATTATATTTTAACTGTTATTTAAACTATGTTTAATTTGTGCGTCTGTAGAAGACCAGGTGTTTGGTCTTCTGTGTGAAGTGGTATCCTTGGTGTAGAAGGAGTAAAGTCACTTGTGTAAACTTAGTATTTACTAGGATTAGTTTAGTTGTCCTTTAGGGTTGAGGTGGAAGATGACTCTCGATAAGAAGGCGGTGACTTTCGGGTGTGGAAGTGCCTTAGGTCGAGAGTGCGTCTCTTCGGTGAAAAGTCCTCTGTGTAAGGGAAACGTAAATTAATCTAGTAAAACTAGTTTAGAAATCCTAAATGAGGTGCTTAGGTAGTGGAGTGGGCATTGGGGCCGAACCACTATAAATCTTATATTTGCATTGATTTCTTATTTGATTTAATTGCTAAATCATTTATTGCTTCCGCATATAAAATCATCGAATTGCAAATCGCCTAAACTAATCAAGAAATTATTAAATTGGAATTTAGGCTTATTGAATTAGTAAATACACTATTCATCCCCCCTCTAGTGTCGTCATTTCGTCAACAATTGGTATCAGAGCGGGTTTGTAGCTTGAGATTTCATCATCTCTTCTACACCTTGTCTCGATCTCGAAATGGCTCTAGAGTCAGTAGCGTCTACACCTCCTAGGTTCGATACCTCTAACTTTGGTCTATGGAAATCTAGGATGTACACATTTCTAAAGACTCAAGATTTAGGTATATTTGACATGATAAAGATAAAATATGTAGATCCTAAAGAAAAAATGGATGCATGGACACAAGAACAAATTAATTGGTTTGAACTAAATGCTAAGGCAACAAATTGCTTATATTGTTCCTTAGAAAATAACATCTTTGAAAAAGTCATGCATTGCACTTCGGTTTTCGATATTTGGGCAACTCTAAACATGTTATATGATTATGCCAAGATTGAAGAGATTACTACTTTTGATGAAGGTGGTGATGACAATGGTCACTCACCTACTACTAATCTCAATTTTGATGCCCATAGTGCTTCCAGTCAAAGAAGCAAATCTAAAAGCCGGAAGAGAAAGGTAATTTGCCACTCGTGCCAAGAGAAAGGGCATGTAAGGAAGAATTGTCCTACCACGAAGAACAAGGCAAAGAGGAGATCAAATACTTCCACATCATCCTACTCAAGTAAAGCATCCTCTCTTCATAACTATGAAGCCATCTCAAAAGAATGCCTCATGAATGATAACAATGAGGTACAATCTTCCACTTCTAGTCATGTTAAAAATCTTGATAGTGATAGTAATGATAATAGATCTAATTTTTTAGGAATGTCTTATGATGAGCTATTAGAAGAATCTAAGAAGATGTATGCCATGCTCATGAAATCAAATAAGGAAAATAGAAAAATCAAGAAAGAAAACTTGAAGCTTGTCAATCATGTGCATGAGTTGAAGAGTGAAAATGAAAAATTAAAAACTAGCATGATTGATCCATGCCATGATACATTAACTCTAGAAGTTAATGATTTGAAACATAAAAATGAAACTTTAAAAAATGAAAATAACATGTTAAAAACTCAAATGCATGCTATTCAAAAATCAATGAATGATTTGAAAAGTGAGGTTATTTTATTAAATAAGAAAGTAAATAATCTATCTAGCAATTCATCTTCTAAGAATTCTAGAAATACAAATGTATCTTTCAAGAATGCTTATGCTCATCATGCCTCTCATACCAAGCATTTTAACATCAAACCTCATGCTCAAAAGAAAAATGTTTCGCATAAGAATGCTTATTCTATTCATAGCTCACATATCAAGCATTCTAGTGACAAATCACATGTCCATAGGGAAAATAAAAAGTTTCATGGACATTGTTTTTGTTGTGGTGTATTTGGGCATGCTATATATGATTGCACATTCAAAATGAACCCAAGTGTTGTAAAGACACTTTGGGTACCTAAGCCCACTAACCCCTTAGGACCCAAAGCTATTTGGATACCAAATGTATCATGCTCTTTTGTAGGGGGAGGAACCACACAAGGGTAAAGAAATTGAAGGATTGAAGTTGACCTTAGATCTTAATGAGAAATCTCCAAGAGATTGCAACTTCAAATCACCTTGATGCCTTAGGTAAAGTTGGCATCAAAATTATTTCGGTATCATCTCCTATATCCCCTTGTTTTATCTAAGTTAGAGTTATGATACATGCTTAAAATTGATTGATTTTCCCCGCTCTTAACATATTTCAAAAACATTTTTGATTTTTGATTTTCCGATCTCTTCAGAGATCCAAGTGGCCTGTAATGGGCCTAAGCGACCTTGCGGTTCAAAATCGTAGGCTCATTGTGGCCTTTCGGTTTTCAACCAATAGGAAGGGTTGGAGATCTATTTTTCAAAATTTCATATTTTGAGATCTCTAGATTCATTTTGTTATCATGAAGATTTATTTGAAAATGAATCCATGCTATTTAGTGAAGTTGAATTTTGAAAATGATATTTGATTTTTCTCTTCACTATTTAGTTTGATGGCTTGCATGTAGAATTAGTTTCATTGTCTACTTAAGAAGTATACTTGCAAGTTATAAATATTTTAGGAAGGCTAACTAGGAAGAAAAAGATTAGTTTGGCTAAATTCTCATGAATAAGGTATAATCTTGATAGATTCAAAATCTTAAGTGTTATACCTCAATGTTTAAGTTTAAACTATGTCTCTATACTCATGATTAGATTTGCATGTTAACACACTTGAATTCTCATGAGTAGGTAGAATATTAGCACTTAGGCATATTTCATCAAATGAAACTAGCTCTAGGTTGACACTCACCATTAGAGACATTCTTTTAAGTCCAAACTAATTAAGCATACCTAGATATCTTATTCCTCAAATGTTTCACATCTTAAGATCTCTTAGATTTATTTAGATATCATGAAAACTCATTTAAAATGAATCTTTACTATCTAGCATAGGTTAAGATTTTAAAATGAAACTTTGCATTGAACCTTGCTATGTAGTATGTTGGCTTGCTAGTAGTCATATTATTTCATTATGATACTAATGAAATATACTTGCAAGTTAAGAATTGGAAAGCTATGCTATCTAAAAGAAAATGAAAAGGAAAATAAAAAGTTGGGCAAATTTTAAAGAAAAATGTATGAATTTTATTTTGTAAAAATTTTTGAAAAATAATTGAATTTTCATGTTTAATGATGTCTCTATACTCATGATTGATGTTGCATGATATATGTATGAAATTTCATGAGTAGGAAAATATTTTGATAACTTAGGCAATTTCATAATATCTTGATTGAATGAAACTTGCTCTAGGTTAAAACTCATATTAGAAACCTCATTTTGAATAAACATCAAACAAACATGTTTAGACACACATGATATGACTCTAGGTGTTCAATCTTGAAAATTCATGTGTAGATGAAAATGTGATAACTAGATCACATTAGTGGACTTAGGCTTAAAAGGTTTGACCCAAGTCAACAAATTGACTTGGACACTTGATTTTAAGTCCAAACTTCATAAATATGTTTAGAAATAGGTATAACATGTTTCCATGTATTTAGAGTAAAAAATTCATATGGATATGGATAAAATGACATAGAAGTTAATTCATGTTTACCTCTCTTTGAACTATGTTGACCCAACTCAACAAGTTGACTTAAAGGTCTCATTTTCAATCCATATTTATGGAACATGTTTAGATTTACTCATGTTAGGTATCCATAGGTTTAAATTTGGAAAATCGTGAATAAGGGAAATGATGTAATCTAGTAAAGCTAGTTTGGAAATCCTAAGCGGGGTGCTTAGGTAGTAGAGTAGGCATTGGGGCCGAACCACTATAAATCTTGTGTTTGCATTGGTTTCTTATTTTCTTTAATTGCTAAATCATTTATTGCTTCCGCATATAAAATCATCGAATTGCAAATCGCCTAAACTAATCAAGAAACGATTAAATTGGAATTTAGGCTAATCGAATTAGTAAACATACTATTCACCCCCCCCTCTAGTCTCGTCATTTCGCCAACAATCTCAATACTCATAATTAGAATTGCATGTCAAAACCCTTGAATTCTCATGAGTAGGTATGATTTTAGTACTTAGGCAAATTTCATTGAATGAAATTTGCTCTAGCTTGATATTCACTATTAGAGACATTCTTCTTAAGTCCAAACTAGTTAAACATGTTTAGAGATCTTATTCCTCAAATATTTGATATCTTAAGATCTCTTTGATTCATTTTGATATCATGTCAATTCATTAAAATGAATCTCTACTATTTAGCATAGGTTAAAAGTTTTAAATAAAACTGTGCATTAAACCTTTGCTATTTAGTATGTTAGCTTACTAGTTGCTATATAATTTCATTATGATACTAATGAAGCCTACTTGCAAGTTAAGAAAGCCGAAAACATTGGAAAGCTATGCTATCATGAAGAAAAGTGAAAAGTAAATGACAAGTTTGACAAAATTCTATTGAAAGATGTATGAATTCATTTTTTTTTGTAAAATCTTAATATGATTCTTGAATATTCATGCTTTAATGATGTCTCTGTATACTCATGATTGATTTTGCATGATAAATGTTTGAATTTTCATGAGTAGGCGATTTCATGGGTAACTAGGCAAGTTCATGATATTAATATTAAATAAATTTGGATTAGTTTGAAATTTCTTATTAGAGATCTCATTTTGAGTAAATACCAAATGAACATGTTTAGATACACACATGATATGATTCTAGGTGTTTAATCATGAAAATTCATGTGTAGATGAAAAATGTGATAACTAGATTATATTAGAGGACTTAAGCTTGAGAAGTTTGACCCAAGTCAACAAATCGACTTGGACATTTCATTTTAAGTCCAAACTTCATAAACATGTTTAGGAATATGACATGTTTCCAAGCACTTAGAGTGAAAAATTCATATGGATATAGATAAAATGACATAGAGGTCAATTCATGCTTTTCTCTTTTGAACCAAGTTGACCCAAGCCAACCAATTGACTTAGTAGTCTCATTTTCAATCCATATTTGAGGAACATGTTTAGATTTACTCATATAAGGTATCTATAGGTTTACTTTTGAAAAATCATGAGTAAATGATAAGATTGAAACTTAGAAAGTTTCATGATAACTAGCTTAGTTTTGATTGAAACTATGCCAGGTTGATATCTTGACTTAAGGACATAATTTTCATTTCAAACTTGACACATACTGTTTACATGATCATTTTATGGTGTCATAAAAATTTGAATAAAAATTGAACACATTTTGAAAATAACTAAAAATTACAAAAATGTCATTTCGACCAACAATTGGTATCATTTTTAGTTATTTATAGAGAAATATAGAAAAATCCCTTTTAACTAATTCTTGAAATTGCACCTTCACTGAAAAATCTAGTTTCTTAAGTAATTTTTTTTGAAAAGTGACATAAAAATTTCATCTTAAGCCCAAACTTGATTCATAGACTTACATTCTCTCATGTTTGATGTCTAGATGCCTAAGATAAAGAAAACATAAGTAGATAGCAAAATTTGATACTTAGCCATTTTCATGCTTTCATGCTTAATTCGAATGAAAACGTGCTAAGTTAATATTTTGATTATATGACATTAGTTTCATTTCAAACTTGATATACATGCTTTAAATGACCATATCTTGGTATTTTAAAAGTTTGAATGAAATCTAAAAATGTCATGAAAAAGATATGAGTACATACATACTTGAGAACATACATGATTTAATTTTGAATTCAGATTTTGTTTTGAACATATCATGTATGATTTTGTTTCATATCAAATATTTGTTTTTCATCGCTTTGGTTGAGATTGTCATATTTCATGAAAAATCTTTAGAGTCTCAACTTCATGAAAAAATATTTATTTTTCATCCCTTTGACTAGATTAATCTTTCTTGCCCTTTTTGATTGATGTCAAAAGGGGGAGAAAATTATAGGTAAAGGGGAGGAAAATATAGGAAGACCATGCATATAGATAGGGGAAGAAATCCCTTATTTGATATCCTCTATGCTTTAATGATATATTTTCTTAAGAATGTTTGTCATCATCAAAAAGGGGGAGATTGTTGGCTTAAGGTTTTCAACCTTGGTCTTAATCTCGGTTTTGATGATAACAAGCATGGAACTAATATTTTACTGAGAAAATATTTCAGATTCCATTTTGGTTAGTGTTCAATGTCCTTGATCGGAAATATCAGAAGAAATCAGAAAATCGGGAGGACATTGATCGTCGCGCTCGGGTTCGTCGTGGAATCTCTCGAAGATCGACGTGTGCACCAAAGACATATTGGACGAGTCAAAAGATCACGTGAAAAGCTCTCCAAAGATGACGCACGTTGAAGGTCGGAACCCGGAAATGAAGCGCGCAAGAAAAATGGCTGAAAAATTAATATCAGCCTATGTTCGGTCGATCGGTCAGTCGGCCGAAGGATGCCGCAAATCAGTAGTAGCCACTCGGTCGATCGGTCGGTCGACCGAAGATGGTTAAAAAGCGACAGTAGCTACTTCGGTCGACTGGGTGGTCGACCGACTAAGGCCAAAAATTGGCAATAGCTTCGTCAGTCGGCCGATCAGTCGACCAGATTGCAGATCGCTGAAGTCGCAACTTATGTCAGTCAATCGGTCGATCGACTGGATTGCGGAATGTAGGAATTATGTCTGGCGATCGACCGCACATAGACATTAAGGCAGCAGTTGCTTGAGCGGTCAATCGGTCGATCGACCGGCAAATCGACCGAGCGGCTGTAACGGATAGTTTTCTACCCGTTGAGCTGTCGTTTCTTTGAGAGGGTATAAATATACCTCATCTAACTCATTTAACTTCTCCTCTCATTTTTACAGATTTTATTGCGTATTAAAGAGAGAGTTTTGAGCCTTCTAAAAATTGATTGCAGCGCGCTCTGCTCTTCCGTCAATGTTCTTCTTCAAGCGCCAACTGCTCCTTAACTCTGCTGTGATTCAAAAGTCATCTCTGGGCAAGTTGGAGGATTGAAGGCTGGGTAAAGAGCTTTGGTTCTTCTTTCAATTCTTAGCTCTTTTTCATTGTATTTTAAGAATTGTTTTAAACTTGTTTGTAATAGCTTGCTAGGTGTGCTAGAGAAACACTTAGGATTAGACTTTGTAGATTTGTGTTTTGCCTAGATGAATAGGTTTGAGGACTTCTCAAAGAGGTGAGAATTGTGTCCTCGGTTGTATTCAAATGAAAACACAAGTTCTATAAAGTAGCTAGTTTGGAAATCCTAAGCGGAGTGCTTAGGTAGTGGAGTAGGCATTGGAGCCGAACCACTATAAATTTATGTTTTAGCATTGTTATCTATTGTTGTTTGTGCTTAATTAGTTTATCTAGCTTCCGCATTTAATCGTAAAATTGCAACGTGCCTAAACGATTTGAGAAACGAGTAAAATTAGAATTAAGCAAAAAATTAGATAACACACTATTCACCCCTCTCTAGTGTAGGCCATTTGTCCAACATGGTGTACAGAGAATTTTCTCAATACACCAAAAGGGCCCAAACTCCTGTTCCAAACATGATTCAAAATCCTATCCTTCCACATTTTTACAAAACAAACGGGGGACAAGAGCCAAAATCCAGTCCAGTCCCCCATTTCTTAACGAAACAAACGGGCCCTTAGGGTGTCTAGACTCCATGTACATCCTCATTATGATGCAAATAACCTAAAAAATCGAAACCTGAAACCTGAAAACTCGAAAACCTAAACCCAAAAAATCCAGTCCCCTGATGATCGACCGAACATCCAACAAATCTATTTCTAGTCGTTTGTATCCATTGGACCCGAGCTCTCTTGCCTCATCTGCCAATAAAACCTTGTTCTTGTTGGGTTATTTGAAGGCTGGGCAAGCAACAAAAAATTTACACACAACTGAAGAAAAAACTGGTCCTCTACCCAAGCGGATCCATGCATCAAGGTTAAATCAATACTAGGTTTAGGAGTATACCCTTGAAGGCCAAGCTCCGCCTTCTCCTCCATAAGACCAAGGCTTCGGATCCTAGATGCTGCTAGAGACGAACACCCTCTACGGTTGGCACATGAGCGAACGTGACGAACTGAGCGGCTTCCAAGTGCTAGCTCGGCTCTCTTAGAACTCCTTCCGATCTAGACGAGCACGAAATTCCTTCTAGGTGTAGTCGAAATGGCAACACTAGAGGGGGGGGGTGAATAGTGTGTTTACTAAATTGATTAGTCTAAATTCGATTTTAATTGTTTTCTTAGATCGTTTAGGTAATTTACAATTCAATGATTTGATGCGGAAGCGATAGATAATTAAGCAATTAAAACAATCAGTAAATCAATGTAAACACGAGAATTTATAGTGGTTCGCCCCAATGCCTACTCCACTACCTAAGCACCCCGCTTAGGATTTCCAAACTAGGTTTACTAGATTAATTCGATTTCCCTTACATAGAGGACTTTGACTCGAAGAGTCGCACTCTCGACCTAAAGCACTTCCACACCCGGAAGTCTCCGCCTTCTTACCAAGAGCACTCTTCCACCTCAACCCTAAGGGACAACTAAACTAATCCTAGTAAAAACTAAGTTTACATAAGTGGCTTTACACCTTCACAACAAGGTAACCACTTTCACACAAGAAGACCTAACACCCGGTCTTCGTACAAACCCAAATCAAAGAAAAAAAGGTTCAAATAAACAGTTAAAATTACGATCAAAAGAGCTTAAGAAATGAGAGAAGAACCACAACTCTTTTCCAAGCCTTCGACGCCTTCAACTCGTCAAGAGGGAGGACTCGTATTAGATCCCGAGTTGAGGAAGAATACTGGGCGCTTGAGAAAATGTTCGCGGAATAGCAGAGCGCGCTTAATCGATCTTTGAAGGCTCAAATCTCTCTTTTTAATACTCAATTAAATCTGTGAAAAGGTGAGAGAGAGGGTTAAATGAGTTATATGAGGTATATTTATACCCTCACGAAGAATCGACAACTCAACGGATAGAAAACTATCTGTTGTAGTCGCTCGGTTGATTGGTCGGTCGACCAACCGATCGATCGCTCACAGCGACCGCTGCATCTTCTCTCTGTACGGTTGACCGATGGGTTGACAGCCCCGACGCAAGTATTGCGATCCGCCATTCGGTCGACCCATTGGTCGACCGACGCAGGTTACGCTTCAGGCGATCCGCAGACCGGTCGACTGATCGGTCGATCGACAGAGCTACTGCCCATTTTGGGCTTCGGTCAATTTCTTGCGATCTCCGGTCGACCAGTCGGTCGACCGAATGGGCTGCATCGCCATTTCATTCCCTAAATCAGTCGATCGACCGGTCGACCGATCCCAGGCTGAGGATGATTAATTCCTTGTATTTTTACATTCCAATTCTAAGGGTTTGGTAACCAAGTTTCAACTTGTATAACCTTACATTTTAGGCTTGGGATAAACTATTCTAAGGACATATTACATTAAATCTTCTTGACTTAATCCAGAGTCTTTCTTCAATGATTTCTTCTTCCGTTCTTTTGACGATCTTTTTTGTCGTCTCGTTTGAACGGATTAGGCATGTGTATCGCAACCTCAACCTGAACTCAAAACTACACACTTGGATTAAATACATGTTTGTTATCATCAAAATAAAGATCGAGGCTTAAGAAAGACCCTTAAGCCAACATAAATCATAATCTATGACCTGCTCTGATACCAATTGTAGTCGAAATGGCAACACTAGAGGGGGGCCGAATAGTGTATTTACTAAATTGATTAGCTTAAATTCGATTTTAATTATTTTCTTAGATTGTTTAGGCAATTTACAATTCAATGATTTGATGTGGAAGCGATAGATAATTAAGCAATTAAAATAATCAGTAAATCAATGCAAACACGAGAATTTATAGTGGTTTGGCCCCAATGCCTACTCCACTACCTAAGCACCCCGCTTAGGATTTCCAAACTAGGTTTATTAAATTAATTCGGTTTCCTTACACAGAGGACTTTGACTCGAAGAGTCGCACTCTCGACCTAAGGCACTTCCACACCCGAAAGTCTCCGCCTTCTTACCGAGAGCACTCTTCCATCTCAACCCTAAGGGACAACTAAACTAATCCTAGTAAAAACTAAGTTTACACAAGTGGCTTTACACCTTCACAACAAGGTAACCACTTTCACACAAGAAGACCTAACACCCGGTCTTCGTACAAACCCAAATCAAAGAAAAACAAGTTTAAATAAACAGTTAAAATTATAATCAAAAGAGCTTAAGAAATGAGAGAAGAACCACAACTCTTTTCCAAGCCTTCGACGCCTTCAACTCGTTAAGAGGTAGGACTCGTATTAGATCCCGAGTTGAGGAAGAATATTGGGCGCTTGAGAAAATATTTGCGGAATAGCAGAGCGCGCTTAATCGATCTTTGAAGGCTCAAATCTCCCTTTTTAATACTTAATTAAATCTGTGAAAAGGTGAGAGAGAGGGTTAAATGAATTATATGATGTATATTTATACCCTCACGAAGAAACGACAGCTTAACGGATAGAAAACTATCTGTTGTAGTCACTCGATCACGCACAGCAACCGCTGCATCTTCTCTCTGTGCGGTCGATCCACGGGTCGATCGCCCAGATGCAAGTCTTGCGATCCACCATTCGGTCGACCCATCGGTCGACTGACGCAGTTTACGCTTCAAGCGATCCGCAGACCGGTCGACCAACAGAGCTACTACCCATTTTGGGCTTCAGTCGATCGATCGCCCGGTTGACCGAAGTAGCTTCTGCTAACTTCGGTCGATCGACTGACCGGTCGGCCGACGTAGCCTTTACGATGGCTACTGCCACTTTTTACCTACATTCGGTCGACCGCCCGGTCGACCGAACCTAGGCTGAATTTGATTTCTTCAGCCTTCTTCTTCCGTGCTTCATTTTCAGATTCCGACTTTCAACAAGCATCAACTTGGAGAGCTTTCCATGTGATCTTTGAGCTCATCCAATACGTCTTTGGTGCATACATCGAGCTTTGAGAGATTTCGGCGACGAACCCGAGAGCGACTATCAATGTCCTTTCGATTTTACGATTTCTTTTGAATTATCCGATCGAGGACATCGAACGCTAATCGATATGGAACCTGAAAGATTTCTCAATGAAATATTAGTTTCATGTTTGTTATCATCAAAATCGAGATTAAGACCAAGGTTGAAAACCTAAAGCCAACACTAGGCTCTTCTCTCTTTGTCTCTCTTTGGTGGAGGTCGGCTACCACAAAGGTAGCTCAGTTTCCTTCAAAAGGAGGTTGACTTCCTTTCATGATGAGGTCAGGAACCACCAAGAGATGATCATCTGCATATATAAACCATAGGCAAGTATTTATAGACGCATCGGTCATATTAATCAAGTCATCTCAATCGATCGTTGATCAATTTAAAGCCATATCCGAAATCTTAAAACGATTTTAATGTCCGAATAAAATATATCCTTAATAACAATTACCAAGGATGAATTTTCTAAATTCAAGATGCAAATTATAATGTATCCTTTAATAACGATTATTAAAGATACATTCTCTAAATTATAATCAATGTAATTCCAATTTTAAATCATATTTAGAAATCAGAATAATTAATTCTGATTTGAAAAGTAGCACAACCATTCAAACTACCATCCTAAGCATACTAGCCATCATTGGGATTAACCGGCAGCTCAATATTCTTGATGGTCTCCGACAAATCATTATCAAACACAATATTTTTTTTTTGAAAATATGAATCTTGTATTAATCAAGAGATTTGAGAAATATAAGTATGGAGTAGCAGAAAGAAGTAAGGCAGGAGAACATAAAAAATAGTAAAGTAAAGTTGCAAAGACGAGAGACAGATCGAAAAGAGAAGCTCCTTCTAGCGCGATCTCAAAAGGGAGGCGAGTAGTAGATTCGAAACAACGACCATTGCGTTCAAGTCACACTTTCCATCTCCAAATCATGATGGCCTTAAATCTAAATGTTTTCTTTGAATGTGAATTATTGCAAGTGGTAGACCAGGGGAATAGGATTAAGAGGAAAAACTCGGAGATTAAGGAGAGGAGGTGCTTCCACCCAATACTTGTGAAAGAGCAACGAAGAAAGAGATGATCATGTGATTCAGGTGTTGAGAGGCACGGTACACAATGTTACTAATAAAATTAGCCTAGACATGATTATGCATTAAAGAGTTAACATGCGTGAAATTACGTAGAATATTAATATTTAAATGAATAGGCTTTAAAGTAAAAGGTAAATCAAAAGTTAAAAAATCATTTAGAATAAAAATATTTGAGCCAGATTCAATAATTCTCCTAAAACCCCACCGAAGATATTTAAAAGCATCAATAAAAATAATTTCCAAGCCCACGACGAATGAGCTGGAGGCTGAATATTGGCACAATTTATAGTAGGATATTTTTTTTATTAGAAAAATGAAAATTCTATTAAAAGACTAACCGACAACTAGTGAATCATAATACAAAAATTGCTGAAGCTCAGGAGGTCTTATGGAAGTCGATACAATGGATTCCTTACATCTCCTTGCCTAACATGTTGCCCAATTTGTAACTCTATTTACGGATCTAGATACATAATTGAAAGAAATGTGCAAGAATTTATCACAAAGAGCTTTAATGTCCTACGGGATGGAACCCAAGCTTAAGGTAGATTGGAAATTTGAGTTGATAGCATCAATTAGTTGATAATAGTCCGTTTCAATAATAATTCGGTTCAGATTCCGATGAGAGAGTACTCCCATGGCTCTCTCCAAGCTTTAGTTTGTTACGAGGAGAAAGAGATCTCGATTGAAGTCGATGATTGAATTTTTTAGAATTATAGTTATTTAAGTATTGCTGGATTTTTTTATTTTTTTATTTTTATTTTTGCAGGTAAAGCTTAGGTAGGTAACTAGGTATCCAGTGAGATACCTAACCCACCGTGAAAAGCTTACGGCTGATTCGGCCAAGTCTGTTACCTCAGCGAAAGAAGGGAATTAAAGAAAATTCTTCCCCATCGAGCGACCATCGGGCTTTCAGATTCGTGCCTGTGAATGATTGGCGTCTCTTAACTTCATCCACTTCCTCGAGTCGACCGCGTCAAACACCACCACCAGTCCACCGCCACCGGGGGGGCGACACTACACTGCCTCGTGTTGGTTTTCGGTGCAGTGGTTCCTCTTGCGTGATCCAAAGGTTTGGCTTGGTTTATAGACGCTTTCAATTTCTTCGATTTGTTCCCTATATTCTTGCTGCGGTCTGGCGCGCGATGTGAACCGATCGACACTGTAGAGTCGCGTTTAGGGTTTCTTAGCCTGCTATTGGGGGCGAGAACTTCAGAATCTTTCAATCTCGGTCAGTTTTGCTTGGGAATTTGCTAATCGAGTGGAATTGAGCGCGGAGAAGGGAATAATCATCCACGATGCAGTAGTAATTGCGACTGCAAACGGTGGTAATTTCTGATGAGATGGGCTCTCTTCCTGTCTCTTTTGGGTAATTATCAATGGTCTGCGCCTAGGCCTTGAATCCTTGATTGATCTCCGAAAAATTACTTGTTTCAGAGTAATTGCCAACTATTCCTGTGTTACTTGGATTTTTTAATGAAGATGCTACAGGAGTTTCCAGTAGGATTGGTGGGTCTTCAACGCTACCCTTTTGATGATTTAACTGTATTGATACGGCCTGCTATAAGCACTTGTTATATCTAAGAATAATTTACAGCTTGAGAGAGAATCATTTTGTAATTTAATCCCTTGAACAGGTTCGAAGTTCAACATATTCATGCCCTCAACTTTCTAATTTATTTTTTACTATGTTCAAGTTGTATAATATGATAGAAATAAGTTCCTATTTCTCTAATGCATTGTTATTGAAGTAGCTTTATATTTCATTTGTGTGGACTGGTTAACTATGTGTAGAAGTACTTCTTATTCCATGTACATACTTTATCAATTTCGTGCTGAAATATTTTGTACCCTTTTGCAGATTTATCAATCTATGTTCTGATATGTATATAAATCTCAAAAGAAATCAATAAAGTTAGTGCTGTACAGTCTTGATAAGTATAAGGTAATGGAGGATGAAAATGATCTGGAGCTTAGTTTAGGCCTTTCTTTTGGAGGATCTTCAGGCAAATCTAAAGCCCGAAACATTCCTTCAGATTCTAAACTAGAGGAAGGATGTACAAGTCAATCAGTCGGCAGAGATGTGGCTGATTCTGACGTTCCATTCAAGAACTTCTTCCAGAATAGTGTTGGAAACCAAGAGCAAAATGCGAAACAAGCAGTTTCTCCACCACAAGAGAACTACTGGACAGACAGTGCAAAGTCTAATACTCCAACTACAAATGGTTTTGATGTCACAAAGAATAGCCAGTCACAGCTTTCCAAGCATAAAGAGCTCTGGGTTGCAAACAACAGAACTGTTGAGATCAGGGAAGATAAATCAAGTTTGAAAAAACGAAGATTGGCATATGAGGAGACAAATTCTCAAAATAAGAAAGAGAAGGCAGTTAACCGTACTGTGATGGTTTGTAAGAGCCCTGGTGATGTCACTTTCATGAAACAGCCACGTCTTTCAATTGCTACAGATGATGGTTCAACCGGTGAAAATGAGGGTGTTGCAGAATCAGAGGCAGAAGTTTCAAGCTCTTGGTTAGTTTCACAGCATGCAGACACTACCAAGCCATCTGATCTTCCCAAAGGCACTACTCCTAAGCATGTTTTAAGTGATCAAACTGTTAGTAGTTTTCAAGGGAACAAACAGCAAAATTATTCTGGAAATATATCCAGTGAACTTGGTAAAGTAACATATGGGAGTCCATTTTCTCTTCAACCACCAACTGTATCAATGGTGCCTTATCCAACACCTGCTAAGGTGCCTCTTGTTGGTGCACCTATTGCAACAAGCAGTCCTTCACCATGTGTTGTACAACCAATTGCTTCTTCTAAAGATGATCATCCTATTGTCCAAGGAACAAATGTTGATGGCCAAAAACTTGTTTTTGGGTACTCATCTGTCCAGCTTCCAACACTTGAGACAAATTCTTCATGGGCATTTAGTTCTCACCCTCAGGCTATCTCTTCCCTAACCCTTGGAAAACCAAACACTCTACTTGTTGAAGATGAGACAAACATATCAAATGGTCAATCTCTTTTCTTAGATGCCTACATGCTTGTCATTGTGATAATATGATTTCCATTGTACAATATATGAAAATTAATAATAGATAAGACATGGATGAAAACTAAACAATTGCATTTCATTAGAAAGATGAGAATAACCTGAATTTGATTCTATTTTAATTCCTTTATGAAGTCAAAAAAGTATATTTTGAACTGGAAGAGTACATCAGATGATCTTTGTTTGGTTATTTACTTAATATGCTTGCCAATTTGTTGTTGTAAGCATAATTGAATCCACTAACATGTTAGATCTTACTTTCTAGATGTCCTGAATGCCATGTATTAGATTTTCTTTTTAATCATATATAATATAATTGTATAAGCTTCTCTAGTTAGAACTTCAATTGTGTCCTTGAATAATTGTAATTATCATTCTGTATCCGTGAACTTCTATGTCATGTCTATGCAGTTCCTGTTCAGATTCATTCATCAACAAGTTTAGGATATGAGAAGATATTAGCCGGTTCAGTGAAAGGAAATGGGAAACATATCATGGAGACTGAAACATCATCCACTTCTGGCACTGAGGAAGGAAAGGGCATCAGAAATGTTTCCTGGCAGAAGGAAATAGTAAATACGCATGTTATTGAAGGCTTTCCTCATGATGGATCTCTGATAAAGCCAGGTATTGCACCAAATTTGACATTTGGAGGAAGTGGCTCATATCCAGACCTCCCATGGGTTTCGACGACTGGGCCAGGCCCTAAAGGTAGGACCATATCAGGTGTTACCTACAAGTATAACAAAAATCAAATAAAGATTGTTTGTGCATGCCATGGGTCCCACATGTCCCCAGAAGAGTTCATTCAGCATGCAAATGCAGATACTCTCAACCCAGAAAACAACACAAGCTTGACATCATTCACTAGCAGTCCATCAGGCTCAGCAAAGAACTAGTTTTAAATCCTCTTTGAAAATAAAATTTGTTGTATCATGAGAACATCTACCACATGCTTGTAGATCATGCAACATACCTTTATTGAGTGAATGTGGTATCACTTGAATGTCATCTTACTTGATTACGTAATATCCTTTTCCAGTCAGTTCAATTGTTGTATTATTTTCATAACATATTTCAAACATAATGAAGAAACTTGGTGTTTTACTTTTCCCTGCGCATCCGACATTGTATACATCTTCACCTCGCTCATACCTGCTCCTCAATATTTGAAATGCTTCAAGATAGGCTTTAAGTTCCTCTATCCTACAATGTTTTCTTTTACCACTTGCGTTTGCATTTACATAGTTGTGCTACTTCTATTTTAAATATGTTGATCCTTCTTGTCATCTATTGTACTTGTGAAACATCACATAAAATGAGACTCATAATTTAATGTTTCTTATGCGTCTGTGGATTAGCTGGATTTATCTTCGACCAACCAGTCAATGACTTGGACTTAAGTAGGTAAGAGCAGTACTGAGAAAAAAAATGAATCAGAAATTTTTGGCTCACAAGTTCTTACATAATCATTTCAAGATTTTTCTTAAGCAATAGTCTTTCTTCTTTTAGGCGACTCCATCTAGCATGGCTAAAACTCCATCTAGCATTTGTTGATGTTGTAATAGTCTTTCTTCTTAATTTGTTGAACTTGTTATTGTGTCTTTTGTTTTCCATTGCTTCAACGTACATAGCTGTACTGTGGCAATCAGATAGCAAAGTAGCCATAGGTTTTAATTTCTTTACTCATACTTAGTGGAATATCTAACAAACATAGCACAATTAGATGCATCAACTAAACATAGTAGAACTGTACGTGAGGTGCTAAACCTTTATCTAGACTAGCAAAGTGCTCATGCGTTGTGTTGGGCTTGCAAATAATTTTAGGCAAACTTTCGTTTCGAAAAAAAATTGATTTCACAATGGAGTCGTTGAGGAAGATGGGGATGTAAGTAATTAAATCGGGGGCATTTGATATGAACCTATTAGCATTATCGGTAATGTGGCTTTTAAATTCTCAAGGCCCACAACAATCCAGATTATCCTGGTAATCGACATTATCATCAAAGTGGTAATGCGGATAGCTCCCATATATGGGAGGTGGGTATGTGGATTATCATCCAATGGTAATCCTAAATTACGACATTGTAATTCTCTTACGTACATTCTTCTTCATGCAAGACATCACCAAATTTTGACAAAGATTTTTGATAATTTTTTATGAAGTTAAAATAATATAAAATTAGATTGTCATCTATGTTGACCAAACATATCAAACAGGGTAATGTTATATTATCAGTAACTTAAAAGTGACAATCTATTTGTGGTAATGTGGATTATCATTATAATATTACTAAGCAATGTACCAAACACAATCTTATTTCCATGCTCAATATACTTCGAAGAAGGTATGCATGTGTGATCTATTAACTGAGGTTTGGATAAGTGAAGTTTGCAAAGTAAATGATTGTAATTTATAGTAATTGAAAGTAATCCGAAAACTTAAGTTCGGGGAATATATATATACTATATTCATGTGTCTTAGAAGCAAGACAAGAGCTTAAATATATGGATAAATAAAAGACTGCAAGATGCAATGACATTATATTCATTTGGTATTGTATTATTTGTGACAACATCTATCAGTCATGATTTAAATTTGTGTGCATGACATCCAGAAAAATAATTTCTGAATAGATAATAGATTATGCATGTCGAAACAGGTAGTTGTGAATTTAATAGATTTATACACTTGTATTAAAGTGGAACCTTGAAGTATAGACATGATTGGACGACAAAGTTAGTAAGCAAAACAAAAGTTGTTGAAGAAGCCAATTCAATATATGTAAGATTTGCAAACTGGTTGGGACTGTAGGGAGAACATTGGTTGTCATGTATCAATTGCAGTGAAGTATTCGACGTAAAAATGAGTATCCAAGTGCTAGAGAGAGCGTTGTATTTCCTCTTTGGAGGTGAAATAGTCTATAGGGAAGATAAAAAAATTCAACAATTTAGTTTTGTAATTGAAGAAGTTTGATAAGCTTTAATAGAAGTAGTCGACTTCATGTGTTTTTTTGCAATGGAAAAGATTCATGTGATTTATAGATTGTTCATTAAAGCAACATTGTGAAACATGTTCATCAACTATTACACAATCCAAGCTAATTAAATCATCATTCTCAAATGAGTTTGTTGATTTTCAAAGTCTGCCTACCCTTCCTTGTATGAGTTGTTCTCATATATCTGGACACGTGTGTCCAATATTGGGATTTTTGCCATTTCTTTGTGCTATATTGAGGATCTAATCAAAATGAAAATAATGAAAATAAGTAAAACAACACTTCTTAGTGATGGTGATCATAGTTCAATGATATTGCAAAGTTTAATATTTATACTAATATTTCATGATGACACAAGTTGGCCAAATGGAATAGTCAAATGCAAGAGTAATTGAAAAAGTAATTCATGCCCAAATATGTTAATTTAGAGAAAAAGTTTTGATAAATTAAGGAAATAGTTATTGCAGTGAAGTATTGTAAGGACAAGAACATACAAAAATATTTTTAGATGATTAAGGTACAATTAGATCATCAAAGATTGCCTTGAACATAATATTTTTTGTAAAACCATCAATTTTCTTCTTGCTCGGTCCCAGCAAAATTTTTAGGTCACATATTCTTGTAACTTGAGAAATGGCTACATATAGTTGACAATGTGTGAAAACTAGTTGATATAGGTAAATGCCAATATTGCACAAACTTTGTCTTCGACTTTTATTTATTGTCATTGCAAATGATAAGTGTAATGAGACTTGATGCCTTTTAAATATGAATGACAATTTTTTTGTACTTGACAATGAAGACAATTCTAAAAAGCAATACGCGTTCATTTATATTTTGTTCCGGTCATAATTTTTGCTTGAATTAATTTATGTGTCACTTATTTGACAACTAATCTTGTACCATTGCAAAGCCTAAATGATTGGTTGATGTTACTAAGTGGCATGGCAGGTGTGCCAATTTTTAATTCAAGTCGATGGTTTGGGACACCGTTGAACTTTAGTGAATTGAAAAAATCGAGTTGATATAAATTTTCATGATCAAAGGCAACTCCTCTTGAGTTGCAAATTGAATCAAAACTATAGAATGTAGTGGCTTGGCCCGACAATAATTCTAAGGATTGTTCATTTATGATGTCCATTGCATCATTTGTCGGAGCAACGATAGCTCGCTCTTTAAGGTAATTTATATTCTTGTAATGATTGCACATATCTCCATATGTTGCAAGTATGATAGATTTAATTGCATTATCAGAATCTAGAAGTAGTAAATCACTCGGGATTTTAATCCATTCTCCGTCATGGGAATTAAGAGTCGTGCCACAATTTGGAGAACCATCACCCACACCCAAAATCCACGTTGCAAATTTTGCAATTTCTTGTCTTTCAATTTCTATTATTCCTATTCATTGCAATCTCATATTGGTTTCCAATTTGAAGAGCTAACAATGTTTCCATAAAGGAGACTTTGTAATGCAAGCATCAATCATATTAGACTTAGTGTCATTTTCGATAACAAGTAATATTTGACGAAAATCTCTAGCTAATATTAGTGTTTTCCCTCCAAATAGCTTATCTTTCACTGAAGAATCTTTTGAAGACATTAAGTCTTGTAGAGTTCGACTCAATGCTTCAAAGCAATGCCGATAATTCATTGGTGTTGTTGGCCTAAGGTTTTTAACCTTGGTCTTAATCTCGATTTAGATGATAACAAACATGAAACTTGTTCTTGCCTGAGAGTCGAGGTCTTTCGGTCCGGTCTGATGCACCTCAGTCTCTGGTTCAGCACTAGGGGGTCTGCTAAAGATACTCTGATGCCCAAGTTAGGGTGACTCCAAGGCGGAGGTTATGAAATTGGAGCATTAGATTAACTGGATGCGACGTGTCTATATATATTGCATGTGGGGATGATCATGCTACTTGGTAATCTCGCTAAGATTGTTGCCTAGAATGGGCCGAGGCCAATCCAGGAGATGACGAGTTTATGATGGTATGTCCCTCATGATAAGAGATGACATAAAAGTCCATGCTTGGCCGGGTGGGACCCCTGGGCGGGGCCGCGCGGTCTAGTTCAGGTGAAAGATGAAGCGCTGCTGGGTCTAGTCTGATCGGGCCCAATAGTTCTAGTCCAGTCCACAGCCCCCGAGCTTGGTTAGAGTCTGTAGGACTGCGTGTCGAGCTCTAAGTGAGGTCGATCTTTGTTACTCCGATTAGTCACGGGGTGAGTATGCGGCTCCCAATGCGTCGCCTTGGTATCTGGGTAGAATGTGACACCTGTGGAGGTTTCTTTCAGGCGTGTGCCACTTGTTTAGCAGACATATCTTTTGGCATAAAAAAGCAATCATGATCAAAGATCATGCAATATGTTTCCAAAGCGTCAGTTATGTTTGACAAATAGTAATGCCCTGCAGACCCGTTGATTACTGTGACAGCTTGCGTTCTGGGTCTATAAATAGCCCCCTGCTCATTTGTGTTATGGAAATCATGGATTAGGAGGTGTCAGAAATTAACATCCTATCGGAGGTTGCTTGCATCTGGCTGTCCAGTTCGCCATTTGCCGTGGGTCTGTACCATCAGGCTTCAGGGTTTGAGCGGGGGAAGGAGTTCCAGGCGCAAGTATGTGCAATCGGGCTTACGGTGAAGGCGACGCTTGTTTTCCTGGTTTTCTGGAAACACCGTGTTGCTTTAGAACTCTTGTCAGTGGTTCTTTAGCTTTGCCCGTTGTCACTTTGACCTCCTGGTAGCGTGCCGAATTGAGCTTTAGAACTCTGGAAACATCGTGTTGCCCGTTGGGAGCGTGCCGGAGTCCGTATGTAAGGCCAAAGACCAAACTCGGTGAAAATCAAGCTTGTGGTAGGCGTGCTTAGTCTCGTGTTGCCTGCTGGGAACATGCCAGATTGAGCCAGAGGCCGTATGTAAGGCCATGGACCATACTCGGTCAAAATCGAGCTCGCGGTAGGCACGATTAGGGTCGTGTTGCTCGCTGGGAGCGTGCCGAACTAAGCCGGAGGCCGTATGTAAGGCCGAGGACCAGACTCAATGAAAGTCGAGCACGCAACATGAACACTTAGGGTCGTTGAGGGCGTGGGAGCCCAAGATAGGCACTGAGGCCGGCGAGCTAGACTGGTGAAGACCGAGTTCTAGTCGCTGAATGAGGTGATGAGTTGAGCTTAAGCTAGTAAAAACCAAGTCTTGATTGGTTAGGCTTTTGGCAATGCCGAGAGTAGGGAGGATCGTCGGAGGGGGAATGGCTCGTTACGTGGGTCAAGGGCCACTTGTGAGACCGTATAAATTCCTCCTACAAAATATATAATAGCTAAGAGAAAAGTTAGACACAAAAAGATGTGTGTGTAATAGAGAAAGCAACTTTGTTATAAAGTAAAGATACATCATACCCCACCGAGAGCTAGGCTCGGTTTACACTAGGCAGGGCCTCATTAAAAACTTTCAATGGGGAAAACCCAATGGGAAAAAAACACCAAGTAAAAAAAAAAGCACCCTAGCCTTGTTGTAATTTACAGGAGAATCCTTAGCTATAATAGACCCGTAGGGAGGCCGTATTCCAAGATTGTGGGACTTTTTGTTATTTTGTAGGCACCTTTTCCGGGGACTTCTGTGAATAATAAGGGCCTTCCCAATTTGGGGCAAGCTTGCCTTCTCCGACTAGTTTGCTCCATGGTTCGATCTTCCGGAGAACTAGATTGCCTTCCGTGAAGTTCTTTGGCCTGACACATTTGTCGTATTTTTGGGCGATCCTGAGCTTCATCGCCTCTTCTCTGATTTTGGTGAGCTCTCGCTTTTCTTCAATGAGGTCGAATTTGGCGACTTAGGCTTCTGTGTTACCCTATTCCTTAAAAGCAATTCTGCGGAGGCTAGGTTCTATGATCTCAACAAGGATCATGGCCTCTGCCCTATAAATGAGGCGGTAAGGTGTTTTCGAGGTGGAAAACTGAGTTGTTGTGTTGTAACTCCAGAGTACTTCGGGTAACTCATCAACCCAATAGGCTTTGACTCGGTGGAGCTTTTTCTTTAACCCGGTTAGGATTACCTTGTTGGTTGCCTCGGCTAAGCCATTCGTTTGCGGGTGCTCAACAGATGAGAAGAGTTGTTTGAAGTCGTGGTCCGAACAAAACTCTCGGAATCGCCGATTCGTGAATTGAGTCTCATTGTCGCTAACGAGTTCTCGCGATATTCTGAATCTACAGATGATATTCTTCCAGATGAACTTGTGGACTTTATCTATTGCGATTAGGGATGGAAATAGGCCAGGCGGCCTGTCAGGGGCCTGTGGCCTGGCCTGGTATGACCTGTTTAAAAAACAAACCAGGCCAAGGCTTTGAAATAGACCTATTTTCCTTATAAGGCCAGGCCCAGGCTCAATTTAAAGCCTATTGAGCCTAATAGGGCGACCTGGGCTTGTTATAGTGATGTATATATAAATATATAAAATATAAAATATTATTTTATTACATATTTACATAAAAATTATTTTAATGTAATAACTAATATTATTTTAATTTAATAAAATACAGGTCACAGGCCACAGGCCACAGGCTACAAGCCACAAGCCACAAGCCAAATCGATATTTTATATTGGAAGCGGACTTTGTTAACAGGCCACAGGCCAGGCCAGGCCAGGCCAATGAACAGGCTAGGCTCAGGCCAAAATTTAAGCCTATAACAGGCCACAGGCCAGGCCTAGGCCAATTTTCTACCATATAAGCCTGGCCTGTTAAGGTGAAAGTCTGGCCTGTTTCCACCCCTAATTGCGATCATTGTTAGGGGTTTAGCCTCTATCCACTTTATGAAGTAATCGATTGCTATGACCAAGAATTTGAATTATTCAGGTGCTTGTGGAAAGGGACCAAGGAGGTCTATCCCCCATTTGTGGAACGGCCAGCTAACGTCTGAACTGTGCAAGGGTTTGGGGTGTAGTTGAGAAACTTCTGAGAAACTTTGACACTTGTCGCATTTGTTGACATAAATGCCACAATCTACCTTCATAGTTGGCCAGAAATAGCCGACTCAGAGGATTTTGGCTGCCAGCAACCTTCCTCCGATGTGGTTACTGCAGATGCTGTCATGGACTTCTGCCATTATAGTGGTTGTCCAAGGTTGGGCGACGCACTTGAGGAGTGGTCGAGAAAGCCCTCTTTTGTAGAGTCGATTATCAAGAAGCGTGTAGTAGTTTGTCATTCTTTTGAACCTACCCGGGTTGGGGGTGCCTTACGGGATTTTGCCTTGCTTGAGGTAGTTGATGTAAGGAGTTCTCCAATCTGCGCCTTGTTCAATTGTCTAGATTTCGGTCGAGGTGTCAGCCGGTTGGATGCTCGGGTGTCCGAGGACTTGCTGAATGACCAACCTATTGTTCTAGAGTTTTTTGGTACTAGCAAGTTTATATAGCAAATCAGCCCGAGTGTTTTCTTCCCGAGGTATGTGCTGGATTATATAGCTATCAAGATTAGTGACTAGAGATTATACTAGCGCAAGGTACCTTTCGAGTGAAGGATCTCTGGCTTGGCAGGTGCCATTGACTTATCCCACGACAAGCTGCGACTCACTTTTTACGACAATGCTTCGGGCTTTTACCTCTTGCACGAGTTTTAGTCCAGCTATTAGAGATTCGTACTCCGTCCGATTATTGCTGGCTTTAAACTAGAATTGAAGGGATTGTTCTAGCGTGATGACTTGACCGTTTTCCAAAATGATGCCCGCGCTGCTTCCCTTTTCATTGGAAGCGCCGTCCACGAACAACGTCTAGGCTTCCTGCTGGTTGAGGCTATTTCCTAGGTTGGTGAACTCGGCCACAAGATTGGACAACGCTTAGGCCTTGATGGGACCTTTGGGTTGATATTCAATGCTGAATTCTAAACGCTCCACCGACCACGATATCATTCGCCACGAGAGTTCGGGCTTAGTCAGCACTCCACCGGATGTAGGTGAGGAACTTGAGGAATTGACATTTCATGACAAGGAGGTTAAAGATGAAACAATGAGAAAACTTATCATGAAGAGCCTTCATCCTCAACCATACCTCAAGAAGAAGAAGAAGAAGAAGAAGAGGAAACTCTACAACCTCTCCCAAAAGGATACCAGTTGATAAGAGACCATCCAATTGACCAAGTCATTGGAGAGCCATCAACGGAAGTGGTAACACGCTCTAAACTCAAAAATATTTGTCAATATGTAGCTTTCATATCTCAAGTATGGCCTAGAAACATTAAGGAAGCCATAGAAGATGAATTTTGGGTAATTGTCATGCAAGAGGAACTAAATCAATTTGTTGAGAATGATGTTTGGGATTTAGCACCTAGACCTAGTGGACAAGCCGTAATTCGGACTAAATGGGTGTTTAGAAATTAAACAAGTTGGGTGAAGGAGGTTTAATCATTAGAAACAAAGCTAGGTTAGTGGTCCGAGGGTATAATCAAGAGGAAAGAATAGATTAAATGAAACTTATGCTCTCGTAGCTATATTAGAAGTAATTCACATATTTTTAGCTTATGCAAGTTTTAAAGGTTTTAAGCTTTTTCAAATGGATGTCAAAAGTGCATTTTTGAATGGCCTTATTGATGAAGAAGTTTATGTTGAGCAACCCCTGGTTTTGAAAGTTTTGAGTTTTCAAACCATGTTTTTAAACTTAAAAAGACTTTGTATGATTTAAAACAAGCCCCTAGGGCTTGGTATGAACGGCTTTCAAGGTTTTAGCATTAGAAAAGCCGATGTTTCTCTCTTTATTAAAAATGATAAAAATGACATTTTGCTTGTGCAAATTTATGTGGATGATATTATATTTGATGCTACTAATGAATTACTCTGTGAGTGGTTTGCAAAGTGTATGCAAGAGGAGTTTGAGATGAGCATGATGGGAGAACTCTCATTCATGCTTGGTCTCCAAATCAAGCAAACCAACAAAGGGATCTTCATAAATCAAACCAAATACACAAGGGAGCTCATCAAAAGGTTTGGGATGAATGAAGCCAAGATAGCTTCTACACCAATGAGCACATCTATTAAGCTTGATAAAGATGAAGATGGTGTAAAGGTAGATGAAAAATGATATTGAGGCATGATCGATAGTCTTCTCTATTTAGCCGCAAGTAGACCCGATATCATGTTTAGTGTTTGTGCATGTGTTAGGTTTCAATCTTGTCCTAAAATGTCTCACTTAAGTGCATTCAAACTCATATTGAGATATCTAAAAGGCACGGTAGACTTAGGATTATGGTATCCATGTAATGCATCTTTCGATTTAATTAGTTTTTCGGATACCGATTTTGCCGGTTGTAAAGTAGATAGAAAAAGCACTAGTGGGTGTTGTCAATTCCTAGGAATGAGACTTGTTTCTTGGTTATTAAAGAAACAAAACTCGATTGCACTTTCAACTACCGAAGCGGAATACATTACTGCGGCAACTTGTTGTGCACAAGTCCTTTGGATGAAACAAACCCTTTTAAATTATGGACTTAAATATTCATGTATATCCATACATTGTGATAATACTAGTGCAATTAATTTAACAAAAAAACCAATTTTACACTCTAGGACCAAGCACATTGATCTAAGACACCATTTTCATAGCGATAATATAGCTAAGGGAAATATATCCATGGAATTTGTATCCACCGATAAGCAACTTGCAGATATATTTATAAAACCCTTAAACGAAGAAAGCTTTACAAATTTAAAAATGCAATTAGGGATTTGTGCTTTGCTAAGTGTTTAAACTTTCAAAATTTACATGCCTTTTGAAAAAATGCATTTCATGTAGTATCATCACACTTATGTATTGCCTTGTAATGGGGCTTTGCAACTTATCGATGTTTGTCTTCTGTAGTCTTACATTGATAGGAAGGACTATAGTAATAGATGATACTCGGTTTTATGGTTTTCTCGATTTTATTGATGAAACTCATTAATAGTACGTTAGTTCTTGCCCTTTTTGATTGATGTCGAAAGGGGGAGAAAAAGCAAGGTCACATGTATTTTATGTTGCATATAGATAGGAGGAGTTATAAGCATGATATGCATATTGATAGGGGGAGCATATGTCAAGTTGCAAAATAGGTTGTGTATGGCTTAACTCAAACTCACAAATGATACTTAGAGTACTTAGAGTTTTATAGAATTTCATATTTTGTTTGTCATCATCAAAAAGAGAGAGATGGTTGGCCCAAGGGTTCTCCCTAGGCCTTGATCTTTATTTTGATGATAACAAATAAACATTTAGTTATAAGACCCGGAAAAAATTTTCTAATATAAAAATCTATTTTGGTGCAGCACGCCGGACCCGGGGTAGTCGAGTCGAGCCTCAGGATCG
Source organism: Canna indica (assembly GCA_034359265.1). Classification (NCBI taxonomy): domain Eukaryota; kingdom Viridiplantae; phylum Streptophyta; class Magnoliopsida; order Zingiberales; family Cannaceae; genus Canna; species Canna indica. Next base: position 51,350,268 of record CP136895.1, on the reverse strand, counting down.
CCTCGAGTGAAAAGGTATGACTCGACTAATGATTCATGGAATCTATGTGGGTGATTAACTTTCCTTTTATGAATTCATTTCTTAAATCAAATTAAATCGATTCATATTATGGGTTGAGTCAGAACCCAAGTTGAGTTCGGGTTTAGTCGAGGTTCGAGTATGAGTTAAGTGAGTCATGGAGATATCTTTGGAAAGCTAGATGAGGGATTAAAACCCTCATCTTGCAGCCGTGCGACTCATCCCTTGAGTCGCACAAGGCTACCTAGGGGGAGAGAGGAAGAAGAGCAAGGGAAAGCTTGGAGGACTTGGATCGATTCGGGATTTCGCATCATCGTCGGAAAATTTTAAGTCATCGTCGCACGATCTTTCGTTCTCCGCAATCTAGGTGAGTGGTTAGAGTTAGAAGCATGGGTGAGGCGGGTAGCCTAACCCCTAGTTGTGATAGGACGAGTTTCTCACTATCTTTCCGTCGGATCTTGGTTTTATCGACGTATAATCGTTGTTTTGTATGATTTCTTGTCGGAGTACCTTGTTTCTTCGTTGATTTTCAATTGTTAGGGCTGCCGAGTCATATGAAAAGGGGAAATGTCATGCTAAAATTTTCCCCAATTCCCTTGACGGCAAGAAGGCCCTTAGATGATCTCATGTTCTTGATTGATGTAGTTCAAATCGTAGATTTCACGTGTCATGAAGCATATCTTCCCTAGATCTCTGTTGATGTGGCCGAATGAACCCTACACCTCATGAAGAGGGTTCGGCCAAGGGTAAGGGAAGGGGTAAAATAGTCCATTGATATTAAGTTATACTCGGAATCAAAGAATTAGAGGTATAGCTAGAGTCTCCTTTCCCTTTCCTACCTTAAGGGCCATGGCCGAGCAAGGTTCTTCTTGCTCATGGCTCAGCCAAGACTAGGGAGGGGAGAAGAGAGTAGCTTTAGATGGAAACTTACATGATTATGAGATTCACAGATATAAGAATGACAATACTTAGGAAGAACACCAAACATAGCAAGTAGATTGATTGAATTGGAATTGTAGGAATGCTAGCCTTATGACCATCCTTAGCATTAGATATTTAACTTTGAAATGTTGAAATTGTTTACCATAAATTCAAAAAAGGTAGGAATTCCTATCTTTTTTGAATTTATTATTATCGTGCCATGCTAGATAGTTGCTTCTTATTGTGCTAAATTCCTAAGGTAGTGTAAAGTTGTTACGCATATATATATTGTGACCATATATAGTAGACGTTACAATACTTGAATATTTTCTTGAGATTATACATGCTGCCCAAGAATGTTCATGGATGGAATTCCCAAGTCGACGCAAGGAATTCCTCACCCAGGTTAGTGTAGAAGGTTAGATAACGTGTAATGCGTCGCTAGACGTTCATCATACTTATATGGAAACTTAGCTAAGAGATGATAACACTTCTATGACTTATTGTATATTTTTGAAAACTTAGAACTCATAGGTGTACACAATTTGAAAGGGTAGCATAAATTGTTGATCCTGTAGCCAGATTAAGGCCAGATACGGGCAATGGCCCGAAGGGTATATATGGAAACCCTAGGATATTGATTGTGTGGTGTGTTTGAGATGGTCCGCCGAGAGCGTGGAGGTCGAGAATGACCAATGCTTAGCTCGACCAGTATTGGGTCTTGAGGTGCGCCGGCGGGTCTGCTAGGTGCCAAACCCCAGTTGGGTGGGACTAGCTATCCTTACCCTAGACGGTGTCCGAAGACTAGTGGACCATCCTAGTCAACGGCTTGGGATTATTTGCTTACACCTTGAGGTGACGTGGCCGAAACGCCAGTATGATACTACCTGATATGGTAGGGACGGCTGTAGCTAAAATATTATTCCATAAGTAGGCCTAAGGGCCGGATGCCGGAGGCTTGATAGGCCGAGATGGCTGGTTATCATATTCAGTTGTACAGATTGACCCATTGGGGGTCGGTAGCTATATTAAAAGTATTTTACGTCCTTGTTCATTCATTTTGTTGCCTTATATGATATATATGCATGACTGAGGCTTATGTGGAGGTTCACTAGAGCCACTCACTGAGTCCCAAGCGGACTCACAGTTTATTCTTTAATTTTGCAGAGCATGATCAGTGACTTGGCTTGTCGACATGGTGCAGCTGGTGAGCGGGAGGTGGTGTCATATCTCGTAGCGACGTCCATGAGTCTTAGATCAGAGTCTAGTAGTGTTTGTTTTGTTTCTGCAATGACAGTTGTACTTGAAAAAGAGTTGTAAAATTTGTTTCTTGAACGTTCAGTTATTTTGACGTTGATGTTTTTACTCGTTTTGACGAACATAAAAATTGTGACTTTGAAAGCTTTTAATAAAGTGTGTTGAGATTTCTGTTATTCGATATGTCTTGGTTTTCTTGTGTCAGTGTAGACAGTAGGCTACAGTGCAGGATGTAGGCCCTGGCCGGTCACACTACCCTCAGTTGGGGTGTGACATTAATATATTCGTGAAGTTTTGAGTTCAGGTTGAGGCTACGATACGCGCGCGAAGTTCGTTTGGAGAAATACAAAAATCGGCAAAATAGCTTCGAAAACGAGCGAGTAGAAAAATCTAGAGTTAGGATTAGATTTTATGTAATATGTCTCTAGGAATTTTATCTCAAGCTAATTTGTAATGTTATCCAAGTCAAAACTTGGTAATGGAACCCAGAGATGAAGTGCGCAGGAGGATGGCCGAAAAAAATAGCCTCAGCCCAGGTTCGGTCGACAGGTTGATCGACCGAACAAGGCCAAAAATTGGCAGTGGCCAATTCAGTCGATCAGATAAAGCAAAAAATTAGTAGTGGCCAATTCGATCGACCGGTCGGTCGACCAGACAAAATAAGAAATTGGCAGTAGCCAATTCGGTCTACCAAATGTGGCCAGAAAGTGGCAGTAACCCTGCGGTCGCTGGGCGATCGATCAGTCAATCGACCGACAAGCGACCGAAGACGTCCAATAGGTAGAAAAATGCCTGTTGCAGTGAACTGCCAAGTGAGGGGTTATATATATCCCTCACCAACCTTCATTAAGGTTCTCGAAGAACTCTCAAAAGCTTCCTAAGTGTGATTTAAGTCTTCCAAAGTTGATTTGCTCACGCTTGCTTCTTCGATCAACAATTTCTCTCAAGCGCTCATATTCGCTCGACTCCGGCTTCGGTTCGACCTCAACATCTTGTGGAGTTGGAGACGTTGAAGGCTTGGAAAAGAGCTCTTAATTGTGGTTTTCTCTTTAGCTCTTTTCATTATAATTTTACTTGTTATTTGAACTCGTTTCTTCATTGTTAGCTTGCTAGGTGTGCTAGTGTAAACACTTAGGGTTTGCTTTGTATAATTGTGTTTTACCTAGGTGTATACACTTGCTTTGTAGAATCTCAACAATTTCTGACGTTTCATGGTTGAGACGACAACTTGACATAGTGGAATACATATGAATCGGTATTAGGGTTTGACACGACTTCCATTAGCCACTTTCGGGATATTGTAACTCAAGGATTTAGTTGCACGATAACTAATCACTAAAGGGCTTTCGCTCCCTGTAGATTGAACCTCACATTATCCGGGTGATCATGACATGTTGCTAGACGTCAATCATGACTTATAAGTGGAGTCTCACACAACCGCACTAAAGGGGTTTAGTGGAGGCTCATGGAAATTCGAATAAAATGTGTTATATCGAATTCGACTCTCCATTATGTGTGACTCACTGCTGGCTTAGTGTGGGGCCTAATGTGTCACACACAAAATAGGCTACTCTCGTAATGAGCTTTATGAGATAGAGCTCGTATGCGACACTTAATGTCTACTAGCCTGGACATGCTGCAACACGGTCATGGTTCTCGTTTATGAACAAAATAAGAAAGGTTTTTCCTATTCAGACAAATTATAAGTACTCGAGGAAGGAGTTTCTCGGAACCCTAATTTAAATTAGACCCGACCCCTAGTCTGGTTCAAGTATTGAACTGAACCGAACCCATGGTCTAGTTCAAGGAGTGAGTGGGCCCATGGTTAAAGGTGGGTCGGCTCTTACAAGGTAAGAAACATAAATTTTATTTTGAATAGAATTTCTGGTTCGAATTTGAATTTGAATTAGGGGAGACATGCACCTAACCTCCCTATTAAATAGGGAGATTAGTTTAGACTCCCTATTTTGATAGGGGGATGAATTTAATTCATCCCTATTAGACATTATTTGTGCATGGACCCAAGCCTTACCTCACTTTTTATCTATATAAACTCATACCGGTCTTCCTTAACACTTCTTGAACACCTTGAGATATTATTTGAGCCCTTCTATGCTTTCTTGAGCCATTCTCTTTCAAACCATAGTTTCCTTTGAGCTTACGATCGTTTCATCTTTAAGGCATTAAGAATGAGACTAGAAACTAGTTTTGAGAGTTAAATTGTAATTGTTTAAATTATTGCTCTCATTTACTTACATTTATATGCTATTTATTTGTGATAAATCACTTGTGTAAACCTAGAGTTCTAGGTTTGTGATTCGGTGGCTGCCTTGGTCTGGAAGCTTAAAACTACATGTGTAACCGAAGTTTAGAGTGTCCTTAAGGGTTTGAGGTGAGAAAAATGTTTTCAGAACTTTATAGTGAAAAGACCTCAATTGCAAGGAACTCGATGCTTAGTGGAATTTCGTTTGAAATCGTAAGCGGTGTGCTTAGGTATAAGTGGAGTAAGCGGTGTTGCCAAATCACTATAAATTTTTATGCGTTTACATTGTTTTCATTTGTGTTAAATTCATTTGTTTCCGAACTTATAAATTATCAAATTTGCTTAAAAATAAAAAAAATCGATTAAGATCCAAAATTAGCATAAAAAATAAGGATAGATACTATTCACCCAACCCCCTAGTATGAATATTCAACTTACAAAAAAAAACTAGTATGAATATTCAACTTACAAAAAACACAATGTAAACTAAAATCCTAAAAATCAACATGCAATGTATTAGAAGAATGTAATATTCATTACATTCAGAAATTAATAGAATTCTAGTATTTTGGAAAAGTTAGGAACTATACCGATTTTAAATATAACGAGATTATGCAAGTGTTTAATGCATAATTTAATTAGATTTATGGATTATCATGTATTCCAATTATTTGTTGCTCCTAAAAGAAACACAATTAATATGTTTTATAATGTTTCATTCTTTATAATTAGATTCAGAGACTATTATGTATTTTAATCATCTATTGTACTAAAAGATGTAGAATTTTAGTGTTTTACTAAATTCCAAACTTTTCCAAAAGATTAAAACTCGACATTTTGAATGCAGTAAATATTATGTGTTTAATGCATAATTTAATTGAGGTCATTGAATTTTATGTGTTTCAACTATCTATTGTGTCTAAAAAATATTTCATCTGTTCCACAATAAGTGACTTTTTAGACTTTTTTTAAATTTCAAATTAAGTGACACTTTAGACTTTCAATATAGTATTAATTTTTTTTTACCAATTTTAACCTCTAATAAAAGTTTCTCCAATCAGTGATGTACAATACAAGAGAATATTGAATATCAACAAATAGAATCTTCATTATGAATATTAAGGATCACACATTATGGGTAATTTAGTCAAATATTTTTTTTTTACTAAAAATTAGGCTATTAAATAGCTTTCTTAATCTATGTGTCAAAATCTAAAAAATTATTTATTATGGAACGGATGGAGTAATATATTATCGTTTTATAGTATTTTATACTTTTGAAAAATATATGGAATTAGAGTATAAGTAAAAATCGAATAGGACTCAGCAGGGTTTTCATTTGAGTTAATATTTTTAGGTTTTGTAAAAACATTATGCATATATTTTTAAAAAATTATTATGGATGTGAGAATTTCTGGTTCATGTTATAGTTTTGAAAATTTCTTGGATCTATCCGGAAAATTGCAGTTAAAAACATTCTTCCCCATCGAACGACCATCGGGCTTTCAGATTCGTGCCTGTAAATGATTGGCGCCTCTTAGCATCATCCAGTCATCCACTTCCTCGAGTCAACCGCGTCAACAACCACCACCGCCGCCACCACCGGGGGGCAACACGACACTGCCTCGTGTTGGTTTCGGTGCAGTGGTTCCTCTTGCTTGATCCAAAGGTTTGGTTTGGTTTACCGACGCTTTCAATTTCTTCGATTTGTTATCTCTATTCTTGCTGCGATCTGGCGCGCGATGTGCACCGATCGACACTGTAGAGTCGCGTTTAGGGTTCTTTAGGCTGCTATTGGGGGAGAGAACTTCAGAATCTATCAATCACCGTTAGTTTTTCTTGGCAATTTGCTAATCGAGTGGAGTTGAGCGTGGGGAAGGGAATAATCCACCACGAAGCAGTAGTGATTGCAACTGCAAACGGTGGTAATTTCTGATGACATGGGCTCCGTTCCTGTCTCTTTTGGATAATTATCAATGGTCTACGCCTAGGTGTTGATTGATCTCCGAAAACTTTCTTGTTTCGTAGTAATTGCCAACTATTCCTGTGTTACCTGGATTTTTTAAGGAAGATGCTACAGGAGTTTCCAGTTGGATCCGCTATAGTTGGCTATCTTTTGCTCTTGATCGGTCTTCAGTGCTACCCTTTTGATGATTTAACTGTATTGATATGGTCTGCTATCAGCACATGTTATATCTAAGAATGGTTTACAGCTTGAGAGACAATCCTTTTGTAATTTAATCCCTTGAACAGGTTCGAAGTTCAACATATTCATGCCCTCAACTTTCTAATTTATCTTTTACAATGTTCAAGTTGTATAATTTAATAGAAATAAGCTCCTATTTCTCTAATGCCTTGTCATTGAAGTTGCTTTATATTTCATTAGTGTGGACTGGTTAACTATGTGTAGAAGTACTTCTTATTCCATATATTTTGAGTGGAATTTCTTCTATGTTCTTTTTTTCATATTTTATCAATTTCCTGCTGAAATATTTTGTACCCTCTTGCAGATTTATCAATCTATGTTCTGATATGTATATAAATCTCAAAAGAAATCAATAAAGTTAGTAATGTACTGTATTGACAAGTATAGGGTAATGGAGGATGAAAATGATCTGGAGCTTAGTTTAGGCCTTTCTTTTGGAGGATCTTCAGGCAAATCTAAAGCCAGAAACATTCCTTCAGATTCTAAAGTAGAGGAAGGATGTACAAGTCAATCAGTGGGCAGAGATGTGGCTGATTCTGATGTTCCATTCAAGAACTTCTTCCAGAACAGTGTTGGAAATCAAGAGCAAAATGGGAAACAAGCAGTTTCTCCACCACAAGAGAACTACTGGACAGACAGTGCAAAGTGTAATACTCCAACTACAAATGGTTATGATGTCAAAAAGAATAGCCAGTCACAGCTTACCAAGCATAAAGAGCTTTCGATTGCAAATAACAGAACTGCTGAGATCAGGGAAGATAAATCAGGTTTGAAAAAACGGAGATTGGCATCTGAGGAGACAAAATTTCAAAATAAGCAAGAGAAGGCAGTTGACCGTGCTGAGCTTGTGTGTAAGAGCCCTGTTGATGTCACTTTCATGAAACAGCCACGTCTTTCCGTTGCTACAGATGATGGTTCAACTGGTGAAAATGAGGGTGTTGCAGAATCAGAGGCAGAAGTTTCAAGCTCTTGGTTAATATCACAGCATGCAGACATTACCAAGCCATCTGATCTTCCCAAAGGCACTACTCCTAAGCATGCTTTGAGTGATCAAACTGTTACTGGTTTTCAAGGGCAGAAACAGCAAAATAATTCTGGAAATATATCCAGTGAACTTGGTAAAGTAACATATGGGACTCCAGTGTCTCTTCAACCACCAACTGTATCAATGGTGCCTTATCCAGCACCTGCTAAGGTGGCTATTGTTGGTGCACCTATTGCAACAAGCAGTCCTTCACCATGTGTTGTACAACCAATTGCTTCTTCTAAAGATGATCGTCCTATTGTCCAAGGAACAAATGTTGATGGCCAAAACCTTGTTTTTGGGTACTCATCCGTCCAGCTACCAACGCTTGAGACAAATTCTTCATGGGCATTTAGTTCTTACCCTCAGGCTATCTCTTCCCTAGCCCTTTCAACACCAAACACTTTACTTGTTGAAGATGGGACAAAAATGTCGATTGGTCAATCTCTTTTCTTAGATGTCTACATGCTTCTCATTGTGATAATATGATTTCTATTGTATTATATGTGAAAAGTTATAATAGATAAGGCATACATGAGAACTAAATAATTGCATTTCATTTTGATTAGTACAAACTTTAGAAAGAATATTGGTAAACATCGTATCATGCCTCAAGTTGACTCTTTCAAACAATTAAAAGAGGTATTATACATGTTAAAGTGAGTCGCTACACGTTCACATTTGGTTTTGGTTCCTTTTCATTAAAAATATGAGAATAACCTCAACTTGATTTTATTTTAATTCATTTATGATGTCAAAAAAGTAGCTGGAAGAGTACATCAGATGATCTTTGTTTGGTTCTTTACTTAATATGCTTGCCAATTTGTGGTTGCAAGCAAAATTGAATCCCCTAACTTGTTAGATCTTACTTTCTAAATGTCCTGAATGCCATGTATTAGACTTTCTTTTAAATCATATAGATACAAGAGATATGCTTCTCTCATTAGAACTTCAATTGTGTCCTTGAATAATTGTAATTAATAAATCTATCATATCCCTGAACTTCTGTGTCATGTCTATGCAGTTCCTGTTCAGATTCATTTATCAACAACTTTAGGATATGAGAAGACATTAGCCACATTAGCCGGTTCAGTGAAAGGAAATGGGAAACATATCATGGAGACTGAAACATCATCCACTTCTGGCACTGAGGAAGGGAAGGGCATCAGCACTGTTTCCAGGCAGAAGGAAATAGCAAATCCACATGTTATTGAAGGCTTTGATCATGATGGATCTCTGATAAAGCCATGTATTGCACCACATTTGAAATTTAGAGGAAGTGGCTCATATCCAGACCTTCCATGGGTTTCGACGACTGGGCCAGGCCCTAAAGGTAGGACCATATCAGGTGTTACCTACAAGTATAACAAAAATCAAATAAAGATTGTTTGTGCATGCCATGGGTCCCACATGTCCCCAGAAGAGTTCATTCAGCATGCATATGCAGACGCTATCAACCCAGAAAAGAACACAAGCTTGACATCATTCACTAGCAGTCCATCAGGCTCAGCAAAGAACTAGTTATAAATCCTCCCTGAAAATAAAATTTGTTGTAACATGAGAACATCTACCACATGCTTGTAGATTATGCAACATGCCTTCATTGAGTGAATGTGGTATCACTTCATTGTTGTCTTACTTGATTACTAATATTCTTTTCCAGTCAGTTCAATTGTTGTATTATTTTCAAAACATATTTCAAACCTAATTTAAGAAACTTGGTATTTTACTTTTCCCTGTGCATCCAACATTGTCTCATACCTGTTTCACAATATTTGAAGAGCTTCAAGGTAGGTTTTAAGTTCCTCTATCCTACAATGTTTTCTTTTGCCGCTTGCCTTTGCATTGACATAGTTGTGCTACTTCTATTTTAAATATGTTGCTCCTTGTCATCTATTCTAATTGTGAAACATCACATAAAATATGAGACTCGTAATTTAATGTTTCTTTTGCCTCTGTGGATTAGCTGGATTTATCCTCAACCAATCTGTCAGCGACTTGGACTTAAGCAGGTAAAAGCAGTATTGAGAAAGAATGAATCAGAAATTTTTCGCTCGCAAGTTTTACATAATCATTTCAGGATTTTTTCTTAGGCAATAGTATTTCTTCTTTACTGAAACTTGTTCTTGTATCTTTTGTTTGGCATTGTTTCATTGTATCTATATAGCTGTGCTGCAGCAATCAGAGAGCAAAGTAGTGATAGGTTTTAATTTCTTTATGCACACTTTGTGAAGTATCAGACAAACATAGCACAATTAGATGCATCAACTGAACATAGTGCAACTGTACGTCAGGTGCTAACCCTTTAGCTAGATAGCTGTACTGGACTTGAGATCAGATGAAACTGTCGTCCCGTCCAAGTGGTGCATAGACATCTTATGTCAAGTTTATCATGCCTTCACAACTGCATTGTTCTCATATATGGCAGAACTTTTGGACAAAATGGACGCAAAGGATGAGCTGACAGTAGTTGATAATATATATGCTAGAATGTAGAACTTCTGGGATAAAGAGTGCATGGAACTTTGCAGCTGATGTGCGATGATACGAAACCACCTCTCCACACCTATTCTAGGAGGATGACCAGGTTAAAACAAATGTGGGAAGCCACATTCCTCAAGCACACTATTCCCATATCAACCTCAACTCCACATTCTCTCAATTCCACATTTCATAACCGTCAAGCATTATTCCCACATCAGCCTCAACTACTATTTGTTTCCTAGAATTCAGCATTTTCTTTGTTGTAAATATCTGTTTTAGTATTTGGATTGTCTTTTGTTTTGTTATCTGTTTGTACTTGGAGCCTTGTCCACTCCCAAAGGACAGCTTAGTTCTTCAAGTGTTGAGATTCTTGCATTTTTCTCTCTTCAATTGAATAATATTTCCATTTTGGATCTCTAACTCCTACCATGCGACCTCAACTGAGATATAATGCATAGGAAGTCCTTGTAGAAAGCAAGGGTTAATTGAAGTGCCACCAGCCATGGAAGCTGGATGCCTGCCTACCTCTTGAATCAGGAAAGTTCTTGCACTGACTCATACATTGAATATCTGAATCCTCTCTTAATTGTTAATGTTTTGCCTCATTCATTGTTTACGAATCACAAATACCATCTGCAGGAGTTTAAAGTTAAGATAAAAATACACTTGGGGTTAACCTCTGAGAACATAATCTTTTAACAGATGCCTTAGGCATAAGAAGTAAAGAACATCTTTTTCTTTTTGTTAAAGGAAACATCAAAGAGTGGTGATACACGTCAATATAAATCGTCATCAACATCTTAATCAGCTTAGCTCTAAAGAGGACTGACACCATTTGCTGAGACCCATTGAGCAGTCTTTTTGTTTTATTTTGTATTTCTTTCCTGGTGACCCACTGACATACCAATAACTTTTAGTTTATGATGGAGTAATTAAGAATAAATTCCGCTTTCTATGATCTGTTGCACTTTTTATAGTCTATGATCATTATAATCATTACATGCTGATCAGTTGGATAACGTGTTAGATAAATTTTCAATCAAATATTCATAAATTTAAGAACACTGTAAATAAATTAGCGAGATAAGAACTTACTTGATGAAGACATATTTGCAGCGGAATAAACTTCTGGATTTCTAAGGAAAGTCGGGTCTTTCTCCACAACACCTTCTCAAACGCTCTGCTTTTGATGGGGAAAGCAACTATGAGCAAGAGTTTCTTATTATCATGGTGTGTAGAGGGGACTTAGCCTCTATTTATAATTGATTAAATGGGTCCGTTCATTACGGGCTTCATTAATCGGGCCTACACTTGACTAATCACACCAATTATGATTAAGTATTTCGAGCTTGAATCACATGGATCAAGTTTACATGAGCTAATAGACATCTCAATATTGGATTATAAGATTAAATTCATTTTTATTAAATCAAAACATTACAATTGATTGTAGCCCACATATGTAAAAATAAAAATATAGAATATTTAAAAAAGATTCTAACATTCTCCCACTTGGACAAGATCAATTGTAAAATTTTATTTTTGAAAAAAAATATTTAAAAAACGACACTCGGGTTAATCACATATTTCAAAAAATGTGGCCACAAAATAAATAAAATAAAAATGATCCAAGATGCAACACTTATTATGACTCATATCAACAAACCAATGATATCGAATCATAGCAGCCATTATATCAATTCTGGACATAAGACTTTCCATGGTCACGAATACCATTGGCATTGCTGACAATTGTCATTGGTTTGGAGTGTAGCATGAAAATAACACTCAAAATGATCAGATAAGAACAGTGTTATTTTCATTGTCAGTCCTCATACTTTCTCTTCTAGATATACCTTTCAGCAAGAGAAAGCGTGTGGCTTTTAAAAAATCATTAAGTCCCTAGACTCAAATATGGCATCAATCAATGGACAACATGATTCACATGACACCGAGCCTTTAAACAAAATCATGATGTCTTCATACTCAAATATGGTATCATAAGAGACATTCTGATTCATATGATACCGAGTCCAAACAATTATTGAACACATATATTAAAATAAGACAATATGATCTCAAAAAATAGTTTATTATTGAACATGTAGTAACATAAACCTAACAATCATATATCAAAGTGTTCAAAACAAAAGGAAAAATAACTCTCACTAACCAAGCACATCAAAAGAACTCAAAATGCCCATATTTTCAACATGTCTTTTAAAGACTATGGGTCTGAGTCCCTTGGTTAATGGATCAGCAAGCATCATATCTGTTTCTATGTGTTCAACTAAAATATCTCATTTCTTCACAAGATCTCTAACAGTCAAATATTTCAACTAAATGTTTGGAGCCACTAGAAGTTTTATTGTTCTTCGTGAAGAACACAACAGCACTGTTATCACAATAAATAGTAAGAAGTCTAGAAATAGAATCAATAAGGCGAAGCCCAAAAACAAGATTCTTAAGCCAGACAGCTTGAGAGGCCACAGCATAACAGACAACAGATTCTGCTTGCATAGTAGAAGAAGCAACTAGAGTATGCTTCTTACTTTTCCAAGAGATGGCTCCATCAGCTAACATGAAAATATATCCAGATGTAAATTTTCTATCATCAAGGCACCCAGTAAGATTTGAGTCAGAATATCCTACAATCTCTAAATTTTTCACTCTTTTATACACAAACATGTGTTCTTTAGTCCTCTGTAGGTATCTCATAACTTTCTTAGCTGCTACCCAATGATCATTTTCAGGATTAGACTGATATCTGCCCAAGACTCCAACAATAAAAGCAATGTTCGGTCTAGTGCAAACTTGTGCATACATCAGGCTCCTCAGTGCACTATCAAATGACTTGTCATTCATTTGTCCCTTCTCTAATGCATTTTTAGGACATTGATTTTTGCTAAATTTATTGCCTTTAATGACGGGCATGTCACCAGACTTGTAATCTAGTATATTAAAGCTTTCCAAAATGCGATTAACATAAGCTTTCTGAGATAATCCAAGCAAACAACGGGATCTATCCCTATGAATTTCAATTCCCAGTACAAAAGAAGCTTCACCAAGATCCTTCATATCGAAAGATTTAGTCAACATGTCTTTAGTTTCATGAAGGAGAGCAAGATCATTTGAAGCCAGCAGAATGTCATCCACATATAATATATGAAAAATTATTTTGCTCCCACTGACCTTGACATATATGCAATGATCAACTTTATTTTCCTCAAAACCCATGAAAGCTACAATCATATCAAAGTTCAAATACCACTGTCTAGAAGCATGTTTTAAACCATAAATAGACTTCTTCAATTTGCATACCAACGCTCACTGCCAAATTTTTGATAACCCTCAAGTTGCTTCATATAAACTTCTTCATAGAGATCACCATTTAAAAATATTGTTTTGACATCCATCTGATGTAACTCTAAGTCAAAATGAGCTACAATGGTCATAATGATTCTAAAAGAATCTTTAGATGAAACAGGTGAAAAAAATTTCAGTGTAGTCAATGCCCTTTTTCTAGGTAAAACCATTTGCAATAAGTCGGGCTTTGAACCTCTCAACATTACCTTTGGAGTCCTTCTTGGTTTTAAAAATCCACTTACAATCAATAGGTCTGTAGTTTTCAGGTAATTCAACCAAATCCCAAATATTATTATCAGCCATAGAAAGCATTTCCTCATTCATAGCGCATATCCACTTATCTGACTATGCACAAGAAATGGCTTGATTATAGTCACTAGGATCAAGAACATCCCCAACATCATAATCATTTTCATTAAGATATACCAAATAATCATTTGGGATTGCAGATCACATTTCTCTAGTAGATCTTCTCACCAACACAGGTAAAGCAGGTTCAGCAGGAACGGGATCAACAACAGGAGTAGGCGGGTTAACAACTAAAGTACTGTCCGAAGGAACAGGGGTATAGGAAATATTATCATCATGACTAGCAATAGAATCTCCTGGAACAAATGACCTAAGATCATTGAAAATAGGAAGAGGTACTGATACATTAGTGACAGGTTCAGAATGAAGAGGATAAGGCTCAGCTACATCAAGTTCTAAAAACATTGTTGTCAAGGACTCCATAATTTTAGTGCATCTGCTCAGACAATAGAAACGATAGCCTTTTGAATGATCTGAATATCCAATGAAAAAACAACGATTGATTCTAGAACCAATCACGAAAATGATTTAAACTAGGTTTTCTCTGAGGGGTTATAGATTCTCACTTCAGCAGGATATCCCCAAACACGAAAATGATTTAAACTAGATTTTCTACTTGTTCACAGTTCAAAAGGCATTTTGGGAACAGATTTACTGGGGACACGATTAAGAATGTAGAGAGAGGTTTTAATGGCTTCACCCCACAAAAATTTTGGCAAATTCGACCTGCTCATCATGCTCCTCATCATATCCTTAAGAGTGTGGTTACGCCTTTCAGCTACACCATTTTGTTCAGGACTACCAAGCATGGTATATTGAGGAACAATTCTACATTCTTGCAAGTATGAAGCAAAAGGTCCTACATGCTGACCAGCAACACCATGTCTATCATAATACTCTCCTCCACGATCAGATCTCACTATCTTGATGATCGTTCCCAACAGACTTTTTTTTTAATCAAATAAATATAATCATATCAGGAAAAGTCATCAATAAAAGTGATAAAGTATCTATGACCACAAATAATAGGAGAGTAAGGGCCACTAATGTCCGTGTGAATAATTTCCAATAGATTTGAACTTCTAGTAACACCATTTTTCTTGGTTTTGGTCAATTTACCCCTAAGACAATCAACACAATACCCCATATCACCAAAATCTAAGATAGACAAAATGTCAATTTTAACAAGTCTTTCAATCATTTCTTTAGAAATATGACCTAAACGCTTATGCCACAAAAGAAAAGACTTATCTATGTTCCTTGATCTTTTAGCAACTTTATTTTCAATATTTAAAGATGTAGATTGACAATCAAGGGCTAAGGACAACATATATAAACCATTAAACAAATATCCACTTCCAATAATTTGAGAATTCAAAATAACATTCATATTGTCATTTCCAAAACTAAAATGAAATCGAAGTTTATCTAAACAAGAAACCAAAATCAAATTTCTCCTAAATGAAGGTACATATAAGGTGTCCTTCAGAACAAGTTCAAATTCTGACTCTAAAACCAATCTAACATCTCCTACGGACTCCATAGTCAATTCAAAATCATTTTCTATTCTCAGTTTGTTTTGCCTCAGACTTGGTTTCCTCATGTTTGCAAAAGTCTGCATAGAAATAGCAACATGGATTGTGGACCCACTATCAAACCACCAAGAATTAATAGGGACATCAACTAAATTAGACTCAAAACAAACAAGGGCAAAAGGTTTACCTCCAACTTTTTGCTTCTTTTCTAATCATACCTTAAACTTTGTACATTCAAACCTTTTTGTGTCCTTTCTTTTTGCAAAAAAGGCATTTGATAGATTTCTTAGTAGGAGCAGACTTAGGACCTCCTACCTTGTCCTTTATTATCATTAGATTTCTTTGGAGCAGCAGGTGAGAAATGCTTAAATTTCTTGTGAGGCTTGCCAGAATACGATTTAGGATGAACAGTTAGAAGGACCAGATCGCTCTTTTCTTTCTTGAGTTTTTCTTCCTGATCAGCAACACATTTAGTGATGAGATCATTCAGAGTCCATTTTTCATTCTGGGTAATATAGGCAGTCTTAATTTGACTGAACTCAGCAGGAAGAGAATTTAGGGCATGAGGAACAAGGAAGAGAGAGTCATCTAGTTCAACTTTCAAGGCTCTAGCTGGAATTGAAGCATAACCATTTTCAGAATGAACTCTCTTACACCCTAGAGTTATCATAAATCATAGTCATTAATTCTTTCATTAAAATTGAGGTATTGCAGTTGTTCACGCTAAAAGTAACTGCGACAAATAAGTGGAATACATTAGATTAAATTATAGGGCATGTAATATAATTGATATTGAGGCTAACCAAATATTACATATTCATCTTTGGAAAGAATATGCAATCACAAAATAAAGCCTCAGTGAGTTAAAGTATGAGAATACACTGATTTTCAAAAATCTATCACCTTTGGGCAGACAGATCTCTAGACCAATGCACACCCTAAAAACTCCATTTAACAAGACCTCCAATTAAAACACTCAATAATCCTCCTTTGAAAAAAATTATTGAATGAATTAATCTTTAGTATTCCTCGTATGATAAGAAAATACACCAATCATTATAAGTAATCCCACTTTGATGGTAATTACAAATAATAACCAGTGAAAAACCTTATCAGGAATTAATATTATGTCTTTTATGTTAATAATTTCTATTCATAGTATAATGCAAAATTGGTATAAAATTAAAATACCTCAACTATTATGAATCTATATTTTTTAAGTATTCCCTAAATCATTAAATTTATCTAGTTATGAATTGTGTCAATTTCTGTACCTAATTGTCATAATATTAGGTTTGATGTTTCATAAAAAAGACAACATAATATACAACAATAAATTGACATATATAAAATTTCAATAAATAAAAATAAGTAATTATGCAAAAATATAACATGAATTGTAATCAAACCATAGAATTTAATTGCAACAATAATACATAAATCAAGCCAATTGAAGCATGAATAAATCTATATATTGGCATTCATAATGTTCAAAATTTGAATCATTATAACATGATAAACCCAAATATATAAATTAAATGCAGCAAAAATAATTCTGATGGAAGGTCTTGTTGGGCAGATTTTAAGGTCTCAACCTAGTCCATGCATATCAAAAATTATCAAGATTATTTTCTTTTGCAGTAAATTAAAATAAAATAAAAAAGAAATCTGGACCAGAGAATAAATAAACTAACTAGGCTTGATCTGCTCGGCAGGCTCGAGTGGTTGGGCCCGCATGATCCGCCAACCATGTGCCCGTTAGGGCACGAGCCATGCGCCCAGGTGCAGGCGGCTTGCGGCGCATGCGGAGCAATGGCTCCTGCTCGCGCCACAAACACCGCTGCACGGTGGGACGCGAGCGACGCGCTCGCTTGCCGCATGCGGATGACTTGCTCCTGATCGCGTCGTGAATGGCGCTGCACAGCGGAACACGCTCGCTTGTCTTGCACGGTGCGATTGCCGAGGCGAAAAGCAATTTTATGACAACATAGATGTGCGGCAGATTAAAAAACAACAACATATATGATTTTCGAGATTAAAAAAAAAAGAAAAAGAAGAAGAAGCTATCAATCAAATTTACAATCCGCATCATAAAGTCATGGTACTTTTCAATTAAAAATAGTACGTATGATTTTATTACAGAAACAAAAAAAAAATTAAATCGTACTTTACTGTATAAGATCCAGCGAGTAATAAAATACCTAAATCAATTGTACTGAAGGTGAAGAGAAGAAACCAACGGATAATAGCGCATCATCAAATAAAAAGCTTACAATATTTTAATGTGATGATTAATGATTGAATCCAAGATACAAAATTATGTACAACTCAGCGGATAAAAGCATGGTCCGCCAAAAAATACACAATATCCGTAGGGTAATAGATTGATTCGGACAGAAAAAAAAAATGATTTTAATATACAAATACGATGAATAAAAATTCAAATAAACTATTCATCATATTAAAATCGACAAAAATTACCCCAATATGAAATCATCATCTCAAAATGAAATTGAATTCTTAAACTCATGAAAAAATGGCTCTGATACCAATTGTAAGATAAATTTTCAATCAAATATTTCATGAATTTAAGAACACTGTGAATAAATTAGCAAGGAGAGAACTTACTTGATGATGACATATTTGCAGCGAAATAAACTTCTGGATTGATGACATATTAGCAAGGAAAGTCGGGTCTTCCTCCACAACACCTTCTCAAACGCTTTGCTTTTGATGGGAAAGCAACTATATATGAGCAAGAGTTTCTTATTATCATGGTGCGTAGAGGGAACCTAGCCTCTATTTATAATTAATTAAATGAGCCCGTCCATCACGAGCTTCATTAATCGACCTATACTTGAGTAATTACACCAACTATGATTAAGTATTTCGAGCTCGAATCATATGGATCAAGTTTACATGAGCTAATAGGCATATCAAATTCTCAATATTGTATCATAAGATTAAACCCGTTTTTATTAAATCAAAATATTACAATTGAAAAAATATAAAATAAAAATAAAATATGATTCTAACATAATGGAGTAGAAACAAATCTAACTCCCTCTCTCTTCAAGGAAGGCATAGGTGCAAAGATCTCCTGCAACTTCACCCAAGCAAGGTATATATCGTCACACCCAAATAAGAGACGGGCACAGATTGAACAAGGCTTTGATGATCGACCATGGTATGCATTGGTCTTCTTGGCTGCAACCATATCCACCGATCTGCAAGTAGCTACTACTTCTTGCTGGGTCTGATGATTGCAGTGACACTCCTGGGGCTGCGCATCCTGCTCTACATCGCTGCGACATGCCTGCAGTGGTGCCGGCAGAGTCTAACGGCTGACGATGTGGAAGAGATCGAGATGCAAGTCCGTAGCATCCACGCCATGCAACAATTCTACCAGCAGCAACAACAACGGAGGAGGTCAACATCAGTTGCTGGACGTCCTTCTTTGCCTTTGCCTTTGCCTTTGCCTTTGCCGCAGGAGGAGTGGCAGAGCAAGCTGGTGATTCCTGCTGGTTGTGATCATGTCTCGTTCATTGCTCAGCCTTGTCCTCTTCAGACCAACAACGCCTTGAATTGATCTGCGTCGTCCATATGTTGCATCCTGTCGGTCGAAGGAAGTTGAAGCTTGAAGGCAATAAATCATGTGGATGAAACTCGAATGAATTAAAATTGACTCCAAACTTGAATTGATGCCGGGCGATCATAGTTTTTCTTTTGCTCAAGCATGATCGCAGACGCACGGTTAGTAATTAATTACTATTAGCTAAAGTCTTTGCGCATTGGATCTCATAAAGTTTATAATGAATGCATCACCCACCCTTTCTATTATTAGTCTCCAAGCAGATTTTAATTTTTGATTAAAAATTCTGGCACATTATTTTAATTCTATACAATTATCTCTTTCCTATAATGCTAGCTTATCAATGTATTTCAAGCGGGCATTATTAATTTCGCATAAATCATTTATTTGATATTGGAAAATTATCTGTGAAATTAATAAGTAAAAGATCTTCTGAAACTCAATGATGCGTAGCTTGTTAATAACGATATAGACTATATTTGACAATTCCTTAATTACAAATGCATTTAAAAATGTATTTGCTAAAGATTTACTCAACGCACTTTGATTTAAAATATTATTCTTGGAGGCTGTTTTTGTTAGAGACAAGTAGAATGAACTTCTCAAAATTATTTCCATTTGCAAGTTCACCTTTAATAAAGAAGTGCTTGGCTAAACAAATATTTTAAGATTTCTAGTTGTTAGATGTCTTTTTACCCAAGTGCTTTAGGAAGTCAATTTTTAAATGTTCAGGGAGTGATCAACTATTTTCTTACAAAGTGCATATGAACTAAAAGTTTTTTAAAAATGATTAATTACTAAATATATCTCAATTTTGTAGAAGTTTTTCTAAATCTATTGTAACATTTTATTTTTACTAATTAATATAATACTCTAATTTTTAATTTATTGCAATTATGTTCCCCCGTCAAAGAGATGCTAATTTCATCTTCCGGATGTTGATGTGGCATTATTGGTGTGGATCAATAGTGTCACGCTAGCATCCCTAAATGAATAAAAAATTAGAAATATCATGTTTTCGTACCTTTTTTAATAGGATTTTTTAATAATTAACTATATTCAAACATTTAGGAATTTTCTTAAATCCATCTCAATTTTTTTATTTCTAACCAAAAAGTTTCGTACTTTTGATTTTTTTTTAAATTATATTCTACCATCAAATTATCACCAATTTGACCATTAAGATGTTGGGTGGCACTGCCGAGGTGATCAAAAGTCCAATCAATATTAATCCCTAAATACATTTAAAATAATAAAATATCATGACACTAAATCTTTGGGTCCATAATTATGCAATCGAGATCTAAGGAATGACGTAAATGAAAACAATGTAGTAAGTTATCGATGAGAGTGGTGATGGTTTTGGCTCCGAGCGATAGTGACATAGAGAAGTGGATGTGAGTGTCGAAAATTTAATTAGGGGCCGCGGATTAAATAAAGAATAAGAAGATATATTTTTTAAAGGGTTGGTGAAATAATATTTTATTATTTTTAACTGTATTTAGGGATATTGATTAGACTTTGACCAACATCGGTGATACCACTCAATAACCTAATAGTCAAATTGATGACTAAAGAACAAGACTCATATTTGTTGGAAATAAAAAAGTTGAGATATATTCTTAAAAATCATTCGTAATTAACCATTTAAATCATGTTAAAAAAATGTTGAGTGACATGATATCTTTTGAATTTTTTAATCACTTAGAGATGTTAACATGATACTACTTATCCATGTTAGCAGTGTCTCGTCAACATCTAAATGACGAAATTAACACCTCTTTGAACGTGGAATATAATTAAAATAAATTAAAAATTGGATTATCCTATCAATACATATAAGTTGTGATAGATTTGTGAAAATCTCTAGAAGTTGAGGTATATTTAGTAATGATCTCTTTTAAAAAATATTTTTTAGGAAAAAAAAACCTAAGAAACCTAAAACTTAGTCATAGTTTCACTAGTTTTCATTTGCTTAGGTGTCGAAGTTCAGAAGAAGTAGCTTAATTAAGAGGCACATCATCATGTAACAATCGCAAGTTGCTCGAAGGAGGAAACTTAATGAGCAATTTCCTAAATTCATAATAAGGATCAAGAACATTCCTAGATCCATCATAAGGATATGAAAATGTCCAAATCTATAATTCTTTTCTCAAAATTTTAAAAATGCCCTCAAGTTAATTCTAGTATTTGATTCTAGACTTTTATAAAAGTCTATAAAATAGTAGGTTCTAGATTTTTCAAAAGTGTGAAACTGAAATAAATAAGCTTAATACATTATTTGTTTAATAACTATAACGATAATGGTACAAATGATGATATATGCCGTGTTTTTAATGAATTTATTTCGTATATTACTTATAACATCTAAAACTTCTTAAGAATATAATAGGTTTGAAACTTTCTTAAAAGTGTAAAATTAGTAGGTTACAAACTTTCTTAAAATTGTAGAACTAGTAGGTTTTAACTTTTATAAAAGTCTGGAATCGAATACCAAACTAAACTCGAGGATATTTTGAGGATTTTAAGAATTTTGAGAAAAAAATTATAAATCTAGGAATTTTTGGATCCTTATCATGGATCCGGGAATTTTCGTGCTCCATATTATAGTTTAGGGTAATTGTTCAAACTTAATCACATACTACATTACTAGATAACAATCTAAGTTGCTTGAAATTGAGAATTTTGAAGGAAAATAAGAGGCTTTATTAGACTAAACTCGAAAAAATAAAATCTCTATTATGAAATGAAGGATTAAATAATGATCCAAGAGCAACTCTATTATTTACAACTTATTTTTGAAAGCAAGTAATATCTCAATTTCATATTTCATTAGATTCCTATATCTGGAATAATGACAAACTGAAAATTACAATTCTCACATGGTAGAATTTTGAAATTGCTTGATACAAACCTATAATTGGATAAGAAAATGATAATAATTGATTTGAAAATTATGAAAGAACGTTGAAGACCACATTTATAATACCCTAATAAATGTTGATATTATTATTTAAATGAAAAGTGACATAAATATTATTTTTATATTTTTTTAAAAAATTGACTTTATAATTTAGTCATCATAAAGCGTACATAGACGCATGAATATATGCACAAGTCGTATTAGTGGTTAGACATTTGGGCATATTGTCAATAAGTTATGTGTTCAATTTTTTATTGTAGCACTTTATGTATATATTTTCATGTTTATGTATGTCTTATAATGATTGTATTATAAGTTTAATTTTGTGGATCCACTGCTAACTTAATAGTTACACATTCGATTATGTTATTAATATAGTATTTTATGTGCTTATTTTCACGTAATGCACTACGAGAAATAAAATTTTGATTATCATTATTACACAAATCCAAACGCAGGGATTGAAATTTTATTTTTTCACTGAATTATTATTATTTATTATGGAATTGACTTAATATAAAATGTGCCGAATCGGACGACAAGAAGCCCCACATCTTGAATCCTATAAATTTTGATCATACGATTCATAAGCACGATATTGACCGTACGATATGCTATCAAATCACTATCTGGCCGTCAAAATAATTAAATTTGATTTCAAAAGTAGAGAGGGAGGAAGAAAGCCATTCGCTTCTTCCACTCCCTTTGTGTTCGAAAGATTTCCCGCATCCGAACAAAAATCTCACCTTTATCCCCATCGGCCGCCGCCCGCCGCCGCTGCTCGCGGTGGATCCCTCCCGCTCGATCCCTTCTCCACTGCGGAGGATCTCCCGCGCGCCACGGGAGTTTCTTTGGCTCCCCAACAACTTCTCCGGCGATCTCCAAATTGTCTCACGCTCGATCTGAGGGGTTCCAGTTGATCCGAAATATATAAGATTTCAACTTTTTTTTCCTGAAGTGCCATATGTTCGGGATAATTTGGTGTTTCGGTTGATTGATCATCCAATCGGGTTTCGACGGGCTCCAATGGACCAAAGAACTCAACCCGCTGCTTCGCCTTCGTCCGATTTCCCTCCAAGGAAGCTCGTCCGGCAGCTAGATTTCACGGCCGCGGCTCTAGGTGGTGCTCCCTCTTCGACGACCGTAGCGGGGGCTCTCGATCTGCCGCCGCCGCAGCCACGGCCCTCAACGACTCCTTTGCCAATCTCGCGCCCCTCGATTCCTTCGATTCCCCTACCTGTGTAAGTTAATCTGTTTTGGCTTCTATTAGTCAACTTCTCTCAAACGTAAAGTTGGATTTTTTGGTGCATCAATATTTTGAGTATCTTTCTACTATTCGAGGCTTTTCAAATGTAAAGTTAGGTTTGGAGATCATTATTGGTGCATATTATTTGAGAAACCTTTAGCTTTATGTGATGTCTGTCTTCGCTATCGTATCTGATTCCTCTGAATTGACTACAATCTTACTATCAACTTCTCCAGCAAGTTAGAGTCACCAAAGTCGCGCCCACGACCATTGTTTGAGGCGAAAGATGGTACACCAACACGAAAGAAGAATTGCAACTGCAAGCACTCAAAATGCTTGAAGCTGTAGGTGAAATTACATTAAATGATTTATTGTCAGCTTACTTTTGGTTTTAGTTACATTTTTCCCATATTCTGTTAAAAACTAAATGACTAGCCTACATTAAATACATGCTATTTATGGTGTGATAATAATACTTATCATCATAATTAATTCTGAAGATCGTCTTGAATCCTAGGTACACATTTGACATGTCAAATTTAAAAAGCCAAAACATCTTTTGGCATGATAAGACTCTAAATATGAACTCTGTTCAACTGGAGCCTGAAGTATTTGCCTTCGTTAAGCTGCTTTGATCCCTATTCCCCAGAAGGATTTTTCAAGAAATTGACTAATAAGATATCTTTCCAAGCTGCCTCTAACATCAAGTTTTTATTCGCTGAAAGTAGTTAGCTTGACTTACAACCTAAAGATGTTAATGGAGATGAGATAAATAACATGAGACGTTGACTAATGGCTATAAAGTAAAGCTTCAAGTAGTTGCTCAAGTTGGCACAACTCTTGTGTGCTTTGTGCAAATTGCTTCATCATGTTCTAGTAAGTGCCAATAGTAAATTTTTAGATGACCACATGGATAAGTGGCAAAAGGAGCTAGCTATGCTAGAAGCTAATATGAATAACAATGTCCACCAGATGAACTCAGTGGTATGATACTAATAGCTTATTGTTTTCTACGTGGTGAATTCTTGTACATATTTAATTTGTGTTGTTGGGCTCGCTAGAAAATATGTTCCTTGTTATCGACATCATGGTTTAAGTTTTTTGTGTTGAATGGACTGGTCCAACCACCTCCTACTAGGTGGGCCACTCAGTCCAATTCCCCCTTTTCTGGTTCTAAGCAATACAGACTCATACAAGTGTCAGTATTTCAGTACCAGTCTGGACAACAACCAGTATTGGTGCAGACATATATTTAAAGCTCAACTATCACCACTGTTTAACTTGTTTATATAGCACTTGTTGCTGTTCTTGTTGAACTTGATACTAGTTACATTACAGCCTTGAAGATCCGTCACCACGTCAACTAAGGAACAAGAGCAGTTCCTTTCCTGTCTGACTCCTTTCACTGAGAAAATAGCAGAACTATGGAAGATATAGAATATGTACACAACCTGATTATAAAATAATGTGGGTATAAGTGTAAACTAATTATGCCTAGAAGTGAAGTACAATGGGTGAAGTTTAGAGTATTGACTTTGTGGGGGTTATAGAAATTGATCATTGATATATGAAGGATCTGTCTGCCAGTATTTTTGCTGCCAGGAAAAAAGCTTAGCTTAATATTTGCTTGAGTAATTGCATCAAGTTCATTATTCTTACCTACAGCTTCACGATTTAAAGTAAGTAGTTCACTAGTAATTACGTTGAACTAATAATGAGTAGAAAAACAAGAAAACTTTTGGGCATTAATTGTTTGGTTAGGCTTTACATTAATAGAACAAGTACCAACAATTTCATCTAAAATGAATTTTATTGTGCACTCCCCAAACTGGCAGCTGTTTGCTTCATGAACATGCAACATCAGGTTGTTTGACTATACTAGACCTTTTATTTCAATGGTCGTACTGAACAAAGATAAAAAATGATTTGCTGGTCACATAAAAATTTAAGTGTTCCAATATGTGAAATTAGTAGGTATACCAGTCATCCTGAATTTGTCTTTCTTACATAAGGTTCTGATATCAAATGCTTGATCTTGTAGTTTAATCTCATAAAATTTGCTAAACTTGTTTACTGTTCCTCATGCTGTAGCATTATTTCATGCATAGATATTGTGAATGTTTTGCATCCGGAGTTTATTGCGATGGCTGCAACTGTGCAAATTGTTGTAACAATGTTGAGAATGAAGCTGCAAGACATGAGGCTGTTGAAGCTACTCTAGAGCGTAATCCTAATGCCTTTAGGCCAAAGATTGGCAGTAGCCCACATGCTTCACGGACCAGCACAGTATGTTCTTAATTTTCCCTTGGAATTACATAATTGGTTTGTTTCACAAGGAATGCACACAAGAATAGTAGGTGTTTTATTAAGTTGGTGGCAATGACTTATATGATTCTTTCCATGTATTTATATTTTTAGCAATCTGTCTTGTGGTGACTAAGATTGTTGCTTTGTTAACATTTGGCAATAAAAGACTAAGTCCTGTCACAAGTCCTTTAACCGTTTTCAAAACAAGAGTCAAATTTGTTCTTCTAAGGAAGTATCTTCACTAGTTTGTTTGCCAAATTTTAATATCATTTCTTGTATGTGCTAGCATGAGGCAGGAGAACTTCCTTTGGTGGGAAAGCACAATAAAGGATGCCACTGTAAGAAGTCAGGATGCCTCAAAAAATATTGTGAATGCTTCCAAGCCAACATTCTTTGCTCTGATAATTGCAAATGTATGGACTGTAAGAACTTTGAAGGAAGTGAAGAGAGAAAAGCTCTTTTCCGTGGTGATCATGGAACTACTCTTTACTTGCAACAAGCGGGCAATGCAGCTGTGAATGGGGTTATTGGTCACTCAGGTGTCATGTCTCCCTCAGCATCTAGAAAGAGGAAAAACCAGGAACTCTTCTTTGGCGTTTCTGTGAAGGACAAACCTATGCAAAGGTTTTCACAGCTTCCTCAGGTAGTTTACTGATGTGCATGATATATAACACTTGGTATATCCATGAAATTTAAACATAATTTTGGTACATAATATTCATATTTCTTTTAGATTCTACATTGCCTTGGTCTTTCTAGAATTCTGGATGGTGATCCATGGAAGCGTTTGAAATTAATTGACATTTTCATTTGAAGTATAGGCAATAATAACAAGTGCACTTATGAGCTTTTTTCTCTATTTGGAGTTTTGACTTCGATCTGGCATGCTAGATCTACCTGTGGTTGTCTGACTGAAGAAGAATGCTTATCATTAATATTATTGTTGTTATCTTATATTTAACAGGCCAAGTCTTTAGCACCATCTTATATTGCTTCCATCCCTGTGGGTAGTGCTACTAATACTGCTCCATTGGCATCTGCTAAGGTCACCTACAGGTAACGTATATCTAACTATATAGTCTCATTCTTCATTTCGCTTATCTCTTTAATTGTAGTTTTGTTTACATTTATACTAAACTTTGTGTTGGTTATTTGAAGGTCTCTTCTAGCAGACACTGTCCAACTGGGGCATGTCAGAGATCTATGCAAGCTTTTGCTGGTGGTATCAAGAGAAGTTGCCAAAACGTTTTCTGGTATAAGTGTACTCCTAAACTGATAGTTTGCAATAGTTAGTGCATATAGGTCAACAAAAACATTTCAATGGTCAAAAGAGTTATATTTTGTAACTATATGAATCCTTTATATCCTTTTATCTAACAAAAGTTTGTTACAAGTTTGGAGAACATATGAAGCAAGATCTAAGTTTCAATAAGTGTGTGTTTGCATTAAAATTTCACACAACATAGGGCCTAAAGTCATATTTTCTAGTACAAATGTTTTTGTCACTTTAAATATCTTTTTAACTTATTTTTTGTAATTAAGTATTGGAATTTCAGTACTACTAAACTTTGTGATAATTATAACTGAAAATTTTGGCCTTAGCTATATAGGCATTAGCTAATTTCTACTTCAGCAGAATTTTCTTTTTTTAACTATTGGATAGGGACTTAGCTGAAAGGCTGCCCTTGTCAAATATTACTTTTTGGTCTATACAAAAGATTAACCTTTGGATTTGTCCGCACTCTTATTCTGTTAACTAAATTGTTTCAGATAGGAAAGTTCAGGAGAAAATGGCAGAAAAGGATGACCAAATTGGGAAATCTCTTGTATCATCTTCTGATGAAAGAAATATGGCACCTGAAGTTCCTGATACACAGAAATCATCAACGGATGAGTTTTCAACTGGAGCTCCTGCAGACAAAATTGAAGAGTCTGGATCTGGTTGTGGGGATGAACATAAGGGTATAAGGCCAATGTCCCCTGGAACACTGGCACTGATGTGTGATGAGCAAGACACAATTTTTGTGACGTCTCAAGCTACTGACACAGTTGCAATATCTTCCAACAGTCGGACTATGCCAGAGGTCTATGCGGAGCAAGAGAGGTGTGTTTTAATAGAATTCAGAGACTATCTCCGCAAGCTAGTAACTTATGGACAAATGAAAGGTAAAAGCTTTTCTAAATCTACTGCTGTGATAGAGAATTTGAGATTGCTCAATACTTAAACTACATAGTTAGACGTTATGATGTCATCTTGGGATGATCCCCATGATCTTTTCATCTATATGCTGCATCGTTTATTAAATGTCTTTTAACTAGGTGAGATAGACATTTCTATCTTTGGTTTCATCTTGACTGTACGCTCAACCGTACTTGCAATAGTGTATTATCCTTTGTTATCAGAAAAATATGGTCTTATTAGTTTTTTCTAGTTAGACAGTTTGAATGTTTGAAGAGAACAGTCAGAAGGGGTCCATCATTTTGTCATTTATAATTAGCTTTCATTCATTGCTTGAAATTATAGAACTTCAACTACGTGAAGTTTTTATTGAGGGTTTTATGATTGTAAATTGAATTAAATAGAACTGACCTGCAAAATTATGATGTGAAAGCATTTCTTCTCCATTCTTAAAAGGTGTCATTAGAGGATAATGTTTTAAGTATTCAGACGAAATAGAGATTAACAAGCGTATATTTTCCTGTCATTCATTACAAGTTCTGGATGATGCTTTCTTTTATGACTTACTGCAGAAGAGAAATACTCATCAATGTCTGCGAAGCATGATATGGCTTATCATATGGAATCAACTCTTAATGGTATTACTAGAACCAATATTCAAACTGCTGTGGAGATACCAATGACATCAAAAGCAGTCCCTGCTTATCCTAATAACCATCCTCCTGTTGGACAACAAACCATAGGAAATGGAGATCAAACTTAAGACTGAAATCAGAGAAGTGAAGAAATGTGACCCAATGCATGAGGCTATTGGTGATATTTGTGAGGGTCAATGTACATAGCCTTATCTTGCAGGTAAAAAGGCTGTTTCTAACTCTTAGTAACTCAGGAAGGAGCAACTCATTCCTCATGGTGTCACAGCTCGCTCTTCTCAACTGGAGGTCTGAAGAAGGAAGCATAAATGAGAAGTACGATTTCAGAACTCACTACTGAATCTTTTTGTAACATTCATCCAGCATAATCGTGTCGATGGGAGCTAACATTAAAGCTCAGTTGATTTTTTAGACAATTGAGCCCAATTTAATTTTTATAATTGTCTACGTTGTAATTTATTAATCCTTTATCTTCTCATTGCATCACTAATTGATCAGCAGTCTGCAATCTGTTCAGTTCATTCTTGTTTCTTAAAGGGTAAGTTACACTTTATACCTTAAACTAAAGGTGGCAATTAGTCGGGTCCGAAACTTGGCCCGAAAAGGGCCGTGCTTGACCCGACCCGAAATTTTCTAGGCCGGGCCACCCGTACCCAAGGGACGGGTTGGGCTTGTCCCTTGGGGCACGCGAGTCGTGCTAAGCACAAAACGTGCCAGACTAGGTTTGGCTTGGTGCCACCTCGGGCTAGGCCTAGCCTCCTACTAGGCTGGCGCCAAGCTTGGTTAATAAGCTAGGCCCCACTAGGCTTGGCTTGAGTGTAGGCTAGCCTGGCACAAGCTAGGCTAGGCTTGGAAGTGGGCTGGCCCAAGCCTGAAGAGGCAGTCCACGTGCCGGGCTGGGCCTCTCCTTTTAGTAATCGGCTCGTGCCACACGGCCTGACACACAATGGGCTTGCTCGGGCCTGGGCACGACCCATTGCCACCTTTACCAACTTTAATTTATGGCTATTTCAGTTTGCATCTTGTAATTTCAATAATGTAGTTTCTATTTCCATTAACACTCTGCATCTTTTGTGAATTAGGTGTTAGTTTGTTATGCGTGAAAATTTTGAATACTTTATTTTTGGAATTTTATTTGAGTTGGAAGAATTTATTTGTAAAATGTAATTCTAAGAAAGGTTTTTTTCGCAAAATTATCTAAACTAAATCTAAGCCTCAACCTAGTTTTAATTGGGGTTTTCATTGAAAAGGCAGTAGCTGCCGTTGTGTCATGTCGGGGACGAGTAGAGGCGGTCGATTGCTGACGGAGGACAACTCGTGTGAAAAGGGAATTTTCGTGAAAAGAGGTAGGATTCTTCCTCAGCCTTCTTGCAATAAATTATCTTTATGTAAGTAGCATGGATTCTTCCTCCCCACTAACACTAGGCGTTGCAGTCCCGATTGGGCTACTGCAATCCTCGTCGAGAGGAGGGCCCCAATCGAATGTGGCGGTGCTCGAACCAATTATGGGCTGCCGTTCTTGAGTGGCATTTGCTAATCGAGTCAGGGGCGCTAGTGTTATGCTGCCACTAAATTAAATGCTAATCTTATTGCTGTCCTTAGCCATCGAGCTATTGGGAGGGAACATATTTGTGGCCCACTGAATCCGAGGGAGTTCTTGGGCGGTGATATCGGTAATTCAAGGATGCACTATGGCATGGAGGCACATGTGCAGTGCCTATGGGCTATTTTCGGATAGTCGTCCTCGTACGAGTAAGCAAGGAGGATCACTCTCGGTGTCATGCCTCATCTTAGGGTCACGTGACTCAGCCAGGGTATACGTGCCTATATCCCATAGTCTATCCCATGCACATGCCAACTCATAATAAAACATAGCGGAAATACGAGATAGTTTTATTATAAGAGAGAAAACAAATCAGTTTCCATTTTCATTTTAAAGGAGTAATGTTCAGCAAGCCAAATAGAGTGCAGAAATAAATAAATACAAAGTTTTTTAGTTTTTCTCAAGAAACATAGTCTAAAATAAAACACAACAATGTCCCAAAGGACTACAATTCCAAGAACGCTAAAATACCAAGTGCATGACCAAATACTACAAGACTCGACTACGACCCCTAACTCGGACTACTATGAGATCAATGGTACCCTACTGCCCTCTAGTTGCGCCAAGTATTCCAGCTTACCTCATTGGTCAGGCTCTGCAAAAAAATAGAAAAAAAACGAGGGTGAGTCCAAAGGAACTCAGTGAGCAGTTCAACCAACCCCCACCACAAAACCAACCACAGAGATATAACATATATACAATAATACAATTGTCTTATACAGGGAGAGTGTAACATTTGTGGTATGGCTAACTAACAGCCACTTGGCCGACCCATGCCCGAAGGTAAGCCTATTCACATAGCAGTGAAACTACAACAAGCCTATCTGCCTACCCATGTCGTAAGGCATACAAGTCACTCACAAGGGTTATGAGGATAATCGGATTTTACCCATGCGAACTTATCCCATGACATACCCTTAAAGAGACATGGGAATAATCGGGATTTGCCCATCCGAACTTATTCCAAAAGAAACAAGAATAATCGAGTTTTACCCATCCGAACTTATTCCAAAGAGAAGCTAAAATAATCGGGATTCGCCCATCCGAACTTATTCCAAAGAGAAACGAGAATAATCGGGATTCGCCCATCCGAACTTATTCATTTTTAAACACAGGTTGGGATTTACCCATCCAACCTTCCGGGCTCAAGCTCGCAAACTGGCTTCTAACCGAACCTCTCCACCATTCATGAAAGATATGGCTCCCACAAGACCTAAGTCAAGTGTCATCCACGATGTCCTAGGGGTGTTCTTATTGGGAAAAAATCGCAACACACTATGCTCATTCCCAATGCCCTAAACCCGCAATGTCATTAGCCCATGAGATTTTATTTCATGCATTTAGATTCTTGTTGGCTCTTAAATAGTTTATTTTGCCCCTTGAATTTTAATTCTATAATTAATATTTAAATTCCCGAAATTATGTTTTATTTTAGGAGTTTTGTTTTCAGCCTATTGTTTGAGCCCAATTCTGGTATACCCAAGCCGAATCTGATTTCAGAGTGTGTCCTATGGTTCCAGACTATGTTTTCTGGTTAAAATGATAGATTACACGACTATGTTCATTAATCATCACACTTCACAAATTCAGTTTCAAATCTCAGCATTATTAGAGACATTCCAGAATGAAATTTCAGCATACTTAGATTTTCAACATGCTAAATTAACTAACACGAAAATTACAACAATAATCATTTCAAAAATATTGCTAAACTAGATTTCATTCATCCCAAATAACAATTAAAAATGTCTATATTCTAAACATAATTTAGTATGCTTCAAATCCTTGCACCAACATCAAGATTCATGCTTCATAAATCAAGAATCATCAAGAACCTAAACCATGCCTTCAAGATCTAAACTTTTCATATGAACCATAGATTCAACATGCTAAGATTCATACTTTTGACATCAAATATAATTCAACATCATAAGAACATAGCAAAGATTCAAAACAAGGGATTTAAAACTTATCAACATAGACATGCTCTCTTAGGCAATATCACAAACACCTTGAGGGCGTCTCTTTTCCCACATTGGCCGAGCACCCCTAGGACAATTCTAGGGTTGCTGCACCACAAAGGGGGGATCCTTAGGCTTCCTCCTTCATGGTAACACGAGAAAACAACACCCACATGGAAAACAAGAAGAATTCTCAAATTCCAAGAGGCGGCTCAAGAAAACGAGGGAAAAAAAAGAAGGGGGAGGAAGGGAGAAACCACTCACTTGATTAGGAAGAAGAAGAGGGAAAGAAATTCTTGAAGACGGCCTCCGAATCCGGCACACGAGAGGCGGCGGCTCATGAGGGGTTTTATAATCCCCTCCCAATCCTAATCTTATGCTAACTCACATCCGCCTCAAGCTTGGGTCCAAACCCTCTAACCCCTCAATCCAAACTAACCCCAAGCTCAACACAAGCATTATCATTATGCTCAAGCACATGCATTAAATAAATAAATAAATTTATTTAAGCAAGTAAAGAAAAACACATAATTCATATTTCTACTTACCTGAGCTTTCAAGCTCACACCGGATCATGACTCGACTCAACTCGACCTCGAATCAATCCGCTAGACTGGCAAAGATAAATAATAAAAATTACCATAATATCTCGGATATTACACTCGGGGTGGGAGAGTGCAAGAGGAAACCCAAGAAGCTTTTGTCCACTTTCTGCTCTCGATTGGTAAAGACGTTAAAGAATTCAAGTAGAGTTTATTTATTTACTCGGGACTTGAGGTACAGTGAATCTGAGTTGTGTCTACATAATATTCATGCACTAAATTGCTTTGTCCTAAGACGAAGCAGAGAAGAAGGGACAAAGAGCTTAGGTTTCTTTTTTAACGTAATAATTTTTAAATATAGTAGCATTTTATTGGAATATAATAGTGTTATAAACCTATGTAACAGTATTATTTTTGTTTTTGAATTTTATTAAAAATGAATATATATTATATCATATTTTTAATTATTTGGAGAGTTTTTAGTAATCAAAGATAGACATACTATGTATGAAATTTATTCATCTTAGTGCTTTAGACTCAATGATGATGTATATTTTCTTAAATGACCTTTGATTTGTTTAATTTTGATTTATTTTGTGTACTTTTATATTCATTTAATTATTTATTAAAATGAATAAATTAGAGTTTTCCTTTAAATTAATTTTGAGAGTTTTTGGTGGTCAAATTTTGACATAATATATAGTTTTTATTCTTTTTCAATATTCTGGGTGTGACGGTGGGTTCATTTTCTCAAATGATTTTGGATTTGTTTGACTTTGAAGTATTTCCGAGAAGACTTATTTTTAGAGCTATAAAATTAATTAAATAAATCATTCTTGAGCTTAATTGTGTTAAAGCTTGTTTTAAGAGCGAATTGTTATTTTTTGAGCTATGACATTTAATCAAATAAATAATTCTTGAGGTTAATTGGGATAGAGTTGGTACCAAGAGCGAGTTCACTCGCCTATACAATGTGCTATTTATATAATTGAGCTTTAAACTTATTGTTTTCCTTTGTGTTTGAATTCATCTTTTTAGTTCTCTTATGCATGTTTTTTATTCATGATCATGATTATGATACATGTGTTGCGATACATAATTGCATGAGTTATGTTTATAGGGTTGTAATTATATCTTTTATGAACATATAATAATTGATGAGTTGGTATATCTAATAATATTAGTGCTACATGATGTTAGATTGTTCATATTATGTTGGTGTTATCTCTTAATTCATTATTATATAATATGGTACGTGTTAACTTGGATTATATGTATGAGCTAGTATTATTATGCATATGTCGGTATCACCAAAAGTATTACAGAGTTACAAATGGTGTTTGGATACATGTCCATGTTGTTCGAGTTATAAAAAGTGTTACGATACTACTGAATTAATTGTTGTTCTTATTGTTGACCTTAACCATCGAGCTATTGGGCAGTGACATATTTGTGGCCCATTGAATTTGAGAAAGTTTGTTTATTGACTCATGACTCGAGGTACAATTGTAATGGTTCTCAGTTGTTATTTGAAATAGTAGTTTGGAGTACCTAGTATTTATGCACTAAATTTTGACCCTTTGATGCATTATAGAAGTTATGTGCTAGTGTTTATTGACATGAGAAAGTAAGTAGACAGAGTTGAAGTTAAAATGTAAAAATCATTATACATCATTTATATTGTGTTATTTACCTTAGTGCTTGGTCATATTGGCATTTATCATAATCAGCCTTTGACTGACTCATTTGTGTTTGATTTAGATTCGCAAGTACAGATTGGTAGCGAATGACATATAGTTAGATAGACAGAGGCGGCTTTCTCTAAGGCCGATTTTATTTTTCTTAATATTGTATGAGTTTCTTTCTGTGTATATTTCTTCATTGTGTAAATGTTATTTCTGTTGCTAGTATTCATTTCATCTTATGATTTTTGATGAGATTGTGTTATTTAGTATTCTCGTCGCTCACTCTCCTAGGTGATATTTGCATTAGTGAAAATGACCTTAGGAGGTTGTGACATAGTTGACCAAATAATAATAATTTATTTTGTTAAAGACAATAATAATTTTGCTCTTATTTTGCTACAATCTTGCAAAAGGATTATAGTGTATTTTAAAACAATTATTTAACATATAACAACATTATTGTGAAAGAATTTTTTTGTTAATTCATTTGATTTATTACTTTTTATTAATGCATTAATTTAGCTTTTTGTTCCAACCTATTGAAATATATATATTTTGTACTTTTAGATATTGGATTCCAAAATGACTTTAAAAATCACTAAAATAGAAAACAAAAAATCATATTATACCTCAAATGTCCCTGACATGTATTTTACAAAAACAAAATAATTAGCATAAAAAATAATTATAAATTCAATTCATGATTAATAAATTTTTCTTTAACAAAAGAACTACATAAATACAATAAATGAAAAATTAAATTAATTACTACTATAGAACGTAGAAATTGTTAGAAATTATATAGAATGCAACACATTTGTTAAAACAGAATAGTAAACAACAATCTTTGTCAAACATAAACATATGTATGAACAAAATGCAATAAAATCTAGAGAAATTATATTTTGTCAAACATAAACATATAATATAATAGTATTATATTGTTTGTTTTGCTATGAGACTAGATTTGAAATAAATAAGAAATTATATTTTGTTATATGCTTAACAATTTAGAGAAGGATGTAAATTATAATTTGCAAAGTGTGTTGTACAGTTGTTTCATTTTGCACCATGTGCTTTTAAAAGTTACATTTTGCATAATAAAGCTGACAAATTTAACTTTATATTAAATTTATTTAAAATAACAAAATTAGTATACGATTAAAATCGGAATTTGGTATGACAGATGTACTAAACTAGAAATAACGGTTCAAAATCACTGGAGCAGGGACCTTTGCTCGGGAGCCGACGTTGTTTCTGGATGGAGAGCCGAGTTACGATTGTGTTCGCTAGGAGGCGAGCTCCAATAAATGTCACATGCTTGGACGATGCTCGAGTTTACACGGGCTCCGAATTATCGGTGGGCGGGGGCCGCTCTCAAACATCCTTATTCAAGTCCAGCTTGGACATCCTCGGTTGTTGTTCTACGAGGGATATTGAAGTGTTTGATGGGGTGGAGTGCTCGGTTCCTCCCTCGGTTTGGCCAACTCATGCTTCAAACGTTTGTTGTAGCATCGGCGGGCTTCTTTCTGGTCGGAATGGAGTACCCCCACTTCTGTTTCCGAAATAGGAAATTTGAGCACCAGGTAGGGAGTCGATGTTGGCGTAAGTTTTTCAACCTTGGTCTTAATCTCGATTTTGATAATAACAAATATGGAACTAATGTTTTCATGGAGAAATATTTTTAGGTTCCAAGTCGGTTAGCGCAAGACGTCCGCGATCAAAAATATTGGAGAAATCGGTAAGGACGCTCGTCGACGCTCGTCGACGCTCGGGATTCTTCTAGGAGATATAGTTTAGGTTTAAGATGTTTAGCATGTGTTGTAAATCCTCTTTTTGATGCATAAGAACCCATAAATCGAAACCCTACCTCTGACTTAGTTTCCTTACTCCTTTTATGAGCTACCCTATGTCCCTTCACGATCTCAACCATAAATATGATCCTTGCTCTATTGGGTTCGTAGGGTAGCATTCAATTTAAATTCCTATTAGACATATGATCAGTTATAGGTTGATGATTTCTAATACCTCTTAAAGTTAGTATCCTCACACCTTTTATGAGTTGCCCTACGTGATATCTCTACCTCCCTATGACATTTTACTAACTTTTAATACTAATAAATAAAATAAATGCCCTACGTGATATTCGTTCCTTTCTATAATTTTTATTTTTTTTTCATTTATTTTATTAGCTAACATACTATTCACTCTCCCTTTAGTGTAGGCCATTCCACCAACAGTCGACACAATGGCTCCCGGGCTGTTCAGGGAAGGTTGCCCCAAAATCATATGATAGGGGCTGGGGATATCAATAATCAGGTATTGCACGTCGATCGTCTTCGTCTTCGGTCGGGAGTCGAATGACATTCTCAATCATACATAGCCTCGGACGTTGACCCGCTCTCCCGAGAAGCCTACTAGGTCCCCATTATAGGGGTGGAGCGAGGCCTCGATTAGTTGCATTTTTCTAAACGAAGAGTGAAGGAGGATGTCAACCGAGCTTCCCTAGTCTATCAGAACTTTCCGGGGCTCTGATAGTGGATCTCTACAGGCGAGTTGCGTCGTCAACTGCCATGATGGCTCAGAGAGACCTTTTCATGGCCGAGGTTGTCTCACCTCCTCCCGCGAATCTGCCGACTATGTGGTCGATGACCCTACAAATCTCGTTGGTCAGCCGATTAGTCCTATCGTTGTCTCGATTACCCCTTGTGTTGCTCGGGGGCATTCTGCTATGACTTCAGCGTCGGTGATCATGGTCATTCCGATCCCGGCTACGGCTTCTTTTGCAATCAATATAACAGTCGAGTCATCCTTCTCGTACCAAGTTTTCGATATGATCTTTTAGCACCACACACTCCTCGATGGAGTGCCCATAGGTGTCATGTAATCTGCACCTCTTGCTTTTATCGTTGTCAGGCGGTATCTTCTACTTCCCAACGTTGCTGGGATATTTGAGGAGCTGCAGTCATAAATTTCTCGAAGAATAATCTCCATCTTCGTATTCAATGGAGTGCATTTCTCATATCTGACATTCGATTGAGGTGGAGACCTTCCTCTTTTTCTATCGTCCCACTCGCGGCAATCTCGATTTTTAACTTTTTTGTTGACGACGTCCTTACCGATTTGTCTGTCGGCCTTTCTGCCCTCTTTGAGCTCTTCCATCTCCATGTAACATACCGCTCGTTCTCAGAACCCGGCCATGCTTCTGATCTACGAACTGTTTGAGTTTCAGACCGTGCTTGACAGAATACAACTCGACATGGGGGGTCGAGGTTAGGGATCTCCATGGCTATAACATGGAATCTCTTCAGGTACTCCCTTAGCGGCTCATACTGTCCTTGCTTGATGTAGTGGAGTGAGTCCTCCGTCTTAGAATAAATCTGAGACGAGGAGAACTGATTGGTGAAGGCTTTGGAAAGTTCCTGGAAGATGTGTATTGACCATGATGGAAGGGTAAAGAACCATAGCAATGCGGCCTTCTCTAGAAAAGTGGGGAAAGCTCGACACAGGATGAAGTCGATTGTGCCATTGAGGAACATCAATGACCTGAACATCGTCAGGTGAGTGATCGGATCACCTGTACAATTGTAAGGTTGGAGAGTGCTCGACACAAATTGACATGATGTGCTCAACGAAAGGTCATGATTCGACGATGGGGAAGGAACGACCTCTATGGCCCTGGTTCCTCCTCTCTGGTGGTGTTGGGAGACCTCATCTCGAAAAGTTGAGGTCGGCCTCTCGATTTGTTCGAGATGACTATCTTCATCATGCTTTGAGCGGTGACGCTCGCGATCGGTTGGGTGTTGCTCCCTAGATTGCGTTAGCGCCTCGACCTGAGATGTTAACATTTGGTTTTGTGCTTGGAGGTCATCGATCATCGTCATAGCTCTTATGGTGTTGGATCAACGGGCACTGGAGCATCACTCCTCGCCGTGTCAGCGTCTCTTGACAGCAGGAGAACGTTGCTGCTAGGTTGTTGCTTGTGCACAATGGCGTTTGCCTGACTCCGAGTGCCTACCATGACGGGGCAGGTAAGATTTACTCGGCCCCACGGTGGATGCCAAATATCCTTGCCTGAATTGGGTGATGCGGGCCTTCGCATCTCCTGATCCGGCGCGGCTCCGGAGCGACATGCAAAGACACTCCGACGCTTTAATAAGAAGGAATCTTAGATGGTGGGTATGAAATTTGAATCGAGAGTATACCTGATGTGCATCGTGTTCATTTTATGGGCATGTTAGGGATGTCTCTAGAAATGGGTCAAAATTTATCCCGAAGATGATGATCTTGTTATTGTCGAATCTCTTGTAATTAACGAAGGATGTTGATATCATTGTTTGGCCGGCTGCAGCCCCAAGGCTAAGTTGTAGTTGGTTCGATCTAAGTTTGATTCATGAGTGTGGGTGCAATCAGATCTGATCCGCTCCGGACCCAATAGAGCTAGTCCAGTCCACTTACTAATGATCTTTTGTATGAACATAAAATGAACTTGTTAGTTGAGCTTTGCATTATTTAAGCTCGACTCATTTAAAGATTGAGCTGAGCTTCGAGCCACTCATGCTCGGTCACGGCCCCCTATAAAAAAAGGTTTGAAATTATGGAGATAGATAATGATAACAATTCATCCTCACTTGTGTGCATTTAATTGCTTACTAAAAGCTACTTATTATAGACGGGAAGCCAACCGGATACGTCACGCTCACTCATAGAATTGTTAGCTTCAGTAACCTCGTACATGAAAATTAATGGCCAATTTAATTCAACAAAGCAAATCTTCTCATTAAAGCTACTTGTGTTAACCAATAATTGAAGATGTCACCAACTCATGAACAAGCTTCTGACACAACTACCAAGCTCAACTACCAATCTCAGGGAAGAGACAAAAAGCCTTGCTGGATGAAAGCAATCCGACGACAAATTCTTCTTCCAATTTGACAAAGAGCATTTGATGTTGAATACTTCACTGCAATTTATGGCACCAAACTATCCAAAGCTTCCTGCATTTTAATTCTAATGAAGAGTAATTAGTTTAGGAATTACCAAATATATGCACATGTGACAAACAAAAGCTACCTATTAATTTAATTTGATGAGTGTTCATGGAGTTCCACTCTTTTCTGTCTTCAGACGTAGGACTTGCATTGGAAAGAAATCCTAGCTTTCCGGATTAAATTCTTCTCAACGTGTTATATTAGAGAAGAGTTTATTCTTTTCCTGCCTTGATAACCAGAAAAAAGGAAACAATGAAAAAGTATGGGAATAAAAGGACAAAAAGAGAAAAATACTAGATTGTGTGATCTAAAATGCCACTAGATCTCACCCATGTGTTTCACTTTCCTATCTACCATTCCACAACTACTCAATTCCCCATTCTGCGCACTGGTTGGGGAATCATTATTTCCTAAGTGATCCAACACAAAAGGTGATGGAAGCTTTCATTTTGTTATCCTAATCCATGGGGGCACCTTAATGTCAACAATTCAATATATGAATACTTGTGACAACAAAAAGATTGCAGTAACATTATTTATTTTGACTTGCAAAGTTCAACTGTTCAGTGACGGAGTTATTTGGTGGCAAACTCATTGTTATTAAGATGATAGAGCCAGAACAGGTGCAGAAAGGCAGATATGGGGATCAAGCATGCATTGTTTAGGGTTCCAATCTGTGGCAGGTAGCATTTCAGTGATTGACCTATTAAATAAGTCAACTGGTCAGCACCAACAATTCCAAAAAGATAACTAAGTTTAGAATGGAGAAAGCATATATCATAATGAATGCAAATATGATTTCTTTTATTAATAGAATCCATCCAGGCGATTCCCCCTACATTGATATGTAAAAAAATAGATCATTAAGCTCCACAGTGCATTTATGTTTTTGAGTACTAAGTTTGATAAGTAAAAGATAGAAAAAGATTGAATCATAGTAAAAAACATCTGCTGATGAACACTATTTCTAGACAAATCTGAAAGGGAATTGTCATAGCATTCTAACAAATGTTCATCATTCTCTCAATGTGCATTTTGACTTCAGTGGACTAGTGGAGTCAAATAGCTTTGCTTGTTACCAGTTTGTTTAAGAGGAATATGCATTTGCATCAAATCTGCACTTGGACCACCTTTAATGAACATAGAAATCTCTGTTTCTAGAAAAACTTCTTTTGTGCAGGTGGATGAGAGAGAAACTAAAAGTCTGTTCTGAAATAGATGAATTCCTATTCCATTCAAACAACCATTCAAGCTCATGACACCCTTTCTCCTCCAAACAATGCTTGTACTCATTATCTTTCCAAAATGTCTCGATAGAGATCAGCAGCAGACATTCTCATCTGTGTGCCTCTTTTGACTCAGTTCACTACCACAAGAAACATCAAAGTTTCATCTAAATATTAGCACTTTAAGTTTATCCCTAAGAGCAGAAAGTAAAGAACAGCATGGATCAATAAACTCATAGAGAACTGGAGTTTTCTCTTCATCAGTAAACCATGATAGTTTCCACAAATTTGTTAGAAATTGAAAGCATGGCAGTGACAGTTGAATGTGCATGGATGGATGCTTCTCTTTAAAGCCACATTTGCCTACCATTACATGGTGGTCATTCCTACGACAACCCTCATATATAACTGTCATTCAATCCTAACAGTCCTCCATCACACCCTTCTATTGTTGATCCCCCTCCGTTTGTTTTATATCATTTATTCCCCTTTCCATATTCCAACTACCTCATTCTTTAACATTCCCTCTTAAGATCATTCAATCCTTTCATTCTTCTCATTTGAGGCTATGAGCGATTCTGGAAACATCTAAGTAACATGAATAATCCTCCTGTGAAAGACTTCTTTGCATCCCCAGCTCTCTCCCTCTCTCTTGTAAGTACTCTTTTAATCGTTCAAGTGGTAGAAATCCTTCATGTCACTCATGAACATAACACCTTTCCTATTTCGTTGTGTTCTCCTTCGCCTGAAAAATATGGTAGGCCGGTGTATTCAGGAACAATGCAGCAGCGGTCTCTCAGGTAGAGGAAGGGGACGAGGGGAGTGGTGGAGGGTGTCAAGGGGAGCAGGCAGGAACCAGCGGCGAGAACTCTGAGCCAGCAGGTCAATCAGATGAAGATCGGGAGTCCAATGAATCCCTCAATGGTGGCAGAGAGGTTG
Source organism: Canna indica (assembly GCA_034359265.1). Classification (NCBI taxonomy): domain Eukaryota; kingdom Viridiplantae; phylum Streptophyta; class Magnoliopsida; order Zingiberales; family Cannaceae; genus Canna; species Canna indica. The sequence goes on along the minus strand of CP136895.1, from coordinate 51,309,038 downwards.
GAAACAAGAAGAAGAGGAAAAAGTACCACAGACACACAGTTGAACAGATCAGAGTCATGGAAGCGTGAGTTTTTTCTGTAAAATTTGATGCTCGCTTTTACATGTTACTTCTAGTTGATACCTAGTCATGCATGACTCAGGCAACACATTCAAAGCAAGTTGATGATTTAATTCGGATGTATACATTATGAAAAATTCAGAGAAATTCAGAGAAATCAACATTTTATTCCTGCAATAAATCAACAAATTTGAACTCAAGAACTTAGATGAAAAGAATAAAACTATCTAAGACTGAAGTGAAATTCTAACATTATGAATGGGTAAATCAGGTTGTTCAAGGAGTCACCCCATCCAGATGAGAAACAGAGGCAGCAGTTGAGCAAGCAACTAGGCCTTTCTGCCAGGCAGGTCAAGTTCTGGTTCCAAAATCGAAGAACACAGATCAAGGTACCTATTAAACGAACTGGAATACATCTATTAACTATATTATTTGCTAAGAAGAAAACAGATAGGAGCACAATAATGTTAAGAAGATTAGTTTTGCGTCACCAGTAATCCGCAATTATTATTCTTCTAACACATGACCACTGGACTAATGTGAAATGGCTTCAACCTCAGGCAGTGCAGGAGCGGCATGAGAACTCGCTCCTCAAGTCTGAAATAGAGAAACTGCAGGAAGAGAATCGGACAATGAGGGAGACAATAAAGAAGGCAAGCTGTCCCCACTGTGGGTTTACTACCTTGAGCAAGGATACCACCATGACCACGGAGGAGCAACAGCTTCGTATTGAAAATGCCAGGCTAAAAGCAGAGGTATGCCATACGACTAAATGACCCATCACAGAGTAGATAATATGCTCTTGAGATTTTCCAATACCTTTTTAATCTAAAATCATTTCAAATTGTTGCTATTTGTTCTATAATAATTCTGATTATCAATCTAACTTTTAGATAGAAAAACTGCGCCGAATTCAAGGAAGCATACCAGATGGAAACACTTCACCAAGTTCATCATGCTCTGCAGGGGGTGATCAAAACAAGAGCTCATTAGATAGCTATAGTGGATTCATGGGTCTAGATAAATCAAGAATCCTAGATATTGCTAATGTTGCCATGGATGAGCTGATCAAGATGGCTACTGCCCAGGAACCTTTGTGGGTTCGAAGCGTTGAGACTGGGAGGGAGATATTAAACTATGATGAATATATAAAGCATTTCTCACCTGATATTTCAAGGAATGGAAGTGTAAAGAATATTGAGGCTTCCAGAGAGAATGGTGTTATCTTCTTCGACACTCCAAGGCTTGTACAAGCTTTCATGGATGTGGTAAAGTTCAAAAATTAATATCACTTGTTAAGAATATAAAAGTTTAGATTGGACCTTTCTAGCATAAGCTTTTAGAATTAATGATCACTCAATTAAATTCTAACATGGTATTAGAGGCTATATATTAAAAGATACACATACCCTCAGTTAAGTTGTCAGTCCACATGTTAGAGTTTTAACTAAGCACACGCATAGAAGGGGAGTGTTAGGAATATAAAAGTATATTTTGCTCATTTCCTAAGATCTTAATAAGCTTTGGGGATAAATGGAATCAAATTCAACATAACTGAATCTATAAATTTTGACCTTTTACTATTGACTATTATGGCGCTTTCTTGTCGCCAACTACCTTTTTCGTGCCTCTAAAAATTTCAGGCATTTAAGTAGAAAGCTAATGAATAATTTAAATCAGAGCACTACTCTCGAATGTGGATTCGCATGGGTTTAATGCCATTAGCATTCACACTTTACCTTCCACTTCTGACTAAATAACAGTATATCTAATTAATGAGCCATTTGATACCTTATATGCCTACCTAACCTCTGAATGTTCCTTTCTTTTTAGAACCAGTGGAAGGAATTATTTCCTTGCCTGATCTCCAAGGCTACTATTTTTGACGTTATTTCCAATGGACAGGGTGAAAGTAAAGACGGCACTATACAACTGGTGAGCTCCTCTAACCACCATGATTGAATCAGGACTCCTCATCTTTACAATGCTTCCATTTCATCTAAAAATCCCCTTGTCGAGTTAATCTTTGTTATGTGGACTATCATACATTATACATGTTCTACTTGTCTAATTCCTTGCTTATTGAAGTTCCTGTGATTGTTTGGTCAAGCTAATATAGGTAATGATTCTCATAATAACTCATGATTAGATATTCTTCAGATGTTTGCAGAAATTCAAATGCTTACACCTTTGGTGCCAATAAGAGAAATCTACTTTGTGAGATATTGCAAGAAAATAAGCCCCAGTAAGTGGGCAATTTTAGATGTATCTATTGACAAACTTGAAGAAAATATAGATTCATCATTCATGAAGTGTAGGAAACGCCCCTCGGGCTGCATAATCGAGGACCAAGACAATGGTCACTGCAAGGTAATTCAACATTTTTTTATTTGTTTTTTCCTACTTACTGTGAAAGTTCCACAACCTTCCTCTCGAGCCAGAATGCTCATACAGGAAGGTGCACTTACATAGAATTTATATCTCAATCAAGAGATCAATTAAGCAATATGCATATACATCATTTCGAGTGATCAAGTTCCATTCTTTGTTTCTAGGTGGTCTGGGTAGAGCACATTGAATGTCAAAAATGTGTAATTCCAACCTTATATCGCTCTATTGTTACCAGTGGACTGGCTTTTGGTGCTCGACACTGGATGGCAACACTACGGCTGCAATGTGAAAGATCAGTGTTCTACATGGCTACTAATGTTCCTACAAGAGACTGTAACGGTGTGTAACAATTTAATTACCCAGTATAAAAACAAATATGAACTTATTGCTTATCTTGCATAGTATATCCCAGGGGTCTCCACACTGGCTGGAAGAAAGAGCATCCTGAGGCTTGGGCAAAGAATGACTTCAAATTTTTGCCAGAGCATTGGTGCATCGGGGCAGCGCACATGGACCAAGGTATCAACAAAGGGTGGAGATGATATTCGATTCACAACAAGGAAAAATATCAACGACCCAGGGGAGCCTCAAGGACTGATCGTGTGTGCAGTTCTGTCATCATGGATGCCTGTTCCTACAGAAGCTCTGTTTGATTTCTTAAGGGACGACTCAAGAAGAACAGAAGTATGATAAGTATTTGATATTCTTCTGCATCAGATTTTCCAAAAACATGTAACTAAAATCTATATAATTTTTCAGTGGGACATCATGCTTACACCAGGTGCTACTCAAACAATTGTGAATTTAGCAAAGGGCCAAGATCGTGGAAACTCTGTTACAGTTCATGTAAGTATCATTTATATCATTCTGTTCATATGAATTATAATCATTAGTTGAAAAACAAGCACTACAATTGCAGGTTTTAAGATGAAATACTGCATTTGAGCATATACAGCACTCTCAACACATTATGCCATGTTATTACCTAAACTGGAATTATTCTTATTTTCGATGATATACAGAAAACAACTTCATCAGAGAGGACTAACATTTGGGTCCTTCAAGATAGTAGCACTAACTCTTATGAGTCAATGGTAGTCTTTGCTCCTGTGGACATTGAAGGCATGCAATCAGTGATGACTGGGTGTGACTCCAGTAGCTTGGCCATATTGCCATCAGGGTTTTCCATACTTCCAGATGGGCTTGAGACTAGGCCACTTGTGATCACATCTAGGCCAGATGAGAGGACAATGGAAGGAGGATCTTTGCTCACTATAGCATTCCAAATTCTTGCCAATTCCTCACATTTAGCAAAGCTAACAATGGAATCAGTGGAGACTGTAAATGCCATTGTTTCATGCACATTGCGGAATATAAAGAAAGCCTTGCAGTGTGAGGATGGGTAATTGATTGGTAATAAGTAAATTTGTGAGGATTGATCTATATAGGCGATAGGAGGAATTGGGAATGTCTGACTCACGCTGGCCATACAAGAAGAGTTGATAATTATTGGAAATCAGTAGGGATTGGTAACAAGTAATTGCTCAGCTGATTTTAAATTCATCAGTAAAACCTGCACTAGAATAATTGCATGGTCCAGGTTGAAAAGTAGACCTATGCAGAAGTGTAAAGAAAAGGGAAGTAAGATGTAGCATTTCATTCCAATGCCAGTGAGTCTTTACGAAACATTTATTCTGATATCTTGGAGGGGGGATGTGTTGCATGATATTAAGTTCACTTCTTAAAATCATAACTTAATGGGCCAAATGAAGCTCTTCTAGAAAACAATTCCCTCCCCTGTCAATATTCGAACGGAATATGAAAAGAAAAATTCCAAGATAACGAACTGTGCAATGAAAAGAAGTTCAAAGGATAATTCAAAAAAAGAAGAGGGACAAGACAGACACCAGATCCAACCATACCCCCTGTCAAGATCAGTACTAGGGAATAAAAACACCTCGGAAGATATTACGAGATGATGGACCGTAGCTGAGTTTACAAATCATGGTTCTTCACTTCTTCTTTTTCTCAAAAAAGGAGGAAAGAAATCAACTAACGATAATAATCTAGTTGCCGATACGAATTTCCACTTCATCTTCTAGTAGTAATTCTGTTTCATCTCGGAGAATCAGCAAGTATCAATTCAAACGAGAAAAGGAAAGTAAGAGAAAAGAAAAAAAGCAAATTTAACTTGCATCGGTAAGGGAGAATTCACCAAACAAAATGGTCCTTTTTCCTGCCAAGCGAATGCTACGTTTTCCTTCATCGTTCTTAGCCGGGTTTCTCCCAAATTGCCGTATGCCACCAACACGCAGGCCACGATAACATGCGCCGCTCAGCGATCCAGTCCACTGCCAACCTCCGCCACCGGAGTGATCCAATGTCGCTGTCATATTTGCCGCGGACGGTAACAGTGTTGCTCATCTTCTCCGGTTCCGCCACGGCGCCATTGCAAAACGATTAGGGATTAAGAGGTCGTCAGGCCCCATCCAATTGTCCGATAATAGATTTGAATCCAATAACCCGTTATCGGTGATATTATATATCTTAAATCCAAACCGGGTTTCATATGTCAGGCTTCGACGTTCCCTCTTCAGGATACGATAGCGCTGCGCTGGTTGTCGTTGTCGACCACTTGTTTGATGAATTGCCGAGCCGAGAAGTTCGCGGCTCCCTTTGACTGCGAATGGAGCTGCGCAAGGTCTTTCCATGGACGATGGTTGCTCCATGCTAACCTACCTGAACCGCACGGCACCCGGCGATGTACAATCCACCAAGAACTCAAGAAGGGCCTCAGATACAACCTATCCCCGAGCCTCACGGTGAGATATAAATGATCTGGGCAAAGCCGCAAACAGCAAATTCCTCCTCCGCCCTGTGGATGTCTTACTGTTTCATCAGCTTCACTTATAAACTCTGAGCCCTTGCAGGAATTCTCTACTCTACTTGTATCGGTAATTGAATTCAAAAGTAGCTCTTTTTCTTCTCAACTAAGTAGATTTAATAAGAGTCTATTAGCTTCATCGATTTATTTGAATTCGATGCAATATGAGCATGACCTTTTTTTTCTGAGGAAAACATGAGAATCATTCTTAGTACAATTCTACATAAGAAAGTGGTCCCATGAGCCTATTGACCAGAAAACCTAGAATTATGGAACACCTGATGTTGATTTTAATTCTGAAGTATATATGTTCTACTTTTGATGTATTCTTCTTAATAGATTAATTCTACAATGTTAAACCGAAATGCATACTCCATTTTCTCTCTTGTCATCAGTTCCTTTTGAACCTGCATGCAGCATAGGCATTGGCTAATACATGTCAAATGCTTTACAAACTGTCTCTTGATAGAAGATTGTTTCTTTCAGGATTTTAGTAACAATGATTAGTAATAATAAGCTAATTGAACAAGGTATGCTGAGGTCAAAAAGAGATAGTTTATCCATCCTCTGCATCTTGTCTTGCTATTAAAATTTTCACTTACTCCATCAATTTAGTATGATATTTGTTTTATTGATAAAATCCTTATATGATGAAAAGTTCGATTATTTGAACTCCATTATTTTGTCCTCACAAATCTGTTATGTAAAAAAGCAACATCTTCAAAACAAAACAATGTAATACTCATCACAAAGCAAGTGGTAAATATGCATATCCTGCATCTACTATCATGTTGCAAAAGTTATTATATAAATTAAATTTGGTTTTTCTTGGAGCTTACTGGGGAATACGTATCTGTCATAATACATCAATATCATTAAGAGTTCAACAGGCCACATAATAAAGTAGCACGCTGCTTTCAGAAAACTATGTACATATCCTCTCATTATCTCGATTGCATCAACCTTCTTTTTTCTTCCTTGCCTCATGGGCTTCTTGAGGGGAAGTTGTCCTGCAGATTAAATCTCCCAGGATACTAATTTCTCTATATATGAAAATCTCTTGTTAGCCACAGCATTCGGAGATTTTTTCATCAACTTTACATCTTCTGGATTTGGTGGTTTGTCCAAGCTCAAGCTACCTGAATCTTCTTCCTTTCCATAACCATCTTGATCCATCTGCCAATCCATAAAATCTGATAGTGTCATAGAATCATTTGACTCTATTTTGTCAAGCTTGGCACTTTCCTCTCTTGTAACTGGTTCTGAATCTTTCACTGAAGGAATTTTATTCAAAACCACATCATCTGGATTTCTAGTAAGAACATCCGCATGTATAACGTCTTCTATCCGAGACATGACAGTGAAAGCTAAACTTTCTAGAATCCTGGAATAGCTTTCCAAGATAGCGAAACCAACATCCTACAAAGTCCATTAAATATTTAGAGTGATTAGAGAAAGTTGATAATTTTTTTTCTTTTTGAGAAAAAAGAGAAGGTTGAGAATTTGTCAAATAATTTCTTTAGTAAACAACTTCTTTCTATTTATAAAGACGGGAGTGATTATATTGTAGTTTTACCTTATTGTATTGGATCTTGCTTATGTCCAGTGCCGATTGAGGGATACCCGGAAATTTGTGCTTGAGAATGAGTAAGATTGTCTCTGCCCTGTCTTCAAATTGTTCCCTTTTCTCCCAGCTATAACTTGTAACACTTGAAACCCCCCATGATGATTTGACTTCTTTGTTGTTCATCTTTCTCCTCCAAATGACAACTGATGCTTCGATACGGTTCTTGAGGTCTAAGATCTTGTGCTCAGTTGACAAGTCTATGGTTTCAAGAAAGGCATCAGCATCAAAATCACCATCTGTAATATTCTTATAGAGTGATTCTCCGAGGCTTGATCTTCCATTCTGCTTCATGAAGATTGATCAGTGTCTATTGCAAAAAAAGAAAAAGAAAGGAGAGAAGCAACTTAATTACTTTTACTATTATGTTGCAAACTGCAAAAATTAATTACCAACCCATGATAGCATTAGCATTCTATGACTAATGATGCCTAATACTGTGTAGGTGGAATACAGAAGCAGTGAAAAAAGTAGCAGATAATATGTATTATTTCCTGTCCGAGTATGCAATTTTTCAAATATTATAAATCATATAGCTAACCTTTGGAATCACTAACAAGAAAGGAATTGTAAATCTCCTTTTAGGATGTGGAATATAACTTTCGTAAGTTCCATGGCAGCCTTACTTTATGTTTAAAGTAGTGAAAGCATAAATCATGTGTACGAGCTACATGTCAATTGATTAATGGCACCTGAAGAGTATAAGTATTCCTTGCACTGATTTTGCTGAACCAGTAAGGATCCTGAAAATGATTTAAATCTACATGCCTACCTTAGGAAGATTTTCAATATAGTCTTCTGGAATATCCATTTCCATTAGAACATTAGCATTTATCGCCATAGCTGCTTTGAGCACTTGATTTACAAGCTCTTTCTGGTGAAAAATCCATTTCCTACATTCTTCTGATAGCCCATTTGGAGGGACTCTCACTGTTGGGAGCCACCACTTATCATCAGTCCTCTTTGCATTCCCCTTCTCAGATTCATCAGCATCTCTTGATACATACCGAAACTCTCTTTGATCCTTGAAATTGTCAAGGTACCCCTGCAAGTATTATCAACGCAAGTAACATAGTTGACAAAAACTTTTCATCATCTGTTTGTTATACATGAGCTTACAGAAAGCTTGATCTAAATTCTAAGATTCCGAAAAAATAGATTTTATGATTACAGTTATTTTTCTTACAATGAGCATAGCATCAAGCTTCTTCAAGGCAGGAATGTTCATGCGAAGATCTTTCCTTTGCTGAGTTATCATTATCTGTGAATGGCAAGGTTGAAGTGGAGCATGAGGCAATTTTATTCATAAGAGGACAAATTTTTTTATCTCTTTAGATATTCACAAATTATAAAGAGCAGAGAGTTAGAGTTACTGTACTTACCTCCATGTTGTTTCCAGTTTCAGATGTCTGCTGTGAGGGAACAAATTCCACAATGTAGTCAGTGACTGATAAGAGCCAATCAATTTCTTTTCTCCATCTTGCCTTCCTTTCTGCTGCCATTGGTTCCAAGCGCCGTTGCTCTCCAAAAACAGAAGCTGCAATGAAGCAGGATGAAGAAAAAGCCATTTTGGATACACAAAATTACTGAATAAATGTTACTTGAGATGAAAATATATGCAAATTTGGGAGATATCAAGTTGTTCCTGTAAGATTAATTCAACTGGATTCTACTTGTCTTATAGAAACATTGTTTTTGTGTTTACTTCATAAACTTTAATCCAATATTTAGACTATTTCTAGGTGATATATGATTTGTTTGAAAAGCTCAATACTTAGATTGATAATTAGACAAAACCTGCAAGATTAGTGATGGCATTAGAGAGAGCCAAAGCTGAGGAAACTCCTGTTCCTCCACCTGACATGTCTTCACCAAGAAGAAGCTTAGCAAACTTCTCCTTCATCAACTCAATATCTATCAAAAAACTCATGATCAGAAGTTGTAGAAGTTCTCCACTTAAAAACTAAAAATATTAGCATGATTGATTCATTTATATTATTAACCATTGCCTTCCATTACAAACTGAAAATCTGCAATGTTTCAGTTACCTGATGGTCCCCTATTTCCACCAACATCCTTCTTCGGTTTCGACTTGGGTCCACTCTTAGGTGCTTGGTTGAGCGCAATTGCAATTTGTCGTCCATCCAAAGAGCTAGAGTTGCTTGGGTTTTCAGAACCCTGGCTCATAAACATCAATTAAAATTTGGCTAAAATATTTAATTATCCATGCCATCAACTTATGATATATGATATTGTGCATTAATATTAAAATATTCATATTTAAAACTCCAACTAGAACAAATGAGGTTGATGACTAGAAGTTCATGTGATGATAGTGTAATTTTAAAAAATAGGACTTGTAGTGCAGTAAAAATAAAAAGTTTGGGATAACATTTTAATATTTTCTAAAGTTTGAGAATTAATTAAACTGATAAAATTATGAAACTTCAAAACTAAATTAGAATTAACTATGTTTCTTTTTAACAAAACAAAAAAGTTTCATTAATCAAACAAGGAGAAGAAAGAGAAAAAAAAAGAATTTTAGCCCTATATTGCCAAAAGTCCAAAAGAATCAAAACTACTAAGATGGACAATACGAAGTTTTACAGTAAGAACAAACCACTTCTTGGGCAACCTAAATGGACATGCAAATAGTCTGATAAAAAATAGTACCTAACATTGATTAATGATTGATGCATGGGAATTTCACATCAACTATCAAAGGCAACAATTAGAGCCTAGCATGTGTCAAATTTGGTAACAGCTTGAGCTAGCCAAACATTTATTTGTGATTCTTGAGCCATTCATGTAAAATGGATTTATGGTAAATAAGTTTAAACTTGCATTTGGAAAATCATAGATTTTAGGTTATTAATTATTTTACAGTATCAAAAAGATTTTATTTAATCATATGTTATATTTAAAACTTGCTAATTAAATTATCATACTTCAAAGTGAGACAGCCCCTCAAGCCAACTAATGTTCGGGCCGATCAATGTTCACGCCATACCAAGTACAACGCAAAATTTCCTAGGGTCGCCCCGAAGCGAAGCTCGAACTTAGCCAAAGCTTAGGGTGACAAAAAATAATAAATAAAATATTTAAATTTTAATTAAAAATTAATTTAAAATATTAATGTAAAGTGGTTAAGAACTTGAATAATAATAAAATAATTTATTATTTAAGTATTTGAAGTAATTCAAAAATATCAGGCCATGTCGAATATAGCTCATATGCCAAAGGAAAACTGCCTAGTCCAATTCAGTAAAGTACATGGGTTGAGTCGAACTAGACTAAAATATCTTCTAAAGCATGTTGGGCCCAACCAAAACGAGCAAGTTGGCCCAAGGTCTTATCTAACTTCATCGTCTAAATAATATTAATTATGTTGGAGGGAGAGGAATCATGTTGGTATAGTTTGCATATGTTGTCTGAAAAAATCTTAAAGAAATTATCTTTAAATATAATTCATTTATAATGTGTGAACCAAAATCTCAAATTTCTTTGACTATTGTCAACTAAATATTATTTAAGATATGCTTATATGTGTTATTGATTATTATGCATTGTTTTACAACAAGTAAAATATTAGTGGGAATTAAAATATTCAGTAAAATTTTGATCTAGACTTAAGAAAAGGCTAATTACAAACTAATAATTCTAAACTTTTCCAAAATTGTTTGATATATGTTTAGCATAAAATGATTGCTAATAAATAAATATATATATATATATATAATAAGCATATGCTTTTTTACAATAACTAACCTTCTTCACCAACAACTCTCTCCCTCCCACATCCTCCAAGTCTAAGCTCCGTGCTCTACGCCCGGTGTTCTCTGACATTCCTTCCCGATGTTCTCTACGCTTATGTCCTTATTCAAGAGATTGAACAACCATCAAGCATCGACCTCCAAGTTGATTAATCCATAGCCTAGGGGATTACACCGCGTCATATATATATACTCTTCATACAAGAGCAACGATTGATCAAAAGACAAAGAAACGACAACTAAGAAGCTAATGAGGAAACCATAAGGGAAGGCAATGAGGAAGAAGAAGAAGATTATAGATTATAGATTATATTTCAGTAAATTAAGAGGAATGAAGAGTTTGCAAAGAACTAAAGCAGCGAAGAGAGAAAATGATGAGCAAGATGAAGACGTGGGGCACATGTTAGAGGGAGGGAGGAGAGAAAGAGGAGGTGATGGTTATGGAAGAGAGGATCAAAAAATAGAAAGAAGGTTATTTAAGGGGTGGTTTAGTTTTGATATGGTAGTGGAGATGGTTTAGATTTTTGAGGCTAGTAATTTAAAAGGTCCGAGAAACATGGATAGTTATTAACAAATTAAACCTCTTCCTTGAATTTAATTTATAAAATACTAATGATGATGATTTTTGTCCATTGATAATATTTACTGGGTATATATTAATTCTTTTTGGTAAAATTGAAAATCTAACAAAATAATTTTTGTATACTTATTTTGCTATGAATTTGATGTTTGTTGACAAGTTTGAAGAGGTTTGGCTAGCCGATCATATTTACGAGGAGGCAAATAAATGTTTTTTATGTTAGGTAATGTTTTTTGTTAAGTTTGATAACTTTGATAAACCTTTATTAGATTTTAATATTTTTAATAAGATTTAATTAATTGTTTTGGTAAAAAAGAATATATATAGTTAATAATTATGAATGCAAAGCGTCTTACTTTACTTACGTGGGGTTATATAATCTAATGATATATTTGTTTAATTGAATATAATAGGATTGGATTGGATAATAAATGATGGAAAATTAAAAATAATTTTTTTAAATTCGTTGTACATCGAATATAATATTAATTTTATATTCTTGTATTCATATTTTCTTCTAATCCACACACTAAACAAACAATGAATATTAATACATCTCTTATCATATCCTCTTTTATCCTACGAACCAAACATGCCATCCCGAATAATCGACACGTTTACCAAGCAGAGTCTCGCGAAATCTTCCCTCTTTGCCTTCAATTACATCTGAAAACGACTTGTAAACTTTATTATGACCATCCTTCATTGGTTGTCCACGGATCCCGTTATCAAGAAGTGTATCCACGGCCTCTTGTACCAATTTCTCTTGACACATTACTAATTCCCCCGGCGTAGATCCACTTGTTGCTAATAGATCGGTAAGAGTATTATTCCGATAGATAACTCGTCTATAGAGTTCATTAATATCCGAACTCATTAGTTTACCCCCATCTATCGGAATGATTGGTGTTTCTTGTAGCTCGACTTCTTCCTCTTTTCATATCCATACCTTACATAATGAATTTTATTTCTTTAATAGGTATAATAACAGTACTATTAGGAGCTACTTTGGCTCTAGCTCAAAGAGATATAAAAAGAAGTTTAGCCTATTCTACAATGTCTCAATTGGGTTATATTATGTTAGCTCTAGGTATAGGTTCTTATCGAGCTGCTTTATTCCATTTGATTACTCATGCCTACTTTAAAGCTTTATTGTTTTTAGGATCCGGATCCATTATTCATTCAATGGAACCAATTGTTGGATATTCGCCAGATAAAAGTCAGAATATGGTTCTTATGGGTGGTTTAAGAAGATATGTTCCAATTACAAGAACTACTTTTTTATTAGGTACACTTTCCATTTGTGGTATTCCACCTCTTGCTTGTTTTTGGTCCAAAGATGAAATTCTTAATGATAGTTGGTTGTATTCACCTATTTTCGCAATAATAGCTTGTTTCACAGCAGGATTAACCGCATTTTATATGCTTTATATAGGATAGAGGAGATATGATAAAATATGAATATTTATCCATTGTTTATTAGTGTATAGATTAGAAGAAAATAAAATTAAAAAAATATAAAATTAATATTATATTTAATAAATATTAGATTTAAAAATTATATTCAATTCTACATTTTATTTGTTATTTTATCTCATCCAATTCAATACAGTGAAATAAATAAACCATAATTAGGATGAAAAATAGACTCCTCATCGAACTTGTTACGTCTATTTAACCCAATTGGATTGAGTTCAACTGGCCCTAAATATATATTTCAATTTAAATACAGTTTAAGTACTCATATAACTGAGCTTTGAGTTTGGTTATGTTAAGCTAAAAGATTAGCATTTGCGTTGATTTAAATAGATTAAAAAAGAAAAAATATAGTGAGTATCAAATTTGAGATTTTAAATATGGTATATTATATGTTAAACATATTATATTTAATTATATATATATTATATTTACAATCGAGGACTTTTGATAGGTAAATCTTTAGAACCGAAACGGTACATTTAAAAATATGGGGGAACTAAAATGATAATTAATTAGCTGAAATTTCATGGACTAAAATGAAATCAGCTCAATTCATAGACAACGATTTTCTTAAAATCTAACGAAAAATTCTTTTATTCTCAATTTTTTTTTTTTTTTTTCCAAACCGCAAATTAACTTTTCAAAATACCACTAATACTCTCACCGTTGTTAATGGGGTTAACTTCTGACCATTTTAAACTGCTTCGGGTCATTTTAAATTGATTCAAATCATTTTAAACTGGTTCACTTATTAGACTATATATGCTATAAAATATATTCTAAAATTACTATAATTTCACAAAAATTATATTACGCATGATGAAACATTATCCGCAATTTAGATCATCAAAACAAGTGTTTAAAAGTGACATATTAATTTGTTTATGTTATTTTAAATTACTTGAGATCATTTTAAATTAGTTCAGGAAAAATATTCTAAAATTATCATAAATTCACAGAAATTATATTATGCATAATGAAATATGATCAACAACTTGGATCATCAAAATAAGTGTTTAAGAGTGGATTTTTACCATTTTAAACTGATTTGGGTTATTTTAAACTGGTTTACTTATTAGATCATATATGCAATGAAATGCATTCTAAAATTATCATAAATTCACATAAATTATATTATGCATAATGAAATAGATCCAAAACTTGGATCATTACAATAAGTGTTTAGAATGACATATTAATTTAGTTTTATCATTTTAAACTGGTTCAAAAAAATATATTCTAAAATGACCAAAAGTTAATCCCGTTAACAACTGTGACGAAATTAGTGATATTTTGAAAAGTTAATTTTGATTTTGGGAAAAAAGCAATATTCTTTCTTGTTTTGGGAATAAAAGAGTTTCCTATTCGGTTGTAGAAAAATTGTTGTTTTTGTTTGCGGTGTGTCACATCATCCATCAATCCAATCAAACTCAATCTTAGGGGTGAGCAAACTTCCCCGATTCACCGAAACCGAACCGAAACCGACCGAACCGAAACCGATTTAACCGAACCGAATTAATTTCGGTTCGGTTTTCGGTTAAAGAAATTTTTGGGTTCGGTTTTCGGTTCGGTTCGGTAAATTAACCGACGGTTCGGTTAATTTACTGAATTAACCGAATATATATGTATATATATATGTATATAATATATAATAATAGATATATTAAATGTTGGCATTTGTCTTGGTGGTTAAGTGTTATGTTTAGCTTTCCGCCTCCTGGGTTCGAATCTCATGTTTTGTAATAATATTTATTTAACATTCAATATATATATAATAAGTGTTAGTTATATATAAATTGATAGTAATGTTTGCTAAGATGGTTAGAAGGATAAAAATTAAAATTAAAATCTAATTCTCAGTTGGCCGAGTTTGAGTCCACATGCATTCTTTGAATTTATTTTTTTTAATCTTTTCGATTAACCGAACCGAACAGAAAATTCGGTTAACCGAACCGAATTAACCGAATTTTTTCGGTTCGGTAAACGGTTAAATTTTTTTCTTTGGTTCGGTTCGGTTAACCGAATTTTCGGTTCGGTTTTTAACCGAATTTTCGGTTCGGTTTTTAACCGAACCGAACCGATGCTCACCCCTACTCAATCTTGAACCCCAATAATTGACCGGTTTTTTGTCAAATCAGATAAAGTTAGAACCAAACCGATTGAACCGGAAATCGATTGCCCAATTGGATGAAGAATCGCTCAGAATTCTAACAACAAGTATATATGGCTCTGATTTCAGTGCAAAAAATTAAGAGCAATTTCTCATATTCGGATTTTGGGAATGAGAAATTCCCAAAATCGGATTTGAAGATGAGAAATTCTCAAAACCAAATTTGAGTGGATCAGATACTCATTTTACCCATGGTCAAAGTCTCTAATCAGTTAAAAACTTTGGTTAAAAATTAATATAATATTTTTTAAACTCTCTAATGTATTAAAGACTTTTGTACTAAGTCTATAAATTAAAATTAAAATTAAAAATTATGAAATATTTTGATGTAAAATATTTTTCTAGATCATAATACATCTTTTGTATCATTAAAAAATTATTTTATGAATTCAAATATTTTTTTAAAAAAAATTATGAAGTTATTATAGACTTTGTTCAAAACTCTCTAATGAGTTAAAGACTTTTGTTTATAGTAATTTTATAATTATAAAAAATAAAATTTAATTCACAAAAAAATATATGTGATATAAAAAATGTGCTAGAGTCTTAAAATATTTTGGACAAAAAATATTTTACTATTTTTAATTAAATAGTTTTATAGACTTTGGACAAAAGTCTTTAATTTAATGCATTAGAGACTTTTGCCCAAAGTCTATAATGATTTTATAATTAAAAAAATATAATTAATAAAATATTTTTTAAAATATAAAAGATGTGCTGTGGTTCAAAAAAATATTTTTTATCAAAAATATTTTATAATTTTTAATTTAAATTTAGATTTATAGACTTTGTGCAAAACTCTCTAATGATTTAGAGAGTTTAAAAATATATTTTTTGGACCATAACACCTCATTTTTATTATAAATATTTTTTTATAAATTAAAATTATTATTATTATTATTATTATTATTATTATTATTATTATTATTATATTTAACCAATCAGTTTTGATTAAAAACTTTGGCCCAGGGGTAAAATGAATATCCGATCCATTCAATTTCGATTTTGAAAATTTCTTATCTATAATCCGATTTTAAAAAAATTTCATTTCCAAAATTTAAATTTGAGAAATTACTCAAAAATTAATGCTGTGCTATGGTGCCCTGCATCATGATCTTTCGTTTCCTTACACTCCATGCAACTTGTGGGCCCGCATATCCTCAAGATTGACTGCCCGGTAAATCTCTAATTAATGGCAAAATTAAAAGAAGATAAAAAGAATGAACTGTCAAAGTGCCAAGAACATCTGGACCACATAATTCTTAAAATAAAATTAAAATTGTTGAAAAAGTATGTTTCTTAATTCATTCTTTTTTTTTCCTTAAACAATGTGCTGGAACAAGGTGATATTCATATCATAATATCTTACTTACAGTTGGTATGACCAGATTATTTAGAGTAAATAGCAAAAAAGAAAAGAAAAGAATTTTGACTCTCTTTTTTTTTAATTTTTTGCACGAACTATTTTCATTAGCATAAAAATACACAATTTTTTGATCTGTTATCACATTTGGCATGACCCATTAATTTTAACAGAAAATGTTGATGTGTCACTTTAATGGCAACCACATGGCAAACAAATATCCTAGTTGGCGTGCCTCACCCACCGGTTGAGTGGGATTTTCAAGTCGAATTAACATTTTGTGTGTCACCAATCTCTCATATATGTTAATCTGAGACGGGAAAAATGATATTTTCGCCTTGTCGTCTTCAATATGGGGCGGCAACTAATGCTCTATTCTTATATATGTTGCTCTTGCTTAGGTGGCAAACAGAAGTCCTAATCTTACGTGGCAAACATATTAAGGCTTCTGATTTTCAAAATATAATTTTGCCCGTCCCAGATTAAGATATATGAGAGGTTGGCGATAGGCAAAATGGTAATTCGACTTGAAGACCCCACTTGGCCAGTGGGTGAGACGCCAACTAAGACATATGTTTGCCATGTCGTCACTGTTAACGTGACACATCAACATTTTCTGTTAAAATTAATGGGTCATCCCAAAACGTGATAACATATTAAAAGTTTGTGTATTTCTATGCTAACGAAAATACTTCGTGCTAAAAATAAATAAAAAAAGATAAAAGTTCTTTTTTGCTATTTTCTCGATTATTTAATTAAAGAATTCTTAATTTATTCCCCCTTTGATTATACATGATTAATGTCACGTGTGTGTCACCTAGCTAGTGTGACTTTCTCTTTGGTAAGGAAAAAAAGAAGAAGACAAATTAAGATAATATGATTAATCTTCCACTGTTGCACACCACTTGCTGCTTGTTGTTGGGAATGCTAAACAAGAAGCATGGGGAGAAATATTTGTCAGCTGCGTACACAGCATGATATGTTTGGACTTCAATTAGCCCTTGAGCATTTATTTGTCCATATTATTTAATCTTGAAAATTGTGGAATGGAAATCCAATGAAGAATTTATTTGCACCTTAATTTCCTTGTAGTTTCCGCACCTTAAAATCAATGCATCAGACTCCTTTAATGCAGGTCTGAGGAAGAATAATGTATGCAATTTTACCCTTTATAACAGTATGAGGATTTGCCTAATCGGCCATTATATATACTGTTCTAAAATATTCCTCTTGGTGATGTTGAAGAAAGAGAACAAAGAAGAAGGCAGAAATTCACATGGTTGGAACTTGGATCAGCGAAACACACTCCACAGCCAGATGGAAAAAGATGGAAGTCATTGCGGAAGGGGAAAGCTAAGCAAGAAAGAAGGGGAGATTAATTAGGAAATTTTCATCAATAAGTCATGGTGGTCCAATGCAAGCATCTACCAGGGATGATATGATCTCCATTATATATACCTTCAAAAGAAGAGACATCTGAACAAGATTACAAGAATCCAGGCATCAGATTAGCTCCCTCCATACCAATATGCTCACAACATGGACTCAAATGAGCTATCAAGGCATGCAGACACCACAACGGCAAGAATTCTCAGATCTGTTTGTTTCCCATACACGGCCTATCTGGTCCTGCTTGTGACAGCAATATGTCTTCTTCTTCCTCCTCCATTCCCCTAAATTTTTTACTGAGAGTAACACGCAGCAAAACACAGCCGCGGACCCACCGACATTAATCCTATTCAATGAGATAGCCCAGTCTGCGAGAAGACCAGCAGCAGGAAGCTGAAATCTTACTAAAATAGCTGATGCAATGCAATGTGGACATGTCAATGTGACACACTCAGGACTTCTCAGTCTTCAAGGACTTGAGTGGGAATGGTGAGCATGCACAACCCCTGCTGATTTCAGCTACTTTTCTTCCTGCTCTTCAACCCTGCTCATGCTCTTGCTTCTTTGTTTCAGGTAAAGCCTTTTTTTCTCTACTTGAAGTCAGCTTTAGTTTGTACTTTAATGTACAAATCTCAAGAACTTTATCTTTCTCAGTGGTTTCCTGTTTTTTGTTGTTTAAAAGAAGTATCTTGACAGATATTTGCTTTCCCTAGAATTAGAAAGCATGAATAGCTTGACCTTGCCAAGGCTCCCTTGTAGTTTGCATACCTATATACATGTAGAAAATTCATTCAGAAAATGTTAGTTGCTTGTGGATTTTGTAGTACACACTTCCTGTCGGCAGAAAAGAACAATTGAAACAGTTGAATGTAGGGTTAAGAGTCAACTAAAGCACCTTTTGTTGCAGTGGATTCCTTGAAGCGGTTGTTGAGGCCTAGATTTCTATTGTTAATAATGGTGATAAGAAGTCGAATAAGCAATGCTCTTCAATGAAGAAAGTGACATGCACCTGCTGGAGATTTCCAGGCCAGCTCACAAGCTGACTGACATGATCGATTCATCAAGATACGTCGGCAATGACCTTCTGAAGGAGTCACTGCAATCCACCAAGATGATGATGCCTCATATGAAGGAGAGGAAGAGGCTAGAATTTTTCGGGCAGAGAGAGCTCGCGGAGAGAAGGTTGATAGATGATATTGCAGTAGATCAGTTGCAAAGAACTACAGCTAGAAATTACAGAAATAAACTTCAAGAGGACGATAAAATCTTAGGTAGCCGTTCATGGAGGAGTTGCAATGAGGAGCTGAAAAAGGTGATCAGAGAAAGTCTTCTGTTGAACAGCTCCGATGATGAGAAGGCATCTTCTAGCCGATCTTTAGGATCATACATCAGAAGTGGATTTGATTTCTCCAATCATGAGGAAGAGATGATGATGATGATGATGATGAAGAAGAAGAAGACGACAACAGCCTCGGATCAACCTACGAAGATGAAAGCTCCAAACTTGATAGCAAGACTAATGGGTTTAGGAGAAGTCCCTGCAGAAGCCGCCAAACCTACTGTTAAAACGAAACTGAGAAGGGAGAATCCGAATGCAACAAGACTGAGGTTTCACGTTGAGATGCCTGAGGCAAGAAGGTTGGTGTTTCTCGAGCAGGATCCAAAACCAGAGAGAGTCACTCTGCAGAGCATCATTGAGAGGGAAAAGATTGAGAGGCTCATGAAAAGAGGCCATGAACAAGATTTTGGAGATCAATCAGGTTCCTCTAATACTTCAGTTAATGAGCAATGCAGTAAGAGATTCCATAGGGATGAACAAGCCTCATCTGCAAAAGCAATGCAGATTTCTGCTTGGGAGAGAGAGAGAGAAGAAGAGAAAGAAGACTTTAATTCTCGTAAATATTCAACTAAAGAGTCGGCTCAATCAGCTAAGATTAAACATGAAGAAATCATCAACATGAACGATAGACAAAGACTGGAACATGAATCAGGCAGAAAGGAAGCAAGGATCTTGAAGAAGACCAAACTGGAGATGTCAAAATATAGTAGAATGCCAACTTCTTCATGCAACGGACAGATGCAAAATGAGGCAGCAAAGACACTCAAGAAAATTGATGAAAGCCAAAAGTCAGGTTTTAGTAGACTTAACCTCCAAAGCAAGAAAGATGTCAAAGCTTCAGCAGCTTCATTGTCTCAAGCCAAGAAAACTGCAACAACATCAACTGAGCCCCAAAGAAGACCAGATACTGCAAAGAGAAACGTTTTGACAAAAAGAGGGGCATCACAGAAGAGCAGTATGATGACTGATAAAAATTTGGTGGTAAAAAAATCCAGCACTCATGCAATAGAAAAGAAAACCACAGGAGTAAAACCAGCTCAAAAGATGCCCAAACTCAAGGTAAGCTCCATCTCTCCTCGAATGTCAACAAGCTTCTTTCAATTCTTGACAGAGTATGGAGTTCAATAGATTATTATGTTCATGTAATCTTCAAAACAATCAACTAAGATTTAATCTTTTAGGAAGTATTGATTATTACAGCGAACCCTCAAGATTTTTCCTCAATACTCTAATTTTTAATTGCTAATTCATATTGGTATGGTCCATTCTGCTGTTTCCTCATCTTTTATTTTTCTTCACACAATTTTGAACGGAACTATTTATGAAGAAGTTTAACATGTATGCTTGTGTAATCCTGCCATCTCTTTTGCAGACTACAAAGCAGAAAGATGCATCAGTAATAATCAACATTTCACCTGCTGCTGAACCACCTCAGCAGAAACAGCTGAGTCTAAAATGTTCCAACAATGGTACGCCAAGTCTTTTCTACTTTGGGGTTCATAAAATAATTTCAAAACATTAAACAAATTTTTTTATTTCCAATCAACTTAGTAATAGTATCTTGCAATTTGGTGATTGAAATCGTATGACAGCAACCTCTCGTTCTTACAGAGCAACCTAAGAAAGAGCAAAAGATAATTTGTGAAATCATGCCAAAGGCCAACAAAGCTGGATCAAGTCTTGGCAAAGCAGAAACGGTAGTTGTTAAGCATGTTGACAATGAACTAATTGACACTAAAAGAGCAGAAGATAAAGTAGAATATCTGGAGAACTTACTTCTGGGCTGTCAATCCTTTCTACATGCATGTGACCTGAGCCTTGATGAAGCTCACATATCTACACAACATGAAACAATGGACATCAACAAGGTTGACAAAGATGTTAAGCTCTATTTGAGCTGTGCAAAGGAGTTGATACTAAGAAAGAGGTACCATCAACAGCTATTCACCCATCCTTTGCTGCTGAATTGCTCAAGGAGGTCAATGGAGCATGCACCTCTTCATGAACTGGTGGGTGAAATCAGCAAGGGAATTGGGAGGCTCGCTAGTTACAGTGAGGTTGACCAGGAGGTTACTTCCAAAGACAGTCTTTATGTGAGACTAGAGAAGGATCTCGAGTACAAAGATATGGTGTTGAATGCTATGTGGGACGTGGACTGGAGAAATGGCATATGGGTGGTGGAAGCAGATCACGTTGTCGGTCAGGTGGAAGAGCATGTCTTATCTGTACTTGTGGAGGAGTTTGCCATGGAATTAGTGAACTGCTGCAGTCACATAAATAACTCTGTTTAGTAGATGGTTTTTTCCAAGAATAAAGATGAAAAATATTGGCGGTACATAAACATAGTTATGGTTTTGGGGGTGGGGGGGGGGGGGGGAATGTTTTTGTAAAGCGTTGACAATTTTTCCAAAGTAAGTTATCGGGGAACCATAGGATGGCTGAGCTAAATAAATAAATAAAAACTACACATTAGTGAGGTTATCATGTTATATTGAATTATTGGGGTAAGCATATTCTCCAATAGAAATAATGTGGTCATTGCCGACACGGAAACACATGGCAGACTCATCTTTTCTATGACCACACAGGAGACCAACTATGCAATGATGAAAAAGTAATAATTCTGACGCACCATACATGATGTTGATTCAGCATAAGACCTAATTAACAGTAGTAGTTGGCCTAGCATTTTCACCAAAACCCTACTAACCTGTACTTGGTTTGGCAAGGAGCATACATCAGTGTGGTGCAGGTGTTGGGTAATATGAATACCATGTGGAAAGGGCATTACCGCATTAGTCATAGCACTGCACCAAATTCATGATTTTTTGTTATTGTAGATAGGTCGTTAGTTTGAGGTAAGGTTGTAGAAAACATCACGGTTATAGGTCTACCACTTGTTAAAGGGGAGAAGAAAAAAAAAAGAGGAAACAGTATTCCAGCAGCATCAGGATTTGCAAAAGTACAATATATGTATTAATTAAATATTACATAAATATTCAATTTCCAGTACCAAACCCTCAAAACAACTCTGGATTAGGTAGTACATTTACACAGAATAGGGTACAACATGCATCCACCTTAAAACTACCATCCCCTAATACTATAAAGAGAAACCAAGAAAAACAGACTAACGCAGGGAACAGTGGAATATAACAGCCAAACAACAATGAAAAGAAACCTGCACCATACCCTCTAGTCATACATCTCAACACTCAGAATCATCGGGTTAATTAGAATGATCCCAAGTAATCACATTTGTACGAAGCCTGAAAAAAAAGCTTGGATACGGACCCTCCAGTCACTCCAGAAGCTGCACTTTTGTCGGCTTCTGTTATGTGAGTCATCTTTTTCCTAAGCTTTCTCCTGGGCAGTAAAAACTATTTAAGGGGCTTCTGTCTTCTGAACACAACACTTTGAAGGGGGTTCACAGTTCATGTTCCGGCTGGATGCAAGAAACTGAGACCAGATTGCCGCCTCACGTGTTCTGGAATCAGCTTGTTAATGAGTTCTGGGGATGCTCCGGCTAACTGCAAACAAGAAGCAGCAGATCAGAATCCTTTAGTGCCAAGTATTTTCGTGCAAACTTATAGGTCTTTTCAGGTGCCTATTGATGCATCTCCAGATAACAACAGGAATATTGAGTCTACCATCATTTGTACGATCCAACCATCCAAATTCCTAAGCATGTCTTACAGATACTTGAGAGCATAGAGATAGATTTTATCACTGATCTGCCTATTTTCCCCACCTTCTCAGTTCCATTCAGTGGGAGTTCAGAGTTCATGTTAAACAGGCTCCCCAAACAGGTTGTTCATGGAAGCATCTTGAAGAGACAAAGGCAGAGGCTTTTGCAGTTATTTTTCTAGAAGGAAAAGAAATTCAACATTTTCAACGCTGATGCAATACCAGATCCAATATACAAATGATCTTTACTTTTTTTATCTCTTCAAGAAAATCATCCATCAAAGTTGCTGCTAGAAATCATAAGAACAGATCTAATGGTTGCTGGCTACCAACTCATGGAATAGCATATAAAAACTTTAAGAGACAATTGAACAACTCCAAAGGCACTTTAACTATGTAATAAACTAAAGATCACTCAGCATGAGTAGGTTTACGAGATAATCTACTACTAAGCTGTTATATAGAGTAAAATAGGCACTTTAGGACATGGTTGTTACGGCATAACTAATTCAAGATGAAATGATCAAGGATTTAACTGCTACATCAAGTTTGTCCCAATATACAAAAACTGTCACACTATATTAACAACATAACAAGTCAAACAAAGTACATAAAGTAGGCTAACATGCTTACGACTGACCGGTATATTCATCACGGGTAAATAGCAATATCAATGAGGGGAAACAAAATTTTAAGATGTGGTATAAAAGGGCCAATAATACTTACTTCATGCTTAAAGTTAAAAAGAGGAGGCAAAGGGCGACCATTTGGCAGACGTGCATTAGGTTCTCGTAGTTCATCAAAGAAGGGGTGTGCACATGCTTCCAGCTGGATAGACATTAAATTACTTAAGTAGAGGCATAGTCAGCCAAGAAATTACCACCTTAACAATGCAGGTATTAAAATGATAAAGGATCAATACAATATCAAATTTTAGGATACAAATCCAACAATAACTGTTATTTGTAATTAATAAATTCTATTTAGTTTGCCTTGAGAAAGCAGGGAAAAGCACTTACTGCAGAGCAACGAAAACAGGGGGAATATTGGAGTAGGCGTGACGTAAGATCTATAGCCTCTGGAGGCATTCTCTTGTGGAAAATCTGAACAGTGAAAACCATAATTTATTAAGTTATTTAAACCATAATTTATTAAGTTATTTCTCTAAATAAAAAGCTTTTTTATCATGCAATGAAGCACTTCAAAGAAAATAAGTTATGGGCAAATTTTAAGAAAATAACAACAGTGCAAAATTTGAAACTATGGCTTTATCAGCTTCAAATTGCAGATTTGCCTACTTCTGGAAAGGTCACAAAACCAATTTAATTGACCAAGCAGATGTTAACCTACAGTCCTACACACTCACATATTTGTGTTGAACAAATCAATATTTGCGGAGCATATAAAAACGAGAGAGAAGGTCTACCATGAAAAGTTTGCTGAAATCTCACACCAAGCAGGACCAAACACCACAGGATGTTCTAAGCCCTTCAACCCTACAACTAATGTTCCCTATCAGTAAACCTAAAGTGAGATGGGGAAGATGTGTTACTAATTTCTTATGTCAATAGATTAAGAGATAACAGCAGCCTGCTCAGAAATGCAAGGGATATCTGCTTAGAAACTTTTGTAATAATAAGAAATTGCTAGCAATCAGACTGAACATATTGAAAGCAAGGTATTCACAAACATAACCTGTATCACAATTATAGTAGGTTTGGCCACTACAGATACCATTATCCCACATTTAGAGAACAATTGAACTTCTCTAATCAGGAGTTTGGCAGTACTCATCCAATAATGCCCCAAATTCAAAAATGAGCAATGTGATAGCCTGATAGGTTAACAGTTTGTATTGAATATTGTGGATCTACAAAAGATAACTTGCACAAATATGAAATGCCACATGGTATTGAAAAAGGTCATGTAATTAACCTTGTGCCATGGATGAGCCTTTATCTGTGGAAACCTGAACTCTGTATAGCTAGGATTCATGCACCGAATTTCTTCACGGGTTGGAGTTCCAAGAACCTGCAGTGATGCACTTCATCTACTATTGCATATTTTTAAAAGATTTTAAAAAGTCGAAATAGTTATAAACTGAGAACACCGAACCCTACCTTGATTATCTGGACAAGCTGATCGACAGCACTTTCTCCAGGAAATAATGGCTGGCAAATACAGAGAAATTGAAATCATAATTCTGTCGTTCTAAAATTTTTGGTTCTCATACTACAATAACTTTCATATATGGGTTACCTGGCCAAGTAGTAATTCAGCCAGAACACAACCAGCTGACCATATATCAATCGATGTTGTATATTCTGTTGCACCAAAAATAAGCTCTGGAGCACGGTAATAGCGAGAACAAATGTAGGATATGTTCACTTCACCCTTAACCTGATAGAACATTGGAAATAATAGAAATGGAGAACAGTATTAGAACCTAAAAGAGAAATGAATCACAAGAAGAGATGAAAAATGTATATCATTGCTAGTAAAATAAAATGAAGTTGAATATACAAATAACGGAGACATAGATAAGTTATATGCTTGGAACATTAGGGTTACATATTGACCCATCAGAAAATGAAAACACTAGGCCACCATTTTGGGAAAATTTTTAGAAGCATTATCTATAGGTGCAATATGTTCAAGAACTTCGAAAGGAATAATGTCTAGCCCAAAACAATACAGACTCCAAATGTTAAGCAAGATTCAGACAGTATTCCAACAAAACATAACATGAATAACAGGAGAAGCAATCACTCTGCAAATCGGTGAGGGGCCATGGCAATCTTGCATTTTAGGACAAAATTGCCCTCCCCTCTTATTCTTTTTCTTGTTTCTTTCTTCATGCCTCGTCTCCCTCCTCTCTCTCATACTCTTGTCATTTTAAATATTTCTTTTACAATTTATATCATTGTTTCTTATCAACATTTATCATCTAACTAGTGATTTAGTCATTTCTCATCACTTCTAAATTTTAAATTTAAAAAAGATGTTAATATTACAATTTAGTATAAACTAGTGATTTTAATATTAGAATTGATATTAAAATTTAAAATATATTTTGGAAAAATCTTATATGTTATTTTGAAAAAAAATGTTAATATTACAATTTAGTATAAACTAGTGATTTTAATATTAGAATTGATATTAAAATTTTAAAAATATTTTGGAAAAATCTTATATGTTATTTTGAAAAAAAAACATAGGAGTATTTAGGCAAATTGGTCTAAAAGACTAGTAATCTTGCTGGTGTACCAAACATGTCAATCAGATTCCTAGTAATTTTTCAATAATTTAGTGGATGTACCAAACACCACCATATATTTTACAAGTGGTAATCTAGTATTGGTGAGCCGTCATGAACAAGAATATAAAAGTTCATGCCAACAGAGAATTCCATGGATCCTGCTCACTGTTCTCCAAGGTTTTCAGCAGAGTTAATGTTTGACTATGAGTATACCCTGAGGTTTTAACAACTTATATATGCCAAAACTATTTTATGGTTGATTGAGCTGAAGCATAATGGCTCATGAGCTCATACCTGAAAGTCTGTACACATATATCCTGCTCATTTCCTTTAAATCTCAAAATAGCAAGAATTCAGAAACCAGAGAACAAAAAACGGAGCTATTCATGGACACATCACTAGAGGATCTTAATTGACATCTAACAAGCAAGATTTGATTAACCAATTACGGTAAGAGTTTATTATTCAACAGATCATGTTTCCCTTCTGAACGATATGACATTAGTAGCTACTTGAAGTGGCAGCAGGTCAGGCTGTCACAGAAAGGTTTGCACTTAATTCAAGATACCAGTGCTACTTAGATAATCTAATCCATGAATCATGGTCATAATGGTCCAGTCAACTTAAAGCAACAACCATTATCCAGAAGAAAGAAATCCACAACTTCAGTTGATAGTATAACATACCAGAACTTTTGCACTTCCAAAATCACATAACTTGACTTGGTGACTGATAGGATCCACCTGCAGTGTGCAATCAACTGTAAAGCAGAAGGAGTTCAATTGAAAAAAAATGATAACTTCTTTATGAGCTGAGTTATGGAACACTTACAAGAACATTTTGTGGTTTCATATCTCTATGACAAACACCGGGAACAGTATGGATATAAGTCAGCCCTCTAAATATCTGCAGAACATTATTTAACTTACACTATCTTGTACATATGCATATCAAGATCTAAAGAAGATAATTAAGAAAAAAATACCTGATATGTATACAACTTGACATAGATAAGTGGCATCCTCTGATTAACATTGCTATAATGCCTTAGAACACCATATAGAGATTCAGGCACATATTCCATAACTAGGTTGAGGAACAGCTCATCTCTACTTGTAGTGGAGAAGAAACAGTGCTTTAGAGATATCACATTTGAATGATCCATTGAACGCATTAATTGGAGTTCACGATTTTTGTATCGTTTGTCCCGTAGAACCTTTTTTATGGCAACTGTTTCCCCCGTTTCCAAGCATTTGGCCTGACAGAACAACCATATTTAAATCCAGAGCACAAAATATAACCAAAAGTCCAAAACCTAAAGAAGTATTTTAGCACAAAACCTGGAACACAATTCCGAATGAGCCAGTCCCTACAACCCGTTCTGCCATATAACTAATGGTCTGCATGTTAAGTAAAACCCACACGACGTGTGAAAAAAGCAACTTAATATCTCACTTAAATGATTATAAAAAGAACATGCTTCCAACCTGCTTTGGTTCACCATTCTTGCCCCCAATAGTAGTGGAGATAATATGACCAGTTACTGGTTCACTTGCCTCAACAAGAGATCCTTGCTGCAACAAGTTGTTGGGAGTGATTTAAGTTGAAAATGCTAATATTTTGTTAAAGGAAAGGAACCATGAAATGAAGAAAGCAAGCAGTAGAAAGCTTAATAAATGATTGTGAAATCAACTGAGAAGACAAATGCCAACCATTCTACTTAGTATCAGAAACGCGAACAAATTTTAATTTGAGTGAGAGAGTAACAAAGGCCTCAGAGAGCGCATCAAATAGGTGAAGTTTGCAGATCAGACAAGTAAAAGACCACAGAAAGTGTCAACAGAGAATAAATTATCGCCCTTCACTTCAAGCAAACCACAGATAGATTGACTAGGAAGTAACAGAACGACAGACAGGTCGAAAATACACACGAAGGCATCTCATATGAAAAGAACAGATTCAGGAAAGCTCAGCAAATGAAAAAGGAACAAGTGTAGAAAAGCAATTAATATAACGGAAAAGCTTTTTGCTGCCAACGGATATCTAGGTGAATCGACACAGTACAAGAACCAGATAAAGAAATCTAACCCCAAGAGAAAAACGAGGGGGGCAGGAAGAGATCACAAGACTAGATCGCGTATAATTACCAAAAATTAAACAAATCGAGGGCGCAGAATAAACCTGATGCAAAAGCGCAGAACTCACAATACTAGGTCAGGATGAGGAAAGGGGAAAGCTCCCAATTAGTACCAAAAGAGATGGGGAAAGGAAAACCGAAATCGATCAGATCCACAAACCTAAGCTAACAATAGCTCAAAAATAACCGATTAAGCATCAAGATCTGCACGGGGAACGCAGAAAAATCTCTGCAGCATGTAAGCCCGAAACAAGATCACGTGTTTTCCGGGGCGAAAACACAAACGAGAAAGAACGTGGGAATCGGTCCAGGACCATAGCAGTCAGCTCCGACGACCTTAGAGACGGAATCGCACAACTAGATCACGAGGTGATCGAAGATGCTACGCTACCGGGAGTGAACGGAAGGGAAGGGGGAGAAGAGGCGAGATAGAGGGGAAGAGGGACGACCTTGTTGTCGGCCATTTCCGGCCGGGGAAGAGGTGGCGCGAGGGTGAGGGCGGCGGGGTCGTGGGCCGGCGGCGGTGGGGGTTGGTGAGGTCCCAGCGGCAGCGAAGCCATGTGGGGCGGCGCTTTTATGGTCTAGATTGGGATCGGTGTTGTCATGCTCTCTTCTCTCCTTTCCTCGATGGTAGTTGCCACTTAAGACAGTCCAACACAATAATAAATGTGACAAGTTACTTGCGAAAGATTTATCTTACATTATTCTTATCAAGGCAAAAGAAAAAAGAACGAGTCACTCTCACGTTCAACGTCTAATAAAAGGTTGTTTTCGCCTTTCATTCTTGCTCATCTAAATAAATAATGCTATTTCAATTTCGAAGGCCAATCATTGTATCAGTTTATTTGTCGAAATTCCTATTTACTTCTTTTAAGGTCAAAACCATGGTAAATATTTGCATTGACCAAGACGTTCAAAGAAAAATAATACAAACAATTAAATTTTATTAAAGGGCAAGCAATGAGTAGGAGAGTCTCAATACCACTGTTCAACTCAACCAAATCCGTGTTGAATCCAAAAAAATCAATAACCCAGTCCACAAATTGAGGTATAGCCCAAGTTTTAAACGACCAGACTTCCTGATGAAAGTGACTTAATTCAGATTTGCTTTTGAGATAAGAGAGAATTATAAGGAATAATAATAACAAGGTTTGGAGACGGTCAATTTTTGTTATCGATCTGACATTACAACATTTTGATATTGCCTTGTTGGCTAAAGGATTAGCCGACAACATTTTATCTCATCATGGTAAGGCATAGCTTGCAAAAAAGTGTAATACTCTTGATGGCAAGCTTGGTTAACACCATGCAAATTTACATAAACACAGATGTCGCACGCCCTTTCTGGCTGTCTTGCTTCGTAGAATTAGAATACAAGCTTATACTTGGGGAAGCTCTTCACCGACCAGATCACTGTTCCGAATTACAGAGTCCAGCCCCTCGAATAGCTCAGATATCCGCACAAAGTGAAGTACAACAAGCATCTTTATATCTACGGAAGAAAATAAATAAGAGGCCCATAATCAAAAGTTAAGTTTAATCAATCAAAGAGTTTTAGTTGCAACTTGCAACGGCAATCATAATAACAGGGCAAATTTGATAATAAGCACTTTGCTCTCTTATAAAATGATAAATGTGCTGAATACAGTACCTCCCGGTGATGTCCAAAAATTTTAATCATGCTATGATCTTTTGTCAAACTTTCTCTCACTTGACTTCTTGTCTTCCGCTTCTCTCCTCTTTTGTTGTCTGCAATTCAAAATAGATGGCCTCTCAAGATATTGCATTCCTGTAATCACTACAAGCTATAATATTATAGCAACTACAGAGCACTTTAATAATTAAGAGAAAGGAGCAGAAGAGATATCTAAGTTCCAATTAACTTTAATATAAATCAGTGTGCTTTGAGAACTTAGCACTACAAACTTGACTGGCAATTGTATGTAATAATGCGCTTAACCATGTTCCATTTCATATGCTGAATAACATTTGTCTTAATGACAATTTTATATATGACTACATATACGTTGATGTAAAAAATATGTCCAGCAGAAGGGATGAAAGAATACTGTAACAGCATATTGGCACCAAAAGCTTACGCAAAAGCTGTATATCCAGCACCAGCATTGGCAGCAGATAGTAATGCTGCATGTACACTTGTTGATGATGGATTGTCATGCCCTCCTGCAAGTGCTGAGCCCTTTGCATCGCCATCAATCTATTAGAGAGGAAAAAAGGGAGACGTCATAGTTCATACTGATCCAATTGAAGTATTAAAACATTAGGAGTGTTACAAAAATAAAACCTTATCCCATTTTGTTTTCTTATTCTGTCTAAGGTCTTTTGATGTGGCATCTACTGTCAGAATTGATGGCAACACATTAAGAGCAGCAACGGGTAGTGGTGTAACTGAAGTGACAGATGTAGGAACTGCTCCAGGTTGGATACCACCTGCGACAAAATCCACTTTCTGACTCTTTTTTCTTTCCTGTTCCTTCCGTTCCATTTCTCGTCTCATATCATTCTCTGTAACAGAAGATTATGTTACAAAAATGTGCAAGGCATATCTGCAAAACTGTTGCTCGTTGTAACAACAAATTAACAGATGAAGCAAGTAACTTGTGAAGCATTAGAGATGAACATCATAAAACGAAAATAATGAAATAAGTGGTAAAAGAATATTGTATATCTATGCAAATAAAATTCCTTTGGAAACCCACAGAAAAAGAAAACTGTCCACATGTAACCTAAGGGAAGAATTATAATCCTAAGAGAGTGTTGACCTAAGATTTTCAACCTTGGTGATAACAAACATATTCTAATGTGGTTATCAAGTATCCATTTTAGGTTGAAGAGCAATATGCGTGCCAAGTTCGATTTTGAATTTCAAGAAGGAATTTTTTGATGAAATGATACTCGGTGCCAAGGCGTAACAAGAATTAGGTTTAGGACTTAAATTTTCATGTAAATTTTTTTTGAGGCCTCATGTGTATCGAATCCACTTGTTTCACCCCTAACCATGACCTAAACTAACCTGAATTGGCTCATTAGGTGAAAGCTGTCAATAGCATTTCGGTCCATGGTCGTACATCAACCGGTCTACGACCGGCAAGCCCAACAGTTCTTTCTTCGGTCATTGGCCGAGCTCCTTGCTTAATACTCATTAGCCTCCCTTATAAATAGGCTTGGTTTCTTATTTCTAAGGTCCCTAGCTATCCATTGAGTCATTCCTTAAGAGATTGAGCCATAATCTTTGAGTTTAAGCCTTCATTCTCCATCTCCATCATTCTTGAGTATTCTCTTAACCTTCAAGCCATTTAAGCTTTTAAGATTCATCAAATTGAGGCCTTGAAGGATTAGGAGGCAGCAAACAAGAGCTCCAATAATGTTTTCTTTATTTTGAGCTCTTTTATTCTTGCTTTATTATTGTTTTGTTCACATTCTTGCATGCATATGTCATTGGTATGTGCGACACGCCTTGGTTGTAATTATAGTGTTGTTCCTTTGGTATAGAGGTAGAGGCATCCTCAAGGGTTGAGAAATAATTCTTTAGTGTACCCTCTTAGGAGGAAAATATTACATTAGCGAATTGTGTGGAAATCCTAAACGGGAAGTTTTGATAGTGGATGTAGACTTGATAAGAAGCCGAACCTAAACCCTTGCATTAGCATTGTGATTTAATTTGTGTATGGTTAGCATTTATTTACTTGTGATACTCATATCTCGTTATGTGTTTGTGCTTTTTGTTCCTAAACTTGATAATTGACCTAGTAAGTTTAAAATTCTTAAGTTGACATTTAAGCTTAAGTTAAACTATTCACCTCATACTCCTCTCCTCTATTATGATATTTTTATAACATAAGAGTATCTCTGAAACCATGGGAAATTAAGTATTAGCAACATATTGAACACAAGACAACCGTGATCTCAATTTATATTTTGGTTTCTGAAATAAGTGCAAAGCAATATAATAGACCAATAGTTCGCACACTATGGGACCTGACCAACATAACCAAAAACAATTTTTTTCTAAGTCAAAATGTTAATTTTCACAACATCATCGTTTCATTAATTTCAAATGAGATAAGATGACATTGTTAAAATGGTCACAAATACTACTAAGGCAAATCAAAATGTCCCTCGATATGCATAGTGACATAGACACAAACCAAGCTAAAGTTTCTCCTTATTGCAACAAGATGGGATTTCAGAATGAAGAATATTGTAATACAAGAAAATGTGATATATCTAAATGCCTTTCATATGAAAACCAAAAAGAAAAAAAAACATAAAAGGAAACAATATAAAGGATGAAGTAGTTGATAACCTATTTCGTCAACATAGTCACTTTTATCATATCCATGAGGATCAAAAACTTCTTTACTGAAGCAAGTTCCAATCTGGTCTATATCTTGATACCTCACAGCATGCAGCAAGAAATCAGGATTTCTGTAATCCTTCCTATTACGCAAATCTACATTAAAACTTTTTCCAGCCCTCTTATAAGCAAGAAACTTGTTAAATCTTTCCTGCAGCAATCACACAAAAAAGAAAGAGTGAGAAGACTGTAAAATAATCGAGAACACAAAGTAGAGTAAATACATGTTTCCACATTTGCACAGTTGTATCATATTTTAGTATAAAAGGATAAACAAGGATTGCACCAGAGTTATAAACTCAGGGAGTTTAGTAAAACATTACAAGATTAGGAGAGGCTATCAGTCGAAACCTGTAGTTCCTTGGGGCATTCAACTGATGGAGGTGATGGGAGAAAACTCCTTAAAGGATCATCCTTCACTTTGATGGAAACTCCAGCAACATCCTCTTGAGCTACTTCAGTAATAGGTCCAGAAACATCCATCGGCACACTGTTTTCAGATCTAGGTTGTTCAGATAAATCAGAAGGCTGAAGAGGATCTAGTTGAGTGTTTGGTGTTGATACATGAACAGTTCCTGGTGA
This sequence comes from Canna indica, assembly GCA_034359265.1. Lineage (NCBI taxonomy): Eukaryota > Viridiplantae > Streptophyta > Magnoliopsida > Zingiberales > Cannaceae > Canna > Canna indica. The sequence continues at coordinate 51,275,945 of CP136895.1, read as the reverse complement.
TGTTCTATTAACTGAATGTCCTATAAAAATCAGCAAGTCAAACATATCAAATATTGTCCCACGCCACATAAAAACATGCAAATTTCAATATTCAAATGCCTTGTGGAAGATTAGCTTTGCAATGAAAAATAGTGAACTACTAAGGTAGATACCAAATTGTAACAAAATTAATGAATGTCAACGAGATCTTTCTTGAAGGATATAAATAGCAACAACCAGCATGAAGTATAAAGCAATGAACAAAAAACATGAGAATCAAAACATAGGCACAAGCATTTTGCTATACCCACAACCAACACATTTTAGTGTCATTCTCTTTCTTAGATACTACGAGTTCCCAAATATATATAAAAAAAATCAGTTTCAGCAAATAGTGGCATATAAACAGATATGGGTTTGGGGGGTTGGAGGGGTTCAAAACACTCTGTTTGGATAACTTTTTAAAAGGGTTTGGGGGGTTTCAAATTTACCCCTCCTCCAAATCCCTCCAAACCCCTTACTTGAATTTATCCAAACATAGTATTAGTACTGCAACGCATACAAGGCAGCTTGCAATGATTTTGCCACTTACATAGGAAAGAAAGAAAAGGATAGTCATATTACCCTCAGGAACTTCAGCCTCCGCTCCAGGCATGAAACGACCATTTTTTAATATCTCTCCCTCCTGCCAAATTCAAAATACTTTACAAAATAAGAAATAGTATGAAATCCACCAAACAAATGAAGATCAATATGAAAAAAAAAAAAATCGTTCTACGGACAGGAAAGAAAACTTTGACGCCAATAAGCAAAAGAGCATGATACAAGATAGAGAATGGCTGACTAAATTGTAAATCACCCAGGTATTATTAAACACAAATGAGCATATCAGCAATTTTGTTTCACCTCTGGCTCGGGGGACATGGCTGTCTCATCATGTTCGTAGTCCACGATAGCAAGTGACCCCATCCTCATCCGCTGAGGGTCCAAGGGCTCCGGAAACGAATAAGACGGCTGTGGCGGAGGAGGTGGCGAAGGGGAGATCACGGGAAATGGTGAAGACTGCATCCGAGAGGGAAACAGCGGCGGTGGGGTAGGGCTCCGCGCGATAGGACTACTTAGGGTTTCGTAATCCATGCCATCGTCGATGGGAGGGGATCGAGTACGGTCGAAGGTGGGAGGAGTAGCCTCGGAGGAAGGATCTGGAGGGGTAGCCCTCGAACCTTCGTCAGCAACGGGCACCGGCGAGATGGCATCCGCCGCCGAACGTTGCTCCTCCCCTGCCTCCGCCTGTGCTGCCCGCAGCTGCACTTCTTCTTCTTCCTCCTCCTCCTCCTCCTCCTCCTCCTCTTCCTCGTCGTTGTAAACGGAGAGCAGATCGATGCCGCCGATGCCGGACGCCATAGTCGTCGTTTCCGGGAGAAGCAACGCGAAGCTCCGATCTAAAACCTAATCTCGCGAGAGCTTTTACTTCTGTTCTGACCCAACTTCGAGCGCGAGCCACCGCCGAATTGCCACAGCATATTAACGAGCGAGATTCGATCCACTAAATCTCGGCTAAATCTCGATCGATTTGGGCCTAATCCGGTCTGAGCTTGGACCAGATCGTTTGTTCAAAGCAAGCCCGGTGTGGAGTTACTGCTACTGCCGCTCCATGCGGCATTAAAGGCCTCCATCAATCTGGAATTACCAGAAAGAAAATATCATAATTAGGCAATTTAATTCACCCTAACACATTTTTTTTGCAAACTTAACCACAAGTCGCGCTGAGGTGCAGACTTAGCCAATTGATCTCATAACATAATTATACCGTATACTGACACACTAGCAATGCCCTATACGATAAACAAATCCTAGGTCGTAGTCAGACCGAACCACATGCTCTGATACCATATTGTCACGCCCCAACTCAGGGTCACGTGACCGGCCAAGGTATACGTGCCTATACCCTGCAGCCTAAACCATGCACATGCCAACTCATAACAACAAAACATAGCGGAAAGAATGAAACGATTTTTATTTTAAATGAAAAACCAAATCAGATTTCATTAGAAGTAACTTTAATAAAACAGTAAAGTGCAGAAATAATAAATCAACATTCAACTGTTCGTTTACAAATGAAAATCTGAAATAAAGACATGAATGTCCCCAAGGGACTACAACTCTAAAATACCAAAACACAAGTGCATGACAATCTACCAAAAACTCGACTACGACCCCTAACTAGGACTGCTATAAGATCAATGTGTTTCTTCTGCCTCTTCAGTCACGCCAAATACTCCAGCCCACCTCACCGGTTAGGCTCTGCAAAACAAAACAAAAATGACAACGGGTTAGTTCAAAGAACTCAGTGAGTCATTCTACCAACCCCCACGAGAAACCAAACACAGATATATAGCATAATGCAAAACACCAACTCAAGCAGGAAAGGTCACAAGGGAGTGACTAGCTATCAGGCCATCTGGCCACCACATGCCTGAAGGCATCCAACACTAAATCAGTGAAGTATAACAAGTCTAAGCCTACCATGCCCAAAGGCATCCATCACTCTATCAGTGAAGTATAACAGGCCTAAGCCTACCATGCCCTAAGGCAATAAATCACATTCAAGGGTTACGAGGATAATCGGAATTGACCCATCCGAACTTATCCTATAATATAGAACTCGAGAGCAATCGAGATTTGCCAATCCAAACTTGCTCCACGAGACGCGAGGGATCAATCGAGATTCGCCCGTCCGAACTTGCCCCTTTAAGATATCACAGGAATAATCAGAATTTGCCCGTCCGAACTTATTCCTTAAAAGCAACTCGTGAATAATCAAGATTTGCCCATCTAAACTTATTCCACAAGGCCACACAAGAATAATTGGGATTTGCCCATCTGAACTTGTTCCAAAAAAAAGATAACGTAGGAATAATCGGGATTCGCCCATCCGAGCTTATTCCTTTAAACATTGGTTGAGAATTAACCATCCAACCTTTCGGGCCAAGCCCGCAATCTGGCTCCTAAGCCGAGCCTCTCTGCCATTCATAAAGATATGACACAATCATGACCTAAGTCAAGTGTCTCCTACAGTGTCTCAGGGATGCCCTAATTGAGAACGTTACAACACTCAATACCCGATCCCAACCCCTAGACCTGTAACATCATAAACCCGTGAGATTTTATTTCATGCATAAACTTTATTTGTTGGTTCACAACATATTATGCTGCCCCTTGTGAATTTTAATTATGCAATTAAAATTACCATCACCAAAATTAGGATTTTGTTTTAGCTTACTGTTATGTCTGAAACCGGTGTATCTAACCCAAATATGGTTTCCAGAGTATGTCCTATGTTTCCCAACTATATTTTCTGGTCAAAACGATAGGTTACACGATTATGTTCAGAAAATTATTCTCATCTCAACATAGCATTCAAAATCAGCCCAGAATCTAACAATTCAGCGTGAAATTCCAGCAAGATTGATTTTTCAGCATGTCATAGAAATAAATCCAAAATTTACATAATATAAATCCTTAATTACTGTCATCGCCAATTCATAACATTAAATCCATCATACAAAATAAGTTTCCTAAATTTTTAATCAAGAATTAACATGCATTCACATCATTATAGGAACAAGACTCATGCGTTAAATCAAGAATTCATTCATGGCATCAAGATTAACCTTTCCACATGCAAACATAGATTTATAAACTGAAAATTTTATATCTAAACACACCTCATGAATCGGCATCAAAGGAATTTAATTAAGAAGATTAATCCAAGCCTAGATTTCAAATAAAACAATAATTATTTCTCTTAGGCATTTTGTCGAACACTTGGAGGGCACCCTTTTCTCCACCTTGGCCGAGCACCCCTAGGGTCATCCTAGGGCTCCCGAGCCCCATAGGCAGGGTTTTCGGGCCTCCTCCTTGAAAACAACACGTGAAAATAATGAGTAACTTCAAGAAATGATGAAAGATTCAATAAGAACTCTCAACCTCCAAGAACGGCTCAAGAAAACAAGAGAAACCCGAGAAAGGAGGGGTAAAACTACTCACCCGATTAGGAAGAAGAAATAGAGAAAGACTTTTAAGCTGTGGCCTCCGAATCTGACCTTCAAGCACTCGGCTTTTAGACAAAGAAAAAGGGGGGGGGGGGGTGGCGGCTCCACCTCAAGCCGGCGGCTCCAAGAAAGGGGGAAAGAGGGTGGCGGCTTGGCTTCCATGGGAGAGGGAGGATGAGAGGGGATGGAAGGCGGCTAGGCTCTCGGCTTGGCTCCACTCGGCGACTCCAAGAGAAGCGAAAGGGGAGAGGGGCGGCTCGGCTTGGGCGGCTCCTCTCTCCTACTCAGCTTGTGCGGCTCCGATGGGGGACCGCAAGCTACAAGGGGAGGGGGGGGGGGGATTTTATAATCCCCTCCAAAAGCCTCCTATCCACACCCTAATCCGCGTCCACAACAACCTGGATCCGCAACCCGCTAATTTGACTAACTCCATGCTAAATTCAAGCATCACTTATATGCACATCAATATGCAACATAATTTAATAACTTAGGCAAACACAATAGAATAATTAGATAAATTTATCTAACCAAAAAAAGAAATTGCATAATTCATATTCCTACTTACCCGAGCTCGCAAGCTCGCACCGAATCATGAGTCAACTCGGCTCGACCTCGAACTACCCCGCTAGGCTGACAAACACACACAATAAATAGAAACTAATATTAATATCTAGGATATTACAAAAATGAAAATGATATAATATTGTTTTTGTGGTATCGAGATCATCAGTTTCTGGACTGGAATAATACTTTGGGTCCGGTCGGATTAGGCCCAAAAGCACCCACATTCATGAATCAGACTGATTAAGTCAAGCCAGATGGCTTAGCCTGGGGGCTCCACTCGGCCATACAAGGACAAATCCGTTGGCCCAAGGATTCAACCCGGACTAGACTAGAACTCAAAACTCATTTGTTGAGTTTTGAGTTTAGGTTAATAGAATGATACGCCTACGAAGTTCATTCGAAAAATTGCAAAAAATCAAGTTGAAACGACTCTGAAGGCAATCAAGTCAAAACCTAGGTTTAGGATTAAAAATGATTGTAATATGCCCCTAGGACATCAACCAAACATATCTCAGCTAGTTCCCAAGTCAAAATCCAAGACTAGACCTGAAAATAGAAATCAATTAAAAGAGTAAACAAAAATAGACTAATATCAGTGTATCGGTCGAAGGTCCGGTCGAAGGGTCGGTCGATCGACGAGCGATCGAGTTCTGGCAGAAACCCACAGAAAACTTCTGGTCGACAACCGATTGAATGTTCGGTCGATCGAATAACCGACTGGAGGTACGATCAGCGAACGCAACAGATAAAAATCTATCTTCTACAACAAACTATTACAGACCCTCTTCTTCATGGCTTATAAATATAAGTCATAACTCACCTCCCTATCTCTCTACAGTTGCTATTGAGTTAATTCCTAGTTGATTGAGCATTAAAGAGTGATCCTAAAGTCCTAACTCTCTCTTATTCAATCTCAAGTGGTGGTTTTCTCTCTTCAACCCTCTCAACGCAACTCTATTCATCATCTTGAGGTGTTGGAAGGCTTGAAGGTTGGTGAAAGGAGCTCTACAAGTTTGATTTACATGTTAGTTCATTTAAACTTGTTTCCATATTGTTTTTTATCGAATCGTTAAGTAGCTTGCAAGGTGTGCGTGTAAACACCTTGGTGTGTTATAGAATAGGTGTTGAGGCCCTTCTTAAGAGTTGAGAGATAAGTCCTCATTGTATTCTTAGGAAAACATTATATCGATAAAGTTTTAAGGTTAGAAATCCTTGGTGAGGAGCCAAGGCAGTGGAGTAGTCGGGATTGGCCGAACCACTATGCATTGCACTTATTTGGATTACTTTCTCATTGTTTGCTTGTTATTCAATTGTGCTTAGCTTACTATCAATTGCATCCACTTTAAGAAAATCAAGTTAGGTTGTTGAATTTCTTAAAATCGAAAAGAAGCGAATTGAACTTAGAATTAACCTACACACTATTCAACCCCCCTTATAGTGTGGACATTTGATCAACATCTTCCATCATCATTTATTACGAGGGATTCGTCATTCACGAGTCCGACATCTTCGTGATCAGCCTTGACCCATTCTGAGCAACATCCCTACGAGATACTAGGTGGCATCATCGCCAAATACTCCTCACCCCGCACTATATACAAACACGATGCTCCTAGGTAAATCTAGATTCCAATTTATATTACCTCACATGAAACTTATTCTTACTTGAGCTTCGAAGTGTCTTTATGTAGGTCCCCCCCACCCCCTGCCGGAGTTGCACCTGACCAGGAGACGCATCGGACCGCATCACTCTAACTTAGGCAAGAACAATTTTGATATCAAAATATAGTGTCAAACTTGTAATGACAAATATTTTTATAAAATCGATCAATCTATAAAAAAAACAAACTATATCTAATAAAAATCACCATTTTAGACCAAAACTATTTTCTTAAATTGATAAATTAATTAAACCAATTTATATTTAATGATACAAAACCTAATTTTTTAAATAACTCAATTTTTAAAAAGTTGACCTATAAAGAGTAAATAGCAAAAGAAAATCACGACTTTGACCATTTTCCAATGTTTAGCACGAACTATTTCTGTTAGCATGTCAATACACGAACTTAGGATTTGTTATCATGTTTGGCATACCTCGTTAATATTAACAGAGAATGCTGATGTGTCATGTTAACGACGACGACCTTGTGGCAAGCATTTGTATTAGATGACATCGCACCCACCGACCGAGTGCGGTTTTCAAGCCAAATTACCATTTTGCTCATCGCCAACCGCTCATGTATGTTAATCGAGGGGCTTATCGCTTGTGTGCCTATAAGACAATTTCCTCCTTTCCATTTTCGAACTTTTTCTCGCGCTTCCAGTGCTCGGTGCTGTGGAGGTCTTCTTCGGCTATAACTTTGTTGATTGTTTGTTCAACCGCCGTCATCCTCTTTTCTTCTCCGGTGAGTTTTCTGATGCCTTGCTTCAGCTCTTGTAGGTCCAACCCTAGGTTAGTAGGTTTACTGACAAATTTTAGGATTTTTGTGATCCTTGTTGGGCCGATGGCGAGGAGAGGCGTTATCGTAAAGTTAGAGTTTCGGTCACCGAGGGAGGACTCAGGTTCCTATTCTTGGGTTCAAGAAGAGATAAAGTTGCTTGGTTCAGTCATGGCTGACCTGAACAACATTTTATCCTTTCAGGAGAAGGTGTCCATTGCCCGTGAGGGTGCTAAGGAGGACTATGAATGCCTTTTCGTGTTCGTCATCGGACCGAGTGTACCATCAGACTGATTCGGAGTTCGTCTTCGTGTACGAGACTCTTTTTGATGAGTTGGGGGTGCGTCTTCCTTTTATGGATTTTGAACACAACATTCTGAAATTGGCGAATGTCACTCCCACCCAATTGCACCCGAATAGTTGAGCATTCATTCGTTGTTTGGAAATTGTGATGGAGTGTCTTGGGATTAAGCCGAGCCTTTTTGTGATCTTTTCTATCTTCCAAGCAAAGGGGGCGCAAAAGGGATTATGGGTGTCCTTCAGTGATATTCCCAGGAGAAAGCTCTTCAGTTTGTACAAGAGTTCGTACAAGAACTTCAAGACCCATTTTTTATGGTTAATTCACAAGAGGGTATTTGGTCGTTCTTCTTGGAGGAGCCTTACTACATGGAGAGGTTCCCTTTGTTGGGTGAAATGGCACACTAGAGAGGGGGGGGGTGAATAGTGTGTTAACTAATTTATTAGCCTAAATCCAATTTTAATCATTTCTTGATTAGTTAGGCTAAGCACAATATTTATAGCAAGCGGAAGAAATAAATATAAAGCAATAAGCACAAACAACTGACAATGCTAACACGTATTTATAGTGGTTCGGCCAACTGCCTACTGCACTACCTTGTCTCCACACCAAGGATTTCTAACCAACTACTTTATAGAACTTGTGCTTCCCTTTGAATACAATTGAGGACACAATTCTCACATCTTTGAGAACTTCTCATACCTATTCACCTAGGCAAAACATAAATATACAAAGTCTAACCGTAAGTGTTTCTCTAGCACACATAGCAAGCTATTACAGGTGAAAACAAGTTTTTAAAATAACTTCAAATACAATGAAAAAGAGCTAGGAATTTGAGAGAGGAACCAATGCTCTTTTTCCAAGCCTTCAAGCCATCAACTTGCCAGTAAATGAGCTTGAGTCGTAGCAGAGTTGAGGAGCAGTGGGCGCTTGAAGAAGCACGTTGACGGAAGAACAGAGCGCGCTGCAATCGATCTCTTTGAAGGCTTAAATCACTTCTTAAAATGCTCAATAATATCTCTAAGAAGCTTTAAAGAAGTTAGGTGAGGGGTATTTATAACCCCTCAGCTGAACGAGCGGTTTAACGGGTAAAAAACTAGTCGTTATCGCCGTTCGGTCGCATGCCGGTCGATCATCGATCGACCGATGGATCGATCGCCCGAGCGATCGTGGCTTTCTGTGATTTAATCGCACTATTCGGTCGACCTGTCGGTCGACCGAATGAGTCATGGGCTCATCAATCCCCAATTGGTCGACCGATTGGTCGACCGAAGCTGTTATGCCAGAGTCACGATTCTGCGATCCTCAATCCGGTCGACCGAAGCACCTACTGTCGCTTTCTGGCAAACTTCGATCGACTGACCGATCGACCGAATTACCTACTGCCAGTTTTTGGTTGTATTCGATCGACCGAACCTGGACTGGACTAGGCAGTTTGGTTTTGTATGTTCATTTTTTGGTTCCGTCTTCACTAAGTCTACTTATATAATATTTATTAACTTTAAGTCTACTGATTTGGCTGAGTTTTTGCTTGTTTTCTCATTTTTGGGTTCTGTCTTTACTAAGTCTACTTATATAATATTTCATAACTATAAGTTAATAACTTTAAAACATAAATGTTATATAAGGATTACCCCCCATTTGGATTCAATAAAAATATCTAAAAAATCAAAATCCTTAAGAATCAAAATCTAGTTTTTGGGGTCTAGTACAAAATTTTAGAAAACAGAAATTTTCTAATCTTTTGGGTCAAATATGGTTAGGCTAAAGGCTTCCAATTTTTTTTTTAAAATACCTCGTTATCTAAGTTTGACCCAAGGAACAATTATCGTCATTTTTTATGTCAAGAAACTATCTAGGCATATAGCCCTCCAAGGAGCTCCCTAGGCTTAGTGATTTTCAGGGCGGGTTCGAGTTTTCATGTTTTGGGGTTTGGGTTAGGTTTTTGGGTTCTTATGCATCATAAAGAGAATTTACAATATAAACTAGACACCCTAAATCTAAACTCCCCTTCTCGAAGATTCCCAAGCTCCAACGAGCGTCCTTGCCGATTTCTCTGATTTTTCCGATCGGGGACATCGTGCGCTAACAGATATGAAACCTAAAATATATCTCATTGAAACATTAGTTCCATGTTTGTTATCATCAAAACCGAGATTAAGACCAAGGTTGAAAACCTTAAGCCAACACCCTTTATCGTGGAGACCAGAGCCTCGTTCGATCTAGCATTTTGATGACGAAGGTATTCCCCCTAAGGACAAGGACATGGTTGTTTTTTTGAAGCAAAATTATCCTTGAGTCCCTCTCGCTCCAAAGGAGATACTTGAGCGGAGTTGTGATGAGTCTTCGATGTTGGAGTACATAAGTGGGTTTGTAGTACGGGGTACTCGTTGCTTCCTTCACTCAGAATATATTCACTTGTTTTTTTGGTTTGCACAAGAAAGATGTCTTCGCAGTTGAAGGCTCTAGGCGTTCGCACACAGCTGGCTGAGATAAAGAGGGGTGACCCGAGCAGTAAGGAGAAGACTCCCTTGGCGGATAGTTTATTGAAGTCTATGAAGATCATAGGGTCTCGGGTTCCGAGGTCTTCAATATCTCCGGCTCCTAAGGCAGTCAAGCGGTTTTTACTTTCAGACTCCTCAACTCCCCCAAGATCACCTTTGAGACAGCAGAAGAGGGTTAGGGGTGCTGGTGAGGGTCCAAGCTCTAGAACTGTTGTGCTCCTGACAAAGGGTGATGTTGCTGTGCTTGAGGCGGCTCTGCAAAATAGAAATTGGCGAGTTCAAAGAACTCAGCGAGCGGTTTTACCCACCCTCACAAATAAACACAGAGATAACATAAATAAATTCTATCTCTAAAAAGGCAATGTCACAAAGGTGTGACTAGCTACCAGGCTAACAGGCCACCCATGCCCACGACATCTAACTCTCCAAAGAGGTGCATTAGGCCGAAGCCCTACCATACCCGAAGGCAACATCACCAACAAAAGGAGGCGCATCGGGCCGAAGCCCTACCATGCCCGAAGGCAACATCACCAATAAAAAAGAGGTGCATCGAGCCAAAGCCCTACCATGCCAAAGGCAACCGCACATACTAGAGAAGTGCATCAGGCTGAAGCCCTACCATGCCGAAGGCAACTGCACATACTAGGATAATCGGGAAAGGCCCTCCGAACTTATCCTACAGGTTGGGAATTTGGCGTCCAACTATCCAAGCATAGCCCATAACCCGGCTCCTAATTGAGCTGCTCTGCCATTCCCAAGGATATGACGCATCAAGACCTAAGTCAAGATTCTCCTACGGTGTCCTAGGGGTGTCCTCATTATGAAGCGTCTCAACACTCCAAACCCGACACCTATCCCTTACACCTGTAATGTCATGAATCCGTGTGGTTTTTGTTGGCCTAAGGTTTTCTACTTTGGTCTTAATCTCGATTTTGATGATAACAAACATGGAACTAATGTTTCATGAAGAAATATTTCTAGGTTCCATATCGATTAGTTCTTGATGTCCTCGATTGGAAAATATTGAAGAAATCAGAAAATCGGAAGGACATTGATCGTCGCGTTCGGGTTCGTCATGGAAATCTCTCGAAGTTCAATGTGTGCACCAAAGACGTCTTGGACGAGTCTAAAGAGCACATAGAAAACTCTCCAAGTTGACGCACGTTGAAGGCCGGAACCTAGAAACGAAGCGCGCAAGAAGAAGGCTGAAAAAAATCAAGTTCGGCCTAGGTTCGGTCGACCGATCGATCGACCGAATGTAGTCAAAAAATGGTAGTAGCCACTTCGGTCGACCGAACAATGCCAAAAATTGGCAGTGGCTACTTCGGTCGACCGGTCGGTCGACCGAACAAGGCCAAAAACTGGCAATGTCTACTTCGGTCGATCGAACAGCAGAGGATCTAAATCGCGACGCAATCGGTCGACCCTCCGGTCAACCGAACAGAGCAACAAAAGCGCAGAATGCCAGTGGTTGATTGGTCGATCGACCGACGATCGACCGTCAAGCGATCGGTCGGCGTCCAACGGGCAAAAAAACACCCGTTGAGAAGCCGTTTCGTGGAGGGGTTATAAATACCCCTCTCCAATCTTCCGTGGATTGAAATTATCGATTTAGCGATTGATGAATGGATTGTTGATGGTAGTAGATGAGATTTAAAATTTTAGGAGAATATCTTCTTGTATGCGCATATATGGCTAAGATTATATATGATATATGATTTGTAGAATTTCCTTCATCAAATTATTAATGCTAGTATTGAAACTACCATGATAGATTAATTGTTATATTGCTGGAATTTATTGAATAAATGAAAATTTTAATTATTTTATTGTTGAAATTATGCGGTTATTCATGGTAGTAGAGGTAGGTTAATTTTCTTATAACTTATGGGTTGTGACATGTATGTATTTGGACATTTTTACACTTATGACATGTAGTTCACACTTGAAAGGTGGCATATGACGCTAGAGGACTATTAGGAAACTCTAGGGTGCTAGTTATTTAGAGAAACTCGAATATAGACAAGCTAGGTCTCACACCTAGGGAACAACCAACGAGCAATAGTGTGCGAATGGTAAGGCCCGAAGAAAAGGGCTGAGCAAGGGTGAATGCCCATAATTTTAAATAAGGAAACTTTAGGACACTTTGCTTGTGTTATGTGATTGGGATGGTCAGCCGAGAAGCATGGATAGTCTGGAATGACTAATGCTTGACTCGACCAGTGATTTGGGTCTTGAGATTGCACTAGCGGGTCCGCTAGGTGTTAGACCCCAGTTGGGTGGGACTAGCTATCCCTAACCCGATAGGTGTCCAGAGACTAGTAGACCATCCTAGTCGATGACCCGGTGTTTGCTCTGATTTACTTATGTGTTATGTAGGCTGTGCGGCCAGAATACTTCTGTCATTGTGTGGTAAGGCTGGTTAGAGCTGAACCATTTGTTCATGAGCAGGCCCTAGTGGCCGTGTGCTATTCTATTTAGTTGGGCTGTTATGGTTGGTTATATGACTGTATGGTCTATACAAGATAGCTCTTGGGGTCGATTGTCACATCAGGACTAGATTAGATCCCTAACTTTATATTTTTCTGACTTATATACATGTGATTATCGGGGATTTATGTGGAGGTTCTAAAGAACCGCTCACTGAGTCCCATGTGGACTCATGGTTTATTTTTCTTGTTTTGCAGAGCCCGACTAGTGAGGTGAGGCTTGGAGTCATGGTGCAGTTGGAGGGCAGACAGTGGCGTAGATCTCGTAGCAGCGTCCAATAGTCGTAGTCGTGATGTCTAGGATTGTTTTCTTTACATACACTGGGAGTTGTTTATTTGAAAACATGTATTCGACTTTAACTCGAGTTGTTTTATTTTGTAGTTGATGTTTCACAACTCTTTTTAAAATTATGAACCTTCTTTAAAAATTAAATAAAAGCTACATTGTTGTTTTTATTTACATGCTTCCGATTTCTTGTCAGTCAGTGTATGTGGTAGGCTTCAGGGTAGGACATAGATCCTGGCCGGTCACGCGACCCTAAGTTGGGGCATGACAAAGTTGGTATCAGAGCTTTTGGTTAGGTCTTGACTACGACTAGGAGTTGGGTACCGTATGAGACATATGCTAGCGTGTTGACATACAATATAGTTTTGCTACGAGATTTGGCAACCATGACTGCACTCAGCGCACCATGCTGTTAGTAATTAAAAAAAAAGATTCTGTTGAATAATTATTATGTGTCAGGAGAATTGTTTTTTTTCTCTGTGTTAGTGTGATGGAGAGTCATAATGCTGCACTGAGCGACAGCGACAGTAATTCAACAGAACGCTGGGGCCGAGGTCGAGGTCGAGGTCGAGGTAGAGGTAGAGGCTGAGGCCCGACCCGGGGTAGGGACAGGGAGCAGTTCAAGGATTAGGGGTAAGATTCTGCGGTTGCTCAACTGCAGGCTCAGGTGGCTCAGTTAACAAAGGCCCTCCTTAGGGAGCAGGAGCTGAGACACCAGATGCAGCAGTAGCAGCCGCCGCCATCGCAACCCGTACCTATATTGACGATATCCTAGTGTATTCCAAGAGCAAGGAGGAGCACTCCGAGCATTTGGAAATGGTCCTGGAAACCCTCAGAAAACATCAGTTGTACGCCAAATTCACCAAGTGTGAGTTTTGACTAGAAAGTGTGGGATTCCTAGGTCATATAGTGTCCAAGGAAGGAATCAGTTTGGACCCCGCCAAGATAGAGGCAGTAAAGGACTGGAAGTGGCCGACCAGTGTGACTGAAGTCCGCAGTTTCTTGGGGTTAGCCGGGTATTACATAAAGTTTGTAGAAAACTTCTCAAAAATTGTGGCTCCTCTGACTCGATTAACCCAGAAAAAGGTCAAATTTGAGTGGGATGGGAAGTGTGAGGAGAGCTTCCTGAAGCTCAAAGGATGCCTGATGTCAGCACCAATTATGGTCGTACCTTCTAGCTTGGGGGGATTTTTGGTATACTATGATGCCTCTCGGGTTGGCCTGAGCTGTGTTCTGATGCAGTATGGCAAGGTGATCGCCTATGCGTCTCGTCAGTTGAAAGTGCATGAAAAGAATTACCCAACACATGATTTGAAACTGGTGACGATAGTGTTTGCTCTCAAGCTATGGCGCCACTACCTGTATGGTGAGGCTTGTGAGATTTATACCGACCACAAAAGTCTCCAGTACTTGCTCACCCAAAAGGAGCTCAATTTAAGGCAAAGAAGATGGCTCGAACTCTTGAAAGATTATGATTGTACCATCTTGTATCACCCTGGGAAGGCCAATGTGGTGACAAACGCGCTGAGCAGAAAGTCCATGAGCAGCCTAGCCCATTTGGCAATCGGGAGAAGGCCGCTAATGTGAGACTTGGCACTATGCTTGGATGGGGGAGTAGTTTTAGCAATGTCAGCGTCGGGTGCCCTAGTGGCGCACCTACGGGTACAATCCACACTGGAGGATATGTTGGGTACCGCACAGGGAGAGGACGCCTTATGTGGTTCAAGTTGGACTCAAAGGGTGTACTGAGGTTTAGAGACCGAATCGTGGTGCCTGATATGGCAGAAGTGCGCAGGCAGGTCCTGGAGCTGGGTCATCATTACTTATACGATGCATCCGGGAGCCACCAAAATGTACCGAGACTTAAGGCAGCATTACTGGTGGAAGGGCATGAAAAGGGAGGTTGCGGAATTCGTATCCAAGTGTTTGGTCTGCCAGCAAGTAAAAGCCGAACACCTAAAGCCCGCGGGGCTGTTGCAAAACCTAGAGGTTCCCGAGTGGAAGTGGGAGAAGATCACCATGGATCTAGTGACAGGGCTACCTAAGTCAAGACGTGGATTTGATTCTATCTGGGTTGTGGTTGACAGTTTGATAAAGACTGCCCATTTCATACCCGTCAAGACAACCTTTTCTGTGGAGCAGTAAGCCAGACTATTCTGAAGGCTTCAATAATGTTGCCCTTGAAGTGTATGCTGAAGGCTTTCACAGGGCGATCGAGTAAGCCTAGCTTTTCACTCATGGAGTTGACTTTTTGGGGTCGATCTTCTCAAGGAAGTAAGGGGTGATGTTCTTGTGGATCCTGAGGCCGAAGAGGAAACTCCCAATTTTTTTGGTAAGAGATCGTCCTTAGCAGTCTCTGGGCGATGTCTGCCATATAGTGGCATATCGTATGTCACGCCCCACCTTAGGGTCACGTGACCGGCCAGGGTATATGTGCTTATACCTCGAAGCCTAACCATGCACATGCCAAATCAAATAATGTAGTAGAAAGAAAACAACAAGTTTTATTTTAAAGGAAAAGCGAACCAACACCAAGTTTAGTTTAATAGCTCAGAAACAAAGAAAAATACAGAAATGCGATTAACTCCAATAGCTCAAAATTTTGGTCAAATAAAACATGAAATAAATAACATAAATGCCCTCAGGGCTACAACTCTAAATCAAACTAATACAAGTGCATGACAACTACCAAAAGACTCGACTACGACCCTAACTAGGACTGCTATGAGATCCAGCGGCTCCTCTGCCCTCCAGCGACGTAAAGTGCATCCGACCCATCTCACCGGTCAGGCTCTGCAAAATATAAATCATACGACAACGGGTGAGTTCAAAGAACTCAACGAGCGATTTTACCCACCATCACAAATAAACACAGAGATAACATAAATAAATTCTATCTCTAAAAAGGCAATGTCACAAAGGTGTGACTAGCTACCAGGCCAACAGGCCACCCATGCCCACAGCATCTAACTCTCCAAAGAGGTGCATCAGGCCAAAGCCCTACCACGCTCGAAGGCAACATCACCAACAAAAAGAGGTGCATCGGGCCGAAGCCCTACCATGCCCGAAGGCAACATCACCAACAAAAAAGAGGTGCATCGGGCCGAAGTCCTACCATGCCCAGGAAGGCAACATCACCAACAAAAGAAGTGCATCGGGCTGAAGCCCTACCATGCCGAAGGCAACTGCACATACTAGAGAAGTGCATCAGGCCGAAGCCCTACCATGCCGAAGGCAACCACACATACTAGGATAATCGGGAAAGGGCCTCCGAACTTATCCTACAAGTTGGGAATTTGGCGTCCAACCACCCGGGCGTAGCCCGTAACTCGGCTCCTAATTGAGCTGCTCTGCCATTCCCAAGGATATGGCGCATCAAGACCTAAGTCAAGATTCTCCTACGGTGTCCTAGGGGTGTCCTCATTATGAAGCGTCTCAACACTCCAAACTCGACTCCTATCCCTTAGACCCGTAATGTCATGAACCCGTATGGTTTTTGTTGGCCTAAGATTTTCTACCTTGATCTTAATCTCGGTTTTGATGATAACAAACATGGAACTAATGTTTCATGAAGAAATATTTTTAGGTTCCATATCGATTAGTTCTTGATGTCATCGATCGAAAAATATTAAAGAAATCAAAAAATCGGAAGGACATTGATCGTCTCGTTCGGGTTCGTCATGGAAATCTCTTGAAGTTCGACGTGTGCAACAAAGTCATCTTGGACGAGTCTAAAGAACACATGGAAAGCTCTCCAAGTTGACGCACGTTGAAGGCCGGAACCCAAAAATGAAGCGCGCAAGAAGAAGACTAAAAAAAAATCAAGTTTAGCTAGGTTCGGTCAATCGAATGTAGTCGAAAAATGACAGTAGCCACTTCGGTCGACCGGTCAGTCGATCGAACGAGGCCAAAAATTGGTAGTGGCTACGTCGGTCGATTGAACAAGGCTAAAAATTGGCAGTGTCTACTTCGGTCGACCGATCGATCAACCGGACAGTAGAGGAGCTAAATCGCGATGCAGTCGGTCGACCCTCTGATCAATCGAACAGAGCAGCAACAGCGCAGAATGCCAGCGGTCGATCGGTCGGTCGACCGACGATCGACCGGCAAGCGATCGGTCGGCGTCCAACGGGTGAAAAAATGCCCATTGAGAAGCCGTTCTGTGGAGGGGTTATAAATACCCCTCACCAATCTTCATTAACTCCTCTCAACAACTAATCTAAGCTTCCATTGAGCCATTCTTGATCATTCTCAAAGCATTTCTCGAGTCATCCCTTTGATAACCCTAGTTTCCAAGATACATCCTTGATCTTGCCTTTAAGCTTTGAACGATTCATCATTGAGGCATCAAGAGGAACTAGGACTCGTATTTGGAGCTAAGTATTTGTTGTATTATTTATTTGCTCCATTATTTGTTTATTTTTATGATTTATTTCATTGTATTTAAGCTTGTGAAGACCTAGGTTGTTAGGTCTTGAAATTGGGTGATAACCTTGGTGTTTAAGATTTAAATCCACCGGTGTAAACATAGTTTGCTAGGATTAGTTCTTGTTGTCCTTAGGATTGAGGTGGGAAAGTGCTCTCGGTAGGAAGGCGGAGACTTCCGGGTGTGGAAGTGCCTTCAATGTGAGAGCGGAGACTCTCCGGTGAAAATGTTCTCGTTGTAAAGGAAACAAGATAATCTAGTAAAGCTAGTTTGAAAATCCTAAGCGGGGTGCTTAGGTAGTGGAGTAGGCATTGGGGCCGAACCACAATAAATAATTGTGTTTGCATTGATTCTAATTGTGTTTATTTCATTATCGTATTTATTTTGCTTCCGCTTGCTACTCAACTTGAAATTTGCCTAAGTAACCAAAGAAATAATTAAAATCGAATTTAGGCAAAAAGATTAGTAAACACACTATTCACCCCCCCTCTAGTGTGGCCATTTCGCCCAACAATTGGTATCAGAGCGGGTCGTGGATTGAGATTTCACCATCTCGTCTACATCTTGCCTCGATCCGAAAAATGGCACTAGAGAGTGTAGCGTCTATACCACCTAGGTTCGATGAGTCTAACTTTGGTCTTTGGAATAGTAGAATGTATACTTTCCTAAAGACTCAAGGTTTGAGTGTATTTGACATGATAAAGATAAAATATATTGAACCTAAGGAAAATATGAATGTATGGACCTAAGAACAAGTTAAATTGTTTGAGTTAAATGGTAAAAACAACGCATCTTCTATATTGCACATTTTCAAATGATATACTTGAAAAGGTTATGCATTGTTCTTCCGCATTTGATATTTGGGCAACATTAAACATACTTTATGATTATGCAAAAACCAAGGAGCTTATTACTCTAAAAGAAGGAGGTGATGACAATTAATTTAATTAAACTTATTCTAATAAATCATAAGCAATTAATTAAATACACCCCCATGAACATAATTAACAATTATGTACACACAACATCAAATTAAATAATTTCAACTACCCAAGACTAAAATTCATAAATTCATATCCTACTTACCCAAGCTCACAAGCTCGCTCCGGACCATGTGTCGACTCGGCTCGACCACGAACTAGTCCGCTAGGCTGGCAAATACACATAAAAGGAAAAATAGTAAATTTAAATATCTAGGATATTACACCATAGGGCGGAGTTTCCGATGCGTCAGCTGAGGCTGGGGTGTCTCGTGATTGATAGAAATCTTTAATTGCTTGCATGTGGTCTATCTGATTACTTGTAATGAATTATCACCCTTTGGGGGATTTGACTGCTGCCCCTTTATGGATTTATTTTGTGCCTTCGGTCTTTCGTGCATGTTTCCTCATTGCAACATGTTTTTCTAGTAATTTATACTCTGGTTTTTTGTTGAAGGGTGTCCCTTCGCGCCAGTAGCATTTAGCCTTCTTTTGAAGAGAAGTTCTTTACTTGAGGTTGGGCCTTATATAGCGGTTCTGAAGTTGTCTTGGAGGTTAAACAGTAGCGATGAGGCCAAGCGAGGGCGATGTCGACTATCGAGTCGAGCTAGTTTGGAATTGAACCTAAGTTGTGTAAAGGTTCTAGAGTCGAAAGTAGCGGCTCTAGGCGTCAAAGATCAAGCTCGGGAGGTCAAGCTGAGCTCGCCGAGGAGCGTAAGGCAGAACCACGCGAGGGGTAAGGGTTTTGAGGCTGAAAGTAGCAGCTCTGGGGGTCGAGGGCCGCGCTTGGGGGGTCAAGCCGAGCTCGTAGAGGAGCGTAATGCAGGACCACGTGAGGGGTCATGTAAGGGCTTTGAGGTCAGAAGTAGTGACGCTATGGCCAACGAGCCAGGCTGGTGAAAATTGAGTCATGGTCGTGTAACGGCTCTGAGGCTGGAAGTTACAACTTTGGGAGCCGAGGACTGTGCTTGGGGGTTCAAGCCGAGCTTGTTGAGGAGCATAAGGTAGGATCGCACAAGGGGTCATGTAAGGGCTATGAGGCCAGAAGTAGTGATGCGATGGCCAACAAGCCAAGCTGGTGAACACCGAGTCCTAGTTGTGTAAAGGCTCTGAGGCCGAAAGTAGTGGCGCGATGGCCAATGAGCCAGGCTGGTGAAAATCAAGTCCTAGTCGTATAAGGGCTCTGAAGATAGAAGTAGTGGCTTTGGTGACCGAGGACCATGCTCGGGGGTCAAGTCGAGCTCGTCAAGGAGCGTAGGATAGGATCACACGAGGGGTCGTGTAAGGGCTTTGAGGCCGGAAGTAGTGGCGAGATGGCCAGCGAGCCAGGCTAGTGAAAATTGAGTCATAGTCGTGTAAGGGCTCTGAGGTCGGAAGTAGTGGCGCGATGGCCAATGAGTCAGGCTGGTGAAAATCGAGCTTTGGTCGTGTAAGGGCTCTGCGGGCCGAAGTAGCAGCTTTGGGGGCCAAGGACCGCGCTCAGGGGTTCAAGCAGAGCTCTCCGAGTTGTATAAGGCAGATCCGTGCGCGAGAAGATGTGTAAGGGCTCTGAGGCAAGAAGTAGTGGCGCGATGGCTAACGAGCCAGGCTAGTGAAAACCGAGCTCTAGTCTAGTAAGGGCTCTAAGGTCGAAAGTAGCGGCTCTAGGGGTTGAGGACCGCACTCAGGGGTTCAAGCTGAGCTCGCCGAGGAGTGTAAGGCAGGATCGTGCTCAAGGGGTCGTGTAAGGGTTCTGAGGCTGAAAGTAGTGGTGCGTTGGCCAATGAGCTAGGCTGGTGAAAATTGAGCTCTGGTAGTGGAGCATAAGGTAGGACCGCGCACGTGGGGTTGTGTAAGTTTGGAGTTGTGGGGTATTTGCTTGAGCGGTGAGATGGGCGTAGAATTCCTGAGCACACAAAAATGCGAGAAATTTGACTTTTATTAAATACTAAAAGGAAATTATGCATACAGAAAAGTGCTCTGCCCGATTGTTTAAGGAGGGTCACCCAGAATCATATGTTATAGACTGGGGATGTTGAAGACCAGGTATTGCACATCGATCATTTTTGCCTTTGGCTTGGAGTTAAATGTTGTACTTAGCCATATGACACATCGGACGCCGACTCTTTCTCTCGAGAAGCCTACCAAATCTCCTTTGCAGGGGGTGAGTGAGGCTTCGGTCAACTATATTTTCTCGAAAGTGGATTTAAAGAGGATATCGACAAAGCAGCCTTGATCTACAGGACCTTTTTGACAATAAAATTTCATGCGATCACAGAAATCATGACTGGGTCGTGCAGGTTTTGATCAATTCCCCAAAAATCGGATTTATAAAATTATATTACCGGGGCTTTAGAGACGGGATGGCATGGGCGAGTAGTGCTGTCAACCATTATTATTGCCCGGAGAGATCTCTTTCTAACCGAGTTTGATTCGCCGTCTCCCGTGAACCCGCCAGCGATGTAGTCGATAACTCCTCAAAGTTTGTTTCCTGAGTGATCAACTCGGTTGTTCTGCCTTTGGCCTGAGTGGGGGTTTTGGAGGCGTCTGACTCCGGCTCTATCATCGATGGTCTCGGCTCCTGCTCCGACCATGTTCTCTTCGGGGATGGACATATCTGTCGAGGTGTCCTGCACGGACCAAGTCCTCAAGTTGATCTCTGAGTACTACACAGTCTTTGGTGGTGTATGCATAGGTGTCATGGAAAGCGCATTTCTTTCTCGTGTTAGTGTTAGGTGGCAACTTCTATTTTCCAGCTTTGGCAGGGTGCTTGAGGAGTTTTAAGTCGTTGATCTCATTAAGAATGATTTCCTTACTGGTATTGAAAGGAGTGTACCTTTCATATTGAGCGTTCGGGCGAGGTGGTGACATCGGCCCTCTGCCGTTATTTTGTTCGCGGCGGTTGCAATATTCTCTTTTTCTGTCCATCCTTCTGGGTTTTTTTTGTCTTTGAAAGTGTCTTTGATATTCTGCTTATCTGCTTTCCTGACCTCACGTAGCTCTTCCATCTCTATAAAACTTGTAGCTTTCTCTTGGAACTTGACCATATCTCTAGGCTTTATCACGGCGATCTAGTCGGTGAAGTATCCGGGCTCCAGCCCGTATTTGATGGAGTAAAGCTCGACTCGGGGGTCGAGATTCAGGATTACGGCAGCTGTAGCCTAAAACCTGCATATGTATCCCTGTAGGGGTTCATGTTTTGCCCTTGTCTGATGTAGTGGAGGGCGTCTTCTATTTTGTAGTAGACCCGAGATGAGAAAAATTGGTTGAGGAAGTGATGGGAGAGTTCCCTGAAAGATATTGGCCTAAGGTTTTCAACCTTGGTCTTAATCTCGGTTTTGATGATAATAAACATGGAACTAATGATTTTATGGAGAATTATTTTCAAGTTCCATATCGATTAGCGCACGACGTCCACGATCGAAAATATCGGAGATATCGGAAAATCGGAAGGACGTTGGTCGACATGCTCGGATTCGTCGGGAAGATAGAGTCTAGGTTTAGGGTGTCTAGATAAATTGTAAGTCCTCATGATAATGCAAAGAAATTCAAAAACCAATCCCGAACCCCAAAACATGAAAAACCAGAAAAATCAGAAAATAGCCCTGAAATTCACTAAGCCTAGGGAGCTCCTTGGAGGGCTATATAACCTAGACATTTTCTTGGCACCAAAAATGCCGGTAATTGTTCCTTAGGTAAAAACTAGATAACGATATATTTTTAAGGATTTTTTGGAAGCCTTTAGCCTACCCAGCCTACCCATATTTGAACCGGAAGATTATAAAATTTTCGTTTTTCGGAAATAAGTTAGATTAGATTTTTAAGGATTTTGATTTTTTAGATATTTTTATTGAATCCAAATGGGGGGTAATCCTTATATAATATTTATGTTTTAAAGTTAGTGTTATATAAGTAGACTTAGCGAAGATGTAACCTAAAAACGAGCAAACAAGCAAAAAAACCAGCCTAACCAAGCAGTCTGCCCAGGTTCGATCGACTGACAAACGGAGAAGGCATTTTGGTCGACCAAATGATGCCCAAAATGGGCAGAATACCTTCGGTCGCTCGGTTGATCGACTGACGATTGACCGGCAATCGATCGGAAGGCGGAAAACGGCTAGTTTTCAAGCCGTTGAGCAGTATTTCACCCGAGCCCACTTCATGCCTCTTTAAATATTGATACCCCAGCCTTCCTTTGACTATCTTGATCACTCCTAACCTTCTTGAGCCATCTTGTGATCATTCTCAAGCTTTATTGAGCTAATTCTTATGGAAACCCTAGCTTTGATCTCTCATCTCTTTGATTGAGCCTTACCTTCATTGTTTCATCATCAAAGGCATCAAGAGGAAGCTAGGAATCTTGTTGTGGAGCTAAGTACTTTATTGTTTGATTTATTGTTCCATTTATTGTCATATTTTGTTGTTTATTTCATTGTATTTGAGTGTGTGTAAACTTAGAGTGCTAGGTTGATTGAGTTGGTGGTTGCCTTGGTGTTAAGGCTTAAATCCATCATTGTAAACTTAGTTTACTAGGATTAGTTGAGTTGTTCCTTAGGTTGAGGTGGGAGTGTGCTCTTGGTGGAAAGGCGGGATACTTTCGGGTGTGGAAGTGCCTTCGGTTTGAGAGTGGAGACTTTCTGGTGTAAAGTCCTCTTTGTAAGGGACACAATTAATCTAGTAAAGTTTAGTTTAGAAATCCTAAGTGGGGTGCTTAGGTAGTGGAGTAGACATTGAGGCCGAACCACTATAAATCTCATTGTGTTAGAATTGCTATTTTTGTTTGTGTTTAACTGTTTTATTATTGCTTCTGCATTTAGTCGATAAATTGCAATTTGCCTAAGTAGTTCAAGAAATGATTAAAATAGAATTTAGACTAATTGATTAGATAACATACTATTCACCCCCCCTCTAGTATGACCATTTCACCAACAAAAACGTGTATAAATCTCGGTGGGAGAGAAGTAGGGGTGAGAAAAAAAAAGTTTTTCGGTTAACCAAAAATCCGGTCTAAAACCGAACCTATTTTTTTTGTTTCGGTTTATGTTTTTGAAAAAATTGATTTCGGGTTCGGTCCATAATATAAAAAGTCCACCGGTTTCGGTTAACCGATCAATTCAATATAATTTATTAATTTTTAATAATATTGTATATATATATATTAATTAATGATTTATAAATTATAAAAATTAAAAAAATAACCAAATGATTTATAAGGTATAAACAATTATAAAAATAAAAACATAAAAAAATAAAAAAAAATAAAAAAGTTAAAAAAAAATAAATTATTAATTTTTGCATCACATTATCTTGGCTCATGTGGTTTCATTTTTTTTTTCCCAATGGGGATTCGATATTTGTTTGAATTTTTCTCCATATAATGTTATTATGTTTGTATGTTAAAAAATTTTATTGGTTAACTAAAAATTACCGGTTAACCGAACCGAAAAACCAAAACCGAAGTGATGGTTAACCAAAGTTAATGGGCCGGTTTACGGTTAATGATTTTGAAAAAAACCGAAGTTAATGGACCGATTAACCGGTCCATGCTAACCCCTAGAGGGAAGCGAATCACAGTAGAGCCATTTTCTCCATGAAAGTTGGGAAAGATTTGCAGATGGCAGGGTCGGTTGCTCCGTTGAAGAGCATCATGGTCCTAAATGTCGTCAGGTGTATGGTAGGGTCGCCCATACCGTCGTAGGGCGTTAGAGTAGTCGACAACCTGCCCTTGGGTGGAAGGCTCATTGCCATGATGTGCTCGGCGAAGGGTCCCGAGTCGATAGGGAGGGCAGCCGTGACCTCCATGGCCTTGGAATCTTTTTCTCTACCTTGACGGGGTATGCTGGAGATCTTATCTCAGAGGATGGAAACCGGTGTCCGCCTTTCTGAGAAGTTACTTTCTTCATGTTCTGAGCAGCGATGCTCGTGATCGGTCAGGGGTTGTTCCAGGGACAGCATTAGCATCTCGACCTAGGCTTCTAACCGTTGGTTCTCCGCCTCCAAGTAATTTATTTAACACTGGGATTCTTCTGGGGGAGTTCGATTGGTGTCGGAGCATCGCTCCTCATTGCTTCAACATCACTAGGTTGCGGATGATCATCGTCACCGTCGCTGGGGCATCCGTTGGCGTGTGGCGACGGTCACCTAGCTCGGGTTCCAACCATTACGGGGGATGTAAGCTTTACTCAGCCCCATGGTGGGCGCCAAATGTTCTTGCCTAAGGATCAGAGTAGTAGGTCTCCAAGATGGAGGTAATAAAATTGGAACTTAGGTTACTTGAGGCGTGTTGTGTCTGTATTTATTGCAGGTGGAGGTGATGTTGCTGCTCAGCAATCTCGTGAGGATATTGCTCAGAATGGATCGAGGTTGATCCCGGAGATAGCAGGCTTGTAATGGCATATCCCTCGTGATAAGGAAGCACGTGGGTGTCCTTGTATAACCGGGTGGAGCCATTCGGTCTGGCTCGTGTCAGGTTCAGGAGTGT
This sequence comes from Canna indica, assembly GCA_034359265.1. NCBI lineage: Eukaryota > Viridiplantae > Streptophyta > Magnoliopsida > Zingiberales > Cannaceae > Canna > Canna indica. The sequence continues at coordinate 51,251,463 of CP136895.1, read as the reverse complement.
AGGGCGTTGTTGGGTCTAATCCGACCGGGCCCAATAGTATGTCACGCCCCAACTCAGGGTCACGTGATCGGCCAGGGTATACGTGCCTATACCCCGAAGCCTAACCCATGCACATGCCAACATCATAAACAACAAGTAAATAATAGCTTTTAATAATAAAAGAACCAAAACAGATTTTCATTTCAAAACAACAAGGTTTTAAATACATATCTTAAGTGCGGAAATAAATCAAAGAGCAACAGTTCTTTTAATAAATAAAACTGAATAAAACGAGAATGTGCCCAAGGGACTACAACTCCAAATACCAAAATAAAAGTGCATGACAACCTACTACAGACTCGACTATGACCCCTAACTAGGACTGCTAAGAGATCATGTGGCTCATCTACCCTCCAGCTGTGCTAAGTGCTCCAGCCCACCTCACCGGTCAGGCTCTGCAAAACAAAACAAAATAACGACAACGGGTGCGTTCAAAGAACTCGGCGAGTGGATTTATCCGCCCTCACAAATAAATACAGAGATAACATAAATAAATTCTCTCTCTAAAAAGGCCACATCACCAAAAATATGACTAGCTACCAGGCCCGAAAGCCATCCATGCCCACGGCATCTAACTCTTCAAAGAGGTGCATCAGGCCGAAGCCCTACTATGCCCGAAGGCAACGTCATCTAAAAATGTGCATTAGGTCGAGCCCTACCATGCCCAAAGGCAACATCGCCATCCAATGAGGTGCATCGGGTCGAAGCCCTACCATGGCCAAAGGCAACATCACCATCAATGAGGTGCATCGAGTCGAATCCCTACCAAACCTCGAGGCAACATCACCGTCAAGAGGTGCATCGGGTCGAAGCCCTACCATGCCCAAAGGCAACATCACCATCAAGAGGTGCATCGGGTCAAATCCCTACCATGCCCAAAGGCAATATCACCATCAAGAGGTGCATCGGGTCGAATCCCTACCATGACTAAAGGTAACCGCGCACATATCAGGATAATCAGAAAAGGCCCTCCGAACTTATCCTGCAGGTTGGGAATTGATATCCAACCACACGGGCGTAGCCCATAACCCGGCTCCTAAATGAGCCACTCCGCCATTCCCAAGGATATGGCGAATCACACATATCAAGATAATCGAAAAAGGCCCTCCAAACTTATCCTGCAGGTTGAGAAATGACATCCAACCAAACGGGCGTAGCTCGTAACCCGGCTCCTAAATGAGCCGCTCCGCCATTCCCAAGGATATGTCACATCACACATATCAGGATAATCAGGAAAGGCCCTCCGAACTTATCCTGTAGGTTGGGAATTGACATCCAACCACACGGGCGTAGCCCGTAACCTAGCTCCTAAATGAGCCGCTCCGCCATTCCCAAGGATATGACGCATCAAGACCTAAGTCAAGATTCTCCTACGGTGTCCTAAGGGTGTCCTCACTATGAAGCGTCTCAACACTTCAAACCCGACCTTTACCCCTTAGACCTGCAATGTCATGAACCCGTGTGGTTTTATTTCATGCATACATTGTAAGTTGGTTCGTAACAGATTATGCTCACCCATAGACCCCATTTTAATTATAAAATTAAAATCTAGATCATCTCAATTAGGGTTTTGTTTTAGAGTTTTATTTTAGGTTACTGTTCTGCCCAGAAGTGCTGTGTCTAACTCGAATCTAGTCTCCAATGTGTATCATATGTTTTCAAACTATATTTTTTGGTCAAAATGATAGGTTACACAACTATAATCAGAGATCAAATCACATAATAACAGAGAAATAAAAAATCAGCCCAGATTCAATAAACAACACATAAATTTCAGAAAGCTAAATTTGCAGCATAACATGAAATAAAAATCCGAATTTTACAGAATTAAATTCCTAACTTTCTAAAATCACAGATTCATATCATCAAACCAATCATGCATATAATCTCATAATTTTTATTTAATAAAAACTAACATATATATCAAGAATCCCTAACCAAGAATCAAGGAAGTTAAATTAATTTTTTAGCATCAAGAACACCTAGAACTCCAAGATGAGGTTTACACCCAAAATTCTCAATATTTAATTATAAAATCACAGATCTTCCCTTAAACATAAATTCCATAATATGAGATCAAAATTTAGGATCTAAGCATGGCATAGAAACCCAGAAAAAATCTCAAGAACACAGAAGGACATTATCAAAATCAAGAATCCTCAAGGCGGCTTCAAGAAAACTCGAAGAAAACCCAAATAGGAGGGATAAAACCACTCACCTTGATTAGAAAAACGATTTAAAGAAGAACTTCCAAGCGGCGATATCCAAATCCGGCCTCAAAGGGGGCGACTCGACTCAACAAGGAGAAAGAGGGGCGGCGGCTCCTTTCTCAACTTTTTAGATGGCTCCAAAATAGGAGCCACAAGCTATGAGGGGGGGGTTTATACACCCTCCTCAACCCTAACCCCTTAAATAATTAATTCACAACCCGCATCCACCTTAAGCCAAAACCAAAAGCCGCTAACCCAATAGACTTAAATAATTTAATTAATCTTTTTCTAATAAATCACAAACAATTAATTAAATACTCATATGAACATAATTAGCAATTATGCACACATAACACCAAATTAAATATTGTCAACCACCCAAGCCTAAAAATTCATAAATTCATAAATTTATATTCTACTTACCTGAGCTCGCAAGCTCGCTCTGGACCATGAGTCGACTCGACTCGACCATGAACTAGTCCGCTAAGCTGGCAAATACACATAAAAGGAAAAATAATAAATTTAAATATCTAGGATATTACAATCCTCCCTCCTTAAAGAAAATTCATTCTCGAATTTCAGAAAAGAATAAGAACTCACTACATCAACAAATAATGTAGAATAACGCTCCCTCATATCCTGCTTCACCTCCCAGGTGGCCTCCTGACCAGAATGGTGCTCCCATATGACTTTAACCAAGGGAATCGCCTTGGACCACAATTTCTGGATTTGTCGGTCTAGCACCTTAACTGGTCGCTCCTCATAGGAGGCTGCTGAATCCACCTCTACTATGGTAGGCTCAATCACATGGGACTTATCCCGAATATACCTCTTCAGCATAGACACATGGAATACTGGATGTACTTGGTCCATACTAGGAGGTAGGGCCAACTCATAGGCGACGGCTCCCTTGTGCCTGAGAATAAGAAACGACCTAATGAACCTTGGGCTTAGCTTTCCTTTCTTACCAACCTCACTACCCCTTTCATAGGGTTCACCTTGAGGAACATCATGTCCCACTTAGCAAATTCTACCTCCCTGGCCTTTCCATCAACATACATTTCCTGACGACTCTGAGCTGCCAACAGCCTTACTCTGATCTGCTTTACTTTTCCCACAGCCTCTTCTACCAAATTAGGTCACATCATAAGGGAATCTCCTGCCTCAAACCAGTCTACAGGTGACCCGTATCTCCGCCCATACAATGCCTCAAAGGGGGCCATCCCAATGTTGCTGACACACCAGACACTTAGACACCACTCGGCCACTTCCCTTCTCATGCTTTTCCACCAATAATTCTATCTGAGATCTCGGTACATCTTCATGGCTCCCAGATGCATAGTGTAGGTGGATCGATGAGCCATCTCCAGCACCTATCTACGAACCTCAGTCATATCTGGTACCACAACCTGGTTCTTAAATCTCAGGACGCCCTCCGAGTCCACATTGAACCCATTATCTACATCTCCTCTCCTGGCCAGATCCTTAGTGAGTGCACAAAAGGCATCCTCCTCCCGCGCTGCCCGCAGCATGTCAACCAATATGGACTGCACTCTCAAGTGAGCCACCAGCGTACCAGAATTTGATACTGACAAGACTGTTCCGCCATCCAAACAAAGGGCCAAATCCTGAGCCAACGGCCTCCTCCTGACTGCCAAATGCGTCGGACTGCCAATAGACTTCCTGCTTAGAGCATCAGCTACCACATTAGCCTTTCCTGGATGGTACATAATCAAGCAGTCATAGTCCTTCAACAACTCAAGCCATCTTCTCTGCCATTCTGCATTAGCACACAACCCAAGCCGACTCGGGAGGCATCACAATAAACAACAAAACCTCCTGAACCCAAGGGTACTGCTAGAACTGGCGTCGACGTCAAGCGGTCTTTGCACTTCAGAAATCTCACCTCGCACCTACTTTCACATTCGAACTTGACCTTCTTCTGGATCAGGCGGGTCAATAGCGCTGCAATCCTGGAGAAATTCTCCATAAATTTCTGTAGTAACCTGCCAACCCCAGAAAATTGCGAATCTCTGAGACATTAGTCGGCCTCTTATAGTTCTGAACTGCCACTATCTTTGCAGGGTTCACCTTTATTCCTTCCTTGGACACCACATGACCAAGAAACCCTACGCTCTCCAGCCAGAACTCGCACTTGGAGAATTTGGCATACAACCTGTGCTCCTTGAGAGTTTCTAGAACTACCCTCAAGTGCTCAGTATGCTCCTCCCTACTCCTGGAATAAATCAAAATGTCATCAATGAACACAATCACAAACTTATCTAGGTATTCCTTGAACACTCGTTTCATCAGGTCCATAAATGCTATAGGTGCATTAGTTAGCCCAAATGACATCACCAGAAACTCAAAATGCTCATACCATGACCTGAAAGCAGTCTTAGGGACGTCACTATCCCAAATCCTCAACTGATGATACCCTGACCGAAGGTAATCTTAGAAAACCACTACACTCCCTGAAGTTGATCAAACAAATCATCAATCCTGGGCAACGGGTACTAATTCTTCACTGTTACCTTGTTAAGTTGTCGGTAATCAATGCATATTCGCATGGACCCATCCTTCTTCTTTACAAAGAGCACTAGAGCACCCCAAGATGAAACACTGAGGCGAATGAAACCCAGATCAAGTAGCTCCTGCAATTGGGACTTCAACTCCCTCAACTCAGCTGGTGCCATTCGATATGGAGGAATGGAGTTCTGCTTCACCCCCGGCTATAAATTGATACAGAATTCAATCTCTCTCTAGAGGTAACCCTGGCAACTCCTCCGGAAATACATCAGAGAACCTGCATACTACAGGCGTCCTCCCGATGTCTCTGGCCGCATCTCCACCTTCCTCTGCCACCGACACAAAGGCCAAAAAAATGACTGATACATGCCGAACAATAACTTCCAGGCCTTAAGAGCTGATATCGCCATCAACGACTCACCCCTTCCCTCACCTTAGAAGGTAAACTAGGGCATCCCGGGCTTACTGAAGGTCACAGTCTTAGCCCTGCAATCAACTAAGGCGAAATGGTTCGCCAACCAGTCCATGCCCAATATCACATTAAGCTCCAACATCGGTAGGAGTGTCAAATCGGCCATCAGCACATGCCCATAAATGACAATCTTGCAGCCTCGAAAGGCTATCTCTGCCATCACAAAAACGCCCGTAGGGGTAGACACCACAAGGGGCAATTCAAGCACAGAAGATATCCCTGACAACTTAGCTGGAACCAAGGCAGACACAAAAGAGTGCATAGCACCTGGACCGAACAAGACATATGCAATAGCTGAACCTACAACGAGGTTACCTAATACTACTGCCCTAGACGCCTCAGCGCCCTCTCGGTTCTTAGCGAACACTCGTGCAACGGGCCTCTCTGAACCACCAGCTCGCTGGCCTCCTCCTTGAGTCTGACCCCTCTGAGCTACGGAACCCACTGACATCGGTGTCTTTCCTCTGGTCTGATCAGGCTACTAGCTACCTCTTCCAAGACAATCCCTCCCGAAGTGCCCAACCTGTCCGCACCCAAAACATGCCTCAGAACGAAATCGCTCTTTTGTCGCACATAACCATGGCCCTTAAGCATAAGGTCGCTCTACACCCATAATTTATATTTCTTGAAATCTAAGAGAAAGATCCTCCAATCAATCCAAAATTTCATCTATAGGGGAAATTTACTCTCAGCCAACCCCTGTAGATCCCTTCTGCAGAACTCTATCAAACACCCCCCTAGGATCCCTAGGGCCACCCTAACCATATTGCACCATAAATATTTAACTCTATGACGAGACCCAATGAATCATCCAAGATAATCATTGCAAGGATCTCTAATCTAGGCACCCATATAAAGGTAGCCCCCCTTAAAATGGTGCACTCTCTAGCACAGGGCTATTCACAGCCTCAAGCTGTGCTACCTGGGACTATCCCAGTTCCTCCTCTCTGTGGAGTGCCTCAGTCAGCTCAGCCACTCGGGCTTGCAGCTGCACAACCATGGGATCTGGTCCCACCTCCTCCCGGGCCGCTCAGTGGAGTTTCTATCACAACCGCTCCTTGCGGCATCCAAGGCCTCCGTCGATATGGAAACACCAGAAAAGAAATAATTCAAGATTAAGTAATTAAATTCACCCAATGTTTTGCAAACTAAACCACAAGTCGCGCTGAGGTGCAGACTTAGCCCATTGATCTCATAGCATACCTTTACGGTATACTGACACGCTAGCAATGCCCTAAACGGTGATAACTCTATGTCGTAGTCGGACCGAACCACATGCTCTGATACCAACTTTGTCACGCCCCAACTCAGGGTCACGTGACCGGCCAGGGCATACATGCCTATACCCCGAAGCCTAACCCATGCCATGCCAACATCATAAACAACAAGTAAATAACAACTTCTAATAATAAAAGAACCAAAACAGATTTTCATTTCAAAACAACAAGGTTTTAAATACATATCTCAAGTGCGAAAATAAATCGAAGAGCAACAGTTCTTTTAATAAATATAATTGAATAAAACGAGAATATCCCCACGGGACTACAACTCCAAATACCAAAACAAAAGTGCATGACAACCTACTACAGACTCGACTACGACCCCTAACTAGGACTGCTATGAGATCATGTGGCTCCTCTGCCCTCCAGCCGCGCCAAGTGATCCAGCCCACCTTACCGGTCAGGCTCTGCAAAATAAAACAAAACAACGACAACTAGTGAGTTCAAAGAACTCAGCGAGTGGCTTTATCCGCCCTCACAAATAAACACAGAGATAACATAAATAAATTCTATCTCTAAAAAGGCCACATCACCAAAAATGTGACTAGCTACCGGGCCCGAAGACCATCCATGTCCACGTCATCTAACTCTTCAAAGAGATGCATCAGGCCGAAGCCCTACCATGCCCGAAGGCAACGTCACCTAAAAATGTGCATCAGGTCGAGACCTACCATGCCCAAAGGCAACATCATCATCCAATGAGGTGCATCGGGTCGAAGCCCTACCATGCCCAAAGGCAACATCACCATCAATGAGGTGCATCGGGTCGAATCCCTACCATACCTCGAGGCAACATCACCGTAAAGAGGTGCATCGGGTCGAAGCCCTACCATGCCCAAAAGCAACATCACCATCAAGAGGTGCATCAGGTCGAATCCCTACCATGCCCAAAGGCAATATCACCATCAAGAGGTGCATCGGGTCGAATCCCTACCATGACTAAAGGTAACCGTGCACATATCAGGATAATCGGGAAATGCCCTCTGAACTTATCCTACAGGTTGGGAATTGATATCCAACCACACGGGCATAGCCCATAACCTGGCTCCTAAATGAGCCGCTCCGCCATTCCCAAGGATATGGCGCATCACACATATCAAGATAATCAGAAAAGGCCCTCCGAACTTATCCTGCAGGTTGAGAAATGACATCCAACCACACGGGCGTAGCCCGTAACCCAACTCCTAAATGAGTCGCTCCGCCATTCCCAAGGATATGACACATCACACATATTAGGATAATCGGGAAAGGCCATCTAAACTTATCCTGCAGATTGGGAATTGACATCCAACCACACGGGCGTAGCCCATAACCCGGCTGCTAAATGAGCCGCTCCGCCATTCCCAAGAATATGACGCATCAAGACCTAAGTCAAGATTCTCCTACGGCGTCCTAAGGGTGTCCTCACTATGAAGCGTCTCAACACTTCAAACCCGACCTTTACCCTTTAGACCTGCAACGTCATGAACCCGTATGGTTTTATTTCATGCATGCATTGTAAGTTGGTTCATAATAGATTATGCTCACCCTTAGACCCCATTTTAATTATAGAATTAAAATCTAGGTCATCTCAATTAGGGTTTTGTTTTAGAGTTTTATTTTAGGTTACTGTTCTGCCCAGAAGTGCTGTGTCTGACCCGAATCTAGTCTCCAGTGTGTGTCCAATGTTTCCAAACTATGTTTTCTGGTCAAAACGATAGGTTACACAACTATAATCAGAGATCAAATCACATAATAACAGAGAAATAAAAAATCAGTCCAGATTCAATAAACAACACATAAATTTCAGAAAGCTGAAATTTTCAACACAACATGAAATAAAAATCCGAATTTTACAGAATTAAATTCCTAAATTTCTAACATCACAGATTCATATCATTAAACCAATCATGCATATAATCTCATAATTTTTATTTAATAAAAACTAACATATATATCAAGAATCCCTAAACCAAGAATCAAGGAAGTTAAATTAATTTTTTAGCATCAAGAACACCTAGAACTCCAAGATGAGGTTTACACCCAAAATTCTCAATATTTAATTATAAAATCACAGATCTTCCCTTAAACATAAATTCCATGATATGAGATCAAAATTTAGGATCTAAGCATGGCATAGAAACCCGGAAAAAATCTCAAGAACACAAAAGAACATTATCAAAATCAAGAATCCTCAAGGCAGCTTCAAGAAAACTCGAAGAAAACCCGAATAGGAGGGATAAAACTACTCACCTTGATTAGGAAAACGATTTAAAGAAGAACTTCTAAGCGGCGATATTCAAATCCAGCCTCAAAGGGGGCGGCTCAACTCAACAAGGGAGAAAGAGGGGCGGCGGCTCCTTTCTCAACTTTTTAGGTGGCTCCAAAATAGGAGCCACAAGCCATGAGGGGGGGTTTTATACACCCTCCTCAACCCTAATCCCTTAAACCATTAATTCACAACCCGCATCCACCTTAAGCTAAAACAAAAACCTGTTAACCCAATAGACTTAAATAATTTAATTAATCTCATTCTAATAAATCACAAACAATTAATTAAATACTCATATGAACATAATTAGCAATTATGCACACACAACACCAAATTAAATACTCTCAACCACCCAAGCCTAAAAATTCATAAATCCATAAATTGATATTCTACTTACCCGAGCTCGCAAGCTCGCTCCGGACCATGAGTCGACTCGACTCGACCATGAACTAGTCCGCTAAGCTGGCAAATACACATAAAAGGAAAAATAATAAATTTAATATCTTGGATATTACACAGTAGTATTCCAATCCAAATCCAATTACAAAACTGTTATCCGAAATCAAAACTAGTCAATTTTTAATATTGCTATCCAAAATTGAAACTACTATATTCGACCGTTAACCAAACCAGCTTAAATAGTTTTGATAGATGCGGTTAGCTGATATTAAATGGTTAATCGATTGCTAAATGAATAACTGTTACTAAAAAATAAAACTAAAACACACACATCGTTATTGGTTATCCACGAACTAGTAATCGAAAATGAATTGAATTAAAATAATTTTTTGAATTCATTAAGCGAAACCAAAATCGAGCTGCAAAATTACTACCCGAAATTGAATTTTGCGGTTCAATTAATGATCAATTAACTGCGGTTAATTGGTTCTAATTGTCATCCCTAAAATTAAAGTTTTCAATACTTCATTGAAAAATTTATATGAAATCATATTCTTAGTGATTTTTTAAATTTTTTTTTTTACTACATAAACTAGATTTTTTAATGAAATATGTAGTTTTAAGAATCAATCAAAAAAGGATTTTTCTACGTTTTATAAAATTTATTGAATTTTTAGTGGTATATTTGTAAATATTTGAAACTTTTCAAGTATTTTCATAAATTAATCAAACTTACACATAATGAAGATACGATCATTTCTGGCATGTGTATGAAGTTTGAGAAAACCTAGTAAATGAAAATGCTACAAAAATCATTTGCATGCAATAGCAAATGCACACGAATAGAAATTGCAGCCTGTTGTTTGGTTGCCCGCAACTATATTTGCAACTTCCATTCCAAGCATTTGTTTGGTCGCAATTAGAAGTTGCAAGTATATTTGCAATTTGCAACTTTAATTTTTTTTTCCTTGATGATCATCAAAGTATGGACTAGAGTAATAATAGGAAAAATTAATGTATCTATCCCAAACTTTGACCCTTTTAACAAATGTATCTAGAACTTTACTATGTACCAAATCTAGGCCAAACTTTCGGATTGACAATAATTATATCCCTCCATCAGATGTCCGTCAATGCAACCGTTAAGTGTTGACATGACATTTGAGTCAACAAATAAATAATAATAATTTATTATCACTTGTGCCACGTCAACATGTAATAAAAAATACTATAATATTATATATAATAGGGAAAATTAATGTATCTATCCCAAACATTGGCCCTTGTAATAAATCTATCCCAATTTTTAATGTTTCTCCCTAATCTATCCCAAACTTTGGGATTGACAACCATTATAATTCTTGAAGACATGATTTTTAATGAAAAAAAATACATTAAAACTCACTTCGTCAATTTCTCCGATAATTCCCTATCTGATTTCACCAAATTCCTTTTCTTTTTAAAAAATTACACGGAAAACCTTTTAACACCTTGAAGAATCTCACGTCTAATTTCATCAAAATTAATTTATAATCATTATATATAAATTTCATTTAAGATTTTATAATTTTTTAAAATTGAAATTTGTAGTAAAATAAAGAAATTTTATGAAGAAAATTAAATACTAAACCAAATTAAATACAGTATAAATAATGTTAAATGTATGGTATATAATAATACTATCAATAAAATATATGGATTTGGTTTAAATTTTTATTTTTTTCCCTAAAATTCTATAATTGAATTGAATAAAAAAATCCACACAAAAATAAAAAATACCAAATTTTGTTAGACACTAAATAAAATATAATCATAATATTAAATATTTAATAAATAATAATATAAGTAAAAGATTTTAGTTTGATTGGAAGTTTTAAATTTTTTATAAAATACAATAGCTGAATTGAATTAAAAAAATAAAATTTTGGTAAATAATAATACTATATGAAAAGTTATTGGTTTAATTTGGGTATTTCGCTTTTCTCTAAAATGCAATAATATAATTAAATAAAAAAATTAGTAAAACAAAATCAATTTTTGAATCAATTTTAAAAAAAATACAATTTCAATAGATAATTATAAAATTATTTTTAAAATTTTAAGCATTTAATAAATAATAATAATGTATGGAAAATATATGAGTTTTATTCTAATTTTTAATTTTTTATGTAGTAGTCGAATTTAATAAAAAAATTAGGGTGAAATATAATTCAAACTTTTGGATTGACAAATATTGTAATGTATTCTAAATTTCATGTTCAATTTCAAATGAGACAATTGTTGTTAATCCCAAAGTTTGGAATAGATTAGGGAAAAAAATTAAAGGTTGAGATAGATTTGTTACAAGGGTCAAATTTTGGAATAGATACATTAATTTTTTCTATTTATATAATATTATAATATTTTTTATTACATGCTAATGTGGCTCATGTGATAATAAAAAATTATTTTTTATTTGTTGACTTAGATGCCACGTCAGCACATAATGGTTGCATTGACCGACATCTGATGGAGGGATAGAATTCTTATCAATCTGAAAGTTTGAGATAGAATTAGTACAAATTAAAGTTTAGGATAAATTTGTTAAAAGGGTTAAAGTTTGGGATATAGATATATTAATTTTTTGGTGATGTGGCTACTAATTCAATGTTAGAATATTATAATTTGTAATACTCATGAAAAAAAATTAATTAATTTATTTTGACTTCAGCGGGAAAGTCGAGATGCGCATCGGAGTGGGTCGAGAAATCGTTGGATGGTGCTATTAGTGATATGACCCTTATGCGCGAGAAAAATTATTTTATTTAAGTCGGGATGGAAGGTTGGGTTCAAGTGGAGTCCATAGGTTCGAACATAACTTGATTTGGGCGAGTATAGGTTGAGTTTTGGTTCACTTAAGTCATGAGGGGCAAAATTGTAATTTTAAAAAATTAAAAAAATAAGAGTAAATACAAAAAAAATACGAACTTTGGAACTTTTCACATTTTTGGTATAAACTTTTTCCATTAGAAAGAAAATACACGAACTTTGATTCTGTTACTCTGTTTAGCACGCACTGTCATTTTTGACGATTTTTGCTGACATGTTCGTTAACAACGACGACGTGGCAAGTTACTTTGCCAACGTGGCATATATTTTTACCGGCCGAGTAAAGGTTAACATGAAATTATGAAATTACCCATCTCCGATGCTAATGTTTTTTGAAATGGGGACATGCAAAATGGTAATTTGCCCGTCGTCTCCAAGTTGGGCGCGCGTGCTCGATGCCCTAGTTCTTATTTTACCTACTCGAATACTGTGAAAAGGGGGAACCTTTGTTGTCGCCATTGTCACCGGATTAGGGCATGCCTTGCTGTTGCCATTGTCGTTGGATTAGGGCCCAAAGGGATGATCATGTCAGGAAGGGAAACCATGGGACGAATGGAGAAATCTTCAGTGAATTCATCACACGTTGTTGCTCCGCATGGAGCCAAAGAAATTCCGAAAGAAGGTTTTGGGGATGTAGACATTGGAAGGTATGATCCCTTGTAATCACCTAACTCCAAAGTCCTATCTTTATTTTAATCACTCACTCCTATCTTTTGACAGGAGAATGATTGTCACTTATTTATGTGGCATGATCTTGAGGATTACGCCCACACAAAGGATATTATGCGAGGTTTTATTAAGGAAAAAAAAATTCTTATTGAGAAACTGAAGCTAATGGAAGAAAGGATAGAATTGAGCAAGATGAAAGAAATGACCTTTCAAGAAAGAATTGCAACACTTGAAGATAAGATAGCTCAACTGAGGATTGACAAAAAACAAGTCAATTTATGGAAGGGTAGTGTGTGTATGGTGTTTTTTGTTGTATGTATCGTATTTTCTAGTATGTTATTTGGGGGTGGGAACAAAGACAATTAGGGATGGCAATTAGAACCGGTTAACCGAACCGTAAAATCCGGTTTCGGATAGTGGATTTGTGGTTTGGTTTCGGTTTCGGCTAGTCAAATTAAAAAACTGATTTAAACCGATTCAGTTTCAATTATCGGGTCGCGAATAACCGGTAACTGAAACCGGTTATAGATTTCGGTTTCGGTTACCGGTTATTCATGATTAACCGGTAACCGAAACCGTTACTAATTTATTATATATTAATAATTATATATAATAATTATATATAATATATTAATAATCCTAATACCCGAAACCATTACCCGTTTACCCATCATATATATTCTTTAACCCTAAAATCCTAAATTCCTAACCCTAGTTTCGGCTCTTCACTCCTCCTGCCTCCTCTTCCTCTCCCGTCCTACAGACCTTGCGACTCGCCTCCTCTCCCTCTTCCATCCTACAAACCTCATGAGTCGTGACTCACCTCCTCTCCCGACCCTGACACCGACTTCCACATACAGACCTCAAGTTTTCAATCTACCCCTTGATCGCTCGACGTCGACTCCTCTCTCACTGCCGCCACACCCCCTTGATTGGTCGACGCTGACTCCTCTCTCGTCGCCGCCACACCCCCTTGATCGCCGGTGGCCGAGGTAAACCTCGTGACTCGCCTCCTCTCCCGACCCCAACGCCGACTTCCACCTACAGACCTCAAGTTTTCCTGTAACAGATCTACCCCTTGATTGCTCAACGTCGACTCCTCTCTCGCTGCTGCCACACCCCCTTAATCGGTCGACGCCGACTCCTCTCTCGCCACCGCCACACCCCCTTGACCGATCGATGCTGACTCCTCTCTCGCCGCCGCCACACCCCCTTGATCGCTGGTGGCCGAGGCAGACCTCACGACTCACCTCCTCTCCCGACCAATTAATGGTGTTGACAAGGTATTTTCCCTGAATAGCTAGTAACTCAATTAATGGTGGTTTTGATTTAACAAGTAGTTGAATAACAGTTTGTGGTTTTGAATTCTTTCTTAGCAGTCAGTATCATGTAATCCATGTGCTTCTTGTGCATTTTGTTGCTTAAAATCTTGTATCAATTATAACTTGTTCAGAGCTTCTTGTGTACTCTTGCTTCTTGTCCATTAGAATGATTTTTGAAATTATTATTGTAGTATGCGTTGACTGTTGATGAATTTTTTTTTACTTCAATGTATTTTTGTCAATATTGATGATCTATTAAAAACTGAATTAACCGGTTTCGGTTTCGGATTTAAGTTTTTGAAATCGACCGGTTTCGATTTCGGTTTCGGTTAGCGGGTGTTTAGTTCGGTTTCGGTTAACCCCCAAAATGCGGTTAACCAAACCGTTGCCATCCCTGAAGACAATAGCCTAAAACTACTACCATGAAGTAATTTGGTTTATGTATTTTGATGTTATCCTCTCATGTGTATTTGAAGACAATATGTTTTAGCATGTTTCAATCTGTTAGTGAACTGTGCACCAAAAAAATATGAACTTTCACATATTTGCGAGAAAAAACATAAACTTTGCCACTTTTAACCTAATAATACATGAACTTTGCTACTTCTAACCTTAAAATACATGAACTTTGTCATTATAACATAGCTATTTATAGCACATTACGCAATTTAACTACTACACATCATTCCACATATATAAAATATAGAATTCCACATGCCACATACATAAAATTTAGAATGACACATAATTCATACAAAATCAAGTAATTTAACTATAGATAATCCATATAAATCCACATCAGTCCACATACATCCATATTCAATCCATATCAATCCATTTTCAATCCACATCAATCCATATACATCCATAGTCAATCCACATCAATCCATATCAATCCTAACACTTGAAGATGACCGATTGTCTGACTTCTTTTTTTCCTTGAGTCTATTGCTGCTCCTTACTGAGTTGGTGCTCTGTTGAGTGCCTTGGGTGGGTTGGGTGACCTGGGTGCCTTGAGTGGGTTGGCTGACTTGGGTGCCTTGAGGATGGACAAACTGTCCTCCTCCAAATCTTCCTTCATGGAGTATTCTAACTTGTGTATTAGACATCTACATGAAACTTAGAATTAGATAACTGAAATCTATAATTTATAACTAGAATTAAATAACTTACATGCACATATGTATTTTCTATTTCAGTGCCAACTGTTACTCCAAATCCCTTTGCTGCCACATCCCTCTCCTTGTGCACAAGCTTCTCATAACTAACAGGTCTCTTAATAACAACCATCTTTGGTCTCTTTACAAGTGACTGCACACCCTGGTTCTCACTCTTGGTCTGTACACCCTGGTTCTCCGAATTGATTTGCACACCATGGTTCTTATGTGGTCTCTCCCTTTTCTTCCCATGTGTCAAAAGTATATATACTTGTAAAAAATATATTTGTTAATATACAAGTAAGGAAAAAAAATTAAGTTACCTGACTAGATGATAATTGACTTGATACTCGTGTTTTATCCTTGTTTTCGCATGATTGTTTCCATCCCTGCCAACTACAAACAATAGTTGGCCACCAACTTCTGACTTCAAAAAGCACCCATCCAATGAAATCACAAGCCTACAACCACCCAAAAATCCTTCTTTCAATGCATCAAAGCCAATAAACATTCTCGTGAACCTGTTATGCCCCTGAACCATTGTGGAAAACATCCCATGTTTGTACACCTTCTTCAGTTATGCTACATAAGATGACAACATCTTATAATGATCAAGCAATGAGCCTGATAAAGCTTTCAATGCCCTTGCTCTGGCTCTATAACATATATTCTTAGTGACTGATATGGTAAATTTTTGGTCAATATCCCTTTGCATTTCAAGTACATTCTAGTCTGGTTTTTCCCTAAAAGTTTCTATGTAGTGCCTTGCAAGCCTTTTAGATGATGCTTGATTGTTTCTTGCTGGTCTAGATCATTTATGCTATGAATCATAAATCTTAATCACAAATGCTTCATTCCTTTGTGTTAAGTTTACATAAATCCTCCAAGGACATTTGACACTACACCTAGCCTCTACATTTTTCTCAACAGACCTAGTAAACTTAATAGCCTTCCCATTCTTCAAAGCATAGTCTTGAACAGCTTGTCTAAACTATCCTGCTGACTCAAACCTCACGTTAAGGCAAAATTCCTCAGATTCTTTGCCCCTAAATCCCTTAACCTTCTGTTTTCTAATTTTTTTTATATATTCATCATCACTACTATTAGGTGTCTGCACTTATTCAGTTGATGTAGCATTATCACCTGAAGTATCACTTGATGATTCATCAAAACTTGATGAATCATTGTTCCCACACTCAGCTTCTATGTGCTCATCTCCTCCACCACGGGTACAATGCTCATCTTTCCTATGCTCATCTCCTCCACCACTAATACCTTGCTCATTTTCCCAGTGCTCACCTTCACTTTGCAAATTAAAAATTCTCTTCTTTCTCTTCAATATTTTGTATTCCTTATCATCCTCATCACTTGTGTCATCATCTCCATCAAAATCAGTATGTTCATGAGCCTCATCATGAGGCTTATCAAGTTTCTCAATTTTGACAACTTTAGGGCCAGCTCCTTCAAAATCAGTATGTTCATGATCCTCATCATGAGGCTCATCGAGTTTCTCAATTTTGACAACTTTAGGGTTAGCTCCTTCATGATCAGGCTCCAAATTCTCATCCTGGTTCTGAGTTTTGAGAGCTTCATCTAGTTTCTTTTTCCTCAATAGTTCATAGTCTTTAACTCCTTCTAAAAATAAGTGTATAGACCCACAACTTATCCCCAATTGAACCATCTCCTTAACTTCAGTTTCTGTCTTTATCTTCACTAGTCCAGAAGATAAGGGCTTCTTAGGGTCTTTGTACCATAATTTGCTAGGTTGAGAGTAACCTAATGTTGCTACCAAGACTGTTATGTCACACAATGTGTCACGCCCCAACTCAGGGTCACGTGACCGGCCAGGGTATACGTGCCTATACCCCGCAGCCTAACTCATGCACATGCCAACTCATAACAATAAAACATAGCAGAAAGAATGAAACGAGTTTTATTTTAAATGAAAAACCAAACCAAATTTCACTAGAAGTAAGTGCGAAAATAATAAATCAAAGTTCAATGGTTCATTTACAAGTGAAATCTGAAATGAAAGACATGAATGTCCCCAAGGGACTACAACTCCAAAATACCAAAAATACAGGTGCGTGACAAACTACCAAAAACTCGACTACGACCCCTAACTAGGACTGCTATGAGATCAATGTGGCTCCTCTACCCTCCAGCCGCGCCAAGTACTCCAGCCCACCTCACCAGTGAGGCTCTACAAAAAAAACAAAAATGACAATGGGTGAGTTCAAGAGAACTCAGTGAGCGGTTCTACCAAGCCCCATGAGAAACCAAACACAGAGATATACCACACGATAAAACATTTGTCTCAAACAGGAAAGAAGTCACAAGGGGGTGTGACTAGCTATCAGGTCATATCGCCACCACATGCCGAAGGCAAACCAACACTCTAGCAGTGAAGTGTAACAGGCCTCAGCCTACCGTGCCCTAAGGCAACAAATTATACTCAAGGGTTACTAGAATAATCAGGATTGACCCATCCGAGTTTATCCTAAAGAAACTCGAGAGCAATTGGGATTTGCCCGTCCGAACTCGCTCCACGAGACGTGTAGGAACAATCGGGGTTTGCCCGTCCGAACTTGACCCTTAAAGATATCACGAGAATAATCGGGATTTGCCCGTCTGAACTTATTCCTTAAATGAAACTCGAGAACAATAAGGATTTGCCCATCCGAACTTGTTCAACGAGAAATCACAGGAACAATCGGAATTTGCCCATCCGAACTTGTTCTAAAGAGATAACGTAGGAATAATCGGGATTCGCCCATCCGAACTTATTCCTTTAAACACAGGTTGGGAATTAACCATGCAATCTTCTGGGCCAAGCCTGCTATCCGGCTCCTACCCGAGCCTCTCCTTCATTCTTCAAGATATGGCGCAATATGACCTAAGTCAAGTGTCTCCTACGGTGTCTTAGGTAGGGGTGGCAATTTTATCCGCATCCGCTAACTAAAAACCGCATCCGCACCGTATCCGATCCATATCCGCAAGTAAAAATGGATATGGATACGGATATGGATTTAGAAAACTTATATCCGCGCGGATATGGTGCGGATACGGATATGGCTGTGGATCCGCACCGTATCCGCACCATATCCGCACCGCCTATCTGTGTCTCTTAATTACTATTTTGCCAATATAAGTTATTAATATATATAAGAGCTCTATGGTAATTTCATGTCAAGATGAATTTTGAAGTATATTATATATTTATTTTGGATCAATGAATTGGTAATTTATTGATTTTTTTAATTAAATTTAATATTTTAATATTTTTTTATTAAATACGGTGCGGATACGGATGCGGTGCGGATATCCGTATTTGAAGCAGTGCGGATATGGATATCCATATTCACATCCGTGGCGGATACGGTGCGGATACGGATGGGCGGATATGGAGTGCGGTGCGGATACGGATAATTCGTATCCGCACCGTATCCGCTCCGTTGCCAGCCCTAGTCTTAGGGATGTCTTTATTAGGAACGCTACAATACCCAATACCCGACCCCAACTCCTAGACCTGTAACATCATAAACCCATGAGGATTTATTTCTTGCCCAAAATTTAATTTGTTGCTTCTTAACAGATTATGCTGCCCCTTGAATTTTAATTATGCAATTAAAATTTCCATTTGCCAAAATTAGGGTTTTATTTTTAGTTTACTGTTGAGCCGAAACTGGTGTACCCAAGTCGAATCTGACTTCCAAAGTGTGTCCTATGGATCCAGACTATGTTTTCTGGTCAAAATAATAGGTTACACAACTATGTTCAGTAAACTATACGCATCACAACAGAGATTATAAAATCAACCCTGAATTAACAATTTCAGCATGAAATTCCAGCAAGATTGAGTTCTCAATATATCAAGATAATTAATCCAAAAATTACAGTTGTTAAAATCCTTAATTACCACTACAACAGATTTATTCATCAAGATAAATCATACAAGGATTAATTCATAATTCTTAATCAATACTTAGCATGCATCCACATCATCATTAAACCAAGACTTAAGATTCAACATCAAGAACCCATCAAGAACATACATGGCAACAAGATTTAAGTCTTTTCACACACAAAACATGGATTCATATGTTGGAATTAAAGATTTAGATAGGGATCATGCGTAGCATCATAGGAACATAATCAAGATTAGGAATTTAAAAGTTTAGACCTCAAGAACATCGAAAATTCCACTTAGGCATTTCATCGAACACCTTGAGGGCGACACAATTCCTCATTGTCCGAGAACCCCCAGGGTAACCCTAGGGCTGCCGAGCCCCATAGGAGGGGGTCTTCGGGCCTCCTATTCCATGGCAACAAGAAAAACGGCAAGAACTCGAGATTTGACGAAAAAGCCAACAAGAACACCTTGATATCAAGAACGGCTCAAGAATATGAAAGAAAACCCGAGAAAAGGAGGGTTAAAACCACTCACATGATTAGGAAGATGAAATCGGAGGAAATTCCTAATCGACGGCATCCGAATCCGGCCTCAAGGGTGCGGCGGCTCAGCTCACACAAAGAGGAAGGGGGTGTTGGCTTAAGGTTTTCAACCTTGGTGTTAATCTTGATTTTGATGACAACAAACATGGAACTAATGTTTTATTGAGAAATATTTCAGGTTCCATATAGGTTAGCGCACGACGTCCGCGATCGGAGAAATCGGAAAATCGGAAGGACATTGGTCGACGCACTCGAACTCTTCAAGAAGTTAGAGTTTAGGTTTAGGGTGTCTAGATATGTTGTATATCCTCTTTATGATGCAAAGAACCCTAAAACCAAATCTGAAACCCAAAACATGAAAACTCAGAAGCCGCCCTGAATTCACTAAGCCTAGGGAGCTCCTTGGAGGGCTATATGATATAGATAGTTTCTTGACCTAAAAAAATGGCGGTAATTGTTCCTTGGGTTAAAATTAGATAACGAGGTATTTTTAGGGATTTTTTGGAAGCCTTTAGCCTACCTATACTTGACTTGAAAAGTTAGGAAATTTCTATTTTTGGAAAATTTGTACTAGACCCCAAAAACTAGGTTTTGATTCTTAAGGATTTTGATTTTTTAGATATTTTTATTGAATCCAAATGGGGGGTAATCCTTATATAACATTAATGTTTTAAAGTTAATAAATGTTATATAAGTAGACTTAGTGAAGACGGAACCAAAAATGAGCAAACACAGCCTAAGCAAACTGGTCTGCCCAGTCTGTCAAATTTTCGGTCGACCGACAAAAGGCAAAAATTGGCAGTGGATGCGTCGGTCGACCGGTCGATCGACCGACTATGGGGCTGAAGTTGCGACATGCATCGGTCGACCGAATTGCGGATCGCTCATCTCGCGACTCATTCGGTCAACCCACCGGTCGACCGAACAGAGCGATTTGAGCCCAGAAAGGCCAGCGGTCACGGGCGGTCGACCAACGATCGACTGACATGCGACCGAACGGCGGAAACAGCTAGTTTTCCGCCCGTTGAGCCGCCCGTTGATGCACCGTTTCTTATGGGGGTTATAAATACCCATGCCTAAGCCTTCCTAAAGAACTTTTGATCACTCTTAATCTTCATTGAGCTATCATTGATCAACTCTAAGCTTTCATTGAGCCATTTTTTAGAGAAATCCTAGTATGAGCTTTCATTCATAGAGTTTGCCTTCATGTTTGATTTGATTCATCATCAAGGCATCAAGAGGAGCTAGGATTCATTGTGTTGGAGCTAAGTATTTGTATTGTTGTATTTTTTACTCCATTACTTGTATATTTTCTTGTTTCTTTCATTGTATTAAAACTTGTGTAAACCTAGGTTGCTAGGTTTGATTTGGTTGGTGGTTGCCTTGGTGTTAAGGCTTAATTCCACCATTGTAATTGTAGTTTACTAGGACTAGTTCTTGTTGTCCCTTAGGTTGAGGTGGGCGCTTACTCGAACAGCGGTTACGCAAAGAGCGGATATTGCAAAGAGCACATTCAATAGCAGCATCCGAGTCATCCCGTACTCTAAAAAAGCAGAGGTGAGGTTCGGAGAGTGCTCTCGGTAGGAAGGCGGGATACTTCCGGGTGTGGAAGTGCATTCGGTTGGAGAGCAGAGACTTTCCGATGTAAAGTCCTCATTGTAAGGGAAACAATATATAATCTAGTAAACTTAGTTTAGAAATTCTAAGCATGGTACTTAGGTAGTGGAGTAGGCATTAGGGCCGAACCACTATAAATCAGTGTGTTAGCATTGATATTCTGTTTGTGCTTAATTGTCTTATTTTTGCTTTCGCATCTAGTCGATAAATAGCGATTTGCTAAATAATTTAAGAAATGATTAAAACCGGAATTAGACAATAAGAATTAGTAAACACACTATTCACCCCCCTCTAGTGTGCCATTTCACCCAATAATTGGTATCAGAGCAGGTTGTAGATTGAGATTTCACCATCTCCTTTACATCATCTCTCGATCTTAAAATGATACTAGAGTTGGTAGCGTCTTCACCTCCTAGGTTCGATGAATCGAACTTTGGTCTTTGGAAATCTAGAATGTACTCCTTCTTAAAGACTAGAGGTTTTGGTGTTTATAACAAGTTGAAATTTGAATACACCTATCCTAAGGTTGACGTGCATGATTGGAGTGAACTTGACAAGAAAAAATTTCAATTTAATGGAGAAGCCATGAATTGCATATTTTGTGCTATACCAAATAACATCCTAGAAAAAGTCATGCATTGCTCTTCGGCTTTTGATTTATGGGCCACTTTAAATGTTTTATACGATCATGCCAAAATCGAAGAAATTGACACTTTTAATGAAGGTGGTGATGACAATGGTCACTCACATAGTGCTTCTAGTCAAAGGAGCAATTCTAAGAGCAAAAAACGAAAGGTAATTTGTCATGCTTGCAAAGAAAAGGGGCATGTGGAAAAAAATTGCCCAAGCTTGAAGAACAAAGGAAGGAAGAGGTCAAGTGCTTCCACCTCCACCTCTCACTCACTTGAAGCACCCTCTAGCCATGACTATGAAGTCACATCTAAAGTTAGCCTCATGGATGCTATTGTTGAGGTACACCCTCCTTCACCTAGTCAGGCTAATGAAAATGATGATGCTAGCTCTACTAGTTCTCATAACATGCCATATGATGAATTAGTAGATGAGTGTCGAAAAATGTATGCCTTGCTTGTTAGAAAAGATAAGGAAAATAAAGTGTTGAAAAAGGAAAATGTGATGCTTAATTCTCATTTGCATGAATTCAAATTGGAAAATGAAAAATTAAAATCTAGGTCATTTGATTCATGCCATGATGATATGAAACTTGAGATTAAGGATTTGAAACATAAAAATGAAAATTTAAAGAATGAAAATAGCATGCTAAAAACTCAATTGCATGTTATTCAAAGATCAATGAATGGTTTGAAAAGTGAGGTTATTTTATTGAATAATAAAGTAAATGAATTCAAAAATGCTTCATCTACTAAGAACACTAGAATGAAAAATGCTTGCATAAAGAATGTCAATGTTCATCATCATTCTCATGCTAAGCATTCTACAATTAAACCTCATGTTCAAAAGAAGAATGTATCGTTTAAGAATATTTATGTTCATCATAGCTCCCATGACAAGCATTCTAGCGATAAATCACATGTCCGTAGGGAAAATAAAAAGTTTCACGGACATTGCTATTGTTGTGGTACTTATGGCCATGCAATCTATGATTGCGCATTTAAGAAGAATCCAAGTGTTGCTAAGACACTTTGGATACCAAGGCTAACTAACCCCCAAGGACCCAAAGCCATTTGGATACCAAAAGTTTCATGCTCTCTTGTAGGGGGAGCTACCACACAAGGATAAAGAAAGATGGACTATTGAAGTTGACCTTGGATCCAAACGAGAAATCTCCAAGATGTTGCAACTTCAAGCTATCATGATGCCATAGGTATGAAAATTGGCATCAAAGACTTTGGTATCATCTCCTACACTCACTTGCTTAAATTATAGTTGGAGTTTTGATACATCCTTAATGTTAGTAGATTTTTCGCTCTTGATAAGTTTTATGAAATGATTTTTTGATTTTGATTTCCCGGTCTCTTTGGAGACCTATGTAGCCTGTAATGGACTCATGCGACCTTGCGGTTTCAAATCGTAGGCTCATTGTGGCCTTTCAGTTTTCAACCAATAGGAAGGATTGGAGATCTTATGTTTCAAAATTTCATATTTTGAGATCTCTCGATTCGTTTTGGTTTCATGTCGATTTTTCTTAAAACGAATTTTTCACTATCTAGCTTAGGTTGAAATTCTCAAATGAAGATTTATATTTTACCTTGCTATTTAGTATGATAACTTGCTAATAATTATATTCTCATTATCCTACTAATGAATATTGCTTGCAAGTTATGATAAAATAGAAGGCTTTAGAAATTGAAAAGAAAAAGATTAGTTTGGCTAAATTTTCAAGTATGAGGTGTGATTTCGATTTTCATAAAATCCTAGTATAATACCTCAATATTAATGCTTTATCGGTGTCTCTTTACTCATGATGGTAATCACATGTTAAATCCGTGAATTCTCATGAGTAGGTAGAACTTTAGCACTTAGACAAATTTCATTGAATGAAACTTGCTCTAGGTGAATATCTATTATTAGAGAACCTCTTTTAAGTCCAAACTAGTTAAACATGTTTAGAGATCTTACTTTTCAAATATTTCATATTTTAATATCTTTTTGATTCATTTTGATATCATGACAACTCTTTAAAATGAATCTCTACTATCTAGCATATGTTAAGATTTTTTAAATGAAATTTTGCATTAAACCTTTGTTATTCAGTAAGTTAGCTTGCTAGTTGGTATATGATTTTATTATGATACTAATGAAGCCTACTTGCAAGTTAAGAAAGTGGTAATATTTGGAAGGCTAAAAGAAAATGGAAAGAAAAGTAAAATTTTGAAATTTCTCAAGAAATGAGGTATGAATTCCATTTTGGCAAAATTTTTGTATAACACCTCTATTTTCTTGATAAAATAATTTCTCTATGCTCATGAATGATCTTGCATGATAATTAATTGAAATCTCATGAGTAGATAAAATTTTGATACTTAGGAAATTTCATGAAACATTGTTTGAATGAAATGTGTCATAGGTAGAACTTCATCTTAGAGACTTTATTTTAAGTTGAAACTTAATAAACATGTTTGAGCTTACTCATGATTTACATCCATGTGGTTAAAATTGAAAAATCATATGTAAATGGATAAAATGATAACTAACTCACTTTAGGAGACTCAAAAATGAAAAAGTTTGACCTAAGTCAATAATTTGACTTAGAAATCTCATTTTGAGTTCAAACTTCACAAACATGTTTAGAGTTACTCATGTTGGTGTCCATGTGCTTAAATTTGAAAAACCATGAGTAAAGGTTAAAATTTGATACTTAGCAAATTCATGTTAACATGCTTACTTTTGAATGAAATCATGCTAAGGTAAAATTTTGACCAAATGACATCATTTTCATTTCAAACTTGATAAACATGCTTTAAATGATTAGATCTTGATATCTGGAAAGTTTGAATGAAAACTGAGAACTTTTGAAAAATAGCTAATATTTACGAAAATGCCACTAGATTTCAGTTATTTTTAGAAAAATGTAGAAAATTGATTCTTCGATGATTCTTGAAACTGTATGTTCTCTGAAAAATCTAGTTTCTTCAGTAAAATTTTCAAAAATTTTTAGTAAGAATATAATTTGATATTGGTTTTTGAAATTGGATTTCAAAACTTTAAAGTATTGTTATTTCCAAATGTTCATTTTTCCGATACTTTGATTTTTGGTCCAATTTTCGAATGAGACTTCAAGTATGATATTTTGAATTCACATTTGGTATCATTCCTCTCATGTGACGAGAAAAACCATTTCTAAAATGATATTTGACTTCTTGATCGATACACGAAAATATCAATACTTAAGTCCATACATGATTTCTAGACTTTGAATGTATTTCTCATCTAATGCTATCATGTATGACTTAGTCTCATATTAGATATTTGATTTTTCATCCCTTGAGTTGAGATATTCATGCTTCATGAAAACTATTTTTAGAGTCTCAACTTTGACTATAGGTTGACTTTTCTTGCCCTTTTTAATTGAGGTCAAAAGGGGGAGAAAATTATAGGTAATGGGAAAAAAATAAAGGAAAACTATGCATATAGATAGGGGGAGTTCTATTATACAGACATGAATGTTGATAGGGGGAGAAATCCCTTAGTTGATATCCTCTATGCTTGATTCTATATATTTTCTTAAGGATGTTTGTCATCATCAAAAATGGGGAGATTGTTGGCTTAAGGTTTTCAACCTTGGTCTTAATCTCGGTTTTGATGATAACAAACATGGAACTAATGTTTTATTGAGAAATATTTCAGGTTCCATATCGGTTAGCGCACGATGTCCGCGATCGGAAAAATCAAAAAATCGGAAGGACATTGGTCGATACACTCGAACTCTTCAAGAAGTTAGAGTTTAGGTTTAGGGTGTCTAGATATGTTGTATATCCTCTTTATGATGCAAAGAACCCTAAAACTAAACTTGAAACCCAAAACATGAAAACTCAGAATCCGCCCTGAATTCACTAAGCCTAGGGAGCTCCTTGGAGGGTTATATGACCTAGATAGTTTCTTGACATAAAAAATGGTGGTAATTGTTCCTTGGGTTAAAATTAGAAAACGAGGTATTTTTAGGGATTTTTTGGAAGCCTTTAGCCTACCTATACTTGACTCGAAACGAGCAAACACAGCCTAAGCAAACTGGTCTGCCCAGTCTGTCAAATTTTTGGTCGATCGATCGATCGATCGACAAAAACCAAAAATTGGCAGTGGGTGCGTCGGTTGACCAGTCGGTCGACCGGACTGCGGGGCTGAAGTCGTGACTTGCGTCGGTCGACCGAATTGTAGATCACTCATCTCGCGACTCATTCGGTCGACCCGTCGGTCGACCAAATAGAGCGATTTAAGCCCAGAAAGGCCAGCGGTCATGGGCGGTCGATCGGTCGGTCGACCGATGATTGATCGGCATGCGACCGAACAGCGGAAACGACTAGTTTTCCGCCTGTTGAGCCGCCCGTTGACGCACTATTTTTATGGGGGTTATAAATACGCATGCCTAAGCCTTCCTAAAGAACTTTTGATCACTCTTAACCTTCATTGAGCCATCATTGATCAACTCTAAGCTTTCATTGAGCCATTTTTTAGAGAAATCCTAGTCTGAGCTTTCATTCCTAGAGTTTGCCTTCAAGTTTGATTTGATTCATCATCAAGGTATCAAGAGGAGCTAGGATTCATTGTGTTGGAGCTAAGTATTTGTATTGTTGTATTTTTTGCTCCATTACTTGTATATTTTCTTGTTTCTTTCATTGTATTAAAACTTGTGTAAACCTAGGTTGCTAGGTTTGATTAGGTTGGTGGTTGCCTTGGTGTTAAGGCTTAATTCAACCATTGTAAACGTAGTTTACTAGGATTAGTTCTAGTTGTCCCTTAGGTTGAGGTGGGAGAGTGCTCTCGGTAGTAAGGCGGGATACTTCCGGGTGTGGAAGTGCCTTCGGTTGGAGAGCGGAGACTTTCCGGTGTAAAGTCTTCATTGTAAGGGAAACAAGATATAATCTAGTAAACTTAGTTTGAAAATCCTAAGCAGGGTGCTTAGGTAGTGGAGTAGGCATTGGGGCCGAACCACTATAAATCAGTGTATTAGCATTGATATTTTATTTTGCTTAATTCTCTTATTTTTGCTTCCGCATCTAGTCGATAGATAGCGATTTGCCTAAATAATTTAAGAAATGATTAAAACCAGAATTAGGCAATAAGAATTAGTAAACATACTATTCATCCCCCCTCTAGTATGTCATTTCACCCAAAGGGGGGCGGCGGCTCTACCAAGCCGGCGG
This sequence comes from Canna indica, assembly GCA_034359265.1. Classification (NCBI taxonomy): domain Eukaryota; kingdom Viridiplantae; phylum Streptophyta; class Magnoliopsida; order Zingiberales; family Cannaceae; genus Canna; species Canna indica. The sequence continues at coordinate 51,224,355 of CP136895.1, read as the reverse complement.
CTCCAAGAGAGAGGGAGAAAGGGTGGATGGCTCCTCGGCTTGGCTCTGCCTGGCAGCTCCAAGAGAGAGGAAGGAAGGGCGGCTGGCTCCTCGACTTGGCTCTGCCCGGCGGCTCCAAGAGAGAGGAAGGGAGGGGCGGCTGGCTCTCGGCTTGGCTCCTCTCTCCTTTAAACGGCTTGTGCGGCTCCAATAGGGAGCCACATAGCCCTAGGGGGGATTTTATAATCCCTTCCCCATCTCTTCCAACCCTAACCTCCTTTGACCCGCATCCACCTCAACCCGGATCCAAACCTACTAACTTCCCAACCCATACTAACCCAATGCTAAATACAAGCATCACTTATATGCAAACTCATATGCAACATAATTTAATAACTCAAGCACACGCAATAGAATAATTAAATAAATATATCTACGCAGGAAAAGAAATCGCATAATTCATATTCCTATTTACCCGAGCTCGCACCGGACCATGAGTCGACTCGGCTCGACCTCAAACTAGCCCGCTAGGCTGACAACTACAAACAATAATAGAAAAGAAATATTAATATCTAGGATATTAAAATCCTCCCTCCTTAAAAAAAAATCGTCCTCGAATTTCGGAAAAAGAAGCTTAAGGACTCACCAGATCATCAAACGACGAAGGATGGTGCTCCCACCTGACCTTAACCAAGGGAATCTCCTTGGACCTCAATTTTCTATTCTAACAGACTAGCACCTCAACTGGTCGCTCCTCATAGGAGACTGTTGAATCCACCTCCACTGCGGTAGACTCAATCACATGGGACTCATCCCGAACATTCTTCTTCAGCATGGATACCTGGAACACCGGATGCACCCGGTCCATACTGGGAGGTAAGACCAACTCATATGCCACAGCTCCCCTGCGCTTGAGAATAGGGAATAGCCCGATGAATCTAGAGCTTAGCTTCCCTCTCTTTCCAAACCTCACCACCCCTTTCATAGGGGATACCTTGAGGAACACCATGTCCCCCTCAGCAAACTCTACCTCCCTAGCCTTTCCATCTGCATACATCTTTTGGCGACTCTGAGCTGCCAACAATCTCTCCTTGATTAGCTTCACCTTTTCTATTGCCTCATCAACTAGGCCGGGTCCCATCATAAGGCAATCCCCTGACTCAAACCAACCTACAGGCGACCTACATCGCCGCCCATATAATGCCTCAAAACGGGCCATCCCGATGCTGCTATGATAGCTGTTATTGTAGGCAAACTCAATCAGGGGAAAATGCCTCTCCCAACTACCCTCCAAATCCAGCACACATGCTCTCAGCGTATCCTCCAACGTCTGAATGGTCCACTCCGACTGACCTTCTGTCTGAGGGTGAAATGCAGTGCTGAACCGAACTTGAGTGCCCAACGCCTCCTGGAAAGACTGCTAGAATCGAGCTGTGAACTGAGTACCCCGATCTGAGATGATCATAACAGGAACACCATAATATGCGACGATCTGATCGCATACTGCTCGGCTGAAAAGGTCATCCTGACTGGTATGAGATGTGACATCTTGGTTAGGCGATCCACCACTACCCAGATAGAATCATTGCCCTTCCCAGACTTTGGCAACCTTGTCACAAAATCCATAGTTATCTTCACCCATTTCCACTTTGGTACTTCTCGATTCTCGAGCAACCCTGCAAGCTTTAAATGCTCAGCCTTAACATGCTGACACACCAGGCATTTAGACACGAACTGGACCACCTCTCTCTTCATGTCTTTCCACCAATAATTCTGCCTTAGATCACGGTACATTTTTGTGGCCCTCGGATGCATAGTGTGTGTAGATCAATAAGTCATCTCTAGCACTTGCCTTCGAACCGGCCTCAGCCATATCTAGCACCACTATCTTGTTCTTAAACCTCATAACGCCCTCCGAGTCAATACCAAAACCATTATCGGCATCACCTCTCCTGGCCAGATCCTTAATGAGTGCACCGAAAGCATCCTCTTCCTGCGCTGCCCGCAGCATGTCTACCAACATGGACTGCACCCTCAGGTGAGCCACCAGCGCACCAGAAGCTGATACTGACAAAACTGCCCGCCATCTAAACACATGGCCAAATCCCGAACCAATGGTCTCCTCTTGACTGCCAAATGCGCTAGACTGCCCATAGACTTCCTGCTCAAAGCATTAGCGGATTTCATTTCCGTCACTAATTTTTTGACACTAATCCATCACTGAATTTTTTTCTTCATATCCGTCACAGATCCATCACTGAGCCACCATATAACAGTGGCAGATCAGTGACGGAAATAGAATTCCGACACAAAATTAAACTAAATATTATTAAAAGAAATTTATAAATTGACACCTCATGAGACTAAAAAGTTTACTATCATGCTATCTTTTATAAATTTATTAAAAATATTATGAAAGTATAAATAATAGTATAATGTAATATCATTATCGATTATTATAATATATTATTATATTATAATATATTATTATGTTATAATATATTATTATATTATTATATTATTATATTATTATATTATTATATTATTATATTATTATATTATTATATTATTATATTATTATATTATTATATTATTATATTATTATATTATACTATTATATTATAAAAATCTATAATATAATATAGTTAATATATTTTTATTAATAAAATTATAATTAATATCATAATTAGTGACGGAAAATTTATTTTCGGTCATAGACATCAGTGACGAATTTTGTGACGGAAATTTTTTCGTTACAGATTTTTGTGACGGACACATCCGTCACGGAATAGCAAATGAAGCATTAGCCACGAGACTTTCAGCAACAGAATTTGTGATGGAAATTTTCATCACTGATATCCTTCAGTGATAGATTTTTAAGCATCAGTGATGGATTTTTCCGTCACTGATGCTTATTTTTCTTGTGGTGTATCTCCAAACGCTATCAGATTGGATCACACGCACTAGCCGTTATCAGCCCCTATGGTTAGTGTCAGCCCCTCTAGTCGTTGCTCAATTGGGACATACACACTAGCCCCTATCAGCCCCTATAGTCAGTGTCAACCCCTCCAACCGATGTCAGTCCCTCTAGTCGCTGCTCAATTGGGACACACACACACGTACTAGCCCCTCAGCCCCATCAGTGACGAATTTTGTGACGGAAATTTTTTCGTTACAGATTTTTGTGACGGACACATCCGTCACGGAATAGCAAATGAAGCATTAGCCACAAAACTTTCAGCGACAAAATTTGTGACAGAAATTTTCGTCACTGATATCCTTCAGTGATAGATTTTTAAGCATTAGTGATGGATTTTTTCGTCACTGATGCTTGTTTTTCTTGTGGTGTATCTCCAAACGCTATCAGATTGGATCACGCGCACTAGCCGTTATCAGCCCCTATGGTTAGTGTCAGCCCCTCTAGTTGTTGCTCAATTGGGACACACACACTAGCCCCTATCAGCCCCTATGGTCAGTGTCAACCCCTCCAACCGATGTCAGTCCCTCTAGTCGCTGCTCAATTGGGACACACACACACGTACTAGCCCCTCAGCCCCATCAGTGATGAATTTTGTGACGGAAATTTTTTCGTTACAGATTTTTGTGACGGACACATCCGTCACGGAATAGCAAATGAAGCATTAGCCACGAGACTTTCAGCGACAAAATTTGTGACAGAAATTTTCGTCACTGATATCCTTCAGTGATAGATTTTTAAGCATTAGTGATGGATTTTTTCGTCACTGATGCTTGTTTTTCTTGTGGTGTATCTCCAAACGCTATAAGATTGGATCACGCGCACTAGCCGTTATCAGCCCCTATGGTTAGTGTCAGCCCCTCTAGTCGTTGCTCAATTGGGACACACACACTAGCCCCTATCAGCCCCTATGGTCAGTTTTCAACCCCTCCAATCGATGTCAGTCCCTCTAGTCGCTGCTCAATTGGGACACACACACACGTACTAGCCCCTATCAGCCCCTTTGGCCACTATCAATATGGTTGGGAACATCCCTCCAACCAAGCCACATAGGGGCAGTCGTTAGTGTGGCCTCCTGATGAGCTCCCCGGTCCAACACCACCTCTTCGGGTGATCAACCCTTCAATGGTCGACCATTCTCCATGAGCACAATCACAACACCTCATACAAATCAAATGAGAATGCATAATAAATCATGGCATGTGCATCAAAACATAAATATGGTATCCCACTGAATGCCACGTGTGCTAATCCGAGCACACCAGATCTTGCCCCTTCTTGACCGATCATACCCAGTTACCCAAGTTGTCACATAGCACCACATGCATAAGAAAATACAAGTCTATGAAATAACCATCTTGTTGTACCTCGACAAACTACCCGGCTACCTAAGCCGTCACAAGATCATGTAAACATCTACATTCACTTAACAAATTCAACAACTCATATACTAAGAGATACGTATATATTTCACATATAATCAGCCCCCTTGAGGCATTACACCAACCATATGACCAGCCAACACAACTACCTCGATCGGAGGTTAACACAACTAAGAAACATGAAATTTTAGCATATACCAACTCAGTGGGGGCATTTCACCGAACACTTGGCGGGCTAATTGGCCCTCGCCAAGTCATGTGTTATACGACAGCTCATTCATAAGAAATTTTAGCATATAAAAATCATACACAATGGAGGGAGGCACAACCGGCCCTCAACTCTTTCCCAATTCTAGCTCCAATATAAAACATTATATATTTTCACTTAATGGATGTCTTATCAATTAGAGCAAATAAGATTATATATCGTTGCTTTGTCTACTAAGGAAATTAAGTATACGATTATGCCAGATGTAGTGATAGAAGCTATTTAGTTGAAAGGATTGATTAATTGGTGATCTTAATTGAAACCTTCAATCTATTATATTGTTCTATAATATTCGAAGCATCATCTATTTAACCAAGAATTAAATGTTCCATGAGAGAACTAAACACCATATATGTCATTTTATTTGAGCATTTTGTTTGAAGGTAATGCTTTGGTCAAAAAGAATAGTGCACATGGCAATATTCTTGTAGATATGTTGATAAAGATACTTTGTATAACTAAGTTTGATCATTGCTTAGACTCGATGAACATTTGTCGCAACAAATAGCCCTTGAGGGGCCTATGGTGAAGAGATGATGTTTTCTTAGATCCTTTAATCAAGGTAGAGATTTGTGATGTTGTAACTCCGGCTTCAAACACCCGATTCACTTTTTGGACGCTTCACGTAGGGTTTGTCGTTGCGATTTTGGAAAACCTAATAGGAAATTTATATTATTGTGAAACAACTCTAGGTTTGTAACCAAGCTATCATTAGATGTTCCTTCCCTTATACAGTTATAATCTAACTCTTTCGACGACTCAACGAAGACTTCCTTGAAATCTTCTGTACGTATAAGTTTTATGTACTTATATTTGTTTCTTGTCATTTTGTGTGAGTGATCTTTAACAACTTATTTAGTCAAAAGTATTTTGCTCTTTAACAAATTTGTAATATGTATAATTTCTTATTTATAACTTGGATCATAGCAAAAAGATTTTATATGGCTTCCATAATTTCTCTCTCTACACAGTGCATGACTAAATAAAACAAACTTCATCCAGATCAACATTTCCGAGTTCATTGGAGTGGCTTGCAACATCTGAATGTATTAAAGCATTACTTAATCGTGGACAACTTTGAATCTTATATTTAATACATATTTTAAATAAAAACATTGTCCTGTCATTTCAAAGTACAAATATCTTATATACAACAAATTAAACCCTAACTTTTCTAAACAAACTTATTTAATTGATAAAAAATAAATAAGGAAATATGAGATATTTATAGATCAACTTAATTCCTTTTAAATTAGAAAACAATTTTATATTTGAGACGTAGCATTTTACGCCAGAGATATATTTTTTTCTAGTACTTATCAAAATAATAATTTTAGAGCCAAAAATAAAATAAAAAATATTATTTTATTTTAACTCACGCAACACGCACCATGTGTCATTTATTTTTATTTCATGTCTTATAATTTTTCACAAAAAAGTCTTTTTTTTTTAGTGTGGGAAAAAAATATACTCCTTTAGGATGACCATTGAGCTTGTTTAAATAGTTAAACATAATTTCTTCCACAACAATTTTGGATATATTTTTTAAATACATTTTGATCCATTAATAGCTTCTCATGTCAGATTGATCCACGTTTGCACGTCCGGAAAAATGAGAAAATGATATATTAAATTTAAGTTTATCCAAACCAAAATGAGATCCACCTTGGATTGATGTCATCAACCTTATTCCAAAAAAACAAATTTAATTTTCTCGGGTCCTACTTTATCCAAAACTTCCTTTTTTTAATTTTAAATTTTGCAATCTGTGATGACCACGCCTTATCAACTGATTTGAAAGTTCATCGACCTTTGGTGCAAGTCAACCTATCCCCTTCTTAAAACGGACGAGATAACGCATGTAACGTTTATCAAAATTCTGTGTTTATATAAGAAAAAACGGATTAAGTTCTGAATTTTTAAAGATAACGGGAGATATAGTAGTTGGAACGTTGTACGACTTGTTCTTTTACGTCTTTTCCTGTTCACAGCGGCCGTTTTATTCATCCTCTCTCAATGTGCATTTATAAATACCAGCCCCAATCCGCGCCATTTGACATCTATTATCTCATTTGGAGAAGAGCCAGTTAGGGCTGTTCTCGACCTCTGCAAGTTGGAGGTCGCCATTGGAGGATTCGAGCCCTCGTCATCCCCCATGGCGGCAGCAACGACGAAGACGGGGCCGGAGCACCGCCCGGAGAAGCGGGCGAAGGTAGAGCCCAAGCTTCTCCTTGGCCGCTATGAAGTTGGCAAGCTCCTAGGTGCTGGGACATTCGCCAAGGTCTACGTCGCACGCAACGTGCGCACCGACGAGCTCGTGGCGGTCAAAGCCCTGGACAAGGAGAAGATCATGAAGTGGGGGCTCGTTGCACACATCAAGCGCGAGATCGCGATCCTCCGCCGCGTTCGGCATCCCTACATCGTGCAGCTGTTCGAGGTCATGGCCACCAAGAGCAAGATCTACTTCGTCATGGAGTACGTGCGCGGCGGCGAGCTCTTTTCCCGCGTCGCCAAGGGCCGGCTCCGGGAGGACACCGCACGCCGCTACTTCCAGCAGCTGGTCTCCGCCGTGGCGTTCTGCCACGCCCGCGGAGTGTTCCACCGCGATCTCAAGCCGGAGAACCTGCTTCTAGACGAGAACGGCGACCTCAAGGTGTCGGATTTCGGACTGTCGGCGGTCGCCGAGCAGAGCCATGGCGAAGATGGTCTTCTGCACACCTTCTGCGGGACGCCGGCGTATATCGCGCCGGAGGTGCTCAGAAAAAGGGGGTACGATGGCGCCAAGGTTGACATTTGGTCCTGCGGCATCATCCTCTTCGTGCTCATGGCCGGCTACCTTCCTTTCCAGGATCCAAACATCGTGGCGATGTACAGAAAGATCTACAAAGGCGATTTCAGGTGCCCGAGGTGGTTCTCGCCGGACCTCATCAGGCTTTTACGCCGACTTCTGGACACCAATCCCCGAACCCGGATCACTATCCCGGAGATCATGGAGGATAAGTGGTTCAAGAAGGGGTTCCGCCATGTCCAGTTCAGCATGGAAGATGACCTTGAAGATCCCCAAATACAGAACGATCCAGCAGAGAGCGATTTGACATTGGAGTGGGAAACAGAATCCGACTGCTCGATTACCTCCTGCCCCGCGACATTGTTGGTGGAGAAGCGGCGGCGGGAGGGGATGCCGAGGCCGCTGAGTCTCAATGCATTCGATGTCATATCCTTCTCCCGGGTATTTGACCTCTCAGGGCTGTTTGGGGAGACAGGGGAGGAGACGAGGTTCCTGTCGAAGGAGCCTGTGTCAACCATCATATCGAAATTGGAGGAAATCGCCAAGGTGGTAGATTTCGCGGTGAGGAGAAAAGATTGTCGAGTGAGCTTGGAAGGAACAAGAGAAGGGGAGAAGGGGCCATTGACGATTGCGGCGGAGATATTCGAGCTCACACCGTCTATCGTAGTAATCGAGGTGAAGAAGAAAGCAGGGGATAGCGAGGCGTACGAAGAGTTCTGCGAGAAGGAGCTGAAACCTGGCTTGCGGCACCTTGTGTACGAGCCTGCTCACACAGCTAAAGCAACTCCGTGAGTCCATGATAGACTCGACCAGAAGAAGACAAAAAGATAATGAAGGTAAAATCTCACTGCATTTTATTGTTACGTTAGAAAATAGTAATCATAGATGAAAAAAACAGCTGTAGTTTTTATCATAAATAAAATTTGAAAAAATATAATAAACCAGTTAGTTGTTGCATACATGTTTTTTTAATCTTTTATTCTGGTGATAAGATTGGAAGGACTTCACAATCACAATTCACAGGCTCCTTATAATATGAAAAATATATCGTCATAATAACTCATTAAGTTGAATTGGTTTATTCACATCAAATTTAAAATAGTACTTCTTATTTTCTTCTTGGTTGTTAAGATAATAACCTTTTCCCTAAAGAAACTATGGATTAATTAAATAAATAATTAATGTGAAAGACAGTCTTTCCACCAAAAAAGGATTGTGACCTCACACTGATTTATTCCTATCTTATTTATTATCCTCTGTTTTGGCTTAATTTGCTGACTTAATTGATTCTGATGACTTGCTTCTGTGTTGTACTCAGGTTAATTCATTGATCTTGAAGCATTGGTTGCGGGTTGACGCAGGAGCTGAGGTGGTGTTTTTTTTCGGCTGATAGCCTGCTAATTCTGATTAATTAAGTTGGTGATCGAAACAAGGCCGTTGTTGGTGACTCCACCTTCAACACCGTCCTCTTAATTATATGATGAGAGAGCGACCAAACTTTAGGAGAAGTATTCATTTAATCTTGTAAACATCTTCCACTCTGCTAATGTATACTTGTGAATTTTGTGTGAAGTATGTTTCAACAGAATGAAGAGTACTTTTACCGGAAAAGGGAAAGGTAAGAATACGTAATCCTGTTCTTGTGGTATGTTAGTCGATGAAAATACAAGTCGGCCACGAATTGAATGCAAATGATGTGTTAAGGTGGACATGTCATCTACATTATCTCAAACACAGCATAAAAAGAAAAGCAGATAGTATTATCAAACAGAGATCACAAACTAAAAATAAAAATCAACACATAAATTATGAAGTATGGCGTGGTGAGATACGGGTGCAATCATGTTAGATTTTAGTTGAAATTAGACCTCATTTGTTAGGTCACATTTTTTGAACTTGAATCCAAACACGATTTAATATCTGGGCTGGATAAGAACTTTGGGTCCGACTGAATTAGGTTCGGTTGAATTAGGCTCAGAAGCGCCTACACTCATGAACTAAACTCAAGCCAAGTCGGACGCAACCTAACCCGGGGGCTCCGTCCGATTATACAAGGACACTTGCGTCCTCATTAATTACGAGGGATTCGTCATTTACGAGTTTGACATCTGCGGGATCAGCCTTGACCCATTCTTGGAGGGGACTCCACCTCCACGATGGCGGGGGCTTCATCCCTCTTCCTCGAGGGAGTCGGAGAGGACGACGGTGAATGGCCCTTGGGCTTAGAAGAGCCCTTCTTGGATGACGACAATTGGGGATCGCCTATCCTTATGGACTTCGGAGGAGGGAGGCTCCGGGGATTGACTATCCTTCTTGGATGATGAGTGGAACCCATGCCGCTGTTCTGTCTGAGGATCAGAGTAGTCCGGTCCGACTCGGTGTCTCTCCTGGTCAAGCGCAACTCGGACGGGGGGGTGTGCAAAAGACACTCCGACACTCAAGTTAGTAGGAAGCCAAGGTGGAGGTAACAAAATATGAAACTTAGGTTACCTGAGGCATGTTGTGTCTGTATTTATTGCAGTTGGAGGAGATGACACCGCCCGGTAATCTTGCGAAGATATTGCTCAGAATGGGCCGAGGTTGATCCAAGAGATGACAAGCTTATGATGGAGTATCCCTCGCGATAAGGAAGTACGTAAATATCCATGTATAGCTGGGTGGAGCCTTCGGGCGAAGCCATTTCGTTTGGCTCGAGTCGGGTTCTAGGAGTATGGTTAGGTGAGACCCCTGGATGGAATCGTCTAGTTCGTCTTGAGGTGAGTTGTGGGATGCTCTTGGGTCTAATCCGACTGGGCCCAATAGTTCTAGTCCAACCACCTTTCCCTGCATCTGCCTCAGCTTTGCCTAGAGGCTAGTCGGGTCCATCTTGGGGTCCATGGCGTCTGCAAAAATAGATCAACAGAGTTCAGCCAAACAGCTAAATTAAGGAAAACAAGTAGCTGGATCATGGAAGACGCCCTAAATCAACCGACTTACTAATATATTCAATGACCCTGGACTTGAGACTTGGATCATGCACGAGAAGGGAGTGGATGGGCCGTACTAGTCCAAGAATCTTATTTGTCTTGGTCCTTCGATGCGAAGAAGTCGTCTTCCAACATCAGAATATTGGTGGGATCAGGTCTCGAGTGGGAACCTCTTAGAGGCCGACACCTCGTCCATAAATAATTGACAATCGCTCTCCCCATACCTGACCCTGAAGAATATGCTCTCGAAGCCCTTGTACAAGCTCTTGAACGGCCCGAAAAGCTTCTTCCCTAGAGTGCTGCTCAGGGAGACCCATTGACCCTAAATCGTCTCCTTCACCTGGAAGAAGCTGAAGAAGACATTGAGGCTCAGCTCGATGCTGAGAAACTCCATCAGGATCTCAAAGCAGCGGACGAACGTCCAGCTGTTTGGATGGAGTTGTGAGGGGGCGGCGTTCACGTGCATGAGCACGCCGCACTCAAAGTCGATGAAAGGGAGCCTAACACCAAGATCTTCAAAGATCGCGCAGTACTTGTAAATGAATTCAGGGTCCTCCTTAGCGTGGAAGACCCTGTCCTTGGTAAACTAGAGGAGGCACTTGAACACCTCCTCATCGCCTGAACACGACAACATCACGCTATTGTGGAACTCCATGATGTTGTTACGGGTGCTCATGACCGACCTCTCCCTTTTTATCTCTTCGTGGACCCAATGATGTGGGTCCACGGTGATGCATGGCCTACTGACTACCAACTCAAGACTCATGTCATTCTTCCCCATAATCTCGAATATAACGGGAACCCAACTCATAAGATCCACAAGAACAATTACCCGACTCATGATCTTGAGCTAGCAGTAGTAGTGTTCGCATTAAAGCTGTGATGTCACTACCTTTATGGCAAGGTCTGTGAGATATATACTAATCATAAGATCCTCTAGTATTTGCTCACCTGAAAGGAGTTGAACCTGAGGCAAAGAAGATGGCTTGAACTCTTGAAGGACTATGACTGCACGATCATGTACCATCTGAGGAAGGCTAATGTGGTGGCCGATGCTTTGAGCAGGAAGTCTATGGGTAGTCTAGCGCATTTGGCAGTCGGGAGGAGGCCGTTGGCTTAGGATTTGGCCATGTATTTGGATGGCGGGGCAATCTGGTCAGTGTCAGCTTCTAGTGCACTGGTGGCTCGCCTGATGGTGCAGTCCACGTTGGTTGACATGCTGCGGGCAATGCGGGAGGAGGATGCTTTCTGTGCACTCACTAAGGATCTAGCCAGGAGAGGTGATATCGATAATGGTTTTGGTATTGACTCGGATGGCATTCTGAGGTTTAAGAATAGGATAGTGGTGCCAGATATAGCTGAGCTTCGCAGGCATGTGCTAGAGATGGCTCATCGATCCACATATACTATGCATTCGGGGGCCACAAAAATGTACCGAGACCTAAGGCAGAATTATTGGTGGAAAGACATGAAGAGAGAGATGGTCGAGTTCGTGTCTAAGTGTCTGGCGTGTCAGCAAGTTAAGGCTGAGCATTTAAAGCCGGCAGGATTGCTCGATAATCTAGAAGTACCAGAGTGGAAATGGGAGAAGATAATTATGGATTTTGTGACAGGGTTGCCAAAGTCTGGGAAGAGCAATGATTCTATCTGGGTAGTGGTCGATTGCCTAACCAAGATGTCACATTTCATACCAGTCAGGACGACCTTTTTCAGCCGAGCAGTAAGCGAGGTTGTTCTAGGATCGGATCGTCACTTACCATGGTGTTCCTATTATGATCTTCTCATCTCGGGGTACTCAGTTCATAGCTCAATTCTGGCAGTCTTTCCAGGGGGTATTGGGCACTCAGGTTCGGTTCAGCACTGCATTTCACCCTCAAACAGATGGTCAGTTTGATCGGACCATTCAGATGTTGGAGGATATGCTGAGAGCATGTGTCCTAGATTTAGAGGGCAGTTGGGAGAGGCACTTACCTTTGATCGAGTTTGCCTATAATAACAACTATCATAACAGCTACCACAATAGTATTGGGATGGCCCCAATTGAGACATTGTATGGGTGGAGATGCAGGTCGCTAGTAGGTTGGTTTGGGGCAGGGGATTCCCTTATGATGGGACCTAACTTGCTTGAGGAGGCAGTAGAAAATGTGAAGCTAATCAGGGAGAGCTTGTTGGCAGCTCAGAATCGTCAGAAGATGTATGTGGATGGAAAGGCAAGGGAGGTAGAGTTTGCTGAGGGGGACATGGTGTTCCTCAAGGTGTTCCTCAAGGTGTCCCCCTATGAAAGGGGTGGTGAGATTTGGTAAGAAAGGAAAGCTAAGCCCTAGGTTCATCAGGTCGTTTCCTATTCTCATGCGTGGGGGAGCTAGTGGCATATGAGTTGGCCTTACCTCGCAATATGGACCGAGTGCATCCAGTGTTCCATGTGTCTATGCTAAAGAAGTATGTTCGGGATGAGTCCCATGTAATTGAGCCTACCGTAGTGGAGGTGGATTCAACAGTCTCATATGAGGAGCGACCAATGGAGGTGCTGGACCGACAGATCAAAAAATTAAGGTCCAAGGAGATTCCTTTGGTTAAGGTCAGGTGGGAGCACCATTCTGGGCAGAAGGCCACCTGGGACGTGGAGCAGGATATGAGGGAGCGTTATCCTTCGTTGTTCGATGGTCTGGTGAGTCCTTAAGGTTTTTTTTTTTCGAAATTCGGGGACAAATTTTCTTTAAGGAGGGAGGATTATAATATCCTAGATATTAATAATTATTTCTATCATTAATTGTGATTGACAGTCTAGCGGGCTAGTTCAAGGTCGAGCCGAGTCAACTCATGGTCCGATGCGAGTTTTTGAGCTCGGGTAAGTAGGAATTTGAATTATATAGTTTCTTTTCTTGATTGGATAAATTTATTTGATTTTATGTTGCGTATGCATGATTATTAAATTATATCGCATTTGGGTGTGCATGTGTTAGATGCTTATGTGGAGCATGAGGTTAGATTGGGTTTAATTAGTTGTGTTAGCGGGTTAAGAAATTAGTGGGTTTGGATCCAGGTTGAGGCGGATGCGGGTTAAAGGAGGTTTGGGTTGAAGAGATGGGGAAGGAGTTATAAAATTCCCCCCCCCCCCCCCCGGGCTTGCGGCTCCCTATTGGAGCCGCACAAGCCAATTGGGAGAAGTGAGGAGCCGCCAGCCGCCACTCCTTCCTTCTCTCTCTTGGAGCTGCCAAGCAAGCCGAGCCCCTTTCGCCCCCTCTTCCCCCCTTCTTTGAGCTGAGCCGCCATCCCTTGGAGCCGGATTCGAAGGCCGTCGATCGAAAATTCTTCTCTAATCCTTCTTCCTATTCATGTGAGTTGATCTACCCTCCATTTTTTCGTGGTTTCTCGTGTTGAGCTTTCTTTGAGCCGTTCTTGAATTCGGGTTCTTGTGAACCATTTTTTCGTCGATCTCTCGAACTCTCGCCGTTCTTTTTGATTGCCGTGTTTGAGAAGGCATGAACCCCCCTCCCCCCTAAGGGCTCGGCAGCCCTAGGATGACCCTAGGGATGCTCGGCCAAGGTGGAGAGTAGGGTGCCCTCTAGGTGTTTGATAAAATGCCTAAGAGAGGATTCTTGTGAAATCTTGATATCCATGCCATGATTTGTTTGTCAATTTATGTTTCCACATGTTAATATAAATAATCTGTGATTATGAATGAAAATCATGTTTTACAAAAGTTGAGGTTTTGATCTTGATGCCATGTATGTTCTTGTGATGGTTTCTTGATCATGAAGCTTGGTTCTTGTTTAAAGAAGATATTGATGCATGTTAGATCTTGATTAGCAAATTATGTAGTTGTTTATGTATGATGTTCTTGTTGATATAAATCTGCAGTGAGGGAAATTCAGGATCTATATTCTGTATTTTCGGATTTATTTCCATGTTATGCTGAAAACTCAAACTTGCTGGAATTGTATTATGTTTTGTTGAATCTGTACTGATTTTAATTTCGTTGTTGAGACGAGAATATTTCACTGAATATAGTCGTGTAACATACCGTTTCGACCAGAAAATATAGTATGATCCATAGGGCGCACTCTGGAAGTCAGATTCAACTTGGGTACATCAGTTTGTGGCTCAACAGTAAACTAAAAACAAAACCCTAAAACAAAATCCTAATTTTGGTGATGATAAATTTTAATTGCATAATTAAAATACAAGGGGCAACATAATATGTTATGAACCAATAAATAAATATTATGCATGAAATAAAACCTCACTGGTTTATGATATTACGGGTCTAGCAGTTGGGATTGAGCATTGAATGTTGTGGAGTTTTCCCAATAGAAACATCCCTAAGACACCGTAGGAGACACTTGACTTAGGTCATATTGTGTCATATCTTATTGAATGACGGAAAGGCTTGGTTAGGAGTCGGATTGCGGGCTACGCCTGGAAGGTTGGATGACTAATTCCCAACCTGTGGAACAAGTTCAGATGGACAAATCCTGATTGTTCTTGCGTATCTTGTGGAACAAGTTCGGATGGGCAAATCCCAATTGTTCCTGCGTATCTTGTGGAACATGTTCGGACGGGCAAATCCTGATTATTCCCAAGATTCTATACTTAAAGGAATAAGTTCAGATGGAGGAATCCCGATTATTCCCACGTTATCTTTTTGGAACAAGTTCGGATGGGCAAATCCTGATTGTTCATGTGTGGCCTCGTGGAATAAGTTCGGATGGGCAAATCCCGATTATTTCCGAGTTGCTTTTAAGGAATAAGTTCGGATGGGCAAATCTTAATTATTTCGGTGATATCTTAAAGGGACAAGTTTAGACGAGCGAATCCCGATTGTTCCTTCGCGTCTCGTGGATTAAGTTCGGATGGGCCAATCCCGATTGCTCCCGAGTTTCTTGTTATTAGGATAAGTTCGGATGGACCAATCTTGATTATCCTAGTATGTTTTATTGCCTTAGGGCATGGTAGGCTTAGGCATGTTGTTCTTCACCGTTTGGGGTGTTGGATGCCTTTGGGCATGTGTGGCCAGATGGCCTGTTAGTTAGTCACACCCTTGTGACTTTTCCTGCTTGAGATAGATGTTTCATCTCCATGCTTTATTTCTATGTTTGGTTTCTCGTGGGGGTTGGTAGAACCGCTCACTGAGTTCTTTTGGACTTAGCGAAGAACGCTCGTCGGCGCTCGGGTTTCTTTAAGAAGTTAGAGTTTAGATTTATGATGTCTAGATATATTGTATATCCTCTTTATGATGCAAAGAACCCTAAAACCAAATCCGAAACCCGAAAACCGCCCTGAAATCCACTAAGCCTAGGGAGCTCCTTGGAGGGCTATATGACCTAGACATTATCTTGACATAAAAAATGGCGGTAATTATTCCTTGGGTTAAAACTAGATAATTATGTATTTTTAAGGATTTTTTGGAAGCCTTTAGCCTACCCTTACTTGACCTGGGAAGTTAGAAAATTTTCATTTTCGGAAAATTTGTACTAGACCCCAAAAATTAAATTTTGATTCTTAAGGATTTTGATTTTTTAGATATTTTTATTGAATCCAAATGGGGGGTAATCCTTATAGTTAATAAATGTATTAAAGTTATTAACTTAAAATTAATAAATGTTATATAAGTAGACTTAGCGAAGACGGAATCCGAACGAGTAAAAAAATCAAGCAAAGAAAATTGCCCTGCCCAGGTTCGGTCGACCGACCGAAGGAGAAGGCAGTTTGGTCGACCGATCGATCGATCGAACGATGCCAAAAATTGGCAGTAGCACGAGCGGTTGACCGGATCAAAAATTGCAGGTTGTGCCTATGGCTTCACTGCATCGGTCGACCGATTCGATCGACAGGATCTGGGATTGATGAGTTCGCTACTCATTCGGTCGACCCGTCGGTCGATCGATCAACCCGATTAAGTCACATAAAGGTAGCGGTCACAGGCGATCGATTGGTCGGTCGACCGACGATCAATCGGCAAGCGACCGAACGGCGAAAACGGCTAGTTTTCCGCCTATTGAGCCACCCATTTCATTCCGTTTTCTTCTTGGCTCTAAAAATATCCAAACCTAAGCCTTCCTAAACAACTTTTGATCACTTCTAACCTTGATTGAGCCATCATTGATCAACTCCCATCTTCCATTGAGCGAATTCTTGGAGAATCCCTAGCTTTGATATCTCATCCATTTGATTAGCCTTAACTTCATTAATTCACCATCAAAGGCATCAAGAGGAAGCTAGAAAACTTTGTGTGAAGCTATGTACTTCATTGTTTGATTTATTGCTCCATTTATTATTGTATTTTCCTGTTATTTCACTGTAGTTGAGTTTGTGTAAACCTAGAGTTCTAGATTGATTGAGTTGGCGGTTGCCTTTGTGTTTGAGTCTTAATTTCACCGGTGTAAACTTAGTTTACTAGGATTAGTTCTAGTTGTCCTTTAGGTTGAGGTGGAAGAGTGCTCTCGGTAAGAAGGCGGAGACTTCCGGGTGTGGAAGTGCCTTAGGTTGAGAGTGAGACTCTTCGAGTCAAAGTCCTCATTGTAAGGGAAACAAGATATAATCTAGTAAATTTAGTTTGGAAATCCTAAGCGGGCTGCTTAGGTAGTGGAGTAGGTATTGGGGCCGAACCACTATAAATCAATGTGTTAGCATTGTTATTTATCTTCTGCTTAATTGTCTTATTTTTATTTACGCATCTAGTCGATAAATAGCGATTTGCCTAAATAATTTAAGAAACGATTAAAACCGAAATTAGGCAATAAGAATTAGTAGACACACTATTCACCCCCCCCCCCCTCTAGTGTGCCATTTCGTCCAACAAGGCTATCTAGCGCTAGCTAGGCTAGGCCAGCCTAGTCTACGCCAAGCTAGGCCAACCGGGCGCAAACTAGGCTGGCCTACAGGCCAGGCTTGGTCTGGGGTGGTGTCAGGCTAGGCCAGCCCTAGGGCGTGCCGAGCTCTGCATGTCCCGAATTTCCAAACGGGCATCTCAGCTCGTACCTAGCTTGGGCACAGATGAGAATCTCAGCTCAAAATTTTTCAGGCCGAGTCAGACACGGCTCTAATCGGTCCAGGCCCATGGCGCCAATGGGCGAGCTTGGTCTATTACCACCTCTACTGAGTGACCTTATTGTTGGTAAGTGATATCTTGACGCAGTGTCTATGCAAGGATGAAAATGAGAGAGAGAAAAGACCTCTGAAATTTTTATTCTTAGACAATAATCTTCAAAACATAGTCTTTTTCCTACTTATACCCATTAGATCCTAAATAGGAAAGCAACTAAAACATCCCAAATCAGAAAGTAATTAAAACAATAATTAAGACAACAATTAAAACAAGATTAAAACATCACAAATCAGAAAGCAATTAAATAGATTCCTAAAACAGAATATGTTGGTTGCTAAAACAGAAGTTGCCAAGCTTGGCCCTCTCCTTGGGCTTCTGTTCATTGTCTCAAACCGTCCACGTTAGTCCCCTCCACTTAAAATTAACTTGACCTCGAGTTATTTGGAACATCGGGGTATAGTGGCTCCTCTGATGAATGAAAGTGATAAATATCCGCCATGGTAGCCGACAAATCCACAACATATGCATTATCGTTGATCTTCTTCAAGATTTGATATGGACCGTACTTCTTTGGTTGCAACTTGTTGTAAGTTCCTATAGGAAGCCTCTCCTTTCGAAGGAAGACCATCACTTGGTCTCCCACCTCAAAGACTTGCTTCCTACGGTGTTGATCCGCTGTTGCCTTGTATTTAGCATTGGTTTGCTCCAACTTCTGCCTCACCTCAGCCTAGACATCCTGCCATTGATTAGTTAAACTCTTAGTAGCAGCCCCACCCACTCCGAGGGCTCTCGGTAGTTCAATCAAATCAATGGCATGTTGTGACGCTTTAGTATACACCACGGAGAATTGAGATTTCCCAGTGGTGCTATGAACAATATTGTTGTAAGTGAACTTAGCTCGAGCAAGTGCAGAATCCCATTGCTTAGGTCGATCTCCACAAATGTTACGAATGAGGTTGCCCAGGGTTCGGTTCACCGATTCGGTTTGACCATTAGTCTGAGGATGAGAAGTGTTGCTAAAGTTCAAAGACGAATCAAACAGGTTCCACAAGGTTCTCCCGAAATGGCCAAGGAACTTATTGTCCCGGTCAGAAGTAATAATCTTAGGCACGCCATGCAGACGAACAACCTCCTTGAAAAACAACTTGGCTATTCTGTTTGCATCAGAAGTCTTCTTGCAAGGAATAAAGTGTGCCATCTTAGAGAATCTATCAACCACAACAAAAACTAAATCCATTCCCCGCCGTGTTCGAGGTAAACCCAACACAAAGTCCATGGACAAGTCCTCCCATATATGCTCAGGGACGGGCAAAGGCATATACAATATGGTATTCTGAGATGGCCCTTGGCGGTTTGACAGATGTAGCATCTCTGCACAAATTTGCTCACGTCCCTCCTCAAATGAGGCCAATAAAATCTCTCCTCAAGTGCAACAAGAGTTTTATCTCGGCCTAGGTGACCGGCGAGACCTCCCCCATGCAAGTCTCTGACCAGCTTTTCTCGTAATGATGACTTAGGTATGCAGAGTTTATTTCCGCGCATGAGAAAACCGTCATATATATGAAAGTCATCACTAGACTAGTTTGCCAAACACTCCTCCCACACTCTATTGAAATCATCATAAGTTTCATACAATTCTGGAACAATATCAAAGCCCACGATTTTCTACCTCATGGTAATTAACGAATTTGTACGCCTATTCAAAGCGTCAGCAACCTTGTTCTGCACTCCAGCCGTGTGCACTATTTGGAAAGGAAAATTCTATAGGAATTGGGTCCACCGGGCATGCATATTGCTACTAATACGCTTCTGGCCATATAAATACTTCAATGCATCATGATCTAAATGTAGAATAAATTCCTTACCGACTAGATAATGCTCCCAATGTTTCAAAGCACGAACCACAGAGTAAAACTCTTTGCCATATGTGGTTCATTTGCGCCGGGCTTCGCTGAGCTTTTCACTGAAATAAGCCACTGGTTTCTTCTTTTGGGAGAGAACAACACCTATTCCAACTCCACTAGTGTCATAGTCAACTTCGAATAAGGCTTTGAAATCAGGTAATGCCAAAATAGGAGCAGTACATAATTTTTTCTTCAGAATAGCAAAGTTCGAGGTAGCATCCTCACTCCAATGAAATTTCCGTTTCTTGAGGCACTCTGTAATAGGTGCCATAATGGTACTAAAATTTCTAACAAAACGCCGGTAAAATATTGCCAAACCATGAAAACTTCGAACTTCAATTATCATTTTCGGGGTGGGCCAATCTCTGATGGCCCGAACCTTCTCTTCATCCACATGAATCCCATCTGCACTAACCACATAGCCAAGGAACAGTAACTTGTTGGTCATGAAGCTGCACTTCTTTAAGTTCACAAATAGCTTATTGTTCTGCAAAGTCGTTAGTACTTCCCGCAAATGCGACATATGTTATCTTTTGATCGACTATAAATCAATATATCATCGAAATAAACCATAACGAACTTGCCATTAAAAGGCTTCAGTACCAGATTCATTAGCCGCATAAAAGTACCAGGGGCGTTGGTAAGCCCAAACAGCATCACAAGGAACTCATACAAGCCCTCCTTTGTCTTGAAAGCGGTCTTCCACTCATCCCCGAGTCTGATCCAAATCTGGTGTTACCCGCTACGAAGATCGATCTTTGAAAACACCTTGGCACCATGCAGCCTATCGAGCATATCATCCAGTCTAGGGATCAGAAATCGGTAACCCACAGTAATTTTATGTATCGCTCGACTGTCCACACACATCGTCCAGCTTCCATCCTTTTTTTGGGTTAATACGGTCGGAACAACACAAGCGCTCATGCTCTCCCGTATATGTCCCTTACGCATCAACTCTTCCACATTCTTCTTCAAGACCTCGCTCTCCTTTGGGCTCATCCGATAATGGGGCAAATTCGACAGACTAGCACCGGGAATCAAGTCAATGTGGTGTTGGATATCCCTCAACGGAGGTAAGCCATCAGGTACATCCTCTGGCATCACATCACCCAATTGCTCGAGCAAAGCCTTTACGCTTGTGGTATACTATGTTTCCTTCAAAGTTTCCTCTGTAACGAACATTTGTTTCGCAATAAGAGCATGCACCTCCTCCGAGTCTCTAATAGTCGCTTCCATTTCATGTCCGGAGTGGGTGAGTGTGAAGAAGGTCCGCCCTTCAGCCTTGGTAGCCTTGAGTTTGGAATTCCCTCCCAGGGGTAGCAAAATGAATTTGTTGCCATCTCTCTCGAACCTATATGTGTTATCCCGCCCATTATGTTGGGCTGCAACATCAAACTGTTAGGGTCTGCCAAACAACAAGTGACAAGCATCCATATCGACGATATCAAAATATACCTCATACTAGTATTTGCCAATGGAAAAAGGCACCTTACAACGTTCAATCACTTGAATCTTCTCTGCAGCCTTGATCCAGCCAATAGTGTAAGGATGAGGGTGCTCTCAGTCTTAAGCCCCAAGCAGCCCACAACATCTTTACTGATAATGTTCTCACAGCTACCACTATCGATAATAACATCAAACAATCTATTGGTGATAATACACCTGGTCCGAAAAAATTGGTGTAGCTGGCTGGAGTCTTCTTGCTTTGGTGACAACATCATCCTCCTCACCACATAGTTATGTTCATCACTATCGGCCTCCTCTTCATACTCTTCTTCATCTCTATCCGGGTCACAGTAAATCTCATCATCATCCTCTTCTCGACCAACAATCTTGACTGCCCTACGGAGAGGACATTCACTAGATCGACGGACAAACTAGTTACACTTAAAGCACTTCCCTAGAACTGGTCGGGCATAAGGATTAGTGGCCTGCAATTCTTCCTTGCTCTCAACTAGTTTCAGTTTCTTTTCTTCTTTATTCTTATTATGTCGATAAGGAGCATCGACTGGGGACTTTCCCTTGTCGTTTAGTGTACGAGAACCTTCCCCAGCATAGTTCCTACGAGGGTAGTCGAACTTGCTCCTCTCTTGCAACATCAGCTCAGCTTTCAGCTCTATATTTCTTGCCTCAGACAGTGTTCGCACTACTTGGACTCCTATTTTTGTTGGTGAAATGGCCACACTAGAGGGGGGTGAATAGTATGTTAACTAATCTTATCGCCTAATTCGGATTTTAATTGTTTCTTGATTAGTTAGGCTAAGCACGATATTAATAGCAAGCAGAATCAATAAATATGAAACAATTAACACAAAAAAATATATCAATGCTAACATAATTATTTATAGTGGTTCAGCCCCAATGCCTACTCCACTACCTAAGCACCGTACTTAGGATTTCACACCCAAGTGCACTAAATTATGAGTAGCTTATAATTGAGGACTTTACACCGAAAAGACCCTACACTCACCTCGAAGGCACTTCCACACCCGGAAGTATTCCGCCTTCCTACCGAGTGAGCTTTCCCACCTCAATTCCTAAGACCTACTCCTAACTTAGTTTACACAAGTGGTTTTACACCTTCTACACCAAGGTTACCACTTACATACAAGACCACATACTAGGTATTTTTATAAACTCAAGTAAATCAAATCTAAACAAAATAAAAACACCTTTATCACAAGAAGAGAGTAAAGAGAACTTACTACAATAAGGACACATCTTCTTCTTGAGCCTAGCAAGCTTGAATACCCCTTCAATGAAGAACACTTGAGGATGAAGGATCAAGAGCTAGGTTTTGTGGATTTGATCATGAAAGGACTTAGGAGATGCTTAGGATCACTCTTTGAGACTTGGAAGTATCAACATTAGGCTAGGAATGAGTTTGGGATGGGTATTTATAACCCTCTAAACTCCCAGGCTCGTCAACGGGCATTTTTTTGCCCGTTAGAGACGCCCGGTCGCTTGCCGTTCGATCATCGATTGACCGACCGAGCGTCCGCCGAGCGACCGAAGGCATACTGCCGCTTTCTGGCATACTTCGATCGATCGAATTGACTACTGCCAATTTGTCGCCACATTCGATCAATCGACCGGTCGACCGAATTGCCTTCTACCGGATTTCATCTTTCGTTGGTCGACTAGTAGGTCGATCGAATCTAGGCAAGGTAATTTTCTTGTGTGTTATTTCTTGAGCGCTTCATTTTTGGGTTCCTGCTTTCAGTCTGCGTCAACTTGGAGGCCTTCTCTAGACTCGTCCAAGACGTCTTTGGTGCACACGTCGAACTTCGAGAAACTTCCACGACGAACCCGAACACGTCGACCAATGTTCTTACGATTTTCCGATTTCTTCCAATATCTCCGATCGAGGACATCGTGAGCTAATCGATATGGAATTTGAAAATATTTTTCAATGAAATATTAGTTTCATATTTGTTATCATCAAAATCGAGATTAAGACCAAGGTAGAAAAATCTTAGGCCAACAATTTTGTCTCTGATAGTGGACCTCAGGCCTCCCATGTATCGCGCCACCTGTTGACCTTCCGTCTCCCTCAAGTCATTTCTCTCAGCAAGTCGCATAAATTTAGTAGTGTATTCGTGCACAGATTTCGGGCCTTGACTGCACTGTTGATATTGCTGGAACAAGATCTGCTCATAATCAAGTGGAAGAAAATCCATTTGCAAGAGTTGTTTCATCCTATACCAAGTTCTGACTGGTGCTCTGGCCTCTAGAAATCGTTTGGATTGCAATCTTTCCCACCATGCGGATGCTCTACCCTTCAATTAGCAAGCAATAAGTTTCACTTGCTTGGCCGATCAGGAATCTCCATATACTCGAAAAATCGATCTATGTCCGTAATCCAATCCAAGAATTCTTTAATATTAAGATTACCATTAAAATAGGGGATATTGACCTTCAAAAGAAACTCACGGGAGTCTCGATCATGGTAATCATGCCTTTCACCAACCGGTCTTCTTATTTCCTCCGCATCGACTTCTTTGTCTGAATCCTCCACGTAAGCTCGTTGTCGGTGCTCACGTATTGGTCTAGGCCTGACTCTGGGCTGTCTGCGGATTATCTGATCTTCAAAACGTTGCCCTTCATCATTCCTATTCCGATCAACGCTGATATTTAGAGCACCAAGTCGATCCATAATCTCTTCAAAGCGTCGTTCCATACGCTGGAATCTACAATCCATCCGCTGCTCCAAAGCTGCCAACGCTTCCCCTTGATCCATACCAGATCGAGAGGTTTTCGGTCCTCTGATCACAATTAGGAGAACCACCACTTGCCTTACCCGCGTCGCCTGCCATGTGATTGAGGAAGGAAATCCCTACTCTGATACCATCTGACGTAGCGTCTATGCAGGGATGAAAATGAGAGAGAGAAAAGATCTCTAAAATTTTTATTCTTAGACAATAATCTCCAAAACATAGTCTTTTTCCTACTTATACCCATTAGATCCTAAACAGGAAAGCAACTAAAACATCCCAAATCAGAAAGCAATTAAAATAGCAATTAAGACAACAATTAAACAAAATTAAAACATCCCAAATCAGAAAGCAATTAAATAGATATCTAAAACAGAAGATGCTGGTTGCTAAAATAGAAGTTGCCAAGCTTGGCCCTCTCCTTGGGCTTTTGTTCATTGGCTCAAACCATCCACGTCATATCTGCATGTGCCCCCCTTGAAATTTTTCCAAAATATTAAATATTAAATGTATTTTAATAGTTTTTAAAAATACATATATAATCCAAGTAATTTCTATCCTTATATCTATAGCCTATTGGTTAGTTAATTTAATATTTTTTGCTTATAGATTTTATATTCGAATCTCACATCTAGTCTTTTATATGCATTATTTATTTTTTTTCGACAAAAGTTAAATATAAAATCTAAATTTCTTAATTAAAAAACTTCAAATAATTCTCTATTAATTTCTAACTTAAGTCCAATATTTTCTCTATTAGTTTATAAACTAAGTTCAAAATTTTCTTCATTAGTTTTTTTACATTTTAAGCTCTCGTGTTGGTTTTATTTCTATTACATTTTTATGCTATTATTCATGCTCATATTATAAAGTTACGTGGACTTTTGTGTATGAATATTCAATATATGATTGAAAAATTAGCTTGCTCATCAATCATTCAAGAAAAATTTTGGAAAATTAATAAAAAAGTATATTATACTTCATTCATAATTGTAAAATTTAACTAATTGAGAATCTACATCTAAAATAATAAATTTTATTAATCATCTATATTAATTATATAATATATCTTCGCGAGGAATTAGAATCAATTTTGCAACAAGAATCATGCATTGAGGTTAGTTTTTATTTTTAATATAATATCAAGTACTTCTAATGCAACAAAGACTAAATAATTTTTTTTATATTTACTTATAATTTTCTTCACATAGTATGTTTCAAAAAGTTGACACGATCGCATCACAATAGAGAATAATTTGGATAATTGAGATGAAGAATTCTTTTTTAAGATTACAAGAGTTTTAATTATTTTTAATTTAAAATTTTTAGTTGTATTTTTAAAATATGAAAATAGAAAAAGAAATTTTTTACTATTATAAATTTTAATTTTAATTAAAAAATTGAAATTAAAAAATTAAAATAATATTTATTAAATTTTTATATATTTTAAAAATTGCTCAATTTCTGCCTCCGCTGAGAATTTCTCCTACTCCCATGTATTCAAAATTTATTCTTTCTTTTCGTCATTCCTTCTTCTTGGATGAATAGAATCTCCTATATGAATTTGCTCTCTGCAATTTATAAAAAATTATTTGAATATCACCCTACTACACAAGTGCTTCAATAGAACAATGCAAAATGCAAGGGCGAAGAAAAAAAGTGAGTAGTGTAAATGTTAATGGAAATTTTTCTAGATAACTATAGATGCCATCACAAATTTGGGAGTAAAAAGATCAAATCGAAATGAAAAAAAAAATCAAGACTAAAAATTAATGTTTCACTAAAGTTTAAAGAGTAAAATTGGTAAAATCATAAAATTTGATGAGCCATAATTTAATCCAGCCTAATAATTTAACATAATTAAGTAAAATAGCCTATATTTTTTTCTCCACAAAATTAATGCCCAACTCACTACATAACAATAATGTAAATTTAAATGAATTGACAATCTAACAATGGATTGAATTTGCTGAAATTGTGAGAAAATAAAAGAGCACAAAAGAAAGAAACATAAATAGTCCAGCAATCACATGAGTTGTAAATGAGGGGAAAAAAAGAAAATATATAAACTCAATATTAATTAGGAAAAAAAATGGTAGAAGACTCTAATTATCACAAATGATTTAGTGGCATAAAAGGGAAATAAAAATAAATGTAGTAATCGAAGCTGGCCCATCAATCATGCTGTGTATGCGCCGGCGGCAGCAATGGGGGTGGGTGGGACGGCATCCCTGGCTGCGGCGGCGACTGCTCTCCGTTTTGCCACTTCCACACGATGTCCTTGAGCGAAGGCTTCATCCCCTGGTGGTAGAACCTTTCATACTCCAACGTGTCGCCGGCCGCCTTCTTCACCTCCACAACGTACAGCGCCGGCGTCACCTCGAATATCTCCGCCTCCACCGCCAGCTGCCCCTTCCGCCCTTCCCGGCTCCCCTCCAGCTTCACTACCCCCTCCTTCTCCTTCTTCACCCGGAACCGCTCTGTCTTCGCTATCTCCTCCAGCTTCGACACGATCGCCTCCGTCGGCTGCTGCGTCGTAAACCTGGCTAATTCCGCCTTCCGCTCGTTCTCCTCCTCGAACAGCCCCGAGAGGTCGAACGACGGCGACCGTGATATGAGGTCGAACGCGTTCAAGGGCGCGGGTTTGACGGCGGACGAGGAGGAGCAGGGCTCCTGCTTCTTCTCTTCTTCTCCTTCGTGATCGGTAGCGAATGCTCTGCGCACGTCGCCTAAGCTCTCGTCCCTCTTCATCTGCGCCTGTGGATCCATGGGGCGGTAGCCCTTTCGGAACCAGGGGTTCTCGATGATCTTGGACATGGTGATCCTGGTGGTGGGGTTAGGATCCAGCAAGCGGATGAGCAGCTTCTTGACGTCGGAGGGAAACCAGTAGGGGCACTTGAAATCGCCGCGGCTGATCTTTCGGTACATTTCCATGAGGTTTGAGTCGTGGAAGGGGAGGCATCCGGCCATGAGGACGAAGAGGATGACGCCGCAGGACCAGATGTCGGCCTTGGCGCCGTCGTAGCCCTTCTTGTTGATGACCTCCGGCGCGACGTAGGCCGGCGTGCCGCAGGTGGTGTGCAGCAGCCCGTCGTCTCGCCGCGACGCGCCGAGCGCGCTGAGGCCGAAGTCGGAGACCTTGAGATCGCCCTTCTCGTCGAGAAGGAGGTTCTCGGGCTTGAGGTCGCGGTGGTAGACACCGCGGCTGTGGCAGAAGTCGACGGCGGCGATGAGCTGCTGGAAGTACTTACGGGCGACTTCCTCCTTGAGGCGGCCCTTGGCGACCTTGTTGAATAGCTCGCCGCCGCGGACGTACTCCATGGCGAAGTAAATCTTGCTCTTGGTGGCCATGACCTCGTAGAGTTCGACGACGTTGGGGTGGTGGACGAGGCGCATGACGGAGATCTCGCGCTTGATCTGGTCAATCATGCCGACGCGGAGGATCTTCTCCTTGTCGATGACCTTGATGGCGACGGACTGGCCCGAAGCGATGCTGCGGGCCTGGTAGACCTTGGCGAAGGTGCCTTGGCCGAGGAGCCGACCGAGCTCGTAGCGGCGCATGAGGACGGTACCCCGCTTCTCCATGTCGACGCAGGCGAGGCCAAACGAAGAAGAAGAAGAAAGATGCGGATTAATAAATTAAGAGAGGGTGCAATTACACGCACAGCGTGAGCGTCGGATATGTCAAAGAAGCCATGGATTCCACCTCCTCCTTTGGTTCTTCTTCAATTCTTGGTCTCAGCGGAATGCAAATTGCATCCGTCGTTGCATGCTTTGAATGCAGCGAATATAAGCCAATCATCCAAAATGGAGAATTCCATCTCTCTGTCAAACCCTCAGCCATCCGCTAATTTAGTCAATAATATAAAATAGTTTTCATTATTCTATTTATTTATTGGAATAAAATGGAGGACTAATTTAGGAGGAGATGAAGCTGGACTTGATCGACTGTCCGTGGAGGACGATAACGGCGTTACTGGCTCTTAATTAAGGAGGCGCTGGAATTAATTGAGAGGTGTTTACTGTCCAACTGTTCGATTTGACCATCAAATCCAGCATTATGATAAATAAATATTCGATTTGACCAGCTTAATCAACCATTATGATAAATAAATATTACAGCTGGAATTTTGGAGCCTACCAGAAAAAGTAAAAATTTTCAAAGATCTTTTGACAGTGCAGATATTCGGCCGAATTGAATGTCAAACGATAAAGTGAAAGGAAAGGTTTAAGTGAATTTTTGACAGGACAGGGGCAATATAAAATTTGCATGAGCAGGACAGGACAGGACAGGACAGGACAGGACAGGACAGGACAGGGGTCGCTCATCTTCCGTCACGTCATCAATTACGAATTTTTGACAGGGCAGGGGCAATATAAAATTTGCATGAGCAGAATAGGACAGGACAGGGGTCGCTCATCTTTCGTCACGTCATCAATTACGAATTCTGATGCAATCAAAAAAGTACATATGGATATGAGTTTTGGATATGAGAGATTAGAGTTCGGATTTAATTTTAAATGTAATTTTTTTATTGTATCAAGATTCGTAATGGATGACGTGGCGGAAGATGAGCAGCTTGCTCATATAAACTCGTATGAGCAGGCCGCTCATACAAGTTTTATTCCAACACACCCCTCTTACATACGAAGATCGAGCAAAGCCTTAACTTGATCTAATTTGTGTTTTTTGTAAAAAAAAAATGTCAAAAGATACCTTAATTTACAGGACCGTAAAGAGTCAATACTCGCAAATGTTTTATACGTCGCGATTAGGACAAATTATTTAGCTAATTTATTTTCTTTCTAGATTCGAGATCTGTTTATATTCTTTGTTGTCTATGATGGATCGAAAATAGTTATTCATATTGATTTTTCTATGCATTGCATATCAAGGTTCATTTATATTACATAAGATGTTCTTGCCTGAAGTCACGATGATGTGATCCTGTGCGTCTCCTGGTTCGTTACAACTTCGACGAGGGGCCTACAAAGATACTTTCACGCTCAAATAAGAAGAAATTTCAGATGGTGGGTATGAAATTAGAATCAAGAGTATACCTGATGTGTATCATGTCTGTATATAGTGCAGGCTTGGGGATGTAGCATGCGATGATGCCTCCTTGAATCTCGTGGGGATATACTCGAAATGGGTCGAAGTCTGTCGCAGAGATGTAAGGCTCATTAGTGTCGAGTCCCTGGTAATTAATGAGGATGTGGGTGTCTTTGTATGGCCAAATGGAGCCCCTGGGCTAGGTGATGTTTAACTTGACTTGGGTCAGGTTCACGTGTGTGGGCGCTTCTGGGCTTGATCCAGACAGACCCAAAGTGCTAGTCCAGTCCATAGGCCCCTAGCTTGGTCAGAGTCTGAGGACTTCGTGCCGAGCTTTAGTAGTACTTCGTCTTCTATTTGTTCGTCGAGCTCTAAGTATGTACTGAGGTTTGACTTAGAGCAGGTCTTGAGAGGTGTGCATGTGTCGCTTTCTATTATTGAGTGGCTGAGGTAGATGGGATCGACGTATCTTAGTTGTGTCATTTTGTAACTTTTCGATTCTTGTAGGCGGTGTGGTGGCTGCGCGGAGGAGTGATTCTTTCCACATGGCGGTTTTCTATTGTTGTCTATCCCTTTGGCATTAAATTTCGCTTGGGAAAGTAATCATGATGTAGAGGATTGCATATTCGTGTCTCAGGGCGTTCTGGGGAATTACTGTTGATGGGTCGATTGGTTAAGATTTAAATAGCTGCCAGAGTACAGTTGTTAGTCATCTGATGGGGAGGTTACTATCTCATGGCCTTTAGAGTCGCCTCCCTACCCTCATCTCGAGCTTTCTTGCACCCCATGTTCTTCCCTCTTTCACACTTGTGCTTTTGAGGTCTTTCTTGGTGA
Organism: Canna indica; assembly: GCA_034359265.1. Lineage (NCBI taxonomy): Eukaryota > Viridiplantae > Streptophyta > Magnoliopsida > Zingiberales > Cannaceae > Canna > Canna indica. The sequence continues at coordinate 51,194,942 of CP136895.1, read as the reverse complement.
CGTTGATGTAAGTCGAATGGTCTATACTAGAGGGGGATAAATAGTGTGTTTGTTAAAAACTTAATCTAAATCTGGTCTTGCATTATGCTACTCGGCGAGCTTAGCTTGACCCCCCGAGCGTGGTCTTCGGCCTAAGCACCATTATATCTGGCCTCAAAGCCCTTACATGACAAAGACTATATTTTCACCAGCCTAGCTCGTCGGCATTAACTTCATTACATCTGGCCTTAGAGCGATTACTGATCCCTCACGTGATTTTGCCTTACGCTCCTTAGCGAGCTCAATTTGACCCTCCGCCCCCAGCGTGCTCCTCGGCCTCAGCGACATTACATCCGACCATAGAGCCCTTACATGACTAGGAATCGATTTTCACCATCCTAGCTTGTCGGTCTTAGCGTCATCCGACCTCAGAGCCCTTATTGACCCCTTGTGCGGTCTTGTCTTACGCTCCCCGACGAGCTCGGCTTGACCCCTTGAGTGTGGTCCTCTATTGGCGAAATGGCTACACTAGAGGGGGGTGAATAGTGTGTTTATTAATTCGATTAGCCTAAATTCTAATTTTGATCGTTTGATAACTTGTTTAGGCAAGATGCAATTATGCGATTGAATGCGGAAGCAAGATAAAGCAATTAAGCACAAATAATTTAAAACAACACAAACACAATATTTATAGTGGTTCAGCCCCAATGCCTACCCCACTACCTAAGCACCCCGCTTAGGATTTCCAAACTAGTTTTACTAGATTAATTTATGTTTCCTTATACACGAGAACTTTTCACCGAAGAGACGCACTCTCGACTTAAGGCACTTTCACACTCGGAAGTCACCGCCTTCTTATCGAGAGCCCTCTTCCACCTCAACCTTAAGGGACAACTAAATTAATCCTAGTAAATACTAAGTTTACAAAAGTGGCTTTACACCTAACACCAGGTAATCACTTATACACTCAAGACCAAACACCTAGTCTTCACACGCACAAATAAATACAGTTCAAATAACAAGTAAAATTACAATCAAAAGAGCTAAGAATAAAACCAATAGAAAGAGCTCTTTTGCAAGCCTTTGGCGCCTTCAACTCTTCAAGGGATGAGCTTGATCAAAACCCGAGTTGAAGCTGCAACTGGCGCTTGAAGAATGAACTCGACGGAGAACAGAGCGCAAGCTTTAAATCTTTTGGAAGACTCTAAATCTTCCTTTTGAATACTCAATAATTTCTATAAGAATCAAGGAAGAGAGATTAAAATAATCATATGAGGGTATATTTATACCCTGTTGAAGAAACAGATGTTCAATGGATAAAAAACTATCTGTTACAGGCCGCCAATCGAATGGTCGGTCGACCGACTGGTCGATCGGTCTTTCGACCGCTGTAATTCTCCCTGTGGTCGATCGACCGATGGGTCGACCGCTAGACACCATTGTTCATTCTCGACCTTCGGTCGACCGATGCGATCTTGCGTCTCGGGTATCCGTAGGTCGGTCGACCATTCGGTTGATCGCCAACCTTACTGCCCATTTTGGGCTTTGGTCGGCCGGCCGCCCGATCGACCGCCCGATCGACCGCCCGATGCAAGAAACTTGCGATTTCACTTTCGGTGGACCGACGCAAGCTGCGTCTGTAGCTAGCCTCCGTCTGATCGACCGATCGGTCGACTGTTAGGGCTACTACCCATTTCTTACCCTATTCAATCGACCGAACTTAGGCTGAGTTTGTTTTTCAGCCAATTTCTTCCGCGCTTCGTTTTCGGGTTCCGGCTTTCAATGCACATCATCTTGGAGAGCTCTCATGTGAACTTTGAGCCCGTCCAATGTGACTTTGGCACACACGTCAATCTTCGAGAAACTTTCCGCGGTGAACCCGAGCGCGACGATCAATGTCATTTTGATTTTCGATTTCTCTAATTTTTTTGATCGAGGACATCGAACGCTAATTGATATGGAACCTGAAAGATATTCTCAATGAAATCATTAGTCTCATGTTTGTTATCATCAAAACCATCAAAACCGAGATTAAGGCTAAGGTTGAAAACCTAAAGCCAACAATCTCCCCCTTTTTGATGATGACAAACATCCTTAAGAAAATATATATACATTAAAGCACAAGGATATCAACATGCATATCTATAAGAATAAACTCCCCATATCTATATGCATGGATTTCCTATATTTTCCTCCCCTTTACCTATACGTTTCTTCCCATTTTAACTATACATTTTTCCCCCTTTTGACATCAATCAAAAAGGGCAAGAAGGGTCTATCTATTCAAAGAGATGAAAGACAAGTATTTTTTCATGAAGTTGAGACTCTAAAGATTTTTCATGAAACATGAAAACCTCAACCAAGGGATGGAAAACAAATAATTAAATATGAAACAAAATCATACATGATAAAAAAATGATAGATCCAATTCAACACTCAATCATGTATGCACTCAAGTATAAATGCATTCATATGTTTTTCATGACATTTTTAGATTTCATTCAAACTTTCAAAGTATCAAGATATAGTCATTTAACTCATGTATTAAGTTTGAAGTAAAACTAATGTCATTTGATCTAAATATGAACTTAGCACATTTTCATTTGAAATAATCATGAAAACATAAAGGTGCTAAGTCTCAAGTTTTGCTATCTACTCATGTTTTCTCATAATTAGGCATCAAGATATTAAACATGAGATAATGTAAGTCTATGAATCAAGTTTGGGCTAAGGTGAAATTTTTAATTCATTTTGTTGACTTGGGTCAACCTATACTTTAAGTTTTCAAAAATCAAACTTTTGAGTTTATACAAAGTGATATTTTTGACAAAAATTTTGAAACCAATTTGTTTGGACGAAATTTTTTGATACCAATTATTGAATGGTCATTTGAGATGTATGTATCAATTTTGAACTCAAAATGAATTTTCTAAGTTCATTTTTCATCCTACATTATTTTCAAACAAACAAATGGATCCTAGCTATCATCCAAAATATCAAAATCATTTCTAGGAATGATTTTACTGATGAAATTATGTGAATGATATTAGAAATGAAATCCAAATGGTGTACATGAGTTTCTATATGAAGTTTTCGAAGAAAAATCAAAGTATCAGAAAGATTGATATTTCATATAAGGATACTTTGTGTTTTCGAAATTCAACTTCAAAATTCCATTATAAATTAGATTCTTGACAAAACTTTTTGAAATTTTTACTGATAAAACTAGATTTTTTAGTGAATGTGTAGTTTCAAGAATCATCTAATTTTTTTTTTATATTTTCCTAAAAATAACTGAAATTGATGATCCCAATTGTTGAACAAATGACAATTCCATAATTTTTCAGTTATTTTCAAAGAATGCTTAGTTTTCATTCAAACTTTTATGGCACCACATAATGGTCATGTAAAGAGTGTATGTCAAGTTTGAGATAAAAATTATATCCTTAAGTCAAGATATCAACCTAGCATGGTTTCATTCAAAACTAAACTAGTTTTAATGAAACTTGCTAAGTTTCAATCTTAATATTTACTCATGATTTTTCAAATTTAAACCTATGGATACCTAACATGAGTAAATCTAAACATGTTCCACAAATATGAATTGAAAATGAGATCTTTAAGTCAACTTGTTGACTTGGGTCAACATAGTTCAAAGAGAGGTAAACATGAATTAACCTCTATGTCATTTTATCCATATCCATATGATTTTTTTACTCTAAATGCATGGAAACATGTCATACCTATTTCTAAACATGTTTATGAAGTTTGGACTTAAAATCAAGTGTCCAAGTCAATTTGTTGACTTGAGTCAAACCTTTTAAGCTTAAGTCCACTAATGTGATCTAGTTATCACATTTTCATCTACACATGAATTTTTAAGATTGAACACCTAGAGTCATATCATGTGTGTCTAAACACGTTTGTTTGATATTTACTCAAAATGAGGTCTCTAATATGAGTTTTAACCTAGAGCAAGTTTCATTCAATCAAGATATCATGAAATTGCCTAAGTTATCAAAACATTTTCCTACTCATGAAATTTCATACATATATCATGCAACATCAATCATGAGTATAGAGACATCATTAAACATGAAAATTCAAGAATTATACAAAGATTGTTACAAAATTAAAACCATACATTTTTCTTGAAAATTTGCCCAACTTTTTCATTTTCTTTTTTATTTTCTTTTGGATAGCATTGTCTTCATTTACATTCATAACTTGCAAGTAGACATCATTAGTATCATAATGAAATAATATGTCAACTAGCAAGCTAACATACTAAATAGCACAGGTTTAATGCAAAGTTTCATTTAAAGCCTTAACCTATGCTAGATAGTAAAGATTCATTTTAAATGAAAGATTTTACCATAATATCAAAATGAATCTAAGGGATCAAGATATGAACCATTTGAGGCATAAGATCCCTAAACAAGTTTAACTAGTTTGGTCTTAAAGAAATGTCTCTAATAGCAAGTATCAACCTAGAGCAAGTTTCATTTGATGAAATTTGCCTAAGTGCTAATATTCTACCTACTTATGAGAATTCAAGGATTTTACATGCAATTCTAGTCATGAGTATAGAGACATGATTTTATCTTAACCAATGAGGTATAACACTTTAGATTTTGAAATTATCAAGGTTATACCCTATTCATGATGATTTAGCCAAACTAATATTTTTCTTCCTAAATAGCCTTCCTAAAAACTTATAACTTGCAAGTAAGCTACACTAATATTTTAGTGAAAATATAGCTACTTAGCAAGCTAGCTCAACCAAGAAGCAAAGATAGGCATCAAGAATCATTATCAAAGATCACTTTGCTAAATGGTTTCAATTTCGTTTCAAAATGAAATCGATAGATATCAAAATGAATTTTAAGAGATCACAAAAAATAATAAATGAAAAATATGATCTCCAACCCTTCCTATTGGTTGAAAATCGAAAGGCCACAATGTGCCTACGATTTAGGACCGCAAGGTTGCTTAGGCCCATTACAGGCCACAGGGGTCTCCGAAGAGACCAGGAAATCAAAAATCAAAAACATTTTTCAAAAGATATTAAGAGCAGGGAAAGTCAATCAATATTATGCATGTATCATAACTCCAACTTAAATAAAACAAGCCAAAGTAAGGAGATGATAAAAAGATATACCTAGATGCCAGTTTCCATACCTATGACATCATGATGGTTTGAAGTTGCAACCAATAAATCATAGTTCATTTAAGTTCATGATCAACTTCAATTCTTCACTTCTCATTCATCCTTGTGTGGTAGCTCCCCCTACAAAAGAAGATGAGACTTTTGGTACCCAAATGGCTTTGGGTCATTGGGGGTGAGTTGGCCTAAGAATCCAAAGTGTCTTAACTACACTTGGATTTTTCTTGAATGCACAATCAACAATGGCATGGCCAAAAATACCACAACAAAAATAATGTCCATTGAATTTCTTTTTATTTATGCTATGGACATTAGATCTATCATTTGAATGCTTGATATGTGAGATATGATGAATATGAGCATTCTTAGATGAAACATTTTTGTTTTGAACATGAGGTTTAACATTAGCATGAACATTCTTTTTACTAAAATTCTTAAATGAGAAAATATTTTTCATTTCATTCACCTTCTTGTTTAGGTTTAGAACCTCATTTTTCAAATCATTCATTGAGTTATGTAAAGCATGCATTTGAGATTTCAACATATAATTTTCCTTTTTGATTTTTGATTTTTGATTTTTCAAAGACTCATTCTCAATTTTGAAATCATTCTTCAATTTTTCATTTTCAAGTTTTAAGTCCTTAAGCTCAAGTTTCAACATATCATGACAAGGATTAAATGAGCTAGATTTTAATTTCTCATTTTCTAATTCTAGAGCATGCACATGTGAACTAAGTCTAGAATTCCATTTTTGATCCTTTTGTTTTCCTTATCCTTTTTCAAGAGCAAGGCATACATGATTTTATACTCATCCATCAATTCATCAAAATCATGAGAGCTAGATGAGTTACTACTATTATTGTTATTAACATGACTAGAAGAGGTGGAGTGTACCTCATTCTCATCATTCATGAGGCATTCTTTTGAGATGGCTTCATAGTCATGAAGGGAGGATGCTTCACTTGAGTAGGATGATGTGGAAGCATTTGACCTCCTTTTTGCCTTGTTCTTTATGGTCGGGCAATTCTTCCTTACATGCCCTTTCTCATGGCACACATGGCAGATCACCTTTATCTTTCGGCTTTTAGTGCTCCTATGACTGGAGATACTTTGGGCTTCAAAAACAATGTTAGCATTGGAAGGATGACAATTGTCATCACTATCCTCATTAAAAATTTCTAACTTCTCGGTTTTAGCATAATCATATAGCATATTCAAAGTAGCCCAAATATCATATGCCGAGGTACAATGCATGATCTTTTCAAAGATATTAATTTCACAAGAACAATATATGCAATTTGTTGCCTTAGCATTTAATTCAAACATATTAATTTGTTCTTGCGTCCATGCATTCATGTTTTCCTTAGGTTCAATATATTTAATTTTTACCATGTTAAATACACCTAAACCTTGAGTCTTTAGAAAGGTGTACATCCGAGATTTCCATAGACCAAAGTTCGAGGCATCGAACCTAGGAGGTGAGGCGCTACCGACTCTAGAGCCATTTCGAGATCGAGACAATGTGTAGAAGAGATGATGAGATCTCAAGCTACGAACCCGCTCTGATACCAATTGTTGGCGAAATGGCGACACTAGAGGGGGGTGATTGTGTTTACTAATTCGATTAGCCTAAATTCCAATTTTGATCGTTTGATAACTTGTTTAGGTAAGATGCAATTATGCGATTGAATGCGGAAGCAAGATAAAGCAATTAAGCACAAACAATTTAAAACAATGCAAACACAAGATTTATAGTGGTTCGGCCCCAATGCCTACTCCACTACCTAAGCACACCGCTTAACATTTCCAAACTAGTTTCACTAGATTAATTTACGTTTCCTTACACATGAGGACTTTTCACCGAAGAGACGCACTCTCGACCTAAGGCACTTCAACACCCGGAAGTCACCGCCTTCTTATCGAGAGTCCTCTTCCACCTCAACCCTAAGGGACAACAAAACTAATCCTAGTAAACACTAAGTTTACAAAAGTGGCTTTACACCTAACACCAGGTAACCACTTATACACTCAAGACCAAACACCTAGTCTTCACACGCACAAATAAATACAGTTCAAATAACAGGTAAAATTACAATCAAAAGATCTAAGAATAAAACCAATAGAAAGAGCTCTTTTGCAAGCCTTTGACGCCTTCAACTCTTCAAGGGATGAGCTTGATCAAAACCCGAGTTGAAGCAGCAACTGACGCTTGAAGAATGAACTCGACAGAGAACAGAGCGCAAGCTTTAAATCTGTTGGAAGGCTCTAAATCTTCCTTTTGAATACTCAATAATTTCTGTAAGAATCAAGGAAGAGAGATTAAAAGAATCATATGATGGTATATTTATACCCTACTGAAGAAACGGTTGTTCAATGGATAGAAAACTATCCATTACAGGCCGCTGGTCGAATAGTCGGTCGATCGATTGGTCGACCGGTCTTTCGACCGCTGCAATTCTCCCTGTGGTCGGTCGACCGTCAAACACCACCGTTCATTCCCAACCTTCGGTCGACCCATCGGTCGACCGACGCAATCTCGCATCTCGGGTATCCGTAGGTTGGTCGACCGGCAACCTTACTGCCCATTTTGGGCTTTGGTCGGTCGACTGCCCGGTCGACCGCCCGACGCAAGAAACTTGCAATTTCACTTTTGATCGATCGATCAATCGACCGACGCAAGCTGCGTCTGCAGCTAGCCTCCGTCTGATCGATCGCTAGGGCTACTGCCCATTTCTTACCCTATTCGGTCGACCGATTGGTCGATCAAACTTAGGCTGAGTTTGTTTTTCAGCTAATTTCTTCCGCGCTTTGTTTTCGGGTTCTGGCTTTCAACGCGCATCATCTTGGAGAGCTCTCATGTGAACTTTGAGCCCGTCCAATGTGACTTTGGCGCACACGTCGATCTTCGAGAAACTTTTCGCGATGAACCCGAGCGCGACGATCAATGTCCTTCCGATTTCTAATTTCTCCGATTTTTCCGATCGAGGACATCAAACGCTAATTGATATGGAACTTGAAAGATATTCTCAATGAAATTATTAATCCCATGTTTGTTATCACCGAAACCATCAAATCTGAGATTAAGACTAAGGTTGAAAACCTAAAGCCATCATCCTCGACCTCAGCGCCATTATATTCGGCCTTAGAGCCCTTACACGATTAGAACTCGGTTTTCACCAGCTTGGCTCATTGGCCACAACGCCATTACATCCGGCCTCAGAGCCCTTACTGACCCCTCGCGGGGTCTTGCCTTGCGCTCCTCAATGAGCTTGGCTTGACCCCCCGAGTGCGATCCTCGGCCTCGGTACCATTACATCTGACCTCAGAGCCCTTACACGACCAGGACTTGTTTTTCACTAGTTTGGCTCGTCGGCCTCAATGCTATTAATTACATCCGACCTTAGAGCCCTTACTGGCCCCTTGTATGGTCTTGCCTTACGTTCCTCGGCGAGCTCGACTTGACCCTCGAGCGTGGTCCTTGGCCTCAGCGCCATTACATCCGGCGTTAGAGCCCTTACACGATTGGGACTCGATTTTCACTAGCCTAGCTCGTCAGCCACAGTGCCATTACATCCAGCCTCAGAACCCTTATATGACCAGGATTCGATTTTCACCAGCCTAGCTCCTCGGCCTCAGTGCCATTACACCACAACCTTAGAGCCTTGGTCGATCCCTCACGCGGTCTTGTGTTATGCTCCTTGGCGAGCTCGGCTTAACTCCCTCAAACATAGTCCTCAGCCTCAACGTCAATCTCAGAACCCTTACGTGGTCTCCCAAGCGCTTCACCGACCAGTGGGAGCCCGACTACAACCAATAACCTCAAAATGTCGGGATACCCTCCTAGTTGGACGAGAAAGCTCAGTTATAAGCCATCTAGGTGCTCAACTCACAAACAACAAACAATGACAATCGAGAGTACATGCAAAAAAACAAAGCAATAGAGGCACAAATGTAAGTCAACAAGTCAAATACCCCAGCAGGCCTTAAAGGGGAATAATCCAACATAAATAGTCAACAAGATAATCTGTACATGGGTAACTTAAAGTCTTCTTGCAGTAGGGTCACATCGGCCTCAACAGGCACGGTAGGAGCATCCCTCCCTAGGGCATTGTCATCCATTGGAGAAGGAGAGTGTCGCCCCAGGATTGCAGCAGAAGGTCTCTCGTTAGGCGGTCCAACAAATTTCTCCTCAGCCTCAGGATTCACTAGGGTGCCATCCCTCACCTCCTTAAGGAGATCAACCCTAGAAAAAATGACCTCGGGAGCGAAAAGCCGAGCCTGCTCGATTGCCCTTGTGAAACCTTTGACGTACGTGTCAAGAGCAACATCCCGGAAGTGATTTACCTCTTCCTCGAGGCCCCGTATGGTTAACTTACACTTTTCCACTTCGACTCTAGCGGCCTCAACCTTGGCTCTCAAACGAGAACTCTCTGTTGTAGACGCAGCCAGATCGTGATAGAGCTTTTCCAGCTTCGTCATGGACTGATCGTCCATTCCTTTCACCCAAGCATTTAAGCATTCAACTTCACCTCTAAGGCCCTCTTCGTTAGCTGCCCGCAAATGGCTCAATCTCTTGAGACTAAGACTCGGACTCCTTTGACAAAGACCTCCTTAGGCCATTCATCGGGCCAGAAAAATGGACTTGGATAAACTCCCATGGATCCTCCTCCTCAAGAAACTCTGCCTGGCCACTGAGACAGATATGCTTACCTCCGTGGGCAGGTGTGATCGATCGTTGAGACCTCAATAGAGCGCTCTCCACCGCTGTTGTAATACCCAAAAATCTTAATAATATTTTATTCTTGAGCGGGGGATCATGGGCCCTAGTTAGCACGGATTGGCGGGAAGCTTCGGGATTAGACTCGAGTAAGTATTTAATGTAGAAAAATTAAGGGAAATTTTATTTGCCTTATCTCTATGATTTAGCATGCTAGGATGATAGAAGGGCTCGAGACGAACTTAGAGGTGCAATCGGATCTCGAATCGGAGTTAGAACGGGTGAGTTATGACTGTTTAAGTTGGATAGCTTAGGAAGGGGTATTTTGATCATTTAAACCAAATAAGTGTCTATAAATGAGACTCTAGGGTGTGCGTCCAGGGATTTTAGCCGTACACCACCCGAGGCAAAGGAGAGAGGAGAGAAAGGGCACCGCCGAGGATGAGGAGCCGCCGGAGTCGAATTTTCGCGAGTTCATCGGTGTCGATCAGGGGAAGATCCTACGCGTCTTTTCCTTCCATTTTCTCTCCGTCTAGTGAGTGGATTTAGACATTCTTTTCTCCAATTCTTGATTCATGTCGCTGTTCCCATGTCTCGGGGTTTTTCATCGATTTTTGATTGATTTTCTCATATCGGATCGGAAGTCGGGTCGATCGTTTCTTAATTGAACTATGTTGTTTTCCCCTTTTGGGAATAAAATATTCTTTTTTTTCTTTTCTCCTTTTTTGTCCTTACTGTGTAGTTTGCCGGTTGGCGCCGGCCGCGCCGAGAGGCGGCGCTCGGCGAGCAACGACGCCCGGTGTGGCGTTGTTGCTACGCGCGGGCAGCCGCGTGAGGCGCCGCCACCACTGGGTGGTGGCGGCGGTGCGCTGGCAGGCGACAGCAGGGGAAGGGGTTGCGGCGGCAAGTGGAGGGGAGGAGGAGATGAAGATGACCAAGGTGGGGAGATAAAATGGACGGCTAAGGTTGATTTGGGTGAGATGAAGGGCTGTATTGAATTGGTTGAGATGAAGGGCAGAGATTTGATCTTGTGTTGATGGAGGGATGAGATTTCATCTGGTTAGATGTAAGGCTGTGATTACATCATGTAGATGGAGAGCTGTGATTGCATCATATAGATGAAGGGCTGTGATTGCATGTGGTTAGATGTAAGGCTATGATTACATCATGTAGATGGAGAGCTATGATTGCATCAGGTTAGATATAAGGCTGTGACTGCATCATATAGATGAAGGGATGTGATTGCATTCGGTTAAATGTAAGGCTGTGATTGCATCATGTAGAAGGAGGGTTGTGATTGCATGTGGTTAGATGTAAGGCTGAGATTGCAACATATTAATTAGAGGGCTATGATTGCATCATATTAGATGGAAGGCTGTGATTTGATCCTGTTTAAATGAAGGGCTGAGATTTCATTACTGATTTATTGATTGTAACACCGTTATATTCGTTCGTAACAATGATTTATGAAATAAATTTAAGGTAATTTTTCTATTATTCTAAATAATTATTTGGAGGCCTTAAGGTCAGCAAAAATATTCATGTTATATATGAAATTTCACCTAATCGACACTCTGGATTCATTGGCGAGGTCTGTTTCACCATCAAACCTTTGGATTTTGAAAACATTAGGCAGATGTCACCTCATTTTGTGTGACAAGCTAAAAAATCATATATTTATATGGTTTTATGTTTCAATCTGAGATGATTCATGGATATAATTGTTAATGAGGTGAATCTTATCCTAGATCAGTGATTCTTATGATGAGTTATTTTATCCTATTGTTCTAGTCCATTAATTTGTAGTTGAAGTTTCTTTTTGCATTGCTTTCATGATACACGTGCATCTTTTCTTACAATGCTATAATTCTATTTTATGTTTGTTTATTTGTGCTGAGCATTTATAAATTATGAGGACTATTTTTACATATTTATCTGCATGTGATTGTGATGTATGGCAGGAGGAGGTGGAGGATGAGGTATGCACTTGACATACCCTTTATTACCTATTGATAACACATCCTGTTTATGCTTATATGCCTGCGTGTGTAGTATTGTGATGTGCTTGTTGTATTTCTCAGAAGCCTCGCTGGTGAGGAGAGGGTATGCCCCAAAGAGACCGGAAGTCCGACTGGTGAGGGGAGTGTTGGCTTTAGGTTTTCAACCTTAGCCGTAATCTCGGTTTTGATAGTTTTGATGATAACAAACATGAGACTAATGATTTCATTGAGAATATCTTTTAGGTTCCATATCAATTAGCGTTCGATGTCCTCGATCGGAAAAATTAGAGAAATTAGAAATCGGAAGGACATTGATCGTCGCACTCGGGTTTGTCCCGAAAACTTCTCGAAGAGCGACGCGTGCACTAAAGTCACATTGGATAGGCTCAAAGTTCACATGAGAGCTCTCCAAGGTGATGCGCGTTGAAAGCCGAAACCCAAAAATGAAGCACGGAAGAAATCGGCTGAAAAATAAACTCAGCCTAAGTTCGATTGATCGGTCGGTCGACCTAATAGGGTAAGAAATGGGCAGTAGCACTAGCGGTCGACCGAACGGTCGATCGAACGGTCGATCGGACTGAGGCTAGCTACAGACGCAGCTTGCATCGGTTGACCGATCGATCGATTGAAAATGAAATCGCAAGTTTCTTGCGTTGGGCGATCGACCGACCAAAGCCCAAAATGGGCAATAGTTTGGCGGTCGACTGACCTGCGTATAGGCATAGAGGCAAAATTGCGTCGGTCGACCAACGATTCGACCGAATGCAAGATCGTGATATTTGCGTCTGGGCGGTCGACCCGTCTGTCGACCGACCACAAGGAGAATTGCAGCGGTCGAAGGACCGATTGACCAGTCGGCAGACCGATCATTTGACCGGCGGCCTGCAACGGATAGAAAACTATTTGTTGAGCTACCATTTCTTCAGCAGGGTATAAATATACCCTCATATGATTCATTTAATCTACTTCCTTCATTTTCTTACAGAGTTTATTGAGCCATTAAGAGGAAGAATTAAGCCTTCCAAAAGATTAGTGATTGCGTTATGTTCTTCCGCCAAATTCTTCAAGCGCAAGCTCTGCTACCTCAACTCAGAAATTGACTCGAGCTCCACCACTCGACGAGTTGGAGGTTCCAAAGGCTTGGAAAAGAGTAGATAATATTATTTTACTTCATGCTCTTTTCCTTTGTAATTTTAACTGTTCTTTTAACTATTTTTTATTTAAGCGTGTAAGAAGATCTAGGTTGTTAGGTCTTGAATTGGGTGAAGTGGTATCCTTGGTGTAAAAGGAGTAAAGCCACTTGTGTAAACTTAGTGTTTACTAGGATTAGTTTAGTTGTCCCTTCGGGTTGAGGTGGAAGAGGACTCTCGATAAGAAGGCGGTGACTTCCGGGTGTGGAAGTGCCTTAGGTCGAGAGTGTGTCTCTTCGGTGAAAAGTCCTCTGTGTAAGGGAAACGTAAATTAAACTAGTAAAACTAATTTGGAAATCCTAAGCCGGGTGCTTAGGTAGTGGAGTAGGCATTGGGGCCGAACCACTATAAATATTATGTTTGCATTGATTTCTTGATTACTTTTATTGCTTTATCATTTATAGCTTCCGCATCTAATCATTCGAATTGTAAATTGCCTAACGTGTTAAGAAAACGAATAAAATTTTAATTTAGGCTAATCGAATTAGTAAACATACTATTCACCCCCCCTCTAGTGTCGCCATTTCGCCTTCAGGGAGATCATACCCCAAAGAGACAGTCCGGAGACCCGAGCAGGTGAGGGGAACGTATGGCCCAACTGGCTAGCTTGGAAGAGCCAGTGCTGGTGAGGGGAGGGCATGCCCCAAAGAGACGACACTGAGCTGGGTGGTAGTTCGGCGGCCACCCGTCTACCTACCCTATGTGGCTATGTGGGACCGACGGGTCCTGGGAGCATGCATATGATTGAGGTGTTGCATTACATGCATATGATTGAGGTGTTGTATTGCATGCATATGATTATGGTGTTGCATCAATCTTATTTTATTGTTGTGGATATGTTTATACTTATTCATAGATGCTTATATTTATTGCTGTGGATATGAGTGGAGTGGTAGATGTGTTGCTGATGCTTGTTCCGTCATTTTAAAGGATATTTTATACTTCTTGGCAAATGTTGATTTCATGCATAGAGTTGTGGATATATTGTTGCTGATTTCTTCTGACGTTGTTGTTCATTATGTATCGGTTATTTGTGTTTTTATGCATGATGATTGATTTGGTGAATTGAGGACCGGTCTGCTCACTAAGTCCTAGTTGGACTTACCCCTCATTACTGTTAGTTTGCAACACCTGAGCTAGATCAGAGAGGTACCAGGGTGCAGTAGCGTGGCTGGTGGCGGCAGGGCAGTGGGTCTCGTGATGTGTCGTGATCGAGGAGGATACAGAGTCCAGTTGTTTTTATTTTGTTGAGTCATGTAGAGTCGATTATTTCGTTTCCGCATTTTCCTTAGTTTGGGGTGTCCTTTTTGGGACTTTAAAGTTTTGAAAATAAATAGAACCTTCAGCATTTTTCTTTTAATTAGTGGTTGGGTTGTTTTAGAATTTGATATTTTCCTCTAAGTTTTAAATGTCATAAAATGTTTGGGTTCATTATTTGTTCATGAATAGTTTGTTTTGGGGTACATAGTGTACCCTAGCCTATCATACCGGATTTGGGGTATGACAAAGTTGGTATCAGAGCGGGTACGACAATAGGATGGTAGGTATCGTATGAGGGCATTGCTAGCATGTTCACATATGGTACGTCCTAGTCACGAGATCGACGGCAGAAGCTGCGCACCAGCGACTGTACGTATTTTGATTTAAGTTGTTTATGCTTATGTTACATTTTTGTACTATTTGTTCTTATTAATAAAAATGGAAGCATATGATGATGGTGTGATGAGTGGAAGCGGAAATAACTCCACTGGCAGACGAGGCCAAGGCCACGGTCGACGCAGGGACCGTGCTACTAGCCAGGTGGCTCAAGAGGAGGCAGTGCGAGATCCTAGGGTTGCACTGCTAGAGACTCAGGTGATGGAGCTGATCGAGGAGCTTCGCAGAGAACGGGAGGAGTTCCGTAGGGAGCGAGAGGAGCTTCGTTGGGAGCGGGAGTTGGCGTAACAGCGGACCCCACCTGTACCACCAGTGGTACCTACACCGATCGAGGCAGTAGAGCCGATTCAGTCTGGATTCGCAGAGGAGGACCGATTAGAGCCGGTAGTACGTGGCTCATTGTACATGGACTTTGTAAAGCTAAGGCCGCCAACATTTATAGGTACAGATCAGGCGGTGGAGGTAACGACATTCCTAAATGACTGCTCAGAGCTATGCTCAGTTTTGGGAAGTGTTCCTCGAAGGCGATGGCGCACATAGTCGGGATGCGACTTAGAGGCCCAGCAAAGAAGTGGCACCAGGCATGGAGAGCACGCAGGGGGACTCATGCACCAGCCCCTACGTGGGGAGAATTTTGGACTGCTACCATTGAAAAGTATCTACCCAGGAATGTCCGCGAGAGGTGGGCGAGAGAGTTCGAGCAGCTTCGCCAGACGGGCACCATGACGGTGTCGGAGTACGAGATCGAGTTCACATGGTTGTCCCATTATCACCCATCCTTGGTGGTGACTGAGACGGAACGGGTGAGGCAGTTCGTGGAGGGTCTGAGGGTACAGATTGGCAGACTGATACACTACACTGAGGACACTACCTTTGTTCAGGTGGTGGACGAGGTGATGCGGAAGGAAGCCATGGTACCTACTGACCGATAGGATGGACCAGCTCGTAAGAGGTTCAGGCAGCACTCCCAGTTTGAGGGTGCCGACACTGGGGCAACACACTCGCAGAGCCAGGGACAGGGAAATTTCAGAGACCGTACGCGAACAGGACCACCGATAGCTACTCAGAGTACCACTGTACTAGGAGGCCAAAGAGACGAGGTGTCAGAATGTGGACGATGCAGGATTAGGCACAGAGGAGCTTGCTATGGTCTGAGTACCTATTTTGGGTGTGGCCAAGCAGGTCATATAAGGAGGGACTACCCTTCAGGCGATCAAGCAGCAGCACCACCCGGAGGGAGAGCACCTATGTCGACTGCTTCAGTGGCACAGCAGACTCAGACTTAGGGGATAGGGCAGCAGCGCACGACGGGTCCGAGAAGGCCGCCTGCTCACGTCTTCGCATTGACTCCCAAGAACATGGAGGCGTCAAATGCAGTGGTGACATGTATTATTTCAGTTAATGCATTACATGCTCATGCATTGTTTGATCCAAGTGCATCCTCTCTTTCATGCATTCATGCTTAAGTGGTACGTCGGAGTTTCATATTCTAGATGTTACCGTGATGGAGGTTGATTTGGCCAACTCTTAGGAAGAGCGGCCTGTAGGGATCCTAGTCAGGTAGGTGAGGAAGATAAGGTCCAAAAAGGTCCCCATGGTGAATGTCCGTTAGGGGGGTCGAGGATATGAGAGAGAAGTATAGTATCTATACCTTTTTGATGCCGAGGTGAACTTCTTTCTTTCATCTCAAAATTCGAGGACAAATTTTCTTTAAGGAGGGATGGAGTTGTAATACCCAAAAATCTTAATAATAATATTTTATTCTTGAGCGGGGGATCATGGGCCCTTGTTAGCATGGATTGGCGGGAAGCTTCGAAATAAGACCCGAGTAAGCATTTAATGTAGAAAAGTTAAGGAAAAATTTATTTGCCTTATCTCTGTGATTTAGCATGCTAGGATGATAGAGGGGCTCGAGGCGAACTTAGCGGTGCAATCGGATCTCAAATCGGAGTTAGAACGGGTAAGTTATGGCTGTTTAAGTCGGATAGCTTAGGTTGCGGTATTTTTGTCATTTGGACCTAATCAGTGTCTATAAATGAGACTCTGGGGTGTGCGGCCATGGGTTTTAGCCGCACGCCACCCGAGGCAAAGGAGAGAGGAGAGAAAGGGTGCCGTCGAGGAGGAGGAGCCACCGGAGTCAAATTTTCGCGAGTTCGTCGGTGTCGATCGGGGGAAGATCCTACGCATCTATTCCTTCCTTTTTCTCTCCGTCCGGTGATTGTATTTAGACCTTCTTTTTTCCAATTCTTGATTCATGTCGTTGTTCTCATGTCTCAGGATTTTTCGTCAATTTTTGACGCATTTTCTCGTATCGGATCGGAAGTCGGATCGATCGTTTCTTAATTGAACCATGTTATTTACCCGCTTTTGGGAATAAAATATTCTCTTTTTTATTTTCTCCTTTTTTTTCCTTACTGTGCAGTCTGTCGGTCGGCGCTGCTGGGGCGGCGGCGCCCGACGTGGCATCGCTGCCATGCGCGGGCATCGGTGTCGGTGTAGGCGGCAGCATTGCTGGCGGCCCGACAGCGGCCGGGGAAGGGGCGGCGTCGACAAGTGGAGGGGAGGAGGAGATGAAGATGACCTAGGTGGGGAGATGAAATGGACGGCTGAGGTTGATTTGGGTGAGATGAAGGGCCATATTGAATTGGTTGAGATGAAGGGCAGGGATTTGATCTTGTGTTGATGGAGGGATGAGATTGCATCTGGTTAGATATAAGGTTGTGATTACATCATGTAGATGGAGAGCTGTGATTGTATTTGGTTAGATGTAAGGCTGTGATTGAATCATATAGATGAAGGGCTGTGATTGCATCTGGTTAGATGTGAGGCTGTGATTACATTATGTAGATGGAGAGCAATGATTGCATCTGGTGAGATATAAGGCGGTGATTGCATCATATAGATAAAGGGCTATGATTGCATCCGGTTAGATGTAGGGCTATGATTGCATCATGTAGATGGAGGGCTGTGATTGCATCTGGTTAGATGTAAGGCTGAGATTGCAACATGTTAAGTAGAGGGCTGTGATTGCATCTTATTAGATGGAAGACTGTGATTTGATCCTGTTTAAATGAAGGGCTGAGATTCCATTACTGATTTATTGATTGTAACACCATTATATTCGTTCGTAATAGTGATTTATGAAATAAATTTAATATAATTTTTCTATTATTCTAAATAATTATTTGAAGGCCTTAAGGTCAGCAAAAATATTCATGTTGTTGGGTGAAATGGCCACACTAGAGGGGGGGGGTGAATAGTGTGTTATCTAAATCTTTCACCTAATTTCGATTTTAATCGTTTTCTTAGATCACTTAGGCAATTCACGATTGAAAGACTAAATGCGGAAGCGATAAATGATAAAGTAATTAATACAAACAAGATATCAATGCAAACAAAAGGATTTATAGTGTTTCGTCCCCAATGCCTACACCACTACCTAAGCACCCCGCTTAGGATTTCCAAACTAGTTTAACTAGATTAATTGTTTCCATTACACAGAGGACTTTGATCCGAAGAGCCTCACTCTCAACCTAAGGCACTTTCATACTCGGAAGTCTCCGCCTTCTTACCGAGAGCACTCTTTGACCTCAACCCTAGGGGGCAACTAAACTAATCCTAGCAATCTATGTTTACACCGGTAGATTTAAACCTCAAACACCATGTCTACCACCCAATTTCAAGACCTACACTCTAGGTCTTATACAAACTCAAATCCAATGAAAACAAGTTCAAATAACAATTAAAATTACAATGAAAAGAGCTTAAAGAATAAACCAAGACCAAATGCTCTTTTCCAAGCCTTCAAAGCCTCCAGCTCGCCAAGTCGTTGAGCTCGAATTGAAGCCCGAGTTGAGGGAAGATGAGCGCTTGAGAAGACGTTGATCGGAGAAGCGAGCGCAAGCAATCAATTTCTAGAATGCACAAATCTCTCTTCTTTAAGCTTGTATTAGATGTTAAGAGTGTTTAAAGAAGTTAGGTGAGGGGTATTTATAACCCCTCAACCGAACGGCTCTTCAACGGGCATTTTTTTGGCCCGTTGGACGTCGTTCGATCGCTTATCGGCCGATTGTCGGTCGACTGATCGATCGACCGCTCAGCGACAGCTGGTAATTCTTGCTTCTATCGCTCTGTCCGGTCGATCTATCGGTCGACCGAAGCAAGCACTGCCATTTTTTGGCCTCGGTCGGTCGACCGAAGTAGCCACTGTCGATTTTTAACCATCTTTGGTCGATCAACCGATCGGTCGAATTGGCTACTGCCAATTTTTAACACTATTTGGTTGACCGACCGATCGACCGAATTGGCTACTGCCAATTTTTAATACCATTGGGTCGATCGACCGGTCGATCGAACCTAGGCTGGAAAATTTTCTTTTTGATCTTCTCGATGCGCGCTTTGTTTTCTGGTTCCGTTCTTTAGTGTGCTTCAATTTGAAAGACTCTCCATGTTTTCTTTTGATTTGTCCAAGCCATCTCTGGTGCACGCATTTGTTTGTTTCAAGATCGATCGCAAGACATGAAACTTGACTTGTCGTTTATCGATCCTGCGAGCTTCATACTTCAAGAATTTTCTTAAATAGATTTGGTTTGTTATCATCAAAATAGTAATGAAGAGAATAGAGCATGAAGGAAGAAACCTTCAGCTAACACATGTTATATATGAAATTTTACCTAATCGACGTTCTGGATTCATTGGCGAGGTTTGTTTCGCTATCAGACCTTCAGATTTTGAAAACAGTAGGCGGATGTCACCTCGTTCTGCGTGCCAAGCTGAAAAAATCATATTTTATATGTTTTTATGGTTCAATCTGAGATGATTCATGGATATACTAGTTAATGAAGTGAATCTTATCCTAGATCAGTGATTCCTATGATGAGTTATTTTATCATGTTGTTCCAATCCATTAATTTGTAGTTGGAGTTTCTTTTTGCACTGCTTTCATGATACACGTGCATCCTTTCTTACAGTGCTATAATTCTATTTTATGTTTATTTATTTGTGCTGAGCATTTATGATTTATGAGTACTATTTCTACATGTATATCTGCATGTGGTTGTGATGTATGGCAGGAGGAGGTGGAGGATGAGGTATGCACTTGACATACCATTTATTATATGTTGATCGCACATCTTGTTTATGCTTATATACTTGAATTTGTGGTGTTGTGATGTGCTTGTTGCATTTCTCAGAACCCTCGCTGGTGAGTGGAGGGTATGCCCCAAAGAGACAGCGTTGGCCTTATTCCGAAAGTCCGACTGGTGAGGGGAGATCATACCCCAAAGAGATAGTCCAGAGACTCGAGCAGGTGAGGGGAATGTATGCTTCAACAGGCTAGCTCGTAAGAGCCAGTGCTGGTGAGGAGAGGGCATGCCCCAAAGAGACGGCACTGAGCTGGGTGGTAGTTTGGCGGTTACCCGTCTACCTACCTTGTGTGGCTATGTGGGACCGACGGGTACGGGAAGCATGCATATGATTGAGGTGTTGCATTGCATGCATATGATTGTGGTGTTACATCCATCCTATTTTATTGTTGTGGATATGTTTATATTTATTGATGGTTGCTTATACTTATTGCTGTGGATATGAGTGGAGTGGTAGATGTGTTACTGATGCTTGTTCCATCTTTTTTAAGGATATTTTATACTTGTTGACAGATGTTGATTTTACGCATAAAGTTGTGGATATATTATTGCGGATTTCCTCTGATGTTGTTGTTCATTATGTATCGATTATTTCTGTTTTTATGCATGATGATTGATTTGGTGAATTGAGGACTAATCTGCTTACTAAGTCCTAGTTGGACTTACCCCTCATTACTGTTGGTTTACAACACCTTAGCTGGATTAGAGAGGTACCGGGGTGCAGTAGCGGGGCTGATGGCGGCAGGGCAGCGGGTCTCGTGACATATCGTGATCGAGGAGGATACCGAGTCCAGTCATTTTTATTTTGTTGAGTCATGTAGACTCGTTTATTTCGTTTCCATATTTTCCTTAGTTTGGGGTGTCATTGTTGGGACTTTAAAGTTTTGAAAATAAATAGAACCTTCAGCATTTTCTTTTAATTAGTGGTTGGGTTGTTTTAGAATTCGATATATACCTTTGAATTTTAAATGTCATAAAATATTTGGGTTCATTACTTGTTTATGCATAGTTTGTTTTCGGGTTAGGCTTTCGGGTACATGGCGTACCCTGGCCGGCCATATCGGATTCGGGGTGTGACAGTTGTTCCTGGCGTCACAACCTCCTCCTCCGTGGAGGGCATAACCACTTGAGGATGCGAACTTCCGCTAGTTCCTCTGCTTCTCTTCTGCTGCTTCATAGGTGAATCAAGAGGAGTCTGTAATACTCGAGGTTTCCTAATATAAAATTTTATTTGGTCCAGCGAGCCAGACCGGGGACTAGCTGGGTGGAGTCGCGAGATCGCCGCGAGTAGAAGTTGTAATTTAATTTGTTGGACTTGTAATTAATGCTTTCATGTTTTATAACTTGAATTGACTCAAGTCGGGTTGGAACAGGGTTCACGGGTTAAGTCGGGCTCAATTCGGGTAAGGGTTGAGTCGAGTAGGGGTTTAAGTGAGTATTGAAACACACACACACACACACATATATAAGGGACCATCAGTTGTCGTACGGCTCAAGAAGATCCGCACGGAAATCGAGAAGTGCGAGAGGCGATCAAGTAGGGGTGGCAAAACGGGCCGGCCCGCTAACTATGCGGGCCAGAAATTAGCGGCCCGGCCCAGCCCGCTAACTATGCGGGCCGCCCGGCCCCGGCCCGCGAGCCCGCCAAAAATTGCCAAACACAAAATTTAACCCAACACAATTTATATCAAACACAATTTAACCAACAATGAAATCAATTAACCAAACACAATTTAACCAACAATGAAATCAATTAACCAAACACAATATAACCAAACACAATATAACCAAACACAATAGAAACACAATGAAACTAATTAACCAAACACAAATGAATTTAATGTAAACACAATGAAATCAAACATTAATACTTAACATCAAACCAAATCACATAATTTTTATCAATACTTAACTTAACATCAAACAAAATGATTTACATCAATACTTTGACATCAAACTAAATCAAACATCAATATTTAACAAAATGATTTACATGAGTCTAAAATCCTAACCAAAAACCAATCACATGCAAAGTTCTACTAGTTTCTGAAATTAAAAAATTACAAAACAACATTAGATCCTTGCATGGACGAATTATTTGCATCATTTGGATTTAAAATATCTTCAGTGTATTCTTGAAACTCTGCAATGGCCTCCACAAGATCTGTAATAGAAGAAAAAAATTTAAAAAACAAATTATTGATATATGAGTTATAATTAAACTATAAAACATTGTAATTTTACCTTGCTCTTCATAAATCCAATCTCTTAGACACAACAATGCTTCGGCATTTTCATTCTTAATCGTACTACGAAAACGGTCAATGATGCGGCCACTACAGCTGAATACGAATTCTGAAGCAACAGTGGTGATAGGAATGCATAGAAAATCACGAGCTATGGAACCCAAGATCGGATAACGAGGGTGATGCTTCGCCCAATATGACAAAATATCTAACTTCTCGGTCCTTTTGATCCTCTTCTCATCCAAGTAGGCATCCAACTCTGACTTTTGTAATGCACCGTCTATCTCATCAGTTATGTCAAAATCCTACATTGAATGTAACACAAGAATAAAAGATTAGTTATACTAATCAATGATATATGAAGAATCAAACAAAAATTATATAAAAGATTTATCATACCCCATAGAATGTCTCGTCTTCAACTTCAGCTTGCAATTTTCTTTCACTTTCTTGAGACACAAAATTCATTTGAGAAGCCGCGGAAGATGACCCCAAAGTGGAAGATGACCGCTGAACGTAGTCATCAAAGAGACTGAATAACCTTCTACGAATGGCCTCAATATAAGGTTTTGCGTCACTTCCATAAATCTTTTTATATCCCCACTCCACAAATTCAAACTTGAACCGTGGATCCAAAACAACCGCTATGGCCAACGTTTCATTAAAATTGGACCAATACTTCTCAAATTTCCCCATCATCCTAGTGGCCATTCTCCTCATAGGTTCATCCTCACATGTACACTCCATTCTCAAATTATGATAAATCTTAACCACCAAGGGGAAGAACAAGTTTGAAGTTGGATACTTCGTTCCCGAAAATAAACAAGTTAGATTATAGTAAGTACCCAAAAATGTGCATAATTTGTCAACCTTGCTCCATTCACACATAGAAGGACAATTTGTATAACTTGAATCACTCATTGCCAAGTGTTCAAATGCGGTCTTGTAATAAAGAGCGCTCTTCAACATAAGAAAGGTAGAATTCCATCTCGTTGGAACATCTTGTCTCAAGCCTTGCTTACCATCTAAACATAAACTTTTAACACATTCAAGAAACTTCTCCTTTCTTGATTGAGAGCCCCGAACATACTTCACACTATCCCGCACTTTTTCTACCACTTTATCAACGTCCTTCAATCCCTCTTGCACAATTAAGTTCAAGATGTGTGCACAACATCGCAAGTGAAGGAGATCTCCATTCAACACAAGTCCTTTTCTACTATTCAACTTCGTCTTTAAGTATTGTACACACACATCATTTGCAGAAGCATTATCCAATGTCAATGAAGATAACTTCTCAACGATGCCCCAATCATTCAAAACATCATAAATTTTATCAGCTAGTGCTACGCCAGTGTGAGGAGAAGGCATATAGCTCAAACATAAGATGTATTTCCTCAAAATCCAATCCCTATTAACAAAATGGACAGTTACGGCAAGATAGCCATCACTATTTATTGCGGTCCACAAATCAAACGTCAAACTGATCCTACCATACGACGTTGCTAACGCATTCCTAATCTTCATCTTTTCTGACTCATAAAGCTTCAATATATCTGCCTTTGCAGTATTTCTAGAAACTTGTTGCACACCAGGACGTAGATATTCAAAACAAGCCCTAATTCCTCGATACTCAACAAATTGAAATGACAAATTATGCATTGCAATAGCTGAAGCAACCAATTCCCTAAACTTATCAGGATCAAATGAGCAATCAGATAAAGTCATATTACCGTGAGCATTAGAAGAGAAAAGCATCTGGCCGACATCGCGTGTGTCTCTTTTCTTACATTTCTCCATATGGCGTAGGAGAAGAACCCACATCTCCTTCAATTGCATCCACATCTTCTTCAATGTCATCGTTGACCACATTATCATCAATGAAAAGTCCAATCTCAAGATTCTCAACGGTATCATCTTCTCTCCTCGGCATCTATGAACAAACAACAAAAAAGAACTCATGCATAATATCTCATTCACCCATTGACATATTGCTTTACTATAACAGTATAACATCATTCACTTCAATGGAATGCTTAATGAACTCATGCATAATATCTCATTCACTCATTCTTGGTTTTTCTTTGCAAAACCTCTGACAACTCATGTTTAATTCTTAATATATACTTCATTAACTGAAAATAGAATGCAATGTCAAATTCACAAGGAAGAATGAACTGAGAAAGTCATAACAAAGTAGTTTTCAAAATGCTTAATGAAGTATCAATGCTAAATACATATTTAAAAATGCCAAAAACAAGATAAAGAAATATCATAATTACATTAAGTAGGAAAGCATGTCAGAGTCAACTGAGAGGGGGCTGCACATATCTAACATGGCTTACTCAAATGTATATAAAATACTCTCAACCATATTAACGATAATGAAATATAGATAGCAGTATAGCACAATAGGATACAAATGGAACCTATTTATAAACTATAGAGAACAGAGAACTTCAACATTCAATTATAATGATTATTCAAGAGCATATATGTGCCAACTGCCAACCAAAGACTTTTGACTCAAACTCAAAAAAGAAGGCACTGATTGAAACAAAAAAATGCATTCAGCTAGATTTACGTCTTACAGCACTTAAGAAAACAAGAATAATAGAGAACTGCAATTCAAGCAACATTAGATCAAATACTAAGCAACATACTCAAGATCCATTACTAAGCAAGACAGTGATTGTATTCATTAGATTAAATCACTAAATGGGTATGATCAAGCAAGACAGATTAATCTAATACATTACCAAGAATCCAAGATACGCATTAATCTAATACATTAAGCAAGACAAGAATCCAAGATACACATTAATCTAATACATTAAGCAAGACAGTGATTACACCTATGATCAATTGATCAAATTACACATTAGATAGAGTGTGGACCTCAAATCGGAGGCACAGGCGCAGAGCCGAAGGCACGAGGCAGAGGAGAGCTTCTCCTAGGGCTCGGAGGTAGGTGGACAGCGGAGGAGAGTAGGAGGTCGGAGTTGACGACGGAGGCTCGAGGCAGAGCCGCAGATCGAGGAGAGCTTCTCCTAGGGCTCGGAGGTAGGCGGACAGCGGAGGAGAGTAGGAGGTCGGAGTTGACGACGGAGGCTCGAGGCAGAGCTGCAGAGGAGAGCTTCTCCTAGGGCTCGGAGGTAGGCGGACAGCGGAGGAGAGTAGGAGGTCGGAGTTGACGACGGAGGCTCGAGGCAGAGCCGCAGAGGAGAGCTTCTCCTAGGGCTCGGAGGTAGGCGGACAGCGGAGGAGAGTAGGAGGCTCGAGGCAGAGGAAAGCTCGGACGAGCGGAGGGCGAGCGAGGAGTGAGGAGCGAGGGCGAGCGGAGGCAGAGGAAAGCTCGGAGGGAGGGCGAGCAGGCTGCGGCGATCGCTTCAATTTTGCGGAAGAGTCGAGTAGTCGAGTGAGGCGCTGAGCCGCTGATGCGCAGCGGGTGGGTAAAAAACTAAAAAGATAGGTTCAAATTTTGCGGGCCAAATGGGCCGGCCCGGCCCGCTAAGAGCCGCAATAATTGCGGGCCGGGCCGGGCCGGGCCGATAAGCTTATCGGGCCAAATTTTTTAGCCCGGCCCGTAGTTATCGTGCCGTGCTCGTGCCGTGCTATCGTGCTGTGCCCATTTCTGCCGCCCCTATCTTTGACTAGCATAATGGTTGGGGTTGTTGTAATAAATTAGTTGTAGTACCCGTGCAGATTAAAATATGGTTTTAAAAATAAAAATTTTAAAATTAAATTTTATATTTTAAAATATTATTATATATTCCATGGTTTTATAAATAAAAAAATTGAAATTAAATTTCTATATTTTAATATATTATTATGTATAAATAGATAGTTTATCAAAAACATTTTATATTATTTATATTTTCTAACTTAATTTCAATTTAAAATTATATAAATTTAGATTTAAAAATAATTTTTAAAATGTTAGAAAAATAATTATTTAAATTTAAATTTCAAATTAAATTTGCAACTATAATTTAATATTCTTAATAATTTAAATTAAAATTTTAAATTTAAATATTTGTATACCTAGATTTTTAGAAATAAGTTAGCATATTATTGTCATATTATAAAAGCAATATATTTTTAAGAATAAAAGTCGATACTTAATTAGAAGTGAAACCTGCTTAATTTAATGGACTCGAAAAATTTCCAATTAATCATACATATATACGGAGGAAAAATAAAATTTAAAATTAAACATGCATAATATAATATATAAGATTTTAAAATTAAAGTAGTTTCATCTGGAAATTAAAATTGAAGATTTAAAAATTAAACATATAAAAATGAAAATATTAGTTGGGTAAAATTGTAAAAACAAAGGTAAAAATTAAGGGTGTGGGAGGAATTTAGGCGGAAAAGAGTTGTTTCTTATATATATATATATAGATGCACTTTTAAATATAAATATTAAATATTTATATTTTAATTATATTATTATATATAAATAGAATAGTCAATTTTTTTTGAAATTTTTGATATTTTTTAACATAATTTCAATTAGAAAAATAATTATTTTATATTTAAATTATATATTTAAATTAAATTTGTAAGTATAATTTAATATTCTTAATATTTTACATTTAAATATTTGTACACCTAGATTTTTAGAAATAGGTTACCATATTATTATCATATTATAAAAGAATTATATTTTAAGAATAAAAGCCGATTCTTAATTGGAAGTGAAACCTACTTAGTTTAATGTTCTCGAAAAACTTCCAATTAATCATACATATATATGGAGGGAAAATAAAATTAAAAATTAAACATGCATAATATAATATATAAGATTTGAAAATTAAGCAAACATAATTAATTTGATTCTAACCAAATGAAAATTAATAAAATTGAAAATTAAGCACGTTTAATTAAGCATGCATAACAAAATTCAATATTTCATAAATAATTATTCTCATTTGAAATTAATTAAATTCCAATTTTTGAAAATTAAACATGATTAATTGGAAATCAAGCATGCCTACTTAAATGGATTTGAAAAATTGAAATTAAACATGCATAATTATGGAGGGAAGATAAAAGTCACTATTTCAAATTGTAATTAATTTAATTAAAAAAATTAAAAGTTAAGCATGATTAATTGAAAAGAAAATAAAATTTATCATTAATAAAATTCAAAATTAATTTAATAAGAAAATTAATTTTGAAAATTAAATTAAAGGGAAATTAATTTCATCTGGAAATTTAATTTGAAGATTTAAAAATTAAGTATATAAAAATGAAAACATAAGTAGGGTAAAATTGTAAAAACAAAGGTAAATATTGATGGAGTGGGGGGAATTTAGACGGGAAGGAGTTGTTTCTTTTTTTTATATATCAACATTTGCAATTAATTAAATTCAAAAATTTAAAAAATTAAGCATTATTAATTGAAGGGAAAATAAAATTCACCATTAATAAAATTCAAAAGTTGTTTAATATGAAAATTAATTTTCAAATTGCAATTAATTTAATTCAAAAATTTAAAAGTTAAGAATGATTAATTGAAGGGAAAATAAAATTCACTATTAATAAAATTTGAAATTAATTTAATATGAAAATTAAATTGGAGGGAAATTAAAGTAGTTTCCTCTAGAAGTTAAAGTTGAAGATTTAAAAATTAAGCATATAAAAATGAAAATATAAGTGGGTAAAATGGTAAAAAACAAAGGTAAAAATTGAAGGTGTGGGGGGAATTTAGGCGGGAAAGAGTTATTTCTTGTTAATCATACATAATTATGGAGGAAAAATAAAATTTAAAATTAAACATGCATAATATAATATATAAGATTTAAAAATTAAGCTGACATAATTAATTTATTTATAACCATATGAAAATTAATAAAATTCAAACAGACATATTTAATTAAACAAACATAATAAAATTCGAAACTAAGATTTTATTTATTTTTTAAAAAATTGAAATTTCATAAAAAATTCTAACATTTGTAATTAATTAAATTCAAAATTTTTAAAAAATAAGCATCACCATTAATAAAATTCAGAATTAATTTAATATAGAAATTAATTTTCAAATTGCAATTAATTTAATTGGAAAGTTTAAAAATTAAGCATGATTAATTGAAAGAAAAATAAAATTCATCGTTAATAACATTTGTAATTAATTTAATATGAAAATTAATTTTGAAAATTAAATTGGAAGAAAATTAAAGTAGTTTCATCTGAAAATTAAAGTTGAAGATTTAAAAATAGGAAATGGTACAAAAATGCCCATGACATTTTCTCGCGGGTACTAAAATACCCCTAACATTTTTTTGGGATAAAAAATACCCCTCACGTTGTGAATTGAGTACAAAAATACCCCTATAGGTAAACGGTGTTAGTTGAGAGATAACAAAGCTGATGTGGCTGATGATTGGGACTGATGACGTGGACATCTGACGAGTATGCGGGCCAAGACGTTTTCTCACGTGTACTAAAATGCCCCTAACGTTTTCTCACAGGTACAAAAATACCCCTAACGTTTTCTCACGAGTACTAAAATACCCCTAACGTTTGTTTTGGACCTAAAATACCCTTGATGTTATTGAAAATGGTACAAAAATAACATCAGACTAACTTTTGTTAGGTGAGACTTAACAGAGATGTCATGGATGCTAAAAAAGATGTTGATTTTACACGTGACGCATATGTAGAGAGCAACTTGCCACGTAAGCGACACATAATAAATCGAAAATTGCAAAATTTGGTTTGGTTTCAAACTAGTTTTCTAATTAACCAAATTTTTGATTTTTTTTATTCACTCCTACGATTGCGTGGCAAGTTGCTCTCTGTGTAGGCGAAATGGCCTACATTAGAAGGGGGGTGAATAGTATGTTTACTAATACAATTAGCCCAAATCCACTTTTAATCGTTTACTTGAATCGTTTAGTTAGGCGATTTGCAATTCGAATGATTATATGCGGAAGCAAGATAAAAGATAAAGCAATTAAGCACAAGAAATTTTAGCAATGCAAACACAAGATTCATAGTGGTTCGGCCCCAATGCCTACCCACTACCTAAGCACCCCGCTTAGGATTTTCAAACTAATTTTACTAGATTAATTTATATTTTCCTTATACACGAGGACTTTTCACCGAAGAGACGTACTCTCGACCTAAGGCACTTCCACACCCGGAAGTCACCGCCTTCTTATCGAGAGTCCTCTTCGACCTTAACCCTAATGGACAACTAAACTAATCCTAGTAAACATTACGTTTAATTATACAAGTGGCTTTACTCCTACACCAAGGATACCACTTTCCACACACAAGACCAAACACTTGGTCTTCACACGCACAAATAAAAATAGGTTCAATAACAGTTAAAATTACAATTGAAAAGAGCTAAAGAATAAACCAAGCATTAGAGCTCTTCTCAAGCCTTGAATGCCTCCAACTCGTCAAGACGAATAGCTCAAATTAATTCTCGAGTTGAGGAAGAACAGCCGCTTGAAGAAATTGTCGCAGGAGAACAGAGCGGAAATGATTAATCCTTTTGGAAGGCTTTGATCTCTCTATTTGATTGCTCAATAATTTCTGTAAGAGTGTGAGAGAGAGTGTAAGAGAGTTAAAAGAATCATATAAGGGTATATTTATACCCTCGTAAAACAATGGCTGTTCAACATATAGAAAACTATCCGTTACAACCACCGGTCGAATGGTCGGTCGACTGACTGGTCGACAGATCCTTCGACTGCCACTTTTTCTCTCTAGTCAGTCGACCGTCGCAATTTTTCCTGCTTCGGTCGATCGACTGGTCGACCGATTGGCTTCTGCCAATTTTTGCAGCCTTTCGGTCGATCGAACCTGTGCCGAACAAGGCAGACAACTTTGGTATGCTTCCGTTTTTACTACGTCTACTTATATAATATTTATTAATTTTTTTGAAAACTAACAGTTAAATAACTCAATAACATGATAACTTTAAAATATAAATGTTATATAAGGATTAACCCCCATTTGGATTCAATAAAAATATCTAAAAAAATTAAAATCCTTAAGAATCAAAATCTAGTTTCTGGGGTCTAGTACAAATTTTCTAAAAACGGAATTTTTCTAATTTCCCGGGTCAAATAAGGGAATGCTAAAGGCTTCAAAAAATTCTTTAAAAATACCTCGTTATCTAGTTTTGACCCAAGGAACAATTACCGCCATTCTTTATCTCAAGAAACTATCTAAGTCATATAGCCCTCCAAGGAGCTCCCTAGACTTAGTGGATTTTAGGGCGGTCCCGAAATTTCATGATTTGGGGTTCGGGATAGGTTTTTGGGTTCTTATGCATCATGATGAGGAATTACAATATATCTAGACACCCTAGACCTAAACTCTTACCTCCCGACGAATCCGAGCGCGTCGACCAACGTCCTTCCGATTTTCCGATTTCTCTGATTTTTTCGATCGCGGACGTCGCGCGCTAACCGATATGGAATCTGAAAATAATTCTTTATGAAATCATTAGTTCCATGTTTGTTATCATCAAAACCGTCAAAACCGAGATTAAGGCTAAAGTTAAAAACCTAAAGCCAACAATTTCCCCCTTTTTGATGATGACAAACATCCTTAAGAAAATATATCATTAAAGCATAGATAATATCAACTAAGGGATTTCTCCCCCTATCAACATGCATATCTATAAGATAAACTCCCCCTATTTATATTCATGGATTTCCTATATTTTCCTCCCCTTTATCTATAGTTTTCTCCTTATTTTCTTATACACTTCTCCCCTTTTTTCTTATACTCTTCTCCCCCTTTTGACATCAATCAAAAAGGGCAAGAGATGTCTATCTAAGCAAAGGAATGAAGAACACATATTTACATGAGGTTGAGACTCTAAGGAGTATCTTTCATGAAACATGAAAATCTCAACCAAGGGATGGAAAATAATTTTTGATATGAACACACAATCATACATGAAAATAAATTGATATACAATTCAAATATGCATACTTGCATTCAAGTATGAATGTTGATTATTTTTCATGATATTTTTAATTTCATTCAAACTCTCAACATATCAAGATGTGGTCATTTAGATCATGTTTATCAAATTTGAAATAAAACTAATGTCATTTAATCTAAATATGAACTTAGCATGTTTTCATTTGAAATAAGCATGAAAATTATGAAAATGCTAAGTCTCAAGACATGATATAATGTAAGAGCATGAATCAAGTTGGGGCTTAAGATGAAATTTTTAATTCACTTTGTTGACTTAAGTCAACCTATACTTCTAGTTTTCAAAAAATCACTCTTTTAAGTTTATACAAAATCATATTTTTGATGAAAATTTTGAAACCAATTTTTGGATGAAATTTTTTGATACCAAATATTGAATGGTTATTTGAAATGCATGTATCAAGTTTGAACTCAAAATGAGTTTAAAAATCAAAGTCCATTTTTCATCCTATATTGATTCTAATTAATCAAACCATACAAAATATAGTTTCTAGCTATTATTCAAGAATTCAAAATCATTCCTAGAAATGATTTTACTTAATGAATGGTGTGAATGATATTAGAAACATAATCAAAATGGTATACTCAAATTTTCATTTGAAGTTTTCAAAAAATCAAAGTATTAAAAAAAATGATATTTCAAAAAGATGATACTTTTCATTTCGAAAATCCAACTTCAAAATTTCACTAAAAATTAGATTCTTAATGAAACTTTTTGAAGTTTTTACATACTATACTAGATTTTTCAATGAAGGTGCAGCTTCAAGAGTCATCTCAAAATTAATTTTCTATATTTTTCTAGAAATAACTGAAATTGGTGATACCAATTGTTGAACAAATGATAATTCAATAATTTTTTAGTTATTTTCAACGAATGCTTAGTTTTCATTCAAACTTTTATGACACCACATAATGGTCATGTAAAGAGTGTATGTCAAGTTTGAGATGAAAATTATATCCTTAAGTCAAGATATCAACCTAGCATGGTTTCATTCAAAACTAAACTAGTTTTTATGAAACTTGCTAAGTTTCAATCTTAACATTTACTCATGATTTTTCAAATTTAAACCTATGAACCTAATATGAGTAAATCTAAACATGTTCATCAAATATGGATTGGAAATGAGACCTTTAAGTCAACTAGGTTCAAAAGAGGTAGGCATGAATTGACCTCTATTGTCATTTTGTCCATATCCATGTAAATTTTTCATTCTAAGTGCATGAAAATATGCCATACCTACTCCTAAACATGTTTATTAAGTTTTGGACTTAAAATGAATTTTCTAAGTCGAGTTGTTGACTTGGGTCAAACTTCTCAAACTTAAGTCCTCTAAATTGAGATATTGAGATACCAATTGTATTTGATAATCTAGATATGAACTTTCAAATTTTAAATATCTAGACTCATGTGATATGTGTATCTAAACATGTTTATCAAATTTTTAACTTAAAATGAAGTCTCTAAAGAAGAATTTTAACCTAGTTTAAATTTCATTCAATCAAGATATCATAAAATTGAGCTAAGTTAACAAAAAAAATTCTTACTCATGAAGATTCAAATATTTATCATGCATAATCAATCATGAGCATAGAGAAATCATTTAAGCATGAATATTTAATTATTTTACAAAGATTTTTGCAAAATAAAATTCATACCTTATTTCTTGAAAATTTGCCCACCATTTTCATTTCCTTTTTCATTTTTTTTAGATAGCATATCCTTCCAATTCTTAACTTGCAAGTAGACTTCATTAGTATCATAATGAAATAATAAGACTACTAGCAAGCTAATATACTAAATAGCACAAGTTTTAATACAAAGTTTCATTTAAAACCTTAACCTATGCTAGATAGTAGAGATTCATTTTTAAGAAAGTTTTCATGAAATCTAAATGAATCTAAGAGATCTTAAGATGTGAAGTATTTGAAGAGTAAGATCTCTACATATGTTAAACTAGTTTGGACTTAAAAGGTATGTCTCTAATGACAAGTTCTAACTTAGGGCAAGTTTCATTTAATGAAATTTGCCTAAGTGCCATAATTCTATCTACTCATGAGAAATCAAAGATTTTACATGCAATTCTAGTCATGAGTATAGAGACATGATTTTAGCTTAAACAATGAGGTATAACACTTAGATTTTGAATTTATCAAAGTTATATATTTTTCATGATAATTTGCCAAACTAATCTATTTCTTCCTAATTAGTTAGCCTTCCTAAAATACTTATAACTTGCAAGTATACTTTATAAGTAGAAGATGAAACTAAATCTACATGCAAGCTATCAAACTAAATAGTGAAGAGAAAAACCAAGTATCATTTATCAAATTTTACTTCACTAAATAGCATGGATTCATTTTTATATAAATCTTCATGATAACAAAATGAATCAAGAGATCTCAAAATATGAAATTTTGAAAAATAGATCTCCAACCCTTCCTATTGGTTGAAAATCGAAAGACCACAATGTGCCTACGATTTAGAATCGCAAGGTCGCTTAGGCCCATTACAGTCCACCTGGGTCTCCGAAGAGACCGGGAAATCAAAAATCAAAAATATTTTCAAAACTTATCATGAGCGGGAAAAACAATCGATTTAAAGCATGTATCATAGCTCCAACTTAAATAAATCAAATGAGTATAGGAGATGATACCAAAGTAATTTTGATGCCAATCTTACTAAGGCATCAAGTTGGCTTGAAGTTGCAACCAAGGGAAGATTCATCATTTAAGTACATGGTCAACTTCAACACATCACCTTCCCTTAACCTTGTGTGGTATCTCCTCCTATAATAGAACAAGAGACTTTTGGTACCCAAATGATTTTGGGTCATTGGGGGTTAATGGGCTTAGGTACCCAAAGTGCCTTAACAACACTAGGGTTCACTTTAAAAGCACAAGAATTGCATGCTCAAAAGTACCACAACAAAAATAATGTCCATTAAATTTCTTTTTATTTTTGTTATGGACATGAGATTTATTTTTAGAATGCTTAACATGTGAAATATTATGAGCATGAGCATTCTTGTTTCGAGATTTCCTAAATGAGACATTTTGATTTCTAGGACTCTTAAAAGATAAAACATTTGATAAATTTCTAGGACTTTTAGTACTCGTGAGAAAATGTCTTGGCCCACATGCGTGTCAGATGTCCATGCCATCAGTCCCAGTCATCAGCCACGTCAGCTCTGTTATCTCTCAACTAACACCGTTTATCTATAGGGGTATTTTTGTACCCAATTCATAATGTGAGAGGTAATTTTGATCCCAAAAAAATATTAGGGGTATTTTAGTACCCATGAGAAAATGATAGGGGTATTTTTGTACCTTTTCCCTTTAAAAATTAAGTATATAAAAATAAAAATATAAGTGGGATAAAATTGTAAAAACAAAGGTAAAAATTGAGGGTGTGGGGGGAATTTAGGCGGGGAAAAGTTGTTTCTTGTTTATATATATATATATATATATATATATAAATTTGGGATAGATTTGGTATAAATAAAAGGACACGATAGATTAGTTTATTTACCCATAGTTTGGAATATATTCATCATTTTTTATTTTTTAATTAGTATATGATGCATATGCTTACGTGACAAATTTTAATAAGAAAATATATTAATGATGCTAATGGGCACACTAATAGGCATCGAATAGTGGGATATAATTGATATGAATTCAAAAATTTATAGATTTAGTGTAAATAAAAAGACGGGATAAATTAATTTGCCCATAGCTTGGGATATATTCCTTAGTTTCTCCTATACTTATATTGTATTTACATTATATTTGGAATATATAAACAACAAAAATTACTATTTATCATTAATTTTTATATTATTTTATATCATATAAAATATATAGATAAATATTTTATTTAAAGTTGATACCAATTAAATTATTAATTTCTATACGCTCATTATTGTATTAGTTAATTTAATAATATTTTAAAATTATTATATAGTATATATAAAACATCAATTATAGTTACATTATATTTGCTAGAATCTTCTTAAACATGATATTAAAATTATTAATATATGTCACCTAAATTTTCTATTAATTAATTGCATTCGACTAATGTTTATATATTGGTAATAGCCTTATAATGTATAATTTTATATTTTAGTATATAACACTTAAATATTCTCAATATTATTAATATTTAATTGGTTGTTTTGAAAATTATTGTTTGTTGTTTTTAATTTAATTATCATATGTAGATATAAACATTTTTTTTTCCTATCAAAGGCAGCTTGTTCATTCATAGAATGATATCAGTCAAAGTCGGGGTATAACTTTGGAATACAGGAAGGAAAATAATAGCTATTAAATTAGCATTGATAAGGCTACTTCAATTGTGGACGTCGGATCCGGGGAATGGTCATCAAATAGACATTTATTTTGGGTATTCCATATACTCCATAGAATAGAGCATAACTTCATGAAGGTGGGCGAGGTTGCACCAAGCTGGGATTTTGCATCCATCCACCATTCCAGGATAGAGTTGGCGGTACTCCGAGATGGAAGTGGGATGGAGGATCTTCTCCAAATATGGTCTACATGCAGACATGTGAGAGATGTTCTCAGTGTTGTTCTTGGATATAGGGTAGTCGATGCTGGGAGGGGAACGTTGCGGCGAACTAATGCTGCTTCGGTGGGAAGAGAGTTGTGAAGCAGTCGCCAGGTGAAGTGTTTTATCTTTGGAGTAAGTTTTAACTTCCAAATGCTATTCCATGGTTGAGGCGAAAGTTGAAGGGTGATGTCTTGTTGAAGAGCAATGGCGGCTTTGTATCCAAAGGAGGCTGAGTAGGAGTCGATACCCGAGAAGTGCCAAACTGGCTTGTCTTGACCCGGGAGGATTTCTATTGGTAGGATGTCGTCGGCCACTTTGGGAGGGAAGGATGATCTGACCAAAATAGTGTTCCACATGTAGGTGTCCCTGTCAAAGTAATCCAAAATGAGACTAGGTCTCATGGGATCGGGGGAGGGGCCATAGATGCCAAGGGGAGCCATGGAGTGCTAAAGGCGCTACAGTAGGGATGTCAACGAGGCGGGTTCGCCTCAGATAGTGCCACACCTGCACTCGCACCTATTTACTAAACCCATCTCCCATACTCGCACCCGCACCCACGACAGGTATTTATCACCCATCTCCTCACGGATAATTGATATCCGCGGATATCCACGGATACCCATTTAATATATGAATTTTTTTTTCACATAATTATAATACTATACCATCAACAATTCTCATTTCACCACTATTAATAACTTGATTGAGAAATATTAATCCATAAAATGAACTACGTGACAATTAAATTCTAAACCATAAAATTATCTTAAGGAATATCAATAACCATTTATGCAACATCAAATTTAAAACTAAAATTAAATTTAAAATTGAGAATTGATATAATTAGATAAATGAAATCTAATGAATATATTTATTTTTAAACTTTCCATCAGATATCAATATATAAAATTATAAATTTAATTGTTTTAATATATTGGCAGGTAGCGGGTATTCGCAGGTGTGAATAGTATAGTATCCGTATCCGTACCCGTACCCATTTATTAAATGGGTAAAAATTTATACCCGTACCCATACTAATAGGTATAATATGTTCTCCATACCCGACCCGTGTCGGGTAAATATCCGCGGGTACGAGTAATATTGCCATCCCTATACTGCAGATTGAGAGAGCACCGATGTGCCATCTAAACTCGATGGAGAGGAGCTCACGGCTTTAGAGGATGCTCTTCCATCCCAAGGAAGAGTTATTGGTTAAAGCAGCAGACATGAAAGAGCAATAGGGATGGTGCTTTGCTTTGAGGGTGGGACTGAGGAGGGAGTGTGAATGAGTGATTAGTCGCTAGGCTTGAGAAGCAAGCAACGAAAGGTTTTGTGCTCGACAGTCACGAAAGCCAAGGCCACCGGAGGAGAAAGTTTGACACAGGTATTTCCATTTCATCCAATGGATGCTACGTTTTCCATACTTGGTGGACCACCAGAAGTGTGAGCAGCACTTGCTTATGTGGTCGCAGATCGCATCTGATAAATAGAAGCAAGACATGGCGTAGGAGGGGAGTGCATGAAGGACAGATTTGATCGGCATACGCGAGAGAGGAACTTGGAAGACCACCTGTGGATTTTGTTATTGATCTTGGCGATATGTGGCTTTCTTTAATCCACTTACAGTGGCTGGCAACTCGAGGTATTTGTCTTCAAATCCGACTTTTTGAATACCGATTATTTGGCTGATAACGAGTTGCGGTGGTGAAGGACAGTGCTTGGAGAAGAGAAGCGTTGATTTACTCGGGTTGATGAGTTTCCCGCTTAGGGTTGCAAATTGGTAGAGAAGGCTCATTATGTTTGTTGCTTGCAAGGCATCTGCCTTACAGAAGAGGAGTACATCATCGGCAAAGAGAAGTGATGAGATATGAGGGTTGTGTCGATTTATCTGGATCCCTCGAACTGAGCCTTGGAGATGAGCTTTGTGAAGAAGTTGGGTGAAGCCTTCCATCGCAAAGACAAATAAGAATGAGGAGAGGGGGTCTCCTTGTTGGATGCCCCGAGAAGGCATGAAATAACCGTGTGGGTGGCCGCCGCCGAGGATAGAATATGATACGATTTGGATGCATTGCATTAATAGTTCGACAAAGTTTTTGTGGAGACCCATTGCAGATAATATTGCACTGATGAAAGGCCATTCGAGACGGTTGAAGAATTTGCTGATGTCGAGCTTTAAAGCCATCTCATGAGATCGCAAGAGCTGCTTCGATCAGAGATAGTGGTTGAGTTCATGCGCAAGCATAATGTTGTTTCAATACATATAGATAGTACATATAAGCATTATGTAATTTATATTATTCAATTTTAGCAAGAAAAGAAGTTGAGAGCTTGCCACATGACAATTTTTTATTTTAAGTAATCCTCTTAGTCTTAGATAGGGGTAAGCATTTACCGAATGCTTCAAAATTCTATTTGAAACTGATAACCTATGTTGTCGTATATATTGGTTAATGAAATTTGGAATCAAAACATATCTTGTTGATTTTGGAACAATAACTTATTTTTGGAACCTATCAAGATCAGATGACAAGAATAATGACAACGCTTGGATCAAATAGGAATCTACTATTAGTTATTGGAAAAATTATAGTTTTCATAGTTTACTCGAATTTTGGTTTTAGTCCACGTAGTTTAAAAATTTTAATTTTAGTCATCACACTATATTTTCATTTAGGATTTGATTTCTGCCGTCACTTGAGACATAAACGGACCTGACGTGGTTTTAGTCCACATATTAAAAATTTTGTAAACTATGGAGACTAAAATCAAAATTCGAGTAAATTATGATGACTAAAACTAATATTCGAATAAATTATGAGTACTAAAAATATGATTTTCCCTAATTTTATTTAATATCGTCTAAATTTTGATGGTAGATAATCACGAAACTAATTTTTGGGATCAAATTAGTTCATAAAAAATATTAAATTTCACGTGAATTAAACTCTAAATCACGTACAAATAGAGGGAAATCCACATATAAAAAAATTATTTAAATTCACACCATGCTTCATTTTAGTTTACTTCATTTATCTTCGTATTTTAACACATTAAGGCCTCGTTTGGTACGTTGTATTGTATTAACATGTATAGTACTAGCCTATATTGGCTAACCTGTATAGTACTAGTCTGTATTGTGTTATTATTATACAGTATTTGGTGCAGACATTTATAAGCTTGTATAACTTACACTATATTTTGTGCAAACCTCTACAACATATGAGCATGTATAACATATGCTCTCAAACTTATACAAGTTGACTTTTGAAAATTAATAGATATTCAATTTGAAAATTAATAAAAGTACTCTAAACATAAACATCAAAGCTAAATCTCAACCATAAATATTAAAGTTAAATATGTCATACAACAATAGCAAGTCTACACATAAAATACTCTAAACATAAACATGAAAGCTAAATTCTAACCAAAAACATAAATATCAAAGTTAAATTTGTCGCATAACACGCCAAAGAAAGGCTACACATAAATCTTCAACCACCATCTCAATCATCTCGGATTTGCTTAAGGGGGTGTTTGGTTGCCCGCAAATGCAAATGTTGCAAAAAATATTTGCATGCGAAATTAAATGCCCACAAATAAAATTTGCGGTCTATCATTTGGTTGCCCGCAAGTAGACTTGCAACTTTTATTTGCAGGCGTTTGGTTGGCCGCAAATAGAAATTGCAAGTACACTTGCAACTTCTACTATATATATATATATATATATATATATATTATATTTACACAAAAATAAAAGAAACAAAGCATTCAAATTAATGTATTCAGACATTCAAGATAATAAACGAAAATTATAAATACATGCATTCAGACATTCCAAATAATAAACAAAATAAAGGATCAAAGCAATAATTTTTTGCCTGATGTGATGCTACCTAACGAGGACCCTAGCATGGTTGATGGACTTAGCCATTTTGGACTTGAAGACGAGAGTCCGCAGACGATGCTCCAAGAA
Organism: Canna indica; assembly: GCA_034359265.1. Lineage (NCBI taxonomy): Eukaryota > Viridiplantae > Streptophyta > Magnoliopsida > Zingiberales > Cannaceae > Canna > Canna indica. Next base: position 51,155,312 of record CP136895.1, on the reverse strand, counting down.
GTTCTTAACGGTGAGGGCCAAGACATAATCAAGCTTTTTGGCCTTCCTCAAGGAGCCCATACAGGTTCATCCATCGAAGGAGGGCCTCTCCCTCAAAGATCTGACGATGATTTTTCTCATCGAGTGTAAGAAGGTCCCTTGCGGCATTTCAAATTCGGCTCAGCGGGTGCTGAACTCGCCAAAGCTCCCTCTTGCAAGTGTAGTTTTATGCTCTTCTCTAGTTTCCTTTGATAAAAAAAAAACCATTCTAAGCAGAATAAGATTAAAGACCGTCTAAGTAGTTGGACCTTCAAGACGAATAAGATTAAATATAACATAATCATCATTTGCTTTCTTTCCATCTGAACCTTTAAGAAGATTCAACAAAATTGCAAGTAGAATCAAATCTAAGAAATTAATAAACTTGTGAGAGAATTCATCTGCCAAGTCTAAGGGCCCGTTTGTTTCGTTAAAAAACGGGGGACTGGACTGGATTTTGGCTCTTGTCCCCCGTTTGTTTTGCAAAAAGTGGGAGGGACTGGATTTTAATTCCTGTTCGGGACAGGATTTTGAGCCAAATTGGTGTACCGAGAAAATTCTCGGTACACCAAATCTGGGCGGAGGACAACGAGGGAAAAAGACCTCGTTGCCCTCACTTGTCACGGGGTCTCTCTCCAACCCTAGCCGACATCTGCTCTCGCGACTCTCTCACCCGACGCATCTGCTCTCGCGACTCTCTCGCTCTCGCGACTCTCTCGTCCGACGCATCTGCTCTCGCGACTCTCTCGGCCGACGCTGCTCTCACCTCTCGCTCAACACCAGCTACTCTCTCTCACCCGACGCTGCTCTCGCCTCGACACCGACTGCTCGATATCGCCCGACTCTGCTCTCGCCTCTCGGTTGACACCGGCTGCTCTCTCGTCCAACGCCCGACGCCCTTTGCACTCGCCTATCGCCTCTCTCTTTCCTCAGGTATGCCTCTCTCGCATCTCCAGTTCAGTTGTTTCTTGCCTCACGATTCTCGCCTGTGTGTTGATTTTGTGGCCTCACTGTATGCCTCTCTCGCCTCACTGTATTTTGTGGCCCCAGTTGAATTTTCTGCTTCTTTATTGTTGTTCGTGTGTTGATTTTCTGCTTCAATTACAGAAGTATATATGCCTCTCTGTATGCCTCTCTCGCCTGTGTGTTGATTTTCTGCTTCTTTAAGAATTACAGGGCAGTGTATGTGTCAATCATCTGCTGGGATTGAGCAGTATATATATAGAGGTATATATGTGGATCCTTAATTATCAGGTTAGAATGCCCTGGAAACCACAGAAGTAAGATTTACAGGGCAGTTTCCTCTTTTGGCAGGAAGCTAATTAATTGGCATGGCAAGGCATGCTTGTAGCTAGTCTTCTTGCCAAAGGAGAATTGCCCTGCCATTCCACACTTCTTCCTTATATATCAGATAAGTCGCATCATAATTCATATCTATGGAAGAAGACTTCCAATATAATTATAGAAGTTAACTGTTTTCCTATTCCTTGCCCTATCCTTTTGCTTTGTCAATTTCTTTTTTCTGATATAGGTCAAATATCCTTAGCTAACAATTTCTTTTTTTTCTGATTTTTTGTTTATTGTTTTTAGTGAATAATGGATGAGTTGTCATTCATGTTATACGCTGCTACACGAAGAATGTATATCCATTTGCTTGCTATGTCTGCTGTTGGATATTTTTTTGTAAAATTTATAATGCGTGATGAGTATGAGAGGAGAGGGGTAGATGATAGAACTCTTGTTAGAAATATGACTCGCATGGATGTTTTGGATTCCATTATTAGGGAAAGCGATAATAATTGTATTTGGGAGTTGAGAATGTCTAGAAATGCTTTTGCAAGACTTTGTGAGCTATTGATTGTTCGGGGTGGGTTAACGGGTGATGGGAGGGTGACCGTGGAGGAGCAAGTTGCTATTTTTGTAAACATTCTAGCCCATCACACAAAAAATAGAACAATCCGAGTTAGGTTCAAAAGATCGGGAGAAACCATTAGTAGATATTGCCATCATGTGTTACATGCTGTTGTTAGATTGCATGATGTCTTATTAGCAAAGCCAGAACCTGTGCCACAAGATTGCACCAATGAGAGATGGAAGTGGTTCAAGGTAAGCTATATACCATTGATATCATAGTTGTTATTGTATTTAGAACGTCAATTAATATTCGGTTTAAATTTTGTGTAGGGGTGTTTAGGAGCATTAGATGGTACATATATAGCTGTTACACCACCTGCTACAGACAGACCTAGATACAGGACAAGGAAAGGAGGTCTTGCAACAAATGTGTTAGGAGTATGTACACTAGAAATGAATTTCATATATGTGTTATCAGGCTGGGAGGGGTCAGCTTCTGATTCTAGAGTGCTGCGTGATGCAGTTACGAGACCCAATGGATTGAACGTCCCAGTTGGTATGTCATACATAAACTTTATTATAATAATTGACTTACCATAATAAGAACTAAAATTCGTATAATAATTTTGTGGATAGGTAACTACTATCTTGTGGATGGTGGATACACAAATGGGGATGGATTCCTTGCACCATATCGCGGTAGACGATATCATATTCAAGAGTGGGGCAATAGTCGAAGAACAGCCCAAAATCGTGAGGAACTGTTTAACTACAGACATGCACGAGCAAGAAATGTAATCGAGAGATGTTTTGGTCTTTTAAAGAAAAGATGGGCTATTCTTCGATCACCATCCTTTTATCCGATAAAAACCCAATGCCGTATTATTCTTGCTTGTGGTTTACTTCATAACTTTATTCGGATGAACATGGAAATTGATCCGTTGGAGTTTGCTACCATCACAGATGATGAACTACCAATAGGAGAAGAACCTATCAACATAATCAGCACCGTTGAGCCTAGTAATGAATGGACTCAATCGAGAGACAACTTAGCACAACAAATGTGGGACGAATGGAGAGCAAGAAATTGAATAAATGTACTTGTGTACTTTAATTATGTACTTGTGTACTTTTATTATGGTTTGGTTATGTAATTCAATGTACTTTTATATTGAATCAGTTATGGTTATGTACTTTTTAATGATTTGGATTTTAATGAAATCAATGTACTTTTCTAGTTAATTAGTCATATTTGGCATATGCATAAGCACTAGCACTCAAGAAACATGAAAGTTTGCCAATGAAACAATACAATTTAAATCATGACTAGTTGATATTAGCATTATAGGAGTAAGGAAGACAGATCCAGGTATTCAGTGAAGGTGATTTCGATTTATAGGAGTAAGGAAGAATTAGCTGTATAACTGCAAATTCTCCTTTTCTTCCTCAATAGCTGTTTTAGGAGTTGTCCTGCATGTGATTTCGATTTCACTACTTGGCATTACTGCAGTTACCATGGCTAACACAATTGCAGGGGAAAAAACAGTCCACAAGCTTGCTTCATTGCTGCTAATTAACAGTCCACATTTTTTAGAGTATTGTGATTGATTGATCTTTAATTAGCTGATCCTGTATTCTGAGAACTGCCTCTTCTAATTTTCCCTTTCGAGTTGCTGCAACAAGAGCTGACTCACCAGCTAGTTCTTGATAAGTTATCAGTTTAGTTTCAAGTGAAATCAGCTTCTGTTGCAGCTCTTTGGTTTCCAAGTCTTTCTGATTATGTTGCTTAATAGCTTCATGCAGTTGAGCTTCATTTTCTTTGAGAAGAGATTCAGTTGCAAAGTGGAGCTCTAAGCCTCTTGACTGTTGATCAGTCAACTTTGCAATGGTCCCTGTATGGGAGGCAAGTTGCTCAACAACAGCTTCCTTCTCATCATGGATAGATTTTATCAACTCATTAAGCTCATTAATTTTATTGCTCAACCAATTGCTTATTGCTGCCTATCCATCTCCATCCTAGTAAATAATGGTGTCATTCCAGAATAATACATTGTACATATATAAACTTTATACTGCCACAAGATATGAGGAGCTCACTTATGTTTGGTGCTTGAGCCGATGAACACATACTACAATGAGGAAGTTTTCCTCCATCTACAATTCATCTTGCCTTCTGGAATTAACAATCACAAAATTAAGAATAAAAAGTGTCCTATAGGCTGTTATACATTATGAACCTGTAATGTGCCCAAGATGAAAATCAAAGCAAAATGAAATGTGATGTGCACAAGGAGAATTAACAATCACCATTCTCCTCTTTGCATTGACCAATCAGCAATATTCTGTGAGTTCCTTGTGTCAGCCTGCAAGTATAGTAAGACCATTAGAAGAAGCTGAGCTAATTAAGTAAAAATGAACAAAAAACTTGCCCATCAAATTGAAATGCAGATACACGAACAGAGATATAAGTACTTATTTATCCATCTATTTAAATACTGATCTCTTCGGTCATAGTAGGAGAAGCTTTCTGCAGTGGTTGGTTTTTTTCTTCAATCATCTAGAATAAAAATATGGACCCTTACGCTGCATAATTTCACATTCACAATTGAATGAAAGGATCAAATGCATTCCTAGAGTCTGACTTCCATGGACCATCCTCTATAAACAACAGAAACCTCTACTCCAAAACCATTCTTGCATGAAGCTAAGATATCTTCTGCAACATTGTTCAGCCCATTAACGAACAAATGAAAATAGAACATTTGGTTTTCGCTAACATTATCAGCTAATCAATTTTAACCAGAGATACTTCGGTGCATTGGTCTCATATCCTTTCTTCATATCTTTGAAGAAGATGAAGATGAGGTATCAAAACTTGGGCAAGACAACAACAAAAATCATACATCTTTCATAATATTATGTGTTTGTTTCAACATCTACGCTAGCCATATAGTTCGCAAGACAAGATTGAATGTAGAAAATGTCTACACTTTAGAATTGTAAGTTGCTGTCAACTTCAAATTTTCATGTGTGCATTTAAGGTGCTTTAGTAAACCATTCTCTACTTATTGATCAGTCAACTTTGCAATGGTCCCTGTATGGGAGGCAAGTTGCTCAACAGCAGCTTCCTTCTCATCATGGATAGATTTTATCAACTCATTAAGCTCATTAATTTTATTGCTGCCTAAAATGTAATCATAATTTTAGTTGTAATCCTAAAATGTCACTAATGATTAATTGTAGAGGTCATTTGAATTCCTGCTAGTACATGAGGTTAAATATTATTGGATTTTAATAAAATCAATGTACTTTTTAATGGTTTGATTATGTCTTATTTTTAGTCATGGAAGTTCAAAAAAGAGGTAGACGCTCATGGACACAAGAGGAAGATGACACTTTGTTGACTATTTTAGAAGAATTAGTTGTGGAGGGACATAGGGGGGAGAATGACACTTTTAAAGCAGGAACTCATGAGGAAGCTTTGAAAAGAATGTTGATACGAGTTCCTGGCATTAACTTAACAGTGCAACAGATAGTTAACAAAATGAGAAGATGGTCACTTAAACTATCTGAAACACTTGATATGATGAACACAAGCGGATTTGGATGGGACGATGTGCGTAAGTGTGTGGTGGTTGACAATCCACAAGTGTTGGAGGAATATTTGAAGGTAATTATTTAATATTGATTTTTTATTGTCAACAGAAGCATGTATTATTTAATATTATTGCATCATTGATAATACTTGTATTTTTTCCTTGTGTAACAGAAGCATCCAAAATCCGCAAACCATGCGAATAAAGAATTTAAAGAGTTTGAAAGACTGCATGTCATCTTTGGAAAGGATCGTGCCACTGGCCACGGTGCAGAGACACCAGCTGATGTAATAGAAACATAATCCTTACAACCTGAATGAGAAAATATGATGGAAACACAATCCTCACAACAACCTGAATCTCCAATGTCAAGAAGGCAAGAATCTCCAATCTCGAACATTGGTAGTCAATCTGAAGGAAGTGAGCCAAAAAAAAAGCGAGGCCGCATGAATGAAGTGGCAGATAAATTCATTGAGGTGTGGGAAACTCAAATGAGTTCGGCTGCTCGTGATATGCACACAGTGACTATTGAGATGACAAAAATGAGAGAGCATATGAAGATGTCAACGTTGGTTGATGAAGTGCATAAATTGGGAATAACAGAGATGGAGGAAATGAATGTACTGAAAAAATTTGCAGAAAATACTCACTACGCGATAATTTTCATGAGGATGGATGAAAGTAGAAGGTTGACTTTTGTGAAGTCAATTATGGGGATGTAGTTGAACACTTTGTTATTTTGTTATGGGGTGTCTGAACTTTATTTTGGAATTGTGGTAGATAAATATTTTATCATTTTGTAGTTGGAGGTGTTCCAAATTTTATTTTTGAATTGTGTTTACTGTAGTTTTGATTGAATATTGTTAAAGTTTCAATTTGCAAACATGAAACTAATTTTATTATTGTTTCAGTTTGGTACCTACTAAAGTATATCACTGTTTGGTTTGCATATTACTATTTGATATCTATTTACTGTTTGGTACTGCTTGCTCAGTTTGCACATTGTAATCTATTGCAATGTTCCTTAGCAAAGTTGTGTAAATTATTAAATAAAGTTCTGCAATTTATTTCGTTCATGAACCTTCTTTGGTTTGGAGTTTGAACTGATTAAATTGATAGATTTTGTGTGTGTGTGAGAGAGATTGTACCAATGTCATGTTGTCATCAACAAGAGGCACGGCCTATTGACACACAATTCTTGTATGCTTGATGTGCTGGAACATAAAAGATATGCTGTACCAATGCAATATCATGTTGTCATGTTGTCATCAACAATTCATCAACAAGAGGCACGGCCTGTTGTAATCTATTGATGTGCTGTACCAATGCCTAGTGATTAGCTAACTTTATGTAAATAGATGCATTCAACATAAAAGAAGAATTGAGCTCAAGTATAGTTATCATTTTTTAAAATTTAAGACTAAGTAGGAAGACATTTATGTTTAAAATTAAATTTCAGCATTAAAAATTTGTAAGGGTATTTTGGTCATATTGTCTTGTACAGGACTCTATTTTAACGAACCAAACGCAAGACAGGACTGGATATCGTGTCCTGTTCTTAGCGAACCAAACACGGTATAACTACTATCCCAGGACACCTGGTGTTCTGTCCTTGTTCTTGTTTGGTGTCCTGTGACGGACAATTTACGAACCAAACGAGCCCTAATAGACTATTTGTCTATTTATCTATTTGTCTATTTGGCTATTTGTCTCAGCAAAGTTAGCATTGCTCTATGCAAGTTATTCTTCCAAAAGATTTGGAAGGAGAATTCAAGAAAGCTCCTTCCTGTCTATGAGCTTAACTTGTAAGTTGGGTGAATTTTCTCACCAGCAACAATCTCAAAATTGTAAAGAAGAAGAAAATAAAGACTAGCTACAAGCATATGCATAAGTTCATACCTATACAAGCATATGCATAAGTTCTATTACAAATAATGTTAGAGATATACTTGAAGAAGCCCAGTACTCCATACCTATATTTAAGTTTGTTGCGAGACCGACAACTCCAGGTGCATAAGTTCTTGGCATGAGCAAGATCGCCATGCCTTGTGCTTGAGATAGTGCTTTGTTTACATCATTGTGAAAATACACCCATTTTCATATATACATTCCATGGTAAAAATAAGGCAAGAATAATAAAATCAAGTGTTACCTTTACTTGATTCACTCAACCTAGCTTGCACTAGACTAGGTTAGGAGTTAACTCTCAAAATATAAATGGCTACTGGCATAAATACATAAGATAATCAAAAGTAGAGCTAATACGACTGAGAAGTGAATAATGAGTAAAATATGAAGATTTATATATTCATATATATATATATATATATATATATATTTAACAAAGATAAAAAGTTATAATTGATGATCATACTAAAGTTTAAATCCTAAATCTCTAGGCAACATTCAATATGTTGCCATCAACTGTGTTATTCACATGTAGCATTTATTCACATATCCTCAGTAGTAGGACATACTTATTCTAAACATTCATTCTGGAAATGGTCACTCTTATGGTAATCTCAGCAAGTATATTCAAACTATTGAATATGTAAAGAACTTGGGGCATATACCTCCAAACTGCAAAACCTCATCAAGTATGGTATCAAAATGTCGGCTCTAGCCCTCTTGTGTGAAATTAAAATATTAAGGAGTGACCTTCCTTCAGGCAATAAAGGAATATATACCAATACCGATGAAGAAAACTGTTAGGAAATTTGGGATAATTTCCTACAAGATTTACAAAACACGAACCCGGCGAGGAAAATAGAAAACCAAATCCGATAATAATAATACAGGAAAAAATAAAAGATACAAGGGGGTTAACGTGGTTCGGACTTGGCGGGGTGCCGATCCTACGTCCACAGGGAGAAGAGGTGACTGCTTTATTAAATCCAGAAAAGAACTTTTACAATAAGAGTACAATAATCTAAATCCCCTTCAGAATACAACAAACTGTCTTAAATTAATTGAACCTGAAACTAGTACGGAGTAGAGACACTATCTCTGTAAGATCTGCCTTGAAACTGAACTCCTGCTATTGTACGTCGAAAACTAGGAAGGGGCACTCCTTAGGAAAAGGATCGTAGCGTCACTCTTAATTTTTTGGATATCTGAAACTCTCATATGGGGGGGATTTTCTCTCAAAATTTTGTAAACTATGATTATTAAAATCAAAATTCGAATAAACTACGGGACTAAAACCAAAATTCGAGAAAACTTTTTTTAATTAATTGTAGTTAATTGTCGATTAACTTTTTTTCAATTAATGAATAGTTGTAGTTAATTGTAAGTTATTTTTTTCAATTAATGAATAATTAAATATTAGGGATGACACTTATGGCCCATTTGATATCTTGTATAAGTCTCATGTATAATATTATCACAATACTATACAACATTTGGAAATCTTAAATGGGTATTAATTAATGTAGGAATTAAAAATAGTACATCAAATGGTGTATTAATAATACACCATGAGACCTCATCATTAGGTTGTACAATTTTCCAATGTCGAATTTTAGGAAGTGGAAATTCCTACGTAGAGATTTTGGAGGTTAAAATTCTCAAATCCAGAACGTAATGTTCCGGATTCCCATTTTACCCCAGCCAAAGTCTCTAAAGACTTTGACCAAAAATTATATATGTAAATTTAAAAATTATTATTATTTATAAAATATCTTTTAATGATGAAAAAGAGATGTTGGAGTCTAATTTTTTTCACTCTCTAATGTATTAGAGACTTCTATACAAAGTCTATAAAACTATATTTAAATTAAAAACTATGAAATGTTTTAATAAAAAATATTTTTTTGAACCACGACATTTCTTTTATATTAATTTTTATTTAATTAATTAATTAAAATACTAATGAGTTAAAATCTATTTCATTAATTAAAATACTAAATAGTTGTAGGGAAAGAAGTTTAAGCCTTACTCAAATGGATGACATACCCAAGCATCAAAATAAATTACAGAATTACTTAGGAGCTGTTTGGTTGCCTATAAATGGAGTTGCAGGCAACTACATTTGTAGCATTTATAACCTTTAGTTATTTGTTACCTGCAATTGAATCAAAACCAATTGCAAAACCAACATTTATAACATTAGGCTACAAAACAAACTATAGGCCCAAAAGCTTGCAGCATTTACTTACAGCTTGCAAATAGGCTGCAAGCTCTCTTAGCATCCCGACGTTGTCAGACTCTGAAGCTCCAACGCCCTCGTCTCACTCTCATCGACGCCCGGACTCCCCCTACTCCCCGACTCCCCCGACTTTGTTGCCGACTCCCCCGACCAACAAGTTCCTGGTCGATAGGCCGGCTCTGCTTCCATGAGTTCCTTCCTGCCCAAGCAACAAGTTCTGGCATCTCATTTTTTATCTCTTGTCGTCGCCTGCTTCCTATACTATTTGTTCATTTCTGTCGTCGCCTGCTACCATTGCACGACTGCTTACTGTGACTTATGTATTTGTTCATTTCTGTGACCTATCCTTCACGATTCCTATGTTTCTACAGGTTTCTTCCACTTTTGTGCGACCCATAATTATCAGCATTTTTTTCTTTTTCAGTTAAACAATTGGAATGTGAAATTTCTTACATGGTATAGCCTGATAGTAGAGCCCTTCCATGGACAAGAGTGGTTGATATTAAGCTCTGGCTCAGTGCAGTTATTCTATTCATGTTTGTTTTCATGTTGTTATATTCATGGTTCTGAAGAACATTTTTTATCTATAGACATGTGTGAGTGCTTTGATTTTGTGATATGAGAACTTTGGCTCAGTGCAGTGAATTTCTTTTATAAGGCAATGGACATTGGTAATCTTCGTCATGGTTTTTAATAATTATTGAACCACATACAACCAAATCTTTGCTCTGCTTTTGTTATCAATAGTGTGAAAATACTATTACTTGATTGTTTAATATTTTATGCATTCATTCAGGTTGCTAGATGAGCAGTCACAGCCGACTTGCCTTTGCCCGCCTCTGGTACATTTCCATTGCTGTGCAATGTCATCTCAAAAATGACCTTATAGCCTACTTGATTAAGCTTATCATATACTCTGATGCTACTATTGGAGTTAGCATAACATATTAGGGTAATCAGTTTTGATACTGTTCAGTTTAATTAGTTCCATTGTTTTTTGATAATTAACTTGGTTCATTTTTCTGATAATTAAGTTCCATTGTTTTCTGATAAATCTTCTTTCCGAGTAGAGCTGCTGATTGTTTTCATTCAAATACTTCTTGAGAATTGAAAAATGGTCCTGAGTATAAAGGATTAAAATTCTAAACAGCCGGGTTAATTACACAGCTGGGTTAATCACGTACACAGCTGAGTTAATCACGACGATTTGTTTAATATTTCACTCATAATCTCGCACACAACACGTCGCTTCACGCTTCCAATTCCTCTCATGTACATGTATAAATATCCATCACCCATGGATAAAATATCATCTCTACCTTTCCACTCGACAAATATACTGTCTCTCTGTTTCTACACTGAGAAAGTGTCCACATTGTAGCTATGCATGTCTAATTACACATGTGTTGTTGTGCTTCATCAATAAATTACTCTGTAGCAAGACAACTTATTGAGGAAATTAATCAGAATCAATTTATGTATTATTGCCACCAAGAAGAGTTAAGTAGACTTATTTTAGTTGTGGACTATTGTTTTTGTTACAGATTGACTCAAATTGGGTCCGAACCGAATCCAACAAGTCCGACCAGATTCAAATCGGAGTTAATTTGATCAAGATATGCTTGAACCAATTTGCCAATTTGATTGAACCATGTTGAACCGGACTCGATCAAAATAAACTATGATTTTATAATCATGAGCCTGGGAGCCCAGCCCACCATCTTCTCAAGATACCCATGTCAATGTTGCAGCAGCACACGTAAAAGTTTTTCAAATTGATGATAACTTCAGAAGTTCTCAAATTAATGATGTGGAAATCAAATATTGCTTTTCACTAGTCAAAGGGAGAAAAAGGTGGATACATCACGTGAAGCCACCAAGCATTTTGAAAATTTCTTTGGTCAAAAGAAGCATTTCAGTCATCCGATTAAATCAGACGGAGCAGCAAATTCCTTGGAGATTTTTTCTCCACTAAAGTAGGCATGAATCGGCTCTCCCCCTCTATTATAAATAGGGGCCTAATATGCAGTTCTAAGATAAGCTATCACAAAGAGAGAATCTAGTCCACATATTATATTTTTTTTTAGGAGTTAGTCCCTGCAAACTCCACATCAATAATATCCAGTTAGCAACCGTTATCCACGTCAGTCCCGTTTATGCCTCAAGTAACAGTAGGGACCAAATCCCTAAATGAAAATATAATGTGGGGATTAAAACCAAAAATTTTAAACTATGAGGACTAAAACCAAAATTCAAGTAACTATGAAGACTAAAAGTATAATTTTCCCTTAGTTATTTAGAATGGAAACTTTCTTCTTCTTTTTTTGCAAAAATGAAGAATAAATTAAATTAATTAGTTGTTCAACCATCATAAATACCGTCTTGGGTAAGTATATTGTCCAACTCGGGAGGATGAACAAATGTCCCAATATTGGACTCCTTCCCGCCTCGAGCCCTATTTGATGCCCAATGGGCAACTTTGTTACTATTAATATGTACAAAACATATAGATACATTGGAAAATTTCATTAGATAATACAAGATATTTTGAACATTTGAATAAATTTTCGGGTTAATTACAAAATATATCCTCACTTTTCATATTTTTCCCTAATCTATCCCTACTTTTCAATTTTTCCAATTATATACCTCAGCCTTCGATTTATTTTAAATTTATCTCATTGTGATCCCAACGTCAAAATTATTGTCTCAATGCTGACCTGACACTGTTGACGTGGAGCAGCAACCCAATCAACATTCTTATCAGGTTTTTAATTACATATATTAAGCAAAGCTTTATTTGTAATTAACTCTAAATTAAACTTAGATGTAAGCATTACCTAGTCAGCAAAGCTGGTTTTAATTTTTTAACTCGCCTAAAATAAAAAAACTTAGCTTTTCTAACTAGACGATGCTTACATCTAGGGTTAATCTAGGGTTTATTACATATAAAGCTTATATATAGGGTTAATTATAAATAAACTTTGCTTAATATTAGTAATTAAAAATTTAATAAGAATGTTGAGTGAGCTGTTGACCCACATCAGTAGTGCTAGGTCAGCATTCAGATGACAATTTTGATGCTGAGATCACGGTGGGATAAATTTGAAACAATTCGAAAGCCGGGGTATATAATTGGAAATATTGAAAAGTGAGGATAGATTAGGGAAAGTCATGAAAAGTGAGGATATATTTTATAATTAACCCTAAATTTTCCAAGACACTTTATTTTATGCAACCTACCATCATTTTACAATCTATTTCCAAAATAAATATATCCAACTTTTTTGAATCTACATAAGACAAACAAAACAATGCAGTCATCCCTTCACAGTCTAAAATAAAATCTGATTTAAAATATTTACAAGCAGCAACTACACATGTACCTCTACCATCTCTATAGATTAAGCCAGCTCCCCTACCATTATTTAAGAGAACCATCGCAATTAAATTTCAGCCAATTTAAAATGAGGGGAGATCAATGGGGGATATTGGTTAACATTTGAGTATTAGTTAACATTTAAGTATTACCCTCAGGACTTACCATATTATTATATTGCTCGGAGAAAGCTAAAATTTAGAGCATAATTAATGATAGATTTAATTTCACCATGGGTACATAGGGTGTTAGTAACATTGGCTGAGAGTCCCTTATCCAAATGAGGATGAGAGCCCGTAACAATCAACTACTAGAACACCATAAAATTCTTTTAGATAAGTCTAGTCTGAGTTTAAGACCTAAAATAGACCACATCCCTGAAGCAAAAACACACTCAGAAAAAAGGTGTTGAGTAGTTTCAAGTTCAAGATCACATAAAACACAAGTTTGAAAATTCAAGATACCCAATTGAAACAAATGAGAACGAGTTAACAATCTACCATTGAGAAACTTCGATAGAATAGTTTTACCTTAGGAGCAGTGATTAACTTCCAAATCATAACTCAAACTTGATTTTCAGAGTTAATAGAAGTCATCCAGATATAATATTCATTATAGGACTTCAAAGGCAACACAATATCCTCAATGGCTCCCCACAATTCATCACGGCAAAGAGTATTTCCAATAAAAGCAGACCAAGCATGATTTTGCAATAGATTATGAACATGAGTAATGTTATTGACCAGATTCACATTTAAATAAGTAGGCTTTAAAGCAAGGGGCATATCTAGGATCCGGTTATCCTCCAAGAAAGAGGTCTGAGAGCCAACGCCAATTGTTTTTATAAAACCAAACTTAAGAGCAGAAAAAGCACTTTGAAAGATTTTCCAAGCCCAAGAAGTGTTACCAAGATTTGTGTCAGAAGTAAAAGAGAACAAATGGTATTTGAATTTTACCGATTAAACCAGCAGAGTGTTACTGTCATTAAGGTATACCTAAATCCATTTTGCATGTAAAGCAAGACATTTATTGTTTAGCTCCTGAATACCTAAATCACCTTGTGATTTAGGAAGAGTGCCACGCCCCAAATCCGACATGACCGGCTAGAGTACCCCACGTACCTTGAATCCTAACCCAACCAAATCACATGCAATTATAAGACCTAAACATTTTATAAAATCATTTGACTACTGAAAACATAAACAAGATATCCATAATTTCACCAACCAAATAGTTAAGCATTCAAATGATCAAACCCTTATGGGCATCCACCCCGACCACAACATGTCACGAGATCTGTTGTCCCTGCCGCTGCCAGCTGCGCTACTACATCCCAGTACCTCTCTGATCACTCTCAGGTGCTGAAAAAGATAATATAATAGAGGGTAAGTCCAAGTAGGACTTAGTGAGCAGATCAGTCCTCAAGCCACCATATCCATCATTAGTAAATCTAGCATATAAACAAGTATATAATGGTGAAAACATAACTCATAAAACAATTATCAACATGCAAATCTATTTTCCTGTACATTATATAACAACCAGCAGTAGATATGCTATCCAAGTATAAAATACATGTCCATATGCATCAACACAAATGCCAACCCGGACCCGTCGATCCCACATAGCCACATAGGGTAGGTAGTCGGTGTGGCCTCCGAACTACCACCCAACCTAGAACCGTCTCTTTGGGGCATACCCTCCCCCTCACTGGAACGGGCTCTTCCGAACCATCACATTGGGGGCATAAGTTCCCCTCACTTGTCAGGATTCCAGACCATCTCTTTGGGGTATGCTCTCCCCTCATCGACCAAAACTTCTAAAATAGTGTCAACACCGTCTCTTTGGGGCATACCCTCCCCTCACCGGTGAGGCTTCCGTGATCATACATCAAGCACATCACACATGCACATACATAGCATACTAAGGAGATTAATAACATCCGCATAACAAGTATATCAGACATATGCTATGGTCATACCTCGACCCCTCCATATCCTCATGCCATACATTACATCTCATATGTTTATAAGCAATAATGTTCATGCCACATAATTATCATACATAATACACGCAGGCTATGAATATACATATCATCATATCCGAGTATCACATAAAACATATCATAAGGAATTAAATATATCTCAACCTGCATACCATCACAAGTGCATGACATAGGCATGTATCAACATAATAGAATATGTAAACAATAACAATAATAGGCATGAAGAATCATTTTGTAAGGTATTAAAACATAACGAGCATACACGATAGAAGACTAAGCTCCTTGTGACCCCTAACCACACCTCCTAGGGCCGGCCTACCCCTTACCCAAGTGCTCTAAAAGCAATGGGGGGGGGGGGGGGGTTCGGCACCTACAAGTCCTCCATAGGGTCCTCTCAACACAACGTTCATCCTAAGGTCCCTATGTCTCTAAGTGCCCCTAAGTTCCTTACTTTTCCTAATTATAGGTCTCTACACTTGTGCATGCTCTAATGACATATGAAAATCTCCTTAATGTGTAGTCTCAATGTTTAAACATGCCTCAAGATCCTCTACAAGGGTTATTAGGGGTCGGCCGATCCATAGAGTTCCTAGGGAACCCTTTAGGAGGGGGCGGCACACCCTAAAGCCACAAGCTTTCCCTTCTACCAAAGAAGCAAGAAACCATTAATATCAAGAACTACCATCAAGAACCAAGAATCCCATCAAGACAAGAGAGAAGGGGGCGGCAGCTCCTCAAAAATTTGCCATGAGGCATGTGACCAAGACCCCAAAATCCGGACCAAGAAATCCACGACAACAATTAACGTAAAAATCCATTAATTCATTACTCGAATTCGACACGAGAAAAACCATCCAAAAATCCAAGAAAAACCCTCTCATAGGGGCGGCGGCATGATGAAGGAGATGGGGGAAAGAAAGCTTTATCCACTCATCTTTTGGAAGAAAACAGAGAGGAAGAAGAAGCTAGAGACCTTCCTACGATCAACGCTGACGAACTCGCAGATTTCGGCTTCCGGATGGCTCCCTCCCTACTTGGCACCTCCCCTCTCTCTCTCTCTCTCTCTTCTTTTCTCGTGTGGCGTGCGGCTAAACCCCAGGTTGCACGCCCGAGGTGGGTTTTTATGGAGTCAGGTCAGGCCTCAAATGACCAAAATGCCCCTCCTTACGTGATCTAACTCCGATTCGAGTTCTGATTGAACCGTTAGACTCGAATCGAGGTCCTCTATCATCATAGAATAAATTTTTTCATAAAATTTTCCACATCAATTGCTTACCCGTAATCAATCTCGAAATTTTTCGCCAGCCCGCGCTAACTCGAGCCCACGATCCCCTGCTGAAGGACAAAATATAATTATTAAAAATTTTGTCATAACAAAGAGTGACTATGCCCCAATTGACTAGATGCATGTTATGCTTTTTAGAATTGTTATCCCAAAGAAGGTTTCTTATCTTTTTCTCAATCTAATCAATAAAGTCATTATTAAGCCAAGTCGCATCCAAAGGAAGGAAATAAGACACTTAATAAGAACAACTCTACCAGCTTGAGAAAGCATATTTGTTTGCCAAGAACTAATTTTTGAGTCAATTTGGGAGAGAATGTGGTCATGAGTCCTAGGAGGTGATCTTCTAGGGGAAACCATTGTACCAAGGTATGTAAAAGAGAATTTACCAATCTTCATGTTTAAAGCATAATAAATTCTATTTCTTACTGAAAGAGAATTATATTTTGGAAAAAAATATTTTAGATTTAGAATAATTTACTTTATGTCCAGTCAACTAATCATAATGGTTGATGTTCCTGGCTGAGAGTTGGGGCCTTCTGGTCTGATTCATTCATTCTCTCTCCATGTCTGGTTCGACACTAATGGGGGGGGGGCTTGCAAAAAATACTCCGACGCTCAAGTTAGTGGGACTCCAAGGTGGAGGTAATGGAAATTGGAATTAGGATTATCACACACTGTGTCTATATTTATTGCAGGTGGAGGTGATGATGTCTCTCGAAAATCTCGGGGATTGCCCAGAATGGGTCGAGGTTGATCGATCCCGGGGGTGGTAGGTTCGTAATGATGTATCTCTCCTAATAAGATAGGACGTGGGTATCCTTGTACAGGCGGGTGGGGCACCGGGGTAGAGCTGCTTGGTCAGACTCGTGTCTAATTCAAGGATGTAGTTGGGCGGAGCCCCTTGGATGGAGCCACTTGGTTCGGCTCGGAATGAATAGTGGGGCACTGCTGGGTCTAATCCGACTGGGCCATTGGTTTTAGTCCAATCGACAATGCCCGAGCTCGGTTGAAGTCTGGAGTACTGTGTGCCGAGCTCTCAAGTTGAGTTAGTTTTTGTCTTTTGGTATCTCTTAGGAGTTTTTGGAGTGGTTTACCGAATAGCATTGGTGGCTAGGGAGGCCGAGCTAGATATTGCTTTTGAGTGATCGGTCATAGGGTTTAAGCAGGTGGTTGTGGAAGCCAAGCTGAGAGACCATAGAGGTCGTCTTGAAGTGGACGATCGCGGAGGCCGGGTAGAAAGGACTGGTTGTGGGAATGAGTGTGGAACAAGCAGCCGTGAAGGCCAAACTAAGACCGGTAGCTGGGGCAGCCATGCCGAGGTGGACAACTGCAAAGGCTGAGCTGAAGGAAGTGTCTAGGGATGTTGAGATGGGGTGAGTGGCCGTGACAGCTATTCCATCTCGGGTGACCGCGGAGGTCGCGTCAAGTGGACGGTCGCGGAAGCTGCGCTAAAGTAATTGGCTGGGTAGGTGGCTGTTAAGGCCAAGTTGGGGTGGGTAATCGTGCGTCATCTTTAGTTGGCACGTAGCGACTCTTCACGTCCCCTCGAGGCAAGTCCCATCGGTATATTTTTGCCGTGTTATCCATATTCCTTTTCGACTTCCATGCTCAACGTATTGAAGATCTTCTCATCATGTGTAGCGACCGCTGATTGGTGTTCGTCCCCTCATTTTTTGGGGAGGACATCATGGCAAGAAAAGCGGCCACTCGTGTCATGAGGGATTTCCGGAGAGCCGTCGATCGCTGAGCTAGTCGATGGAGATTTGATTTCATTTTCGCTATTGGTCATTCAATGGAGAAGTTGTCATTTCTCAGCCTATAAAGTGGCTATTTTCCTCCTTGTTTTTGAGTTTCCCTTGTGTTCTTTGACTTTCGTCCCTACCAAGTTCCGCTGGTGTTTTTCTTGGTTGGACTCTTTCTTCCTACGTCATCAACTCTTGCTGGTAAATTTCCTTCTGCTTTGGTATCATTGAGATTAGCTGTAGGTTTGTTTTCTTGACGATCCTTTCGATAATACCTCGATCGTGAGATATTCTTCTACAGTTTTCTTGGGATGAATTATCCCGTCCTTTCTTGTTTTGTAGGTGAGATGTCTTCGTTGTTGAAGGTGTCCGACATGCGGCGCTCATTTGGCAAAAATACGAGAGAAAACCTCAGGAGATAAAGGAAAAAGGCCGTTGGTGGATAGCTTACTGAAGCCTATGAGAGCTTCGCAATCTCGAGAGCCGAGGGTTTCTGGGATGAGGGCGGAGGTGGCCGAGTCGTCAACCTCTTCGGGTTCTCCGATGTTCCTTGGATCGCCGATGAGGCATCGGAAAAGAGCTAGGTGTTATGAGAAGAACCTGCTTCCTGAAGTTGGCATCCGTTCGCAGGGAAATGTGTTTGTTCCTCCGTAGGTGCCAGTGATGGCCTGTGCATCAACATGAGATTAATGGCTAGGTTCAATCTTATGTGTTTGTTCTAGTAACCAATCGGTGTTTCCTTAGGGGGTGGATCCCTGGGAGCACGTTCAGCTTTTACTGGGCAAGCTAAAAGTCTTCGTCGAGGGAGTGTGAGGCGCAATCCCAAGAACTTGAGGCCTTTGGGCTTAAAATGGTTGGGATGGAGATAGCCTTGGTGGCGAAGGTTGATGAGATTGCCGGTTTGGAGGTGGAAATGCTTGACTAGAAGAGGTGGGAAACAAGATCAGGGCAGAATTAGAGATGGTCTACTTGGAATTTTCCGTGGCAGTGATAGACGATTCCCATATGAAGACCGAAGCTGAGGAAGCCAGGGCCGAGATTGGGAGGTGCAACCTGGCTCGGAAAAACCTGGAAGAGGAGGTGAAATGCCATCGGGACCATGCTATTGCTATGTACATGGAGGGTTTTGAAAGGGCGACGGAACAAGCTAAGCTCTTTGCCCGTGGTGTTGAATTTACTGGGAAGGATTTCCTCAAGGAGGTCAAGGACGGTATTCTGATAAATCTTGAAGCTGAAGAGGATTTTTCTTGGTCCATTGAAGGAGAACCCTCGGCCACGAATCCAGGTCAAGGTTCTTTTTCTCCATGGGGAGATGTTGTTTTGGGGAGGGATGTTCATGTCGGATGCACCAAGGTTTGTATGCAACTTCTCCTTAACTTTGTTGCTGATTTTTCTCCACGATGTTCATTTCTGGGTTTCGTTTTCGGATTTTAACTTCGAACATATTACAAATAGGTTGACTTAATGCCTTAGAAGAATTTTACAATCATTTCAAGGTTCTAGACCTAACTTCCGACTCGATCGCCTCCAAAGCCGTCGACACTTGAATTTCCGTAATTCTTTCGTGATTTTCCGACAAATTTCACACGCGTATCGATTGCTCAACATAAGATCAAACACTCGATAAACTCATTAGGATAAATTTGTAATCATCAAAATCAAGATGGTAACCAAGGTTGAAAACCTTAGGCCAACAATCTCTCTCTTTTTGATGATGACAAATTTCTCAATAAATGCATTAAGGAATGTATCAATAAGCATAGCATTTTATCAAGTGAGTGTATAGTTCTCCCACTATCAACATGCATATCTAGAATAAGCTCACCCTAACTATATGCATGTATGTGTCTAAATTCTCGCCCTTTTGACATCAATCAAAAACGGACTAAGTTAAACATTTCCAGGCTCCCCTTGAGTTACCCAATGACAAGTATTAACCATACATATTCTCAAGAATACTTTGGAATAGTAAGCACAAAGATATCACAAGTGTCAAGATATGTCAAGAGAGTTATAAACAATCAACTATGGGATACCCGAAAGCCATTTTATCGATAAAGACTAAGTTTCCGATTTTTGATAAAGATGAACCCAAAATCATATAAAATTGAATTCTCAATAAAACTTTTTGAAACTTTTTCAGCGGAAACTAGATTTTGCAAGCAAAGTGCAGAAACAAGAATTTTCCAAAGATTTATTTTTTGCATTTTTCAATAAATCACTGAAATTTTCAGAGTTTTGCTTTATCGAAAGATACTCATTTTTCACAATAATTTCTAATCTTGATCAAACTTGTATATGACTAAGATATGATCATTATAATCATGTATACAAAGTTTGAATTAATAAAAAAGAGTCCCAAAGATTACTTAAATGACTTGGCACAATTTTGATCAAGAATCAACATGAAATATCAAGAAATTGTCTACAAGTCATTTTCCTAAATACTCATGAATTTTCATATAGACACAATTAAGTACTTTATCATGAGCAAGGTGCAAGAGTCTCTACATGCTTTATGAGATATCATACTACATGGTGCAAAGATGAAACTACTACCTCATAGAATTTTCAAGTGTTTAGCATGTGTTCTCTAAAGCATTTGCCTCCTAATCAATGCTCAACTTGCAAGTAATTGAATCATAAATAGCACAATAGGAATTTTCTTACTTAGCAAGTTCATAAAGTAGATAGCAAAACAAAGTCAAGTTTATTTCTCAAAAGTCAAGTTTTGCTAACTAGTGGGGATTCATTTTTCAAAATACAATTAAAAACGAAATCAAAATGAATCAAGGAGATCTCAGGAAGTGAAAATATTTTAAAATCAAGATCTCAAACTCTTCCTAAGGTTGAAAACCAACACGGCCACAATTAGCCAAGGTTTCAAAACCAAAGGTCGTATAGACCAAAAATAATAAACCAAAGGTCGCATAGCCAAGTTCTTATTAGGTCACAAATGGCCTCCAAGGAGACTGAAAATAAAATGGAAAATTGAAATCCAAACTTGATATCACAAGGATGTTAATCAAAAGTGAAAACAAGGAGAATCAAGTACCAAGTGAGTACTAAATAAAGCATATTCACAAATCATCAAACTCCAATAACAATGTAGGCAAGAGTCGAGTTAGGAGTTGATACCGATCACAATAGTTAAGAAGTTTCAACAAGGTTAATTCCTCTTTCTTTACTTCCCAAGCAACTTCAAGTCATCAATGCATCTTCATTTAAGTGTAGTGTCTCCCCCTATATTTAAGCATGAAAACTTTGGTACCCAAATTTCACTACAAGAAAATAGGGTATCACCAACGGACCAAATCCGTTCGTAATACCCAAAAATCTGTCGGTAATATTGTTACCGACGGAATATCTGTCGGTAAAATCCGTCAGTAAAAGGCTCCTCGGTAATACCGACGAATTTTAATTAATCTGTCGGTAATATCGACAGATATTTTCTTTTGTTGGTAATACCGACGCATACATTTATCCGTTGGTAATATCGATAGATATGTTTCCGTTGGTAATACCAACAGATACATATCTGTCGGTATTACCAACGAAAACATATCTGTCGGTATTACCAACGGATACGTATCTATCGGTTATACCAACAGATATATATCTGTCGATAATACCAACAATATCCGCTAGCGTTGGTATTACCAACAAATAATTTTTGTTAGTATATACGTTGGAATTACCAACAGAATCTACCAATTGCTCATTATTATGTACCTAAATCAATCCTCAAATCATGAAATCACATATAAGATAATTTGATAATTCACACGAAATCTTAAAAATAATATTTGAAATCACACATCATTGAAATCTACACACATAAGAAACCATTGTATACAAGTAATTTCGAAATACATTGTGCTAGTCAAATATTTATATTGTTTCAAAGTTTCAAAAATATATAAGATAATTTTTTCCAGAAGCTGATCACTTGCACTTCATCCTTTTTACCTGAATGTAAAAACAAAAGAAACAATGAGGCAATGAAATGAGGAATACCAAGTTTGTAACTAAATTATCTAATGCTCAACTACGCTTCCAACACTATTTAACTATAAATGCTCAACTATGTAATCAAAACAAGTATACTAAATGCAATAGTAAAAAATTGGAAAGAATATGGGAAGAAGTCACACAAAGATGCAACAGTAAAAAATAGGAGAAGAAATCTGAAAGAGAATCCCTAGGCAAGAGCTTAGAAGGAATTCATTCAAATGACAGGAATCAAGAAATTGTCTCTACGACTTCGTCCATTTTGGTTGAGAAAGATCAGGGGCTAGAACTTGGAGAAAAAGATATTGATAAAGAACCCACAGAACAATACAAACATTTTTGGCAGGAACTTGAAGAATTTCTATCTGGAAAACACGATGATGTAAGTAATACAGACCCTCGTCCTTCTCTAGAAAGCAGAGTATCTACTTTTGTTTACTCATCTTTATTAATTGAAATGCCTATTTTTATTTCATAAACTAATTATTTCAATGGGCTCTATTAAATTAAAGGTGGAGATTGCTATTAGTAGATTAGAAACTTCCTGGATTGGATGAAGCAGAAGGTTAATTCAAAGGATCTTGGTGGGAGCTTGATCATGGAAATGCAGAATCAGTATTGCTGGTTTAATCACTTTCCATATTGTTTTCTTTTTGACAAAATAACTAGCACGCCAATAGTCAGTACTACATTTTAGTGATATATCTTTAATAATTTGCAAACATTGTTATGCTCTGCCTGATTTTTACATGTTCATTATCTTTCACTCGTGTATTAATATCTATAGAAAAAAACTTTTATCCATGAGTATATTTTAATCGTCAAGTTGAATCATAGTGTTGGTAAAGTATACCTAATAGATTTTGGCATTCTACATCATGAGTCAGTCAGTCAGCTACCCTAGTAAATCAAATACATCTTCTAATTCAAATGCAAGTAATGATACCTGACTCATCTAGTAATTTAACACTATGATTCTGATTCGATTGCTTGTAATTAATATAAGCAACACCCAGTATAGTGATGTTCAAAAGCTACCATTGGGTAGCAGAAGATTAAATTAGAATTCTAATTCTGTGATTTAGCACTTCTTGAAGGGAAACATACAGTTGAGAAGTCCAATAATCCTTCAGTCCATGGCTATTGGAAATGTGAGATTATATTGGGTGTACACCACTGGGCTCCAAGTGGAGCCACTGGTGAAGCCAACATTTTAGCAACTACTTCTATATTCATTTTATTTTCTACAAGTAGGCTTCTGATTGGTAAGTTTCTTTTTTCTTTTTCTTTTCCTTGTAGACCTAGCAAACACTCAAGAACTAGAACAAATTTATTATGCTAGAGGATGCCCAAACCGCAAATCCTTGAGTAGGCATCTTAATCTAGATGGAGCTCTTTGTACAATGGAATCATGCATTTTCTATTGACTAGTATGTTTGTGCATTGATTCTCCATTCTGATCAATCAAACAAAAAAGACAATTAGATGACAACTATCTTTCTAGCGTGATTCTGTATGATTTTCGTGTAAAGGTTAAGAAAATCTACTTGCAGCAAGCAAAGAGAATCTCCTTTGCAGTCCAAGTTACTTGAGCAAGATCTTGCAGTGAGGAAATGGTCTCTTCATCCAATGGAAAAAGCTTAGGAAAGCAATCTGTTGAGGGCAACAAATATCATCTAAATGAGCATATTAACCAAGTGAAAGAAAGTAACTCCAGAAATGGATGTTCTTTATAAATCTTTGACACAGCAAAGCAACTAAGCAAAGAAAAACAATGAGGATCTGAATGTTTCACCAAAATAAGTGCATATTCAGTTTAATACATATAAGATACCATGTTTCAAATATTGCAGAGCTTCCTAAGAGATTTATAAAGAACATCCATTTCTGGAGCTACTTTCTTTCACTTGAGATAAATGGAGCCATACTACCTCATTGTTGAGCCATATTTCCTAACACAACCATATTTATTGAGCCATACTACTCTCTAGCAATGAGATAAATGGAAGTAAACCTAAACAGGAGAAAAAACATAAAAAACATATTAATAACAGATCCAGAAACAAACATGAAAATCACCAAAAACATAACTAAGACCAAGTCAGATTTGGAAGAGAGAGATCACCCAAAATATGAATAATATAGAAAAAGATTAAACATCTAGTTTTTTGATATGCTTAATATGTTTTTTGAAAAAGATTGGAAGAATGTTTAAACATCTAGCAATTAAGTTTAAAATATTTAAATTCTCTATGATGATACTCCAAGAGTTATGCTTCTAGTACAACAAGACTAAGGTCATTTCAAGTCTCTCTAAAGTTTGGAACTTCCTAGGTATGATATAGATCAGTAGGTAGATTGTCATTTTCAGTTCATGAACAAATTAGAGTAAGCAAGAGTAATACCTTTCCAAACAAATCCAATTAATTACTAGATAGTAATTGGATTAAGACATGCTGATTTTAGGTATCTACACTTAAAGAAACTTGAGATTCATTCTTGTAGGTACTCTGCATCAGGTTTTTGGGGTGACATTGTGTTTCATATAATTGAATTTCAAACTGAAGCATGCTATATTTACAAAGTACAACCATGTGATATATAAAATTACAAGCAAATTTGGATAGTTTGTCCCCACTGAAGTAAGCCCTTACCTGATTTGTAGGCTCCGATCTTTTTATGCAGAACTGCATATGGCACATACATAGGTGTTCTATAGAATTATAACTAAAGGTTCCAGCTGCATGTACTTTCATTAATGCTGGTAAAGTAAAATTTCCTAAGCATTGAGGTGGAACTATTCTCAGCCTTACTACAGAAGTAGTGGAATTGCTTAGGTGTTTGCTCCATCAACAAAACCTCAAACATAAAAACTTACATGGCATAGAAAATATGAAAGCAGAAAAGCTCAAAATGTTCAAAATTGACACAAAATTGACACAAAAAATGTTCAAAACTTACATGGCATGTATCCTTTTTTTTTTAAAAAAAAAGAGCACTTGTATTAATCATTAGTGATGATAGATACAAGTAATGGGGGAGAGATAGAATGTACAAAAATAAAGGGAAGAACTATGAATGAGTTTAGGTTGAGGAAGAGGAGTTACAAAGGGCGCAAAGATTTGCAGCTTCTAGGGCTAGTTCGGTAGAGGAAAAGTATGCATCTATTTTCAGCAGTTATTCTAACGATCATGTACATCACAAGTGAGTTATGTTGTACAATTTTCATGGTTCACTATACTAACTTCTTAAAGTAGAAATGATAATCATCATAGACTTCACAGTGCTCATGCTTTACCATGTTCAAATATTTTATTCACCCTCTCATGTCGTTGTTATTTTCACAGCTTTCATTACTTTTATGGAGGTTTGAACGTGTTGGTAGATTGACCCCATTCTAGCACATTGTTCTTTGTTTATTATGTGCATGAGTGGACCACCAATAATGGAACCAGGATTCAACTGACAACAGACACGAAAGGGAAAGGAAAAGGAAATGCTCATAGTTGAGGTTGAGAAACAAAAATAGATTTTCTGCGCATATTTTTGGAAATCTACACTTAAAGAGATTGAGAAATAGAAATGAAAAGGAAATGCTCACAGTTGTGTCGACCGCAGGCAGATTCAGCCGCGAGCAGTAGTCGCCGAGCTGAACAGGTCACACTTCTCCATGACCACAACAAAATGACGAATTATCACCACAAGTGAACACCTAAAAGGGCAAGGAAAGGTTCAAGCAACAGACAATCACAACTATTTTATTAAGTTTGAAAAATTCATGCATCAACAACCTCATAAGTTATTTACATAATGGAAAACTCATGCATCAACAGCCTCATTAGGTTGCAATAGTTACTTTATTTACATAATGGAAGAAATAGACTTTGGTATTTCATTTTAAACTTTTATGCAACAGACTAAGGAGAACATAATAAGTTATATAGTTTGATGGTTACTATAATTCATTGTAATAAGGGATTACCCTAAGCAAATTCCAAGGGAAACATCAACCTACCGTCTGAAACGATTGAAATAAAGATTCTCTTTGAGAATATATTTATAGAATTTACAGTAGCATCTTATGAGTTAAGAAGAAATGAATAGTACTAACCCCATTCTTTGAAATTTTAGCTGTTTGGAAAATTCTTGACATATGATTCATTTGTATGTGTGAAATAAGTGATTAACCACAACATTGAAATTTTATCAGCCAAAGAAACACACACATCTCATAAAGTTTAACTCTAAAGCATCAACTGAGCAATGTAATTCACAGAGCAACTTCATATTTGAAGCACATAGTTGCCCTGAAAAGGTGTCAATATAATAGATAGATAACATCAAATATGATACAAAAGAAACTTCAAAATAACTTCAAAATATTCTAATGGTGAATTGGATAATGCCATCAGATGGTATTATGTGTGGATAATTAGTAGCAAAGAAATAAAATAGAATGACATCATTCCATGTAACTATAATCAAAATAATATATAATAAAGTTTAATGCAATCAAAATGAGAATCTCGAAACAGATGAGTGCTATTGTTTGAAAAGATTGAATAAGAAATGAGTGCTACAATTAGGTCTATCCCTAACTGAGATAAATGGCAGAAAATAGATTCATATGATACGACATATCTATAGGAAAATAGTGTAGACACATGGATTTGCCTCTTGATACTTAGCAGTCCTGCAATATGCACGAGCTTTAATATTAGGTTGGAATGAATGAAAAATAAGAATTAAAGCTTGTGCTATTAGGTAGACCATGTCCCATTTTTCCAGCATCTAATCATAAAAGGATAAGAAACTTTCCTTACTATATAACAAAGAGTGCCAGTCTACTTTATAATTGATAGGAAAGGGAACATGAAAACATGATAAACAAACCAACTAATTCTAATCCATGCTAGATATGACACACATTATAATACTGCACAGGACCAAGGATTACCATATGATGCGCCAGGCTCTTAAAGATTGTCCCAAATAGAGTGAATGTATAACCTCATCTTTGCAAATGCAAGATTTATTAGCTAGCCTCTTCCGTTAATGTACTCATCCACATGAACCAATTCAATTTCCTGAAAAGGAGAAATAAATTTGTTTGTCCTGAGCTCTCATAAATATTATTCCCCAAAACTATAGAATTTGGAATGATTTAAATTCACATCGAGGAGCAAAAATTACAAATTAGTGCAATACATGTACCTGACTAGATGCAAAAATAGGGCTCCAATCCTCAGCAACTAACATTTCTTTATTATGTCAAGGTTGAGCATGTTTAATTTGTGGTATATAAATAGATTTCTCTCTCTTTACCCCGAGAAGTTTAAAATTTTAATGTTAACGATACTCATAAAAATAGGGAAGCAAACCCATTATGGAAGGTTTGTTGACAAAATGGTCTAACTAGCAAATTAAGGCAAGAGACAAAAAGTAGTGCAATTTCCATGAAAGGCATAAACAATTTTTTACTGATTTTATAAAAAAATAACCTAGCACATTAGGCTCCTGCCAATATGGGATCCTTGTGGAAAGATCATTTCATGACTCAAAAAGTGTCACTCAAGTCATAAAGAAGTTATCTCAGAATCCAGCTCCGATGCTAAGATTTTCTTACAAGTTTATAGCAATCACAAAGAAAAAAAGATGGGGGACATAAAACCAAAAGAAACCATTGCTCAAACAGGTTGCTAATATTTTTAGGTATCTTATCACTATTAAAACAAAAGAATGAAAGGATTACATTAGACAAGCAAGGACTGAGCTTAGGTTTAGGCATATTCATATGTTTTTAAGAAGAATGAGCATCTTCAAAAAAGACACTTCTTTCGGCTAAGCCTTCTAAGATAAAGTCATATGCAACTTCACCAAATCAAACAAAATGGATGAAGTTATATATGGATTCACAAATAAAGATGTCAATGAGTTGTACTAGATTATGCATTTAACTATTCACAAATAAAGATGTCAATGAATTGAACTAGATATTACACTGACATTAAAGAGAAAAATGTTACCAATTTCTAGAATGTTACTATAATTATTTCAAAGAACAAACATCAAATGACAAGAAAATGAGAACTAGATTACTTGTTAAGATAACAATGGACTATCAAGAGAACCAACTTGATGTGCCTCAATCTCTCTTTGCTGTTGCAGGACTACTTTGGGCTGAGAAGAAAAACTCAGTAGCCTGAAAATTGCAAAAAAAAAATGAAATTGCATGACTGAGATATCTCACAATTAGAAAGTAAAACTTCATAGGACTACTTGCATAACACTGATCCAAAAACTGAAAAATCTAATTTAAAAATTTAACACAAAATGCAACCATTTATTGTTAGAGAAGTTTCATTCTACAACTTTAAACACCATACAGAAAATAATATTTGGTTTACATTATTTTCACTTGGCCATATGAAAATAGTTGAATGTTTTTATAAAACCTGAATACAAAAGAGCTTGTTGTCAGATGCACAATAAAATTCCTATCTTTCATACCAATTTTGCAAATCTAGGAAAAAGCTATTTTGCAAATCCTTGCACCCAAAAGAGAAATGATTCAATTTTTCGTACATCAAATTAAAAGAACAACATAGCTAAACCCAATTCAACTAAATATAGCAGCACATCGCCGTAACAAAACACTATAAGAAAATAGACTTTTACCAATAAATTAATTTTATTGGTATTACCAACAAATTAATTTTATTGGTATTACCAACAAAATTACCAACTCATTTGTTGGTAATTACCAACAAATATATCTTTATCCATTGGTAATACCAACAGACAATTATAATATCCATTGGTAATACCTAGCATAGTATCACCAACGGATTTTACCAATGAAAATCCGTTGGTATTAGTATTACCAACAGATTCTTCACTATTACCAACGAATTTTTGACTATTACCAACGGATTTAATCCGTTGGTGATACCCTATTTTTTGTAGCGAAAATGCAAGTTTGCGCGTAGAACACACCAAGATTCATCAAAAGGCGCAAGACTACAAAGGAAGAACCCAACATGAACTAGAGCACAAGCTTTTCCACTGACTTTTGCATGCTCCTTCAAGCGGGAGAAAGAATCGGAAATCCCTTCGGCCGACGATGCTATGAGAGACGCCATTGGCGAGAAGGATCTACGCCAAGAAATCGATCTACATGAGGGGAAAGGAAGAACATCACATTACATCTAACATTCGGTGATG
This sequence comes from Canna indica, assembly GCA_034359265.1. NCBI lineage: Eukaryota > Viridiplantae > Streptophyta > Magnoliopsida > Zingiberales > Cannaceae > Canna > Canna indica. The sequence continues at coordinate 51,126,051 of CP136895.1, read as the reverse complement.
GGTAAGAACAACAACATGAAGGAAGAGGAGAAATAGGTTATACAGCGAGGGAAGCGGGAGGGGAAAGGAAGAGCTAGAAATGAAAAAATAAGGGGGAAGAGCCATGGCCGTGGAGAAAGGAATCACGGGCTGAGGGAAGAGGAGCGCGAAAATATTTGGTCGGCTAGGGAAAAAAAGAGAGGAGTATTTTTGTCGGATAAAAAGTGGAGGGAGAGAAGAAAATTAGGGATTTTATCGATTGGTTGGCTAAATTACCAACGAATTATATATCCGTTGGTGATTTTGTTGGTAATACCAACAAAATTAATCTGTCGGTAGTAAATCCGTCGGTGATAGTCTGTTTTCTTGTAGTGTTTCTTTGGGTCCTTGGGGTTTAGAAGCTTTTGGAACCCAAAGTGATTTAGCATTGGGGTTCCTTTTTAATGCACAATTCCTAACCATATGTCCATGCACGCCACAACAAAAACAATGACCTTTAAATTTAGTAGATGCATGATGATGGACATGAATGTGTGGATGAGCATGCAAAGATACTTCAGAAAATTTTGCATGAGAGGCATGGGCATACATATTTTTCATTTTCTCATTTAATGAAAGTAATTCATTCTTTAATGATAACATGCCAATATTCAAATTTTCAACTCATGAGCATAATAGGGCATTTTCAATTTTCAATGAATCATTCATATTTTGTAAATCTATATTTTTCTTTTCTAAGGAATTTTAATCATCTTTTTCTAACAATGTTAAATTCTTCATACATATGCTCAATTTCATTTTCTAATTCTATTTGGGTAAAAATATTATCACCTATAGTGATAGTGGGAACCTAATTGTCCTTTGTCATAAAACAAAGGTTTGCATTCTCCTTTGTGTTTTCTTCCCTACTTGAAGGTGATGATGACTCGGTTTCATCCCAAGTGGCCATTAGTGCTTTGTTCTTTTATCTTTCTTTGAGGAAGATGGGGAGCTGAGCTTGGACTTAAGACAATTGCTCTCCAAGTGTCCGGACTTGTTGCATTGGAAGCACATGTGATTATCTTTGCCCTTCTTCTTTTTGAGAGGCTTTCCCATTAGTTCCATCAACATCCTTCCAAGGTGAATCATATCTTCTTGGTACTCGTATTCTTCATTCTCCGATGATGATGACGAGGTCCTATCACCATATGATGCTTTTAAGGCAATGTTCTTGTCCTTGGGGGCATCTTCCTCCCTCCAATGGGTCATGAGGGATCCAATGAGTTCGGTGAGCTTCATGGTGCCAAGATTCCATGATAGCAACCACATTTGGCTCTCATGCTTTGGGAAGCGATCAAAGAAGCTTCCTCACTTTTTCTTCCTCTTGTATGTCCCTTCCAAGGTTAGTCAAAGCATTTACAATATTTTGAAAGCGCGCATACATTTCATCTATGGTCTCATGAGCATGCATTTTAAAGAGTTTATAATCTTGCATAAGCAAATTAATTTTAGACTCTTTAACTTGGGAAGTTCCCTCATGAGTAGTTTCTAAAACATGCCAAATTGTAAAAGCGGATCTACAACATGATATTCTATTAAATTCATTTATAGATAAATAACAATGTAGTGCATTCATTGCTTTGGCATTAGAATTAAACAATTTGATCTCTTCTTGAGACCAATAGTCCATGCTCTTGGAGGGTAGTTCATAATCTACATGAATAGTTCTCCAAGCATCTAATCCTAGGGATTGCAAGAAAATACTCATCCTAGTTTTCTAATAAGGATAATTGTTTCCATCAAAACGAGGAGATGCATGAGTTGAAGACCCTTGACCTAGGTGTCGTTTGGTTGACACAACTTCCTACAAGAAGTTGTATTTTCTGGTCTTGTTTGGTTGACACACTTCCTGCATTTTGCAGGAAGTACAACTTTCTTAGAAAGTTACACTTCCTGCATAATGCAGGAAGTACCCCCTAGGTAAGTTGTACTTCCTGAGTTGTATTTGAAAGAAAAAGATATTTGTGCTCTTACATTTGCATTTAATACTAAATTTATAATTTATGTTGTCAATTTTTTGAGATTAGGTCATTCATAAATTATTGACTTATTTTTTATTTTAATTTATTTTGAGCAAAATATACAATTCTTTTTATGTCAAATTCAAATAAAAAATATTATATATATAATAAATAATATATTATATTAGTTATATATGAAAAATTATTCTATATTTTACATATATGTATTAAAATATTAATTTACAAATAAAGTTTATTTTTTATATATATTCTAATATATATATATATATTAATTAGTAAAAAGAAGGGTATATTGATCATTTGATATATATATTTCCTAGGAAGTACACATGTCAACCAAACATGCTACGGGTGGGAAGTTACACTTCCCATCAATTAGTTTTTTGTCAACCAAACACATTTTTACTACTTCTCAAGAAACATAGGTGGAAAGTTAATTCATGGGAATTACAACTTTCCATAAGAATTTACTTCCCATGTCAACCAAACGAGGCCCTAGTGTGATACTAGAGGCCCTAAGTGTAGGTTAGATGGTTAAAACTAAGCCTACAACCTTGCTCTGATACCAAATGTTGGGTGAATGCCCACACTAGAAGGGGGGGTTGAATAGTGTGTAGGTACTTTTACGATTAATCGAATTCTTTTTCGATTTTGATCAACTCAACTACCCGATTCAAGTTTCTTGATCCTTAGTGCGACTAGATGCAATTACAATTAAATCAAGCACGAGTAAGAATCAAATAGAGAAATCAAGATAGCAATGCAAACAAGAAATATATAGTGATTCGGCCATACCCACCTACTCCACAACATTGGCTCCTCACCAAGGATTTCTAACCTTAACACTTTATAGATTAATAGTTTTTTTAAGAATACAATGATGACTTATCCCTCAACCCTAGAGGCGGGCCTCGGCACCTATTCTCTAGCAAAAGCAATAATCTACAAGACACCAAGGTGTTTACATGCACACCTTGCAAGCTACCCTTAAAATTGATAAAAAGCAATAGGAAAACAATATTAATGGAGCTTAAATGTAAAACAAACTTGATAAAGCTCCAACGCGTCTCCTCCGAGCACTTCAAGGCTTCGAGTATGGATTTCTTGGTGAAGATCAAGCTTGATGAAGTGAGGAGGGATTAGGGCTTAAGATCAACTCTTTTAGGCTGAAAAACACTTAGGATGGACTTTGTGAAGATCAAGAGAGGTGGCGAGGCTGTTATAAGACTCCTATTTATAAGCTAAGAGGACGAGGCCAAAAAGAGACGTTGCAACGGGCAAAAAATTGCCCGTTGACACCGCTCGATTGGTGGTCGGCTGATGGTTGATCAACCGGCCACCGACCGGAGGCAACTGCCTGATTCAGGCCTCTATCAGTCGGCCATCGATCGACAACCTAAAAATAACCCAGTTTGCTAATTTTTCTCCGCAGTGTTCGTTTTTGGATTTCATTTTTGGGTTTTGACTACGAACATACTACAAATATGTTGACTTAATGCCTTAGATGAATTTTACAATCATTTCAAGGTTCTAGACCTAACTTCCGACTCAATCGCCTCCGAAGCCATCGACACTTGAATTTCCACGATTCTTCTGTTATTTCCCAACGAATTTTGCGTGTATCAATCGCTTAACCTGAGATAAAATACTTGATAAACTCATTAGGATAAGTTTGTTATCCTAGGTTGAAAACCTCAGGCCAATAAACTGCACTCGGGGGTTCGGCCCCGAGTTCGTCGAGGAGCATAAGGCAGAACCATGTGTGAAGAGTTAAGTAAGGACTCTAAGGCTGGAAGTAACGACGTCATAGCCAAGGACTACACTCGGGGGTTCGACCCGAGCTTTTCGAGGAGCGTAAGGCAGAACTGCGCACGAGGAGTTAAGTAAGGGCTTTAAGGCCGGAATTCACTACCAAAAATCATGCATTTTGTGACGGCCTTATTGCGACGACAGTTGTTGCGGTCGCAGATGCGACCATTCTGCGACCGCGTACAACGGGGGGTCGTGGAGAAGCCACATTTGCGACGGCGCCGCAACCGCCTTAAGTACCGTCGCAAGTTTAATGACACAGCAACGACTATACGACCACTTTGCCACTGCCTTTTTGCGACTGCCAGTTGCGGTCGTAAACCCGTCAGGGGCCCAAATCACTTAGCCCGCGCCGAACCCTTTCTTTTCTTCCCCGCTCACTCACCCTCTCTCACTCGCCCTCCTACCGTCACCCGCCTGCCTGCCGTCGCCCGCCTATGCCGCCCCTCGCAACAGGTCTCTCTCTCTCTCTCTCTCTCGCCGGCTAGGATTCCACCCGGAGACGAAAACGTGGAGGGTTGGCCGACCCTCCCTTCCAAAGCAGACTTCTCGACGAGACCTACGAACAAAAATAAGCTACAGGCAGGTTCTCTTGTTGTCATTAGAACCATTTGATGCATGGTTGATGAGTTGATCCATTCAGCTTCTCAAAATTAGGGCTTTCTAATTGTCAATCATCATATCTTCTCCTAATTCCATTTGATTGCATTGCTGCCATTACCACATGTGTAATGCAAATGAAATTAGACTTTGTTAGGGTGTGCTTGGTGACATGATTCTTATGAAGTCCCTACTTTGATGTTCTTATGAATACTCATTTAATCTCAATTTTTTTTTAATGTTCTGTTAATGTATTTATTGACTCATGATTTTAGTGAATTTTGTTTAATTTTGTTCAATTTTGAATGTTGATCATTGTGTCAGCATATGCTTTACAGTTTACATAAAAGCTTGTTTTGCATGATTTTTGTTGTATTTTACATCATTTTTACATTGGTTATATATTGACACTTCTTGGTTAATCTTTAATAATCTCAAGATGGCATGAGATGAACTCAACCTTTAATACTAATACTGATTTTGGAAAGTAATGACAACTTGAGTGCTTGGTTAATTTTTTGGGATGAAGTATTGTTTAAGGGACCTTTAGCATCACTCTACCAACATCTCTAATTCCAAGAGTAAGGCTTCTACATGTAATAGAACTAAGTCTATATATATTTAGATTATAACACAAAATAGAACATAATGAAAAAAGAGCTGGAAGTTTCCAATAATGACCATGAGAACAACTTCCTTTAAAAAGACTCTACCAACCAATCACAGTAAGAACAACTTCCTTTAAAAAGAATGCTTCAGATGTTTCTTTAATCTCCCATGATAATGGTCTTGTGCATGGATTGAAATCATGAGATCACCATTCCTGGACTATGACCTGGTCAAAATGAATTTTACGTTATCTCAAAATGAATCTCGTAGATGATAAAAAACAAGTTTAAAATGAATCTCAAAATGACCTGGTCTTGTGTGTGGTTGGCTTGCTTCTGTTCCAGATTGCTTGCTTGGTTGGTTTTTCTTTCTTCAATTGTTAAATTTATTTAGTATTTTATTTTACTTGGTTTAGCCCTTTTTCATTTTTAGCAAATATATGCATCTACTTTAATTTTGCATAGACAAGTTTTTAAGTTCAGTTCAGGTTTAATATATAGTTTTATTTTCATGATTAGTTGTGCCATAATCTTACGAGACAAGTGAAGATGTCGGGACCACCACCACCACAAGCCCCGGAGGCTGGAGGTCGTCGCAGGCCTCGTGGACCTAATTAGGGGGCTCATGCACCTTCATCGATCGACCAACGTCAGCGGATATCGCTGCACGTTCTAAAGTAAGTATCAAAGTTTATTTTTTATAATTGTTAATTAATTAATTACTACTTTGTAATACCCGAGGTTTCCTAATATAAAAATTTTATTTGGTGCAGCGCACGGGATCGGGGAATAGCAGGGTTGAGTCGCTAAAATCGACACGAATAGAAGGTAGTATTCAATTTGTTTGACTCGTGAGTTATATTTATATGATTTATGTGCTAGATCAATTCAAGTCGGGTTGAAATCAGGTTCTCGGGTTGAGTTGAGTGAGGGAACTTAAGTAATGAGGGCATTTGTAAAAAAAAAAGGATTAAAACCCTCTCACCCCAAGCCGCCGTGCGGCTCAAGGCTAGAGGGAGCCGCACACAGCCCGAGGGAAGAGGAAAGGGGAGAGGAGCTCGTGGACGGCGCCGGTCTCGTGTCGTCGTCGGAGAAATCGGGATCATCCTCATCGAGTCCATCTCCTTCATCCGATCAAGATGAGTGGTCTAACCGAGATCCATATGGTAGGTAGGTAGCCGACCCAAGGTATTGGGGATTTTGTTGATTTCTCATTATATTTCCGTCGACTCATCAAAATTTTTATCGAGATCTGATCCTCTTGTGTATATGTTGTTTAACGATGAAGTTTCACGGAGTTTTCCTCAGATTTAAGAGTCGGCCGCATGAAGGAAAAAGGGAAAATGTCATGCCGAAATTTTCCCCAACTTCCTAGAGTGGTCGTAACCTCTTGGATCGAGTTCTTTTCATGATTTATGGCTCGATTATTCTTGATCACAGCCAAAAACCCTCTTCTTCCACCCTTATCAATCTTGGCCGAGCATGAGTAACCTAGGTTCGGTTCGGCCGAGTGGGTGTGAGGAGGGGAAAGGGGCTCGACTTACTTCATGCTTACATGTAGAGTTTTATTTCATCGTTTATGCTATAGATTACTCACAAGATGTTTGATCTGTTAGTAGTGGTAGATTGAGTTTATCATGCTATAAGGAAATATTCTTGAACGCATATATATGGTTAGGATTTAGAATGGCATGTGAATCATGGAAATATTTCATTTATTTTCTAATGTAAATGCCCAATCCTTGCCATGTTATATTCCTTGTTTCCTTATCGAAATTTAGAATTTATTGCTGAATTTAATCTCCTTATTTTTGGAAATCATGTTATTATTCATGTGGATAATTGTAGAACGAATTTCCGATGTTATATATTTTCTAATGTAAATGCCCAATCCTTGCCATGTTATATTCCTTGTTTCCTTATCGAAATTTAGAATTTATTGCTGAATTTAATCTCCTTATTTTTGGAAATCATGTTATTATTCATGTGGATAATTGTAGAACGAATTTCCGATGTTATATATGCTGTGATGAACCCGAAAGTTGACATTTTCACGCTTATGAAATGTTGTTACACTTAAGGAATATAATGCATAGACTAGGTTTCACACCTAGGGAAGGATAACGGACATTAGTACTCGACTAGTGCGACCCGAGGAAGGGGTCGGGTACGGGTTGATGCTCGGGGATTTAGATGGAAGTTTTTTCTTTGAGAAACTCTGATTGTGTATTGTGATTGAGATGATCTACTGAGAAATACCGATAGCCGGAACGGGTACTACTCGACTCAGCGGTGATTAGGGTCTTGAGATTGCACCAGCGAGCCCGCTAGGTGTTAGACTCGAGTGGCGGAGGGTCTTGAGATTTCGTCAGTGGGCCACGCTGACGGTAGACCCGAGTCGGGTGGGACTAGCTATCCCTAACCCGGTGGGATCCTAAGACTAGTTGACCATCCTAGTCGAAGGGTCCGGTGATTGTTATTGACATTCCTTGTATGTTGTATGGGCCGGTGTGGCTGAGTACTATATTGTGGTGAAGGCCGGATAGAGCCAATCCATTCATGCAAGATGAGGCCATATTGGCCGAATGATAGTTAGTCTGAAGGAGCCGATATGGCCAGACTACTTATTCGCATAGGTTGGCCAATTGGGCGGTTAGCATGATATGACTAGCATAGACTCCTCATTTATATGCTTGTGTATATATTTATATGTTATCATATCAGGGATTTAAGTGGAGGTTCGGAAGGACCGCTCACTGAGTTCCTTGTGAACTCACGATTTCTTGTTTTGTTTTTTTTTTTGCAGAGCTCGATTAGTGAGGTATGACTTGGTGGCTTGGTGCAACTGGAGGGCAGGAGTTGGCACAGATCTCGTAGCAGGTAGTCATGTAGTCGTAGTCGTGTCAATGGGGTTGTAGACATGCACTGAGTAGTTGTCTTTGAAAAACTTGTATCTGCTTTAGACTTTGAAACTTGAGTTATTTCGTTCGAATTTGAAATTACTAAAATTGTTTTGACATTTTTTTAAAAAATAAAGATTTGTGTCGCTGTCTTTTATTCATGATATTTGGATGTGCAGTGTTTTCTTTGGTGTAGTGGTTTAGTGCATGTGGTAGGCTTCGGGATACCGACACGTACCCTGGTCGGTCACGCGACCCTTAGTTGGGGTGTGACAAAGTTGGTATCAGAGCTTCTGGTTAGGTATTGACTACGACTAGGAATTGGGTATCGTATGAGGCATATGCTAGCATGTCGACATACGGTATAGTTATGCTAGGAGATCAGGCGGCCACGACTGCACCTCAGCGAACCATGCGATTAGTACTTTAAATTTCAGTTATAAGTTGTTGGTATTAATGGTATAAAAAAAAATGCTAGTGTGATGGAGACTCACAATGCTATGTTGAGCGACAGCGGTAGTAATTCCACCGAACGCCAGGGCTGAGACCCAGCTGCAGACTCAGGTGGCTCAGTTGACAGAGGCGCTCCACAGGGAGCAAGAGTTGAGGCAGCAGCAGCAGCCGTAGCCGGTACCAGTGGTACCCGTAGTTCCAAAAGTGACATAGTTAGTAGCGCTAGTCGTCAGAGTCCTAGGGGCGCCCACCTACGAAGACTTCGTTAAGCTAAGGCCGCCGGTGTTCTCTAGGACAGATAGGCAGGTAGAGGTCACCGATTTTCTGGGTGACTGCTATGAACTGTGTGTGGAGCTTTGGTGCTCATCCATGTCAGCGGCTCGCATGCAGCAGATGCACCACCCGCTACGTGGGAGGAGTTCAGGGCAGCCGTAGTGGAGCATTACTTACCACTGAGTATTCACGATAAGCAAGCAAGGGAGTTTGAGATGGTACGTCAGATGGGTGGTATGATCGTGTTAGACAACGAGATGGAGTTCACCAGGCTCTCTAAGTACCACCCAACCCTAGTGGCTACTGAGACCGCTAGGGTCAAGAGGTTCGTCGGGGGGTTGAGACCCGAGATCAATAGGCTCATCCATTATATCGAGGACACCACATTTGCGCGGGTAGTGGATGAGGCACTCAGAAGGAAACATTGGTGTCATTCGAGAAATTTGACAGACCCGTAAAGAAGAAGTTCCAACCTTAGGGGGCAGGGGGTTGACCTTGGTACTCTGAAGGGACTGTTGCCACTGCAGACCACCAGCCGAGCCGGGGACACAACAGTAGTTGGGGCCGTGGAGGCCCAGGGTCAGGGGTAATGCACTGGGGGACTTGTTATGGCCGCACAGATTTATGTTTCAGATGTGGATAGGTTGGACACTTTAGGAAAGATTGTCCAGACAGAGGTGGCCAGAGAATAGAGCAGCCGAAAGGAAAAGCACCGATGTCAGTTGGGTCAGTAGCTCAGAAGGGTCCAATGCAGAGCAAGGGCCGTAGACTAGTCACTCTGAGAGACCGTCTGCCTGAGTTTGCGCCATGAACCATGATGGAGCAAAGGTATCTAAGGCAGTGGTGACAGGTACTATTTTAGTTAGTTCATCTGCAGCTTATGTATTCTTTGATTCGGGTGCCACACACTCATTTGTATCTGCTAAGTTTGTTGCTAAGTTACCTGTAGCACCTTCTTTGCTTAATGTGTCATATGTGGTGTCGATGCCTACGGGCGATACAATAATAGCTGGAACAATTTTTCGCGACTGCGAGGTCCTTATATGCGGGCATGCATTGAGGGCAGAGTTGACACTTCTACCAATGCTTGAACTAGATGTCATACTCGGCATGGATTGGCTGGCAGATCACTTTGCTTCAATGGATTATAGGGCTAATACTGTTATTTTCAGTAAGCCCGGGTTGCCGCAATTCATCTTCCAAGGAGACAGAAGAGGTGAGCCTATGAGAGTCATTTCAGCCCCGAAGGCTCGTAAGTTACTAGTGGGCGACTGTCAGTCTTTCTTGGCCTTAGTATCAATGATAGAGACACGATGGGGAACGTCAAAGGAACACTGGTGGTTTGTGAGTTCTCTGACGTCTTTCCCGAGGAGTTACCAGGTCTGCCACCAAGAAGGGAGATAGAGTTCTGCATTGAATTGCAGCCCGGGGTGAAGCCGATCTCCATTCCACCCTATAGGATGGCGTCGGCTAAACTCAGGGAGTTAAAAGTGCAGTTGCAAGAGTTGTTGGACTTGGGCTTCATCCAGTCGAGTGTATCACCGTGGAGTGCTCCGGTGCTCTTCGTGAAGAAGAAGGACGGGTCCATGCACATGTGTATCGACTATAGGCAGTTTAACAATGTGACAATCAAGAATCGTTACCCACTACCAAGGATAGATGACCTGTTCGACCAATTTCAAGGGGGAAAATGGTTTTCAAAGATTGATTTGAGGTCCGGATACCATCAGCTAAGAATCTGGGACTGCAATGTGCATAAGACTGCCTTTAGGACTCGTTATGGCCACTTTGAGTTCCTAGTGATGTCCCTTGGTCTGACCAATGCACCTGTGGCTTTTATGGATATGATGAATCGGGTGTTCAAGGAGTACCTGGACCATTTTGTGATCATCTTCATTGACGACATCTTGGTGTACTCCAAGAGTAAGGAGGAGCACTCCGAGCATTTGAGGTTGGTCCTGGAAACCCTCAGAGAGCACCGGTTGTTCGCCGAATTCTCCAAGTGTAAATTCTGGTTGGAGAGTGTAGGGTTCCTCGGTCATGTAGTATCCAAGGAGGGTATAAGGGTGGATCCCGCAAAGGTGGAGGCTGTGCAGAATTAGAGGTGGCCGACCAACGTGACTGAGATCCGTAGTTTCCTTGGGTTGGCCTGGTATTACCAGAAGTTTGTGGAAAACTTCTTCAGGATTGCAGCTCCTTTGACTCGGTTGACTCAGAAAAAGATCAAATTTGTTTGGGATGACAAGTGCGAGGCGAGCTTTTAGAAGCTCAAAGAGTGCTTGATGTCAGCACCCGTGTTGGTCGTACCTTCAGGCTCAGGAGGATTTATGGTTTACTGTGATGCCTCTCGGGTTGGCCTGGGTTATGTTCTGATGCAGTTTGGTAGAGTCATAGCCTATGCATCCTGCCAGCTAAAGGTTCATGAGAAGAACTACCCAACGAATGACCTAGAGCTGGCAGCAGTGGTTTCTGCACTGAAGCTCTGGTGCCACTACTTGTACAGGGAGGCCTATGAGATTTATATTAATCACAACAGCCTCCAGTACTTGCTTACCCAAAAGGAGTTGAACCACAGGCAGAGGAGGTGGCTGGAGCTCCTAAAGGACTATGACTGCACTATTATGTACCACCCAAGGAAAGCCAATGTAGTGGCGGATGCTCTGAGCAGAAAGTCCATAGGCAGCTTGGCCCATTTGGCAATCAGGAGAAGGCCACTAGCTCGGGAACTAGCCCTGTGCCTGGATGGGGGAGTAGTCCTGTCTATATCAGATTCGGGTACCCTAGTGGCACACCTGCAGGTACAGTCCACTTTGGTGGACATGTTGCGTGCTGCGCAGGAGGAGGATGCATTTTGTTCACTAACAAGGGATCTGGTCCAGAGAGGTGACGCATATGACAATTTTATGGTCGACTCAGAGGGTGTCCTAAGGGTTAGAGATAGGATTGTGGTGCTTGATATGGCAGAGATGCGTAGGTAGGTTTTGGAAATAGGCTACCGTTCCACTTATACGATGCATCCGGGGGCCACCAAAATGTATAGAGACTTAAGGCAGCACTAATGTTGGAAGGGCATGAAAAGAGAGATAGCAGAGTTTGTATCCAAGTGTTTGGTATGCCAGCAAGTGAAGGCCGAACACTTGAAACCTACGGGGCTACTTCAGAACCTCGAGGTGCCCTAGTGGAAGTGGGGGAAGATCACCATGGACCTAGTGACCGGCCTGCCTAAGTCAAGAGGAGGGTTTGATTCCATTTGGGTGGTAGTGGATTGGTTGACTAAGACCGCACACTTCATTCCAGTCAAAATGACCTTTTTTGCTGAGCAGTACGCCAGACTATTTTTAGACAAGATTGTGGCATACCATGGTACCCCAATGATGATCATATCAGATCGAGGTACCCAGTTCACAACCTAATTTTGGCAGTCCTTTCAGGAGTCCTTGGGTACTCAGGTGCGATGCAGCACAACTTTCCATCCACAGAAGGACGGACAGTAAGAGAGAACCATCTAGACCCTGGAGGATATGCTGAGGGCGTGTGTCCTCGACATGGCTAGCAGTTAGGAGAAACACCTATCATTGATTGAATTCTCCTACAACAATAGCTATCACAGTGACATTGGTATAGCCCTGTTCGAGGCCTTGTACGGACGGAGATGTAGATCACCAGTGGGCTGATTTGAGATAGGAGATACTCTCATGGTGGGTCCTGACTTGATCGAGGAGGCAGTGGAGAAGATAAAGTCGATAAAAGAAAGGTTGTTGGCGGCTCAGAGTTGCCAAAAAATGTATGCTGATAAGAAGGCCAGAGAGTTGGAGTTCGCTGAAGGCGACTTGGTGTTCCTGAAGGTTTCCCCCATGAAAGGGGTAGTCCGGTTTGGGAGGAAGGGGAATTTGAGCCCTAGGTTCATTGGGTCTTTCCCTATTCTCAAGCGGAGGGGCGTTGTGGCTTACGAGTTGGCTTTGCCCCCTAGCCTGAGTAGAGTTCACCCAGTTTTTCATGTGTCAATGCTCCGGAGATATGTGAGGGATGAGTCCCACGTGATCAAGCCGACTACGATTGAGGTGGACACGACGATCTCATATGAGGAGAGGCCGGTAGAGGTGCTTGACCGACAGATCAGAAAGCTGAGGTACAAGGAAATTCCCTTGGTAAAGGTAAGGTGAGAGCATCACACCGGGCAGGAAGCTACTTGGAAAGTAGAGCAAGAGTGAGGGAGCGCTACCCCTCCTTGTTCGAGGATATGATGAGTCCCTATGCTCTACCAAATTCGAGGATGAATTTTCCTTAAGGTAATATTTGGTTGGATGAAATAGAGAAGGAATGGAATACTATTCCCTATGTCCCACTTATTCCCTGGTTTGGTTGCAACTTATAGACAAGGAATAGGTGGGCCATAAGGAATAGATAAGGAATATTATTCCTTATGCATGGGGAATACTATTCCTTACCTCAACCCAAGGAATAGTATTCATTGTCGATTCCTTATGATATTTTTCTATATTATCCTTCAATATTTATAATATGACATAATAATATAAAAAAATTAAATTATTAAATTAATTTTAATTATTATTTATCTTAAATAGATCATTATTATTTTTTTATTAAATATTATTTTAATAATTATTTTTTTAAGATTTTTTTTTTATGAAAATAAAAAATAATAGTTTTTATTATTTTAAATTAATATATTATTATACATTAATCCATATTTTTATTATGCTGTTATTAGTTAAAATAAATTATAACATAATTTATTATATTTTAGAAGGGAATTTTGGTCATTTTTTTATATTATCATTCAATATTTATAATATGAATATAAAAATTAAATTGTTAAATTATTTTTAAGAATTACGTATCTTAAATAGATAATTATTATTTTATTATTAAATAATATTTTAATAGTTATTTTTTGAAGATTCAATTATTTTTTAGGAAAACAAAATAAATAATAGTGTTTTATTATTTTAAGTTAATAATTTTTTTTATATTGAATCATATTTTTATTATATTATTATTAAATATAATAAATTATAATATAATGTAATATATTTTTAGGAGGTCATTTTAGTCATTTTCTCTTAATTTATTGTATATTCTTCGTGTTAAGTAAACAAAGTAAATATAATGTGAATCATGGAAATGTTTCATTTATTTTCTAATGTAAATGCCCAATCCTTGCCATGTTATATTCCTTGTTTCCTTATCGAAATTTAGGAATTTATTGCTGAATTTAATCTCCTTATTTTTGGAAATCATGTGATTATTCATGTGGATAATTGTAGAACGAATTTCCGATGTTATATATGCTGTGATGAACCCGAAAGTTGTCATTTTCACGCTTATGAAATGTTGTTACACTTAAGGAATATAATGCATAGACAAGGTTTCACACCTAGGGAATGATAGCGGACATTAGTACTCGACTAGTGCGACCCGAGAAAGGGGTTGGGTACGGGTTGATGCCCGGGGATTTAGATGGATGTTTTTCTTTGAGAAACTCTGATTGTGTATTGTGATTGAGATGGTCTACTGATGAGTACCGATAGCCAAAACGGGTACTACTCGACTCAGCAGTGATTAGGGTCTTGAGATTGCACCAGCGAGCCCGCTAGGTGTTAGACTCGAGTGGCGGAGGATCTTGAGATTTCGTCAGTGGGCCACGCTAACAGTAGACCCGAGTCGGGTGGGACTAGCTATCCCTAACCCGGTGGGATCCTGAGACTAGTTGACCATCCTAGTCGATGGGCCCGGTGATTGTTATTGACATTCCTTGTATGTTGTATAGGCCAGTGAGGCCGAGTACTGTATTATGGTGAAGGCCGGACAGAGCCAAACCATTCATGTGGGATGAGGCCATACTGGCCGAATGATACTCAATCTGAAGGAGTCGATATAGCCAAACTACTTATTCGCATAGGTTGGCCAATTGGGTGGTTACCATGATATGACTAGCATAGACTCCTCATTTATGTGCTTGTGTATATATTTATAAGTTATCATATGAGGGATTTAAGTGGAGGTTCGGAAGGACCGCTCACTGAGTTCCTTGTGAACTCATAATTTCTTGTTATTTTTTTTTTGCAGAACCCGACCAGTGAGGTACGGCTTGGTAGCATGGTGCGACTAGAGGGCAGGCGTTGGCGCAGATCTCGTAGCAGGCAGTCATGTAGTCGTAGTCGTGTCAATGGGGTTGTAGGCATGCACTGAGTAGTTGTCTTTGAAAAACTTGTTTCTGCTTTAGACTTTGAAACTTGAGTTGTTTCATTCGAATTTGAAATTACTAAAACTGTTTTGACATTTTTTTAAAAAATAAAAATTTGTGCCGCTGTCTTTTGTTCATGATACTTGGATGTGCAGTGTTTTCTTTGGTGTAGTGGTTTAGTGCATGTGGTAGGCTTCGGGGTACTGACACGTACCCTAGCCGGTCACGCGACCCTGAATTGGGGCGTGACATACTTATGTTGTTATAGTTGCATTGTAGATTCGAGCAGGACGATGTTGCTTGCAATATCACCTCTATTATCAAGAGATTCTTTTGGGAGCCGTGTCATTCATGGACCCACGTGCCACAGGATAATCGAGATTTATTATGGTCCGAGTTCGAGGTACGTAGTTTATTAATTTTAGATACTGTAAAATGTTAAGAATTGGCCAATGATTTTATACATGAGGGACATAGATTGATGGAATATTTGGTAAGAATTTGGAAAGCTACGTTTTTCTTAATGTTTGATAGTTTATAAAAGTTTTCTTCTTCCTATTAATTTTTCTTCTTCATGACACTAGTAACTGTACATGGTTGCTCGCAGAGATCCACCAGGTGCCCAAAACCTATTTCTATCATGTGTTTTTGTCGCAAATATTGGAGCAAGTGGTGTTGAAGGAATAAAAATATTTGTCAGTTTACATGAATTACATATTTAATTATAAGAAAGAACATTCATCGAAATCTTTATGTTGCTTTGAACAAAACATAGATTATGATAAGGTTTTCCTGAATTGGGAAGTGGATTTAATTTTGGTACTCAATTAGACTTGTATTGTAGCCTTGGGAAGACTGAGACTAAATATCCTTTAGAAACTAGCACCACCTTTTAGGTTCTTAACTTCTAAGTTGTAAAATCTTAAAGATTTTGTTGAGAAATAAAAATCTCCAGCCTTTTGGTCTTCCGAAAAGATGTGGAAGATAAAAAATTGTTGGTTTCATAGTCATCTTTCTCAAAACAGAGCATTGAAATGAATATCATCAAATTGTTGATTTGCCATTATATCTGCTTGTTCTTCATATTAAATTTGCTTCTATGGACAACAAAGTTATAAAAGTATCAAACTATCAATGGCAACAGCCACGAAGTACATATTATATACTTTAACAAGCAAGATTAATGTATAGTTATAAAAGTATCAAATAGAGCATGGATGATGTGTATGTGCTAATTAACAAGCAACTTTTTAGTTGTCTCAATGTTTCATGATAGGATATATAATTAATGTACAGTTGTTAACCTTACAAGGCAAGGAATTTACCATCTAAGATGCTATGAGCTAACCATCCATGTATTTGACTTCCTATCTTCCTTTTGGTAAGATATTTAGGGAGAGGGATAATTAAGTAGAAATTAATTAAGTGCTATTTGGGGTAATTAACTTTCAAATGGAAACAATTATCCTAATAATTTATATGTAGCATTCTTAACTTTTTCTTTTATTTTCTTTCTTTTACTTCCTGTGTTTCATTTGAGTTGTACATTTTCCGAATTTTGATAACACAGTGATATATTTATGGACACAGTTTGGTTTTAGGATTTAGGATTTATGAAACAACTTTTATTAAGATATTAAAGTAAGAAGTTATCATGCTTTATGTTCAGCATTCTAAAGCTATATTGGACATGATTTTTCAAGCTAATGTTTTTTTTTGTAGGCCCGATATACTTGGGATCCCGTCATTCAGGCTCAGGTTAAGGATGTTTGGGAAGCTTACAATAAAAAGTTTTTCAAGGATATCCTCCATCAGGCGCGGGATGAGGTGTGAGCAACTATAGGTAGTAATAGAGATACGCCTATGGATGCACTCAAGGGACATGGGCCAACCTGGATGCAGGTCGACGTATGAGATCGGCTATGTGACGGCGCACCAAAATCGGATGACGCTGGTCGAGGGATCTGTCGCCCAACATACCGGTGGGCCATCCCATTTATTAGCCATGAGCGTCGATTGGTAAGTAATTTAATAATTATTTTTATTATTTATTATTATAAAAAAACTAATTATATTTATTTTATTGTAGGGGTTGCTCATCCCTGATAATCCTTTGAGGGTCTTCGAGGAGACACATATATACCAGCGTGGTCCTCGCTACGGTGAGTTCATCAGCAGGAGGCCGGAGACGGTATTGGTAAGTTAATATTTTAAAAAGAATATCTAGTTGTATTATGTATAATTAATTTAATTAATTAATTTACTTTTATTTAAATTAAAGGCCACATATAGTGAGTTGGTGACCCAGCGGGGAGGTGATCCTGCGCAGCATCAGCTTGATGCTGACACATGGATGCAGGTGGCAGGCATCGGCCATGGCCGTGTATGTGGCATTGGCACAATGGCCCACGCACGGGCGTTGTTGCAGCCACATGGTGCAGGGCCATCTACTTTCACCTCCTCCGTCGCTGGTCCATCAACATCACGTGCGGATGAGGACCGATTAGCGACCGTTGAGACTACTCAGGCACGCCTCAGCGCCGACATGGTCGCTATGAGAGATACTATGACACAATATATGGCGCAGATGACCCAGTACATGACACATATATCTTCTATCATACCTGGTGCTTCGGCTCCTCCGCCTCCCCCATCATTCGACGCGACGACATCAGTATCAGATCCATCATCATCGACGCTAACTGATGTGCTCCCCACGCAGCCCCTCTCCACGCCGCCGCCTCATGCGCCTCATCATTGATGTACTTTTTTGATATTTTAATTTGATATGATGTAAACACTATTGTTTCGATACGATGTAAATAATATTTTGATATCCATATATTATAATTTGCTATCTTTTGTTTAATATGTATTTTTAATTAAATATTGGAATAGAAATTTATATATTTTTATTTTTTTAAAAAAAATATACGTCTACGACAGCTCTACGACCTCATGGCCGTCATAGATTCTCAATACTGGAATAATGGGCATCAGCAACGGCTCTAGTCGTTGTTGAGTCGTTACTGAAAACCATCAGCAATGGTGTGCAATGGCTCCGCCCGTTGCAACGGAGCCATGGCAGAAACACGCGTTGCTGATAACTTAGCAACAGATCAGAAATGGTCGCTCGGGCCATTGCTAATAATACTATTAGCAACGGTTTTACCATGGACCCGGTTCCATTACTGATAACAATTATTAGCAACGGCCCGCGTGTCCATAGCAGTGTCGTTAGTGAAAGATCGTTGCTAAGCCGTTGTTGTAGGTCTTCCCACGGACGGCCGTGGGAAAGACGTTGCTGATTGCTAGATACTGAAACCGAAAAAACTTCAAAATTCCATATTTCGATTAATACATTGATACATTATCTAATACATAACTCACACACCCATACACCCATACATACATCCATTCACACATCACAAATACACCCAGATATATATCAAAACAATTATACTTATATTTATAATTATCCACCGGTATATTTTCTTCAGACGATTCATGTATCTTTCAAATAAGTACATCCACTGGTATTGAACGGGGCCACCAACTCGTGCCTCGTATGCCAAATGTATCGGTAGATGCTCCATCGAGTCAGAAAAGGCAGGAGGGAAAAATTGCTCCAACTTGCATATAATTTCAACAATATTACTTTCAAGTGTTGACATATCTTCGGCTCGAAGGATATTTACACAAATGTTTCTAAAAAAAATACTTAATTCAGTCAACGAAACCCAAATATTATCAGGTAGAAGATCTCGGAATGCGATCGGAAGCAATCTCTGCATGAATACATGACAATCATGGCTCTTCATCCTTGATATTTTGCAATCATCGATGTTCACACATCGAGATATGTTTGAGGCATATCCATTGGGTAATCTGAGATCTTTTATCCATTGACAAAACATCTTTGATCTGTTGTTTATTTAACACATACGGGACCTTCGATTTCAAATATCGTCCGTTGACCTCTTGTAACTCCAACTTCGGCCTCTTACAAAGTATTTTCAAATCATGTCGGGCTTTGACATTATCTTTAGTTTTTCCGGAAATGTCCATCAAAGTGTTGAAAATATTATCAAACACATTTTTTTCAATGTGCATGACTTCCAAATTATGTCAAATCAGTAATGAACTCCAATAGGGCAAATCCCAAAAGATACTTTTTTTCACCCAGTTATGTGTTTGATCAAAGCCTGACACTTTTTCATTCCGACCAAATATTATCTCTGGAAGTGCTGAAACACGTGCTAACATTTGTTCACCAGACAACATATCGGTGGTGGCTCATCTCTTTCAACTCTGCCCTTAGTAAATTTATTACGATTCCTTCGATACTGATGGTTAGCCAGTAGGAATCGACGATGACAATCAAAGAATAAGTTTTTCCATCTGTTCTGAAGACTGATTGATTTAGAGTGTTCCATACAATACAAACAAGAGAGTTGGTCGTGAGTGCTCCAACCAGACAACATGCCGTACGCCGTGAAATCATTGATTGTCCACAAGACCGCGGCCTTTAAATTAAAGTTTTGCTTCCTATGACAATCATAAGTGACAGGTCCCTCAGTCCACAATGTTTTCAATTCATCTATCAAGGGTCTGAGAAACACGTCAATTTCCTTTCGCGGACCCTTAGGACCCGGAATAATCATCGAAAGATAAATAAATTCATCTTTCATACACATTGACGGTGGCAAATTATAAACTGTCAGCAGCACTGACCAAACTGAATAAGGAGTTGCAGAATATCCAAACTGATTAAAATCATCTGTGAACAATCCCAATCTAATATTTCTAGTATCCCTAGCAAATGAAGGAAAACATGTATCCAAATGGCTGTCGGATGGATGAGTCATTACTGTATCATCATGACTTCTTGCATGTCAACTCATGTAGGGGGATGTCTTTTCTGACATGAATAATCTTTGAAGCCTCGGTGTTAGTGGAAAATACCGAAGCACCTTAAACGGGATATTTTTCTGTCGGTCGGATTTCTTCTCCTTGTAACGAGGATGTTGACATACAGGGCATTTATCCAACTGCACATTTTATTTATAATATAAAATGCAATTATTTTGGCATGCGTGTATTTTTTTCGTACCCCGGCCCCAATTTTATTATCAGCTTTTTAGTTTTATAAAAAGTTGGCTCAAACTTGTTATCAGTCGGCAGCATTCCATTAATCAATCCTGCAATTCGATCATACGCAACCCCGCTGATATTACAATCGGCCTTGATGTTTAGGAGCTGCGTCATTGCTGAAAACCTAGTATATTTAGGACAATTCTCATACAAAGGTTCATCGGCAGCTTTGAACATCTCGTAAAATTTTGCAGCTTCTTTATTCGGTAATTCAATCTGTACCGCAGTTTGTACTTCTGTGATATCAACCGCTGTAGTATCTGGTTGGACTGATGTCTCAGTAACTGGCCGATCAACATTATCATTCAGGTGGAATTAACCCTCAAGACTATCAAGTATCACAGAATTATAGGGATTAGATTGACTGGATGAAGAAACACTAGTAGAGGAAGATTCACCATATGTCTGAATGACAGGATTGCTCGACGTCCCGACTTCACGTGACTCCTCGTGACAAGTCCATAGAAAATATCTTGGTGCAAATCCTTTGTTATATAGATGCAGAGTGATAGTTTCCCGATCTAAAAATCGTCCATTCAAGCAAATGCGGCACAGACATCGGATTTTATCACCGACGCTAACGAATTTCCGATTTGAATAGGCAAAATTTAGGAAGTAAGTTACGCCTAATCGAAACTCATTCGTTAAAGTTCCACGATCAAGACATCGGTACATCTAACTTCAATCAGCTGACATGATTCTGTCAATCAATTATAATTTCTTTGGTTAATGCCTTTAGGTGAGATGGTCCTATTCCCTTCGGGATTTATGTTATTCATATTGCAATAAGTATTTCTTTTAACCGCTAACTTCATTCTAAATTTTGGCAGCACCTCTCTACAGTTCTCCGAATATGCATATCATCTGGGCGCATATCGGAGAACAAGAGAGATGTCGCCAAAATTTAGAATAAGTTAACGGTTAAAAGAAAAACGTAAGTGCAATACAAATAACTATATTCCCAAATTGTCCAATCAGGGACAATTCAAGGGTTGTACGTCGTATAAAAGATCATCTACTTCTTTTACATGAACATACAACCCCCGAACGGATCTAAGGTTTTGCTAAATCATATCTGACTCGTCGATGCGTACGTGAAATGTATCAACTCGTCGGATGGATGATTATTTTCTAAATGTTTCAAGTCAGTTCGACTCCATAGTGGACAATTCAGACATGAGTCCAAATTGGATGATTTTGACGGGAGTCCGAAATGGACGATTCCAGCGTGAGTCCGAAGTGGACGATTTCGGCGCAAGTCTGAAGTGGACGATTCCGGCGCAAGTCCACTAAGGACTACTCCGGGCTAATTAACATTTTAACTAATTAATTAATATTAATCTACAACATTTTAACTAATTTAAATAATTAACCTCCAATTATTAATCTAAAACATAATATTAATCTAACCAAATTAATCTAAAAATTAATCTAAACTCTAACAATTAATCAAAATATCATAACAATTAATCTAAACCTTAAAAATTAATCTAACAAATTAAACAATTAATTAAATAATTAATCTAAATAATTAATTAAAAATTAAATAAAAAAACATTATTATTAGCATTTTTGGCGCCGGAGTCCGGTGGACTCCGGCGTCGACTAAAACCCTATTTTAATGGTTTTGGTCGGATCTACCAAGAATGAGGAATAGGCGGTCGGAGGCGGCGAGGAATACCTCAAATCGAATGGGAGGCGTTGGTCAGAACCGGTGGTCGAGGACGAGGTGACGGCGTTAGCAGCGGCAACAAGAATCGGCGGCGTCGGCGCTGGCAGCGGACGGCTGCAGCAGAGGAAGAGGAAGAAGGGGGCGGGCGCGAGCGCGTGCCCTATATAAACTTATCAGCAACGGCTCACTAAACTGTTAGAACGCCGTTGTTGATAAGTTTATCATCAACAACGGCTAACGTGTCCGTTAGAAAGCCGTTGCTAAGGTAATTAATATCTACAACAGCTTGCATGTTCGTTAGAACACCGTTGCAGATACAGCATATCTGCAACGGCTTGAGCGGCCGTAAGAATGTCATTGTAGATAGCAATGCCTTGAGCGGCCGTTGCTGATAGCCGTTGCTGAATAACCAATTTCTAGTAGTGTCTCTTCAACCTGGTCGTCAAATGCGACGGTGAGGGTGGTCGCAATGCCGTCGCAGATATCAAGTGTGACGGTACATATACATCGCAAATGTCACGCAACCAACTCCTGCGATGACCTATCACCATCGCATAACAGTCGCAGTAAGTTTTTACTTGCGACCACTACGGTTGTGGTCGCAACGCATCAGTGACTACTTCTTTTGCGACCGATGTCTGCGACCACTTTCTTCCGTCGCCGATGACCTCTTGCGACCATTTGGCGATGACTTTTTTCATCGTAGATGACCAATTTTTTAGTAGTGGAAGTAGTGGCGTGATAGCCAAGGACTACACTCGGGGGTTCGGCCCGAGCTCGCCGAGGAGCGTAAGGCAGAACCATGCGCGAGGAGTTGAGTAAGGGCTCTAAGGCTGGAAGTAGTGGCATGATAGCCAAGGACTGAACTCGGGGGTTCGGCCTGAGCTCGTCGAGGAGCGTAAGGCAGAACTTCACACGAGGAGTTGAGTAAGGGATCTAAGGCTAGAAGTAGTGGCGTGATAGCCAAGGACTGCACTCAGGGGTTCGGCCCGAGCTCGTCGAGGAGCGTAAGGCAGAATCACGCGCGAGGAATTGAGTAAGGGCTCTAAGGCCGAAAGTAGTGTCGTGATGCCATGGACTGCACTCGGGGGTTCGGTCTGAGCTTGTTGAGAAGAGTAAGGCAAAATTGTGTGCGAGGAGTTGAGTAAGGTCTGTAAGGCCATAAGTAGTGGCGTGATAGCCAAGGACTGCACTCGGGGGGTTCAACTCGATTTCGCCGAGGAGCATAAGGCAGAACCGCGTGTGAGGAGTTAAGTAATCCATTTTTAGAGCGTGCCGAGCTGAGCCGTGTTATGCCCAAAAATCCTAAAATAATATTTTATCCTTTAGCAGGGGACCATGGGCCCAAGTTAGCGCGGATTTGCGTAGAGCCGTGGAATTTAATTCGGGTAAACTTTATATATGGAAAAAAATTAGGAAAAATATATTTATTATATTTCTGTGATTTAGAATGCTAGGATGATAGAAGTCTCGAGACAAATTTAGCGGTTCAATCGGAACTCGAATCAGAGTTAGAATTAATTAGTTATGGATTTTAGAAGTTGGGCGAATAAGTGAGGGTGTTTTGGTAATTTGGGCCAGCCAAGGCCCATAAATTATCAAAGGGGGATGCACGGCTGTTGTTTTCAGCCACACGCCACCCAAGAGAGAGAGATAGAGAGAGAGAGTGAGAGAGAGAGAGAGGAGGCGACACCAAGAGGACGAGGAGCCGGGATTTCGCGAGTTCGATGGAGTTCAACGTAGGAAGATCCCCCGCTTCTTCTTCCTTCCCGGTTTCTCCAAAAAGGTGAGTGGATTAGCCTTCCTATTTCCCTCTTTTCATCAGCCATGCTGCCACCCCTACGTTATGGGGTTTTGTCGATTTTTGATTGATTTCGTCGTATTCATTGAGCTTTCGTATCGAGGGTTTTCCTATCGTCGTTGTGATTCCGTTGGATCAAGTTTTGGGTGATTTGGCTGCCCCTTCCCTTGCTGTGACGCCCCCTTCTCCTTCAAATTCTTGATGTTTTCTTGAGGATTCTTGATGGTTGTTGAGGTTTCTTGATGCTTTCTTGAGATCTTGAGGAAAGGAAGGGTTTTAGGGAAGAACTAGGGTATGCCGCCCCCTTTAGGGCCCTTTTAGGAGCCCTAGGGTGGCCGACCAATTAGGGACAGATTTTGGAAAAATAAAAATAGTATTTTTATGCATAAGGAATATACTTTAAGGTACCTTGAATTATTCTACACTTTAGGGAAATTGTAGAGACATACAAGTAGGGAATTGAGGACCCTAGAGACACCTAGTGACCCTGGAATCCTAGGATGACTTAGGGTGAGCCGACCCATAGGGTACCCAAGGGGGGCCAAACCCTCATTGCACCTAGAGCACTTGGGTAGAGGGGTAGGCCGGCCCTAGGGTACACAGCTAGAGGAGGGCAAAGTCGGGTTTAAGCTGCGTAGGGTAACTAAGCGGTGTTATATTGTTTTTATGCTATACATGCTTGCTTTTCTTACGATGATTGGACGTGCTATATCTTATTTTCATGATTGTTGTATACGCTGTGAAATCATGATTTTTAGCATTATTCCATATATATATTTGTGTGTGGTTGTGATGGATGACGGGAGAAGGCGGAGGTTGAGGTATGCCCTTGACATGCCCTTTTACCTACCTATTAATAGCACATTTATTCAATATTATATACCTGCGTGTGTGATGCTGTGATGTGCTTGTTGCATTTCCTGGAAGCCTCGTTGATGAGGGGATGATATGCCCCAAAGAGACAACATTGGCCTTATTTCGGAAGTCTGGATGGTGAGGGGAGATCATACCCCGAAGAGACAGTCCGAAGACCCGACCGGTGAGAGGAACGTATGCCTCAACGAGATGGATCAAAAGAGTCATGTCGGTGAGGGGAGAGCATACCCCAAGGAGACGACACTGGCTGGGTGGTAGATCGGGGGCCGCGTCGACTACCTACCCTCTGTGGCGATGAGGACCGACGGGTCCGAGTTGAGCATGTGGTTGTCTCATTGGGCATATATATATGTTGTGACATATTTCTTGCAGGTTGCTACATGATGATGTGAATGATTGCTTTGCTAAAATAAATGCTCTAAAAATTATGCTTTATATTTCTTATGCTTAATCATATGATATTTGATTTGCATGATGACGATATGTGGTGAAATTGAGGACTGATCTGTTGGCCTAAGGTTTTCAACCTTGGTCATCATCTTGATTTTGATAATAACCAACTTATTCTAATGAATTTATCAAGTATTTGATCTCAGGTTGAGGTTACGATTCGCGCGTGAACTTCGTTCGGAGAAAGTCCAAAAATCGGCAAAAATGGCTCCATCGTCGATCGAGTAGAAAATCTAGAGTTAGGAATAGATTTCATGTAATATGACTCTAGGATTATGTCCCAAGCCAAATTGTAATGTTATCCAAGTCCATACTTGGTAACGAATCCCGAAAACGAAGCGCGCAAGCAGAAGACTCGAAAAATAAGCCACAGCCTAGGTTTAGTCGATCGACCGAATGAAGCCAAAAATTGGCAGTAACCAATTCGGTCGACCGGTCGGTCGACTAGACGAAGTAGAGAATTGGTAGTAGCCAATTCAGTCGACCAGTCGGTCAATCGAATGTGGCCCGGAAGCGGCAGAATGCCTTTGGTCACTCAGCGATCGATCGATCGGTCAACCGACAATCGATCGGCAAGCGACTGGGCGTCGCCAACGGGCAAAAAAATGCCCATTGGGTGCCCTAGCCGAGTGAGGGATTATAAATACCACTCAAAAACCTCCTCCCTAGCTGTTGAGAACTTCATTGAGCATATCCGTAGAGATTACAAGCCTAAAGGAGTTGATCTAAAGTCCTAATCTTCGTTTCCACACTCTCAATCACTCCTCACTTCATCAAGCTTGGTCTTCACCAAGAAATCCATACTCGAAGCCTTGAAGTGCTCGGAGGAGATGCGTTGGAGCTACATCAAGTATTGTTTTACATTTAAGCTCCAATTATATTGTTTTCATATTTCTTTGTATCGATTTTTATGGTAGCTTGCAAGGTGTGTGTGTAAATACCTTGGTGTTTTGTAGATTATTGTTTTTGCTAGAGAATAGGTGTTGAGGCTCGCCTCTAGGGTTGAGGGATAAGTCCTCATTGTATTCTTAGAAAAACTATCAATCTATAAAGTGTTAAGGTTAGAAATCCTTGGTGAGGAGCCAAGGTTGTGGAGTAGGCAGTGTTGGCCGAACCACTATATATTTCGTGTTTGCATTGCTATCTTGATTGCTCAATTTGATTTTCACTTGTGCTTAATATAATTGTGATTGCATCTAGTTGCACTAAGAATCAAGTAACTTGAATTGGGTAGTTGAGTTGATTAAAATCGAAAAGAATTCAATTAATCATAAAAGTAGATACACACTATTCAACCCCCCCTTTTAGTGTGGGTATTCACTCAACAATTAGTATCAGAGCAAGGTTGTAGGCTTAGGTTTAACCATCTAACCTACACTTATGGATTCTAGTATCACACTAGGTCAAGGGTTTTCAACTCATGCACCTCCTCTTTTTGATGGAAACAATTATCCTTATTGGAAAACTAGGATGAGTATTTTCTTGCAATCCCTAGGATTAGATACTTGGAGAACTATTCATGTTAATTATGAGCTACACTCCAAGTGCATGGATGATTGGTCTCGAGAAGAAATCAAATTTTTTAATTCGAATGCCAAAGCAGTAAATGCATTACATTGTGGTTTATCCATAAATGAGTTCAATAGAATATCATGTTGTAAATCTGCTTTTAATATTTGGCATGTTTTAGAAACTACTCATGAGGGAACTTCCCAAGTTAAAGAGTCCAAAATAAATTTGCTTATGCATGACTATGAACTCTTTAAAATGCATACTCATGAGAAAATAGATCAAATGTATGCCCGTTTTCAAAATATTGTAAATGATTTAACTAACCTTGGAAGAGACATACAAGAGGAAGAAAAAGTGAGGAAGCTTCTTCGATCAATTCCCAAAGCATGGGAGCCAAAGGTGGTTGCTATCATGGAGGCCAAGAATCTTGGCACCATGAAGCTCACCGAACTCATTGGATCCCTCATGACCCATGAGATCCATATGAAGGCAAAAAAGGAGGAAGATGCACCCAAAGGCAAGAACATTTCCTTAAAAGCATCATTTGGTGATCGGACCTCATCATCATCATCATCATCATCGGAGAATGAAGAATCCGAGTACCACGAAGATATGATTAACCTTGGGCGGATATTAATGGAACTAATGGGAAAACCTCTGAAGAAGAAGGGAAAAAATAGAATCATGTGCTTCCAATGCAACAAGCTCGGACACTTGGAGAGCAATTGTCCTCAGACCAAGCTCACCTCCTCATCTTCCTCAAAGAAAGATAAAAGAAGAAGGATGAAGAAGAAAGCATTAATGGCTACTTGGGATGTAAGAGAGTCATCATCACCTTCAAGTGGGGAAGAAAACTCAAGGGAGAATGCAAACCTTTGTTTCATGACAAAGGATAATGAGGTACCCACTATTACTATAGGTGGTAATATCTTTACTCAAGTAGAATTAGAAAATGAAATTGAGCATATATATGAAGAATTTAGTATTGTTAGAAAAAGATTCAAGGAACTTAAAAGGAAAAAAAATGCTAGAACAAGAAAATGATGATATTTTGCTTTCTTGTAATGAGTCAAGAATGAAAGTTGAACTTCTAGAAAACGATAAAAATTCCTTATAAAAGAAAAATATAGATCTACAAAATTTGAATGACTCATTGAAAATAGAAAATGTCTCATTATGCTTACAAATTGAAATTTTGAATTATGGCATGTTATCATTAAGAAATGAGTTATTTTCATTAAATGAGAAAATGAAAAATATGTATGCCCATGTCTCTTATGCAAAAATTTCTAAAGTATCTTCCCATGCTCATCCACACATTCATGTCCATCATCATGCTTCTATTAAATTTGAAGGTCATTGTTTTTGTTGTGGCATGTATGGACATATGGTTAGGGATTGTCTATTATAAAGGAACCCCAATGCTAAATCACTTTGGGTT
This sequence comes from Canna indica, assembly GCA_034359265.1. Classification (NCBI taxonomy): domain Eukaryota; kingdom Viridiplantae; phylum Streptophyta; class Magnoliopsida; order Zingiberales; family Cannaceae; genus Canna; species Canna indica. Next base: position 51,098,294 of record CP136895.1, on the reverse strand, counting down.
CCAAAAGCCTCTACCCCCCCGGGACCCAAAGAAATTTGGGTACCAAAGTCTTCATGCTTAAATATAGGGGGAGACAGTCAACTGTGGGTAGCATAGTTGGTGGCAACATGTTGTAAGTTGCCTAGAGATCTAGGGTTCCATCCCTAGTATGGTCACCTATTGTGACTTTCTATCTTTGTTAAAAAAAATGTAGGGGGAGACACTACACTTAAATGAAGACACATTGATGGCTTGAAGTTGCTTGGAAAGTAAAGAAAGAGGAATTAACTTTGTTGCAACTTCTTGACTAATGTGATTGGTATCAACTCCTAACTCTACTCTTGTTTACATCATTATTGGAGTTTGATCATTAGTGTATATGCTTTATTTAGTACTCACTTGATACTTGATTATCTATATGTTCACCCTTGATTAACATCCTTATGGTATCAAGTTTTTGGATTTCAATTTTTCATTTTATTTTCGGTCTCCTCGAAGGCCATTTGTGACCTATAATGGGTCTATGCAACCTTTGGTATTGAAACCTTGGCTAATTGTGGCCTTATTGGTTTTCAACCTTATGAAGGGTTTGAGATCTTGATTTTAAAATATTTTCACTCCTTGAGATCTCTTTGATTCATTTTGATTTTATTTTTGATTGTATCTTGAAAAATGAATCTCCACTAGTTAGCAAAACTTGACTTCTGAGAAACAATCTTGACTTTCCTTTGCTATCTAGTTCATAAACTTGCTAAGTAAGAAAATGTCTTTTGTGCTATTTATGATTCAATTACTTACAAGTTGAGCATTGATTAGGATGCAAATGCTTTTAGAGAACACATGCTAAATACTTGAAAATTCTATGAGGTAGTAGTTTCACCTTTGCACTATGAAGTATGATACCTCATAAAGCATGTGGAAACTCTTGCACTTTGCTCTTGATAAAATACTTGATTTTGTCTATATGAAAATTCATGAGCTTTTAGGAAAAAGCCTTGTAGACAATTTCTTGATATACCATGTTAATTCTTGATCGAAATTGTGTAAGTCATTTGAGTAATCTTTGGGACTCTTTCTAGCAATTCAAACTTCGTATACATGATTAGAATGATCATATCTTAGTCATATACAAGTATGATCAAAATTAGAATTGATTATGAAAAATGAGTGTTTTTCGATAAAATACGAAATCTAAAATTTCAGCGGTTTATTAAAAAAATTGCAAAAAATTAATCCTCGAAAAATTCTTGTTTCTACACTTTGCTTGAAAAATCTAGTTTTCGTTGAAAAAGTTGAAAAAAGTTTCATTGAGATTTCGATTTTATATGATTTTGGATACATTTTTATCAAAAATCGAAAGCTTAGTCTTTATCGAGCAAATGACTTTCGAATATTCCATAATTGAGTGTGTATAAACCTCTTGACACATCTTGATGCTTGTGTTATCTTTGTGTTTATTAATTCAAAGCATCATTGATAACGTGTATGCTAAAATCTTATCATTGTGTAATTTAAGGGAAGTCTAGAAATGCTTAACTTAGGCCCTTTTTGATTGATGTCAAAAGGGTGAGAAGAATCTAGACATAAACATGCATATAGTTAGAGGGGATTTTATTCTAGATATGCAAGTTGATAAGGGGAGCATTGTACATTCAGTTGATGAAATGCTATAGTTATTGATGTTGGCGTGTAGGCCTGGCGGGCCGAGTCATCAATCTCGCTCGTGGCGGATAGGCCTATAGGGTTGAGTCGCACTGGACGCCGGGGGCGCTAGGATCTGCTACGATATAAGGTGAAGGTGCGCCCTTCCCTCTCACCAATTGGTTTGGGGGTCGTTGGTTAGTGCCGGATTCTGGGAGCTGGTATCAAAGCCTGGTCCCAGGTTCGAGTCTCAGCGTCTGCATAGATTGTTGATGGGGAGATTGTTGGCGTGTAGGCCTGGTGGGCTGCTACGGTATAAGGTGAAGGTGCGCCCTTCCCTCTCACCAATTGGTTTGGGGGTCGTTGGTTAGCGCCGGAGTCCTAGGAGCTGGTATCAGAGCCTGGTCCCGGGTTCGAGTCTCAGCGTCTGCGTAGATTGCTGAAGGGGAGATTGTTGGCGTGTAGGCTTGGCGGGCCGAGTCATCAATCTAGCTTGTGGCGGATAGGCCTGTAGGGCCGAGTCATATTGGACGCCAGGGGCGCTAGGGTTTGCTACGGTATAAGGTGAAGGTGCACCCTTTCCTCTCACCAATTGGTTTGGGGGTCGTTGGTTAGTGCCGGAGTCCTAGGAGCTGGTATCAGAGCTCCTATGTATCCATTTAAAAAGTCATGCTTCATAATAATTATCGAATACACCTTACTTCATCTTGATATTTATCGTCAATGGTTGTCATCATCAAAAGGGGGGAGATTGTTAGCTGAAGGTTTCTTCCTTCATGCTTTATTCTCCTCATGATTTTTTTGATGATAACAAACCTATTTAACAAGTGCTTGAAGTATGAAAATTGCAGGATCGATAAAAGATACGTCAAGCCTTACGTCTTTCGATTAATCTCCAAAACAGATCAATTTGTGCATCAAAAATGTTTTGGATAGCATGGAGAATCCTTTAAAGTTAAAGCACGCTGAAGAACGAAGCCGAAAAACCAAGCGCAAAATGAGAAATCCAAGATAGAATTTTCCAGCTCAGGTTCGGTCGACCGAATGGTGTTAAGTATTGGCAGCAGCCAATTCGGTCGATCGGTCAATCGACCGAATGATGCGAAAAAGTGGCAGTAGCCATTTGGTCGACCTGTCGGTCGACCAAAGTTAGTGAAGGAATCGCAAAAGGCTGCGCCAATCGATCGACCTAAGCTAAAATTTGGCAGAAGGTGCATTGGTCGACCGATCGGATGGCAAATAGCGAGTCGCACGATTTTGGCATCACTGATTCAGTTGACCGATTGGTCGACCGGATTTGGGATTCCTAATCTCACGACAGTCGGTCGAACCGTCGATCGACCGAAGGGTGCGTAATACTCACAGAAAGCTAGGCGGTCGATCGGTCGGTCGACCGACGATCGACCAGACCATCGATATGGCGTCTGTAACGATAAAATTTATGCCCGTTGACGCCTTGTTTCAGCTGGGGATTATAAATACTCTCTTCTAACCTCTTTTGTGTCTGTCTCTTAGACAATCTTGGATGCAAAAAGTCTTCAAAGAGTGATTCCATAACATCCTCCAAGCTTCAAAGCGACAACATTCATCAGCCTAACACTTGATCCCTTGTTGTCAAAATAGCTCTCCTTCAAAGGGTTCATCAAGTTGGTTAGGGGTGGAAAGAAGAGGCGTTTAAGTGTGATAAGCTGTAATTCCTCTTCTTGTAATAAGTTTTGTTTTAATTTGTTCTTCAACTCATTGTATTTGAATTATAGGAAGACCTAGTGTTAGGTCTTGGATTTAAGTGGTGTATAAAGCCACTTGTGTAAACATAGTTTACTCGATTAGTTCTAGTTGTCCCTTAGGGTTGAGGTGGAAGAGTGATTTCAATAAGAAGGCGGAGACATCCGGGTGTGGAAGTCCCTTAGGTTGAGAGTGAGTCTCTTCAAGTTAGAGTCATATGTGTAAGGGAAACTAATTAATCTAGTAAAACTTAGATTGGAAATCCTAAGCGGTGTGCTTTGGTAGTGGAGTAGGCATTAGGGCCAAACCACTATAAATTTGTGTGTTAGCATTGTTATCTTTCTTTTGTGCTTAATTGATTCATCTTGCTCCCAGAATCCGACGCTAACCAACGACCCCCAAACCAATTGGTGAGAGGGAAGGGCGCACCTTCACCTTATACCATAGCAGACCCTAGCGCCCCCGGCGTCCAGTGTGACTCGGCCCCAATGCCTACTCCACTACCTAAGCACCCTGCTTAGGATTTCCAATCTAAGTTTTACTAGATTAATTAGTTTCCCTTACACAGAGGACTCTGACTCGAAGAGACTCACTCTCAATCTAAGGCACTTCCACACCCGAAAGTCTCTGCCTTCTTATTGAGAGCACTCTTCCACCTCAACCCTAAGGGACAACTAGAACTAATCGAGTAAACTATGTTTACACAATTGGCTTTATACACCACTTAAATCCAAGACCTAACACTAGGTATTCCTATAATTCAAATACAATGAGTTGAAGAACAAATTAAAACAAAACTTATTACAAGAAGAGGAATGACAGCTTATCACACTTAAACGCCTCTTCTTTCCACCCCTAACTGGCTTGATGAACCCTTTGAAGGAGAGCTCTTTTGACAGAAAGGGATCAAGTGTTAGGCTGATGAATGTTGTCGCTATGAAGCTTGGAGGATGTTATGGAATCACTCTTTGAAGGCTTTTTGCATCCAAAATTGTTTAAGAGACCGACACAAAAGAGGTTAGAAGAGAGTATTTATAATCCCCAGCTGAAACAGGGCATCAATGGGCATAAATTTTATCGTTACAGACACCCGATCGATGGTTCGGTCGATCGTCGGTCGACCGACCGGTCGATCGCCCGGCTTTCTGTGAGTATTACGTGCCCTTCGGTCGATCGACTGTCGCAAGATTAGCAATCCCAAATCCGGTCGACCAATCGGTCGACGGAATTAGTGATGCCAAAATCGTGCAACTCACGATTTTCCATCCGGTCGACCGATGCGCCTTCTGCAAAATTTTGGCTTCGGTCGATCGACCGACGTAACCTTCTGCAATTCCTTCACTAACTTGGTCAACCGACAGGTCGACCGAATGGCTACTGCCACTTTTTTGCATCATTCGGTCGACCGAATTGGCTACTGCCAATACTTAATACCATTCGGTTGACCGTCCGGTCAATCGAACCAGAGCTGGAAAATTCTATCATGCACGCATTGATCTATTTTAGAGATTAATCGAATGACGTAAGACTTGATGTATCTTTCATCGATCCTGCAATTTTCATACTTCAAACACTTGTTAAATAGGTTTTTTATCATCAAAATAATCATGAAGGAAGAAACCTTCAGCTAACAATTGATACATTTCTTAATGCATTTATTGAGAAGTTTGTCATCATCAAAAAGGGAGAGATTGTTGGCCTAAGGTTTTCAACCTTGGTCACCATCTTGATTTTGATGATAACAAACTTATTCTAATGAATTTATTAAGTATTTGATCTCAGATTGAGGTTACGATTCGCGCGTGAACTTCGTTAAGAGAAATTTCAAAAAATGGCTCCACTGTCGATCGAGTAGAAAATCTAGAGTTAGCAATATATTTCATGTAATATGACTCTAGGATTATGTCCCATGCCAAATTGTAATGTTATCCAAGTCCATAGTTGGTAACGGGTCGCGAAAATAAAGCGCGCAAGCAGAATACTCGAAAAATAAGCCTCAGCCCAGGTTCGGTCGACCGGTCGGTCGACCGAATGAAGCCAAAAATTGGCAGTAGCCAATTCGGTCGACCGAATGTGCCCCGAAAGAGGCAGAACTCCTTCAGTCAATCAGCGGTCAATCGGTCGATCGACCGACGATCGACCGGCAAGCGACCGAGCATCGCCAACGAGCAAAAAAACTCCCGTTGGGTGCCCTAGCCGAGTGAGGGGTTATAAATACCACTCATAAACCTCCTCCACTGCTGTTGAGAACTTCATTGAGCATATCCATAGAGATTACAAGCCTAAAGGAGTTGATCTAAAGTCCTAATCTTCGTTTCCACACTCTCAATCCCTCCTTACTTAATCAAGCTTGGTCTTCACCGAGAAATCCATACTCGAAGCCTTGAAGTGCTCAGAGGAGACGCGTTGAAGGGACATCAAGTATTGTTTTACATTTAAGCTCCATTTATATTGTTTTCATCTTTCTTTGTATCGATTTTTAGGGTAGCTTGCAAGGTGTGCGTGTAAACACCTTGGTGTCTTGTAGATTATTGTTTTTGCTAGAGAATAGGTGTTGAGGCTCGCCTCTAGGGTTGAGGGATAAGTCCTCATTGTATTCTTAGAAAAACTATCAATCTATAAAGTGTTAAGGTTAGAAATCCTTGGTGAGGAGCCAAGGTAGTGGAGTAGGCAGTGTTGGCCGAACCACTATATATTTCATGTTTGTATTGCTATCTTGATTGCTCAATTTGATTTTCAGTTGTGCTTAATATATTTGTGATTGCATCTACTCGCACTAAGAATCAAGTAACTTGGATTGGGTAGTTGAGTTGATTAAAGTCGAAAAGAATTCAATTAATCATAAAAGTAGATACACACTATTCAACCCCCCCCCCTTTTAGTGTGGGTGTTCACTAAACATGATCTACTCACTAAGTCCTAGTTGGACTTATCCCTCATTCTCCCTCATTCTATTGTTTTGCAGCACCTGAGTTAGATCAAAGGTACCGGGATGCAGTAGCGCGACTGGTGGATGCAAGGCAGTGGGTCTCGTGACATGTCGTGGTCGAGGAGGATACCGAGTCATTTTTCTCTTTCTTGAGTTGTTGAGTCATGTTGACTCGGTTTATTATGTTTCCACACTTATTACTTTGAGGTGTCTTTGTTAGTAATTAACCTTTAAAATCGATTTGAACATTTAGTTATTTATTGAGTTGGTGTTTTGGGATTTTTCTTGAAAATAAATGTCTTTTAAAAATCCTTGAGAGGTTATCAAATGTTCAGGTCTGGTTTTGTTATATATGTGGTTTTCTTTGGAGTTAAGATTCGGAGTACGTGGCGTACCTTGGCCGATCATATTGGATTTGTGGTGTGACAAGCCGGAGGTGGCATTTGGAGTCGAGGACCAGACTTGGTGACAACCGAGCTCACGAGAAGCGTGCTTGGGTCATTGAGGGCATAGGGAGCCCTAAATAGGCACCGAGGGCGGCGAGCCAAACTTGTGAAAACCAAGTTTTAGTCACTGAATGGAGTGCAAGGATCTGGGGCCGGAAGTAACAGCTCTGAGAGCGAAAAAAATTTGATCTCGTGCAAGAGGACTGAAATAGGTTTCGAATAATAAGATACTCCTTTAAGGCGGCGAGAGAATTGTAGTTTTTCATGAACACGGGAAAAATTGCAGGGAATGCAATTTTATTGATTAATAAAGAATTTGTGTGTACGGGAGGAGTACTCTTGTTCTGAGCCTTATTGCGATATTTTGATCATGGCTTGATTTCTTTTTCAAAGGTTGAGCCAAGGTTGCTTTCGCATGTCTCGTCCTGAGCTTGGTTCAAAGATTTCGACCGGCTATTTGCCTTTGATTTTGAGAAGTACTTGTGGTTCAATCAGCTCATTCCTCGGTTCAGCGACCTTTGGCTTGAGATATTCATTGTAGCACCATAGGGCTTCTTTCTGGTCGGCATATAACATGCCTACTTCTGTCTTTGAAACAAGAAATTTTAACACCAGGTGGGGAGTGGATACGACAGCCCCGAGATAATTCAAGGACGGTCACCCTAGGATCATATGATATGGGCTGGGGATATTGATGACAAGATACTGGACATCAATTGTTTTCTCTTTGGGTCGAGGGTTGAATGTCATCCTCAACTATATGGCTCCGCGGACATTAACCCTCTCTCCTGAGAAGCCTACTAGGTTCCCTTTGCATGGTGTGAGGGAGGCTTCCGTTAATTGCATTTTCTCAAAGGTAGAGTAGAAAAGGATGTCGGTCGAGCTCCCTTGGTCGACAAGAACTTTTTTGACAATAAAGTTTGCTGCAATCACAGAGATTACAACAAGGTCGTGTAGGTTTTGATCAGTTCCTTGAAAGTCGGATTCATAGAATGATATTACCGGAGTTTTGGGGTAGGTCGGCATGGGCGAGTAACATTGTCAACTGCCATGATTGCCCAAACAGACTTCTTTCTGGCCGAGCTCGACTCTCCACCCCCCGCAGATCCACTGGCGATGTAGTCAATGACCTCTCGGGGCTCATTAGCTTGGTTGTGCTCCCTATGGGACTTCGGGGGTGTTCGGCTTCGTCGTCGAGGGTCGCGGCTCCTGCTCCGACCTCTCTCTTTATTGTGATGAAGATGCTTATCTAGGTGTCCTGCATGGACTAAATCTTCGAGTTGGTCTCCGAGCATTACACAATCCTCGGTAGTGTGTCCATAAGTATCATGGTATGCTCACTTCTTGCTCATGTCAGTGTTAGGTGGCATCTTTTGTTTTCACGCGTTGCTGGGGTATTTGATGAGTTTTAGGTGGTAGATGTCACAGAGGATGGTTCCTTTCTTCGTGTTGGAAGGGGTGTGCCTTTCGTAACGGGCATTCGAGTGAGGTGGTGATCTCGGTCCCCTGCCATTATCCTGCTCGGTCTTCCTTTTTGGACCTTTTGTCCTCGACAGTGGCCTTGAGGTTCTTCCCGTCGATCTTTTTTGCTTCCCAGAATTCTTCCATTTTTATGAAGCTTGCGGATTTTTCCTGGAATTCGACCATGTCTTTAGGCTCGGTAAGGGTGATCTGGTCAGCGAAGAGTTTGAGTTTTAGCCCGAGTTGGACGGAGAAGAGCCAGATCTATGGGTCGAGGTTGGCGATTTTGACCACTATGACCTGAAACCTATTTAGGTATTCTCTTAGGGGCTCATACTGCCCCTGCCTAACATAGTGGAGGGTAGCTCCCGTCTTGTGATATACTCATGACTGAAAGGAATATTGTCCTTGAGTCAATCACATGTCGATGTGTTTAGGGACTATTCAAGGGTAATCAACTTAATAAGGCAACCTTTTCATCATATGTTGCATCTTTATTCATAAGGATTGTCATGAACCCCATGAACCTAGGCAAATGATTCCGACGCCATGACAAGTTCATGCCAGTGAGACTTGGAATCCAAATGCACGTGTTCTAAATGTTCCTAGTCGTAGGATCACCAATTAGGGGATTGGTGATTCCAGATAGACTAGTGCACTTGGTACATGCCCTATACGATAAGGGGTAGCTAATCTCACAGCTACCTATGAGTCGTCATTAATGTACAAGTGCAGGTGCTCATTAGGGAATGAGTTCACTGAACGGACTAGCACGAGGAACACAAAATGGAATCCTTACATGAGTGTCAATAGGATATTGCTCGGGTGATAGCAGGTGCAAGCAGTCCTTGGACCTGGGGTTGTCATGGTTACCTTATGAGTGATGACCCATTGCTTTAGTTCTATCCCTACGTGGCCCTCAGCGTCATGTGCCGGGTATTACTGGGCATGGGGAAGCATTCATGGAGGTAGATGAGCGGCCAACATGGAATCATTTACTCCTAGTGAGAGGAGATAATGTCCTATGTGTTCCTGCAAGTATCGACTCGGGAATCTCTGGCTAGAGTAGATATGTAAGTCAGGAAGATGTTTCTGACGTTTCATTATTGAGACAATATCTTGGTGGGTGTAATACACATGAATCGGTATTAGGGTTTGACACTTCTATCGTACCCTAGCCGACTTCGGGACATTATAACCGAGGGATTTAGTTGCATGGTAACTAATCACCTGTAGATTGAACCTCACACTAACTAGGTAGTCATGACATGTTGCTAGACGTCAATCTTGACTTGTGAGAGGAGTCTCTCATGGCCACATTGAAGGGGTTTAGTGATGGCTCGTAAGATTCGAATAGAAGTCATTCTATCGGATCCGACTCTCTGTTATGCACAACTCACTGCTGGCTTAGGGTGGGGCCCAATGGGTCACACACAACAGACTAACCTCGTAACGGACCTTACGAGATAAAGTCTGAATGCGGCACTATATGTCTACTAGCATGGACAGGCTGCAACTCGATCACGGATCTATAACTAAATATAAACAATATAATTAATTCCAGAGAGAGGATTTAGAAAGGGGGGTCTATCTAGGTGGCAACCTATTCCCCTTATAAATAGATGACCTAAACTCCTCTTAATCTCCATGGGTGGCTAGAGATCTTGGAGAAGAGCAAGGGCTTAGATTCTTGAGAAGCTTCTTGAAGTGAAAGACTCCAAAAGCTCCTCTTGATCTCCATGGGTGGCTAGCCATCTTGTTCTTCCTTCATGGGTTTGTGAAGCCGAATAGAAGGTCTCTTCCTCTTGGGCATGTCATCTCCTTCATCTTCTTGGAGGAGTCCATGAAGGATAGCGAGGTATTCCTTCATCTTCCTTCTCGTTCCGCGGTTTTCTCATCCCCTCTTCCTTCCTTTCGGTGCTCGGTTCTTGGTGGATGGGCCGGCTTAACCTTGGTGCGTTTCAGGATTGAGATTACCTCTTCGTTGAGCCACAACGAGTCTCCGTGTTCACTGCCCCCTTGTTGAGAGGCGCTTGGTGTGGACTTTCCTTGGAGGACGTGCGCGTGTGCATCTTGAAACGGGGATAGGAGCAGCCATACAATTCGTAGTATAAGGTAAATCTTCTCCTACTTGTTGATTGAATTCCTTAAAGATTGCTAAAGTTGATCGCTGGTTTAGGGATGTTTTGGATTTTTAAATCGCTTTTTCCGCTGTGCTTCTTCTTCCCATCCCAACAGTAGTATCAAAGCCACCTTTTTGCAATTTTTTCAGAATTTTAATACGCGTTATGGTTGCGTTTACGAACCGTTCGCTCCCTAAACGTCATGCTGCCCAGTTTTTATTTTCAAGGGTTCTTGAGTCGTTCTTTTGGCTCCACGGTTCATGCGATGAATCGGGGTGGTAGCCTACTGTCCAAACTTGTCTTGGACAGATTTTGAACTCAAGAACCCCATAGGTTCATGGTTGAACAACCCCGAAAACTAAAATTTTCAACCCCGAAACGTAACCCGATTAGCGCATTTTCGGACTCTATTTTTTCCTTTCTTTTTCTTAATTGTTAAGATGCATGAAAGGATGATTATGGTGTGTCATATTCACTATGACTGAGTGTAAAAAGTGGTTGTGTTGATTGCTTGTAAATTTGTGAAATTTCAGCATTGTAACTTTTGAATAGGGCCTGCGTACCCCTGCCTTCCTCTTGAGAATTCTCTTTGTAATCTTTTTCTCCCTTGCCTTAAACCTTTCCCCAAGGGTTGTTTGGGGTGGTATTCTTTTACTTTTGTAAAATTAGAAGTTTAGGGGCAGATTCGCTACGAGCACGCTTGCTGCCCCGTTTTGGTGCGCGCGCGGAGAGGAGGTGTTCGGCGCCATGATGATAATGACTTGAACCTAGGGAAGGCACTGATAGAACTGACAACCTGCAAGATCTTTTTGGGAAGCACCTTGGCGAGACAGAGCTCCCTATAACCCTAGGATGATGGCCTTGGTTCTCCCGATGGCTCGGGTGGAACCCTTAGAACATCCATAATCATCCTTATTTAGTTTATGCTTTTATTTATTGCTTTTGCTTCAATTGTTGATAGGTTAGATAATTATAATTGCATGAAGAAACCCTCAAATAATATTGAGTATGAATGGCTCAGATATTAAGAATATCGGTCACGCCTTCCATCGTTATGAGGCACAAGTGTGTCTATTGTCGCAACGGGTTTATTGTGCAAACACAAGGCCTTTTATGCTAATAGACACGTTGCATCTCATATGGCACATACCCTTGTGTCTCTACTACTAGCTTGAACGTGACATACCTTGTTGAGCAAACTCAAGGGTGGTTGTTTTCTCGCTAGGGTATACGAACGATGGGCCCGACTCAACTAGGACTCATTGGTTTGTTGTGCAAACACAAGCCCATGGTAACCCTAGAGACAAAACTTGATGGAAGTTGCATAATGATGTGATTGGTAAAGAGTTACCTACCCATGGACCTATTAGGGTTTGTGGTGTTAAATGTGAGACCCGAGTAGAAGAAGTGGGGTTCCATCTTCCCCTAAGGAAGTCTACCAATGAGGGCTTCCTGCTTCCCAACAGAAGGATCATTTGGGAACCATGAGAATTAGTGGGAGCCATCATTAATCAAAAGACCTTAATAATCATGCATATAACATATCTGTTCATTTATGTCTTTCTTTTCATAACATGTCATCTTCACCGTCGTTGCGTTGTATTCTTAATGCTAATAAATTAACTAGACAAAATTACATCGATTGGTTGTGAAATTTGAGGATTGTCCTCACCCAAGAAAGACTTTCCCACGTTCTTGATAACAGGCCACCGGATACCCTTTCTCAAAGGGCTACCGAGGATGTGAGAACCACTTACAAGAAGTGGAAAGATGACAACACTACTATTCAATGCATAATGCTCACCTCTATGTCCGATGTGTTGGAGTGACAACATGAAAAGATGGATGCTAGGGTCATCCTCTCTCACCTCGAGGAGTTGTATGGTGATGAGAGTCGGACTACTAGGTTTGAGCAGTCTAAGCAACTCATCTATGCCAAGATGACGGCAGGGACCCCTGTTAAAACTCATGTCGTCAAACTAATCGATTTGATCGAGGGGTCAGAGAAATTGGGCGTAAGCATAGCAAAGGGGCTATGTTAGGACTTAGCACTCCAATCCCTCTTGGATTCATTTTCACAGTTTGATGATAACTTCTGCATAAACAAGATGGACGACTCACTTCCCGAAGATTACTGAATCCCACCTTATGATGGATAAGGACACAATCTCATTAGTGGGAGATGCCTTTGAGGCAAAGTTGCACTCTGTTAAGAACAAAGTGAAAAACAAAGCTGTGAAACCTTTGATTAATATCAAGAAGAAAGGGAAAGTTGTTCCCAATGACACCTACTACCATTATGGTAAACATGGCCACTGGAAGCGCAACTACAAGTAGTATTTTGCAAAGATGAACCTGAATATGGTTTTTAGAAACCGCCACTTAATGTGTGTACGTTATAAGAATACTTCATCATTATCACTACTGAGTATTTGATACCTATCATCATCTACAAGGTGTTTTGCAGGATAAGAGAAAAAGAAGAAGACTAGACAAAAGGCAACTACGACGTTCGAGTAGGCAATGGCGCAAGAGTTGCAGCCTTAGATGTAGAAACCTATTGTATAAGTATTCTATTCGACAAGACCGTTGATATTGATTTGTACCAGTGTTAATAAAAGAACATCATTTCCTTTGTTTTCTGAACAAGGTTGTGAAAAGTTCTTTAATAGGCAAAAGTTGCCACATGAATCATTTTGATGAGTTACATGCGACTGGACCAATTTAAATTGGTTTAATGTTTTTTAAAGTTAATGATAAATATTTTTGAACGAACACACAAAGAGATAAAATTAACTTCACCTACTTTTGACTTTTATGACTTTGGGTGATTATAAATCACAGTCAGAACTTGAGAAGTGTGTCTCAAGGCGATTCTGATCGAGTCTCTATTCACTAGTCCCAGGCTCGCTGTGTTGATTAGTGTTGGCCTACATAGGTGTATGCAGGCTGATAACAACTCAAGCTAGAAAAGGATACTCCTACGATATGATTAGGCACAGGTACGTCCACCAGTTCTGGCACAAAATCGATACCTTTGAATCATTTAAGGAGTATGAAAGGTGAAGTTAAAGAAACATATTGGAAAAGGTATTATAGGCCTTCAATTGGATCGAGGCATAGAATACTTATCCACTAAGTTTATGAATTATCTTGAAGACAATAAGGTTATCTTTGTATGGACCCCTCCTGATATAATGGTGTGTCAGAAAGGAGGAATCACACCTTATTGGATATGATGTGATCCATACTTAACTTCCAATCTATTTTTAGAGGATTAGCTATTGTAGCGGCCATAATTTTGTCTATCTCTAATCCACCATGTAAGATATGGAATGTCAAAAAACTGAGTCTGAGACATCTAGTGATTTGGGGTTGCCTAGCGTATGACAAACTTGACTAGGTGCAAAATTTTGAGGAATACCCTTAAAAGTATTTTGGGTATCAAGTTCTCTCTAAGGAACAAAATGAGTTTTGTCACGACTTTCTTAGAAAAGGAGTTAGTCGAGGAAAGTGGGAGAGGAAGATATGTTGAACTTGGTGAAGTTCAGCAACCATGAATAAATTCGCGATAACTAGTGGAAAGTTCACAGGTTAAACCAATCCATGTAATTATTACTCCCCATCACTCTTCTAGGAGACTACGTAGACTGCTTGAGTGATGATATCTAGTCATAGGGTATGACCTATATTCAGGCAATCCGTGATCTCTTAATGGTCAAATGTGTTGACACCATGCAGTGACATTATGCAAATCCAAACTAGACGCAAACCAAGTGCAGACTTTGGTTGACTGGCTCCAAAAGGATGACTCCTATAGGGTGCAGGTGGATCTTTAGGAAAGATTTGAGCAACTGGCAAGGTGTGGACCTATAAGACCAGACTAGTTCTGAATAAGACCAAACCCAAACAATAGGTTATCTACAATAAGACATACTCACCAGTTCCAACGCTCAAGTCCATCAGGATATTGTTGGTCATCAGTGTCTACTATAAATATGAGATCTGGCTAGTGGATGTCTAGACTGCACCCTTCCATTATGAAGAAGTCTATATGACATAGCTAGAGGAGTTCATATCCTCTGTTGGACCGAGTAAGGCATGCGAGCTGCAAAGGTCCATTTATGGACTACAGCTAGCATCGAAGAGTTAAAACATCTGTTTTTGATAAGATAGTCAAAAGGGTTTTGATTTTATCAAAAATATAGATGAACCTTGTGTAGACAAGGTTTTTAGTGGGAGTGTAGTCATATTGTATGACATACCAATGGGCCTTGAGGTTCTTCCCGTCGATCTTTTTTGCTTCCCAGAGTTCTTCCATTTTCATAAAGCTTGCAGCTTTTTCCTGGAATTCGACCATGCCTTTAGGCTCAGTAAGGGCGATCTGGTCGGCGAAGAGTTTGAGTTTTAGCCCAAGCTGGATGGAGAAGAGCTCGATCTATGGGTTGAGGTTAGGCATTTTGACCGCTATGGCCTGAACCTGTTCAGGTACTCTCTTAGGGGCTCATGCTGCCCCTGCCTAACATAGTGGACGGCAGCTCCCGTCTTGTAATAGAGATAAATTAAAGTTTATATTTAGTTGGATTAAATTAATTTTGAATTAATTATAAATTCATAAAAGATAAATTATTGTTTTGGAGGTAAACCCCAAAATTTTGAATTCTGTGGAGAGGATTTAAAAGGGGGGGTCTACCTAGGTGGCAACCTATGCCCCACATAAATAGATGGTCTAACCTCCTTCAAGGGGGGGTTAAGCAAATTGGTTGGAGATCTTGGAGAAGAGCAAGGGCTTGAATTCTTGAGAAGCTTCTTGAAGAGAAAGACTCCAAAGAGCTCCTCTTGATCTTCATGGGTGGCCGGCCATCTTGTTCTTCCTTCCCGGGTTTGTGAAGCCGAATAGAAGGTCTCTTCCTACTGGGCGTGTCATCTCCTTCATCTACTTGGAGGAGTCCATGAAGGACAACGAGGTATTCCTTCTTCCTTCTTCTCATTCCATGGTTTTCTCTTCCCCTCTTCCTTCCTTTTGGTGCTCGGTTCTTGGTGGATGGGCTGACTTCACCTTGGTGCGTTTCAGGGTTGAGATTGTCTCTCCGTTGAGCCACAATGAGTCTCCGTGTTTGCTGCCCCCTTGTTGCGAGGTGCTTGGTGTGGACTTTCCTTGGAGGATGTGCCCGTGTGTGTCTTAAAATAGGGATAGTAGCAGCCATATCATCCATAGTATAAGGTAAATCTTCTCCTTCTACTCATTGATTGAACTCCTTAAAGATTGCTAAAGTTGATCGCTGGTTTAGGGATGCTTTGAATTTTTAAATCACTTTTTTCGATGTGCTTCTTCTTCCCATCCCAACAGTGACATGGTGAACCCGCTTAGGAAGACGCTGGAGAGGTCATCGAAAAAATTAATAGACCCTAGCGGGAGGAAGGCAAACCACAATAGGGCGATTTTCCCCTGGAAGGTTGGGAAGGCTGTGGATAGTGCGTAATTAGTTGCTCCGTGATAGAGAATCTTGGTCCACAACGCCATCAAGTGCAGCGTGGGGCCACTTGTACCATTGTAGGGTGTCAAGGTAGTAGGTAGCTCACTTCTCAGTGTGAGATAGGTTGTCATGATGTGCTTGGCGAAGGGTCCCGCGTTGAGAGGGAGGGCGGCCTCGATTTCTTGGCCTTTAGGGTCTACGCCCCTTTCCGGTCGGGGGGTGCTAGAGACCTCCTCTCGAAGGATCGAAAATGGCCTTCTTCATTCTGAGTGATTGCTCTCCCCATGCTCTGAGTGACAACGCTCGTGGTCAGCCGGGGGTTGTCCTTGAAACCGTGTCAGTATCTCAACTTGTACTGCCAGTTATTGGTTTTTCCACTTCCAACTCGTTTATCCGCTAGTGGGGCTCTTCAGTTGGAAGGTGGGCTGGCACCGGAGTGTTGCTCCTCATTATTTCAGCGTTACTAGGTTATGGTTGATCGTCGTCGTCAGGTCATTGTCGTTGATGTGCGGCGGCGGTTGCTTGGCTCCGAGTTCCAACCATTGTGAGGGTGGTAAGTTTTACTCGGACCCAAGGTGGGAGCCAAATATTTTTGCCTGAGAGTTGGGGACTTCTGGTCGAGTTCAGTGTCTCTCTTTGTCTGGTTCGACGTCGGGGTGGGGGGGTGCAAAAGACACTCCGACACTCAAGTCAGTTGGAGCCCAAGGTGGAGGTAATGGAAATTTGAATTAGGGTTACCTAAGGTGCGCTGTGTCTATATTTATTGCAGGTGGAGGTGATAACTGTAAGTCGAATATCCTACACTAGAGGGGGGGTGAATAGTGTGTTAACTAAAAATTTAAGCATAATTCTGGTTTTAAATGATTCTTGATTATCTAGGTAAAAGCTCAATTCAACTAGATGAATGCAGAAGCAAGTGAATATCAATTAATAGGGTGTAGCTAATCTCACAGTTACCTACGAACCGTCATCAATGTACAAGTGCAAGTGCTCATTAGGGAATGAGTTCACTGAACAGACCTACATGAGGAATACAATGGAATCCTTACATGAGTGTCAATAAGATGTTCCTCGAGTGATAGTAGGTGCAAGTAATCCTTGGACCTAAGGTTGTCATGGTTACCTTGTGATTGTTGACCCATTGTTTTGGTTTTAACCCTATGCGGCCTTTAAGAGTCATGTGCCGGATACTTCTGGGCATGGGGAAGCATTCATAGAGGTAGGTGAGCAATCAATATGGAATCAGTTACTCCTAGTGAGACGATATAATATCCTATGTATCCTTGCAAGTGTCAACTAAAGAATCTATGGCCAGAGTAGATATGAATGTCAGAAAAGAGTTTCTGACAAGTCATCATTGAGACGACAACTTGGCAGGTGGCATACATGTGAATCGGTATTAGGGTTTGACACTTCTTTCATACCCTAGCCGACTTAGGGATGTTGTAACCAAAGGATGTAATTGCACGGTAACTAATCACCGAATGGTGTTCAATCCCTGTATATTGAACCTCACACTATCCGAGTAGTCATGGCACGTTGCTAGGCGTCAATCTTGACTTGTGAGTGGAGTCTCACACGACCACACTAAAGGGTTTTAGTGTTGGCTCATGAGATTCGAATAGAAGATGTTCTATCGGATCTGACTCTCCGTTATGCATAACTCACTGCTAGCTTAGTGCGAGGCCCAATGGGTCACACACAACATGCTAACCTCGTAACGGGCTTTATGAGATAGAGGTCGCCCGCGGCACTATATGTCTACTAGCATGGACATGCTGTAACTCGATCACGGATCTTGTTTACGGATAAGATAGAAAATGTATTTCCTATAGGAACGAATGCACGATGAAGGAGCCCCTCAAAAACCCTAATTTGTAGGAAAACCCCTATTTTGTAGGGTAACCCTAATGTTGTAGGGTTTTGGCACGCGGTACTATTTTATATGGTTGATTAAAATCTTAATTATGAATTAAGAAATTAATTAACCATAAATTGGGGATATGTTTAATTCTTAATTAAGAATTAAACATAATTAATTTGATTTTTGAAATCAAAAATTCATGGAGGGAAATTTGATTTTCCCCATGAGCTTACACTTGTTAATTTGGAATTGATTTATTTAGATAAATCATAATTAATAGGAATTTAATTTATTTAGATAAATCTCATTGCTATTAATAGGCTTTTAATCTGTGGGGATAAATTAAAGTTTCTATTTAATTAGAATTAATTAATTTTGAATTAATTATGAAATAATTAAATATGAAATATATTTTGGAGGCAAACCCCAAAATTTAAATTTCGGGAGAGATTTTAGGGGAGGGCCGGGTCTACTCTTGTAGCCACCCCCTCCTTTCCCTCTTTAGGTGGCCGAATGCCCCATGAGGGGAAGAAGAAGAAAAAGTTTGTTTCCCATCTTCTTGGTGTGAACAATAAAGAGGTTCTTGGATGAAAAGAAGTTCCAAAGAACCTCCATCATCTTCCTTGAGTGGCCGGCCATCTTCCTTCTCTTCTTCGAGTTCTCCGAGAAGCTAGAGAGGTGTTCTTCTCCACCTTTGTGTGATGCCACTTCCTTTCCTTGAGGGAAAAAAAGAGGAAAGCGAGGTATTCTCTCTTTTATCCTCTCGTTCCGTGGTTTTCTCATCCCCTCTTCCTCCCGTTTTGAAGCCTGATTCTTGGTAGAAGGGTCGACCTAGCCTTGGTGATTTTCGGGGTTGAGAAAGCCACTCCGTTGAGCCACAACGAGCCCCGTTCATCACTGCCCCTTTCGTTGTGAGGTGCTTGGTGTCGACTAGCATTGGAGGACGTGTGTGTGTGCATCTTGAACGGGGATAAGAGCAGCTCCATCAACCACGGTTGAAGGTATACTTTCTTCCTATGCTTAATTCCTTAAACTCGCTAAAGTATATCACTATTTTTTGGGGTGTTTGAATTTTTAAATTCCATTTTCCGCTACGTTTTTCTATTCGCACCCCAATAGTAGTATCAGAGCCACCTTTAGCAATTTTTTGGAATTTTTATTTCGCGCTTTGAACGTATTTACGAACCGTTCACTCCCTAAATGTCATGCTGCCTAGTTTTGGTTTACGGGGGTCTTTAAGTTGTTTTCCATGGCTCCACGATTCATGCGATGAATCGAGGTGGAAGCCTATTATCTATAATAATTTTGGACAGAATTCAAACTCAAAAACCCCATGGGTTCATGATTGAATAGCCCCGAGAACCGGAAAATTTAGCATGTGTTGTTTGAACCGTTTTGGGTGGAAACATGATCGGATTTGTGCGATTTTGGATTTTATTTTTTTCTTTATTTGTTCATATATAAATAGATGATGTGATGAATGAAAGGATGATTATGGATGAGCCCTATGTTCATGTGACTGTGTGTAATCATGGTTGTGTTAATTGCTTATAAATTTATGAAATTTCAGCACTATATCTTTTGCATAGGGCCTGCGTACCCCTGTCTTCCGTTTGAGAATTCTGATTGTAATTCACTTCTCCCTCTCCTTTAACCTTTTCCCAATGGTTGTTTAGGGTCTTCTTCATTCAGTTTTGTAAAATTAGAAGTTTAGGGGCTGTTTGGCGATGAGCACGCTTGCTATCCCGTTTTCGTGCGTGCGCGGAGAGGAGGTGTTCAACGTCATATAGATGACGGCTTGAACCCCGGGAAGGCACTAACGAACCGGCAACCTACAAGGAGGTTTTGGGCAGCACCTTGGCAAGATGGATCTTCCTAAAAGCCCTAGGATGAATGGCCTTGGTTCGGCTGGTGGCTCAGGTCAAACCCTTAGTACATCCATAATCATCCTTATTTAATTTATGCTTTTATTTATTGCTCTTGCTTCAATTTTTGATAGCCTAGATAATTTTAATTGCATAAAGAATCCCTCCATTAATATTGAGTCTGAATGGCTAAGGTATTTAGAATACCGGCCATGTCTTCCATCGTTATGGGGCGCAAGTGTGTCTATTGTCACTATGGGTGTGTTGTTCACACACAATGCCTTTTGTGCTGATAGACACGTTGCACCTCATATGGCACATACCCTTTTGTGTCTCTACTACCGGCTTGAACATGACTTACCTTGTTGAGCTACACTCAAGGGTGGTTATTTTCTCGTTGGGGTATACGAACGATAGGTCCGACTCAACTAGGGCTCCTTGGTTTGTTGTGCACACACAAGGCCTTGGCTGCCCTAGAGGCAAAATTGATGGAAGTCACATAGCAATGTGATCAGTAAAGAGTGACCTACCCATGGACCTATTAGGGTTTCTCGTGTTACATGCGAGACCCGAGTAGGAGAAGTGGGGTTCCATCTTCCCCTAAGGAAGTCCGCCAACGAGGGATTCCCACTTCCCAACCGGAGGGTAACTTGGAAATCGTAAAAATTAGTGGGAGACATGATTAATTAAAAGACCTCAATAATCATGCATGTAGAATGGTAGCTAATTTATGTGTTTCTTTTCCTTGTAGCATTCATCGTCATCATGTCAAATACACTGTCATTACGTAGCATTCTCAATGCTAATAAACTCACTGGACCAAATTATGTCGATTGGTTGCAAAATCTGAGGATTGTCCTCACCCAGGAGAGACTTTCCTATGTTCTTGATAACCTGCCATCGGATGTCCATTCTCAAAGGGATATTGAGGAAGTATAGGCCGCTTACAAGAAGTGGCAAGATGACATCACTACTGTTTAGTGCATTATGCTCGCCTCTATGTTCGATGTGTTGCAACGACAACATGAAAAGATGGATGCTAGGGCCATCCTCTCTCACCTCAAGGAGTTGTATGGTGAAGAGAGCTGGATTGCTAGGTTTGAGCTATCAAAGCAACTCTTCCAGACCAAGATGACGGCAGGGACCCCCTATTGAAACTCATGTTCTCAAACTCATCGATTTGATCGAGAGGTCAAAAATTGGGCGTAAGCATTGTTAAAGGGTTAAGTCAGGACTTAATACTCCAATCCCTCTTAGGGTCATTTTCACAGTTTATCATCAACTACCACATGAACAAGCCGGATGCCTCGCTTCTCGAGCTCCTTAATATATATGCTGAAGACTACTGAGACCCACCTTCTAAAGGAAAAGGACAAAGTCTTGTTAGTGGGTAGTGTTGGCCCAAGGGTTCAACCTTGGCAACACTCTTAGTTTTGATGATAACAAACATGGTTCAAATAGTTTCATCAAGGTTTGGTCTCAAGTTGGACATACGATATGCATCTGAAGCTCGTTGGAAAAATTACAAAAAATCAAGAATTAGAGGCTTCAGAGTCGAGCATGTCAAAATTAGTTTAAGACTTTATTTCTTTTATTGTAAATGCTACTAAGCCTTAGTTTGATGTCCTCATTGAATTCATAACCTAAAAACCGAAACCCGAACCCTGAAAACTTAAAAACTAGAAAAATAAAAAAATGGTCTTGAAATTTTCTAAGTATAGGGGGCTCCTTGGAGGGCTACATAATTTAGATATTTTCTTGCCATAAAAAGTCTCAATAATTGTTGCTTAGGTAAAAACAAATTAAAGACATATTTTTAAGTATTTTTTGGAAACCGTTAACCTAAAAAAATAAGGCTTGAAAGGCTTTAAACCTCCAAACTACCTAGAATTCCCAGAATGCCCCCAGCCAGTTTTTAAAAAACTACCCAAAATTCCCATAATTCCCCCAAATGGTTCTTTTTCAAATTAGATAAGGTTTGAACGGCTCTTTGCTTTCATACTCCAATACCGACTCTATAAATACACCCAAAACTCCCTTCCTAAAGCTCCCAACTATTCTATTGAGCTACCAAAACATTTTCTTGAGACTTAAAGAGTGATTCAAAGTGCAAACCTCAACTTCTCATTCTCAAAATCTTCAAAACTCCATTTCAAGTCTTCAATCCGAATTTATACATTATCTCGAGGCCTTAGAGTACTAGGAGGCAACTTGGAGGATCGAGCTCATTTAAGTCTGTTTTAATTTATAGCCCATTTACTTGTATTTTCCTTCTTATTTGCTTCTCATTTCAAGTTGTTAAGTGTGGTGTAGTGTTACACCCAGGTTTCTTTATTTTTGAGTGTTTTGCTTTGAAATAGTAGTTGAGGCATTCTCTAAGGTTGAGGGATAATTCCTCTTTGTATTCTTTAGGAAACATTCAAGTTATAAAGATTTAAGATTAGAAATCCTTGGTGAGGAGCCAAGGTAGTGGAGTAGGCGGTGTGGCCGAACCACTCTAAATTTCACATCTTAGCATTGCTTATCTATTTAATCTTGCTTGGTATTAATCATTACCCATTTATATTTGCATATTGAAAGCATATAACTCAAAATAGTAAAAATTCATACTTATGCCAACTTGAGAAAAAAATCAAAATTGAACTTAGCATATTTAGGCTATACACTATTCACCCCCCCCTCTAGTGTGGTTATTTGGTTTCAGGTAGTGCCCCTAAAACGACCAAGAAGTGCTCTGCCAAGAATAAAGCGAAAATCAAAGCTGTGAAACCTAAGAAGGATATCAAGAAGAAAGGGGAGTGTAAGACCCGGAAAAAAAAAAAGTTTCCTAATAAAAAAAAAATCTATTTTGGTGCAGTGTGTCGGACCCGAGGATAGTCGAGTCGAGCCTCAGGATCGCCTCGAGTGAAAAGGTATGACTCAGCTAATGAATCATGAAGTTTATTGGATAATTAACTTTCCTTTTATAAAATCATACCTTAAATTAAGTTAACTTGAGTCATGTTATGGGTTGGGTCGAAACCCGAGTCGAGTTCCGAGTATGACTTAAGTGAGCCTTGAAACCATCTTTGAAAAGGTATGATTTAACCATTGAGGCGTGAATTCCGAATCGATCCAAGCCCCCCTCCCCCCTCCCCCCTCCCCCCATCATGGCAGCCGTGTGACTCAACCATTGAGTCGCACAAGGCCGCAAGGGAGAAAGAGGAGAAGGAGCAAGGAGGGGGCTTGGGGCTTGGATCGATTCGGAATTCACGCCGTCGCCGGAAATTCTCAAGTCGTCATCATCCGATCCTTATTTCTTGGCGATCTAGGTGAGTGGTTAAGGCTTTAACAGTTTGGGGGAGGCGGGTGGCCGAACTCTAGATGATAGGTCGAGTTCTCGCAATTTTTCCCGACGATCCATGATTTCAACGATATGTACTCACTATTTTATGATGTTTCTTGTCGGATCTTGTTGTTTTAATCACCGATTTGTGTATTTGGGGCTGCCGAGTCATGGGAAAAGGGGAAAGGTCATGCCAAAATTTTCCCCGATTCCCTTGACGGCGAAAAGGCCCTTAGATGCCCTTATACCACTGTTTTGATGTAGTCCTTTGAACTCCTCACGTAATATGAAGCATGTCCCCTCTAAAGCCCCTTGAAGTGGCCGAATGAACCCTAAGATTCATGAAGAGGGTTCGACCAAGAGTGAGGGGAAGGGTAAGTTGATCATTGGTATTTAAGAAGTATGTGGAATTGAAGAGTCAAAGTATAGCTAAAGTCCCTTCCATCTTTCCCTACCCCAAGGACCTTGGCCGAGCAAGATTCCCCTTCCTCATGGTTCGGCCAAGGTTAGGGAGAGGAGAAGAGACTTGCCTTAGATGGAAATTTCATGATCTTAGGGATCACACATAGGGATATGACAATACTTAGGAAGAACACCAAACTTAGCAAGTAGCTTAATTGATTTGAATTGTAGAAATGCTAGATTGTAACCATACTTAGCATTTGATCCTTAAACTTAGATGTTGACAATGTTACCATGTTTTATAATTCATACATGTTATTTAAATTTATTACTACCTTGCCATGCTAGATAGTTGCTCCTTATTGTGCTAATATTCCTAGGGTGGTATAAGAATTGTTAGGTATGTGCATTATGATTATATATGATGAATGATGTAATATTTGAGCATTTTCTTTAGATTATGCATGCTGCCCTAAATGTCCTTGGATGGTATTCCAAGGTTGACTCATGGAAATTCTCACCTAAGATAGTGTAGAAGGCTAGGTAACATGTAAGGTGTCACTGGATGTTCATAGCACATTTATGGAAACTTAAATATGAGACGATAACACTTCTATGACTGCTCGTATATTTTTGAAAACTTAGAGATTGTAG
This sequence comes from Canna indica, assembly GCA_034359265.1. NCBI lineage: Eukaryota > Viridiplantae > Streptophyta > Magnoliopsida > Zingiberales > Cannaceae > Canna > Canna indica. The sequence goes on along the minus strand of CP136895.1, from coordinate 51,074,403 downwards.
GTGCACATATACTAAAAGGGGCGGCATGAATTGTTGACCCGGTAGCCGGACATGGCTAGATACGGGCAAAGGCCCTAAGTATATATATATATATATATATATATATATATATATATATATATATATATATGGAAACCTAGGATATTGATTGTGTAATGTGCTTGAGATGGTCCGCCGAGGAGCGAGGAGGTCGAAAATGACCAATGCTCAGCTCGGCCAGTTGAGTCTAGAGGTGCGCCAACGGGCCCGCTAGGTGCCAGACCCCAGTTGGGTGGGACTAGCTATCCTTACCCCAGACGGTGCCCGGAGACTAGTGGCCATCCTAGTCGACGACCCGGGATTGTTTGCTTGCATCTTGAGATGATGTGGCGGATGGCCAGTATGGTACTACCCGATAGGTAGGGACGGCTATAGCAGGAATATATTGCTATGAGTAGGCTGGATGCCATAGGCGTGATAAGCCGAGGTGGCAGGTTATCATGTACAGTGGATAATGATGGATCCGTTGAAGGTCTTTAGTTGCATTTGAAACACACTTTATCTCCTTGTACATTTCTTTATTGCCTTGTAATATATATATATATATGCATGACTGAGGCTTATGTGGAGGTTCAATTGAGTCACTCACTGAGTCCCAAGTGAACTCACAGTTTATTTCTATTTTTGCAGAGTATGAGCAGTAGCTTGGTGTCGACATGGTGCAGCTGGAGGGCAGAGGTGGTGCCATATCTCGTAGCGGCATCTATGAGTCTTAGACTAGTCCTTAGATATGTTGGTTTTATTTTCTGCACTGACGTTGTAAAAGAAAAAGGATTGTGAAACTTGATATTTGACCATTTGGATTTGATGTTAATGTTTCATCTTGTTTGGAAAAACTTATATACATTGTGACTTGCAAACTTTTATAAAGTATGTTGAGTTTTTCTTTCTGTCGATATGTTTTGGCTTCTTGATGTCAATGTAGACAGTAGACTACAAGGCAGGATGTGGGCCCTAGCCGATCACACTACCCTCAGTTGGGGTGTGACAGGAACTCTTAAGGGCACATGTTTCCATTGTGGTAAAGATGTCCACTGAAAGCGCACTACAAGGAGTATATTGCAGAAGTAAGGCAGAAGACGGCTTCAAAAGCCCCCTCCACAGGTGCATTAGTTATTGAAATAAATTTATCATTAAATAATTCTACTACATGGGTATTGGATGAAAAGAATAATGCCCTTGAGCCAATCACATGTCGATGTGTTTAGGGACTATTCAAGGGTAATCAACTTAATAAGGCAACTTTTTCATCAATTTATTGCATCTTTATTCATAAAGATTGTGATGAACCCCATGAACCCGGGCAACTGATTCTGAAGCCATGATGAGTTCATGCCTGTGAGACATGGAATCCAGATGCCCATGTTCTAAATGTTCCTAGTCGTAGGATCACCAATTAGGGGATCGGTATTTCAATATAGACTAGTGCACTTGGTACATGCCCTATACAATAAGGGGTAGCTAATCTCACAATTACCTATGAGTCATCATTAATGTACAAGTGCAGGTGCTCATTAGGGAATGAGTTCACTGAATGGACCTGCACGAGGAACACAAAATGGAATCCTTACATGAGTGTCAATAGGATGTTCCTCGGGTGATAGTAGTTGCAAGCAGTCGTTGGACCTAAGGTTGTAATGGTTACCTTGTGAGTGACGACCCATTGCCTTGGTTCTATCCCTACGTGGCCCTCAGCGTTATGTGCCAGGTATTACTGGGCATGAGGAAGCATTCATGAAGGTAGGTGAGAAACCAAGATGTAATCGGTTATTCCTAGTGAGAGGAGATAATATCCTATGTATCCCTGCAAGTGTCGACTTGGAAATCTCTAGCCATAGTAGACATGAAATTCAGGAAGATATTTCTGACATTTCAATATTGAGACGACATCTTGGCGGGTGGAATACATATGAATCGGTATTAGGGTTTGACACTTCTTCCGTACCCTAGCCGACTTCGGGACGTTATAATCGAGGGACTTAGTTGCACGGTAACTAATCGCCGAATGGCGTTCGATCCCCTGTAAATTGAACCTCACACTATCCAGGTAGTCATGACACGTTGCTAGACGTCAATCTTGACTTGTGAGATGATTTAAAAGGGGGTGGGGTCTACCTAGGTGGCAACCTATGTTTCTTATAAATAGAGAGCCTAACCTCCTTCAGGGGGGTTAAGCAAATTGGTTACTCATCTTGGAGAAGGTTTAGGATTGCATTCTTGAGAGGCTTCTTGAAGAGAAAAGCTCCAAGAACTCATCTTCATCTCCTTGGGTGGCCAGCCATCTAAAGCTTCCTTCCCCAATTTTGTGAAGCCGATTGAAGGTCTCTTCCACTTGGGCTTGTCATCAACTTCATCTTCTTGGAGGAGTCCAGGAAGGACATCAAGGTATTCCTTCATCTTCCTCCTCGTTCTATGGTTTTCTCATCCCTTCTTCCTCCCTTTTGGTGCTCGGTTCTTGGAGGAAGGGCCTACTTCACCTTGGTGCATTTCGGGGTTGAGATTGCCTCTCCGTTGAGCCACAATGAGTCTCCGTGTTCGCTGCCCCCTTGTTGAGAGGCGCTTGGTGTGGACTTTCCTTGGAGGATGTGCGCATGTGCATCTTGAAACAGGGATAGGAGAAACCATACAATTTGTAGTATACGGTAAATCTTCTCCTTCTACTTGTTGATTGAATTCCTTAAAGATTGCAAAAGTTGATCGCTGATTTAGGGATGTTTTGGATTTTTAAATCACTTTTTCCGCTGTGCTTCTTCTTCCCATCCCAACAGTAGTATCAGATCCACCTTTTGTAATTTTTTTGGAATTTTATTACGCGTTATTGTTGCGTTTACAAACCGTTCGCTCCTTAAATGTCTTGCTGCCCACTTTTTTTTTCAGGGGTTCTTGAGTCGTTCTTTTGGCTTCGCGGTTCATGTGATGAATTGGGGTGGTAACCTACTATCCAAACTTGTCTTGGACATATTTCAAACTCAAGAACTCATGGGTTCATGGTTGAACAGCCCCGAAAACTAAAATTTTCGACATGTGTTGTTTGGACTATTTTGGGTGGAAACGTAACCCGATTAGCATATTTCTAGATTCTATTTTTTCTTTTATTTTTCTTAATTGTTAAGATACATGAAAGGATTATTATGGATGAGCCCTATGTGTTGTGACTATGTGTAAAATGTGGTTGTATTAATTGCTTGTAAATTTATGAAATTTCAGCATTATAACTTTTGAGTAGGGCCTGCATACCCCTCCCTTCCTCTTGAAAATTTTGATTGTAATCTTCTTCTCCCTCTACATAAACCATTCCACAAGGGTTTTTTTGGGTCTTCTTCTTTTAGTTTTATAAAATTAGAAGTTTAGGGGAAGATTCACGACGAGCGCGTTTGCTGCCCCGTTTTGGTGCGCGCGCGGAGAGGAGGTGTTCGGCGCCATGATGATGATGACTTGAACCCCGGGAAGGCACTGATGGAACCAACAACCTGCTAGATCTTTTTGGGCAGCGCCTTGGCGAGACGAATCTCCCAAAAACTCTAGGATGATGGCCTTGGTTCGCCCGGTGGCTCGGGTAGAACCCTCAGAACATCCATAATCATCCTTTTTTACTTTATGGTTTTATTTATTGTTTTTGCTTCAATTGTTGATAAATTACATAATTATAATTGTATGAAGAAAGCCTCAAATAATATTGAGTCCGAATGGCTAAGATATTAAGAATATCAGTCACGCCTTCCATCGTTATGAAGAACAAGTGTGTCTATTGTCACAACAGGTTTGTTGTGCAAACACTAGGCCTTTTGTGCTAATAGATATGCTGCATCTCATATGGCACATACCCTTGTGTCTCTACTACTAGCTTGAACGTAACTTACCTAGTTGAGCAAACTCAAAGATGGTTGTTTTCTCGCTAGGGTAAACAAACAATGGGTCCGACTCAACTAGGGCTCCTCGGTTTGTTGTACAAACACAAGGCCATGGTAACCCTAGAGGCAAAAACTTGATAGAAGTCGCATAACGATGTGATCGGTAAAGAGTTATCTACCCATGGACCTATTAGGGATTTCATGTTAAATGTGAGACCCGAGTAGGATAAGTGGGGTTCCATCTTTCCCTAAGGAAATCTACCAACGAGGGCTTCCCGCTTCCGAATAGGAGGGTCATTTGGGAACCACGAAAATTAGTGGGAGCCATGATTAATCAAAAGACCTTAATAATCATGCATATAACATATTTTTTCATTTATGTCTTTCTTTTCATAACATGTCATCTTCACGGTTGTTGCGTTATATTCTTGATGCTAATAAATTAACTTGACAAAATTACATCGATTGGTTGCGAAATTTGAGGATTGTCCTCAACAAAGAAAGACTTTCCCACGTTCTTGATAATAGGCCACCAGATACCCCTTCTCAAAGGGCTACCGAGGATGTGAGAGCCACTTACAAGAAGTGGCAAGATGACAGCACTACTATTTTGTTCATTATGCTCGCCTCTATGTCCGATGTGTTGCAGCGACAACATGAAAAGATGGATGCTAGGGTCATCCTCTCTCACCTCAAGGAGTTGTATGGTGAAGAGAGCTGGACTACTAGGTTTGATAAGTCAAAGCATCTTATCCAGGCCAAGATGACGGCAGGGACCCCTGTTAAAACTCATGTCCTCAAACTAATAGATTTGATCGAGAGGTTAGAGAAATTGGCGTAAGCATAGCTAAGGGGATAAGTTAGGACTTAGCACTCCAATCCCTCCCTGATTCGTTTTCACAGTTTGATGATAACTTCCACATAAACAAGGTGGATGACTCGCTTCCTAAAGACTACTAAATGCCACCTTGTGAAGGATAAGGACATAGTCTCATTAGTGGGACATGCCTTTGAGGCAAAGTTGCACTCTGTTAAGAACAAAGTGAAAAACAAATTTGTGAAACCTTTGATTAATATCAAGAAGAAAGGGAAAGTTGTTTCCAATTGCACCTACTGCCATTATGGTAATCATGGCCACTGGAAGCGCAACTACAAGTAGAATTTTTACAGAGATGAAATAGAAGATGTTTTTTTAAATAAAAAAACCGCCGCTTCAGGTGCTCACGTTATAAGAATATTTCGTCTTTGACTCTACCGAGTATTTGATACCAATCATCATCTGCAAGATGTTGCAGGATAAGAGTAAAAGTAGAAGATTAGACAAAAGACAACTACGACCTTCGGGTACGCAATGGCGGAAGAGTTACAGCCTTAGATGTAGAAACATATTGTATAAGTCTTCTATTCGACAAGACCGTTGATATTGATTTGTTCCAGTGTTAATAAAAGAACATCCTTTCCTTTGTTCTCTGAACAAGGTTGTGAAAAGTTCTTTAATAAGCAATAGTTGCCACATGAATCATTTTGATGAGTTACATGCGACTGGACCAATTTAATTTGGTTTAATGGTTTTTAAAGTTAATGATAAATATTTTTGAATGAATGCACAACGAGATAAAATTAACCTCACCTACTTCTGGCTTTTATAACTTTGGGCGATTATGAATCACAGCCAGAACTTGAGAAGTGTGTCTCAATGAGATTCTGATTGAGTCTCTGTTCACCAGACCTAGTGAAAGGCTCGCTAAGTTGATTAGAATTGGCCTACATAGGTGTATGCAGGCCGATAACAACTCAAGCCGAAAAAGGATACTCCATTTGTTTTGGTATAAACCCGTTACCTTTGAATCGTTTAAGGAGTATGAAGGTGAAGTTAAAGAAACATATTGGAAAATGTATTATAGGCCTTCAATTGGATCGAGGCAGAGAATACATATCCACTAAGTTTGTGAATTATCTCGAAGATAATAAGATTGTCTCTGTATGGACCCCTCCTGACACAATGGTGTATCTAAAAGGAGGAATCACACCTTATTGGATATGACGTGATCCATACTTAGCTTCCAATCTCTTTCTAGGGGATAAGCTACTATAGCAGCCATAATTTTGACTGTCTCTGATACATCATATAAAATATGGAATGGCAAGAAACCGAGTCTGAGACATCTCATGATTTGGGGTTGCCTAGCGTGTGACAAACTTGACCAAGTGCAAAATTTTGAGTAATACCCTTAAAAGTGTTTTGGGTATCAAGTTCTTCAACTAAACAAAAAGAGTTTTGTCACCACTTTCTTAGAAATGGAGTTTGACGAGGAAAGTGGGAGTGGAAGATGTGTTGAACTTGGTGAAGTTCAGCAACCACGAATAAATTCACGACAACTAGTGGAAAGTTCACAGGTTAAACCAATCCATATAATTATTACTTCCCATCACTCTTTTAGAAGACTACATAGACTGCCTGAGTGATGATATCTAGCCATAGGGTATGGCCTAGATTCAGGCAATCCGCGATCTCTTAATGGTCAAATGTATTGACACCATGTAGTGGCATTATGCAAATCCAAATTGGACACAAACCATTTGCGGACTTTGTTTGACCGGCTCTAAAAAGATGACTCCTATAGGGTGCAGGTGGATCTTTAGGAAAGGTGTGAGCAGCTGGCAATGTGTGGACCTATAAGACCAGACTAGTTGTGAATAAGATCTAACCCATATAATAGGTTGTCTACAATAAGACATTATCACCAATTCCAATGCTCAAGTCCTTCAGGATATTGCTAGACATCAATGTGTGCTATAAATACGAAATCTGGTTAGTGGGTGTCTAGACTGCGCTCTTCCATTATGAAAAAGTCTATATGACATTGTTGACCCAAGGGTTCTCCCTAGGCCTTGATCTATTTCGATGATAACAAATATGTATTTAATATATTTGTGAAGTTTTGAGTTCAGGTTGATGTTACGATACGCGCGCGAAGTTTGTTCGGAGAAATACAAGAATCGGCAAAAATAGCTTCGAAAACGATCAAGTAGAAAATCTAGAGTTATGATTAGATTTTATGTAATATATCTCTAGGAATTCGCCCAAGCCCATTTGTAATATTATCCAAGTCAAAACTTGGTAACATAACTCGGAAACGAAGCGCGCAAGAAGATGGCTGCCTCAGCCCAGGTTTGGTTGATCGATCGATCAATCGAACAAGGCCAAAAATTGGCAATGGCCAATTCGGTCGATCGATCGGTCGATCGAACAAAGCAAAAAATTGGCAGTAGCCAATTCAATCGACCAATCGATCGAATGTGGCCAGAAAGAGGTAGTAGCCCTGCGATCGCTGGGCGATCGATCAGTCGGTCGACCGACGGTCGATCGGCAAGCAACCGGACGGCGTCCAAAGGGCAGAAAAATGCCCGTTGGAGTGAACTACCGAGTGAGGGGTTATAAATTTATAAATACCCCTCACCAACCTCCATTAACTTCTCTTAACCAGTCATCAAAGCTTCCTAAGTGAGAGTTGTGCCTTCTAAGCTTGATTTCCTTGCGCTTGCTTCACCGATAGATGATTCCTCTCAAGCGCTCGTCTCGCCTCGTCTTCGGCTTTGACTCGATCTCACCATCTTGTTGAGTTGGAGGCATTGAAGGCTTTGGAAGAAGCTCTTTGTTGTGGTCTACTCTTTAGCTCCTTTTGTTGTGTTTTTACTTGTTATTAAACTTGATTTTAATTGTAAGCTTGGTAGGTGTGCTAGGTTAAACACCTTAGGGTTTCCTTTGTAGAATTGTGTTTTGCCTAGGTGAATTGGTTTGAGGCATTCTTAAAGGATTGAGAAGCGAGTCCTCGGTTGTATTCAAAGAGAAACACATTGTCTATAACGGATTGGTTAGAAATTCTTGGTGTGGAGCCAATGTTGTGGAGTAGGCAGTTGGCCAAACCAGAACCACTATAATCTCTTGACTCTACATTGCCTTGTTTTTTGTGCTTATAATTGCTTTTCATACTCGCTATCGCATATAATTTAGTTGCACTTAATTTGGGTTGAAGTTGGAATTGATTTACAAGAAATTGAATATACGGTAAAATTAACCCAACACTATTCAAACCCCCCCCCCTTCTATTTTGGGTATTTGTACAATATTTGGTATCAGAGCAAGGTCGTAGGATTAGATTTAACCATCTACCCTACACTTTAGAATGTCTAGCGATATCCAACTAACTCAAGGGCCATCTACTCATACTGCACCATTATTCGATGGAAATAACTATGCCTATTGGAAGATACGCATGAATAGCTTCCTCCAATCACTAGGCATGCAATGGAGGATGATTCAAGTAGAGTGTTGGGGTGTGTGGCGATTGATCTGCCCAAAGTCTTTTTTTTTTGTTACGCTACGCAGAGTTCTCCGGCGGTCCGGGCGAAGCCCCCGGAGAATATTTTTGGGCCCTTTGGGCTGTGGGTCTGTGTCGCCCTATATAAACTCACATGTATTGTTCTTCTTGTATCTGAAGAAAACCCTAATAGTGAAAACTTCTAGTGCGCCCGTGGAGTAGGCAGTTTTCACCGAACCACGTAAATCCTATGTGTTCTTCTGTGTGTGTGTTTATTTTTCTTTCTCATTTCTTGTTTATTGCGCCAGATCTATTCCCAACAATTGGTATCAGAGCAATCAGGTTTGCAGAGGATCCATGGGAGAGATGGCGCCAGATCTATTCCCAACAACTGGTATCAGAGCAACAACTGATTTCAATTTTTAGAAGATGCGAATCGAGGATTATCTGTACCAGAAGAAGTTGCACGAACCACTGTCGGGGGAGAAACTAGATAACATGAAACAAGAAGATTGGGATCTGTTAGATCGCCAAGCACTTGGGGTGATCCGATTGATGCTGACGCGGAACATTGCGTTCAACATTATCCATGAAAAGACTACCCAGGGTTTGATGAAGACACTATCAAATATGTACGAGAAGCCTTCTGCTCCAAATAAGGTATATCTGATGCGTCGCTTATTCAATTTGAAGATGTCTGAGGGTGCGTCTGTTACAGAACATATCAACGAGTTCAACGATATCACAAATCGATTGAGCTCGGTGAAGATCGTGTTTGATGACGAAGTTAAAGCATTGATCTTGTTGTCATCACTACTTGAAAGTTGGTCAGCGACAGTGACTGCGGTGAGCAGTTCGACGCGAGATCAAAAGCTAAAGTTGTCTGAAGTTCGTGACTTGATCCTCAACGAGGATATCCGTAGAAAGGAGTCAGGTGAATCTTTAGGTTCTACCTTCAGCAGCGAAGCCAGGGGCAGAAACCCTCATTGAAGCCAGAATCAAGGCCAGGGCAGACCCAAATCTAAGGGGAGAAGTCAGTCTAGGTATCGCAAAGAAATAACTTGCTGGAATTGTGATAAGGAAGGTCATTTCAGAAACCAGTGCAAGGAACCGAAGAAGAAGAAGAAGAATCAGCATGACGATTCAGCAAACACTGTTACTGAGGAGATGGCAGATGTTCTAATTTGCAGTGTGGACAATGGTACTGACTCATGGCATCTCGATTCACGTGCATCATTCCATGCTAGTCCACGCAAAGAATTATTTAATAATTATGTTTTTGGCATGTTCGGAAAGGTGTACCTTGCAAATGATGAGCCCTTAGATATTGTGGGTAAAGGCGATGTCTATATATAGACTACCCATGGAAATCAACTAAAGCTGCAGAATGTCAAACATGTTTCAGGCCTGAAGAAGAATCTTATCTCCATGGGTCAGATTGATGAAGAAGGTTACACTATAGTGTTTGGAAATAGTTCATGGAAGATCACAAAAGGAAACCTGATAGTAGCTCGAGGTAAAAAGGTTGGAACATTGTACACAACCACGAAAACCAAGAATACATTATCAGTGGTGGAATCATGTACGAAGTCGACATTGTGGCACCGAAGGTTGGGTCACATGAGTGAAAAAGGAATGAAGTTGCTCGCCTCAAAAGGGAAAATACCAAACTTGCAGTCAGTTGATGTTGGCTTGTGTGAAGACTGTGTATATGGGAAGCAGAATAGAGTAAAATTATTGAAGGCCGGAAGAACTTCAAAGGCTGAGAAGTTAGAATTGGTACATACAGATGTATGGGGACCAGCTCCGGTGGCTTCCCTTGGCGGCTCACGCTACTATGTTACTTTTATTGATGACTCCACAAGAAAGGTATGGGTTTATTTTCTTAAAAATAAATCTGACGTGTTTTCTGTATTTAAGAGGTGGAAAGCAAAAGTGGAAAATCAGACAGGCTTAAAAATCAAATGCTTGGGGTCAGATAATAGAGGGGAGTATGGCAGTGAAGAGTTCAAGGCTTTCTGTTATGAGAATGGGATCAGAATGATCAAGACAGTTCCTGGAACACCCGAGCAGAATGGTGTTGCTGAGAGGATGAACAGGACCTTGAACGACCGAGCTAGGAGCATGAGGATATGTTCAGGATTACCAAAAATGTTCTGGGCAAACGCAGTTAGCACATCAACCTACCAAAAATGTTACTTTTATTGATGACTCCACGAGAAATGTATGGGTTTATTTTCTTAAAAATAAATCTGACGTGTTTTCTGTATTTAAGAGGTGGAAAGCAGAAGTGGAAAATCAGACAGGCTTAAAAATCAAATGCTTGGGGTCAGATAATGGAGGGGAGTATGGCAGTGAAGAGTTCAAGGCTTTCTGTTATGAGAATGGGATCAGAATGATCGAGACAGTTCCTGAAACACCCGAGCAGAATGGTGTTGCTGAGAGGATGAACAGGACCTTGAATGAGCGAGCTAGGAGCATGAGGATATGTTCAGGATTACCAAAAATGTTCTGGGCAGACATAGTTAACACATCAACCTACCTAATAAACAGAGGACCTTCAGTTCCACTGAATTTTAAAATACCTGAGGATGAATGGACAGGTAAAGAGGTAAACTTCTCACACTTAAAGGTCTTTAGTTGCGTTTCATATGTACATTTAAGTTCTGATATTCGAGATAAACTTGATCCTAAGGCCAAAAAGTGCTATTTCATTGGCTATGGTTCTGATGATTTTGGTTATCGCTTTTGGGATGATTAGAATAAGAAAGTCGTTAGGCACAGGGATGTCACATTTAATGAGAATGTAATGTACAAGGACAGACATGGACCAGAATCAAACAGTGCAGGAAAACAACGATATGAAAGTGAGAAGGTTGAACTCGAAGAAATATCAGAGAATGATATAAGTGGATGGACTGAAGAAATGCCAGATGATCTTGAAGAGGTTGAAGATGGGCCAGATCCACATACAGCAGAACCTCAATTAAGAAGGTCTACAAGAATACCCAAGCCCGTACAAAGGTACTCTCCCTCGTTGCATTACTTGCTTTTGACTAATGCTGGGGAACCAGAATATTTTGGTGAGGCAGTGCAGGTGATAGATTCTGTTAAGTGGGAGCTAGCCATGAAAGATGAGATGGAGTCCCTACAGAAGAACAATACATGGGTGCTTTCCGAGTTACCAAAAGAAAAAAGAGCATTACAAAATAAGTGGGTGTATAGGGTGAAGGAAGAACCTGATGGCAGCAGAAGATACAAAGCAAGACTGGTAGTAAAAGGCTTCCAGCAAAAATGGGAGATTGACTACACAGAGATTTTTGCTCCTGTAGTGAAGCTGACCACTATCAGATTAGTGTTGAGCATTGTAGCCGCTGAGGATTTGCATCTAGAGCAGCTAGATGTAAAAATAGCTTTCTTGCATGGCGACCTCTAGGAAGATATCTACATGGTACAACCAAAAGGTTTTCAAATTGCTGGTAAAGAAAACCTCGTGTGCAAGTTGAAGAAAAGCCTATATGGGCTAAAGCAGGCTCCCAGACAATGGTATAGGAAATTTGACAGTTTTATATGCAGCATTGATTTCACAAGGTGTCAGATGGATCATTGCTGTTATACAAGGAGAATTGGTGACTATTACATTATTTTGCTTTTATATGTTGATGACATGCTAGTTGCAGGATCAAATTTGCAGGAGATAGACAAATTGAAGCAACAGTTGGCTGAGAAATTTGAGATGAAGGACCTCGAACCAGCTAAGCAGATACTTGGAATGAGAATCAGTAGAAGCAGAGCACAAGGAATTCTCAACCTATCTCAAGAAAAGTACATAGAGAAAGTGCTTACTAGATTCAACATTCTGGATGCAAAGCCTAGAAGCACTCCTCTAGGAAATCACTTTAATCTCAGTAAGAAACAGTTTCCAAGGACAGATGAAGAGCGTGAGCAGATGTCCAAAGTGCCTTATGCATCTGCAGTAGGAAGCCTAATGTATGCTATGGTTTGTACCAGACCAGATATAGCACATGCAGTGGGAGTTGTAAGCATATTTATGTCTGATCCGGGAAAGGAGCATTGGGAAGAAGTAAAGTGGCTATTGAGATACTTGAAAGGTAAACTAAGTACAACACTTCAGTTTAAAAGGAATAGTGTTACTCTACAGGGCTTTTCTGATGCAGATCTTGGTGGTGAATTGGATAGTAGGAAGAGTACTACAGGTTATGTTTTCACTGTAGGAGGTACTGCTATAAGTTGGATGTCTCAACTTCAAAAGAGTATTGCTCTCTCAACCACAGAAGCAGAATATATGGCTATTCAGAGGCTGGAAAGGAAATGATTTGATTAAAGTGTCTTTTGAATGAATTGGGAAAAACACAAGGCAACAACGAGCTATTCGGTGATAGTCAGAGTGCTATCCATCTTGCTAGAGATCCAGTATTTCATTCAAGGACTAAGCATATTCAGCTGAGGTATCATCTAATTCATCATTTGATAGATGATGGAACGCTACAGCTAAAGAAAATTCTTGGATCAAAGAACCCTGCAAATATGTTGACCAAAGTCGTCACCACTGATAAGCTGAGGTTATGCATGACCTCAGTTGGCCTCCATGGTTAGTGATGAGGAGGTGTCGCACTAGAGGTGGATGGATCTTGTACAAGAAGAGAAAGCTTATGTGAGCACTGTTGGTATCCCTAGATCAGTCTCCAAGTAGGAGATTGTTGGGATGTGTGGCGACTGATCTGCCCAAAGTCTTTCTTTTTTTTGCGCTACGTAGAGTTCTTCGGTGGTCCGGGCAGAACCCCCGGAGATTTTTTTTGGGCTGTGGGGACTGATCTGCCCAAACTCACATGTATTGTTCTTCTTGTATGTATCTGAAGAAAACCCTAATAGTGAAAACTTCTAGTGCGACCGTGGAGTAGGCAGTTTTCGCCGAACCACGTAAATCCTTTGTGTTCTTCTGTGTGTGTGTTTATTTTTCTTTCTCGTTTCTTGTCTATTGCGCCAGATCTATTCCCAACATAGAGTATAAGCAACCAACTAAAGACATGGATGAGTGGAGTCCGGATGAAGTTAAACTCTTTAATTCAAATGTCAAGGCCATCAATGCACTATATTGTGGTCTATCTATTAATGAGTTTAATAGGATTTTCACTTATAAGCCGGTCTATGAACTTTGGACTGTCCTAGAAACTACACATGAAGGAACTTCACAAGTTAAGAAACTACACATGCATGACTATGAAATGTTTAAAATATTATCGCATGAATCAATTGATGACATGTATGCTAGATTTCAAAATATTACAAATGGCTTAGCTAACCTTGGTAGAGACATAAGGGAAGAGGAGAAGGTAAGGAAGATCCTCCATTCCCTTCCAAAAACTTGGGAGCCGAAAGTGATTGCAATCATGGAGGCCAAGGATTTGAGCAAGTTGAAGCTTACCGAGCTCATTGAGTCTCTCATGACCCATGAGACCCACATGAAGCAATACAAGGAGGAGGATGCCCCTAAACGCAAGACCATTGCTTTAAAAGCATCACACCGGGTTGAAGAACCTCTATCATTTGAGGAAAAAATGGATGATCTTGAAGAAATGGCGATGATGGCAAGAAGGTTCATGACCTTCATGAGGGGCGGCATGAGAAAACACAAGGGAGACTACACTTGCTTCAATTGCAACAAGACCGGGCATCTAAGAAGAGATTGTCCCCTTCTCAAGATGGACACTACCTCCACCCCCTACAAGGACAAGTACAAGAAGAAGAAGAAAGCAATGATGGCCTCTTGGGATGAGAGTGAATCCTCTTCAAGTGAAGAGGAGACCAAAATTGAGAAGGCAAACCTTTGCCTTATGGCAAACGACAATGAGGTAAATTTTACTTTTGTTAAAGTTTCATTTAATCAAGAAGAATTAGAATTGGAATTTGATCAAATGCATGATGAATTCAATGCCATTAGAAAGAAGTTCTAAGAGCTTCAAATGGCAACAAGTCTTTGGAAATTGAAAATGATAACCTGCTACTTTCATGCAATGCCTTAAGGAAAGAAGTAGATACTCTTAAGGAAGAAAAGCATGCCTTAGATGATACCAAGAAAAACTTAGAATATGAAAACAAAAAATTAGAAAATGAGAACAAGTTCTTAAGTGATCAAGTAGAGCGCGCACTTGAACGATAGCATGCTAACCTTAAAAAAGGAACTATGCATGCTAAATGAAAAAATAACAACCTTACAAAATGTCATGCCTAAGATTGTACATGCTCGAAAGTCATCAAACAATCATGCTCATGCACACTTCCATGCTCACACACATAGCCCAAGAAAGTTTAATGGAAGTTGATTTTCATGTGGTATTTTTGGCCATATGGCTAGAGATTGTGCACTAAGGAGGAACCCTCATACTAGATTCACTTGGGTTCCTAAGATGACTAACACTCAAGGACCCAAGAAGATTTGGGTACTTAAAATTATCACTTCTCCTTTTGTAGATGGAGAAGCATCCTCAAGCAAGTAGAATCACTTGGAACTTGGAGAGCGGTTGCTCAAAGCACATGATGGGCGATATCAATCTCTTCGTAAACCTATCAAGCAAGGATGGTGGACATGTGACATTTAAAGACAATGCCAAAGGTAAGATTGTTGGCGTTGGTGATATAGGTATACTCCCCTACCCGTTTTACTCAATTATGTGATAATGGGTATGTAGTCATTTTCGAAACATCTAAATGCATCATTAGAAGTGCACCATCTAATGATATTGTGTTTATTGGAAATAGACAAGAAAATGTTTACACACTAGTTTTAAATATTTTGCCTAATCGTCATGTTAGATCCTTAGTTGTCATGGAAAATGATGCTTGGTTGTGGCATAGAAGGCTAGGACATGCTAGCATGAGCCTCATCCAAGAAATATCTAAAAAGGACTTAGTTAAAGGAATACCTAAGATAAAATTTGAAAAATATAAACTTTGTGATGCATGTCAACATGAAAAACAAGTTAAGTCTTCATTTTATAGCATTAATCAAGTTTACATCTAGAACACTTGAACTTGTGCACATTGATCTTTTTGGTCCTTGTGATGTGGCTAGTCTAGGTGGAAAATTATATTGCTATGTTTTGGTTGATGATTTCTCGAGATTTACATGGATTTTCTTCCTAGCTAAAAAAAATAAAACTTTTGATTTCTTTAAAAAATTTGCTAGGTGAGTTATAAATGAAAAAGGAATTTCAATTTCGAAAATTAGAAGTGATAAATGGAGGAGAATTTTAAAATGAAAAGTTTTCCGAATTTTGTGATGAATTGGGTATTGAGCATACCTTTTCTTCCCCGAGAACCCCTCAACAAAATGGGATGGTTGAGAGGAAGAATAGAATCTTACAAGAGATGACTAGGACCATGCTTTGTGAAATTAATTTGCCTAAATATTTTTGGGCCGAAGCCATAAATACTTCTTGTTATGTGCTTAATCGTGTTTTGCTAAGACCTAAAATTAACAAAACACATTTTGAGCTCTAGAATGATTGAATCCCAAGTGTGGGATATTTTTGAGTTTTTGGATGCAAATGTTTTATCTTAAACACTAAGGAATACCTAGGAAAATTTGACTATAAATCCAATGAGGGTATTTTCCTAGGTTATTCTAATTGTTCTAAAGCTTATAGAGTTTATAATCGTAGAACTATGATAGTTGAAGAATCTATGCTTGTCACTTTTGATGAAACTAATGATTCTTCTAGAAATGTTAAGATTGTGAATGTAGGTGAGAAACTTGAAGGATTGACATTTCATGACAAGGAGGTTGAAGATGAAAACAATGAGGAAACTCATCATGAAGAGCCTTCAACCTCAACTTTACCTCAAGGTGAAGAAGAAGAAGAAGAGGAGGAGGAGGAGGAAGCTCTACCACCTCTCCCAAAAGGATACAGGTTGATAAGAGATCATCCAATTAAGCAAGTCATTTGAGAATCATCAACAGGAGTGGTAACACGCTCTAAACTCAAAAATGTTTGCCAATACGTAGCTTTCATATCTCAAGTAGAACCTAAAAACATTAAGGAAGCCAAAGAAGATGAATTTTGGGTAATTGTCATACAAGAGGAACTAAATCAATTTGTTAGGAATGATGTTTGGGATTTAGTATCTAGACCTAGTGGACAAACCGTAATTGGGACTAAATGGGTGTTTAGAAACAAGTTAGATGAAGGAGGATTAGTCATTAGAAACAAAGTTAGGTTAGTGACCCAAGGGTATAATCAAGAAGGAGGAATATATTACAATGAAACTTATGCTCCTGTAGCGAGATTAGAAGCAATTCGCATGCTTTTAGCTTATGCAAGTTTTAAAAGCTTTAAGCTTTTTCAAATGGATGTCAAAAGTGCATTTTTTACTACTGGAATAACGAGCATCAGCAACGGCTCAATCCGTTGCTACGCCATTGCGGAAGACCATTAGCAACGACCAGCAACTGTCGCACCCGCTGCAACACAGCCGTTGCAGAAGATCGCGTACCTGAAAACTTAGCAACGGATCTGCAACGGCTGCTCACGCCGTTGTTAATTATATTATCAACTATGGTTCTGCAACGGGTTTCACCGGTTGTTGATACATCATTAACCACGGCTCAACAACGAGGAGCGGCTGTTGCTACTGCTTTAATCAGCAACGATTCTGCATCGGCACGTGGACTGTTACGGATATTGCCATTAGCAACGGCCGCCTCAAAGCCTTTGCTGAAAGGCTGTTGCTAAGCCATTATTGTTGTTCATCAGCAACGGCTTTAAGTTTGCGGCTCATGTATTATGATACACTTTCAGCAATGGCTTTCACACGGACGATCGTGGAAAGGCTGTTGTTGATGATGTTAACCTGTAACTGAGAAATTTCAAAATTAGAAATTTACATTGATACATTTATAATCTGATACATAACTCACACATCCATTCACATACACATACATTCACATACACATCACAGATACACCCAGATATACATCAAAATATTTATACTTATAATTATAAATATCCACAATACGAAATCAAAACTATCGTATCAACACGATACGAATCAATATCCAAACAAGTCAATTAACAAGTATCTCCAAGATCACTACGAATCATAAAACAATAAAAGCTCACTACGACGGTGGAGGAAGGTCGGGATCATACGGCGGGGTCGGGAGTGCTTGAGTGTACACCGGCATGGACTGAGTCAATGACGATGGATCTGAGTGTACACCGCTGGACTGACCTGTCATCTGTCTCAACATGGCATGCATCTCAGCCATCATCTGACTCTGATGAGCCATCATCTCACTCTATCGCATGACCATCTCCTCTAGTGTCGATATCCTCCTGTTATGATCATTAATTCTGGAGGTGGAGGGCCGCTCACCGACTGTCGAAGGGTCGGTGACCCAAGTGGCCCGAGCACGGCTCGCGCATGGCCACTATCAGCAAAGCCATAGACACGATCGTGGTCCCAGCCACCTGCAGCCTCGACCTACGCTCCTGCATCAAAGTCCTCAGGGGTGCCCCCACGCTGCGTCACCGTCTGAGTGTAGGTCTCCTACACAAGTTTGGTTTTTGTTTCATATTTTTCCTAAAACTTAAATTATAAATAAATAATTCATAATTGAAATAAATATACTTACCATGATGACTGCAGTGTGTTTGTCGATATACTCCCCTGCCCCATGTCCTCTAGGGTGAATCCGCTCAAATACCTCTATCGGGGAGGGTCAGTGGATAGTGTCGTCATCCATCACCGTCATCTACATTTACAAGAGAGATACAAAAGCCAACATTTAAGAATGAGTTAACGGTTAAAATAAAAAACTAAGTATAATACAAATAATATGTTCTCAAATTGTCCAATTAGGAATAATTCAAGGGTTGTACATCGTATAAAAGATCATCAACTTCTTTTACACAAACATACAACCCCCAAATGGATCTTAGGTTTTGCTAAATCATATCCGACTCGTCGATGCATACGTGAAACGTATCAACTCGTCGGATGGATGATTATTTTCTAAATATTTCGATGTCAGTTCGAGTCCACAGTGGACGATTCCGGCACGAGTCCAAAGTGGATGATTATAGCACGTGTCCAAAGTTGACAATTCTAATTAATGTAAATCTAAAGATTAACATTAAAATTAATCTAAACTAAATTTAATTAACAGATATAACCTAAAACTAAATCGAAATCTAATTAACATTAAAAAAATATTAAACATTATAATCTAAACATTTAACCAAGATTAATCTAAACATGAAAATTTAACCTAAATCGTGAAAAAATTATCTAAAATATGAAAAAATTTATCGAAACAGTAAACAATTAAAAAAAAATAAACCTAATTTATTAACCCCAATCAATTAACCATAATTAATTAACCATAATTAATTAACCATAATTAATTAACCCTAATTAAACATAAATAAATAAATATTAGGGTTATTAACCCTAATCACATTGGATTCCGGTGTATGTACAACAACACATACACCGACAGGATGTTCTGCCAGCCGCTGAATACAGCGGCCCAACCGGCCACTCGTCGTCGGCCCAACCAAGCTCGACGACAGGCGGCGACAAGGAAGAGAGGGGGAAGGGCATACCTGGAGTTGATCGGGCGGCGAGTGTTGAGTGAAATGGTCACACTATAGGGGGGTGAATAGTGTGTCAACTAAATCTTGTTGCTTAATTCTGTTTTTAATCGTTTCTTACAACTTAGGCAATTTCCAATTCTAATATTCAATGCGGAAGCAATAAGTAAGGAAATTAAGCAAACTCAAAAGAGACAATGCAAACATAATTATTTGTAGTGGTTCGGCCCCAGTGCCTACACCACTACCTAAGCACCCCGCTTAGGATTTCCAAACTAAATTTTACTAGATTAATCTTGTTTCTCTTATAATGAGAACTTTGATCAGAAGAGTCTCGCTCTCAACCTAAGGCACTTCAACACCCGGAAGTCACCGCCTTTTTACCGAGAGCACTCTTCCACCTCAACCTAAGAGACAACTCCACAAATCCTAGTAAACTAAGTTTACATCGGTGGAATTAAGCCTCAAACACAAAGGCAACCACCCAATTTCAAGACCTAACAACCTAGGTCTTCACAAGCTCAAATCCAATGAAAACAAGTTCAAATAACAATTAAAATTACAATGAAAAGAGATTAAAGAATAAACCAAGACCAAATGCTCTTTTTCAAGCCTTCAAAGCCTTCAACTCGCTAAGTCATTAAGCTCGAATAAAAGCCCGGGTTGAGGGAAGATGAGCGCTTGACACTACAAGAAAACATAGCTTCACCAACAGAATTTTTACCAACGGATATAATTTGTTGGTATTACCAACAAAATTACCAACGGATACATAATCCGTTGGTAAATTAGCATTTTTTTTTCGTTTCAGCCGACCAAATTTTTTTTCCCCTCTCATTTCGGCCGACCACTTTAGTTTCCCCCTCTCCCACTCGTCAAAATAATTTCTCGCGCCTCTTTGACGCCGACAAAGCATCGTCTTCGTCTTTCTTCCCCCTCTCCCACTCGTCATCCTTCTTCCCAGGCCGCGCCGACAAAGCCATTTCTTCCTTCCCCACAGTTTCCTTCCCCGCCGGTTCCCTCCCCGCAGACTCCTTCCGCACAGTTTTCTTCCCCACAGCCGACAAAATTATCGGTTCGAGCTAGTCATCACAGATAGCGCGCGCAGGTTCCTTCTAATTCCCCCGCAGCTGATTCAAGTTTTTATTTCTTCCCTCCCCTTCTACAGGTTTCTTCCCTTCCTCGTGCCCTAATCCTCTGTTACTTTGTGGCGAAGCGCAGGAAGCGCTCAGAGGAAGCGCAAGTAGTCACAGACAGCCGACCGACGAGTGAATTCCTTCCCTTCTACGGGTTTCGAGCACTCGATTTCCCATTCGATTGTGGAGGTTCGATTTTAGTTGCGATTTCATGATGTTCAAATGATTTTAGTTGCGATTTCATGATGTTCAAATGATTTTAGTTGCGATTTTAGTCAAATATTAGAGATGCTTTTAAATTTAGTTAATGAAGGTCAAATTTTTGTTAATGCTCGTCTCCACTCTCACCATCTACCCACATTTTTTACTAATCACAAGATCTCATATAAAGATGAGATGCTTACACGATGAGTACATGTTGAGAACCCAAATTCCTGTTTTGCAATTATATTCTGCACTCATTTATTGGGTACATGTTGAGAACCAGTTAGACCTAAAATTTAGGTTTAAAGATGGGTGGATTAATGGAGATTGGCTGAAAGAGGGAGAAGAGTATGAGAAGGACTCTGAAAATAAATCGAAAGCTTTCATTGCAAATTCCTTTTAGTTTCTATGGAAGAACAGAAACAGAATTAAGCATGAAGGGAAGAATGGGGAATTCAGCATGCTGCTGAGAATTCATCAGCATGCTGAGTGTTCTCATACACTTAGCATGCTGAACACTCAGCATGCTGATGAATTCTCAGCAGCATGCTGAATTCTGATTTCATTCAACATTACAAGATATAATAATCAAACATTTAGATGAAGTAATTAAGTAATTGGTTGCTGGATCAATTGGTGATCTGCAATGAAAGCTTAGGAGTGAAGAACATGAATGACTTGCCCCTATCATAGCTATTGTGGTTCCGTTTGTACTTCCTATGCATAAGTAAATATATAAAACTAGTTTTAACTTGTAAACTACCTTGTGGACGTGAATTGTTAACATGTAAATAGATCTCTAATCCTGGCTGGTGAATGCTTAAGGATCCAAATCAAATTGGAGCCTATGGAGGGAGGATCAGACTGATCAGTATAGATATGCTTAACCTTGTTATAGTTGCAAGGTCAATTTTTGCATTTTTTAAAAAGAGCATTCAATTGTGTGAGGTTCCTGTCTATATCAGCCTATGATGCTTGAGGGGATGGTAGTAAGAGGGGTAGTTTCTCTTACTCATACATTGATAGTTACCAGAATTCAGCATGCTGCTGAGAATTCATCAGCATGCTGAGTGTTCAGCAAGCTATAATCCCAATGCCTGCCAGCTATTCTCCTGCAAGCTATATGCATGTAGCTTGTGTCAAATTAATCCCAAAGTCCAATAAAATTCTTCTAATCCAAATTGCTTGACAGCTTGCTGAAGTAGCTGATACATATTCAGCTTCGGCTGAAGATAATGTAGTTGAATTCTGCTTTTTAGAACACCAGCACACTGTACTTGCTCCAACTTTGAATAGATATTCAGTAGTACTTTTCCTGTCAACTATTTATCCTCCCCAATCACTATCAAAATACCCCAGTAGTTTCAGATCATTGTCTCTTCCCAAATGTAATCCATAATTACATGTCCCCTTCAAGTATCTCAAGATTCTCTTTGCTGCCTTGAAGTGTACTGCTCTGGGATCATTCATGAAATGAGATAGAACTTCCAAACCTAGGAAGAATTTCATCTCACCCAGATTAGTCATCTTAAAAGTCTTGAACATTTTGTTCTTCATCTCCTCTCTCATTTTTTCATTGTTACTACAATAAAGCAAGTCATCCACATAGAGAAGAACAATTAGAATATCTTCATTTTCATCTTCTTTTGTATATAATGTGTGTTCATTCCTGCTTCTCTAAAAAAAATTTCAGTAACAAAGTAACTACCAATTTTTTCATACCAGCTCATTAGAGCTTGCTTTAGGCCATATAAGGACTTCTTTAGCCTATAGATCATTTGTTCCTTTCCTTTAACCCTTTGGTTGAACTATTGAACTACATAAACCTCTTCTTTGAGTTCTCCATTTAAGAATGCAGATTTTACATTAAGTTGATAAATTTTCAGCCCTGAAATTTAAGAATTCACAATTTCAGCTTCATCCTGATCATATCAACCCTGAACTTGAACTGTTAGCTAAATTTTCTATGATGACTGAGATCTAGTTTTCTTCCACACCAAATTTCAGCCCTGAAATATCTAGCCTCTTTCTTCTATGCTTAGGTATGTGACAATAAGCTACATACCCAAATTTTCTTAGATGACCGAGATCTAGTTTTCTTCCACACCAAATTTCATATGATGTTTTCTCAAGCAATGCTTTGGTTGTGCTTCTATTTATAATATATGCTGGAGTTTTAAAAGCCTCTGCCCACAAGTTTTTAGGCAGCTTACTTCCCTTTAGCAGACATCTAGTCATTTCTACCAAAACTCAATTTTTTCTTTCCCCAACCCTATTCTGTTGGGGTCTATAGCTTGCAGTAAGCGTTTTATTCCATGTTCATCACGACCACAAAAGGTTTAGAGGTGAATTCTCCTCTATCAGTTCTTAGCACTTTCACTTTTGCATCAACCTCATTTTCAACTGTTGCTTTAAACCGAAGGTTCCCTTTGTATGTTGTGCATGTAATAATTAATGTGCTTAATATTGTTGCTAGGTTGAAAAGAGTTAATCAAAATGTATATCGATCGTAGTTGGATGAAACGTCGGATAATTGGAGGAGCATTGACTAATGAATTTATGGAAGGAGTCAAGGGATTTCTTGATTTTGCATACTCCAAAACTCAATATGTTTCTAGTGATAAAATTAGGTGCCCATGTCGACGATGTAATAATCTTCAATTTCATTGTCGAGATGAGGTGGAATATCACTTATGTTCGAAGGGATTTATATCTGGCTACACACAATGGATTGCACATGGGGAGTTGACAAGTGAAGAAGTTGATGAATCCTCAAGCATTCCTCAATCAGAAAGCTTTGGTGCTCCTCAAAATCCGTATAGAACTATGGTGGTGGATGCAATCGGTATTGAAGGTATTGGAGAAGAAAGACCAAATGATGAAGCTGCCAAGTTTTTTGAATTACTGAATTATGCAGATGAGCCATTGTGGAGTGGTTGTAAGAGTCAAAGTAGGCTATCAGCCATGTCACAGTTGCTTAATTGCAAATCTGAGTTTAACATGAGTGAAGCTTGCTATGATCGGCTGATGTTAATAATTAAAGATATGCTACCAGAAGATGCAAAGTTGGAAGAAAATTTTTACAAAACAAAGAAGATGATGAAGAAATTAGGACTTGGGTACGAGAAGATAGATGCATGTCAGAATAATTGCATGTTGTTTTATAAAGAAACAACAAATTTAACGCAGTGCTCAGTGTGTGGACATGTTCGATATAAGCCAAGACTATTAAATAATGGTAGACGAAAAAATATATCGTATAAGGTCTTACGGTATCTCCCTATAGCACCAAGACTTCAAAGGTTTTTTATGTCTGAAAAAACTGCAAAGCATATGATTTGGCATGCTAAGAATCCTACTTCCAACGTTGTTGCACATCCTGCACATAGTGAGGCATGGAAACAATTTGATGCTCACCATCCTTCATTTGCTTCTGACCCAAGGAATGTCAGATTAGGATTGTGCACCGATGGTTTCAACCCATTCGGGCATTCTTCTATTCCCTATTCAATTTGGCCCGTTCTCATTACTGTATACAATTTGCCGCCATCTATGTGTTTGAAGGATCAGTTTATGTTCTTAAGTTTGATAATTCCTGGACCAAAGAGCCCACGAAAAGAACTTAACATATTTTTGAGGCCATTGATAGATGAACTGAACATGTTTTGGTCTGATGGAATTTTGACATATGATGTCTTTAGAAAACAAAATTTTCAAATGAGAGCAGCACTTATGTGGACTATCAGCGACTTCCCTGCATATGCTATGCTATCAGGATGGAGCACACACGGGAGATTAGCTTGTCCCTATTGTTTAGAGCGTAGCAAAGCTTTTGTTCTCGAAAATGGAAGAAAGATATCATTTTTCGATTGTCATCGTCAATTTCTCCCTCTTGATCATCCATATCGACGACAAAGAGATAAATTTATGAAAGGCCGAATTGAAAGAGATATTCCACCTCTACGATTATCGGGCGATGATATAAAGGCACGTGTCAATAAATTGCCTGATATTCAATTTGGAAATCAATGTATTAATGCTAGAATTTCTGGATTTGGCCAACAACATAATTGGGTTAAAAAAAGTATCTTTTGGAGTTTACCGTATTGGCATACAAATTTAATTCGGCATAACTTAGATGTGATGCATATTGAACGTAATGTATTTGAAAATATATTCAATACAGTGATGGACATCAAGGGGAAAACAAAAGACAATGTCAAGGCTAGAGCTGATTTGCCTAAGTATTGCAAGCGCCCCGAATTAGAATTAGAGCATGTTAATGGGAAAATGTTGAAGCCGAGAGCCTCATTTGTGTTGAACAAAGAACAAATCAAAGCAGTATGTCAATGGGTTAAAGAATTAAAATTTCCCGATGGTTATGCTTCAAACATAAGTCGGTGTGTAAATATAGATGACTGCAAATTCTATGGAATGAAAAGTCACGATTGTCATGTTTTCATGCAAAGGCTTATTCCAATTGCATTTCGTGATTTATTACCTGATCCAATATGGGATGCATTAGAGTTTATTTTTTCGGGACTTGTGTTCAAGTGTGTTGCGAATTGAGGATGTAGAACGACTTGAGTTAAACATTGTCGAGATACTATGCAAGCTTGAGAAAATATTTCCACCAAGTTTTTTTGACTCTATGGAGCATCTCCCTGTTCACTTAGCTTATGAGGCTAAAATTGGTGGTCCGGTACAATATAGATGGATGTATAGATTTGAAAGGTAACACATCTTCCTTTTTATTCTTGATTGAAATTTTTGAAAAAAATTACGTCTTAATTTCTAAGAATATTTTCAGGTATATGCTTCAATTGAAGAAAAAAGTAAAAAATCGAGCATATGTCGAAGGATCAATTTGTGAAGCATATATCATTGAGGAAATTTCTAATTTTTGTTCTTTTTACTTCGAACCAAAGGTACACACAAGGTTGAATTGATTTGTGAAAAAAAAAAAAACACACACACACACACATACATATATATATGTATTATATAAGAAATATTAATTTCTTGTTCATTTTATTCCTGGACCAAAAGGTACACACAAGGTTCAATCAAGTACCTCGAAATGATGATGGTGGAGTTCCAACTACCATGGGACGTCTATCTATCTTTACCTATCCTGGTCGACCTTGTGGGGCTGTTGGGCGTTATAGGAGAGTCGACGAAAATGAGTATAAAGCAATTGAGCTTTACGTACTTATGAATTGTGAAGAGATCTCTCCTTTCATTGAGTACGTATAGTAGTGTTAATTATTTCGTATATTTACTTTATATTAATGTAAACTTTATTGTTTTTTAGTGAGTTTAATAATATCGTTATGCAAAGAGAACTAAATTTGACTGACGCAGAGCTTGAGAAGTTACGAGATAGAGAATTTCCAAAATGGTTGAGAGACTATGTAAGTTGAATAATATAATAATTTTTGTCTCAATATGAATAATCATGACTATATTATAAATTATTCTTTTTCTTCTTTTTGTGATAGGTTAATCATAATATTAACACGATTGATAGTCGAATTCTTGCCATTGCACAAGGCCCACAAAGATTTGTTCGATCTATGAAGGGTTATTTTGTTAATGGATATAAGTTTCACACCAAGGAATATTCACATGGAAAGAAAACAATAAACAGTGGTGTTTGTGTTAAGGGCAGTTGTTACAATGATTATGATCGTGATTACTATGGCATCCTGATTGATATTGTACAGGTAGAATACTTTGGTGAAGGAAATCAGGTGGTGTTATTTAAATGTGAGTGGTTTGATACCGAAAAAGGAGTTAGGGTACATCCTCGTCATGGACTTGTTGAAATCAATCACAAGTTAAAACTTTATATTGTTGCTCCTTTTGTGTTAGCCGAGCAAGCTCAACAAGTTTATTACACGAGTTACCCCTCAAAGAAAAAAGGAAGGAGTGATTGGTGGGTTGCATGCAAAATTAAAGCAAGAAATAGATATGAAGACATTGAAGAAATAGATGATAATATCCCTCCACATATCGATGATTTTTTTCAAGAGGATGAGGTTGAAGCAGTACAACCTATTATGCCTACAACAGAGTTAGATGCATCCAATGCATTAGTTAATGTTGGAGTAGTTGATGAGGTAGATCAATATGAAGAATTTTTCTTGAGAACTCAAACACATGTCGTTGAGGAGGATGAAGAAGAAGCAAATGTTGTTAACATTGAAGATGAAGATACTGAAGATGAAGATACTGAAGATGTTGAAGTTGATGAAGAAGAAGCAAATGTTGTTGACATTGAAGATGAAGATACTGAAGATGAAGATACTGAAGATGTTGAAGTTGATGAGTGTTTGTCAAATGAGGAGAATGATGATTGAAATTTTTTAAACTTCTATTATACTTTTCTCAAACTTCTATTATACTTTTCTCAAACTTCTATTTTTTAAACTTCTATTATAATTATCTAATATATGTGTTTAGTGGGCCCCGAGGCCTTATAGTTGAGGAGTCACTATTTGTAATTTATTTCTAATGCAAACATGACTGACTATCTAATATGTTTGAATTATTTTTATGCTTGATGTTTGAGTTCCTTCATAATTTCCCCTTTCTCTAAAGGTACATATATAGTTCAGGTGGTGTTATTGGGTTGTAATTGCTTAAAATTAATCCTTGCAGAGCTACAAGAAGTGGAAGTTGCTGCCAATTGGTCTTGTTGAAGTGGAGGAATTCCAAGTTAATTAAGGTTTGCATCTTGTCCAAAAGCAATCATCAAATTAATATAGTAGTGTTCTATAATTTTCCTAAAGAGAATGTGGCTGGGGGATCATTTCATTCACTTAGAAATATGCCCATGGAATCATTTCATTCACTTTAAACTTCATTGACTGAAAGTAATATAAAATAGATCCATAATATAATTATCTGCTAATTACTGCAACCATTCTTCTATTAAACAGATTCTTCTGAAGGATTTGCCAACACTTTGAATTAACTGTATCAAGAACTCAGGGAACCAAGGTATCATGCACAATATCATTTTTTTAAGTCATTGACTGAATGAACTATGTCTTTAAGTCTAGAGGAGGTATTTTCTTTTTCTTGTTTTTTATGTGAATATGTTAGTCATCAAATGTTTATTTTGCTCTTCAACTAAGTAAATTTATTGCATATTACTCTATTTTTTATGTGAATATGTTACTCAGTTTTTCAGAAGTTGGAACCTTTTCTATGAAATTTCTGTTGAATAACTAACATTATACAATTTGATGTGTGAACTGAGATTCTACTTTTGAGGATGCAATATATGGTGTCAGTAAGCACTTCTGAAGCATCCAGTAATAGTGAATTAGTAACTAGGTTTTGTTGATGCCTTTCTCCAATCTACTCTCAAGCTACTTAAGGTCCCTTAGGCTCATGGAGTCAAGAGACTCACCCATCAAGTTCTTGGTAAACTAAGTTTTTTAGAGGCACGGGCTGCTTTATATGTTATTTCATGATTATGCTTGCATGTAGTAATTAATTAATAACTGATATATACTTATTTATGCTTTGTAATTATTGCTGACGGAGTTTTGATACTTCTTGCTGAGAGTACTGGAAATAGAGGATGTTGAAGTAGAGTGATGAGATTATTGTTGACTAGAGCATGATATAATCAGTAGGTACATAACTTACACATGGATAATTATTTCACTCTAACCCAATGAAACCAAAGTAGCTCATGTAGTGTTCAGTAATGATAATTAATATTAAACTGGCCCAACCTTAAGATTATTAAGAAGCTATGTAGAAATTTCATGTAACCACTTTGAGTTGCAGTTAAGGATAAGGATTTCTAGTGACAGTTAACTCCATTAGTAAGCAATTAAGGATTTCTAGTGACAGTTAACTCCATTAGTAAGCAATTAAGGATTTCTAGTGACAGTTAACTCCATTAGTAAGCAATTAAGGATTTCTATGTTGGACTTGGCTTTGAGATCTCATCATGGGTCGCTGCATCTCAAGGAAGATGGCTGAAATGAGATCTCCAGCAATGAGATTGGTGGCACTGGTTGCTGCCGGAGACTTCTTCCTATGATGGCAACCTGGTGTGAGCTCATTAAAATCAAAGAGAGCACACAGTTAATGTAGTTAAGGATAAGGATTTCTAGTGACATACACCCACTTTTTGACATGAGGTAGCTTGATACATATTCAAGTCTATAGTCTCCAGTTGCATAGGAATTTAACAAAATAGGGTATTTTATCATAATTTGGATGGCACTATATGTTTATACATCGTTAATTATTTATATATGCTTCATTTATTTTATTAAGTAATGGTGAATACACGAAGTCGAGGTCGAGGTCGAGGACGAGGACGAGGGCGTCCTCCTTTGAGTAAATACCCTTCTACCACTTCTATACATTCATCATCTGAAGATACACCTGTACCACCTGTGATCATTTCTTCTGCACCCATGATAGTTGAACCTGTACCTGTGATTGACTCTTTAGCACCCACGATACCTATATCTGTACCTGTACCTATTACTGTTCCCATAGAAACACCTAATATTCCTAGTATTCCTACACCGTCGACATCGGCAGCATCGTTACCCTCACAACCTTCAGTGAATTTGCCTTTGACGTCATCAGTTCCTATTATACCATCTACGTCTATACATGACACATCTATTCCTACACAAAGTGATGGTACTTCACATCAAAGTCGAGGAAGAGGACCAAATCAGCCTTCACAGCTGCCAGAGACACCAGATGATAGACGCCTACTAATTATTGATAAGAAAAGGTATATATGTAGTCAGATATTCAAACACCATCATTTGTAAATACAAGATATTTGTTAACATTCTTTTTTGTAGCTTCCCCGAGACAGAAGTAGTACGAGATATTTCATCAATAATTAAGGCAAATTTCACGGGTGCATGGCCATGTTGGTCTCAAGTACCATCACATGTGAAGGAATTCATTTGGGACAAATTTAAGGTATTTTCCTATAAAGCAAGTCAAATTTTAATATACAGTTATTTCCATATCCAGTTTGTTGTTGCATCATGCCCATGAGTATTGACCATTTTATTACTTTCATACAAATTGTTTACATGAGAATCCACATCTACATGGACAAAACTAGGATACTGATATTGACTGATACTAGAAAGTTTCTCACCAAGTTCCATGATAAAATTTGCATTACTTGTGCGCAATACAAAGCTGCCTCAAGCATGAAAATGATAGAACAACACAGTTACGATTGCAATTACATTGCATCAAGTCTAATAAGATGCTCATAAATATGGATTGGAACTCAGAGTTCCTCATGGCACTTGGTCAAAGCAAGAAACTGGAGATACTTATGATGCTTCTGCTGCTTATCCAAGAGCAACGATGACACTACAGGTGAAGCCACAAATTTAGCTCCTCTGGTTATTGCCCAGTATTTAGCTAAAGCATCCATAACAGACTTACCCTATTGTTTGAGCTCCCCTTCCTAGACAAACTCCGCTCCGGTGGTTCCACCCCACCAAGTAGCCTTTTTGGTATTGCCAAAAATCCTGCCTTTTCAGTTAAGAACACCCAGGCCCCTTCCTCACTGTCCTCTGCAGATGGGAAAACAGAGGCATCAAGAACTTTGGCCCCCATCCCATGGTAGATCAAACTGATAGAGCCTTGTGGAACCTCTCTTCAATAGCTGCTAATTGTTGCAGTTCCATCTCCAAATAATAATATCACAGGAAGGTAACAACTCATTAGACAAGCCAGCCTTAGGGAAGCAGGCATAAATGCATATTGTCAAGTAACTCAGAAAAAAAAATATAGATATATCATCATTGCATTTCTTTAATGCAAATGGGTAGTTAAAACACCTACCATCTTCACTGTACTTCAACGCACTTCACTGCACTGCAAATGCAGCTTCTTTTCCTTTTTCAGTATATCAGTCAATATCAGTATCAGGATACTAGTATGTGGTGCTTTTTAGCTTTACTTATCTAGATGTTTTCTCTTTGACACAAAGTCATTAGACCAAGAAATAATGTTCTACTGCCCATAAGCTGTTCTAATACCATGGCCTGTTCTAATACCTTTGTTTATTATAAACAATCTATTGTTATCCATTGCTTGCACAAGGAATTAAAAGAGAACCATCACCTCTCATGAGAGAACAACAACAATAGAGAAAAAAAGTATTTGATAGGAATCAAGGGTCATTCCATTTAGTTCATGCTCAAGATATTCCTTAGTTATTGCAGACTCAAAGATAGAAATCATTATGTTGATGATTTGCCTCCTGAAGTCATTTATATCTATAGTTATTACTGCTTATCCACGGTATGTCCAACCCAGCACTTGAATTTATAGCCTTATGGGTCACTACTCCACATGACTTACTGATTGGTTGTGTGATTGGTTGTGTGATAGACATCTACTCATATTACAACAGTTTTTGACCCATACTCATCATGTTATTGGTACACAAGAAAGCTTCTTAGTAAGTTTTAGCCATAACTGCATATGATGATATTATTGCATCAAACCTGCATATGCCATGATTGATTGTGTGATCATATAATTGCATCAAATTATTGATTGTGTACCAATAGAAGGTTGGCTGAAGTAATAGAAGATTTAGCTGAAGTAATAGAAGATTTAGCTGAAGTAATAGATGATATAATTGCATCAAACCCATACTCATCATGTTATTGGTACACAAAAGATTTAGCTGAAGTAAAGAAGGTTGGCTGCATCAAACCTGCATATGCCATGATTGATTGTGTGATCATATAATTGCATCAAATTGGTACTTTTTTAGAATATTGTCAACTATTATTTCATTAACATATTTGTCTTTTTTCAGACAGTCTATCGTTGGGATCCATCTAGGACAAGCGAGGTTCATGAAATATGGGATAGAACAGCTTGTCGACGCTTTTCTGACAATATGTCTGATGCAAGGAATTATGCGAAAAGAAAGGCCAATACTGATGATATTAGTCGAACTAATGGATTTGGCCCTCCATGGATATCTCCAGATGTGTGGAATCAACTAATTAGTGAGCATTGGGTCACGGAGAAGTGGAGGAGAAAATCCGAAGTTGCTCGTCAAAATCGTAAGAAAGAGGTAGATAGTGACGTCACACGACATACAGGTGGATCTATTTCATTTGTGGCTCATCGAAGAAAATTGGTATGATATTAATAGAATTTGTTATCCTATATGTTTTTTAAAATATTATTAATTAAATATTATTTGTCATTTTTTGTAGGAAGAAAAGTTGAACCGACCCCCAACCCATCTTGAGTTGTTTAAGCATACTCATAAGCGTAATAGTGGTGAGGGTGACTATATCGACAACAAATCGCAGAGTGTTGCGGTATGTATTTATTTTATTTGTTGCTTCTTTTTAAAATATCGTAATTAACTATTTTTATAAAACATTGTGCAGGAGGCTTATGAGGTATCGATCATAGAAAAGTATGGTACAGATGTAGCATCACAACCCATTTTAGATCCAGAAGAATGGATTAATGCCTCTGGACATCCATCTCATAATCGAGTTTACGGTTTTGGATGTCGAGAGAATGTTAAATCCATTATGGGGAGTTCTAGCTCAGCAGAATCTAGTACATCGGGCCATGGTCGAATGAATGAGTGGAATGCGATGCAAACTGAGATGACATCCATGCGACAGTATATTACTGAATTGGAAGCATCAATGCAATCACAACAATCACAAGTGCAGTCGCAAGTACAAGCACAAGTGGAAGCTCAAGTTCGGTTGATGTTAACACAACTCGGCTTTCCAATCAACTCTTTCCAATCAACAGATTCACCTTCAGCTTCCACTCCACCTCCACCTCCATCTGGGTTATGATGTTGGTTAAGATTTGTATTTGGTTATGATTTTGCACTACACAATTCGGTTAATGTTAGGGAAAATTTGACTTAGTAATGTTTGTATTTGTTTGATAATATACTCGATTGTAAATGTTTGGTTTTGGTTATGAAATATGAATTTCTTTTCTTGACTTGTATATATATTTGTGATTGGGTAAATAAAAAATTTGATGTGTGATTATAGGTTGTATACAGGAAAATGAAAATTCATATGGGTATGAGCATTTTAATTAAAATATATTAGCAACAAATGTTTCTGTTGGTAATACCAACGGATGTCAGTTGATAATACCAACGGATACCTTTGTTGAATATGTCAGCGTAAACAAGGATGATATCTGTTGGTATTCCCAACGGATATTATCTCCGTTGGTAATACCAACATAGTATGATCCGTTGGTGACACCAACGAATAGTGATCCGTTGGTATCACCAACAGAGTATATTTCTGTTGGTGTTACCAACGGATAATATTTTTCGTTGGTGTTACCAACAGACTTTAATTACCGTTGGTGTTACCAACGGATATAATAATATCCGTTGATAATACCTAGCATGGTCATCACCGACGTATTTACCAACCGATAATCCGTTGGTAATGTATTACCAACGGATTGTTGAGTATTACCAACGGATTTTGTCCGTTGGTGATACCCTGTTTTTTTGTAGTGTGAGAAGTCGTTGATCGGAGAAGCGAGCGCAAGTCAATCAAGCTCTAGAAGGCACAAATCTCTCTTTTGAATGCTTATCTTAGTTGTTAAGAGATGTTAAAGAAGTTAGATGAGGGGTATTTATAACCCTTGAACCGAACGGCTCCTCAACGGGCATTTTTTCGCCCGTTGGACGCCGTTCGATCGCTTGTCGATCGATCGTCGGTCGACCGATCGATCAATCGCCCAGCAACCGTTGGCTTTTTGTGCTTCTACCACTCTGTTCGGTCGACCGAAGGGTCTACCGAATGAGTCACGATTA
Organism: Canna indica; assembly: GCA_034359265.1. Lineage (NCBI taxonomy): Eukaryota > Viridiplantae > Streptophyta > Magnoliopsida > Zingiberales > Cannaceae > Canna > Canna indica. The sequence goes on along the minus strand of CP136895.1, from coordinate 51,041,373 downwards.
AGCTCCTCTACTGTCCGGACCGACCGAACGGTCGACCCAAGTAGGCATTGCTAATTTTTGGCCTCAATCGATCGACCGACCAGTCGACCGAAGTAGCCACTGTCGATTTTTAACCATCTTCGGTCGATCGACTGGTCGACCGAATTGGCTATTGCCAATTTTTAACATCATTCGATTGACTGACTAGTCGACCGAATTGGATACTACCAATTTTTAACTACATTCGGTCGACCGACTGGTCGACCGAACCTAGGCTGAACTTGATTTTTTCAGCCTTCTTCTTGGGCGCTTCGTTTCTGGGTTCTGGCCTTCAACGTGCGACAACTTGGAGAGCTTTCCATGTGTTCTTTAGACTCGACCAAGACATCTTTGGTGCACACGTCGAACTTCAAGAGAATTCCACGATGAACCACGAGCGCGGGCGGGCGGGGGGGGGGGGCGCGAACGCAGAGATAAAAACATTTATCAGCAACGGCTCACTCGTCCGTTGTTAAGCCGTTGCTGATGATATTTATCATCAGCAATAGCCGAAGAGGCCCTTGTTAAGTCGTTGTTGATAAGTATTTCATTTTCGCACCACGAGCGTGCCATCGACTAAAGAACAATGGGAGTAAAAGTCATAAGTAAGCCATTGCAGTTGTTATTATCACATTAGCAATGATCGACGCGGCCTTCAATAAGCCATTTTAAATAACTTATTTTCTTTGTAGGCCGCGTTCGCGCCATCCACTTGTTAGCAACGGCTCGAGCGGCCGTAAATAAGCCGTTGTAGATATATCACATCTGCAACAGCCAGAGCGACCGTAAGAACACTGTGAGTCATTGCAACGGCCTGGGCGGCCGTTGCTGATTAAGACATTTCTAGTAGTGTTTCAATGGTTCTAATGATGAAGAAGTATATGTTGAGCAACCCCCTAATTTTGAAAATTTTGAGTTTCCAAATCATGTTTTTAAACTTAAAAAGAATTTGTTCGGTTTAAAACAAGCCCCTAGGGCTTGGTATGAAAGGCTTTCCACCTTTTTGATTGATCAAGGTTTTAGCATTGGAAAATCCGATGTCTCTCTCTTTATTAAAAATGATGAAAATGATATTTTGTTTGTGCAAATTTATGTGGATGACATTATATTTGGTGCTACTAATGAATTACTTTGTAAATGGTTTGCAAAGTGCATGCAAGAGGAGTTTGAGATGAGCATGATGGGAGAACTCTCCTTCATGCTTGGTCTCCAAATCAAGCAAACCAACAAAGGGATCTTCATAAATCAGGCCAAGTACACAAATGAGCTCATCAAAAGGTTTGGGATGAATGAAGCCAAGATAGCTTCTACACCAATGAGCACATCCATTAAGCTTGATAAAGATGAAGATAGTGTAAAGGTAGATGAAAAACGATATCGAGGTATGATCGGTAGCCTTCTTTATTTAACCGCAAGTAGACCCGATATCCTGTTTAGTGTTTGTGCATGTGCTAGATTTCAATCTTGTCATAAAATGTCTCACTTAAGTGTGGTCAAATGCATATTGAGATATTTGAAAGGCGCGGTTGAATTAGGATTATGGTAACCATGTAATGCATCTTTCGATTTAATTGATTTTTCGGATGCCGATTTTGCCGGGAGTAAAGTAGATAGAAAAAACACTAGTGGGTGTTGTCAATTCCTAGGGATGAGTCTTGTCTCTTGGTTTTCAAAGAAACAAAACTCAGTTGCACTTTCAACTACCGAAGCGGAATACATCATTGTGTCTAGTTGTTGTGCACAAGTCCTTTGGATGAAACAAACCCTTTTAGATTATAGACTTAAATATTCATGTATACCCCCATACATTGTGATAATACTAGTGCAATTAATTTAACAAAAAATCCAATTTTACACTCTAGGACCAAGCACATTGATCTAAGGCGCCATTTTCTTAGGGCTAATGTAGCTAAGAGAAATATATCTGTGGAATTTGTATCCACCAATAAGCAACTTGCGGATATATTCACAAAACCCTTAAATGAAGAAAGTTTTACAAATTTAAGAATGCAATTAGGGATTTGAGCTTTTCCAAGTGTTTAAACTTTCAAATTTTACATGCCTTTCGAAAAATTACATTTCATGTAGTATCATCACACTTATGTAATGCCTTGTAATGGGGCTTTGCGACTTATCGATGTTTGCCTTCTATAGGCTTACATTGATAAGAAGGACTATAGTGATAGATGATACTCAGTTTTATGGTTTTTTCATTTTTATTGATGAAACTCATTAATAGTATCTTGGTTCTTGCCCTTTTTGATTGATGTCAAAAGGGGGAGAAAAAGCAAGATCACATGTGTTTTATGATGCATATAGATAGAGGGAGTTATAAGCATGATATGCATATTGATAGGAGGAGCATATGTCAAGTTGCAAAATAGGCTCACAAATAATACTTAGAATACTTAGAATTTTATAGAATTTTATATTTTGTTTGTCATCATAAAAAAGGGGGAGATTGTTGGCCCAAGGGTTCTCCCTGGGCCTTGATCTCTATTTTGACTATAACAAACATATATTTAATACATTTGTGAAGTTTTGAGTTCAAGTTGATGTTACGATACGCGCGCGAAGTTCGTTCGGAGAAATACAAGAATCGACAAAAATAGCTTCGAATACGAGCAAGTAGAAAATCTAGAGTTAGGATTAGATTTTATGTAATATATCTCCAGGAATTCACCCAAGCCAATTTGTAATGTTATCCAAATCAAAACTTGGTAACGGAATCCGAAAACGAAGTGCGAAAGAAGATAGCTGAGAAAAATAGCCTCAGCCCAAGTTCGGTCGACCGGTCGATCAACCGAACAAGGCCAAAAATTAGCAATGACCAATTCAGTCGACCGGACAAGCCAGAAAATTAGTAGTAGCCAATTCGGTCGACCAGTCGATCAACCGAATATGGCCAGAAAGAGATAGTAGCCCTGTGGTCATTGGGCGGTCGACCGACTGATCGATCGGCAAGCAACCAGATGGCATCCAACGGGCAAAAAAATGCTCGTTGAAGTGAACTGCCGAGTGAGGGATTATAAATACCCCTCACCTACCTCCATTAACTTCTCTTAACCAGTCATTAAAGCTTCCTAAGTAAGAGTTCTGCCTTCTAAGCTTGATTTGCTTGCGCTTGCTTAACCAATCGACGATTCCTCTCAAGCGCTCATCTCTCCTCGATTTCGGCTTCGACTCGATCTCACCATCTTGTGGAGTTGGAGGCATTGAAGGCTTTGGAAGGAGCTCTTTGTTGTGGTCTACTCTTTAGCTCCTTTTGTTGTGTTTTTACTTGTTATTAAACTTTATTTTCATTGTAAGCTTGGTAGGTGTGCTAGGTTAAACACCTTAGGATTTCCTTGGTAGAATAGTGTTTTGCCTAGGTGAATAGGTTTGAGGCATTCTCAAAGGATTGAGAAGTGAGTCATCGGTTGTATTTAAAGGGAAACACATTGTCTATAAAGGATTGATTAGAAATCATTGGTGTTGAGCCAAGGTAGTGGAGTAGGCGATTGGTCGAACCACTATAATCTCTTGACTCTGCATTGTCTTGTTTTTGGTGCTTATAATTGCTTTTCATACTCGCTATCGCATATCATTTAGTCGCACTTAATTTGGGTTGAAATTGAAATTGATTTAAAAGCAATTGAATAGAAGGTAAAATTAACCCAATAGTATTCAAACCCCCCCCCCCCCTTCTAGTGTTGGTATTTCTACAACAGACATAGCCAGAGGAGTTAGTATCCTCGGTTGGACCGAGTAAGGTATGCGAGCTGCAAATGTCCATTTATATATTACAACTAGCATCGAAGAGTTGAAACATCTATTTTTTATGAGATGGTAAAAAATGTTTTGATTTTATCAAAAATGTGGATAAACCTTGTGTAGACAAGGTGTTTAGTGGGAGTGTAGTCATATTGTATGACATACTTGTGGGAAAAGTGTTCTCATGCTCTAGTTATTTTCCATACTAATTCTCTATGGTACATTTGGAAAAGGCCTCCTGTATACTTGACATTAGGATCTATATGGATAGGTATGAAAGGATGTCTGGTTTACCCCAACCCCATGTATATTGATACAGTGCTAAAAGAGTTTTAGCATCGAAGGCAATAAAAGAGGTTACTTGCCTAAGAGTGATTGCATCAGTCTTTCTAAGATGATGTCTGCTAAGTCACCTGAGGAGAGATAAAAGATAAGTGAGATCCATTATGCTTCAGCAGTGGGATCCACCATGCGATGCTTTGCACTTAGCTTGATATTGCTTATACCTTAGAGGTATCTAGCAGATTTCAAGCAAAACCCTGGAGAATAACATTGAAAAGAAAATAGAAAGCTCTCTTAGGCACTTGAGAAGGATGAGAGGCGTTCTATACGACAAAGAAACCATATGATGGTATGAGGATACCTTTAATATATACCACAACAAAAATACTTTTGACTAAGGCTTTGTGCTTTGCTACTTACTTCGCCTCTTAGGATAGCAACAAATAAAGGAGTTTATCATTCAGTGGGAGTTGTTCTTAAGGTTGCTAGTTTAGCATCGGTATTGTATGACAATACTAGGACTGTTACTCAAAGTTAAGGAACTAAGATCCCGTGAAAATCATTGCTTCTCTTAAAAGGCGATATCACCTTGTTGTTGGAAAGAGGTGATGAATGAAAGACATTGATATAGATTAAACTGATTACCACAGCAGCAGATTCAATCACCACTGAAATTTGGTATACAAATACTAGGTTGATTGGCTAAAGTGCAAGTGGGAGATTGAACATAATAGTGCCCTTGAGCCAATCACATGTCGATGTGTTTAGGGACTATTCAAGGGCAATCAACTTAATAAGGCAACCTTTTCATCAATATGATGCATCTTTATTCATAAAGATTGTGATGAACCCCATGAACCCGGGCAACTGATTTTGAGGCCATGATGAGTTCATGTCAGTGAGACTTGGAATCCAGATGCTCATGTTCTAAATATTCCTAGTCGTAGGATCACCAATTAGGGGATCGGTGATTCCGAATAGACTAATGCACTTGGTACATGCCCTATACGATAAGGGGTAGCTAATCTCATAGTTACCTATGAGTCGTCATTAATGTACAAGTGCAGGTGCTCATTAGGGAATGAGTTCACTGAACGAATCTGCACGAGGAACACAAAATGGAATCCTTACATGAGTGTCAATAGGATGTTCCTCGGGTGATAGAAGGTGCAAGCAGTCCTTGGACCTAAGGTTGTCGTGGTTACCTTGTGAGTGACGACCCATTGTCTTGGTTTTATCCCTACGTGGCCCTCAGTGTCATGTGTCGGGTATTACTAGGCATGGGGAAGCATTCATGAAGGCAGGTGAGCAACCAACATAGAATTGATTACTCCCAGTGAGAGGAGATAATGTCCTATGTGTCCTTGCAAGTGTCGACTCGAGAATCTCTGGCCGGAGTAGACATGAAAGTCAGGAAGACGTTTTTGACGTTTCATTATTGAGATATTATCTTGGTGGGTGGAATACATATGAATCGGTATTAGGGTTTGACACTTCTTCCATACCCTAGCTGACTTTGGGATGTTGTAACCGAGGGACTTAGTTGCACGGTAACTAATCGCCGAAGGGCGTTCGATCCCCTATAGATTGAACCTCACACTATCCGGGTAATCATGACACGTTGCTATATGTCAATCTTGACTTGTGAGTGGAGTCTCTCACGACCACACTAAAAGGGTTTTAGTGGTGGCTCGTAAGATTCGAATAGAAGTCATTCTATCGGATCTGACTCTCCGTTATGCACAACTCACTACTGGCTTAGTGTGGGGCCCAATGGGTCACACACAACAGGCTAATCTCATGACGGACCTTATGAGATAAAGTCTGTATGCGGCACTATATGTCTACTAGCATGGACATGTTGCAACACGATCATGGATCTCGTTTACGGATATGATAGGAAAGATATCTCCTATAGGAACGAATACGCGAGAAAGGAGTTCCTCGGTAACCTTAATTTGTAAGGCATCCCTAAATTATAGGGATTGGCACATGATAAATCTTAATCAATAAGAACTTAATTTATAGAGAAAAATTAAAGTTTATATTTATTATTTAGAATTAATTATAAATCCATTAAATATAAATTATTATTTTGGAGACAAACCCCAGAATTTTGAATTCCAGGGAGATGATTTAAAAGGGGGGGGGGTCTACCTAGGTGGCAACCTATGCCCCTTATAAATAGATAGTCTAACCTCCTTCAAGGGGGTTAAGCAAATTGGTTACTCATCTTGGAGAAGGTTTAGGATTGCATTCTTGAGAGGCTTCTTGAAGAGAAAAGCTCCAAGAACTCATCTTCATCTCCTTGGGTGGGCGGCCATCTAAAGCTTCCTTCCCCGATTTTGTGAAGCCGATTGAAGGTCTCTTCCTCTTGAGTGTTTCATGTACTTCATCTTCTTCGAGGAGTCCAAGAAGGACAGGGAGGTATTCCTTCATCTTCCTCCTCATTCCGTGGTTTTCTCATCCCCTCTTCCTCCCTTTTGGTGCTCGGTTCTTGGTGGAAGGGTCGGCTTCACATTGGTGTGTTTCGGGATTGAGATTGCCTCTCCGTTGAGCCACAACTAGTCTCTGTGTTTGCTGCCCCCTTGTTGCGAGGCGCTTGGGGTGGACTTTCCTTGGAGGACGTGCGCGTGTGCATCTTGAAACAGGGATAGGAGCAGCCATACCATCCGTTGTATAAGGTAAATCTTCTCCTTCAACTCGTTGATTGAATTCTTTAAAGATTGCTAAAGTTGATCGCTGGTTTAGGGATGTTTTGAATTTTTAAATCGCTTTTTCTGTTGTGCTTCTTCTTCCCATCCCAACATTGGATACCGGTTGTGGTTCTCACATTTGCAATTCGTTGCAGGGGCTGAGAATAAGTAGAATGTTGAACAAAGGCGACTACGACCTTCGAGTAGGCAATGGTTCAAGAGTTGCTGCTTTAGCCGTAGGAGCCTATTGTTTAAATCTGCCATCTGGCAAGACCATTAGATTAAATAATTGTTATTACGCTCCAGTTTTAATAAAGAACGTTATTTCTGTTCCTTTGTTACTTGAACAAGGTTATGAAATGTCTTTGAAAGGCAATTGTTGTCGCATATATCATTCTGATGAATTATATGGAACTGGACACATTTCAAATGATTTGATGGTCTTGGATATAAATGATGATATTTTTCATACCGAACAAACGCACAAAAGAAAAAGAGATAATTTGAACCTCACCTATCTTTGGCATTTGCGACTAGGTTATATTAATGAGAAACGGATCAACTGGTTGCATTCGATTTTGAATGGATGTCGACTTGTGAATCTTGTCTCAAAGGAAAAATGACCAAGTCCCCCTTCACTAGGCGTAGTGAGAGGGCCACTGAAGTTGTTAGAGTAGGTCCACACAAACGTTTGCGGACCGATGACAACTCAAGCTAGAGGTGGGTATTCTTACTTCATCACGTTCATTGACGGTGTATCGAGGTATGGATATGTCTACTTGATGAGACATAAGTCCGATGCTTTTGAAAAGTTCAAAGAGTGTAGGGCTGAGGTTGAGAAACAAGTAGGGAAAAGTATTCAAACCATTCGATCAGATCGAGGTGGCGAATACTTATCCACTGAGTTTCTAAATTATCTTAAGGACAATGGGATTGTCTGAGAATAGACCCCTCCTGGCACACCGCAGCATAATGAAGTGTCTAAAAGAAGGAATCACACATTGTTAGACATGATGCGGTCCATGCTTTGCTTCACTAATCTCCCGATTTCTTTTTGGGAATATGAGTTGAACGAATACCCACACTAGAAGGGGGGTTGAATAGTGTTGGGTGAATTTTAACTTCTATTTGATTTCTTTCGAGTTCGATTTCTAACGCGACCAAATTAATTGTGCAACTAAATTACGATGCTTGACAAGTATAAATAGCAAGGTATATCAAATGAGGAACACAATGCAAACACAAGCAATTAGAGTGGTTCGGCCAATCTCCTACTCCACTACCTTGGCTCCACTCCAAGGATTTCTAACCAACACTTTATAGACTATGTGTTTCCCTTTGAATACAACCGAGGCCTTCCTTCTCAACCCTTTGAGAATGCCTCGAACATATTCACCTAGGCAAAACACAATTCTACAGAGCAAACCCTAAGTGTTTACACTAGCACACCTAGCTAGCTAACAATGAAGAAACGAGTTCAAATAACAAGTAAAATTACAATGAAAAGAGCTAAAGAGTAAACCACAACTAAGAGCTCTTTTCCAAGCCTTCAACGCCTCCAACTCCACAAAATGTTGAGGTCGAATCGAAGCTGGAGTCGAGGAAAGATAAGCGCTTGAGAGAAATCGTCGATCGGAGAAGCAAGCGCGAGCAAATCAACTTTGGAAGGCTCAAATCACACTTAGAAAGTTTGTAAGACTTGTTAAGAAGAGTTAATGAAGGTTGGTGAGGGGTATTGATAACCCCTCACTCGGCAGTTCACTCCAATGGGCATTTATCTGCTAGTTGGACGTCATCTGGTTGCTTGTCAATCAATCGTCGGTCGACCGACTGATCAACCGCCCAGCGACCACAGGGCTTCTGCCACTTTCTAGCCACATTCGGTCGATCAAATTGGCTACTGCCAATTTCTTACTTTGTTCGGTCGACCGACCGATTGACCGGATTGGCCACTGCCAATTTTTGGCCTTGTTCGGTCGATTAAACTTGGGCTGAGACTTTTTTTTCCAGCCATCTTCTTGCGCACTTATCGTAACCTTAAGCTGAACTCAAAACTTCACAAATATATTAAATATATATTTGATATCATAAAAATAGTTATCAAGGCCTAGGGAGAACCCTTGGGCCAAATATCTCTCCCTTTTTTATGATGACAAACAAAACATGAAATCCTATAAAACTCTAAGTACTATAAGTATCATTTGTGAGTTTGAGTTAAGCCATACACAACATATTTTGCAACTTGACATATGCTTCTCCTATCAATATGCATATCATGCTTATAACTCCCCCTATCTATATGCATCATAAAACACATATGACCTTGCTTTTTCACCCCCTGTTGATATCAATCAAAAAGGGCAATACCTAATGTACTATATGAGTTTCATCAATAAAACCGAGAAAACCATATAATCGAGTATCATCTATCACTATAGTCTTTCCTATCAATGTAAGCCTATAGAAGACAAATATCGATAAGTCGCAAAGTCCCATTACAAGGCAATACATAAGTGTGATGATATTACATGAAATGCAATTTTTCAAAAGGCATGTAAATTTTGAAAGTTTAAACACTTGGCAAAGCACAAATCCCTAATTGCATTCTTAAATTTGTAAAGCTTTTTTCATTTAAGGGTTTTGTAAATATATCCGCAAGTTGCTTATCGGTGGATACAAATATCACAGATATATTTCCCTTAGTTATATTATCCCTAAGAAAATGGTGCCTTAGTATTATCACAATATATGGGTATACATGAATATTTAAGTCCATAATCTAAAAGGGTTTGTTTCATCCAAAGGACTTGTGCACAACAACTAGCCGCGATGATGTATTCTGCTTCAGTAGTTGAAAGTGCAACTGGGTTTTGTTTCTTTGAAAACCAAGAGACAAGACCCCTAGGAATTGACTACACCCATCAGTGTTTTTTCTATCTACTTTACACCCGGCAAAATTGGCATCTGAAAACCAATTAAATCGAAAGATGCATTATATGGATACCATAATCCTAATTCAATTGTGTATTTCAAATATCTTAATATGCATTTGACCACACTTAAGTGAGACCTTTTAGGACAAGATTAAAATCTAGCACATGCACAAATAGTAAATATGATATCGGATCTACTTGCGATTAAATAGAGAAGGGTACCGATCATACCTCGATATTGTTTTTCATCTACCTTTACACCATCTTCATTTTTATCAAGCTTAATGGATGTGCTCATTGGTGTAGAAGTTATCTTGGCTTCATTCATCCCAAACCTTTTGATGAGCTCTTTTGTGTACTTGGCTTGATTTATGAAGATCCTTTTGTTGGTTTTCTTGATTTGGAGACCAAGCATGAAGGAGAGTTCTCCCATCATGCTCATCTCAAACTTCTCTTGCATGCACTTTGCAAACCACTCACAAAGCAATTCATTAATAGCACCAAATATAATATCTTCCACATAAATTTGCACAAGCAAAATGTCATTTTTATCATTTTTAATGAAGAGAGAAACATCGGCTTTTCCAGTGCTAAAATCTTGATCAATCAAAAACGTGGAAAGCCATTCATACCAAGTCCTAGGGGCTTGTTTTAAATCGTACAAAGCTTTTTTAAGTTTAAAAACATGATTGGGAAACTCAAAACTTTCAAAATCGGGGGGTTGCTCAACATAAACTTCTTCATCAATAGGGCCATTCGAAAATGCACTTTTGACATCCATTTGAAAAAGCTTAAAACCTTTAAAACTTGCATAAGCTAAAAGCATGCGAATTGCTTCTAATCTAGCTACGGGAGCATAAGTTTCATTGTAATCTATTCATTCCTCTTTATTATATACTCTTGGGCCACTAATCTAGCTTTGTTTCTAATGACTAAACCTCTTTCATCCAACTTGTTTCTAAACACCCATTTAGTCCCAATTACAGTTTGTCCACTAGGTCTAGGTACTAAATCCCAAATATCATTCCTAATAAATTGATTTAGTTCCTCTTGCATGGCAATTACCCAAAATTTATCTTCTATAGTTTCCTTAATGTTTTTAGGCTCTACTTGAGATATAAAAGCTATATATTGACACATGTTTTTTGAGTTTAGAGTGTGTTACCACTCCCGTTGATGGCTCTCCAATGACTTGGTCAATTGGATGGTCTCTTATCAACCGGTATCCTTTTGGGAGAGGTGGTAGAGCTTCCTCTTCTTCTTCTTCTTCTTCTTCTTCTTCTTCACCTTGAGGTAAGGTTGAGGATGAAGGCTCGTCATGATGAGTCATTGTTTTCATCTTCAACCTCCTTGTCATGAAATATCAATTCCTCAAGTTCCTCATCTAAATTCACAATCTTAATATTTCTAGAAGAATCATTAGTTTCATCAAAGGTGACATGCATAGATTCTTCAACTATTATAGTTCTACGATTATAAACTCTATAAGCTTTAGAACTAGTAGAATAACCTAGGAAAATACCTTCATCAGATTTAGAATCAAATTTTCCTAGATGTTCCTTAGTGTTTAAGATAAAACATTTGCATCAAAAACAAGAAAATATTCCACACTTCGAATTCTATCATTCCAAAGCTCAAAAAGTATTTTCTTGATTCTAAGTCTTAATAAAACACGATTGAGTACATAATAAGAGGTATTTATGGCTTCGGCCCAAAAATACTTTGGTAAATTATTTTTACAAAGCATGATCCTAGTCATTTCTTGTAAAGTTTTATTCTTCCTCTCAACACCCCATTTTGTTGAGGGTACCTAGGGGAAGAAAAGGTATGCTCAATACATAATTCATCACAAAATTCGAAAAACTTTTTAATTCTAAATTCTCCTCCATTGTCACTTCTAATTTTCAAAATCGAAATTCCTTTTTTATTTATAACTCTCCTAGCAAACTTTTTAAAGAAATCACTAAGAAGAAAACCCATGTAAATCTCGAGAAATTATTAACCAAAACATAGCAATATAATTTTCCACCTAGACTTGTCACATCACAAGGACCAAAGAGATCCATGTGCACAAGTTCTAATATTCTAGATGTACTAACTTGATTATGAAATGATGACTTAACTTATTTTCCATGTTGACATGCATCACAAAGTTTGTCATTTTCAAATTTTATCTTAGGTATACTTTTAACTAAGTCCTTTTTTGTTATTTCTTGGATGAGGCTCATACTAGCATGTCCTAGTCTTCTATGCCACAACCAAGAATCATTTACAATGGCAACTAAGCATCTAACATGAGGATTATGGTATACATTTAAAATTAGTGTGTATATATTTTCTTGCCTATTTCCAATAAATACATTATCATTAGATGGTGCACTTCTAATGATGCATTTAGATGCTTCAAAAATAATAACATAACCATTACCACATAATTGAGATATACTACATACACCACCATTTTTAATGCACTTCTAATGATGCATTTTTAATGCATGGGTAGGGAAGTATACATACACCACCATTGCCAACAATCTTAGCTTTGGCATTATCTCTAAAATCCACATGTCCGCCATCCTTGCTTGATAAGGTTGCGAAGAGATTGATATCATCCGTCATGTGTTTTGAGCAACCGCTATCCAAGATCCATGTGCTTCTACTTGCTTGAGAATGTTTCTCCATGTACAAAAGAAGAAGAGACAATTTTAGGTACCCAAATCTTCTTGGGTCATTGAGTATTAGTCATCTTAGGAACCCAAGTGAACTTAGCATGGGGGTTCCTCCTTAGTGCACAATCTCTAGCCATATGGCCAAAAATATCATATGAAAAACAACTTTAATTAAATTTTCTTATTCTATATGTGTGATCATGGAAGTGTTCATGAGCAAGATTATTTGTAGTTTTTCTAGCATTTACAACCTTAGGCATGACATTTTGTAAGGTTGTTATTTTCTCATTTAGCATGCATAATTCCTTTTTTAGATTAAGCATACTATCATTTAAGTGCTCTACATGATCACTTAAGAACTTGTTCTCATTTTCTAATTTTTTGTTTTCATTTTCTAAGCTTTTATTGTCATCTTCTAAGATATGCTTTTCTTCTTTAAGGACATCCACTTCTTTCCTTAGGGCATTACATGAAAGTATCAAGTTATCATTTTCAAGATCTAAAAATTTATTATCCTTTTTAAGCTCTTTGAACTTTTTTCTAATAGTATTGAATTCATCATGCATTTGATCAAATTCCAATTCTAACTCTTCTTGCGTAAATGAAATTTCACCAAAAGTAAACTTTACCTCATTGTCGTTTGCCATAAGGCAAAGATTTGTCTTCTCACTCTTGGTTTTCTCTTCACTTGATGAGGATTCACTCTCATCCCATGACGCCATCATCACCTTCTTCTTCTTCTTCTTCTTATACTTGTCGTTCTTGTTGGGGTAGGACGTAGATGCCATCTTGAGGAGTGGGCAATCCTTCCTTAGGTGCCCGATTTTATTGTAATTGAAGCATGTGTATCCTCCTTTGCCTTTTCTCATACCGCCCCTCATGAAGTTCATGAATCTCCTTGCCATCATCGTCATTTCTTCAAAAGCATCCATCTCTTCCTCGGATAATAGAGGTTCTTCAACCCGGTGTGATGCTTTTAAGGCAATGGTCTTACCTTTGGGGGCATCTTCCTCCTTGTATTGCTTCATATGGGTCTCATGTGTCATAAGAGACCCAATGAGCTCAGTGAGCTTCAATGTCCCCAAGTCCTATGATTCCATGATTGCAATTACTTTTGGCTCCCAAGCTTTCGGAAGAGAACGAAGGAGTTTCCTTACCTTCTCCTCTTCCTTGATGTCTCTACCAAGGTTAGCTAAGCAATTTATAATATTTTGAAATTTAGCATACATGACATCAATTGATTCATGCGAAAACATTTTAAACATTTCATAATCATGCATGAGGAGATTTATCTTAGATTCCTTAACTTGTGAGGTGCCTTCATGTGTGGTCTCTAGGACACTCCAAAGTTCATAGGCCGACTTACAAGTAGAAATTCTATTAAACTCATTAATGGATAGGCTACAATATAGTGCATTGATGGCCTTGGCATTTGCATTAAAGAGTCTAATTTCTTCTGGACTCCACTCGTCCATATCCTTAATGGGTTGCTTATACTCTACTTGGATCATCCTCCATGCATCCATGCCAAGTGATTGAAGGAAGCTATTCATACGAATTTTCCAATAGACATAGTTGTTTCCATCAAATAGTCGTGGAGTATGAGTAGAAGACCCTTGAGCTAGTTGGATATCGTTAGACATTCTAAATTGTAGGGTAGATGGTTAAATCAAATCCTATAACCTTGCTCTAATACCAATTGTTGAATGGATACCCACACTAGAAGGGAGGTTGAATAGTGTTGGATGAATTTTAACTTTTATTTGATTTCTTTCAAGTTTGATTTCTAACGCGACCAAATTAATCGTGCAACTAAATTATGATGCTTGACAAGTATAAATAACAAGGTATATCAAATGAGCAACACAATGCAAACACAAGCAATTAGAGTGGTTCGGCCGACCGCCTACTCCACTACCTTGGCTCCACACTAAGGATTTTTAACCAACACTTTATAGACTATGTGTTTCCCTTTGAATATAATCGAGACCTTCCTTCTCAACCTTTTGAGAATGCCTGAAACCTATTCACCTAGGCAAAACATAATTCTACAAAATAAATCCTAAGTGTTTACACTAGCACACCTAGCAAGCTAACAATGAAGAAACGAGTTCAAATAACAAGTAAAATTATAATGAAAAGAGCTGAAGAGTAAACCACAACCAAGAGCTTTTTCCAAGCATTCAACGCCTCCAACTCCACAAGATGTTGAGGTCGAATCGAAGCCGGAGTCAAGTGAAGATGAGCATTTGAGAGAAATAGTCGATCGGAGAAGCAAGCACGATCAAATCAACTTTGGAAGGCTCAAATCACACTTAGGAAGCTTGTAAGACTTGTTAAGAAGAGTTAATGAAGCTTGGTGAGGGGTATTTATAACCCCTCACTCGGTAGTTCACTCCAACGGGCATTTTTCTACCCATTGGGCGTCGTCCGATCGCTTATCGGTCGATCGTTTATTGACCGACTGATCAATTGCCCAGCGACCGCAGGGCTTCTGCCACTTTCTGGCCACATTCGGTCGACCGACTGGTCGACCAAATTGGCTACTGCCAATTTCTTACTTTGTCCGGTCGATCGATCGAATTGGCCACTATAAATTTTTGGGCTTATTTGGTCGACCGATCGGTCGAACAAACCTGGGCTAAGGCTATTTTTTCCAACCATCTTCTTGCACACTTGTCGTAACCTCAACCTGAACTCAAAACTTCACAAATATATTAAATACATATTTGTTATCATCAAAATAGAGATCAAGGCCGAGGGAGAACCCTTGGGCCAACAATATGCTCTTGAAACAACCATCTACCTTCTGAATAAGGCTCCCACAAAATTTGTCTCTAGTACACCATATGAGATATGGAGTGGCAAGAAACCAAGTCTGAGGCATCTCAAGATTTAGATAAGCTTTATGCTAAATCAGCCATGTGTAGGTTTGTGGGATATCCTAAAGAGAGTTTAGGGCATTACTTATACTTGCCAACTCAACAAAAGGTGTTTGTTAGTAGGCATGCCACTTTCTTAGAAAAAGAGTTTATCGAGGAAAGTGGAAGTGGAATAAATGTTGAGCTTGATGAAGTTCAACAACCACAGGCCAAATCACAACAAACAGTGGATAGTCTACAAGATAAACCAATCGCAGAAACACTACCTCCCACCACTCTTCGTCGATCAGGGAGATTGCATCGACAACTTGAGAAGTTCTTCCTGACTATTAAGAATGACTAGGAAAATATTGATCCGCAATCCTATGATCAAGCAATCAAGGATGTTGATTGCAAGCAGTGGCAAGAAGCAATGCAATCCGAAATGGACTCTATGTTCACCAACCAAGTTTGGACTTTGGTTAACTTGCCCAAAGGAGTCACTCCTATAGGGTGTAAGTGGATCTTTAAGAGAAAAATCGGAGTTGATGGCCAAGTGGAGACCTATAAGGCCAGACGAGTTGCAAAATGTTTCACTCAAAGATAAGGTGTTGACTATGATGAAACTTTTTCTCCTGTAGCCATGCTCAAGTCCGTTAGGATATTGCTAGCCATTGCAGCATACCATGATTACGAGATCTGGCAGATGGATGTCAAGACTGCATTCCTCAATGGTGAACTTGATGAAGAAGTCTATATGATTCAGCCAGTAGGATCGGAAAAGGTATGCAAGTTGCAAAAGTCCATTTATGGACTCAAGCAAGACTTGAGGAATTAGAACATCCATTTTGATGAGATAGTCAAAGAGTTTGGTTTTATCAAAAATATGGATGAACCTTGTGTTTACAAGAAAGTTAGTGGGAGCGCTATTGTGTTTATTGTGTTGTATGTAGATGACATACTGCTCATTGGGAATGATATTTCCATGCTCTAGTCAGTGAAAGCATGATTATCCAAAAACTTCTCGATGAAAGACTTGGGTGAAGCATCCTACGTACTCAACATTAAGATCTATAGGGACAGATCTAAAAGGATGCTTGGTTTGTCCTAGTCTCGGTATATTAATATTGTACTAAAAAGGTTTAGCATGAAAGACAGTAAAATATGTTACTTGCTTATGAGTCATTGCATCACTCTTTCCAAAAGGATCTTTCCTAAGACACTTGAGGAGAGAAAAAGGATGAGTGAGATCCCCGATGTTTCAGTGGTAGGATCCATCATCTATGTGATGCTTTTGTACTCGGTTTGATATGGCTTATGCCCTAGGATAACTAGCTAATTTCAGGCAGATCCTGGAGATGAACATTGGAAAGCCGTGAATAATTTTCTTAAGTACTTGAGAAGAACTAAAGATGTTCTCCTGATTTATGGTGGGTCCGATTTCAAACTGGAAGGCTACACGTACTAATTCTAGCTTTCAGTCAAACCCTGATGATAGTAAATCCATATCAGGGTATGTATTTACTCTGAATGGTGGCGCAATATGCTAGAAAAGTTCCAAGTAAGGTATTGTGGCCGACTCGGTGATAGAAACTGAGTACATCGCTGCAAGCGAAGCTGCAAAGAAAGGAGTCATTATAAGAAATATCATTTTTCATCACTGCTATTAATGGGGGTCGCACTCTGGCCCCAACAAAATATAGTTTTCTCATAGGTCAGAGCCTGGACCCAGCAAAATATTATTTTCGTGGGAACCAACATTTGGCTCTCAGGAAAATATTATTTTCCTGATCGAGCAAAATATTATCTTCCCGTACAAAACAACGAAACCAAGTTTGTTTTCATAGTTCCAGTTTCACTGAAATCAAAACTGCTTACAAAAACGTGTTAGGTTCAGTGTTTTCATGAAACTGAATCGAAACCAGAATGAAAACGAAACCAATTTTCTTAAAAGAAAACACCAGAATGTTGTTTTATGTGGTTTCGAGACTATCGATTTCATTATCAAAATATAGTGGCAACTTTGTAATTATAAATATTTTTTTTATAAAATTAATTAATTTAAAAATAAATCAAACTATATCTAATTTTTAAAAATAAAAATAAAAATTATTATTTTCAACTCAAACTTTTATCTTAAATTTATAAATTAATTAAATTAATTTATATCTAATTGACTCAAATTCAAATTTTAAATAACTCAATTTTCTTGAAGTTTGTCTATTTATAATTTAATCAAACCTAATTTTAGATCATTGAACTTATTTTTTTGAAATTTTATAATAACTATTAATTAATTTTTATATCTAATTGAAAAAAAAAATCTTAAATTATTAATAACTTAATTAATTAAATCATATAAATATTTTATAATCGTATTAACAAATATTTAATTTTGTAAACTAACTAAATATTTAATTACTATTAAAAATATTCAAAAAAAATTAATATTATTTTTTATAATTAAATAAATATTCACTAATTTCAACTAACTAAAATTGATGTGGTTTGTTTTTAAAAAATTAAAAATTAGAAATTAAAATTAAATTTTTAATTTTACTAAAATCAAATCAGAAAATAATTTTTATTAATAAAAAAAACCTCAAAAATTTCTGGGATATTGCCCCAGCAAAACAATATTTTCCAGGGGCTAGATGGTGGCCCAGCAAAGCATAGACTTTTCTCGGGCCCCCCAGAAAAACACAAAACATAGAATATATGTTTGCCTCGTCTTTCACCGGAGATGGCGAGATCAGCGTGAGAGCAACGGAGCGGAGGGGAAGATGCAGTGTGATCTCACCTCCCAACCCATCCTTCCCTTCCCACGCAACAGACGTCTCATCTCCCAAATATTTGTTTGCCTCGTCTTTCACCACCGCAACCACCTATCTCCTCTTTCTCTCGATCAATATCTAACGCTGCAGAACATAGGGCTTGCGTTGGACCAGGTGATCCCGGGGCACGACACCATCCCGCTGTGCCCCTATTACTTCTGGCCGTGCAAGGAGGCGTGGGAGGAGCTCAAGTCCAAGATCGACGAGAAGCCCTAGATTTCGCGGAAGCGCATGATCATCCTCCTCAACCAGGCCACCGATATCAATTTTGCTTGGTGTTATGCTAGATGGTGAGTTCTTCAACGTTATCAATCTACCAGCATCAGGTAGCGTCTTGTGGTCTTCTTGTACTCACTAATGTTAACATGTTAAAGCTTGATTTTTGACTACCTTGTTCGAAGTTTTGCTCTGAAGACACATTTTGCTAAAGCATTTAGAGTTTTGCAAAACTATTTCAGATGATGGTCTATGATCCCAAAATATGGTTGTATCAGATCTTTACTTCATGCTGCAAAATATGTTTGGTTAGGGCAATTGATTGTAGTCTGTTCTGTAAACATGAAAGGTCTGTTCCACTGAGTTTGCAAAACTATTTCAGATGATGGTCTATGATCCCAAAATATGTTCATTGATTCATGCCTTTTGTAGCAGATAAATACCATGCTAAGCTGATAGATTCACCTAAATGAAGATGCTATTTGTCCTTATTATTGTAAAAGTGGTGATCTCCATGACTTAACCAGAATCGAAATAGAAGGCTAATATCAGGGAAAAAAACTAAATATAACCAAGAAATAAAACGTTTTCAATAAGATACAGCTCCATTATCCTATAAGTCCATGACATGAAGCATATGTTAGTAATCAAACAACATCTTTGTGTGAGACTTCAGTTACTCTTTCAGAAATTTATTTTGAATAAGAAGACCAAGCACAGGTTAGCCTCACCTCATCAAAATCATGAGAATATATTTTAAGACTAATATCTGATAAAAAATACTTAAAGGCTCACCTCATCAAAATCATGAGAATCACCTGATTCATCCATACTAGCAGGAATTGGAACCAAAGCATAACAAAGCCTCTGAATGCATCTCTTATGACATGACTATTGTTAATTTTTCATTCTCATCTAAATAACAACCAAAAGGACAATAGGCATATCAATTAAGAATGAATTCTTTGCTCTTAAATTGAAGCTCAGAATCTATGTAGGATATGCAGAAAGGTTAATATTCTTCATTCTTTTGAGCCAGTTTTATTGTTCTTTGCAATGTGCAGAATCAGCATTAAAATCTGTTATTGGGGTACTTAATCATACATATTTTGTTGGCAATTCTCCAATGGCACACTTGGTGGTGGAACCAAAAGAAGACTTGCAAAAAACTCCATCCTTTAAGGTGTATTCTGAGCTGTGTTTCCATTACAAGTCTTGCAGATATATCCTATCCTTATTAACTCTCACTATGATGTATTTTGGATCCTTTGATCATTGTTTCTCAATATGAAGACTTGTCAACTCTGAAATCTTATACTCAGAAATTTGCTTAACGGTTTGGTGGTGAATTTAAATTTGCTTAATGGTTTGATGGTGACTTGTAGATTACATTATTCAATTTGAGCTACTAATGAAGCTTAACACAAGGCTCCCGAGGTGATTGAATTAAAGATGTTTCAGGCTACATTTCTATATCAGAGCAAAGCAATTTTTTTCAGCTCTGTAATATCACAAGAAGTGGTATTAGCTAATTTTTTGAAGTGGTTTTTCTCATGACAATATATCTTATGTTCACATAGAATACGATAAGCGTAGATTACATTGCACTTGATGGGAAATGTCTAATTCTAATTATTGATATCAAGTTTTGTCAGGATGGTAAATGTCTGATTCTTATTATTGATTTCAATTTTTGTCAGATAGAAAATGTGATGTATGCTTCAAATTGGCTTTTCTTTCCATCATGCTTGAGCCAAGATTCTCTCCCCTTGTTCCATTCATTTGATTTATTTGCATCCCATGTTTTTATACTTGGAATGGAGCTTCATCCAAAACACAACTTCATCATCCATTGGAATGGAGCTTCATTCAAAACACAGCTTCACTGAAAGCATTTCTCATAATTGAGGCTAATGATGCATTACTATTCCCAAAAATGCCTGATTCCACTAATGACTGAATGTGCTATAGATAGAAATTGATGTTCTCTTTCATTCTTTGTCTCTCTCTTGCTAACTTTCCAGTTCAATACTGAAAAGATTTTGTTTGGGTATCAATTTGAAACCCCAATGAAAATTTAGGTACATGTTATGTAATTAGCTCTTATTTCCTAAAAAAAATGAAATATATACATCTCTAGTCTCAACTAAGCAGAATTAATATATTGTCTGATATGTTAGAACATTTTTGACTATCAGCAATAATTGATGATAACTCTATGTATATAACTGGAAATTGAATGATGCTTGCAAAGACTTAAATAATAAACTTTTTTGTCAGATTTCTAGCTATTTGTGGATATATAATATATAGCAAAAGCATACTAGTTCATGCTAGGGAAAGCTTAGCTTGAACTTAGTCTAGAAAGCTTTAGGTTGAGCAAAAATCA
This sequence comes from Canna indica, assembly GCA_034359265.1. Lineage (NCBI taxonomy): Eukaryota > Viridiplantae > Streptophyta > Magnoliopsida > Zingiberales > Cannaceae > Canna > Canna indica. Next base: position 51,020,722 of record CP136895.1, on the reverse strand, counting down.
ATATGAAGAGCATAAAGGTTTTTTTGGATAAAAGCATGAAAATTTCAATGAAATTATTATGGTGTGGTTTGACATTAATTGTGTCTTCCTGATATGTGTTTCTTTTTTTTCTATCTTGCAGTAGGCCATCTTTTTCTATATAGACTCGTATTTGCAATTAAAAAAAAACATGTGAATAGAACAGTATATCACAATGCAGAAAAGATTGAATTGGTTCTTGGTGTAGTGTTATGTAATTAAGGAAAAGTTACATTTTCCGGAGGCCGTTCATTAACCTTCGGTAAAGGTTTGATATATTTTTACCGAGACATTCTTTCCTGACGACATATGGGGGCCGCGAGGCCCTCGCTAAAAGGCTTTTCTAGGGGCCATGGTTAGTTTTAGTGGGGGTCGCGACCCCCGGGAAATATAATATTTCTTGTAGTGAGTGTGGATAAAGAAGTTTATCCCTGAGTTGGGTGTTGTTCCTGAGTTTACCGGTCCAATCCCTATTTATTGTGATAATATTGGGGTTGTTGCTCAAGCAAAGGAACCTAGATCTCATCACAAGTCAAAACACATCCTAAGGCGGTATCACCTTATCAGAGACATCGTTGGACGAGTTGATATAAATGTCGAATGTGTCGACACGAAAGACAATATAATAGATTCATTCACAAAACTATTATCACAACAGCAGTTCGATTGCCACTTAAATTGTATGGGTATTAGATACCGTAATGATTAGCTACAAGTGCAAGTGGGAGTTTGAAAGAAATAGTGCCTTTGAGCTAATCACATGTCGATGTGTAAGAAACTATTTTTGATAATGAATAAATGAGGTAACTTTTCATCATATGTTGTATTTATATTTTTTGTATTAGATTGTGATGAACCCTATGAACCCGAACGAATGATTCCAAGGCCATGATGAGATCATGCTAGTGAGACTTGGAATTTATATGTCCTTGTTCTAAATGTTCCTAGTCGTAGGATCACCGATTAGGGGATTGGTGATTCCGGGAAGACTAGTGCACTTAATACATGCTCTACACAATAGGGGGTAGTTGATGTCACAGTTACCTATGAACTGTCATTATTGTACAAGTGCAGGTGCTCATTAGGGAATGAGTTCACTGAACAGACCTACACGAGGAACACATAATAGAATCATTACACGAGTGTCGATAAGATGTTCCTCGGGTGATAGTGTTGGGATGGGAAGAAAAAGCATAGCGGAAAAGCGATTTAAAAATTCAAACCATCCCGAAAACAACGATCAATTTTAGCAATCTTTAAAGAATTCAATCTACGAGTAGAATGAGAAGATATACCTTATACTACTAATGGTATGGCTGCTCCTATACCTGTTTCAAGATGTCCACGCGCACGTTCTCCAAGGAAGGTTCACACCAAGCGTCTCGCAACCAAGGGGCAGCGAACACCAAGACTCGTTGTGGCTCAATGGAGAGGCAATCTCAACCCTAAAACGCACCAAGGTAAAGTCGGCCCTTCCACCAAGAATCGAGCACCAAAAAGGAAGAGGGGATGAGAAAACTACGGAACGAGAAAGAAGATGAAGGAATACCTTGTTGTCCTTCTTGGACTCCTTCAAGAAGATGAAGGAGATACACACCCAAGAGGAAGAGACCTTCAATTCGGCTTCATAAACCCGGGAAGGAAGAACATGATGGCCGACCACCCATGGAGATCAAGAGAAGCTTTTTGGAGTCTTTCTCTTCAAGAAGCCTCTCAAGAATTCAATCTTAAACCTTCTCCAAGATGAATAACCAATTTGCTTAACCCCATTGAAGGATGTTAGATCATCTATCTATAAGGGGCATAGATTGCTACTAAGGTAGACTTGGCCCCCCTTTTTAAAACCTCTCCCCGGAATTTAAAATTTCGGAGTTTGCCTCCAAAATAATAATTTATATCTAATAGATTTATAATTAATTCAAAATTAATTAAATCAAACTAAATATAAATTTTAATTTATCTCTATAAATTAAATTTTTATTGATTTTTTATTTAACATATGTCAATCCCTACAATTTAGGGTTATCGAGAAACTCCTTCATCGCGTATTCGTTTCATATATTTTTAATCGGTAATAGTTATAGTTATATCCAATCAGTAATCACCAATAACACCAGGAACCATGCATAAAGATTATAATCTCTTGTTCGTACATTTTTAATAAAGAAGTTCCTTCATCATCAGACTAGAAATTGGTATCCCTGAAATATCCTATTTTATGAGTATATTAAACAAAAGTAGAGGTATGACTATATGAGTACCAAATACACACACGAGAGAGATTTCATGTCCATGGTAACCTTGCATTCTCTTTGCCAGGGCCAGCTTCTCCAAGTAAAGCCAAACCAACAAAAGCAGTGCTCTCGTAAAACTCATCTTCATCTATGAACCTAACCAGAAAAAATGATTAAATTTTTATTTCCCAACAAAACCCGCCTATGTTGCTCATGAAAATTTTGGATGAGAAAGTATATTCTCACAAGTGGAATTAGCTAATTAGGTAACACATTTAATGAATGAACTATGTTCTCGTTGCATTTTCCAGAAGTATGAATGAACTACTGAACATATTTTAATGTTAGGAATTAAATGGATCTGCTATATTCAGTCAATCATTTTAAGAAAGCACATCATACTTATCTCGAACAAGTAATCTCCCGGCAACAAACCCTCTTTGCTTTCACTTTTTTGGAAATCTTCCGAAAATAGAAATTTGTAAGGCCAACTCTCCACTTCAGTCAGTGTCTGGCTTGATGAAGAAACAAGGTATAAATCAGAATTCAAACCTAAATGATAGAAAATTGACAAATTCTTATAATAGCCTCTTCTCCTCAGCCTCAATGAATATGACAATAATATATCAGCAAAATTGATTGGAGGAATGCAATATTAGAATAAAAGATAACAGGAATCTTTTAAAAGATAAATATACAAGTTCATAATGGTAGAAAAAGAAAAAGTTACTCTTATGTGTACCCTTTGCAAAACATTCAAAATATATCTTATGCCATAAAACCATAAAAGTTTTAGATATGTGAGATACAATATTATATGTTGACTCCAACAATGTGTCTCAAAATAGCAGGATTGCAGGAGTACAGAATAAAGGGTAAAGCTGGCATTTCATATATAACTACCATGATCCATGGTCCAATAGTACAGTCACACCTGCAATACTTAAAATTTGAATAACCAAATTATTGTAATTTCGATAGTATAAACAAAACATCAGACTATTTAGTAAGGATATACTAAAGCCATCAATTATCATTTTAATACAAAGAGAGATAGGAAGAGAAAAAAAATAGAACCAAAGAATCTCTTTATTAGAATACTTAAGAAAGACTGCATCAGATGGTACACAAGCAGAAAAAATATGTAAATGATCCATGCTATGAAATAGGTTGTTGAATATCATTGCTTTTAGTTTGTGTGAAATGTTACTGGAAATTTTCTGCAGGTACCATTTAAATATGTCAACCAAACATATTTTTTGTCATTTCATAGGTAATTCATAAAGGAATTTAATTCATGAGAAATGCAACTTCCTAGAGGAACTTACTTCATGTGTAAACCAAACAATACCTTAGTGTTTGATTTTAAAAAAGGATATATAGTTTCTCCCCCTCGGAAATAAACTAACATCTTAGTTCTATCATAGAATTGTTTCTCATAATTAATGAACACATGATCTACTGTCAAAAGATCTTTATATGGTTCTCACAATAGGGTTCCATCTGTATGCTTCTTCTCAAATCTACAAGACTACATCATATTTATTAAAAGATGTTAAAAGTTTGGGAATAATGATAAGAACATAATACTTACAGCTAAAGTGGTGGGGCCAACATGAGACATTAGATCTTGCTTGACAAGCCCTCCTGTTCGAAACTCATCGCTGGGTGTCATTTGCCAAAAACCAACTGGTGGTGAAGAACAAAAAAATTGTTACTAGTTACTAGTTAACGGAAAAACCCTAGACACCATTACATTATAATACATCAAATTTTCACCATTAACGAAATCAGCCACCAAATTAATTTATCAAGAAATGCAGCACGAAATACCATGATGAACGACCGAGGCAAGAACAGGAACGAGGGACTCCTGCGACGTAATGGAATGGGCGTGTCCTGAAGCCGGGAGAACATCCACCAATTCATGAGGAAGAACAACACAACCAAGCCACCCCATAGAAGGATCCCCATCGTCCTCCTCCTCTGCCATCCCTTGGCTCCACCACCAGCACTCCCGCCACCGTCGGCAACAACTCTCTTCCGCCTCATCCACTGATCACTAAGGAGCGGCAGCGGGGTCCACCACCAGCAACTGGAGGAGTCCGGGGAGGCCCGCGGGGAGGAGAAGCGGCTGAGGGAGAGGAGCGAGATGGATTGAGGAGATCCGAAGGGGCGGCCGCGAGGGGTGGCGGGGAGGGAATCCGAGGCGAGGCGAGGGAGGGCGAGCATTGTGCAGGGTCGGCGAAGGCCATTTGGAGGAAGCCAGTAGTAGGCAACCGTGTAATTGGTTGGATTTTTATAAGTCGATGCAAGCCTTCGATGATTGGGGGGTGAAGGCATTTAATTATTTAAATCCGATGGGATCAGAAACAGGAAAGAAAATAAATGAAAGGAAACAAAGGAGAGAGAGTACCGACATTTAATTATTTAATTATTATTTAATTCGACGACGGGTGTTGCGACAGCATCTAGCCGTCGCACAAAGCGATCGACGATTGGTCGCAAAACCGTCATAGAGTTGTTAATTTTGCGACGGTTGTTCCGCCAGTCGCAATGCCGTCGCAAAAGTTGCCTCACTACTAAAAATTTGGTCATCTACGACGGACACTGTCGTCGCAAACAGTCATTAAAGACCTTCTGCGACGACCACGGGCGGTCGCAAACAATGGTCGCAAAAGAGGTAGTCGCTGAAAGTTTGCAACCGCCACCTCCGCGGCCATAAGTAAATATTTTCTGCGACCGTTCTGCGACGGCTTAATACCGTCGCAAAATGTGGTCGTGTGACATCTGCGACCCAGTTTGTCGTCGCAACATTTATATCCGCGACGGCATTGCAACCACACGCGACCAGATTATCTACGACGGCTCTTGCCGTCGCAGAACCGTCGCAAATGTGCATATTTTTTTTAAAAGAATCAAAAAATATAAATTCATTCAACATAAAATGAATGGATCTGGTGTGGCTGAAGATCCAAAACTGTATTTGGTAGCCATATAGCATTTCAGATATGTCATTTAGGTAATCATTTAGGTAATCAGTTACTTTCATATATCATTCTAATGTTTCTAATCTTCTGAGACTATGCAGTAATGAGTTGTCAAATATGCTTGTATTGAAGTCTTTCAACCTTAAACCCACTAAAATATATGGCTCAAGGCCGGCCCATCCACTAGGCCAATAAGGCAATTGTCTTAGGCCCCATTTGGATGGGCATATGCCAGGTATGTGAATCAATGCATGTGAATTAATGCATGTGAAAGAATGGGAGAGGTGAGGTTCATACCATGCATGTGAATGAATGCATGTTTGTTATCGTTGTTTTTCGAGGTGTTTGAATTTTAAAATTCTATTTTTTGCTGTATTTTTCTATTCGCACCCCAACACCATATTTGTTATCATCAAAATCGAGATTAAGACTAAGATTAAAAATCTTAGGCCAACAATGACGCCGCCCGAAAATCTCGTGATGATATTGCTCAGAATGGGTCGAGGTTGATTATGAAAATTAGGGGCTCGTAATGGCGTATCTCTTATGTTAAGGTATGATGCGGGGTATCCTTGTACAACCGGGAGGGGTCCCGGGGTAGAACTGCTTGATCTGACTCATGTCTGATTCAGGCATGTAGCCAGGCGGTGCTCCCTAGATGCAGCCGCTTGGTTTTGCACAGAATGAATAGTGGGGCGCTATTGAATCTAATTCGACCGGGCCCAATGGTTTTAGTCTAGTCCAGATAAAAATTGTTTTTATGGTATCAATGATCTTGTTGTTTGCCTTAAAAATGAAGATGATATCATCAATGAACGATGACTGATGGATAATTTTTACCTAAAATGAAAGGAGTGAGTTGCTTTGTTTCCACGGTAGAATTAATTAATTTACTAAGGGTTTAAGCATCTAGGATATAAAGAAAAGGGAAAATCTATCCCCTTGTTTAATACCTTTGTGTATATGGAAAAAATAATCAAAAGTGTTAGCATTTATAGTACAAACAAAAGAAGTGGTAGAAATACAAGTATAAATAATAAATTTTTTCAGGAAGCTTGCAAAAAGATAGAACTTTAATGATGGCAAACCATTGAATGAGATCAAAGGCTTTCTCAAGGTAAATTTTGACAATGATAAAAGGGCATTTACTTTTTGAATTATAGAAATGATGAATCAATTCTTGGACAATCAAAATGTTATCATGAAAGCTTTTGCCTTTTACAAAAGCGGGTTGTTTATAAATAATCAGATGTGGGAGGCAATTTAAAAGTCTATTAGCCAGCACCTTAGAGAGTATTCTATAAGAAATATTACACAATGCTATAGGCCTATAGCCTTTAACAATTTTAGGATTTTGACATTTAGAGATGAAGGTTAAAATGGTTTGGTTCCAATCACTAGGGAAAAAACTAGAGGAATGAAAAAGAATCATACAATGACAAAAATCATCTGAAATAGTACTCCAGTAGTGCTTATAAAATTCTATAGTGAAACCATCATATCCTGAACTTTTACCATTACCAAGGAAATCTAATTGTTTCCCAGATCTTAAGACTAGAGAAAGGGGTAATTAGGATATAAGCAAGGTCAGGAGTAATCTATTTAAAAACATGCCTATGGGCATTAATAATTAAGAGAATAATCAGAATAGAGGACCAAAGTTGAGAATAATAATTGAGAAATTTCTGAATGAAAGCTTTATCCTTATTTAAATATTCGTGTTGGTCATTCAAAAGGGTAGAAACAAAAATTAATTCTTCTACGCCTAGTAACAATGCAATTGTTCCTGCTTGAGGATCGAAGTAGTCCGGTTCAGATCGGTGCCTCTCCTGGTCATGTGCAACTCCGACGGGGAGTGAAGGGGGGAGGGGGGGTTACAAAAGACACTCTGACGCTCAAGTTAGTGGGACTCCAATGTGGAGGTAACATAATATAGAGCTTGGGGTACTTGAGGTGTGTCGTATCTGTATTTCTTGCATGTGGAGATGATGACACCGCCCGACAATCTCAAGTGGATATTGCTCAAAATGGGTCGAGGCTGATCATAGAGATAGTAGGCCTGCAATGGCGTATTCCTTATGATAAGAAAGGACGTGAATATCCTTGTACGGCCGGATGGAGCCCCCGGACGGAGTCATTCGGTCTGGCTCGAGTCAAGTCCAAGGGTATGGCCGAGTGGAGCCCTGGGTGAAGCCATTTGGTTTGGCTTAAGGTGAGTTATGGGGCGCTACTGGGTCTAATCCAACCGGGTCTAATAGTTCTAGTCCAGTCCACAGCCCCCGAGCTCAGTCGGAGTCTAGAGGACTATGTGTCGAGCTCTTAAGTAGGGTTAACTTTCTTGTCTCTGGTGTCTCTGCAGTTTGAGAAACTTCCGAAAATATTTACCATGTTGTGTTCAGCTATTATAAAGGCTGAGTTGTATTGAGTGGCTTTTGAGATCGGGCTGAAGTGGGTGACTACGAAGGTTAAACTAAAGTGGGCGAAGTCTCTGGGCAGACCACGAAGGTTGAAATATCTACCATATAAGGCATTTTTTTCTTTTCTATTTCTGGGCGGAGCCGCTTGGCCTGGCTTGAGTCAAGTTTGAGAGTATGACCGGGTGGAGCCCCCGGGCATAGTCATCTGGTTTGGCTCGGGTATGCACTCAATTGATACTAATGTTGTAGTTCATCTTTTTCATGACATTTTTGTTTTCATTCAAACTTTTCAATATATCAAGATATGGTCATTTAAATCATGTAGATCAAGTTTGAAGTGAAACTAATGTCATTTGATCTAAATTGGAACTTAGCACGTTTTCATTTGAAATAAGCATGAAAACAATGAAAGTGCTAAGTCTCAAGATTTGCTATCTACTCATGTTTTCTCATATTTAGGCATCTAAACATTAAATATGAGATAATGTAAGACTATGAATTAAGTTTGAGCTTAAGATGAGATTTTTTAAGTTATTTTATTGACTTAGGTTAACCTATACTTCAAGATTTGAAATACTAATTTGTTGGATGAAAATTTTTGATACCAATTATTGACTGAAAATTTTTTATACCAATTGTTGAATAATTATTTGAAATGCATGTAACAAATTTGAACTTAAAATGAATTTAAAAATCAAAGTCCATTTTTCATCCTATATTGATTCTAATCAAAACATATCAAATGTAGTTTCTAGCTATCATTCCTGAATTCAAAATCATTCCTAGGAATGATTTTACTCAAAAAAATTATGTGAATGATATTAGAAACATAATCAAAATAGTATATATAAGTTTTCATTTGAAGTTTTTTTAAGAAAGATCAAAGTATCAGAAAGATTGAATTCCAAAAAAGATGATATTTTGTGTTTTGAGATCCAACTTCAAAATTTTATTATAAATTAGATTCTTGATGAAATATTTGAAATTTTTACTTAAAAAACTAGATTTTTCAGTGAATGTGCAGTTTCAAGAATCATTTAAAAAAGATTTTTCTATATTTTTCTAAAAATAATTGAAATTTAATACCAAATATAGATTGAAGTGGTATTTTTGTAAATTTCAATTTTTCTTAAAACTTCTTCAATTTTCATTCAAACTTTCATGACACCACATGATGGTCATGTAAATAGTATATGTCAAGTTTGGAATGAAAATTATTTCCTTAAGTCAAGATATCAACCTAGCATAGTTTCATTCAAAACTAAACTAGTTTTTATGAAACTTGCTAAGTTTCAATCTTAATATTTACTCATGATTTTTCAAATTTACACCTATGGATACCTAACATGAGCAAATCTAAATATGTTTCCCAAATATGGATTGAAAATGATACCTTTAAGTCAACTTGTTGACTTGGGGTCAACTAGGTTCATAAGAGGTAATCATAAATTGACCTCTATTGTCATTTTATCCATATCCATATGAATTGTTCACTCTAAGTGCATGAAAACATGTCATACCTATTCCTAAACAAGTTTATGAAGATTTGGACTTAAAATAAAATGACCAAGTCAATTGATACCAATTGTGGTTTGTTGACTTGGACCAAGCTTTTCAAGCTTAACTCCCCTAAAGTGATATAGATATCACATTATTCATCTAGACAAGAATTTTCAATTTTAACTTTCTAGACTTATGTGATATGTATATCTAAACATGTTCATCAAATTTTAACTTAAAATGAGATCTCTAACAAGAATTTTAACCTAGTTCAAATTTCATTCAATCAAAATATCATGAAGTTGAGCTAAGTTAACAAAAAAAAATTTACTCATGAAGATTCAAATATTTATCATGCATAATCAATCATGAGCATAGAGAAATTATTTAAGCATGAATATTCAATTATTTTACAAAGATTTTTGCAAAATAAAATTCATACCTTATTTCTTGAAAATTTGCCCAACTTTTTCATTTCTTTTTTCATTTTCTTTTAAATAGCATATCCTTCCAATTCTTAACTTGCAAGTAGACTTCATTAGTATCATAATGAAATAATATGTCAACTAGCAAGTTACTATACTAAATAGCAAGGTTCAATGCAAGGTTTCATTTAAAGCCTTAACATATGCTAGATAGTTAAGATTCATTTTAAATTAGTATTCATGATATTTAAATGAATCTAAGAGATCTTAGAATATGAAACCTTTAAAGAATAAGATCTCTACATATGTTAAACTAGTTTGGACTCAAAAGAAATGTCTCTAATGACAAGTTCTAACTTAGGGCAAGTTTCATTTAATGAAGTTTGCCTAAGTGTCATAATTCTACCTACTCATGAGAAAATAAGGATTTTACATGCAATTCTAGTCATGAGTATAGAGACATGATTTTAGCTTAAACAATGAGGTATAACACTTAGATTTTGAATTTATCAAGGTTGTACCCTATTCATGATGATTTAGCCAAACTAATATTTTTCTTCCTAATTAGCCTTCCTAACATGTTTATAACTTGCAAGTAAGCTACACTAATATTCTAGAGAAAATCTAGCTACTTAGCAAGCTAACTCAACTAAAAAGCAAAGATAGGCATCAAGGTTCATTATCAAAGATTACTTTGTTAAATGGTTTCAAATTCGTTTCAAATAAAATCATCATGAAACCAAAACGAATTTTTAGAGATCACAAAAATAATGAATGAAAAATATGATCTTCAAACCCTTCCTATTGGTTGAAAATCGAAAGCCACAATGTGCCTACGATTTAGAATCGCAAGGTCGCTTAGGCCCATTATAGGCCACCGGGGTCTCCGAAGAGATCGGGAAATCAAAAATCAAAAACATTTTTCAAAAGACTCTTTTAGCAAGAGCGGGGAAAACAACTCAAATTAAACATATATCAAACTCCAACTATAATGCAAACAAGAGGGTATAGGAGATGATACCAAAGACTTTTTGATGCCAACCTTACTAAGGCATCAAGATGACTTCAAGTTGCAACCAAGGGAGGATTCATCATTCAATTTCATGGTCAACTTCAACTCTTCACTTCTCTCTACCCTTGTGTGGTGGCTCCCCCTACAAGAGAAGAAACCTTTGGTACCCAAATGCCTTTAGGTCCTAGGGGGTTAGTGGGCTTAGGTACCCAAAGTATTTTCACAACACTTGGGTTCATTTTAAAGGCACAATCATAGATGGCATGCCCATAAACACCACAACAAAAACAATGTCCATTAAATTTCTTTTTGTTGTTACTATGGACATGAGATTTATTTGTAGAATGCTTGTCATTTGAACTAAGATGAGCATGAGCATTCTTAGATGAAATATTTTTATTTTGAACATGAGGTTTAAAGGTAGAATGTCTAACATGAGATTTAACATTAGCATGAACATTTTTTTTACTAAAATTCTTAAATGAGGAAGTATTTTTCATTTCATTCATTTTCTTGTTTAGGTTTAGAACCTCATTTTTCAAATCAATCATTGTGTTGTGTAAAGCATGCATTTGTGATTTCAACATATAATTTTCCTTTTTGATTTTTAAGTTTTCATTTTTCAAATCCTTATTCTCAATTTTGAAATCATTCTTCAATTTTTCATTTTCATTTTTCAAATCATTAGTGTCAATACTTAAAGTATCATGACATGGATTGTTGACACTAATTCTTAGCTTCTCATTTTCTAATTTTGCATCGTGTAATTGAGAGCTAAGATTTGAGTTTTCTTTCTTCAAATTTTTATTTTCTTTATCTTTCTTAACAAGCAAGGCATACATGATTTTATACTCATCCATCAATTCATCAAAATCATGAGAGCTAGATGAGTTAATACTATTATTGTTATTAACATGACTAGAAGAGGTGGAGTGTATCTCATTGTCATCATTCATGAGGCATTCTTTTGATATGGCTTCATAGTCATGAAGGGAGGATGCTTCACTTGAGTAGGATGATGTGGAAGCATTTGACCTCCTCTTTGCCTTGATCTTCATGGTAGGGCAATTCTTCCTAACATGTCATTTCTCTTTGCATGCATGACACACTACCTTCCTTTTTCGGCTCTTTGTACTTCTATGGCTAGAAACACTAAAAGCTTCAAGAACTTCATTAGATATAGGAGTATGACAATTGTCACAATCTCCTTCATTTAGAGTAACAAGTTCTTCACTTTTAGCATAATCATAAAGCATATTCAACGTACCCCAAATATCATATGCCGAAGTACAATGCATGATTTTTTCAAATATATTATTTTACAAAGAACAATATAAGCAATTTTTAGTTTTGGCATTTAACTCAAACATGCTAATTTGTTCTTGGGTCCATGCATCCATATTTTTCTTAGGTTCAATATATTTGATTTTTACCATGTTGTAGACACCTAAACCTTGAGTCTTTAGAAATGTGTACATCCTAGATTTCCATAGACAAAAGTTTAATTCATCAGTCTAGACGCTACCGACTCTAGAGCCATTTCTAGATCGAGACGAATTGTAGAAGGGATGGTGAAATCACAATCTACGACCCGCTCTTATACCAATTGTGGGCGAAATGGCCTACACTAGAGAGGGGGTGTGAATAGTGTGTTTACTAAATCGATTCGCCTAATTTCACTTTTAATCCTTTTTCTTAGATTAACTTAGGCGATTTGTAATTATGCGATGGAATGCGGAAGTGATATAAAGATAAAGCAATTAACACAAAACAATAAGGCAATGCAAACACGCAATTTATAGTTGTTCGGCCCCAATGCCTACTCCACTACCTAAGCACCCCGCTTATGATTTCCAAACTTAGTCTTTTACTAGATTATATCGAGTTTCCCTTACAACGATGACTTTACACCAGAAAGTCTCCGCTCTCCAACCGAAGACACTTCCACACCCAGAAGTATCCCGCCTTCCTACCGAGAGCACTTTCCCACCTCTACCTAAGGGACAACTAGAACTAATCCTAGTAATCTCTAAGCTTACACAAGTGGCTTTACTCCTACACCAAGGATACCACTTCACACAAGACCTAACACAAGGTCTTCACAAACCCAAATCAAATAAACAGTTAGAATAACAAGTAAAATACAATCAAAAGAGCTAAGTGATAAAACCAATGTTTGCAAGCTCCTTTTACAGCCTTGGAACCTCCAACTCGCAAAGTCGTGGTGCTTGAATTAATTCCCGAGTTGAGGAATCAGTTGGCGCTTGAAGAATGATGTTTGCAGAAGAAGCAGAGCGCGCACGATTGATCATTTGGAAGGCTTTAAATCCCTCTTTAAAAGCTTAATAATTAATGTAACATGAAGGGAAGTAGGTCAAATGAATCATACCTGGGTGTATTTATACTCAGGTGAAGAAACGGCATTCAACGGATAGAAAACTATCTGTTACAGGCCGCCGGTCGAAGCGCCAGTCGAAGCATCGGTCGACCGGTCATTCGACCGCTTCTGTTTATCCTGTGGTCGGTCGATCGACTAATCGACCGCTAGACGCAGATCACGCGATCCGCGATCTTCGGTCGACCTGTCAGTTGACCGACGCGGTATTGCATCGTGGCTCATATGCAGGTCAGTCGACCAATTGGTCGACCGCCAGCCTCGGCCTGATTCTTTCATCATTCGATCGACCCGTCGGTCGACCGACGCGATCTTGCGTCGCGAGAATCAGCAGGTCGGTCGACCAACTGGTCGATCGCCCGAGCTACTACCCATTTTGGGCTTCCATCGGTCGACCGAAGTAGCTCTGCTACCTTTTACCTTTGGTCGGTCGATCGACCGGTCGACCGAACCTAGGCTGAATGTTATTTCTTCAGCCTATTTCTTCCGCGCTTCGTTTTCAAGTTTCGACTTTCAACAAGCATCATCTTGGAGAGCTTTTGACTTGATCTTTGGACTCGTCCAAGCGACTTTGGTGCACTCGTCGATCTTCGGGAAACTTCCACGACGAACCCGAGCGCGACGATCAATGTCCTTCTGATTTCACGATTTCTCCGATTTATCCGATCAAGGACATCGAACGCTAGTCGATATGGAACCTGAAAGATATTCTCAATGAAATCATTAGTTCCATGTTTGTTATCATCAAAACCATCAAGATCGAGATTAAGGCTAAGGTTGAAAACCTAAAGCCAACACTTCGGCTGTCACGTGCAAGGTGCGAGGCTTTTTATGTGACTCTTCATTATCCTGGCTGGATGTGATATTTACATGGAAGAGGACGGTGCTCTTACAAATGTTTGCCTCCTATATGGTAAATATGTCTTGACAAGAAAGTAATTATGAGTAAAAGATTTGGTATGCAGTTTTCGAGGTGTTTGAACGACATCTGTGAACTGATGGGACGTGGTTCCGCCCGTGAAGAAATGAAAACTCCCCATTGGAGCGGCAACTTTTTGTTTTTGGGTCTGATAAATAGCCCCATGCATGTTGCGTATTTTAAAAGCATGGAGTGGGGGGTTTCGAGGATCTTCGTCCCTCCGGAGGTCGTTTTTGTCTTGTTGGTGAATGGTTCACCAGTCGCCATGGGTTTGTACCATCGGGCTTGAGAGGAGGGTAGACAGCGAGAGGCCCATTGTAAGTTCACATTGTCGGGCTTATGCCGGGGACGCTTCATTCACTGCTACTTAAGGAAGGTGATGTAGTGACATGTGGGTAGGGGTGAGCAAAACCCGAACCGACCCGAATAACTCGAAAAAACCGACCCGAAAATTTAATTCGGGTAACTCAGGTCGGGTCGGGTCGGGTCGGGTTAGGTCAAGTTAGAATTTTAAAGGGTAATTACCTAAATATATCCTGAACTATGGACTTTGTCTCAAATCTATCATGAACTTTGACTTCTCAAAATTGCATCCTCAACTATCAGATTTGTATCAATTACATCCCACCATCAAAATTCCGTCAGCTATCCCGTTAACCGTGTGACGTGGCATGCACACGTGGATTAAAAAAATAATTTTTTATTCAAAAATGATTAAAAAATTATTATTATTTAAAAATCTTTTCGATGTCCACGTGTGACCCGACCCGAATAACCCAAAAAAACCGACCCGAAAATTTAATTCGGGTAACTCAGGTCGGGTCGGGTCGAGTTAGGTCAAGTTAGAATTTTAAAGGGTAATTACCTAAATATATCCTGAACTATGGACTTTGTCTCAAATCTATCATGAACTTTGACTTCTCCAAATTGCATCCTCAACTATCAGATTTGTATCAATTACATCCCACCATCAAAATTCCGTCAACTATCCCGTTAACCGTGTGACGTGGCATGCACACGTGGATTAAAAAAATAATTTTTTATTCAAAAATGATTAAAAAATTATTGTTATTTAAAAATCTTTTCGATGTCCACGTGTGCTGCACATGTGGATTAAAAAATAATCTTTAAAAACACAACATGAAAAAAAATTATTTTAAAAAAAAAAACTATTTTATCCACGTGTGAAGCATATTCCCTGACCACCCTTCCTTCAGCGACATGCCGTCATCGCCGCTGAAGTGCTCGCAGGCCGCCTCGCCTCGCAAGCCACCTATGACGTTCTCTTCGTCAACTACCGCCTCGCACCAGAGCACCACCTCCCGGCGGCCTTCGAGGACAGCCGACAGCGCCGACGCCGACCTTGCCCTCCACACCCACCAGTTCTGCTACGCCGTCGCCAACACCGCCATCAATTTAAGTTTCGGAGAAGCGCGACCAAGAGGGCTAAATTAGTATTGAACAAGGAGAGGAGACCCTTTGGATGTACCAAACATGAGCGAGCGCAGCACGGTGAGGTGCTCGTTCATCTGGCGGCGCCAGTTGCCCTCGATGGCGATGTGAGTCATCCATTGGTTATCGGACTCCTCCTTGTTCTTGCGTGTTGGGGGCAAATCTGCAGAACACATACATAATCAATATTTGTTGTGATGGGGGCAGTAGAAGTAGCAGAGGGGGCCAGAGTTGGGGGCAGTAGAAGTAGCGGTTTTTTTAGGGGTGGCAATGTTTGTTGAGGAGACTGGCGCTTCAGATCCACTAGGAAGCGCGGATGAGGTCGCGGATGGTGATGAGGGGCGAAGTCTTGTGGTCGGGTAGGCAAAGGTTGCGGTAAGCGAACACGACACGGCGTAGCTCGCGACTAGCTCCTCTTTGACCGATGTCGATGGTCTGCTATGAGATTCTCGAGCCAGGTGAATTCTAGAAGATGAAGGACGGGTCGTAGAAGAAGTAACCCCACTTCCACGCCTTGCCGATCTTGGCGTAGTAGTCTTTAGCATTACGGAAGGTGTCGAGGTCGTCGACGAGCTCCTTCTTCTTGGCGGGATCCATGGCGAGCGTGTCGAAGGTCGAGGGGTGCTCGAACACGACGTGGTTCCACACTAACCTCCTCGAATATAAGGGATTAATATAAAAAAATTATTCCACATACGCAACATAGGTGGACATCATATACGGTTTGAAGAAAAATATTTTTTTAATCAAATTTGAAAAAAAATAATTTTTTAATCATTTTCAAATAAAAAATTATTTTTTTATCCACGTGTGCATGCCACGTCACACGGTTAACGGGGTAGCCAACAGAATTTTGACGATGGGATGCAATTAATACAAATATGATAGTTGGGGATATAATTTGGAGAAGTCAAAGTTCAGGATAGATTTGAGATAAAGTCCATAGTTCGGGATATATTTAAGTAATTACCCAATTTTAAAAATTTCAACCCCTTATTCGGGTCAGGTCGGGTTGGGTGAAAACCTTGATATACCCGACCCGACCCTAAATGTAAGGTAAATATATATTTATGTAGGGTTATTATTCGAAAATGACCACAACTTTCGCGAATTTCTCAATTTTGGTCAATTCTTTGATTGCTCTCAATTGTATATAAGAAGTTTAATATTGGTTCCAATAATGGCCCCCCGTCAGCTAGCCATGATGTTGCCCGTTAACTTACTGACGTGATAATTCAAAAATAATTTTTAAATATCACCACGTCAGAAGGGATCCACATAGATTTAAGGGTTATTAGACGAAAATGACTTCAACTTTCAATAATTTCTCAATTTTGGTCAATCCTTTGATTGGTCTCAATTGTATATAAGAAGTTTAACATTGATTCTAATAATGGTCTCATATATATGTACAATAAAATATATATGTACCATCAAACACCACACTGATATATATTTACCATCAAACACTACACTGCACACTGGTATATACACCACACTACACTATACTGATATCTACAGTATCAAAAAGAAAAGGAACACTTCAATCTGATAACATCAAATACACCATAAAAAATACTGAAACATCATACTATATTGAAATATACACCATCAAAAATGCAACACTATACTGAAACAACAAATACACCAATTTCAAAAATATCATCAAATACTATCAAACACAGTAGAAAAATAAAATATCTTTTGAAACTGATATATCATATTTATAACATCATAATATCAAACACCACATTGATATATCATATTGATAACATCATACTATGAAAAAATGAAATATCTTTTGAAACTGCTAATAACACTAGTACAATGCTGTATTTTTTATGGTGTATGTTTTAGTATTTTTGATGGTGTATTTGATGTTATCAGATTGAAGTGTTCTTTTTCTTTTTGATACTGCTGATAACAGTATAGTTCAGTGTAGTGCATATATCAGTATGCAGTGTAGTGTTTGATGGTACATATATATAAGGTCATTATTGAAACTAATGTTAAACTTCTTATATACAATTGGCAATCAAAGGATTGGCTAAAATTGAGAAATTCGCGAAAGTTGAGACTATTTTCGTCTAATAAGCCTTAAATCTACGTGAATCCCTTCTAACGCAGTGATATTTAAAAATTATTTTCAGATCATCACGTCAGCAAGTTAAAGGGTGACATCACGACTAGCTGACGGGGGGCCATTATTGGAACCAATGTTAAACTTCTTATATACAATTAAGATCAATCAAAGAATTGGCCAAAATTGAGAAATTCACGAAAGTTGAGGCCATTTTCGTCTAATAACCCATTTATATATGTTATAGTTATAAAAGTTGATGTTGGCTTGGTGATTATAGTTAGGGGTATAAATGAGTCAAGCTGCTCGTGAGCTACTCGAGATCGACTCGGTGAAAACTCGAATTCGACTCGATCTTATCAAGCTCGAGCCGAGCTCGAACTAACCAGTACTCGGCTCGAGCGGCTCGCGAGCCTAATCGGGCCTCATGTGTGTGTATATACACACATAACTATCTTTCTCATTTTCCCATTCTATTTCTCCCAACTCCCCTCCCAACTCGGCGACTCCCTTCGGATTTCCCCGATCTCCCGAGTCCTTGTTACAGCGCAGCAACAGTGCAGAATGCAGACGTCGGGTGGACTGCGGCGTGCGCCAAGAGCTCGAGGCTGGCCGGAGTTCGACGTTTTCCCCCGCCGCCTATACGTGTTCGCCTACTCTACCGCCTGTCTTCCCCCACTAGGTGCTCTCTAATCTCCATCTCTGTTGTGCCCTAATCTCTCCATCAATCCATCTCTGGCGGGGTCAGTTTTCTCTTTTCATCCACTACTAAAATTCAGGGCATTTGCGAAGATCTTTTTGTGACGACAAGGTTTGTGGTCGCAGATGCGACGGTTCTGCGACCGCTACTGAAAGCCGTCGTAGATTTGCCACCTATGCTACGCCTGTGCGATCGCAGTCGCAAATAATCATCTGAGCGACGATTCAGCGACGCATTGCGACCGCGTTTCGCCGTCGCAGAACTGTCGGGTATTCCAATACTAAACCCTGATCCAATTTTTTTTTCTTCCATGCTCGATCACAAACTCGCGCGCCCTAGCTCTCACTGCGATCGCTGATCGTCGCCCGCCTGCGATTTCTCTCTCTCTCTCTTACACACTATCCCTGTGATATCTCTGTCGTTCGTTACCACTCGTCGCCTGCGCCGTCCGTCGCCGCTTGCCGCCTCCGCTGTCCGTCGCTGCATGTATTCGTCGTCCGAAACCCTAGTCGGCGGCTAGGATCTCTTCATTTTTCCGTTCAATCATGTCTTAAAAACCAATTTGAGAGAGCTCTCAATGATTTCTCAAGACTACAATTCACACATTAGACCCAGAGACCATGATTATATAAGGATTTTGTACATCTAGAGTAGTTGGTGTTGGATAAACAACCATGGAGTCGAAGTGCAAAGCGAAACAAAAAATCCCAGTTAGCTCGGATCTGAACCAAAATTAAACAAACAGAATGCTAGGATAACCACTATTTATAAATGACCTGAAGTGCAACCCTTGATACTTGTATAGACACAAGGCATTAATAGTTAACAGCCAATAAATGCATGGATAAAATAACAATATGAGAGAAGTCCATGTACATCATAACGACAAATTAGAATAATAAAAAATGCTGCAGGGCAAGTCCAAAATGAAAACTAAAAGTTTCTAAGCTACAACTCTCGTAAACAAAGCATAAGTTAGGTCCAAGTTCATTTACATATTGCTTTGCCTTGCAGCTTCCTCTTGTTTTTGAGTCAGATTGCCACTTGGTTTGAGATTAATGTTTCACTCTTTTTTTGTTTAGCATTTTGATAAACAGATGATGAGGCTAGTGAAAGTGAAACATCTCAGTTCAATCACCTTCTCCAATATAACATATAGCAGATATATGTATATAAAAGAAAATACACTGATGTATTATCATATATTTATATATCAAGAACTTCAAGTAGGGCTATACATGCAAGTAGAATAATGTTATAATGTTAAAATAGATTATCCCTGTCCATATGAGATAGATATCGAGATATTTGCTTTGGACTGATTTAAGGTAATTAAGTTAGATATTACATTAATAAAAAAATTATTAAATTTCAATTTATTTGTTGCCGCTCTTATTGTTTTAAGGTAATTAATAAGGTTCAAGTGTTGGTTCCATAAGATATTACTGTTTTGAGGTAATTAAAGTAATTAATACCATATTATGGTTCATATTGTGGTTCATGTATAACTTAATTCAAGTCCATATATATTTAACTGAATTCCATCACTATCTTGTGTACTCTTCTGATCTTAGAAAGTTTCTTGGCGATTTAGCTTTGTTGATGTCTATGTACTAACTGATGGTAGTATTTAGATGTTTTTGTGTTATATACCTGAGTAGATTTATTTGAATGTCACACAATGATCGGATTATGATCATTGATAAATGGTAGTTGATGCTATAGCTTGTCCCTTACTCAGAATCAAATTATCGCAACTACTAACCGTCAAATTAAGTTTATGTTTGACCTATAATTTTTTGTTAGAAAAGAAATTTTGTTATAATTATTTTGATGAACTGCTTAGCTTAGTGTATGCCAAATTACCAACTAATTAAACAATATAATTAGTATATCATAATGTAGTTGTGGATGTATGACACGGATGTAGTTGTGGATTATTATTCAAATGATATCGATGATTAATGTGTAATATATATATTTTACATTTTTTTTTATTAATTTATATTATATTATTGGTTGACATCACTAATCAATATTTATATCTGTAGATGTCGTGTGCCCGTTCTAGGGTTCATTGCACAGGTTTATCTCGGCCGCTGTCGCCGCCCGCGACGACAACACCACCACCACCACCAGCCGTGGTAGATGTTATACCACCACCACCTACATCAGTCGTGATAGATGTTATACCACCACCACCACCAGCTCGAGGTCGTCGTAGGCCTCGTGGGCCTAATCGGGGGAGGGGGGGTGATGCACCTTCATCGTCCAACCAGCGTCGGCGGATATCGCTGAATAGTCTAAAGTAATTAAGTATCAAAATTTATTTATTATAATTATTAATAATTAATTATTACTTATAATATTATTATACTTGAGTTGTAGATTTCAGCAGGATGATGTCGCCTGCGCCATGATCGTTATGCTTAAAAGTTTTTTTCATGAGCCATGAACTTCATGGACCAGGGTGTCAAATCATTATTGAAATTTATTATGGATCGATTTCGATGTATGTAGTGAAATCTCCAACTAATAAAATGAGATATGAATGATATTTATATTTTCAAAATGTAATCAATTTAAGAAACTCTCAGTGTTAGTGTTGGGTAGATTTTTAAGTTTATGGAATCTTCAAATAATAATATTAATGAATTATACTATACGTGGAGGTTCAGCATTTAATGGATATTGCTGTGTTTGTATTGCAAGCTAAATGCTAAAAGTATAAATTCCTCGTATAACTTGGCTCATTGCTTATTCATTTTTCTTTAACCCTCAATGCTGCTTGCTTCACCTCTATATTCTTCATCTGCTCTTACTGGCCATAAGAAAGTATAAGTGAGTGGTGTTAGAATTTAGAAATATAAGTCTAAGATTGGGGCTTTTCCTAAAAGCTTAGCCGCTTAGGGCATGTTTGGTTAGCAAAATCAAGTCTGTTTTTATGATTTCGGTTTTACTGAAATCAAAACTGCTTACGAAAACGTGTTTGGTTCAGCATTTTCATGAAACTGAATCGAAATCAGAATGAGAACGAAATTAATTTTCTTAATAAAAATAAAAATACCAGAATATTGTTTTCTGTGATTTCAAGACTGTTGGTTTCGTTATCAAAATATAATGATAACTTTGTAATTATAATTTTTTTTATAAAATTAATTAATTTAAAAATAAATCAAACTATATTTAATTTTTAAAAATAAAAATAAAAATCATCATTTTCAACTCAAACTATTATCTTAAATTTATAAATTAATTTAACCAATTTATATCTAATTGACTCAAACCCAAATTTTAAATAACTTAATTTTCTTAAAGTTGATCTATTTATAATTTAATCAAAACTAATTTTAGACCATTGGACTTTTTTTTTGAAATTTTATAATAACTATTAATTAATTTTTATATCTAATTGAACAAAAAAATCTTAAATTACCAATAATTTAATTAATTAAATCATATAAATATTTTATAATCATATTAACAAATATTTAATTTTATAAACTAACTAAATATTTAATTACTACTAAAAATATTTAAGAAAAATTAATATTATTTTTTATAATCAAATAAATATTCAATAGTTTCAACTTACTAAAACTGATGTTATTTTTCTTAACCAAATGTGTTTTCAGAAAACTAAGAATTAGAAACCAAAATTAAGTTTTCGAAACCAAATTTTTAATTTCACTGAAATCAAACCAAAAAATAATTTTCGCTAATCAATCAACACCTTAAGCTTTTGGGATCATTGTTCTACCAATCAAAATTGAACACGGGTCAAGAGTATAAACCAAGAGCGAAAGGCCTAACCATGTTATTCTTATTTTTCTTAATTGCTCACATGTGATAAGTGGCCACCCAATGAAAGCTTATTTGTGGATGCCCCAATTGAATTAGATTTAGAGTAAGAAAAATATTCAAGAGCTATTGAATGTATTATGTCATGCTTCTCTTGGAATTCTAAAAGATGGATCAGATTAAATGTAAAAAAATTTAAACTCCTCATCCTTAATCTCCAAATAACACAAAAGAGACTGGAATAAAGCCGGTCTATAGTTAGGTGTATTTCTAAGGGTTTCTTTTCTCTTCACACTTCTCCCTTTAATTTAAGACCATGAACAAGAAAAGTAAAAAAAGTAGAGAAATGTGTTTTCTTCTCTAAGCTATTATGTGCTATATATATACATAGTAAAAGCTAGAGAATAAAATTGAAGTAGTGTATGCATGAGGTGGTTAATTTGTTCCTTGTTTTGCTTAGATTAGATAACTTAATAGATCGCCGGTATGTTATCAACTTTAGATCAATAGCCTTTTCTCACAAGAACACGGCCTGGATTAAGCAGCGGGCATGCAACACAAGGAAATTATTGAATCAAACTAACCAGCATAGGCTTTTGAAAGTTATCTGGTGGATGATAAGTTACACAAAGAAATTATTGAGTCAAACCATTGGCATTATATAGGTTTTATATAATGTTATTATTGTTCATTATTTAGATTTTTCTTGAAATGGTTATCTATCTGTTTCTATTTATGATACTAGCTTTTGTTCATTTTTTAGATTTTTCATGAAATGGTTAAGATCCAATTTTCCAATGATGTATGCTCATTATTTAGATTTCATTATTTAGATTTAAATGATTATATTAATATTATCTCTTTTAGGCCCGATACATCTGGACCCCTCCATTCAAGCTCAGGTGGAGGATGTTTAGAAAGCTTACAATAAAAAGCTTTTCAATGATATTCTCCACCGTGCACGGGATAAGGCGCGGGCAAATATATGTAGGCAGTAATAGGGGTACGCCTATGGACGCATTGAAGGGACATGGGCCCAACTGGATAACGGGCCACGTATGAGACCAGCTATATGACATTTGGGCGTCCGAAAAGTAGCAGGGTGCCTATCGAACGACGCGCCGGAATCGGATGACGCTAGTTGAGGGATTTGTGGCCCGACATACTGTTGGGTTCATCCCATTTACTAGCCACGAGCGTCGCATGATAAGTAATTTAATAATAGTTTTTATTATTATTTATTATTATAGAAAAACTAATTATATTTATTTTATTGCAGGGGACGGGAGATGAGCAAGGGACGCTCATCCCTGATCCTTTGAGGGTCTTCGAGGAGACACATAGATATAGGCATGGTCCTCGCTAGGGTGAGTTCATTAGCGTGAGGCCGAAGACGATCCTGGTAAGTTAATATTTAATAAAGTTCATATTTTTTTAAAAAAAATAGTTCAATTATGTATAATTAATTTAATTAATCAATCTTTAAAAGGCCACGTATACTGAGTTGGTGACCCAGTGGGGAGGTGATCATGCACAACATCAGCTTGATGTTGATGCATGGATGCAGGTGACCAAAGTCGACCACGACCGTGTATATGACATTGGCACAACGGCCCACGCACGGTCGTTGTTGCAGCCACATGATGCGGGGTCATCTGCCTTCACATCTTCCACCACTGGTCCATCAACATCACATGCGGGCCAGGATCGATTTGCAGCCTTAGAGGCTTCGCACGCAGAATTACAGTCTTCTCACGCAACCTTAGAGGCTTCTCATGCACGCCTCATCAGTGAGGTGGCCGCTATGAGGGAGTACATGGCATATATTGCTTCTTCCATGCCTGGTGCTTCGGCCCCTCCGCCTCCCCCATCATTCGACGCGACGCCAACTGATGCCCTCCCGACGCAGCCCCTCTCCTCACCGCATCCGTCGCCGCCACATGATGCGCTTCATGATTGATGTATATTTTATTTTCTATTTCATATTTTGATACGATGCAATATATTTTGATACGATGTAAACATTACATTTTGATATAAATATGATGGTTTACATTATAGTTTGATATCTTGTTTGATATATTATAGGCATTTTAATACTATAAATAGACATTTTAATCAAATATTATTAAATTATTATTTTTTAAAAAATAAAATACATATTTGCTACGGCACTGCGATCGCAATGTCGTCGCAAAAGATGTATCGAACTGGTCATTAAAAGCGATCGTAATATTAATTGCGACAGTTCGGTGACGGCCAAAAGCGGTCGCAGAACCGTCGCGGAACTAAAGTTTGCGACGACCGATGCGATCGCAGAACTAAAGTTTGCGACGGCCTATGCGGTCGCACAACCGTCGCAGAAATAAAGTTTGTGACCGCTTGTGCGGTCGCAGAGCCGTCGCGGCGATAATTATTGCGACGGCAAAGTAAAGGTCGCAGATGTCGCGTGACCCCATGCTGCGACCGCCTTCGCCGTCACAGAAGGCCTTTAACTATCGTAGGATGTTTTTATTTGTGACTGTCGCAGTCGCGGTTGCAAACTTTCTACGATAAGCACATTTTCTACCGATATTTGCGATCGCATGCGCCGTCACAGAAGGCCTTTAACGATCGTTTTGCAACGGCTTCTTCCGTCGTAGATGACCAATTATTTAGTAGTGATCTCGTTGTGCCCAATTTATGTCTTGTTGTGTCCTAACTACAGATTTGGATTTCAGATCGGGGTTAGTTTTTGTCCTAATAATTTGGGGGCGTCTTCTCACATCATCTCCTTTCTCCGCTCGATGATTAAAAGGCAGAAAACTCTGCATGTTGGGTAGTGGGAATTGCTCTTGTTTTAGTTTGAGTTGGGCTTGTCAAACAGAAGGTACAATAGTGAAGCGAGTGTGCGAGAAGAAACAAGAAGAGCGGCATCATCACGAGGAAAAAAAGGTTGTTGCGGTTGAAGTTGTTATTTTAATTAGAATATGATTTTTGAGTATCAGTTCATCATAATTTTTCTTGGTTTCATTGCAGAGGTTAAGAAGATAGCTTTTGCATTCGGTGTATGTATTTTATGCTTAATACTTTATAAGCGATTGTGAATAGGGGTGGAAATAGATCAGGCGGCCTGTTAGGGACCTGTGGCCTGATCTATTTTAAAAAAAAATCAGGCCAAGAAATATGTCTATTTTTTCTTATCAGGTCAGGCCCAGACTCAATTTAAAGCCTATTGAGCCTGATAGGCCGGCCTGAGCCTGTTAAGGTGGTGTATATATAAATTATATATATATATATATATATATATATATATATATATATATATATATATATATATTATTACGTATTTACACTAAAATTATTTTAATGTAATAACTAATATTGTTAAAACAATTTAATAAAACACAGATCACAGGCTAGGTCAGGCCAAAATTTTATATTTGAAGTAGATTTTATGAAAAGTTTTATATTAGAAGCAGACTTCATAAACAGGCTATAGGCCAGGCAAGGCCAATAAACAGACCAGGCTCAAGCCAAAATTTAAGCCTATAACAGGCCACAGGCTAGGCCTAGGCCAATTTTCTACCATATAGGCCTGACCTGTTAAGATGAAAGCCTGGCCTGTTTCCACCCCTAATTGTGAATGGGGTGTTGCGACTAGCTTTGTAAAAGGTCAGAGATCGGAGGTGGTGGCTCTAGAGCCAAGGATCGCGCTCGATGGGTCGAGTTGGGCTCCCCAAGGGGTGTGAGGCATGACTGCGCGTGAGGAGTCGAATAAGAGCTCTGAGGCCGAAAGTAGTGGCGTGATAGCCAACGAGCCAAGCTGGTGAAAACCGAGACTTGGTCGTGTAAGGGCACCAAGGCCGAAAGTAGTAGCTTTGGAGGCTGAGGACTGCAATCGGGGGTTCAAGCCGAGCTCATTATGGAGCGTAAGGAAGGACTGCATGCGAGGGGTCAAGTAAGGGCTCTAAGGCTGGAAGTAGCGGCGCGATGGCTGACGAGTCAGACTTGTGAAAATCGAGTCTTGGTCATGTAAGGGCGTTGAGGCCAGAAGTAGCGGCGCAATGGTCGACGAGCCAAGTTGGTAAAAATCGAGTCTTGGTCGTGTAAGGGCGCTGAGGCCGAAAGTAGCGGCTCTAGGGGTCGAGGACCGCACTCGAGGGTTCAAGCCGAGCTCGCCGATGAGCGTAAGGTAGGACCACGCGCGAGGAGTCAAATAAGGGCTCTAAGGTCGGAAGTAGTGTTGTGATAGCCAACGAGCCATGTTGGTAAAAATCGAGTCCTGGTTGTGTAAGGGCGCTGAGGTCGGAAGTAGCGGCTCTAGGGGATGAGGACTGCTCTCGGGGGTTCAAGCCAAGCTCCCCAAGGAACGTAAGGTAGGATCACACGCGAGGAGTCAAGTAAGGGCTCTAGGAGCCAAGGATTAGACTCAGTGAAAATTGAGCTTGTGAGAAGTGCTCTTGGGGGTGTGTTGCTCATTTAGAGCATGTCGGGCTGAGCTAGAGGCCGTATTTAGGGCCGAGGACTAGACTTGGTGAAAACTGAACTCGCGAGAAGTGCGCTTGGGGTCATGTTGCTCATTTAGAGCGTGTCGAAAAGAGTCGGAGGCCGCATTTATGGCCGAGGACCAAACTCGGTGAAAACCAAGGGGCTATTTATCAGACCCCAAAAAAAAAATTGCCACTCAGATGGGCAATTTTCATTCCTTCACGAGTGGAACCACGTCCCATCAGTTCACAACTATCGTTCAAACGCCTCGGAAACCGCATACCAGATCTTTTGCTCATAATTACTTTCCCGTCAAGATATATCTACATACAGGAGACAAACATTTGGAAGAGCACCCTCCTCTTCCATACAAATATCGCATCCAACTTGGATAATGAACGGTTGCGTAAAAAACCTCGCACCCTGCACGTGACAGTCAAAGGTCGTAAGCTGACATCACTTAGAGCTCGGTATGTAGTCTTCCAAACTCCAACCGAGCTCGTGGGCAACTAGAACTATTGGGTTTGACCAGATTTGACCTAGCATCGTCGTACAAACCAACCCAAGCCAAACTAGATGACTATGCCTGGGGTCGGGCTCCATCCGGCCATATTCCCAAACTTGACTCAAGCCAGGCCAAGTGGCTCCGCTCAAAAATGAAAAAGAAAAAAAAAGCCTTATATGAATAGGGGTAATAAACCCCTCATTGAACAACCAACTATCACAACAACGACAAATCTAGGCCGTCCAAACAAACACCAAGGCGATGACTTCTTAGAAAATGACAAAGCACGTGCAAAGCCCCTTTTTTGCCATGAACATCCCTTAAATCGAAAAGACAATGAAGCGCCGCGAAGGAAAAGACCTCCCCCCCCCACTAAGCCGTCATACTAGGCGCAGAAGTCAAGAGGACACATAAATAAACAACAGAGATATGCCAATTCGACTCATTCTAGGACAAGACAAGATTGCTATCTCACATGACCTTTACAGATCACTTTCTCCAGTTCGACCTTTGTGGTCACCTACTCCAGCTCGGCCTCCGTGGTCGTTCGCTCCAGTTCGACTTCCACGATCACTTCCTCCAGCTCGGCCTTCACGATCACTCGCTCCAGTTCGGCCTCCACGGCCATCTACTCCAGCTCGGCATCCGCAGACGTCCACTCTGACATGGCCTCCACGTCCGCCCACTATAGTTCGACCTTCGCGGTCACCTGCTTTAGCCCGGCCTCAAAGGCCACTCAATACAACTTAGCCTTTACAATAACTGAACACAACATGGTAAATATTTTCAGAAGTTTCTCAAACTGTAGAGAAACTAGAGACAGGAAAATTAACCCTACTTAAGAGCTCGACGCGCAGTCCTCCAGACTCCAACCGAGCTCGGGGGATGTGGACTAGACTAGAACTATTGAGCATGGTCGAATTAGAACCAATAACGCCCCACAACTCACCTCAAGCCGAACTAGACGGCTCTGCCTAGGGGCTCCACCTTGCCATACTCTTGGACTTGACTCGAGCCAAACCGAACGACTTTGCCCGGGGGCTTCACCCGATCGTACAATGATATCCACGTCCTTCCTAATCACCAGGGATACGCCATTATAGGGCCGCTATCTCCGAGGTCAGCCTCGACCCACTATGAGCAATATCCCCGCGAGATTGCCGAGCGACGTCATCACTTTCAACTGCAATAAATACAAACACAACACGCCTCAAGTACCCTAAGTTCCATATTATGTTACCTCCACCTTCGAGTCCACTAACTTGAGCGTCAGAGTGTCTTTTGTAGGTCCCCTCGCTGAAGTTGCATCCGACCAGGAGAGACATTGAGTCGGATCGAACTACTTCGATCTTCAGGCAGGAACAATTATAATGTGAAGTTAATAATATTTAAATTAAACTTTACATTTCCTAATTTCAGATAAACTTGTTCTTATTATTAATATTTATATTTTTCTTTAGTATCAAAAATTAAATCATTAAGGTCTCGTTTGGTTGACACAACTTTATGCAGGGAGTTGTACTTTCTAGGAAGTAGTCAAAACAACTCTTGTTTGGTTGACACACTTCCTGTATTTTGCAAGAAGTACAACTTTCTCAGTAAGTGCAATTTTATGCAAAACACAGGAAGTAACTTACTTAGGGGATCTAGGTAAGTTGCACTTCCTGCATTGTAATTGAAAGAAAAAGTCAATATTAGCTCACATTTGCATTTAATGCAAACTTTATAATTTATATTGTCAACATTATAAGATTAAATAATCTTTGAATTCTTCACGTATTTATTTTATTTTATTTTAATTTATTTTTAATAAAATATGTAATTGTTCATATTAACTATAAAATAAAAATTATTTTTTCTATATAATAAAATATATATTATATTAATTATATATGAAAAATATTATATATATATATTATAATATTTATTTACAAATAAAATTTATTTTTTTATATATACTAACCCATATAAATTAAAATATTAATTTATATATATAAAAAAAGAGTATATTGATCATTTCATATGTACTTTTTAAGAGGTACTTATATCAACCAAATATATTGTAGGTAGAAAGTTACACTTATGAATTAAGTTTTTGTCAACCAATATTTTTTAAGTACTTTATGGGAAATATACGTAGAAAATTAATTCATGATAATTATAATTTTACGTAAAAAAATACTTTTCATGTCAATCAAACGAGATCTAAAACTAGCTAGGGTGCATTGTTTAGTCGACCAAATTAGTTTCGAACGAACCAGCAGAGTTCACCTGCTTCGACTGGGACAGGGAACACGGAATACCCCTCACGAAGGGCCATCAGATCTAGGGCTGTCCGCTGTTCGGTTCAAACCGAACCGAACCGAAATTTTTGGTTCGGTTCGGTTTCAACCATTGTAGGTTCGGTTCTTTGACCCGAACCGAACCGAAATTTGTATTTCGGTTCGGATTCGGTTCCCGGAATTCGGGAACCGACCCGAACCGAAAACCGAATTAATTAAAAAAATATTTTTTTTTAATTTTTAACTGAATTAAGTAAATAAGTATTAAATAATTATTTTTAATTTTTAATTTTTAATCAAATTAATTAAAAATTCGGTTTTCGGGTTGAAAACCGAACCAAACCGAATTATTTCGGTTCGGGTTAAATCGGGTTAGGAAATGTTCGGTTCGGGTTCGGGTTCCGGTTTGGGTAAAGAAAAAATTTTGGTTTGGGCTTGTTCGGTTCGGTTCGGTTCGGTTCGAACCGAATGGACAGCCCTAATCAGATCCACACGCTTCGGCTAATCCCCGGCTTGGATTTAGCCAAACGAACTCAGCCCTGGGGGGCGCTCGCATGTCTCTTCGTATACACGAAACACACACAAATTGCCAATGAGAACACTTATCCGTACAATCTTTCCACGTGCACGTGATAGGTGGTGGAAATTCCTTGTTCTCTGCAACGAGAGCGCAGGCGATCTTGAGAAGTTGGTTTACAAACCAGTGGGCGGTTTTGTTCGGGATATTTCCCGACGAAGAAAGTTCAGTTGATTTGGTGATGACGTCATAAATGACGTGTCGCGCGATGTTTGGAGAGTGCCACCAGATAAATCCGGGAACTCGACGTCCAAAGAGGGGCGTTTCCTTCTCGACATGTATCTTCGACCCCCGAATTTTATACCCTCGTTACACATGGACTTCAGAACTCATTTGTGGGTCTACTCCGAAGCTGATGAGACGAGCGTGAGACGAGCGTGAGACGAGCGTGTATGAGATGCCAGTATAGTTTGTACCCTGTTACGTCGTACCGAGGTAACGGAAGGGGAAGCAGTGAGTGAGAAGAGGGAGGGATATGTTCTCCAAAACTAAGATTACTGTTATTATTTAAATATTATTTTTATTTTTGTATATTTATGATCTCGATCGGACTACCCCAAAACTCACCTGAGGGACCTTCGTTTCTCTCTCTCTCTCGATCCCGCACCAGGAAGGCAGGAAGTGCCGCGGTTAAACCCTAGCACTGAGGTAAGAACCACAAACCACTCTGCTTGGTATTGCAGTTTGAATCTGTATTGCACTCGATGGTCCCCTCTTGTGGATGATTGGACCCCTCGATCGTTTTTTCGGGATGCTGGCGAATTTGAATTTGCTCCTCGATTTGGTTTTTGTTATTTATTATCGTTTTTTTTTTGTGGGAAATTGATGGGGTTATGCGTTGATGAGTAGGGTTTACTGCTGGATAGAGGGATTTCATGGCTGTTTAGGGTTGGAGATGTGGTATTGGTTCGGAGTGATGATGTGTTGTGAGATTTAGGTTTCTGCCTGTCTTGCTGATTCCTTATTGGGTTGTTGCTTCTGTTTTGCCTTTTTACTTTGTACTGGATATCCAAATTGTTTCCTGCTGAAAATGAAGGAACAAACAGAGCCAAAAGGAAGAGGTTTTTCCTCGAGTACCACTCGATTGCTATTGATTAAAAATGAATTTTTTGTATCACGAAAATTGAATCTACTCTTTTGCTTTTTATTTTCCTTTTTTTTTTAAAAAAAACGGGTAGAATCATGTGCAGCTGCGTCATCTTTGCTTTTATCACGAGACATGGAAATTCTTGAATGCAAGTTCACTTAGCATTCAAAAGGAATTATGGGAAATAATCCTCTTTACGAAAGAGCTACAAGTTCATGGAGAGTACTGCCAATGATGCTCAGTGCAATTTTTGATGGCATTGACCAGAATTTAGTTTTCATTTCTTGGATGCTCTAATCTGTGGAACGCATAGGTCTTCCTTGGAACTTTCTTTGACAATATAAATCAAACAAACTGGGGATATTTCTTTTAGATCTTCAACTAAAGAGCTGACTCATGATGTCAATCCTTCATAACTACTCCCTCTGTCATCTAGGATCCAGTGTATTCAGTTGTCCTAAATTTTCTTCATCTTCCTCATGCTATATGTATTCAAGCAAAGTTGTAAGTATACTTTAATTTAACTCATGACCTCCAGAACATTAAGTACAACCTCATTGCTAGATGTGGTTACCCTCCCATTTCATGATTACATGGTAGAATTTCAAGTGAGAGATTGTAGTAGACTTTGCAATTTCATTTTGGAGATGTTATGCCCAGTCAATTTTGAAGGGTAGGATTTGAGAAGGTTTTAGAGATACAAGCTAATGTTGTTAACATAAGAGATTTTATATCATTCTTTATTGTCTAGTTGGTTTTATTATTTTAGGAGCTTCGACAATGATAGATGATCCCAGTTTAAATAATTACGATTTATGGAATTGTGGGCTGTCTAATTTCCTTTTTATGGTTTACTTTGATTTATTATTAATCTATAGTCAAAGCAAAAAACTTAATAGTTTTGTGTAGTACTCATTTGGACTAGATAGTCTTACATCTGTATGAATCATAGAAATGGACGAACCTTTATTCTATTAGTCATTGTTCACCTAAACATTTGCATCTTAAATTTGTTTTCTGAAACTTCATACTTTTTGGAAGATTTTGAGTAACTTTTTGCTAATGAAATAGGGAGAAGTGCAGATTTGGTCCTATAAGTTTTTAATTTTTTGGACTTTGGTCTTATAAGTTTCATTTTGGTATTTTCGGTCCTATAAATTTGCTCTGTAGTATAGATTTGGTCCTATTCGTGACGGTTCGTTAACTCTCCGTCAATGTGGACTAACGTCGTTCATACACGTTGATATATTTGGTCTTATAAGTTTCATTTCGAAATTTTCAGTCCTATATGTTTGTCTTGTAGAACAGATATGGTCCTATATGTTTGCCCCGTAGCACAGATTTAGTCCTATCCACGACGGTTCATTAACTCTCCGTCCACGAAAAAATAAACGACATTATGTCCATGTTGACGGGATTAATAGATCGTCGTGGATATGACCAAATCTATATGACAAACCGGATAGATTTGATCCGTAACATAGATTTGCTATGTAACATATATAAGTTTGCTTCGTAATGTAGATTTGGTCATATTCATGACGGTCAATTAACTCCATTAATATAAACATAACGTTGTTTATTTTTTCGTAGACAGAGAGTTAACGGACCATCATGGATATGATCAAATTTGTGCTATGAGGCAAATATGTTGGACCAAATTTGTGCTATGGGGCAAATATATAGGATCATATCTGTGCTACGGGGCAAACATATAGGACTAAAAATTTTGAAATGAAACTTATAGGACCAAATATGTCAACGTGTATGAACGGTGTTAGTCCACGTTGACGGAGAGTTAACGGACCGTCACGGATAGAACCAAATCTGTATTACAGAGCAAACTTATAGGACCGAAAATACCAAAATGAAACTTATAGGATCAAAGTCCAAAAAATTAAAAACTTATAGGACCAAATATGTACTTCTCCCTAATGAAATATAACTATGTTCTTTTTCCTTACGATAAAGTGAAACTATTTTGAAATTCCTTTTACATTGTGCAACAGGTTGAGATTTAATATTGATCAAGGTGATTATAAATACCTGATTGATAAGCTGCACAGTTTGAGGATTTTGTTGGTTCATCTTTTGGCTACTTGACCCCTCATTCAGTATGCCTGCAATTAGAAGGCTATATGAAGTTTGTAAAGAATCATTCTCAGAAAATGGACCCATATCTGCTGAAGCTCTTGAACATGTTCGGTCTGTTTTAGGTAAGATCAGAAACTTCTTCATACATATTACCTTGAGTTATTATTGATGAACTTTAATTTTTAGGTATTGGAAATTGATGTTTGTTAGTAATGGATCATGGAGTTAAATGACATGAATCACACTGCTTGCTAATATGTGAAACTATGAGATAATCTATCACCTATGTACTTTAAGAGCAGACCTTTTCCAAAAGTTGACAAGTATCTTCTGTTAGTAGAATCGTGAGCTAAGACCTAAATATGAACATTGAATTATCAAATGTTCTCTTGCTTTCTTGATGCAAATTTAAGGCACAAGCATCTAATATTTAACATTTTTAAAGGCATCCTAACTCTAAATGAGGAGCAATTCTGGTACCTGGTAAAGTAATCAACATAGATCTTGCTGCACCTAGCAGTTTTGTCATGTGTTCAACTTCCATCTGGACATCAAGAACTTATGAGTACTAATCATCTAACAACAAATGATTCCTATTAACTACATACTATTGTTGTGTCTTCCTCAAGATTATTATTATTAATTGTTAATTTTATCCTTTAGTCTCCTGCTAGTACTTTTCTAAACAATCATTCTTATACCATAGGCATGTTTATAATGTGAATTCCATTAATATCCTTATTATGATATGATAAAATCAATAGACCATCAACCACCAATTCTCCAATCTTCAGTGATTTTTGCATCTAATGGAGACAGGTTTTATTGTTTCATTTTGGGATTGTTCTTCAACTTCATTAGCTTGATCTAGTGATGATGGTACCAGAGCTCCTCAGTTTTTACCAGGATATTATTCTCCTTGCTTATTTTTTACCAAAGATAGATAGCGAAAGGTGCTAGCACTAGGTTGGTTTATAAGGATTTCTCTGGACTAAAGCACATTAGCACCTAGTCTCTGTGTCGAAGAACTGACCTACTACCGTTGCTATACAATTAGTAGTCTCACTATTGAAATTCGTGATCAGTGGATTCTAAGTTGTTTTGGTCCTTCTATGCTGGTACCATATTTTTGTGCTTGTTACATATGTTTTTGGCATAATCTTTCTTTACCATATTTTTGTGAATTATAATTTTGGATGGTCCATTGACATACTCCCAAATCATATTTACTATTGAGTAAGAAAGTTATCACGATTGTGAAAAGAGAAAACCCTAAATCATATTCTATTAATTCAACCCGTCCTCTATCTATATAGAGGAGATATATGACTAAGGAACAATATATTAGAATTAGACCAATACTAGATGACTACTAATACTCTCAACATTAGTCTCAAACTTAAGACTATTCATAACACTATCTGCTAGAGTTTGAAAACAAAGACATAAATCAAAATAGAATGAAATATAAGAACTACACACTAGTATGAACATACTTTGAAGATAAATCTGATTCTCAAAGTGGAATTGCACCATCATCTGAGTGTCCCCCTGTTATGCAACAACCTGGTCTTGATCAACCTAAACATGATCATCATCTGCTGGAAGCAATGGTAGATAAGGAACCACCTCAAGCAGGAAATAAATGGTCCAAGAAATATTCAAGAAGAGAAAAGATCAAGCAGTCCTTATCGACAACTGAGACTTGACCAATATCCTCATCATGGAGACCAAGTCTTTAGGGATAAGGATGTTTACTTAGTTAATTTCTTAATTTTGTTTTAGTCATTTATAAGACTTAGTCATTGATAAGGCAACTAGGGAGATTCATTCAAGTCTTGTGCTGCTATATATATTGCATAGAATGAATGAGAGAGACATGTCATTGCAGATATCTCTTCTCTTTTCTATCTTCTTCCTCAACCCTTTTACCCTCTCCCTCTTCTATTGTTTGAGCAACCTAAACACTAGTCACCATAGGGAAGAAGAAGAAATCATCTTCTATTCCCTCACAGGATTTGGAGGCATCTTCTCAAGGAGAGACCAACCCCAATCCCAGTTCATCATCAACTCGACATCGCCCGTGGACTCGATCATACGCCAAGGCCATGACACCCCCTTCCTTCACGACCAAACCATATTAGGAAGAAAAGAGAAAGAATGGAGGGGAGCAATGTTGTTATGTCCTGCCTAGGATCATCCCCAAATAGAGAATATCACCTAGGAATCGTGTAATAGGGTAACCAACAAGATACACCAGGAATCATAATATGGTGAAGAGTAACAATAGAAATAACATTTTATGCAGTAAAGAAATATACACAGAGATGAACTCAAACAACATTAAAGAAATGAGATCGATATCAGAGCGCGCCTCCTCTATTCTATCTAACTAGATCCCACATCATTTAATTCGTACCTACTTATATGAGGCAAAAACAACAAAAGTCCACGAAAAGCTGAGCAGGATATCTCAGTATGTCAAAGATAAGGTAATTAAACATTATGCTATGATGACACTACATCCAACTATATGCACCACACAACTATTAACATATACTGCTACCGACTAATGCAATGTCAACTTTGATAAACAACTATGCACCAATCAGCTAGTATATATACATGCAACATTATACACAATACATTAGGTTTCCCCCTACTCTCGCGCCTTGGAAGTGGAACCTCAAGATCGCTCTAATAAGAGATGCGACTACCCAAATGATAGCCCGTTGGCATCTCTCACCTCGACGCCGTACACTCGCATCTTGTGTGTAAAATCATTGATCATCAGTGTTATCGTCCATACTCGGGCCAAAATAATATCCACAGGCTGAAGCCCCCCAGTACGCTCATATTTAACGAGCCCAATAATAGTATCCAGTGCGATCGCTGACCGCCCAATAACATATGACAAAACTCTCATATAACTTCTATTAGCAACATAATGAATAACATGTGTAACCACCATGACAACATCGACTATAAGCGACAATAATGCTCACCACATGCAACATAATTAATGACCAAAACAAACAACGAACTACCAGCTAATGCAATACCAATACCTATAAAATGATAAGAAAAGTCAAATAACCAATTCATGCAACTAATTCAATAATATAGATCAACTTAACTAACTATACGGCATGTCCAAAAATAAAATGCAATGGGAGTTCAATCAATTGAATTTAGGGCAAAACAAACAAGGGAGGCAAAAAAGGTATTTATGTCATTTTGCCTGTCAAGGAATCATCTGCTACAATGGAATCCATTCGTAAGTCCCAACCACCCATTTATTATTAAATTCTAACTAAATTAAATTAAACTATACCCAACTATTAAATAACTAAAACAATACTTTAATCACCCTATAACACTTCTAAAAATATCAAATCTTTGTCAAACCACGTCAAATCGGAAATCGACATCACCAAACGTTGAGACGACTAAAAATCATATATAATATGTTCATATTTGACCACCAAAAACTCTCGAAAATAACTTAAAACAAATCTCAAATATATTCA
The DNA here is from genome assembly GCA_034359265.1 of Canna indica. Lineage (NCBI taxonomy): Eukaryota > Viridiplantae > Streptophyta > Magnoliopsida > Zingiberales > Cannaceae > Canna > Canna indica. The sequence continues at coordinate 50,984,234 of CP136895.1, read as the reverse complement.
AATTATACATCAAACTTTCATTGAATTAATTTGTGATAGTGCTTAGTGTTGTCACCAGGCACTCAGGCGCTCGCCTAGGCTCCCAGGCGAGGCGAGGTTGGAGCACCTCTTAACACCTTGAGGCGTGCACCTTCAATTAGGCACCGCCTAAGTCATTGTTCCCCGGCAGCACCCAGAATAAACAAAGGCAAACTTTTCAACGATTTGAACTTTGGCCTTTTAGTGGATCAATAGAGGTCCCACCACTAGGCTAATGTTAATTTTTGTTAATTCTAACCATTATATAATAACATTCTTTTTATAAATACTTCTAAACAAAAAATAAAGCGGATTGTCTCAGTTTTTTACACCGTATCCTTTGACAAACCTTTGAATTTTTTTTGCAATGTTAGTCCTCATTGTCTTCCTCGCATCCTACTTTCTTCCTCACCTTACTTCAGCATCGGTGTATCAAATTATTGATGGAATCAATCGAGGGAATAAGATTATCCTAATTTTTCCTTATTCCTTTATATATATATATATAAGCGCCTTGCTTCCCTCGGGCGAGCGCCTAGGCTAGTGCCTAGCGCCCCGAGTAATAAGAGACCTTGGCGCCTTGTAACGAGGGTGGCAGTACTCACACATAGAGGAAGAATCCCGCTACGTTCGTAATCTTAAGCCAAACTTAGAGGAAACAATCCAACGTCCTTTATTTAAGTCATATAAAGCTTCGTATTTTCCATTTTATGAGTGAGCTTTGACACAGAACAGCTCAAGAGCAAGACAGGCCTCAGATCGTGGTTAGGCCTGTTAAACTATGCGAGGTCATACATCCCCAATCTTGGTACACTACTTGGTCCCTTATACTCCAAAACGGGACCTCAAGGAGATAAACGACTCAAGCCTTCGGATATTCAGCTTATATCCAAAATCAAAGCGGTAGTTCAGGCACTCCCAGATTTAGAACTACCAGCTCCAGGAGCCTACATCATCCTAGAAAAGTTGCAGAGGAATTAGGGCAATCCCAGGGCAGCCCAGAACAACAGCAAGTCTTCAAGGAAGACAATGGATAATTAGACCAGCACTTCTACCAAACCCTCAGAACCCTCAAGCGGCAAACATTCAAACCAGATCTGACGGAGCTATTATGCTCAACTTCACCGACTATACAACAGCCCCTGACACCACAGCAAGACTAACTGAGCTAGAAGATGATCTAGCGCAAGAATCAGTCAACGTCTTAACATGTAATGACGAGGATTTCTGGTTATTTGAGGAACAGGAAAAAGATTGGGATGACACTTATGATTCTACACACCAAGAAGAAGAGGAGGCCATCCAAAGCCTCTGGACATTGCAAGCTGATGAGCAAGCAGGTAAGGGTGACACTGAAGTACCTCCCGAGTGGGATACACCTCCCAAGTGGGATACTTCAGAAGAAGAAGACTCCACGGATTTCTACAACTACTATGCCGAGAAATATGATACAATTAGACAAGAAGAAGAAGAACAAACAGCATATACAGTAGAACTTGACTACCCGATGATCAAGGAGTTAATTCAAAAGACTGAGAAAAATCAGAAGGTTGAGTCTGCTGGCTTGAAAAACGCACCAGCAGTATTCCAAAGAAAGATGGACCAGTGCTTTGCTGGCACAGAAAAGTTCATAGCGGTGTACATCGACGACATACTTATTTTCTCTGAAAATGAGCAAGAGCATGCTAGGCATCTTGAGAGCATGCTAAAAATCTGTGAGAAGTGGGGATTAGTTCTGTCCCCAACCAAGATGAAAATAGCAACTCAAGAAATTGAGTTCTCAGCGGATCTCAAAAATTGGAGGAGGTCGAGAAATTGTCGTGCAACTTAATATACGGAGAAATCTACTCGCTGGAAGAAATGGATGACTGGACCAACAAGCTAATCCAAATTCACCAAGATCAAACGAGGGTAGTCCTTTCAGAACTACAAGGGCTACTAGCAATGGCTTACTTACAAAAAGCCAGGCTAGAACAGTCTAATGATAAATACGCCGAGGATGACATCAAACCACTGACTCAACACATCAAGAACCCGATTCAAATTAACGGGGTTAATTCTCAGCAAATGGCCAAGATGCGATTGAAAGGTGGACTAATGAGTATTGAAGATAATAAGTTCAAGATACCGTTCACGTATGCCTTCCCAATGGGCAAGAGGGATGGCATACAGATGTTAATAGGATGTAACTTTATCCGAGCCATGCAAGGAGGAGTTCGGATCGAAGAACAGACAGTTACATTCTACAAGAAAGTCACCACTATAAACACAAGGTTAGATACAGAAACATTGCAAGAGCTGCTGTCATGGAAAACTTAGACCTCACCAACGACTGGGATGTTGTCTCAGTCGACTTAGATGAACCTGATAGTGAAGGAATCTGCTCCTTCTCTGAAGGCGAATCAGGACTCACAACCAAGCTTGCTATTGATCATAATGACTACCCATTTGAAACAGGATTTGTAGTTTTGATTTTTCTTCTTCCAAAATGACCTTAGGGTCTTTAAATACGTATAATTTTCCCTTAAGTTTTGGAAGTGAGGTCTTGGGTTTATCACCCAGTTGTAGCTTTTGTAGATCTTTTGTCAGCGAATCTATAGAGTTCGCAAGATCGTCAGGGTTTGCTAAACTTTTGACAGATTTTTCTTTGAGAGACTTGACTTCAAATTTCAGAGAGTCAAGTTCTTCTTTGATTTTAACAGTAAGCTGAATAAGAACGTTCAGCTGTTTAACAATAACTTCAGAAGGTTTCTGAAGGTTTGTGGTATTTAGTGAGACAAATCCTATTGCAGGACTGCCAAGATTTTCTGTAGCTTGCAAAGCTTGTGTGTATGAAGTACTAGCAGCAGTTAACTTCCAATCACTCATAAAATGGAAAATACGAAGCTTTATATGACTTAAATAAAGGACGTTGGATTGTTTCCTCTAAGTTTGGCTTAAGATTACGAACGTAGCGGGATTCTTCCTCTATGTGTGAGTACTGCCACCCTCGTTATCGCCTATCTTAAGGTTTGTTTACAGAAAACAATTTATGCGCCCTAGTTTAAGTGCGTATAAAACAAAGTATTAAGCAAAGTATGTGTACCTTGAAAGAAAGCTCTGATACCAGAATAAAACCTCTATGATCATCTGCATAAAGAAACAAATTAAACCTAATATAGATAACTTGGAATTTTTATGAAGGGGTTATCCTTCCCCTGCAATTATTTGCTGACAAGGTTATTGCTTCCTTGGTAAATATTTGTTAACGGGATTTTTACTTTCCCGGCGGGCATTTGTTAAGGGGGTTCCTGCTTCCCCCTGTCTGGTTCCGGTTCTTCAATTTTTATCTTTGGAAGGACGATGCTCCTTCCTATATTCTTCCATCATCTCTTCGATCTCTTCGTCTGCAGTGCGTAGTCGTTTTGTCATTTTTCTCATGGCCTTCCTGAGCATCTTTTCTTCTTCTTTCCAGAGGTTAAAGTCAGACCCATTGATGCCGAAATATTTGCATGCATGGAGACCCTAAGAGCCCTCAAAATCCATTACTTAGACCAAAAAGAAATCACCCTGAGGACGGATTGCCAAGCAATCATTAGTTTTTACAATAAATCTGCCTCAACAAAGCCGTCCAGAGTCCGGTGGTTAAACTTCTTGGACTATATAACAGGTACAGGAGTTCAGATCAATTTTGAACATATTGATGGCAAATTGAACTCGTTGGCGGATGCGCTCTCAAGACTCACAGTTCATTTGATCCAAGTCCAAGAGCCAACCGACTCAGGTTTGCCCTTGTAGGATGTAGATTTTCGCAAACCGTACTTCTTCTCCTTTTGGTAGTACCCAGGTATGGGTATCTGAGCACAGATTGATAAGTTTTTCAATCCTCTTGCCACGACAGCTTTCTTGCATTGGTCTTCTATGTAGTTGTAAGTGAAGTGTATTCTAGGAAATAGACCAACTTGACAGCCCGGGTATTTGGCGAAGAATGCTGTTTCCAGTTCTCTTCCCAAAATAGGTGGCATTTTCTTGAAGAATTTATCCGAAATTTCTGTGGATATGAATAGTCTTCCTGACTTTGCTGCCAGTATCTTGTACTCATTGATATAGCTCAGGAGATCCTTAATGTTGTGACAGGAGAGTCGCTCAAGATCTTCGTAAGCACGGGTCTGCTCTTCTGCCTAAAGCCTCGTGACAACAATGATAGTGCTAAAACTTAGATCATGACTACAGCTCCATATACTCATAATTAACTAAATCAAATAATCGAATCCCAAATATCAACCAACAATTCAATACTTAAATAAAAATCAAATCAATCAGACTCTTCAATATAATAATCAAACATTAATGTGATATCTTATAAATCAGCTTCCTTTATGACTTCGAATTATTCAATCCTACATCTGCATGCAAACATTTGTAGCATATTCCTTGTAATTAATCATATAATCCATGTAGCCGAACAATGTAAATTAATATCATGCCCCAAATTAATATCAACGGTACACAAATCAATATGCATCAAGACTATAAGTCCTTAGCTTAAATGAGTCAAAATCAATTAATTATTTTCTAAAATACTAAAAAATACAAAAGTCCTGTCGAACGATCTCCAACAAAATATGATATTGCCATCGCATTTGGAGCGCGGAAATCTACAACTTTGATATTCATTCCAACTCCATTCGACACTCCCAGTCATTCAAATAAATAAATATTCTATTCCTATTAATTAATTAATTTCAGAAATCAAAAATCAAAAATTATTTTTATTAATTTATTTCTTTTTCTCCCTTTTCTTTCCCTCTCTCTCTCTCTCATACATAACCTCCTTTTCCACCATTTAACTTTTCTCTCTCGTACTGCACCTCCTTTTTCACCCTTTAACTTCTCCTTTTCTCCCTCTCTTTTTTCTCAACATTGCTACAAGTGATTCTTAATCTTCTCATCTCTCTAATTGAATTCATCACTCAAACCAACCCTTTCCTCTTCCTACTTGACTGCAACCACCAAGATGTTCGCTTGCCTCCCCCTAGTCCGGCCTCTGACCAACCAGTCCTTCGGCTGCCAACGTTCATCCACGATCTCCCAAACAATCGTTCTCTATTCCAAGCCGAGAAAATGATGAAAATAAGAATGATATTGAAAGGAATCCTACCTTGTACGCGAATTCTCGCTTCGATCTCCGGCGGATCATTGCTCCGACCTCCCCTTCTAATGACGATTGCTGTCTCTAGGTGAAAGACCTAATGAAGTTAGGTTTTAATGTGATTTGGGTATTTTACATAAAAGCCCCTCTAATACTTAAACTTACACATATACCTCTCAAACTTATAAAAAAATCTGAGAATTACTAGAAAGTCCAGAAAAATAGAAATGATTTATTCAATTTTTTTGGTTGTAACAAATGTGACGATCTGAGCCATGATCACCTCCTAAACAAAGAAATGAGATGAAGGGGCAACAACATAAGGATGCGAGCTCTGACCACCTCTTGAACAATAAGAGAGGATGGAGGGGGTGCATTGCAAAGAGTGAGCTCCAATATCACCTCCAAGAGAGGAAGAGAAAAGATCGCGAGGTGTTACGAGGAGAGCACGTTAGAGAAGTTGTGATGGTGGTTAGTGCTGCAGAAAACGAGGAATAAATGTCAAGGAAGCAAGAAAGGAGGTCATTTGAGTCTTAGGAGGAGCTATTGTTGGAAATGCTGTTGCAACTTTGTAAACACTGTAGCACAGGTGAAAATGCTGTAGCATGGTATTGTAGTCCCAAGGAAAGAAGAAGAGAAATAATTTTTAGGGATTCATCTTGCACTTGAGACTTCACAGCTTGTTGTTGGGCTTATTTCTGCCCACACTAAAGACGGAGCACTTAATTTTATCCATATAAAGCATGCATAGCTTACCTCATATCTCATTTATCAATTGATTGATGGGAACACAGCATGCATCATAGAACATGCGGGATGGTAGATAAAATATCAATACCTGCATGATCAAAATGGATCATCATTTGCTAGTTTGAATTTGAAATTTATCATGGAGATAGTTTCCAGTATCAAGATACAGTAGCTGTTATCTGATTCCGATAATAATTTAATTTATCATGGGCACTTGAAATTTGAAAATTTGTCATGCCTGTGTTGGACGTAATTTTTTTGTATACTTCATACATTTGAATTCTTTCAAGTCATCATTTTAGGTATATCGTCTACATTTTTTAACATTAAAATATGGTTCAATACAGGATATCCAAATCACCTATGCTAGGGATCTTTACCCTTCCCAATGTTGAAACTTGCTTGTAAAGAAAACTTGGGCTGCCTTTCCGTGTGATGTGAACAAGTTCTTCATTATTTAAGCATTTTAATTATTTTGTAAATACTTGTTATTTTTCCCATTTTACAAGATTGAAATGTTATAAAAGTACATTAATCTATTAGTTATGAGGTGTAGAAAATATGTACTCATTAAGTAACCTATTTCCTTTTGATTCTTTGTCATATCCCACCTTTTTTGACATGGGTATAGGTATGTGTACCATTTTGTTTTCTTGTCATTAGTTTATACTGTTTTCATGATAATCAAATTCTTGTTTATTTATTTAGAAAAAAAAAGATTTGTGTCTTGTCTTATAATCGGTTTGACACTGTTCAAATGCATGGTTTAAAATCTCGGTACCGGTACCGGTATATACCGGTATCGTACCGTACCGACACACGGTATGGACCGGTATGAAAATGCATACCGGCCGTTTTTTTTTTTTTGTGACATACCGCCCGGTATCGCCCATAACGGGCGGTATGAGCCATATACCGCCCACACCGGGCGGTATATGGCATCATACCGCCATATACCGCCCGGTATACACAATATACCCGGTTTTTTCAAATACCGGGTATATCGTATACCGGAAACCTAAAAAACCGGTAAATACCGCACTTACCGTACCGTATCGACCGAGATTTTAAACCTGTAACCTATTTCCTTTTGATTCTTTGTCATATCCCACCTTTTTTGACATGAGGTATAGGTATGTGTACCATTTTGTTTTCTTGTCATTAGTTTATACTGTTTTCATGATAATCAAATTCTCGTTTATTTATTTAGAAAAAAAAAGATTTGTGTCTTGTCTTATAATCGGTTTGACACTGTTCAAATGTCCAGGTTAGTTAATAAAGGAATTTATTGTGTCCTAATACCGCTTGCTTTATACTTCATCTGTGTCCCTTGACCTTGGATTTCTTTTTGTTACCCTAAAGTTCAGAGCTTTATTAGGTGTTCAGTGGATCCTTGCCTTCTAAAACATTTTGATCAAAAAAGAGTCTAGCTAAGATTTTGTTCCCCACCATTCTCTTCAATTAGGTCTATGTGATGTCTCATTTATTAAAGGACTTGAACTTTTCAGGTGTCGTTGTATGTTGTGCTTGAAATTTTAATTTTGTATTTACTTCTGTGGTTGTATTCTTCATTTGACTCAAAAGACTAATTCAAAAATATATACTTTTTGTGTATATTATTGTTTGGTTGGTTAGAGCCACTAGACAATCTATTGCAATGACAATTATCATCTTCATGAAAATTAAGCTTTCAACTTAAAACTATGATCAATTTGGTTCATTTGTATAAACTATAAAGCATATACTGTGTATATAAAAAGCTGCATAATGTGTGGTTTATTCTCTTTCATAAAAGTTCCTCTTCATCCTGAGGTCCATCAGACTCGATCATTCTATTATTTTTTTTCAGATGATATCAGACCTTCTGATGTCGGACTTGAACACGAGGCTCAAATAGCACGAGGGTGGAATGTCTCCATGCATGGTCCAAATGGGAGAAGAGGGCGCAATGGGAGTAACCAGTATCCACCTCCTATCAAGTATCTCCATGTACATGAGTGTGAGAGCTTTTCTGTAAGCATTTGATCCTTTGCCTATTTAGGTTTTTATAAGTTCTTAGCATGATATGCTGCAGCCATTGAGCTCATTCCAAATATTTTTGTTTTGTTGGCCTAGAAAAAATGAACTTTAAATCATCTTTTGAACAAGGAATGATAAACATTTCTTTTAGTGACATCTTTTATGTTCTCTAATTATGGTACAGATTGGGATATTTTGCATGCCTCCTTCATCTGTTATTCCGCTTCATAATCATCCAGGGATGACTGTACTGAGCAAACTTCTATATGGGACAATGCTTGTGAAATCATATGACTGGATTGATATCGTAGAACCCATTGATCCTTCCAAAGGTATTTGCTATTTTCTAGTTTTTATTTATTTACTTATTTTATTGAGCCATTTCAATAAGTCAATTACAACATTTTTAGTTGTCAAGTATTTATTTCACCGCATGTAGATTTTTTAGGGGTGTCTAAGGGACTAAGTATTTGAATGAAGTTAAGTGCATTAAAAATGATTGTTAACAAGTCTTGACAGGAGATATGGGGATCAAAGAGAAATGGAGAAGATATTTTGATCACCTATTCAATGTAGGACATGAGATCACCCATACTTGCTTACTATCAAGGTTACCGAATCGTAATTCACAACGTGAATCGCGAGGCTAAATTTTGAATCGTGAATCGTGAATCGTATCGAATCGTAAGATTCAGAAGATACATGAAAAGTTACTTATATATGAGTCGACTCTCAAGTACTAGCAAAGTAGCAAGCAAAACAAGTAGCAATTCATAAGTAATAAGCTAATAAAAATCAAGTATCCCCCTAATCATCAAGGCCAAAGTCATCACTTTCCCCCTAAACAATGTCTTGGTCAATTAAAAAATTCTCACTGCAAACTCCAGACTATAGAATAGGATTATTATAAAGTCATGTAATTGTTGAAGCGGAATGGATAGAGAAATAAATACAATAAATATAAATAGTTAGATATCAGATTCAGTAAATTCCTAACAAGCAAGCATAAGTTGTTGAGACTTTTGTGTCCTCACCAAAGTGCTCTACAAAAGGGCTTCTACTTAACAAGCCAAAGGTAACTGTAGAGGTCAACAGACGTTGACATTGATGGACTTGGAAGAAAAAGAAATGTTCTCTCTTGCTCTTGCTACTTGACTCTCCCCTCTCTCCCCCCTCCCTCCCCCTTCCCTCCCCCTTCCCTGCTTTTTTCTATCATGCTCTCCTCTCTTATCTCTTCTTTATCCCATCACCACTCCTCTTCTACGTCCCTTCTCTCCCTTATTAACTGATCTTTTTTACTGGAAAACTATATGTTTCAGCATTGATTGAAGTCGGAGTGTAGCAGTCGCGACTCGCGACTGTGTCGGCGAGGCAGAGTGTAGCAGTCGCGACTCGCGACTGTGCCGGTGAGGCGGAGAGGAGAAGTCGCGACTCGCGACTTGGTTGGCGAGTGAAGAAACCACAAGCACAGGTGCCGACGAGCGTGCAAGGAAGAAGACGCTGCTAAGAAGAAACGTGTGCGGCGAGGCGGAGTGCGATTGAAAATGAAACGTCGGGTTTATGGAAAAAAAAAACGCCGCGATTCACAGATCGCGGCGATTCGAATCGAATCGCGTTGAATCGCCGATTCAAACACCGATTCGGTGCAATCGGCGATTCAACTTCTCGATTCGAATCGCCGCTTACACGAATCGCATCGGATTGCACGATTCGCGATTCCGAATCGTGCGATTCGATAACCATGCTTACTATAGTAATGGATGAGTTAACAAGTAGTATACAATGCAGTTTTAAATGGCGCGACATGGTGCCAGGCCTCTGCGCCATTTAGCCCTTGATCCCATATCACCTCAAGGGCTAACGTGCGCGCCTCAGCTCGGGCGCAAGGCGCGTAAGGCATGCGCCATCTACGAGTATGGGTACCCTAAGTTAGAAATTTAGGGCACTCGAAACTCTCCCTTAGTTGCCACCTCTCTTCATTAGTCACCATCTCTCTTTTTCTTCCTTCTTTAGTTCTGACTTCCGGCGAGTATTCTTCTTCGCTCCAGCTAATCCTCCATCAGGTATAAGTTTTGGCCAGCCCTCCATAATATTTCAGCTCTTACGGTGACTAGTCCTCCGTTAAGTTTCGGTGGCTAGTCCTTCCCCATCAAGTTATTCTTTTTTATTCTCTCATCTCCTTTCTACTCAGTAGTCCCCTCTCCTTTCTCCTTTCTACTCAGCAGTCGCTGCTTTTCTACTCGGTAGCGGTGGCCGACAGCTCTCATCTCCTCTCTTTTTTCTTGTTCTTTTCTAGTGGAATCATACACATGCTCATCTTGTTTCTTCCTCTCTCTTTCTTTTCTCATCTTCTTCTCTGATTTTTTATCTCATTTTCAGCCTTTAAAGTTTAAATTTAGGAATATTTTTTTATGATGTTAAAATGATCGGTACTTATTTAGTTGTTCTTTAAGAACAAATTCAACTTATTATTTTTATTTAATTGGATGCTAAATTATACTTATTATCTTTATTTCATTAGATGCTAATTAGGTGATTTTATTTTAGAAATATATATTTTTATGTACAAAATATATTTTATAATTTTTTTGTGTGCCTCGCCTCGTTATGGCGTGCGCTGTAACCTTGCGCCTTGCAACATGGCTCCAAGAGCCTTTGGCACCTTGGTGCGCCTTGCGCTATTTACAACTATGGTATACAAGATGATATCCCATGGAGATATCTCATGGTGTATGTTGTTTGCAGATGATATTGTATTGTTTGATGAGACAAGAGAGGGAGTTAACCATAAGTTAGAAGTGTGGAGAAAACAACCTTGAAGGTAAAGGTTTAAGGCTAATTAAAAGCAAGACAAAATACAAGACGGAATACATGCATTGGAACATGCACACTATAATTTTAGTTTAAGGAAAAGGGGTGGAGGGGAAGTGAGTTTAGGTGATGTAGTAGTGCTTAAGTGTAGCCATTTTAAATATCTAGGCTCAATTTTTCCAAAATGATGGGATGATGGATGAAGATGTAACCCATAGAATCAAAGTGGATAATTGAAACAAAGAAGTGCCACAGATGTGCTATGTGACAAGAAGATACTAATAGGGTTGTTCCGACCCAATGAACTCGAGAACCCAACCCAACCCAATTAGTTTGAGTTGGGTTGGTCGGGTAATCGGTCTGTTTGGGTAAAACCCGACCAAACCTGATTGTAATTGGGTCGGGTATTGGATTCTAGGTTTTAGAACCTGATGACTCGATACCCGACCTAATTATCCTATTAAAAATAATTTTAAATTGATTTTTCAAATATTTTTAATTTATATTACCTTCCTGATATCCCTTGTATCTTAACTTCTTCCCCTCGATGTCTTCTTCGCCTGTCGCTGCCTCGCTCCTTCCGGCCTTCTTCTCGCGGACGGTGTGCAATACGCCGTGTGCAGATGATGCACAAACTCAATCCAGCAGCGCCGTGTACAGCAGACGACCTTCCCCTCGGAGCCCCCCTTTCGACCTTCCCCTCGTCGACGGTGTGCAGCAGGCGACGATGTGTAGCAAACGACGCCTTCCCCTCATTGTGTGCCCAATGCAGCAGTACCCTCGGCCCCTAGTGTTTAGGCTCGGTGGTGTGCAGTGAACGACCTTCCCCTCGCTTACAATCGGAGGTCGGGAGGTCGGCAACAATCGAAGGTCGGCGGCCGTCCCCCAAGTCGGCCTCACCCTCATGATAGGGTTGGGTTTTGAAGTTTTTGTCAAACTGGTCACATTTACTCAAGCCAATTCCTTGGTGTTGAAGTTTTTGTCAATTTGCTAGTCAAATTTTATGCTCCTCTAGTTAATAGTTCAGTTCAATAATTCTAGAATTAATATCTTCAGTTTCATGTTGGCACATGTAGAAGTGTTGAAGGACGTGTTGCAATCTTTCCTTGCACTTGCTACACTAGCTATGACTACAAATTCATTTAAGCAGGTAAACCCGACTACCCGATCACGACCCAACCTTCATCGGATTTGAGAGGTGAAAAATCATGAACATGATCCAACCCAACCCGACATGATTACTTTTGATCGGGTTGGGTCAACCTTATACTAAAGTTTTATGGAATAGCAGTTAGACCAGCCATGCTATACGGGAGCAAGTGTTGGCAAATTAAAGTTCAAGATACATAGGTTGGGCACAAATGCGAATGTTAAGGTGGATAAGTGACTATACAAGATTGGACATGATTAGAAATGAATATATTCAACAGAAGGTGCATGTTGCACATATTGGAGGCAAAATAAGAGAAGGTCATTTAAGATGGTTTGGACATGTGCTACGGAGACCCAGGTGCCCCGGTTTGAAAATGTGATAGTTTAATAGTAAAAGGTAGAAAGAAGGGTAGATGTAGGCCCAGTATCATGTGGAGAGATAAAGTATCTAAGGATCTATATTTACTAAATATTGAGGCGGATCTAGAGATCATGGGTTCGAGCCACAGAAACAGCCTCTTTGCAAACACGCAAAGGAAAGGTTGCGTACATCAACCCTCCCTGAAGCTTACAAAAGTGAGATTGCTGCGTGCACTGGGTTACTCCTTATTTGGCCTTGGGCAGAGGGATTTGGAGAATTCATATAGTTGACCCCATCAGGCTTATCATCTCGTCGAGATAGCGACGAGATATCGCTGTCTCGGTAGATTTGCCTGTATCGTCCGGACGATACAGGCGATCCCGAGATATCGCCTATCTCGTCGGGATCTCGTCCAAGATTGGACGAGATAGGCGGTACAAGAAAAAAAGAAGAAATAGAGCAGGATTCGAACCCTGGCCCGCGCGGTGGACCGGGAAAGGTTCCACCGCTGGGCCAGGGGTTTTTTTTGCGATTTTTTTCATCCAACTTAGTAATAAGGAGTATCTAAATTATTGATTTTTTTTTAAAAAAATCTAACTTAAACCTTGCTCGATCGGCGCCTCTCTCGTTATCTCATCTTCTTCCTCATTCCTCGCATCCCGTCGGTGGCTCTCTCGGAAGCTTCTTTGCATCCCGTCGGCGCCTCACTTCTCCGGCGACACTTTCCTATTTTCCGGTCAGGAATAAACAGAACAGCTTAGCTGATCTGGAATAAACAGAACAACTAAGCTGTCCTGGTTTGATTTCAGAAACTAGAACAACTAAGCTATTTTGGAATTTGATTTCACAGAACAGCTAGCAGCTAGCTGCTAGCTGTTCTCGTTTGATTTCAGAACAGCTAAGCTGTTTTGGTTTTGATTCCAGAAGTTGATAGAATGATAGTATATTTGTATTGTCCTTGTTTAGTTGCATTCATTACTTCATTTTGTATTGTGTATTTGTGTGCAAGTGCAATATTGTTTATATTGTGTAGTAAATTATGGAGGGAAATTCCGATGAAACGCCTTATGATCCTTCTAAAGATCCTAAACGGAAATCGAATTCAAAGGATATTGGTTGGAAATATGGATATTGGCCGGATTTAAGCAAAAGACAATTGATTGCATGTTCACTTTGTGGCAACCAATTGAATGGGGGAATCACAAGACTTAAACAACATTTGGCGGGTGGTTATGGAGACGTGAAAAAATGTGATAAAACCACAACGCTAATAATGAGAGAAATGCATGATGCCCTTGCAGCTAAGAGGAAGACACCATTCAGTTTGGATGATGAAGAAGAAGCAGTGACACCAGTAGACCTATCTACAGCTTCCAACTCCGTGCTAAGCTCGGGAACAATTTACAAGAAGAAAAAAAGAGAGACTGCTATCCAGTTTGCAGCAATGTCACAAGTGTCACACTCAATCCACATCACAAACCAAGATTGGTGGATTGCTACAGAGAACTCCAGAAGAAATTGTGGATGAAAGACACTCTTAAGGTCCTAGCCAACAGACCATTGAAAGGTCTTTGAAGACAAAAGAGACTATTGAAAAAATTAACATGTATGTAGCCAACTTCTTCTATGAGAATGCCATTCCTTTCAATGCGGCAAACTCAAGAAGCTATGAGTTGATGGTTGAAAGCATAGCACAAATTGGATCGGGCTATAAACCACCCACATATCATGAGTTGCGGGTTCCTTTATTGAAAAAGGCAAAAGAACAAACAGAAGATTTAAAGCGCAAACATCAAGAGGTTTGGGAAAGGGATGGATGTACTCTTATGTCAGATGGGTGGACAGACAGAAGAGGGAGACAACCATCGATAAATTTTCTTGTAAATAGTCCGCATGGGACTATTTTTCTTGGCTCTGTTGATGCTTCCCGTCAATGTCATGATGCTCAGATGTTGGCTGACTTACTTGAGCAAGATTGAAGAAATTGGCCCAACTAATGTTGTTCAAGTTATCACAGATAATGGCGCCAACTATAAGGCAGCGGGGACATTGTTGGAGCAAAGATTGCCTACACTGTTTTGGACCCCTTGTGCCGCACATTGCTTGGACTTTATGTTGGAAGATGTGGGAAAAATGAAAGAATTCAAGCCTACAATCGCAAGAGCAAGATCCTTGACCACATTCATTTATAGACATGGTCGCCTTCTTGATGCGATGAGGGAGCACACTAATGGACATGATCTTGTTAGACCCGGGGCTACTAGATTTGCGACTGCATTTCTAACATTGTCATGTTTGAGAAAATTTAAACAAGAGTTGCAGCGGTTGTTTGTAAGTCAAGATTGGTTTGGTTCAAAATTGTGCAAGACCGAAGCGGGAAAGAAAATTTATGACTTAATCCATGCGGTTAAATTTTGGGAGGCAGTTGAAGATTGTATTAAAGCATCACAGCCTCTACTTGTGGTTTTGAGGATAGCGGATGGTGATGAAAAACCCGCTATGACAGAATTAGCCGCGACAATGGGTGAAGCTAAGAGGAGGATCAAACAAGTCTTGACCCATAAATCCACTTTGTGCAAGAAAGTCATTGATATCATTGAAAGTTGATGGGAGCATCAAATGGAAACACCATTATATGGTGCATCTCTATTTCTCAATCCGGGCAAGTATTTTGACATTAAGAAAAATGATGACATGTACTCGGGGAAGCTACGTGAAGACTTCAATGATGTACTTGAGAAATTAGTGGTGGATGATACAATGCGATCCAAGATATTTCTAGATGCCGATATGTATGATGAAGATCGAGGGCCTTTTGCAAGAGAGATGGTAATTAGAGAGCGCTCAAATAGGATTCCTCGTAAGTATATTGTGTATTATTTTATTTATTAATATTTATTGTCTTTACATATTTTTGAATTTTAATATTTTATATTTTTAATGTTAGTTGAATGGTGGAAATCCTTCGGTGGACGTACTCCCGAGTTTTTAAAGTTTGCAAAGCGCATTGTTAGTCTTTGTTGTTCGTCCTCCGGGTGTGAATGAAATTGGAGCACTTTTGAGTTTGTAAGTAACTAAGTATTTAATACTTTTTTTAGTACTTTCTTAGTAGTTATTACTTATTATTTTTATTTAATTACTTTTCTTTTGTATAGATTCACACCAAGAAAAGAAATAGATTGTTGCACCAAAGATTGAATGATTTGGTGTATGTCCAATACAATCGAAAGATTGCCACGAGATTTCAAAAAGTTCGTGAAAGTGGCAAAAACTATGATCCACTAGTACTTGACGATTTTGATTGAGGGACAAATGCGTGGTTCAACAATGGTGATGGAGAGGATGATAGAATTCCTTTTGAGCTTGTTGATGAAGCCATTGGTGCTTCAAATGCCCTTGAGGGTCGTAATTTTCCAAGGAGGCGTGAAGTTAATGAGTTTGTCACTTATAATCGACGTCATCGTGGTTCTACTTCTACTTCAAGATTGGTGGATGAAAATTCAAGTGATGAAGGAGAAGAAGAGATATTTCCAAATGATGATGAAGACATTGAAGATGATTTCGGGCTCAAACCAACTCCTCCAATGGATGATACCCCTAATGAAGACATTGAAGATGATTTTGATAATCTTTTTTAGATTGGAGATTTGGTCATTGTGATGACTTTAGCTACTTGATGTTTTATGGTTCATGCTATGTGAATTGAATTTTTGTATATTCTATGTTTGCTACTTTGCTACTTTGCTATGTGGGTGGTTTGTATATTCTATGTTTGCTACTTTGCTATGTTTTATGGTTTATAACAGTTGTTTATTACTTTGCTATGTGCAATGTCACAAGTGACTTTCAATGCTATTATTATTTATATATATTTTTTATAATTTATATTTATAATATATATTATATTGTCGATATATCGCGATGCGGACGATATATCGGTCGCGAAACGATATTATCGATATCAAGGTTCGCTACCGTGAAATTTTTTTGATCGCGATAATAAGCTTGGACCCCATCTAGTATGGATAAGGCTTAGTTGTCGTTGTACGTAGATTTATGTGTATAGATTTATGTAGATTTTTGTTCATGGAGTAATGCTCTGCAATGTATATTAAACTTTTCTCGTACACACACAACAGCTTATTATCTCATGATCTTAGATGTTTGTGTTGAGAAACATTTTAAATTTTAATTAAGAAGCTGGTATTTTTGCTTGTTAATTATTAAAAAATAAGTTGGACTCCATGTATCTTCAGCTTTAACATTGTACCCAATGTTTTGATCAAGTGTACATTATGGAACTAGTTTTGTATGTCAATTTGATGGATTAAAAAAAGAAGCAAAAATGATAACTCTTAAGGATATCTGAGATAATCAATTTGAATAAGATGTATCATATAATAAAATAAAGATCAGAATGCAACAGTATAGAATGTAGTCATCTTTGTATGTTTGTTTCTAATTAAATTATTTGGAATTAAGAAGCTAAAACACCTACCACCATTTGCCACATTGGCATTTATGGAACAACACACCTATTGCCATATCTGTAGATATTTTTGCAAAAAGCTTCTTAGTAAGAGGTGGAGAAAACCCATTTAATTTAATCTGAAATATACTACAATTCTTTAGAAATTAGTGTTTCAGACATGGTTTAAAATCTCGATTTCGATACCGATTTCGGTACCTGGCCGAAACCGGTACCGTACCGACACTCGGTACGGTCCGGTACGGAAAACACCATACCGTTTTTTTTTTTTTTTTAAGAGTTAGATATAACTCTAATAATACATAATTGATGAATAAATGCTTAAAATTAATATTCAAATGTCAAATACATGAATACAATGTTTAAAAGCTATTTGGTACTGTATTAGGATTTTTCACAAATACAAGAAAATTACATTAGAATTAATATAGGGCGACACATGATATTCATCATCTTAGTTGTTGTTGCACTACGTCTTATGTTGCGCTACATGGTATTCTAATGTAATTCTCTTATATATGTGAAAAATCCTAATACAGTACCAAATCGTTTTAAACATTGTATTCATGTATTTGACATTTGAATATTAATTTTAAGCATTTATTCATCAATTATGTATTGTTAGAGTTATATCTAACTCTTAAAAAAAAACCGATATCGTGTCATATCGGGCGGTATGATACATATACCGCCCTTACCGGGCGGTATATGGCGAAATACCGCCATATACCGCCCGGTATACCATATGAAAATACCGGGTATATCGAATACTGGAATCCCCAAAAATCGGTAAATACCGGGCTTACCGTACCGTTTCGGCCGATTTTTTAAACCATGGTTTCAGGTTAGATTTTGGTTTTTTTTTTTTTAAAATGTGTATCATATAAGACCCAAACCTGAACCTGATTTCATAATCTAGTATAAAAAGCACGTGGCTTCCAACTTACCATGAATCCAACCCAATACGAAATTATGTTTCACATCATCATTTTCTTGTACTAAATTTCCTACCTGAAATAAATTGAGCTGGGTCACTTTTGACCGCAAACCTTAAGCCCCATCCATTTCAGTCTCACCCCTACTCAAGGTTATGTGAAGGAGCTACGTAAAAAAGAATGAGTACCAACAGCAATTGGTAGATCCAAGTTCAACTATTCTAACAAAAAGATGTGAAAATGTGGGGATTTCATTAATAATGTGCCTTTGCTTCTGCCAGTTTCTTTCTACATTTATCAAAATAGACTGATTTTGATGGACCTTTTTAAAATTATCTGTTAGGATAAAACCCAGTTTTCTTGATGTTCTTTATGTCTTTTATCTGTAGTCTTCGAAGAGTGGTGCCAACTGTCAAGGGTGGCTGTTGAATTTGAAAATACTCAAGAACCTGACAAGTAATAAAACTGGCATCATTTTGTTTCCAATTCATATTGGCTTGATTTCATTTTCATCAGGTCCTCTTTTATGTAAAATTTGTCAGACAACAATTCCAGCACTCTCTTTTATGCATCACCGTTGTGTGTTGCTGCTGTCTGAAAAGTTTCATGTGGTCGTTGGTACACCACTTATCTTTTTAGGCAGATTGCATTTTTATCAGGTCCTCTTTTTTTAATTTATGCTTCCTCTATTTTATTCAACCAACTTTTGTTATATGGATCATGAAAATCATAAATTTTCCATTACTTTTGATTGGTCAATGGGATTGTTTTTGGTTTTAGAAAATAGGCATTTTGTACTACTAATTTAATTTCCAACTACATCCTTATAAACTGGGTTATCTTAATGTCTTTCAGCCAGACCAGCAAAGCTTGTTAGAGATGATCAAATGAATTCACCCTGTACAACGATCCTTTATCCTACGAGTGGTGGTAACATTCATTCTTTCAAGGCACTAACTCCTTGTGCTCTGTTTGATGTTCTATCACCCCCGTATTCATCAAAGGATGGACGAGATTGCTCTTATTTCAAGAAGTCAAGAAAAAGTTCACCTGGTATATATAAGTTGATCTATCTATATATGCCAGTGCTATTGCTAGTCACATTATATGTGCTTTTATTTTAATTCATTGAAGGTGTTACATGTGCTTTTATTTGAATTCATTTAAGGTATTTTGCCAAATGGATTAGAGGCTACCAAAGTGGCTTGGTTGGAAGAGTGTCAACCACCAGAGAGCTTTGTTATCAGAAGAGGGCCATACAGGGGCCAGATCGTCGAAAATTGATGATTTCAATTCACTGTACTATATTTCAATCAAATTAGCTTTTTTAACAAGGGAAAAACATGGGCTTGGGATCTTTTTACTCCACTCAATATGATTTTTTTAGGAAATTCCAAATAATGACTTTTAACATATAATGTAGTCAGGAAGCTTGTTGTACATCACATAGATATCTGGTATAATTTTCTTCATCCTTCTCTAGTTAAACAATAAACTTCTTCCAGGACGTACAAGGCGGCTGTGAAGTAGTTTATCCATTTATCTGCAGAGGCTTCATTTTTGCTGATGTATTTGGCGGCATATATTACTCTTGTGCCTTGTTCATGTTTTCCCCTAATTTGTCCAAGCAGTGAAAAATCTTGGTTTGGCTGTGCTATATTGTTAATGGTACTAGTTGGAGACATTTGCAAACAAATCTAGATAATTCAGCTATTGAATGCAATGCTATCTTGCTGGTATCCTCATCGTTGGCGTTGACACTATTTTACAAAATCATTCATTGTGATTGTTTACATAGTTCGTTTATCAAATCATTTTTAACCTAGTGCTTGTAATAATATATTGTGGTGGCCTAAACATTAGTTTGTGCCTACCGTTAGTATCCTTATTCGGTTGAAGAAAAGTTTAAGGTATCTGGTTACAATTTAGTTATTTGTGTGGCTGCTATATCAAGAACTTTGGCAAGATACATATTCGGGCAACTCAAGGGATGTTGACTTGTACATTGTACATGGATGTGCAAATACTAGTTGCTAGCTAAAAATTCCTGCTAAGAAATTAGTCTATTAGTATGGTGAATTGTCTATGGTTTGATTTTAGTTTTCTTTTTGCGTTGAATATTAAAGATGATTTCTTTGTTTTTTTGTTTTTGATCGGTGGTCTTTGGTCCTTGGGGGGTTGTTAACCGATTGATCTCTTGGAAATCTTTTTTTTTTTTTTGTCTGTGATGTGAAAATTTTTCTACTCATGCGTGGTTCAGATTCATGGTTTGCTAATAGTTCGGGTAAGGTTTTATGGAATAATGATCAATTTTTTTGCTCTAAAAGAGGCCGGGTCTGCGTTTGTATTGTGATCTATTTATCTCTCTCCCTTTGTCAAGGGATTTTGATTGACAACCCCGGCAAAGAGGTATTTCAACATGTCATCTAAGAAAATGTCCCTTTTGTCCACTATTTCTATGCTTTTGGTCTCGTTAAGTGGTGTGCATGAGGAATAACCCTATGCACATTGTGAAGTTGGTTTTGATCATTTTTGCAAATGATATCACCTTTGTGCCTCATTGGTTTTTGGATCCATTGGAAATAATAAGTGGTCGTTGGATGTGTAGTGCCAACAATAATGTTGATAGCTACCTGTACGATTGCACCCTGCTTTTGAGGTATGCTTTGAGCATTTCAAGGTTTCAAGATGATGAACTTCAGATTTGATGGTACGAAGTGAAGATTGAAGGTTTGAGGATGAAAAATAAGAGTTTGGACTTTGAATCACTTTTTAAAGCTTTCAAAGGTCTATGAATGGCTCAATAAACAAACATGATCCTAAACAACACGAAAACAAAAGTTCATATAGAGTGGGAAAGAGTATGGAGTGAAATATGATCATTTAATGGATCAAAATAGATTAGTTGGACGGTTCGATCGACCCTCGGAAGATAACATTAGGGGAGCGTAATGCGAGACCATACTTGGGGTGATTGAGGGCGTTGAGCCTAGGTCTTCAAGGGCGTGGAGGTCGTAAGTAGTGAGGTTGAGACCGAGGATCGTGTTTGGGGTCAAGCCGAGCTCATGGCGAGCGTAAGATGAGACCACACTTGGGGTCATTGAGGGCGTTGAGCCCAGGTCTTCAAGGGCACTAAGGTCGTAAGTAGTGGCGTTGTGGTCGAGGATCGCGCTTGGGGTCAAGTCAAACTCGCAACCACACTTGAGGTCGTTGGGGGTGTTGAACCTAGGTCTTCAAGGGTGTTGAGGCAGTAAGTAGTGGCATTTAGACCGAGGATCGTGTTTGGGGTCAAGTTGAGCTCGCGGGGAGCGTAAGATAAGACCACGCTTGGGGTCGTTGAGGGCGTTGAGGCCGTAAGTAGTGGCTTTTAGATCGAGGACCATGCTTGAGGTCAGGTCGAGGTCGCGAGGAGTGTAAGGTGAGACCACGCTTAGGGGCGTTGAGCCCAGGTCTTCAAGGGTGCTGAGGTCGAGGACCAGGCTTGGGTACAAGTCGAGCTCGTTGGGAGCGTAAGGTGAGACCACGCTTGGGATCGTTGAGGGTGTTGAGCCCAAGTCTTTAAGGGCGCTGTGGCTATAAGTAGTCACGCTGAGGTCGAGGACCGCGCTTGGGGTTAAGTCGAGCTCGTAGGGAGTGTAAGGTGAGACCATTTTCTTGAGGTCATTGAAGGCGTTCGTCTGTCATGTATGGCAAGACAACTGGTAAATTTCCTGGATGCACACATAGAGAAGTAAAGAAAGGGAGTGACCTTTATTAAATGGAAAAGAAGCTAGTAATATAGTAAAGTTCCCTTGGATGAGGTGTTCAGTTCATGTGGAGTTAGGTCTCGTTAAGACCTACGAAGAAAAACCCTATGTCTTCCATTTATGGTTGAAGCAAGGAAGGTCGCTTCTTCCTCGATTCGGGCGAGCTTTCGTTTGTCGGCTCGATTCGGTTTGCCCTTGTTGATTTCAGAGCTTAGGAGTTGATGTAGTCTAGTGGGGATCTGCATCGTGCTTTAGGCTTGGCTCAGGGCGAGCTCTGGCGAGTTTCGTTTGCTCGAGTCGCGTTCGGGTTTCAAACCGTCTATGCGTTGAGGTTGCGTCCTCGGCTACTATCCCCCAAGGGGGCCTGACGGGGTGCGACAATCGGCTCCTCCAATTTGGTCGCATTTTGTTTCAAACATTCGTTGTAACATCGATGAGCTTCTTTTTGGTCAGCGTGGAGCACCCCCACTTCTGCTCTGAAATGAGAAATTTAAGCGCCATATGGGGAGTCAACATGACGGCTCCTAGACTGTTCAGCGAGGGTCACCCCAGGATCATATGATAGGGACTAGGGATGTCAATAACCAAATAGTGTATGTCGATCGTCTTCATCTTAGGTCGGGAGTCGAACATCATTCTTAACCACATAGAACCTCGGACATTGACCTGTTTCCCGAGAAGCCTATAAGGTCTCTGTTAAAGGGGTGGAGTGAGCCCTTGATTAGCTGCATTCTTCTGAACATGTAATAAAGGAGGATGTCGGCCGAGCTTCCTCGATCTACCAGGACTTTCATTACAATAAAGTTGTCGGCGATTACAGATATGACGACACGATCGTGTAGATTTTTATCAATCTCTCGAAAGTCGGATTCAAAAAATGATATTATTAGGGCTTTGATGGTGGGCATTTGCGGGCGAGCTGCATCGTCAATTGTCATGATGGTCTGGAAGGATCTCTTCCTAGCCAATCTTGTCTCGCCTCCTCCTGCGAATCCGCTAGCTATGTGGTCTATGACCTCACGGGTCTCGTTGGCCGACCTGGTAGTCCTATTGTCGTTGTGGTGGCGTCTAGGGTGTCCCTGGAGCATTCTGCCGCGGCTTCGGCGTCGGTGGTCGTGGTTGTTCCGATCCCGGTTACGTCCTCTCATTCGGTCGATATAACGGTCGAGTCGTCCCTCCCGAACCGGGTCCTCGATCTGCTCTCCTAACACCACGCAGTCATTAGTGTTTTGTCCATAGGTGTCGTGGAATGCATACCTCTTGCTCTTATTGGCATTAGGTGGTACGTTTTGCTTTCCAACATTAATGGGGTGTTTGAGAACCTACAAGTCGTAAATTTCTCGAACGATGGTTTCCTTCTTCGCATTTAGTGGAGTATATTTTTTGTATCTGGAGTCGGTCGGGGTGGCGACTTCGCGCTTTTGCTATTGTCTCAGTCATGGCGATCTCAGTCTTCGCCATTCTTATTGGATTTTTTGGATTTTTTTTGTCCTCGGCATCATCCTGTCGGCCTTTCTGGCTTCTCGGAGTTCTTCCATCTCCATGTAACACAACCCATTCTCGGAACTCGGCCATACTGGGTTCAATGTTGGTGTGTTTCGGGGCACCTCCGAAATACCAAAGTGAGTAGGAAAATTTGCGGAAGACTTGGTGAGATAGAACACATAGACTTCTTCTCAGTCAATGATCCCCAAGGGTTCATCACCAAAGCAAAAATCAGTACTGATGTTGAAAAACCTATTAAAAGAGGTATTTCTTCATCCTCTTCGGCGCATCGTGTGTTTTGGATAGATTTTCGTTATGAACACCTTCCTCTGTTCTGCTACTATTGACAGATAGGCCATGACGACAAAAGCTGCTCTAAAGTAATAAAAGACTAGTTAAAGGATTGTGTCCAACATTATAAATTCAGCCCTTGATTACGTGTATCTCAATCTGGACGCAAGATCCTAATGGCTCCTAAAAATCCTTCCAACAACTCAAAGTATACTCCTTCCAAGTTTGCTCCAAATATTCTCTATAATCTATCAACTCTTAACATGGACTCGGTCCCTCCTATAACACACAACTCAGAGACCTTCCTCTCTCCTTCTGAAGATACCAGAATGCAATCGGCCACCGATAGGAGGACCAAAATAGCAGGCAAAAGGATCACCTCAAGGTCTTCTCCAGAAAATCCTATATCCTCATCCATCTCAACAGGTAGTAGGAAAAGAGCTGGTAAAATTTTGGACCTTGAGGTCAATAAACGTCTGAAATCTACATCTCTTCTCTCTGATTGCTCGATGGTGGAGGCGGCCAGCCATGATTGGCCCCCGAACCATCAATGAAAATCATCATATGGAATTGTCAAGGCCTAGGGAAGGATCTATCCTTTAAGTTCTCCCGATTGCATTTTTCTCATGGAAGTTAAACGCTCAGGACATTAGTATTCCAACCTTCTTCGTTCTTGTGGCTTTGACAATATTAATGCAGTTGACCCCTCTGGTACTACTGGCGGTCTCATCTTTGCATGGAAACATCATATCAAGGCCGATAGTGTTTCCTTCTACTCCTCCTCTTATTGCATCCAAATGAAGATCTTTGACTCTCCTTAGTGCACCTGGCAATTTTTTGGAGTTCACCTCCACCATGAGAATTGAAATCCATTCGAGCACAAGTATCTGTTCACTACAAGAAAGATGATATTTCCCGGGGGCCGCGACCCCCACTAGAAAGATGGTAAATCCTTTTAGTGAGGACCACCCGACCCTCAGATGTCCCCAGAAAAAGATACGTCGGCGAATGAATAATCGAGGGTCAACGATTGGCTCTCAGGAAAAAAATCTTATGTCGACATCTTGGACCCACAACAATAATGGCTTTCATGGGGCCCGGGACCCTAGGAAATAATAGCTTTCCCGGGGGCCGAGACCCCCAAGAAATAGGACTATTTTTTCGGGGGCCTCGGCTGCTAGGAAATAGATAGATTTCCCCGGGGACCAAGCCATGGCCCCCAGGAAATAGTAGCTTTCCTGGGGGCCGACCTGACCCCAAGAAATAGATAGATTTCCCGGGGGCCGAGTCGTGGCCCCTAAGAAATAGTAGCTTTCCTGGGGCCAACCTGACCCCGGGAAATAAATTTATTTTTCGGAGGCCTTGGCCCCCAGGAAATATAGCTATTTCTAGGGGCCATGGCTCCCAGGAAATGTTTCTTTTCCCGGGGGCTGCGACCGCCAGGAATGGATCTATTTCCCGGGGGCTGAGGCCCCCAGGAATTAATTTATTTCCTTAACACACATCACAAACACTATTAATAAATGAATTTATTTCCCTATTCACAAACACTAAACACTAAACACTGCAGCTATTTCAAAAACCAATAGAGGAAATTGATTTATTTCCCTAAACAACACTGCTAATTACTGAAACAATTATTTCAAAAATAATACAACTATAATTCTCTAATTTAAAAACCAATACAACTACACACTACAACCAAAAATCTCAATTCATAGAAATTCATAGAATGAGTAAATCTTAATTCTACAAACTGTGTGCATAGAATAAGAATCTAACATTGAAATTCAAACCAAAATCAACATTAGTTACTACAAACTATAGAATAACAATCTAAATTACCCTTACATCATGCATATAATAAGAGTGTTCATCCTTACATCAAACAAGTCACTTTTTGGTTTTCATTTCCTCCACGAAAGCAAGTAGTATCTACATCTTTCGTCGATCCTCCTCCATCTTTTCCTCCATTTTCTTCCTCTCCATTTCCATTCTTTTCTCCATCATCCTCTCCTCCATCTTCCTCCTATCATCATCTATTTTCTTCAAATACTCTTTCCAATTTGCAAAGTGTCAAGACAATTTGACTTTCTAATCGCTCCAAATCCTTTGTCTTCAAGACCTTTGAACAAATCTCGGTAAAAAAGCCACATAACTCGATCAACGCCTCACAAACATCCTTGGGCAGTAATGAGCGTATTGCAAGTGGCATTAATCGTTGCATGAGAACATGACAATCATAGCTTTTAAGAGAAGAAACTTTTCTCTCCTTAAGATTCACACACCAAGATATGTTAGGAGAATAACCATCTGGAAGCTTAACCCCCTTCAAGAATTCACACAATATATTTCAACTTCTCATTGGATGATAATGTGTAACATGCAGGAGCTAGGTAATAACACTCTGCTCTCTGTCTCCACCGGATGAAGTTTCAGTCTAATGCCCAACTCCTTTAGATCTAGTCGAGAGTTATAGTTGTCCTTAGATTTTTTGTCCACGTTCAACAGCATGAAAAGCACATTATCACAAATGTTCTTCTCAATATGCATCACGTCTAAATTATGTCGCAACAACAGATTTTTCCAATATGGTAAGTCAAAAAAGATGCTTCGCTTCTTCCAATTGCACTACCAATCATCTCTTGGGATTTTCTTCCCTACTCCAAGTCTTTCTATTTCTTGCTTATATTCACACAATTGTTTCAATATATCATCTCCAGATAATTGTGGGGGCTTTTCCTCCAATTCCTTCTCGCCATTAAAGTTCTTCTTGTCATTCCTCTATGCATGATCCATCGGTAAAAACCGACAATGAGACATATAACACTGTTTCTTCCCATTCTTCAAATAAATCGAGGAAGTATATTTATTACAACAAGGACAAGCCCACCTTCCTTTTGTGCTCCATCCAGACAAATTGGCATATGTAGGAAAGTCATTAATAGTCCATAGCAAGGCAGCACACATTTTGAAATTTTGTTTCCTGAAGGCGTCATATGTTTCAACACCCACATTCCACAAATCTTTTAGCTCCTCAACTAGTGGTTGCAAACAAACGTCAATTTTGTTTTCGGGAGCCTTAGGACCAGGTATTAGTGTTGACAAAAAAATAAAAGGATTTTTCATGCACATCCATGGCGGTAAATTGTAGGGTGTCAGTAGAACTGGCCATGTACTATGAATAGAACTCATTGTGCCAAAAGGGTTAAAACCATCACTTGCTAATCCTAGCCTGACATTACGAGGATCTGAATGAAATGCAAGGTCCACCTCATCAAGCCTTTTCCACGCTTCAGTATCTGCCGGATGCCTTAAAGTTCCATCTTTGATGTGCCCCACATCGTGCCATATCATTTCAGCAGCGGTCTTTGATGACATAAACAATCTCTTAAGCCTAGATTTTAATGGAAAATATCTTATGGATTTCACCGCAATTCTTTTGGGTCTCGAAGACGACGAATCATCATCCATTTCTCTTTTCCATCTAGAAGCCCCACATGATGAGCAGTGATCAATGTGCTCCTTATCCTTCCAATAAAGCATGCAAAAGTTCTCACAAACATCTATTTTCACATAGTCGAGACCTAGATCTCTAATGAATTTCCTAGCTTCATAATAAGAGTCAGGAATAGTCTCGAGTCGAAATGCCTTTTTCCAGAATTAGAGTAAGTCTGTAACTCTCTTGTTACTCCATCCATTACGACACTTTAAGTGCAGCAAATTCACAAGAAAAGAAAGTTTAGAATGTTCAGAGCAACCAGGAGAAAGCATCGTCTCCGCATCTTTCAACAATCTATAAAACTTTTTCGCTTCTTCATTTGGTTCCATATCATTGTTTAGCTCGTCACCAATTCCACTGCTCATATGTGGCATCCCTAGCCCCTCCTCCAACATTGTAACTACATCATCTACATACTCTTTATCTGACTCCTCATCATCCTGTACAATGACATCTTCCTCTTCACCATGAAAGTACCAAACAATGTAGCTTTGCACCATCCCTTTCTTACACAAGTCATACTTAACCTCTTCTCTAGATTTCAAGTGGACATTGTTGCAATTAACACATGGACATTTGATTCTGTTATCATTTCGAGTTGAATTGCGAAAAGCATAGTCAAGAAATTGATCTACTCCTCTCATATATTCTGCACTAAACCTATGAGCCTTCATCCAACTCTTGTCAATATTATCCATAGATAAAACAATATTTAACCTCTCCAAGAAATTAAAGTAAACCTAATATAAGAAAAAATATAAAAAGATATTAATAATAGATCCAGAAACAACATGAAAATCACTAAAACATAAACAGATATATTATTGTTAATTAGAATATTTAACTTTGAATCAGTAATTACTCTACCAAGAACAGTTTATATTATTGCAATTTACTAACCGGGAGCACAAAACTTAGAATAGCACAAATTCTATCATTTTAGTAGCAACAGAAAATAAGTTCCCATGTACTTATTGAGTGTTACTCTAAAAAATTGAGTGTTCTTGAAGTCATATTTTTTTGTACTCTAAAAAAGAAGAAAGATTTTTGAATCTAAAGAAACAAACTAAAACGAAGAAGAAGAAAAAAGAAGAGTAATAGCTAGGATTACTGTCTTGCCAGTTCAGGAAACAGAGTACAGAGGATTACTGTGGCCAACTGAGATGCAACACAGAGAAGCAAGAGAGTAGGAAGTAAACCCTTCATCTTTGCCTCTGTGTGTACATAGAATAAAATGGAATTAATTTTGAGGCCTTATGAGACCTTAAATTAATAACTAAGAGAGTAGGAAGTAAACTCTACTCTCTAGTAGGGTTAAATTAGTTAAGTGGTTAACATTGTCTGGGTTTCAATACTAGTGGTTTTAATTAGATGCATTTTGTAAATGATCTATGTCATGTGATTTTGCTAATTGATTTTTGAACCTTTGATGCATTCAATATTGCATCATGAGTTCAAAGCCCTGCAAAAAAAGACATGCTTATATGATATATTAGAAATGCTAGTGATATTGGGAACCAGATGGCGAACGCAACAGCGCCTTCGGCTGCCTCTTTGCCTCCTGTATGCACTCCTTCAACTGGCAAACCTCCTCCCAATCGAGGTCGACCTCCTGATGGAGCTCGTGATCCGCCAAGCTCTCGGAGGAACTCATCCTCGCGACCCCGGTATCCTCAGATAAAAGGGCATCTCATCCAAGATCTTCCTCCCGACCTCTAATATCGGCTCCCCCCGTTTCATGGGCTCATCTCCTTCGTGACGACCAAGTGTCGCCAGTGGTAACGTTTAATCCTACCTTGAAAAATATCCATGCGGCTTTTGCTTATGTGCATTTTTCTCCCGATCAAATCGCTTCGTGGTGCGCTCCCTGGGAGCACTGCTTGATCGGCAATTTTTTTGGCCGTCCTCCGCCGCTTTCGGTGATTTCCGATTGGGCTAAACGTTTATGACATTCTGTTGGTTTTAAATCGATTATTGATTTAGAGGAGGATTACTTTGTGTTTCGGTTTTTCTGATTCGAAATCATCTATAACGGTCCACATTGGAGGACCTTATTCTTTACGTGGATGTTCTTTGCGTCTTACCCCATGGCGGCCATCTTTCCGTCCATGGCATGAGTCTTTCTCGATGACACCTATTTGGGTCCGACTTTTGGGTTTACCTTTAGAATTTTGGAATATTGAATCTATTTCTTTGATCGAAAACTCGATTGGCAAAGTTCTTTCCATGGATTCTCGTTCATTTAGCTTTGTTCGTGGGCGATATGTCTGCCTCTGTGTTGAAATCGATTTAGCAAAACCCCTTAAACAGGGATTGTGGATTGGTACCGTGGGTAATGAATTCTTTTAGCCTCTGGCTTACGAGAACTTGCTGTCTCTTTGCTATTCGTGTGGCTGCATAGGTCACCGTGAAGTGGAATGCTCGCTGAAACTTGGTGCTTCAGCTTTTGTTTCGTCGATTTTTTTTGTACCTTCTTTTGTTCCGCCGAATGCCTCTTTGAATTTATCCTCTAATGCTCTGATTTCAAACGTCGTTAACGTTGAAAAATCTACTTCTGGCTCTTCAATTAACCTCAACCAACCACTGGTTGAGGCGCCACCGGTGCCAGCTTGTGGCCCATGGGTGCAGGTAACCAGGTGGCGAGGCAGTCGTATTCGCCAGGGTTCCCACCCGGCTGATGCTCGCAGCACTGCCCCGCACCGATCGGGCTTTGGTTTTTGTCTCGGGTTCGGATCCTGAGGAGGGCGAATATATGCCCGATAATCCAGATCCGAATTCTCGCGCACCTTTGCGCCCAGTCGATTCATCTCGCCTGCGCTTTAATGAGTTGAAATCGAGTGCGGATCTGCCCTTGAACTCCGCGCCTTCGGGTGCTGTCCCTCACGACGCTTCGATCTCCATCGGTGCGTCATGCGATCCGCCTGAATCTACTCCTACAGCTGGCATATCTGAGGCAATAAATGTGGGCTCGATTTCGCCGGCGACGCCTAGGTTTTCGGGTGGGCTGAACTACCCTACCCTCTCCCCGGCACGTGCCAATCGCTGGATCCCAAAGACAACCGCATCCAACGGCTCTAATGCTCTCTTTTTTACCCGAGTTGCTGCTAACTCGGGTCAACTTAACCTCGTTCCTTCATCCTTATCCGCTGCCATTACCCCATTACCATCACCATCCCACTCTAATTCTAACCCCTCCTTTCCTGTCACTTCATCTGTTCGCCCTAACAACCCTTCCCCCTCCTCTGCCGCCCCCCCTTCTGCCGTAGCCTCCTCCCCGCCCCCCTCCTGATCAATGGAGCAGTTAATAGGAGAGTTGAGCTTTACCTTTGTAGCCCCCTCTATTCCACCAGACCCTCGTCTCCCCCGAAGGAAACTCAAAACCCTAAAAGCTCCTACTACTATCTCCCCTCTGATTCCCTCGCGGGTTCAGAATCGGGCCCGCGCTTCAGATGGTGTATGCGATTCTGTGCTGGCTAATGCTTTTGGTGTGCTACCCGCACTAGAGGCATCCTCAGATGAGATGCCTCCTGATGTTTCCTCCCTTGCCTTATTTCCAAGATGAGTTACCTTTGCTGAAACATTCGAGGTGCCTGGTGTCGTCAGGTGAGAGATCACTTAGTTTTTTTTATTAAAAAATATTATGTGCATCTAATCGCGCTGCAGGAAACTCATGTTGATATTGCCCGAGCAAATTCCATTATCCGTTCCTTTGGAAGGAGGTGGGAGGGTACTTCCTTTCCTTCCAGAGGGGCCTCTGGTGGCCTTATTTTGGCATGGGATTCTTCTATAATCTCAGCAAAGGTATTATCTGTCCACTCTCAGGGTATCATGGCCATTATTGGTCATGACCAGCTTGAACCCTTTATTTTTACTTCAGTTTATGCTAGCACAAATCCGATTTTTCGAAATGAGCTTTGGAATAGTTTTTCTTGCCTTGATCTTTCGAGTTATCCATGGCTATTATGTGGGGATTTTAACTGTTGCTTAAATAAGGAGGAAAAACGCGGGGGTTTGCCTTTTCGTATGAATTTTTTGACAAGAGCTTTTATCGACTTTGTGAACTCGATGGGCTTGATTGATCTTGGCTTTGTCGGATCTCCTTATACTTGGTCCAATAACAGATTGGATCTTGCTAAAATTCAAATATGTCTTGATCAATTTTTTTGCAATGCCGCTTGGTTACATTTTTTTGATTCTGCTATTGTCTTGCACATGCCAAAAGGTTGCTCGGATCTTTGCCCTCTCCTTTTCAAATTTGGGGTTTCTAAAAGTAAAAATAATTTATTTAAATTTCATAGCTTATGGACTGAATATCCTGAAACCATGGATATTATCCATAAAGCCTAGAATGAGGTTCCTTCTGGTATTTCGGTTCAACGTAGATTTTCTTAGGGCCTGAGTTTTACTAGACATGCTCTGTCTCGATGGAATTCTCATGTTTTGGGTAATCTAGAGGTTTTGCTTGATGATACAAATGCTCAAATTGCTAGTTTAGAAATTAAGTGTGCCTCTTCATATCTCTCTGATACAGAAGAATTGGCTCTTAAATCTCTTTATAATAAGGCCATTGCCCTCAGGAGGCAGATTAATTTAAAGTGGTGGTGTAGAGCTAAATCTAAATGGATCTCTGAGGGTGATGTTAACTCTGCATTTTTTCATCATATGGCTACTTATAGGCGTAGAGTAAATAGGGTTAATAGAATTATTTTAGGCAATGGTTATGTTCTTGAGAAGCATGATGATATCTTATTGGCTTTCTCGAAATTTTATTGCAATCTTTGGTCTGATAGCATTACTGTTCATGAAAATTTTATTGCCCAATTTAATTTTGGTTGCATTGATCATGCTAATGCCAATAATTTGATTGCACCTTTTAGTCTTTCTGAAGTATGGAATATTGTGAAGTCTCTTTCGAATGGAAAGAGCCCTGGTGTGGATGGTTTTACTGGGGAATTCTTTAAGCATTATTGGCATTTGATTTATGATAATTTTATGAATTGCATGCATGATTTCCATAGTAATAGTATGCTTCCTAGGGATTGGAATAAAAATTTACTATGT
The DNA here is from genome assembly GCA_034359265.1 of Canna indica. Classification (NCBI taxonomy): domain Eukaryota; kingdom Viridiplantae; phylum Streptophyta; class Magnoliopsida; order Zingiberales; family Cannaceae; genus Canna; species Canna indica. The sequence continues at coordinate 50,952,483 of CP136895.1, read as the reverse complement.
TTTATCCCTAAGGTTCGACACCCTAGTGGCATTGGAGATTTTAGACCCATAGCTCTGTGTAACCTTAGTTACAGGATCCTTTCTAAATGCCTGGCTAATAGGCTGAAATGCGTTCTGCCTAAGTCTCCCTCGAGCAATCTGCATTCATTCAGGGCAGAATTTTTCATGATAACATTTTACTTGCCCAGAAAATAGCCCACTCCATGCTTGCTTCTAAATGCAAAAACCATTATGTGATGGCGAAAATTGACCCAAAAGGTTAGCTGGGATGCAATTTTGAGTGTCCTAAAAGCTTGCAATTTTCTGATAAAATTCATAAGCGGGATAAACTCTTGTTTGTCAACAGCTGACTTTGCTTGTCTTCTAAACAACAAGCTATCCCCTTTTTTTAGCTCTAGAAGGGGCCTCAGGCAAGGTGATCCTATATCACCCTACCTCTACGTTTTGGTTTCTCAACTTCTGACATTGTTGTTCAATCAGGCTGTTAACTGCAAAAAATTTACCCCTTTTAAAATCAAAAATCACTTTCAGATTAGTCATTTAATGTATGCTGATGATATTCTTGTGACCTTCCGTGCAAATCCAAAAAGCTTGAAGGATTTTTCTAATATTTTTCAAAAATATGCTCAATGTACTGGTCAAACAATTAATTTGACTAAGTCAAAAATTTTCTTCCCAGAAAACACCCCTCGGAATGTTCAATCCATAATTTCCAATACTTTAAGTATGAAAATTGGCAAATTTCTATTTAAGTACTTGGGTACTTTTATTGCTCCTTGAAGACATCCAATTCAAGCATTTGACTTAATTTCTGAGCAGATTAGTAGTAAATTGGGAAATTGACAATCTAATTTCTTATCTCAGGCCGGTCGTATAGTTTTAATTAACTCTGTTTTGAATTCAATTCATATACATTCTATGTCGGTCTCCTGGTTTTCAAAAAAACAAGTCAAAAAAATTGAGGGGCAAATTAAAAATTTTCTTTGGACATCCGATAAAGAAAGGAAAGGAATGCATTTAATTAGTTGGTCTGAAGTTACGTTGCCTAAATCGGTCGAGGGATTAGGGTTGCATGACTTGCATTTTAAAGGTTTTGCTTTACAAGCTAAACAAGTGTTTGATTTCTTAAATAATAAGTCAACCCCTTGGGTTGACCTGGTCAAAATCAAATATAAGGACCCAAAAAATTTCTTTTCACATGACAAAAAATGCTCTTGGAGTTGGCGTTTGTTTCGATCGGCTTTTGAACAATTACTTCCTGGTTTTTAAAAACTTATTAATAATGGTGAATCATCTTCTGTTATTTATGATAACTGGCTTTTTGATTTACCTTTATCTTTAAAACCTTTGTTCATTCATATGGATTTGCTTGCTGACTCGGATGGTATGAATGTAAGTTCTCTAATTTCGAATTTGGCTTGGAATGAATCTGTGTGTAAAAATTATTTTGGCTCGGTGGTGTGAGATTCTATTAGCTGGATCGAGTTGCCTATGAACCCCAATGATGATAAACTAATCTGGAAAGACTCGCTAGGGGGTAGAGTTACCACTAAATCCGCCTATGAATTTCTTAGAAGCCATGTACCTTCAACCGGGTAATCTGACCGCTGATGGGGTTCTATTTGGAAATTACCTTCTGCCCCAAAAATCAAGTTGTTTTGTTGGAAACTTTTTCACCATCGCCTACCCATTCGAGCTCGTCTTCATTACCTGGGTCTTAATGTTCCAGTTCATTGTCCATTTTGCAATTCAGCCCCTAAAACAATTGAACATCTATTTCTTGCATGCCCTTTTGCCAATAGCATTTGGAACCTTATTCAAGAAAAAACCTCCATCAACATTGATCGCCCCTCTATCTAGGATCCTATTTCCTGGATTTTCTCCCCCTATCCTCACTCCAGAGGAACCTCCTATCGACCTGTAATAATTTCCACTGGATGTTGGTACATCTGGCACGCTAGAAATCTCTTGGTGCATGAAGTTAGGCAGCCTATCCATGCAGTCTTAGTGACGAAAATATTCGCGTTCACTGAATCCTATTTCAGTAAAACGCATCCTGAGGGCAATTTTACAAGTAATTCTTTCCTGGTCAAATGGAATCCCCCACCAATTGGAACTCTCAAAATTAACTGTGATGCATCCTTTTCAGATATTGGTGGTGGCTTGGGTATGGTTATTCGATCGAATTCAGATTGCTCTTTTATCTTAAGTGCTTATGAAAGCTCAGGGCAATCTGCCTTACATTTGGAAGCACTAGCAATCAAAAAGGCTCTAAATTTTTCTAAGATACATAATTTGCCTAAGTTCCAAATTGAGTCAGACTCAAAAATAATGATCGATGTGCTGAATAAAAAGATGGACATTCCGTGGGAAATCAACTCAGTACCTGAAGATATTTTTCATTTATCTCAGTATTGTAATTTGGAGGGTTTTATCTTTTGTTACAGAGAGGCAAATGAAGCTGCTCATTGGGCAGCAACAAGAGCTTGCCTGAATCGTGATGTATTAATCTGGTCATCCATTCGACCTCCAGAAATGGAGATAATTTTGTATAATGACCTTTTTGGCCCTAACTCAGTCAGGATTTAATAAAGTTACGTTGGTTTAAAAAAAAGGAAAAGAAATGCTAGTGATATTTAATTTCATTGTATAGGCATGATCATGCGTAACTATTTCTTTATTAGAGTTTTGATTGCTCTTATTCTTATTAAATTGAGAATTCAACTCATCTAATAAGTTATCTTGGTATCTTTATTTTAACTACTTAAGACAATTGAAAATTATTCATTTTAAGATACTTCTTGGTGCAGAAACCACTAGGATTGTTGTCTCTTTTGGATGAGGAGTCTACTTTTCCAAATGAAACTGATCTTGCATTTGCAAGTAAACTTAAGCAACATCTTAATTCTAGTCCTTGCTTAAGAGGAGAAAGAGGCAAAGCTTTTACAATACAACACTGCAGGGGAGGTTGGTATTTATTTATTATTTTTATTTTTATTTTTATTTTTTTAGGTTGCTATTTATTAACCTTATGTTTTTTCTCCCATTGAGATTCTTGAGTATTTCGTTCAAATTTCTGATGGTAAATACTTCCTTAGGTTGTCTATGACACTACCCTATCTAGTTTTTTTTTTCTAAACAAACAAGCCATGAAAACAAGGAATCTATGGTTAATAACTAGCTCACACGTCTCATCACACTCGAACTATGATTAGATCTTGAGAGATGTTAATCTCAATCTTTTATCTTTTACTCATAAGTATTCCTACTTTGGTCATATAAGGATTAAAATGCAACAATATTGCAGGCACTAAAATCCCCAAGTTATGAAACTCTGACCAATTTTAAACAATAAAAGTGTGTCCAAGCAAGGGTTGCATTTGGCCTCATCATCATAAAACATGCTCTATGCTCTTTGGGTGTTACTGGTATACATGACCAATGCCATAAACTAAAATAGTACAAACAATCCGCACTAGAAAAACACAATTGAACAAAAATAGCTAAGTTCCCCCATGAAAATAGCAGAGAAATAACACAAATAGTACAAATAGCCATGAAAATAGTACAATCATAAAACTAAAATAGCTTTGATGCTAAGTTCCCCCACCAACAATTGAGCATAATACATAATAATAGTACAAACAAACAATCCGTGTACTAGAAAAAACACACAGAACAAATATGCAATCACCAAAAACTTAAAATCAAATGAAACTATGTGTGCATAAAAGGATAGAAAATACTAGAAACAAGCATTAATCGAACAAGCACAATCTGTGCGATGATGATCCGACACTCGCAGGGAGGAATCAGGCAGGAAGGTTAGGCATTGGGGGTGGCGAGTGAAGCTGATGAAGTAATATATATTTTTTAGTGAGGGTCATATTAGACCCTCGCTAAATGCAATATTTCGTGAGGGCAAAATGTCCTCACAAAATATCATTTTTAGTGAGGGTCATATTTGACCCTCACGAAATGTAGAATTTCGTGAGGGTCACCTTGTGGTCCTCACAAATATATACTTTTTAGTGAGGGCCACATTAGACCTTCACTAAATTCAGTATTTCGTGGGGGTCACAATATCCTCACAAAAAGTTCAACTTTTAGTGATAGATTTTCGTGAGGGTCGACTAACAACCCCCATAAATAGATTGATTTAGTGAGGGTCGATGCGCGACCCCCATTAAATCTCGTCACTAAAAACTAGTTTTCTTGTAGTGGTTCTTATTTCTACCATTAATAATATTCACTCTCCCATTCTCTTAGGTGGAGATTTTAATAGCATCCTCAGAGAAGAAGAAAAGTTTGGTGGCACTGCATTTCATCCTTCAGTGACTGAAGATTTGTCCTCTCTTGTGCATGAATGCAAACTTCTTGAGTTTGCCTCATCATGCCCCATTCACATGGAATAACAAACGAAATGAACCCTTCTACATTGAGAAAACATTGGATAGATTTTTGGGCAACTCTGAATGGCTTCAAAGCTGGTCCAACTGGACTGTTTCTCATTTAGATTACCTTGGTAGTGATCATCGACCCCTACTACTCCAGTCCTCAGCTGAAGACAGATTCAAAGCTCCATTTAAATTTGATAAGAGAAGGACTGAGAGTCCTCAACTTCACAACGCCATCAATATTGCAGGGAACAACAATGTTAGAGGATCTAAACAATTCATCACTTTCTCAAAGCTCAAAGTAACGAAGAGAGCCATCATTCAACGATGGAGGAGTCATGCCCTTAACTCTGCCTCCCGCATACAACTGCTCACCTCTCAAATTGTGGCCCTTAGCAATGATCACTCTTCTTCCTACATTGACGAGATTAAAGCTTTAGAATATGAACTTTCGCAGGCCATCCAAGATGAAGAGATTTATTGGAAATAGAAGTCCCGAATATGATGGCGAAGAGAGGGAGATCAAAATACTTCCTATCTCCATGCAAACAATATTATGAGAAGAAACAAAAATGCAATTCACAACATTAAAGATTTAAATGGCCATTGGATTTCAGGAACAAAATATATAGCAGAAACTGCAATATCTTATTTTGAGGTCCTTTTCAAATCATCCTGTCCGAGCCATGATTCCTCCATTTTCAATAATATACCATCTAAAGTCACCAGGAGAATGAACAACTGGTTATTATGTTCTGTCTCCCTGGAGGAGGTTAAGAACACAGTGTTATCGATCTGTCAAGATAGTGCTCCTGGACCCAATGACTCCACTAGAAGGTTTTTTCAAAAATATTGGGACATTATAGGAACTGATGTATATGAAGCCACCTCCTCTTTCTTTAGGAGGAGATGCATTTTGAGGAGTTTGAACTATACAACAATTGCATTAATTCCTAAATGCAAAAACATACAAGATATGTGGCAAATTCTCCCGATAAGTCTATGCAATTGCATTTACAAGGTCTTTTCCAAGTTGATACTCCATGGACTTCAACCTATCATGGATGCGATTGTCTCTCCAATCAGAACGCATTCATCAAGGGTCGACTTATTTTTGATAATATCCTATAGGTTCGTGAAGTAATGCACCATCTGAAAATCAAACCATCAAACTCTCCTCAGGGCATGACGATCAAACTTGACATGAAGGCTATGGGATTTCAAACTGGTTTTATAGATCTTATCATGCAATGTGTCTCATAGTATCCTACTCCATACAACTTGTAGGCTATAACTTCGGTTTCTTCCAACCACAACGAGGAATTCACCAAGGCGACCCTTTGTCCCCTTTCCTGTTTGTGCTCTACATGGGAGGGTTAAGTCATGCCCTTCATTCTCAGATAAATATGAATAGATTGGAAAGTATAAAATTAAGTCGGTACAGCCCTTTAGTCTCATCACTCGTCTTTGCTGATGACATTTTACTATTATGCAAAGCTGATATAAACAATGTCAATGCCATTAATTCAACCCTTCAGTAGTTCTCCGCCCTTAGTGGACAACAAGTCAATCTGGAGAAGTCGATAAAATTATCATGAAACCAAAAAATGAATCAAGAGATCTCAAAATATGAAAGTTTGAAAAGTAAAATCTCCAACCATTCCTATTGGTTGAAAATTGTAAGGCCACAATTAGCCTACGATTTATAATCGCAAGGTCGCATGAGTCCGTTATAGACTACATAAGGAGATCAGAAATCAAAATAAAATATCATTTCATGAAATATATCGAGAGCGGAGAAATCAATCAAAAGTCAATCATGTATCAAAATTCTAACTTTAATATAGAAATTAGGGTGATAGGAATGATACCAAATTACTTTTGATGCCAATCTTACTTAGGGCATCAAGGTAGCTCGAGGTTGCAACCAAGTGCATATTCTTCATTCAAGTCTATGGTTAACTTCAACATCTCATCATTCTTTCATACTTGCGTGGTAACTACCCCTACAATTGAACAAGAAACTTTTGGTACCAAATGATTTTGGGTCCTTGGGGATTAATAGGCCTAGGAATCCAAAGTGTCCTAGCTACACTTAGATTTCTCTTAAATGCACAATCATAAATTGCATGGTCAAAAATACCATAACAAAAACAATGACCATTAAACTTTTTCTTTTCATGAGGATTAATGTTAGAATGCTTGACATGAGAAGGATGACGTGCGTGAGCATTCTTAGAAGATACTTTTTCTTTCTATAATTTCTAAAAGATGAAACATTAGATAGATTATTTGCTTTCCTACACAAGAAAACAACCTCATTTTTTAAGACACTAATGGATTTGTGTAAGACTTGCATTTGAGATTTCATCATACAATTTTCATTTTTCAAAATCTCATTCTCAAATTTGAAATCACTTTTCAAATCACTAATTCTAGATTTTCATTTTAGATTTCAAATCATCATTTTCAAACTTCAAAGCTTTAAGCTTTAGTTCTAAATTATCATGGCATGAATCACATGACTTAGATCTCGTTTGGTTGACATAGGAAGTAAGAAACTTGTAATTCCCATGAATCAACTTCCCATGTGTATTTCCGGGAAAGTACCTAAAAAATATTTGTTGACAAGAAGTTTATTCATAGAAAGTGTAACTTCCCACATACAACATATTTGGTTGACATGAGTACTTCATAGGAAGTACATATGAAATGATCAAGGATTATAAATTAATATTTTAATTTATTTTTATTAGTATATATGAAAAAAATAAATTTTATTTGTAAATTAGTATTGTAACATATACATGTAAAATATAATATAATTTTTTTGCGTATATAATTAATATAATATATACTTTATTATATAGAAAAAATAATTTTTATTTGTAATTAATGTGAAAGATTACATATTTTGCGAAAAAAATTAAAATAAAATAAATATGTGAAGAATTCAAGGATTATCTAATTTCATAATGATGACAACATAAATTATAAATTCCACATTAAATGCAAATGTGATGCCAATATTGACTTGTTCTTCAAATACACTGTAGGAAATACAACTTACCTAGAGCCCCCTAGGTAAGTTACTTACTATGTTTTGTAGAAAGTTGCACTTATTGAGGAAGTTGTACTTCCTACAAAATGCAAGGAGTGTGTCAACCAAACAAGAGGTATTTTGACTACTTTCTGAGAAGTACAACTTCATGTAGGAAGTTGTGTCAACCAAACGAGGCCTTAGACTTCAACTTTTCATTTTCTAGTTTGAATTCATGCAAATGATAAATCCTAGAAAGAAAAAGGTATCTTGAACATTTTATTCTCCTTATCCTTTTTAGGACATACATTTTTCTATACTCATCTACTAATTCATCATAGGGCATATCATGAGAACTAGATGAGTTAATATTATCATTATCATTAACATGACAAGATGAAAGAGAGTGTACCTCATTATTTGCATCCATGAGGCTAACTTTGGAAGTGCCTTCATAGTCGTGGCTAGAGGGTGTGTCAAGTGAATAAGTGGTGGAGGTGGAAGCACTTCACCTCTTCGTTGCTTTGTTCTTCATGCTAGGGCAATTTTTCTTCACGTGCCCTTTTTCTTTGCAAGCATAACAAATTACCTTTCGTATTCAGCTCTTATAGTTGCTCCTTTGACTAGAAACACTATAGGCATTGAAACCAAGATTGGTAGTAGGTGAGTGACCATTGTCATCATCACCTTCATTAAAAGTGACAATATCTTCGGTTTTGACATGAACATATAAAACATATAAAGTGACCCATGAATCAAAAGGTGAAGAACAATGCATGACTTTTTCTATGATGCCAGTTTGTAATGTGCAAAATATATAATTCACGGCATCTCTATTAAACTTAAACATCTTCTTATCTAATTCGCTCCAAGCATGCATGTCAACCTTAGGTTCAATGTATTCTACTTTTAACATGTTATAAACACCATGTTGAATAAATGGCAACACTAGAGGGGGGTTGCATAGTGTGTTATTTAATTAATTAGACTAAATTCGATTTTACTCATTTCTCAAATTGTTTAGGCACGTTGCAATTTTACGATTTAAATGCGGAAGCAAGATAAACTAATTAAGCACAAACAACAATAGATAACAATGCTAACACATAAATTTATAGTGGTTCGGCCCCAATGCCTACTCCACTACCTAAACACCCCGCTTAGGATTTCCAAATTAGGTTTACTAGATTAATTCTTGTTTCCCTTACAATGAGGACTTTGACTCGAAGAGTCGCACTCTCGACCTAAGGCACTTTCACACCCGGAAGTCTCCACCTTCTTACCGAGAGCACTCTTCCACCTTAACCCTAAGGGACAACTTGACTAATCCTAGTAAAACTAAGTTTACACAAGTGGCTTTACACCTTCACAATAAGGTAACCACTTCCACACAAGACCTAACAGCCTAGGTCTTCACAATCTCAAATCCAAGAAAAATAAGTTCATATAAATAGTTAAAATTATAATGAAAAGAGCTTAGAATAAAACCAAGATCAAATGCTCTTTTCCAAGCATCAATGCCTTCAACTCGCCAAGAAGTAGAGCTCGAATTAAATCCTGAGTTGAGAAAGAGTGCGCGCTTGAAGCAGATTTTGACGGAAGAACAGTCGCGCTTCAATCAATCGTTAGAGGGCTCAAAACTCCCTTTAGAATGCTCAATAAAATCTGTAAGAGTGGGAGAAGTAGATTGAAGAGGTTAGATGAATGATATTTATAGCATCTCAAAGAAACGGCAGCTCAACGGGTAGAAAACTATTCGTTACTAATGCTCGATCGATTGACCGATCGACCGCTCGAGCGATCGCTGCCTTACTCTCTCTATGCGGTCGATCGCCAGATGCAATTCTTACATTCTGCAATCCGATCGACCGATGTGTCCTTTGCCAATTTTTGGCTTCAATTGGTCGATCGCCCGATCGACCGAAGTAGCCATTGCCAATTTTTGGTACTGTTCGATCAACCGACCGATCGTCCGAAATGGCTACTGTCAGTTTTTTAACCCTATTCGGTCGATCGATCGGTCGATCGAACATAGGCTGAAATTGATTTTTCAGCCATTTTTCTTGCGCGCTTCATTTCCGGGTTCTAGCCTTTATTGTGCGTCATCTTGGAGAGCTTTCCATATGATCTTTGAGCTCGTCCAATACGTCTTTGGTGCACACGTCGATCTTCGAGAAATTTTCGTGAGGAAACTGAGCGCGACGATCAATGTCCTTTCAATTTTTTGATTTCTTCCGATTTATCCGATCGAGGATATCGAACGCTAATCGATATGGAACCTGAAAGATTTCTCAACGAAATATTAGTTCTATGTTTGTTATCATCAAAACCGAGATTAAGACCAAGGTTGAAAACCTAAAGCCAACAATCTCTCCCTTTTTGATGATGACAAATATCCTTAAGAAAATATATACATTAAAGCATAGAGGATATCAACAAAGAGATTTCTCCCCCTATCAACATGCATATTTATGAAAATAAACTCCCCCTATCTATATGCATGGTCTTCCTATATTTTCCTCCCCTTTGCCTATAATTTTCTCCCTATTTACTTATAATTTTCTCCCCCTTTTGACATCAATCAAAAAGGGCAAGAAAGGTTAATCTAGTCAAAGGGATGAAAAAACAAATATTTTTTCATGAAGTTGAGACTCTAAAGTTATTTTTCATGAAACATGAAAATCTCAACCAAAGATATGGAAAACAATATTTGATATGAAACAAAATCATACATGATAGAAATGAGTGATAGATACAATTCAAAACTAAATCATGTATGCACTCAAGTATGAATGTACTCATATCTTTTTCATGACATTTTTAGATTTCATTCAAACTTTTAAAATATCAAGATATGGTCATTTAAATCATGTATATCAAGTTTGAAGTGAAACTAATGTCATTCAATCCAAATATGAACTTAGCACGTTTTCATTTGAAATAAGCATGAAAACATGAAAATGGCTAAGTATCAAATTTTACTATCTACTTATGTTTTCTCTATCTTAAGCATCTAGACATCAAACATGAGAGAGTGTAAGTCTATGCATCAAGTTTGGGCTTAAGATGAAATTTTTAAGTTATGTTGTTGACTTAGGTCAAACTATACTTATAGTTTTCAAAAATCAAACTTATAAATCTATTCAAAATCATATTTTCGATGAAATTTTTTAATACCAATTGTTGAATGGCCATTTGAAATGCATGTATCAAGTTTGAACTCAAAATGAATTTTCTATGTTCATTTTTCATCCAATATTGATTTCAATAAAAAGGTGGATATTTCTAGCTATCATTCAAGATATCAAAATCATTCCTAGAAATGATTTTACTCAAGAAATTGTGTGAATGATATTAGAAATGGAATCCAATTGGTATACATGAGTTTTCATTTGAAGTTTTTTGAAGAAAAATCAAAGTATCGAAAAGATTGATATTTCATGAAGGATGATACTTTGTGTTTTTGAAATCTAACTTCAAAATTCCATTGTAAATCAGATTCTTGATGGAACTTTTCAAAAATTTTACTGAAGAACCTAGATTTTTCAGTGAGGGTGCAGTTTCAAGAATCAATTAAAAAAGATTTTTTTATATTTTGCTAGAAATAACTGAAAATGCATACCACTTGTTGAGTGAAATGACATTTTCATAATTTTTAGTTATTCTTAAAATATGTTCAATTTTCATTCAAACTTTTATAACACCATAAAATGATCATGTAAAGAGTGTATGTCAAGTTTGAAATGAAAATTATATCCTTAAGTCAAGATATCAACTTAGCATGGTTTTATTCAAAACTAATCTAGTTGTCATGAAACTTGCTAAGTGTCAATCTTATCATTTACTCATGATTTTTCTAACTTAAACATTTGGATACCTAACATGAGTAAATCTAAACATGTTTCTCAAATATGGATTGAAAATGAGACCTTTAAGTCAACTTATTGACTTGGTTCAAAAGAGGTTTTCATGAAACCACCTCTATGTCATTTTTTCCATATCCATATGAATTTTTCACTCTAAGTGATTTGGAAACATGTCATACCTATTCCTAAACATGTTTATGAAGTTTGGACTTAAAATGAAGTGTCCAAGTCGATTTGTTGACTTGGGTCAAAATTTTTTCAAGTTTAAGTCCCCTAAAGTGATATAGTTATCACATTGTTCATCTAGACATGAATTTTCAGTTTTAAATACCTAGACTTATGTGATATGTATATCTAAACATGTTTACCAACTACTAACTCAAAATGAGGTCTCTAATATGAATTTTAACTTAGAGCAAGTTTCATTCAATCAAGATATCTTGAAATTGTCTAAGTATCAAAATTTTTCTTACTCATGAAAATTCAAACATTTATCATGCAAAAATAATCATGAGTATAGAGACATCACTAAACATGGATATTCAATTATTATACTAAGATTTTTGCAAAATTAAATCCATACCTTAGTCTTAGAAATTTGCCAAACTTGTCTTTTTACTTTTCAATTTTCTTCATGATAGCATAGCCTTCCAAATTCTTATCACTTTCTTAACTTGCAAGTAGGCTTCATTAGTATCATAATGAAATAGTATGCCAACTAGCAAGCTATTTTACTAAATAGCACAAGTTGAATGCAAAGTTTCATTAAAAAAAAATTCAACCTATGCTAGATAGTAAAGATTCATTTTAAGGAGGTTATCATGATATCAAAGTGAATCTAAGGGATCTTAAGATGTGAAATATTTGAGGAATAAGGTCGCTAAACATGTTTAACTAGTTTGGTCTTAAAGGAATGTCTCTAATAGTAAGTATCAACCTAGAGCAAGTTTCATTTGATGAAATTTGCCTAAGTGCTAAAAATCTACCTACTCATGAAAATCCAAGGATTTAACATGAAATTCTAATCATGAGTATTGAGACATTATTTAAGCTTAAGCATTGAGGTATAACACTAAGATTTGAATTTATCAAAGTTATACCTTATTCATGATAATTTGCTAAACTAATCTTTTTCTTCCTAGTTATTAGCCTTCCTAAAATACTTATTACTTGCAAGTAAGCTACACTAATATTTTAGAGAAAATATAGCTACTTAGCAGGCTAAACTCACCCAAAAAGCAAAGAGATGCATCAAGTATCAATATCAAAGATCACTTTGCTAAATGGTTTGAAACCCGTTTTAAATAAAATCAAGTGATACCAAAACGAATTTTAAGAGATCAAAAATGTAATAAATATGAAAATATGATCTCTAACTCTTCCTATTAGTTGAAAACCGAAAGGCCACAATGAGCCTACGATTTAGAACCGCAAGGTCACATGAGCCCATTATAGGCTACATAGGTCTCCGAAGAGACTGAGAAATCAAAATCAAAAATCATTTTATAAAACAAATCGATAACGCGAAGATCTAGTAGAATTAAGCATAGTATCATAGTCTTCAACTAAGGCAAAACAATACAAGTTGGAAGATGATACCAGAATAGTTTTGATGCCAACTTTACCTAAGGCATCAAGATGACTTGAAGTTGCAACCTCTTGAAGATTTTTCATTTGAATCCAAGGTCAACTTCAATTCTTCAATTTCCTTTACCCTTGTGTGGTTGTTTCCCCTACAAAAGAGCATGAGGCCTTTGGTACCCAAATAACTTTGGGTCCTTGGGGGTTAGAGAGCTTAGCTACCCAAAGTGTCTTAACACCACTTGGGTTCATCTTAAATACACAATCATATATAGCATGCCCATAAACACCACAACAAAAACAATGTCCATGAAACTTTTTATTTTCCCTATGGACATGTGATTTATCACTAGAATGCTTGACATGTGAGCTATGATGAGGATGAGCATTCTTAAGCGAAACATTTTTCTTTTGAGCATGAGGTTTAATGGTAGAATGCTTAGCATGGGAATGATGATGAACATTGGCATTCTTTACATAAGCATTTTTCATTCTAGTGTTCTTAGTAGATGAGGCATTTTTGAATTCATTTACTTTCTAATTCAAGAGAATAACCTCACTTTTCAAATCATTCATTGATTTTTGAATAGCATGCAATTGAGATTTTAACATGCTATTTTCATTTTTTTAATTATCATTTTCAATTTTGAAACTATTTTTCAAGTTTTCATTTTCAAGCTTTAAGTCCCTAAGCTCAAGTTTTAACATATCATGACAAGGATCAAATGAGCTAGATTCTAATTTCTTATTTTCTAATTCTAGAACATGCACATGTGAACTAAGTCTAGAATTCTCATTTTTAATCCTTTTGTTTTCCTTATCCTTTTTCAAGAGCAAGGCATACATAATTTTATACTCATCCATCAATTCATCAAAATCATGAGAGCTAGATGTGTTAATACTATCATTATTATTAACATGACTAGAAGGAGAGGAGAGTACCTCATTATTATCATTCATGAGGCAAGCTTTTGAAGTAGCTTCATGGTCATTGCAAGAGGATGTTTCATTTGAGTGGGATGATGATGTGGAGACATTCGACCTCTTCTTTGCCTTGTTCTTCATAGTAGGGCAGTTCTTCCTTACATGGCCTTTTTCTTGGCACAAATGGCAAATCACCTTCCTTTTTCGATTTCTTGTGCTCTTATGACTAGAGGCACTATGGGCTTCAAAAACCATATTAGTATTGGGTGGATGATAATTGTCATCACTCCCCTCATCAAATGTATTGAGCTCTTCGATTTTTGCATAATTATAAAACATGTTTAAAGTAGCCCAAATATCGAATGCGGAAGTACAATCCATGATTTTCTCAAACACATTATTTTCCAAAGAACTAAATATCGCAGGACATTCATGTCTTTCTTAGGTTCTATGTATTTTGACTTAACCATATTAAACACACCTATTCCTTGAGTCTTTAAGAAAGTATACATTCTTCTTTTCCAAAGATCAAAATTAGACTCATCGAACCTATGTGGTAAATACACTACACTCTCTAGAGCCATTTCTGGATCGAGACTAGATGTAGACGAGATGGTGAAATCTTAAACTACGACCCTCTCTGATACCAATTGTTGAATAAATGGCAACACTAGAGGGGGGGTGAATAGTGTGTTATCTAACTAATTAGCCTAAATATGATTTTACTCATTTCTCAAATCATTTAGGCATGTTGCAATTTAACAATTTAAATGCGGAAGCAAGATAAACAAATTAAGCACAAACAACAATAGATAACAATGCTAACACACAAATTTATAGTGGTTCGGCCCCAATGCCTACTCCACTACCTAAACACCCCGCTTAGGATTTCCAAACTAGGTTTACTAGATTAATTCTTGTTTCCCTTACAATGAGGACTTTGACTCGAAGAGTTGCACTCTCAACCTAAGGCACTTCCACACCCGGAAGTCTCCGCCTTCTTACCGAGAGAACTCTTCCACCTCAACCCTAAGGGACAACTCGACTAATCCTAGTAAAACTAAGTTTACACAAGTGGCTTTACACCTTCACAACAAGGTAACCACTTCCACACAAGACCTAATAGCCTATGTTCAAATCTAAGAAAAACAAGTTCAAATAAACAGTTAAAATTACATTGAAAAGAACTTAGAATAAAACCAAGATCAAATGCACTTTTCCAAGCCTTCGACGCCTTCAACTCGCCAAGAAGTAGAGCTCGAATTAAATCCCGAGTTGAGATAGAGTGTGCGCTTGCAGCGGATTTTGACAGAAGAATAAGCGTGCTTCAATCAATCGTTAGAAGGCTCAAAACTCCCTTTAGAATGTTCAATAAAATCTGTAAGAGTGGGAGAAGTAGATTGAAGAGGTTAGATGAATGATATTTATAGCCTCTCAAAGAATCGACAGCTCAACGGGTAGAAAACTATCCGTTACAGACGCTCGGTCGATTGGCCGGTCGACCAACCGATCGACCACTCGAGCGACCGCTGCCTTACTCTCTTTGTGCGGTCGATCGACGAGTCGACTGCCAGATGCAACTCTTGCATTCTGCAATCTGGTCGACCGATAAAGTGTTGTGGATTTGGCGATCCGCAGTCCGGTCGACCGATGCGTCATCTGCTAATTTTTGGCTTCAATCGGTCGACCGCCCGGTCGACCGAAGTAGCCACTGCCAATTTTTGGCACTGTTCGATTGACTAACCGGTTGACCGAAATGGCTACCGCCATTTTTTTAACCCTATTCGGTCAATCAACCGGTCAACCGAACATAGGCTGAAATTGATTTTTCAGCCATTTTTCTTGCGCGCTTCATTTCCGGGTTCTGACCTCTAACGTGCGTCATCTTGGAGAGCTTTCCATGTGATCTTTGAGCTTGTCCAATACGTCTTTTGTACACACGTCGATCTTCGAGAAATTTATGCGAGGAAATCGAGCGCGTTGATCAATGTCCTTCCAATTTTCTGATTTCTTTCAATTTATCCAATCGAGGACATCGAACGCTAATCGATATGGAACCTAAAAGATTTCTCAACGAAATATTAGTTCTATATTTGTTATCATCAAAACCGAGATTAAGACCAAGGTTGAAAACCTAAAGCCAACACACCAAAACCTCTAGTCTTTAGTAGGTGTACATCCTAAACTTCTGAAGACCAAAGTTCGAGCCATCGAACCTAGGACGTATAGATGTTAAACTCTCTAGTGTCATTCTCAGATCAAGACTAGATGTAGAGGAGATGGTGAAATCTCAATCTACAACCCGCTCTGATACTTAATGTAAGTCGAATAACCTACACTAGAGGGAGGGGGTTAATAGTGTGTTCACTAAAACTTAACTTAATTCGATTTTAATCATTTTCTTGATTACTTTGGTTAATGCTCAAATCAAAGACTAAATGCAGAAGCAAGTGAATATGGCAAATAAGCAAGCACAAATAGAAACAATGCTAACACATGAACTTATAGCGGTTTGGCCTCAATGCCCACTTCACTACCCAAACACCCCGCTTAGGATTTTCAACTCTAGTTTACTAGATTAAAGTGTTTCCTTTACAATGAGGACCTTTTCACCGAAAAGTCTCCGCTCTCACACCGAAGGCACTTCCACACCCGAAAGTCTTCGCCTTCTTACTGAGAGCACTCTCCCACCTCAACCCTAAGGACAACACAACTAATCATAGCAAACTAAGTACACCAGTGGATTTAAGCCTCAAACACCAATGCTACCACCAAACTCAGACAAACCCTACCACCCTAGGTTTATAACCTTGAAATACAATGAAATAAATAACAAAATACAATACTAAATGGAGCAATAATCAAAACAGTAAATTACTTTGCTCCAACACAATATCCTATCCTCCTCTTGATGCCTTTGATGGTGTATCAATGAAGTCAAGGCTCGATCAAAGAAGTAGAGGCTCAAAGCTAGGTTTCCACAAGAAATTAGCTCAATGAGGCTTATGGACGATCTAAGGATGACTCAATAAGATTATGAGTGATCAAGATGGGTGCCACAACAATACCTGGATTAAATACTACTCAACGGCTCAAAAAATAGCCATTGAGGTTCTGCCGGTTGTTCCTTTGGTCGAAGGTTCGGTCAACCGAACATTCGATCGAACGTCGACCAAACATTCGACTGGACGTTGACAAAATGCCTACTATGGTTTTTGACTGAGTTTGATCGATCGTCGATCGCAGGTCGTTTGACCGACCATTCGACCGGACATTCTACAGAAACTACACTAATTGCAGTTTTCAGCGAGGTCCATTCTCTTATAAGTCTTATTTAACATTTCTTAACTAACTTTAAAACATATATGTTAAATAAGGATTACCCCCATTTGGTTTCAATAAAAATGTCTAAGAAATCAAAATCCTTAAGAATCAAAATATAACTTTTGGGGTCTAGTACAAGTTTGCGAAAATCGGAAATTTTATAATCTCCCAGGTCAAATATGGATAGGTTAAAGGTTTCCAAAAATTCCATAAAATAGGTCTTTAACTTGTTTCTACCTAAGAAACAATTACCACAACTTTTGGTGCCAAGAAAATGTCTAAGTCATATAGCCCTCCAAGGAGCTCCCTAGGCTTAGAGAATTTCTGGGTTGTTTTTTTATTTTTCGGATTTTCATGTTTTGGGGTTCGAGTTTCGATTTTTTGGGTTTCTTTGCATCATAATGAGGATTTGCAACACATGCTAGACACTCTAAACCTAAACTCTATCTTCCCGATGAAATTCGAGCATCGATGAGTGTCCTTACCGATTTCTCCGATTTTTTTGATCGGGGACGTCGTGCGCTAATCGACTTGGAACCTAAAAATATTTCTTTATAAAAGCATTAGTTCCACATTTGTTATCATAAAAACTGAGATTAAGACCAAGGTTGAAAACCTTAGGCCAACACCGTCCGTGATCCGTAAGTTTGCCAGTTAACTTGGTGACGTGGTGATCCAAAAATAATTAAAAAATGTTTCAATCGTCATGTCATCTTCATACACGCGGAATTAACCCTCATAATTGGATCATTCAACGATGGCCTCCAACTTTTCCACCATGCTCGTCTCTTTCAGAATCCGATTGTAGTTATTCTTGCTCTCGAATGCTAGCATCGCCAACGCCTCCCTTACTTCCACCTCACTGTGTTCCGTTGTGTCACACCCCAACATGCTAGGGTCACGTGATCGGCCGGAGTACACATCCGTACCCCGAAGCCTACTAGACATGACCAAAGATGCAAAAATAAAATATACAACCATGCAAGTGCAAAAATAGATAATATCATAGGGAAATGAATAAGTCCTGAACACTCCAATGTAAATCCAAAATACATCATGTCTGAATACATCAATAAAATAACTGTCCTAAACTCTACTACCACTCAGTGTCATGAGATCCACGCCCTGAGCTCGCCACCCCAACTGCGCCTCATGTGCCGCAGTACCTCTACTGCTCTAGAGCTAAAATAAAAATAGTAAAGAAAACGAGGGTGAGTTCAAAAGAACTCCGTGAGTGGCTCATCCTTGAGCCCTCCCTAATCCATCATTTATTTATATTCAGCAGAATAAACCATAATCAAATGATAGTGGAAGTAAATAACTAACTGCATGTACAACCACACACACATGTATCCATACATCCATACATTCAATCATCAATACATCCATACAATTTGTACAATCTGGCGCCCCGCACCAATCTCAATCCGGCGCTCCGCGCCAATCTCCCTCATGTTGATAATCAGGCAACCAAGAATGGTTGGGGTCATCTAGCCGGCCAAGATTAGCGACCCTCGAGCATGAGTCCCCTAGGGTAAACCCAGAAATATAATCCAGTGGTGCGTGCAACCTTCCCACTAATGCCACTCTAGGGCTGTCCGTTAGCATGGCTCACCGACGTGCTACCTGATCACCAGTTGACTAAGCTGGCATAATCCGGTCCCCTAGGATGAACCCAGTCATACACATACAATGCACACACACATCACAGGCAGGTAATATATACAACATCAATAGCAGAGTAAACAAGAAAATTCTAAAACTAGAGGAATTAATCACACTGCTTAATTTTTTGCATACGCATGTACCTGCTCATCTCAGCCCCAAGCCGAGCCCTAGTCCTCTAGTGAAGGAACTCACATGTCCTTGATTTACAATCCAAGGACCTCATATACAATATCCACAATCATAGAAATGCAAAATAATTTCCACATCAGGTAAACACAACCCTCGCTTGTCATTGCAATCCGTGATAGCAAAATATATATAACCCGAACAGAGATTAAATAAGCATAAATTCTACCAAAAATCAAAAATGTTCATACATTTAACAATCTGATTTTTCATGAATTTATTTGGAATTTTAATGCTCTAAAACATATAATTAAACATGCAAAACCTTTAAGAAAACTCGGAATCCCGTAGCTGTAGGAATCGGCCTAAATATGCATGTCATGTCTCTACCCTTAACCATATTTTTCCTCCCAAAAATATGTCAATTACCTACTGATTAAATCATGGATTTAACAGAAATAAGTTTCATGTCAAGTAGATAAATTAAATTTATACCGTTCATCTAATAATTCATGTTTTACGGTATTGGCCCTAAGGGTTTGCAAACATGTGACCCTATAATTATTTTTCATGATCAACCTTGAGTGTATAATGTCATGACAAGGATTGCTTGTTGGCCTAAAGTTTTCAACCTTGGTCTTAATATCGTTTTTGATGATAACAAACATGGAACTAATGATTTCATGGAGAGTTATTTTTAGGTTCCATATCGGTTAGCGTACGACGTCCCCGATCGAAAAAATTGGAGAAATTAGAGAAATCGGCAAGGACTCTCGTCGTCGCTCGAGATTCTTCAGGAAGTTAGAATTTAGGTTTACGGTGTCTAGCATGTGTTGTAATCATGATGATGATGCAAAGAAACTCAAAAACCAAACCCGAAACCAGAACACGAAAATCGAAAAAATTAAAAAAGGTCCTGAAATTCACTAAGCTTAGGGAGTTTCTTGGAGGGCTATATGACCTAGACATTTTCTTGGCACCAAAAGTCCCAGTAATTGTTCCTTAGGTAAAAACTAGATAACGAGATATTTTTAAGGATTTTTTGGAAGCCTTTAGCCTACCCATATTTGACCCGAAAGATCATAAAATTTCCGTTTTTCGAAAATTTGTAATAGACCCCAAAAGTTAGATTTTGATTCTTAAGGAATTTAATTTTTCAGATATTTTTATTGAATCCAAATGGGGGTAATCCTTATATAATATTTATATTTTAAAGTTGTTGTAGAGCCTATTGAGGCACTCCTTACATCATCTAAGCTTTGATTGATCCATCATTTGAAAAAACCCTAGCCTTGAACCTTCTTTCTTGACTTTTGCCTTCAAGCTTCATTTGATTAATCATCAAGGCATCAAGAGGAGCTAACTGATCTTGTTGTGGAGATAAGTATTCTATTGTTTGATTTATTGCTCTATTTATTGTTATATTTTGTTGTTTGTTTCATTGTATTTGAGTTTGTGTAAACCTAGAGTGCTAGGTTGATTGAGTTGGTGGTTGCCTTGGTGTTAAGGCTTAAATTCACCATTGTAAACTTAGTTTACTAGGATTAGTTGAGTTGTCCCTTAGGTTGAGGTGAGAGAGTGCTCTCGGTAGGAAGATAGGATATTTCCGGGTGTGGAAGTGCCTTCGGTTTGAGAGCGGAGACTTTCCGATGTAAGGGAAATTATATAATCTAGTAAAGCTAGTTTGGAAATTCTAAGCGGGGTACTTAGGTAGTGGAGTAGGCATTGGGACCGAACCACTATAAATCTATTTGTTTGCATTGCTTACATTGCATATTATTTACTTGACTTGTTTATTCGCTTCCACATTCATCTAGTAGTTAAATTGTGCATTAACATAAGTAATCAAGAAAATGATTGAAACCAGAATTAAGTTTAAGATTAGTAAATATACTATTCACCCCCCCTCTAGTGTAGCTATTCCACCAACATTTGGTATCAGATCGGGTCGTAGATTGAGATTTCACCATCTCCTCTACATCGCTTCTCGATCTGAAAAATGGCACTATAGAGTTTAGCGTCTTCACCTCCTAGGTTTGATGAATTGAACTTTGGTCTTTGGAAGTCTAGGATGTACACCTTTCTAAATACTCAAGCATTGTTTAAAATACTGTATTCGTACCGCCTGGTACGATCGGTATTTATCAGTTTTTCAAAAAACCGATATACGAGATACCCAATATTGGGCGTACTTATGATGAGCTATTAGAAGAATCTAAGAAGATGTATGCCATGCTCATGAAATCAAATAAGGAAAACAGAAAAATCAAGAAAGAAAACCTAAAGCTTGTTAGTCATTTGCATGAGTTGAAGAGTGAAAATGAGAAATTGAAATTTTGCTCTTTTGATTCATGCCATGATAATTTAGAAATTGAGCTAAGAGCCTTGAAACTTGAAAATGAGAATTTGAAATAAAAAATGAAACTAAGAAATAATGAATTGAAAAGCGATTTCAAATTTGAGAATGAAAAATTGAAAATTGAAAATGGTATGTTGAAATCTCAATTGCATACATTGCATAAGTCTATAAATGATTTGAAAAATGAGATATTGATTTTGAGTAGAAAAGTTAATACTTCTTCTCTTAATTCTAAAAATTGAAATGTCTCATTTAGGAAACCTCAAAAGAAAAATGTTTCCTTTAAGAATGCTCATGCTTATCATGTTTTTCATGCCAAACATTCTAATATTAGACCTCATGTCCATAAGAATAATAAAAAGAATATATTTAATGGACACTGCTTTTGTTGTGGTGTTTACGAGTATGTCATTTATGATTGCGCTTTTAAGATGAATCCAAGTGTGGCAAAGACACTTTGGGTTCCTAAGTCCTTCAACCCCCAAGGACCCAAAGCCATTTGGGTATCAAAAGTCTCATCTTCTTTTGTAGGGGGTGTTGGACTAAGGTTTTCAACCTTGGTCTTAATCTCGGTTTTGATAATAACAAACATGGAACTAATGATTTCATTGAGAAATATCATCAGGTTCCAAGTCGGTTAGTGCATGACATCCGCGATCGAAAAAATCGGAGAAATCGACAAGGACGCTTGTCAATGCTCGAGATTCATGGGGTAGTTAGAGTTTAGGTTTAGGGTATCTAGAATGTGTTGTAAGTCCTCATGATGATGCAAAGAAACCCAAAAACCAAACCCCAAAATACAAAACCTGGAAAATTAGAAAAGACCATAAAATTCACTAAGCTTAGGGAGCTCCTAGGAGGGCTATATAACCTAGACAGTTTCTTGCCACCAAATGTGCCGGTAATTATTCCTTAGGTAAAAACTAGATAACGAGATATTTTTAAAGATTTTTTGAAGCTTTTAGCCTACCCATATTTGACCCGGGAGATTATAAAAGTTCCGATTTTCGAAAATTTGTACTAAACCCCAAACGTTAAATTTTGATTCTTAAGGATTTTAATTTTTTAGAAATTTTTATTGAATCCAAATGGGGGTAATCCTTATATAACATTTATGTTTTAAAGTTAACTTAAAGTTAATAAATGTTATATAAGTAGATATAGCAAAGACGGAACCCCAAAATGAACAAACAAGTAAAAAGTCAGCCAAACCAAGCATTTTGCCCAGGTTCGATCGACCGACTGGTTGATCGATAGAAGGTGAAGGCATTTCGATCGATCGACCGATCGACTGAACGATGCCCAAAATGGGCAGAATGCCTTCCGTTACTCGGTCGGTCGACCGACGATCAACCGGCAAGCGACCGGGCGTCGCCAACGGGCAGAAATTAGCCCGTTGGGAGAGCTGTTTTGGCTCTCTCTTCTTGGGGCTTATATATACAAGCCATGAGAGCCTTCCTGCTCGTTGTTGATCACTTCTAACCTCCTTGAGCTATCTTTTGATCAATCCTAAGCCATCATTGAGCCAATCTTGTGAAAACCCTAGCTTGAACCGTTCATCTCTTTGATTGAACTTTTACTTCATTGCTTCATCATCAAAGGCATCAAGAGGAAGCTAAGAATCTTGTTGTGGAACTAAGTATTTTATTGTTTGATTTATTGTTCCATTTAGTATTGTATTTTCTTGTTATTTCATTGTATTTGAGTTTGTGTAAACCTAGAGTGCTAGGTTGATTGAGTTGGTAGTTGCCTTGGTGTTAAGGCTTAACTCCACCGTTGTAAATTTTGTTTACTAGGATTTGTTGAATTATCCTTAGGTTTGTTGATTGAAATGGCCACGCTAAAGGGAGGGTGAATAGTATGTTTACTAATTCTTATTAGCCTAAATCCAATTTTAATCGTTTCTTTGATTACTTAGGCAAATTACAAGTTGAGTGACTAAATGCGGAAGCAATAATAAAACAATTAAGCACAAACAAAATATCAATACAAACATAAGAATTTATAGTGGTTCAGCCCCAATGCCTACTCCACTACCTAAGCACCCCGCTTAGGATTTTCAAACTTAGTTTTACTAGATTAACGATGTTTCCCTTACACAGAGGACTTTGACTCAAAGAGTCTCACTCTCGACCTAAGGCACTTCCACACCCGGAAGTCTCCGCCTTCTTACCGAGAGTACTCTTCTACCTCAACCTAAGGGAAAACTCAACTAATCCTAGTAAACTATGTTTACACAAGTGGATTTACACCATCTACACCAAGGATACCACTTACACACAAGACCTAATACTAGGTCTTCTTACAAGCTTGAATACAATGAAATAAATCACAAAAATATACAAGTAATGGAGCAAATTAATACTACAACAAATACTTAGCTCCAAACACGAGTCCTAGTTCCTCTTGATGCCTTGAGATGATGAATCGATAAATCTTGATGGCGAAATCAAGGTGTGTATCTTGGAAACTAGGGTTATCAAAAGGATGGCGCAAGAAAAGCTTTAGAATGATCAAGAATGACTCAATGAAGTTTTTAGAGTGATCAAAAGTTGTTTAAGGAAGGCTTGGTTTGGGTATTTATAACCCTGCAACGGAAACATCGCGTCAACGGGTGGAAAACTAGTCGTTTTCGCCGTTCGGTCACATTTCGATCGATCGTCGGTCGACCGACCAATCGGCCGCCCGTGACCGCTGCGCCTTCTATGTATTATTCGCGATGTTCGGTTCATTGACGGGTTGACCGAATAAGTCGCGGCATCGATCATTGATCCCAAATCCGATTGACAGATGCAGTTAAGCAAGAGGTGTGATTCTGCGATCCTCAATCCGGTCGACCGACGGACGCACTACCAATTTTCCACACACTTCGGTCGATCGAATTGCTTGCTGCCAGTTTTTGGCAGCATTCGGTCGACCGAACCTAGACTGGACTGGGCAAATTGGTATTTTGCTTGGGTTTTTCTATTTCTACTCGTTTGGGTTCCGTCTTCGCTAAATCTACTTATATAACATTTATTAACTTTAAGTTAATAACTTTAAAACATAAATGTTATATAAGGATTACCCCATTTGGATTCAATAAAAATATCTAAAAAATTAAAATCCTTAAGAATCAAAATCTAGTTCTTGGGGTTTAGTACAAATTTCCCGAAAACGAAAATTTCCTAATCTCCCGGGTGAAATATGGGTATGCTAAAGGCTTCCAAAAATTCCTTTAAAATACCTCGTTATCTAGTTTTGACCCAAGGAACAATTACCGCCATTTTTTATGTCAAGTAAATGTCTAGGACATATAGCCCTCCAAGGAGCTCCCTAGGCTAAGTGAATTTCATGGCGGTCTCGGGTTTTCATGATTTGGGTTTCGGGATTGGTTTTTGGGTTATTATGCATCATCATGAGGATTTACAATATAAACTAGCCACCGTAAACCTAAACTCTAACTTTCCGAAGAATCCCGAGCGACGACGAACGTCCTTGCCGATTTCTTCGATTCTTTCGATCGGGGACGTTGAGCGCTAGTCGATATGGAACCTGGAAGATTTCTCACTCAAACATTAGTTCCATGTTTGTTATCATCAAAACCGAGATTAAGTCCAAGGTTGAAAACCTTAAGCCAACAAGGTTGAGGTGGGAGAGTGCTCTCGGTAGGAATGCGGGATACTTCCGGGTGTGGAAGTGCCTTCGGTGTGAGAGCGAGACTTTCCGGTGTAAAGTCCTCCTTGTAAGGAAACTAATTAATCTAGTTAAACTAGTTTGAAAATCCTAAGCGGGGTGCTCAGGTAGTGGAGTAGGCATTGGGGCCGAACCACTATAAATTATTATGTTTGCAATGCTTACTTTAAGTATCGATTACTTGACTTGTTTTATTCACTTCTGCATTTATTTAGTAGTCGAATAGCGCATTAACATAAGTAATCAAGAAAATGATTGAAATTGAAATTAAGTTAAAGATTAGCAAGCACATTATTCAGCCTCTTTCTAGTGTAGCCTAAGCGACCATGCGGTTCTAAATCGTAGGCTCATTGTGGCCTTTCGATTTTCAACCAATAGGAAATGTTGGAGATCTTATTATTCAAATATTTCATATTTTGAGATCTCTCGATTCATTTCAAATTCATTATAATTTATTTTGAAACAAATTTCAAACTATTTAGCAAAGCGTATTTCAAACTTGTCTTTGCTATTTAGCTTTATTTTCATTAAATCTACTAATG
Organism: Canna indica; assembly: GCA_034359265.1. NCBI lineage: Eukaryota > Viridiplantae > Streptophyta > Magnoliopsida > Zingiberales > Cannaceae > Canna > Canna indica. Next base: position 50,926,981 of record CP136895.1, on the reverse strand, counting down.
AAGTCTACTTGCAAGTTAAAAAAGTTAATGGAAGGTTATGCTATTATGAAGAAAGTTTGAGAGTAAATGACAAGGTTGGCAAAATTCTCTTGAAAGAGGTATGATTTTGACCTTTGTTAAAACCTTGCTTAATTACCTCAATAATTATGCTTAAATGATTTCTCTATGCTCAGATTATGCATGATAAATATTTGAATTTTCATGAGTAGGAAAAATCTTGATAACTTAGCTCATTTCATGATATCATGATACTTATGAAATCAGACTAGGTTGAAAATTTTCTTTAGAGACTTCATTTTAAGATTAGTTGTTATGTGCTTAAAATTAAAAATTCATGAGAAATTGAACAAAGTGATAACTAATTCACTTTAGGGGACTTAAGCTTGGAAAAGTTTGACCTAAGTCAATAAATCGACTTGGACACTTCATTTTAAGTCCAAACTTTATAAACATGTTTAGGAATAGGTATGACATATTTCCATGCATTTAGAATGAAAAATTATTATGAATATGGATAAAATGACATAGAGACGATTTCATGATTACCTCTTTTGAACCAAGTTGACCCAAGTCAACAAATTGACTTAGATGTCTCATTTTCAATACATATTTGAGGAACATGCTTAGATTTACTCATGTTAGGTATCCATAGGTTTAAATTTGAAAAATTATGAGTAAATGATAAGATTGACAATTAGCAAATTTTATGATAACTAGCTTAATTTTGAATGAAACCAAGCTAGGTTGATATCTTGACTTAAGGACATAATTTTTATTCCAAACGTGACATACACTCTTTACATGACCATTATGTGGTGTCATAAAGGTTTGAATAAAAACTGAGCACGTTTTAAAAAATGACTGAAAATTATGAAAATGCCATTGAAATTTTAGCATTTTCATTGAAATTGTAGAAAATTGTAGAAAACTGATTTTGTGATGATTCTTGAAATTGCACTTTCATTGAAAAATCTAGTTTGTTGTGTAAAAATTTTAAAAAATTTCAAAAATCTAATTAATAATGAAATTTTGAAGTTGGATATTGGAAACACAAAGTATCACTTACTTGAAATACTCATTTTTCCGATAGTTAAATTTTTCGTCAAATACTCCAAATGAAAACTCATGTATACCATTTTGATTCCATTTCTAATATCATTCACATCATTACTTGAGTAAAACCATTTCTATGAATGATTTTAGGGGTTGCCGACCCTAACCAATCATACCAGGAAATAAGGACCGCAAAAACACGACAATCCCAATAGCTAACATTCGATAAATCACGATGATTCAAGAAAAATCCCAAAAAAATCATCATCAACAAGGGGTGACTGACATAAAGAGAAAACTACTGTTGGGAACAAGGGAAACCACTCACCGGAGAAGGAAATTGGAAAGAAATGTAGGCGAAATGACAACACTAGAGGGAGGGTGAATAGTGTGTTTACTAATTCAATTATCCTAAATTCCAGTTTTAATCGTTTCTTGATTAGTTAGGCTAAGCACGATATTTATAGCACGCGGAAGCAATAAATATGAAGCAAATAAGCACAACCAAATATAACAATGCAAACACAAGATTTATAGTGGTTCGGCCCCAATGCCTACTCCACTACCTAAGCACCCCGCTTAGGATTTTCAAACTAAGTTTTACTAGATTAATTAGTTTCCCTTACACAGAGGACTTTGACTCGAAGAGTCGCACTCTCAACCTAAGGCACTTCCACACCTAGAAGTCTCCGTCTTCTTATCGAGAGCACTCTTTCACCTCAACCCTAAGGGACAACTCACTTAATCCTAGCAAACTACGTTTACACAAGTGGCTTTACTCCTTCTACACCGAGGATACCACTCACACAACAAGACCTAACACCCTAGGTCTTCACACGCACAAATCCAAATTAAAGATGTTCAAATAACTATAAAAATATAATCAAAAGAGCTAAAATATTAAACCAATATTAAAAGCTCTTTTCCAAGCTTTGGAACCTCCAACTCGCCGAGTCGTAGAGCTCGATTCAATTCCCGAGTTGAGGCAGCAGTTGGCGCTTGAGAAAATGTTCACGGAAATAGCAGAACACGCTTGATCAATCTCTAGAATGCTCAAATCTTCCTTTTAATTGCTCAATAAAATATGTAGAAGTCAAGGAAGAAAATTAAAAGGAGTTAGATGGGGTATATTTATACCCACACGAAGAAACGATAGCTCAACGGATAGAAAACTATCTGTTGCAAACGCTCAGTCGACCGACCGATCGACAGCCAATGCGACCGCTACCCTCTTCTCTCTGTGCGGTCGATCGACGGGTCGACTTCCAAGATGCAAGACTGCGTTCCCGCAATCCGGTCGATCGACGTAAGGGAAGCAGGGGCGCGACCGCGCGATCCTCAATCTGGTCGACCGATCAGTCGATCGCTCGAGGTACTACCTATATTGGGCCTCTGTCGGTCGACCGAAGTAGCCACTACCAGTTTTTGGCAGTATTCGGTCGACCGAATTGGCTACTGCCAATTTCTTACACTCTTTGGTCGGCCGACCGGTCGATCGAACATAGGTTGATATTGATTTTTCAGCTTTTTTCTTGCGCGCTTTATTTTTGGGTTCTGGCTTTCGACGAGCATCAACTTGAAGAGCTTTTCATTTAATCTTTAGACTCGTCCAATGCGACTTTGGTGCCCACGTCGATCTTCGAGACATTTCTGCGACGAACCCGAGCGCGACGATCAATGTCCTTCCAATTTCTGATTTCTTTTGATATTTTCGATCGAGGACATCGAACGCTAACTGATATGAAACCTAAAATTGATTTCTCACCGAAATATTAGTTCCATGTTTGTTATCATCAAAACCGAGATTAAGGCCAAGGTTGTAAACCTAAAGCCAACAATCTCCCCCTTTTTGATGATGACAAACATCCTTAAGAAAATATATCATTAAAGCATAGAGGATATCATCTAAGGGATTTCTCCACATATCAACATGCATATCTATGAAATAAACTCCCCCTATCTAAATATGAAACTTAAATCATACATGATAGCAAAGAGTGACAGATACAATTCAAACCTAAATCATTTATGCACTCAAGTATGAATATTTTCATGAATATTGTTTCTTTTTCATGACATTTTTGATTTCATTCAAACTTTCACAATATAAAGATATAGTCATTTGAAGCATGTATATCAAGTTTGAAATGAAACTAATGTCATATAATCAAAATATGAACTTAGCATGATTTCATTCAAAGTATGTTTGAAATCATGAAAATGCTAAGTATCAAATTTGGCCATCTACTCGTGTTTTCTCATATTTAGGCATTTAGACATCAAACATGAGAGAATATAAGTCTACGAATCAAGTTTGGACTTAAGATGAAATTTCTAAGTCACTTTGTTGACTTAGGTTAACCTATACTTCTAGATTTGAAATACCAATTGTTGGATGAAATTTTTTGATACCAATTATTGAATGGTCAGTTGTAATGCATGTATCAAATTTTAACTCAACATGAATTTTGTAAATTCATTTTTCATCCTATATTGATTTTAATAAACAAATGGATATTTCTAGCTATCATCCAAGATATCAAAATTATTTCTAGGAATGATTTTACTCAAGAAATTGTGTGAATGATATTAGAAATAGAATCCAAATGGTATACATGAGTTTTCATTTGAAGTTTTTGAAGAAAGATCAAAGTATCGGAAAGATTGATATTTCAAATAAGGGATACTTTGTGTTTTCGAAATCCAACTTCAAAATTCCATTTTATATCATATTCTTGATCAAACTTTTTGAAATTTTTACACAACATATTAGTTTTTTTTATGCCAAATGTAGGCAAAAATTTTACTGATAAAATTTGATTTTTCAGTGAATGTGTAATTTCAAGAATCATCTAAAATGATTTTTTTATATTTTTCTAGAAATAACTGAAAATGTTACCAATTGTTGGGTGACATGACATTTTATTAATTTTTAGTTATTCTTAAAGCATGTTCAATTTTCATTCAAACTTTTATGACACCATAAAGTGATCATGAAAAGAGTGTATGTCAAGTTTGAAATGAAAATTATATCCTTAGGGTTAAGATATCAACCTAGCATGGTTTCATTCAAAACTAGCTAGTTTCTATGAAACTTGCTAAGTTTCAATCTTATCATTTACTCATGATTTTTCAAACTTAAACCTATGGATACCTAACATGAGTAAATCTAAACATGTTCCCCAAATATGGATTGAAAATGAGACCTTTGAGTCAACTTGTTGACTTGGGTCAACTTGGTTCAAAAGAGATTTTCATGAATTGACCTCTATGTCATTTTATCCATATCCATATGAATTTCTCATTTGAAGTGCATGGAAACATGTCATACCTTATTTCTAAACATGTTTATGAAGTTTGGACTTAAAATGAAGTGTCCAAGTCGATTTGTTGACTTGGGTCAAACCTTTCCAAGATAAGTCCCCTAAACTGATATACCAATTGTATTTATTCATCTAGACATGAATTTTCAAGTTTTAAATATCTAGACTCATGTGATATGTGTATCTAAACATGTTCATTTGGTGTTTACTCAAAATGAGGTCTGTAATAAAAAATTTTAACCTAGAGCAAGTTTCATTCAATCAAGATATCATAAAATTGCCTATATTATCCAAATTTTGTCTACTCGTGAAAATTCAAACATTTATCATGCAAAATCAATCATGAGTATATAGAGACATCATTAAAGCATGAATATTCAATTATTATACGAAGATTTTTGCAAAATTAAATCCATACCTTTTTCAATAGAATTTTGCCAAACTTGTCATTTACTTTTCACTTTTCTTCATAATAGCATAGTCTTCCAAATTTTTATCACTTTCTTATCTTGCAAGTAGGCTTCATTAGTATCATAATGAAATAGTATGCCAACTAGCAAGCTATTTTATTAAATAGCACAAGTTTAATGCAAAGTTTCAAAAAAAATTCAACCTATGCTAGATAATAAAGATTCATTTAAGGAGATTATCATGATATCAAAATGAATCTGAGGAGATCTTAGGATGTGAAACATTCGAGGAATAAGATCTCTAACCATGTTAAACTAGTTTGGACTTATAAGAAGGTATCTAATAATAGATGTTTACCTAGAGCAAGCTTCATTCAATGAAATTTGTCTAAGTACTAAAATCTACCTACTCATGAGAATTCAAGGGTTTAGCATGCAATTCTAATCATGAGTATAGAGACATTATTTAAGCTTAAGCATTGAGGTATAACACTAAGATTTTGAATTTATCAAAATTATACCTTATTCATGATGATTTAGCCAAACTAATCTTTTTTATTCTAATAAGCCTTCCATCTACAATAACTTGCAAGTATACTTTATTAATAGAAAATGAAACCAAATTTACATGCAAGCTATCAAACTAAATAGTGAAGTGAAAAAAACCAAGTATCATTTTCCAAATTCAACTTCACTAAATAGCATGGATTCATTTTCATATAAATCATCCATGATAACAAAATGAATCAAGAGATCTCAAAATATGAAAATTTGAAAAATAAGATCTCCAACCCTTCCTATTGGTTGAAAACCGAAAGCCATAATTAGCCTACGATTTAAAACCGCAAGGTCGCTTAGGCCCATTACAAACCACATAGGTCTCCGAAGAGACCAAAGATCAAAAAATCAAAAATCATTTGAAATATATTAAGAACGGGGAAAATCAATCAATTTTGAGCATGTATTATGAACTCCAACTATTAATGGATCAATTAAAGTTAAGAGATGATACCAAAACTTTTTAGATGCCAACTTTCATTTCCATAGGCATCTAGGTGGGAATCTTGAAGTTGCAACCATGTAAGGATCTTTCATTGAATTCTTGGCCAACTTCAACACATCACTTTCCCTTATCCTTGTGTACGTGGTAGCTCCCCCTACAAAAGAAGATGAGATCTTTGGTACCCAAATGACTTTGGATCCTTAGGGGTTAGATGGCCTAGGAATCCAAAGTGTCTTAGCAACACTTGGATTTCTTTTGAATGCACATTCATGAATAGCATGACCATATATACCACAACAAAAATAATTTCCATGAAACTTTTTCTTTTAGACATGAGGTTTAAAGGAAGAATGCTTGACATGAGAATGATGATGAACCTTAGCATTCTTTACATAAGCATTTTTATTCCTAGGATTTCTAAAGGATGAAGTATGTGATAAATTACTAGTTTTCTTACTCAATAAAATAACCTCATTTTTTAAGTCATTGATGAATTTGTGTAAAGCTTGTATTTGAAATTTCAACAAGCAGTTTTCATTTTTCAAAATATCATACTCAAATTTGAAATCACTTACACAATCCTTACCATTGAGATTCACATTATTTTTTGTGTTTTCATTCTCATTTCTAATTTTTGAAATCTTAGTTAACAACTCATCATTCTCAATTTCTAATTCTTCATTTATTTGTTTCAAGTCCTTAATTTCAAGTTTTAAGGCATCATGACAAGAATCAAAAGAGTTAGTATTCAATTTTTCATTTTCTAATTCATGCACATGAGAGCTAAGCCTTAAATTTTTCTTCTTTAATTTCCTATTTTCCTTGTTCTTTTTTTATGAGCAATTCATACATTTTTCTACATTCATCAACTAGCTCATCATAAGACATTTTAAATGAGTTTGAATTGCTAGAGTCACTATTATGACAAGAAGCGGAAGACTTTACCTCATCGTCAAGACCCATGAGGCACAATTTTGAGGTGGCTTCATTGTCACCACTGTTGGCTTTAGATTTTCGACCTTAGCCTTAATCTCGGTTTTGATGGTTTTGATGATAACAAACATGGAACTAATGATTTCATTGAGAATATCTTTCAGGTTCCATATCGACTTGCGTTCGATGTCCTCGATTGGATAAATCGGAGAAATCGTAAAATCGAAAGGACATTGATCGTCGCGCTCGGGTTCATCGTGAAAGTTTATCGAAGATCGACGAGTGCGCCAAAGTCACATCGGACGAGCTCAAAGATCACATGGAAAGCTCTCCGACATGATGCTCATTGAAAGCCAGAACCCGAAAATAAAGCGCGAAAGAAAAAGGCTAAAAAAAACAATCTCAGCCTAAATTCGGTCGACCGAGCGGTCGACCGAGCGGTCGACCGAATAGGGTAAGAAATGGGCAGTAGTCATAGCGGTCGACCGATCGGTCGATCGGACTGAGGCTAGCTATAGACGATCGATCGATCGGTCGACCGAAAGAGAAATCGCAAGCTTCTTGCGTCTGTCGGTCGACCGGCTCGGTCGATCGACCGAAGCCCAAAAAGGGCAGTAGACTTGGCGATCGACCAGCGATCGAATGACCGGTCGACTGACGATTCAACCGGACCATCGACCAGGCATCTGTAACGGTCGAAAATAATCCCGTTGATGCCCTATTTCAGATAGGGATATAAATACACCTCATACATATCTCTTAATTCTCTCTCTCTCCACTCTTACAGAAATTATTGAGCCATCAAGAAGAGATATTTGAGCCTTCCAAAAGAAAGATTGCTTGCGCTCTTCTCCTTCTGCGAACACCTTCTCAAGCGCTAGCTGCTGCCTCAACTCGGAAACTAACTCGAGCTCATTCCCTCGGCGAGTGGGAGGTGCCAAGGTTGTGAAAGGAGCTTGTAAACATTGGTTTTATTTTAAGCTCTTTTCAATTGTAATTTTATTATTATTTTAACTATTTGATTTGTGCGTGCAAAGACCTGGTGTTAGGTCTTGTTGTGTGAAGTGGTATCCTGGTGAAAAGGAGTAAAGCCACTTATGTAAACTTAGTGTTTACTAGGATTAGTTCTAGTTGTCCCTTAGGTTGAGGTGGGAAAGAGCTCTCAGTAGGAAGGCAGGATACTTCCGAGTGTGGAAGTGCTTTCGATTGGAGAGTGGAGTCTTTTCCGAGGAAAAATCCTCGTGTTAAGGGAAACTAATTAATCTAGTAAAATTTAGTTTGGAAATCCTAAGCGGGGTGCTTAGGTAGTGGAGTAGGCATTGAGACCGAACCACTATAAAATCTCTGTGTTTGCATTGATTGATTGTTCGTTCTTAATTGATTAATTATTTATCGCTTCCACAATCAATCATCGAATCGCAAATTGCCTAACGATTTAAGAAAACAATTAAATTGAAAATTAGGCGAATAATATAGTAAACACACTATTCACCCCCCCTCCTCTAGTGTCGCCATTCCGTCCACATTTGGTATCAGAGCGGGTTCGTAGCTTGAGATTTCATCATCTCTTCTACACTTTGTCTCGATCTCGAAATGACTCTAGAGTCGATAGCATCTTCACCCCCTAGGTTCGATGCCTCTAACTTTGGTCTATGGAAATCTAGGATGTACACATTTCTAAAGACTCAAGGTTTAGGTGTATTTAACATGATAAAGATGAAATATGTTGAACCTAAGGAAAATATGGATCCATGGACCCAAGAACAAATTAGCATGTTTGAGTTAAATGCTAAGGCAACAAATTACATATATTGTTCTTGTGAAAATAATATCATTTAAAAGATCATGCATTTTATTTCGGCATATGATATTTGGGCTACTTTGAATATGCTATATGATTATGATAAAACCGAGGAGTTAGAAACTTTTAATGAGGATAGTGATGGCAATTGTTATCCTTCCAATGCTAACATGATTTTTGAAGCCCAAAGTATCTCCAGTCATAGGAGCATTAAAAGCCGAAAGAGAAAGGTGATCTACCATGTGTGCCATGAGAAAGGGCATGTAAGGAAGAATTGCCCTACCATAAAGAACAAGGCAAAGAGGAGGTCAAATGCTTCTACATCATCATCATATTCGAATGAAGCATCCTCTTCCCATGGCTTTGAAGCAAATTCAAAAGAATGTCTCATGAATGATGACAATGAGGTACACTCCACCTCTTCTAGTCATGTTAATAACAATAATAGTATTAACTCATCTAGCTCTCATGATTTTGATGAATTGATGGATGAGTATAAAATTGTGTATGTCTTGCTTGTTAAGAAAAATAAAGAAAACAAAAATTTGAAGAAAGAAAACTCAAATCTTAGTTCTCAATTACACCATGCAAAATTAGAAAATGAGAAGCTAAGAATTAGTGTCAACAATCCATGCCATGATACTTTAAGTATTGACACTAAGGATTTGAAAAATGAAAATAAAAAATTGAAGAATGATTTCAAAATTGAGAATGAGTCTTTGAAAAATGAAAACTCAAAAATCAAAAAGGAAAATTATATGTTAAAATCACAAATGCATGCTTTACACAACTCAATGATTGATTTGAAAAATGAGATTCTAAACCTAAACAAGAAAGTGAATGAAATGAAAAATACTTCCTCATTTAAGAATTTTAGTAAAAAGAATATTCATGCTAATGTTAAATCTCATGTTAGACATTTTACCTTTAAATCTCATGTTCAAAATAAAAATGTTTCATCTAAGAATGCTCATGCTCATTTTAGTTCAAATGACAAGCATTCTACAAATAAATCTCATGTCCATAGTAAAAACAAAAAGAAATTTAATGGACATTGCTTTTGTTGTGGTGTTTATGAGCATGTCATCTTTGATTGTGCCTTTAAAATGAACCCAAGTGTTGTGAAAATACTTTGGGTACCTAAGCCCACTAACCCCCTAGGATCCAAAGGCATTTTGGGTACCAAAGGTTTCTTCTCTTGTAGGGGGAGCCACCACACAAGGGAAGAGAGAAGTGAAGAGTTGAAGTTGACCATGAAATTGAATGATGAATCCTCTCTTGGTTGCAACTTCAAGTCATCTTGATGTCTTAGTAAGGTTGGAATCAAAAAGTCTTTGGTATCATCTCCTATACCCTATTGTTTACACTATAATTGGAGTTTGATATATGTTTAATTTAAATTTTTTTCCCCGCTCTTGCTAAAAGAGTCTTTTGAAAAATGTTTTTGATTTCTGATTTCCCGATCTTTTCGGAGACCCCGGTGGCCTATAATGGGCCTAAGCGATCTTGCGGTTCTAAATCGTAGGCTTTTTGTGGCTTTCGGTTTTCAACCAATAGGAAGGGTTGGAAATCTAATGTTTCAAAATTTTATTTTTTGAGATCTCTTGATTCATTTTGTTATCATGAATAATTTCTTTGAAAATGAATCCTTGCTATTTAGTGAAGTTGAAGTTGATAAATGAATCCTTGTTATCATGAATAATTCATTTTGTTATCATGAATAATTTCTTTGATAAATGATTCATTTTTTTTCTCTTCACTATTTAGTTTAATAGCTTGCATGTAGAATTGGTTTCATTGTCTACTTAAGAAGTATACTTGCAAGTTATAAATATTTTAGGAAGGCTAACTAGGAAGAAAAAGATTAGTTTGGCTAAATCATCATGAATAAGGTATAATCTTGATAAATTCAAAATCTTAGTGTTATACTTCAATGCTTAAGATTAAAGTATGTCTCTATACTCATGATTAAAATGACATGTTAAAATCCTTAATTCTCATGAGTAGGTAGAACTTTAGTACTTAGACAAATTTCATTGAATGAAACTTGTTCTAGGTAAATATCTATTATTAGAGACCTTCTTGTAAGTCCAAACTAGTTTAACATAGGTAGAGATCTTATTTCTCAAATAGTTCACATCTTAAGATCTCTTAGGTTCATTTTGATATTATAGTAAAATCTTTCACTTAAAAATGAATCTTAACTATCTAGCATAGGTTAAGTTATTTTTAATGAAAATCTTGTATTGATCCCTTGCTAGTTAGTATGTTAGCTTGCTAGTTGACATATTATTTCATTATGATACTAATGATGTCTACTTCCAAGTTATGAATATAAATGAAGACAATGCTATCTAAAAGAAAATGAAAAGGAAATAAAAAAGTTGGGCAAATTTTTTAGAAAAAGGTATGATTTTAATTTTTGCAAAAATCTTAGTAAAATAATTAAATTTTAATGCTTAAATGATTTCTCTATGCTCATGATTAATGTTCCATGATAAATACTTGAAGTTTCATGAGTAGGCAAAATTATGATAACTTAGCTCATTTCATGATATATTGATATTTATGAAATCGAACTAGGTTAAAATTCTTCTTTAGAGACTTTATGTTAAGTTAAACATGAAATTAAATTAAATTTCCAAAAAAAATAAGGTATGAATTTAACTTTACAAAAATCTTAGTATGATGATTGAATATTAATGCCTTAATGTTGTCTCTATATACTCATGATTGATTATGCATGATAAATATTTGAATTTTCATGAGTAAAATTTTTTTGGATAACTTAGGCAATTTCATGATATCTTGATTGAATGAAACTTGCTCTAGGTTAAAACTCATATTAGAGACCTCATTTTGAGTAAACATCAAACAAATATGTTTAGACACACATGATATGACTCTAGGTGTTCAATCTTGAAAATTCATGTGTAGATGAAAATGTGATAACTAGATCACATTAGTGGACTCAAGCTTAAAAGGGTTGACCCAAGTCAACAAATTGACTTGGACACTTGATTTTAAGTCCAAACTTAATAAACATATTTAGAAATAGGTATGACATATTTCCATGCATTTAGAGTGAAAAATTCATATGGATATGGATAAAATGACATAGAGGTTAATGCATGTTAACCCCTTTTGAACCATGTTGACCCAAGTCAACAAGTTGACTTAAAGATTTAATTTTCAATCCATATTTGTGGAACATGTTTAGATTTACTCATGTTAGGTATCCATAGGTTTAAGTATAAAAAATCATGAGTAAATGTTAAGATTGAAACTTAGCAAGTTTCATAAAAACTAGTTTAGTTTTGAATGAAACCATGTTAGGTTGATATCTTGACTTAAGTACATAATTTTTATTTCAAACTTGACATATACTCTTTACATGATCACATTATGGTATAATGAAAGTTTGAATGAAAATTGAACAAGTTTTAAAGAATAACTGAAAATTACAAGGATTGTTATTTGTTCAACAATTGGTATCACCAATTTTAGTTATTTCTAAAAAAATATAGAAAAATCATTTTTAGATGATTCTTGAAACTACACATTCACTGAAAAATCTAATTTTATCAGTAAAAATTTCAAAAAGTTTCATCAAGAATCGAATTTAAAGTGAATTTTTGAAGTTAGATTCAAAACACAAAGTATCATTATTCTTGAAACGTCAATCTTTTCGATACTTTGATTTTTCTTCAAAAACTTCATATAAAAACTCATATACACCATTTGGATTCTATTTCTAATATCATTCATACAAATTCTTGAGTAAAATCATTCCTAGAAATGATTTTGATATTTTGGATGATAGATAGAAATATTCATGTGTATATTAAAATCAATATAGGATGAAAAATGGTCTTTGAAAATTCTTTTGAGTTCAAACTTAATACATGTATTTCAAATGACCATTCAATATTTGGTATCAAAATTATATGACAAAAATTGGTTTTAAAAATATTTGTCAAAAACATGATTTTGTGTAAACTTATAAGGTTGATTTTTGAAATCTTGAAAATAGGTTGACCTAAGTCAACAAAATAACTTAAAAATTTTCATCTTAAGTTCAAACTTAATTCATAGACTTACATTATCTCATGTTTGATGTCTAGATGCCTAAATATGAGAAAAACATAAGTAGATAGCAAATCTTGAGACTTAACATTTTTATAGTTTTCATGCTTATTTCAAATGAAAACATGCTAAGTTCATATTTGGATCAAATGATTTTATTTTCATTTCAAACTTCTCAAACATGCTTTAAATGATTAGATCTTGTTTCCTTTGAAAGTTTGAATGAAATAAAAAATGTTATATGAGAACATACATGATTTAATTTTGAATTCAAATACTTAGTTTTTGAACATATCATGTATGACTTTGTTTGTATATTAAAATTGTTTTTCATCTCTTTGGTTTAGGTTTTCATGTTTTATGAAAAAGACTCCTTAGTTTCAACCTCATGTATTAATTATGTTTCATCCCTTTGAATAAATAGACATTTCTTACCCTTTTTGATTGATGTCAAAAGGAGGAGAAAATTAGAAAAAGTCTATAGAGAAAATATATGTCAAAAGGGGGAGAAATGCATAGTCAAAAAGAGGAGAAATGTATAGTTAAAATGAGGAGAAAAGTATAAGAAAGGGGAGAAAAATATAGGATATCCATGCATATAGATAGGGAGAGTTTAATTATATACATATGCATGTTGATAGGGGGAGAAATCCCTTAGTTGATATCTTTAATGTTTTAATGAATATATATTTTCTTAAGGATGTTTGTCATCATCAAAAAGGGGGAGATTGTTGGCTTTAGGTTTTCGACCTTAGCCTTGATCTCGGTTTTGATAGTTTTGATGATAACAAACATGGAACTAATGATTTTATTGAGAATATCTTTCAAGTTTCATATCGACTAGCGTTCGATGTCCTCGATCGGATAAATTGGAGAAATCGCAAAATCGGAAGGACATTGATCGTCGCGCTCGAGTTCATCGCGAAAGTTTATCGAAGATCGACGAGTGCACCAAAGTCGCATTGGACGAGCTCAAAGATCACATGGAAAGCTCTCTGACATGATGCTCGTTGAAAGCCGAAACCCGGAAACGAAGCGCAGAAGAAAACAATCTCAGCCTAAATTCGGTCGATCGGGCGATCGACCGATCGACCGAATAGGGTAAGAAATGGGCAGTAGCTCTAGCGATCAACCGATCGGTCGACTGGACTGAGGCTAGCTGCAGACGCAGCTTGCGTCAGTCGATCGAAAGAGAAATCGCAAGCTTCTTGCGTATGTATTTAATGTTGACTTTTCTTTTCTTTTCTTTTCCTAAAGATCTCGCAGCTTGACTTTTCTTTTCCTACTTTTAAGTGTGCTTCTTTGACCGAAAATGCTATGGGCACCACAAGAGACGTTACTAGTGGATGGATGACCATTGTCATCACCACCTTCAACATAAGTAGTAATCTCTTCGGTTTTAGCAAAATCATATAGCATATTTAATGTTGCCCAAATATCAAATGCGGATGTACAATGCATGACTTTATCAAGGATGCTATTAGGTAAGGTACAAAATATGGAATACATAGCATCTCCATTATATTGAAACATTTTTTTGTCATGTTCACTCCAATCATGCATGTCAACCTTAGGTTCAATGTATTCTAATTTAATCATGTTATAAACATCAAAACCTCTAGTTTTTAAGTAGGTATACATTCTAGACTTCCAAAGATCAAAGTTAGATTCATCGAACCTAATAGGTGAAGACGCTACCGACTCTAGAGCCACTTCAAGATCGAGACAAATTGTAGAAGGGATGGTGAAATCACAATCTACGACCCGCTCTGATACCAAATGTAGGCGAAATGGCAACACTAGAGGGGGGTGAATAGTGTGTTTACTAATTCAATTATCCTAAATTCCGGTTTTAATCGTTTCTTGATTAGTTAGGCTAAGCACGATATTTATAGCACGCGAAAGCAATAAATATGAAGCAATTAAGCACAACCAAATATAACAATGCAAACAAAAGATTAATAATGGTTCGGCCCCAATGCCTACTCCACTACCTAAGCACCCCGCTTAGGATTTCTAAATTAAGTTTTACTAGATTAATTAGTTTCCCTTACACAGAGGACTTTGACTCGAAGAGTCGCACTCTCAACTTAAGGCACTTCCACACCCGGAAGTCTCCGCCTTCTTATCGAGAGCACTTTTCCACCTCAACCCTAAGGGACAACTCACTTAATCCTAGCAAACTACGTTTACACAAGTGAATTTACTCCTTCTACATCGAGGATACCATTGACACAACAAGACCTAACACCCTAGGTCTTCACACGCACAAATCCAAATTAATGATGTTCAAATAACTATAAAAATACAATCAAAAGAGCTAAAAGATTAAAGCAAGATTAAAAGCTCTTTTCCAAGGGAAAAGTGGTCTTACTAAATTCAATCATGAATTCTATTCCAATTCACACATTAGCTACATCTTGGATTAATGAAAAGGTGGTAAAAAAATATAAAAGTATGGCTAAGAGATTCTTATGGAGCTCTAGCAAAGAAAAGAAAGACATTCACCTTCTGAGCGGGGAGAAAATCACTTTGAGTAAATATAATGGAGGATTGGGTGTCAAAGATCTAAGCATCATTAAACATTACATTCATGCAGGAAGGGTCTTGGACTTCCTGAATAAGAAAGATATGATCCGGACAAGATTGCTTTCTGGATGGTATTCTTCATTTCATCCTTGGAATGATAAGCTTGCTATGAATTGCTCTTGGACCTTTAGAAATATTCGAAACTCAATCTTAAAGCTGAGAGAGGGGCTGATGATAAAAGTTGGAAATAGTCAAAACACAAGCACTCTAAATGATCCTTGGATTGATTGTACTCCCATTAGTAAATGACCAACTTTTATAAACATAATGGAAGTTCAAAACTTCAAAATTGTATCTCGGTTCATCAAAGATGGAGCCTGGGACTTTGGAACCCTATCCAATGTCTTCGGGGATGCATTAATTGACAGGATTGCAGGAATTTATATTCCTGGGCATAATGTGGTAGATAAGTGGATATGGTCCAAAAATGATAAACGTCTTTTGAGTTGCAAGATAGCTTACAATTATATTAAAGGGAATATTGAGTTAGATCAGAGTCAATGCAGGATGTGGAAAAAACTCTGAAACTCAAATGCAATTCCTAAGATTAAAATTTTTGCCTGGAAGCTGATGTTGAAGAGATTGCCTACTACAAATTATTTGTGAGGGTTCACCAATGTCCAAAAAAATCCCTGTTTTGCATGCAACAGCTATATTGACAGTATCACTCACATTTTCTATGAATGTGAAGTTTCCAAACTGTTGTGGAAAGAGTTAAGTTCTGCTTTAGTTTTCCCTTTTACTCTTTTCTCATCATGGTCTACGGGTTCCTGGCTTGAAGAGGGTAAGCAGCTAGATTCAACAGAAAATAGCAAATTGATTGGAGTGATTGCCATAGGTCATTGGTTTCTATGGAAGAACAAAAACCAAAATTGTTTTAGAAAGGAAAGAATGAGCATCAGATTGATGATTATGAGAACAATGGCTGAAATGGAGAATGGAAAATGGTATTCACTTTCAGAGTCCAAACAGTCTGAATAAAAGCAGTGTAGTTCAAACAAACATATATAGTGTCTTCTGGCATTGTAAAAATTGATCTCAAAATCAGGAATGATGTTAGTAACTTGCAGAACAATTCCAATATCACTTTCATATCTTGTGATGCTGCATGGCAGGATGAAACAAGGAGAGCTGGGCTTGGTTTTCAATTTACAAGTAATGGAAACAAGATTGTTTTAAATGGCTTCAGTTCAAGGTATACAGATAACCCTTTGTCTGCTAAAACTTGGGCCATTTGGCTCAGCATTTTAAATGCTAGGTTGTTCAATATAAAGCATATTAAAGTTTTCACTGACTGTTTAAGATTGGTTAATATCCTAAAATGTGTTTTTGAAGCTCCTTAGTATATTGTTGACCTTATAAATGATATTAGAATGGTTGTTGTTGAAGTTAATGTTATTGATTGGATTCACATCAAAAGGAACTTCAATCAGCAGGCTCACAGCTTGGCTAGGACAGCTTTGAATTCTCTTGGTGATGCAGCAAGTCGGGACTGTGTTGTCTATAATTCTTCCAGTATTGTCTTCGAGAGTTTTTCTTCTATTAAGCATGAGTTTTTTTAGATAGAGTATGAAAGGTTTTTATCCAATTTCTTTGAGTCTCTTGTATTCAAACAATGTAAATGTACATCCATTTTTTCATTTGAATAAAGAGTTAGATACTCATGACAAAATATATCCTTGTTTTCATGAAGGCGAGGAATGCACGACTACTAGTCCACTGCTTTCTCTACCCTCTCAAGTGAACATGGAGTGACTGTCCTCTGAGTTTTCTTTTTAAAAAAAAAAAACTAAAAGAGAAAGTGGAATTGTTGCAGCTTATATATAACCCTTTGTTGGCTGAATTCAAGACTACATGATTTGGGCTGGATAATAAGGAAAAGGGATGGAAGAGATTGAAAATTGCATCAGATTGTGAGAGATTACGAGAGAGCTATTCTGATGTTGAAATTGAAGATTAAAATTCCATGAGACTTAAAGGGTTTGTAAACGAAATTTGGAGATCAGCGCATAAGGCAGAGATTATTGATTGGTATTATATAACGAGGAAAATGAACGAAGAAATTGATTTGTTAGCTAGGGAGAGTTCAGCTAGTTCTGGTAAGGATGGTAATGAGGGAAATTGTATTCAAGAGTGTGGTGTTGTGTCTCTATATGAATATTGTAATAACTTCATGAAGGGGAATGACATAGAATGGTAACGTTGTTTCCAAGATTTGATCGGAATTTCAAAACATGAATGGGAAATGGGAAGAGAATCCCAAGTGCAATGGAAACTCCACCAGATACACCTTTTGCAAAGTTTTTCCTCTCCTTTCTTGTGCATTCTTATCTTTTGGTTGTCCTTTCATGATTCCAATGGCAAAGGCTTTCCATCTTGTGGTCTTCCTTCAAAAGTCCAGCTCACCACTCTCATTATAATATTGTTGTTGTGTTCCTTTATATATTATTATTGTTGTAGTTATTGCAGGCTCTGCAGGTGCATCTCCCTTGAGATGAGGATGATTTCAATTGCATAGAAAGTGAGATCTCATGCATGCTTGTACTTTTGTTTGTTTTCTGCTACATTGGAAATGCTACCTTTTTCTTTAGACCTAACTTTATTGCTTCTCAAATCTCAAATATGACATCACAGCATATATTTTAGCTGCTACCTACTTGTACAATTAATTATTCAATCTTTTCCTTCTAAAACCGAAGCTTAATAAAGCTCACTTCACTTTTTAAAACTAGATGAATGCACTCAATATACTACAACTCATTTTTCAACCTTAATTTATGAATAAACTAAATATAAGACCTATGTAATTTAATTAGTAGCGACATACAAAATTAAATTTATGACTATTCCATCATTAGTTGGCATAATTTAGCCATTAGTTTTAATTTGCACCACAAATTTTCGTCTTAGACAAACTTCATGCTAATGAGTGGTATATATACAGACTTAACCTTGAGAGTTCCTTGTTCAAAGAAACCCAAAAAGTTAAAATGTGAACCTAGTCAACCAAGAATTCCTTTCAATAAGGAGAAGGTTGAGAAATAAAGGATAAGGCTAATTTAATGATGGGAAGAAGGTGGGATGGACCCTAAAAAAGAAAAAAACAACATGGCTGTTTTGGCCTTTTATAATAGTCTTGTTTAATACTAGGGCATCCTCCAAAGCAACACTAATGATTAAAAAGGGAGCCGGCTACATGGCAATTATTAAATTAATCTTCCTCTTTATTTTGTATTATAAGATGTTTCCAATCAATAGCCATAGGTGACCAAGAAAAGCTCATACTTTTCAATGAGAAGCAAAGCAAGATGCCCTTTTGAGACTTGTTTTGTCATTTCCATGTGGAAAAGTGGGCATTTGATTGAAGTAGTGAGGCCACTTTTTTATTCTTTATTGAAGAATCTTGCACTTAACAATTCCTCCCATTTACTTTGACACTACTCATCTCAAGTCTCAAGTCTCAACAAAAGGAACAGAAAACAGGCCAAAAGCTTTTAGCTTTTGAGCTGATTGGTTTCCTCTTTCAACATACTCTCGATGGTGGTAGTGTCAAACTTGGACTCGGTCTAAGGATGACATGTAGCGGTAAGAGATAAACTCCTTATCATTCTCAATGAGAGAGAGAGAGAGAGACAAAGTATGTGTGTGAAAGGGACTGCTTCAAAATTATATCATCCAGATGGCAATTTAATGCGTCTCAATCGAAATCCATATGCCGACTAAGAAAAATGACAAGAAGTTAAAGATGGAGCGAAGGATAAAGTTCTCTGACCTGTAAGAAATCGATGAAGATTCCGAGATAGAGGGGCCAAGCACCAAAACGCGCTATGGTTAAATTGTAAGAAACAAACTATTATTATTACATTAAAAAGAAATAGTAAAAACAAAGAAAGCCGAAGCGACTTATGTATAGGAGGATGAAACTCAAAAGCTTGATAAGCGAGCAATGTGGGACAAGGATGAAAAAAGTTCCCACATCCCTGGTAAAGAAAAAAATTTAGTACACAGTTGCTTGCCTCGAGTGTTGTTGAAATTGTAATTTCTGCTCTATTTTAAAATATATACATTAAGATTATACTAGTATATAGATTAGGAGTGCATGCATCAAATGTTTTGATTATGTATCCATTCAGTGAAGGAAGAAGAGTCAAAATTCTGATGCTATATAACCACAGTTTTCTCCTCTACCTCGAACAACCCCATTTACTTGCACATGCCTTGATAACTCAGCAATAAACACCACGAAATTAACTCTGCACCCTGATACCAATCAGCTATGAAATATGCCCTTTTAAAAATGATAAATAAGTGGACACAATAACCTGCTGTATTGATTGCAGGTGGTCCTGCAATCACTCCGAAGTAGGGAACAGTAAAAAAATATGTGCCATAATTAATGAAATTCACATGCCTTGATGACCACTAGCTGATTAAGAACTTCATTATGATTTGTGGTAATAATGCTTGCTGAGGACACATGACAATGATGCAGGAACTGAACTGCTTTTTCCCCCTCCCCACATTATTAATCACTTTCCTAAATCTTGATAGGGTTTCTCCATTCTCAATTGATTTTGATTCTTAAACCAAATTTGGTGTCAGTGTATATGATTTTCCAACAATATTATTGCAAATAATTTAAAGAGTATTATTGTTTTTTTTTTACTTTGGAAATTGTTTGGAATTGATAATTCTATAAGGAATATTATAAATGTCTTCATCTTTTTTGCTTAAAGAATGGAGACTTTTTGCAACCCTGTTTGCTGTTGTATTGCATTCCCCACCCACCCTTATATAACTGCTGTCTCTGTGCAGTATGGGTTCTCCTCATCCCTTCCTCTCTTTGCTCCTCCTTCTCCTCCTATCCCTTTCAATACTACTCTCTCTCTCTCTCTCTCTCTCTCTCTCTCTCTCTCTCTCCATGGCAGAAGACCAAGAGGAGGCAGCAACAGCAAGCTTCAAGCTGTTCGGGGCGGTGATCGTCAAGAGGGACAGAGAAGCCAAGGAGGAAGAGACGGCGGCGCAGCAGGCGGCGGCGTCGGGGGGAACCGTCGAGGCGGCGGAGGCGGCGGCGAGGGGGGCGGCGGCGCTGCCGTGCCCGCGGTGCAAGAGCAGGGAGACCAAGTTCTGCTACTTCAACAACTACAACGTCAACCAGCCGCGGCATTTCTGCAAGGCCTGCCATCGGTACTGGACCGCGGGCGGCGCCCTCCGCAACGTGCCTGTCGGCGCCGGCCGACGCAGGGGCCGACCCGCCCACCGCGGCGCCGGGGGCGGCAGCGGCGGGATCCACTCGGCCTGCGTCATGGAGTGCCCCTCGCCGGGGTTCCTAGGGGGCGCGGCGGCGGAGCGGTGGCTGCTGAGGCCGGAGGCGCCGGCCAGGGTTGACCACGGGCTCGACGGCAGGCTTCGTTGACTTTTGGGGGGAATGGGATTACGGTATGCGGCTCGCACAGGGAAATCCTAATCTCTATGTGCGTGGCTGAAGCTGTACGTGTGCGAGCCTGACATAGGAAATTAATCTGCTTTCTCTATCCCTCTTTTCCTTTTCTTAAATTCTCTTTGTTTTCTGGATTATAATCATTTGTAAAGGCTAAGATCAACAATTGCCTAATTAATTTAGATTTTCTCTTCTTTTCATATAGCTTTTCCAAATCAATTAACTAATAATCATTATCTCAAAATTGCACAATGCCAAACTCATCATCTTAATATTTCTTCAAGAATTAAAAGAACATTTCATCTAAAATACTTGCAATTAAGCCTTTCCGAGCAATGTTGGTATAATCTGTTCATGAATCATGATCATTACAAACTAATAAAATTAAAATGTTTACAATCACATTTGCTTATGGCATGTGCTGCTACTGCACATCAAGTTTGACAGTGCCAGGAAAAAACAGATGCAATCATGCAATATCAAAAAGAATATAACTAAAGGGTTTTTTTGTACTTTTCCCAACTTGCATATTTACCCAAAATGTTAACCCAAAAGTGTTATTTGTCCTTATTTTGACTTTTGACCCATTCATGAGCAATTTCATATATATGATGGTAAGCTCATAGAAAGTGCTAGAAACAGAATAATATGCTGCTCAAAACAAATTATCACAAGTAATTTGTCTTTCTTTTAGGCATCAAATGAAAAGTCTCCATGTGTGATTCAAGTCAATGGGTCAGATAATTATATTTGCATTTGAATTATAATTGCCGCATGAAAAGCATGCCAAGGTTTTCCTTGGTATATTATGTGGTCCTGTCAAGCCAATTAAATCAAAAAAATCTATCTATATTATTCCCTTTTTAAAAAATAGATTATTAGACGAAAATGATCTCAACTTTCGCGAATTTCTCAATTTTGACTAATTCTTTGATTGATCTTAATTGTATATAAGAACTTTAGCATTGGTTTCAATAATGACCTCTCATCTGCAAACCGTGATATCGCTTGTTAACTTGCTGACGTGGCGATCCAAAACTTATTTTAAAAATTCTCATTTATCATGTTAGCTTGATACACATGGGATTATTTTTTTAATATATATATATATATATATATATATATATATATATATATATATATATATATTAATTGAATCCCACACCTCTCTCTCTCTCCTCATCCTCCTCCTTTTCTTCCTCCCGCCGTTGCCACCCATCTCCGAGTACTCCGGCATTTAGTTTTCTGTCGTTGGCGAACAATGATATCTCCGGCAAGCTGTGGCCACCGTGTTCACCGGCGACATCTGAAGTCGTAACACCATGGTCAGTGTGTGCGAGCTGTCGCCATACACCCGCCACCACAGCTTCATCACGCCAGCGATGGAGGCGGTGAAGAGGCGGTCGTCGAGCTGGTTGACGAGCATGGCGCTGACCTGCCCTTCGTGTGCTACGAATAACTCGACGCATGCTTTGTCGCTCAGCCGCCACACCTTTTACATGATAAATGAGCTTGCATGCACCGCAGTGTCATTGTTGCCGACTTCCTCACTTGTTGTCCGCGCACGATGGCCTGCAGCCTCATGATTCAACGATCTTGTCGATGGTGAGCGTCCATCGTCCCGGTCAAACATTGATTGTCGCTGACATGAACATACACAATGGCCTTAAAGGAATTGGTCTTCACCTAGGAAGAACCACTCTCGGCATAGAGCATGACGTGGTCTGGCTCGCTGGGGAAGATGGAAGACCTAAATTTCCCTTCCAAAAGGGGGAGAAGCAGGACATAGGAGCCGATCTCGTGCACATGGAGGAGCACCCACTGTGTCTCCATCTGCAGGTCTGATCCGGAGCTCCCCGCCCACATGGTCGTCCACCATGTCTTGAACCTAAAGATGCTAAGGAAGCTCCTGCAGCTAAACTTCCCCAGCGAGTTTACCAATAGTTAATGACGTTAGTGACGTTGTTGTTGTTGTAGATGAGATCAAAGGAGTTATTTGGAGGAACCATTGAAGGTGGAAACATAGGTTGAAGAAGAAGAGTTTAGTGGCACGCTGTCACCACTTTTCATGCAAAGCCTTTGCCGTGAGCACTCTTCATGCAGAGCCATAGGGAAGGCTTGAGATTGTGGTGGCAAAAGAGGCAGAGGAGAAGGTATAACCTGTTCCATTGCATTCCCATGAAGATGTGGTGAGAGATAGGTCGCTCTTCATGCATAGCCTCGTTGTTTCCACTCCAACATGAGCACCAAGTTCATGTGAAGTCTCTCATACTTCTTCCTTTCATTAGTCTAATTTAATATGCTTAATTTATTGCATGATAATTCAACTCCCCTTTGTTGGAGAAGGAGCCGGACTCTTCTTTTCTACATGGGAGTAACTCAAAGGGGCGGGCTTGCAAAGGTGCACCGCATTTTGGATCCTGAGTGGGATTGCTCGTAGCTTCATCTCAAACCAGGACACCTCCAAGTAAGCTGGAGCACCGCATGTTGATGTCAGACTCCATGCAGACACTGAAATCGCGAAAAAGGGCACTTGATGAGAGAGAGAGAGAGGCATCTGCTACTGGCGGCGGAGCAGATACCTGCGATGTAGGCGAGTGTAGGGAGGTGGAGGGGGTAGGGCTGGCAACGGATCGGATACGGTGCAGATATCGCATTATTCGCATTCGCACCGCACCCCATATTCGCATATCTGTATCCGCTATGGATATCCATATCCGCACCGATTTAAATACGAATATCTGCACCGCATCCGTATTCGCACCGTATTTAAAAATATATTAAAATAATATATTTAATTAAAAAATTAAAAAAAATCTAATTCATTGATCCAAAACAAGTATATAATATACTTCAAAATTCATCTATTATTATAATTTATAATTTAACCATCAATCATAAAACATCATATCAAATTCATCTATTTCAAAACACCATCAACCATAAAATTCATACTCAATTAACACTTCATATCAATCCCCCGGAACAATTCAACTACTCAACCATAATTTATAATTTAACCACCATCAACCATAATATATACGTTAAATCAATATGAAATTATTCTTCTAATCTACTTTTTCAACTCAACAATTAAAACATAACCTTTCTATGTTAACTAAGTAACAAGATGCAAAGGAGAAACCTGTTAAAGACACTCTATAAAAATTATATAAGTTGTAATGCCAACTGAAAGCATAATCTAGCAACTTTTACAATGAAGCATAATTATATCATCTATAAAAATTCTACAGTCACGAAAAGCCAATAGTGAATGAGACTATAAACAATGCAATCATCAAAAATATAAGTTTCATTTTGTACAATCAATCTGAAACTTAATTCAGTGAAGATCATCCAACAATAAAGTACTTCAAAATTAATTATAAATCATTTGAGCAAGACAACAAACTTAGTTTAGAAGCAGCACCAAACTAATTATAAACAATCCAGCACAATCTTAAGATACAATCCACCACCAAGCTATGGTTTACATGCAAACACTAAATGTTCTTCCAAAATTCTCACACCATGTTCTTCTCTTCATTGTTCTTCATGTTCTTAATGTTCTTCAATCCTACAAATTAGAAACAAAACCCAAGTATATAACACATATTAAAATGATACAATTCAACAAAAATTATATATACAATTACCATTATGTAAGATTCATTCATCCCTACACTGTCCTCTTCTATTTCTTCAAACATTTTAGCAATATTTGAAGTAGAATCTATATATAGGAAAATAAATAAATGAATGATATAAGTGAACTAATAATAAAATGCATTAAAAGAACAAATAAACTATAACCATGCTAACTCTAGTAACCATAAAGATAACAATACCTATATCAAATAAGCAAACTCATGACAAACTATACTGCAAATAGTCAAATAATGATTAACCATGCATAATGTTGTAGCAAGCTCTAACAGCTGCTTGGTTTAAGGAATGCCTAATTCAACCTTCCTTTTCCTTGCTTAACAAGTCAGAGGCTTAATCTATTATCATATACTGATCTACAGTTTCACAAGTTCATTTGGCTTCATTTATAGTAGGCTTATAACCAGAATATTTATGTTATTTTCTTTGCATCATTTGTACTCTGTGATGCCTCTTTCTTATAGATACATACACATCTGATGGTAGTTTCAAATAAGAAATTTATTTAGTGGGCTAATGTCCATTATTAAGTTTGTATACTGTGTATAAAAATCTACAAGATTGTTTACTGTCATCTTTGGTTCTTCTGTTCAGAACAACAAGATTTGAACATGCTAAATATATAGATCGTGTATGACAATAACATGAAAAGTGGATTAAGCAAGGAATCCTAAACTTGAAGGAAAAAATAGTATACCAGTGTATGGTGATGCTCTTCTAATTCTGCAGTTGCAGGTGCTGCTCTTCTAATCACCGTGTAGGGCTGTAGGCGACTGTGGATAAGAGGAGAAGAAAAAAAATAGGAGAAGATTTGGGCGACTGTGGAGAAGAAGGAGAAGAAAGAAAATAGAAAGAGAAGAAATGCTCACCGTGTAGGTGACTGTCGGCGAGCGACAGTCGACAGACGAGGGCGATTGGGGGAGCGGCTCACGGGCGACTGGGATTCGGGATTTCTTGTCGAGCAGCTGTGTAGAGAAAATGGCAAGCGTATCAGATTTAGGAGTTAGGGACTTAAGGCTATGAAATATTTAATACTTTAATATATATTTGATATAAATTTACCATTAAATGAGGTGGATAAACGGTGCGGATACGGTGCGAATCCACAGTCATATCCGTATCCACGCAGATATAGATTTTCTAGATTCGTATTCGTATCCATATCTGTTTTTACTTACGAATATGAATCAGATACGGTGCGGCTGCGGTTTTTAGTTGATGGATGCGGATAAAATTGCCACCCCTAGGAGGGGGCCGGGAAGGGGAGTAGGCTATGTATCTACCGAAAGCCATGGTTCCAGTGAAATCGACGGCAGATTTTGACCAGGTTCAGGTCATCGAAGATACAGATCCCGACGAGATCTGGGTGTCGGCGTTCCAGGATCGGCTGGTGGAGGAGGGCGAGTGGGGGGAGGCAAGCGAGCAAGCAATGAGGAGGAAGAATGGAAAGCAAACACTTATATACGGAAAGGTAAGAGAGAGAGAGAGAGAGAGAGAGAGAGAGAGAGAGAGAGAGAGGTGGGACCGGGTGGATATTAGAAGGTAACCGGAGTGCATCTAGCTGACATGGCAAGTGCAGGTTTTTAAAATTATTTTTAGATAGCCACGTCAGCGAAATAACGGCTATACTCACGATTCGCAAACGGAGGGCCATTATTGAAATCAATTCGAAAGTTCTAATATACAATGAGTAAATTTCACGTATGGTCCCTCAACTTGACACCTCTTAACTATTATATCCTTCATCTTCATTTCATAAACACTTATACACGAAAAGGAAAGCAAACACTTATATACGTAAAGGTAAAAGAGAGAGAGAGAGAGAGAGAGAGAGGTGGGACCGGGTGGATATTAGAAGGTAACCAGAGTGCATCTAGCTGACATGGCTAGTGGGGTTTTTTAAAATTATTTTTGGATCGCCACGTCAGCGAAATAACGGCCATACTCACGATTCGCAAATGGATGGCCATTATTTAAATCAATTTGAAAGTTCTAATATACAATGAGTAAATTTCACATATGGTCCCTTAATTTGACACATCTTAACTATTATATCCTTCATCTTCATTTCATAAACCAAAACTCCTTAAACTTTGTAAAATATATCTGATAAGTCCCTATGATCGGCTAATGCATGTTTCATCACGTGGCAGTGACGTCATCTTTAAAAAATTTCATAGATGGTCCCTGAACTTGGCATTTCTTAAGTACTATATCATTCATTTTCACTTTATAAGCCAAAACCAGAAAAAATTCACAAAATGCACGAATTTTTTTGGGCCGGGCCGGGACAAGTTGGGCAATGCACGAATTTTTTTCGGCCTAGCCAGGCAAGAATTTTTTCGGGCCAAGCCGGGCACAAATTTTTTTGGGCTGGGCCGAACACGTACTTTTTCGGGCAGGGCCGGGAACAAACTTTTCGGGTCAGGTCGTGCACAAATTTTTTTGGTCCGGGTTGAGCACAAATTTTTTTGGGTCGGCCCAAGCCGGATCGGGACAGGCTGGGCAAAGCATGAATTTTTCCGAGCAAGGTTGGGACGAGCACGATTTTTTTTGGGTTGGGCACAAATTTTTTCGGATCGGGCCGGGACACAAATTTTTTCGGGTCGACCCGAGCCAAGCTGGGACAGGCTGTGCAATGCATGAATTTTTTTGGGCCGGGCCGATCACAAAGTTTTCTCGGCCTGGCTGGGCAAGAATTTTTTCGTGCCTGGCCGGGCACGAAATTTTTCGGGCCGGGCCGGACACGAAATTTTTTGGGCCGAGTTGGGCACGAATTTTTTCGGGTTGGGCCGGGGCATAAAGTTTTTTGGGTCGTCCTGAGCGGGGCCGGGACAAGTTGGGCAATGCACGAATTTTTCCGGACCAAGCCGAGCATGAATTTTTTCGGGCCTAACATAGCACAAATTTTTTCGGCCTGGCCGGGCAAGAATTTTTTCGGGCTAGGCCTGGCACAAATTTTTTTTAGGCCGGGCCAGGCATGAACTTTTTCAGGCAGGGCCGGGCACAAACTTTTCGGATCAGGTCGTGCATGAATTTTTTTGGGCCGGGTCGGGCAGAAATTTTTTTGGGTCGGCCCAAGCCGGGTCAGGACAGGCTGGGCAATGCACGAATTTTTCTGGGCAAGGTTGGGTCGGGCACGATTTTTTTTGGGCTGGGCATGAATTTTTTTCGGGTCGGGCCGGGGCACAAATTTTTTCAGGTCGGCCCGAGCCGGGCCGGGATAGGTTGGCCAATGCACAAATTTTTTTGGACCAGGCCGAGCACAAATTTTTCCCAGCCTAGCCGGGCAAGAATTTTTTCGGGCCGGGCCGGACATGAAATTTTTTGTGCCGGGCCGAGTACAAAATATTTCGGGCCGGGTTGGGCACGAATCTTTTGGGATCGGGCCAGGACATGAATTTTTTATTTGTATATGTTATGTATATTTTATGATTTTTTTTTTTATTTTGGTTTATAAAGTGAAGATGAATGATACAATACTTAAGAAATATCAAGTACAGGGACCATCTATGAAAATTTTCAAAGATGACATGACTGCCACATCATCAAACCTACATTAGCCGATCATAGGGGCTTATATATTTTACAAAATTTAAGAAGTTTTGATTTATGAAATGAAGATGAAGGATATAATAATTAAGATGTATCAAGTTGACGACTATACGTGAAATTTACTCAATATACAATTAATACAAATCAAAGAATTGACCAAAATTAAAAAATTCGTAAAAATTGAGGTCATTTTCGTCTAATAATCCTAAAAAAATTAATCAAGCTATATGCAATGTTTCTAGACCAGCAAAATCTGATTAATCTGATTCTGCTTAAATTATTGGTTAATCTTATTTTGATTTTTTTTCTTTTAAAAAAAAGAAAGACCCAAAATGAGGTCAATTTTTTATAAAATTTGTTTTTAGGACATTGTTGATAAGAATTCATTTTATTTTTCAGTGTAAATAAATGAATTTCTTTATCCTGATTATGATTTTTGAGTTCTTCATTGTTGACAAGATGAGAAGGGGGTCCAAGAAAAATAGACATATGAAACACAGTCGTCAATTATACTTACCCTATCTAAAAGTACTCATAGTTTGGACCAGTCTAGGAGAATACCATCAAACAGCAGACATCAAAAAGGAAGCAAGCTGGTGATAGAATAACAAGCTAAGTATGTTACTATTAGCACATTGTTTCCCAGTAATTAAACGACAAAATATTCTCAATGATCCTTCTTTGAAAAATGATTAAAATATAAAGTTCATAATATTAAAAGCTTAAATACAAAAAAATACTAATGTAGATCTTTTTATTTAGTTTTTGAAAATATATTATTTAATTTTTAAAGACTAAATTATGGAGATCATAAACTAAAGAACTTATATGCAAAATATATTGTTTTTTTATTAATTTATATTTAGTAATTTTTAATTTGAAAAATATTTTTTTCATTGACAAAGATAGGACTTAAGCACATAATACAATTTTCATTCCATTCCAAGTAAAAAAAGAAGTGACTTTCCTGCTCTTTCTTAATGACTTTCCACTACATAATTAAATTAGCATTGATTCATCATATTTGAGTTAAAGTTTAGCCCATCAACCTCATTGATAAGAGATTCCATGCATGCAGAATTAGATTAAAAGTTCATGGCAGCAAAAGGACAGTCAGATTGATGATTTGTTCCAATGTCATGCAAAAATTTAATGTTTGAATTGAAATGGCACCATTGAGATATTTTTCCTTTGATAACACCTTGGTATTTCTTCCGCATACATGCCCATAAAATAAATACCTCCAGTGTCGTCAACATCAGCTACCTACCATTACCCTTGCAAGTTCTTAATGCTACTGTTGTCAACAAAGCAATACTTGCAGGAGTTGGACCTTCAGCTTGTAAAAATGTCTGCTATGACTGAGAAAATCTTCTTCACAATTAGCTCCTTTTGTCAACTACATTGAGGGTTTCCTCAATAGCCTGGGCAAAAGTAGCAACCTTGTATGTGAAAAATCCAACGAGCATTGGTATCAACTCCAACTGCATGAAGCCATAATTTGGCACTAATATCCTGCTTTGCAGTGAAGCAATCAGACATTTGAGGAAAATGAAAAAAGAAGAAGAATCCTCTGATGATGAGAGATGAAAGACGCTTGTCCTTATGAATGGAATGATTTTCAGTTGTCTCTTGCAAATCTTTCAAATATTAACCTAGAATTGGTGTAGACAGTGTAGCATACTTACCCATTCCACCTATTATACATCATTACTAGAACAACTGGAACCAGCAGCCTTGGTTGTCCAACAGCTCCCCTGCATAGACATTTCTTAGTGACTATATCAAAAGAGAAGAAATTAGAATCCTACTTTCTTAATAATAATTTTGCTTTTCCCAGACCTATAAGTACTCTAAAGTAGGGGTGTAAGCAAGCCAAGCCGCTCGCGAGCTACTCGAGATTGATTCGGTAAAAACTCGAACTCGACTCGAACTTATCGAGCTCGAGCCGAACCAGACATGCGAGCGAGCCGAGTTCGAGCTAACCTATACTCGGCTCAAGCGGCTCACGAGCCTAATCGAGCCTAATCGAGCCTTCTATATATAAAGCTTAGTATTTACTCTTTCATGAGCGATTGGAAATTAACTGCTGCTAGCACTTCATACACACAAGCTTTACAAGCTACAGAAAATCTTGGCAGTCCAGCAATTGGATTTGTCTCATTAAACACTACAAACCTTCAGAAACCATCGAGCTTTACAAGCTACAGAAAATCTTGGCAGTCCAGCAATTGGATTTGTCTCATTAAACACTACAAACCTTCAGAAACCATCTGAAGTTATTGTTAAACAGCTGAACGTCCTTATTCAGCTCACTGTTGAAATCAAAGAAGATGTCCTCACAGAACTTCAAGGACTATTAGCAATGGCCTACTTGCAGAAAGCCAGATTAGAACAATCTGCTGATAAATATGCTGAAGATGATATTAAACCTCTGACTCAACACATTAAAAATCTGGAGTCATGCCACAAAATGATCACCAGCAGCAGTAAAGGCTAATGAACAGTAAGAGTCATAATGGAGATTCTCGTCCTGTAAAGGCTAATCAAGTGAATGGACGATGGGGCCCAATGAGCACCCGCACTCTTGCTGAAAACAATAGAACCTACGCATTTGCAAACCCCTCCCCAACCTACGCATGTGCGAATCTTTAAACGTAAGTATGCAGATAAAGTTCGCAAGTGCAAATGTTTCATTTGCGGGGAGGAAGGTCACTTCGCCCGCGACTGCAAGGGTAAACATGGAAACATTGCACGAGCAGCGGTTATGGAAAACTTGGACCTCACTAATGACTGGGACGTTGTCTCAGTCGATCTCGATGAACTTGACAGTGAAGGAATCTGCTCTTTCTCTGAAGGAGAATCAGGACACGCTACAAAACTTGCCATAGACTACAATGACTACCCCTTTGATACAGCATTTGTAGTCATCACCACTGAACCAGAGTACTACTCATTTTCTTAGTTTGGCTCTTTCTTCTTCCAAAATGACTTTAGGGTCTTTAAATACGTAAAGTTTTCCCTTAAGTTTTGGAATTGTGGTTTTGGGTTGTTCACCCAGTTGCAGTTTCTGTAGATCTTTTGTAAGCGAGTCTATAGAGCTCGCAAGATCGTCAGGGTTAGCTAAGCTTTTAGCTTTAGCTTCTTTCAGATGCTTGACCTCAAGTTTGAGAGCGTCAAGCTCTTCTTTGATTTTAACAGTGAGCTGAATAAGGACGTTCAGCTGTTTAACAATAACTTCAGATGGTTTCTGAAGGTTTGTAGTGTTTAATGAGACAAATCCAATTGCTGGACTGCCAAGATTTTCTGTAGCTTGTAAAGCTTGTGTGTATGAAGTGCTAGCAGCAGTTAATTTCCAATCGCTCATGAAAGAGTAAATACTAAGCTTTATATAACTTAATTTAAAGGACGATTGATTGTTTTCTCTAAGTTGGTCTTAAGATTACGAACGTAGCGGGATTCTTCCTCTATGTGTGAGTACTGCCACCCTCGTTATCGCCTATCTTAAGGTTGGTTTACAGAAAACAATATACGCGTCCAACAATTTAAGTGTATATAAAACTTGATATTTAGACAAAGTGTGTGTACCTTGATCGGAAATAGCTCTGATACCAAGATAAAACGGGAAGCGTGCTTCTCAAATTGGTCGCGGGTTATTGAAAACACAGGAACAACTTGAGGAAAGGGAAATAGCTTGAAAGCTTCAAGAACTTGATTAAGAAATAAGATTACAGAGGGAAAAGTAGAACTCTTCGGTGGTTCCGGAGTATGTTCTGCAATTCCATAGTCACACCTATTTATAAGGAAGGGAGAAGTCTCTCGAAGAGGCTCAATAAGTGAGTGCGGGTGCTCATTGGGCCCCATCGTCCATTCACTTGATTAGCTTTTACAGGACGAGAATCTCCATTATGACTCTTACTGTTCATACAGCTGTGTCCAGCATATAAAGTAGTGCTGGCCAGCGCAAAAGTGGAAAACATCACCATCATGTTTTTGCATTATTGTCCTTGTTTATTCGTCTTGTCGGCCTTATCTCTTTATCAGATTAGATCGTATCTGGTGCTGGAATAGAGGTTGCTGGTACTGCTGCTGGTGATCATTTTGTGGCATGACTCCAGATTTTTAATGTGTTGAGTCAGAGGTTTAATATCATCTTCAGCATATTTATCAGCAGATTGTTCTAATCTGGCTTTCTGCAAGTAGGCCATTGCTAATAGTCCTTGAAGTTCTGTGAGGATGGCGCCGTCTGTGGGAAGAATCCTTATCTTGGGCCAATAACCCGTATTGGCGAGAATTAGAGGAAGAGGAGGGTGTCATAATACGGTACGCAAACTATGATCAACCACCTTCAGAAGAATTTGAAGCTACAAGAGACCAGGAATTCGAAAAAATGATGAGTAAACTAAGGCTTGAGCAACCAGAAAGCTCAAATCAAGAAAAACCAGAAATAACACTGGAAGATAGGGAGTCCGATTTCAAACTATGGAAAGAAGAGGAAAAGATTCTTGAAAGAGCTATGAAAAGACTCGTCAAACGACTCCGCACGGCAGAAGAAGAAATTGAAGAAATGAAAGAGAAGTTCAGGAAGGAGCATCGTCCTTCCAAAGAATGGGGATTAGTACTATCCCCAACAAAAATAAAACTGGCAACTCAAGAGATTGAGTTTCTAGGGGCTATTATCGGTAACAGCAAGATCAAGTTACAGCCCCATATTATCAAGAAGATAATCAGCTTCGATACAGAACAACTCAAAAGCAAAACTAGCCTCCGTTCATGGTTAGGCCTACTAAACTATGCAATTGCTGAAGATCCCCAGAACATATTGTCGCAAGTAAGACGAATGTTCCTAATGGAAGATCCCACTACTGGATCTACAGAAGAACAGACCAGAGCTTACGAAGATCTTGAGAGACTCTCCTGTCACCATATTAAGGATCTTCTGAGTTATATCAATGATTTCAAGATATTGGCAGCCAAATCTGGACGATTGGCCCATCGAGGCCAATTATCTGTATTTTCTTCAATTCTTTGTTCTATTGCTGTTTTAGCTGCTGGGGCTTCCTCAACTCGAGGTGCTTCTTCGTTCATCATCCTTCTGAATTCAGTCATGTCTCTTAAGATTCACTATTTAGACCTGAAAGAAATCACCCTCAGGACAGATTGTCAAGCGATAATTAGCTTCTATAATAAATCTGCTTCGACAAAGCCATCCAGAGTCCGATGGTTAAACTTTCTGGATTATATCACAGGTACGGGAGTTCAAATAAACTTTGAACACATCGACGGAAAACTCAATTCATTGGCTGACGCACTCTCAAGACTCACAGTACATCTGATCCAAATTCAAGAGCCAGCAGATTCAGTCAACCAGTATGTTGAACGGCCCAGTGCTGGGAGGTCATGATCGCTCTTTTAGTTGTGGCATATGTCTTCCTGCAGGCATCTGCAAGTTGCTTCAGCTGGTCTATAATCATCTGCATAAAGAAACAAATTAGATCTAATATAGATAATTTGGAATTTTATAAAGGGGTTTTCCTTCCCCTGCAAATATTTGTTAACAGGGTTATTGCTTCCCTGGTAAATATTTGTTAACGGGATTTTTACTTTCCCGACAAGCATTTGTTAAGGGGGTTCTTGTTTCCCCCTATCTGGTACAGTGTCTTCAGTTATCATCTTTGGAAGGACGATGCTCCTTCCTGAACTTCTCTTTCATTTCTTCAATTTCTTCTTCTGCCGTGCGGAGTCGTTTGACGAGTCTTTTCATAGCTCTTTCAAGAATCTTTTCCTCTTCTTTCCATAGTTTGAAATCGGACTCCCTATCTTCCAGTGTTATTTCTGGTTTTTCTTGATTTGAGCTTTCTGGTTGCTCAAGCCTTAGTTTACTCATCATTTTTTCGAATTCCTGGTCTCTTGTAGCTTCAAATTCTTCTGAAGGTGGTTGATCATAGTTTGCGTACCGTATTATGACACCCTCCTCTTCCTCTAATTCTCGCCAATACGGGTTATTGGCCCATCGAGGCCAATTATCTGTATTTTCTTCAATTCTTTGTTCTATTGCTGTTTTAGCTGCTGGGGCTTCCTCAACTCGAGGTGCTTCTTCATTCATCATCCTTCTGAATTCAGTCATGTAATTCTCGTAGTAGGGAACTTCATCTCTGTGAACTGGCGAACCATGGTTCGAAGAAGAAAGAGATTGGGACGAAGAATACCACTTTGAAGAGAAAGACGAAAAGGCTTTCCAGAACCTTTGGTCATTACAAGTTGATGACAAAGAAGCCGACGAAAACAGTAATACTGAAGTCCCTCCTAAATGGGACACGTCAGAAACAGACGACGAAGACGAAGATGAAGATTCCTCAGATTTCTACAACTACTACTCTGAAAAATACAACACAGGCAAACAAGAAGAAGAAATTGAGCAGGCAGCGTACACGGCGGAATGACAGATGTACCATGTGCAAAGAGCCTACAAACCCAAACATGCGCTCTCACTGCAGAAAATGCCTATTAACAGTTTGTCCCATGTCACTGGGCCGTTCTCAGCGGTTCACAGAAATTAGAAGAGGTCGAGAGATTGTCCTGTAACTTGATGTATGGAGAGATCTACTCTCTAGAAGAAGTAGATGAATGGAACAACAAACTAATCCATATACATCAAGAACAAACAAGAATAGTCCTCACAGAACTTCAAGGACTATTAGCAATGGCCTACTTGCAGAAAGCCAGATTAGAACAATCTGCTGATAAATATGCTGAAGATGATATTAAACTTCTGACTCAACACATTAAAAATCTGGAGTCATGCCACAAAATGATCACCAGCAGCAGTACCAGCAACCTCTATTCCAGCACCAGATACGATCTAATCTGATAAAGAGATAAGGCCGACAAGACGAATAAACAAGGACAATAATGCAAAAGCATGATGGTGATGTTTTCCACTTTTGCGCTGGCCAGCACTACTTTATATGCTGGACACAGCTGTATGAACAGTAAGAGTCATAATGGAGATTCTCGTCCTGTAAAGGCTAATCAAGTGAATGGACGATGGGGCCCAATGAGCACCCGCACTCACTTATTGAGCCTCTTCGAGAGACTTCTCCCTTCCTTATAAATAGGTGTGACTATGGAATTGCAGAACATACTCCGGAACCACCGAAGAGTTCTACTTTTCCCTCTGTAATCTTATTTCTTAATCAAGTTCTTGAAGCTTTCAAGCTATTTCCCTTTCCTCAAGTTGTTCCTGTGTTTTCAATAACCCGCGACCAATTTGAGAAGCACGCTTCCCGTTTTATCTGGATACCTTCTCCACATAACACATTTTTGATTTGTTATCTGGCCAATTCCTTTCATTCAGAAGGTTTAAGGTGATGGATTCCCATCTGGATATGATACCTACTCATGGAGAGTAAAGATAGGAACGTACCCCTCACTTCTTTCCCAGTGGTTGGATCAACTGTTGTGCCTGAGTTGACAATAATAGCCATAGTCCTATGGCGGCTTGCACTCGGTCTTATGGCTCCTATTTTCAAGAGTGCTTTCACGTGTCTATCATACTGTTCTCTCATCAAAGGGGTGATATTTCAAAGAAAGATGGACCAATGCTTTGCAGGCACGGAAGAATTCATAGCAGTGTACATTGACGACATCTTAGTCTTTTCTGAGACTGAAAAGGAGCATGCAAGACACCTGGAAGTCATGCTCAAAATATGTGAAAAATGGGGATTAGTACTATCCCCAACAAAAATGAAACTGGCAACTCAAGAGATTGAGTTTCTAGGGGCTATTATCGGTAACAGCAAGATCAAGTTCGAAGAAGAAAGAGATTGGGACGAAGAATACCACTTTGAAGAGAAAGACGAAAAGGCTTTCCAGAACCTTTGGTCATTACAAGTTGATGACAAAGAAGCCGACGAAAACAGTAATACTGAAGTCCCTCCTAAATGGGACACGTCAGAAACAGACGACGAAGACGAAGATGAAGATTCCTCAGATTTCTACAACTACTACTCTGAAAAATACAACACAGGCAAACAAGAAGAAGAAATTGAGCAAGCAGCGTACACGGCGGAACTTGATTACCCAAGATAAAACGGGTATTCGTCGCAAGTGGCTAAAATGTGGGTGATGGAAAACTTGGACCTCACTAATGACTGGGACGTTGTCTCAGTCGATCTCGATGAACCTGACAGTGAAGGAATCTGCTCTTTCTCTGAAGGAGAATCAGGACACGCTACAAAACTTGCCATAGACTACAATGACTACCCCTTTGATACAGCATTTGTAGTCATCACCACTGAACCAGAGTACTCATGGAGAGTAAAGATAACACTCCCAACTGAAATGCGAGAGTGTTTCCATACATGGGAAGACAATACAGATGTCACAAAAGGATGTGACAGATGTACCATGTGCAAAGAGCCTACAAACCCAAACATGCGCTCTCACTGCAGAAAATGCCTATTAACAGTTTGTCCCATGTGTTCAAGATTCTGCCTCGGACGTAAGATCGTCATCAAACGAGCACCTCTCAGACCATATGATGAGAAGGATATCATCTTTGGAAGGACGATGCTCCTTCCTGAACTTCTCTTTCATTTCTTCAATTTCTTCTTCTGCCGTGCGGAGTCGTTTGACGAGTCTTTTCATAGCTCTTTCAAGAATCTTTTCCTCTTCTTTCCATAGTTTGAAATCGGACTCCCTATCTTCCAGTGCTCTCCTAAACCGACTCTACAATATGGAGATTATAATGGAAATTCCCAATGTTAAGCCCTTCAAAGTTCAAGCTATTCTGGACACTGGAGCCACAGTCTGCTGTATTGATCAAGACTCTATACCATCAGAGTCACTAGAGCCAAGTGCATTCCCAATTCAAATTAATGGGGTTAACTCTCAGCAAGTGGCCAAAATGAGACTAAAAGGAGGACTTATGAGCATTGAAGATAATAAGTTCAAAACTACTATTGTCCTTGTTTGTTTCTTATGAGCATTATCTATATTAGATCTAATTTGTTTCTTTATGCAGATGATTATAGACCAGCTGAAGCAACTTGCAGATGCCTGCAGGAAGACATATGCCACAACTAAAAGAGCGATCATGACCTCCCAGCACTGGGCCGTTCTCAGCGGTTCACAGAAATTAGAAGAGGTCGAGAGATTGTCCTGTAACTTGATGTATGGAGAGATCTACTCTCTAGAAGAAGTAGATGAATGGAACAACAAACTAATCCATATACATCAAGAACAAACAAGAATAGTCCTCACAG
Source organism: Canna indica (assembly GCA_034359265.1). NCBI lineage: Eukaryota > Viridiplantae > Streptophyta > Magnoliopsida > Zingiberales > Cannaceae > Canna > Canna indica. Next base: position 50,889,856 of record CP136895.1, on the reverse strand, counting down.
AACTTCAAGGACTATTAGCAATGGCCTACTTGCAGAAAGCCAGATTAGAACAATCTGCTGATAAATATGCTGAAGATGATATTAAACCTCTGACTCAACACATTAAAAATCTGGAGTCATGCCACAAAATGATCACCAGCAGCAGTACCAGCAACCTCTATTCCAGCACCAGATACGATCTAATCTGATAAAGAGATAAGGCCGACAAGACGAATAAACAAGGACAATAATGCAAAAGCATGATGGTGATGTTTTCCACTTTTGCGCTGGCCAGCACTACTTTATATGCTGGACACAGCTGTATGAACAGTAAGAGTCATAATGGAGATTCTCGTCCTGTAAAGGCTAATCAAGTGAATGGACGATGGGGCCCAATGAGCACCCGCACTCACTTATTGAGCCTCTTCGAGAGACTTCTCCCTTCCTTATAAATAGGTGTGACTATGGAATTGCAGAACATACTCCGGAACCACCGAAGAGTTCTACTTTTCCCTCTGTAATCTTATTTCTTAATCAAGTTCTTGAAGCTTTCAAGCTATTTCCCTTTCCTCAAGTTGTTCCTGTGTTTTCAATAACCCGCGACCAATTTGAGAAGCACGCTTCCCGTTTTATCTGGATACCTTCTCCACATAACACATTTTTGATTTGTTATCTGGCCAATTCCTTTCATTCAGAAGGTTTAAGGTGATGGATTCCCATCTGGATATGATACCTACTCATGGAGAGTAAAGATAGGAACGTACCCCTCACTTCTTTCCCAGTGGTTGGATCAACTGTTGTGCCTGAGTTGACAATAATAGCCATAGTCCTATGGCGGCTTGCACTCGGTCTTATGGCTCCTATTTTCAAGAGTGCTTTCACGTGTCTATCATACTGTTCTCTCATCAAAGGGGTGATATTTCAAAGAAAGATGGACCAATGCTTTGCAGGCACGGAAGAATTCATAGCAGTGTACATTGACGACATCTTAGTCTTTTCTGAGACTGAAAAGGAGCATGCAAGACACCTGGAAGTCATGCTCAAAATATGTGAAAAATGGGGATTAGTACTATCCCCAACAAAAATGAAACTGGCAACTCAAGAGATTGAGTTTCTAGGGGCTATTATCGGTAACAGCAAGATCAAGTTCGAAGAAGAAAGAGATTGGGACGAAGAATACCACTTTGAAGAGAAAGACGAAAAGGCTTTCCAGAACCTTTGGTCATTACAAGTTGATGACAAAGAAGCCGACGAAAACAGTAATACTGAAGTCCCTCCTAAATGGGACACGTCAGAAACAGACGACGAAGACGAAGATGAAGATTCCTCAGATTTCTACAACTACTACTCTGAAAAATACAACACAGGCAAACAAGAAGAAGAAATTGAGCAAGCAGCGTACACGGCGGAACTTGATTACCCAAGATAAAACGGGTATTCGTCGCAAGTGGCTAAAATGTGGGTGATGGAAAACTTGGACCTCACTAATGACTGGGACGTTGTCTCAGTCGATCTCGATGAACCTGACAGTGAAGGAATCTGCTCTTTCTCTGAAGGAGAATCAGGACACGCTACAAAACTTGCCATAGACTACAATGACTACCCCTTTGATACAGCATTTGTAGTCATCACCACTGAACCAGAGTACTCATGGAGAGTAAAGATAACACTCCCAACTGAAATGCGAGAGTGTTTCCATACATGGGAAGACAATACAGATGTCACAAAAGGATGTGACAGATGTACCATGTGCAAAGAGCCTACAAACCCAAACATGCGCTCTCACTGCAGAAAATGCCTATTAACAGTTTGTCCCATGTGTTCAAGATTCTGCCTCGGACGTAAGATCGTCATCAAACGAGCACCTCTCAGACCATATGATGAGAAGGATATCATCTTTGGAAGGACGATGCTCCTTCCTGAACTTCTCTTTCATTTCTTCAATTTCTTCTTCTGCCGTGCGGAGTCGTTTGACGAGTCTTTTCATAGCTCTTTCAAGAATCTTTTCCTCTTCTTTCCATAGTTTGAAATCGGACTCCCTATCTTCCAGTGCTCTCCTAAACCGACTCTACAATATGGAGATTATAATGGAAATTCCCAATGTTAAGCCCTTCAAAGTTCAAGCTATTCTGGACACTGGAGCCACAGTCTGCTGTATTGATCAAGACTCTATACCATCAGAGTCACTAGAGCCAAGTGCATTCCCAATTCAAATTAATGGGGTTAACTCTCAGCAAGTGGCCAAAATGAGACTAAAAGGAGGACTTATGAGCATTGAAGATAATAAGTTCAAAACTACTATTGTCCTTGTTTGTTTCTTATGAGCATTATCTATATTAGATCTAATTTGTTTCTTTATGCAGATGATTATAGACCAGCTGAAGCAACTTGCAGATGCCTGCAGGAAGACATATGCCACAACTAAAAGAGCGATCATGACCTCCCAGCACTGGGCCGTTCTCAGCGGTTCACAGAAATTAGAAGAGGTCGAGAGATTGTCCTGTAACTTGATGTATGGAGAGATCTACTCTCTAGAAGAAGTAGATGAATGGAACAACAAACTAATCCATATACATCAAGAACAAACAAGAATAGTCCTCACAGAACTTCAAGGACTATTAGCAATGGCCTACTTGCAGAAAGCCAGATTAGAACAATCTGCTGATAAATATGCTGAAGATGATATTAAACCTCTGACTCAACACATTAAAAATCTGGAGTCATGCCACAAAATGATCACCAGCAGCAGTACCAGCAACCTCTATTCCAGCACCAGATACGATCTAATCTGATAAAGAGATAAGGCCGACAAGACGAATAAACAAGGACAATAATGCAAAAGCATGATGGTGATGTTTTCCACTTTTGCGCTGGCCAGCACTACTTTATATGCTGGACACAGCTGTATGAACAGTAAGAGTCATAATGGAGATTCTCGTCCTGTAAAGGCTAATCAAGTGAATGGACGATGGGGCCCAATGAGCACCCGCACTCACTTATTGAGCCTCTTCGAGAGACTTCTCCCTTCCTTATAAATAGGTGTGACTATGGAATTGCAGAACATACTCCGGAACCACCGAAGAGTTCTACTTTTCCCTCTGTAATCTTATTTCTTAATCAAGTTCTTGAAGCTTTCAAGCTATTTCCCTTTCCTCAAGTTGTTCCTGTGTTTTCAATAACCCGCGACCAATTTGAGAAGCACGCTTCCCGTTTTATCTGGATACCTTCTCCACATAACACATTTTTGATTTGTTATCTGGCCAATTCCTTTCATTCAGAAGGTTTAAGGTGATGGATTCCCATCTGGATATGATACCTACTCATGGAGAGTAAAGATAGGAACGTACCCCTCACTTCTTTCCCAGTGGTTGGATCAACTGTTGTGCCTGAGTTGACAATAATAGCCATAGTCCTATGGCGGCTTGCACTCGGTCTTATGGCTCCTATTTTCAAGAGTGCTTTCACGTGTCTATCATACTGTTCTCTCATCAAAGGGGTGATATTTCAAAGAAAGATGGACCAATGCTTTGCAGGCACGGAAGAATTCATAGCAGTGTACATTGACGACATCTTAGTCTTTTCTGAGACTGAAAAGGAGCATGCAAGACACCTGGAAGTCATGCTCAAAATATGTGAAAAATGGGGATTAGTACTATCCCCAACAAAAATGAAACTGGCAACTCAAGAGATTGAGTTTCTAGGGGCTATTATCGGTAACAGCAAGATCAAGTTCGAAGAAGAAAGAGATTGGGACGAAGAATACCACTTTGAAGAGAAAGACGAAAAGGCTTTCCAGAACCTTTGGTCATTACAAGTTGATGACAAAGAAGCCGACGAAAACAGTAATACTGAAGTCCCTCCTAAATGGGACACGTCAGAAACAGACGACGAAGACGAAGATGAAGATTCCTCAGATTTCTACAACTACTACTCTGAAAAATACAACACAGGCAAACAAGAAGAAGAAATTGAGCAAGCAGCGTACACGGCGGAACTTGATTACCCAAGATAAAACGGGTATTCGTCGCAAGTGGCTAAAATGTGGGTGATGGAAAACTTGGACCTCACTAATGACTGGGACGTTGTCTCAGTCGATCTCGATGAACCTGACAGTGAAGGAATCTGCTCTTTCTCTGAAGGAGAATCAGGACACGCTACAAAACTTGCCATAGACTACAATGACTACCCCTTTGATACAGCATTTGTAGTCATCACCACTGAACCAGAGTACTCATGGAGAGTAAAGATAACACTCCCAACTGAAATGCGAGAGTGTTTCCATACATGGGAAGACAATACAGATGTCACAAAAGGATGTGACAGATGTACCATGTGCAAAGAGCCTACAAACCCAAACATGCGCTCTCACTGCAGAAAATGCCTATTAACAGTTTGTCCCATGTGTTCAAGATTCTGCCTCGGACGTAAGATCGTCATCAAACGAGCACCTCTCAGACCATATGATGAGAAGGATATCATCTTTGGAAGGACGATGCTCCTTCCTGAACTTCTCTTTCATTTCTTCAATTTCTTCTTCTGCCGTGCGGAGTCGTTTGACGAGTCTTTTCATAGCTCTTTCAAGAATCTTTTCCTCTTCTTTCCATAGTTTGAAATCGGACTCCCTATCTTCCAGTGCTCTCCTAAACCGACTCTACAATATGGAGATTATAATGGAAATTCCCAATGTTAAGCCCTTCAAAGTTCAAGCTATTCTGGACACTGGAGCCACAGTCTGCTGTATTGATCAAGACTCTATACCATCAGAGTCACTAGAGCCAAGTGCATTCCCAATTCAAATTAATGGGGTTAACTCTCAGCAAGTGGCCAAAATGAGACTAAAAGGAGGACTTATGAGCATTGAAGATAATAAGTTCAAAACTACTATTGTCCTTGTTTGTTTCTTATGAGCATTATCTATATTAGATCTAATTTGTTTCTTTATGCAGATGATTATAGACCAGCTGAAGCAACTTGCAGATGCCTGCAGGAAGACATATGCCACAACTAAAAGAGCGATCATGACCTCCCAGCACTGGGCCGTTCTCAGCGGTTCACAGAAATTAGAAGAGGTCGAGAGATTGTCCTGTAACTTGATGTATGGAGAGATCTACTCTCTAGAAGAAGTAGATGAATGGAACAACAAACTAATCCATATACATCAAGAACAAACAAGAATAGTCCTCACAGAACTTCAAGGACTATTAGCAATGGCCTACTTGCAGAAAGCCAGATTAGAACAATCTGCTGATAAATATGCTGAAGATGATATTAAACCTCTGACTCAACACATTAAAAATCTGGAGTCATGCCACAAAATGATCACCAGCAGCAGTACCAGCAACCTCTATTCCAGCACCAGATACGATCTAATCTGATAAAGAGATAAGGCCGACAAGACGAATAAACAAGGACAATAATGCAAAAGCATGATGGTGATGTTTTCCACTTTTGCGCTGGCCAGCACTACTTTATATGCTGGACACAGCTGTATGAACAGTAAGAGTCATAATGGAGATTCTCGTCCTGTAAAGGCTAATCAAGTGAATGGACGATGGGGCCCAATGAGCACCCGCACTCACTTATTGAGCCTCTTCGAGAGACTTCTCCCTTCCTTATAAATAGGTGTGACTATGGAATTGCAGAACATACTCCGGAACCACCGAAGAGTTCTACTTTTCCCTCTGTAATCTTATTTCTTAATCAAGTTCTTGAAGCTTTCAAGCTATTTCCCTTTCCTCAAGTTGTTCCTGTGTTTTCAATAACCCGCGACCAATTTGAGAAGCACGCTTCCCGTTTTATCTGGATACCTTCTCCACATAACACATTTTTGATTTGTTATCTGGCCAATTCCTTTCATTCAGAAGGTTTAAGGTGATGGATTCCCATCTGGATATGATACCTACTCATGGAGAGTAAAGATAGGAACGTACCCCTCACTTCTTTCCCAGTGGTTGGATCAACTGTTGTGCCTGAGTTGACAATAATAGCCATAGTCCTATGGCGGCTTGCACTCGGTCTTATGGCTCCTATTTTCAAGAGTGCTTTCACGTGTCTATCATACTGTTCTCTCATCAAAGGGGTGATATTTCAAAGAAAGATGGACCAATGCTTTGCAGGCACGGAAGAATTCATAGCAGTGTACATTGACGACATCTTAGTCTTTTCTGAGACTGAAAAGGAGCATGCAAGACACCTGGAAGTCATGCTCAAAATATGTGAAAAATGGGGATTAGTACTATCCCCAACAAAAATGAAACTGGCAACTCAAGAGATTGAGTTTCTAGGGGCTATTATCGGTAACAGCAAGATCAAGTTCGAAGAAGAAAGAGATTGGGACGAAGAATACCACTTTGAAGAGAAAGACGAAAAGGCTTTCCAGAACCTTTGGTCATTACAAGTTGATGACAAAGAAGCCGACGAAAACAGTAATACTGAAGTCCCTCCTAAATGGGACACGTCAGAAACAGACGACGAAGACGAAGATGAAGATTCCTCAGATTTCTACAACTACTACTCTGAAAAATACAACACAGGCAAACAAGAAGAAGAAATTGAGCAAGCAGCGTACACGGCGGAACTTGATTACCCAAGATAAAACGGGTATTCGTCGCAAGTGGCTAAAATGTGGGTGATGGAAAACTTGGACCTCACTAATGACTGGGACGTTGTCTCAGTCGATCTCGATGAACCTGACAGTGAAGGAATCTGCTCTTTCTCTGAAGGAGAATCAGGACACGCTACAAAACTTGCCATAGACTACAATGACTACCCCTTTGATACAGCATTTGTAGTCATCACCACTGAACCAGAGTACTCATGGAGAGTAAAGATAACACTCCCAACTGAAATGCGAGAGTGTTTCCATACATGGGAAGACAATACAGATGTCACAAAAGGATGTGACAGATGTACCATGTGCAAAGAGCCTACAAACCCAAACATGCGCTCTCACTGCAGAAAATGCCTATTAACAGTTTGTCCCATGTGTTCAAGATTCTGCCTCGGACGTAAGATCGTCATCAAACGAGCACCTCTCAGACCATATGATGAGAAGGATATCATCTTTGGAAGGACGATGCTCCTTCCTGAACTTCTCTTTCATTTCTTCAATTTCTTCTTCTGCCGTGCGGAGTCGTTTGACGAGTCTTTTCATAGCTCTTTCAAGAATCTTTTCCTCTTCTTTCCATAGTTTGAAATCGGACTCCCTATCTTCCAGTGCTCTCCTAAACCGACTCTACAATATGGAGATTATAATGGAAATTCCCAATGTTAAGCCCTTCAAAGTTCAAGCTATTCTGGACACTGGAGCCACAGTCTGCTGTATTGATCAAGACTCTATACCATCAGAGTCACTAGAGCCAAGTGCATTCCCAATTCAAATTAATGGGGTTAACTCTCAGCAAGTGGCCAAAATGAGACTAAAAGGAGGACTTATGAGCATTGAAGATAATAAGTTCAAAACTACTATTGTCCTTGTTTGTTTCTTATGAGCATTATCTATATTAGATCTAATTTGTTTCTTTATGCAGATGATTATAGACCAGCTGAAGCAACTTGCAGATGCCTGCAGGAAGACATATGCCACAACTAAAAGAGCGATCATGACCTCCCAGCACTGGGCCGTTCTCAGCGGTTCACAGAAATTAGAAGAGGTCGAGAGATTGTCCTGTAACTTGATGTATGGAGAGATCTACTCTCTAGAAGAAGTAGATGAATGGAACAACAAACTAATCCATATACATCAAGAACAAACAAGAATAGTCCTCACAGAACTTCAAGGACTATTAGCAATGGCCTACTTGCAGAAAGCCAGATTAGAACAATCTGCTGATAAATATGCTGAAGATGATATTAAACCTCTGACTCAACACATTAAAAATCTGGAGTCATGCCACAAAATGATCACCAGCAGCAGTACCAGCAACCTCTATTCCAGCACCAGATACGATCTAATCTGATAAAGAGATAAGGCCGACAAGACGAATAAACAAGGACAATAATGCAAAAGCATGATGGTGATGTTTTCCACTTTTGCGCTGGAAAGCAGGAGGAATTTGTTGACCAAGATGATGCTTATGACTATCATAACTACTATCCTGAAAATAGTTTTTATTATGGTTCGCCAGTTCACAGAGATGAAGTTCCCTACTACGAGAATTACCATGTGCAAAGAGCCTACAAACCCAAACATGCGCTCTCACTGCAGAAAATGCCTATTAACAGTTTGTCCCATGTGTTCAAGATTCTGCCTCGGACGTAAGATCGTCATCAAACGAGCACCTCTCAGACCATATGATGAGAAGGATACCGAGCAGTCATTAGCTCCATGGAAATAGACCTTTCCACTGGAATCCAACTAGCATATGCGGCCCCAGATATGACCCTAAGCATCCATGATTTTAGGGAGCATATCCAACTGGTAGTACAAACACACGGCTATGATGGATGGCAAGGAGGCGAAAGCAACCTCCTATTGTCCAGATCATTAATTGGACGTCTGTCAAATAACAGCCACACAAACTTCCGCTATAATGTGCAACATGTAGCGGACCATCTAGCAAGCAGAGGAATTAGGGCAATTCCAGGCCAACCTCGAACAACAGCCAATTAATTGTTTTCAATAACCCGCGACCAATTTGAGAAGCACGCTTCCCGTTTTATCTTGGTATCAGAGCTATTTCCGATCAAGGTACACACACTTTGTCTAAATATCAAGTTTTATATACACTTAAATTGTTGGACGCGTATATTGTTTTCTGTAAACCAACCTTAAGATAGGCGATAACGAGGGTGGCAGTAGTTACAGGACAATCTCTCGACCTCTTCTAATTTCTGTGAAATGGTTAGGCCTACTAAACTATGCAAGATCATATATCCCCAACTTAGGTATGGGGGGCATTCCGAGAAATATCAATAAAGACAGAGAAAAGGAAAAAGGAAAGTCAGCTTGGATTAATGAGGACGAATAGAAGAGGTCGAGAGATTGTCCTGTAACTTGATGTATGGAGAGATCTACTCTCTAGAAGAAGTAGATGAATGGAACAACAAACTAATCCATATACATCAAGAACAAACAAGAATAGTCTCATTTTGGCCACTTGCTGAGAGTTAACCCCATTAATTTGAATTGGGAATGCACTTGGCTCTAGTGACTCTGATGGTAGGCTTCTGTTGAAGGTTCTTCCAGCAGATCTGGAAGAAAGGCTTCGCTGTGCCGAATGGCGCAGTCTGCTTGTTAATACCAGGATAAAACGGGAAGCGTGCTTCTCAAATTGGTCGCGGGTTATTGAAAACACAGGAACAACTTGAGGAAAGGGAAATAGCTTGAAAGCTTCAAGAACTTGATTAAGAAATAAGATTACAGAGGGAAAAGTAGAACTCTTCGGTGGTTCCGGAGTATGTTCTGCAATTCCATAGTCACACCTATTTATAAGGAAGGGAGAAGTCTCTCGAAGAGGCTCAATAAGTGAGTGCGGGTGCTCATTGGGCCCCATCGTCCATTCACTTGATTAGCCTTTACAGGACGAGAATCTCCATTATGACTCTTACTGTTCATACAGCTGTGTCCAGCATATAAAGTAGTGCTGGCCAGCGCAAAAGTGGAAAACATCACCATCATGCTTTTGCATTATTGTCCTTGTTTATTCGTCTTGTCGGTCTTATCTCTTTATCAGATTAGATCGTATCTGGTGCTGGAATAGAGGTTGCTGGTACTGCTGCTGGTGATCATTTTGTGGCATGACTCCAGATTTTTAATGTGTTGAGTCAGAGGTTTAATATCATCTTCAGCATATTTATCAGCAGATTGTTCTAATCTGGCTTTCTGCAAGTAGGCCATTGCTAATAGTCCTTGAAGTTCTGTGAGGACTATTCTTGTTTGTTCTTGATGTATATGGATTAGTTTGTTGTTCCATTCATCTACTTCTTCTAGAGAGTAGATCTCTCCATACATCAAGTTACAGGATAATCTCTCGACCTCTTCTAATTTCTTTGAACCGCTGAGAACGGCCCAGTGCTGGGAGGTCATGATCGCTCTTTTAGTTGTGGCATATGTCTTCCTGCAGGCATCTGCAAGTTGCTTCAGCTGGTCTATAATCATCTGCATAAAGAAACAAATTAGATCTAATATAGATAATTTGGAATTTTATAAAGGGGTTTTCCTTCCCCTGCAAATATTTGTTAACAGGGTTATTGCTTCCCTGGTAAATATTTGTTAACGGGATTTTTACTTTCCCGACAAGCATTTGTTAAGGGGGTTCTTGTTTCCCCCTATCTGGTACAGTGTCTTCAGTTATCATCTTTGGAAGGACGATGCTCCTTCCTGAACTTCTCTTTCATTTCTTCAATTTCTTCTTCTGCCGTGCGGAGTCGTTTGACGAGTCTTTTCATAGCTCTTTCAAGAATCTTTTCCTCTTCTTTCCATAGTTTGAAATCGGACTCCCTATCTTCCAGTGTTATTTCTGGTTTTTCTTGATTTGAGCTTTCTGGTTGCTCAAGCCTTAGTTTACTCATCATTTTTTCGAATTCCTGGTCTCTTGTAGCTTCAAATTCTTCTGAAGGTGGTTGATCATAGTTTGCGTACCGTATTATGACACCCTCCTCTTCCTCTAATTCTCGCCAATACGGGTTATTGGCCCATCGAGGCCAATTATCTGTATTTTCTTCAATTCTTTGTTCTATTGCTGTTTTAGCTGCTGGGGCTTCCTCAACTCGAGGTGCTTCTTCATTCATCATCCTTCTGAATTCAGTCATGTAATTCTCGTAGTAGGGAACTTCATCTCTGTGAACTGGCGAACCATAATAAAAACTATTTTCAGGATAGTAGTTATGATAGTCATAAGCATCATCTTGGTCAACAAATTCCTCTAGCAGGATGCTGATGGCTTCAGCGTTGTCTTCCAGGTCGTCTGCAGTTTCATTTGTCCAGTCTGTTACTGCCATCTTTGCTATCTGTGTTGATAGAGACTGTTCTATCTGTATTACTGCCTTGCTGAGCTGTTGTATGATTCTTTGAGGGGGCGGATTAGTCTTGGCTTCCTTGAGGGCTTCTTCGAGTTGCACCAGGTACTGGTTGACTGAATCTGCTGGCTCTTGAATTTGGATCAGATGTACTGTGAGTCTTGAGAGTGCGTCAGCCAATGAATTGAGTTTTCCGTCGATGTGTTCAAAGTTTATTTGAACTCCCGTACCTGTGATATAATCCAGAAAGTTTAACCATCGGACTCTGGATGGCTTTGTCGAAGCAGATTTATTATAGAAGCTAATTATCGCTTGACAATCTGTCCTGAGGGTGATTTCTTTCTGGTCTAAATAGTGAATCTTAAGAGCCCTAAGCGTTTCCATGCAAGCGAATATTTCAGCGTCTATTGCTGACTTTGTAACTGGGAATTTCCCACTCGCATAAGCGCATACTCGCTCCATACTTCGGGGGTCATTTTTCATTGGCTTCCATTTGCAAACCCCTCCCCAACCTTCCTTACATCCATCCGTTTCGAGGATGATATGGGCTCCTGGAGCTGGTAGTTCTAGATCCGGAAGTGCTTGAACTACCGTTTTTATTTTTGCTATGAGCTGGAGATCTGATGGTTTTAGACGCTTATCCCCTTGAGGTCCTGTTTTAGAATATAAGGGACCGAGCAACGTACCTAAGTTGGGGATATATGATCTTGCATAGTTTAGTAGGCCTAACCATGAACGGAGGCCAGTTTTGCTTTTGAGTTGTTCTGTATCGAAGCTGATTATCTTCTTGATAATATGAGGCTGTAACTTGATCTTGCTGTTACCGATAATAGCCCCTAGAAACTCAATCTCTTGAGTTGCCAGTTTCATTTTTGTTGGGGATAGTACTAATCCCCATTTTTCACATATTTTGAGCATGGCTTCTAGGTGTCTTGCATGCTCCTTTTCAGTCTCAGAAAAGACTAAGATGTCGTCAATGTACACTGCTATGAATTCTTCCGTGCCTGCAAAGCATTGGTCCATCTTTCTTTGAAATATTGCTGGCGCATTTTTCAACCCAAATGGCATGACCAGCCATTCATATAGCCCTCCGGGGACTATGAACGCAGTCCACGGGATAGATTCGATGTCCATGGCCACTTGATGAAAACCACTCTTTAAGTCGAACTTTGAGAATATTCGACTGTTTCCAATTCTCTTAAGGATTGTATTTATGCCGAGTAGGCTGTATTGGTCTTTGTGGGTGTTGTCATTCAGCGTACGATAGTTAAAGACCATACGTTCTTTACCCCTCACTTCTTTCCCAGTGGTTGGATCAACTGTTGTGCCTGAGTTGACAATAATAGCCATAGTCCTATGGCGGCTTGCACTCGGTCTTATGGCTCCTATTTTCAAGAGTGCTTTCACGTGTCTATCATACTGTTCTCTCATCAAAGGGGTGATATGCTTAAGAGGCTTGTCTTGTATTGTAAGGTCCGGGTTGATGATGTCGAGCTTGCACGTGATTTGGTTTTTAGCCCAATGCTGGGCCGGGTTCTCACCAATAAAACCCTGTTCCTTCAGTCTGTTTAGGAGCGGGCTGAATTTTTGTTTGAAACTTATTGATTCCTGGAATTTGTCGTAGGCGACTGCATTCTGAACTTCCAGGTATTCCTCCTCTGATAAGTTGAGTTCTTCTATGGACGCAGAATTCGTGATTTCTGTGTCCAGTCTTGTGTTGATGGTGGTTACTTTCTTGTAGAATGTAACTATTTGTTCTTCAATCCGGACTCCTCCTTGCATAGCCCGAATAAAGTTACACCCTATGAGCATCTGTATACCGTCTCTTTTACCCATGGGAAAGGCATATGTAAACGGTATTTTGAACTTATTATCTTCAATGCTCATAAGTCCTCCTTTTAGTCTCATTTTGGCCACTTGCTGAGAGTTAACCCCATTAATTTGAATTGGGAATGCACTTGGCTCTAGTGACTCTGATGGTATAGAGTCTTGATCAATACAGCAGACTGTGGCTCCAGTGTCCAGAATAGCTTGAACTTTGAAGGGCTTAACATTGGGAATTTCCATTATAATCTCCATATTGTAGAGTCGGTTTAGGACTCTCCTTCCTTTGTGTATTCCTTGGTATATGGAAGTAATGTCATCTTCACTTACTGATTCTAACGCAGCCTTAGATGCTGCTTCTCTGAAGATTATCCCAGGTGTTTTTAGGGTGATTTCTTCTTCGTCCTCATTAATCCAAGCTGACTTTCCTTTTTCCTTTTCTCTGTCTTTATTGATATTCAGACCCTCGAATTCTTCTTTTAAGGTCTTCAGATCTTTTGATAGCTGAACTTCATTAAGTTCTTGCTTAACCCTTTCATTCTCTGTCAACAGAAATGTCACATATTCCAGGAGTTCCTTGATTAGGGTATCCTTCTCATCATATGGTCTGAGAGGTGCTCGTTTGATGACGATCTTACGTCCGAGGCAGAATCTTGAACACATGGGACAAACTGTTAATAGGCATTTTCTGCAGTGAGAGCGCATGTTTGGGTTTGTAGGCTCTTTGCACATGGTACATCTGTCACATCCTTTTGTGACATCTGTATTGTCTTCCCATGTATGGAAACACTCTCGCATTTCAGTTGGGAGTGTTATCTTTACTCTCCATGAGTACTCTGGTTCAGTGGTGATGACTACAAATGTTGTATCAAAGGGGTAGTCATTGTAGTCTATGGCAAGTTTTGTAGCGTGTCCTGATTCTCCTTCAGAGAAAGAGCAGATTCCTTCACTGTCAGGTTCATCGAGATCGACTGAGACAACGTCCCAGTCATTAGTGAGGTCCAAGTTTTCCATAACCGCTGCTCGTGCAATGTTTCCATGTTTACCCTTGCAGTCGCGGGCGAAGTGACCTTCCTCCCCGCAAATGAAACATTTGCACTTGCGAACTTTGTCTGCATACTTACGTTTAAAGATTCGCACATGCGTGTTATGAGGCTTGCCTTTGTAGGATGTAGATTTCCGCAAGCCATACTTCTTCTCCTTTTGATAATACCCTGGAATGGGTATCTGAGCACAAATAGACAAGTCCTTTAGGCCTCTGGCTAAAGCAGCTTTCTTGCATTGGTCCTCTATGTAGTTGTATGTGAAATGCATTCTGGGGAATAGCCCAACTTGGCATCCAGGATACTTAGCAAAGAACGCTGTTTCTAGTTCTCGGCCCAAAATGGGCGGCATTTTCTTGAAAAACTTATCAGAAATTTCGGTAGAAACGAATAATCGTCCAGATTTGGCTGCCAATATCTTGAAATCATTGATATAACTCAGAAGATCCTTAATATGGTGACAGGAGAGTCTCTCAAGATCTTCGTAAGCCCTGGTCTGTTCTTCTGTAGATCCAGTAGTGGGATCTTCCATTAGGAACATTCGTCTTACTTGCGACAATATGTTCTGGGGATCTTCAGCAATTCCCGTGATCTCGTCATATTCGGCAGGGTAGGCCATTCTCCATTGTATCCAGGCCTTCTTCTCAATTTCTCCGAGTAGGTTCTCCACATAACACATTTTTGATTTGTTATCTGGCCAATTCCTTTCATTCAGAAGGTTTAAGGTGATGGAATCCCATCTGGATATTACATCAGCATATTGGCCGACATTTTCAGGGAGCACTAGAATTGCTCCTGCATTTGCTTGAGCTGTGGGGAGATTGTATGCTTCAGAATGATGTTTAGAGTATCCTCCTCTTAATTTGCCAATCCTTGTGGTTATTGTAGGTATACTCTGAGGCAACTGTGGTGTTACTCGTCCAGGTGGGTATTGAGCAGGTCCCATAATGGGCTCTCTTGGGACTCTTGTTGTACTGGATTCAGCTGTAGAGAAGGCGGTTTCTGTCTTCTGTATTAACTCCTTGATCATTGGGTAATCAAGTTCCGCCGTGTACGCTGCTTGCTCAATTTCTTCTTCTTGTTTGCCTGTGTTGTATTTTTCAGAGTAGTAGTTGTAGAAATCTGAGGAATCTTCATCTTCGTCTTCGTCGTCTGTTTCTGACGTGTCCCATTTAGGAGGGACTTCAGTATTACTGTTTTCGTCGGCTTCTTTGTCATCAACTTGTAATGACCAAAGGTTCTGGAAAGCCTTTTCGTCTTTCTCTTCAAAGTGGTATTCTTCGTCCCAATCTCTTTCTTCTTCGAACCAGTAATCATCATCACAGGTTAAGACATTAATAGATTCCTGTGCCAGATCATCTTCTTCTTCAGTTAATTTCATTGCCGTGTCAGGGGCGGTTGTATAATTTGTGAAGTTGAGCATTAAAGCTCCATCTGATCTAGTCTGAATGTTTGCTGTCTGCGGGTTCTGGGGGTTTGGTAGTATTGCGGGTCTGATTACCCACTGTCTTCCTTGGAGACTTGCTGTTGTTCGAGGTTGGCCTGGAATTGCCCTAATTCCTCTGCTTGCTAGATGGTCCGCTACATGTTGCACATTATAGCGGAAGTTTGTGTGGCTGTTATTTGACAGACGTCCAATTAATGATCTGGACAATAGGAGGTTGCTTTCGCCTCCTTGCCATCCATCATAGCCGTGTGTTTG
This sequence comes from Canna indica, assembly GCA_034359265.1. Classification (NCBI taxonomy): domain Eukaryota; kingdom Viridiplantae; phylum Streptophyta; class Magnoliopsida; order Zingiberales; family Cannaceae; genus Canna; species Canna indica. The sequence goes on along the minus strand of CP136895.1, from coordinate 50,874,349 downwards.
TACTACCAGTTGGATATGCTCCCTAAAATCATGGATGCTTAGGGTCATATCTGGGGCCGCATATGCTAGTTGGATTCCAGTGGAAAGGTCTATTTATATTATCAAGAAGATAATCAGCTTCGATATATTATATACCGGGTTTGATTTTTAAATTTTATGAACCCGTTACCCTCTAAAAAGAACCCGAGCTTAGTCGAGCTCGAGCTTGGCTCGTGCGGCTCGACTCGTGCGACTTGATTTTTTTCCCGAGCCGAGCTCGGGTGGCTTGAATGTAGCTCGAGCCGAGCTTGAGCCGATAGACCAAAGCTCAATCGAGCTCAAGCCGAGCTTGAGCTCGTTATTTTCCAAATGAGCCGAGGCAAGCTCGGCTCGGCTCGGCTCGATTACACCCCTACTCTAAAGTCTGAAAACACAAGATAATTTGTCAACCAACCAGACCTTGGACTAGCTGTGGTTTATCATCTCATTGTTTAGGCCTTATGGTGATCCACAAGTATGGACTTAAGCAATGCTCTGGGTGGGGTACAATCACTACCAAAGAAATTGACATGTATTCATGAATAATCTTAGGTTTCTATGCATTGAAAAGTGGAGTAGGTCATTACCATCTGGTGCCGGTTTATTCATTAATGTTTGTGGTCCACAAGCAGTAGCTTCATGTAAAATGGTAATAGCAATTGCTCCATCAATTGCTACCTTCCAAGTTGACAATGTCTAATCTTTTGATCCTCAAAGAGCCAGTTGCGTCTTATGTACATGTATATACTTTCTAGCAGAACTGTCCATGTATATACTCTGGATAGTTTCATTCTGTACTATGAAGTTCAGGTAAAATTGTCTACACACATTCACATGGATAATTCCTACTCATGGCAATAATATAGGGCAGGAGCTAGCCATGCAGTATACTAAAGATTATGCCCAAAGATCTAAATTTAAAAAAATAAAGATAACAAATACACAACATTAACTCTTCTTTCATCATATATGGTTCACTAGATTCAATTAGCATGAATCAGAGTATATGCATGCAGTATACAGAAACTCTGTGGACATGCCATGCGAACTGAACAATCAAGACTAGACAGCATCCAATTTGTGGACTCAGATGCAATTAGTTAATACTTTTTTGATCATTTTCTACACGGATACATATAATTAACAGTTCCAATAGGATAATCAATTTAATGACTGCAATACGTACTTGACCATTCCTTTGGCCCCATTGGCCATTGAATCAACAGTATTTCCGAGCATGCGTATGTACACCAAAGAACCAATTAGCCCTGCACCAAAGCTAAATAAAGAGAAAAAGAACCAAGTGTGAAAACTCTGATAATGACACTTGCTTAGAGAAGTGAAACTAAAGGAAAGAAGAGGTAAGTGTAAACTAAAATATTATCAATATTAGTTTCAGTGACTAATTAGAGCTAAATGCAAGGAATGCATGATTATGACATAAGTGATATAAGGCGCTTGAACATGTAAGTATGCACTAAGTGCATATGCTCAATTTAGCAGGATATTTGCAAGACTTGACTACGTGAACAGATTTTTGATGTATTTGGTAATGAGGCCAAATACTAGCACAAGTTTAATAGGAGAAATAAGACAATAGTTGTGCATTAGTGATTAAGAGAGATAAGGAGCATGACGGTTTACTGAAACACTCCAATATAATTCAAATTTTCTCGGCATATATTAAAGATTGGGGACAAAAAATAACTAATGATAAATGAGTGATTGAATGATAAAATGTGCATACAGGTACAGACCTAATAGGATTCATAGAACATAAATGGTCAATTGGTACCAGAACACCATAAGCTATAGCTATACTGTTCAGTATTCCTAATAGCTATACTGGTCAATAGGTGGAAATGATGCATTGACAAATAGCTTCTTCTGATTGGATCTGTAAGAAACTCCATTACCTAGCTGCAATTTCAGGAGAGTAGGAAAAATATGCAGAGACAACTCCAATACCACCAATACTGACAGTGAGGATTTGTAGCTTCTGTTTCAACTGCAAAACCCACAAAAGTACAACTGAATTCTTTGATAAAAACTTCTAAATAAATTTCTTAGCAGGGAACTGTCCAGTGTTTAACACAAGGGAGTTCTACGTGCCACATCCTCGTCACTTTCCCCTCTAATAGAAGAGGGATGTAGTCATGTGGATACAAAACAAACTAACAAACAAAAAATACCTTGATATACTGTTCTTCTGCCTGGGCTGCCAACACCTTTGGGTCTCCTCGAGTCTGTCTAGATTCACTTAAAATAACATCCTGCAAAAATTTAGAAGATCTATAAAATGGGCATCTACTAACAATTAAAATTAAATATTGTTAACAGCAACAGCAACATGTCCATTTTGGTGTAACTTTGAGACTGATCTACACTTGAATGGAAAGCAAGCTACGACTTGGTACTGGCAGTACAAGAAGCAGGAAAAAATCAACTAATAAACAGTTTATGTAACTGAAATTGTAATAAGTTTGTCGAGGAATCTCTATTATATCGGCTCCAGGATTCAAAAGTATAAACAATATAATGCAACCAAAGCATTACAATTGAATCAAATGACAACAAATTAATAGTTGCAATAACTTACACTGCCACCAGTAGCTGCCTTATTTGCTCTATCCCACTTAGCTTGCTCCCTTCGGGTAGGGACAAACCTCCATCTCGGTGATGCAGTATTATTCATGCTCTAAGCAAAAGAAGGATATAATTCAATCAATCAATTTACTACACTACCAAGTCAAAAGGCGGAGTAAACAATTGTAGCAACATATTACCAACATTGACATCAACAAAATAGAGTAAACTTACCTCAGCAGCTGAGAAGCCATTCCTTGCGGCTTCCACCTGCTGCTCCAGCACCGGCTTCTGCGGCGGCCTCAGCTCTTTGCTAAGGTCAATCTCTATGCTGGAAAAGTGGAAATGGCATAATTGTTCCAAATTGATACAATTAAACAGAAAAATATGACATCTTAATATCAAAGTAAAACAAAAGATTAAAAGCAATAACCTGTCGAGATTCATAGATCGGTTAAGGCTTAAGAATCCTGAATCCGGCTCTTTCTGCATCAGATAAACTATTCAAATTAGAAATTTAGCTTATAAGAACCAGTTAAGACCAAGAATTGAGGATAGTAGGGAATATACCAGAGAAGGAACGCGATTGGGGTTCGTTTGGTCTTCGTTGAGCAGCTGCTGCATGCGGCCGAGGAACTCCTTGTTCCAGATGAAATCGTCGGTGGCGGTGACGGGATCCTCGTCCCCGCCGCCCCAGTACTTCCTGAGCTTCGTGGTTGTGGGAGGACCGCCATACTCTCCGGGGGCGACGCCGGTGGACCACTTGAGCGGCTTCTTCTTGGGGAGGACGACCCGTGTGGGGAGGGCGGGGGACAGATCGTCTGCAAGCGAATCCGCCGCCGATCTAATGCAAGAACGGTAGGCCGCGCAGGCGGAGGCGTTGAGGACGACCATCGTCGCAGGAAGAAGACGGCGCGGAGCCGGCGCTCGTGCTTCCGTCCAGTGCCGTGACGCTCCACGAAGGCAGCTCCACAAAGAATAAACAACGACGCGCAGTGCGAACCCTTCCACAAGGACAAGGTGGGATCCATTTGGACCACGAGCTTTTCTCGGCGGTGATTGGTTGGGTGTGAAAATGGGTGAAATAGAAATATCTGTAGTAGACGCGCTATGTGTGAAAGTTCAGCGTCCAAGTTATCATTCAATATATCTCTTGCCCATCACCCATTCCCATACCCGCAGGCGAACCATACGCCATTATGACCGACCCATAGCTTACGGTCTCACCGACCCTCCACGTGGCCATCAGTATAACCTAACATTCAATATTCCTGCTTCCCCGCTTCCTTATGTTAAAGGCAGTCGACGCTTCACGATCACTCAGCGACCACGAAGACCCATGACCTGGCATCTAATCAATCATAGCTAAGGCTAGATTGAACCGGTCTCCACCACAAATAACCAATGAAAGGGCCTCATTTCCTTGACGCTGTATTGACCGATGCAATCACCCGGTTCAGTGCAGTTGCCGACTTCCTCACATCGAAAGGCTTCTCGACACGTGCAACACGGTAAATAAGGGACAAGATCCGCCAGGGCCGCCTCGGAGCTCGATGTCGGTGTTACACTTTTTGGAGTCTTTGGACTAAGACAGCAATCATCTTTTTCAATGACGTGGCTTCATTCATTTGGGGATCAACCATGCGGGACCGCTCTTGCAATCAATAATATGCAAGAGACAGCTGTTTCCTGTTTGAACAAGAACAGCCGAGTTTATGCGCACATCGCTGCGCCTTCCCCTCTTCCTCCTCGTCTTTTAAAAAGAATGCAAGACTTAAAATCGAGGAAGAATAACAAATAGCGTGGCGGCTTCCCATTGGTGACTGAGAAAGGTTAATTTACCTGGGGTTTGATGGACGACAACCTCTTTTGTATAAGAGAAGTCGGTGCCAAATTATTGCGTGATTTGTACTTTAAAACACAGCTGCATTAGAGTCATTGTACCTTCATCTCATGCATCTATAAATAGAGGAGGAAGGCCAGCGCAGATTCCCAACATTTCCAACTCAATCAACGCAGCCCGCACAAGAGTACACACCAAGAAAGAAGAAGAAAAAAGCTTATAGCTACCACTGCATCAATATTCATCATGACAGTGAGTCTTCTCTCGATCGACTCTCTCTAGCTATCTCGCCTTTTCTTTCTTATACTGTAATTAAGTTAGGCTTCAAAATGATGAACTTAACAAGCTGGTTTCTTTTCAGATCGTGGAGTTGTGCGTGCACATGGATTGTGCAGGATGTGAGAGCAAGATAAGGAAAGCACTTCAAAAGTTAGAAGGTAAATAAACTAAGTCAACTCTTAAACACTGTCATTAATATTTATGTCGTCTAAATCTGTATGAAATATCGAACGAACAGGAGTCGACAGTGTGGAGATCGATATGGGGAAGCAGAAGGTGACGGTGACGGGGCACGTGGAGCAGAAGAAGGTGCTGAAGGCGGTGAGGAGGACGGGGAGGAGGGCGGTGCTGTGGCCGTTCCAGAACGGCGGCGAGGCGCACCAACAGCAGTACACTTTCAGCCACCAGAACCTCCAGCACCACCCGGCGCTCGCCGGCGGCGCCCCGTCTTCTTCCTACAACTACTACAAGCATGGCTATGATGACTCGCGCATACATGGGTACAACCAGATGCCGGGGCACTCCGGTGTCATTGGGGACAGGACTGGGGCGATCTTTAGCGATGACAACCCAAATGCTTGTTCTGTGATGTGATCACTTGTTATATGTTAATAATTTGCGTTGCTTTAAATGGAGGGGCTGGTTTTATCTTCTTCCCTCCTGGTTTAATCTGGCTTGTTACATTTTGTACTTTTATTTTACTTTTATATAAAAAAGATTATATTTACAATTAATTGAATTAATTAATCGATCAAGTGTAAATTAATTTGTGTAAAATGAAGATTTTGGATGCCGCGCGCTTGCTGAATTAATTCGTTGTTATTAAATAAAAATAATGAAAATATTTTGACATTTTAAACAAATGTCTCATTCTTTTATTTAAAACAATTGTGTATTCGAACTTTGATCGTTAGATAGTTGTTTGTTTACCCATTATGTGCAGACATGGAATGCCACGTCAGCAAATAAAAATTATCTTTTTAATTCAATATGTCACATCAGCTTAAGTCATGCGAGGCATAAAAATATAAATAAAATAAAAATAATTTCCCGCGGCCTGCTTAGTTAATGTCGGTTGACGTGGAATTGTTTTTATTTTTTGTGGGTCTACTTTGTAACTGATTTTCCTGACTTAGCTTTTCGATTTCATTTGGTTCTTCCCCTATTCAGGGGGATTCTTTGGTTGGAGTGTCTAAAGTAACTTTGCTTGGATTGGGTTTGTTCATGAGTTGCATATATAGTGGCAAGAGGGTATCAAGCCCTCGAGCATGTTGTTTGGATAAGGACTACAAGATCGGTAGTAGTGACGACAAAGAGTCGTGTTCGGGGGTCTAGGTCGAGCTCGCGGAGGAGCGTAAGACGGGATTGCTCACACTGAGTACTGCAAGGGCACTAAGGCCAAAAATAATGGTGTGGTGGCCAAAGATCGCACTTGGGGGTTCGGGCCGAGCTCGCCGAGGAGCGTGAGGCGTAACCGCTAGCGAGGAGTCGTATAGAGGCACCGAGGCCGGAAGTAATGGCATGGTAGCCAAAGATTGTACTGATCGGGGGGTTTGGGCCAAGCTTGCAGAGGAGCGTAAGACGGAACCACTCACGAGGAGTTGTGTAAGGGCACTGAGGCCAAAAGTAGCAGTGTGATAGCCAAGGACTGCAATCAGGGGTTCAGGCCGAGCTCGCCGAGGAGCGTAAGGTGGAAGCGCGCGCGAGGAGTTATGTACGGGCGTTGAGCCCATAAGTAGCGATGTGATAGGTGAGGACTGCACTCAAGGGTTCAAGCCAAGTTCGCCAAGGAGCGTAAGACTGAACCGCACGCGAGGAGTTATGTAGGGGCGCTGAGGCCAGAAGTAGAGGTGTGATAGCCGAGGACTACACTTGGGGGGTTCAAGCCGAGCTCATCGAGCAAGGAGCGTAAGGCAGAACAGTGTGTGAGGAGTTATATAGGGGCGCTGAGGCCAGAAGTAATGGAATGATAGCCGAGGACTACACTCGAGGGTTCAGGCTGAGCTCGTCGAGGAGCGTAAGGCAGAACCGCGCGCGAGGAGTTATGTAGGGGCGCTGAGGCCAGAAGCAACAGCGTGATAGTGTCACACCCCAAATCCGATATAACCAGCCAAGGTACGCGATGTATCCCGAAGACTAACCCTAAAATAATTATACATAAACAAGTAATGAACCTAAATATTTTATAACATTTAAAACTTAAAGGAAAAAACATCAAATCCTGAAAGAAACCCAACCACTAATTTGATAAATGTTAAAGGTTCAATTTTTTTTCAAAACTTTAAAGTTCCAACAAAGACACTCCAAACTAAGAAAATACGAAAACGAAATAACCGAGTCTACATGACTCAACAAAAATAAAATCAATTGGACTCGGTATCCTCCTCGATCATGACATGTCACGAGACTCGCTGCCCTACCGCCACCAGTCGTGCTACTGTACCCCGGTACTTCTCTGATCTAATTCAGGTGCTGCAAAACAACATAAGTGAGGGGTAAGTCCAACTAGGACATAGTGAGTAGATTAGTCCTCAATCATCCAATTCATCATCATGTAAAAATCAAAACATAAACATGCATTTGAACATAGCAAGAACATGAGGATGAATATCATAAGTCTACCACCGCTATGTGCATGATAAACAACCACCAATATGCGAATAAATATAACATATGAATAAAGTAATGCCAATGCAATGCCTCAATCACATGAATGCACCTCCTCCAGACCCGTCGGTCCCATAGCCACATATGGTAGGTAGACGGGTGGCCACCGAACTACCACCCTACTCAGTACCGTCTCTTTGGAGCATGCTCTCCCCTCACTGACGTCACTGGCTCTTTCGATTCCACTACTAAAAAACTAGCTTTTTGCGACGACCCATTTGCGATGGCACTAGATGCGGTCGCAGATGCGACAGTTCTACGCCCGTTGTCCATTGGGGTCGCGGAGTAGCTGCTTGGCGACGACACTGCGACCGCACCAAGTGCCGTGGCAAAGTAGCGATGGTTTGGCGATTGCGTCGCGACCACATCTTGTGATCACTTGGTGCCGTCGCAGAACCGTCAGATTGCGATTACTTTTACCCCGAACCCACCCAAATCTCTGTCCCGCGCCCTCGATCTCTATCTCTCTTTTTGATCTCTCTCTCTCTCTCTTGCTCTCTCTCGTCGACGCCGACGTCTGAAGCCCCCCCCCCCGATAACGCTCGCCTCTTTCGATATATATATATCTCCGGCCGAAGCCTTACAGCTACGATTTCGATCAGGATTAAAGGGGAGGGTCGCATCCCTCCCCTATAATTCGATTAATATTTTATCCTGGAAATGCTAAACCCTAAATTCATGTTCTCCTCCTCTTTATACATTGAGGCTGCTTATTTTACCTTATATGGTTGTCACATGAAAACATACACCGCAACTGTATTTTTTTTGCATTACTTCTCACCACAACATTGTTCTTCCCTTTGTGCCTTGGTGCACGCCTATGACGCGCCATTTACAACTATGCTTAGTTCATTGGTAGATATAAGCTATGAATCAATATCCTGTTTAGGTTAAAGAAAAATCTCAACATACATAGTTCATTAAAATCAATGTTTTGACTCAATTTGGTCTTTTTATGATATGCTACATAAAGCCAACAATTCCTTTGTTTCTCCTTCTTCTACCAAAGTAATATTAGTATTATGAATAGATACATGCCATAGAGATACATGAAATCTTGTGCAGTATTATCTTGCAGACCGGAAATGAGTTCTTCAGGTTGTCTGTGCACTCTGTAGAACCAGTATGAGATAGGGATTTGGTGTAGCCTTGTCATACGATGAGTTGGCATCATAATTTATTTGACTTGGTATGCCCCTTCTATGATTGTCTTATTCTCTTAATTCTTTAAGTTAAAATATTATATAAGAGAAGGGTGCTTTAGCTGTCTCCAGTAGCTTTTGATTTATACCTCATCATCCAGCTGGCACCTCCACCTCACATATTCCATGATTACAATTTGTAGGTGCTTATTTGTAACTGTTCAGAAGTGTGTAACTTATTCTCTAAATATACTAATTCTTCAGTAACCATTTATATTCATAGAATTAATTTATCATCTGGATCTTTTGTTACTGGATAATTATTTGGTTAAAGTAAAGAAATAGGGTGTTTTTTGTGAGTTCATTTTCTATTAAGAAACAGAAATATAGCAAAAAGAATGCAAAATGCCACCTTTTCAATTTGACATTTCTCTTCTTGTTTGGTTTTTACAGCATGCTTTAATGCTTTAATTATTATAAGTTCTGTTTGGAATCATAAATTACCATATACTTTCTCTTGTTCATACCATATACTTTGTCTTGTTCTTTAAATAATATATACTTTCTTCATGCAGACTGTCTCTTTTTGTTTCTCTTTCTTTACTCTTTATGAGGAGATCAACACTGAACTTTCTTATCTTGTGCCATTTAAAAGATGAGGAAGTATAGAATTTAGCATCCAGGCATGTTTCTCATGTTAATATATATTGAATAAAGGAATCACATAGGCAGAAGAGGCTGATTGCAAATAAAAGGACAAGTGTACAATTTTGAAACATAGAAGGGGTGTCCCTGAATTTAATCCATCCTACTTTTAAAAAAATAATATTCATTGCTAAATTCAATCTATTCCTGCCTTTATTCTATCAAATCAGGGAAGAAAGGAATCTTCTTTTGCCAAAGGTTAATCACAAGTTTGTTTTTGCACAAAAGCCCATTCTTAATCCTGTATATAAGGTAAAACAAAAGGAGCAAGCAATTCCAGAAATCTTCTTTGCTTCCAGTTGCAAGAAAACCAACCTCCAGCATACCTGAACATTGTACAAGACTAAGCAATCCTAATTGTCTCCTCATAATTTAGTTGATTCTAGCATACTAGCATACCAGACAACTTCATTTAGTAGCATACTATCATGCTAGCATACTAGCATTCTAGTTGGTTCTTATAGGTTTGTGGTGGCTTCCAGTTGTTTAGTTTGCCATTGTTTATTATAACAATGTATTATGTTCCATTTTTTTTAAAAATTGTTCTTTAAGAGATATCTGTTTAATTGATGTAAGCAATCAATTTTATCATGTTTTCACTTTATGTTCAGATTCACTCATTTTCTATGTTGGATTCATCCGATCAACTTAGGTCGCACCCAAAATGGGTGCAGTCCAGACTTCATATAAGTTGTTTTCACTTTACTCTTTGTTGTAGATGTCGTGTGCTCGTTCTAGGGTTCATCGCACAGGTTTATCTCGACCGCCGCCGCCGCCCGCAACAACAACACCACCACCACCAGTCGTGGCAGATGCTATACCACCACCACCTGCACCTATACCACCACCAACTCGAGGTCGTTGTAGGCCTCGTGGGCCTAATGGGGGGGGGGGGTGATGCACCTTCATCGTCCGACCAGCGTCGGCAGATATCACTGAATTGTCTAAAGTAAGTATCAAAATTTATTTATTATAATTGTTAATAATTAATTGTTACTTATAATATTATTATACTTGAGTTGTAGATTTCAGCGGGATGATGTCGCCCGCGCCATGACCGTTATGCTTAAGAGTTTCTTTCATGAGCTGTGGACTTTATGGACTAGGGTGTCGAACCATTATCGAAATTTATTATGGATCGAGTTCGAGGTATGTAGTTCAAGTTCAAATTGATTTATTCTACTCTAAATTATTGTATCATGCAAATTTTTATAAGTTGCAACAGTTGATTGTTCTTATAAGCGCATGAATAGTGAAATTAGCTAGCAATTTTTTATTTTGTAAAATCAAAATTGTATTGATGGGTACTGTAATTATATTTAATATTAATTGCATAACTATTTTAATCCTTTGTTCTAAATGTTGGTATACATGGATGCTATTTCAACTGATGTATATTTTAATAGTAACAACAGAGTGGGTATTTAATTTTGAGCTTTGGGTTGGCCAAGACCAAGAGACAAAAGCAGAGAGAGGATAAGAGAAGTGCAACAGGAATCAAACATTAATAAAAAACTTGGACTTGGAGTGTGTCAGTGGACAAAATCAACCTTGTTTATGTACATTACATCACCAGGTGCTAATTGAAAATACCAATTAGAAAAAAACTTGTGACTGGATTTTGAGTGTTTCAGTATGATTATTTTGGTGCTAATTGAAAACACCAATTTGACTGGATTTCTGCTAATTGAAAACATTAATAAAAAACTTATTTTGGGTCCTAAAGTTCTTCGCTCTTATTTGTTTCTCTTCAGATTTTTTAGATTTTTTTAAGTGTTAGTTAAGCAAGTTAACTTTCATGTATTAGGAGTACTACATGAACTTGCAACTCTGCTTATTTTCATGTAGGAAAATATAGGTGTAGGTATAGGTGTGCCTTCGACTTCTTGATCTGCTGCTCAGTGTCATTGAAAGGCGCTGACTCTATTAATATAAAAATGGGCATGCAATTGATGTTAGCTGGCTAACCATTCATTAACAATAACTTAATTTGTCACTTCCATTCCATGCTCTCACATGTATCTTTAAAAAAAGTAAATTTCATTTGAATGAATTGGAGAGATAAAACTGGATGAATTAGATAATTTGTAGAGAGTTTAGGAATAGTTGCAAAACAGTGATATTTTTGTATATATGCTTTGCTTTGAGGTCGGAGGGGCTTTTAATGTATTCTTTTATTCAATTTTGTATTTGTGTTGAATTTAATTTGTATTGGACTAATGATCACTTATACAAAATAAGAATTAAGTTTGCATTTGTGTTGAATTTAGTTTGTATTCTTTTGTATTCCGTATGTTCTGCTCTATCATAATATGTTTTGTCACAGTAGAAAGGTTTAAAATGATTATATTAATATTTTCTTTTTGTAGGTTCGATACACATGGAATCCCGCCATTCAGGCTCAGGTGGAGGATGCTTGAGGAGCTTACAATAAGAAGCTTTCCAAGGATATCCTCCACCGTGCGCAGGATAAGGCGCGGACAAATGTATGCGGTAATCGAAATACGCCTATGGATGCGCTGAAGGGAAATGAGCTCAACTGGATAACGAGCGACGTATGAGATCAGCTATGCAACATCTGGGCGTCCGAGGAGTGGCAGGGTGCCTCCCGAACGGCGCACCGGAATCGGATGACACTAGTTGAGGGATTCATGGCCCGACATACCGGTGGGTCCATCCCATTTACTAGTCACGAGCATCGCATGGTAAGTAATTTAATAATAATTTTTATTTATTTATTATTATTATTATATAAAAACAAATTATATTTATTTTATTGCAGGAAATGCGAGACGACCATGGGACACTCATTCCGGTTGATCCTTTGAGGGTTTTCGAGGAGACACATAGATATAGACATGGTCCTCGCCGGGGTGAGTTCATCAGCGGGAGGCCGGATACGATCCTGGTAAGTTAATATTTAATAAAGTTCATATTTTTAAAAAATTATATTATTTCAATTATGTATAACTAATTTAATTAATCAATCTTTAAAGGCCACGTATACTGAGTTGGTGACCCAGCGAGGAGGTGATCCTGCGTAGCATCAGCTTGATGTTGACGCATGGATGCAAGTGACAGGAGTCGACCACGGTCGTGTATATGGCATTAGCACAACGGCTCATGCACCGACGTTGTTGCAGCCACATGGTGCGGGGTCGTCTGCCTTCACATCTTCCACCGCTGGTCCATCAACATCACATGCAGGCCAGGATCGATTGCAGCCCTAGAGGCTTCACACGCAGAATTACAATCTTCTCACGCAGCCTTAGAGGCTTCTCATGCACGCCTCATCAGTGAGGTGGCCGCTATGAGGGAGTACATGACACATATTGCTTCTTTCATGCCTAGTGCTCCGGCCCCTCCGCCTCCCCCGTCATTCGACGCGACGCCAGCTGATGCCCTCCAGACGCAACCCCTCTCCTCGTCGCCACATGATGCACTTCATGATTGATGTATACTTTATTTTCTATTTTGATTAAACATGTTTTGATACGATGTAAATATTACATTTTGGTATAAATATGTATAAACATTATAATTTCATGTCTTGTATATTCCCTCGTTGTGGCATTACATTTTGATATAATTTGATGTCTTGTATATTCCCTCGTTGTGGCATTGCATTTTGATATAATTTGATGTTTTGCATATTCCCTCGTTGTGGCATTTCATTTTGATATAATTTGATGTCAAATATTGTAAACAGGCATTTAAAAACAAAATATTATTATAAATTATTTTTTTTTAAAAAAACACATTTGCGACGGCTGTGCGACTGCTCGCCGTCGCAAAAGATATATCGAACTAGTTGCCAAAAGCGGTCGCAATTGTAATTGCGACCGTTCTGCGATGGCAAATGCGGCCGCAGAACCGTCGCAGATCTAACATTTGCGACGGGGTCCATGGTCGCAATGCCGTCACAACGTTAGTAGTTGCGATGGCCAAAGAAGGTGGCAGATGTTACACGACCACATTCTGCGACCGCTTGCTACTGTCGCATAACGGTCACATAATCTTTTTATTTGCGACTGCTGCTGTTGCCGTCGTATATTTTTTGCGACAAGTACTTTTGCTACCGCCCTTTGCGACCGCGTCCTTCCATCGCAGAAGGTCTTTAGCGACCATTTTGCGATGGCAGTGTCCATTGCAGATATCTAGTTTTTTAGTAGTGTTCGTCTCTTTGGGGCATATGTTTCCCTCACCGGTCGGGTGTCTGGACTGTCTCTTTAGGGTATGATCTTCCATCACCAGTCGGACTTCCGGAATAAGACCAACGCTATCTCTTTGGGGCATACACTCCACTCACCAGCAAGGCTTTCGGGAAATGCAACAAGCACATCACAACATCACACACGCAGGTATACGAACATAAAATAAGATATGTTGTCAACCGATAATATAGTGTACGTTTCGGGCATACCTCAACCTCCACCTCCTCCTGCCATACAATCACAACCACACACACATGTATATATATATACACGCAGGTATATGAACATAAAATAAGATGTGCTGTCAACAGGTAATAAAGGGTATGTTTAGGGCATGCCTCAACCTCCACCTCCTCCTGCCATACAATCACAACCACACACATATATATGGAAATAGTGCTCACAAATCAAGATCTCATAGCATACATAGCAACCATGAAATAGGAATATAGCATGTCCAACATCGTAAGAAAAGGAAGCAAGTATATCATAAAAAACAATGCAAAAGGAACTTCAACAGTAAAATTAATGGAATAGAACAACAAGATAATATTTCAACAAAATAATGAATCAACTCAGATTAGAACCATAAAAATATGTAAAACATAATTTTTCAACTCGGCACGCAAAACTAGGCGTCGACCGTCCACTGTTTTCAAAATCCAGAGGTCTGATGGTGAAACAGACCTCGCCAAAAAATCCAGAACATCGATTAGGTAAAAATTCATATATAATATGACTATTTTTACTAACTTTAAAGCCTCCAAAATAATTATTTAGGATAATAAAGAAATACCTAAAATTTCCATCTAATACATCATTGTTATGAATGAATATAACAATGCTACAACTCAAGGAATAAATTGCCGTTACGAATGATGCAATCTCAACCCTTCATCTAACAATGATGAAATCTGAGACCTTTATCTAAACAATGATGCAATCCCAACCCTTCACCTAAACCATGATGAAATCTTTGCCCTTCCTCTAACCATGATGAAATCTCAATCCTTCATCCAAATATGATGAACACTCAGCCCTTCACCTAAACATGATGAGATCTCAGCCCTTCACCTACACATGATGAAATCTCAGCCCTTTACATACACATGATGAAATCTTAGCCCTTCACCTAAACATGATGCAATTTCAACCCTTCATCTAAACATGATGCAATCTCAGCCCTTCATCTAAACATGATGCAATCTCAGCCCTTCATCTTAACACACCTCATCTCCCTCACCCAATCTAGGGTTCACCAGCCGCCTCCCTCTCCAGCCGCCTCCACTTGCGCCTGAACAGAGCGGCGAGACCAGGTCGTCACCGCCGCCGACTGACGCTGGTGGTCTACCGATAATCGATGCCGCCACCTTATGAATCGGCGGCCACGGAGGCCTGCATGCGGCAGCTCGAACCGGTTGCTTGCCTTGCATGCGAGGCAGTGGCGCCTCGCCGGGCGCCACTGCTCGACGCGGCAGGCGCCGGCCGGGGACTGTACTCGACGGTGGCGAGTTTGAGCGCGATGTAGATGATATAAAACTAGGACGAAATGACACGATTCAACAACGAAACAACAGATCCATTCGTGTACGGTGATAATCTCCTCGCCGGCGGCTCGGACTACAAATAGTTGGCTAGAAAAATCGACGAAAAACACAAGATCCGACAATAATATTTTTAAATCCAGATTTAATAGAAGCATGGACACATTAAATCTCGGGAAACCACGAAATAATTTAAGATCTACAAATCGACAAAATATCTACGTGAAATATCATCCTAAAATCAATGTCATGAATGAAAGAATTTGGGAGAAAATGGGCAAATCCACTCACCTCTTTGGAGAAGACGGAAGGGAAGAAGATGCATAGGATCTTCCTTTAATCGACGCCGACG
This sequence comes from Canna indica, assembly GCA_034359265.1. NCBI lineage: Eukaryota > Viridiplantae > Streptophyta > Magnoliopsida > Zingiberales > Cannaceae > Canna > Canna indica. The sequence continues at coordinate 50,858,999 of CP136895.1, read as the reverse complement.
AACTCGCAAAATTCTGGCTCCGACGGCTCTTCCTCCTCCTCCTCCTCGGTGATGCTCTCTCTCTCCTCTCTCCTTTGCCTCGGGTGGCGTGCGGCTAAAACCCCTGGCCGCATGCCCCCAGGCTCTAATTTATAGACCCTAGTTGGGTCCAAATGGCCAAAATGCCCCTTCTTAACTTATCCGACTTAAACAGCCCATAACCCGTTGTAACTCCGACTCGAGTTCCAATTGAACCACTAAATTCATCTCGAGACCCTCTATCAACCTAGCATTCTAAATCACAGAAATATGGCAAATAAAATTTTTCTAAATTTTTTTTCTACATAATTTGCTTACTCGGGTTCAATCCCGAATCTTTCCGCCAATCCGCGCTAACTCGAGCCTACAGTCCCCCGCTCAAGAATAAAATATTATTACAAAAATTTTGGGCATTACAATTTCTTCCCCCTTAAAAAAAATTCGTCCTTGAATTTTGAGATAAAGTAGGGAAGTTCACCTCGACGTTAAAAAGGTACATGTACTTCTCTCTCATATCCTGCTCGACCTCCCAATGTGACCTCCTAATCCGAGTGGTGCTCCCATCGGATCTTGACCAAGGGTACCTCCTTGGACCTAAGCTCCCGAGCTTACCTATCCAGAATCTTGACGGGTCTCTCCGTTAGCATGCACCTTCCGACGACTCTGAGTCACAAAGAGCTGCTCCTTAATCATTTTTACCTTATCCACTACATCCTGCACTAAGTCTAGTCAGATCACTCAAGCCTCACTAGCCTCAAACCAACCCACCGGGGATCCACATCTACGCCCATACCGGACTACAAATGGTGCAATCCCAATGCTACTCTGGCAGCTGTTATTATAGGCAAACTCTACAAAAGACATGTATTTCTCCTAACCATCCTCTAAGTCCAAGACACAAGCTGTCAACGTGCCCTCTAGAGTTTGTATGGTCCTCTCCGACTGCCTGTCGGTATGCAAAAGAAAAAGCGGCATTGAACCTCACCTGAGTGCTCATGGTCTCCTCAAAGGACTTGCCAAAATTTAGGGAGTCGGTCCACAATCAACCCATTTAGGGTCACTACCATTTCTTGACCTAGACAGACTGGTCACCACCACCCCGACTCTAAACCTCAAAACACCCTCGAAGTCAATTCTGAATCTACCACCAGTATCACCTCTCTCAGCTAAATCCCAGGTCGAAGCACCGAAAGCATCTTCCCCTTGGTCGAACGTAGCATGTTAATCAAGGTAGACTGAACACGAGGATGCACTACCAAGTCAGCTGAGTAGAACACAAATAATATCGAGCCGTCAGCCAACCATCCGGCGATCGAGCTCCCTCGCTAACAACCTCCTACTCACAACCAAATGCTCCAAAACCACTGCCAATTATAAAATATGCTATGTGTGGTAATGGACAATTTTGATTAGCCTAAAAGCCAACTCCTAACTCTTATATCCACTCAGAATTCGCTGAAATTGGTATCGGTTTTGTACATGCCCACTACGCACTATCCCTGACAGTTCGCATTGATCGGATGACACCTCGGTCTCCGAGCTCTGTCAAAGTGCATAATAATTCATTTCTAGACAGCTAGAATACCTGTAAGCCATTTTTCTTCCATAACCATCAAGGTGTAGGATTTTCGGCCCCTAACTCGGTCCATCCAACCACACCTATAAGGTACAACCACCTAGGACCAATAGGTAATTATTAATCCAAAATCCAATAGGTGAATACCTCACATTTGAGGTCACAACTTCAATGGTAATGGTCTCATTTCAAATATGTCAAATCACAATCTCAACTAGGTATTCTTATAAACATCAATGATTACCTTGCCTATGCAGTGCCAAAACATATGGCATTCTAGTGCATCATCATCCACAACGAGTACTTGTATATTATTATTATTATTATTATTATTATTATTATTCCTAAATTAATGTAAAATTGTAGTGCTGATACCCAAATTAATGTAAAATTTATCATTTTTCCCAAACCATCGACCCCAATCCCTAGGGTTGTCCTATCCGCCTCTAGTTTAAGATGTCACCAAGTGGCCTCCCCTTCCTTTAACCGATTTCAACTAAGGAAAATCACACATAAATTAAAGATAACAAAAATATCTGTTCAAGCCTTCCCATTATATGGGTTGGCCAAACAAGAGAAGGTTCTACCAAGGAAATCAAATCCTTAAACCTCTCTTACTACATTGCCAATTGACTATCAAGAAAACATACAATAAATAAATAAAGCATCATTATGTGCCTCCATTTCTAAAAGTAAGAACACAATAACCACATAATTTAACATATAAATAATCAACTTAAACCAAAAATATGTACCGCCGGTCTGATACCACATTGTCCCCATACGATGCCCACTATCCTATTGTCGTACCCGATCTGATACCACATTGTCACACCCCAAATCCGGTATGACCAGACAGGGTACGCCACGTACCCCGAAGCCTAACCCCAAAACAAACTATACATAAACAAGTAATGAAGCTAAACATTTTATAAAATTTAAAACTTAAAGGAAAACATCAAATCCTAAAAGAAACCCAACCACTAATTAGATAAATGCTAAAGATTCAATTTATTTTCAAAACTTTAAAGTTCCAACAAGGACAATCCAAACTAAAGAAAATGTGGAAACGAAATAACCGAGTCTACATGACTCAACAAAAATAAAAACAATTGGACTCGGTATCCTCCTCGATCACGACATGTCACGGGACCCGCTGCCCTGCTAGCCGCACTACTGCACCCGGTACCTCTCTAATCTAACTCAGGTGTTGCAAAACAACAGAGATGAGGGGTAAGTCCAATTAGAACTTAGTGAGTAAATCAGTTCTCAATCATCCAATTCATCATCATGTAAAAACCAAAACAACATAAATAGGCATTTGAACATAGCAGGAACATGAGGATGAATATCATAAGTCTACCACCACTATGTGCATGAAAAATAACCACCAACAGGCGAATAAATATAACACATGAATAAATACCCACAAGAATAAAGTAATTCCAATTCAATGTCTCAATCACATGAATGCACCTCCTCCAGACCCGTCGGTCCCATAACCACGTAGGGTAGGTAGATAGGTAGCCACCGAACTACCACTCAGCTAAGTGCCGTCTCTTTGGGGCATGCTCTCCCCTCATCGACATTGGCTCTTTTGATCCGTCTCTTTGGGGCATACGTTTCCTTCACCGGTCGGGTCTCCGGACTGTCTCTTTGGAGTATGATCTCTCCTCACCAGCCGGACTTTCGGAATAAGGTCAACGCTGTGTCTTTGGGGCATACCCTCCCCTCACCAGCGAGGCTTACGAGAAATACAATAAGTACATCACAACATCACACACGCATGTATATGAACATAAAATAAGATGTGCTGTCAATAGGTAATAAAGGGTATGTCTAGGGCATACCTCAACATCCATCTCCGCCTGCTATACAATCACAACCACACACACACACACACACATCATGAAATAGGAATATAGCATGTCCAACATCGTAAGTAAAAGAAGCAAGTATATCATGAAAAACAACGCAAAAGGAAATTCAACAGGAAAATTAATGGAATGAAACAACAAGATAATATTTCGACATAGGGTAACACTGATCTAGGATGAGATTTACCTTATCAACAATTAAAATAATGAATCAACTCAGATTGGAACCATAAAAACATGTAAAACATAATTTTTCAACTCGGCACGCAAAATGAGGCGTTGACCGCCCCACTACTTTCAAAATTCGGAGGTTTGATGGCGAAGCAGACCTCGCCAATAAATCCAGAACGTCGATTAGGTAAAGATTCATATATAATATGACTATTTTTATTAACTTTAAAACCTCCAAAATAATTATTTAGGATAATAAAGAAATACCTTAGATTTCCATCTAATACATCACTGTTACGAATGAATATAATAGTGCTACAACTTAAAGAATAAATCGATGTTACGAATGATGCAATCTCAACCCTTCATCTAACAATGATGAAATCTCAGACCTTCATCTAAACAATGATGCAATCCCAACCCTTAACCTAAACCATGATGAAATCTTAGCCTTTCCTCTAACCATGATGAAATCAACCCTTCATCCAGACATGATGAAATCTTAGTCCTTCACCTAAACATGATGAAATCTCAACCCTTCACCTAAACATGAAGAAATCTCAGCCCTTTACTTACACATGATGAAATCTCAGTCCCTTACCTACACATGATGAAATCTCAGCCCTCCACCTAAACATGATGCAATCTCAGCCCTTCATCTAAACATGATAAAATATCAGCCCTTCACCTAAACATGATGCAATCTCAAGACTTCATCTAAACATGATGAAATCTTAGCTCTTCACCTAAACATGATGCAATTTCAGCCCTTCATCCAAACATGATGCAAATCCACTCACCTCTTTGGAGAAGACAGAAGGGAGGAAGGCATGTAGGATCTTCCTTCTATCGATGCCGACGAACTCATGGAATTTCGGCTTCAGCGGCTCTTCCTCCTCCTCGACAGTGCTCTCTCTCCTCTCTCATTTGCCTCGGGTGGCAGGCGACAAAATCCCCTGGCCGCACGCCTCCAGGCTCTAATTTATAGACCTTGGTTGGGTCTAATTGACCAAGATGCTTCTACTCAAGTTATCCGACTTAAACAGCCCATATTTAACCCGTTCTAACTCCAATTTGAGTTCCAATTAAACAACTAAATTCGTCTCGAGACCCTCTATCAACCTACATGCTAAATCACAGAAATCTGTGTAATATCCTAGATAATTGAATTTATTATTTTTCCTCTTGTGTGTGTGTTTGCCAGCCTAGCAGACTAGTTCGTGGTTGAGTCGAGTCGACTCATGGTCCGGAGCGAGCTTGCGAGCTCGGGTAAGTAGGATATAAATTTATGAATTTATGAATTTTAGGCTTGGGTAGTTGAAATTATTTAATTTGATGTTGTGTGTGCATAATTATTAATTATGTTCATATGGGTGTATTTAATTGATTGCTTATGATTTATCTTGTATTAATATTAAATTAATTAAGTCTATTGGGTTAGCGGGTTTGGTTTTGGCTTAAGGTGGATGTAGGTTTAGACTAAGGTGTTTAAGGGGTTAGGGTTGAGGAGGGAATATAAAATCCCCTCCTCATGGTTTGTGGCTCCTATTTTGGAGCCACCTAAAGAGTAGAGAAAGGCAGACAGCCGCCAAGCCAAGCCAAGCCTTCAGCCCCCTTTCCCTTTTCTCCTTGGAGCAGCCGCCATCCAAAGCCAAGCCAAGCCGCTTGCTTTTTCTTCCCCTCCTCTCCTCTCTTCCTTCTCTTTGGAGCCGAGTAGAGAGGAGCCAAGCCGAGCCGCCTGCTTTTTCTTCTCCTCCCCTCTCTCTCTTCCTTTCCTTTGGAGCCGAGCCAGTCGAGCTAGCCCCTCTCCTTATCCTCTCTCTCCCTCTCTCCAAGCCGACAACTTGGAGTGAGCCGCCGCCCCTTGAAGCCTTTTCTTGGGTTGAGTCGTCGGCCTTTTGAAGCCGGATTTGAGGGCCGTCATTCGGGATTTCTTCCTTAGTTCTTCTTCGAATTAAGGTGAGTGGTTTACCCTCTCTCTTTGGGACTTCAATCGGATTCTTGATCTATTCTCCTAGTTTGAGATTTTTGATTATGAGTTTTTTGTTCAGAATTAAATATGTGATTTTTGGGTAGAAATCATGTGGTAGGATTAAGATCTTGATAATGACTAATTAGGGTTCTTGAGAAGGGAGTTCTTGATCTTAATGCTTGATTCTTGGTTTAAGTGTGTGGGTTTTTGTTAATCTTGATGAAAATTATGATTTTTGTGAATTAATTCCTGAGATTAGTATTCTGTCCTAATGGTAATTTAGGGGTTAATTTCTGTTAATTTTCGGATTTAATTCTATAAGTATGCTGAAATTGCATGTTGCTGGAATTATATGCTGAGATGATGAATCTGTGTTGATTTTAATTTATTTGCTATGGTGTGTGTATATGTGTGAATATAGTCGTGTAACCTATCGTTTTGATTAGAAAATATAGTTTGGAAACATAGGACACACTTTGGAGACTAGATTTGGATTAGACACAACAGTTTTGGACAGAACAATAACCTAAAACAAAACCCTAATTGAGATGATCTAAATTTTAATTATATAATTAAAATTGGGTTAGGGGTGAGCATAATATGTTATTAACCAACTTATAAAGTATGCATGAAATAAAACCACACAGGTTCATGACATTACGAGTCTAAGGGATAGGGGTTGGGTTTGGAGCGTGGAGACGCTTCATAATGAGGACACCCCTAGGACACCGTAGGAGAATCTTGAATTAGGTCTTGATGCGCCATATCCTTGAGAATGGCGGAGCAGCTCAAGGAGGAGCCAGATTTTGGGCTATTCCCGGGTGGTTGGACGTCAAATTCCCAATCTGCAGAATAAGTTCGGAGGGTCTTCCCGATTACTCTTGTGATATAACGTCTCATGGAGCAAGTTCGGAGGGCCTTTCCTGATTGCTCCGAGGTTCCTTATACTAGGATAAGCTCGGAGGGCCTTTCCCGATGCACTTCCCCAGTATGTGCTGTTGCCTTTGGGCTTGGTGGGCTTCGGCCTGATGCACTTCCTCAGTATGTGCTGTTGTCTTGGGGCCTGGTGGGCTTCGACCCGATGTGTTGGATGGACCTTGACACTAGAAGGGGGGTTTAAATAGTGTCAATCCCCCTTTTCAATTTCTTTTAACTTAATTTTGTCTTAGCTTAATGGAATTATTTTTTAATGAATGATATGATCACAATTTAATCACAATAATGAAAGCAACTAAAGAGCAATGCAAAATAAATCAATTTATAGTGGTTCGGCCAACCGCCTACTCCACTACCTTGGCTCCTTACCAAGGATTTCTAAACACTACTTTATAGACTGTATGTTTCCCTTTGAATACACTTGAGGACACCCTTCTCCCTCACTTAGAGAACACCTCAATCCTATTCACCTAGGCAAAACACACTTCTATAAAGTTTACCCTAAGTGTTTCCTAGCACACCTAGCAAGCTATCTTAACAAGAAAACAAGATTCAATAAATTACAAACTTTAGGAAATAGCTAATGAAGAAGAAATTTGACCCAAGCTTCTTTCCACTGCCTTCTCGTCTTCAACTTGCAACTGGAAGAAAACTTCAATGAACGCAGCAAGGTTGAAGAGAAGAAATCAACGCTTGATGAAGTCGAAACTGGGAGCAGAGAGGCGCACACAGGTGTAGCTCGTATGAAGGCTTTAAGGCTCACTTTTCATGCTCAAATAAGTTTTGCAAAAAAAGTGTTTAATGAAGTTTGGTGAGGGGTATTTATAACCCCTCAGCCGAACGACCGTTCAACGGATAAAAAATCGACCGTTGAAGCCGTTCGGTTGCAAGGCCGGTCGATCAGTCGGTCGACCGACAGATCGACTGCCAGGTCCGACCGCTTGCAGCAGAGAGAGGTCGATCGACTGACGGGTCGACCGCCAACATTTCTTCCGACATTCGGTTGACCCGTCGGTCGACCGAATGGCTGCAGCGAGACGCGATTGAGGCTATCTTTAGGTCGGTCGATCGATTGGTTGACTGCTATCTTTCTGCCAGTTTTTCACCTCTGTCGGTCGACCAGCCGATCGACTGACACAGCCCTGCATTGTTGCCTTCGCCAACTTTGATCGACCAACTGGTTGACTGAATGGCTTCTGCCAATTATTTGCGATCTCCGATCGACCAGTCGGTCGACCGAATAGGCTGCATCACCCTTCTATGCCTTGATCGGTCGACCGATCCCAGGCAGAGGATGATTAATTCCTTGTATTTTTACATGCCAATTCTAAGGGTTTGGTTACCAAGTTTCATATTGGATAACCTTATAATTTTGGATTGGGATAAACTATCCTAGGGACATATTACATTAAATCTACTTGATTCGATCCCTCGCCATTCTTCAACGATTTTTTCTTCCGTTTCTTTGACGATCTTTGCCGTCGTCTCGTTTGAATTGATTTGGCATTCGTATCACAACCTCAACCTGAACTCAAAACTTCATACTTGGATTAAATACATGTTTGTTATCATCAAAATAAAGACCGAGGCTTAAGAGAGACCCTTAAGCCAACAATCTTCCCCTTTTTGATGATGATAAATATAACATTAGAATTTATAAAAATATAAGAATTTGTCAGTTTTGAGTTAAGGTATTCAAGAGTTAGGGTATGCAAGATTAATACTTTAGCCTATGCATTCAACTTTCTCACTTAGCATATTCATTCAGTTAACCTATGCTCCCCATATCAATGTGCATATTAGATTATCTATAACCTAACTTATGCTCCCCCTACCATTGTGCATGTTATTCTTAACTCCCCCTAACTATATCTCTTCTCCTTAACTATAAAACTCACACTACCTATATGTATCATGAAAACCAAGTGTGGCCGTTCTTTTTCTCCCCCTTTTGACATCAATCAAAAAGAGTAAGAATCAAGGTACAATTAATGAGATTTCATCATAAAGCCAAAAAACTGAGAAAGCCACAAAAACCAAGTATCATCTACCACTATAGTCCTTCCAATCAATGTAAGCCTATAGAAGGCAAACATCAATAGGTCGCAAAGCCCCACTACAGAGCAATACATAAGTGTGATGACACTTTTATAGAATGCAAGTTTTGAAATCATGTAAATTTTGTAGAAAATTCTCTTTAAACACAAGGTAAAGCACAAATTTCTAGTTGCATCCTTAAGGTTGTGAAACTTTCTTCAACTAAGGGTTTTGTAAATATATCGGCAAGTTATTTATCGGTGGATACAAATTCTACTGATATATTTCCCTTAGCTACATTATGTCTAAGAAAATGATGTCTCAAATCAATATGCTTAGTTCTAGAATGTAAGATAGGATTTTTGGTTAAATTAACTGCACTAGTATTATTACAATGTATAGATATGCAAGAATACCTAAGTCCATAGTCTAAAAGGGTTTGTTTCATCCAAAGGACTTGCGCACAACAACTAGCCGCGGTGATGTATTCCGCTTCGGTAGTTGAAAGCGCAATCGAATTTTATTTCTTTGAGAACCAATAAACAAGACTCGCTCCTAAGAATTGACAACACCCACTAGTGCTTTTCCTATCTACCTTACATCCGGCAAAATCAGCGTCTGAAAAACCGATTAAATCAAATGATGCATGACATGGATACCATAATCCTAAGTCAATCGTACCCTTTAGATATCTCAATATACATTTTACCGCGCTTAAATGAGACATCTTAGGACACGATTGAAACCTAGCACATAAACATACACTAAACATGATATCGGGTCTACTTACGGTTAAATAAAGGAGACTTCCGATCATACCTCAATATCATTTTTCGTCCACTTTAATCCCCTCCTCATCTTTGTCAAGCTTGATGGATGAGCTCATAGGTGTAGAAGCTATCTTGGCTTCATTTATTCCAAATCTTTTGATGAGCTCTTTTGTATACTTAGCTTGATTGATGAAGATCCCTTTGATGGTTTACTTGATTTGGAGACCAAGCATGAAGGAGAGTTCTCCCATCATACTCATCTCAAATTCACCGTGCATGTACTTAGCAAACCACTCACAAAGCATTTCATTAGTGGCACCAAAAATTATATCATTAACATATATTTGAACTAATAATATGTCATTTTCATGGTGTTTAATGAAAAGTGAGACATCCGCTTTTCCTATGTCAAAACCTTGTTCAATTAAGAAAATAGAAAGTCTTTCATACCAAGCCCTAGGGGCTTGTTTTAAACCATATAAAGCCTTTTTAAGTTTGAAAACATGATTAGGAAACTCAAAACTTTTAAAACTGGGGGGTTGTTCAACATAAACTTCTTCATTTATAAAACCATTTAAAAAAGCACTTTTCACATCCATTTGAAAGAGTTTAAAGCCCTTAAAGCTAGCAAATGCTAAAAGCATCCTAATTGCTTCTAATCTAGCTACGGGAGCATATGTTTCATTATAGTCTATTCATTCTTGTTGGTTGTACCCTTGTGCCACTAGCCTAGCTTTGTTTCTAATGACTAGTCCTTCTTCATCTAGTTTATTCCTAAATACCCACTTGGTTCCAATTATGGTTTGATCGCTAGGTCTAGGCACTAAGTCCCATACATTATTTCTTTAAAATTGGATGAGTTCTTCTTGCATGGCTAATACCCAAAACTCATCTTCTATAGCTTCCTTAACATTTTTAGGCTCTACTTGAGAAACAAAAGCTACATATTGACATAAATTTTTAAGTTTAGAACGTTTTACCACTCCCGTTGAAGGCTCTCCAATGACTTGGTCTATTGGATGATCTCTTACCAATCGGTATCCCTTGGGGAGAGGTGGTAGAGCTTCTTCTTCTTCATCTTCAACTTGAGGTTGACTTGAGGATGGGGGTTCTTCATGTTGGGTCTCCTCATTATCTTCATCCTCCACTTCCTTATCATGAAGTGTGAGATCCTCAAGCTCCTCACCTACATTCACAATCTTGACATTTCTTGAAGAATGATTAGTTTCATTAAAAGTCACATGCATAGATTCTTCAACTATCATAGTTCTACGGTTATAAACTCTATAAGTCTTAGAACTAGTGGAGTAACCTAGGAAAATTCCTTCATCGGATTTAGAATCAAAATTTCCCAAATTCTCCTTAGTATTTAAAATAAAGCATTTACATAAAAAAATATGAAAATATCCTACATTTGGGATTTTACCATTCCAAAGCTCAAAAGGTGTTTTCTTAATTTTTGGTCTTAATAAAACACGATTAAGAACATAACAAGAAGTATTTATGGCTTTGGCCCAAAAATATTTAGGCAAATTATTTTCGCACAACATGGTCCTAGCCAATTCTTGTAGGGTTTTATTCTTCCTCTCAACCACCCCATTTTGTTGAGGGGTCCTAGGGGAAGAAAATGTATGTTGAATACCTAAATCATCACAAAACTCAGAAATTTTTTTATTTTTAAACTCCCCTTCATTATCACTCCTAATTTTCAAAATAGAAACTCCTTTTTCATTTGAAACCTTTTTTGCAAATTTTTTGAAAAACTCAAATATTTCATTTTTCTTTGCCAAAAAGAAAATCCATGTAAATCTCGAAAAATTATCAACCAAAACATAGCAATAAAACTTTCCACCTAGACTACATCACATGGACCAAAGAGATCCATGTGTACAAGCTCTAGAATTCTAGATGTACTAACTTGATTAATACTATGGAATGAAGATTTTACTTGCTTACCTAGTTGACATGCATCACAAAGTTTATTTTTTTCAAACTTTATCTTAGGTAAGCCTTTTACTAAGTCTATTCTAGATATCTCTTGGATGAGACTCATGCTAGCATGTCCTAGCCTTCTATGCCACAATCAAGAGTCATTTTCCATGGCTACTAAGCATCTAACATGAGGATTGGGCAAGACATTTAATTCTTGGGTGTATACATTTTCTTGCCTATTTCCTATGAACATGATATCATTTGAAGGTGTACTTCTAATAATGCATTTAGATGCTTTTATGTACCCATGTGGGTTCCTCCTTAATGCACAATCATTGGCCATATGGCCAAAAATATCACAAGAAAAATAATTACCATGAAAATTTCTTTGTGTGTGTGTGTGAGCATGAGAGTGTGATGATTTCTTTTCATTGACAACTTTTGGCATAACATTTTGAATAGTTGTCATTTTTTCATTGAGCATGCAAAGTTCTTTCTTTAATGTTAGCATGCTACCATTTAAATGCTCTACTGTATCACATAGATACTTGTTTTCTTTTTCTAATTTTTCATTATCTATTTCTAGGTCCTTCTTAGCCTTTTCTAGGGTGCACTTTTCTACCTTAAGATTGTCTACCTCTTTCCTAAGATCATTGCAAGAGAGTAATAATATATCATTTTCAATTTCTAAGGATCTATTATCCTTTCTGAGATCTTTAAATTTTCTCCTAGTTGCTATGAACTCATCATGCATTTGCTCAAATTCAATTTGCAATTCCTCTTGAGTAAATGAAGTTTCACCAAAATCAAATCTTATCTCATCATCCTTTGTCATCAAGCAAAGATTTGCTTTCTCACTCCTTGCCTCTTCTTCACTTGATGAGGCCTCGCTTTCATCCCATGTAGCCATCATGCCTTCTTCTTCTTTTTGTACTTTTCTTTCTTGTGATGATTGGAGGTAGTGGCCATCTTTAGAAGCGGGCAATCTTTCCTTAGGTGCCCCGACTTGTTGCAATTGTAGCACGTGTAGCTACTTCTTCCTTTTCTCATGCCTCCCTTCATGAAGCTCATGAACCTTCTTGCAAGCATCGCCATTTCTTCAAGGTCATCCGTCTCTTCCTCGGATGACGATGTCTCTTCGGCTCGATGGGATGCTTTCAAGGCAATGGTCTTGCCTTTTGGAGCCTCTTCTTCTTGATATTGCTTCATGTGGGTCTCATGTGTCATGAGAGACCCAATGAGCTCGGTGATATTCAATTGGCTCAAGTCCTTGGCTTCCATGATGGCGGGTCACTTTGGGCTCCCAAGATTTTGGAAGAGAGCGGAGGAGCTTCCTTACCTTCTCCTCTTCCTTTATTTCCCTGCCAAGGTTAGCTAAACCATTCGTAATATTTTGGAACCTAGCATGCATGGCATCAATAGACTTATGTGAAAGAATTTTAAACATCTCATAATCATGCATGAGTAAATTGATTTTTGATTATTTTACTTGTGAAGTCCCTTCATGGGTGGTCTTTAGGACCTTCCATACTTTATAAGCGGACTTTCATGTAGAGATCCTATTAAATTCATTAATTGAAAGACCGCAATATAGAGCATTGACGGCCTTGGCATTTGCATTAAAAAGTCTAACTTCCTCTTGGTCCCATTGGTCCATATCCTTATTGGATTACTTATACTCTACCAAAATCATTCTCCATACATCCATGCCTAATGATTGAAGGAAGCCATTCATCCAGATCTTCCAATAGGCATAGTTTTTTCCATCAAAGAGTGGTGGAGTATGGGTAGAGGACCCTTGAGCTAGTTGAATTTTACTAGACACGATTGTTTGTAGGGAAGATGATTAGATCTTAGCCTACTACCTAGCTCTGATACCAATGGTTGGATGGACCTTGACACTAGAAGGGGGGGTTTGAATAGTGTCAATCCCATTTTTCAATTTCTTTTAACTTAATTTTATCTTAGCTTAATGGAATTGTTATTTAATGAATGATATGATCACAATTCAATCACAATAATGAAATCAACTAAAGAGCAGTGCAAACAAATCAATTTATAGTGGTTCGACCAACCGTCTACTCCACTATCTTGGCTCCTTACCAAGGATTTCTAAACACTACATTATAGACTGTATGTTTCCCTTTGAATACACTTGAGGACACCCCTCTCCCTCACTTGGAGAACACCTCAATCCTATTCACCTAGGCAAAACACACTTCTACAAAGTTTACCCTAAGTGTTTCCTAGCACACCTAGCAAGCTATCTTAACAAGAAAACAAGATTCAATAAATTACAAACTTTAGGAAAGAGCTAATGAAGAAGAAATTTGACCCAAGCTTCTTTCCACCGCCTTCTCATCTTCAACTTGCAACTGGAAGAAGACTTCAACGAACGCAGCAAGGTTGAAGAGAAGAAATCAGTGCCTGATGAAGTCGAAACTGGGAGCAGAGAGGCGCGCGCAGGTGTAGCTTGTATGAAGGCTTTAAGGCTCACTTTTAATGCTCAAATAAGTTTTGCAAAAAAAGTGTTTAATGAAGTTTGGTGAGGGGTATTTATAACCCCTCAGCCGAACGGCCGTTCAACAGATAAAAAATCGATCGTTGAAGTCGTTCGGTCGCAAGGCCGATTGATCAGTCGGTCGATCGACGGATCGACCGCCAGGTCTGACCGCTTGCAGCAGAGAGAGGTCGGTCGACCTACGGGTCGACCACCAACATTTCTTCCGACATTCGGTCGACCCGTCGGTCGACCGAATGGCTGTAGCGAGATGCGATTGAGGCTATCTTTAGGTCAGTCGACCGCTATCTTTCTGCCAGTTTTTCACCTCTGTCGGTCGACCAGCCGGTCAACCGACACAGCCTTGCATTATTGCCTTCGCCAATTTCGATCGACCGAATGGCTTCTGCCAATTATTTGCGATCTTCGGTCGACCAATCGGTCGACCGAATAGGCTGCGTCGCCCTTCTATGCCTTGATCGATCGACCGATCCCCGGCTGAGGATGATTAATTCCTTGTATTTTTACATGCCAATTCTAAGGGTTTGGTTACTAAGTTTCATCTTGGATAACCTTATAATTTTGGCTTGGGATAAGCTATCCTATGGACATATTACATTAAATATACTTGATTCGATCCCGAGCCATTCTTCAACGATTTCTTCTTCCGTTTCTTTGATGATCTTTGCCGTCGTCTCGCTTGAACGGATTTGGCATGCGTATCACAACCTCAACTGAACTCAAAACTTCATACTTGGATTAAATACATGCTTGTTATCATCAAAATAAAGATCGAGGCTTAAGAGAGACCCTTAAGCTAACACGATGCACTTCCCCAATATGTGTTGTTGCCTTCGGGCATGGTGGGCTTTGGCCTGATGCACTTCTTTGGAGGGTTATATGCCTTGGGGCATGTGTGGCCTGTTAGCCTGTTAGCTAGTCACACTTTCGTGACCTTGCCTTCTATAGAGATAGATTTCATTCTTGTTATCTCTGTGATTTTTATTTATGAGGGTTTGTAAAACCGCTCGCTGAGTTCTTTGATCTCACCCATTGTCGTTTAATTTCTATTTTGCAGGGCCTGATAGATGAGGTGGGCTGGAGCACTTGGCGCAGCTGGAGGGCAGTTGAGCCGCATGATCTCGTAGCAGTCCTAGTTAGGGTCGTAGTCAAGTTCTTTGGTGGTAGTCATGCACTTGTATTAGTTTGATTTGGAGTTGTAACCCTGAGGGCATTTATGTCATTTATTTTAGGTTTTATTGTATCTAAACTTTTGAATTGCTGAACTTAAAATGTTATTCCACACTTTTTGTTTTATTTGAGCTACTTGATTAAACTTTGTTTTGGTTCGCTTTTCATTAAAATAAAACTTGTTATTTCTTTTCGCTATATTATTTGTTGAGTTGTCATGTGCATGATTTAGGCTTCGGGGTATAGGCACGTATATCCTGGCCGGTCACCTGACCCTGAGTTGGGGCGTGACAATATTGCAAATAAAATTTTCCTAAATTTTTTTCTATATAATTTGCTTACTTGGGTTGAATCCCGAAGCTTTTCGCCAATCTACGCTAACTTGGGCCTACGGTCCCTCGCTTAAGAATAAAATATTATTATTAAAATTTTGGACATTACAGATAGCCGAGGACTGCACTCGGGGGGTGGGGGGTGGGGTTCAGGCTGAGCTCGCCGAGCAGACTCGGTGAAGACCGCGCTTGCGGGGGGCGCTCTTGGGGTTGTTGAGGGCGTAAGAGCCCAAGATATGTATTAAGGCTGGTGAGCCAAACCGGTGAAGTCCAGGTCCTGGTCGTTGCTTGAGGTTTTTAGGTTTCCACAGGCCCAAGGGGGAAATCCATGCTTTAGGGGTTTGGGTCGAGTTCGTATGTGGAGACTCGAGCAGGTTCCAAGTAGAGCATTTTGTTAAAGCAACGAGATTGCTTTACATGTTTACTGATCATTCATAGAGAGAAATGTGATAAATATAACTTTTTTTGAGCAATAAGGAAATTGTGCATATAGGAGGAGTGCTTGGGTCTGAGCTCTGTCAATTTTTCGGTCACGGCTTGAGTTCTTTAAACGATGAAGCCATGGTTGCTTTCGCGTTCTGTGAAATTCAAATTCATAGAACGATATTACTGGGGTTCTTGAGGGGAACTCGTGTGGCCGGGTGGTGTTGTTGACCACTGTTGTGGTATGAGAAGTCTTTCTCTTGGTGGAGCTTGATTCCTCGCTCTTGGTGAGTCCGCCAGTGATGTAATTGATGAGTCCTCGGGGTTCGCCTTCTGGGTGGACAACTCACTTGTCGTCCTTGTGGCCTGAGTCAGGGTTGGGGGTGTCCAACTTCATTGCCCGAGATCGCGCCTTCTGCTTTGACCTCTCTACTTCTAGTGGCGGATGTACTTATCTAGGCATCCTACTCAGACCAAGTCTTCCAGCTGATCGATGAGTGTCATGCGTTCCTCCGTTGTGTGTCCATAGGTGTTGTGAAATGCGCTTCTTTTGTTCAGGTTAGCATTCAGTGGTAGCTTTTGTTTCCCTGCATTGGCAGGGTACTTGATAAGCTTCGGGTGGTAGATGTCGCGAAGAATAATTTCCTTCCTGGTATTGGAGGGAGTATATTTCTTAAATCGGGCGCTCAATCGAGGTGGTGACCTTGGCCCTCTTCCACTGCTCTGCTCACGGCGATTGTGATCCTCACTTTTCCTATCATGCTTCCTAGATTTTTTGTCGTCGACGATGGCCTTAAGGTTTTGCTAGTCATTCTTCCTTGCTTCTCGTTGATCTTCCATTTTTATAAAACCCGCTGTCTTTTCCTGAAATCTGGCCATGTCTTTAGGCTCGGTTAAGGTGACCTGGTCGGTGAAGGGCCCTGGTTTTAGCCTGTGTTGGATGCAGAAAAGCTCGATCGCTAGATCGAGATCGGGGATGTCGATCGCTATGGCCTAAAACTTGTTCAGGTATTCTCTTAAGGGCTCATGTTGCCCCTGCCTAATATAGTGTAGTGCTACTCGATCTCGTCTTGTGATATATCTGCTATGTGGTGAATCGGTTGAGGAAGATAGGGGAAAGGTCATCAAAAGAGCCAATTGATCTCGGCGGGAGGGAGGCGAACCATAATAGGCAGCTTTCCCTAGGAAGGTCAGGAAAGCTCTACAAGGCGCGGAGTTGATTGCTCTGTGACAGAGCATTGCTGCTCGGAATGTCATTAGGTGCAGCGTGGGGTCACCCATACCGTCGTAGGGTGTTATGGTAGTGGGTAGCACACTTCTCGATGGGAGACGAGTTGCCATGATATGCTTGGCGAAGGGCCCTACTTTCGAGGTGGGAAGCGGCCTCAACCTCTTGAGATTTTGGAGCTTCGTCCTTCTTTGGCCTCTCTATGCTTCGAGTGGCAACGTCCACGTTCGGCTGGGCGCTGCCCTTCAGGCCACACCAGTGTCTCGGCTTGTGTCGTCGATTGTTGGTTTTGTGTTTCTAATTCATTTACTCGTAGCCGGGGCTCTTCAGGGGGAAGGGTGGCTGGTACCGGAGCATCGCTCCTCGCTGTTTTAGCGTCACCAGGCTACGATTGATCGTCGTCGTCGGGCCATTGCCGTTGGCGTGGAGCAACGATCGCTTGGCTCCGGGTTCCAACCATTGTGGTGGAGGTAAGTTTTACTTGGTCCCACAGTGGGCACCAGATGTTCCTGCCTGAGAGTCGGGGCCTTTCGGTCCAATTCAGTCTCTCTCCTTGTCTAGTTCAATGCTGGTGGAGGGGGGGGGCCTGTGGGCGAAATGACAGCACTAGAGGGGGGGGGGGACCTGTGGGCGAAATGACAGCACTAGAGGGGGGGGGGGTGAATAGTGTGTTTACGAAATTAATTAGCCTAAATTCAATTTTAATCATTTACTTAGATTGTTTAGGCAATTTACGATTGAATGATTTGATGCGGGAGCGATAAATCAATTAAGCACAAATAACGTATCAATGCAAACACGAGAATTTATAGTGGTTCGGCCCCAATGCCTACTCCACTACCTAAGCACCCCGCTTAGGATTTCCAAACTAGTTTAACTAGATTAAATCAGTTTCCCTTACACAAAGGACTTTGACTCGAAGAGTTGCACTCTCGACCTAAGACACTTCCACACCCGGAAGTCTCCGCATTCTTACCGAGAGCACTCTTCCATCTAAACCCTAAGGGACAACTTACTTAATCCTTGTAAAACTACGTTTACACAAGTGGCTTTACTCCTTCTACACCGAGGATACCACTTCACACAACAAGACCTAACACTTGGTCTTCGCACGCATAAATCCAAAGTAAACAGATTTAAATAACAGTTAAAATTACAATGAAAAGAGCTAAAGGATAAAACAAGATTAACTACTCTTTTCAGGCTTTCAATCCTTCAACTTGCTGGAAGATGAATCTTGTGTTGCAGCAGAGTTGAGAGAAGCAGTTGGCGCTTGAAGAAGAACTCGATGGAAGAGCAGAGCGCGCTGCAATCGATCGTTGGAAGGCTTAAATCACTTCTAAAATCCTCAATTAAATCTATAAGAGTGAAGGAGAGTTGTTAGAGAGGTTAGATGAAGTATATTTATACCCTCTTAAAGAAACGACAGCTCAACGAGCTAAAATCTAGCCGTTACAGTCGCTCGGTCGATTGGTCGGTCTATGGACCGATCGACTGCTGCCTTCCTCTGTGTGTGCGGTCGACTGACGAGTAGACCGCCCAGATGCAAGACTGCATTCTTGCAATCCGATCGACCCATCGGTCGACCGACGCAGGGGAAGTAGAGATGCGCGATCGTGCGATCCTCAACTGGTCGACCGAGGCAGTACCTCAACTGGTCGACCGATCGGTCGACTGCTCGAGGTACTGCCTCTATTTGGTCTTTGTCGGTCGATCGACCAGTTGACCAAAGTAGCCACTGCCAGTTTTTGGCAGTGTTCGGTCGACCAACTGGTCGACCGAATTGGGTACTGCCAATTTCTTACACTCTTCGGTTGACCGACCGGTCGACCGAACAAAGGTTGATATTGATTTTTTAGCTCTTTTTCTTGCATGCTTCATTTCCGAGTTTCGGTTTTCAATGAGCATCAACTTGGAGAGCTTTTCATGTGATCTTTGTACTCGTCCAATGCGACTTTGGTGCCCACGTCGATCTTTGTGACATTTCCGCGATGAACCCGAGCGCGACGATCAATGTCCTTCCGATTTTTGATTTCTTTCGATTTTTGATTTCTTCCGATTTATCCGATCGAGGACATCGAACGCTAATCAATATGGAACTTGAAAGATTTCTCGACGAAATATTAGTTCCATATTTGTTATCATAAAACCGAGATTAAGAGATTTAGACCAAGGTTGAAAACCTAAAGTCAACAATCTCCCCCTTTTTGATGATGAAAAACATCATTTAGAAAATATATACATTAAAGCATAGAGGATATCATCTAAGGGATTTCTCCCCCTATCAACATGCATATTTATGAAAATAAACTCCCCTATTTATATGCATGGATCTCCTATATTTTCCTCCCCTTTACCTATAATTTTCTCCCCCTTTATCCTTTACTTTTCTCCCCCTTTATCCTATACTTTTCTCCCCCTTTTGACATCAATCAAAAAGGGCAAGAAAGGTCAATCTAGTCAAAGGGATGAAAAACAAATATATATATATATATATTTATGAAGTTGAGACTCTAAAGAATTTTTTTCATGACACATGAAAAGCTCAACCAAAGGGATGAAAAACAAATATTTAATATGAAACTTAAATCATAATGATATGTTCAAAACTAAATATTTGAATTCAAAATTAAATCATGTATGTTCTCATATCTTTTTCATGACATTTTTAGATTTCATTCAAACTTTCAAAATATCAGGATATGGTTATTTAAATCATGTATATCAAGTTTGAAGTGAAACTAATGTCATTTGATCCAAATATGAACTTAGCAAATTTTCATTTGAAATAAGCATGAAAACATGAAAATGCTAAGTAACAAGTGTTTGCTATCTACTCATGTTTTCTCAAACTTAGGCATCTAGACATTAAACATGAGAGAATGTAAGTCTATGAATCAAGTTTGGACTTAAGATGAAATTTCTAAGTTCATTTTTCATCCTGTATTATTTTCAATGAAAAAATAAATATTTCTAGTTATCATTCAAATTATCAAAATCATTCATATGAATGATTTTGCTCAAGCAATGTTGAGAATGATATTAGAAATGAAATAAAATAGTAAGCATGAGTTTTCATTTGAAGATTTTGAAGAAAAATCAAAGTATCGAAATGATTGATATTTCAAAAAGGATGATACTTTGTATTTTTGAAATCCAATTTTAAAATTCCATTATAAATCAGATTCTTGATGAAACTTTTCAAAATTTTTATTGAAGAACCTAGATTTTTCAGTGAGGGTGCAGTTTCAAGAATCAAATAAAAAGGATTTTTCTATATTTCTCTAGAAATAACTGAAAATGCATACTAATTGTTGGTCGAAATGGTATTTTTGTAATTTCCAGTTATTTTCCAAAGCTTGTTCAATTTTTATTCAAACTTTTATGACATCACATAATGATCATGTAAAGAGTGTATGCCAAGTTTAAAATGAAAATTATATCCTTAAGTCAAGATATCAACCTAGCATGGTTTCATTCAAAACTAAGCTAGTTATCATGAAACTTGCTAAGTGTCAATCTTATCATTTACTCATGATTTTTAAAACTTAACCCTATGGGCACCTAAAATGAGTAAATCTAAACATGTTCCACAAATATGGATTGAAAATGAAACCTTTTAAGTCAACTTGTTGACTTGGGTCAACTTGGTTCAATAGAGGTAAGCATGAATTGACCTCTATGTCATTTTATCCATATCCATATGAATTTTCCATTCTAAGTGCATGGAAACATGTCATACCTATTACTAAACATGTTTATGAAGATTGGACTTAAAATGAAGTGACCAAGTCGATTTATTGACTTGGGTCAAACTTTTCAAGCTTAAGTCCTCTAATATGATCTAGTTATCACATTTGTTCATCTGGACATGAATTTTCAAGTTTAACAACCTAGACTCATGTGATATGTGTATCTAAACATGTTCATTAGGTGTTTACTCAAAATGAGATCTCTAATAAGAAATTTTAAACTAGCCCAATTTCATTCAATATTAATATCATGAAATTTGCCTAGTTATCATGAAATTGCCTACTCATGAATATTCAAACATTTTTCATGCAAAATCAATCATGAGTATAGAGACATCATTAAACATGGATATTCAATTTTTAAACTAAGATTTTTGCAAAATTAAATCCATACCTTAGTCTTTAGAGATTTTTGCCAAATTTGTCATTTACTTTTCAATTATCTTCATGATAGCATATCCTTCCAATGTTTACCACTTTCTTAACTTGCAAGTAGGCTACATTAGTATCAAAATGAAATTATATGCCTACTAGAAAGCTAACATACTAAATAGCACAGGTTCAATGCAAAGTTTCATTTAAACACCTTAACCTATGCTAGATAGTAAAGATTCATTTTAAGGAGGTTAACATGATATCAAAATGAATCTAAGGGATCTTAAGATGTGAAACATTTAAGGGAAAAGGTCCCTAAACATGTTTAACTAATTTGGACTTAAAGGAATATCTCTAATAGTAAGTATCAACCTAGAGCAAGTTTTATTCAATGAAATTTGCCTAAGTGCTAAGATTCTACCTACTCATGAAAGTTCAAGGGTTTACCATGCAATTCTAATCATGAGTATTGAGACATTATTTAAGCTTAAGCATTGAGGTATAACATTAAGATTTGAATTTATCAAAGTTATACCTTATTCATGATGATTTAGCCAAACTAATCTTTTTTATTCTAATAAGCCTTCCATTTACAATAACTTGTAAGTATACTTTATTAATAGAAAATGAAACCAAAATTACATGCAAGCTATCAAACTAAATAGCGAAGTGAAAAACCAAGTATCATTTTCCAAATTCAACTTCACTAAATAGCATGGATTCATTTTCATATAAATCATTCATGATAACAAAATGAATAAAGAGATATCAAAATATGAAATTTTAAAAAATAAGATCTCCAACCCTTCCTATTGGTTGAAAATCGAAAGCCACAATTAGCCTACGATTTAAAACCGCAAGGTCGCATGAGCCCATTACAGGCTACATAGGTCTCTGAAGAGTTCGGGAAATCAAAATCAAAAATCAAAAGATTTTTCAAAAGAACTTTTTAGCAAGAGCAGGGAAAACAACTCAAACTAAACATTGTATCATAATCTTCAACTAAGGTAAAACAATGCAAGATAGAAGATGATACCAAGTGGTTTAGATGCCAATTCTTAAACCTAAGGCATGTAGTCTAAGTGAAGACTTTGAAGTTGCAACCATGCAAGGATCCTTCCTTCAATTTCTTGGTCAACTTCAACTCTTCAATTTCCATTACCCTTGTGTGGTGGCTCCCCCTACAAAAGAGCATGAAACTTTTGGTACCCAAATGGCTTTGGGTCCTTGGGGGTTAGATGGCCTAGGAATTCAAAGTGTCCTAGCAATACTTGGATTTCTTTTAAAAGCACACTGATGGATAACATGGCCATAAACACCACTACAAAAGAAATGTCCATGAAACTTTTTCTTTTCATTTTTAACATGGACATGAGATTTAATTTTAGAATGCTTAACATAGGAGGCATGATGAGCATGGGCATTCTTAGATGAACCATTTTTATTTTGAGCATGAGGTTTAAATGTGGAATGCCTAACATGAGAATGATGATGAACATTGGCATTCTTTACATAGGCATTTTTTATTCTAGTGTTCTTAGGAGATGAAGCATTTTTTAATTCATTTACCTTCTTATTCAAGAAATTAATCTCACCTTTCAATTCATTCATGGATTTATGCAATGCATGTAATTGAGATTTTAACATGCAATTCTCATTTTCTAAATTGTTATTTTTAAGCTTCAAATCCTTAAGCTCAAGTTCTACATTATCATGGCATGAATCAAATGACCTAGATTTCAATATTTCATTTTCTAGTTTGGATTCATGCAAATGAGAATTAAGCATCTCATTTTCCTTTTTCAACCTTTTATTTTCCTTATCTTTTCTAACAAGCAAGGCACACATTTTTTGACATTCCTCAACTAGTTCTTCATATGACATATTGAATGAACTAGAAGAGCTAGTACTATCATTATCATTATTATGACTAGAAGGGAAAGAGTGTACCTCATCATTTGTACTCATGAGGCAAACTTTTGAAGTAGCTTCATAGTCATTGTAAGAGGATGCTTCATTTGAATGAGATGATGATGTAGAAGCTTTTGACCTCTTCTTTGCCTTGTTTTTCATGGTAGGACAATTCTTCTTCACATGCCCTTTTTCCTTGCATGCATGGCATACTACCTTCCTTTTTTGGCTCTTGGAGCTACTCCTTTGACTAGAAGAGCTATGGGCATAAAAACCAAGATTAGTAGTAGGTGAGTGACCATTGTCATCACCACCTTCATTAAAAGTGCCAATCTCTTCGGTTTTGGCATAATCATATAAAACATTTAAAGTGGCCCATAAGTCATAAGCCGAAGAGCAATGCATGACTTTATCTAGGATGCCATTTGGTAATGTGCAAAGAATACAATTCATGACATCTCTATTATACTTAAACATTTTCTTATCTAATTCACTCCAATCATGCATATCATCCTTAGGTTCATTGAATTCCCAATGTAACATGTTAAAGACACCAAAACCTTTAGTCTTCAAATAATTGTACATCCTATGTTTCCAAAGACCAAAGTTCGAGTCATCAAACCTAGGAGGTGAAGACATTACCAACTCTAGTGCCATTCTCGGATTGAGACAAATTGTAGAAGGGATGGTGAAATCACAATCTACGACCCGCTTTGATACCAATTGTGGGCGAAATGGCAACACTAGAGGGGGGTGGGGTGAATAGTGTGTTTACTAAATTAATTAGCCAAAATTTAATTTTAATCGTTTACTTAGATTGTTTAGGCAATTTACAATTGAATGATTTGATGCGGAAGCGATAAATCAATTAAGCACAAATAACGTATCAATGCAAACACGAGAATTTATAGTGGTTCGGCTCTAATGCCTACACAGAGGACTTTGACTCGAAGAGTCGCACTCTCAACCTAAGGCACTTCCACACCCGGAAGTCTTCGCCTTCTTACCGAGAGCACTCTTCCACCTCAACTCTAAGGGACAACTTACTTAATCCTAGTAAAACTACGTTTACACAAGTGGCTTTACTCCTTCTATACCGAGGATACCACTTCACACAACAAGACCTAACACCTGGTCTTCGTACGCATAAATCCAAAGTAAACATATTTAAATAACAGTTAAGATTACAATAAAAAGAGCTAAAGGATAAAACAAGATTAACTACTCTTTTCAGGCCTTCAATCCTTCAACTTTCTGGAAGATGAATCTTGTGTTGCAACAGAGTTGAGAGAAGCAGTTGGCGCTTGAAGAAGAACTCGATGGAAGAGAAGAGCGCGCTGCAATCGATCATTGGAAGGCTTAAATCACTTCTAAAATCCTCAATGAAATCTATAAGAGTGAAGGAGAGTTGTTAGAGAGGTTAGATGAAGTATATTTATACCCTTTCAAAGAAACGACAGCTCTACAGGCTAAAATCTAGCGGTTACAGTCGCTCGGTCGATTGGTCGGTCGACCGACCGATCGACCGCTGCCTTCCTCTCTGCTTACGGTCGACCGATGGGTCGATCGGCCAGACGCAAGACTACATTCCTGCAATCCGATTGACCCATCGGTCGACCGACGTAGGGGAAGCAAAGACGCACGATCTCGCAATCCTCAATCCGGTCGACCGATCGGTCGATTGTTCGAGGTACTGCCTCTATTTGGCCTCTATCGGTCGATCGATCAATCAACCAAAATAGCCACTGCCAATTTTTGGCAGTGTTCGGTCGACCGAATTGGCTACTGCCAATTTCTTACACTCTTCGGTCGACCGAACAAAGGCTGATATTGATTTTTCAGCCCTTTTTCTTGCGCGCTTCATTTTCGGGTTCCGGCTTTCAACGAGCATCAACTTGGAGAACTTTTCATTTGATCTTTGGACTCGTCCAATGCGACTTTGGTGCCCACATCGATCTTCGAGACATTTCTGCGATGAACACGAGCGCGACGATCAATGTCCTTTCAATTTTCAATTTCTTCCGTTTTATCCGATCGAGGACATCGAACGCTAATCGATATGGAACCTAAAAAATTTCTCGATGAAATATTAGTTCCATGTTTGTTATCATCAAAACCGAGATTAAGAGATTTAAACCAAAGTTGAAAACCTAAAGCCAACAGGACCTGCAAAAGACACCCCGATGCCCAAGTTAAGGGGACTCCAAGGTGGACGTTTATTGAATTAGAACTTAGGTTACCTGAGGTGTGTCATGTCTGTATATATTGCAGGTGGAGGTGATCATGCTGTCCGGCAATCTCGCCAAAATTTGATTCAAAATTGGATGAAGGAATTTTCCTTAGATATTCTACTAGCTAGTTCTAAAGCTTATAGAATTTATAATCATAGAATTATGGTAGTTGAAGAGTCTATGCATGTTACATTTGATAAAACTAATGACTCTTCTAAAAATATTAAGATTGTGAATGTAGGTGAAGAACTTGAGGAATTGACCTTTCATGATAAAGAGGTTGAAGATGAACCTAATAAGACACCTCATAATGAAGAACCTCCATCCTCCTCATCCCAACCTCAAGTTGAAGAAGAAGAAGCTCTACCACCTCTCCTAAAAGCTTACTGGTTGATAAAAGATCATCCAATTGATCAAGTTATTGGAGAACCTTCAACGGGAGTGGTAACACATTCTAAACTTAAAAATATGTGTCAATATGTTGCCTTTATTTCTCAAGTAGAGTCTAAAAACATTAAGGAAGCCATAGATTAAGAATTTTGGGTTATTGCCATGCAAGAGGAACTAAATCAATTTGTAAGGAATGAAGTTTGAGATTTAAGTACCTAGGCCTAGTGAACAGATCATAATTGGGACTAAATGAGTCTATAGAAATAAGTTAGATGAAGATGACTTAGTCATCAGAAACAAAGCTAGATTAGTGGTCCAATATTACAATCAAGAAGAGGGTATAAATTACAATGAGACTTATGCTCCCATAGCTAGATTAAAGCCATTCACATGCTTTTGGCTTATGCAAGCTTTAAATGTTTTAAACTCTTTCAAATGGATGTTAAAAGTGCATTTTTAAATAGATTTATCATGGAAAAAGTTTACATTGATCGAACAACCCCTCATGTGTGCAAATTGAAAAAAACTTTGTCATGGTTTAAAACAAGTCCCTAGGGCGTGGTATGCAAGGCTTTCTAACTTTTTGATTGAACAAGATTTTAATGTTGGAAAAGCCGATGTTTCCCTTTTTATTAAACATGATAAAAATGATATCATACTTGTGCAAATATATATTGATGATATTATTTTTGGAGCTACTAATAAAATCTTGTGTGAGTGGTTTGCAAAGTGCATGCAAAAAGAATTTGAGATGAGCATAATGGGAGAGCTCTCCTTCATGCTTGGACTCCAAATTAAGCAAACCAATAAAGGGATCTTCATCAATCAAGCAAAATACACCAAGGAGCTCATCAAAAGATTCGGGATGAATGAGGCCAAGATTGCTTCAACTCCAATGAGCACATCCATAAAGATTGATAAAGATGAAGATGACGTCAATGTAGATGAAAAATGCTATCGAGGTATGATTAGTAGCCTCCTTTACTAAACTGCAAGTAGACCGGATATAATGTTTAGTGTACGTCAATGTGCTAGGTTTCAGTCTTGCCTCAAGATGTCTCATATGAGTGCAGTCAAATGCATATTGAGATATCTTAAGGGTGCGATTGATTTAGGATTATGGTATACAAATGATGCATCTTTTGAATTGATTGTTTTTTCGGATGTCGATTTTGCTAATTGTAAAGTAGATAGAAAAAGTACTAGTGAGTGTTGACAATTCCTAGGGATGAGTCTACTTTCTTGGTTTTCGAAGAAACAAAACCCTGTTGCACTTTCAACTACCGAAGCGGAGTACATCGCCATGGCTAGTTGTTGTGTACAAATCCTCTGGATGAAACAAATCCTCATGGATTATGGGCTTAAGTATTCATGTTTTCCTATTCATTGTGATAATTCTAGTGCCATTAATTTAACTAAAAATCCGGTATTAATTACACTCTAGGACCAATCACATAGATCTAAGACATCATTTTCTAATAGATAATGTAGCAAAAAAGAATATTTCCATCGAATTTGTACCCACCGATAAACAACTTGGGGATATATTCACAAAACCATTGAAAGAGGAGAGCTTTACAAATTTGAGAATGCAATTAGGAATTTGTTCTATTCCATATGTTTAATTTTTTTTTTAAAAAAATGCATGGTTTCTCAAATCTCTTTGAAAAATCATCTTTTATTGTATCATCACACTCAAGTATATGCCTTGAAATGGGGCTTTCTGAGTTATCGGTGTTTGCCTTCCATAGGCTCACATCAGTAGCAACGACTATAGTGGTAGATGATATACTTGGTTTATGGATTTCTTGGTTTCCATGATGAAACTCATTAATAGTACATTGCACTCTTGCCCTTTTTGATTGATGTCAAAAGGGAGAGAAAAGACTTGGTCACATTTGTTTTATGATGCATATAGATAGGGGGAGCTATATATTAGATATGCATATTGATAGTGGGAGCTTAAGCTAGCTTTTATCATAAACTCACAAATGAGCACTTATCATTTCATAGAATTGCTTATTTTTCATGATTTTTTTGTCATCATCAAAAAGGGGGAGATTGTTGACCAAAGGGTTCCACTTAGGCCTCACTCTCTATTTTGGCGATAACAAACATGTATCTTACTCATTTGTTGAGTTTTGAGTTCAGGTTGAGAGAATGATACGCCTACGAAGTTCGTTCGGAAAAACGCAAAGAAATGTGTAAAAACTGCTCATATGGCTATCGCGTCTTAATCTAAGTTTAGAATTAGATATGATTGCAATAAGCCCTTAGGATATCAACCAAACTATTTCTACTATGTCCCAAGTCAAAATCCGAAGACTCAACCCGAAAATGAAAACAAAGTGTAAAAATCCGCAAACTAGGCTATATTTGGTGTTTCGGTCGAATGTCTGATCGATAGGTCGGTCGACCAATGATCGACCGCAACTAGGCCAAAAGCCACAGAAGCCTTCCAGTCAATGACCAATCGCTTGGTCGGTCGATCGACCCATCGACCGGGTAATTGACTATCGGGCGGCAACAGATATATCTTTATCTGTTGCAACAGCTGTTAAGAGGTATTTACTTCATGGCTTATAAATACAAGCCATTACACTTCACCTACTCTACTTTACTATTCCATTGAGTCAATATTCAAGCATTCAAGCCTTCTAGATTTGATTTCCAAGCCCTAGCTCTCAAATTCTCCATTTCTATCAAGGCGCTCTTCACAGTTCAACTCTCAAAGCAAATCTTCGATCTATCTTGAGGAGTTGAAGTGATTGAAGGCAAAGAAAGGAGCTCTCAAGTTTGATTTATATTTGTTACTCCTTTAAACTTGTTTTCTTATATATGTTATTTCTTTGGAATTCTCAAGTTAGCTTGTAGGGTGTGCTAGTGAAACACCTTAGGTTGGTTATAGAATTGTGTTTTGCCAGAAGAATAGTTGTTGAGGCTTTCTGAAAGGGTTGAGATTTGAGTCCTCATTATATCCTTAGGGAAATATTATTTCTGTAAAGTATTGGGTTTAGAAATCCTTGGTGAGGAGCCAAGGTAGTGGAGTAGGCAGGTTGGCCGAACTACTATGCGAAATGTGTTTGCGTTGCTTGTCTACTTGCTTTGTTAATTGTGCTTATCTACTAATTGTCAAAGCACCCATATCAAGAGAATTCAAAATAGGTTGTTAAAGTGATTAAAATTGAAAAGATCTAATTAAAATAAAAATTAAAATTAGCTAACACACTATTCAATCTCCCCTTCTAGTGTAGTTATTTGAACAACAAAATATTCAAGTTATAAAGAGTAGTGATTAGAAATCCTTGGTGAGGAGCCAAGGTATGGAGTCAAATTCTTTAATGTCAATGCTAAAGCTATGAACGCATTACATTGTGGTTTATCAATTATTGAGTTCAATAGAATTTCTACTTGCAAATCCGCATTTGAAATATGACATGTACTTGAAACCACACATGAAGGGATTTCTTAAGTTAAGGAGTCCAAAATTAATTTACTTGTGCATGATTATGAAATATTTAGAATGCAATTACATGAGACCATTAATGAGATGTATGCATGTTTTCAAAATATCACTAATGGCTTATGTAACCTTGGTAAAGACATTAGAGAAGAGAAGGTAAGAAAGCTCCTCCGATCTCTTCCCAAAGCTTGGGAGCCAAAGGTGATTACTATCATGAAAGCCAATATTTGGCAACCATGAAGCTCATCGAACTCATCAGATCTAATGACTCATACGATCCATATGAGGGCACATGAAGATGCTCCCAAAGGCAAGAGTGTTGCCTTAAAACCATGCATCACATAGGGATGATGACACTTCTTCACTCGAAGAGGAGCTTGAAGACTATGAGGAGATGTCCTTGCTTGCAAGGCGTTTCATGAGGTTTGTAATGGATGGCAAAATACATATATGCTTCAATTGCAACAAGCCGAGGCACTTGAGGAATGATTGCCCATAATTCAAGTTCACCGCCACCTCGCCCTCAAAGAAGGACAAGCTCAAGAAGAAAAAGAAGAAGAAGGCGTTAATGGAATCTTGGGATGAAAGCGGATCTTCATCAAGTGAGGAAGACTCAAAGAAAGATGAGCCAATGTTTGCCTCATGGCAAAGAATTAATGATGAGGTAACCTTCACATTTGGTGAATTTACTTTAGTGAAGAAGAATTAGAACATGAATTTGAACAAATGTATGATGAGTTTAATGTCATTAGAAAAAGATTTAAGGATCTCAAAAAGGAAAATAAAATGTTAGAACAAGAAAATGATGATTTTTTGCTTTCTTGCAATGCTTTGAAAAAGGAGGTAGAAAATCATAAGAATGAAAAACTCACCTTAGAAAAGGCAAAAAATGATTGACCAGGTGCAAATGATGTTTTAGAAAAAGAAAACAAATTTTTAAGTATGCAAGTTGAACATTTGAATGATGGTATGCTCGCTTTGAAAAAAGAAGTGTGTATGTTGAATGAAAAAAATGCAAGTTCTTCAAAAAACCATACCTAGAAATGAACATGTGTCTCATGGTAGAAATATTATAACTTCACATACTTGTTCTCATATTCATGCTCACTTCTATAGTTCCACAAAATTTAATGGTTATTGTTTTTGTTGTGGAATTCATGGACACATGATTAGGGATTGTGCATTGACAAGAAACCCCAATGCTAGGTTTTTATGGGTTCCAAAAGTTTCTAATCCCTAAGGATCCAAAGAAATTTGGGTACCAAATCTTTCATGCTCAAATGTATAGGGAGCCGCCTCTTTTGGTTGATCAAATGATGATGCTTGAAGTTGCTTGGAAAATAAAGGAAGAGAAATGATCTTGGTTGCAACTTCATGATTTCGGTATCAACTCCTAACCTTACAATTGCTTTCATCATTATAGGAGCTTGATGATACTTGATAAAACTCATGTCCTCTTATCTAGTATTCGCATGATACTCCATTTTTATGATACGTGATTAACACTTGTTTACTTTTGATTAACATATTTTTTGTATCAAGTTTGGATTTCTATTTTCATTTTATTTTTGGTCTCCTTGGAGGCCATTTGTGACCTATAATGGGTCTATGCAACCTATCAGTTTTGAAACCTAGGTTAACTATGGTCATTTCAGTTTTCAACCAATAGGAATGGTTTGAGGTCTTGATTTTAATGTTTCCATCTTCTAAGATCTTCTTGATTCATTTTGATTTTACTCTTGGTTGATTTTGAAAATGAATCCCTATGATTTAGCAAAGTTGACTTTTGGAAAATGAACTTGACTTTTCTCTTTGCTATCTAGATTATAAACTTGCTAAGTGATAAGAAACTTACCGTGATACTAATGACCCAATTACTTGCAAGTTTGAGTTTTACTTTTAGTAGGAGGCATATGTCTTAAAATTTCAAAATACATGCTAATACTTGAAAATTCAATCATAATGAGGTAAGGGTTTCACTCTTGCACCATGTAGTATGATACCTCATAAAGCATGTAGAAATTCTTGTTCTTTGCTCATGATAAGTACTTAGTTGTGTTTGTGTGAAAATTCATGAGTATTAAGAAAATGACATGTAGACAATTTCTTGATATATAGATTGATTCTTAATTGAAATTGTGCTAACTCACTTAAGTAGTCTTTGGGAGTCTTTATAGTGAATCAAACTTAGTATACATGCTTAGAATGTTTAAATCTTAGTCATATACGAGTTTGATCAAAATTTGAAATTATATTGAAAAATGAGTATTTTCTATAAAGCGTGAAATCTAAAAATTTCAGCAAATTTTAGAAAAATGCAGAAAATAGATTTTTATGCACTTTTCTTGAAAAATCTAGTTTCCATTGAAAAAGTTTCAAGTAAAGCAAAGCATGGACCGCATCATGTCTAGAAATATGTGATTCCTCCTTTCAAACACTCCATTATGCCGTGGTGTGCCAGGAGGGGTCCATTCGGAGATAATCCCAGTGTCCTTGAGATAACTTAGGAACTCAGTGGATAAGTATTCACCATCTCGATCTGATCGAAGGATTTTAATACTTCTCCCTATTTGTTTCTCAACCTCAGTCCTATACTCTTTGAACCTTTCAAAAGCATCAGACTTATGTCTCAACAAGTAGACATATCCAAACCTTGATGCATCGTCTGTAAACATGATGAAGTAGGAATACCCACCTTTGCCTTGAGTTGTCATTGGTCTGCACACACGACCGAACACATATGTGTGAACCAACTCTAACAACTCAGTGGCCGTCTCACTATTTCCAGTGAAGAGGGACATGGTCATTTTTCCCTTGAGACAATATTCACATGTTGGCATCGATTCAAAATCGAATGGGTCAAACAACCCATCTTTATACAACTTGTTGATCAGATTCTCATTAATATGACCGAGTCTCAAAAGCCAAAGATAGGTGAGGTTCAAATTATCTCTTTTTCTTTTGTGCATTTCAACATGAAAAATATTATCAGTTACATCTAAGACTATTAAACCGTTCGAAATGCGTCAAGTTCCATATAACTCATCAGAATGATATATGTGGCAACAATTGCCCTTTAAAGACATTTCATAACCTTGTTCAAGTAAAAAGGGAACAAAAATAATATTATTTATTAAAATTGGAACGTAATAATAATTATTTAATTCAATAGTCTTGCCAGAAGGCATACATAACAATAGTTTTCTACGGCTAAAGCTGCAACTCTTGCGCCATTGCCTACCCGGAGGTCGTAGTCACCCTTGTTCAGCATTCTACTTTTTCTCAACCCCTGCAACAAGTTGCAAATGTGAGAACCACAATCGATATCCAGTACCCATGTAGTAGAATTATGTAACGATAAATTTATTTCAATAACAAACGCACCTACGGAGGGGGCTTCAAAAGCCCTCTTTTGCCTTACTTCTGTAATGTACTCCTTGCAGTTGCGCTTCTAGTGGCCATCTTTACCACAATGAAAACAAGTGTCTTCAGAAATAGTATTATCCTTTTTCTTGATTTCCTTAGCTTTGTTTTTCGCTTTGTTCTTAACAGAGTGCTTCTTCGCCTTTTTCGGGGCATGCACTATCCACTAACAAGACTTTGTCCTTTTCCTTCGGAAGGTGGGACTCAGCAGTCTTCAGCATATTAAGGAGCTTGGGAAGCGAGGCATCCAGCTTGTTCATATGGTAGTTGATAATAAATTGTGAAAATTGTTGGTTGAAATGGCACACTAGGGGGGGGGGTTGAATAGTGTGTTAATCTATTAATTTGCCTAACTTCAATTTTAATCGTTTATTGATTGGTTAGGCTAAGCACGATATTTATAGCACGCGGAAGTAATAAATACAGAGCAATAAGCACAAGTAACTGACAATGCTAACACAAGTGTTTATAGTGGTTCGGCCAACCACCTACTCCACTACCTTGGCTCCACACCAAGGATTTCTAACCAACTACTTTATAGAACTTGTGTTTTTCTTTGAATACAACTGAGGACATAATTCTCACCTATTTGAGAACTCCTCAAACCTATTCACCTAGGCAAAACAAAAATCTACAAAGTCTAACCCTAAGTGTTTTTCTAGCACACCTAGCAAGCTATTACAGGTGAAAATAGATTTAAAATAACTTCAAATACAATGAAAAAGAGCTAGGAATTTAAGAGAGAAATCAATGCTCTTTTCCCTAGCCTTCAAGCCTTCAACTTGCCAGTAGATGAGCTTGAGTGGTAGCAGAGTTGAGGAGCAGCGGACGCTTCAAGAAGAACGTTAAAAAGGAAGAGCAGAGCGCGCAACAATCAATCTCTTTAAAGGCTTGAATCACTTCTTAAAAATGCTCAATAATATTTCCAAGAGGATTTTAAGAAGGTAGGTGAGGGGTATTTATAATCCCTCAGCTGAATGATGACTCAACGGGTAGAAAAATAGCTGTTACAGCCATTCGATCGCTTGTCGATCGATCGTCGATCGACCGACTGATCGACTGCTACCCTTTCTATGTGTTTTTAGCATTGTTCGGTAGATCAAAGGAGTCGCAACTTCATCCACCGGTCGATCGATGCAGGGAAGCAAGGCGCGCGATCTACAATCTTCAATCCGGTCGATCGATTGGTCGACCGATGCGCCTCCTGCCCATTTTTGCCTTCGGTCGGTCAAACGGTCGGTCGACCGACGTAGCCTTTCACCAAGGCTTCAGCAACTTCGGTCGACTGACAGGTCGACCGAATGGCTACTTCTAATTTTTGGCTTCATTCGGTCGACCGACAAGTCGACCGAATAGGCTACTGCCAAAGTTTTGCCTTGTTCGATCGATCGATCGATCGATCGAACTCAGGCTGAGGCTGAATTTTGCTTTGAATTTTTTACATGCTTTTTTATGGGTTTAGTTACCAAGTTTTAACTTGGATAACTTTACAATTTGGCTTGGGATAAGATCATCCTAAGGGTATATTACATGATTTCTACTTGATCTAAACCCGAGCCTTTCTTTGACGTTTTCTTCTTTCGTTTCTTCAACGATCTTTTCTTTCGTTTCGTTTGAACAAACTTCGCATGCTTATCACAACCTCAACCTGAACTCAAAACTTCACACATAGATTAAATACTTATTTGTTATCATCAAAATAAAGATCGAGGTTTGAGAGAAACCCTTAAGCCAACAATCTCCCCCTTTTTGATGATGATAAACATGACATGGAATTTTTAAGAAACATTATGCATATTTTTTGTGAGTTTGAGATAAGGCATATATGCTCCCCCTATCAATGTGCATATCATTTTAACTCCCCCTATCATCATGCCATACTATATGTAATGCTTGAAATGAAGTATTCATTTTAGTGCTCCCCCTATCATTATGCATATATTTCTTAATTCTTCCCCTTTTGTCATCCATCAAAAATATCAAACATAGTAAGCACACATAAAGAAAATATCACTTACATCACTCGTTATCAACCATAGTCAACCAAATACATATAAAGTTAATTATGAAGCACATGTTCATAAGATAAATAGCATCGATACATTAAAGATGACTATTCACCCTCAGGTGGTGGAGGAGGTGGTAGATGTGACTGGTAATATTGCCACATCTCATCCACTCTTCCATAATTTTCATCGATGCTCATCGATGCGCCGACCATGGTCATTGACCATACTCATCGATGCACTGGCCATGGTCATCGATGATGATACCATAGTCATCCATCTGATGGTCGAAATCGTCTATGCGCGCTGTTGTTCATTTGTTCCATTCCACCTGATCGATGTGAAACTGAGCAAAGCGATGCTCCAAATCACCTAGTTTCCCAATGGGAGTGTGGGATGATGAACTCCCACCAGCATCGCCCTCGTCCATGCCTATGTCATGCTCGGTCTCCTCAATGGGTTCTCCTCGCAGTCTTTTGCCGCGCTGATTTTCAAGGATCTTCATGCGGCTCAGAGAGGAAGAATCTATGGCCTTGGGTATGGGCTCAATTTCAAATCTAGACCTATTTACCCCAGCTTCATATATAAAGTGAGAAATTACTAAGGCATATGGTAAGGCTTGTTTTTCCAAGGCATGAACTTCAGCTATATACCTAAGTACGAGATCAGGGACATCTATAGGAATGTGAGACATGGCAAAGAAGAGCACCCTAGAACTCATAGTAGTGACCTCCTCATAATGACCTGCTCTAGGAAGGATATTATACGAAATGATGAGATGCATAATCCTAGCAGTGGTTGACAGTTTGATGCTTTGGGTAGGGATCATTCCCTGATAACCCTCAGGACAAATGGCTGATACAACTTCATGAGTAGGAAAATCCTCATGAAAACGATGTGTGGATATCTTATAAACTGGTCTTCCTACTAGTGGAAACCCAAATGCATCTTTAATGTGGGATTCGGTGATTACTATGGATTTTCCTAAGATTGCAGACCGAAGAATTAATTCATCACCATACCGTGCATTTTCTATCACAAGGTTGGAGAAAAAGGCTTTTATCAGGATGGGGCAAACAGGTACTTGCTTTTCTAGAAACTCTACCCATCCCATGCTAACAAGTTTTCTTCTAATGTCAAATTGTTCCAAGTCACCTAAATTGACTGGACGTGTTTGCAGGATAGCTCTATCTACAAACTTAGCACTTTGTTTCTTGCATACAGGGGTCAATATTATTAGAGGGTATCTTCATGCAATTATAATTATCTAAGCTATCAATAATTGAAGCAAAAGCAATAAATAAAAGCATAAAGTAAATAAGGATGATTGTGGATGTTCTAAGGGTTCGACCTGAGCCACCGGGCGAATCAAAGCCATCATCCTAGGATTTTTAAGGAGCTCCATCTCGCCAAGGGGCTGCCCAAAACCATATTGTAGGTTGCCGATTCCATCAGTGTCTTCTCGGGGTTCAAGCCGTCATCATCATGGCGCTGAACACCTCTCCGCGCGTGCACCAAAATGGGGCAACAAGCGTGCTCGTCGCAAATCTACCCCTAAACTTCTAATTCTATAAAACTAAAAGAAGAAGACCCCAAACAACCCTTGGGGAAAGGTTTAATCATGACAACCATATTTTACACACAGTCACATGCACATAGGGCTCATCCATAATCATCCTTTCATGCATCACATCATATATGAAAAAGAAAGGAAAAAATAGAATCCGAAATCGCCCAAATCCGATCACATTTTCACCCAAAACAGTTTAAACAACACATGCTGAATTTTTTTTGGTTCTCGGGGCTGTTCAACCATGAACCCACGGGATTTTTGAATTTAAATTTTGTCTGAAATCAATATGGATAGTAGGCTTCCACCTTGATTCATCATATGAACCGTGGAGCCAAGAAAATGACTAAAAAATGTCCGAAAACCAAAACCGGGCAATATGATGTTCAGAGAGCGAACGATTCGTAAACGTGACCAAAACGCGAAATAAAAATTCCAAAAATTTGCTAAAGGTGGATTTGATACCACTGTTGGGATGGGAATAAGAAACGCAATGGAAATAGCAATTTAAATAATTCAAACCATCTCAAAAATAGCGATCCGCTTTAGCAACAATTAAGGAATCCAATCTATGATTAGGAGAAGGTATACCTTATACCATGGTTGGTATGGCTGCTCCTATCCCCCTCTTGAAATGCACACGTACACGTCCTCCAATGATAGTCCACACCAAGCACCTAGCAACAATAGGGGCAGCGAACACGGGGCTCGTTGTGGCTTAACGGAGAAGCTTTCTCAATCCCGATATCCACCAAGGCGAGGCCGGCCGTTCAACCAAGAACCGAACACCAAAAAGGGAAGGAGAGAGGATGAGAAAACACCAGAATGAAAGAGAAGAGGTGAAGATACCTCGCTGTCCTCTTGGACTCCTCCAAGAAGATGAAGATTGTGGCACACCCAAGAAAAGAAAACACCTTCAATTTTGGCTTCGCAAAAATCGGGGAAGGAGGATGTAGATGACCGGCCACCAGTGGAGAGGAGGAGGAGTTCATTGGAACCTTTCTCTTCAAGAAGCCTCTTGAGAATCAAGTCCTTAATCTTGTAATATCTGAGATATTATGATAATTTTTATTATTTATCCTTGCTAGTCTAGCGAGCTCATTCGAGGTTGAGCTGAGTCGAGTCCTGATCCGGTGCAAGCTTGAAAGCTCAGGTAAGTAGGAATATGATTTATGCGGTTTCTTTTCCTGCTTAGATAAATTTATTTAATTATTTTAATGTGTGTGCTTGATTTATTAAATTGTGTTGCATGGGTGTGCATGTGATTGATGCTTGTATATAGCATGGGGTTAGTTTGGGTTGAGGAGTTAGCGGATTTGGATCCGGGTTTGAGGCGGATGCGGGTTAGAAAGGGGTTAGGGTTTGGATGAGGTGGGGAAGGGATTATAAAATCCCCCCTAGGGCTAGGCAGCTCCCTGTTGGAGCCGCACAAGCAGTCGAGAGAGAGAGAGGAGCCACCGAGCCACCGCCCCTCTCCCCCTCTCTTGGAGTTAGCCGTTGAGGAAAGGAGCCAAGCCGAGCCCCTCATTCCCCCCTCTCTTCTTTCCTTTCCCTTGGAAGCTGAGCCACCGGTTTGGTTGGAGCTGACACCCCCTTTCCCTTGGTTGGAGCTGAGCCGCCCCTTTGGTTCTTGGAGCTGCCCCCTTTCCTTTGAGGAGCTGAGCCACCGCTGCATGATTGAGGCCGAATTCGGTAGCCGCCGATCAGAAATTTTTTTTCTCTTTTTCTTCTTCCAAATGAGGTGAGTGGTTTACCTCTCCTCGTCTTGGGTTTCTTTCATGTTTCTTGAGCCAATCTTGAATATTGGTGTGTTTCTTGTCGGGTTTTCCGTCGATTCTTGAATTCTTGCCGATTTCTTTTGTTACCGTGAAAGAGGGCACCAAATATTTCCCCCCTAAGGGGCTCGGCAGCCCTAGGACTACCCTAGGGGTGCTTGGCCAAGGTGGGAATAGGGTCGCCCTCAAGGTGTTCGATGAAATGCCTAAGAGAAGTTCTTGATGTTGTTTTTGAGATCTAGGCATTGGATTAGTTTCCTTAATTAGTTCCTATGATGCCAATGCATGATTTGTATCTAGATATAAATTTCAGCATATGAATCTATGTTGCATGTGAAAGGATTTAATCTTGATGCCATGTATGTTCTTGTTTGGGGTTCTTGGTTTTGATGCTTGAAATCTTGAATTAAATATGGTTTGGATGCATGCTAATCTTGGATTAGAAATTATGATTTAATCTTTGCATGATTTATCATGATGTTATAAATCTGTTGTGGTGGTAATTAAGGATTTAATTATTGTGATTTTTGGATTAATTACCTTGTCCTGAAAACTCAACTTGCTGAAATTTCATGCTGAAATTATTAATTCTAGGCTGATTTTGTAATCTCTGTTGTGATGCGTATGGTTTACTGAACATAGTCATGTAACCTATCATTTTAATCAGAAAACATAGTCTGGGACCATAGGATACACTTTGGAAATCAAATTCGGCTTGGGTGCACTAGTTTTGGGCTCAACCGTAAACTGAAAATAAAACCCCTGAAACAAAACCCTAATTTTGACAAATGGAAATTTTAATTGTATAATTAAAATTCAAGGGGAAGCATAATCTGTTAAGAGCCAACAAAATAAATTATATATATGAAATAAAACCTCATGGGTTGATGATATTACGGGTCTAGGCGTCGATATCGGGCATAGAGTGTTGCAGCGTTTCCCTATAAAGACACCGCTAAGACACCATAGGAGACACTTGACTTAGGTCTTGTTAGCATCATATCTTTATGAATGGTGGAGAGACTCAGATAGGAGCCGGATTGTGGGCTTCGGCCGGAAGGTTGGATGGTTAATTCCCAACCTATGTTTAAGGAATAAGTTCGGATGGGCGAATCCCGATTATTCCCGTGAGTATTTAAGGAATAAGTTCAGATGGATGAATCCCGATTGTTCCTGTGATTATTTAAGGAACAAGTTCGGATGGGCAAATCCCGATTGTTCCTACGTTTCTTGTAGAACAAGTTCGGATGGACAAATCCTGATTGTTCCAGAGTTTCTTTATATTACGGAATAAGTTCAGATGGGCGAATCTCGATTATTCCTGCGCTATCTTTAAGGGTATAATTATAGGATAAGCTCGGATGGGATAATCCCGATTATCCTCATAATCCTAGAGTGTGATTTGTTGCCTTAGGGCACGGGTAGGCCGAGGCCTGTTGTATTTCACTACTAAGTGAATCGGTTTGCCTTTGGGCATGTGATGGCCAGATGGCCTATTAGCTAGTCATACCACTTGTTGCATTATTCCTGTATGAGACAAGTGCATCTATTCATATATCTCTGTGGCTGGTTTTTATGGTGGGGGTTGGTAGAACCTCTCATTGAGTTCTTTTGAACTCACCCGTTGTTTATTTCTATTTTTTGCAGAGCCTGACCAGTGAGGTAGGCTGGAACACTTGGCGTGGCTGGAGGGCGGAGGAGTCACATTGATCTCATAGCAGTCCTAGTTAGGGGTCGTAGTCGAGTCTTTGGTAGATTTGTCACGTACTTGTATTTTTGTATTTTGGAACTACAGTCCCTTGGGGATATTTATGTCTTTCATTCAGATTTCATTTGTTAAAGCACACTGCTAAACTTTGATTTACTTTCTTCTGCACTTTAAAATGTTTTGCTAGAACTTTACTTCTTAAATAGAATCTATTTGGTTTCTCGTTCACAATAAAGTCTGTTATTCTTTCCGTCATGATTTATTATGAGTTGGCATGTGCATGGGATAGGCTGCGGGGTATAAGCACGTACACCCTGGCCGGTCACGTGACCCTAAGTTTGGGGCGTGACAATGTGGTATCAGAGCATGTGGTTTGGTCTGACTATGACATAGAGTTGTTTACCGTATAGGGAATTGCTAGCATGTCAGTATATGGTAGGGTTGTGTTATGAGATGAATGAGCTAAGTCTGCACCTTAGCACGACTTGTGGTTTAGTTTATTTAAAGATTTAGGGTGAATTGAATTATCTAATTTGGTGTTTCTTTATGGTAATTCTAGATTGATGGTGGCTTTTAATGCCGCATGGAGCAGTAGTGGTAGTAACTCCTCAGAGCACCGAGGTCGAGGCCAGGGCCAGGAGCAAGAACTGAGGCAACAGCCACAATCGGTGCTGGCAGTACCAGCAGTATCGGAGGTGGTCGAGCCAGTGGCACCTATGGTCAGAGTTCGCGGAGCACCTACTTATGTAGATTTTGTCAAATTCTGCCACTGGAGTTTATAGGGATAGATCAGCGAGTGGAGATCATTAGTTTCCTTGGGGATTGCTATGAGCTGTGCATGGAACTCAATTATTCTTCTGAGACGGTAGCTCAGATGATCGAGTTGCAGCTGAGAGGACCAGCCAAGGATTGGCTTCACACTTGGAGGGACCGTAGAGCACCAGGTGCACCACCCTCTACTTGGGAGGAGTTCAGAGCTGCTATGGTGGAGAGATACCTGCCATTGCGCTTGGGATAGGTGGGCGAAAGAGTTCGAGCTACTGCGCCAGACCGGCAGTATGTCAGTAATGGACTATGAGATAGAGTTCACCCAACTCTCGAAGAACCATCCCACTTTGGTAGCCACAGTGACTACTAGGGTCAAGAGGTTTGTTGAGGGGCTTAGGCCACAGATCGCCAGGCTAATCCATTACATAGAGGACACTTCTTCTGCTCGGGTTATAGATGAGGCACTCCGAAAGGAGGTATTGGTACTGATGGACAGGCATTGGTACCGACCGACGGACACTCGGGGGGTCGGTCAACTCACTCTGAAGGGACTCGCACGACAGCGGATCCACAACAGGGCGGAGGTCATAACAGTTCTAGAGGCCGCATGGGCCCAAGACCGGGGGCATCATCAGGAGGCTCGCAGTGGAGGCCTGAGCCATAGCCGTGTAATCGATGTCACAGGGAGCACTAGGGAGCTTGCTGGGACATTCAGAGGTATGTTTTAGCTGTGGGCAGCCTGGGCACTACAGGAAGGATTGTCTCGGCAAAGGCAGTCAGCAGCCTGATCAGACCAGAGGGAAGGCACCGATGTTAGTAGGTTTTGTGGCTCAAAGGGGTCAAACTCAGGGAGGAGGCCAACGAGCTGTTGGTTCAGAGAGGCTCGCTACACGGGTATTTGCTTTGAACCAAGAGGGCGCTGAGGCGTCCAGGGCAGTAGTGTTAGGTAACCTTGTTATTGGTTCTGCTATTGCTTATGTTTTGTTTGATCCAGGTGCTACGCATTCTTTTGTATCTGCATTATTTGCTGCTAAGTTGTCAGGGATACCCTCTATGCTTGATTTGCCTCTTGTTGTGTCTACGCCTATGGGCAATTCTGTGTTGGCAAAGACAGTCTTTCGGGGCTGCGTGGTGGTCATTTGTGGGCATGTGTTGATGGCCGAATTGACACTCCTGCCGATGCTGGAGCTTGATGTGATTTTGGGCATAGACTGGTTGGCGGACCATTTTGCCTCAATGGACTGCAGAGCTAAGACTGTGACCTTTAGTAAGCCTGGATTGCCCCAATTTACCTTCTAGGGGTGAGGGAATGGGAGATTCGTTAGTGGTCATTTTAGCTCTCAAGGCCCAGAAGCTACTTCTAGACGGTTGCCAATCCTTCTTGGTCGTTGTGTTTGTGGCAGAGGGAAGCGGAGGTGCGGCTAGGGGCATTGAGGGAACGCCAGTGGTATGCGGGTTCTCTGAAGTTTTCCCAAAGGAGTTGTCAGGTTTGCCCCAAGGAGGGAGATTGAGTTATGTATTGATTTACAGCCTGGGGTGAAGCCGATCTCCATTTTGTCATATCGGATGGCACCAGCTGAGTTGAGGGAGTTGAAGTCCCAGTTGCAGGAGCTGCTTGAGTTAGGCTTCATTCGCCTAAGTGTTTCGCCTTGGGGTGCTCCAGTGCTCTTCGTGAAAAAGAAGGATGGATCCATGCGGATGTGCATTGATTACTGGTAGCTTAATAAGGTGACAGTGAAGAATCATTACCCGCTGCCTAGGATTGATGATTTGTTTGATCAGCTTCAGGGGGCTCAGTGGTTTTCCAAGATTGACCTACGGTTAGGGTACCATCAGTTGAGAATCCGAGATAGTGACATCCCAAAGACTGCTTTCAGGTCGAGGTATGGCCACTATGAGTTCCTGATCATGTCATTCGGGTTGACTAATGCACCTGTAGCATTTATGGACTTGATGAACCGAGTGTTCAGGGAATGCTTGGATAAATTTGTGATAGTATTTACTAATGATATTTTCATATATTCCAGCAGCAGGGAGGAGAATGCTGAGCACTTGAGGGTGGTTCTAGAGACTCTCGGGGAGCACAGGTTATATGACAAATTCTCCAAGTGCGAGTTCTGGCTGGAGTGTGTAGGGTTCCTTGGCCATGTGGTGTCCATAGAAGGGGTAAAGGTGGACCCCGCAAAGATAGAAGCAGTTCAAAATTGGAAGAGGCTGGCTAATGTCTCAGAGATTCGCAGCTTCCTGGGGTTGGCAGGCTTTTACAGGAAATTTGTGGAGAACTTCTCCAGGATTGCAATGCCATTGACCCGCCTAACTTAGAAGAAAGTCAAGTTCGTCTGGGACAGTAAGTGCGAGGAGAGCTTTCAGAAGCTCAAGGAACATTTGACGTCGGCACCAGTTCTAGTTGTACCCTTGGGCTTGAGAGGGTTTGTTGTTTATTGTGATGCCTCCCGAGTCGGCTTGGGTTGTGTTTTAATGTAGAATGGCAGGGCGATAGCTTATGCCTCCAGACAGTTGAAGGTCTACGAGAAGAATTATTTGACTCATGATCTTGAGCTAGCAGCAGTGGTGTTTGCGTTGAAGCTGTGGTGTCACTACCTTTATGGCGAGGCTTGTGAGATATACATTGATCATAAGAGCCTCCAGTATTTTCTCACCCAGAAGGAATTGAATCTGAGGCAAAGATGGAACTACCTAAATGTCTGGCATGTTAGTAGGTGAAGGTCGAACATCTTAAGCCGACAAGGTTGCTCCAGAACTTAGAGGTACCAAAATGGAAATGGGAAAAGATAACCATGGATTTTGTGACAAGGTTGCCGAGGTCGGGTAAGGGCAATGATTCAATCTCGGTGGTGGTGGATCGCCTAACCAAGACGACACAATTCATACCTGTCAAGACGACCTTTTTAGCTGAGCAGTATGCAAGATTGTTTTTGGATTGGATCATCGTATATCATGGTGTCCTTGTTATGATCATCTCAGACGGGGTACTCAGTTCACAGCTCAATTTCGGTAGTCTTTCCAGGAGGCGTTGGGCACTCAGGTCAGGTTTAGCACTGCATTTCACCCTCAGACAGATGGTTAGTCAGAGCGGACCATTCAAACATTGGATGACATGCTCAGAGCATGTGTCCTAGATTTGGAGGGCAGTTGGGAGAGACACTTGCCCCTGGTTGAGTTTGCCTACAATAATAGCTATCATAACTGTATCGGGATGACCCCTTTTGAGGCATTGTATGGGCGGCGATGCAGGTCACTTGTAGGCTAGATTGAGGCAGGGGATTCCTTTATGATGGGACCTGAGCTGGTTGAGGAGGCAATAGAAAAGGTGAAACTAAGTAGGGAGAGGTTGTTGGCAGCCCAAAGTCGCCAGAAGATGTATGCTGATGGAAAGGCCAGGTAGGTAGAGTTTGCTAAGGGGGACATGGTGTTCCTCAAGGTATCCCCTATGAAAGGGGTGGTGAGGTTTGGCAAAAGAGGGAAGCTAAGCCCTAGGTTCATTGGGTCATTTCCTATTCTCAGGCGTATGAGGGAGCGATATCCTTCGCTGTTTGAGAATTTGGTAAGTCCTTAAGCTTTGTTAAAATTCGAGGATGAATTTTCCCTAAGGAGGGAGGATTGTAATATCCGAGATATTGTGAT
This sequence comes from Canna indica, assembly GCA_034359265.1. NCBI lineage: Eukaryota > Viridiplantae > Streptophyta > Magnoliopsida > Zingiberales > Cannaceae > Canna > Canna indica. The sequence goes on along the minus strand of CP136895.1, from coordinate 50,815,019 downwards.
AATTTTTATTATTTGTCCTTGCCAATCTAACGGGCTGATTCAAGGTCGAGCTGAGTCGAGTCATGATCCGGTGCGAGCTTGAAAGCTCAGGTAAGTAGGAATATGATTTATGTGGTTTCTTGTCCTGCTTAGATAATTCTTTTCCTGCGATTTCTTTTCCTTCTTAGAAAGCTTGAGTTAGTTTGGGTTGAGGAGTTAGCGGGTTTGGATCCGGGTTTGAGGCGGATGCGGGTTAGAAAGGGGTTAGGGTTTGGATGAGGTGGGGAAGAGATTATAAAATCCCTCCTAGGGCTAGGCGGCTCCTTGTTGGAGCCGCACAAGCCGCCGAGAGAGAGAGAGAGGAGCCGCCGAGCCGCCGCCCCTCTCCCCCTCTCTTAGAGTTTGCCACCGAGGAAAGGAGCCAAGCCAAGCCCCTCATTCCTCCCTCTCTTCTTTTGTTTGCCTTGGAAGCCGAGCCGCCGGCTTGGTAGGAGCGGCCACCCCCTTTCCTTGGTTGGAGCCGAGCCGCCCCTTTGGTTCTTGGAGCCGCCCCCTTTCCTTTGAGGAGCCGAGCCACTGCCGCATGATTGAGGATGGATTCGGTCGCCGCAGGTGGAAAATTTTTTTTCTCTTTTTCTTCTTCCAAATGAGATGAGTGGTTTACCTCTCCTCGTCTTGGGTTTCTTTCGTGTTTCTTGAGCCAATCTTGAAGATTGGTGCGTTTCTTGTCGGATTTTTCGTCTATTCTCGAATTCTTGCGAATTTCTTTTGTTGCCGTGAAAGAGGCGGCCGAAGACTTCCCCCTTAAGGGGCTCGGCAGCCCTAGGACTAATTACTCTGATTTTCGGTTTAATTACCTTGTCATGCTGAAAACTCAACTTGCTGAAATTTCATGCTGAAATTGTTAATTCTAGGCTGATTTTGTAATCTCTGTTGTAATGCGTATGGTTTACTGAACATAGTCATGTAACCTATCAGTTTAACCAGAAAATATAGTTTGGGACCATAGGACACACTTTGGAAATCAGATTCGGCTTGGGTGCACTAGTATAGGGCTCAACAATAGACTGAAAATAAAACCCCTAAAACAAAACCCTAATTTCGGCAAATGGAAATTTTAATTGGATAGCTAAAATTCAAGTGGCATCATAATATGTTAAGAGCCAACAAAATAAATTTTATGCATGAAATAAAACCTCATGGGTTGATGATATTATGGCTCTAGGCGTCGGGATCGGGCATAGAGTGTTGCAACGTTTCCTAGTAAATACACAGCTTAGACACCGTAGGAGACACTTGACTTAGGTCTTGTTAGCGCCATATCTTTATGAATGACGGAGCGGCTCAGATATGAGCCGAATAAGTTTAAGGAATAAGTTTGGATGGGCGATTCCCGATTATTCTTGTGAGTATTTAAGGATTAAGTTTGGATGGGCGAATCTTGATTATTCATGCGATTATTTAAGGAACAAGTTCGGATGGGCAAATCTCGATTGTTCCCGAGTTTCTTTATTTTAAGGAATAAGTTCAGATGGGCGAATCCCGATTATTCCTGCGCTATCTTTAAGGGTATAATTATAGTATAAGCTTGAATGGGTCAATCCCGATTATCCTCACAAACCTGGAGTGTGATTTGTTGCCTTAGGGCACGGGTTGGCTGAGGCTTGTTGTACTTCACTGCTAAGTGAATAGGTTTGCCTTTGGGCATGTGATGGCCAGATGGCCTATTATCTAGTCATACCACTTGTTGCATTATTCCTGTATGAGACAAGTGCATCTATTCATATATTTATGTGGTTGGTTTTTATGGTGGGGGTTGGTAGAACCGCTCACTGAGTTCTTTTGAACTCACCCGTTGTTTATTTTTGTTTTTTGCAGAGCTTGACCAGTGAGGTGGGCTGGAGCACTTGACACGATTGGAGGGCGGAGGAGTCACATTGATCTCATAACAGTCATAGTTAGGGGTCGTAGTCGAGTCTTTGGTAGATTTATTTCCCCCCCCCCTTTTTTTGTATTTTGGAACTGTAGTCCCTTGGGGACATTTATGTCTTTCATTTCGATTTCATTTGTTAAAGCAAATTGCTAAACGTTGATTACTTACTTACGCACTTTAAAACGTGTTGCTAAAACTTTACTTCTTAAATAGAATCTGTTTGGTTTCTTGTTCATAATAAATTCTGTTATTATTTTCATCATGACTTATTATGAATTGACATGTGCATGGGATAGGCTACGGGGTATAGGCACGTATACCCTGGCCGGTCACGTGACCCTAAGTTGGGGTGTGACAAATATTCTCCAAGAAGATCAAGAACTAATTCACCAATCCCTCTTATGGGGTGTTCAGCCACAATTTATAGAGAGGGGGGCGGCTACAGGAGTACTAGAATAAACCCCCTAAAAACTCTCTCCTAGGAATTCAAAATTCTGGGGTTTACCTCAAATATAATTTATATTTTAATGGCTTCATAATTAATTTGAAATTAATTAAATCCATTTAAATATAAACTTTTATTTATCTCTATAGATAAAGAGCCTATAAACAAGAATGATAATTATCTAAAGGGAAAATTAATGAAAATATCTCGAACTTTGACGTTTTTAACAAATATGGCCCATTCTTTTATTTCAAACAATTATGTATTCCAACTTTCAAAATTATAACAATTATAGACTCCCGTTAGATATCTATTTATTTACCCGTTATGTGCTGACGTGGAATGCCACATAAGTACATAAAAAATGTTTTTTTAATTAAGGATGCCACATCATCATAAGTCATACGTGGCAGATTTTTTTTTTTAAAAGGAAAAATTAATGAAAATGTCTCGAACTTTGACGTTTTTAACAAATATGGCTCATTCCTTTATTTGAAACAAATGTGTATTCCAAAATTTGAAATTATAATAATTATAGACTCACATTAGATCTCTGTTTATTTACCCATTATGTGGAACGCCACATCAGCACATAAAAAATATTTTTTTAATTCAGGATGCCACATCATCAATCATAAGTCATATGTGGCAGAATTTTTTTAAAAAAGTTAATAAAAAATACCACCTCAATCGATCTTATTTAACCTAAAATATTGAAAAACTAAACCTAATATATTTGTACCAAAATTGGACAAATCCCTCGATGTGCCTAAGACTGCCTTCAGGACTCACTACGGCCACTACGAGTTTCTAGTAATATCTTTTGGTCTAACCAATGCACCTGTTGCTTTCATGGACCTAATGAACAGGGTGTTTAAACAGGGTGTTTAAGGGGTACTTGGACAGTTTTGTGATCGTCTTCATTGGCGATGTCTTGGTATACTCCAAGAGTGAGGAGGAGCACTCTAAACAGTTGAGGATGGTCCTGGAAACCCTTCGAGAGCACCGGTTGTTCACTAAATTTTCCAAGTGTGAAATCTGGTTAGAAAGTGTAGGGTTCCTGGGACATGTAGTGTCCAAGGAAGGGATAAGGGTGGATCCTGCAAAGGTGGAGGCTGTGCAGAACTGGAGGCGGCCAACTAGTGTGACTAAGATCCGCAGCTTTCTTGGGTTGGCTGGATACTACCGAAAGTTCATAGAGAATTTCTCTAGGATTGTAGCCCCTTTGACTCGGTTGACTCAGAAAAATGTCAAATTTGTTTGGGACGACAAGTGTGAGGCGAGCTTTAGAAGCTCAAGGAATGCTTGACGTCGGCACCCGTGTTGGTTGTACCTTTCAGCTCAGGAGGATTTGTGGTCTACTGTGATGCCTCTCGTATTGGCCTAGGCTGCGTTTTAATGCAGTTTGACAGAGTCATAGCCTACGTGTCCCGCCAGCTGAAGGTACATGAAAATAACTACTCAACACAAGATCTAGAGCTGGCAGTAGTGGTTTTTGCACTAAACCTCTGGCATCAATACCTGTACGGGGAGACTTGTGAGATTTATACGGATCACAAAAGCCTCCAGTACTTGCTTACCCAAAGATAGATGAACCTCAAGCAGAGGAGGTGGCTGGAGCTCCTAAAGGACTATGATTGCACTATTATGTATCATCCTGGGAAAGCCAATGTAGTGGCAGATGCTTTAAGTAGAAAATCCATGGGCAGTTTGGCTCATTTGGAAATCAGATGAAGGCCCTTAGCTCGAGAGCTAGCGTTATGCCTGGATGGGGGACCAACCCTGACTGTGTCAGCTTCAGGTACCTTGGTGGCACACCTGTGGGTACAGTCCACCTTGGTGGACATGTTGTGTGCCGCACAGGAGGAGGACACATTTTGTTCTCTGACAAGGGATTTGGTCAGGAGACGTGACTCAGATGATGGGTTGAGAGGGTGTTCTAAGGTCAACTCGTGGTGCCTGATATCGTAGAGGTACGCCGACAGGTTTTGGAAATGGGTCACCGTTCCACTTACACGATGCACCCGGGAGCCACCTAAATATACTGAGACCTAAGGCAACACTACTGGTGGAAAGGAATGCAGAGAGAGGTAGCAAAGTTTGTATCCAAATGTCTGGTCTGTCAGCAGGTGAAGGCCGAACACCTGAAGCCTTGGGTACCCTTGTGATGATCATATCAAATCGAGGTATCCAGTTCACAGCCCAATTTTGGCAGTCCTTCCAAGAAGCCTTGGGTACTCAAGTACGTTTCAGCATGGCTTTCCATTCACAGATAGACGGACTGTCTGAGAGAACCATCCAAACTTTGGAAGATATGCAGAGGGCCTGCGTTCTAGGCTTGGCAGGCGGTTGGCAGAAACACCCACCGTTGATTGAGTTCGCCTACAAAAATAGCTATCACAGCAGCATTGGCATGGCTCCCTTTGAGGCCTTATATGGGCGGCGGTGTAGGTCTCCTGTGGGCTGATTTGAGACCGGAGAGACTCTCATGGTAGGCTCTGACCTGATCGAGGAGGCAGTGAAAAAGGTACAACTGATAAAGGAAAGGTTGTTGGCGGCTCAGAGTCGCTAGAAAATGTACGCCGATAAGAAAGCCAGAGAGCTGGAGTTCGCTGAGGGTGACTTGATGTTCTTGAAGGTTTCCCCCATGAAAGGGGTAGTCCGATTTGGGAAGAAGGGGAAGTTGAGCCCTAGGTTCATTGGGCTTTTCCCTATCCTCAAGCGGAGAGGCGTAGTGGCTTACTAGTTGGCCTTGCCTCCTTGCATGAGCAGAGTTCACCCAGTTTTTCATGTGTCAATGCTCCGGAGATATGTGAGGGATGAGTCCCACGTGATCGAGCTGACTGCGGTTGAGGTGGACATGGCGGTCTCGTATGAAGAGAGGCCAGTGGAGATACTTGACCGACATATCAGGAAGCTGAGATCCAAGGAAATTCCCTTGGTGAAAGTTAGGTGGGAACATCACACCGGGCAGGAAGCTACCTGGGAAGTAGAGTAGGACATGAGGGAACACTACCCTTCTATGTTCGAAGATCTGGTATGTCCCTATGATTCTACAAAATTCGAGGATGAATTTCCCTTAAGGGGGGACGATTGTAATATTCAGGTTTCCTAATATAAAAATTTCGTGGTGCAGCCCATTGAGTCGGGAACTAGCTGGGCCGAGTCGCGAGATCGCCATGAGTAGCAGGTATAATAAATTTTTGGCAATTGGGTGGATGAGTATATTGGTCGACTCAAGTTGGGTTGAGATTGGGTTCGCGGATCGAGTCGGGACTCGATCCAAGTTAGGTGGAGTCGGATGAGGAGGTGAATGAGTAGATGGGGGTAATTTAGTCAAGAGATGAGGGGAATAAAACCCCTCACCCAAGCCACTGTGCGGCTCAAAGAGGAGTCAAGAGATGAGGGGAATAAAACCCCTCACCCAAGCCACTGTGCGGCTCAAAGAGGAGAGCCGCATGCAGTCCAAGAGGAAGGGGATTGTGATCGGCGCCGAATTCGCGTCGACGCCCGAGGAAATTGGGATTCATCTTCATCGAGGTTACCTCATGATCCAATCGAGGTGAGTGGTTAGTTTGGTTGTGAGGGGAGGCGGGTGGCCGAACCTAGCAATCCTTGAAATCAAGTTTCTTTCGCGAATTTTCTTGTCGATCGATGTGGTTTTTCTCATGGTTGAACTCTAAATGATTAGTGTAGCTGTGATCTCATGTTTTAGATCGTATTTTTCATGTTTTATGGGTTGGCCGAGTAGAGGAAAAAGGGGAAAGGTGATGCCGAAATTTTCCCCAATTTCCTCGATTGTCTTTAACTCATGGTTCGCCTTATTTTCGTTAAAAGTTAGATCTCTATATTGATGCTTTGGTTTGGCTGTCGGAAGCATGCCCATCTTCCCTAATTATGGTGTGATCAATTTATAATTCCTCATCTGTCTTATATCTCTGCATATGTTATCTTGCCAAGGATTTAAGTGAAGGTTTGGAAGAATCGCTCACTGAATTCCTCGCGAACTCATGGTTTATTTATTGTTGTTTCGTAGAGCCCGACCAGTGAGGTTCGGCTTGGTGGCATGGTGCGATTGGAGGGCAGGCGTGGGTGCAGATCTCGTAGCTGGCAGCTCTATAGTCGTAGTCGTGGTTGAGTAGAGTCATGTATATGCACTGAGTTGATTTTCTAAAACATTGAGATGTCTTCTTCGAAAACTTTCGGATGTTTCTTTAAAACTTGTTATATTTTCTAACTTGGTTTGGTTAAACTATTTTTAAGCAACTAATAAGGTTTGGTACTATTACTTTGTTCATGATTTCCATGTCAGTCTGGTTGTATTTTATAAGTTGTTGGTCAGTGCATAGGGTAGGCTTCGGGGTACTGACACGTACCCTGGCCGGTCACGCGACCCTAAGTCGGGGCGTGACAAAAGGAGAAAAGGAATAAGAAATAATGATAAAAATCAATGATTGAGTTTTGTAGTTTAGAAAATTGTATAATTATTCCATGTTCAAACTATTGAGTAGAAAAAAGTAATTTTGATTAATATTTGACTCATTTCAATTTTTTAAAAGTTCAAAAGAATCCTAAGTTAAAGTAATCACATTCTATATAATAATAATAATATGTGTTCAAGCAAATATTATGTGATTTATTTTAATTAAGAGTAAATATTTATTGGTTCTCATAGTATTGAGCTAAAGGAAGGGAGAGGGGAGGGGGCAAATATATTAATTTGGGAAGGAGGAGGCGAGGAGGGCAAAATTGCCCTTTCCCCCTTACATATTAATGGAAACATCTCAAATATGAAGGGGGGGGGGCCCTTCTTTATAAGGTGGCTCTGCCCCTGTTTTAGTGCCACGTGATATACTAACTTTTTTTGTGTCTATAGTAGCTTCCGTATCTTATTTTAGTGTAGGAAATAGATTCTCGATGAAAGAAGGAGCCGAATTGTCATGCCCCAACTTAGGATTGCGTGATTGGCCAGGGTCTATGTCCTACCCTAAAGCCTACCACATATACTGACTGACAAGAGATCGGAAGCATGTAAATAAAAATAACGATGCAACTTTAATTTAATTTTTAAAGAAGGTTCACAATTTTAAAAAGAGTTGCGAAACATCAACTTCAAAATAAAACAGCTTGAGTTAAAGTCGAATACATGTTTTCAAATAAATAACTCCCAGTGTATGTAATGAAAACATTCCTAAACATCACGACTACGACTACTGGACGCTGCTACGAGATCTACGCCACCACCTGCCCTCTAGCTGCACCATGACTCCAAGCCTTACCTCATTGGTCGGGCTCTGCAAAATAAGAGAAATAAACCGTGAGTCCACATGAGACTCAGTGAGCGGTTCTTCCGAACCTCCACATAAATCCCCAATAATTACATGTATATAATGTCAGAAAAATATAAAGTTAGGGATCTAATCTAGTCCTGATATGACAGCCGACCCCAAGAGCCGTCTTGTATAGACCATACAGTCATATAACCAGCCATAATAGCCCAACTAAGCAGAATAGCACATGGCCACTAGGGCCTACTCATGAACTAATGGTTCGGCTCTAACCAGCCTTACCACACAATAATAGTAATATTCTGGCCGCACGGCCTACATAACACATGAGTAAATCAGAGCAAACACCGGGCCGTCGACTAGGATGGTCTGCTAGTCTCCGGACACCTACTGGGTTAGGGATAGCTAGTCTCACCCAACTGGGGTCTAACACCTAGTGGGCCCGCTGGTGCAATCTCAAGACCCAAATCACTGGCCGAGTCAAGCATTAGTCATTCCGACTATCCATGCTTCTCGGCTGACCATCACAATCACATCACACAAGCAAAGTGTTTTAAAGTTTCCTTACCTGAAATCCAGAGCATTGTCCCGTGCTTAATATATCCCGGGCATTGTCCTCTAGCATTATATGCCACATTTCAAGTCTGAACTACATGTCATAAGTGTCGAAATATCTAAATACATACATGTCACAACCCATAAGTTATAAGGAAATTAACCTACATCTACTACCATGACTAACTGCATAATTGCAACAATAAAATGATTAAATTTTGCATTTAATCAATAAATTCCAGCAATGTAACATTTAATCTATCATAGTAGTTTCAATACTAGCATTAATAATTTAATGAAGGAAATTCTACAAATCATATACCATACATAATCTTAGCCATATATGCGCATTCAAGAGGATATTACAAGTAAATGAAACATTACCATGATTCACATGCCATACTAAGATCCTACCATGTATGCACCATCAAGAACATTTCCTTATAATGCTCTAATCTCGATCCATCACTACCAAGTTTCATATATCATGCAAATGATTTACAACATAAAAGTATGACTTGGTACCCTACATGTAAGCATAAGACACATCAAAAGCTTTTCTCCCCCCAATGACCAGTTGGCCGAGCCTACCCAAGGCTGATCATACTCAGCCGAGAGGAAGCAGGATAGGAGGATAAGTTCTCGGCCCTGATTGTGAAGAATCGAGTCATCAATCGTGAGGAAAACTTAATCCGAGGGCTTTCGATAACTCTAGGAAATTGGGAAAAAAATTGGCATGACCTTCCCCCTTTCTCCTTCATGTGGCCGGCCCTAAACATCGAGAAAAACGATGAGAAATTCATACGAATAGTAAATACATATCATCCAAACCAAATCTTGGAAGAACATCGGTGGATCGACGAAATCTCACGAGAAAATCGGAGAAAACCCCTAAAGCTTGGGTCGGCTACCTGCCTACCCTTCACAACGAGGTTCGTTCCAGTCACCTTGATCAAGGAAGAAGAAAGGATGAGTGATGGCGATCTCAATCTTTCCGACGGCGGCATGAATCCGGCGCCGACTCCAAGGCTTCCCCTCCTCCCTCTTTCTTCTCTCGGGCTGCGTGCGGCTCCAAAAGTGAGCTGCACGACTAGGGATGAGGGATTTTATTCCCTCATCTTCTGTCACACCCCAACTCAGGGTCGTGTGACCGGCCAGGGTCTACTTCCTACCCTGAAGCCTACTACCTACATTGACTAATGAGAAACCGAAACACATCAAATTAAAGCAAAGAAAAGAAAACAATAGTGCAGCTTTATTTGAAAGTATCAAAAGTTCACAATTTTTTTGAGAAAAGAAAGTAGCTAACATCACCACAAACTGAAACATCTCAAGTTCAAAGTTTAATACAAGCTTTAAAATCCAACAATTCTCAGTGTAGGAAAATGACAAAACTAGACAACTAGACAATGACTATCGGATGCCGCTACGAGATTGGCACCACCGCCTGCCCTCCAGCTGCACCATGACTCCAAGCCTCAACTCATCGATCAGGCTTTGCAAAACAAAAAGAAATAAATCGTGAGTCTACATGGGACTCAGTGAGCGGTTCTTCGAACCTCCACATAATACCCAATTATAATATATATATATATCTCTGTCAGCAAAAATATAAAGTTTTAGGGATCTAAGCTATTACTGATATGACAACCGACCCCTAGGGTCGTATTGTGTAGACCACACATACATTTCACCGGCTATAACAGTCTCAATTGTGCTAACTAGTACCCAGCCCTTAGGGCCTGTTCATGCACTAGTGGTTCGGCTACAACCAGCCCTACCACACAAAATAACATCCTACCGGCCGTCTAGGCCACATAGCATATAAGTGAATCAATAAGATCTCTGGGCCATCGACTAGGATGGTCTACTAGTATCCGGACACTGACTGGGGTAGGGGTAGCTAATCCCACCCAATTGGGGTCTGACACCTAGCTGGCCTGCTGGTGCATCTCAAGACCGAAAATACTGGCCGAGTCAAGCATTTGTCATTCCGACTATCCATGCTTCTCGGTAGACCATTGCAAGCACATCACACAATCAAAGTGTCCTAAAGTTTCCTTATTTACACCCCGGGCATTTACCCGTATCGGTCCTAACCCGGCCTGTAGGGTCAACAATTCAATGTTACCATTCCTCGGCGTGTATACCTAACAATTCTAGGTTTTTTAAAAAATGGCTATAAGAAGTCTTAGAAGTTATATCATCCACTAGAGAAGTTTCCATATCTAACATACACATTATAATGTCACACATGTTATCTAGCGTCATACGCTACCTTGGCTGAAGAACTACGTGTTCCGGACTTGGAATTTCACCCATTAACAATACCAGATTGCTTGTAAGATAATATGAATTTACTTCACAACAACTACTATATATAGCCACATGACTCAATGATAAAGAATTTAAATTATGCATTAAGTAACAATTTAACAAGAAATAAATTGTCTAGCATGGTGAAAATATCAAATAAATTCAACAATGAATAAATTATCTAGTATGGTAAAAATATCACCACATTCAGAATTTAAGGAGGAAGGGTCTAAGGATGGTTACTATCCTACCATTCCTCTAATTACATGCATCAATATAGTAGCCTTCCATAGTTAGAGTCTTACCTAAGTGTCAACATGTTTCTAATCGGTAATCTAGGTAACTTTTCATGTTCTATTGCTTTGAGTATTCGTAACCATGAAGTTTTACTTCTATAGTTCACCATCCCCCTCCTCCTTGCTCGGCCGAGCCTCCAAGGGTAGGAACAAAAGGGAAGGACTAACCCCAATCCTAATACCTTATTTCCGATCTATCCTAATCAACACGTTGATCAAGTCATCCACCCCATGCTCGGCCAAACCATGATCATGGAATTTTCCTTTGCTTGGCCTAGCATATAGGCTTTAGGGGAAATGAGTTTCAGTCATCACATTCAAACAATAATCTACGAATACACTCGACATGGATTTAAGATTGTCCAAGGGGTTCTACATCTGTCAAGGGGATTGGGGAAAATTTGGGTATGACCTCTCCCATTTTCCCTTGATTCGACAGCCTCTAAAAGTCAAAAATCCGACAAGAAAAATACGAAGATCCGATGAATAACGATTCAAAACAGTGATAGGAAAGTCAAGATACCAAGAATCGATGGAAACTCGCGAGAAATCGATACCTAGCAGTTCTAGGGGTTCGGCTACCCGCCTCCCCCAATCCATCGAAAACAACCACTCACCTTTGCTTGAGGAAGAAGAAGAATCGAATGTTGGCGATCTCGAATCTTCCGACAACGACACGATCTTCGGGCCGACAAAGATCTCCCCTCCCTCTCTCTCCCTTCTCTCTTGCTCGGGCTATGTGTGGCTCCAAGATGAGCCGCACGGCTCAATGATGAGGGATTTTATTCCCTTATCTACAATGACTTAATTGCCCCTTTAAGAATTTAACCATTGGGGAGTACAAGTTTAACTATAGAAGGTCCGATTGCCCCTTAAAAGGTTGCTCAATGATGGGTTCCGATTCTATCCGCAACTCGAGTCGATCTTAACTCAATTAAAGCATCAATGCATAAAAGAAAAGGGTCATTTAACCAAATTTAAACTTCATACTTACATTAGTCGAGTTATACCTTCTACTCGAGGCGATTCCGAGGCTCGACCCGACTAACTTCGGGTCTGGCGCGCTACACCAAAATAGATTTTTATATTAGGAAATTTTTCGGGTCTTACATCTTCATTTGACCAATATGCCCCTCCTATTCACTTAGCCCCTACTCGAGTCAATCTGAGTCGGATTCGAGCCCCGATTCAATCCGCACACATGATTTGAACTCGACTCTACTGAGACATCTAATGCTTAAGAAGGAAGGAACATTTAACCAATTAAATTTCATAAGCTGCATTATACCTTCTATTCATGGCGATTCCGTGGCTTGACCTGACTAACTCCTAATCCAGTGCACTACACCAAAAATAGATTTTTATATTAGGAAACCTCGGGTCTTACACAAATGAGTGCAAAAATGGTTGAAATACGCATTTGCTTAAAAGACTGGTTGGATGTTGAAGATAGATTACAAGATAAGGGAGGACAAGCGAAGCTGGTGCAGCTACTCCAAGTACAAGTTAAATCATCGGGGACTACGGGTGATTAAAAATGTAAAAAGAACTATGTAGACCTAATCCTTCTATAGTTTAATCATTGGGGAGTACAAGTTTAACTATAGAAGGTCCGTAGGCAACCTTTTAAGGTGCGGTCTATTATAATATTAGAAAAATTGTTTTATCATTTCATGAATATTTTTGTATTCAAGATAAATAAAAATTTAATTATAATTTTATTTTTTTAAAAAATCTTTTTATTAATTTCTACTACTTTACATATAATAAATTTGTTAAAAATTAGATAATAAAGCGTAGCACAATGGTTAAGCTATCTCAAAAAAAAGTAAAGGTCAACGGTTCAAAATTCATCGCTAGCCTTTAAATTTCAAGATTTATTTTTAACACTTTAAAAGTTTCGGGCCGGCCTGAGCCCGAAGGGTCGGGCTCAAGCCTGGGCTGGGCCTACCCATGAACTTTCGGGCTGTGCCAGGCACGACCCATTGCCACCTCTACCTGGAGGGTAGTTGGGTGATGCATTTACCTTTGGTAGAGTTTGACAATAATAACAGCCACCATAGCAGTATTAGCATGGTCCCATTTGAGGCTTTGTACGAGCGCAGGTGTAGGTCACCGGTAGGCTGGTTTCAGGCCAGTGAGTGCCAGATGCTGGGGCCTGTCTTGGTTCTTGATGCCGTTGAGAAAGTAAAATTGATCAAGGAACGAGTTCTAGCAGCTCAGAGTCATTACAAGATGTATGCCAATGGTAAAGTGCATGACGTGGAGTTTCAGGAGCGAAATTTGGTTTTCCTGAAGGTGTCCCTTATGAAGGGGATTGTGCGCTTTGGGAGGAAGAGAAAGTTGAGCCCCAGATTCATCGGGTATTTTCCTATCTTGCGGCGAATAGGAGTGATTGCTTATGAGTTGGCTCTACCTCCTAGCATGGACTGGGTGCATCCTATTTTCCATGTATCCATGCTTAAGCGGTATATTCAGGATGAGTCCCACATTCTAGATGTTGCTGCAGTGGAGATTGATCTGGTCATTTCTTATGAGGAGAGGCCTGTAGAGATCCTAGACAAGAAGGGAGGAAGTTGAGGGCCACAGAGGTCCCTTTGGTGAAAGTTCGTTGGGACCATCACTCAAGGCAGGAGGCCACTTGGGAGATCGAGCGGGATATGAGAGAGAAGTACCCACACCTTTTTGATGCCCAGGTGAGCTTCTTTTCTTCATCTCAAAATTCGAGGACAAATTTTTTCTTTAAGGCGGGAGGAAATTGTAATGCCCAAAATCATAATAAAGATACTTTATCATTAAGTAGGGGACCATGGGCTCGAGTTAGCGCAGATTGGCGTAGAGCTTCGAGATTGAATCTACCTTATTTCTGTGATTTAGCATGCTAATGTGATAGAGTGTCTCGAGATGAGTCTATAGGTTCAAGCGGAACTCAAAATGGAGCTGAAATGAATTAGATATGAGTTTTAGAAGTCGAGTCACGTAAGTGGGGGCATTTTGGTAATTTGGGCCAACCAGGGCCCATAAAATACCAATTGGGGTGCACGACTACAGTTTTAGCCACATTCCACCCGAGAGAGAGAGAGAGAGAGAGAGAGAGAGAGAGAGAGAGAGAGAGAGAGAGAGAGAGAGAGAGAGAAGGAGGCGACCGGAGTTGGAGGAGCCGATTCGGAGTCGGAATTCCGCGCGTTCGTCGGCGACCATTGAAGGAAGATCCTTAGTGTCTTCTGTTGGCCTAAGGTTTTCAACGTTGTTTTTAATTTCAGTTTTGATGATAACAAATATGGAACTAATGTTTGAGCAAGAAATATTTTCAGGTTACGTATCGGTTTGCATGCGACGTCCCTAATCGGAAAAATCACAAAAAATCAAGAATCGAAGGCTTCGGAGTCGAGCATGTCAAAATTAGTTAGTGACTTAATTTATTTTATTGTAAATATTCCTAAGCCTTAGTTTGATGTCCTCATTGAGTTCACAATCCAAAAAACCTAACCCCAAACCTCGAAAACTTAAAAACTGGAAAAATTAAAAAACGGTCTTGAAAATTTCTAAGTATAGGGGGCTCCTTGGAGGACTACATAATTTAGATATTTTTTTTTCCATCAAAAGACTCAGTAATTGTTCATTAGGTAAAAACAAATTAAAGATATTTTTTAAGAAATTTTTGGAAACCGTTAACCTAAAAAAATAAGGCTTGAAATGCTAGAAACCTCCAAACTACCCAAAATTTCCAGAGTGCCCCCAGTCAGTTTTTTTTAAAATTGTCCAGAATTCCCAGAATGACTCTAAACGGCTCTTTTTCAAATTAAAGAATGTTTGAACGGCTCTTTGCTTGCATACCCCAATACCAACTCTTCAAATACACCCAAAACTCTCTTCTTAAGGCTCCCAACTATTCATTGAGCCATTCTAACAATATTTGGAGCCTTTCTTGAGTCATTTCTCTCAAACCTTAGCTTTGAGCTTCTACCTCCTTGATTGATCCTTCAATCTTGTGTTACATCATCAAAGGCATCAAGAGGAAGCTAGGATCTTGTGTTGGAGCTATGTATTATATTGATTGTGGTTTTGCTCCATTATATTTGTATTTTGTTGTTATTCTCATTGTATATCAAGTTGTGAAAACCTAGGGTGCTAGGTTTGTGTGTATGGTGGTAGCCTTGGTGTAGAGGCTTAAATCCACTGGTGTAAACTTAGTTTGCTAGGGTTAGTTTTGTAGTCCTTAGAATAAGAGGTGTTGGAGGTACTCTTGGGTGTGAGAGTAACCCTCGGCTGTGAGGGTCAGTGCCTTAGCTTGTAAATCCTCTTGTAAGATACACTTAATCTAGTAAACTAGAGTTTGAAATCCTAAGCGGGGTGCTTAGGTAGTGGAGTAGGGATTGGGGCCGTACCACTATAAATTTATTATGTTAGCATTGCTCTTGTTCGTGTTTGATTACTTGTTATTTATCTTGCTTCTGGTTGCTATTAAATTATGATTTGCCTAAAGTAATCAAGAAATAGTTAAAACCGAATTTAGGCTAAAGTTTTAGTTAACATACTATTCACTCTCCCTCTAGTGTGGTTATTCTACTTACATCTTCTTTCTTTCCGTTTTCTCCAAGGAGGTGAGTGGATTAGCCCTTCTTTTTTCCTTTTTCTTCAGCCATGCTGCCGCCCCTATGTCGTGGGGTTTTCGTCAATTTTTTATTTGATTTTGTCGTATTGAATTGAGTATTCGGATTGAGGGTTTTCTCGTCGTCGTTGTGATTTTGTTGGATCGATTTTTGGGCGATTTGGCCGTCCCTACCCTTGTTGTGCCGCCCCTCTTTCTCTTGAATTCTTGATGATTTCTTTAGTTTTCTTGATGGTTGTTGGAGATTCTTGAAGCTCGTTTGGTGTCTTGATGAAAGAAGGATATTTTTGGGGGCGATTTGGCCGCCCCTACCCTTGTTGTGACGCCCCACACTTTAGGGTTCTTTAGTAACCCTAGGGTGGCCGGACACTTTAAGGTTGGATGTTAGGGTTCTAGATATATTTTTATACCTAAGGAACACACTTTAGGGTATGTAGAGTTATTTCTATTCATTATAATAATTGTAGAGACCTACAATTATGAAATTTAGGACCCTAGGGACACCTAGAGACATTAAGACCCTAGTTTGACATTCGGATGGGCCGACCCTAAGGACACCTAAGGGGGCCGAACCCTCCTTGCCCTTAGGAACTCGAATGAGGGAGGTAGGCCGGCCCTAGGGTACTCGGCTAGGGTCACCAAGGCAGGTCTAAATTGCGTAGGATTTTTAAGTGGTAATAACATGTTTTAGGGCTATATACATATGCCTTTCATTCTCTTTTCCTACGTTATTGGATGTGTTGTATCTCTTTATTATGAGTTGTACATTTCATGTTATATATATATACATACATATATATATATATATATACATATGTGTGGTTGTGATATATGACATGAGGATGTGGAGATTGAGGTATATCCTTAACTCATCTTTGTTATTTACTGTGTAGCACATCTTACGTTATACATATATAATTGCGTGTGTGATGTGCTTGTGCATTTCCTGGTAGCCTTGCTGGTTAGGGGAGGGTATGTCCCAAAGAGACAGTGTTGACCTTATTCCGGAAGTCCAGCTGGTGAGGGGAGATCATACCCCAAAGTAGGTGTGGCAAAATGGGCCGGCCCGTTAAGGTTGCGGGCTGGCCCAGCCCGGCCCGGCCCGCGAGCCCACAAAAATTTGCAAACGTTCATGACTGGCTTGCAATTATGCAAATACCTTGGTGATTCTAAAAGGTATGGCAGTACATGAGCACATGACGTCAAAACTCTAATATACCCAAGTACTTGTGCTACTTATGGAGAACCAGAAAAAATGCCTATTACAGAAGCAACTCCACAAGTAAAAAAGGATTAGCATCTGATGAAAATGACCATTTTGCTTGCTAAAGGCCATTGTGTTTATTCCCTAAGTCCAGCAATATGATAATTAATAGGATTTTTATACAAATGCAGCTATCAGACATGGCAGTCATGCTCTCCTCACACTCACAACAATGAATTTAAGTATTTAACCAAACACAATAGAAACACAATGAAACCAATTAACCAAACATAATGAATTTAATGTAAACACAATGGAATCAAACATCAATACTTAACATCAAACCAAATCACATAGTTTATATCAATACTTAAGTACTTAACATCAAATAAAATGATTTGCATCAATACTTAACATCAAACTAAATCAAACCAAACATCAATATTTAATAAAATGATTTGCATGAGTCTAAAATCCAAACCAAAAACCAATCACATGCAAAGTTCTACTAGTTTCAGAAATTAACAAATTACAAAACAACATTAGATCCTTGCATGGACGAATTATTTGCATCATTTGGATTTAAAATATCTTCAGTGTATTCTTGAAACTCTGCAATGGCCTCCACAAGATCTGTAATAGAAGAAAAAAACTAAAAAAACAAATTATTGATTTATGAGTTATAATTAAACTATAAAACATTATAAATTTACCTTGCTCTCCATAAATCCAATCTCTTAGGCACAACAATGCTTCGGAATTTTCATTCTTAATCGTACTACGAAAGCGGTCAATGATGCGGCCGCTACAGCTGAATGTGGATTCTGAAGCAATAGTGGTGATAGGAATGCATAGAAAATCACGAGCTATGGAACCCAAGATCGGATAACGAGGGTGATGCTTCGCCCAATATGACAAAATATCTAACTTCTCGGTCCTTTTGATTCTCTTCTCATCCAAGTAGGCATCTAACTCTGACTTTTGTAATTCACCGTCCATCTCACCAATTATGTCAAAATCCTACATAGAATGTAACACAAGAATAAAAGATTAGTTATACTAATCAATGATATATGAAGAATCAAACAAAAACTATATAAAAGATTTATCATACCCCATAGACACAGCTTGCAATATATAAACTATAAAAACCAATTATGTCTCGTCTTCAACTTCAGCTTGCAATTTTCTTTCAATTTCTTGAGACACAAAATTCATTTGAGAAGCCATAGAAGATGACCCCAAAGTGGAAGATGACCGCTGAACGTACTCATCAAAGAGACTGAATAACCTTCTACGAATGGCCTCAATATAAGGTTTTGTGTCACTTCCATAAATCTTTTTATATCCCCACTCCACAAATTCAAACTTGAACCGTGGATCCAAAACAACCGCTATAGTCAACGTTTCATTAAAATTGGACCAATACTTCTCAAATTTCCCCATCATCCTAGTGGCCATTCTCCTCATAGGCTCATCCTCACTTGTACACTCCATTCTCAAATTATGATAAATCTTAACCACCAAGGGGAAGAACAAGTTTGAAGTTGGATACTTCGTTCCAGAAAATAAACAAGTTAGATTATAGTAAGTACCCAAAAATGTGCATAATTTGTCAACCTTGCTCCATTCACACATAGAAGGACAATTTGTATAACTCGTATCACTCATTGCCAAGTGTTCAAATGCGGTCTTGTAATAAAGAGCGATCTTCAACATAAGAAAGGTAGAATTCCATCTCGTTGGAACATCTTGTCTCAATCCTTTCTTACCATCTAAACATAAACTTTTAACACATTCAAGAAACTTCTCCTTTCTTGATTGAGAGCCCTAAACATACTTCACACTATCCCGCACTTTTTCTACCACTTTATCAACGCCCTTCAATCCCTCTTGCACAATTAAGTTCAAGATGTGTACACAACGACGCAAGTGAAAGAGATCTCCATTTAACACAAGTCCTTTTCTACTATTCAACTTCGTCTTTAAGTATTGAACACACACATCATTTGCAGAAGCATTATCCAATGTTAATGAAGATAACTTCTCAACGATGCCCCAATCATTCAAAACATCATAGATTTTGTCAGCCAATGCTACGCCAGTGTGAGGAGAAGGCATATAGCTCAAACATAAGATGTATTTCCTCAAAATCCAATCCCTATTAACAAAATGGACAGTTACGACAAGATAGCCATCACTGTTTATTGTGGTCCACAAATCGGATGTCAAACTGATCCTACCATACGATGTTGCTAACGCATTCTTAATCTTCATCTTTTCTGACTCATAAAGCTTCAATATATCAGCCTTTGCAGTATTTCTAGAAACTTGTTGCACACCAGGACGTAGATATTCAAAACAAGCCCTAATTCCTCGATACTCAACAAATTGAAATGACAAATTATGCATTGCAATAGCTGAAGCAACCAATTCCCTAAACTTATCAGGATCAAATGAGCAATCAGATAAAGTCATATTACCATGAGCATTACAAGAGAAAAGCATCTGGCCGACATCGCGTGTGTCTCTTTTCTTACATTTCTCCATATGGCATAGGAGATGACCGGTCCCGGCCCTAGCTTTGCAAGTGAACTATCATGACAAATGTTGCATTGACACATCTCTTTTCTATCTTCACCCATGGGAAGTCGAGTGAACTGCTGCCAACACTTTGATCTCCTTTGCCTCTTCATTCCTTTGTTCTTGTCAGCTACCCCTGACTTCGATGTTGGAAGTGGAGAAGCATCCACATCTCCTTCAATTGCATCCACATCTTCTTCAATGTCATCATTGACCACATTATCATCAATGAAAAGTCCAATCTCAAGATTCTCAACGGTATCATCTTCTCTCCTCGGCATCCATAAACAAACAACAAAAAAGAACTCATGCATAATATCCCATTCACCCATTGACATATTGCTTTACTATAACAGTATAACTCAGTTCAATTAGTGAGCTCAAATAAATTAAGTATGTTTCACTAAAGCAATAAATAAGCATGATAAATTAGTTCAATGAGCACAACTAAAGAGTGATGGCAAGATAGTTATTAACTGATTACTGTGATTACACATTAGATCAAATACACATTAGATTAAATCAGTGCATGGGTACTGATTAAATACACAAGATACACATTAGATCAAATACACTAAGCAAGACAGTGATAGCACATTAGATCAAATACTAAGCAACATACCCAAGATACATTACTAAGCAAGATAGTGATTGTATTCATTAGATTAAATCAGTGTATTGTATTCATTACTAAGCAAGATACATTACCAAGATACACATTAATCTAATACATTAAGCAAGATAGTGATTACACCTATGATCAAATTATACATTAGATAGAGTGCGGACCTCGAATCGGAGGCAAAGGCGCAGAATCGGAGGCACGAGGCAGAGGAGAGCTTCTCCTAGGGCACGGAGGTAGGCAGACAATGGAGGAGAGGGCGAACAGCGGAGGAGAGTTGGGCGGAGTAGTTGACTGCGGAGGAGAGTCGGAGGTCGGAGCTGACGACGGAAGCATGAGACAGAGCCGCAGTCCACAGAGGAGAGCTTCTTCTAGGGCTCAGAGAGTCGAAGGTAGGGTGGACTGTGGAGGAGAGGGCGAACTGCGGAGGTCTGAGGAAAGCTCGGAGGTAGGGCAGGCTGCGGAGGAGAGGGCAAGCGAGGAGTGAGGAGTGAGACACTGCGGCGATCGCGTCGCGTACTCGCGTGACAGCGTGATAGCCTGAGAGGAATGAGTCGAGAGAGGCGCTGATGCACGGCGGGCGTGTAAAAAGATAGGTTTTTAATTTTTTGTGGGCCAAATGGGCTGGGCCGACCTGATAAGAGCTGGCCCAGCCCGAAAAGCTTATCGGGCCAAATTTTTCAGCCCGGCCCGCAGTTATCGTGCCGTGATCGTGTCGTGCCCATTTCTGCCACCCCTACCCCAAAGAGACAGTCCGGAGACCCAACCGTTGAGGAGAACGTACCTATGCCCCAAAGAGATGGTTTGGAAGTGTTGGCTTTAGGTTTTCAACCTTAGCCTTAATCTCAATTTTGATGGTTTTGATGATAACAAACATGGAACTAAAGATTTCATTGAGAATATCCTTCAGGTTCCATATCGGTTAGCGCGCGACATTAGCGATCGAAGAAATCGGATAAATCGATAAGGATGCTCGTCGATGCTCGAGAGTCTTCAAGAAAGGGAGTTTAGGTTTAGGGTGTATAGATATATTGTAATTCCTCATCATAATACATAAGAACCCAAAAACCTATCCCGAACCCCAGATCATGAAATTCCGGGATCGCCTTGAAATTCACTAAGACTAGGGAGCTCCTTGGAGGGCTATATGACTTAGATAGTTTGTAGAGATAAAAAAGGCGGTAATTATTCCTTGGGTCAAAACTAGATAACGAGGTATTTTTAAAGAATTTTTGAAAGCCTCTAGCATACCCATACTTGACCTAGAAAATTAGAAAATTTTTGTTTTACACTAGATCCCAAGAACTAGATTTTGATCCTCAGGGATTTTGATTTTTTAGATATTTTTATTAAACTCAAATGGGATATAATCCTTATATAACATTTATGTTTTAAAGTTATCATGTTATAAAGTTATATAAGTAGATGTAGTGGTGAAAACAGAAGCAGAAAACCCAAGCAAAGACCCAGTCTGCCCAGTCCAGACCAATTTTGGTCGATCGATCGGTCGACCGAATGGCGACAGAATCAGGCCGAAGTTGATGGTTGACCAATCGGTTGTCCGACCTGCGAGCAACCGCGACGCAAGATCGCGTCGGTCGACCGAAGATCGTGGATCGCGATTCTTGTGTCAAGTGGTCGACCCATCGGTCGACCGCCCACAGGGAGATGAGCAGCGATCGAATGACCGGTCGACTGATGCTTCGACCGGCGCTTTGACCGACGGTCTGTAACGGATAGTTTTCTATCTGTTGAACAGTCGTTTCTTCCGTAGGGAATAAATATACATGTTATAACTTCTTCTCTTACTTCCTACAGTTAATCATTTAGCATCCATAAGAGAGATCAAAGCCTTCCAAAAGATAAGGTGCTTGCGTTCGATTCTTCAGGCGACAACTTCTTGCGCACACTCTACTCCTCAACTCGGCTTCTACTCAAAGCATTTCTTTTGACGAGTTGGAGGCTACAAGACTTGAAAAGAGCATTCATTATTGGTTTTATCCTTAGCTCTTTTCATTGTAACTTTTGTTGTTATTTAAATTGTGTTTAATTTGTGCGTCTATAGAAGACCGGGTGTTTGGTCTTCTGTGTAAAGTGGTATCCTGGGTGAAAAGGAGTAAAGCCACTTGTGTAAACTTTGCGTTTACTAGGATTACTTCTGGTTGTCCCTTAGGTTGATGTGGGATAAGTCCTCTCGACAAGAAGGCGGAGACTTCCGGATGTGGAAGTACCTTAGGTCGAGAGTGAGACTTTCCGGTGAAAAGTCCTCGTGTATAAGGGAAACTCAAATTAATCTAGTAAAACTAGTTTGGAAATCCTAAGCGGGGTGCCTAGGTAGTGGAGTAGGCATTTGGGCCGGACCACTATAAATTGCGTATTTGCATTGCCTTATTGTTTTGTGTTAATTGCTTTATCTTTATATCGCTTCCGCATTCATTCATCGAATTGCAAATCGCCTAAGTTAGTCGAATTAAAGAAATGATTAAAAGATAAATTAGGCGAATCGTATAGTAAACACACTATTCACCCCCCTCTAGTGTGGTCATTTATCCTTCAGGAAGAGCCAATGTCGGTGAGGGGAGTGCATGCCCCAAAGAGACGGCATTGAGCTGGGTGGTAGTTTGGATGCCACACCGTCTACCTACCCTACGTGGCTATGAGGGACCGACGGATCCGGTGATCATTCATGTGGATATGTCATTGCATTGTGATTATTTATCTATGGTAGATGATGTTATCATGCGCAGGGTAGTAGATTAAAATATTATGTTATGTTGTCATTTACTGCTTATATTATGCTTCCTTATTATTATTGATTGCATGTTGATGATGTGGTGGAAATGATGACTGATCTACTCACTAAGTCCTAGTTAGACTTACTCCTCATTTTTGTTGTTTTTAAGCACCCGAGCAAGATCACAGAGGTTCTGGGGTGTAGTAGCATAGCTAGTGGCGGTAGGGCAGCGGGTCTTGTGACATATCGTGGTAGAGGGGGATACCTGAGTCCTTTTAGTTCTCTTTGAGTTGTTGAGTCATGTAGAGTCGGGTTATTGTTATCGCATTTTTCTTTCTTTTAGGTGTCTTGGTTTATTTATTAAACTTTCTTTAAATAACTTGAACATTTAATTTCATTGAGTCTATGGATTGGTTTGGAATTTGAGTCTATGGATTGGTTTGGAGTTTGAGTCTATTTATTTTCTTTTGAAATGTCATAGTCTGTTTAGGTTATTGTTGTGTATGTGGTTTGAGTTGTGTTAGACTTTTGGGTACGTGGCGTACCTTGGCCGATCATATCGGATTTCGGGTGTGACAGTATTTGGTGGTTAAAAATCTTGGTTATATATTGAATTGCTTGGATGTTTCTTTCTCTTATTAATTCCTGTTTGGTTTGTCTCACTATTCCAAGATATCGGTTGATAGAGGATGTCTACTGAATATTATAGAAATTGCTTACTGAACATTTATTTTTGATGGGAAATTGTTTACTGAAGTTCATGGTTGCTAGGTAAAATTCTGACTGAAGTTTTCTATTTGAAAGACAAAAGTTTGGTTGATGTATCAGTTGGGTAGATAACATATTGATTTAAGTTTCTGTTTACTTGATGATATGTTTGGCTGAAGTCTTTTGGTGGAATATAAAAAATAAAGTATGAAGTACCTCGTTCTCTATGTGGTTTCAAATTATCCATCACTTGATCTTGAGTTTGGAGGGCATTCACTCTTTTCATATTTTTTCCTTGTTCTTCGTCATCATTGAGGGATTGTGTTTCCTATTCAAGTATTGTCCTGCACCTTTTTCTATTATGTAGTAGCCTGACAATCATATGTGGAGGTGGAGGGTAAGGAAGGGCCAGCCAAGTAAGCGAATAAATGGAAGGGAGTTTTATTGGAAATTTCGGTTTGGTAGGGTGATAATTTAATTCAGAATTTTCTTAGAATATTAAAGGACTTTTTTTCCTAGATTTCAATGAATAAGATGATGGGTGTATAGTAAGGATTAGAGCCAACCCAATGTTTACGGCCGACCCTTACGAGGTCGGGTTTATCGGCTTGTGGAATCCTTAACTTGACTATCTTGGTTTCTTGGAGTTAGAGATTGACTCAAATTGGGTCCGAATCGAATCTAACGAGTCCGACCGGATCCAAATCAGAGTTGATTTGATCAAAATATGCTTGAACCGATTTGCCAATTTGATTGAACTATGTTGAACCAGACTCGATCAAAATAAACCATGATTTTGTAATCATGGGCCTGGGAGCCCAGCCCACCATCTTCTCAAGATACCCGTGCCAATATTGCAGTAGCACACGTAAAAGTTTTCAAATTGATGATAACTTCAGAAGTTTTCAAATTGATATGTGGAAATCAAATATTGCTTTTGACTAGTCAAAGGGAGAAAAAGGTGGAGGCATCACGTGAAGCCACCAAGCCTTTTCTAAGTTTCTTTGGTCAAAAGAAGCATTTAAGCAATCCGATTAAATCAGACAGAGCAGCAAATTCCATTGAGATTTTTTCTCCACTATAGCAGGCATGAATCGGCTCTCTCCCTCTATTAAAAATAGGGACCTAATATGCAGTTCCAAGAACATCCCACACCAAGAGAAAATCCCCCCATATGAGAGTTTCAGAGATCTAGAAAATTAAGAGTGCCACTACGACCCTTTTTCTAAGGAGTGCCCCTTCTCAATTTTTGACATACAATAGTAGGAGTTCAGTTTCGAGGCAGATCTTGCAGAGACAGTGCCTCTACTCCGTACCAATTTTAGGTTCAATTAATATAAGAAAGTTTGTTGTATTCTGAAAGGGGATTTAGATTATTGCACTCTTATTGTAAAATTTCTTTTTTGGATTTAATAAAGCAGTCTACTCTTCTCCCCGTGGACGTAGAATCGGCACCCCACCGAGTCCGAACCACGTTAACCCTCTTGTGTCTTTTGTTTTTCCTGCATTATTATTATCGGATTTGGTTTTCTGTTTTCCTGCATTATTATTATCGGATTTCTGTTTTCTGTCTTTTGTTTTTCCTCGCAGGAAATTACCCAAAATTTCCTAATAGTTGGTATCAGAGCCTACTCCCCCAACCATGACAAGCACCAAATTTGATATTGAGAAATTAGATCGCAATGTAAACTATGCTCTTTGGTCAATGAAGATGAAAGCAATCTTAACTATGGAGAAAATACATGATGCTATTCTTGGTAAGGATAAGATGGAGGGGACCGAGGAGGAGAAAAAATATAAGGAACAAAAGACAATTGCAGTTTTGTACCTAAGCCTGTCGAATGAAGCACTTCGAGAAATTGCATCCCAAAAGACAGCTAAAGGTATTTGGGACAAGCTCGCATCCTTGTATCAGGACAAAACTCACACCGGTAAGATGGCTTCGAAGTAGAAGCTCCATTTCCTACGTATGGCAGAAGGCACATCGGTCAAAGAACATATCAATACTTTTCAGACAATCATCATGGACCTGGAGAATATGGGTGTCAAAATTGAAGAGGAAGATAAGGCTTTATTCCTTTTATGTTCACTTCCTACTTCTTTTAAAAATTTTCGTGAAACTATGCTTTTTGGAAAGACTACTATTACTCCAGAACAGATGATCACTGCTCTTGTGTCTAAGGAGCTTATGGACACACATCTTACAGCAAATTCCTCCGGTGGAGCGAAAGGAGAAGCTCTCTACTCTAATGAAGTAGGAGGAGGTAACAAATCAAATGTCACTTGTTATTACTGCAAGAAACGAGATCACATCAAGTCAGAATGTCGCAGTCTTAAGAGAAAGTTGTAGCAGCAAAATAAGGGTCAAGACGCACATGTGGAGGCCTCTTACGCAAATTTTGAGGAAGTTGAGGTACTGGTCGTGACAAATGGCACAAGCACTGCTAAGACACGCCATGGGCGATGGTGGTCTCATCGACGACAACACACCTCAGGTCAAAATTCCTCTTCCTCTTCTTCTGATATGTCTAATCATGCAACATGCAATCCAGGTCAAGAGGCGAACAGGTCAACCACGAGTAGCATTGATGAGTGGTTCCTGGATTCTGGGTGTTCCTATCACATGATTCTATACCGGACGACCTTTGTGGATTATCGGCGCACCAATGGTGGAGTAGTTCGTGTCGGCAACAACGTACCTTGCAAAGTTGTCAGATTTGGAATGGTAAAATTAAAATTGCATGATGGCTCGACTAAGATCCTAGCAAATGTTCGTCATGTCCCGAAGCTAGGAAGGAATCTAGTGTCTATTAGAGTTCTTGACACTATGGGCTATACGACATCCTCTACAGGAGGTGTCTTGGAGGTACAGGATGGAGCCACGACAGTACTGAAGGATCTAAGGACGTCGAACAATTTGTACAAGGTGGACGGATCCATGTTTCGTGAAGTAGTTCAGATTCCGAGGCAAAACACAGCAAAATCAAACACAATGAATTTTGTTTTCAGGGAAATCCCTTCTCAGAGATACACAATGAAGGAGGAGACTTGGAGGACTATGTGGGTTCCTAAATCTAAGCAGGAGGCTGATTTGGCCCACTCGAGCACTGATTCGACGAAGGCCCTATACAAGCCTTGTGGGAGAGGAGGATGACTTTTGAGGATTGCATCGGCCCCAATTTTCATCAAAGGAGGAATTGTTAGAGATTGACTCAAATTGGGTCTGAACCGAATCCAACGAGTTCGACCGGATCAAAATCAGAGTTGATTTGATCAAGATATGCTTGAACCGATTTTCCAATTTGATTGAACCATGTTGAACCGAACTCGATCAAAATAAACCATGATTTTATAATCATGGGCCTGGGAGCCCAGCCCACCATCTTCTCAAGATACCCATGCCAATGTTGCAGCAGCACACGTAAAAGTTTTCAAATTGATGATAACTTCAAAAGTTTTCAAATTGATGATGTGGAAATCAAATATTGCTTTTGACTAGTCAAAGGGAGAAAAAGGTGGAGGAATCACGTGAAGCCACTAAGCATTTTGCAAGTTTCTTCGGTCAAAAGAAGCATTTTAGCCATCCGATTAAATCAGACGGAGCAACAAATTCCTTAGAGATTTTTTCTCCACTAAAGCAGACATGAATTAGCTCTCCCACTCTGTTATAAATAGGGACCTAATATGCAGTTCTAAGAACATCCCACACCAAGAGAGTTTCAGATATCCAAAAAATTAAGAGTGCTGCTACGACCCTTTTCCTAAGGAGTGCCCCTTCTCAGTTTCTAACAAACAACAGAAGGAGTTCAGTTTTAAGATAGATCTTGCAGAAACAGTGCCTCTACTCCGTACCAGTTTCAGGTTCAATTAATTTAAGACAATTTGTTGTATTCTGAAGGGGATTTAGATTATTGCACTCTTATTTCTTGATTTAATAAAGTAGTCTCCTTTTCTCCCTATGGACGTAGGATCGGCACCCCGCCGAATCTGAACCAAGTTAACCCCCTTGTGTCTTTTGTTTTTCCTGCATTATTATTATCGGATTTGGTTTTCTGTTTTTCTCGCCGGGTTCGGGTTTTGTAGATCCTGCAGGAAATTACCCCAAATTTCCTAACACTTGGTTCAAGCATATTTTATTTCAAATTTGAATGAGGTATTCTTACATGATAAAGTTCAGGTTATACATGCTATAAAAAAAAATCAAATTTAAATATGCTTTATTGCATGTTAAAATTTGGATTTATAAGTGCTACAAATGTTAGATTTTAGATGGTAAATTTTAGATTTGTTCATGCTTGGATGGATGCTTATATTGAATATATACACGTGGGATTTATCGCTTTACTTGGTTATCATGTGTAGAGTAAGAGTTTTATTATGTATATTGGAATTTATGCATAAAGGATTATTGGATTAAACTATGTTGTTGATAAGGAACTTATTCTGAAGTTCATTTCATGAAACACTCTTATGTTGTGGAAATTTTCTGAAGTTGGTATATACGTAGCTTTACCCGCATGTGTGTTTATGTCGTAAGTTGATATTATTTATATCTTAGGTTGGTGTTGGAAAATATTGAATTATAAAATGTGAATAGGGTGGTGTGATGGATATAATATAATATACCATGCTGAAATTTTCTTGAAGTAGAGGCTGAAATTCATGTTTTCAAGCTTATGATAGGTGCCGAAAATATAATTGAGACACCATAGGTTGCAAATAATTTATGTGTAAATAATCTACCTCATAATGCTTAGTGGATTTATCTAGGACTGGTTTTGGTTGGTAATTATGGTAGAGTACCCCGATAGGAGTCTAGGGTCCTAGAGAGGGCCGGGATGGGGCGTTTACGAATGCCCCCGAGGAATTCGGCCTAATACCTCAACTATCATAGTAGCCCTATTTATGAATATGATTTTATTATGTCTATGATATGGTAGACCTTAGTTATGTGGTAGTTGAGCAGTTGAGTTGCTACAACAATAATCGTTATTAATAGCATGTCATAAATGCAACACTGTCAAATCGCACGCTATCTTATGTAGGGAGGTTACACCAACGTTTCCAAAATGTAATTGAGAATGCTATATGAATGCTATTTTATAATATTTTTTATCAATTATGATTAGTTTGTTATCGCATTCATAACCTGCTATTACTTCTCTCTACAATAGCAATAATAGTTAGTTATCATATATATTTATATGACATTTTTAAATCGTTATCCGTCACTAAAGAGAGCATTTCAAAACTATCATACAAAACTAGGTTTCATTTGTTATTAAATTTTTTTTTTTTTTTTTGTAATTTATTAACAATATAAGAATACATTACATAAATCGATATTTAAAGAACATTTTTCTATTAAATCAAGAGTACATTACATAATTTTAAACTAATAAAACATAACATTAATCCAAACTTACTAAATATCAACTAATGAACTTAAACATAGATCAATATTGTTTCGCAAGTTTGACGTGTTCCAAACAGTTGACCCGATAATCTAAAAAATAGCATTGACATGAAGAGCTTTTTAAACTTGTGTATGCTAATACTTCACGATGGTCCAGTCAAATACATAATCAATCTGAAAACTTGCAAAATACATAACATGATATTTAAGGGTCAACAAGCAAATTCTGCACCTTTAGCAAGTATTCTTTCAAAAATCAATAAAATCAAAATTTGAAATTGATGGCAGGAAAAAGCTTACCTTAATTGATGTGGCCACTTCTTTTCACTAATTTTTTCATACTTCTATTTCTTTGTTCCTGCTTTTAGACCTTGCCATGGAAGGATGAAACAAAAACAAAAACATAAATCGTCAACAATTACCAATTTGAGAGATGTATTGAACCTCTTAGTGTTCATCTAACTCTTTGTAAAAAGATCATTGATGATACGAGACATGCATATCTTTTTAAATATATTCAATATATCATTAGATAACTGTATACTGTATAAAGGAACGAGTAGAAAACAATAAAAGAAGAAGATTCAAGAAAGTTATCAGCAATAAATGTACAATACTCAAACTTCCAAATACTACATAATCTACTTATCAGTTATTGAGAAATTGGACATCTAAAGAAGAAATCTACAAGAATTTCACGCAGTTCGTTTGCAGTGCAAGCTGCCTGTGTTGGGCCTCGCCTCCCAACTAAGTAAATTTTATTTGACAAGAAGAATTAACAAATAAAAACTGTGTCGAATTAGTTGATAGGTGAACATCAATGATAATACTAAGTAAATTGCTAGCTGAGGAAGAAACCTTATGGTACTCCCCGAAAAAGAAACTAAGGCATGTTCAACAGTATCTGTCGTGTGCAACTCATTGATAGATCTCAAGAGAATACATGAAATATCAAGATCAATCTACTCTAAATATAGTCACAATACAGATGATTAAGCAACCATAAGTAATTAAATATACAACATAATACTTGATACCCTATTTTTGTCTGTAAAGGCTGCGAACGCCCAAAAAAAAAGTTCATAGAATAAAAGAAAGAAGTCCAAAATAGACAAATAGTTTGAAGGTGCTTTACAAGAGCTAGAGAAGAAAACAAAATAGCTAAAGAAATGGAGTGATGGAAAAAAAGCCCAACATATATAAAACTTAACCGTTTATAAGATGCATCCCTAAATTATGCTTTGTATCTCTAAAGATAAGGAGATGATTTCTCGTATTTTCTAACTTCAAAGTTCCTCAACAAATAATAATATAGATACATTTTTCCTAAACTGCAAATTAAACTAATCCACAAAGCCCTAACAAATGATAAATAGGATCTCAGCAGACATGAGGAAATTAAAAAAAGAAGAAGAGCAAAGCAACTAAGGAAACTGGAAATAAAATACCTGCTGAAAACTAGTGTATCTGTTATTAGAAATAAAGTTAATGTGGTAATCATGAACATGAGCATATATCCTTCAACATCTAGATATAAGACTTGTCTCTTGGCTTGTTACCTACACATAATGAATTCAACATGTATTTAAAAATGTGTCACATTTATGATCTATTAATTATACTGGTACTTGAATTTGTAGCAAATGAAGTAAGATGACAAAAGACTATTAAGACAAGTCATTGTTGGAACACTTAAAGCAAAAAAAGTAATTGCTAGCACTATTATCATTCTAAGCGGTTGAGCTATTTTAATGTCTAAATGTAAATCATGGCATGAGTACAACTACCACAGGTAAATGGAGTGATGGAAACCCTTCTGAAGGGAAGGACAAGTCATTGCTCAAACAATTGAAAATCCTTCTAGAGCATCCATTAAGAAGATATGTTTTCTATAAAGAAGTTGACTCTTGACAACAATTTTCTATAAAGAAGAACCTCCTAACACCATGTAAAGGCAAACCAAAAATTGCCTTGCGTTTTTGAGGAGAATACTAGGGAAAAAAAATATACTTGTCTATGATAATTGGCTGCATGCTCCTTGCAACTGGTTTTGTCTTTGAGACATGCAAAGGTTGGCAGGGCAATGCACTTGAATTACTTTTAGCTATGTGTTCTACTAGAATGATGAAACATTAGGTTGGCAGAGCAATGATACCTTGGATTTTTCATCTAAACAATTAGGAGGTGGTTTTGATACATTAAGTTGAATAGATAAATAATCCTATACAAAATAAAATATGAAAGTAAAAAAATATAAAAAAAATGAAAAATCCAAGCAATTCAACCAGATGCAATAAAAATATGAAAATAAAAAAAAATCTAAGGAAAAGTAGGTGAAACAGTTCATCCTAACAGGTCTAATTGGTGCATATCTGGTTAAACAATTCTTGATAGAGTTTGATGGGTTCTAAACAAACTAGTTTTGGGGCAAAGTTGGGACTGGATATAAGACAAGTTTAACATAATTAGCCAATCCTGACCAACTTCAAAACATTACCAAAAATTAGATACAATTGTACTTTGATATCCAACTTGGTAAAATGGTCTATGCTTCATGAGAAACCCTCTGTTTCTTGTGAAAGATATGAATGTTTATTTGTTATCTTATTCACTTTTTGAGCACTTGGTGAGCTATGATGACTCAAGCAAACAAAAAAAAATCTAAATTGTCTAGTAAAGTCATATTCCTATTCAAATGAAACGAAGTCATTATATGAAAATATCAAAATCATGAAGTTCAAAAAGCATAGTTTGAAATTACTAGAGAATAATTATATAATGGTTTGATTCCTCTATTATCACTCTCAACAGCCGATAAGCGAACTAAACCATGAGTGGGCTGAAGAACATGTTACATTTTTTTGTATCCATTTTCTGAAAACATAGATAAATGAAATCAATAGAAAATCACATGAAGGAAGGAACTTGCCAAAAGTAAATAGTAATTCACACTCTAGAAGCAAATAAATTGATACATAAAGATATAGAACAATAGATATCAGTGAAATCTTCTAATTTTCAAGTTAAAAAAAACAAGAACAAATAGAAATGATAAAGGTATAAAATAGGACAAATAAAAGTTGATCATGGGTAAAAAAATTCAAGATTATTAAAAGATGAAATTATTGAAAAAGAATCCATCTTACCCATATCGCAGAACATTATGCGTAATTGTCATTGTACATTCATTAGACAACAAAAATGGAGCATGTGCATTTTTTATTAAGTGTGTAGGCTTTTTGCGCATAGCACTCCAAAGCTCAATGCTTCCATCATCTGAACTAGATAAGAACTCATTGTCATTGATAAAGCAGCAGCATTCCAAAGAAGATGCAAGGGCTCGAAAGACTAGTTGTGATTCCTCAGGCACCTATAGCACAAAATGTCATAATATTGTGACTTGTCACATGCATAGATTATACTTCTTAAGTAGAACATCAAGCAAATTTGAAACAATTGGATGAATAATATTTGAAACTATTAGTTAATATTTAATCAAATTCAACATCTTGTTTGCTGGATCACTCTGGTCCCCCTTCTCGTTGGGGATCAAATTTAGAGCTTTGATTAAGAAAAGCTCTGATCCCACAGCTCATAGTCTTCGAAAAGTGCCTTATCAGCTCATAGTCTTTGATTAATCAGCTTACCTAGTCTTCGAAGAAGAACGAGATGTGCTAGAGGGGGATGTACCGATGAATCAGCTTCTTCTGCTTTAAATTCAACATTTCCTATATGAAGAATATCAGTCACTACCCTGAAAAATTGCTTCTCGAATAAAGAAAAAAATGAAAAGGATAAAAATAAATATGTGTACATAGATGTGTACATAGGCAGATGAAAAATCTTGCAAACAAAACAATAAAAAATTCTACCTATTCATCAAGGCTGATTCCAACAACATCCATTGCTCTTCTAGTTGCCAAATATTCTTGTGGCTCATCTATCTCGTCCATCTCATAGCAGATCTTGGTGAACAGATGTAAAAATCTCACATACTTGCAGATATTGGAGAAGGAGGCAGCAAATGTCGGCGCATAACACAGAGAAGGAGCAAGTGACGGCGCAAACAAACTAGGGTTAGAAAGATGGGAGATTGTGCTGCTTGTTTTGGGAGAAATAGCAATTTTGGGGAGGAAGGTAAGGCGTGCTGGAAGGAGGTGAGGATCCCTGAGCAACGGCTTCATCGCGAGGGGAGGGCGAGCGGCAGGTTCTTTGCGAGGGGAGGATGACACCTGAGGAGGGATCGACGATGAGGATCCCCTTTATGGGGAACCACAAGAAGACCTCCTCATGCGACCAATCGACCACCTCGTCGAGCAAGCCATAGCTGAGGTTGCAGGTGAGTTAGAGATCAGACGCACTGGAGATGAGTGAGCAGCGAGCAGATTGCAAGAGACAATAGCGAGCAGAGTTGCAGGAGACAAAGAAGGGGAGTTTTTGTCACCTGAGGAAAAGAAGGGAGAGTTTGAGGGAAAAAAGGAGGGCTTTTGTCGCGGGTTGAGAGTTTTTCAGCTTTTGTCGATCGGCTAAGGGGAAGAAAGGGAGGGCTTTTGTCGCGGTTTTTTTTTTGTCGGGAAAAAAGAAGAGGGAGTTTAATTTTTTGGAGAGTCTTTAATTTCACCCACCATTTACAATAGCTTTCAGGTAGAACGCTATTGGTAAAAGTTATAAAAGCCCCTAAATGTTGTAGTGAGTATTTGGTCACTAACAAGTTAGACCAAGAGTGAGCTTAGCACCGCCAACAAAACAAAGTTATGATGCTGGAATTAATTATGTAAACCATCTTTGTGAGACGGTGGTTAGTTACTACAAGGCAGGATAGCGTAGCCTGGAACCTTAGGGATTTGTCTACCCTTAGGACAGCCTCATGTTCGGGGGTGAGACGAATCCGGAATAATTGGTTCTTGTGATGTCATTATGTATTCCTTTACGATTTTTGGCGTGTGTGACCATAGCCCTTGAGAAAATATTTGTTTGTTGTTCTAAAGGATAAGGTGATATGTAGTGTTTGTAGAAGGCCGAGGTGTGGCCAAGGGCACAGAGTTGCCTTAGGTGGAAGGTCATGGTATAAGTCGAGCTATGACCTAAACTTGCTCAATTAGTGTTTGGTGAAATGTCACACTCATAGGTTTATGTCCAATTCCTAATAATTTGTTTCCGAATCCTGGCATCTATGTGAGTTATGCACTTTTGACAAAGCTCGGAGACCGAGGTGTCATCCGGTCAGTGTGAACTGTCAGGGTTAGTACAAATTCGATACCAAATTTCAGCGAGTTCTGAGTTGAGAGGAGTTAGTTGGGCAGTTGGCTAATGGGCTAATTAAAACTATTCTTTTCTGCACATGGCAGATTTTATAATTGGATTTGGCACATCTGGTTGTGGATAAGAGGTTTTTGGCAAGGGGGCTACGAAAATGTACTGAGACAGCAGTACTGGTGGAAAGGGATGAAGAGAGATGTAGCAAATTTTGTATTTAAGTGCTTGGTCTGCCAGTAGGTTAAGGCCAAGTTTTTGAGACCTGTAGGGTTGCTACAAAGTTTGGAGGTACCAGGGTAGAAAAGGGAAAAGATCTTCATGGATTTTGGTGACCGGTTTGTTTAGGTCAAGGAATGGTATTGACTCCATATGGGTTGTTGTGGACCGACTCACTAAGTCGGCACATTTTATTCCGGTGAAGATGACTTTCACCGCTGATCAGTCTACCCGGCTATTTTTGGATTGTATTGTTGCCTACCCTGGGGTCTCGGTGATGATTATATCTGATCGAGGTACCCAGTTTACAGCTAGATTTTGGCAGGCGTTCCAGGAGGCCATGGGCACTTAGGTGAGGCTCAGTATCACCTTCCTTTCGTAGACCGATAGATAGTCAAAGAGGACCATGCAGACTCTAGAGGTTATGAATAGAGCCTGTGTCATGGACTTGGAGGATGGTTGGGAGAAACACCTGCCATTGGTACATGTTGCTTAATATATCAACTACCAGAGTAGCATTGGGATGGTACCTTTTGAAGACCTGTATGGGCGTTGATGTAGATCCTTGGTGGGCTGGTAAGGTTCAGATGATTGTACCAGATTAAGTGCAGGATACCGTGGATAAAATGAAATTATTAAGGAGCGACTCTTGGTAGCTTGGAGCTGTCGAAAGATGTATGCTGATGGGAAAGCCCGGCATGTCGATGCGTAGGCTGTATATCAGAGTTGAGTCATACATTCTTGAGCCTACTATGGTCGAGGTGGACACCACATGATCTCGTTTGAGGAGAGACCCGTTGAGATTCTGGATAGGTAGGGTCGAAAGCTTAGGTCCAAGGAGGTACCCTTGGTCAAGGTCTAATGGGATCACCACTCGGGTTAGGAGGTCATGTTGGAGGTGGAGCGTGATTTGCAGGAGAAATGTCCATGTTTGTTTGATGTTCTCGTAGTATTTATTTACGCCAAAATTCAAGAACAAATTTTCTTTAAGGGGGAAGATTTTAATACCTACATTTTTTTTTTAAAAAAATGTAATCATTCCAACATGAATTGAAGATTGTCCTTTGCGCACAAGGCAATTAATTTATTTATGTTTGATTAGTCCTTAGATGAGTAGTTGGGCCGAGACGAGTCCGGAAGTTCAAACGAAACTCGAATCGGACTTGTATTGGTCAAGTTATGGTTTGCTTTAGACTTGACTTAAGTTAAAGAGCACCTTGGTCATTTGGCGATTGGGGTTTTAGTATTTATACCTCATCCCTTAGGGGTGTGTGGCTCATAGAAGCAGCCACATACCCCCTTGGGCGTCCATAGGAAGAGGTGTATGCATGGAGAGGGAGGAAGGAAAATCTCGGCAGACAGCTCCTATAGCGTCGGACGTCATCAAACTTCATGATCAAAGGAGCATCCGTGGTCGGATCGTATTAAAATTTGGATAGTAAGTTTAGACTTCATGATTTACATTTGGATCGGTGGAGATTGGTTTTTAATGGTCGGATCTGTCACTGTGATGGAATTACCGAAGCCTTGTTATTGGTTTTCTTCTCCAGGATTCTACTACGTCGAGTTTTTCCTAATCGGGCGATCGGGACACTATCCTGGGGCTGATCACACTGAAATTTGGGGAGCATGTTCGAGACCCTTTGCCTCTGGATGGGAACGGTGGAGATCTATTTTGGACGACTAGATTTTGGGATACACGAGTGGGAAGGAGAAGGCGTGGGAGGACTTGGAACTTGGCAGCACACTCGGACTTCGTTGACACGGAACCACGGAGGACCATCTTCCTTTCTGATCTTCTTCTTCGGTGAGTGGATTTGGATCTCTCTCTTCCTTGCTCATCACCCATGCCACCGCCCCTTGTGTGGGAATCTTGTTTTGGATTCGTGTTGGTTTTGCTTTGTATTGGAATTGGATTGTAGATTGGATTTTTGTTATTTTATTGTTTGTGGATTTTTAATCGGGTTTAGGAACCTTGGCCGCATGGTTAATGGCCAAATTTGGGTTGTGCCGCCCCTTCCTCTTGGTGTTCTTGGGGTTATTGTGTTCTTTTTGGTATCTTGAGTTCTTGGAAGAAGGATGGACATGGTGACTTAGAGAATAAATCAATGTTGACTAATGGGATTGGGGTATGCTGCCCCCCTTAAAAGAATTCATCCTAGGATTCTAGGGGCATGCCGCCCCTTGGTGGTTAATGTAGATGACGTTGGGACATGATGAATTGTAGAGACTTCACCTTAGGGATTCACCTAGATGTGATTAGGACATGATTAAATGTAGAGACTTAAATTTAGGAAAAACATGGAATCTAGGTTCACTTAGAAACTTGTTGATTTATTATATTCACATTACATGGTTGCTTCACTATAGGAAGAGGGTAAGGGCCTAGTTCCCCTTTGGGAAATATCCGGGTAGGGATGGCCGGCCCTATAAGGTTAGGGACATGGATCAGATGGATATTTAGCTAACTTTATTTCTATACGTCATGGCATGCTACTAATACTATGCGTAATTGTTTCTTACATGTACAAATATGGTGTTCTTATGATGTGGATGATGATTTCATGTTGGAGATTAATTATCGTTTCATATGTCATTTTATGTTATGAATAGGTGATTATGTTAATATATGGACATGTTGGTATGTGTATATAATAGTACGTGGACATGCTTGGTATGGGGATATGGAAAGGCTGGGATACGACCATGGAATATATACATGCACAGGGGATATTAAGGACCCTAAAGGTCCTAGAGCATTTATACTGGTTATGTGGATGGTGTCTTTATTTCCTTTATGATTATGTTGATTATGCATGAATACTGGATGTGCTTGCATGTGATTGCTCTCTCTCCCCCTTATGGATTTCTGGACTGGGAAGCTCGTCAGCCCACCACACTGACGATCGACCCGGAGTGGCATGGGCAGGAAGCTCGTTGAGCTAGAGCCAGGCTCAGTGACCGACTCGTATAGGATCGACGGGTCCCTGGACCTGGAAGCTCGTCAGTCCACCACACTGACGATCGACCTGGGTGGCTTGGTTGGATTTGGTGATCATGCATGCTTGTGTTGTTATTTTCATATTATATTTTAAATAATATACTATATTAATACAATATTATTATATTTATGAGTGGAAGACATTTTAGTCATTTAAAATCTACTAGGTAACTATTCTTGAAAAATTGCAATTGATTTATGTCAAGCAAACATATATTTGCGGAAATTCAATTTATTGGATGACAATGGTTTTATTTTTGTGGGTTGGATTTGGTGAAAATAACAAGTGCATGATTAATTGGTAAAATATATTGCAAGAATCATACCACTCGACCAAATATCCTATTACTCATAATTGTAAATAAATATGGATTATCTTACTGAATAAATCATATTTTTTGTAGAAGGTAAACGATGAAAATGATATTTGGTTGGGAGGGTTTAGTAGAGATGATAATGGATTTAGGACCTCTTGCATCCCAAGTAAAAATCTTATTAGTAAATTAAGTACTGCCCTTTAAATGGAATAACTGAAGCTTACATAATTAGTTATTGTTCATTAGAATGGTTTAATATCAAACCAAACCAAACATGTGAACCCACTTGTGCTCAAGTGGTAGTAACATCCGGGTATGTTCCTGTAGATTTTGAGTTTGGTCCCTCGTTGTAGTGCTTTAAGCGCCTCTTTCCACGTCTGTGTACGTCTTGTAATGTGTCTTGTGCATATATTGCCATGTGTATGCTTTGTAATGACTATGTTAGAAAGCCATGTTTTTTTAAAAAAACAAACAAATCAAACATGATTTATATTTGGCTTTGAAATATTTTCATAAAAATATTGAAATTATAGATTAAGAGGAAAGTTCATATTTTGCTAAAAAAAGAAATAGTACTTATATAATTGTCAATTTGTTACTATAACATGATCCCATATGCTACATAGTATATTCATATTCTTTAGTAATATAGTATAGAGTAAATACCTAAAAAAAATACGAACTTTGAATATTTTCCTATTTTTAGCATAAACTTTTTCCATTAGCAAGGAAATATGTACACTAACTTTCATTCTGTTACCCCGTTTTGCACGCACCGTCATTTTTGACGATTTTAGCTGATGTGTCACTTAACAGAGAATACGTGGTAAGTGCTTATCCTACATGACAAATATTTAATGAAAAAAAGACAAATTGATAATTTTAAGTGACAATAATGACGTGGTCTTTCTTCTCAAAGACTGTAATACTCGAGATTTCCTAATATAATTTTTTTTTAATTGGTACAACACATCAGATCGGGAACTAGTTGGGTCGAGTCGCGAGATCGTCGTGAGTAGAAGGTATAATTTAAATTGTTGGACTCATGATTAATCTTTTCTCTATGATTTATAAGTTGGATCGACTCAAGCCGAGTTGAAACCGGGTTCGCGAGTCGAGTCGAGGCTCAATTCGGGCTCAGGTTGAGTCGAATGAAAGAACTTAAGTCTTGAGGGCAAAATTGTCAAAAAAAGGGGGGGGGATAAAACCCTCACCCATTGGTTGTCGTATGGCTCAAGGAGAGCCGCATGGAACCCGAGAAGGGCGAGAGCAGGAGAGGGAGAGACGATCAAGGGGAGGGCAGCGCCGGAGTTTGGTGTCGTCGTCGGAGATCGGGAACGTCATAGTCTCGTTCTTCTTTTTCTTATAATCGAGGTGAGTGGTGCGAATCTTTGTTTCTTGGGTTGTATGTTCGGCCGAATACCCCATGAAGGGGGAAATGTTTTCTTGATCGTTTTTGATCGATTTTTGTGTCTCTTGATCCTAAACTTTTTTTCCTTTCTCGATGACGAGATTTTTGCGAATTTATGATGGTGTTTTTGTCGGGTTTGGGGTTGGCCGAATGAGCGGTTTTAAGGGGAGGTCATGCCGAAATTTCTTTAATTTGTATTTGATTGAAAGTGATGATTTCTTGAGTTATGGCTTCAAGATCTTTGATGAATTATCTTGGGTGGATCACCTTTGATAGATAGTATGTGTTAGAACCCTATGAGAAGGGCCGGCCATGGTGATTAAGGAAGGCTTGGTTCTTGAAAATTTTCCTTAGTTATTGTATCATGGAGATTCCAAGCTTTGAAGCTATTTTGTGGTGCTTATAGTTAATCGATCATTATCTAATTGTTAGAGACTTGTGGTATCTCTTTTATGTTTTCTTTTTACGTTGCAAGTGTGTAGCTATGATGGAAGATAAGATTAGATTGAATTAAATTACATGTGCATGTATTTTTTGTGATGAGGTAGCTGTAATTAGGCTCTACAAGTTATTATATATGCTGTAATTAATTTATTAAGTGCAGAATTTATATTCTTATTTCTGGAATTATGTACCCAGGTGCTGTAATTAAATTGTTAGGTGCAGAAATTACATGCTTAAATGCAGGAAATTAATGTTAATTGTTGATATTGGGTAGATAAGTATGGTGATTTAATTGCAGAATTATTTCATTAATTACCTGCTGTAATTTATTAATTTTTGCAATTATTATATCTATTTTGAGCTAAATAATGATGAAGGTATGTTGTCTATGATATGGATTGTTTTAGAGGAATATTAGATGAAGTTGTTTAGCTTGTGGATGTAAATTTAAGAGACGAGGCCTCTCTAGTTGACGGGCATTAGTTCTCGGTTAATGGAACCCCGAGGGAGGGGTCGGATATGGGTGATGCTCGTAAGGCTAAATGGAAATATTTAGAGAAACCCTGATTGTGTATTGTGATTGAGATGGTCTACTGAGGAGTATTATTAGCCGAACGACTACTGCTCGACTTAGCAGTGATTAGGGTCTTGAGATTGCACCAGCGGACCCGCTAGGTGTTAGACCTGAGTGGCGAAGGGTCTTGAGATT
Organism: Canna indica; assembly: GCA_034359265.1. NCBI lineage: Eukaryota > Viridiplantae > Streptophyta > Magnoliopsida > Zingiberales > Cannaceae > Canna > Canna indica. The sequence continues at coordinate 50,774,974 of CP136895.1, read as the reverse complement.
TCGTCAGTGGGCCATGCTGACGGTAGACCCAAGTTGGGTGTGACTAGCTATTCCTAACTCGGAGGATTCCTGAGACTGGTTGACCATCCTAGTTGACGGACCCGATGTTTTGATTGTTTTAAATAATATATGCATCTTTGGTGTGATTGTGGAGGCCGTTCTGGCATGGTTTCGTAGAGAGGGGAAGTTCGTCCTGGCCGAACCTCCTACATAGGTTTAGGCCTATAGTGGCCGAGTAATACTGAACTGGTTAAGGGCCGAAGAGGCCGGTTTACTTACTTATATGACATGGCAAACTGTTTGGTTATCATGGTGTGATCAGCCTAAATTCCTTATTTGTATGATATCGTTATATATGTTACCTTGTCGAGGATTTAAGTGGAGGTTCAGAAGAACCGCTCACGGAGTTCCTCGTGAACTCACAGTTTTGATTGTTGTTGTTTTTGTAGAGCCCGACCAGTGAGGTACGGCTTGGTGGCATGGTGCGGCTGGAGGGTAGGCGTTGGCGCAGATCTCGTAGCAAGCAATTGTATAGCCGTAGTTGTGTCAATTAGGGTTGTTGGACATGCAATAAGTAGTTTTGTTTTCGGAAAACTAGTAACTATTTTAGACTTTGAAGCTCGAGTTGTTTCCTTCGAAATTGAAACCTGTTATAGAGATTTGTGCCGTTGTTCTTTTAATCATATTGCTGTGATGTACAGTGTTTTCTTGTGTATTATTGTGTAGTGCATGTGGTAGGCTTCGGAGTACCGACACATACCCTGGTCGGTCACGCGACCTTGAGTTGGGGCGTGACAAAGACCTTGACGCTAACTGCACTCCACGGGTCATTGCCGTCACCGGGGAGGAGCTCATTGTCATCGCCGTCAGCCCGATGGTGATCAATGTCTCATCTGCACGGTCTGTGTGACCTATCCGCTAGAGAGGTCGCATACAATGAGTAGACCGCGACCTCTCTAGCAGAGAGGTCTGCGCGATCTCTCATTTGAGATCGGCAAGATCGGTGCCACAGCCACAGCCACCGCCACCGAAGAGGGGAGGAGAGAAGGAGGGTGTGGTGGAGAAGACAACTAATGGTCAATATTTTAGTCAATAATAGAGTGTAGGTGGCATTATTTATTCTACCTGGCTTTAGTCAATGATAAATATTTGTCATGTACTATCAGTTAAGTGACACATTAGCTAAAATCGTCGAAAATGATGGTGCGTTCTAAATGGGATAACGGAATGAAAGTTGGTGTATTTCCTTGCTAACGGAAAAATTTTATGCTCAAATGGAAAAGTGTCCAAAGTTCGTATTTTTTTGGTATTTATTCTATAGTATATTCATGTTTTCCTTTGATAAAAAACTAAACCAAACATGAATTTAAATTCGGTTTTGAAATGGTTTGATAGAAAAATAAAATAAAATTACATATTGAAAAGAAAATTCATATTTAGTTGAGGAAAAAGGATAACATGATCTGGCTTGATAATAAGATGGTATAATAATTCATTTGAAATTAAAATAGGGGCATTTCAAGAATTGAACTCGGGACCTCTCGCACCCTAAGCGAGAATCATATCACTAGGCCAAATGCCCTCATTTTTTAAATTTTTCATAGAAGGAAATATCTTTTGTTAACTTAAACTCACTTTTAATCGTTGCCATTATTGATATTTATTAAAAATTCCATCATATTGTTATATGATATTATATATAAATAACTTGTGTTGGCCCAAAGGTTCGTCCTAGGCATTGATCTCTATTTTGATGATAACAAACATGAATTTAATACATTTATGTAGTTTTGAGTTCAGGTTGAGGTTACAATATGCGGGCGAACTTTGCTTGGAGAAATACCAAAAATCGGCAAAAATGACTCCGACGACGTTGAGTAGAAAATCTAGAGTTACAATAGATTTCATGTAATATGACTCTAGGAATATATCCCAAGCCTAATTGTAATGTTATCTAACTCAAAACTTGGTAATGGAACCCGAAAATGAAGTGCGCGAGAACAAAACTCGAAGAATCATCCTTAGCCCAGGTTAGGTTGACCGAATGAAGCCAAAAACTAGCAGTAAGGTGTTCGACCGAATGACGCCCAAAAGCGGTAGAACGTTGCGGTCACTTCGGTGGTCGATCGTTCGGTCGACCTATGATCAACCGGCAAGCGACCGGGCGTCCCCAATAGGTAGAAAAATGTCCGTTGGATGTCACAGTCGAGAGAGGGGATATAAATACCCCTCACCAACCTCTCTTAACTCTTCTTCACTGTTGTTAAAGCATACTTAAGAGAGTTTTTAGCCATCCAAGCTTGATTTCGACGCGCTTCCTTCATCGATTGATCATCTGACCGAAGCGTCTATTCTCGCCTCAACTCCGGCTTCATTTCGAGCTCTACATCTTGACGAGTTGGAGGCTTTGCAAGGGAGCTTACTTGTGTGATTTAACTCTTAGCTCATTTGTTGTTGTTTTCATTGTTCTTAAACCAAGTTTTCATTGTTAGCTTCCTAGATGTGCTACGTTAACCACCCTAAGGTTTTCTTTGTAGAATTGTCTTTTGCCTAGGTGAATATGTATGATGTCATGCCCCAACTCAGGGTACACGTGATCGGCCAGGGTACGTGCCAGTACCCCGAAGCCTACCATATGCACTGACCATTGACTCATAAAACACAATCATACCGACATGGAAATTGTAAAAAAAATAGTACCAAACTTTATTAGTTATTGAAAACAGCTCAACCAAACCAACTTCGAAAACATCACAAGGTTTTTAAATAAACTTCTAAAGGTTTGCAAAGAAACATCTCCATGTTTTACAAAATCAACTCAGTGCATACACAAGACTCTACTCAACCACGACTACGACTACAAAGCTGCCAGCTACAAGATCTGCACCCACGTCTGCCCTCCTGTGCGCCATGCCACCAAGCCATACCTCACTGGTCGGGCTCTGTAAACAACAATAAATAAACCGCGAGTTCACGAGAAACTCAGTGAGCGGTTCTTTCGAACCTCCACTTAAAACCTCAGCAAGATAACATATACAAGGTATGATAAGAATAAGGAATTAAAATATGATCACACCATAGAAGTTAATCAGTTTGCCGAGACAGAAGAATGGATGAACCGGCCTCTCGGGCGCTTATCCATTTCACTAGAATGGCCTAAAAATATATATGGTAAGTTCGATTCCTCCTTCTACATAACCAGGCTGGTCGACCTATCCAAAACAAGCCCATAAGGGCATCTCAATATGAACTTTCATGTCTCGGATCCGTCAGCGTGGCCCACTGACGGAATCCTCCGGGTTGGGGATAGCTAGTCCCACCCAACTCGGGTCTACCGTCAGCGTGGCCCACTGACGGAATCTCAAGACCCTCCGCCACTCGGGTCTAACACCTAGCGGGCCCGCTGGTGCAATCTCAAGACCCTATAAACCGCTGAGTCGTGTGGTAGTTGTTCGGCTAATGACACTCCTCAGTAGACCATCTCAACCACAACCAGAACTAGGTTATGCAAGTTTTGCTGTGTTTTGCTTTTCGGGCGTTGCCCATGTCCGACCCTCCCCCTCGGTTCGCACTACTAGGATATTGATATCCGCTAACTATCCCTAGGTGTAGAACTTAGTAAGTGTACTTGTCTCTAGGTTAAAGGTCACCGCTAGGTACCGAAACCATTCTTTCTAATGTTGTTAGAATTTACCGACTATAAATAAATGCTCGATCTACTATTGTCCACTACAGTTGCCAAAATTAATCATGAACAACAATTACCATGTGAAAGCTGAATTAAAGAGAATAAATTCCATTAATTAAACTGATTATGAACATGCAATATACATAGCAACGATTGAACATAATATTTGAAAATTAATGAACCTTTCCTTTAATTCATATGTCATAACAAACCTATCCATGTATGGATTAGTAAGAACATTTCCATAACCATGAGAATATAGATCTATAGTTACTAACCAGTCCTAAGATGAACAACAATCATATAATATAATTTCAACATAATACAAACCATGTAAGTGTGAATCAAGACAACATAACATGAAACCTAGCATATTAATCCGAACAGTCCTGACTTTTCACCCTTGCCCTTGCTCGGCCGAGCCCTCTAGGAAAAGTGGGCATGTTTGCGACAACAACACAATCATCAATCCAAAGATCTAAAATATAACGAACATAAACGATCCATGAGTTGCAAGACGATCGAGGAAATTGGGGAAAATTTCGGCATGACCTTTCCCCTTCTTCCTCTTCCTGGCCAGCCCATAAAACACAAAGAAACCACGATTTAAAACATGAGATCATAGGTACATCAATTGTTTAGAGTTCCAACATGAGAAAACACGACGATCGACAAGAAAGTCGCGAAAGAACCCGATTTCAAAACTCCTAGGTTGGCCACCCACCTCCCTTCACAATCACACTAACCACTCACCTTGATCAGATCACAAGGTAATCTCAATGAAGACGAGCTCCGATTTCCTTAAGCGTTGATGTGAACTCGGCGCCGACAAGATCCCTCTCGCTCCCCCTTCCTGTTGGGCTGCGTGCGGCTCTCTCTTTGAGCCGCACGGCTGGCTTGGGTGAGGGGTTTTATTCCCCTCATCAGTTGACTAAAATGCCCCCTACCACTTACTTACCTCCTCATCTGACTCCACCTAACCCAGATCGAGTTCGGACTTGATCCGCGAACCCAATCTCAACCCAACTTGAGTCAAGCAATTCCCATCCACCCAACTACCAACAATTGGATATGATTTAAATTAATTTTAGCAGCTATTCGAGTCGATCACGTGACTCGATCCGGCTAGCTCCCGACTTTATGGGCTGCACCATGAAATAAATTTTATATTAGGAAACCCCAAGTATTACAACCTTCCCCCCTTAAGGGAAATTCATCCTCGAATTTTATAGATTCATACGGACTTACCAGTTCTTCGAACAGGGAAGGGTAACATTCCCTCATGTCCTGCTCTACTTCCCAAGTAGCTTCATGCCTGGTGTGATACTCCCACGTAACTTTTACCAAAGGAATTTACTTGGATCATAGCTTCCTGATCTGTCGATCAAGTACCTCCACTAGCCTCTCCTCATACGAGACCACCGTGTCCACCTCAACCGCAGTCGGCTCGATCACATGGGACTCATCCCTCATATATCTCCGGAGCATTGACACATGGAAAACTGGGTGAACTCTACTCAGGCTAGGAGGCAAAGCCAGCTCATAAGCCACCGCGTCTCTCCGCTTGAGAATAGGGAAAGGCACAATGAACCTAGGGCTCAACTTTCCCTTCTTCCCAAACCGGACTACCCCTTCCATGGGGGAAACCTTTAGGAACACTAAGCCGCCCTCAACGAACTCCAACTCTCTGGCTTTCTAATCGGCATACATTTTGTGGCGACTCTGAGCTGCCAACAGCCTTTCCTTTATCAGCTGTACCTTCTTCACTACCTCTTCGATCAAGTCAGGACCTACCACGAGAGTCTCTCCGGTCTCAAACCAGCCCACAGGAGACCTACACCGCCACCCATATAATGTCTCAAAGGGAGCCATGCCAATGCTACCGTGGTAGCTATTGTTGTATGCGAACTCAATCAACGACAAGTATTTCTCCCAACCACCTGCTAGCTCCAAAACGCAGGCCCTCAGCATATCTTCCAAAGTTTGGGAGACCAGACATTTGGATACAAACTCTGCTATCTCTCTCTTCATGCCCTTCCACCAGTAGTGTTGCCTTAAGTCTCGGTATATTTTGGTGGCTCCCGGGTGCATCATATACTTCTAAAACCTGTCGGCGAACCTCTGCCATATCAGGCACTACAATCCGATCTCTGAACCTTAGAACACCCTCTGAGTCGACCCTGAATCCATCATCAGCATCACCTCTGCGGACCAGATCCCTTGTCAGAGAACAAAATGTGTCCTCCTCCTGCGCGGCACGCACCATGTCCACCAAGGTGGACTGTACCCGCAGGTGCGCCATCAAGGTCCCCAATGCTGACATAGTCAGGGTTGCTCCCTCATCCAGGCACGGCACTAACTCTCGAGCAAAGGGCATTCTTCAAACTTCCAAATGAGCCAAACTACCCATGGATTTTCTACTCAAAGTATCCGCTACCACATTGGCTTTCCTCGGATGATAAATAATAGTGCAGTCATAGTCCTTCAGGAGCTCTAGCCACCTTCTCTGCCTAAGGTTAAGCTCTTTTAGGGTAAGCAAGTACTGGAGGCTCTTGTGATTTATATAAATCTCACAAGTCTCTCCGTACAGGTAATGACGCTAGAGCTTTAGTGCAAAAACCACTGCTGCTAGCTCTAGATCGTGCGTCGGGTAGTTCTTTCATGCACCTTCAGTTGGCAGGACACATAGGCTATGACTCTGCCAAACTGCATCAGAACGCAGCCCAGGCCAACCCGAGAGGCATCACAGAAGACCACAAACCCTCCTGAGCCGGAAGGTACGACCAACACGGGTGCCTACATCAAGCATTCCTTGAGCTTCTGAAAGCTCACTCACACTTGTCGTCCCAAACAAATCTGACCTTTTTCTAAGTTAACCGAGTCAAAGGGGCTGCAATCATGGAGAAGTTCTCTACAAACTTCCGGTAGTACCTGGCCAACCCAAGAAAGGTGCGGATCTCAGTCATGCTGGTTGACCACCTCCATTTCTGCATTGCCTCCACCTTTGTAGGGTCTACCCTTATCCCTTCCTTGGACACTGCATGTTGCAGGAACCCTACGCTTTCTAACCAGAATTCACACTTGGAAAATTGAGCGAACAACCGGTGCTCTCTAAGGGTTTCTAGGACCTTCCTCAAGTGCTCGGAGTACTCCACCTCACTCTTGGAGTGTACCAAGATGTCATCAATGAAGATAATCACAAAAATATCTAGGTACTCCTTAAATATCCTGTTGATCAGGTCCATGAAAGCAGCAGGTGCATTGGTTAGACCAAAAGACATCACTAGGAACTCATAGTGGCCATAGCGAGTTCTGAAGGTAGTCTTAGACACATCGCAGTCCCGGATTCTCAGCTGATGGTATTCAGACCTTAAGTCTATCTTCGAAAAACATCGTGCCCCCTTTAGTTGGTCAAACAAATCGTCTATCCTCGGCAGTGGGTAACGATTCTTAATTGTCAGTTTACTCAGTTGCCTATAGTCGATGCACATGCGCATCGACCCATCCTTCTTCTTCACGAAGAGCACCGGAGCACCTGTAAGACCTAGGAAAATTTTCTAATATAAAAATCTATATTTGGTGCTGCACGTCGGACCCGGGGATAGTCGAGTCGAGCCTCAGGATCACCTCGAGTGAAAAGGTATGACTCGACTAATGATGCATGAAATTTTATTGGGTGATGGACTTTCCTTTTATGCAATCATACCTTAAATGAAGTTTAAATCGACTCATGTTGTGGGTTGAGTCAGAACCCAAGTTGAGTTCGGGTTTAGTCGAGTTTTGAGTATGAGTCAGGTGAGTCAAGAGCCTATATGGAAGGCTAGATGAGGGATTAAAAACCCTCATCCTTGTGCCGTGCAACTCATCCTTGGAGTCGCACAAGGCAGCCTAGGGAGAGAGGGAGAAGAGCAAGGAGAGGGGGGACTAGGATCGATATGGGATTTCACGTCGTCGCCGGAAGATTCAAAGTCATCATCATCCGATCTTTTGTTCTCTGCAATCAAGGTGAGTGGTTAGAATTTGAAAGCTTGGGGGAGGCAGGTAGCCGAACCCCTAGATGTGATAGGATGAGTTTTCCCGCGATCTTTCCGACGGATCTTGGTTTCATCGATGTGTATTCACTATTTTGTACGAGTTCTTGTCGGATCATATTGTTTCTTTGCCGATTTCTTAAGTGCTAGGGCTGCCGATTCATGGGAAAATGGGAAAGGTCATGCCAAAATTTTCTCCAATTCCCTTGATGGAAAGAAAGCCCTTGGACGATCTCATGTTCATGAATGATGTAGTCTTAATCGTCAATTTTACATGTTATGAAGAATGTCTTCCCTAGAAACCTTTGATGTGGCCGAATGAACTCAACACCTCATAAAGAGGGTTCGGCCAAGGGTAAGGGAAGGGGTAAAATAGTCCACTTGATATTAAGTTATATCGAAATCGAAGAATTAGAGGCATAGTTAGAGTCCCCTTTCCCTTTTCTACCTTAAGGGCCATGGCCGAGCAAGGTTTTCCTTGCTCATGGCTCAGCCAAGACTAGGGAGGGGGAAAGATGGTAGCTTTAGATGGAAACTTTCATGGTTATAAGGTTCAACAATAGAGGTATGACGATACTTAGGAAGAACACCAATCATAGCAAGTAAATTGATTGATTCTGAGAATGTAGGAATGCTAGCTTTATGACCATCCTTAGCATTAGATCTTTAATGTCGCAATTGTTTACCATGCTTAGTATTTCCTACATTTTTGAATTCATTGCTACCTTGCCATGCTAGATAATTGTTTCTTAGAGCTTAATTCCTAAGGTAGTGTAAAGTTGTTATGCATGAATATTGTGGTTATATGTAGTAGATGTTGTAACACTTGAATATTTTTCTTTAGATTATATATGCTGTCCAAAAATGTTCATGGGCGGAATTCCAAAGTCGATACAACGAATTCCTCACCCAAGGTAGTGTGGAAGGTTAGATAACATGTAAGGCGTCGTGAGACGTTCATCGTACTTATATGGAAACTTAGCTAGGAGATGATATCACTTCTAGGACTTCTTGTAAACCTTTGGAAACCTAGAACTCTTAGGTGTACACATTTTGAAAGGGTGGCATAAATTGTTGATCCTGTAGCCCGGATTAGGGCCAGATACGGGCAATGGCCCGAAGTGTATATATGGAAACCCTAGGACATTGATTGTGTGATGTGCTTGAAATGGTCCGTCGAGGAGCGTGGAGGTCGGGAATGACCAATGCTCAGCTCAGCCAGTGTTGGGTCTTGAGGTGCGCCAGAGGGCCCGCTAGGTACCAGACTCCAGTTGGGTGGGACTAGCTATCCTTACCCCAGACGGTGTCCGAAGACTAGTGGACCACCCTAGTCGACGGCCCCGGATTGTTTGCTTACATGTTGAGATGATGTGGCCGATGGCTAGTATGATACTACCTGATATGGTAGGGACAGTTGTAGCTGAGATATCTATTCCGTAAGTAGGCCCAAGGGCCGGATGTCGGGGGCTTGATAGGCCAAGATGGTAGGTTATCACTTGTTCAGTTTGTACAGATTGACCCATTGGGGTCGGTAGTCACATTAGAAGTAGTTTACTTCCTTGTTCATTAATTTTGTTGCCTTATATGATATGCATGCATAACTGAGGCTTAGGTGGAGGTTCGCTAGAGCCACTCACTGAATCCCAAGTGGACTCACAGTTTATACTTTATTTTTGCAGAGCATGAGCAGTGACTTTGGCATGTCGACATGGTGCTACTGGTGGGCAGGAGGTGGTGCCATATATCGTAGCGGCGTCCATGAGTCTTAGACCAGTGTCTAGTAGTTGCTTTTAGTTTCTGCACCGACAGTTGTATTTAAAAGAGTTGTAGAACTTGTTACTTGAAACGTTTAGTTATTTTTATGTTAGTGTTCTTACTTGTTTTTGAAAACATAAAATTGTGACTTTGAAAACTTTTAATAAAGTGTGTTGAGATTTCTTTTATCGATACGATTTGGTTTTCCTTATGTCAAAGTAGATAGTAGGCTACAGGGCAGGATGTAGTCCCTGGCCAGTCACACTACCCTCAGTTGGGGTGTGACAGCACCCCACTGTGACACACTCGGCCGGATGAAGCCTACGTCCAACATTTCTTGAAGCTGCACTTTTAGCTCCCTGAGTTTGGCTAGTGCCATCCTATAGGGTGGGATGGAGATCGGCTTCACTCCGGGCCGCAAATCAATGCAGAAATCGACCTCTCTCATCGACAACAATCCTGGCAACTCCTTGGGAAATACATCGGGGAACTCACAGATTACATGTACCACCGATATCCCCTGTTGCATCTCCCTTTTCCTCTGCCACAAATACGAAGGCCAGGAAGGACTAGCAGCCCCCCTGAAGAAGTTTACGAGCCTTAAGGGTTGAGATGACCCCAATCGGCTCACGTCTTCCTTCTCCTTGGAAGGTGAACTACGGCAACCCAGGCTTGCTGAACATTACTATCTTAGCCCAACAATCCAGCAACGCAAAGTGCTCCGCCAGCCAATCCATGCCGAGAATGACATTGAGTTCAAGCGTGGGCAGGAGTGTCAAATCTGCCCTCAATGCATGGCCGCAGATGAGCACTTCGTAGCCTTGAAAAATTGATTTGGCCATGATTACATCGCCCGTAGGCATTGATACTAGAAATGGCCCACCGAACAAAGACAGTGCCATTGGTAACTCAGCAACAAATTTGGCCAATACAAACGAGTGCGTGTCCCAGATCAAATAGAACATAAGCAGTAGATGAACATACTAAAATAGTACCTGTTACCACTGCTCTAGATGTCTCTGCCCCATCACGGTTCATGGCGTAAACTCGGGCAGACGGTTTCTTAGAGTGACTAGCCCGCGGCCCTCTACTCTGCATCTGATCCTTTTGTGCCACTGACCCCACTGACATCGGCGCCTTTCCTCTTAACAGCTCAGTTCTCTGGCCACCTCTGTCCGGACAATCCTTCCTAAAGTGTCCCACCTGCCCACATCTGAAGCATACATATGTGTGGACATAGCAAGCTCCCCAGTGTTTCTAGTTTCAACGACCACACTGCGGCATGTCTGCCTTCTGAGAAGTGCCCCCTGTCTCTGCCTGTCTCGCCGCCCATGACCCTAAGCCTCCGCAGCCCCGGCTACTGCTGTGCCCATGACTCTGCTGGTGATCTGCGGTGGTCACAGTTCCCTCCGATTGCCACGGCCGACCTCTTAAACCTTGAGGCCAAAACTTTTTCTTGGGCGGCCCATCTTTCCTCTCGAACGACACCAGCGCTTCCTTTCGGAGGGCCTCATCCACTACCCGAGCAAATGTGGAGTCCTCGGTGTAATGGATAAGCCTACCAATCTGAGGTCTCAGACCCTCCACGAACCTCTTCAGCCTGGCGGTCTCAGTAGCCACTAGAGTTGGATGGTACCTAGAGAGCCGGGTGAACTCCATTTCATAGTCTGCTACTGTCATACCTCCAGACTGGCGCAACAACTCAAAATCTTGTGCTCTCTTATCGCGGACACTCATCGGCAAATACTGCTCCTCTACAGCTACCCTAAATTCTTCCCAGGTGGGAGGTGGTGCATGTGCTGCCCTACGGCCCTTCCAGGTATGCAACCAGTATTTGCCAGGCCCTCTTAGCTGCAGGCCGACCATGCGCGCCACCGCCTCTGGTGAAGACCCCATCTCTATACACAGCTCGTAACAATCCCCCAGAAACTTAGTGACTTCCACTTGCCGGTCTGTACCGGTGAATACTGGTGGCCTGAATTTGATGAAGTCTACGTATGTAGGTGCTCCTGGGTCCCTCACCTGCGGCGCTACCTGTTCATCCACCTCCGGTACCACAAGGGCTGCGGGTACCAGCTGGGGCGGTTGTTGTTGCTGCTACATCTATTGCCTTAACTCCTGCTCCTTGCGGAGAGCTTCTGTTAATTGAGCTACCTGGGCCTGAAGCTGCACAACTGCAAAATCCTGACCCTCTACCTCAAACTGTTCTCTTTCACGGCCCCGGCCTCAACCTCGGCCTCGGCGTTCGGTGGAGTTGCTACCGCAACCACTCAGAGCAGCATTTCAGGCCTCCATCAAATATCATAAAAATAAAGAATTTCACCAATAATATTAACCAACTCAATCGATTAAAATTTAAGTTACTAACCGCTTGGTGCGCTTAATGAAGTCGTGGTTGCCTGATCTCGTAGCATAACTATACCGTACGTAGACATGCTAGCATATGCCTCGTTCGGTACTCAATTTATAGTCGTAGTCAAGACCTAACATGATGCTCTGATACCAACTTTGTCATGCCCCAACGCAGGGTACGCGTGACCGGCCAGGGCACGTGCCAGTACCCCGAAGCCAAGTTCGAAAACATCACAAGGTTTTTAAATAAACATCTAAAGGTTTGCAAAGAAACATCTCCATATTTTATAAAATCAACTCAGTGCGTACACAAGACTCTACTCAACCACGACTACAACTATAAAGCTGCCAGTTATTTCCACCCACGTCTGCCCTCCTGCGCGTCATGCCACCAAGCCGTATCTCACTGGTCGGGCTCTGCAAAACAACAATACATAAAGCGTGAGTTCACGAGGAACTCAGTGAGCGGTTCTTTCTAACGTCCACTTAAAACCTCAGCAAGATAACATATACAACGTATGATACGAATAAGGAATTAAAATATGATCACACCACAAAAGTTAATAAGTTTGCCAAGACAGAAGAATGGATGAACCGGCCTCTCGGACCCTTATCCATTTCACTAGCTAGGCCGCTAATGGCCTAAAAATATATATGGAAGGTTCGGTTCTTCCTTCTACATAACTAGGCCAGTCGGCCTACCCAAAACTAGCCCGTAAGGGCATCTCGATATGAACTTTCATGTCTCGGATTCGTCGACTAGGATGGCCATTAGCCTCAGGAATCCTCCGGGTTAGGGATAGCTAGTCCCATCCGGGTTAGGAATCCTCGGGAATTCTCAGGAAACCACGATTTAAAACATGAGATCACAGGTGCATCAATCGTTTAGAGTTCCAACATGAGAAAACACGACGATCGACAAGAAACTCGTGAAAGAACCTGATTTCAAAACTCCTAGGGTCGGCCACCCGCCTCCCTTCACAATCACACTAACCACTCACCTTGATCGGATCACAATGTAACCTCAATGAAGATGAGCTCCGATTTCCTCAAGCGTCGATGCGAACTCGGCACTGACAAGATCCCTCTCGCTCCCCCTTCCTGTTGGGCTGCGTGCGGCTCTCTCTTTGAGCCGCACGGTTGGCTTGGGTGAGGGGTTTTATTCCCCTCATCAGTTGACTAAAATGCCCCCTACCACTTACTTACCTTCTCATCCGACTCCAGCTAACCTAGATCGAGTTCTGACTCGATCCGCAAACCCAATCTCAACCCAACTTGAGTCAACCAATTCTCATCCACCCAACTACCAATAATTGGTTTTGATTTAAATTAATTTTACCAGCTATTCGAGGCGATCACGTGACTCAACCCGGCTAGCTCCCGACTCGATGGGCTGCACCACGAAAAAAAAAATTATATTAGGAAACCCCGGGTATTACATTTGAGGCATTCTCAAAGTGTTGAGAAGCGAGTCCTCGGTTGTATTCAAAGGGAAACACATTGTCTGTAAAGGATTGGTTAGAAATCCTTGGTGTGGAGCCAAGATAGTGGAGTAGGTGGTTGACTGAACCACTACAATCACTCGTGTTTGTATTGCTATTGTTTGATTGTTTATAATTTCTATTCATACTTGCTAAAGCATATCATTTAGTCGCACTTAGTTTCGATTAAAGTTGAAATTGATTTAAAAGAAATCGAATTGAAATTAAAATTAACCCAACACTATTCAACCACCCCTGCTAGTGTGGGTATTTGCACAACATTTAACCATCTACCCTACAATTTAGAATGTCTAGCGATATCCAACTAGCTCAAGGGTCCTCTACTTATACTCCACCGTTACTCGATGGAAACAACTATGCCTATTGGAAGATACACATGAATAGCTTCCTACATTAATCACTAGGCATGGATGTATGGAAAATGATACAAGTAGAGTATAAGCAACCTACTAAGGACATGGATGAGTGGAGCCCGGATAAAGTTAAACTCTTTAATGCAAATGTCAAGGCCATCAATGCACTATATTGTGGCTTATCTATTAATGAGTTTAATAGGATTTCCACTTGTAAGTCGGCGTATGAACTTTGGAGTGTCCTAGAGACTACACATGAAAGGACTTCTCAAGTTAAGGAATCCAAGATAAATCTCCTCATGCATGACTATGAAATGTTTAAAATGTTATCGCATGAATCAATTGATGCCATGTATGCTAGATTTCAAAATATTACTAATGGCTTAGCTAACCTTGGTAGAGACATAAAGGAAGAGGAGAAGGTAAGGAAGCTCCTATGTTCCCTTCCGAAAGCTTTGGAGCCAAAGGTCATTGCATTCATGGAAGCCAAAGATTTGGGCATGTTGAAGCTTACCGAGCTCATTGGGTCTCTCATGACACATGAGACCCATATGAAGCAATACAAGGAGGAAGATGCCCCCAAAGGCAAGACCATTGCCTTAAAAGCATCACCCCGGGTTGAAGAACCTCCATCATCCGAGGAAGAAATGGATGATTTTGAAGAAATGGCGATGATGGCAAGGAGATTCATGAACTCTTCAAAAACCCTAAAGAGATCTTTGATCTTGAAAAAGCAAAGAGTAAGTCAGGATGACTTCGAGAACCGAAACTATTGCTCCCAGACCTTCAATCTCGGCAAGAGATAACCTACAAACAACCATAGATGATCAGATACGCGGATACAGGCTTGGAAGCCGCCTCCACTATGAAGCACAAAGGAGACTGTCAAGAAACAGTTCACAGTACAGAAGAACTCTGGAATCCCAGCTAAATCCAGAGGCAGAACTAAGCATCTCGCAGCACAGAAGGGCACAACAAGTGCCAGCTGAAACCCTCTACCAGGCAGGATGGAGCGAAAGAAACCATAGGGTATATCAGCACTATTCAGATGAACGAACTCTAGTAGTTGAAGGAGCCCAAGTAGAGCTGCCATTTATAACAGATCAGAGTTATAATCTATTAGTACAAACAGGATTCCAACACTTACACATTGGGATGGTCATGATTAGGCTGCACACTCTACATAGAAGAAATGCAAGAGTAAACGCCCTTGTTCTTTTAAGGGACACCAGGTGGTCAGACGACCGATCTATGATAAGCTCCATGGAAATAGATCTGACAACAGGAACACAACTAGCTTACGCCGCCCCATATCTATAAGCATACATGACTTCAGAAACCACATCCAACTGGTATGAGAAGCACGTATTCCGCCCCTCTTTGGTATCAGAGCTAAATTTCCTATATTACCAGGTATTTCTCAAGCATTTATTTATTCTCCTTTTTAAGCTGGAATATTGATCTTCTTCTGTTGAAAAACTTAAATCCTCTAAGTAAAACACTAAGGAGACGTGTACTTAGGATAGGCGATAAAAGAGGGAACAGAAATATATACTCAAGGAAAGAGTATATAATTCCCAAGAACGTTCGTAATCCTAAGAAGGCACCTTAGTATTACACTGAAAGGATTTTTCTTTTATCAACAAGCAAGTTAGATCATATAACTGCTAAGAAAAGGAAGAAAACCTTTGGAAGTAACATGAAGATATCTCTATTAGCATGATACTGCTTCCTGATCCACACAGCATACTGTGGCTCCCGTGTCCAGAATTGCTTGTATTTTGAACATTTTTACTTCTGGTATGTCCATGATTAGTTCTATGTTGTATAAACGGTTCATAACTCGCCTTTCAAGCCTTGGTTTGGGTACCAAATTCAGAATCTCTTCATCACTTGCTTCTCTTATTTGAGTTATGTTAACTGATTCTTTGAAGTGAATTCCTGATGTTTCTCCAATATCCTTAATGGAGAATTTTTCGGTCTTCCTTTTTAAGTAGCAATGTTCTTCCTCAGTGTCAACTTCTTCAATTTCTTCAGCCATTTTCTCTTTTCCTTTTGTCGCTGCTTTTGCACTCGACTCCAATTCATTCAGTTCTTGCGTGAGCTCAAATTTTTGAAGCTCTTCTTTAAGCCTTTGAACTTCCATTAGCAGATGCTTTGTGTAGTTCAGTAGCTCATCTATTAAGGAGTCTTTATCATCATATGGTGTCATTCTAGACTTCTGGATGTTCAGCTTTCTTCCTAGGTGAAATCTTGAACACATTGGGCAGGTAGTAATTCTGCATTTTGTGCAGAATGCCCTCATCCTAGGATTCGTTGGCTCTTTACAGAGAGTACATCTCTCGTGTCCGTTTGGCACAGGAGTGTTATCTTCCCACGAGTGAGTACAATTCTCCGCTTGTTCTGGGAGGGTAACATGCATTCTCCATGTGTTAATGGGTTCTTCTTCTCCTTCAAATAAGACTAACGCCGTTTCATACGGTAAGTGGTTCAGATCCATCGTAATGGTGTTGGCCATCCCTGCTTCTCCTTCTGAGAAGGAACATATAGCATCACTGTCAGGTTCGTTGAAGTCTACTGATAGGACATCCCAGCTATCCGAGAGATCCAGATTTTCAACAATAGCTGCTCTGGCTATGTTGCCTTCCTTTTTCCTGCAGTCTCTTGCAAAATGGCCTTCATACCCGCAAATAAAGCATTTGCATTTTCTCACCTTGTCAGAGTATTTCTTTTTGAATATCCGCACCTGTGACTCATGCGGCTTTCCTTTATAGGTCTTTGATTTTCTCAGTCCCAGCTTTTTGTTTTTCTGATAAAATCCAGGGATAGGTATTTTAGTGCAGAAGCTTAAGTCCTTTAAGCTTCTTTGTACTGCGACTCTCTTACATTGTTCAGCCAAATACTGGTATGTGAAGTGTATCCTCGGGAATATTCCTACTGTGTTTCCCGGATGTTTTTCTAGATACCCTTGCTCGATTTCCCTTCCAATTAAAGGTGGCATTTTTTTGAAATTTTTTTCAGAAAGCTTTGGTGAAACAAACATTCTTCCAGACTGTGCTGCAAGCACTTTGTAATCATTGATATAACTGAACCGATCTTTAACATGATGGCATGATAGTCTTTCAAGGTCGTTGTATGCTCTGTTCTGTTCTTCGGTGGATCCTGTGGTAGGATCTTCTAATAGTAGCATCCTTCTTATTTGTGAAAGTACATTCTGTGGATCATCGGCTATATTTATTAATTCTTCATATTCTGCCGGATACGCCATGCGCCACTGGATCCATGTCTTCTTCTCCGTCTCTCCCAGGAGATTTTCTATATAACAGACTTTGGCTCTGTTATCAGCCCAGTTTCTTTCATTGATAACATTGAGGGTAATCGACTCCCATCGAGCGATTACGTCACTGTATTGGCCTACGTCTCCTGGTAGTACCAATATTGCTCCTAAGTTCATTTGTGCTGCGGGTAGATTGAATCTTTCGTTATGTTGCCTCGAATATCCTCCTGTTAATTTGTCTACTCGAGCTTGTATGATTGGGATATCTGGCAGTCTCATTCCTCCTGATGCAGGGGGATACATAGCTGGTCCCATTATGGGTTCTGTGGGTCTTGCTAGAGATCTTGTAATTGCCGAATCGGCAGTAGACATGGCTAGTTCTGTTTTCTTTTCTAGCCTTCTGAGTAGCGGGTATTCAATTTCAGTTTCCACTGTACATACCCGCTCTTCATAGTTATCCCATATTGGTTGGGATTCAGAATCATCTTCGTTTCCAGACACATCCCATATTGGCGGTGTGTCATCACTATCTATTTGCAAGTCCATGAGGTTCCTTATCACCTCTAATTCTTCTTCAAAATCATCATTCTCGGCCTGATCTTCTTCTTCATCGAAATCACACATCATCATCATCACGAACTCGTCCTCTGTTGTGTCACCTTCAGTGACATTGTTGTCAGTTCTCTGGCTTGTGTAGCCTGCAAATCTTATAGCTAAAGAACCATCTGTTCTAGTTCTTAAGCTTGCTTCAGTAGGATTTTGTGGGATTGAGATTGTTGCCGGTCTTACTATCCATCTTCTTCCCTGCAGATCTGTTGTAGAGTGGGCTTGTCCTGCTATGGCTCTTATCCCTCTACTTGCTAAGTGATCTGCCACATTTTGTACATTGTACCTGAATAAGTGATCTGCCACATTTTGTACATTGTACCTGAAGTTGGTATGACTGGTGTTGGTTAATCTCCCTATCAGGGACCTAGAGAGAAGTAAATTACTCTCTCCTCCTTGCCATCCTTCGTACCCATGTGTTTGGATTACCAGTTGGATGTGGTTTCTGAAGTCATGTATGCTTATGGTTAGATCTGGGGCGTCGTAAGCTAGTTGTGTTCCTGTTGTCAGATCTATTTCCATGGAGCTTATCACAGATTGGTCGTCTGACCACCTGGTGTCCCTTAAAAGAACAAGGGCGTTTACTCTTGCATTTCTTCTATGTAGAGTGTGCAGCCTAATCATGACCATCCCAATGTGTAAGTGTTAGAATCCTGTTTGTACTAACAGATTATAACTCTGGTCTGTTATAAATGGCAGCTCTACTTGGGCTCCTTCAACTACTAGAGTTCGTTCATCTGAATAGTACTGATATACCCTATGGTTTCTTTCGCTCCATCCTGCCTGGTAGAGGGTTTCAGCTGGCACTTGCTGTGCCCTTCTGTGTTGCGAGATGCTTAGTTCTGCCTCTGGATTCAGCTGGGATTCCAGAGTTCTTCTGTACTGTGAACTGTTTCTTGACAGTCTCCTTTGTGCTTCATAGCGGAGGCGGCTTCCAAGCCTGTATCCGCGTATCTGATCATCTATGGTTGTTTGTAGGTTATCTCTTGCCGAGATTGAAGGTCTGGGAGCAATAGTTTCGGTTCTCGAAGTCATCCTGACTTACTCTTTGCTTTTTCAAGATCAAAGATCTCTTTAGGGTTTTTGAAGACAAAAAGCTTTCCTTTTGGCTTAGCGATCGTCTTGGTCTCACTTGGGCCTAGACTTAATTTCTGAAGGTCCTTCTGTAATTTGTCAATTGATTCTATCAGCTCGTCTGGTTTTGCTGTAGCAGCAGCTTTTTCTGCTTCAATTCTTTTGATTGTAATTTTTACGTCTTCAAGCTCTTCCTTTAGCTTGACTACTAGATGTATGAGGATATTCAACTGTTTGAATATGGCTTGCGAAGTCTTCTGCTCTGAGGGTTTCACAAATCCTTCAGCTGGTGAACTGAGAGTTTCTGTAGCTTTTAGAGCATCAAGGTAGGTTGAGCTTTTGGCTGTGAGTCGCCAATCACTCATGCTAATAGAGATATCTTCATGTTACTTCCAAAGGTTTTCTTCCTTTTCTTAGCAGTTATATGATCTAACTTGCTTGTTGATAAAAGAAAAATCCTTTCAGTGTAATACTAAGGTGCCTTCTTAGGATTACGAACGTTCTTGGGAATTATATACTCTTTCCTTGAGTATATATTTATGTTCCCTCTTTGGGAATTATAACTAAAAGGATCAAGAAGTCAGACCAAGAACTTATCCAAAAGGTCAAAGATCTAGTGCAAAATTTACCAGATCTGGAGCTTCCGCCACCAGGTTCATACATCGTTCTGGAAACTGACGACTATATGGAAGGGTGGGGAGGAATATGCAAATGGAAAAAGAAGAAAGGAGATCCAAGAGGGACAGAAAAGATATGCGCCTATGCAAGCGAAAAATTTTCTGTGGTAAAATCAACCATAGACGCAGAAATATTTGCATGCATGGAAACATTAAAAGCTCTGAAGATCCACTACTTGGACCAAGAAGAGGTAACCCTAAGAACGGATTGTCAAGCTATTATTAGCTTCTACAATAAATCCGCTCAAAACAAGCCTTCACGAGTCCGTTGGATAAACTTTGTGGATTTTGTCACGGGAATAGGTGTTCACATCCATTTTGAGCACATCGATGGTAAAATGAATATACTAGCTGATGCACTATCCAGGTTAACAGCTAATCTTGTGCAGATTCATGATCCCGAATTCATAGGTGAATACCTCACAGAGCTGGAAGGAGCATTGAAGGAAGCAGAACATGCTCCCCCAAAAGTGGTACAGCAACTATGTTTAGCTATCGGGAGAATTGATAGCTTATTAACCCATTCTTGCAAGAATAGAGAAGACCTAGCCCTCATGGCGGCCAGCTTCTGGGGAGAAGAGTACGACCCCAACAACGAAGAACTAGGAGTCATAGAAGAAATAATGAGGATTGGGAGAATAATAAGATCAGAGGGCGATGAAAGACCACCTCCCTTATGGGGAACACCTCCTATATGGGATGAAGCAGCCCTTTGGGAAGAGTATGACAATGAAATCGCTCAAAGCTTGAGCGAAGAAACAATGGGCCCGGCTAATAGCCAGAACAAGAAGCAAGCCCTAGTATCATCACAGGAAATTCGAACCAAAAGGAGGACGTGTTATTTCAGGACGAAATACCCCAGGACGAGATAGATCTAGAACTACAGTTCTACCTCAGTAGCACCATATACGAGCAACCGGAGAGCTCAAAGAAAAGAGATACTTCTTCCACCTGGGAAGACATAAACTCAAATCAGAAGTGGACTGAACCACTCATAGACAAAGATGAAGGAAGGGATTCAATCCCTGACATCTTGCTGGATTACGACACCTTAAGAAAAGGGAAGTATCCAGCCCGGAACAGCTACAACTGAAAATAGGTTCAATTGGGAAGCGGAGACCCCTTTAAAAATATCCGTAGTTATTACTTAATTAGTTTGTTAATTTTGTAGGAAGCCAGCATGATTTTGGATGAACTCAAGAAGCTCACAGCGACACACTTCACATATCCAGCAACTAAGAAGGATATCACTACAACCCAATATTGGGCAGTACTTAGCGGTGCAACTGGCCTTGAAGAGTTAGAACGCTTGACCGGAAAACTTCTGTTCAGATACCCCAGGACACTTGACAAAAATCATAAGTGGGCAAGCAAGGTCTACAGCATCCACCACGCCCAAACTTTGAAAACAATAGATGAAGTAGGAAAACTTCTTGCCATGTACTCTCTGTAAAGAGCCAACGAATCCTACGATGAGGGCATTCTGCACAAAATGCAGAATTACTACCTGCCCAATATGTTCAAGATTTCACCTAGGAAGAAAGCTGAACATCCAGAAGTCTTAGTTCACCAGCTGAAGGATATGTGAAACCCTCAGAGCAGAAGACTTCGCAAGCCATATTCAAACAGTTGAATATCCTCATACATCTAGTAGTCAAGCTAAAGGAAGAGCTTGAAGACGTAAAAATTACAATCAAAAGAATTGAAGCAGAAAAAGCTGCTGCTACAGCAAAACCAGACGAGCTGACAGAATCAATTGACAAACTACAGAAGGACCTTCAGAAATTAAGTCTAGGCCCAAGTGAGACCAAGACGATCGCTAAGCCAAAAGGAAAGCTTTTTGTCTTCAAAAACCCTCAAGAGATCTTTGATCTTGAAAAAGCAAAGAGTAAGTCAGGATGACTTCGAGAACCGAAACTATTGCTCCCAGACCTTCAATCTCGGCAAGAGATAACCTACAAACAACCATAGATGATGGAGCAAAACAGTTCACAATACAGAAGAACTCTGGAATCCCAGCTGAATCCAGAGGCAGAACTAAGCATCTCGCAACACAGAAGGGCACAGCAAGTGCCAGCTGAAACCCTATACCAGGCAGGATGGAGCGAAAGAAACCATAGGGTATATCAGCACTATTCAGATGAACAAACTCTAGTAGTTGAAGGAGCCCAAGTAGAGCTGCCATTTATAACAGACCAGAGTTATAATCTGTTAGTACAAATAGGATTCCAACACTTACACATTGGGATGGTCATGATTAGGCTGCACACTCTACATAGAAGAAATGCAGGAGTAAACGCCCTTGTTCTTTTAAGGGACACCAGGTGGTCAGACGACCGATCTGTGATAAGCTCCATGGAAATAGATCTGACAACAGGAACACAACTAGCTTACGACGCCCCAGATCTAACCATAAGCATACATGACTTCAGAAACCACATCCAACTAGTAATCCAAACACATGGGTACGAAGGATGGCAAGGAGGAGAGAGTAATTTACTTCTCTCTAGGTCCCTGATAGGGAGATTAACCAACACCAGTCATACCAACTTCAGGTACAATGTACAAAATGTGGCAGATCACTTATTCAGGTACAATGTACAAAATGTGGCAGATCACTTAGCAAGTAGAGGGATAAGAGCCATAGCAGGACAAGCCCACTCTACAACAGATCTGCAGGGAAGAAGATGGATAGTAAGACCGGCAACAATCTCAATCCCACAAAATCCTACTGAAGCAAGCTTAAGAACTAGAACAGATGGTTCTTTAGCTATAAGATTTGCAGGCTACACAAGCCAGAGAACTGACAACAATGTCACTGAAGGTGACACAACAGAGGACGAGTTCGTGATGATGATGATGTGTGATTTCGATGAAGAAGAAGATCAGGCCGAGAATGATGATTTTGAAGAAGAATTAGAGGTGATAAGGAACCTCATGGACTTGCAAATAGACAGTGATGACACACCGCCAATATGGGATGTGTCTGGAAACGAAGATGATTCTGAATCCCAACCAATATGGGATAACTATGAAGAGCAGGTATATACAGTGGAAACTGAAACTAAATACCCGCTACTCAGAAGGCTAGAAAAGAAAACAGTAAACGCCCTTGTTCTTTTAAGGGACACCAGGCGGTTAGACGACCGATCTGTGATAAGCTCCATGGAAATAGATCTGACAACAGGAACACAACTAGCTTACGCTGCCCCAGATCTAACCATAAGCATACATGACTTCAGAAACCACATCCAACTGGTAAGTACAATTCTCCCACAAGTGTTATCTTCCCACGAGTGAGTACAATTCTCCACTTGTTCTGGGAGGGTAACATGCATTCTCCATGTGTTAATGGGTTCTTCTTCTCCTTCAAATAAGACTAACGCCGTTTCATACGGTAAGTGGTTCAGATCCATCGTAATGGTGTTGGCCATCCCTGCTTCTCCTTCTGAGAAGGAACATATAGCATCACTGTCAAGTTCGTTGAAGTCTACTGATAGGACATCCCAGCTATCCGAGAGGTCCAGATTTTCAACAATAGCTGCTCTGGCTATGTTGCCTTCCTTTTTCCTGCAGTCTCTTGCAAAATGGCTTTCATGCCCGCAAATAAAGCATTTGCATTTTCTCACCTTGTCAGAGTATTCATGAGGGGCGGCATACGAAGAGGCAAAGGAGGCTACACATGCTATAAATGCAACAAAACCGGGCATCTAAGGAAGGATTGCCCACTCCTCAAGATGGCCTCTACCTCCTACCCCAACAAGAAGGACAAGTACAAGAAGAAGAAGAAGAAGAAGAAGAAGAAGAAGAAGAAGGCGATGATGGCGTCTTGGGATGAGAGTGAATCCTCATCAAGCGAATAGGAGACCAAAAAGTGAAATGGCAAACCTTTGCCATATGGCAAATGACAATGAGGTAAAATTCATTTTTGGTGAAGTTTCATTTACTCAAGATGAATTAGAATTAGAAGTTGATTAAATGCATGATGAATTCAATGCCATTAGAAGGAAGTTTAAAGAGCTTAAAAAGGATAACTAGTCTTTGGAAATTGAGAATGATAACTTACTACTTTCATGCAATGCCTTAAGGAAAGAAGTAGTACCCTTAAGGAAGAAAAGCATGCCTTAGATGATGCTAAGAAAAACTCAGAAAATGAAAATGAAAAATTAGAAAATGAGAACAAGTTCTTAAGTGATCAAGTAGAGCACTTCAATGATAGCATGCTAAACTTAAAAAGGGAATTATGCATGCAACATGAAAAAATGACAACCTTACAAAATGCCATGCCTAAGGTTGTGAATGCTAGAAAGTCATCAAACAATCATGCTCATGCACACTTCCATGCTCACACACATAGCACAAGAAAGTTTATTGGAAGTTGTTTTTCATGTGGTGTTTTTGGCCATATGGCTAGAGATTGTGCTCTTAGGAGGAACCCCCATGTTAGATTCACTTGGGTTCCTAAGATGACTAAACACTCAAGGACCCAAGAACATTTGGGTACCTAAAGTTGTCTCTTCTCCTTATGTAGATGGAGAACCATCCTCAAGCAAGTAGAAGCACATGGATCTTCGATAGCGGTTGCTCAAAACCTACACTACTGGAATAGCCAACAACGGCTGCTCCGGTTGCAACGCAGCCGTTGCAGAAGATCGCGTACCTGATAAATTAACAACGGATTTGTAATGACCGCTCACGTCGTTGCTAATGATATTATCAGCAACGGTTCCGCAACGGGCTATATTGTTGTTGATACATTATCAATCACCACTCAGCAACGAGGCACTGCTGTTGCTACTACTTTTATAAACAACGGTTCCACAACGACGCATCGACTATTGTGGATATTGCCATCAGCAACGGCCCTCATGATGTTGCAAAGCCTTTGCTGAAAGGCTGTTGCTAAGCCATTGCTGTTGTTCATCAGCAACGACTTTAAGTTTGCCACCTAAGTATTACGATACACTTTTAGCAACGACTTTTACACAGATGACTGTGGGAAAGCCGTTGCTGATGATGTTAACCTGTAACTGAGAAATTTCAAAATTAGAAATTTTCATTGATACATTTATAACCTGATACATAACTCACACACCCATAAACACATTCATTCAAATACACATACATTCAGACACACATCACAGATACACCCAAATATACATCAAAATAATTTTACTTATAATTATAATTATCCATAATCGTATAAAAAATATACAAAATTAAAACTATCATATCAACACGATAGCAATCAATATATCAAGTCACAAAACAAGTAACTCTAAGATATCCAAGTAACAAGTATATAACAAGTCAATATCCAAGTCAATCGAGTCATAAAATAATAAAAGCTCACTACGACGTTGGAGGAAGGTTGGGATCATACGACGGGGTCTGGAGTGCTTGAGTGTACACCGGCGTGGACTGAGTCGATGATGATGGATCTGAGTGTACATCGCTGGACTGGCCGGTCATCTGTCTCAGCATGGCATGCATCTCAGCCATCATCTGACTTTGATGAGCCATCATCTCACTCAGTCGTGCGATCATCTCCTCTAGTGTTGATATCCTCCTGTTTTAATCATTAATCTAGGAGGTGGAGGGCCGCTCACCGACTGCCAGAGGGGTCGGTGCCCCAAGTGGCCCGAGCACGGCTCGTGCTTGGCCATTATCAGCAAAGCCATAGACGTGGTCATGGTCCCAGCCACCTATAGCCTCGACCCACACTCCCACATCAAAGTCTTAGGGGGTTCCCCTGCATTGTGTCACTGTCTGAGTGTAGGTCTCTTACATGAATTTGGTTTTTGTTTCATATTTTTCCTAAAACTTAAATTATAAATAAATAATGCATAATTGAAACAAATATACTTACCATAATGACTTCAACGCGGGTGTCGATGTACTCGCCTTCCCCATGTCCTCTACGGTGAGTCCGCTCAAACACCTCCATCGGAGAGCGTCGCTGGATAGTCCCACCATCCATCACCGTCGTCTACATCCACAAAACAAATACATTTATAAAACAAATACATTAATTAGTACACCGAGTAACAAATAAAATATATAATTCAAAATAAGGTATAATACTTACCCTGCGTCTCGCGTGCACGACAAATGAAACAGAGCTGCCAGTGTGACGCACTCTTCCCCCGGACATGCGATTTCTAGCCGCAGTGTGTGATACGTCCTGCCACCGCTCGATCGACCAAATCGACACGAGCTGATTCCAAATATCTGGAGTAATCCAATCGAGGCCATGTCCCTGAGTCTCCGCTATGATTGTGGCCCCAGCTCGGACCATCGCTAGTGCCCGGGCCAGCCCCAGCTAGCAGTTGTACCTCTGCCGAGAAATGGCCTCCCACGCTTTGTAAATGAATGGCCTCCTCTGACCAAGTATAGCAAGCCTGCAAAATAACAATATGAGTACCAATAATAATCAAGCTGATTAAATTTTTTTAAAAACATGTATATAAAATTTTTAAATACGTACTTGAAACTCGCGCTAGAGCATGTCCACGTGCTCACAGGGCACGTAAGACCAAGTGGGCCAAGCCCCATGCATATACCGTCGGATTGTCCCCGATATAGTCCTAGGGACATTCACTTGCTCGAACAGCACAACCAAAATAAAGTACAATATTATATTACGATATAATGAATTATATATAATTCATAATTCATAATACATTACCGCTCGCCAATCACAAAAATAAGTCAGTGTTGTTCTGCGGCTGGTGGAGGCTGAACCCTGTTCGGTCGGTGTGGCCACCTGCGTCTCAATGAACTAGCCTCTGTAGCAGGAGGATCAGTGGTAGGAGCAAGTGCGGCTGAATCTGGAGTTTGATCGATCGGAGACTCTGTAGCTCTCGTCCGACGATAACCTCGACCCACCATAGCTGTCGAATAAGAATATAATTAGAATATATATATATAGTAGAGATAGATTTAATAGAAGATATACTTTACAATTATTCCTCATCATTTGAGTAATAGTCTTTGAATTCTTCTTCTTCATCTTCTTCAAATTCTACTTCTTCATCTCCACCTTCCTCAATTTCATGATCATCATCATCAACGTATTCAACTTCTAATTGAACTAACGATGTGTCAGCATCCTCGAGTATTAGAATAATGCGGTCTACTGTGGGAGGATCTTCTTCATGATACAAATCATTTATCACATCAGGTATCGGCTCATTTTCTCCCACTATCGGATCAACTTTTCCTCTAGCTTTAGTCTTACAGACTACACGCCAATATGCTCTATCTTTATTTCGAGCTGGATATTTCGCAGAATATACTTGTTTGGCTTGTGATGCCAATATAAAAGGCTCATTTGCTACCAATTTCGATTTGTAATTAACCTCAACAAGTTTGTGTTTTGGATAAACTTTTATGCCCCTATCTGTTGTATCGAACCAATGACATTTAAATAGGATAATTCATTTCAAGCCAAAGTAGTGCAATTCTAGTACTTCTTCCAACGGTCCATAAAAATCCATATCACATTCAACATATGTTGTCCCTTTCACGCAGACCTCGACACTCATCATCTTCTTTGTAAATGCATATTCAACCGTGTGAAATTTATACTCATTAACAAAATATACGCTATAACATGACACTCGTCGCGATGGTCCACTAACAAACTCAAATATTTTTTCATCTATTTCAGCTCTGCAATCTTTGCTGTAAGCCCAAATCCAAGTAGAGAAATCATGATTCTGTAATCTCTCCAATTCTTGATCGCTGTGAATAGAGTATTTTTGCACCATCTCATTGTCAAATATTTCAATGAATTGTTCAATCTCTGGACAATTGAATAATACGTACAATTGTGCCGAATGATACTTAAGTGTCGAGACGGACGAGAACCAAAAGTATGACCAGAGTGACAGAATATATTTAAATGTCCATCTGAAAGTCGAACTCCCCCATCTTTGTTACGTGGAAGATGATCAAATCTTGTCTGCACTGTCGATTCAAAGTAAAATAAGCAGAATGTTGAAATTTCTTGGATGATATACGATACAAATATTGATCGTTCAACAGTTGCGGTGTTCTTTACTTTTTCTTCAGACGATTTATGTATCTTTCAAATAAGTACATTACCGGCCCGGTAATGAACGGGGCTACCAAATCGTGCCTCGTATGCCAAGTGTATCGATAGATGTTCCATCGAGTCAAAAAAGGCAGGAGAGAAAAATTGCTCCAACTTGCTTACAATTTCAATAATATTACTTTCAAGTGCTGATATATCTTCGGCTCAAAGGAATTTGCACAAATGTTTCTAAAAAACGTACTTAATTCAATCAACAAACACTAAATATTATCAGGTAGAAGATCTCGGAATGCGATCGGAAGTAATCTCTGCATGAATACATGACAATCATGGCTCTTCATCCCTGATATTTTGCAATCATCGACATTCACACATCGAGATAAGTTTGAGGCATATCCATCGGGTAATATGAGTTCTTTGATCCATTGACAAACATCTTTCATCTATTGTTTATTTAACACAAACGGGCCCTTCGGCTTCAGATATCGTCCGTTGACCTCTTGTAACTCCAACTCCAGCCTCTTACAAAGTATTTTCAGATCATGTAAAACCTCGACATTATCTTTAGTTTTCCCAGGAACATCCATCAAAGTGTTAAAAGTATTATCAAACACATTTTTCTCAATGTGAATGATGTCCAAATTATGTCGAATCAGTAATGAACTCCAATACGACAATTCCCAAAAGATACTTTTTTTCACCCAATTATGTGTTTGACCAAAGCCTGACACTCTTTCATTCCGACCAAACACTATCTCTGGAAGTGCTAAAACATGTGTTAACATTTGTTCACCAGCAACATCGGTGGTGGCTCATCTCTTTCGACTCTGCCCTTAGTAAATTTATTTTCCGTCCGTTCTGAAGACTGAATGATTTAGAGTATTCCATACAATACAGATAAGAGAGTCATTATTGTATCATCACGACTTATTGCATGTCAACTCATGTAGGCGGTCGTCTTTTCGAACATGAATAATCTTTGAAGCCTCGGTGTCAGTGGAAAATACCGAAGCACCTTAAATGGAATATTTTTTTATCGAACCGATTTTTTCTCCTTGTAACGAGGATGTTCACATATAGGGCATTTATCCAACTACGCATTTTCTTTATAATATAAAATGCAGTTATTTTGGCACGCGTGTATTTTTTCGTACCCAAGCCCTAATTTTCTCATCAACTTTTTAGTCTTATAAAAAGTTGGCTGAAACTTGTTTTCAGTAGGCAGTATTCTATTAATCAATCACACAATCTGATCAAACGCAACCCTGCTGATATTACAATCGGTCTTGATGTTCAAGAGTTGTGTCATTGCCAAAAACCTAGTGTATTTAGGACAATTCTCTACAAACGTTCATCGGCAGCTTTCAACATCTCGTAAAATTATACAACTTCTTTATTCGACAATTCAATCTCTACCGCGGGTTGTACCTCTGGTGGCTATTCCGTGACATCAACACCTGTAGTATCTGGTGGTACTGACGTCTCAGTAACTAGCCGATCGACATTATCATTCAGTTGGAATTGACCCCCAAGACTATCAAGTATCATAGTTCTATATGGATTAGAAGGACCGGATGAAGAAACACCAGCAGAGGAAGATTCACCATGTGTCTGAACGATATGATTGCTCGACGTTCCAACTTCACGTGACTCCCCGTGAGAAGTCCATATAAAATATCTTGGTGCAAATCCTTTGCTAAACAGATGCAGAGTGAATGTTTCCCGATTCAAAAATCGTGCATTCAAGCAAATGCGGCACAGACATCAGATTTTATCACCGGCGCTAACGAATTTCTGATTCAAAAAGGCAAAATTTAGGAAGTAAGTTACGCCTAATCAAAACTCATTCGTTAAAGCTCCACGATCAAGACATCGGTACATCCAACTTCGATCGCCCAACATAATTCTGTCAATCAATGACAATATCTTCAATTAATATCTTTAGGTGAGATGTTCCTATTCCATTCGAGATTCATATTATTCATATTGCACTAGGTATTTATGTTAACCGTTAAATTCATTCTAAATTTCGGCAGTATCTTCCTACAGTTCTCCGAATAAGCATATCATCTGGCTGCGTATCGGAGAACAAGAGAGATACAATAGCCAAAATTTAAGAATGAGTTAACGATTAAAAGAAAAAACTAAGTGTAATACAAATAATATGTCCCCAAATTTTCCAATTAAGGACAATTCAAGGGTTATACGTCATCGATGCGTACGTGAAACATATCAACTCATCGGATGGATGATTATTTTCTAAATGTTTCGATGCTGATTCGACTCCATAGTGGATGATTCCGGCACGAGTCCAAAGTGGACGATTCCGACGCGAGTCCAAAGTGGACGATGTTATCATTAAACATTAAACATCATAAAATTAATGTAATTAATCTAAACTAAATTTAATTAACAAATATTATCATTAAATATTAAACATTATAAACTTAATCTAAACATTAAATATTTAACCTAAAAAACATTAAATATTAATCTAAACATTAATCTAATCTAAATATTAATCTAAATTAATCTAAACAATTAATTAATCTAATCTAGATTTAGGGTTTAATAAAAGAAAACAAACTATTTAGGGTTTAACCCTAAATCACTGTTCCGGCGTCGGAGTCCACTATAGACTCTGGTGCCAGCGTCCAGTGTCTTTCCTTGGACACTGGATATTGCTCCGGTGGCCGGCCCTAGTAAGGAGAAGAATACGACGCTTTGAGAATACCTAGAGGCATAGGGTGCAGCAGAGGCGTCGGCGGGCGAGGACGAGCGCGTTGGCGGGTAGCAAGCATCGTCAGCGTCGGGTAGCAGGCAAGCGGTGGTGTCGATTGGGGTAGCAGGGAAGAAATGGGGGCGTCGAGTGCGAGGTCGAGTTAAATAAACTCATTAGCAACTGCTCATTTATCCGTTACAAAGCTATTGTTGATAAATACATATCATTTGCAACGGTCGCACGTCCTATGCAAAGTCGTTGCTAATAAGTATTTCATTTTCATGCCGCGGGCGCACCATCGACTAAAGAGCAATGGATGGAGATCCCATAAGTAAGACGTTGCTAATGTGGTATCAGAGCATGTGGTTCGGTCTGACTACGACCTAGAGTTGTCACCGTATAGGGCATTGCTAGTGTGGCAGTATATGGTAGGGGAATGTTATGAGATCAATGGGCTAAGTCTGCACCTCAGCATGACTTGTGGTTTAATTACTTAATGACTTAGGGTGAGTTAAATTGTTCAAATTTTGATATTTTCTTTCTAGTGATTGCAGATCGAAGGAGGCTTTTGATGCCGCAAGGAGCGGTAGTGACAGCAAATCTACTGAGTGCCGAGGCCAGGGCCAGGGTCATGGGAGACCACCGCAGGCCCGAGAGGATGTGGGATAGGATCCCATAGTTGTTCAGTTGCAGGCCCGTGTGGCTGAGCTGACGGAGGCGCTCCGCAGGGAGCAGGAGCTGAGGCAGCAAGCACAACCAGGACCGATAGCACCCGCAGCACCAGAGGTGGTCCAGCTAGTAGCATCGGTGGTCTGTGCCCCCAGAGCACCTTCATATGCAGGGATAGATCAGTGGGTGGAGGTCACTAGTTTCCTGGGAGATTGCTATGAGTTGTGCAGGGAGCTTGGTTGTTCTTCCGAGACGACCGCTCGACTGATCGGGTTACAGCTGAGAGGTCCAGCCAAGGATTGACTTCACACCTGGGGGGACCGCAGAGCAGCAGATGCTCCACCCCATATCTGGGAGGAGTTTAGAGCTACTATGGTGGAGAAGTACCTGCCGATGAGCATCTGGGATAGGCGGGCCAAGGAGTTCAAGCTGCTACGTCAAACCGGCAGTATGTGAGTGACAGATTATGAGATGGAGTTCACTCGACTCTTGAAGTACCATCCCACCTTGAGTTCCGTAGCTCAAAGAGGTCAAACTCAGGGAGGAGGCCAGCGAGCTGGTGGTTCAGAGAGGCCCGCTGCACGAGTATTTGCTATGAACCAAGAGGGCGCTGAAGCATCCAGGGCAGTGGTGTCAGGTAATATTATTGTTGGGTTTGCCATTGCATATGTTTTGTTTGTTCCGGGTGCTACGCACTCATTTGTGTTTGCTGCTAAGTTGCTAGGGGTGCCTTCTGTGCTTGATTTACCCATTGTGATGTCTACGCCTACGTACATTTTTGTGATGGCAGAGACGGCCTTGCGGGGCTGCGAGGTTGTCATTTATGGGCATGTGTTGCTAGCCGACTTGACACTCTTGCTGATGCTGGAGCTTGATGTAATTTTGGGCATTGACTGGTTGGCGGATCATTTCACCTCAGTGGATTGTTGGGCTAAGACTGTGACCTTCAGTAAGCCCGAGTTTACCTTCTAGGGTGAGGGAAGGGGAGAGTCGTTGATGGCAATTTTAGCTCTCAAGGCTTGGAAGCTACTTCTGGGTAGTTGTCAGTCCTTCTTGGCCTTTGTGTCCGTGGCAGAGGAAGGCGGAGGTGCGGCTGGGGACATCGGGGGGATGCCCGTGGTGTGCGGGTTCTCTGATATGTTTCTGGAGGAGTTGTTAGGGTTGCCTCGAGTTAGAGAGATCGAGTTCTGCATTGATTTGCAGCCATGGGTAAAGCCGATCTCCATTCCATTGTGTTGGATGGCACCAGCTGAGTTGAGGGAGTTGAAGTCCTAGTTGCAGGAGCTGCTTGAGTTGGGTTTCATTCGTCCAAGTGTTTCTCGTTGGGGTGCTCCAGTGCTCTTTGTGAAAAAGAAGGATGGGTCCATGCGGATGTGCATTGATTATCGACAGTTTAGCAAGGTAACGGTGAAGAATCAATACTCGCTGCCCAGGATTGATGACTTATTTGATCAGCCTCAGAGAGCTCAGTGGTTTTTTAAGATAGACATGCGGAGAGGGTATCATCAGTTGAGGATCCGGGACAGTGACGTCCCTAAAGACTGCTTTTAGGTCGATGTATGGGCACTTTGAGTTTCTGGTGATGTCCTTCGGGCTGACTAATGCACCTACAACATTTATGAACCTGATGAACCGATTGTTCAGGGAATACCAAGACAAATTTGTGATAGTATTTATCGATGATATCTTGATTTATTCCAGGAGCAGGGAGGAGCATGCTGAGCACTTGAGGGTGGTCCTAGAGACTCTCATGGAGCACTACTTATATGCTAAATTCTCAAAGTACGAGTTCTGGCTGGAGAGTGTAGGTTTCCTTGGCCATGTGGTGTCCAGGGAAGGGGTATAGGTGGACCCCATGAATGTCACTAAGATTCGCAGTTTCCTAGGATTGGCAGGTTATTACAAAAAAATTGTGGAGAACTTCTCTAGGAATGCAGTGCCATTGACCTGCCTGACCCAAAAGATGGTCAAGTTCGAATGGGACAGTAAGTGTGAGAAGAGCTTTCTGAAGCTCAAGGACCGCTTGACGTCGGCACCAATTCTAGCAGTACCCTCAGGCTCGAGAGGATTTGTTGTTTATTGTGATGCTTCCCAGGTCCGCTTGGGTTGTGTGTTGATGCAGAATGGCAGGTGATAGCTTATACCTCTCGGTAGTAGAAGGTTCATGAGAAGAATTACCCATCCCATGATCTTGAGCTAGCAGTAGTGGTTTTCGCATTGAAGCTGTGGTGTCACAACCTTTATGGAGAGGCTTGTGAGATGTACACTGATCATAAGAGCCTCCAGTATTTGGTCACCCAGAAGGAGTTGAACCTGAGGCAGAGAACATGGCTTGAGCTATTGAAGGACTATGGCTGCACAATCATGTACCATCCAGGAAAGGTTAATGATGTGGCTGATGCTCTAAGTAGGAAGTCTATGGGTAGTCTGGCACACTTGGCAGTCAAGAGGATGTCGTTGGTTCAAGATTTAGCCCTATGTTTGGATGGAGGGGCAGTCTTGTCATTGTCAGCTTCTGGTGCATTGGTGGCTCACCTGAGGGTGCAGTCCATGTTGGTTGATATGTTACGAGCAGCGCAGGAGGAGGATGCTTTCTGTGCTCTCACTAAGGATCTGGCCAGGAGAGGTGATGCTAATAATGGGTTCGGTGTGGACTTGGAGGGTGTTCTGAGGTTTAAGAACCGGATAGTAGTGCCTGATATGGCCAAGGTTCACAGGCAAGTACTAGAGATGGCTCATCGATCTACATACACTATGCACCCGGGAGCCACGAAGATGTACTGTGATGTAAAACAGAATTATTGGTGGAAAGGCATGAAAAGAGAGGTGGCCAAGTTCGTATCTAAGTGCTTGGTGTGTCAACAAGTTAAGGCTGAGCATTTGTAGCCAGCAGGGTTGCTCTAGAACCTAGAAGTACTAGAGTGGAAATGGGAGAAGATAACCATGGATTTTGTGACGGGATTGCCAAAGTTTGGAAAGGGCAATGATTCTATATGGGTAGTGGTGGATCGCCTAACCAAGACTTCGCATTTTATACCAGTCAGTACGACCTTTTCAACCGAGCAGTATGCGAGGTTGTTCTTGGATCGGATCATCGCTTACCATGGTGTTCTTGTTATGATCATTTCAGATCGGGGTACCCAGTTCACAGCTCATTTTTGGCAGTCTTTCCAGGAGGCTTTGGGCACTCAGGTTCGGTTCAGTACTGCATTTCATCCTCAAACAGATGGTCAGTCAGAGCAGACTATTCAAATGCTTGAGGAAATGCTGAGGGCATGTGTCCTAGAATTGGAGGGCAGTTGGGAGAGGCACTTACCTATGATTGAGTTTGCCTATAATAATAGCTATCACAGCAACATCGGGATGGCCCCAATTGAGGCATTATATAGGCGGAGATGCAGGTCGCCTGTAGGTTGGTTTGAGGCAGGAAATTCCCTTATGATGGGATCTGACCTGGTGGAGGAGGCAGTAGAAAAGGTGAAGCTAATCAGAGAGAGGCTGCTAGCAGGCCAGAATCGCCAGAAGATGTATGTTGATGGAAAGGCCAGGGAGGTAGAGTTTGTTGAGGGGAGATTTGGTAAGAAAGGAAAGCTAAGCCCTAGGTTCATTCGGTTGTTTCCTATTCTCGGGCGCAGCGGAGCTGTGGCCTATGAGTTGGCCTTACCTCCTAGTATGGACCATGTAGATCCAGTGTTCCATGTGTCTATGCTGAAGAAGTACATTCGGGATAAGTCCCATGTGATTGAGCCTACTGCAGTGGAGCAGGATTCAGCAGTCTCCTATGAGGAGCAGCCAGTTGAGGTGCTAGATCTTCAAATAAAAAAATTGAGATCCAAGGAGATTCCCTTGGTGAAGGTCAGGTGGGAGCACCACTTCGTGCAGGAGGCCACTTGGGTGGGGGAGCAGGATTTGAGGGAGCGTTATCCTTCATTGTTTAATGATTTGGTGAGTCCTTAATTTATTTTTTTTCTAAAATTCGAGGATGAATTTTCTTTAAGGAGGGAGGATTGTAATATCCTAGATATTTTAATTATATTTTTCCTCCTATGGTTTATGTTTGCCAGCCTAGCGAACTAGTCCGAGGTTGAGCCGAATCGACTAATGGTCCAGAGCGAGCTTACGAGCTCGGGTTAGTAAGAATATGAATATGAAAATTTTGTTTGCAGATAAATTTATTTAATTTCATATTGTGTGCATGATTATTTAATTATGTTGCATATGGATGTGCATGTGCATTGTGTTTATATTTTATTTATGGGATTAATTTGAGAGTAATTAAGCTTAGTGGGTTAGCGGGTCGAGAAGTTAGTGGGTTTGGTTTTGGCTCAAGGCGAATGCGGGTTGCTAAGATGGTTATTGGATCTAGGTTTAAGGAGGTATAATAAACACCACCCCCCCCCCCCCCCCCCTTGGTGTGCAGCTCCCCATTGGAGCTGCCCATAAATTGTGAAGGGACGAGCCAGCCGCCCCCCCTTCCTGTCTCTCTTGTAAGCCACCGAGCCCCTCCCATCTTCTTCCCCTCTTCCTTTCTTGGAGCCGAGCAAAGAGGAGCCGCCCAGCCAAGCCGAGCCGCCCCTCTCTCTTCCCTCTCTTCCCCTTTTCCTCTCCTCAAGCTGGAGGCTTTAGGTGAGCCGCCGCCCCCTCTCTTCCCCTTCTTGAGTCAAGCCACCATTGTTTGAAGCCGGATTCGAGGACCATCGTTTGTGATTTCTTCTTTAATCATCCTTATTTAGGTGAGTGGTTTTACCCTTCCTTCTCGGGTTTTCTTCGGGTTCTTGAAGTCTTAGATGATCTTGAATGTTTTTCGTTGATCTCTCAAGTTTTCGCCGTTCTTTTTTATTGCCATATTGAGGAGACCCTAAACCCTTCCCTATGGGGTTCGACAGCCCTAGGATGACCCTAGGGGTGCTCGGCCAAGGGTGGAGCAAGGGTTCCATCAAGGTGTTCGATGAAATGTCCAAGGGAGAGTTTTTTATTATCTTGTAGTTTATGTCTTGAATAGGTTATTAAAAT
The DNA here is from genome assembly GCA_034359265.1 of Canna indica. NCBI lineage: Eukaryota > Viridiplantae > Streptophyta > Magnoliopsida > Zingiberales > Cannaceae > Canna > Canna indica. The sequence continues at coordinate 50,739,196 of CP136895.1, read as the reverse complement.
GAGTTCTTATATGTTCAAGCATGCTTAGTATTTAATATGTGATTTTTGGAGAAAATTATGTTTTTGAAAATTTGGATCTTGATGTTGATGCCATGAAGGTTCTTGCAAGATGGGTTCTTGATTTGAATGCTTGATCTTAAAGGTGGTTCTTGATTAAAGATGATGGTAGTGCTTGATAATCTTGTTTAACAATATGGTTTTTGGTGAGATTCATCTAAATGTTATAATTCTGATATGTTGGTGAATTAAGGATTTAATTTCTGTGAATTTTCAGATTTATTTTCATAATATGCTGAAAATTCAATGTTGCTGGAATTTCATGCTGAGATGATGAATCTGTGCTATTTTTGTAATACTTGTTGTGGTATTTGTATTTCTCTGAACATAGTCATGTAACCTATCGTTTTGACCAGAAAATATAGTTTGAAAATATAGGTGACACTCTGGAAACCATATTCGGGTTAGTTACACCAGTTTCGGGCAGAACAGTAAGCTAAAATAAAACCCTAAAACAAAACCCTAATTTTGGCGAACTAAATTTTAATTGCATAATTAAAATTGGGCAAAAGGGTCAGCATAATCTTTTTATGAACCAAAAGTTAAGTTTATGCATGAAACAAAACCACACGGGTTTATGACATTAAGGGTCTAGGGAATGGAGTCGGATATTGGAGTGTTGAGGCGCTTTCCAATAGGGGCACCCCTAAGACACCGTAGGAGAGTCTTGACGTGGGTCATGGTGCGCCATATGTTTATGAATGGCTGAGAGGCTCTTTGAGGAGCCAGATTACGGGCTAGGCCCAGGAGGTTGGATGGCTAATTTCCAACATGTGGAACAAGTTTGGAGGGTTTTTCCCGATTGTTCTGATTTGGCCTCGTGGGATAAGTTTGGAGGGCCTACTCGATTATCCCCGAGGTGGTTTTAAGGAATAAGTTCGGAGGGTCTACCCGATTATTCCTGTGATATCTTTAAGGAGTAAGTTCGGAGGGCCTACCCAACTACACCTATGATATCTTAAAGGGGCAAGTTCGGATGGGACAATCCGGATTGTCCCTACGCGTCTTGTGGATGAAGTTCGGAGGGCCTTCCCAACTGCTGCCGAGTTTCTTTATACTAGGATAAGTTCGGAGGGCATTCTCGATTATCCTAGTATGTGTTGTTGCCTTAGGGCATGGTAGGCTTAGGCCTGTTGTTCTTCACCATTTGTGTGTTGGCTGCCTTCGGGCAGGTAGTGGCCGGATGGTCTGATAGATAGTCACACCTTCGTGACTTTATTCCTGTAGACATAGATGTTATGCTATTGTTTATCTCTGTGCTATTTTTTGTGGGGGTTGGTAGAACCGCTAATTGAGTTCTTTGAACTCACCCGTTGTTGTTATTTTGTTTTGCAGAGCCTGACCGATGAGGTGGGCTGGATCACTTGGCGCAGTTGGAGGGCAGAGGAGCCACATGATCTCATAGCAGTCCTAGTTAGGGGTCGTAGTCGAAGTTGTAGTAGTTTGATCTTGCACTAGTTATTTGATGTTTTAGAGTTGTAGTCCCGTGGGAACATTCATGTTTTAGTCAGTCTTTTATTTGATAAAAGAACTGTTGCTCTTTGATTTATTTATTTCCGCACTTGAATTATTTATTTAAAACTTTGATGTTTGGAAAACTTGTTTTGGTTCTTTTTTTATTAATAAAAACTGTTGTTTATTCCGCGATTTTTATGAGTTGGCATGTGCACGAGTTAGGCTACGGGGTATAGGCACGTATACCCTGGGCGGTCACGTGACCCTGAACTTGGGGCGTGACACATTGCTAATGTGATAATATCATTAGCAACAACCGACGTGACCTTAACGACGCCGTTGCTAATACGTTATATAATTTTCGTGCCATGTTCGCGCCATCCGCTAGGTAGCAATGGCCGAAGCACCCATAAATAAGCCGTTGCAGATATATCGCATTTGCAATGGCCTAAGCGACCGTAAGAAAGCCGTTAGTAATTGCAACAGCATGAGCGGCCATTGCTGAATAACATATTTCTAGTAGGGATATGACGGGTGATATCAATCTTTTTGCAACCCTATCAAGTAAGGATGGTGGACATGTGACATTTGGAGACAATGCGAAAGGTAAGCTTGTTGGCATTGGAGATATAGGTATACTCCCCTACCCATGTATTAAAAATGTTTTACTAGTTGATGGGTTAAAATATAATTTGATTAGCATATCTCAAATGTGTGATAATGGAAATGTAGTTATTTTTGAAGCATCTATATGCATCATTAGAAGTGCACCATCTAATAATACTATATTTATTGGAAATAGGCAAGAAAATATTTACACACTAGTTTTAAATGTTTTGCCTAATCCTCAGGCTAGGACATGCTAGCATGAGCCTCATCCAAGAGATAACTAAAAAGGACATACTTAGAGGAATACAAAAGATAAAATTTGAAAAAGATAAACTTTGTGATGCATGTCAACATGGAAAACAAGTTAAATCCTCATTTCATACCATTAATCAAGTTACTACATCTAGAACACTTGAACTTGTGCACATGGATCTTTTTGGTCCTTGTGATGTTGCTAGTCTAGGTGGTAAATTATATTGCTATGTCTTGGTTGATGACTTTTTGAGATTTACATGAGTTTTCTTCCTAGCTAAGAAAAATAAAACTTTTGATTTCTTTAAGAAGTTTGCTAGGAGAGTTACAAATGACAAAGGAATTTCAATTTTGAAAATTAGAAGTGATAATATAGGAGAATTTAAAAATGAAAAGTTTTCCAAATTTTGTGATGAATTGGGTATTGAGCATATCTTTTCTTCCCCTAGAACCTCTCAAAAAAATAGGGTAGTTGAGAGAAAGAATAAAACCTTATAAGAAATGGCTAGGACAATGCTTTGTGAAAATAATTTGCCTAAGTATTTTTGGACCGAAACCGTAAATACTTCTTGTTATGTGCTTAATCGTGTTTTGTTAAGACCTAAAATTAAGAAAACACCTTTCGAACTTTGGAATGATAGAATCCCAAGTGTGGGATATTTTTGAGTTTTTGGATGCAAATATTTTTTCTTAAACACTAAGGAACATCTAGAAAAATTTGACTCTAAATCCGATGATGGTATTTTCCTATGTTACTCAAATAGTTCTAAAGCGTATAGCGTTTATAATCATAGAACTATGATAGTTGAAGCATCTATGCATGTCACTTTTGATGAAACTAATGATTCTTCTAGAAATGTTAAGATTGTAAATGTAGGTGAGGAACTTGAGGAATTGACATTTCATGACAAGGAGGTTAAATATGAAAACAATGAGGAAACTCATCATGAAGAGCATTCATCCTCAACTTTACCTCAAGTTGAAGAAGAAGAAGAAGAAGAAGAGGAAGCTCTACTACCTCTCCCCAAAGGATACCGATTGATAAGAGACCACCCAATTGAGCAAGTCATTGGAGAACCATCAATGGGAGTGGTAACGCGTTCTAATTTAAAAAATGTTTGTCAATATGTAGCTTTCATATATCAAGTAGAGCATAAAAATATTAAGGAAGCCGTATAAGATGAATTTTTGGTAATTTTCATGCAAGAGGAACTAAATCAATTTGTTAGGAATGATGTTTGGGATTTAGTACCTAGACCTGGTGGACAAACCGTAATTGGGACTAAATGGGTTTTTAAAAGCAAGTTAGATGAAGGAGGTTTAATCATTAGAAATAAAGCTAGGTTAGTAGCCCAAGGGTATAATCAAGAGGAGGAATAGATTATAATAAAACTTATGCTCCTGTAGCTAGATTAGAAGCAATTCACATGCTTTTAGCTTATGCCTGTTTCAAAGGTTTTAAACTTTTTCAAATGGATGTCAAAAGTGTATTTTTGAATGATTTTATTGATGAAGAAGTTTATGTTGAACAATCCCCCAGTTTCAAAAGTTTTGAGTTTCCAAACCATGTCTTTAAACTTAAAAATGCTTTGTATAGTTTAAAACAAGCCCCTAGGGCTTGGTATGAAAGACTTTCCATTTTTTTGATTGATCAAGATTTTAGCATTGGAAAAGCCGATGTCTCTCTCTTTATTAAAAATGATGAAAATGATATTTTTCTTGTGCAAATTTATGTGGATGACATTATATTTGGTGCTACTAATGAATTGCTTTGTGAGTGGTTTGCAAAGTGCATGCAAGAGGAGTTTGAGATGAGAATGATGGGAGAACTTTCCTTCATGTTTGGTCTCCAAATCAAGCAAACCAACAAAGGGATCTTCATATATCAAGCTAAGTACACAAAGGAGCTCATCAAGAGATTTGGGATGAATGAAGCCAAGATAGCTTCTACACCAATGAGCACATCCATTAAGCTTGATAAAGATGAAGATGGTGTAAAGGTAGATGAAAAACGACATCGATGTGTGATTGGTAGCTTTCTTTATTTAACCGCAAGTAGACCCGATATCATATTTAGTGTTTGTGCATGTGCTAGGTTTTAGTCATGCCCTAAAATATCTCACTTAAGTACGGTCAAACGCATATTGAGATATTCGAAAGGCGCGGTTAAATTAGGATTATGGTATCCATGTGATGCATCTTTCGATTTAATTGTTTTTTCGGATGCTGATTTTGCCAGATGTAAAGTAGATAGAAAAAGCATTAGTGAGTGTTGTCAATTCCTAGGGTTGAGTCTTGTTTCTTGGTTTTCCAAGAAACAAAACTCGATTGTGCTTTCAAGTACCGAAGCGGAATACATCGCCGCGGCTAGTTGTTGTGCACAAGTCCTTTGGATGAAACAAACTCTTTTAGATTATGGACTTAGATATTCATGTATACCTATACCTTGTGATAACACTAGTGCAATCAACTTGATAAAAAATCCGGTTTTACAATCTAGCACCAAACACATTGATCTAAGGAACCATTTTCTTAGAGATAATGTAGCCAAAGGTAATATATCCATAGAATTTGTATCCACCGATAAACAACTTGCGGATATATTTACAAAACCTTTGAATGAAGAGAGTTTTACAAACCTAAGGATGCAATTATGGATTTGTACTTTGCCGAATGCTTAAGTTTTGAAATTTTGCATGTCTTTTGAAAAATTATATTTTATGTGGTATCATCACACTTATGTAATGTCTTGTAGTGGGGCTTTGCGACTTATTGGTGTTTGCCTTTTATAGGCTCATATTGATAGGGAGGACTATAGTGGTAGATAATACGTGGTTTTATAGTGTTTTCGGTTTTCTTGGATGAAACTCATTAATAGTACCATGGTTCTTGCCCTTTATGATTAATGTCAAAAGGGAGAAAAGACTTGGTCACATTTGTGTTGGCCCAAGGGTTCCCCCTAGGCTTCGATCTCTATTTTGATGATAACAAACATGTATCTAATATATTTGTGAAGTTTTGAGTTCAGGTTGAGGTTACGATACGCGCGTGAACTTCGCCTGGAGAAATACAAAAATCATCAAAAATGCTCGGATGTAAATTGAGTATAGTTCATAGATCACCAAGTAGATTCTATGTAATATATCACTAGGAACACATCCCAAGACTATTTGTTATGTTATCCAAGTCTAAACTTGGTAACGGAACCCGGGAACAAAGTGTGTATCAAAATAAATATAAAAAATAACCTCAGCCCAAGTTCAGTCGACCGAACGAGGCAAAATATTGGCAGTAGCCACTTCGGTCGATCCTAAAAAGCCAAAAACTGGCAGTAGCCAATTCGGTCGACCATTCAGTCGACCGAATGTGGCTGGGAAAGGGTAGTAGCCTAGCGATCACTAGGCGGTCGATCGGTCGGTCGACTGATGATCGACCAACAAGCGATCGGACGGCGTCCAACGGGCAGAAAAATACCCATTGGAGTGATCTGCCGAGTGAGGGGTTATAAATATCCCTCAGCAAACTCTCTTAAAGCTTCTTAATGATCATTAGTGCATTCCAAAGAGAGATTTAAGCCTTCAAAGATTAATTTGTGCTTGTTTGCTTCGCCGATAGCTTCATCTTCCTCAAGCGGTCTTCTCATCTCAACTCCAGAATCGGTTTGAGCTCACCATCTTGAAGAGTTGGAGACTTGGAAGGCTTTGGAAGGACCTCACATTTGTGGTTTCATTTTTAGCTCCTTCTTGTTGTCTTTCGTCGTTCTTTAAATTATAATCTTCATTGTTAGCTTGCTGGGTGTGCTAGTGTAAACACTTAGGGTTTCTTTCATAGAATTGTGTTTTGCCTAGGTGAATAGGTTTAAGGAGTTCTCCAAGGGTTGAGAAGCGAGTCCTCGATTGTATTCAAAGGGAAACACAAAGTCTATAAAGGATTTGGTTAGAAATCCTTGGTGTGAAGCTAAGGTAGTGGAGTAGGCGGTTGGCCGAACCACTATAACTACTTGTCTTTGCATTGCTTGTTTGATTATGCTTATTGTCTAATTATTACTTGTCGAGCATCATAATTTAATTGCGTTATCAATTTGGTTGCATTAGAAATTGAACTTGAAAGAAATCGAATAGAAGTTAAAATTCACCCAACACTATTCAACCCCCCCCCCTTCTAGTGTGGGTATTAAATCAACAATTTGTTTTATGATGCATATAGATAGGGGAAGCATATGTTAGATTTCTATATGGCTTATGTATTGCTTAATCAAAACTCAAAATGATACTTAGATTTTTACAAAATTTCATGTTTTATTTGACATCATCAAAAAGGGGAAGATTGTTGGCCCAAGGTTCCCCCTAGGCCTTGATCTCTAATTTGATGATAACAAACATGAATTTCATACATTTATATAGTTTTGAGTTCAGGTTGAGGTTACGATATGTGGGCGAACTTCTCTTGGAGAAATACCAAAAATCGGCAAAAATGGCTTCGACGACGATCCAGTAGAAAATCTAGAATTACAATAGATTTCATGTAATATGACTCTAGGAATATATCTCAAGCCTAATTGTAATATTTTCCAAGTCAAAACATGGAAACGGAACCCGAAAATGAAGCGCGCGAGAAGAAGACTCAAAGAATCAGCCTCAGCCCAGGTTCGGTCGACAGAATGACGCCAAAAACTGGCAGTAAGGTGTTCGATCGAATGACGCCCAAAAGTGGTAGAACGTTGCGGTTGCTTGAGCGGTCGACCATTCGGTCGACCGACGATCAACCGGCAAGCAACCGGGCATCCCTAACGGGTAGAAAAATATCTGTTCGGTGTCACAGCCGAGTGAGGGGTTATAAATACCCCTCACCAACCTCTCTTAACTCTTCTTCACTATTGTTAAAGCATACTTAAGAGAGTTCATAGCCGTCCAAGCTTGATTTTGACGCGCTTCCTTCACCGATCGATCATTCAACCGAAGCGTCTCTTCTCGCCTCAACTCCGACTTCATTTCGAGGTCTACATCTTCATGAGTTGGAGGCTTTGGAGGCTTTGCAAGGGAGCTTACTTGTGTGGTTTAATTCTTAGCTCCTTTGTTGTTGTTTTCATTGTTCTTGAACAAAATTTTCATTGTTAGCTTGCTAGGTGTGCTAGGTTAAACACCTTAGGGTTTTCTTTGTATAATTGTATTTTGTTTGGGTGAATAGGTTTGAGGTGTTCTCAAAGTGTTGAGAAGCGAGTCATCGGTTTTATTCAAAGGGAAACACATTGTCTATAAAGGATTGGTTAGAAATCCTTGGTGTGGAGCCAAGGTAGTGGAGTGGGCGATTGGCCGAACCACTATAATCACTCGTGTTTATATTGTCATTGTTTGATTGCTTATAATTGCTATTCATACTTCCTAAATCATATCATTTAGTCGCACTTAGTTTTGGTTGAAGTTGAAATTGATTTAAAAGAAATCGAATTGAAGTTAAAATTATCCCAACACTATTCAAGCCCCCCCCCCCTTTTAGTGCATGTGGGTATTTGCACAACAACTAGTGTTTTTAATGAATTATATTTGCTAGTGCGAGTTTTGCCACAACTTTGCAAGAGCCGAAGGAGGTGATTTGCGTGGTTCATGAACCTATCCAAGGTCATATGATCTACTACATGTGGATTATATTTACTCTACACTGAAGGAGTGGTACGAGCAATTCTTTCTAATTCATTTTAGACTCAATTTGTTTGGCCATCAGATGTGTGTCATACATTTTTTAAACACACAATATTTAGTAACTTATCTAATTAATTAAAATGCCTCTTCTTTTTTGTTGTTCTTTTTGGTTGTTCCCATAGACGGCTTCTATTTTCATTTCTAATAAAAGTGTAGTCAATCTATCACTTATTCCAAAAAAATTAAGTTGTTAGTATTCTTTCCAGTAATTTCAAGTCATTTTTATAAAGGTGTAAATTATTGGCGTCGAAGTGGATCACATACTAAGACAAAAGGGGAATTAGCTCATCGTAAGAGATGATGGTGATACAACTTAGGAGATTGAGAGCATGAAATTTTTTTTCGATTATGAAGTTAAAGTAACATTCTCAAAGGAAAGTAAAGGATTAATATATTCCTAAAAGAAAATCTGAAGGTCAAAAGAAGATGGTGTAAATGAAATAGGCACACTAGAGGGAGAATAGTGTGTATTAGCATTAGTGAAACTAAATGACGATTTTCAAATCTTAAGTATCAATGTATGCATGATTCTTGAGGTGTAAAGTTAATATTTAGTTTATTATTCCTTAATTATTATTATTTCATTAGAATGGTTTAATAGAAGAATGGACCAAGAATGATTTATATTTGGCTTTGAAATATTTTGATAAAACTATAAAAATTATATATTGAAAGTAAAGTTCATATTTTGCTAAGAAAATAAATAGCATTTATATAATTGTTACTAACATGATTCCTTATGTACATACATTGATTTTTTAAGTAAACATGACAATAGTATATTCATATTTTTGTGTGTTAGAAAACATGAATTTTTATTTGGTTTTTAATGTTTTGATAAAAAATAAAATTAATATTTAGTTGAAGGTAAAAGATAACATGATCCTGCCTTATGCTAAGATGATATATTAACCCATTTAAAAATATATAAAAACTACAAAAGGTGCAAGAATCAAACTCAGGACCTCTCGCACCAAAAGCAAGAATCATACCACTGGACCAAATGCCGTCACTTTTTTGTAATTTTATAAATGGAAATTTGTTTTATTGATAGTAAACTCACTTTCAATCATTGCCATTATTGAAATTGTTAAAAATGTCATCCTATTTTTATATGATGTCCTATATAAATATCTATCTATATATAAAAGGAGAACCGAAACAATGGTTTTTAGCCAAATGTCAAAAGGAGAAGTTATCCACGTGGATGTTCTGAATTCCAAAATGATTTTGGCGAAGTATACATAGCTCCAACAATAAATTATTAAACATGTCACATTTATCAACAATATTTTTTTTCCATTTGTCTGCATCAATTCCAATGAAACTTAAATTTTAAATTATAATGAAGCATCACATGCATTACAAATCTCGGTAATATATTTAACTACACTTATTGATGCTTCATATTCTTGGTGATTGTTCGTTTACAGAGGTATTAACTTCATTATAATTATCATTATCCTTATCTAGCGTGAATATGTGACATACATAATTAAATGTATATATTATGTTATTAATGCCTTCGAAGAAATTAATTTGTTATTCGGCATAATCATATTATGCATATTTATTGAATCATATTCGTTAAATCCGTGTGATTAAGAATCACTCGCATATATATATATATATATTCAAACTAAGAATCACATGCATATATTCAAATTAATTTCTTTATTTGGAAAAAATTAACCAACATAAATATTAAGAATGACATGCATATATTGTTGGCATAAGGTTTCCAACCTTGATCTTAATCTCGATTTTGATGATAACAAATATAGAACTAATGATTTCTTGGAGAAATATTTTCAGGTTCAATATCGATTTGTGCACGCCGTCGTCGACCGGAAAAATGCAAAGAATCAAGTAAAAGTGACTTATAAACAACATTCCGTAATATTATGGATGAGATGTCGTAATATTCTGGAATATCCCGGATTACGGGATGGGATGTTGTAATATTTCTGAATATCTCGGATTATAGAATGAGATGTTGTAACATTCCGGAATATCCCGAGTTACGAAATGAGATGTTGTAACATTTTAGAATATCCCAAATTATAGGATGAGATGTTGTAACATCCCGGGTGGATGAGTGTTGCATCATTTCCCAAGTCAAAATCAGAGAAATCGAAAGGATGATCGTCGAGGCTCTAGAATTCATCGAAAGATAGAGTTTAGATTTAGGGAATCTATAATGATTATATCAAACTTCATTATGATGCAAAGATCCCAAAAGAAACAAACTCGAAACTCAGACCACAAGAAAGAACCTTGTTGGTTCGGTCGATCGTTCCAGAATGACATCAACCAGTCAAACTATCCAAAATTCCCAGAATACCCCCAACGGCTCTATTTTGAATTTTGACCCGTTGAGCTTGTTTGTAATCGAGCATCTATTGGTGTTTTCTCTATATAAACACCTCACCTACCTTCCATAACTCTAATGCTTCATTGAGACAATCTTTCATATTTGCCAAGCTTTCTTGAGTCATTCTTTGAGCAAGCCCTAGCTTGGAGCCTAAACCCTTGATTGAGCCTTGTCTTCATTATTTCATCATCAAAGGCATCAAGAGGAGCTAGGTTATCTTTTGTTGGAGCAAAGTATATGTTGTATTATTTATTTGCTCCATTACTTGCGTATTTTCTTGTTTAGTTCATTATTACTCAAGTATGTAAAGGTCTAGTGTGTAGAACTTGAGTTTGGTGGTTGCCTCGGCATAGAGGTATAAACTGTCATGCCCCAACTCAAGGTCACGTGACCGGCCACGGTATACGTTTCTATATCCCGTAGCCTAAACCATGCACATGCCAACTCAACAAATAAATAATAGCGTAAAGAAATAACATGTTTCATTTCAAATGAAAAGCAAATCAAAATAGAGTTTATTACAAGTAGTTTAACTGAAACGTAAAGTGCAGAAAGAACAAATTAAGTTCAACATTTTAAAAATCCAAATACAATAAAGTCTGAAATAAATGACATAAATGCCCTCAGGGGCTATAACTCCAAATCAGGCCAATAAAAGTGTATGACCACTACCAAAAGACTCAACTACGACCCTAACTAGAACTGCTATGACATCATACGACCCAAAAGACTCAATGAGTGGTTCTACCAACCCCCACAAAAAATAGCACAGAGACAACAAGAATATATCTATCTCTACAGAAGATAAAGTCACAAAGGTATGACTAGCTAACAGGCGAACTGGCCACACATGCCTCAAGGCATCCAACCCTCCAAGAGTGGAGTATATCAGCCCGAAGCCTACCATGCCTGAAGGCAACAACACATACTAGGATAATTGGCAAGGCCTCCGAACTTATCCTAGTATAAGGAAACTCGGGAGCAATCGGAAAGGCCCTCCGAACTTGCTCCTTGAGACGTGACATCACAAGAGTAATCGGGTAGGCACTCCAAACTTACTTTTTTAAGACATCACAGGAATAATCGGGAAAGACCCTCTGAACTTATTCCTCTTTAAGTAAAAGTCACATCGGGATAATCGGGTAGGCCCTCTGAACTTAACCCACGAGGCCAAACTGGAACAATCAGGAAAGGCTCTTAGAACTTGTTCCACAGGTTGGGAATTTATCATCCAACTTTCCGGGCCTAGCCCGCAATCCGGCTCCTAATCAAGCCGCTCCGCCATTCATAAAGATATGGCGCAACATGACCTAAGTCAAGATTCTCCTACGGTGTCCTAGGGGTGTAATTATTAAGAAGCATCTCAACACTCAAAACCGACCCCTATCTCTTAGACCCGTAATATCATGAACCCATGTGGTTTTATTTCATGCAAACTTTATGTGTTGGTTCATAACAGATTATGTTGACCCTTAACCCAACTTTTAATTATGCAATTAAAATTTAGATCACCAAGATTAGGATTTTGTTTTAGCTTACTGTTGTTCCCAGTACTGATGTATCTAACCCGAATCAAGTCTCCAAGTGTGTCATATGTTTCCAAACTAAGTTTTTTGGTCGAAATGATAGATTACACGACTATATTTAGAGCAATACACACACCACAGCAAGCAATCTAAAAATAGCACAAATCCATTATCTCGACATAAAATTCCAGCAACATTCAATTTTCAGCATATCATGAAATTAAATCCAAAAATTAACAAAAATTAAATCCTTAATTATCATTAGGACAGAATACTAATCTCAAGATTAATTTCACAGATTTCATACTTATTAATCAAGATTAACAAGAATCTACAACACCTTAATCAAGAAACAAACATCAAGATTAAGAACTCATTTCCAAGAATTCCCATGGCATAAATATCAGGATCTTGATCCTATAACATAATTTCTACCCAAAAATCACAGATTTAAATCTAAGGCATGCAATCCATAAATCAAGAACCTATTTAGGTAAAGAAATCAAGATTTGTGCATCAGGGTAACAAGAACGCTCATTCGGGCATTTCATCGAACACCTTGAGGGCAACCCCGATTTCCCCCTTGGCCGAGCACCCCTAGGTTTACCCTAGGACTGTCGAGCCCCATAGGGCAAAGTTTAGGGCCTCCTCAAGCACAAACCACAAGAAAACAAGGCAAGAACTCAAGAAATCATCGAAATAAATCAAGAACGATAAGCCGTCAGGAACAGCTTCAAGAATTCAAAGAAATCCCGAAAGAGAGATGGTAAAACCACTCACCTAATTTGGAAAGATGATTGGAGAAGAAAATCCAATTAATGGCCTCCGATTTTGGCTCCAAAATCCGGCGGCTCAACCCCAAAAGAAAGGAAGGCAGGCGGCTGCTCCTCCCAAGCTGCCGGCTCCAAGGGGAAAAAGGGAAGCAAGAGGGGGCGGCTGGCTTGCTGGCGGCTCCCTCGGCTTGGCTCCACAGGGAAGGAAGAAGAAGAGAGGAGAAGGGAAGGGCTTTAGGCGGCGGCTTGGCTTTGGGTGGCGACAGCTCCAAGGGGGAAGAGATGGAGGGTTGGTTGGCAGCTTGGCTGGCGGCTAGCTCGCTCCTCATCTCAAAAATTTGGGTGGCTCCAAAATAGGAGCCACAAGCCAAGGGGAGGGGGTTTTATACTCCTTCCTCAACCCTAATTTCTCTAAACCCTTTATCTAACCCGCATCCACCTTAAGCCAAACCCGAACCCGCTAACTTAAATTAACTTAATTAAATCTTATTCTAATCCGATAATAAATCATAAGTAATTAAATAAGCACATCCATATAACATAATTAAACAATTATGCATACACAACATCAAATTGAATAAATTAAATTATTCAAGCCTAATTCACATATTTCATATCCTACTTACCCGAGCTCGCAAGCTCGCACTGGACCATGAGTCGACTCGGCTCGACCTCGAACTAGTCCGCTAGGCTGGCAAACACAAACCATAAGAGGAAAAATAAAATTAAATATCTAGGATATTACATAAACCCACTTGTGTAAACTTGGTTAGGAGTGTTCCTTAGGAATTGAGGTGGGAAAGTTCACTCGGTGTGAAGGCGGAGACTTCCAAGTCTGGAAGTGGCTTCGAAGTGAGTGTAGAAACTTTCGAGTCTGGAAGTCCTCGATTGTAAGAAACTCTCAACTTAGTGGATTTGTGTATGAAATCCTAAGCACGGTGCTTAGGTAGTAGAGTAGACATTGGGGCCGAACCACTATAAATCAAAGTGTTAGCATTATTTACTTAGCATATTGAATTACTTATTATTTATCTTGCTTCTACATTTATCATCCTATTGGAATTGCCTAAGTAAAAAATAAATGGTTAAAATCGGAATTAGGTAAAGATTTTAGTTAACACATATTTACTCCCCCTCTAGTGTAGGTCATTTCACTTACATTTGGTATCAGAGCGGGTTGTATATTAAGATTTCACCATCTCCTCTACATCTAGTCTCAATCCGATAATGGTACTAGAGAGTTTAGCGTCTACACCTCCTAGGTTCGAAGAGTCAAAGTTTGGTCTTTGGGATCATAGGATGTATACATTCTTAAAGACTCAAGGTTTAGGAGTACTCAACATGTTAAAATTTGAAAATATTGAACCTATGGATAAAATGCATGCTTGGAATGAGAATGAGATAAAATCTTTTGATTTGAATGTTAAAGCAGTGAATTGCTTATATTGCTACTTCCCAAATGAAATTTTTGAAAAAATCATGCATTATAAATCGGCTTTTGATATTTGGGCAACTTTAATTATTTTATATAATCATGCAAAAATCGATGAGTTGACAACCTTTGTTGAGGGTGGTGATGACAATGGTCATCCCTCCAATACTAACCGTTGTTTTGATGCCCATAGTCCTTCTAGTCAAAGAAGTAATTCCAAAAGCCGAAAAAGGGAAGTGGTATGCTACTATTGCAAAGAGAAGGGGAACATGAAGAAGAAATGCCCTTCACTTGTGAAAAATGCTAAAAGGAAGAAGATTGCTTCAAGGACCTCCGCAGGTCCATGTGCAACATCTTCGTATCATAATAATGAAGCCACTTCCAAACTTTGCCTCATGGGACATGAGGATGAGGTAAATTCTTCTATTTCTTGTCAAAATAGTGATACTCTCTTGTGGTTCTCTTAACATGTCTTATGAAGAGCTAGTTGAAGAATGCCAAAAAATGTGTGTCATGATTTTAAAGAAGAATAAGGAAATTAAAAAGATAAAAAAGGAAAACTCTAAGCTTACTTCTCATGTGCATGTTTTAGAATTTGAAAATGAGAAATTAAAGACTAATTCTATTGATCATTGCCATGACGCATCAATTTTTGAAGTAATTGAAAAATGTAGAAATCAAGAATTAGAAATTGAGAATGATGAATTGCTAATTAAGAGCTCAAACTTATAAATGAAAATGAAAAATTGAGAACTAAAAATGTTGATTTGGAAAGTAGATTAAAGCATGAAAAGAATGATTTCAAAAATGATTTCAAGATTGAAAATGAGAAAATCAAAAATGAAAATGGTATGTTGAAATCTCAATTGCATGTTATTCAAAAAACCATGAATGATTTGAAAAGTGATGTTATTTTCTTAAGTAGGAAAGTAAATAATTTACCAAATACTTTCTCTTTTAAGAATTCTAGAATTAGAAAAGATTAGACCTAAGAATGGTCATGTTCATCATGCTCATCGTGCTTCTCATGTCAAGCATTCTAACATTAGACCTCATGTTCATAAGAATGATGAAAAGAAAAGATTTAATGGACATTGCTTTTATTGTGGTATTTATGGGCATGTCATTTATGATTGCACTTTTAAGATGAATCCAAGTGTGGTAAAGACACTTTGGGTTCCTAAGCCTTTTAACCCCTAAGGACCCAAAGCCATTTGGGTACCAAAAGTTTCTTGGTTCTTTTGTAGCGGGAGCTACCACACAAAGGTAAAGGAAATTGAAGTATTGAAGTAGACCAAAGTCCTCATTGATAAAGCTTTGCATGGTTGCAACTTCAAGTCATCATGATGCCTAGGTAGAGTTGGCATCATAAGTAATCTGGTATCATCTCCTTACTTTGTTAGTTTCACTTTAGTTGGATTTTATGATACATGTGCAACTTGAGTTGTTTTCTCCGCTCTAGATAGTGTTTTGAAAATGATTTTTGATTTTTGATTTCTGGTCTCTTCAGAGACCTAAGTAGCCTATAATGGGCTCATGCGACCTTGCGGTTCTAAATCGTAGGTTAATTGTGGTCTTTCGATTTTCAACCAATAGGAAGGGTTGGAGACCTTATTTTTTAAAATTTCACATTTTGAGATCTCTTTGATTCATTTTGGTATCACTTTGACTTGTTTGTAAATGAATCTCTACTACTTAGCAAAGTAGGTCTTTGAAAATGATATTTGTCTATTTGATCCTCACATTTGCTATTCAGTACGATAACTTGCTAGTAGATATAGTTTGATTACTATTAATGAAGTATACTTGCAAGTTATTGAGAATAGAAGGGTATTATGAAGAAAATGGAAAAGAAAATGAAAAGTTTGGCATAATTCCCATGATTAAGGTATGATTTTGGTTTTAAAAAATGATAGTGTAATATTTCAATATTTGTACTTTAATGATGTCTCTACACTCATGATTGAATTTGCAAGATAAATATATTTAGGCAAGATAAAGTGGCATAATTTAGATAAACTCGACCACCTTTTAATTCTAAATCTCATAAATATGTTTAGATACACACATGACATGATTCTAGGTTTTTAAACTTTAAAATTCACGTGTGGATGAACAATGTGATAACTATATCACTTTAGGGGACTTAAACTTGGAAAAGTTTCACCCAAGTCAACAAATCGATTTGGACACTTCATTTTAAGTCCAAACTTCATAAGCATATTTAGGTATACATATGACATGTTTCTAAGCATTTAGAATTGAAAATTTATGAAAATATGAATAAAATGGTATAGAGGTGGTTTTATGAAAACCTCATTCAAACAAGTTTGATCTAAGTCAACATCTTGACTTAGATATCTCATTTTCTATCCATACTTGAGAAACATGTTTAGGTATACTCGTGTTAGGCTTCTATGTGTTTGAACTTGAAAAACTATGAGTAAATGACAAGGTTGATACTTAGTAAGTTTTATGCTAAATAGGGTGTTTTAGAATGAAATCGGGCTAGGTTGATATCTTGGTTTAAGGATATTATTTTCATTCCAGACTTGTCATATACACTCTATATTATCATTATGTGGTGTCGTAAAAGTTTGAATGAAAACTGGACTCGATTTGGAAAAATGACTGAAAATACGAAAATACCATTGAAATTTTAGCATTTTCAGTCAATTTTAGAAAAATGTAGAAAATTTATTTTAGAATGATTCTTAAAAGTGAACCTTAATTGAAAAATCTAGTTTATTGTGTAAAAATTTAAAAAAATTAATCAAGAATCTGTTTTATGGTGGAATTTTGAAGTTGGATTTCAAAAATGCAAAGTATCATCCTCTTGGAATATCAATCTTTTTGATATTTTGATTTTTCGTCCAAAACTTCAAATGAAACTTTGTGTATATCATTTTGATTCAATTTCTAACATCATTTTCACTATTCATTGAGCGCAATCATTTCTAGAATAATTTTGGTAACTTGAGGATAACTTGAAAATAAGTTTTTGGTTGGAATCGAGATAGGTTTAAAAATAGAGTTAGAAAATTCATTTTGAGTTTAAACTTGACACATGCATCTAAAATGATCATTCAGCGATATCTGGAAAGTTTGAACCAAAAATGATAACTTTCGGAAAAATACCTAAAATTTACGAAAATGACCCTGGACTTTCAAGAATTTTATGAATTTATAAAAAACTGATTTTTGACTGATTCTTGAACATGTATATTCCTTTAAAAATCTAGTTTGTCCAGTTAAAGTTTCAAAAAAATTTGTCAAGAATATGATTTTATATGGATTTAAAAGTTTGATTCTTGTAAACTTGAAGTATACATTGACATAAGTCAATAAAGTGACACAGAAGTTTCAATTTAAGCCCAAACTTGACTCATATACTTAGATTCACTCATGTTAGAAGTCAAGATGCCTAAGTTAGAGAAAATATGAGTACATAGCGAAATTTGATAATTAGCATTTTTCATGTTTTCATGCCTACTTTAAATGAAATCATGCTAAGTTCATATTTTGATTAAATGACATTATTTTCAATTCAAACTTGATATACATGTTTTATATGACCATATCTTGGTATTTGAAAGTTTGAATGATTTCTGAAAATGTCATAAAAATCTTATTTATTTACGAAAATGCCACTGATGTTCAATGAATTTTAGAAAAATGCAGAAAAATGATTTTTGGTTGATTCTTGAATCTATTTTTTCATTGAAAAACATAGTTAATGGCATAAAAATTTCAAAAGTATTGAGTATGAATATAATTTGATGTGGATTTTTGAATTTCCATTTCTAAAATTTAAATTATCACTCTTCTCAAATTGCTCATTTTTTCGATACTTTGAATTTTCATTAGATTTTCGAATGAGACTTGAAGTATAATATTTTGAATTCATGTGTGATATTGTTCTACTAATTTGTTGAGAAAAATCATTTCTAAAGTGATTTTTGACTCTTTGATCGATACTTGAAAATATCGATACTTAAGTTACTACACAATTCTTGGTTTTGGATTTCATGATATCATTTCACGATATCATGTATGACTTAGTCTCTTATTCGATGTTTGGTTTTCATCCCTTGAGTTAAGATTTTCGTAGTTTGAAAAGATATTTTAGAGTTCCAACTTTGACTTTTGATTGACTTTTCTTGCCCTTTTTGATTGATGTCAAAAGTGGAAGAAAAATATAGGTAAATGGGAAGAAAATATAGGAAAACCATGCATGTAGATATGGGGAGTTTATTTTCATAGATATGCATGTTGATAGGGGGAGAAATCCCATGATTGGCTTCCTTTATGCTTAAATGAAAATATTTTCTTAAGGTTCTTTGTCATCATAAAAAAGGGAGAGATTATTGGCCTAAGGTTTTCAACCTTGGTCTTAATCTCCGTTTTGATAATAACAAACATGGAACTAATGATTTCTTAGAGAAATATTTTCAAGTTCCATATCGGTTTACGCGCGATGTCCTTGACCAGAAAAACACATATTAAGAATCGAGTAAAAGCAGCTCATAAACAATATTCCAGAGTATCCAGGATGAGATGTTGTAATATTCCGGAATATCTCGATTGCGAGATGGGATGTTGTAACATTCCAGAATATCCTGGATTACAGGATGGGATGTTGTAATATTTTGGAATATCTCGAATTACTTGATGGAATGTACCTACTAGAAAAATGGGCATCAGCAACGGCCGAGCCGTTGCAATAGAGCCGTGACAGAAACTCGCGTTGCTGATAACTTAGCGACGGATCAGCAACGGCCGCTCGGACCGTCGCTAACAATATTATCAGCAACGGTTTTGCCACGGACTCGGAGCCGTTGCTGATAACATCGACGGATATGTTGTAACTTTCCAAAATATCCCAGATTACGGGATGAGATGTTGTAACATCCCGGGTGAATGGTGTAATATCCCGAGATGATTGTTGCATCATTTCCCAAGTCAAAATCGGAGAAATCAAAAGGACGGTCATCGACGCTTGGGAATTCATCAGAAGATAGAGTTTAGGTTAAGGGAGTCTAGAATGATTGTATTAATCCTCATTATGATGCAAAGATCCCTAAAGAACCAAACTCAAAACCCGAACCAAAAGAAAAGAACCTTGCTGGTTCGATCGATCGAACTTCGATCGAAAAGTACTAGTACTTTTCAGTATTTCCAAAATGACCTCAACAAGCCAAACTGTCCAGCATTCCCAGAATGCCCTTAATGGCTCTATTTGAATTTTGACCCGTTGAGCTTGTTTGAAATCGAGCATCTCTTGGTGTTTTCTCTATATAAACACCTCACCTACCTTTCATAACTCCTCTAATGCTTCATTGACACAATCCTTCATATTTGCCAAGCTTTCTTGAGCCATTCTTTGAGCAAGCCCTAGCTTGGAGCCTAAACTCTTGATTGAGCCTTGTCTTCATTGTTTCATCATCAAAGGCATCAAGTGGAGCTAGGTGATCTTGTGTTGGAGCAAAGTATATGTTGTATTATTTATTTGCTTCATTACTTACGTATTTTCTTGTTTAATTCATTATTACTCAAGTGTGTAAAGATCTAGTGTGTAGATCTTGAGTTTGGTCGTTGCCTCGACATAGAGGTATAAACACACTTGTGTAAACTTGGTTAGGAGTGTTCCTTAGGAATTGAGGTGGGAAAGTTCACTTGGTGTGAAGGCGAAGACTTCCGAGTTTGGAAGTGGCTTCGAAATGAGTATAGAGACTTTCCGGTGAAAACTCCTCAATTGTAAGAAACTCTCAACTTAGTGGATTTATGTATGAAATCCTAAGCACGATGCTTAGGTAGTGAAGTAGGCATTGGGGCCGAACCACTATAATTCAAAGTGTTAGCATTATTTACTTAGCATATTGAATCACTTGTTGTTTATCTTGCTTCCGCATTTATCATCCTATTGTGAATTGCCTAAAGTAACAAAGAAATTGTTAAAATCGGAATTAGGTAAAGATTTTTGTTAACACATATTCACTCCCCCTCTAGTGTAGGTCATTTCACTCACATATATTATGAATGTATGGAATTTAAATTATAATTAATTTCTTGATTTTTTTCAAAATTATTATGTTATTTTCTAAGTATATATATAATTAATACTTGAGTATATATAAAAGTATCAGCATGCGTGCATTTTATAAATCTCTTGAAAGGGATAATGTGGATGGCTGTACTATAGAATCGAAACTAATTACTATTTATTCAGCATAGATGGAAAATGTGGGACATGCTTGAACCCTATCTACTAAGCTCTGGATTAAGCAGAGGGACCTGAAGATCGCACAACAAGATGTTCAACAGAGAAATGTTGCCAAAATCAATTTGGCTCATTTTTATGTTATGTACGAAAATGTTTGACATAACATAATGACAATAAGATTACCGTATAAATTAGAAATATTCTACGACTAGTTATGTGTATCTTCCGAAGATATTACTGTTGGGATGTGTGGCGACAGATTTGCCCAAACCCTTTTATGTTGTCACACGCAGAGTCTTAGGCGGTCCCGCTATGGGTTGTGGGCGACAAATTTTTTTGGGCCCTTTGGGCTAGGGCCTGTGTCACCCTATATAAACTCAAATGTAATAATTCTCTTGTATATGAGAAATCCTAATAGAAAGAACTTCTAGTCCGAACGTGGATGTAGGTAATTTCGTCAAACCACGTAAATCTTGTGTGTGTTCTTGTGTGTATGATTTTCTCTCTTTTTTGTGTCTATTGTGTTAGATCTATTCCCAACAACTGCATCAAGAACAATGAATGTAGATAAGATGAAATAAACATAAAAATAAATCCTAGAATCTTTGGAGCAAAATGAAAACAAAAAAAATATGACAACATAAAATTGCCAAATGTATCAAATTTACCGTTTCTGAAACTCGTCAATGAAAAAATGCCCATAAGCAATATCTGCACCATAGCAATCTCCACACAATTTCGTACGAGTAAAGCGATAAATAAAAAAAGAAAGCCCAACAGCTACGATGGTAGGAGATAAAACAACTAGATTTATTAACATGTGAAAATAGTTGATTTTGTCAGCAATTGCAACCAAAAAACAAGAGGCAGCACAAGCAAATAGGAATTTAGCATTCCAATATTAAAATATAAGCGTATATCTTTGTCACACCCCAACTGAGGATAGTGTGATCGGCCAGGGCCTACATCTTGCCCAGTAATCTACTGTCTACACTAACATAAGAAAACCAAGACATATCAAATAACAGAAATCTCAACACACTTTATTATAAGCTTTCAAAGTCACAATTTTTATGTTTGTCCAAACAAGTAAGAACATCAACATCAAAATAACTAAACGTTCAAGAAACAAGTTTTACAACTCTTTTTCAAGTACAACTGTCAGTGCAGAAACAAAACAACCACTACTAGACTCTGATTTAAGACTCATGGACGTCGCTACGAGATATGGCACCACCTCCCCCCCACCAGCTGCACCATGTCGACAAGCCAAGTCACTGATCATGCTCTGTAAAATTAAAGAATAAACTGTGAGTCCGCTTGGGACTCAGTGAGTGGCTCTAGTGAACCTCCACATAAGCCTCAGTCATGCATATATATCATATAAAACAACAAAATAAATGAACAAGAAGGTAAAATACTTCTAAAACAGCTACCGAACCCCAATGGGTCAATCTGTACAACTGAATATGATAACCTGCCATCTCGGCCTATCAAGCCACCAGCATCCAACCCTTAGAGCTACTTATGGAATAATATCTCGGCTACAACCGTCCCTACCATATCAGGTAGTATCATATTGGCCATCAGCCACGTCACCTCAAGGTGTACGCAAACAATCCCGGGTCGTCGACTAGGATGGTCCACTAGTCTTCAGACATCGTCTGGGGTAAGGACAGCTAGTCCCACCCAACTGGGGTCTGGCACCTAGCGGGCCCGCTGGCGCACCTCAAGACCCAATACTCGCTGAGCTGAGCATTGGTCATTCCCGACCTCCATGCTCCTCGACGGACCATCTCAAACACACTACACAATCAATATCCTAGGGCTTTCATATATACCCTTCGGGCCATTGCCCGTATTTGGCCTTAATTCGGCTACATGATCAAAAATTTATGCCGCCCTTTCAAATTGTGTACACCTAAGAGTTCTTGGTTTCCAAAAGTATACAATAAGTCATAGAAGTGTTATCATCTCCTAGCTAAGTTTCCATATAAGTATGATGAATGTCTAGTGACGCATTACACGTTATCTAACCTTCTACACTACCCTGGGTGAGGAATTCCTTGCGTTGACTTGGGAATTCCGCCCATGAATATTTTTGGGCAGCATGTATAATCTCAAGAAAATATTCAATAAGAAGCACCACCTTACACTACCTTACATCTACTATATATGGTCACAATATATATATGCATAACAACTTTACACTACCTTAGGAATTTAGCACAATAAGAAGCAATTATCTAGCATGGCACGGTAAAATAAATTGAAAAAAAAAAGGTAGGAATTACTAATCATGGTAAACAATTTCAACATTTCAAAATTAAATATCTAATGCTAAGGATGGTCATAAGGCCAGCATTCCTACAATTCCAATTCAATCAATCTACTTGCTATGTTTGGTGTTCTTCCTAAGCATTGTCATTCCTATATTGGTGAATCTCATAATCATGTAAGTTTCCATCTAAAGATACTCTCTTCTCCCCTCCCTAGTCTTGGCCGAGCCATGAGCAAGAAGAACCTTGCTCGGCCATGGCCCTTAAGGTAGGAAAGGGAAAGGTGACTCTAGCTATACCTCTAATTCTTCGATTTTCGAGTATAACTTAATATCAATGGATTATTTACCCATTCCCTTACCCTTGGCCGAACCCTCTTCATGAGGTGTAGGGTTCATTCGGCCACATCAAGAGAGATCTAGGGAAGATATGCTTCATGACGCGTGAAACCTACGATTTGAACTACATCAATCATGAACATGAGATCATCTAAGGGCCTTCTTGCTGTCAAGGGAATTGGGCAAAATTTTGGCATGACCTTTCCCCTTTTCCCATGACTCGGCAGTCGTAACAATTGAAAATCGATGAAGAAACAATATACTCTGACAAGAAATCATAGAAAATAGCGATTACACGTCGATAAAATCAAGATCCGACGGAAAGATCACGAGAAACTCGTCCTATCACAACTAGGGGTTAGGCTACCCGCCTCACCCATGCTTCTAACTTTAACCACTCACATAGATTGCGAAGAACGAAAGATCGGGTGACGATGACTTAAAATTTTTCGACGACGACGCGAAATCCCGGATCGATCCAAGTCCTCCAAGCTTTCCCTTGCTCTTCTTCCTCTCTCCCCCTAGGCAGCCTTGTGCGACTCAAGGGATGAGTCACAGGGCTGCAAGATGAGGGTTTTAATACCTCATCTAGCTTTCCAAAGATAGCTCCATGACTCACTTAACTCATACTCGAACCTCGACTAAACCCGAACTCAACTTGGGTTCTGACTTAACCCATAAAATGAATCGATTTAACTTGATTTAAGGAATGAATTCATAAAAGGAAAGTTAATCACCCACATAGATTCCATAAATCACTAGTCGAGTCATACCTTTTCACTCGAGGTGATCCTAAGGCTCGACTCGACTACCCCCGGGTCCAGCGCGCTGCACCAAAATAGATTTTTATATTAGAAATTTTTCTGGGTCTTACAACCTTCCCCACCTTAAGGGAAATTCATCCTCGAATTTACTTGAATAACAAGAACTTACTGGCTCCTTGAACAAGGAAGGGTAGCGCTCTCTCAAGTCCTGCTCTACCTCCCAAGTGGCCTCTTGCCCAGAATGGTGCTCCCATCTGACCTTTACCAGGGGAATTTCTTTGGGCCTTAGCTTCCTGATTTGGCGGTCAAGAATCTCTATCGGCCTTTCCTCGAATGAGATGGTCGAATCTACCTCAATAGAAGAGGGCTCGGTCACATGCAAATCATCTTTTACATACTTCCGCAACATGGATACATGGAAGATCGGGTGCACTCTGCTCAGGCTAGGAGGTAATGCTAGCTCATAGGCCACCTCGCCCCTTCACTTGAGAACGGGAAGAGGCCCAATGTATCTAGGGCTCATCTTCCCCTTCTTCCCAAACCGGACCATCCATTTCATAGGAGAGACCTTCAGAAAGACTAAGCCACCCTCTGCAAATTCCAATTCCCTGGCCTTCTTGTCGGCATACATTTTTTGTCGACTCTGGGCTGCCAACAATCTTTCCTTTCTGGCATTTACTTTCTCTACTGCTTCCTCAACCAGATCGGGGCCCATCATGAGTGATTCCCCTGCCTCAAACCAGCCCACTGTTCGGCCTTCACCTGTTGGCAGACCAGACATTTGGAGTCAAACTCTGCTACCTCTCTTTTCATACCTTTCCACTAGTAATGCTGCCTTAAATCCCGGTACATCTTGGTGGCCCCCAGATGCATCGTGTAAATAGAACGATGACCTAGTTCCAGGACTTGCCTGTGCACCTCAGCCATATCTGGTACTACTATCCGGTGTCTGAACCTTAGTACACCCTCTGAGTCTAATCTGAAACCATAATCTGCATCGCCTCTTTGCACCAGATCCTTGGTCAGCGCAAAAAAGGCATCCTCCCCCTGCGCGGCACGCAGCATGTCCATCAGCGTGGATTGTACCCGCAGGTGTGCCATCAGGGCACTTGAAGCTGACACTGATAAGGATGCACCCCCATCTAGACACAAAGCTAACTCTCGAGCTAGAGGCCTCCGCTTAACTTCCAAATGAGCTAAACTACCCATGGACTTTCTGCTCAGAGCATTTGCTACCACATTCGCTTTCCCCGGATGATACATAATGGTGCAATCATAATCCTTTAGGAGCTCCAGCCACCTCCTCTTCTTGAGGTTCAGCTCCTTTTGGGTAAGAAAGTACTAAAGGCTCTTGTGATCTGTGTAGATCTCGCAAGTCTCCCTGTACAGGTAGTGCCGCCAAAGCTTCAGTGCAAAGATCACTGCCGCTGGCCCTAGGTCGTGCGTCAGATAGTTCTTCTCATGAACTTTCAGCTGGTGGGGTGTATAAGCGATGACTATGCCTTACTACATCAGGACGCAGCCCAGGCCAACCCGAGTGGCAACACAGAAGACTACAAACCCTCCTGAACTTGAAGGTACAGCCAGCACGGATGCAGATATCAAACATGCCTTGAGCTTCTGAAAGCTCACCTTGCATTTGTCATCCCAAATGAACTTGACCTTCTTCTAGGTCAACCGAGTCAAAGGGGTTGTAATTCTGGAGAATTCTTCACAAACTTCCGGTATTACCTGGCCAAACCAAGAAAACTATTGATCTCAGTCACACTAGTCGGTCGTTTCTAGCTCTACACCACTTCAATCTTGGTAGGATCTACCCTTATCCCTTCCTTGGACACTACATGGCCCAAGAACCCTACACTTTCCAACCAAAATTTACACTTGGAAAATTTTGCAAACAATCGGTGCTCTCTGAGGGTTTCCAGGACCATTCTCAGGTGCTTAGAATGCTCTTCCTCACTCTTGGAGTAAACCAGAATGTCATCAATGAAGACGATCACAAAGCTGTCCAGCTACTCCTTAAATATCATGTTCATTAGGTCCATGAAGGCAGCAAGTGCATTGGTTAGGCCAAAGGACATCACTAGGAACTCATAGTGACCGTGGCGAGTCCTAAAGGCTGTCTTAGGCACATCGCAGTCCTAGATTCTCAGCTGATGGTATCCGGACCTCAGATCTATCTTTGATAACTATTGTGCCCGCTGCAGCTGGTCAAAGAGATCGTCTATCCTCGGTAGTGGGTAGCGATTCTTAACAGTCACATTGTTCAGTTGCCTATAGTCGATGCACATGCGCATCGACTCATCCTTCTTCTTCACGAAGAGAACCGGGGCACCCCAGGGTGACACACTCGGCCGGATGAACCCCAGGTCTAGCATTTCCTGCAATTGCACCTTTAACTCCCTGAGTTCAGCCAGTGCCATACTATAAGGTGGAATGGAAATTGGTTTCACCCCTAGCAGCAGGTTAATACAAAAATCAACTTCCCTTCTGGGCGACAATCCCGGCAAATTCCTCGATAAACATATCAGGGAATTCACACAACACTGGGATTCCACTGACATTCCTTGCTTCACCCCCTTCCTCCTCAGCCACAGATATGAAGGCCAAGAAAGATTGGCAGCCGCCCCGAAGCAACTTACGAGCCTTTATGGCTGAGATGACCCCTATCGGCTTGCTACCTCCCTCCCCTTGGAAGGTGAACTGCGGCAGCCCAAGCTTATTAAGCATCACTGCTTTGGCTCTGCAGTCCAACATTGCAAAGTACTATGCTAGCCAATCCCTGCCAAGGATGACATCAAGCTCAAGAGTGGGTAGGAGTGTCAAATCCACACTCAACACATGGCCGCAGATGAGCACTTCACAGTCTTGATATATTGAATTTGCTAAGATTGCATCGCCCGTAGGCGTTGATACCATTATGGCCCGTCGAGCATAGAGGGTGCCATTGGCAACTTTGTAGCAAATATGGCAGACACAAACGAGTGTGTGGCACCCGGATCAAATAAAACGTATGCAGCAGACGAACATACTAAAATAGTACCTGTCACCACTGCTTTGGACACCACTACCCCATCATGATTCATGGCATATACCTGCGCAGGCGGCCTCTCTGAATGATTGGTCTGCGGCCCCCTATGTTGCGCCTGTCCCCTTTGAGCTACTGACCTTACTGACATAGGTGCCTTCCCCCTAGATTGCTCAGGCTTCTAACTAGCTCCCTCAGGACAGTCCTTTTTGAAGTGTCCGACTCGACCGCACTTGAAGCAAGCATTAGTGCGACTAAGGCAGGACCCCCAGTGTCTCCGACTGCAGCTGCCACACTAGAGCCTCTGATCTCTAAGAACCACCTCCTGACACTGTCGGGCTCACTAACCCGGTCCCTGGGCCCCCACGGCCCCGGTTGCCATTCTTCCCCCGGCTTTGCTGTCGATCTGCTACAGTCATTGCCCCCTCAAAGTGCCAAGGACGACTGCCAAAACTCTGCGACCGAAACTTCTTCTTATTTGGACCGTCATTTCTCTCAAACAACACCAAAGCTTCTTTCCGCGGGGCTTCATCCACTACCCGAGCCAGAGTAGAATCCTCAGTATAGTGAATAAGCCTGCCAATATGTGACCTCAATCCTGCCACGAACCTCTTGACCCTGGCGGTCTCAGACGCCACTAGGGTTGGATGATACTTGGAGAGACGGTTGAACTCCATCTCATACTCTGATACTGTCATGCCCCTAGCATGGCGAAGCATCTCAAAATCATGGGCGCGCTTGTCGCGAACACTCATGGGTAGGTACTGCTCTTCCACAGCCGCCCGAAATTCCTCCCACGTGGGAGGTGGTGCCCCAGCTGCCCTGCAGGCCTTCCAGGTGTGCAGCCAGACCTTTGATGGTCCCCGCATTTGAAGACCAACCATACGAGCAGCTGCCTCTGATGAACACCCCAGCTCCATGCATAGCTCGTAGCAATCCCCCAAGAATTCTGTCACTTCCACCTGACGATTTGTTCCGGTGAACTCCGGTGGCTTCAGTGTGACAAAATTTGCATATGTTGGGGCCCCTGGGGTTCTGACCACCTGTGCTGTCACCTCTGCCACTTCTGGTACCACTGAAACTACGGGCACAGGTTGTGGTGGTGGTTGCTGAGACTGCTGCTGATGCTACATCTGCTGTTGCATTTGCTGTCAAAGTTCGTGCACCTTAAGGAGCGCCTCAGTCAATTGATTCACCTAAGCCTGTAGTAGAACAACCGCTGTCTCTTTCCCCTGACCCTCATACGGGTCTCTATCCCTGCCCCAGGCCCGGCCTCGACCTTGACCTCGGCCTCACTCCCGGCCTCGATGTTCTGTCGAGTTACTGCCACTGCCACTCAAAGCAACATTTTGAGCCTCCATTTCACTAACACAGGAAAGAAAAGAAGTTGTCTGTCACAAAATAAATTCTTAACACAAAGCTCTTTAAACTTACTAACCGTATGGTGCGCTGAGGGCAGTAGTGGTCGCCCAATCTCGTAGCATAACTATACCATAAGTCGGCACGCTAGCATATGCCTCATATGGTACCCAACACTAAGTCATAGACAAGACCTAACCTAGTGCTCTGATGCCAACTTTGTCACACCCCAACTAAGGGTAGTGTGACAGGTCAGGGCCTACATCCTACCGTGTAGCCTACTTACTGTCTACACTAACACAAGAAAACCAAGACATATCGAATAATAGAAATCTCAACACAATTTATTAAAAGCTTTCAAAGTCACAATTTTTATTTTTGTCAAAACAAGTAAGAACATCAACGTCAAAATAACTGAACGTTCAAGAAACAAGTTTTACAACTCATTTTCAAGTACAATTGTCAGTGCAGAAACAAAACAACCACTACTAGTCTCTAATCTAAGACTCATGGACGTCGCTACGAGATATGGCACCACCTCCCCCCCACCAGCTGCACCATGTCAACAAGCCAAGTCACTGATCATGCTCTGTAAAATTAAAGAATAAACTGTGAGTCCGCTTGGGACTCAGTGAGTGGCTCTAGTGAACCTCCACATAAGCCTCAGTCATGCATATATATCATATAAGGCAACAAAATAAATGAACAAGGAGGTAAAATACTTCCAATACAGCTACCGACCCCCAATGGGTCAATCTGTACAACTGAATATGATAATCTGCCATCTCCGCCTATCAAGCCATCGGCATCCGGCCCTTAGGCCTACTTATGGAATAACATCTCGGCTACAGCTGTCCCTACCATATCAGGTAGTATCATACTGGCCATCAGCCACGTCACCTCAAGGTGTACGCAAACAATCTCGGGCCGTCGACTAGGATTGTCCACTAGTCTTCGAACATCGTCTGGGGTAAGGATAGCTAGTCCCACCCAACTGGGGTCTGGCACCTAGCGGGCCCGCTAGTGCACCTCAAGACCCAATACTGGCCGAGCTGAGCATTGGTCATTCCCGACCTCCACGCTCCTCGGCGGACCATCTCAAACACACTACACAATCAATATCCTAGGGTTTTCATATATACCCTTTGGGTCATTGCCCGTATCTGACCTTAATCCGGCTATAGGATCAATAATTTATGCCGCCCTTTCAAATTGTGTACACCTACAGGTTCTAGGTTTCCAAAAGTATACAATAAGTCATAGAAGTGCATGTTATCATGTCCTAGCTAAGTTTCCATATAAGTATGATGAACGTCTAGCGACGTATCACACGTTATCTAACCTTCTACACTACCCTGGGTGAGGAATTCCTTGCGTCAACTTGGGAATTCCGCCCATGAACATTTTTGGGCAGCATGTATAATCTCAAGAAAATATTCAAGTATTGCAACATCTACTATATATGCTCACAATATATATATGCGTAACAACTTTACACTATCTTAGGAATTTAGCACATTAAGAAGCAATTATCTAGCATGGCACGATAAAATAAATTCAAGAAAAGAGAGTAGAAATTACTAAGCATGGTAAACAATTTCTACATTTCAAAGTTAAATATCAAATGCTAAGGATGGTCATAAGGCTAGCATTCCTACAATTCCAATTCAATCAATCTACTTGCTATGTTTGGTGTTCTTCCTAAGCATTATCATTCCTATATCGGTGAATCTCATAATCATGTAAGTTTCCATATAAAGCCATGAGCAAGAAGAACCTTGCTCGGCCATGGCCCTTAAGGTAGGTAAGGGAAAGGAGACTCTAGCTATACCTCTAATTTTTTGATTTCCGATTATAACTTAATATCAATGGACTGTTTTTCCCCTTCCCTTACCCTTTACTGAACCCTCTTCATGAGGTGTAGGGTTCATTCGGCCAAATCAAGAGACATCTAGGGAAGATATGCTTCATGACACGTGAAACCTACTATTTGAACTACATCAATCATGAACATGAGACCATCTAAGGGCCTTCTTGTCGTCAAGGTAATTGGGGAAAATTTTGGCATGACCTTTCCCCTTTTCCCATGACTCGGCAGCCCTAACAATTGAAAATCGATGAAGAAACAATGTACTCCAACAAGAAATCATAGAAAATAGCGATTACACGTCGATAAAATCAAGATCCGACGAAAAGATCGCCAGAAACTCGTCCTTTCACAACTAGGGGTTAGGCTACCCGCCTCGCCCATGCTTCTAACTCTAACCACTCACCTAGATTGTGGAGAAAGAAAGATCGGGCGACGACGACTTGAAATTTTCCGGCGACGATGCAAAATCTCGGATCGATCCAAGTCCTCCAAGCTTTCCTTTGCTCTTCTTCCTCTCTCCCCCTAGGCAGCCTTGTGCGACTCAAGGGATGAGTCGCACGGCTGCAAGATGAGGGTTTTAATCCCTCATCTAGCTTTCCAAAGATAGCTCCATGACTCACTTAACTCATACTCGAACCTCGACTAAACCCGAACTCAACTTCGGTTCTGACTCAACCCATAATATGAATCGATTTAACTTGATTTAAGGAATGAATTCATAAAAGGAAAGTTAATCACCCACATAGATTCAATCAATCATTAGTCGAGTCATACATTTTCACTCGAGGTGATCCTGAGGCTCGACTCGACTACCCCCGGGTCCGGCGCGCTGCACCAAAATAGATTTTTATATTAGGAAATTTTTTCGGGTCTTACAATCTTACCTCAATAGAAAAATATATGATGGTCATCCCTTAACTAAAGAAGCTAAGATGTGTAGCACAGTAAATTCACTACAACATTTTTGTCTTTTTATAGCATTTAACAATAGCATTCTACGTGAATGCTATGTTAAATGATGGCTAAAGTTAAAATCCTCTCCTAAAAAAAGCTTTCCCTCTTTTTTTTGCTTGTCTAAAAAAACCTGTGTGCGTGCTTTTTTTTCCCTCGGCCGACAAAAGATCTCACTTCGCTAGAGGTTTTGCTAAAAACCTTCTCCTCTCTTCCCTCTTCCCTCTCCCAACAAACCCTTCTCCTCTCGATCCGTCTTCCTTCGGTGATCCCCGGTTGCTCTCCAACCACAGCTTCACTTTCCACGTCTCCTCCCTACATAGAGGCGGTGGTGGGGATACCCTCCAAGAGGAATCTAGGGAGCCCCGACTTGGGTGCTAAGGCATCTGGCGCTGCCGCTGCCGCTTGAGACCCCACTTCAATGCCGCTTTCCTAAGATCTCGTGCCTTCTTCGCCGTAGGCTTCATCCAAGGATGAGCGGTACGCAAAGCGCAAGCAGTGGAGGATAAGGATGATGAAGAGGGAGAAGGAGAGATTGGATGATATCGCTCCGAGGAAGTCCGGGGTTAGAGCGTGGGCAGGGTCAGCTACCAAGCCCGCTAAGGATTACTATTTGGCCACAGTCGAAACCTTCTTTCATCACATTGCTCTATCTCTCTCCCCCTATCCTTCCTCGATTCCACGATCCATCCCCTCTTCGTTCTCTTTTTCTTGGTCGATTGACCGATCAATGCTTGGGATCAGTGCAGGAGGAAGGATTCTTCGATAAAGGCGAGACCTGGATGCACGTGTTTCTTCCCTTCGCATTTAGATCAACGCCTTCCCTGACATTCTCAAGTCCTTGGGATTGCAAGTAACACATACTTGAGGTTTGTCGTGTTTCAACACCATGATTTTTTTTTTGAGTAAAAAAAGACTTATATTAAACCAATGAGGTTACAAGTAAAGATAATAGAGCACTAAGAAGAACCAAGGAGTAGGTAAATAAAAAAAACTCCCTCAGCCGCAAGAATAGCATAAGTTTTAGTCTTGAGTTGAAAGCATCGTAGGTTACGCTCATGCCAAATTTTCCACTTCCAAACTATAAGTATCAAATAGATCCTTTTCCTCAAAGTCAAGCGACCTTGCCAAACAAGCAAATTCCAACGTCAAAAATCAAGAGGAAAGGCTAGAAACCGACAAAGTGAAAGGAGCAAATTCCACCCTTCAAGTGTATAGTGACATTGAGTGAAGAGATGATCATGAGATTCAGCTTCATCAATGCATAGGATGCATATTGAATCAATTTGAATGTTGTGAGCCAATAAGCGATCCATGGTTGGTAATCTCTTCCGAATAATGAGCCAATTTGTGATAGAAATAGCTTCAGGACATAATTTTTGCCATACAAAGCGTGCAGACGGATCTGATACCCCTCTGAAGGTAAGAAGTCTATAAAAGGAGTTAGTTGTGAAGTTACCATCTGGTGACCATTTCTAAGAAAAGATGTCTTGTCCATTCAAATGTAAAATAGGCTCAAGAACCGCTTCCAAATCAGCAAGTCTACTTAAGGGCACAAAATTATTAAAATAAATGTTCCACCACGTAGCAAGTCTGTATTCATTGAATATTTTTGACTCTGAAATATGAATATTTGGAGCACAGGCCAATACAAATAAATCTAGAAATTTGGAAATCTGATATTTGTCACAGAGCCAACCTGTATTGATAGGGAGACTCGAAATATCTCCGCCCCCTTCATAATACATTTCCAGACCGGAGAAAAGAAGGAACGAGAGATATCTGTAGATGTTAGCATACATAGAAGTGTTGGCTTTAGGTTTTCAACCTTAGCCTTAATCTCAGTTTTGATGGTTTTGATGATAACAAACATGGGACTAATGATTTCATTGAGAATATCTTTCAGGTTCCATATTGGTTAGTGTGCGACGTCTGCGATCGGAGAAATCAGATAAATCGATAAGGATGCTCGTCGGCGCTCGAGAATCTTCAAGAAAGGGAGTTTAGGTTTAGGGTGTCTAGAAATTAATGTAATCCTCATGATCATGCATAAGAAATCCAAAAATATATCCCGAACCCCAAACCATGAAATTCCGGGACCGCCCTGAAATTCACTAAGACTAGGGAGCTCCTTGGAGGGCTATATGATCCAAACCTTTTCTTGAAATAAAAAATTACGGTAATTGTTCCTTGGGTCAAAACTAGATAACGAGGTATTTTTTAGGATTTTTTTGAAGCCTTTAGCATATCCTTATTTGACCCAAAAGATTAGGAGATTTCCGTTTTATACTAGATCCCAAGAACTAGATTTTGATCCTTAGGGATTTTGATTTTTTAGATATTTTTATTGAACTCAAATGGGGTATAATCCTTATATAACATTTATGTTTTAAAGTTATTTAACTTAGAACCAGGCAGAACATAAGTTGTTCGCCATCTTCAGCTCGGGTTCGATCGATCGACCGAAGCCCAAAATGGGCAGTAGGCTTGGCGATCGACCGAGCGGTCGACCGACCTGCGTATAAGCCTAAGACGCAATTGCATCGGTCGATCGACGGGTCGAGTGAAGATCGCGAATCGTGCGATTTACGTCTGGCGGTCGACCCATCGATCGACCAACCAGAGAGAAAAGAGGAGCGATCGAAGGACCGGTCAACTAGTCGGTCGACCGACCATTCGATCGACGGTCTGCAATGGATAGTTTTCTATCTGTTGAGCGACTATTTCTTCAGTAGGGTATAAATATACCCTCATATGATTCTTTTAAGTGTTATTCCTCCTCTTCGACAACCATCATTGAGCATTTTAAGAGGAGGATTTAAGCCTTCCAAAAGAGAAATTGCTTGCGCCCTGTTCTTTCTGTGACATCTTCTTCAAGCGCACAGCTGCATCAACTCGGGATTGAATTCAAGTTTATCTCTGGGCGAGTTGAAGGTTCCAATGCTTGAAAAAGAGCTTGTAATATTGATTTACATTCCTAGCTCTTTTGATTGTGTTTTTTATCTGTTATTTAAATTGTGTTTTTTATTTGTGCATGTGAAGACCAAGTGTTTGTTCTTGTGTGTGGAAAGTGGTATCCTTGGTGTAGAAGGAGTAAAACCACTTGTGTAATTAAACGTAGTTGTTACTAGGATTAGTTTAGTTGTCCCTTACGGTTGAGGTGAAAGAGGACTCTCGATAAGAAGGCGATGACTTCTGGGTGTGGAAGTGCCTCAGGTCGAGAGTGCGTCTCTTCGGTGAAAAGTCCTCATGTGTAAGGAAAACGTAAATTAATCTAGTAAAACTAGTTTGGAAATCCTAAGCGGGGTGCTTAGGTAGTGGAGTAGGCATTGGGGCCGAACCACTATAAATCATTTGTGTTTGCATTGATTTATTATTGTGTTTAAATTGCTTTATTATTTATCGCTTCCGCATCGAATCGTAAAATCGCAAATTGCCTAAACTAATCAAGAAACGATTAAATTGGAATTTAGGCTAATTAATTTAGTAAATACACTATTCACCTCCCCCCTCTAGTGTTGCCATTTCGCCCACACTAGTTTAACATGATTAGAGATCTTATTTCTCAAATGTTCACATCTTAGGATCTTTTAGATTCATTATGATATCATGACACCTTATTTAAAAATGAATCTGTGTTTGCACTGATTTATTGCTGTGTTTAAATTGATTTATTATTTATCTCTTCCGCATCCAATCGTAAAATCACAAATTGCATGAACTAATCAAGAAACGAATAAATTGAAATTTAGGCTAATTAATTTAGTAAACACACTATTCACCCCTCTCTAGTGTTGCCATTTCGCCCACACTAGTTTAACATGATTAGAGATCTTATTTCTCAAATGTTCACATCTTAGGATCTCTTAGATTCATTATGATATCATGACACCTTATTTAAAAATGAATCTCTACTATCTAGCATAGGTTAAGGTTTTTAAATGTAAAATTTGTTTTGAACCTTGCTATTTAGCATGTTAGCTTGCTAGTAGTCATAGTATTTCATTATGTTACTAATGATGTCTACTTGGAAGTGATAAAAATTTGAAAAGCTATGCTATCTAAAAGAAAAAGATAAAGGAAAGGAAAAAGTTGGGCAAACTTTCAATAAAAGGTATGAATTTAATTTTGCAAAAATTTTAATATAAAAATTGAATATCCATGCTTAATGATGTCTCTATGCTCATGATTGTTTGTGTATGACAAATATATGAAATTTCATGAGTAAGAAAATATTTTAATAACTTAGGCAATTTCATGATATCTTGATTGAATGAAATTTGCTCTAGGTTAAAATTCATATTATAGACCTCATCTTGAGTTAGTGATTGTTAAACATGTTTAGATATACATATCACATGAGTCTAGGTGTTTAAAAATAAAAATTCATGTCTAGATGAACAATGTGATATCTATATCACTTTAGGGGACTTAAGCTTGAAAAATTTGACCCAAGTCAACAAATTGACTTGGACATTCATTTTAAGTTCAAAACATCATAAACATGTTTAGGAATAGGTATGACATGTTTCCAAGCACTAAGAGTGAAAAATTCATATGGATATGGATAAAATGACATAGAGGTGAATTCATGATAACCTCTTTTGAACCAAGTTGACTTGAAGGTCTCATTTATGATCCATATTTGAGAAACATATTTAGGTTTACTCATGTTAGATATCCATAGGTTTAAATTTAAAAAATCATGAGTAAATGTTAAGATTGAAACTTAGCAAGTTTCATAAAAACTAGTTTAGTTTTGAATGAAACCATGCTAGGTTGATATCCTGACTTAAGGACATAACTTTCATTTCAAACTTGACATATACTCTTTACATGGCTATCATGTGGTGTCATGAAAGTTTGAATGAAAATTGAACAAGTCTTTTAGAATAACTGAAAATTACAAAAGTATCATTTCAACCTACGATTAGTAAATTTCAGTTATTTCTAGAAAAATATAGAAAAATAATTTTGAGATGATTCTTGAAGCTACACATTCATTGAAAAATCTAGTATGTTGTGTAAAAACTTCAAAAAGTTTCATCAAGAATCTAATTTTTAGTGAAATTTTGAAGTTGGATTTTCAAAATGAAAAGTATTATCTTTTTGAAATATCATTTTTTTTAATACTTTGATTTTTCGAAAATCTTCAAATAAAAACTCATGTATACCATTTGGATTCTATTTCTAATATCATTCACACAATTTCTTGAGTAAAATCATTCCTAGAAATGATTTTGATATCTAGGATGATAGATAGAAAAATCCATTTGTTTCATTGAAATAAATATAGGATGAAAAATGGACTTTGATTTTTAAATTCATTTTGAGTTGAATCTTGATACATGCATTTCAAATGATAATTCAACAATTGGTATCAAAATTTTCATTCAACAATTGGTATCAAAACTTTCATTCAATGTTTGGTATCAAAAATTTTCATCCAACAAATTAGTATTTCAAATCTTGAAGTATAGGTTGATCTAAGTCAACAAAGTAACTTAACAATCTCATTTAAGCCCAAACTTAATTCATAGCCTTACAATATCTCATGTTTGATGTTTAGATGGCTAAGTTTGAAAAAAAACATGAGTAGATAGCAAAACTTGAGACTTAGCATTTTCATGTTTTCCATGCTTATTTCAAAAGAAAACATGCTAACTTCATAATTGGATTAAATGACATTAGTTTCACTTGAAACTTGATATACATGTTTTAAATGCCTATCCTTGTATGTTGAAAGTTTGAATGAAATCTAAAAATGTCAAGAAAAAGAAACAATATTCATTTGATAACATACATGATTTATTTTTGAATTCAAATACTTGGTTTTTTGAACATATCATGTATGAACCTTGTTTCATATCATATATTTGTTTTTCCATCCCTTTGGTTTAGGTTTTCATGTTTTATGAAAAATACTCCTTAGAGTTTCAACCTCATGTATTAATTGTGTTTCGTCCCCTTGAGTAGATAGTCTTTCTTGCCCTTTTGGATTGATGTCAAAAGGGGGAGAAAATTAGGAAAAGTCTATAGAGAAAATATATGTCAAAAGGGGGAGAAATGCATACTCAAAAGGAGGAGAAATGCATAGTTAAAATGGGGAGAAAAGTATAAGAAAGAGGAGGAAAATATAGGATATCCATGCATATAGATAGGGGGAGAAATCCCTTAGTTGATATCCTAAATGCTTTAATGAATATATATTTTCTTAAGGATGTTTGTCATCATCAAAAAGGGGGAGATTGTTGGCTTTAGGTTTTCAACCTTAGCCTTAATCTCGATTTTAATGGTTTTGATGATAACAAATATGGGACTAAAGATTTCATTGAGAATATCTTGCAGGTTCCATATCGATTAGTGCGCGACGTCCGCGATCGGAAAAATCGGATAAATCGACAAGGATGCTCGTCGGCGCTCGGGAAACTTCAATAAAGGGAGTTTAGGTTTAGGGTATCTAGAAATTAATGTAATCCTCATAATGATGCATAAGAAATCCAAAAATATATCCCGAACCCCAAACCATGAAATTCCGGGATCGCCCTGAAATTCACTAAGACTAGGGAGCTCCTTGGAGGGCTATATGATCCAAACCTTTTCTTGAAATAAAAAATGACGGTAATTGTTCCTTGGGTCAAAACTAGATAACGAGGTAATTTTTAGGATTTTTTGGAAGCCTTTAGTATATCCTTATTTGACCCGAAAGATTAGAAAATTTTTGTTTTATACTAGATCCCAAGAACTAGATTTTGATCCTTAGGGATTTTGATTTTTTAGATAATTTTATTGAACTCAAATGGGGTATAATCTTTATATAACATTTATGTTTTAAAGTTATCATGTTATAAAGTTATTTAACTTAGAACCTGGCAGAACATAAGCTGTCTGCCTTCTTCAGCTCAGGTTCGATCGACTGACCTGCGTATAAGCCTAAGACGCAATCGCGTCGGTCGACCGATGGGTCGACCGAATATCGTGGATCGTGCGATTTGCGTCTGGCAGTCGACCCGTCGGTCGACTGACCAAAGAGAAAAGAGGAGGGGTCGAAGGATCGGTCGACCAGTTGGTCGACCGACCATTCGATCGGCGGTCTACAACGGATAGTTTTCTATCCGTTAAGCGATTGTTTCTTCAATAGGGTATAAATATACCCTTATATTATTCTTTTAAGTGTTATTCCTCCTCTTCGACAGCCATCATTGAGCATTCTAAGAGGAATATTTAAGCCTTCCAAAAGAGAAATTGCTTGCGCCCTGTTCTTTCCGCGACATCTTCTTCAAGCGCACAGTTGCATCAACTCGGGATTGAATTCAAGTTTATCTCTGGGCGAGTTAAAGATTCCAAGGCTTGAAAAAGAGCTTGTAATATTGGCTTACATTCCTAGCTCTTTTGATTGTGTTTTTTATCTGTTATTTAAACTGTGTTTTTTATTTGTGCGTGTGAAGACCAAGTGTTTGGTCTTGTGTGTGGAAAGTGGTATCCTTGGTGTAGGAGTAAAACCACTTGTGTAATTAAACATAGTAGTTACTAGGATTAGTTTAGTTGTCCCTTAGGGTTGAGGTGGAAGAGGACTCTCGATAAGAAGGCGGTGACTTCCGGGTGTGGAAGTGCCTTAGGTCGAGAGTGCATCTCTTCGGTGAAAAGACCTCGTGTGTAAGGGAAACGTAAATTAATCTAGTAAAACTAGTTTGGAAATCCTAAGCGGGGTGCTTAGGTAGTGGAGTAGGCATTAGGGCCGAACCACTATAAATCATCTGTGTTTGCATTGATTTATTATTGTGTTTAAATTGCTTTATTATTTATCGCTTCCGCATCGAATCGTAAAATCACAAATTGCCTAAACTAATCAAGAAACAATTAAATTGGAAATTAGGCTAATTAATTTAGTAAACACACTATTCACCCCCCCTCTAGTGTCGTCATTTCGCCCACAAGAAGGATAGAGCATCTTGATGATGTGAATCTAGAGATTATCAGACCTAAGTAGCTAGGAGTTTCCAATACCACGATCCCAATTTGGCATTGTTGTGTGCTTTGATCTCCAAGATATTGAGTCCTCCATCATTTTTGCAAGTCGTAACTGTTTCCCAATTAACTAGGCACTTCCCACGTACATCCTCCGTTCTTGATCCAGTCCAAGAGAAATTCCTCCTTCTTTTATCAATCTGCT
This sequence comes from Canna indica, assembly GCA_034359265.1. Taxonomy (NCBI): domain Eukaryota; kingdom Viridiplantae; phylum Streptophyta; class Magnoliopsida; order Zingiberales; family Cannaceae; genus Canna; species Canna indica. Next base: position 50,700,034 of record CP136895.1, on the reverse strand, counting down.
TAGCCACCCAAATAGGAGCCTCGAAAATGGAGAAGATGTACGAAGCTTGACTTGTGAGGACACTACTGTTTATGAGGGTGCGTCTTCCAGCTCTAGAAAGGAGGTTCCCCTGCCAAGAAGCAAGACATTTGTCACATTTGGAAAGAATAGAATTCTAGTCTTCCCTAGTAGGATATCCGAGTCGAAGGGGCAGTCCCAGATAAGAAAGAGGGAATGAACCGGCTTGACAGTTAAGTATCCCCGTCATTTGACTAGTAATCATCAAGTCCCCCGGAATGTGCAGTAGCTTAGATTTGGAAGGGTTAATCTTTAGTCCCAAGCATAGCTCAAAACACTTGAGCAATAAGCGGAGGGCATTGATAGACCCGACAGAAGCCTCATTGAATAAAACTAGATCATCTGCGTAGAGAACATGAGTAATCCTATGCGAGATAGAATCGGATAGGGCTCCCTTAATAATCCCGCAAGAAGCTGCTCGGGAGAGAAGTCTAGAAAGAGCATCTATAACAATATCTAAAATAAGAGGAGATATCGAGTTACCCTGTCGTAGTCCCCTCCAATGAGAAAAAGAGGTCCCAGCGACTCCATTGATTAGGATGGAGGAGGTCAAGGAGTGCAATAGGTGCTTAATCCACAAAATCCATTTCATAGGAAACCCTCTTGCATTAAGGAGATCACATATGAAAGACCAGTCTACAGAATCAAACGCCTTTTCAAAATCGATTTTAATGAGACAAGAGTTCTCATTCCTTTGCTTACAAGCCCAAGCAGTTTCGTTTACAGCCATAAAGCTGTGAAGACTACCTCTGTCAGACATAAAAGCCCCTTGAGTATTGTCAATCAGGTTGTGCATGAGGGGGGCCAATATGGAAGCCAATAACATTGAGAAAAGTTTAATCAGGGCATTTTCCAAACTAATCGGTCGAAAGTGTGTCGGCAAGTCAGCTCCATCCTTCTTTGGAATGAGAGTGATAAAAGTCTGATTTATTCTTTTAAGATTCGAGGAATTCTATTGAAGATCATTCAACAAAATAACCAGCCCCTCACCAAGGAAGCCCCAAAATCGTATGAAAAGTTTTGAAATAATACCATCGGGGCAGGAGATTTGAAGCTTCTCATGCTGTCCACCGAAATAATATATAACCAGCCCCTCAACACCATGATATTTTTTTTGGTATATTGCATTTTAGATGTTTCATGGATCATCGACATAGCTGATATTCCATCCTTGTCATTTTGTATCAGAAAAATTCTGGAAAAATGGCTAGTCCATGCCAAGTGAGGAGTGGAAGAAGGAGACCTCTTGATTCAAATAGTGAGTTTTGACATCATAAGCCATTCGTTTAGAAGGAAAAATCTGCATATTTTGTTATTCATTCTTCATTGAATGTCCTAATCAATATTATTGGTAACATCCAGGTCCTTTGAGTCGCTTGAATCAATTAGAGAATAAAGCACATTCTAAACCTTTATTGGCTGAGGCAACCAAATCTAAGTTAGGATCAAGTAGGAGGAGAATGAATTCCAAATGTGAGGAGAGCGGGGCACCAAAACTACTTGAAGAAGGGTAGAAGCACGCACTTAACACTATTGAAATAATGGGCATCGGCAACGGTGTGCAACGGCCCCACCCGTTGCAATGGAGCCGTGGCAAAAAAACGCGTTGCACTACTAAAAAATGGCTTATCTGCGATGGACAATGTCGTCACAAAATGGTCGCCAAAGACCTTCTGCGACGGAAATCAGCGGTCGCAACGGGCGGTAGCAAAAGACATAGTCGCAGAAAAAATACGACGGCATAATCAGCGGTCGCAAAAGATAACAATCTGCGACCGTAGAGCGACGACACTCGGCAGTCGCAAAATGTGGTCGCGTAATATTTGCGACCTTATTTGACCCTCGCATACATTACATAGGCGACGGTGTGGTGACCGCTTTTTCCGTCGCAAAATATTTATATCAACGACTGTTATGCGACCGTGCTTGTCGTCACATAAACTACAATTGCGACCGCTTTGGCAACTAGTTTGATATACGTTTTGTGACAGTGATATCGGTCGCAGATCCGTCGCAAATTTGTATTTTTTTTTAAATGTCTGTTTACATTTAACATCAACATCAAATTATATCAAAATGCAATGCCACAATCAAAGAATATACAACATATCAAATTATATCAAAATATTGCCACAACGAGATAATATTCAAGACGTACATCAAATTATAATGTTTATACATATCGAAATGTAATATTTACATCGTATCAAAATATGTTTACATCAAAATAGAAAATAAAATACATCAATAATGATGCGCATCATGTGTCGGCGACGGATGCGGCGAGGAGAGGGGTTGCGACTGGACGGCATCAGCTGGCATCGCGTCGAATGACGGGGGAGGCGGAGGGGCCAGAGCACCAGGTATAGAAGAAGCAATATGTGTCATGTACTCCCTCATAGCGGCCACCTCACTGATGAGGCGTGCATGAGAAGCCTGTAATTTTGCGTGCGAAGCCTCTAAGGCTGCAAATCGATCCTAGCCCGCATGTGAAGTTGATGGACCAGCAGTGGAAGAGGTGAAGGCAGACGACCCCGCATCATGTGGCTGCTACAATGTCCGTGCGTGGGCCGTTGTGCCAATGCCATATACACGGCCGTGGTCGACTCCTGTCACCTACATCCATGTGTCAACATCAAGCTGATGTTGTGCAAGATCACCTCCCCGCTGGGTCACCAACTCAGAATACGTGGTCTTTAAAGATTGATTAATTAAATTAATTTTACATAATTGAACTAATATAATTTTTAAAAAATATAAACTTTATTAAATATTAACTTACCATGATCGTCTCCGGCCTCCTGCTGATGAACTCACCTCAGCGAGGACCATGTTTATATCTATGTGTCTCCTCGAAGACCCTCAAAGGATCAACCGGAATGAGCGTCCCCTGCTCGTCTCGTGTCCCCTGCAATAAAATAAATATAATTAGTTTTTCTATAATAAATAATTATTATTATTATTAAATTACTTACCAAGCGACGCTCGTGACTAGTAAATGGGATGGACCCACCGGTATGTCGGGCCACGGATCCCTCAACTAGCGTCATCCGGTTCCGGTACGCCATTTGGGAGGCACCCTGCCACTCCTCGGACGCCCAAATGTTGCATAGTCGATCCCATACGTGGCTCGTTATCCAGTTGGGCCCATTTCCCTTCAGCGCATCTATAGGCGTATCCCGATTACCGCCTACATTTGCTCGCGCCTCATCCCGCGCACGGTGGAGGATATCCTTGAAAAGCTTCTTATTGTAAGCTTCCCAAGCATCCCCCATCTGAACCTGAATGGCAGGATCCCAGGTGTATCGGGCCTACAAAAAAAAATCATTAATATAATCATTTTAATAAACACATGATTCAAATTGACTTGCACCAATAAGGATTCAATTGAATATAAAAATATTGAGATAAATAAACACATGATTCCACAACAGGAAAGTAGTATACTACGAGCCACAGTATAAGAACTAGGGGATTGAACTAAAAAGGTAACCTAGATCAAGCATATTTTTGCAAATTCCTGTTCTGCAATTATATTCTGCACTCATTTATTGGGTACATGTTGAGAACCAGTTAGACCTAAAATTTAGGTTTAAAGATGGGTGGATTAATGAAGATTGGCTGAGAGAGGAAGAAGAGTATGAGAAAGACTCTGGAAATAAACCGAAAGCTTCCATTGCAAATTCCTTTTAGTTTCTGTGGAAGAATAGAAACATAATTAAGCATGAAGGGAAAGAATGGGGAATTCAGAATGCTGCTGAGAATTCATCAGCATGCTGAGTGTTCTCATACACTTAGCATGCTGAACACTCAGCATGCTGATGAATTCTCAGCAGCATGCTGAATTCTGGTAACTATCAATGTTTGAGTAAGAGAAACTACCCCTCTTACTACCATCCCCTCAAGCATCATAGGCTGATATAGACAGGAACCTCACACAATTGAATGCTCTTTTTAAAAAATGCAAAAGTTGACCTTCCAACTATAACAAGGTTAAGCATATCTATTGATCAGTCTGACCCTCCCTCCATAGGCTCCAATTTGATTTGGATCCTTAAGCATTCACCAGCCAGGATTAGAGATCTATTTACATGTTAAATGAAACCAGTTTGATTATTATATCTTGTAATGTTGAATGAAATCTAAGATTACTTGGCATTGGGACCAGTTTAAACTTAAACTGATACTGATCAGTATCAGTTATGCTGATCAGTGATCAGTATCACGGAGCTCTACCAGAATTTTCATTTTCATACTAGAATTAAGCTTTTATAAGGCTGAGACCAGTTAATATGTATATGATGAACCCAGGTTTTTGGTACTCATGCTAGTTAATATGATGAACAAAATTATTAGATCAGTATTTAACTTATGATCAGTATTAGATCAGAATTTTCTATAGGTTAGGTTTTTGATACTGATCAGTATTTAATTGATACTGATCAGTATCAGTTATACTGATCAACTGATACTGATCAGTGATCTGTATCACAGAGCTCGTCTGATGCTATCAGTTTTTGATAGCATCACTTGTATCAGTTAAACTGATAGTGATCAGTATCACTTGTATCAGTTTTTGATACAAGTGGGAATGAATTCGTCTTATGCTATCACATGAAAGCTTGCTTCAATTGGGAATGAAATGATAACCAATTAGCCATCATATCCTAATTTATCTTCAACACAGCATTTTTTTCAGTCAGAATAAGAAATACAAGTAGAACACAATAAAATTTTACCTTCCACATTTATTTCTATAAGTAGTCCTTGTTTATAGAAATAATCTCATTATGGACTTATCTATATCTTCCTTTTTGTTGGTACACTTGTATCCTTTTCATGTTAATAACTGAGTAGTGTATGTCTAAGTTTAGGATATAAATAGTTCAAGCTAATACACCTAAAAGACATACTGCTTTGTGTTAAGTACTACTTTACATTACCACATGGACAACATCAGTAAAGGTTATAATTTCCTCATGATGTAGCCAACTACTGGTTATAATTTTCTTGGTTTACTAACTGATCTGCTCAACTCAAATTGGTTTACTAACTTTTGAATCTAACTATTGGATACTAAAGCAGGCATTTATGTATGCAGTAGGTATGGTAACTATTGGATACTTTTGAATCAAATATGCTGTACCACTTCTCTCTATTACGTAGCAGTATTTACTGCTACAGTTTTATTTTATTGGTTTACTAAAATAAACCATTTGATTCAAATATGCTGAACCATTCGAATTTATAGATTATTTGATTCAAATAATCATACGGGTATAAATGCTACGGGTTTACTAACTATTAGTTACTAAATTCAAATGGTTATTGCGACTACAGTAAATAATCTGAATTATTAACATGAATTTAGTAAATGGTTATAATTTCCTCAGCATTTAACTATTAATTAGATTCCAAAGTGCGGACCGCATTTGAATTTATACGGGTTTGGCTACATCATGAATTTAGTAACTTGAACTACGTACCTCGAACTCATTCCATAATAAATTATGATAATGGTTCGACACCCTGGTCCATGAAGTCCACGGCTCATGAAAGAAATTCTTGAGCATAATGGTCATAGTGCGGGCGATATCATCCTGCTTAAATCTACAACTCAAGTATAATAATTTTATAAGTAACAATTAATTATTAACAATTATAATAAATAAATTAGTTTACTTACTTTAAACCATTCAGCGATATCCGCCGACGTTGGTCGGACGATGAAGGTTCATCACCCCCCCACCTCCCCACCGATTAAGCCCACGAGGCCTACGACAACCTCGAGCTGGTGGTGGTACAGCATCCGTCACGGCTGGTGCAGGTGGTGGTGGTACAACATCCGCCACGGCTGGTGGTGCTACTGCTGCTGTCGCGGGCGGCGGTAGCGGTAGCCGAGGTAAACCTGTGCGATGAACCCTAGAACGGGCACGCGACATCTATAGATATAAATATTGATTAGTGATGTCAACCAATAATATAATATAAATTAATAGAAAAAAGATGAAAAAATATATATATTACACATTAATCATTGATATCATCTGAATAATAATCGATTAAGTCGTTTTCTTCTTCACTTGTCTCTTCATCTTCATAACTATTCTCTTCTTCTGCATCATCTGGTTCAACATCAACAATTTCTTCAGTCAGACCTTGTGCAACGACTAAATTTTCATCTTCAAGTGTTTGATCCACAACTTCAACTACTGGAGGATTATCCTCCTGATAAAAATCACCTAATACAGATCTTGTAGTATCATTATCCTCTGCCATTGGATCAATCCTCAATCGTGCCTTAGTCTTACACACTGCCCGCCATTCCGATCTATCTCTTCATCTGCCTGGATATTTTGTGTAATATACTTATTGCGCTTGTGATGCCAAAATAAAAGGCTCGTTCGACGCTAACTTTGATTTAAAATTAATGTCAACAAGCTTATACTTTGGATGAATTTGACTCTCTCGAGATGATGTGTCAAACCAGTGACATTTGAATATCACTATTTTTTTGCACCCAATATATTGAAGCTCAAGTACTTCCTCAAGCAGTGCATAGAAATCACAATCACAATCAATCCAAGTGGAGCCTTTGACACAAACACCAGCATTCATTGTCTTCTTTGTGGTTGAGTACTCCTTTGTATGAAATTTATATCCATTCACAAAGTATCCGTTATAGCATAAGACTAGTCTGACGGTCCACATGCTAACTCGAGTAATTTGTTGTCTATTTCTTGAATATGTTCACTCGACCAAGTTTTGAACCAATTTGGAAATTCTGTGCTATGTTTATCTTATAGTTCTTCCTTGGATATATTTGGTATTTGTGTACGAACTTCCGTGTCAAATTTTTGAATGAAAGGATCAACCTCGGGGCAATTCATCAGTACATATAATTGTACAAGATGGTACTCATCTTTAATTAAATATCTCGGTGGACGTGAGCCCAAATCACGACCAGGAAAACAAAATATTGGTAGACAATCTACAACATTCACATTTCCCCCATCATCATTTCGAGGAAGACGAGTCAACCTTGTGTGCACACTGGACTCGAAATAGAAAGAACAGAAAGTTGATATTTCTTGAATTATATAAGCTTCACTTATTGAACCTTCCACCGCAGCTGTATTTTTTATTTTCCTTTTTAACCTCTGCATATACCTTTCGAATAAATACATCCACCGACACTGAACCGGACCACCAACTCTTGCCTCGTATGCTAAGTGAACCGGTAGATGCTCCATCGAATCAAAAAATTCAAGTGGAAATATCTGCTCTAATTTGCAAAGAATTTATACAATATTTTTTTCTAGCTTTTCCATATCTTCGATACGGAGGGCATTGGCGCAGATATCTCTGAAGAACAAACTAAGCTCTATTAACGGACCCCAAATTTTTGTTTGGTAAAATATCGCAGAATGCAATAGGGATTAGTCTCTGCATGAACACATGACAATCATGACTTTTCATTCCTGATATTTTACCTTCGTCTACATTGACGCATCGAGCTAAATTTGATGCATAACCATCTGGTAATTTGAGATCTTTTATCCACTGGAAAATATCATTTTGTTGTTGCTTACTGAGAACATAAGAGGCTTTCGGTTTCACTTGTTTGTCGTTCACCTCCTATAGATCTAAATCTGGACGTTTGCAATATACTTTTAAATCCATTCTTGCCTTCACATTATCTTTTATTTTTCCTGCAAAATCCATCACTGTATTAAAAATGTTCTCAAACACATTCTTTTCAATGTGTATCACATCCGAATTGTGTTGCCCAGAATGTACTTTTTTGACCCAATTGTGTCTTTCTCCGAAACCACTAATTCTGTCAACCTCTCCGAATGTGATATCCGGTAACATAGCAACCCGAGCTAACATTTGATTAACAAACAAACGCGGAGGTGGTCCATCTTTTTCCACTCTGCCCCTCATGAATTTATCTCTATTTCTTCGATATGGATGATCAAGTGGCAAAAATTGACGATGACAGTCAAAGTATGAAATCTTTCGTCCATGCCGAAGACTGAATGCTTTTGTTCATTCCATACAATACGGACAACCAAGCCTCCCGTGTGTGATCCAACCAGACAACATAGCATATGCTTGGAAGTCACTAATTGTCCACAACAATGCGGCCCTTAAGTTGAAATTTATTTTTTGATGAATATCATAAGTGATGACTCCGTCGTCCCACAAGTTCTTTAAATCATCAATTAACGGTCGAAGGAACACATCCAATTTTTTTCTTGGTCCCCTTGCTCCTGGGATTACCATACTCAAAAATATGAAATCATCTTTCATGCACATCGACGGCGGCAAATTGTAGACTGTGAGGAGCACTGGCCAAATAGAATATGAAGTGGATAATTGACCGAATGGATTGAACCCATTGGTACATAACCCTAGTCTGACATTTCTAGGATCACTTGCAAACGATGGTTAACATCGATCAAGATATTTCCATGCTTCACTGTCAGACGGGTGAGTCATAACATTCGGATCACGACTCTTAGCATGTCATATCATATGTTGGGCTATTTTTTCAGACATGAACAACCGCTTCAATCCGGGAATTATCGGGAAATACCGAAGAACCTTAAACGGTATATCTTTCTGCCTACTCGAAGATTTCTCTTTGTACCGCGGATATTCACATGTTGGACACTGGGTCAAGTCTGCGTATTCACCGTAATAGAGAATGCAATTGTTCTGACATGCATGAATTTTCTAATACCCTAGACCAAGTCTCTTCATCATCCTTTTCGTCTTATAGAAACTGTCCTCCAATTTGTTATCTTTAGGCAACGCTTTGTAAAACAGCTCGGAAAATCAATTATATGCTATCTCAGTTACACTGCAATCAGACTTAATGTTTAACATTTGAGTCATTATTGACAACTTTGAATATTCATCACAGCCTTCATACAATGGTTCATCTGCAGCTTTCAGTAAATCATAAAACTGTTCTGCTTCTGGATTTGGTAATTCCATTTGAATTTCCAGTTCTACTTGTGGCTCACTCTCCATATACATTGTCACTTCAGTACTTGATGACTGACCTCCTAATTCTGTGTGAGGCATTGGCAACCTTTGGAATTCATGACCGCCCAGAGCATCCAAGACCATATTTCGATATGGCTACTCAATGGATGTTGTATGAGTTGCGAACGAAGATCCAATATTAGACGACTGGCCTAGCTCCTAATTCATATGATGACATGCCTATGAATGACTCCCCATGTGAAATCCATCGATAGTAACAATTCATGAAACCATTTCTGTATAGGTGCAATGTCACTGCCTGTCGGTCTAGGAAAAACAAGTTGACACACCGACGACACAGACATCTGATTTTATCAACACTGACAAATTGCGGATTTGAATATGCGAAGTTCAAAGATTCGTGAACACCGCTCTTGAATTCTACAAGTAAACCTCCACGGTACATCCGACGGTACATTCAACTACGATCTTCCGTTATGATTCTGTACGTGATATATCACAATAATTTCTTCTCTAGAAATCTTCATAGGTGGGGTGGTCCTATTCCATTCGGGAATCAAATTATTCTACTTGCATTTAAATATTTTTTTAAACATTCAATTTTAGTCGAAATTTCGGCATCATTTCTCTACAGTTCTCCAAGTATGCATATCATCTGGACGCATACTTGGAGAACAAGGGATATCTGCTAGAATTTCAAACTGAAATGAATGTTAAAAAAAATATTTAACTGCAAGTAAAATAATTTGATGTCAAACTATCCGATCAAGGACAATTCAGAAATCGTAAAGAATCTATAAATTTTGTACTTCTTATAGACAACGATACGATCTCCGAACGGATCTAAGATATTGTAAAAAAAATTATGATCCAACGGTCGATAAGTTCGTGTCACTTTATCAACTCGTAAATCATAATATTATTTTTGGAACAATAAATTATGATCCCACCAAACTTTATTATGGAACAATAAGAAAATAATAGATGATATAAAATGAACCCAACAAGAGCTAAAAGGAAATTAGATGCTGTAAAGAGGATTGATTGAATAGTCCAATAAATTAATTAAAATAGGTATCAGATGTGTCATCTGATTAATATAGATTGATCCGTGGATTTTTGATTAGATGTAACACTTACTTTTACTGTCAGTGACTGAGGAAACTAATATAAATTAATTAAAATAGGTATCAGATGTGTCAGTGACTGAGGAAACTAAGTGATAAAGGTAGAGAGGAAAAAGAGGCACTTACTAAGCACTCGTTGCATTTCCAATACAAACCCAGTTGAGCTCACCACGATATGTATCCTACCAATTGCTAAAGAAGAAGAGAGAGAGGTCATGAGCTCTGGCTATTCTTGTCGCCCCTCCCCTGTAGTGCCGAATGGTGCGACAAGGGTGAAAACTAGACCTCCCCCTTCTACGCCTGTGGGTGAGCCTCCCCCGTCTGCTTCTCGTCTTGCTTCTCGTCGCCCTGTACATCGGCGATCTGCGTCGAGATCTGGGAACATTCCTGTTGAGCCATCTTGGTCACAGATCCTCCGCGGTGCAAACTTGTCTCGATCGGATGTAAGTAGCAACCCTACTCTTCGTGGTATTCAATCTTCATCGCCGGATCTTGTGCATTTTTTGTCAACTCAGCTCCAATCGTGGAGAGAGCCCTGGTCGAACTGTTTAATTGGAAAGTTTTTCGGTTTGGTACCACCGCTTGGTGTGGTGAATTCGTGGGCTAAGAATACTTGGAAATCGATGGATCTGCTTTCGGTTTTGGATTTGGAAGAAGGGTATTTTGTGTTTCGTTTTTGTGAATCATCTTCACCATCTTCTGTTTTGACTGGTGGGCCGTATTCTCTTCGAGGTGCTTCTCTCCGCCTCATTCCATGGAGGTCGTGTTTTCGTCCTTGGTGTGAGGCTTTTAATACCACGCCAGTTTGGGTGCGATTTCTAGCTCTTCCGTTGGAGTTTTGGAATGCCGAATGTGTTTCATTATTGGCTCAAGCCTTAGGGAAAGTTCTTGCTATTGATCCTCGTTCCTTCCACTTTGAGAGGGGCAGATATGTTAGAGCTTGTATTGACCTTGATCTATCTAAGCCCTTAAGACAAGGTCTTTGGATTGGAGAACCGGGCCACGAGTTCTTCCAACCTATCTCCTACGAAAACCTTCCATCGGTATACTTTGGGTGTGGTAGAGTTGGTCATAGGGAGGCCGACTGTGATTCGGGCCCTAAAACAAATAAGGACTCATCTATTATGGGTGCCAATGCTAGCCCGAGTGATTGTCCTAATCCCGCGAGTTCTGCTGCGAGCGAGTCTTTTGATCCCAAATCGACGTTCGGTCCTTGGATGATGGTTTCACGACGACGGCCTCATCGCCGCCTGGTTGCCGACGAACGTCGTCCTGGGCAGGATGCATATCCAACCCCTCGCGGCAGGTCGTTGGCACGTGACGGCTTAAGGCCTGTTGAGCGTGGCCAGAAGTCCAAGGAAGCGGCAGCCGCTCACGTGGGGTCTGACGCGGCCGCAGACTCTGCTATTGCGTGCCACAATGGCGCATCATCCTTGTCCCGAGGAAAGGACCCGATCATTGATGCTGATCAGACCACTTGCACCGCTAAGTCAAATCCTGATATCCCTTCAGGTGTATCATTACCCTGCCCTGTGTCAGCGCCTAAACATTCCCAGCCTAGGGCAGCCCCCATGCGGCTTAAAAATATTGCACGTGGCCCGCATGCCAGTGCCATGATCACAAAAAATCCTTCGGTATCCACCTCGTGGGCACCGAGATCTACTATTTCGGATTTGAATCGTGAAAAGCCTGGTATTCCTCCGTCTGAGTTGGCTCTGCCACTCACGTGTCAACATCCGAAACCCCGCTTACTATGGCTAACCCAGCAAGCCTAGTGTCTTCAACCGCCCCTTCGCTTCCCGAAGCAAATCCAGCCACCCACGTGGCTTCGATCGCTAGCAGCTCGAACCCTAATAAGGTGAATGCTCCCGAGAGCTCCTCGCAAGGCGGGATTCCCTGCTCTATTCTATCCTCTTCTCCACCGTCCCGTTCATTGGAGCAAATGGTTCAAGAACTGCGCTTCATGTTCTCTGCTCCGTTACCTCTTGAACCTAGGACCATCAAATCGAACTCTCGGCCTGGTCGTAAGGGATCCAGGCCCCCGAAACCGCCCAACATCCCCTCACCACCGACAATGCAAAAACATCCTAAGCGCTCTCGCGCTGATTCCGAGAAAGCTCTTTCCCCTGTTCAAACCACCCTGCCGACTAAGTCTATGGGTGAGGCTGAAACCATGACAATCAGCCCCCAATGAACATTCTGTCCTGGAATGTTCGCGGTGCTGGGCGCCGTCCGGTAAGTGATGAGCTTCATTTGTTGATTCGTAAATTTTGCATTTCTCTAATAGTTGTGCAGGAATCCCATCTGGATAATTCCCGAGGAGAAGGCTTCATTAGATCCATTGGCAGGCAGTACGTGACAGGGAGTGGTTCAGCCATCCAATGGAGCATCGGGGTGCCTTATCGTGGCATGGAACTCGTCTTTGGTCCAGGCCCAGGTAATATCTTTCCGATCTCAATGTATCTGCTTGGTTGTAGGCATGGATAACTACGAGCCTTTTTTGCTTTCAAATATATATGCAAGCACAAATCCGAATATTCGAGAGGATTTTTGGAAAAGTTTTTATAACATGGATTTATCGTCATTTCCTTGAATGCTCTGCGGGGATTTTAATTGTATTACTAATAGTTATGGGAAAAAAGGGGGTCAACCCTTTAGTTTAACCAAACCCATTCAGGCTTTTCGCGAATTTATTCACAACTTGGGTTTATCTGACTTGTGATTCTCTAGTAATCCTTTTACTTGGTCGAACAATAGATCAGGTTTAGCGAGAATTCAAATTCGTCTTGATCGTTTTTTCTATAATGCTACCTGGCTGTATCTTTTTGACTCGGTTAAGATAAATCATCTTCAATGCGGAGTTTCTGATCATTGTCCGATTTTATGCTCTTTTGAAAAATTTAGAACTCGCAATAAATTGTTTCGCTTTCAAAACTTATGGGTTGAATACCCAGAAACTTTTCAAATTGTTCAAGAGGCTTGGTCAGAGGTTCCTTTGACTTTAAGCCCTCAGCCTAGATTCTCTAAAGGGCTTAGTTTTACTCGAAGTGCCTTATCTGCTTGGAATAAAAATTCTCTCAGAATGATTGAACAAATTTTGGATGCAACTATTTCTGAAATTGCCAATTTAGAAAGTATTGATGCCTTGGTTGGTTTATCGACTTCTGATGAATTGAATCTAAAATCCTTATATAACAAGGAGATTGCCCTGAGAAGGCAAATTACATTAAAATGGTGGTGTAAGTCTAAGGCTAAGTGGATTTTTGAAGGTGATTTAAATTCTGCATACTATCATAGGATAGTTCTTATGCATCGTAGAAAAAATAAAATCAATATCTTATCTCTTGCGAATGGATCATGCATATCTGATACTAATGTCATTTTAACTGAATTCTCTAATTTTTATAAGCTTTTGTGGTCGGATCCTATTTCAGATGGTGCAAATTATCTTAATGTTGTTAATTTCCATATGTTGAATGCTTGTGATAAAAAATAATTTAGTTAAACCTTTTTCTTTTTCGGAGGTTTCAAATGTGGTTAAGGCCTTACCCGATGGTAAGAGCCCTGGTATCGATGGGTTCACGGGAGAATTTTATAAATCCTACTGGCATATCATCTCAGCAAGCTTTATGCAATGCATGTCTAATTTTTATGATTTTGCTTTACTGCCGGCTAGTTGGAATAAAACTTTGCTTACATTTATTCCTAAATGCAATAACCCATCCTTTATTAGAGACTTCAGGCCAATTGCACTTTGTAATCTGGATTATAGAATCTTGGCAAAAGTTTTGGCTAATCGTTTAAAACCTTTAGTGCCAAATTTAGTCACCCTTGAGCAGTCTGCCTTCATAAAAGGCAGAAGTATTCATGACAACATCCTGCTTGCTCAGGAAGTGGCTCATTCAATGTTTGGCTCTAAAAGTCGAAACCCTTCTGTCATGGTTAAAATAGATTTGGAGAAAGCATATGATAAGCTGAGTTGGAGTGCTATTAAACATATGTTGCATGCTTATGATTGCCCTTCCAAATTTATTGATTGGGTTATGAGTTGTATTACATCAGCAAGCTTTTCCTGCCTAATTAATAATGAAATTTCTGCTAGTTTTAATTCTTGCAAAGGTATTAGACAGGGGGATCCTGTATCCCCCTACCTGTATGTTTTAGTGGCTCAGTACTTGATAGCTTTACTCAACAAAGCTGTCTCTACTAAGCATTTATCGCCATTTAAATTTGATGCCAATACTTCTCTCAGTCATATGATGTTTGCAGATGATATACTGCTAACATTTAGAGCAAATTCTAAGAGTCTAACTATCATTAAAAGAATTTTTGAATGCTATGAAAGGTTTTCGGGTCAAGCAATTAATTTTTCAAAATCTCAAATCTATTTCCCGAAAAATACATCGCCTGCTAAAATTAGGGCTATTTCTGGTTTTTTGGGTATGAAAGTTGGGAGTTTTCCATTTAAATATCTGGGCTATTTGATCTCACCTAGAAGACCTCCTCCGAGTGGGCATGAATTTATTATTGATCAGCTTAAAAACAAGCTAAGTCTTTGGAGAACTAGTTATCTTTCGCAGGCGGGTAGAATTGTTTTAGCTAAATCAGTTTTAAATTCTATTCCGCTTCATTCAATGGCTATAAACTGATTCTCATCCAAGCAAATTAATGCTATTGAGCAAATACTTAGAATCTTCATTTGGTCAAGTGAACCTGAAAAAAAGGGCCTTCATCTCATAAACTGGGAAACCGTTACCCTCCCTCCCATGGAAGGGGGTCTTGGAATCCTGGACTTTCATCTTAAGAGCCTCTCTCTCCAAGCAAAGAGAGTTCAAGACTACCTTAACCCTAATTCCTCTCCTTGGGGAAGAATCGTTAAAGCTAAATATAGAGACTTGAGGATTTTTAATGCTTCCAATTCCAAGTCATCCTGGAGTTGGAAATTGTTTAGGCAGGCTTTTCTTGATTTATACTCCGGATTTCATACTGTTATTTTATCTGGTGTGAATGCTAATCTCCTTTTGGATAATTGGATTACTGATTTACCACTCATTTGCAAACCTTCATTTATTAATATGAATGATTTTAATACCAATGTTCATGTTAGTGAGCTCATTTCGAATCAAAGGTGAGACATTAATTATTGTATTAATCTGTTTGGTCCGGTGCTATGGGAATCCATTAATAGGATTGAGTTGCCATTGATACCTAATGATGACAAAATTATTTGGAAGGCAAGTTTGGGAGGTGGTGTTACTACCAAAATGGCCTATAATTTTCTTAGAAGCCATGAACCTACAGTTGCCCCTATAAATCTCCCCTGGTCGAACCTCTGGAAATTAAGTATTGCGCCTAGAGTGAAAAAAAATTGTTGGAAAATGCTTCACCTTAAGCTTCCTCTTAGGTCTAGGTTAATTCGTATGAGCCTATCTGTGACTGATATCTGTCCTTTTTGTTCATCTCATCCTGAATCTATTGACCACCTATTCTTTGCTTGTCCTTTTGAGAGTGAAATTTGGACCTCCCTGCAGTTGAGAACTGGTTTGGACGTTTCTGGCCGTCTAAACTGGCATTCTGGATCTTGGCTTCAGATAGCGGTTAGACCAGGGAGGGACTCTAAATCGGATCAATCCCTTATTGCCACGGCCTGCTGGTTCATTTAGCACGCTAGAAATTGTAGAGTTCATGAGGTCCGACAGCCTAGCTCCCAAAGCCTTGTGATTAAAATTTTGGCGTATGCTGCGAGTTATCTAAAAAACCAAGAGTCTGAGGGCAATATCAATCGCACCAGTTCAATTATTAAATGGATTCCTCCTGCACCGGGTTTTGTTAAGATTAACAGTGATGCGTCTTTCTTGTGTAATGAAGGTGGTATCGGCTTTATTGTCCGTGGGCATGATGGTTGTTGCAGCGTTGTGGGAAGTAACTATATTAATGGGGACTCAATTCTACAATTGGAGGCTTTGGCCATTAAAGAAAGTTTGCAATTTGCCATTACAAATTCTCTATCAAATGTAATTTTTGAATCTGATTGTAAAATTTTGGTGGAAGCATTAAACTCTATTGGACCAGTGCCTTGGTCCATTACTTCCCTTATTTCAGACATTAGAACTTTGAGATCGCAGTGTTCAGCGATCTCTTTTATTTTTTGCTACCGAGAGGCCAACAAAATTGCGCACTGGGCAGCAAATCGTGCACGGAGCGCTAAAGACTACCATATATGGTCCTCTATTCGCCCCCCCGAGCTCGAGGCAATATTGTATTCTGATCTTTTTGGTTCCAGTATCAGCTGGTTAATAAAGTAACTTTTTTTTTTGCTAAAAAAAAAAAATGAGGCACTTACTTTTACTGTCAGTGACTGGGAAAATGATGTAAAAAATATACATTTCTTTACCATCTCATAGATTTTTTTTGGTACAGTTCTTGTCTTCTTGACCTTATACATTTCCATGCTTTTGTTTCTTGTTTCTCACAGTTTTGTCCTTGTATATTGTACTATAAATATTGGGTGACTATCTGTTATCATTAAATCGTTATAAACTTAAATATTGTACCTCATGTCAAATTTGCGCTTGATGAATTAGCCACTTATCCAAATCCATCTCTATTATTTCCAAATTAAAGTAGTAGGAGGAGAATGCAATCTTCGTTTCTTCCCTATATTTGGGTGATCACCTCAAGTGGTCCATCAGACGCTATTTTCGGCTCCTTCGTGAAGTGAGTTAGACTTGATGTGTGCAAGGTCAATACTATTAGTGACAAATGAATTATACTTCTCCTGCTGCCATACAGTGTCTTTAGGAAGATTAAATAAATGTTCCTTTAGCATTTACTTGATAGATGAGAAGGTAAAATTGTTATAACCTAAGAAGATATTAAATTTTCTATATAGATGCATTAGTTACAAATCACTAAATCAGCAGCAAGAAGATAATTTTCTTTTAAATATTAGATTAGTTGCGCAAGAAATGATGCTAATGAAATGTTAAGTTCCAACTAGCAATAAGAATAAAAATAAATCAGAAAAATGCAACGCAAGTGGCATAGACATCTGAAGCGAGTTGTTAGATTACACCCACAGTAAATTAGATGAATCCTAATCATAGTCTAGTTTAGTTTTAAATATTACCGGCATATGATATGAAAATAACCAATAACACAAAGCATGCATATGGTATGAAAATTTTAAGACATTGCAATGAAGTATATTTATTCTTAGATAATACCAAAAGCTCTATTTCAGCAATAAATTTTTTAACGAGTTCCTTCGAGACAATGTGAACCTGAAATAGAGATGATTAACTTCACATGAGAATGATTAGAATATTATGTAGTAATTAATTGAACTAGTCATTGATTTGTATGCATATATACTTTGTTTTTGCCCTGGACAAGTGTTATCCTTGTAGATTGAAAGCAACATAAATTTTTTTTTTCCGTGTATAATTTATTAGTGATACCTTTTCCTATATTCGCCTTTAATTGAAAACATATATAAGTCATTCTTTGATTTTCTTTAGAAAGCTTCTTTTGCTTATTGAAATCTTAATCATCTACTTTATTTTGTGTAGTGATGTCAGTCTAGGATTCCTATTCCCTAAAATATGTTTCGGCTGGTTCTGGGTCCTAATATTTCAACTATTTAATTTGATTAATGAAATACAGATTTCTGATTAAAATGAGGATTATATTTAGGAACCCTAAATTCATTGTGTACATTATATCATGATGCATATATATGATTGCCCCAATTTAGAAATGTTCAACCAGAAAATTTCAGATCCTAGATCAAATACATGCATATGATTCACATAACACATTTAGGACTAATTAACTTGGATTAAATGAAACAGTAGTCAAAGAGCATGCTTTGACTACTGCTAGATGATAATGGATCAAATACATGCATATGATTCACATAACACATTTCAGATCTTTTATATAAAACAGTAGTCAAAGAGCATTAAATGAAATAACACTCACAGATATCTCTAATTTCAACTTCTAAATCCCAGATCTCAGAACTACCAAAAAGAAAAAAGGAGTTAAGCCATGTATCATCTTCTTTGTGCCACAAAGTAATTAACAAGAATCACATATAAAAGATAATTGGGTATCCGACGAAATTAACCCCTAATCTTCATGGTTAAACAAAATTAGGAGTTGATTGATTCTTTCAATAAGTAAAAGAATATCATTTAAGACAATCACGTAGAGTGTAACTTTTTAAAGCTAAAAGACAACTAGTGTACCATCATCATGCCAATCAACAGGATACATGATCTCAAGTATATGCATATATATATACATAACATTAGAAGATGTCATAGACAATAATATTAGCAGCAACGACTTTGCCACGGACACGGGGCCGTTGCTGATAATATTATTAGCAACGGCCCGAGAGGCCGTGGCAAAGCCATTAGTGAAAGACCGTTGTTCTAGGTCATCAGCAACGACTTACGATACACTTTTAGTAACGGCTTTCCCACGAGAGGCCGTGGGAAAGCCATTGCTGATGATGTAGACCTGAAATCGAAAAAATTTTAAAATTCCAATTTTCCATTAATACATTGATACATAACTCACACACCCACACACCCATACATACATCCATTCACACATCACAAATACACCCAGATATACATCAAAATAATTATACTTATATTTATAATTATCCACAATCGTATAAAAACTATTCAAATTCAAAATTGAAGTATCAATATCTAAACAAAACAAATTAATCAAGTATAGTATCTAAGTAACAAAGTCAATATTAAAGAAAAATAATAAATCTCATGATAACGATGGAGGATGGTCTGGATCATATTGCAGGGTCTAGAGTGTTTGGGTGTACACCGGCGTGGACTGACTCGAGGACGATGGATCAGATAATGCCGAGGGGATGCTTGCTCCGGTATGAGATGAGATGTTGCGTAGCATAGCATGCATCTCCGCCATCATCTGTCTCTGATGTGCGACTGTCTCCTCCAGTGTCCTTATCCTGCTACTCTGATCATAACTGGACCTGGAGGTGGACGGCCGCTCACCAGCGACCGGAGGGGTCGGTGTCCCAACTGGGCCTAGCACGGCTCGCGCATGACCACTATCTGCAAAGCCATATATACGACCGTGGTCCCAGCCACCTACAGCCTCGACCCACGCTCCTACGTCAAAGTCCCCAGGGGTGCCCCCGCGCTACACCACCGTCTGAGTGTAGGTCTCCTACTCGAGTTTGATTTTTTGTTTCATATTTTTCTTAAAACTTAAATTATAAATAAATAATGAATAATTTAAACAAATATACTTACTATAATGTATGCAGTGCGGTTGTCAAAGTACTCCCCCGTCTCATGTACTCGACGGTGAGTCCGCTCAAACACCGCCATCGGGGAGGGTCGCTAGATAGTCCTGTCGTCCAACACTGTCGTCTATATTTATAAAACAAATACATTAATTAGTACACAGAGTAACAAATAAAATATATAATTAAAAGTAAGGTATAATTACCATACGGTTCACGTGCACTGCAAATGCAATAGAGCCGCCAGTGTGACGTGCTCCTCCCCCCGACATGAGATTTCTAGCTGCAGTCCTAGAAACCTCCTGCCATCGATCCATCGACCATAATGCCACAAGCCGGTCCCATATATTCGGAGTAATTCAATCGGGGCTGTATCACCGAGTCTCCGCGATGTTAGTGGTCCTAGCTCGGGCCATCGCTTGGGACCGGGCCTGCCCTAGCTGCCCGTTGTACCTCTGCCGGAAAATAGCCTCCCAGGCAACGTAAATGAAGGGCCTTTGATCCTCATCCCATGTATAGTGAGCCTACAAAACAATAATATCAATACCAATATTAATCATCATGCATGTATATAAAAAAAATTTAATACATGCCTCAAACTCGCGCCATAGCATGTCGACGTGCTCACTGGGCACGTGAGACCACGTGGGCCATGCCCCATGCATGTATCATCGAATGGTAGAAGATATGCTCCTTGGCACTTCTTCTTGCTCGAACCTGCACAACAAAAATAAAATTTAATACTATATTATGATATAATGAATTTGTAATAATTCATAATTCATGATATATTACCGCTCCCCAATCACAGTAATGAATCTACATGACTCTGTGGCTGGTGGATGCTGCCACTTGTTCGGTCCACGTGGCCGCATGAGTCTGGATGTACTAGCCTCAGCAGTATCATCGGCAGGAGGATCAACAGCATGAGTAAGTGCTGGAGTCTCACCGATCGGAGACTCCGAAGCTCTCCTGCGACGATAACCACGATCAGACATATCTGTCAAATAGGCATATAATTAGATTATTATATATATAGTAGAGATATATTTAATATAAGATATACTTTACAATTATTCCTCATCATCTGAGTAATAGTCTTTGAATTCTTCCTCTTCTTCATCTTCTTCATCTCCAGCTTCCTCAATTTCATGATCGTTATCATTAGCATACTCAACTCCTAATTGAATTGACATTGTGTCTGCATCCTCGAGTATTGGAATAATACGATCTAGAGCAGAAGGATCATCTTCTTGATAGAAACCATTTGTCATATCAGGTATCGGCTCATTTTCTCCTGCTATCGGATCAATTCTTCCTCTACCTTTAGTCTTACAGACTACACGCCAATCTGCTCTATCTTTATTTCGATCTAGATTCTTCGCGTAATATACTTGTTCGGCTTGTGATGCCAATATAAAAGGCTCATTTGCTGCCAATTTGGATTTGTAATTAACATCAACAAGTTTATATTTTGGATGAACTTTCATGCCCCTTTCTGTTGTACCGAACCAATGACATCTAAATAGGATAACTGATTTCAAGCCGAAGTAGTGCAACTCTATCACTTCTTCCACCAGTCCATAAAAATTCATATCATATTCAACATAGGTTGTCCCTTTCACGCAGACCCCGGCATTCATCGTCTTCTTTGTAAATGCATATTCAATCGTGTGAAATTTATACCCAATAACAAAATATCCGCTATAACACGACATTAGTCGCGACGGTCCACTAACAAACTCAAATATTTTTCATGTATTTCAGCTCTGTGATCTTTGCTGTAAGCCTGAATCCAAGTAAGGAAATCACAATTCCGTAATCTCTCCAATTCTTGATCGTTGTGAATAGAATATTTTTGCACAATCTCAATCAAGGTTGTTAAACTCGAGAGTTTAAGTAAACTCGTGGAGCCTCCGTAAACTCGTAAGAGTTTACCTGATATTAGAACAATATTAAAAAATATTATACTATAAAAATATAATTTAATATAATCTAAAAATCATAATTAAGGCGCAGTTCAACTCCCTAATAAAGCACAGATAAAGATAAAATATAAGAGTACAAGTCTAATACATACATAATAAAGCATTCTAAGTCCATAATAAAGCACACACAATGGCTCAAAGATAAAAATATAAAAGTATAACTTCAATCCATAATAATTATCATCAAATCAAGTTCATCCGAGTTTACCACGAGTTTGACCGAGTTTACTCGCGAGTTTGACCGAGTTTGTGTGAGTTTACCGAGTTTACCCCGAGTTTACCCGAGTTCACCCAGAAACGAGTTTGAGTGCGAGTTAGCTCGATTGATACATGGGATCGTAAACTCGTCCGAGTTTACGAGTTAACTCGCGAGTTTGACAACACTGATCTCAATGTCAAATATTTCAATGAATTGTTCAATCTCTGGACAATTGAGTAATACTTACAAGTGTGTCAAATGATACTCTTCGTAGCTTAAGTGTCGAGATGGACGAGAACCAAAAGCACGACCAGAGTGACAAAATATATTTAAACGTCCATCTGAATGTCGAACTCCCCCATCGTCATTACGTAGAAGACAATCAAATCTTGTCTGTACTATCGATTCAAAGTAAAATGAGCAGAATATTGAAATTTCTTGGATGATATACGATTCAGATATTGATCCTTCAACAGCTGCAGTGTTCTTTACTTTTTTCTTCAAACGATTCATGTATCTTTCAAATAAGTACATCCAACGGTATTGAACGGGGCCACCAACTCGTGCATCGTATGCCAAGTGTATCGGTAGATGCTCCATCGAGTCAAAAAAGGCAAGAGGGGAAACTGCTCTAGCTTGCATATAATTTCAACAATATTACTTTCAAGTGTTGACATATCCTTGACTCGAAGGATATTTGCACAAATGTTTCTAAAAAATATACTTAATTCAGTCAGCGGACCCTAAATATTATTAGGTAGAAGATCTCGGAAGGCGATCAGAAGCAATCTCTACATGAATACATGACAATCATGGTTCTTCATCCCTGATATTTTGCAATCATCGACGTTCACACATCGAGATAAGTTTGAAGCATATCCATCGGGTAATCTGAGTTCTTTTATCCATTGACAAACATCTTTGATCTGTTGTTTATTTAACATATACGGGGCCTTCGGCTTCAGATATCGTCCGTTAACCTCTTGTAACTCCAACTCCGATCTCTTACAAAGTATTTTCAGATCATGTTGGGCTTTAACATTTTCTTTAGTTTTTCTGGAAACATCCATCAAAGTGTTGAAAATATTATCAAACACATTTTTCTCAATGTGCATGACATCCAAATTATGTCGAATTAGTAATGAACTCCAATAGGGCAATTCCCAAAAGATACTTTTTTTCACCCAATTATGTGTTTGACCAAAACCTGACACTCTATCATTATGACCAAACACTATCTCTAGGAGTGCTGAAACACGTGTTAATATTTGTTCACCAGACAACATCGGTGGTGGCTCATCTCTTTCGACTCTGCCCTTAGTAAATTTATTACGATTCCTTCGATACTAATGGTTAGTTGGTAGGAATCGACGATGACAATCAAAGAATGAGATTTTCTATCCGTTTTGAAGACTGATTGATTTAGAGTGTTCCATACAATACGGACAAGAGAGTCGGCCGTGAGTGCTCCAACCAGACAACATGTCGTACGCCGAAAAATCATTGATTGTCCACAAGACCGCAGCCTTTAAATTGAAGTTTTGCTTTCGATGACAATCATAAGTCACAGCTCCCTCGGTCCACAATGTTTTTAATTCATCTATCAAGGGTCTGAGAAACACGTTAATTTATTTTCGCGGACCCTTAGGACCCGGAAT
Source organism: Canna indica (assembly GCA_034359265.1). Lineage (NCBI taxonomy): Eukaryota > Viridiplantae > Streptophyta > Magnoliopsida > Zingiberales > Cannaceae > Canna > Canna indica. Next base: position 50,676,683 of record CP136895.1, on the reverse strand, counting down.
AATCATCGAAAGATAAATAAATTCATCTTTCATACACATTGACGGTGGCAAATTATAAACTGTTAGCAGCACTGGCCAAACTGAATAAGGAGTTGCAGAATGTCCAAATGGATTAAAATCATCTGTGTACAATCTCAATCTGATATTTCTAGTATCCCTAGCAAATGAAGGATAACATGTATCCAAATATTTCTATGCTTCACTGTCGGATGGATGAGTTATTACTGTATCATCACAAAATATTTCCATACTCTGTATCTAAAGGAATTGATTCTGTTTGGAATTTTAAAGAGGGTGACAATGGTGAGAAGTTACTAGGCTAATTATCTTGGTAGCCTTCTCATCTTCATCTAACTTTTTCATGGGTCCATGTTTCTAGGAGGGCAGTAATGCTATGGGAGAATTCCAACTAAACAACAGTGGCAGAATGGATTTTTTTTATTTTACTATTGATGATTTAGGACTAATATCTATAGGCAAAAAATAATGCTATTTTATTTTATTAATTATTTGTTGAAGACATCAAAATAATATATGTTGTTAATAGCTATTTGAGTTGGGTAATTAATACCCGGGTAACTAATATCTAGGTAATTAATAGTGTCGGGTTTTAATTACCCGTCTTTATTAATAATATCGGGTTTTAATTATTCGGCTCTTCACTACGTTAGGTAATTAATATCCGGTGTTTTCTATAAATAATACCTGGCCTTTTCAATAAATGGCATAGGGTAATTAATATCCAATGCCTTGTATTAATGGTGTCAGGTACTAATTATTCGGCGCCATAAAAGGCGTCGGGTAATTAATATCCAGCGCCTTGTATTAATGGCGTCGGGTATTAATTACCCGGTGCCATACATCGGATATTAATTACCCGGCGCCATACGCCGGTGCTTTCTATAAATGGCACCGGATATTAAGTATGCGGCGCCACTAACAGCACCCGTTATTAAATATATTCTCCTTGTGTTTTTTACCCGATAATCGGCATTTCTAAAAGGGCCTAAATTAAATTTTTAGGCTTCAAAAAGACGTCGGATTTTCTTAAAATAAGCGCCGGCTTCACTTCATTTTGTTGTAGTGGGATGACTTCGAGCAATGGCAAAGACAAGCTGAAATAATGAAATAATGAAAGCACCAGACCAAGTTGTGGTCTATCCGAGCAAAATTGGCAGTTCTTGAAGGAAAATTATCTCTTGAGATTATATATGTATTTAAAGTTTTGTCTTTGAATCATTTCTGAAATTTGGTTCTTCTCATATATGGTTGGTGATGTTGGGATTTTTCTTGTAGGGAATGAGCTAAGAAATTAACAGTAGAGAAACAAAAATGAATAGATATACTGCTCAAAATGCTTTACTACTACTCCGTACTACATGTATAGTTTGCCCTAATGCTACTTCAGAGGTCTGTTTTGCAGGGTCTTTTGATGGATGGACTAATAACGAACCTTTATTCTGCAGCTTTGAATTATGGTTTATATAACATGTTTCACTATACTGTAAAATGTAGTTTAGAATTAAATAATAAATGAATGTGATTATCATTTTTCTCAAAGAAACTGGTTATTATTTATCATAGAAGTTCTGTGTTCCATTGTGAGCCTTGATATCACAGCAAGCCAGCAAGGTGACACCTTTACCATCTGTTGGATGACTTAACCACGGTTTGAGTCATAAGCTTTTCTATTTATGTCTTATTCTGGACTGTTTCTCTTTGCTTTCACTTAATGTATTTCTTGTTAGAAATCATCTAATCTGGAATTGTTTTCAGTTAGTCATCTAGTTGCAACCAAAACCCAAACAAATTGAATTATGAATTGTGTTGGTTGATCGAGAGAACTTGAAACTAAACAAATGTATTGGCAAAAATCAGATTCTGGCATCTTCTCTTTGCAGCTGAAGTTGTACCTTGGTCGATATGAGGTGAGTCTTTCATCTGATTTCTTAATTAGCAATTGTCATATGATTCCAAAGCATGTTAAAAAATCATATTTTGACACATCAAATTAATTATTGATGGTGTGTGGAAAGTCGATCCATTGCGCCCTACTGTGCACAACAATGGTCATAAGAATATCCTCCTAATTGTGGATTGATAATACATGCACCTGGTATGAATTTCATATAATTGTTGCTGAGATGCACAAGTTAATCCAGTCTCACAATAGCGCTTCATCTCCAAAGCCCAGTTGGATGTCCATTGTCTTTTTATTTCTCTAGGTATTCTTTGGTGGTTAGTGATTTGATTTGACGCCTAAATTTCTAATAATGGTCAACAGCCCTCATTAAGCTTTCCTTTATGTTTGTGATTGTCAGCCTAGGGGGCTAGTTCGAGATCGAGCCGAATCGACTCATGATCTGGTGCGAGCTTGCGAGCTCAGGTAAGTAGGAGTTGAATTATATATGCATTTTCTTTCCCCGCGAAAATAAATTTATTTAATTATTTGATTGCATGCATTTGATTTATGGCATATGGGTGTGCATGTGTGTGATGCCTGTATTTAGCATGGAGTTATTTTTGGGTTAGCGGGTTGCGGATCCGGGTTGATGTGAGTGCGGGTTATAGGGTGTAGATAGGAGATTGTGGGAGGGGATTATAAAATCCCCCCCCCCCCCCGGGCTAGGCCGCTCCCCATCTTTTTCATTCATGACAGATGAAGATGACAATAGTCTCAGATACAATACATAAAGAACCTGGGTGCAAGAAAAGAAGAACATTTTCGATGCTTGCTTGAGCGGCGGCTTCGGCTCGTTATTTCTGGACGTGGAGTGAATTCATCTTTTTTGTAGTTTCTAAACATTCACGTTGCCTATTGGAGCCGCACCAGCCGTCTTGAGAGAGGAGAGGAGCCGCCGAGCGGGAGCCAAGCCGCTCCTCCCCATCTCTCTCTCTCTTGGAGCCGCAGAGCCAGAGAGCCAGCCGCCTAAGCCAAGCCCCCCCCCCAGCAGTCGCCCCCCTTTCCCCCTTGTTTGAGCCGAGCCGCCACCTTTTGGAGCTAGATTTGGAGGCCGCCGATTGGGAATTTCCTCGATTTCTTCTTTCTAATCATGTGAGTGGTTTTACCCCTCCTTTCTCAGGTTTTTCTCGTGCTCTTGAGCCGTTCTTGGAGGTTGAGAGTTCTTGTTGGATTTTTCTGTCATTTCTTGAGGTTTCTCATCATTTTCTCGTGTTGCCATGAAAGAGGAGGCCCGGAATCCCCCCTATGGGGCTCGGCAGCCCTAGGATGACCCTAGGGTGCTTGGCCAAGGTGGAGGAAGGGGGTGCCCTCTAGGTGTTTGATAAAATGCCAAAGAGATGACTCCTGTGAATTCTTGAGATATATGCCATAAACTACATGTCAATTTAGGTTTCTATATGTTAATGCATGCTTGGTAATTAATCTGTGATTTTTTATTAGTAATCATATTTTTCAAGGTTAGGGTTTAATCTTGATGCCATGTATGTGTTCTTGATCATGGAGTTTGATTCTTGTTTTAGATGATGCAGGTTCTTGCTAGTCATGTTAAATAAATGGGTATGTTGTGAGATTTATCTCAATGTTATAATTCTGTTTTGATGTTAATTAAAGAATTAATTGCTATGAATTTTGGATTTAATTACCATGACATGCTGAAAATTTAATCTTGCTGAAAGTTCATGCTGAATTGTTGAATCTAAGCTGATTTTGGAATTTATGTTGTGATGCGAATATATTTCTGAATATAGTCATGTAATCTATCGTTTTGATCAGAAAATATAGTTTAGAAACATAGGACACATTCTGGAAATCAGATTCAGGTTGGATACACCAGTTTCGGGCACAACAGTAAGCTTAAAACAAAACCCTAATTTTGGTGATGATAATTTTAATTGCATAATTAAGATTAAAGGGGTTGCATAATCTGTTATGAATCAACAAATAAAGTTTATGCATGAAATAAAACCTCATGGGTTTAAGATGTTACGGGTCTAGGAGTTGGGATCGGGTATTGGGTGTTGTAGCGTTCCCAACAAAGGCATCCCCAAGACACCGTAGGAGACACTTGACTTAGGTCATATTGTGTCATATCTTTGTGAATGACGGAGAGGCTCGGTTAGGAGTCGTATTGCGGGCTTGACCCGGAAGGTTGGATGGTTAATTCCCAACCTGTGTTTAAAGGAATAAGTTCGGATGGGCGAATCCCGATTATTCCTAAGTTATCTATTTTGGAACAAGTTCGGATGGGCAAATCCCGATTGTTGATGTGCTTCCTCGTGGAACAAGTTCGGATGGGAAAATCCCGATTGTTCCAATACTTCCTCGTGGAACAAGCTCGAACGGGCAAATCCCGATTGTTCCCGAGTTTCTTTCAAGGAATAACTTCGGACGGCCAAATCTCGATTATTCCTGTGATATCTTAAAGGGACAAGTTCGAATGGGCGAATCTCGATTGTTTCTTTGCGTCTTGTGGAGCAAGTTCGGACGGGCCAATCCCGATTGCTCCCGAGTTTCTTTATATTAGGATAAGTTCAAATGGGACAATCCCGATTATCCTAGTATGTTTGTTGCCTTAGGGCATGGTAGGCTTAGGCCTGTTGTACTTCACCGTTAGGGTGTTGGATGCCTTCGGACATGTGGTGGCCAGATGGCCTGTTAGCTAGTCACTCCCTTGTGACCTTTCCTGCTTGAGTCAGATGTTTGCATTATGCTATATTATGTGTGTTCGATTTCTCGTGGGGATTGGTAGAACCACTCACTAAGTTCTTTTGAACTCACCCATTGTCGTTTATGTTTTTTTTTGCAGAGCCTAACCGGTGAGGTGGGCTAGAGCACTTGGCGCGGCTGGAGGGCAGAGGAGCCACATTGATCTCGTAGCAGTCCTAGTTAGGGGTCGTAGTCGAGTTTTGGTAGTTTGTCATGCACCTGTGTTTTGGTATTTTGGTATTTTGGAGTTGTAGTCCCTTGGGTGCATTCATGTCTTTTTTTTTAGATTTTCATTTGTAAATGAACAGTTGAACGTTGATTTATTATTTCCACACTTTACTGTTTTGTTAAACTTGTCTCTAATGAAATCTGATTTGGTTATCCTTTCATTGAAAATAAAACTCATTACGTTCTTTCTGCTATGTTTTTATCATGAGTTGGCATGTACATGGGTTAGGCTGCGGGGTATAGGCACGTATACCCTGGCCGGTCACGTGACCCTGAGTTGGGGCATGACATCTATACTAATAACTAAACTGACATCTCTTTTTGGTTCTTGTAGATGGTAACTGAGTAGATGTTTATTTGTTTACAAGGATCTTCTTCTAGTTGATATGACATTCAATCCAAGTCTTAACCATTCATTGGGGGTAGTAATATGGATGACCAGCAGCTGCTAACTACAAAAGATAGTTGTGAATGTGTAGGTGGTACATTTTTAGAGGATCTTAGATCTTATAAGCATTTGAAGTTTCATATATTCACTTTATTTTCTTCGAATTACATATGTTTCATATAATTTTTTTATCTTCAGATGAAGACTATTTCAAGTTATCTGAGATGAAGCCATTTCAATTACATTGTCAATACGCTACTAAAAACTATATCGAGTTATGAACTGAATTTGTTGGATAGAATTAGGTTAAGTCAATTAAAATATTAACATATTAGGGTTTAATATTAAAATATTAGGTTAAGCTATCTGAGATAAGACTATTGGCATGGAGTGCATGCTTCATGCCAAAGCCATGGAGTGCATAAGTTTGGTTGGGATGGCTGTGGGGAAGGAAAAGTTTAGGGATAGATGATGCAAAATAGGTAATGTTATTTTCTGAAGTATACTCAAGTTTCCTCCTTTTTGATCTTTGATGTATGATCTTTGATGTATGATTGTGTCTTAGATTTTTAATTGAGATGCTAATGATATATTGTTTTAGTAACCCCAAATAAGTTAGTGAACATACTCAAACTTACGAAAGACATCTGCATTTTCCTGTCAAATTCAATATTGATTGTTTTAAAATATGAATTATTTGCATTATTTCATCTTTACATGTAGCTAGCTTCTAGGTAATCATTCCTAATTCTCTACTTAAAATATCACAACTAAGGGAATTAACTTTTAGGTTGGTTTTTTCTATGAATCTTATAAATTTTCAACTTCCTAGACATCCTTGATGTTCTCCATCTTTTTTAACTTCCCCTGTGCTAATCTAAACTGATGTTACATTGGCACCTATAATTTATTAGTTTCCATTGGCACTTGTTGAAGGTTAGTAGGTTGCATCAAAGGTTAGTAGGTTGCATCAAGTAGAATTCTAAAGTTTTTAGTCCATCGAAACTGTCTTGTTGATGCTTTTAGTGCTTCTATATGCTTAGTGATTAGACATCCACTAGCGGCACTGATGTATTTGACAGGGTGAGATACTTCATAAAGATCAAACTTTATTGTACGAGAACAGTAATAAAAGACGGTGTTGGGTTCATTTTTCCAATAATTAAGTTGCTGGGTCAATCATATTACTTAGTTGATTCAATTTGATATCCTCAAACATGCACATCATATGGGAGGAAGAAGAACAATTAGGTTGGTAAAAAATGATGATAGTACTACATGTAAAAATTAAAACAGATGTCCTTCAAGTAATTTTAGGCACCAACGACAACAGTAATTTAATAGCTGTCGTGTGCATGTACTTATTCTCATTGATGGAAATTAAAAACATTCCTATGTTAAATTAGTGATACCATCCAGTACTGTCCAAACTCTCAAACTTGTCAGGTATCTGTTGATGAAGTTATCCCATACAATCTATTATAATTATACTGGCATTTACTACACCATGTAGTTTTTGCCCATGCATGCAAATGTAGAATCCACCTAGCCAGTTCATAACGATCCTTATTTAATTTTCATGGGTCAATCGAGAACCAGACAGGCAATATACATAAATTTATACTTCTATGGAAGTTGATTACATTATTTCAATTTGCTCTTATCATAATTTGATATGAAATTTAATTTGGTCTTTTAAATTTTAAACTTAACTTGAATTTAGTTTTTTATTCACACTTTTTTTTTCAGAATATACACGCAATTAAGTTATACACAAATGATCTTAGCTTTTTAGATTAAAGGAACATGATCTACGGTCCAAAATAACAACATAAAATAGTCATCTATTTCACTAGCCGATGATAAAAAAATGTTAAAATTTTATGTAGTTCTAGAATTGGAACTTAAAAATGTTAAAATTTTCTGCAGTTCTTCATTAAAATATATTTTTTTTCTTATGCAGTTCTAGAATTGGAACTTAAAGGGTGAGAGCATTTGGAAGCACATTTGTTGGAAGATTTTATAACAAGCTAGCTACTTTTATTTTAGAAGACAATACAATCTACTTTTGTTGACTATAACAAGCTAACTACTGTGTACACTTATTACCTAATCTACTTTTGTTGATATTGACTAAGTTCGGATAATATAATGTTTTAGTAGTTGGATTTATGTAATGTACTCTTTATTTAATATAAAAATATTCTTTATATTGATCTATGTAATGTTCTTGATTTTAATAGTTTGTTGATAAGCTGAGAATCTACTTTTGTGATAAGTTGAGATTAAACCTACTTTTGTATGACAACTTTAAAATGCTCTCTTTAGTGACAGATCACGGTTTGAAAAAACTATATAAGTATATATGATAACTAAACAATACTGCTATTGTAAAAATAAGTAATAGCAAGTCAAGCATGTCGTACATAATAACAGTTTGCAAATGCTATATAAATATATATATAATAACTAACTAATTATGCTATCGTATAAAGAAATAATAGCATGTTATAAATGTAATAACAAACTAATCATAACGGATAAAAATTATTATAAAATAACATTCATATAGCATTCTCAATTGCATTTCTGAAATGCTATTGTAACCTTTATTTTATTTTATGTGGATGAGATTCTCTGTATATATAACCTCTTTACTTTAATCATTCTTTCTGATGTTTAACATGGCAAAGGGTGTTAGAGATAAGACTACATAAGCCGAAGAAGTTGAAAGTTCAAGTTGAAAGTTATTTGTTATGCTATAATTACCAATTTAATGGTAATTATAAATGCCACCAAAGAAGATTAGTTGAATAAGACATAGTAAGATTTAGTAGCAATTGTTACTGCTATAAAAATAATCATTATATATATATATTTGGTAGAGATTATTTTTATCTTTACCAGCAATTGTATTATCATGCCCCAACTCAAGGTCACGTGACCAGCCAGGATATGGGTCTATACCCTAAAGCCTAACTCATGCATTTAACTACACAGATATATGTATGAACATGAAATAAATATGAAAGATAAATGAATCCACTGAAATAAATGTTTCAAATTAAAGGTTTACAAACTCCAAATAACATAAGCAACATGACTCAATGCATGAAAAATAAAACTCAACACGACTACGACTCTCTACACAGTCTGCTACAAGATCATCGACACCATCTGCCCCTCCAGCTGCGTCACGTCGTCTAGCCATACCTCATTGGTCAGGCTCTGCAAAATAGAATCAAAGAAAAACATGAGTCCATAAGGAACTCAGTGAGTGGTTCTACCAAACCTCCACTTAAATTCCCAGAATATGATCATATATAACAAAATATGAAGCACAGATAAATATACTGGATCTGTCATGTCACCTGGCCAATCGGCCGACCTGGAACAGGGAACAAGCCAACCATTCATGGCCCTGCACATAAATATATCACTCGGCCACTACTGACCCTACTATGCACAAGTAAATCCTGGCCATACCCGACCCTCATCGCATGTCAGCACTTGGCCATATCCGACCTACATAGTCATACAACTATAGATAACCCACGGCAAATCACATTCCTATGTGTTTCGCATTCTAGCGATCAAGATCACTGGGTTCGTCAACTAGGATGGCCAACTAGCGTCTGGTACCCCACCGAGTTAAGGATAGCTCATCCCACCCAAAATCCACTTGGGTCTAACGTTAGCGTGGCCCACTTACGCAATCTCAAGACCCCTGCCACTCGGGTCTAACACCGACTTGGTAGAGCCAAATCCTCATTTTTCCTATCATGCTTCTTGGATTTTTGTCTTCGACGATGGACCTAAGGTTTTGCTAGTAGATCCTATTTGCTTCTCGTCGATCTTCTATTTTTATAAAATCCGCCACCTTTTCCTAGAATTCGGCCATGTCTTTAGGCTCAGTTAAGGCGATCTGGTCGGTGAAAGGTTCGGGTTTTAAACCGAGTTGGATGTAGAAAAGTTCGCTCGCTGGATCAAGATTGGGGATATTGGTCGCTATGGCCTGGAACCTGTTCAGATATTCCCTTAGGGGCTCATGTTGCCCATGTCTGACGTAGCGGAGGGTGGCTGCCATCTTGCAGTTAATCGAGACGTGGTGAAACGGCTGAGGAAGATGTGGGAGAGGTCTTTGAAAGAGTGAATAGAGCCTGGGGAGAGGAAGGCAAACCATAGTAGGGCGGTGTTCCCTAAGAACGTCTGGAAGGCTCGACAAAGTGCGGAGTCGGTTGCTCCATCATAAAGCATTGCAGTCTGAAATGTCGTTGGGTGCAGGGCGGGATCGCCCGCACCAGTGTAGGGCATCAAGGTGGTAGGTAACTCGCTCCTCGGCGGGAGGCGAGTTGCCATGATGTGCTTGGCAAAGGGTCTTGCGTTGAGGTGGGAAGCTACCTCAATCCCTTGAGCCTTTGGAGCTTCGTCTTTTTCCGGTCGAAGGGTGTTGGAGACCTTGTCTCGAAGGACAAAGACTAATCTTCTTCTGTCTGAGTGGTTGGTCTCTCCATGCTCTGAGCGGCAACATTAGTGCTCAGTCGGGGGTTGCCTTGAGGCCACGTTGATGTCTCAACTTGTGCCGCTAGTTGCTGGTCTTGTGCTTCTAATCTGTTTACCCATTGTCGTGGCTCTTTAGGGGGAAGGGGGGCTGGTACCAGAGCATCGCTCCTCACTATTTCAGCATCACCAGGCTACGATTTATCATCGTCGTCGAGTCGTTGCCGTTGGTGTGCGGCGGCGATCGCTTTGCTCTGGTTTCCAACCATTGTGGGGGAGGTAAGCTTTACTTGGCCCCACGATGGGTTCTAGATGTTCCTTCCTGAGAGTCAGGGCCTTCCGGTTCGGTTCGGTGTCTCTCTTTATTTGGTTCCCTGGTTCAACACCGATGGGGAGACCTGCAAAAGATATTCTGATGCCCAAGTTAGGGAAACTCCAAGGTGGGGGATTATGGAATTAGAACTTAGGGTTATCTGGGTGCGCCGTGTCTATTTGTATTGTAGGGAAGGATGGTGTTGCCGCCGGAAGATCTTGCATTAAGATTGTCTAGAATAGGTCGATGTCGATCCTGAAGATGGCGGGTGTGTCTTTTCTGATAAGGTATGATGTTGATATTCTTATGTGGCCAGGTGGGGTCCCTTTGGCGGAGCCATTTAGTCTATCTTGAGTCTGGCTCAGGGATGTGGTTGGACGGAGCCCCCTAGATGGGGCCACACGGTTCGGTCCAAAATTATGGATGGGGCATTGTTGGGTCTTGTCCGACCGGGTCCGATAGTTCTAGTCCAGTTCAACGACGATCTCGATCTTCGCCCTTCTTGTCGGGCTTCTTGGATTTCTTGTCCTCAGCACCGATTTTGGTGATATGCATGTTGGCCTTTCTGGCCTCTCGGAGTTCTTCCATCTCTATGTAACATATGGCTCACTCTCAAAATTCGACCATAGTTTTTGGCTTGGCCAAAGCAATCCGATCGGCAAACTGTTTGAGCTTTGGACTGTGCTTGGCGAAGTATAACTCCACATGAGGGTCAAGGTCAGGAATCTCCATGGCCACGACATGGAATCTTTTCAAGTATTGGTGTGAGTCCTCGATCTTAGAGTCGATCCGAGATGAGGAAAACTGATTGGTGAAGGCTCAGGAGAGCTCCTGGAAAGTATGTATCGTCCCTGGCGAGAGGGTGGAGAACCAGAGTAGCGCGGCTTTCTCCAAAAAGGTGGGTAAAGCTCAGCAGAGAATGGAGTCAGTTGCACCATTGAGAAGTATCATGGATCTGAACATCATCAGGTGGGTGGTCGGATCCCCCATGTCGTCGTAAGGCTGGAGAGTGGTCAACAATTTAAAGTTGTCGGGGAGACGAACTACCATGATATGCTCAGCAAAGGGTCTTGAATCGATGGCGGGAGAAGGATCTGCCTCTGTGACCTTGGTTCCGTCTTCTTCTCCCTGACAGTGTGTGCGAGAGGCCTCATCCCGAAAGGTAGAGGTCGGCCTCCTAGTTCTCTCAAGATGGTTATCTTTATCATGTTCTTGAAAGAAATAGTGCAAGCAGTCCCTCGGGTGAGTGTCAATAGGATGTGTCAATAGGTCGGCCTCCTAGTTCTCTCAAAATGGAATCCTTACATGAGTGTCAATAGGATGTTCCTCGGGTGATAGTAGGTGCAAGCAGTCCTTGGACCTGAGGTTGTCATGGTTACCTTGTGAGTGACGATCCATTGCTTTGGTTCTATCCCTACGTGGCCCTCAGTATCATGTGTTAGGTATTGCTGGGCATGGGGAAGAATTCATGGAGGTAACTAAGCGACCAACGTGGAATCGATTAGTCCTAGTGATAGTAGATAATGTCCTATGTGTCCCTGCAAGTGTTGACTTGGGAATCTCTGGCCAGAGTAGATATGAAAGTCAGGAAGATAATTCTAACGTTTCATTATTGAGACAACATCTTGGTGGGTGGAATACATATGAAGCGATATTAGGGTTTGACACCTCTTCTGTACCCTAGCCGACTTCGGGACATCGTAACTGAGGGATTTAGTTGCACGGTAACTAATCACTGAAAGGCGCTCGATCCCTATAGATTAAACCACACACTATCCGGGTAGTGATGACACGTTGCTAGACAACAATCTTGACTTGTGAGTGGAGTCTCTCACGACCACACTAAAGGGGTTTAGTGGTGGCTCGTAAGATTTGAATAGAAGTCGTTCTATCGGATCCGACTCTCTGTTATGCACAACTCACTGTTTGCTTAGTATGGGGTCCAATGGGTCACACACAACAGGCCAACCTCGTAACGGGCCTTATGAGATAAAGTCTGAATGCGGCACTATATGTCTACTAGCATGGACATGCTGCAACACGATCACGGATCTCATTTACGGACATGATAGGAAAGATATTTTCTTATAGGAATGAATACGCGACGAAGGAGTTCCTCGATAACCCTAATTTGTAGGGCATCCCTAAATTGTAGGGATTGGCACATAATAAATCCTAATCAATAAGAATTTATTTTATAGAGATAAATTAAAGTTTATATTTAATTAGATTTAATTTATTATATAGAGATAAGTTATTATTTTGGAGGGAAACCCCAGAATTTTTGAATTTCGGGGGGCTGGTCTATCATGGGTGGCCACCTACTCCCCTTATAAATTGAGACCTAACCTCCTTCAAGGGGGTTAAGCAAATTGGTTACTCATCTTGGAGGAGGTTAAGGATTGGATTCTTGAAAGGCTTCTTAAAGAAAAAGACTCCAAAGAGCTCCTCTTGATCTCCATGGGTGGCCGACCATCAAGTTTCTCCTTCCCCGGGTTTGTGGAGCCGAATTGAAGGTCTCTTCCTCTTGGGTGTGTCATCTCCTTCATCTTCTTGGAGGAGTCCAAGAAGGACATCGAGGTATTCCTTCATCTTCCTTCTCGTTTCGTGGTTTTCTCATCCCCTCTTCCTTCCTTTTGGTGCTCGGTTCTCGGTGGAACGGTCGGCTTCACCTTGGTGCGTTTCGGGGTTGAGATTGCCTCTCCATTGAGCCACAACGAGTCTTGGTGTTCGCTGCCCCTTAGTTGCGAGGCGCCTAGTGTGGACCTTCCTTGGAGGACGTGCGCGTGTACGTCTTGAAACGGGGATAGGAGCAACCTTACCATCCGCGGTATAAGGTATATCTTCTCCTTCTACTAGTAGATTGAATTGCTTAAAGATTGCTAAAGTTGATGGCTATTTTCGGGATAGTTTGAATGTTTTAAAATCATTTTTCCCGATGTGCTTCTTATACACATCCCAACAGTTCTGAGCGGCGATGATTGCGCTCGACCGGGTGTTGCTCCCTAGGTTGTCTTAACGTCTCCACCTGGGCTATTAAACTATCACGCCCTAACTCAGGATCACGTAACCGACCAAGGTATACGTTCCTATACCGCACAGCCTAACCCATGCACATGCCAACTCATGATAATAAAACATAACAGAAAGAGTGTAACGAGTTTTATTTTAAATGAAAAGGAAACCAAATCAGATTTCATTAGAAGCAAGTTTAGCAAAACAATAAAGTGCAGAAATAATAAATCAAAATCCAATGGTTCGTTTACAAGTGAAATAAGAAATGAAAGACATGAATGTCCCCAAGGGACTACAACTCCAAAAACACCAAAACACAAGTGCATGACAAAACTACTATAGATCGACTCGACTACGACCCCTAACTAGGACTGCTATGAGATCAATGTGGCTCCTCTGCCCCTCCAGCCACGCCAAGTACTCCAGTCCACCTCACCGGTCAGGCTCTATAAAACAAAACAAAAATGACGATGGGTGAGCTCAAACAAATCAGTGAGCAGTTCTACCAACCCCCACAAGAAACCAAACACAGTGATATAAATCATGATAAAACACCCGTCCCAACAAGAATAAGTCACAAGGGTGTGACAAGCTATTTGGCCATCTGGCCACCACATGCCCGAAGGCAAACCAAACTCTATCAATGAATATAACATGCCTCAGCCTATCGTGCCCTAAGGCAACAATCACACTAACAACAGGTCTCAACCTACCATGCCCTAAGGCAACAAAACATACTAGGATAATCAGGATTGGCCCATCCGAGCTTATCCAAATATAAAGAAACTCGGGAGCAATCGGGATTGGCCCGTCCGAACTTGCTCCACGAGACACGAAGGAACAATCGGGATTCGCCCATCCGAACTTGCCCCTTTAAGACATCACAGGAATAATCAATATTTGCCCGTCCGAACTTATTACTTAAAGAAACTCAGGAACAATCACAATTTGCCCGTCCGAACTTGATCCAAGAGGAAGCACAGGAACAATTGGGATTTGCCCATCTGAACTTGTTCCAAAATGATAACGTAGGAATAATCGGGATTCGCCCTTCTGAACTTATTCATTTAAATATAGAATCTTGGGAATAATCAAGATTTGCCCGTCCGAACTTGTTCCACAAGATACGCAGGAACAATCGAAATTTACCCATCCGAACATGTTCCACAGGTTGGGAATTAGCCATCCAACCTTTCGGGCCTAGACCGCAATCTAGCTCCTAGTCGAGCCTCTCCGCCATTCAATAATATATGGCACAACATGACCTAAGTCAAGTGTCTCCTACGGTGTTTTAGGGACGTCTCTATTAGGAAAACTCCACAACGCCCAATGCCCGATCCCAACTCCTAGACTCGTAATGTCAAAAACCTGTGAGGTTTTATTTCATGCATAATATTTATTTATTGGTTCATAACAGATTATGCTGCCCCTTGTATTTTAATTATGCAATTAGAATTTATCATTACCAAAATTAAGGTTTTGTTTTAGAGTTTTATACTCAGTTTACTGTTGAGCCCGAAACTGATGTATATATCCCAAATCTGGATTCCATAGTATGACCTATGGATCCAAACTATATTTTCTGGTCCAAACGATAGGTTACATGACTATGTTCAGTAAACGATACACACCGCAACAAGTATTTCAAAAATAATACAGATTCATCATCTCAGCATGAAATTCTAGCAACATTGAATTTTCAGCATATCCTGAAAATAAATCCAAAATTTATAAAAATTAGATCCTTAATTGTCATCAAAACAACACACAAATCTTGAGATAAATCTCACAACTTTCATAATCATTAAACAAGGCTAACAAGCATCAACAACATCTTTAAACAAGAATCAAGCATCATGATCAAGAATCCATCTCAAGAACACACATGGTATCAATATCAAAATTTTAATTTTTCTAAACATGAGTTCTATCCCAAAAATCACAGATTAATTACAAGGCATGCTTTGACATGTAGGAACCTAAATTGATAAGCAACTCGAGGTATAGACCTCAAAGATAAACAAGAACCTTCACTTAGGCATTTCATCGAACAGCTTAAGGGCACCCTTATTTCTTCCTTGGCCAAGCACCCCTAGGGTAGTCCTAGGGCAGCCGAGCCCCATAGGGGAAATTTTTGGGTCTCCTCTCACATGGAAATCACAAAAGAAACGGCGAGGATTCAAGAGTCGACGAAAAACCCACAAGAACATCTTGATTTTGAGAACGGTTCAAGCACACGAAAAAACCCGAGAAAGGAGGGGTAAAACCACTCACCGTGATTAGGAAAAAGAATTAGAGAAGAACTTTCAAGCGGCGGCCCCCGAATTCGGCGTTCAAGCACTCGGCTCCAAGACAACGAAAAGGGGGGGCGGGGGCGGCTCCTAGAAGGGGGAAAGAGGGCAGCAGCTTGGCTTCCAAGGGAGAGGGAGGATGAGAGGGGAAGGAAGGCGGCTAGGCTCTCGGCTTGGCTCCACTCGGTGGCTCCAAGAGAAGGGAAAGGGGAGAGGGGCGGCTCGGCTTGGGCGGCTCCTCTCTCCTACTCGGCTTGCACGGCTCCAATGGGGAGCCGCAAGCCAAAGGGGGGAGGGATTTATAATCCCCTCCAAAAGCCTCTTATCCACACCCTAACCATCACTCACATCAACCAGGATCTGCAACCCGCTAACCCAAACTAATCCCATGCTAAATACAAGCATCACTTATATGCACAGTCATATGCAACATAATTTAATAATTCAAGCACATAATAAAATAATTAAATAAATTATCTACACAGGAAAATAAATCTCATGACTCATATTCCTACTTACCCAAGCTCGCAAGCTTGCACCGGACCATGAGTCGACTTGGCTCGATCTCGGACTAGCCCGCTAGGCTGATAAACACAAACAATAATGGGAATTTAATAATAATATCTAGGATATTACAATCCTCCATCCTTAAAAAAAATTCGTCCTCGAATTTTGGAAAAAGAAGCTTGAGGACTTACCAGATCATCAAACAATGAAGGATATCGCTCCCTCATATCCTGCTCCACCTCCCAGGTGGCCTCCTGCTTGGAATGGTGCTCCCACCAAACCTTAACCAAGGGAATCTCCTTGAACATAAATTTTCTAATCTAACGGTCTAGCACCTCAATTGGTCGCTCCTCATATGAGATTGTTGAATCCACCTCCACTGCGATAGGCTCAATCACATGGGACTCATCCAGAACATACTTATTCAGCATAGATACATGGAACACCGGATGCACCCGGTCCATACTATGAGGTAAAGCCAACTCATATGCCACAGCTCCCCTGTGCTTGAGAATAGGAAACGACCCGATGAACCTAGGGCTTAGCTTCCCTCTTTTGCCAAACCTCACCACCCCTTTCATAGGGGACACCTTGAGGAACACCATGTCCCCCTTAGGAAACTCTACCTCCCTAACCTTTCCATACACATACATCTTTTGGAGACTCTGAGCTGCCAACAACCTCTCCCTGATTAGCTTCACCTTTTCTACCGCCTCCTCAACCAAGTCAGGTCCCATCATAAGGGAATCCCTTGCCTCAAACCAACCTACAAATGACCTGTATCTCAGCCCATACAATGCCTCAAATGGGGCCATCCCGATGCTGTTGTGATAACTGTTATTGTAGGCAAACTTAATCAAAGGTAAGTGCCTCTCCCAACTGCCCTCCAAATCTAGGACACATGCTCTCAGCATATCCTCCAACATCTGAATGGTCCACTACGACTGATCATCTGTCTGAGGGTGAAATGCAGTGCTGAACCGAATTTGAGTGCCCAATGCCTCTTGGAAAGACTGTCAGAATCGAGCCGTGAATTGAGTACCCTGATTTGAGATGATCATAATAGGAACACCATACTAAGTGACGATCCGATCCAAGAACAACCTCGCATACTACTCGACTGAAAAGGTTATCCTAACTGGTATGAAATGTGACGTCTTAGTTAGGTGATCCACCACTACCAAGATAGAATCATTGCCCTTCCCAGACTTTCACTACTAGAATATACCACATCAGCCACGGGAATCATCGACGGCAACCTCGATCGCCAAAATCATTCAGGGTGTTTCGGCGGTCGTGGCTGACGTAAGCAAATTAGCTGCGGCTCGCATACGGCCGCCTAGGGCCGTCGCTCATAGTTGATGGCATGCACGGGGCACGAAATAAAATAATTTATTAATCATGGCTTAGCGGGTGCGAGGGAGCCGTTGGAGATATGAATAAGTCATTAGCCACGACTAGAAGCGATCGTCGCTTATTAATTAATGGCGTAAACACAATGCGAAAATAAAACACTCTTCACCGACGGCGTAGAGGGGGCGAACCATCGGTGATATTAAAATTACGTATCCATGGTTTTTCGACGACTGGCAAGCCGTCGGCGAAAATCTTTTTTATTTGCGTTTGCGCTCGACCCTTCCTCTTTCTTCCTCTTTCTTCTCTGCTCCCGCCGTTGTCACCTGTTGCCGCCGCCGTCGGTGGCTGCCGGTTGCCGTCTGCGTGTTGCCGCCACCGCCAGTCGCCGTCGGTGTCCCTCTCCCTGCCGGTAAACATCTCCTCTGATCCTCTCGATCCCCATCTCCCTCCATCTCCCCCTCTCCGCGCCGGCGTCGATCCGGCCCTCTCCTCGCCGACTCCATGATTTGGGGCTGATTACCATCGGCCTCAATTCAATGCAACAGTAGCCGGCAGTGATGCCATCTACTGTTGATGATTAGGGTTTCACTAATCATAGTTTGATTAGGGTTTAATTAAACCTTATTATTATTTTTATTTTTTTTATTATTAATTATTAGAAATTAATTGTTAATTAGTTTGATTAATGTTAATTAGTTTGGTTAATGTTAATTAATGGTTAATGTTGATTAGGGTTTAATTATTTTTAGTTTATTTAATGAAATTAGTTTAATATTTATTAATGGAATCGTCCACTAAGGACGCGTGTCGGGATCGTCCACTGTGGACTTGCGGCCAAATCGTCCACTTTGGACTCGCGGCCAAATCGTCCATGGTGGACTCACGCCAAAATCGTCCAAATGGATGGACCCATGCCGGAATCATCCACTTTGGACTCGCTCGGAATTGTCCACTGAGGACTCACGCCGGAATCGTCCACGTACTTTGGACTCGCTCGTAATCGTCCACTGTGGACTCGCACCGGCACATCCACAAATTTAGAAAAAAAAATCTCATATCCACTCCAAAAGCCTCATATCCACACCCTAACCCTCACTCAAATCAACCCGGATCCACAATCCACTAATCCAAAATAACACCATGCTAAATACAAGCATCACTTATATGCACACTCATATGCAACATAATTTAATAATTCAAGCACACACAACAAAACAATTAAATAAATTATCTACATAGAAAAATAAATTTCATGTCTCATATTCCTACTTACCCGAGCTCGCAAGCTCGCACCGGACCATGAGTCGACTCGGCTCGACCTCGGACTAGCCCGCTAGGCTGACAAACACAAACAATAATAGGAATTTAATAATAATATCTAGGATATTACATAAACTTTGGTTATGCTCTTGGAGATCGTCGATCAAGCGGCACAGCTCTTTCGATGATAGTTGGCGGGTATTGGAGCGTCACTCCTTGCCGTGTTAGTGTCACCAGGTAGCAAGGGAATATTGCCACTAGGTTGCTATCTATGTGTTGTAGCGTTCACATGACTCCAGGTACCTACCATGATGGGGCATGTAAGATTTACTCAGCCTCACGGTGTGCGCCAAATGTTCTTGCTTGAAGCCGATGTGATGCGGTCTTGCGCTCTTGTGGTCTAGTATAACTTCGGTAGGAGATCTGCAAAGATACTCTGACGCTCAAGTAAGAAGGAATTCCAGATTGTGTGTATGGAATTGGAATCGAGAGTATACCTGATATGCATCTTGTCTGTA
Source organism: Canna indica (assembly GCA_034359265.1). Taxonomy (NCBI): domain Eukaryota; kingdom Viridiplantae; phylum Streptophyta; class Magnoliopsida; order Zingiberales; family Cannaceae; genus Canna; species Canna indica. Next base: position 50,657,638 of record CP136895.1, on the reverse strand, counting down.
TATAATGTAAGATTAGGGATGTCTCGGGCCAATAATGCCTCCCTGAATCTCACAAGAATATACTCAAAATGGATCGAGGCTTATCCTAGAGATGTTGGACTCATTATTGTCAAATCCCTAGTGTTCGATTTGACTTCGATTTGACTAAAAGTGGAATATTGTACCTCATCATGGATACCCATGAGGTAAACCTTGGATGTGCCTTCATAGTCATGACAAGAGGATGCTTCTTGTGATTTGGAGGTGGATGTTGAAGCACTTATCCTCCTTTTAACATTTTTCTTTGATAAAGGACAATTCCTCTTAATGTGCCCCTTTTCCTTGCACAAGTAGCATATCACACTTCTTTTTCTGCTTTTCGATTTGCTTCTTTGACTAGAAGCACTAAAATCATCAAAACCGATGTTAGTACTAGGGGGATGACCATTGTCATCACCACCCTCAACAAAAGTGTTAAGCTCTTCAGTTTTCGCATAATCATATAACATATTTAAGCAAACCCAAATATCGAATGCAGAAGAACAATGCATAACTTTTTCAAGTATATTATTTGAGAATGATCAATAAAGAAAATGCGTTGTCTTAGCATTCAATTCAAACAATCTAATTTGATCTAGAGTCCACTCATTATTGTCAATGGTGGGCTCAACATATTCATTTTGTAGCATGCACCATAGATCTAAACTTTGTGTTTTAAGAAAAGTATACATCCTACTTTTCCAAACATCAAAGTTTTTCTCATCAAACCTAGACGGTGCAAATTCTATACTCTCTAGAGTCATTTCTAGATCGAGACTAGATGTAGACGAGATGGTGAAATCTCAATCCACGACCCGCTTTGATACCAAATGTAGGGGAAATGGTGACACTAGAGGGGGGGTGAATAGTGTGTTTACTAATTCCATTAGCGTAAATCTAATTTTAAACGATTACTTAGATCGATTAGGCGATTTGCAATTCGATGATTAGATGCGGAAGCTTATAAATCATAAAGCAATTAAGCACAACAATAAATCAATGCAAACACCGAATTTATAATGGTTCGGCCCCAATGCCTACTCCACTACCTAAGCACCACGCTTAGGATTTGCAAACTAGTTTTACTAGATTAATTTACATTTCCCTTACACACGAGGACTTTTTCACCGAAGAGACGCACTCTCGACCTAAGGCACTTTCACACCCGGAAGTCACTGCCTTCTTATCGAGAGTCCTCTTCCACCTCAACCCTAAGGGACAACTAAACTAATCCTAGTAAACACTAAGTTTACACAAGTGGCTTTACTCCTTCTACACCAAGGATACCACTTCACCCAATTCAAGACCTAATAACCTAGGTCTTCTTACACGCTTAAATAAAATAGTTAAAATAACAATAAAATTACAATTGAAAAGAGCTTAATATAAAACCAATAGTAAATGCTCCTTTCACAGCCTTAGAACCTCCAACTCGCCAAGGGAATAGCTCGAGCAAATTTCCGAGTTAAGGAGCAGAGTGTGCGCAAGAAAGTGTTCGCGGAAGTAGCAGAGTGCACTTCAATTTTTCTTTGGAAGGCTTAAGTCCCTTGTTAAATGCTCAATAAAATCTGTAGAAATCAGGAAAGAAGATTAAATGAAGTATATGAGGGTGTATTTATACCCTCGTGAAGAAACGGTTGTTCAACGAATAGAAAACTATCCATTACAAGCCGCCGGTCGATTGGTCGATTGATCGACTAGTCGATCGGTCATTCAACCGTTTCATTTTTCTCTTTGGTTGGTCGACCGACGGGTTGACCGCCCAGACGCAAGATCGCGTGATTTCTTCTTCAGTCGAGCGACGTGATTGCGTCTTTGGCTTATATGCAGGTTGGTCGACCGCTCGATCGATCGCCAACCTTACTGCCTATTTCAGGCCTCTATCGGTCGACCGAAGTAGCCACTGCCTGTTTTAGGCAGTGTCCAGTCGACCGACCGGTCGACCAACAAGGCTACTGCCTAATACCTTACCCTATTCGGTCGATCGCCCAGTCGATCGAATTTAGGCTAAGATTTGTTTCTTCAGCCGATTTTCTTTCGTGCTTTATTTTCGGATTTTGGCTTTCAATGACCATCAACTTGGAGAGCTTTCATGTGATCTTTGAGCCCGTCGAATGCATCTTTGGTGCACTCATCGTTCTTCGAGAAACTTCCACAACGAACCCGAGCACGACGATCAATGTCCTTTCGATTTCCGATTTCCGATTTCTTTCTATATTTTCGATCGAGGACATTGAACGCTAATTGATATGGAACCTGAAATATATTCTCAATGAAATCATTAGTCTCATGTTTGTTATCATCAAAACCATCAAAACCGAGATTAAGGCTAAGGTTGAAAACCTAAAGCCAACAAGCACCATTTGGCCACTAATTGTCGATTTTTATCAATTTCTTCTCTACGCGTGCTTTTTTTTCTCTGGTTGCAAAGCATCAGATTTTGATCTCTATCTAAGTCTTCCTTCACCGAAGTTGTCATTAGATCTCGATCTCGCTGGAATTGTCATCGGATCTCGATCTCGCTAGAGTCATCTTCTTAAGTTTAGTTTCTATGCCATTAATCAAACTATTGTCATGATCCAAGGGGGCATTTGGTATGAGGTATTCTAAATGGATTACTGATAATCTTAATTAAAATTACCTGGGCCCCATCAGATTACCGTGTTTGGTTGAAACAGATTATTGGTAATCTGGATATCCATGATAATCTATATTATTACTTAAGTGGTAATCCACATTACTAAGAGAGGGGGTGGCTATGTGAACTACCAGTAAGGTGATAATGTTATTTTTTTATTTTTGTCAAAAATACCCCCAACTAAAATATTCTCTATTGATATAGAAAAAAATCCTTGCCTCATCTCATAGTAAATTGGTAATTCTCATTTTTTTTTTTTTAATTCTTTTTTAGTTTATTTTTATTTTTTATTTGAGTGTATTTTAGTTAAAGATATAAGTTTCCTAGTAATCTTATTTTTTATCAAATAAGATAATATAGATTATTAGCGAGATTATCAGTACATACCAAATATGATAATGTAATATTATCGATAATTTTAAAATAATAATCTATCTGGATAATAATCTAGATTTCTCGTAATCTTAATTGGTAATGTATGAAAAGCCCCTTAAGTTCCATTTGAATTTTAGAGAACTCACTGAGAGTCGTCGTCTATGTCGTTATGAGCTGCATCTCTGTACTTTTTTTGGGAACACGTTCTCTCATTTAGTAAGAGGGCAACTCGAGGAATTGTGTATAAAAAGTCCATTTTCTCTCGATCGTTTGTCTTTCTGTTCTTCTTCAAGCCACGTTAGAATGAGAGGCAAAATGTAGTAGCATTTGAAAGGTCAGTCCACTTCCTCTGTAAACATTCTCAGGAAAGTAGTAATTTTTTTGCTTCTCTTTCTGGATTCTTTATAACCTGTTAACAAAATTTTGAAGAATTACTCCATGTTTGCCAGCATCTTCAAAAGGTTTGATAAAGTCAATATTGGATATATCATTATACTAACAGAGAAATCATCACATATTCACATATTCAAATATATCCCCCGAATTTATTGTCTATATTCATTACTTTAAACTAAGAGATAACAGAACACCTGAAGCAGACCAAACATGAGACACTTCATCTTCTCCAGGATTTCGAAATTAATTAAACGCCCATGTCAAGAACGATATTGATGATGTGGTGGTAGAAGAGGAGATGGAAAAAGCAGAGCATATTGAGAGTCTCCGAGTAGTTGAACTCAAGGCTACGATATTGGAGAAAGAGAAGGAAATTGAAGCCGATCGAGCACATTGCAGCAACAGCTCGAGCCAAGGAGGACGACGTGAAGGCAAAGATAAGCTTGCATGATGGAAGAGGAAGTGAAGTGTAAGGGAGTATAATTAGATAGTATCAGCATATATTTTCACATTGCATTTTGTATTTGAAAAGGGCAGGACTGTAATTTGCTTTTCAGTAATGTTAGGTATAAATAGAGTTGCTTTAGACTGTAATGAATTGAAAATGATTAATATGATTTCAGACTTTTCTCTGCCAATACAGAGTATGAGTGTGAGTATGAGTGATGATTCCAACATGGTATCAGAGCATGTGATCTCAATATTCCGACCTTAGTTCCGCGCCCACAGTGTTTCCATCTTTGGTGATTCTTAGAAGCTTTGGTGGTCGTCTCCTGTCAAGGGCAAGCTCCGATCTGATAGGCGAAGCTCGATGTAGAAACTCGATCTTCTCCTACCACGATCTGAAGGGATCATTGATGGTGATTTCCATCATTGATCGACTGATCTGAAGGGATCTCAAGTTCCCTTCGTCAAAATAATTTCTTCCCATCTCTCTTCACTAATGGGTTTCATGGGCTCAAACAGAGCAAACTAATTTCCTCTTCAGATCCTAGACAAACAAGTTGATTTCATCAGATTTGTTGTTGATTTCATCAGATTTGTTACCAATTTCATCAGATTTGTCATTGATTTCATCAAATCTGTTGCTGATTTCATCATATTTGTCTTGACACTCGACGGCAAGATGCAGTCCACTACAAGGTTTAATGATCAAACTTTCTCTACTCCTATTTCAATTAAACTTGAAGAAACAAATTTTTTACCACGAAGACAACATGCAGTTGCCCCAATTAGAGGGTACAAACTTCAAAAGTACATTGCAGGACCTCAATTTGTTCCATTAAAATTTAGTTCAAAAGAGGATGAGGATTTAAATCAAATTAATGAAGATTATGTTAACTGGGAACAACATGATCAACTATTACTCTCATGGCTTCTTTCATCCATGGGAGAAACACTGAGTACTAGAATGGTTGGTCGTAAATTTTCTTATCAAGTATGGCAACGTTTAAAAAATTTCTTTGCTTCCCAAACTAAAGCAAAAGAGAAACAGTTGAAAACTCAGCTTAGAAGTGTTAAAAAGGGAACTTCCTTGAGTACTTATCTGCTATATGTCAAAAAGATAGTTGATACATTAGCTGCCATTGGTTCTCCTATATCCACGACAGGTCATATAGAAGCCATCTTTGATGGGCTAAGTGTTGAATATGATGGATTTATAACGTCTGTTATGTCCAGAAAAGACTCATACAGGGTTGAAGAAATTGAAGCTTTATTAATGGCCTAGGAAGAAAGAATAGAAAAACATAAAAAATATGCTTCTAAAATTGTTACTGGTCAAGCAAATGTTGCTCATTCTTCTCAACATATGGGTTTATTTTCTAGACCGTCAGGTAATTTTGGATTCAAAGGTAGAAGAAATAGTGGAAATAGAGGAGGATTTGTGGCTAGAGGTCGTTCTAGGAGAGCTTTTTGGCAAGAATCAAAGCCTCAATGTCAAATCTGCAGTCGAATAGGACATTTTGCTTGGAACTGTTTCTTCAGATATAATTATAATTTTCAAGGTCCTCAAAGTCTTCATAACATGTCTCAAACTAGTGGAACACAGCCTATAAATCCTGGTAGTGTTCAGTTTCGAAATCAAGCTCCTATACAAGCAATGAAGGCGACTAATTCCTATATTGATCAGTATGACAGTCATGATATGCAAGCTATGCTAGCAACACCTGAAATTGTGCTAGATAATAGTTGGTATGCTGATTCAGGAGCCACAAATCATCTTACCTATGACGCTAGAAATTTACTAAACAAGGTTCATTATGATGGAGTTGCACAGGTTCAAGATGCTAATGGTACATGTTTGCATATTCAGAATGTTGGACATTCCTCTTTTTTTATTGCTTCCCATAACATCCCTCTTGTTCTTAACAATCTACTCCATGTACCCGACATTTCCAAAAACCTCCTTAGTGTTTCCAAATTTGCTCATGACAACCATGTCTTTTTTGAACTCCATGTTAATGCTTGTTATATAAAATGTCAGGTTACCAAGCAAGTCATCATTCAAGGCAAGCATAAGAATGGGATGTATATGTTTGGTAACATCAACCTTCAAACTCCTCCACCAGCTTCTACAACAAATAAATTCAGTCCCTTTGTTGCTTGTTCGGCTACTTGTAATGATTCTTATAATACAAATCAGTCAAATTCCATTTCTTTTACCAATGACAAGCTTTGGCATTTTCGTTTAGGATATCTTTCAAGGAAGGTCTTAGAACAAGTATTCAAACTTTGTAATCTTTCTCTTTCCAAGAATAAAGATGTTTTTTTCTGTACAATGGGAAAATCTCATAAACTGACCAGCTCCCTATGCCTCTTCTAAAGGTTATAAATACTACATTCATTTTGTTGATGTTGTTGGCCTAAGGTTTTCTACCTTGGTTTTAATCTCGATTTTGATGATAACAAATATGAAACTAATACTTTCATGGAGAGCTATTTTCAGGTTCCATATCGGTTAGCGCACAATGTTCCCAATCGGAAAAATTGAAGAAATCGGAGAAATCGGCAAGGACGCTCGTTGACGCTCGGGATTCTTCTAGAAGATAGAGTTTAGGTTTAGGATGTCTAGCATATGTTATAATCCTCTTTTATGATGCAAAGAACCCAAAAACCAAACTCGAATCCCAAAATATAAAAATCCAAAAACTGTCTTGAAATTCACTTGGCCTAGGGAGCTCCTTGGAGGGCTATATGACCTAGATATTTTCTTGACATAAAAAATTCCGGTAATTCTTCCTTGAGTAAAAACTAGATAATGATGTATTTTAAAGGAATTTTTGGAAGCCTTTAGCATACCCATATTTGACCCGGGAGATTAGAAAATTTTCGTTTACCAAAAATTTGTACTAGACCCCAAAAATTAGATTTTGATTTTTTAGATATTTTTATTGAATCCAAATGGGGGTAATCCTTATATAACATTTATATTTTAAAGTTATTAATGATCGACCGACAGAAGATGAGGGCATTTCGGTCAACCGAACGTTGCCCAGAACGAGCAAAATACCTTCATTTGCTTGGCGGTCGCTCGGTCGGTCGACCGACCGATTGACCGAATGTTGCCCAGAACGGGCAGAATACCTTCGGTCGCTTGGCGATCGCTCGGTTGGTCAACCGACGATCGACCGGACCTACGACCAGCAGTCGGTAACAGGCAAAAATCCACCCGTTGAGAAGAGGGGAGCTCTCTCTTCTCTTCATGGTTTATAAATAGGAAGCCATGAGAGCCTTCCTCTAAGATGTTGATCACTTCTAATCTCCTTGAGCCATCTTTTGATCAATTCTAAGTCCTCATTGAGCCAATCTTGTAAAAACTCTAGCTTGAACCTTTCATCTCTTTGATTGAGCATTTACTTCATTGCTTCACCATCAAAGGCATCAAGAGGAAGCTAGAAATCTTGTTGTAGAGCTAAGTATTTATTATTTGATTTATTGCTCCATTTAGTGTTGCATTTTCTTGTTATTTCATTGGATTTGAGTTTGTATAAACCTAGAGTGCTAGGTTGATTGAGTTGGTGATTGCCTTGGTGTTAAGGCTTAAATCCACCATTGTAAACTTAGTTTACCGGGATTAGTTGAGTTGTCCCTTAGGTTGAGGTGGGAGAGTGCTCTCGATAGAAAGGTAGGATACTTCCGGGTATGGAAATGTATTCGGATTGAGAGCGGAGACTTTTCGATGTAAAGTCCTCATTGTAGGGAAACTAATTAATCTAGTTAAGCTAGTTTGGAAATCCTAAGCGGGGTGCTTAGTAGTGGAGTAGGCATTGGGGCCGAACTACTATAAATCATTGTGTTAGTATTGTCTCTTTTATGTTTGCTTAATTGCCTTACTTATTGCTTCCGCATTTAATATTAGAATTGTGAATTGCCTAAGTTGTAAGAAATGATTAAAATCGATAAACCGAAATTAGACAAAAAGATTTAGATAATACACTGTTTACCCCTTCTCTAGTGTGGTCATTTCACCAACAGATGCCTTTTCCAAATACACATGGTTCTATCCTTTGCATTCCAAATCTTAAGCTATTGATGTTTTCATTCAATTCAAAACCATTGTGGAATTGCAATTGGGGGAGAAAATACAAAAGATACAATCTGGTGGTGGTGGTGAGTACAATTCTACTACATTTACGAATTATCTAACTCAGCATGGTATCATTCACTACATTAGTTGTCCATATTCTCATGAGCAAAATAGGTCCGCTAAAAGAAAACATAGACATATTACTGAAGTAGGGCTGACTTTAATGGCAACATCTTCCTTGCCAATGTTGTTTTGGGAGCATACATTCTCTACAGCAACTTATCTAATAAACAGGTTTCCTACACCTGTTCTCAACAACAAGAATCCTATAGAGGTTCTTTTTCATCAACAACTTGACTATGCATTTCTAAAAGCTTTTGGTTGTGCATGTTATCCCTGCCTTAGACCTTATCACAAGCACAAAATGATTTATCGATTTGAATTATGTGTGTTTGTTGGATATGACAATGAATACAAAGGTTACAACTGTTTAGCAGCGGATGGAAAAATTTATATTTCTAGGGATGTTGTCTTTGATGAAAGTCTATTTCCCTTTAAAGCAGATCCAGGTTTTCTTCACTCCTCAAAGTGTACACATACTTCAAACCCAATTGCATCCACTGTTCCTTCCATTCATATTTTTAATTCAGCTTCTCATACATCACATTTTTCTTCTTCTTTTTCTATCTTAAGGCCTAATAATGTCCAACATTCTGATTATGCTCCTATTTCTTTGGCTAATGAATCTGATACTTCACTCAATGAAGCTAACAATGGCTCAAGGTGCAGGATTACTGAAGTTGTTGAACCTGAAACTGAAGTTGCAGGAAATGAACAGTATGCAGCAATAAACAATCATCAAATGATAACTAGAAGCAAAGCAAACATATTTAAACCAAAGGTATATATTGTTGCCTCACAATTCATTACTTCAATTCCAACTTCTTTAACAGAGGCTTTATCTCAACCACATTGGCGAGATGCTATGTTTGAAGAGTACAATGCTCTCCTAAAGAATAACACCTGGTCTTTAGTAGAATTATCACCTGATAAATCTGCTATCGGTTGTAAATGGATTTTGAAGGAGAAAAAAGATTAATATGGCATAGTTCAGAAATATAAAGCAAGGTTAGTCGCAAATGGTTTTCATCAAAAACCTGGCTTTGATTTTACTGAAGTTTTCAATCCTGTTGTTAAGTCTACAACTATTAGGACAGTTCTCTCTATTGCTCACAGTAATGGTTGGCCCATACATCAACTTGACTTTAACAATGCTTTTTAAATGGAGATATACATGAGGAAATATACATGGTGCAGCCACCTGGTTTTGAGTCTTCTAATGCCAGATTAGTATGTAAATTGAATAGAGCCTTATATGGATTAAAACAAGCACAACGTGCTTGGTTTGAAAAGTTAAATACTACTTTTATCAGTCTAGGATTAATTACAGCTGCAAAGAGTGATAGCTCATTGTTTTTGAAGAGTACTGGGTTTGATCTTTTATATGTGTTAGTATATGTTGATGACATAATTATCACAGGAAGTTCTCAAAATATCATTAACAATTTGATTCTTCAGTTACAATCACAATTTGCTTTAAAAGACCTTAGTTCACTCAACTATTTCTTGGGTATTCAAGTTACACGAACCAGTCAAGGTATTCTTCACTTATCTCAAGAAAAGTATGTCAGTGATCTTCTAACTAAAGCACAAATGTCTCATGCAAAATCAATGCCTACTCCTATGGCTGCAGGTCTTTGTTTATCAACTACACAGGGTGATCCAATTGCTGATCCTACTATGTATAGATCAATAGTTGGTGCTCTACAATATGTGACAATTACACATCCAGATATTTCCTTTTTTGTAAATAAAGTTTCTCAATTCATGCATGATCCTAGAGAGCCACATTGGAAAGTTGTTAAACGCATCCTTAGATATTTAGTTGGGACTACTCCACATGGTCTAGTGTTACAAAAATTTGCTACTATGTCTCTAACTGTACTCACGGACTCTGACTGGGGATTAGATATTGATGATCGTCGTTCTACCTCTGGTTACTATGTGTATTTGGGATCTAATCTAGTTTCCTAGAGTGCCAAGAAACAGACAGTGGTGTCTCGCTCAAGTGCAAAAGTAGAATTTTGCAACATTGCTAGCTTCTGCGGTTGCTGAAATGATTTGGCTTCAATTTCTGTTGACTGTACTACATGCATACTACTTCTACTCCAATATTGTTATGTGATAATCTCTTAGCTGTTCTTCTCACTGTCAATCATATACTTCATTCCACTACTAGAAACTTCGTCTTCAGCAACGGCTATCAGCGACGGCCGCTCAAGCCGTTGCTATTTGCAACGGCATTCTTACGGCCGCTCGAGCCGTTGCAGATATCTGTATCTGCAACGGTTTTCTAACGGAAAACCGAGCCGTTGCTGATTATTTTAATTATCAGCAACGGCTTTCGGACGAAAAGGCGAGCCGTTGCTGATATTTTAATTTTCAGCAACGGCTTTCTAACGGATAAGTGAGCCGTTGCTGATGATAACTTATCAGCAACGGCTTTCTAACGGGCGAGTGAGCCGTTGCTGATAAGTTTATATAGGGCACCAGTCACGCCCGACCCTTCTTCCTCCCGCTGCTGCCGCCGCCGCTCCTGCCGACGCCACTCGCCGCCGCTGCCGCTGCTGCCGACGCCGACGACGCCGACCGCTGCTTCCGACTTGTTCAGGTATGTCTCCTCCCTGCGGCCGTCTCTTCCCTGCGGCCGGCGGGAATCACCCGACCGAAACCCTATTTCTAGGGTTTCGGCCGGCGGCGGTCGGCCGATGGCCGCCGCCGGACCTTCTGCAGTGGCCGGACAGTGTGTCCGGCCACTGTACGCCGGCGCCGGAGGGTGGACTCCGGCGCCGGAATTTATAATTTATATATATAATTTATATTATGTTATAATTGTTAATTAATTATTTTATAATTGTTAATTAATTGTTTAGATTAATTATTTAATTTGTTAGATTAATTATTACGGTTTAGATTAATTTCGGACGCGCGCCGGAATCGTCCACTTCGGACGCGCGCCGGAATCGTCCACTTCGGACGCGCGCCGGAATCGTCCAATTCGAACTCGCGCCGGAATCGTCCACTACGGACGTGCGCCGGAATCGTGCAATTCGGACTCGCGCCGGAATCGTCCACTTCGGACTCGCGCCGGAATCGTCCACTTCGGACGCGCCCCGAAATCGTCCAATATGGACTCGAACTGTCTCGAAACATTTAGAAAATAATCATCCTCCGACGAGTTGATATGTTTCACGTACGCATCGACGATCGGATATGATTTAGCAAAACCTTAGATCCGTTCGGGAATTGTATGTTCGTGTAAAAGAAGAAGAAGAAGAAGAATTCGAAGACTATTATTCAGATGATGAAGAATAATTGTAAAGTATATATTTTATTAAATATATCTCTACTATTTATACAATAATCTGATTATATGTCTGTTCGACAGATATGTCTGGTCGTGGTTATCGACGCAGGAGAGTTTCGGAGTCTCCGATCGGTGAGACTCCAGCACTTACTCATGCTGTTGATCCACCTGTTGCTGATCCTCATTCCGATGATACTGCCGAGGCTAGTACATCCAGACGTAGGCGGCCACGCGGGCCGAACAGGTGGCAGCCTCCACCAGCCACAGAGTCACGTAGATTGATTAGCGTGATTGGGGAGCGGTAATATATCATGAATTATGAATCATTACAAATTCATTATATCATAATATAATATTAAAATTTATTTTTGTTGTGCAGGTTCGAGCAAGAAGAAGTGCCGAGGAGCATTTCTTCTACTATTCGACGATACATGCACGGGGCATGGCCTACGTGGTCTCACGTGCCTAGCGAGCACGTCGACATGTTATGGCGCGAGTTTGAGGCACGTATTATTATTATTTCTTACATGCATGATGATATATTAATATTGGTACTGATATTATTATTTTGCAGGCTCGCTATACATGGGCCGAGGACCAGAGGCCCTTCATTTACGCTGCCTGGGAGGCTATTTCCCGGGCAAGGTACAACGGGCAGCTGGGGCAGGCTCGGTCCCAAGCGATGGCCCGAGCTGGGACCACTAACATCGCGGAGACTCGGGGATACGGCCCCAGTTGGATTACTCCGGATATATGGGACCAGCTCGTGGGGATATGGTCGACGGATCGATGGCAGGAGGTTTCTCGGAATGCGGCTAGAAATCGCATGTCGGGAGGAGCAGCGCGTCACACCGGCGGCTCTGTTGCATTTGCAGTGCACGCAAACCGTATGGTAAGTATATCTTTTAATTATATATTTTATTTGTTATTATGTGTACTAATTAATGTATTTGTTTTGTAAATGTAGACGACGGTGTCGGATGACGGGAGTGTCCAGCGACCCTCCCCGATGGCGGTGTTTGAGCGGACTCACCATCGAGCACATGGGACGGGGGAGTACATCCACAACCGCGCTGCATACATTATGGTAATTATATATTTGTTTAAATTATTCATTATATATTTATAATTTAAGTTTTATGATAAATATTAAACAAAAAATCAAACTCGAGTAGGAGACCTACAGCCAGACGGTGGTGCCGCGCGGGGGTACCCCCGAGGACTTTGACGCAGCATCGTGGGTCGAGGCCGCAGGTGGCTGGGACCATGGCCGCGTATATGGCTTCGCAGATAGTGGTCATGCGCGAGCCGTACTAGGGCCACTTGGGGCACCGACCCCTCCGGTCGCTGGTGAGCGGCCGTCCACCTCTAGATCCAGTTATGATCATAGTAATAGAATAAGGACTCTAGAGGAGACGGTCGCGCGTCAGACTGAGATGATGGAGCGCCAGAGTCAGATGATGGCAGATATACAATCTATGCTACGCAACATGTCAGGTCATCCCGAAGCAGGCATCTCTTCGGCATCATCTAATCCGTCGTCCTCGAGTCAGTCTACGCCGGTGTACACTCAAGCGCTCCAGACCCCGCCATATAATCCAGACCATCCTCCATCTTGATCGTGAGATTTTTTGTTTGGATATTGAACTTGTTTAACTTATTTTGTTTGGATATTGATACTTCAATTTTGCATTTGAATTGTTTTTATACTATCGTGGATAATTATCAATATAAGTATAATTGTTTTGATGTATATATGTTGGTGTGTTTGTGATGTGTGAATGAATGTGTATGAGGTGTTTGTGATGTGTGAATGAATGTGTGTATGAGGGTATGGGTGTGTGAGTTATGTATCAGATAAATGTATCAATGTATCAATGGAAATTTGAAATTTTCAAATTTTTTGGTTGCAGGTATTGGTCATCAGCAACGGCTTTCCCACGGGTATCCGTGAGAAAGCCGTTGCTAAAAGTGTATCGAAAGCCGTTGCTGATGACCTACAGCAACGGCTTAGCGACGGCGTTTTACTAACGGCGTTGCTACGGACTCAGCGGCCGTTGCTATTAATGTTATCAGCAACGGCTCCGGGTCTGTGGCAAACCCGTTGCTGATAATAGTTTTAGCGACGGCCCGAGCGGCCGTTGCTGATAATGTTTTGAGCGACGGCCCGAGCGGCCGTTGCTGATCCGTTGCGAAGTCATCAGCAACGCGACTTTCTGTCACGGCTCTATTGCAACGGCTCAGCCGTTGCTGATGCTCTTCAGCAATGGCATCAGCCGTTGCTGATGACCATTTTTCTAGTAGTGTTCTAGGATAAAACATTTTGAACTTGATCTCTTTTTTGTCAGAGAAAAGTTGCAGCTCATTAACTTGTGGTACGATATATTCCTACTTCAGCTCAAACTGCCGACATATTTACAAAGTCTATCTCCAACATACTGTTTCTTACCTTTCGAGACAAACTCAATGTGCGAAATTGTCCCACTCTGAGGGGGGCATGTAAGGAAGTATAATTAGATAGCATCAGAAAATAGTTTTCACATTGCATTTTGTATTTGAAAATGGCAGGACTGTAATTTGCTTTTGGTTAGGTATAAATAGAGTTGCCTTAGATGGTAATGAATTGAAAATGATTAATATGATTTCAGATTTTTTTCTGCCAATACAGAGTAGAGTGTAAGTATGAGTGATGATTCCAACGTGAAGGAGAAGCAGCAGCTGATGCAGGAATTCGAGGAAGCCAAGCTCGCGAAAACTAGACTGAAGGCGGAGACGAAGCAGCTGAGAATTGGAAAGTCCGCAAATGTTGCAAGCCAGTCACTTTCCTGGCCACCGCTGATAGAGCATGCTGATGGACAAACAGATTGGTGGTGGCAGGGAATCAAAGATGAGGAAGAGATGGCCGGAATTCGGGTGCACGTCGGAAGAAGAAAATCCAGCAAAAGTAAACAATAGCTGCATCTCATAATTTGTATACTTTGGGCAATTTTTGGTGTCTGATTGATTCAACTTAATTATTTAACAGTTTATTACAGCAAAAGGCTTTTTTTCATAAATTAAATTTCGGATTAAATTTAACCTGTCGTAAATGTGCACGTTAATTATATATACACGTACCTCTCAGTCAATGGGGTCCACGAACATTGACGCTGATATATACATATGAGGTTGGCATTTGGACGCGAAGCCCTTAAATTAATATAACGCTGCCTCATTGCTTCACTAATATTATATATATTCTCTGATTAATTCTGCCAGGTTCTATCTATGTGATGGCAATAATGCATGCATGCAAAGCACTTAGCGCGCATATATATATATATATATATATATAATATAATATGTTAATGGAATTAAAACTTTCGAATGCCTATATATATCAAATTAATTTATAATTATTAACACTAACTAATTATATTTCACTCCGATGTAGCGTGTGGTATGGTTGTCCCACATGCATTAAATCCACGTAACAAGTACACGTTTTAATTCATGTTCATCAACATCCAAATTAATTTCTTCTTCTTCTTCTACTACTTCTCGAACTGACTCAGCCTGTTGTCTCCCAGCCTTGATTTGTACGCTGATTTCTTGTACTCCCCCCACGTGAACTCCTTGTACTTGCTCTGCTCCCCATCCCCCATCAGCTGCGGCAATGGCGCAATCCTCTGCCACGACGGCGGCCCGCAGAAGTAGATCATCGACACCCTCGCCTTCGCGCCATTCGTCAGCACCCTGTGCTTCACGCTCCTGAATCTGCCATTCGTCAACACTTGCAAGGTGTCGCCGACGTTCACGAACAAGGCGTCCTGGTCGGGCGGAACCGCCGCCCAGCTCCCGTCCTTGAGCGCTATCTGCAATCCGGTGCTGTTGTTCGATCGCAGCAACGAGATGATCTGTGGGTCCGTGTGCTCGCCGAAGCCCGTCATGCTGCAGTTGAAGCCCTCCAGCACCGGACATGGCGGATAGTGATTCAACCTGAAGATTCCGTCGCTCTGCTCGTCCATCGCCATCTTGCTCAGCGCATCCCTCTGCTTCATCCTCAGCCCTTGCGCCATCAATCCGAGCACCTCGCCGGCCAACCTCCTCACCGCCGTCAGGTACTCGCTCAACGCCGCGCTGTGAGATGAGACTACGAGCTTAATTCGAAGTCGATCGATTTAACGAGATAGAAGAAACAGAGCATCGACGTACCGAAAGGAGGCCGCCGAGGAGTCATCGGGGAACACCATTGGCCAAGGGAAGGAGGACTTGGAGGTGATGAGGAAGAGGAGATACTCCACCCAACCGATATCGCCATTAGGGCCGATTCGCTTGTTCCCGTAGCCGAAGGGATTGGCGGGGCCGGACATCTCCTTCTCCGCCTGTGGGAGGGAGAAGAAGTCGAGGACGGCGGCTTCTAGAGTATGCATGAGCTGCAGGGGAATGCCATGGTTGATGACCTTGAAGAAGCCGAAGTCCTCGCAGGCCTTGACGAGGGCCTCGGCGGCACCGGGCTTGGAGAGGTCGACGGTGGGGATGGCGGCGGGGTGAGCACCGTACTTGGGGGCGTGGAGGAGTGGGATTTGGTCGAGGGCAGGGTTGGCCAAGACCACCATGGTTGAATTGGAGACTTGGAGCGGAGGAGGAAGAGGAGGGAGGAGGGAGGAGGGAGGAGGGAAGAGTTGCATGTGTTGGGGGGGGTGGGAATTCCAAGGGGTTTATATAGAGGGAGGAGGAGCAGGTGTCGAGAAGAGGATGGTGGAGAAGAATTCCTTCAAAAACAGGGATTGTTTGCTGATGGCACCCGATTTTTTTATTAATTATTATTTTTATTAGGATTTTTTTAATATATTCAATATGTTTAAATTGGACTAAAATATATAATTTTACTTGTTAAAATAGTGAGAAGAAATATTTATATTTCTATCTGTCAATTTTTATTACCTTGCATAGAAATGATCTTTAAGTAGTAACCTTGAGAATAAGATTAACTAAAAAAAAGTCTGTACTTTACCAACATTTGCAATTTTTAGTTTGGGTTGATTTCACTTTTAACCCATAAAATTTACATCAATTTTTTATTTTAACTCTTAAAATTAAAAAAAAAATCATGTTTTATTGGTCCCCTAAAATTTATATTTTAGTTTCACTGGATCTTAAAATTTAGAAAAGTCCCACTTTTTGCCTTTCAAATTATTTGAGTATGGATCCGAAAATTCTTAGATCCATAACATGGATTCGGAAATTCTCAGATTCATATTTCTTATTCGAAATAGTCCAATCAGCATGTGCAAAAGCTAAGGGTAAAATTAGAATTTTGGGTTAAAAAATTATGGATATAAAAAAATTTCAAAGGTAAATGTTTAATTTGTTTTGCTCCTTATTTAATTCCTTGTAATTTGAAAAAAAAAGACACCTCATAATTTTGGTCCATTAAATATAATTTTACTATGTTGTTACTAAAAAAACACTAATTATCCTCATCTATCTGCGTACGATATTAATAAACTTGTACTTATTAATTAACGACGACGATAGTAATATTTAGTAAGGTAAGAATATTATATTGTCTTCGACAAATGTGACCTAAGATAACTATTGTGATGGCTTGAACGTTGAACACACATGCATCAACTAGTTGATGATTTTTTATATCAATGAACTAAGTACTTGTTTGCTTCGTATGATTAAGGGAGATATGATAAGATATGAATTTGAATTTATTATTTGTTTAGTGCATTGATTAGAAAAAAATATAATTAAAATAATATAAAATTAATATAATATCTGATGTACATCGAATTTAAAAAATTTATATCAAATCCTCTCTTATTTGTTATCCAATCATATCATATCCTATCTAACGAAGAAAATATACCATAAAAGTATATTTAATGAGCTAAAATAATTTTTTTTTCAAATTATAAGAGTTAAAGTGAGAATTAATAAATATGAGAAGCAAAGTGAAACTTTTCAAACTTCTAAAGTCAAAGAAAAATTAAGAATACGTTTCAAACGATAAATTGATTAATAAATTTAGATCGAAAGATGATCGAAGACGACAGATGAAATTCAAATGATATAGGGAAGATTAGCGTATCCTTATGTGCAAGGATGAAATGCACAAATTGAGAAAGACGACCCTCTAAAATATTTCTTAACTTCTTTCTCATCAATTGATTAATCAATAGTTAATAAAACTTAAGCATTCTTAATTAGACCTTGCACAACCGATCATCACATGTAGTTTCATACCATATGGGCTAATTAATCACTAAATAATACACAAGTGCCAATAAATAATTCACTTCATTTTAACTCAAAACAAAAAAAAGTTTGGTAGTTATCCAATAGCCAACATATAGTCAATTTCTGGTAATGCAATTGGCATTATTTTACTTGTGGAAAATTATTCCAATTGTTGACAAAAGATATTAGGTAATTCCATTTTGGGATAATAGAAATGGTCATATTTAATGGAATAGGGAAGTTTAGGTGATAAATCAATGTCTCCATTTACACACTAATTAAATGAACACTAGATTACAATAAGATTTGGATTACATGGAAATAGTGCTAGTCAACATAATACCAACTATTCACGTGTGCATCTAATTCCAACATTTTGTCAATGGATGGTGAAGACTACTTCAGTTTCATTCTCTATCACTTGACTAGTGTTATTTATTACTTATTTTATTAGGTAATTTGTAGAGTAGAACTAAATTAATACAAACTAATGACTAATTAATGAACTTTCCTTTTCCCCTCTTATAATTTGATTTTTTTTTTTAACAAAAATAGAAAATCACAATAGACGATCATACTAAGGATCGAATCCTAGACTTCTAGACAACTTACAATATATTGCCACCACTGTGCTACCCACAGTTGGCCTTCCTTTAACTTGATTATTTTAGTTAATTAAATAAATTGAGATGGTATCCATTTTGTACACTATCTCCAAAATCTACATAACACAACAACCTAATTAAAATTTGATGATGACTCCATGAAGTCAATGTCACCTAGTGTGAAAATACTATCATTTGATTCAAAGTCAACATGTAGCATATCTATGAATGATAGAGTGCTTAAAAAGTCAAATGAAGGAATCAATGTTTGACTAATCTAATCGACACCATGATGACGACCCTTTTGTAAATTAATGATTAATCCCGACCATCGATCAAAGTTTTGTACGCATCTCAAAGCATGTTTAGGGGCCAAGATCTCATGATTGATTTGTTTTTAAGAATGAGTAAAAAAATGTGTTATTATATTATGACCTATTCATTAAATTATTCTGCATAGGTTAACGTCATGTATACATCTTTCAAACAATTACTTGTACGCTTGAAATTCATATGTATATTATGAATTAACGTACGTCGTCTTTTTTTTTTTTTTTCTTCTTCTTCCTCTTTATATTATATACTATTAGAAATGCAAGTTGTTGCAACTTATAATTTTGATTGATGCCCCAATTAGTAAAAAAATGAATACGAAATTTCTTTTACGTTGCATGATCTTCCACTTAATTGCTATATTTTATTCATCATCATCTAGATATTGCTAGCTAGACCAATATTACATTCAATGTAAGTTGGACCCATTGATGAGAGGGAATTTATTTTAAAATAATTATGCTTGAGTAAACTAATAATATATCAAGAATGGATTTTCCCAAATAATAATATATAATATATAATAACAATGACAAACAAGCATGACTGTTTCTTGCACTTCTCTTCATCAAGAGTTATATAATATTTAGGTCCTTTTTGTGGAGTTCACAAGTCAACATTCCCCCCAAAAGAGCATGTGAAGTACTCTTTGAAGTCAAAATCAAGGGAGGGCAATAATTAGTTTAATTAACTAATTAACTATAAAGTAATGTGTGTTATTGGTTGACCAGGAATATCTCCTTTTAATTTTATTTTCACCACATGCTTGTTGGTCAGATTTCTGTGATGAATACCACATCCACATGACATAATTGTGTGCATAAATTTTTTATTTTCTTTTACATAAAATTAATATATATTCGCATGTGTATATCTTGGTGGACAAAACCTGTCTACACAAATGAAGAATCCAATGATGAACACAATATCAAGTTGGAATATTGGATAAGAAAAAGATCTACAATGGAACAATACAAATATCCTATTTTAGCTAAATCTCGGTGTCTTGTACGATCGAGTAGTGAAAAAGTCAACCAATCATAGTCATAATTAATCATTATACGTAGCTATTAATTTAGGAATATATATAAATGCGCATGTGACAAAAATATCATGGGCCATGATATGTATATATATAGAATCATCAATTAGTTGTTGATAGCTTTGATCATTATCGGAATAAAAAATAGAAGAATTAATCTCCTCGTTTGATGGATAATTAAATGAAGAATAGAGAGATGGAATATGTATGATGAAGTGATTGAAAGAAAGAGGAATTGTGTAGTTATATGGAGAACAAGAGACAAACGTGGTCGGCTTGAGTTCTTAGCTTTTTGCTACTTTATATCGGTATTCGTCTTGTTGTTTCATGGTTTATCATCGTATAACACTCCATACAATTAAGGATGAAGTCACTTTTTATTATCGATGTAATAATAAAATGGGAGAGAATATTTAGTTTATATATGTATTAAAGAAAAAAACACGTAGCATCACTTTAGCTACACGATGGATGCACCACCATAATTGTTTATAGATGGGATATTTGCAATTTTTCTCTACTATTCAAATTGAACCCGATTATGTACATGTCGTGATACATGACCTCATTTCATGGTCATCTTGAACATTTTTCTTCTATTTGAAAGTATCCAAAAATTCTTTACTATTTAAACTTTTCAAATTCGGTTCAATTTTTTTTACTACCGTTACAAGAATGAATAGCATCACCGACAACGAATACCGTTGCTACATTATCAATGATATATGGATATGATTAATTGACGGCTCATATTATTGCCAAAAATTGAAGTCGAAGAAAACACCATAAATACTTTGCAATGACTGCAGCGGTCGTTGCAACTAATATTATTTTTGGCAGCTTACGTAGTCATTGTCGATACAGTATTTGGAATGACCAACGTGATCATTATTGATATGCTAACTAATCAAAAACAATCTTAAAAATGACCAATGACGCCAATAATGCTGCAAATAAACGTCAATAACAATGGTGTGTTGGTGGCATTGCAATTGTGTCGTTGTTGCTAAACCGTCGTTGAATACATCAATGAAAGTGATACATCTAAGTACTAGACCATTCACGATGCACCTTCATTGACAATGTACCCAGGCCACAACTAGTTGTTGCAAGAGATATTGCTACAGCTAACCATGGGAAAGCCGCTGTCGATAAATTTTTATATACCTAAAAAATATTTGAAAATTAGAATATTCATGTATACATCATATATAAAATTTGGTGTATGAATTCGTAAGTTTGGGATAGATTTGGTGTAAATAAAAAGATAGTAAATTTATTAATTTAACCATGATTTGAAATATATTCATCAACTTTCCCTCAATTTAACTATAACTACCTAAAAATTGCTTTAACCTAAATCTAATTATAATTAACCAAATTAATAAAATAGTAATATATATTATTCAACTTTTTGGGTCACTAGTCACTACTAGTAGGAGATTCCCCAACCGGTATTGTCTTAGTGGGCACCACTAACTATGGATGACTTCAACCTAAACACTACATTTGGCAAACAAGGAATAAGCAACATGAAATTTGGCCTTACCTAATGGTGGTTACACAAAACTTCAAGGAGTACAAAAATAAATAAAAAATAAAATTAAAATGGAGCAAAAATTACACCAAACAATACTTAATTAGCTCCAAATGAAATCTCTTAGCTCCTCTTGATATTTTTTTATGATGAATGTTTGAGGGATCAAGACCATTGATATTGAAAAAAATATTTTCCTTAGTACCAAAATTTTATACTTTTAAGATATCATCTATTATATCATAGAAATCAATATCACAACAATGTAAAGTGAATTTTCACACTAGAGGGGAGTGTATATAAAGTGTGTCTAAAAATTTGAAGTTCAAATTATCAAGTGTGGCTTTATAGGTGAACTTAGTATCAAATGCAACCATGACAAATTAATTACTTATCTTAATGCAAACTCAAAGATTTTAAAGTCGTTTGACCTTATCTAGCTAGGCTCACCAACAAGGATTTTACACAAATTCTACTAAGATTAATTATTTTTCTCTTAAGATGATACATTAAGGACTTATTCATCTACCCATGAGGTTGCCTCTATACCAAAGCAAGACAACTAAATTACAACCAAAGGTGTATCACATACACCATATAATTCAATTACACAAGTGTGAGAGTGAATTAACTCTTATAGAGCTCCACAAGTGTGAGAGTGAATTAACTCTTATAGAGCTTCACTATACTGCATCCAAACACCTCAAGGCCTCAAATTATGGTTCTTTTGAAGGGTTCCATGTTCGTGAGAGGGGGGAGAAGACTTGGGAGATGAAAATGCAGAAGTCGAAGTTGAACAACTTCGAACCACCCTAGAGGCCAAAAAGACAATGATCGAGCCAACAGCCCAGGAAACGAAGTTTGAGGAGTCATCAACTACATAGCTGGCAAATTCGCGAGAGGAGGCGAAATAAGCTCGACTAGAAAAAGATTCCTCCGAGCAATTATGATAGTCGACAACACTACTCACCCGTAGAGGCTCATGTCTAGATTCCTGGTAATATTAATTCTATAAATATGATTTACAGGGGATTGACAAGAATCTAAATGACCCAGTCGTGATTTCCGTGATCACATGAAACTTTATCGTTAGGAAAGTTTTGGTGGACCAAGGTAGTTCGGCCGACATCCGCCCCTACTCCACATTTGAGAAAATGCAGTTAATCGAAGCTTGGCTCGCACCCTGTAAGGGAGAGTTGGTGGGTTTCTCGGGGGGAGGGGGAGAGTCAACGTTCGAGGCTCCATATTGTTAAGAACGACATTCAATTCCCAGCCGAGAGCAAAGACAATCGGCATACATTACCTGGTCATTGACGTCCCTAGTTCCTACCACATAATCTTGGGACGACCTTCACTGAATAGCTTGGGAGCCATCGTATCGATCCCCCATTTGCGTTAAATTTTCTTATTTCCGAAACAAAAGTAGGCGCGCTCCACGCCGACCAGAAAGAAGCTCGTCGATGCTACAATGAATGCCTTAGACGAAGGACAACCAGACCGAAGGAGTGAGATGCTCCACCTCATCAGACGCTCTCGACGCCCGTGGGTGAACAGTCGACGGGGACCTCCGAGCGAGACCCAAGCAGAGGCGCTCAAAAGCGGACCCGATCAGACGCAACTTAAAAACCGAGTACTACCACTACAACAAAAGTGATAATTAGAGACAACCAAATTTGTCTCTAAAAGTTAAATATTTGTCTCTATAACTTTTAGAGATAAATAAAATTGTTCGTCTCTAGAGCCCCGTCCCTAAAAGTATTAGGGACCTATAATTTATTTATCTCTACAAATATAATAGAGGCATATATTTGCCTCTAATATATAAATACTATTGGAGACACATAATATATTTGCCTCTAAAAATATTAATATACATATATATTTGCTTCTAACAATATTAATAGAGGCATATACATTTCCCTCTAAAAATATTAATAAAGACGTATATATTTGCCTCTAAAAATTTAATTGAGGCATATATATTTGACTCTAGAAACATTATGTAAGACCCGAAAAAATTTCCTAACATAAAAATCTGTTTTGGTACAGAGCGCCGGACCCGGAGTTAGTCGAGTCAAGCCTCAGGATTGCCTCGAGTAAAAGGTATGACTCGACTAATGATGTATGCAATTAAATTGGGCAAATGACTCTTTCCTTTTATGCATTTATACCTTAATCGAGTTTAAATCGACTCGTGTTATGGGTAGAGTCTAAACCCAAGTCGAGGTCGGGCTTAGTCGAGTCAGTAGTAAGAGTCAAAGACAAGAATGGATAGTTAGATGAGGGATTACAAGCTGCCGTGCGACTCATCTTGGAGTCGCACAAGGCAGCGCATAGGGAGAGGGGGAGAAGGAGCAAGGGAGATAGATCTTGGTCGATCCGGGTTTCGTGTCGTCGCCGGAAGATTCGAGGTCGTCAACGCTCGATCCTTCATCTTCCTCTAGTAAAGGTGAGTGGTTAGATTTGAAGGATTAGGGGAGGCGGGTAGCCGAACCCATAGAAATGTTAGGATGTGTTTTCTCGCGAGTTTCCATCGATTCTTGGTTTCAGAATTGTGTATTCGCTGTTTTGCATCAATTCTTGTCGGATCGTCAAGATTTCTCGTTGATCTCTCGAGTTTTAGGGCTGTCGAACCATGGGAAAAGGATAAAGGTCATGCCAAAATTTTCCCAAATTTCCTTGACGGAAGTAGAGCCCTCGGGTGATCTCAATTTCATGAATAGTGTGTTCTTAATCATCGATTTCACGTGTTAAGGAACTCGTCTTCCCTAAAACTCATAGGATTGGCCGAGCAAACCCTAAAGTTTCATGAGAAGGGTTCGGCCGAGTATAGGGGGAGGGGCAAACTAGTCATTATGCAATTAAGATATAGCAGAGACAATGAATTAGGGTCGGGGATTATTCCTCCTCTTCCTTTCCTACCCTAAGAGGCATGGCTGAGCAAGGTTCACCTTGCTCAAGGCTCGGCCAAGCCTAGGAGAGGGAGAGGGTGAGCTTTAGATGGTAATTTCCATAGTTAGAGTGCTAAAACAATAGAGGGATGGTGACAATTAGGAAGAACCCTAACTATAGCAAGCTAATTTATTGATTCATGTAATTGTGGGAATGATAACATAGTGACCATCATTAGCTCATTCCTCTTTAATTTTTGAAATGATGTAATATTTTTACTATGCTTAGTATTTCATGCATTGTTGAATTTATTGTTATCTTACCATGTTAGATAAACTGTTTCTTATAGAATTTAATTCTAAATGCAGTGTATAAATGTTTATTTATGAATCTCGTAGTTATATATATAGTAGTTGTTGTAAATTATACTTATCTTTCTTTAAATTACATATGCTGTCCTGAAATGTTCATGGGTGGAATTCCAAGATCGGTTCACAAAATTCCTCACCCATGAAAGCGTATAACGCTAGATAACATGTAGGACGTTGCAAGATGCATATTATATATGGAAACTTAGCTAGGAAATGACACAACATCTAGGACTTCTAGTATTCATTTTTGGAAACCTAGAACTATTAGGTGTACATGATTTTGGAAGGGCAACATTAATTTGTTGACCCTGCAGACTGGATTAGGGCCGGATACTGGTAATTGCCCGAAGTGTATATAAGGAAACCCTAGGACATTTGATTGTGTGATGTGCTTGAGATGGTCCGCCGAGAAGCATGGCAGTCGAAAATGACCAATGCTTGGCTCGGCCAGTGATTGGGTCTTGAGATGCACCGGCGGGCCCGCTAGGTGTCAGACCCTAGTTGGGTGGGACTAGCAATCCCTACCCCAGACGGTGTCTGGAGACTAGTAGACCATCCTAGTCGATGGCTCAGGATTTCTTATTTACATCTTGATATGATGTGGTCGAACGGCCAGTGTGATTCTACATTGTATGGTAGGGCCGGTTGTAGCCGAGATTCTTATACCATAAGTAGACCTTAAGGGCCGGATGCCAGATGACTTAATTAGGTCGTTATGGCAAGTTTCTCCTATATGGTCTATTCAGAATGACCCATGGGGTCGATAGTCACACTAAAAAGTAGCTTACCTCCCTGACTATATTCTATGCTGCTTTATATGTTATGCATGACTAATTGTTGATTTTGTGGAGGTTCGAAAGAACCGCTCACTGAGTCCCAAGTGGACTCACGATTTGTTTCCTTTGTTTGCAGAGCATGATCAGTGATTGAGGCTCATCGTCATGGTGCAGCTAGAGGGCAGGCGGTGGTGTCATATCTCGTACCGGCATCCATTGGTTATAGTCCAGTGTCATGTAGTAGTTTATTTTCCTTTTCTATACTGACAGTTAGTGTTTTGAAAAGTTTGTAATAACTTTGATACTTGAGATGTTCTATTTGTGACGATGTTGGTTTTCTTCTATGGGTTGAAAAACATATATTTGTGAACTTCGAAAACTTTAAATAAAGATTGTGTTGTAGTTTCTTTTGTTGTGTGAAATTCGACACTAGAAGGGGGGGGGGGTTGAATAGTGTCTATCCCCTTTTCCTATATTTTCTTCTTACTCAATTTTAGCTTCACTTAATGCAATTGTTTCTTAATGGTGAATATGATCAAATATAAATAGCAATGATAAACAAGCAAATAAGCAATGCAAACAAGAGCAATTATAGTGGTTCAGCCATGCATACTCCACTACCTTGGCTCCTCACCAAGGATTTCTAACCACTACTTTAGAGAATCTATATTTCCCTTTGAATACAATGAGGACACCCTTCTCACCACTCTGAGAACACCTCAATCCTATTCACCTAGGCAAAACACAATCCTATAAAGTCACCCTAAGTGTTTCCTAGCACACCTAGCAGCTATCTCAATTAGAGAACAAGTTTACAATAAATGTCAAATACAAAGGAAAGAGCTTTAAGAATTTAAAATGAACCAGGGCTCCTTTCCCCCACTTTCATGTCTCCAACTTGCAAGAAGATGGCTCTTTGAATTGCAGCAAAATTGAAGAAGCAGGGAATCAACGCCTGAAGTGAGTTGTCGACGGAAGCAGAGGGCGCGTGCAGCAGTTCGCTCTTTTGAAGGCTTAAGAAACTTCTTTAATTGCTCAATAAAAGTTCTAAGAATTAGTAAAGAAGTTAGGTGAGGGGTATTTATAACCCCTCACTCGAACGACCCGTTCAACGGATAAAAAAATAGCCGTTGAAGCCGTTCGGTCGCTGGCCGATTGATCGGTTGGTCGACCGACTGATCGACCGCTGGCTATATGAGAGAGCTCGGTCGACCGATGGGTCGACCGACTAACGGAAAAAGTACCGATCCCACATTCGGTCGACCAGTCGGTCGACCGAATCACTAGAGCCAAGGTCGCTCGACAAGCTATCTCCAATCCGGTCGACCGCTAAGCATTCTACCAAGTTTTCGCCTCAGTCAGTCGACCGGCCGATCGACTGACGCAGCCTTGAATGGCTACTGCCAGATTTTACCGTCATTCGGTTGACCGAATGGCTGATCAGTAGAATACTGCCTTATTTGGTCGACCGAACTCAAGCTGAGGCTGACTTCTTAATGGATTTTTACATGCCCTTTTTTATGGGTTTAGTTACCAAGTTTCAACTTGGATAACTTTACAATTTTGGCTTGGACTTATCCTAGGGGTATATCACATGAATTCTACTTGATCTAAGCCCGAGCCTTTCTTCGACATTTTCTTCTTCCGTTTCTTTGACGACCTTTTCTTTTGTATCGTTTGAACGGACTTGGCATGCTTATCGCAACCTCAACCTGAACTCAAAACTTCACGCTTGGATTAAATACATGTTTGTTATCATCAAAATAAAGATCGAGGTTTAAGAGAGACCCTTAAGCCAACAATCTCCCCCTTTTTGATGATGACAAACATAACATGAAATTTTTAGAAAGCATAAGTGTTTGTGAGTTTAAGTTAAGGTATTCATGAGTTAGGGCATGCAAGATATGTAACTTAGCATATGTATTCAACTACTTATGACTCAACCTATGCTCCCCCTATCAATGTGCATATTCAAATACTTATAACTCATCCTATGCTCCCCCTATCAATGTGCATATCATATTTAACTCCCCCTTAACTATAAAACTCACCCTAACTATATACATCGTGAAAACCAAGTTTGACCTTACTTTTTCTCCCCCTTTTGACATTAATCAAAAAGGGTAAGAATTAAGGTACAATTAATGAGTGTAATCATAAAAACCAAGAAAGCCACAAAAACCAAGTATCATCTACCACTATAGTCCTTCCCATTAATGTAAGCCTATAGAAGGCAAACACCAATAGGTCGCAAAGCCCCACTACAGAGCAATAGATAAGTGTGATGATACTGTATTGAATGCAACTTTTTGAAAAGCATATACATTTTAAAGAAAAATATTTTAATTACTAGGAAAGACATAAATTTCTAATTGTATCCTTAAATTTGTGAAGCTTTCTTCAACCAAGGGTTTTGTAAATATATCGGCAAGTTGTTTATCGGTGGATACAAATTCTACCGATATATTTCCCTTAGTCACATTATCCCTAAGAAAATGATGTCTCAAGTCAATATGCTTAGTTCTAGAGTGTAAAATGAGATTTTTGGTTAAATTTATTGCACTAGTATTATCACAATGTATAGGTATGCAAGAATACCTAAGTCCATAGTCTAAAAGGGTTTGTTTCATCCAAAGGACTTGCGCACAACAACTAGCCGCAACGATGTATTTTGCTTCGGTAGTTGAAAGCGCAACTGAGTTTTATTTCTTTGGGAACCAAGAAACAAGACACGCTCCTAAGAATTGGCAACACCCACTAGTTCTTTTTCTATCTACCTTACATCCGGCAAAATCGGCGTCCGAAAAACTGATTAAATCAAATGATGTATGACATGAATACCATAATCCTAAGTCAATCGTGCCATTTAAATACCTTAATATGCGTTTTACCGCACATAATTGAGACATCTCAGGGCAAGATTGAAACCTAACACATACACAAACACTAAACATGATATCGGGTCTACTTGCGGTTAAATAAAGAAGACTACCAATCATATCTCGATACCATTTTTCGTCCACTTTAATGCCCTCTTCATCTTTGTCAAGCTTGATGGATGCGCTCATAGGTGTAGAAGCTATCTTGGCTTCATTCATCCCAAACCTTTTGATGAGCTCCTTTGTGTACTTGGCTTGATTGATGAAGATCCCTTTGTTGGTTTGCTTGATTTGGAGACCAAGCATGAAGGAGAGTTCTCCCATCATGCTCATCTCAAACTCATCTTGCATACATTTAGCAAACCACTTACAAAGCATTTCATTTGTAGCACCAAAAATTATGTGATCAACATAAATTTGAACTAATAATATGTCATTTTCATGATGCTTAATGAAAAGTGAAATGTCGGCTTTTCCAATATCAAAACCTTGTTCAATTAGGAAAATTAAAAGTCTTTCATACCAAGCCCTAGGGGCTTGTTTTAAACCATGTAATGCTTTTTTAAGTTTGAAAACATGGTTTGAAAACTCAAAACTTTCTAATCCGGAGGGTTGTTCAACATAAACTTCTTCATTAATAAAACTATTTAAAAATGCACTTTTTACATCCATTTGAAAAAGTTTAAAACCCTTAAAGATAGCATATGCCAAAAGCATTCTAATTGCTTCTAATCTAGCTAAGGGAGCATACGTTTCATTATAGTCTATTCCTTCTTGTTGATTGTACCCTTGTATCATTAACCTAGCTTTGTTTCTAATAACCAATCCTTCTTCATCTAGCTTATTTCTAAATACCCATTTAGTTCCAATTATGGTTTGTTCACTAGGTCTAGGCATTAAGTCCCGTACATCATTTCTAGCAAATTAGTTGAGTTCTTCTTGCATAGCTAGTATCCAAAACTCATCTTCTATTGCTTCTCTAATGTTCTTAGGCTCTACTTGAGACACAAAAGCAACATATTGACAAATATTCTTGAGTTTAGAACGTGTCACCACTCCCGTTGAAGGCTCTCCAATGACTTGGTCCATTGGATGATCTCTTACCAATTGATATCCTTTAGGGAGAGGTGGTAGAGCTTCTTCTTCTCCATCTTCAACTTGAGGTAGATTTGAGGATGAAGGTTCCTCATGTTGGGTCTCGTCATTATTTTCATCCTCCACTTTTTTATCATGAAGTGTAAGATCCTCAAGTTCCTCATCTACATTCACAATCTTCACATTTCTAGAAGAATCATTAGTTTCATTAAACGTGACATGCATGAATTTTTCAACAATGATTGTTCTACAATTGTAAACTCTATCTGCCTTAGAATTAGTGGAGTAACCTAGGAAAATTCCTTCATCGGATTTAGAATCAAATTTTCCTAAATTTTCCTTAGTATTTAATATAAAACATTTGCATCCAAAAATATGAAAATATCCCACATTTGGGATTTTAGCATTCCGAAGCTCAAAAGGTGTTTTCTTTATTTTTGGTCTCAATAAAACTCAGTTAAGAACATAACAAGAAGTATTTATGGCTTCGGCCCAAAAATACTTAGGCAAATTATTTTCGCATAGCATGGTCCTAGCCATTTATTGTAAAGTTCTATTCTTCCTCTTAACCACTCCATTTTGTTGAGGGGTCATAGGGGAAGAAAATGTATGTTCAATACCCAAATCATCACAAAACTCGAAATTTTTTTCATTTTTAAACTCCCATTGTCACTTTTAATTTTCAAAATTGATACTCATTTTTCATTTGAAACTTTCTTTGCAAACTTTTTGAAAAACTCAAAAGTTTCATTTTCTTGGCCAAAAAGAAAACCCATGTAAATCTAGAAAAATCATCAACTAATACATAACAATATAGCTTTCCACCTGGACTAGCTACATCACATGGACCAAAGAGATCCATGTGCACAAGCTCAAGAATTCTAGATGTACTAACATGATTAATGCTATGAAATGAAAATTTAACTTGCTTACCTAGTTAACATGCATCACAAAGTTTGTCTTTTTCAAATTTTATCTTGGGTAAGCCTTTAACTAATTCTTTCCTAGATATCTCTTGTATGAGTCTCATGTTAGCATGTCCTAGCCTTCTATGCCACAACCAAGAGTCATTCTCCATGGCAACTAAGCATCTAATACGAGGATTTGGCAAGACATTTAATTCTAAGGTGTATACACTTTCTTGCTTATTTCCAATAAACATGATATCATTTGATGGTGCACTTCTAATAATACATTTAGATGCTTTAAAAACAATTGTGTATCCATTGTCACATAATTGTGATATGCTAATCAAATTATATTTTAACCCATCAACTAATAGAACATTCGTAATGCATGGGTAAGGGAGTATACCTATGTCACCAATGCCAACAATCTTACCTTTGGCATTGTCTCCGAATGTGACATGTCCACCATCTTTACTTGATAGGGTTGCAAATAAATTGATGACACCCGTCATGTGCTTTGAGCAAACGCTATCCAATATCCAAGTGCTTCTACTTGGTTTAGGATGCTTCTCCATCTACAAAAGGAGAAAAAACTTTCTTAGGTACCCAAATTTTCTTAGGTTCTTGAGTGTTAGTCAATTTTGGAACCCATGTAAATCTTGCATGTGGGTTCCTTTTCAATGCACAATCCTTGGCCATATGGCCAAACATGCCACACGAAAAGCAATTTCCATTAAATTTTCTTCTAAAGTGTGTGTGAGCATGAAATTGTGATGATTTCTTTTTATGAACAATCTTTGGCATGGAATTTTGGATGGTTGTCATTTTTTCATTAAGCATGCAAAGTTCCTTTTTTAATGTTAGCATGCTATCATTTAGATGCTCTACTTTATCACATAAATACTTGTTTTCATTCTCTAGTTTTTGGTTGTCAATCTCTAAGTCCTTCTTAGCTTTTTCTAGGGTGCATGTTTCTTCCTTAAGGGTGTCTATTTCTTTCCTTAGGGCATTGCATGAAAGTAATAGACTATCATTCTCAAGTTCTAAAGATCTATTGTCCTTTTTGAGATCTCTAAATTTTCTCCTAATGGCATTGAATTCATCATGCATTTGCTCAAATTCATTTTCTAGCTCTTCTTGAGTAAATGAAACTTCACCAAAAATAAATTTTACCTCATTATCCTTTGCCATCAAGCAAAGGTTTGCCTTTTCACTTTTTGCTTCTTCTTCACTCGATGAGGCCTCGCTTTCATCCCACGTGGCCATCATTGCCTTCTTCTTCTTTTTGTATTTTTCTTTTCTGTGAGGGTCGGAGGTGGAGGCCATCTTGAGAAGTGGGCAATTCTTCCTTAGGTGCTCGGTCTTGTTGCAATGGTAGCAAGTGTAGCCTCCTATTCCCTTCCTCATGCCTCCACTCATGAAGCTCATGAATCTTCTTGCGAGCATCGCCATTTCTTCATGATCATCCGTCGCTTCCTCGGATGACGATGATTCTTCTGCTCGATGTGATGCTCTTAAGGCAATTGTCTTGCCTTTGGGGGCATCTTCCTCTTGGTATTGTTTCATGTTGGTCTCATGTGTCATGAGAGACCCAATAAGCTTGGTGATCTTCAAAGTGCTCAAATCCTTGGCTTCCATGATGGCTGTCACTTTGGGCTCCCAAGATTTTGGAAGGGAACGGAGGAGCTTCCTTACCTTCTTCTCTTCCTTTATTTCCCTGCCAAGATTAGCTAAGCCATTCGTAATATTTTGAAATCTAGCATGCATGGCATCAATGGACTCATGTGAAAGCATCTTAAACATTTCATAATCATGCATGAGTAAGTTAATTTTGGATTCCTTTACTTGTGAAGTCCCTTCATGGGTGGTCTCTAGGACCTTCCATACTTCATATGCGGACTTACATGTAGAAATCCTATTGAATTCATTAATTGATAGGCCGTAATATAAAGCATTGACGGCCTTTGCATTTGCATTGAAAAGCCTACTTTCTTCTTGGTCCCATTGGTCCATATCCATATTGGGTTGTTTATACTCTACTAGGATCATCCTCCATACATCCATGCCTAAGGATTGAAGGAAGCCATTCATGCGGATCTTCCAATAGGCATAGTTGTTCCCATCGAATAGTGGTGGAGTATGAGTAGAGGACCCTTGAGCCAATTGGATTTCATTAGACATTTTGACTTGTAGGAAAGATAGTTAAATCTTGACCTACGACCTTGCTCTAATACCAAATGTTGTGTGAAATCCGACACTAGAAGGGGGGGTTGAATAGTGTCTATCCCCTTTTCCTATTCTTAGTCAATTTTAGCTTCACTTAATGCAATTGTTTCTTAATGGAATACGATCAAATATAAATAGCAATGATAAACAAACAAATAAGCAATGCAAACAAGAGTAATTATAGTGGTTAGGCCAACTGCCTACTCCACTACCTTGGCTCCTCACCAAAGATTTCTAACCACTACTTCATAGAATCTATGTTTTCCTTTGAATACAATGAGGACACCATTCTCACCACTATGAGAATACCTCAATCCTATTCACCTAGGCAAAACACAATCAGATAAAGTCACCCTAAGTGTTTCCTAGCACACCTAGCAGCTATCTCAATTAGAGAACAAGTTTACAATAAATGTCAAATACAAAGGAAAGAGCGTTAAGAATTTAAAATGAACTAGGGCTCCTTTCCACCGCCTTCACGTCTCCAACTTGCAAGAAGATGACTCTTTGAACTGCAGCAAGATTGAAGAAGCAGGGAATCAGCGCCTGAAGAAATTCCCCTGGTAAAGGTCAGATGGGAGCACCATTCTGGGCAAGAGGCCACTTTGGAGGTAGAGCAGGACATGCGAGAGCACTACCCTTCCTTATTGAAAGAGCCGGTAAGTCCCTGTCATTCAAGTAAATTCGAGGACGAATTTCCCTTAAGGGGGGAAGGTTGTAAGACCCGAAAAATTTCCTAATATAAAAATCTATTTTGGTGCAGCGCGCCGGACCCGGGGTTAGTCGAGTCGAGCCTCAAGATCACCTCGAGTAAAAGGTATGACTCGACTAATGATGTATGCAATTAAATTTGGCAAATGACTCTTTCCTTTTATGCATTTATACCATAATCGAGTTTAAATTGACTCGTGTTACGGGTAGAGTCGGAACCCAAGTAGAGGTCAGGCTTAGTCGAGTCAGTAGTAAGAGTCAAAGGCAAGAATGGAAGGTTAGATGAGGGATTACAAGCTGCCATGCGACTCATCTTGGAGTCGCACAAGGCAGCGCATAGGGAGAGGGGGAGAAGGAGCAAGGGAGATAGATCTTGGTCGATCTGGGTTTCGCGTCGTCGCCAGAAGATTCGAGGTCGTCAACGCTCAATCCTTCATCTTCCTCTAGCAAAGGTGAGTGGTTAGATTTGAAGGATTGGGGGAGGCGGGTAGCCGAACTCCTAGAAATGTTAGGATGTGTTTTCTCGCGAGTTTCCATCGATTCTTGGTTTCAGAATTGTGTATTCGCTGTTTTGCATCAATTCTTGTCGGATCGTCAAGATTTCTCATTAATCTCTCAAGTTTTAGGGCTGCCGAACCATGGGAAAAGGGGAAAGGTCATGCCAAAATTTTCCCCATTTCCCTTGACGGAAGTAGAGCCCTTGGATGATCTCAATTTCATGAATAGTGTGTTCTTAATCATCGATTTCACGTGTTACGGAACTCGTCTTCCCTAAAAGTTATAGGATTGGCTGAGCAAACCCTAAAGTTTCATGAGAAGGGTTCGGCCGAGTATAGGGGGAGGGGCAAACTAGTCACTATGCAATTAAGATATAGTGAAGACAATGAATTAGGGTAGGGGATTAATCCTCCTCTTCATTTCCTACCCTAAGAGGCATGGCCGAGCAAAATTCACCTTGCTCAAGGCTCGGCCAAGCCTAGGGGAGGGAGAGGGTGAGCTTTAGATGGTAATTTCCATAGTTAGAGTGCTAAAACAATAGAGGGATGGTGACACTTAGGAAGAACTCTAACTATAGCAAGCTAATTTATTGATTCATGTAATTGTGGGAATGATAACATAGTGACCATCATTAGCTCATTCCTCTTTAATTTTTGAAATGATGTAATATTTTTACCATGCTTAGTATTTCATGCATTGTTGAATTTATTGTTATCTTACCATGCTAGATAAACTATTTCTTATAGAATTTAATTCTAAATGCAGTGTATAAATGTTTATTTATGAATCTCGTAGTTGTTGGCTTTAGGTTTTCAACATTAGCCTTAATCTCGATCTTAATGGTTTTGATGATAATAAACATGGAACTAATGATTTCATTGAGAATATATTTCAGGTTCCATATCCACTAGCGTTCGATGTCCTCGATCGGATGGGTAGTAGCTCGGGCGATCGACCCGTCGGTCGACCGACCTACTGATACCCACGATGCAAGATCGCGTTGGTCGATCGACGGGTCGACCGAATGGAGAAAGAAATAGGCCGAGGCTGGCAGTCGACCAATCGGTCGACCGACCTGCATATAAGCCAGAGATGCAAATGCGTTGATCGACCGATGGGTCAATCGAAGATCGCGGATCATGCTATCTGTGTCTGGCGGTCAACCTGTCAATCGACCGACCAGAGAGAAAGATCACGCGGTCGAAGGACCGGTCGACCGATGCTTCGACCGGCGCTTTGACCGGTGCTTCAACCGGCGGCCTATAACAGATAGTTTTCTATCCGTTGAAGGCCGTTTCTTCACCTGGCTATAAATACACCCAGGTATGATTCATTTGATCTACTTCTTCCTTCTCTATTACATATTTTATTGAGCCATTAAAAGGAAGATCAAAGGCTTCCAAAGATTGATCAAGCGCGAGTTCTTCTTCAAGCGCCAACTGATTCCTCAACTCGGGAATTAATTCGAGCACCAAGACTTTGCGAGTTGGAGGTTCCAAGGCTGTAAAAGGAGCTTGCAAACATTGGTTTTATTATTTAGCTCCTTTGATTGTATTTTACTTGTTATTCTAACTGTTTATTTGATTTGGGTTTGTGAAGACCTTGTGTTAGGTCTTGTGTGAAGTGGTATCCTTGGTGTAGGAGTAAAGCCACTTGTGTAAGCTTAGAAATTACTAGGATTAGTTCTAGTTGTCCCTTAGGTAGAGGTGGGAAAGTGCTCTCGGTAGGAAGGCGGGATACTTCCTGGTGTGGAAGTGCCTTCGGTTGGAGAGCGGAGACTTTCCGGTGCTAAGTCCTCGTGTGTAAGGGAAACTATAATTAATCTAGTAAAACCTAGTTTGAAAATCATAAGCGGGGTGCTTAAGTAGTGGAGTAGGCATTGGGGCCGAACCACTATAAATCGTGTGTTTGCCTTGTTTGATTTCTTGCTTGCGCATTAATTGCTTTATATTGCTTCCACATCTAATCGTCAAATCGTGAATTGCCTAAACGTCTTAAGTAAACGTTTAAAATTAAATTTAGGCTAATTAAATTAGTCAACACACTATTCACCCCCCATCTAGTGTCGCCAGTTCGCCAACATTTGGTATCAGAGCGGGTTCGTAGTTTGAGATTTCACCATCTCGTCTACACCTAGTCTCGATCTAGAAATGGTACTAGAGAGTATAGCATGTGCACTACCTATGTTTGATGAAGAAAACTTTGGTGTATGGAAGAGTAGGATGTATACCTTTCTCAGAACACAAAATTTAGATTTATTGTGCATGCTAAAGAATGAGTATGTTGAGCCAACCATTGACATGAATGATTGGACTCAAGAACAAATTAGATTATTTGAATTGAATGCTAAAACAACGCATCTCCTATATTGCTCATTTTCAAATGAAATACTTGAAAAGGTCATGCATTGTTCATCCGCATTCGATATTTGGGCTTGT
This sequence comes from Canna indica, assembly GCA_034359265.1. Taxonomy (NCBI): domain Eukaryota; kingdom Viridiplantae; phylum Streptophyta; class Magnoliopsida; order Zingiberales; family Cannaceae; genus Canna; species Canna indica. The sequence goes on along the minus strand of CP136895.1, from coordinate 50,621,714 downwards.
TTAAACATGCTTTACGATTATGCAAAAACTGAGAAACTTATTACTTTCAATGAAGGAGGTGATGACAATTGCCATACCTCTAGTCCTAATGAAGTTTTTGATGCCCAAAGCTCATCTAGTCAAAGGAACACCAAAAATCGAAGAAGAAAGCTAAGGTGTTTCATTTGTCAAGAAAAGGGACATAAAAAGAGAAATTATCCCCACTTGAAGAAAAGGTCCAAGAAGAAGAATGCTTCCAAGTCTACCTCGGAATCTAGTGGAGCATCTTTCTCTCATGATGATGAAGTCACATCTCAAATATGCCTCATGGGTTTTCAAAATGAGGTAAAATCTTCTACTTCTAGTCATGATAAAAATCTTGATAGTGATAGTGATGACAATAGCTCTAATTCTTCAGGAATGTCTTATGATGAACTATTAGAAGAATCTAAGAAAATGTATGCCATCCTTGTAAAAAAGAACAAAGAAAATAAAAAATTGAAGAAAGAAAACTTAAATCTTAGTTCTCAATTGCATGAATGCAAATTAGAAAATGAGAAAATGAAATCTAGTTCTTTTAATTCTTGCCATGATGATATGAAACTTGAGATTAAGGATTTGAAACATAGAAATGAAGAATTAGAAATTGAGAATGATGAGTTGTTAACTAGGATTATAAAAATTAGAAATGAGAATGAAAACACAAAAAATAATGTGAATCTCAACGGTAAAGATTGTATAAGTGTTTTCAAATTTGAGCATGATATTTTGAAAAATGAAAATTGCTTGTTGAAATCTCAAATACAAGCTTTACACAAATCCATAAATGACTTAAAAAATGAGGTTGTGTTCTTGAGTAAGAAAATTAGTAACTTATCACATGATTCATTTTTTAGAAATCCTAGGAATAAGAATGCTTATGTAAAGAATGCTAAGGTTCCTCATGCTTCTCATATCAAACATTCCAACATCAAACCTCATGCTCCAAAGATGAATAATAAATATCATGTCCATGTTAAAAATGAAAAGAAAAAGTTTCATGGACATTGCTTTTGTTGTGGTGTATATGGCCATGCTATTCATGATTGTGCATTTAAAAGAAATCCAAGTGTTGCTAGAACACTTTGGATTCCTAGGCCATCTAACCCCCAAGGACCCAAAGCTATTTGGGTACCAAAAGTATCTTCTTTTGTAGGGGGAGCTACCACACAAGGGTGAGATGAAGGTAGTTGATTGAAGTTGCTTGAGGATTCAAAGATTGAACCATCTCAAAGTTGCAACTTCAAGTCAATTAGATGGATGGTAAAGGTGGCATCAAAAGCACATTGGTATCATCTCCTATATCCCATTGCTTAAAATTATAATTGGAGTTTGATATGTACCTAATATTAGTTGATTTCCCCGCTCTTAACATCTTTCAAAAACATTTTTGATTTTTGATTTTCGATCTCTACGGAGACCCCGGTGGCCTGTAATGGGCCTAAGCGACTTTGCAGTTTTAAATCGTAGGCTAATTGTGGTCATTCGGTTTTCAACCAATAGGAAGGGTTGGAGATCATATTGTTCATTCATTCATGATATCTTGATTGAATGAAACTTTCTCTAGGTCAAAATTTATGTTATAGACCTCATTTTGAGTTAGTAGTTGGTAAACATGTTTAGATATACATATCACATGAGTCTAGGTATTTAAAATTAAAAATTCATGTCTAGATGAACAATGTGATAACCATACCACATTAGAGGACTTAAGATTGAAAAGGTTTGACCCAAGTCAACAAATTGACTTGGTCATTTCATTTAAGTCCAAAACTTCATATACATGTTTAGGAATAGGTTTGACATGTTTCCAAGCACTTAGAATGGAAAATTCATATGAATACAAATAAAATGACATAGAGGTGATTTCATGGATACCTCTTTTGAACCTAGTTGACCCAAGTCAACAAGTTGACTTAAAGGTCTCATTTCCAATCCATATTGGAGGAACATGTTTAGATTTACTCATGTTAGGTATTCATAGGTTTAAATTTGAAAAATCATGAGTAAATGTAAAGATTGAAACTTAGCAAGTTTCATAAAAACTAGTTTAGTTTTGAATGAAACCAATGCTAGGTTGATATCTTGACTTAAGACTTAATTTTCATTTCAAACTTGACATATACTCTTTACATCATGTGGTGTCATGAAAGTTTGAATGAAAATTGAAGAAGTTTTAAGAAAAACTGAAATTTACAAAAATATCACTTCAATCTACAATTGGGATCAAATTTCAGTTATTTCTAAAAAAATATAGAAAATTAATTTTTAGATGATTCTTGAAACTACAAATTTATTGAAAAATCTAGTTTCCTAAGTAAAAATTTCAAAACATTTCATCAAGAATCCAATTTATAATGAATTTTTGAAGTTGGATTTCAAAACTCAAAGTATCATCCTTAATTGAAATATCAATCTTTCTATACTTTGATTTTTCTTCTAAAACTTCAATAAAATCTCATGTACACCATTTGGATTCTAATTCTAATATCATTCACACATTTTCATGAGTAAAATTATTTCTAGGAATGATTTTGATATTTTGGATGATAGCTAGGATCCATTTGTTTATTTGAAAATAATATAGGATGAAAAATGAACTTAGAAAATTCATCTTGAGTTCAATCTTGATACATGCATTTCAAATGATCATTCAACAATTGGTATCAAAAAAAATAATTTCATCCAACAAATTAATATTTCAAATCTTGAAGTATAGGTTGACCTAAGTCAACAAAGTGAATTAACAAGGTTTCATCTTAAGCCCCAACTTAATTCATAGACTTACATTATCTCATGTTTAATGTCTAAATGCCTAAGTTTGAGAAAATATGAGTAGATAGCAAAACTTGAGCTTAGCACTTTCATAGTTTTCATGCCTATTTCAAATGAAAACATGCTAAGTTCACATTTAGATTAAATGACATTTTTTTCACTTCAAACTCGATATACATGATTTAAATGTCTATATCTGTGTATTTTGAAAGTTTGAATGAAATCTAAAAATGTCATGAAAAAGATAAACTACATTTGGTATCAGACTTGAGTGCATACATGATTGAGTTTTGAATTGTATCTATTCTTTTCATGTATGATTTTGTTTCATATCATATATTTGTTTTTCCATCCCTTAGTTGAGATTTCCATGTTGCATGAAAAATCTTTAGAGTCTCAACTTTATGAATCCTTAATTGTGTTTCATCCCTTTAAGTAGATAGCCTCTCTTGCCCTTTTTGATTGATGTCAAAAGGGGGAGATGACTATGGATAAAGGGGGAGAAATGTATAGGTCAAAAGAGGGATAAGTGTATAAGAAAAAGGGGGAGAAAAATATAGGAAATTCATGCATATAGATAGGGGGAGTTTATCTCATAGATATGCATGTTGATAGGGGGAGAAATCCCTAAGTTGATATCCTTATGCTTTAATGTTATATTTTCTTAAGGATGTTTGTCATCATCAAAAAGGGGGAGATTGTTGGCTTTAGGTTTTCAACCTTAGCCTCAATCTCGATTTTGATGGTTTTGATAATAACAAACATGGGACTAATGATTTCATTGAGAATATCTTTCAGGTTCCATATCGGTTAGTGCACGATGTGCGCGATGTCCGCGATCGGAGAAATCGGATAAATCGACAAGGATGCTCGTCGGCGCTCGGGAATCTTCAAGAAAGGGAGTTTAGGTTTAGGGTGTCTAGAAATTAATGTAATCCTCATGATGGTGCATAAGAAATCCAAAAATCTATCCCAAACCCCAAACCATGAAATTTCGGGACCGCGCTGAAATTCACTAAAACTAGGGAGCTCCTTGGAGGGCTATATGATCCAAACCTTTTCTTGAAATAAAAAATAGAGGTAATTGTTCCTTGGGTCAAAACTAGATAACGAGGTATTTTTTAGGATTTTTTGGAAGCCTTTAGCATATCCTTATTTGACCCGAAAGATCAGGAAATTTCTGTTTTATACTAGATCCCAAGAACTAGATTTTGATCCTTAGGGATTTTGATTTTCTAGATATTTTTATTGAATTCAAATGGGGTATAATCCTTATATAACATTTATGTTTTAAAGTTATCATGTTATTATATAAGTAGAATTAGTGAAAACGGAACCAGAAAAACCAAGTAGAATATAGCTATCTGCCTTGTTCAGCTCAGGTCCGGTCAATCGACCGAAGCCCAAAATGGGCAGTAAGGTTGGCTGTCGATCGACCTGCGGATACTCGAGATGCGAGATCGCATTGGTCGACCGAAGGTAGGGAATGAACAGTGGCGTCTGGCAGTCGACCCGTCGGTCGACCGACTATAGACAGATGCATGTGAAGCGATCGAATGACCGGTCGATAGGTCGGTTGACCAACCATTCGACCGGCGCTGTGCAACAGATAGTTTTCTATCCATTGAAGCTGTCATTTCTTCGTAAGGTATAAATATACCCTCGTATGATTCATTTAATTATTCTTCTCTCATTCCTACAATCATCATTGAGCATCCATAAGAGAGATCAAAGCCTTCCAAAAGACAAAGGGCTTGCACTCGATTCTTCAGGCGGAAACTTCTTGCGCACACTCTTCTCCTCAACTCGTCTTCTACTCAAAGCATTTCTTCTGACGAGTTGGAGGTTACAAGGCTTGAAAAGAGCATTCATTATTAGTTTTAACCTTAGCTCTTTTCATTGTAACTTTTATTGTTATTTAAACTGTGTTTAATTTGTGCGTCTGTAGAAGACCGGGTGTTTGGTCTTCTATGTGAAGTGGTATCCTTGGTGTACAAGGAGTAAAGCCACCTGTGTAAACTTAGCTTTTACTAGGATTAGTTTAGTTGTCTCTTAGGGTTGAGGTGGAAGAGGACTCTCGATAAGAAGGTGGTGACTTTCGGGTGTGGAAGTGCCTTAGGTCGAGAGTGCGTCTCTTCGGTGAAAAGTCCTCGGGTGTAATGGAAACGAAAACTAATTTAGTAAAACTAGTTTGGAAATCCTAATAGCATCCTTGAAAGGTCACGCATTGCAATTCGGCTTTTGATGTATGGGCAACATTGGATATGTTATACGATTATGCTAAAACCGAAGAGCTTACTACTTATGTTGAGGGTGGTGATGACAATGGTCATCCCCCTAATACTAACCTCGGTTTTAATGATTTTAGTGCTTCTAGTCAAACAAGCAAATCAAAAAGCCGAAAAAGAAAAGTGATTTGCCATTTGTGCAAGGAGAAGGGGCATATCAAGAAGAATTGCCCACTATTGAAAAACAAAGCAAGGAAGACGTCAAATGCTTCTACATCGTCCTCTAAGTCCCTCGAAGCATCCTCTCATCATGACAATAGAGCTACTTCTCAATTGTGCCTCATGGGATTAAAAAATGAGGTAAATCCCTCCACCTCTTGTCATGATAAAAATTTCATTGATAATGATAGTCATAGCTTCTCTAGTTCATTTGACATGCCATATGAGGAACTAGTTGAAGAATATCAAAAAATGTATGCCTTGCTTGTGAAAAAGAATAAGGAAAATAAAAAATTAAAGAAAGAAAATTTAAGGCTTAGTTCTCATGTGCATGAATTAGAGAAAGATAAATTGAATACTAGTGTTGTTAATTCTTGCCATGACAATTTTAAGATTGAAATTGAAGACTTAAAAAGTGAGAATATGGATTTGAAAGATGAAAATGATGATTTGAAGAATGTAAATAAAAAATTAAAAACTAACATGATTTATCCTTGCCATGATACATTAACTCTAGAAGTTAATGACTTGAAACATAAAAATGAAAATTTAAAGAATGAAAATAGCATGCTAAAAACTCAATTGCATGCTATTCAAAGATCAATGAATGATTTGAAAAATGAGGTTGTTTGTCTAAATAAGAAAGTCAATAATTTATCTAGCAATTCATCTTCTAAGAATTCTAGAAATACAAATGTTTCTTTCAAGAATGCTTATGCACATCATGCTTCTCATATCAAGCATTCTAACATCAAATCTCATGTTCAAAAGAAAATTATTTCCTTCAAGAATGCTCATACTCATCATGTTTCAAATGACAAGCATTCTAAAAATAAATCTCATGTCCATAACAAAAACCAAAAGAAATTTAATGGACATTGCTTTTGTTGTGGTGTATTTGGGCGTGCTATATATGATTGCGCATTCAAAATGAACCCAAGTGTTGTGAAGACACTTTGGATTCCTAGGCCAACTCATGTTCAAAAGAAAATTGTTTTCTTCAAGAATGCTCATACTCATCATGTTTCAAATGACAAGCATTCTAAAAATAAATCTCATGTCCATAATAAAAACCAAAAGAAATTTAATGGACATTGCTTTTGTTGTGGTGTATTTGGGCATGCTATATATGATTGCGCATTCAAAATGAACCCAAGTGTTGTGAAGACACTTTGGATTCCTAGGCCAACTCACCCCCAAGGACCCAAAGCTATTTGGTTACAAAAAATTTCATCTTCTTTTGTAGGGGGAGCTACCACACAAGGATGAATGAGAAGTGGTGTATTGGAGTTGACCATGGACTTGAATGATGAATCCCTCCTTGGTTGCAACTTCAAGCTACCTTAATGCCTTAGGTAAAGTTGGCATCAAAACTATTCCGGTATCATCTTCTAACTTGAATTGTTTTACCTTAGTTGAAGTTTATGATACCATGTTTAATTGAGTTGTTTTCCCTGCTCTTGCAAAAGAGTTCTTTTGAAAATGTTTTTGATTTTGATTTCCCGGTCTCTTCGGAGACCCAGGTGGCCTGTAATGGGCTTAAGCGACCTTGCGGTTCTAAATCGTAGGCACATTATGGCCTTTCGGTTTTCAACCAATAGGAAGGGTTGGAGATCTTATGTTTCAAAATTTTATATTTTGAGATCTCTTGATTCATTTTGTTATCATGAAAAATTCCTTTGAAAATGAATCCATGCTATTTAGTGAAGTTGAATTTTGAAAATGATACTTGGTGTTTCTCTTCACTATTTAGTTTGATAGCTTGCATGTAGATTTGGTTTCATTTCCTATTCATGAAGTATACTTGCAAGTTATAAGTTTTTAGGAAGGCTAATAACTAGCTAGAATAAAAAATTAGTTTGGCTAAACTTTCATGAATAGGGTATAACTTCAATTAATTCAAAATCTTAGGTTGGCGGTCGATCGACCTACAGATACCCGAGATGCGAGATCGCGTCGGTCGACCGATGGGTCGACCAAAGGTCGGGAATTAACAGTGGCGTTTGGCGGTCGACCAACTACAGACAGATGCATGTGAAGCAGTCGAATGACTGGTCGATAGGTCGGTCGACCGACCATTCAACCGGCGCTCTACAACGGATAGTTTTCTATTCGTTGAAGCTGTCGTTTCTTCGTAAGGTATAAATATACCATAGTATGATTCATTTAATTCTTCTTCTCTCATTCCTACAGTCATCATTGAGCATCCATAAGAGAGATCAAAGCCTTCCAAAAGACAAAGGGCTTGCGCTCGATTCTTCAGGCGACAACTTCTTGTGCACACTCTGCCCCTCAACTCGGCTTCTACTCAAAGAATTTCTTCTGACGAGTTGGAGGGTACAAGGCTTGAAAAGAGCATTCATTATTGGTTTTATCCTTAGCTCTTTTCATTGTAACTTTTATTGTTTTTTAAACTGTGTTTAATTTGTGCGTCTGTAGAAGACCGGGTCTTTGGTCTTCTGTGTGAAGTGGTATCCTTGGTGTACAAGGAGTAAATCCACTTGTGTAAACTTAGCTTTTACTAGGATTAGTTTAGTTGTCCCTTAGGGTTGAGGTGGAAGAGGACTCTCGATAAGAAGGCGGTGACTTCTGGGTGTGGAAGCGCCTTAGGTCGAGAGTGCGTCTCTTCGGTGAAAAGTCCTCTGGTGTAATGGAAATGAAAACTAATTTAGTAAAACTAGTTTGGAAATCCTAAGCGGGGTGCTTAGGTAGTGGAGTAGGCATTGGGGCCGAACCACTATAAATTGCGTGTTTGCATTGCTTTCATTTTGTTGTGCTTAAATTGCTTAATCATTTATAAGCTTCCACATTTAATCGCATTGAATTACAAATCGCCTAATCGATCTAAGTAATCGTTTAAAATTGGATTTAGGCTAATTGAATTAGTAAACACACTATTCACCCCCCCTCTAGTGTTGCCATTTCTCCCACAACCAATGCTTGGCTCGACCAGTGATTGGGTCTTGAGATGCACAAGTGGGCCCGCTAGGTGTCAGACCCCAGTTGGGTGGGACTAGCTATCCCTACCCCAGATGGTGTCCGGAGACTAGTAGACCATCCTAGTCGATGGCCCGAGATTTCTTGTTTACATCTTGATATGATGTGGCTGAACGGCCAGTGTGATTCTACCATGAATGGTAGGGCCGATTGTAGTCTGGATTCTTATACCATAAGTAGGCCTTAAGGACCGGATGCTAGATGGCTTAATTAGGCCGTTATGCCAGGTTTCTCCTATATGGTCTATTTAGAATGATCCATGGGGTCGATAGTCACACTAAAAAGTAGCTTACCACTCCAGAATGACTAATTGTGAATTTTGTAGAGGTTCGAAAGAACCGCTCACTAAGTCCCTAGTGGACTCACGCTTTGTTTCCTTTGTTTGCAGAGCATGATCAGTGATTGAGGCTCATCGTCATGGTGCAGCTGGAGGGCAAGCGGTGGTGCCATATCTCGTAGCGGCATCCTTTGGTCATAGTCCAATGTCATGTAGTAGTTTATTTTCCTTTTCTACACTGACAGTTCGTGTTTTTAAAAGTTTGTAATAACTTTGATACTTGAGATGTTCTATTTGTGACGATGTTGGTTTTCTTCTTTGTGTTGAAAAACATATATTTGTGAACTTCAAATACTTTAAATAAAGATTGCGTTGTGGTTTCTTTTTCTCGAAATGTTCTGGTTTCTTATCAATCAGTGTAGACAGTAGGCTACAGGGCAGGATGTAGGCCTTGGCCGGTCACACTACCCTCAGTTGGGGTGTGACACATTAGTGGAGGCATTTATATTTGCCTCTAAAAATATTAATAGAGACATTTATATTTACCGTTAATATACACACACGGTTAGAAGCATGTATCATATTTGCCTCTAAAATATTATTAGAGGCATATATATTTGTCTTTAATATATATAAATATCATTAGGGGCATATAGCCTCTAGAAATATTAATAAAGACATATATATTTGTCTTTAATAAAAGTAAATTTTATTGACTCTAAATTAAAAATTAGTCTAATTTTTTCACTTTATATTTAATTAATAGATAATTTAAATATTTTATTTGCCTATAAAAAATTATGTAGAGGCAATTAATTTTACTCAGAAAATTAACTAGGATTAAAGACAATATATTTTTAACTAAAAATATTATAATTAATAAAAAAATATAATTACAACTTAAGCAACCACATTTCACGTATGTATAAGTTTGTACTCAACTATAAACATTGTAAAGATAAAAGCAAAACATTATACTAAAAAGGTAGACATGTTTGTTCTAAAACTAATATTGACAAATAAGTATCTTAAATCTCAAACTTCTAAACTTCACTTAAATCTCGAACATCTAAAGTTCACTTAAATTTCAAATTTCTAAAGTTCACTTAAATCTTAAACTTCTAAAGTTCACTAAGAATATAAAGATGCATGGTTGTTCAATCAACTGTCATCTGAGACACATTCAACCTACAAAAAAATAAAGAAAATAATAATTAGAAGTTTAATACAATAATATTTTAAATAAATTATATATAAATATTTCAATACATACCAAATTATGTTGTCATGCAATACTTAGCCCAACAGCTTGTCGAATGATCTTGATAGATCCAAAAGGCCATAATAGTGGTTCGTTCTTAATCAATGCTTCTTCAATATATACCTCATACCATTCTTCTCCCAATTCATGCTCTTCAACTCTCGTAGATTGATGTGTACTCTTCAAAATACCTTTAGCTACTAGTATCTCATGAGGAGGCTTAGAATTCTTCAATACAACTTTACTTCCAATCTATTATTTAAATATAATTAAAAAAATATTTAAAAACTGATATTAGTAATAATGTAGTTTAAGATAAGAAAAAATTGTATTTAATATCATATTTACCTTAATAGAAGGACATACTGGTGTCTTTACTCTCTTGGAATTAGAATTCTAAAGAAAATAAAAAATATATCATTTTACCAAAATATAAAATAGAATTACCTACTTAATAAATAAATTATTACAAATAAAATTTATTTAATAGCATAATCATGCAGCAAAAATATTTTAACTTATGTACCTTAATAAAATCATTTCCATCCTTTCTTCTTAAATGTTGCCTCTGCAATATAGATTGAAAAATAATATCATTAAATAACTTCCAATATATATATATAGATGAGCTTGAATTGCGCGGACATAATGATGAGAAGTCGATGATAAAACATTCATTCGTGGTGATATTTCAGTAGCATTATGATCATGTATATCCTTATGTCATTAAAATTTAAAAAAAAATTAGTTGAGAAGGAATAACTATGAAATATAAATAACATATACAGTACCTCATTAAAATCCAATTGTACATTTGATTCTCGTATATGCTCAAGTGGTTGCTACATGCTTGTCTATCGCGTAGATTTAAATAACTGTAGAAGTTCATTAACTTGAGTTTGTAACTCATTTTGCTTTGCTTCCATAGATTTTTGTAATTCAAATTGTTTTTGCTCCATTTCTTACATGCACTTTAAACTTAATGCCCGCTTCTCTTCTAGTTCTTTCCTAGCTGCTATAACTTCTCTCATGCATTGAGTTTTGCTAGGAAGTGGACAACATAAATTAGATGACCTTGGGCTAAGGTCATATATGCACACCCATCCACATTTTTTTTGTCCCAAAAAATGCATCGCATAGGAGGGGAAAGAAAACTAAGGCTACCCTCCAACTTAGATGTATTTTTATCTAAGTTAGATGTTTTCAATCTAGTTTACATATATTTTATCTAACTTAGATGTATCTATGGTAGATAAAATTTATCTACTTTAGTAATAATTCATCTAACTTAGATGTATCTAACATAGACACATCTAAGTTAGATGTTTTTCATCTAACTTAGATAAAAAACATCTAAGTTAGAGGTATGCAAATAATGTACCATTGTATTAATCGACTATGAGATGCGGTCCGGAAATCCTAAGATAGTGCCGTCAAAGAAGAGAAAACAGAAAAATGTATATGGAATGTTATATTATAACATATATATATTTAAATAAAATATATAACCTATACATTTTTCTGTTTTCTCTTCTTTGACGACACTATCTTAGGATTTCCAGACCGCATCTCATAGTCGATTTGTCACACCCCGACCCGGGCCCGCCCTCGGCGACCCCGACCCGAAATGCGACGGCGACTCGAACACCGCACAGCGGAAGGAAAAGCCACAAATCATAACATAAAATAAAACAACAATATCAAATAGTTCCACATATTACATCTCCAAAATAACAATATCAAGATTTAACGTTATAAAGCGACAAGACGAAACAAAATACAAAAGCAGTCGCCATCAGAGCTCCACATCTACGACTGGCTACTAGCTGACTAAAAACTATATACACCTCGATCTACAAATCGACTGCTCACCCCTGCAAGTCTGAAGCAAAAACAACGGAGATCAGCGAATGCTGAGTAGGAGAATCACAATATGATCAACAAGTATCAAGTGTCAACTCAACAATGCATAACAACATGGCCTGAGATGCAGTCAAAGGCAATGAACACAACAAATACTTCTTATCTACTCCTAAATAACATCAACAGAATCATCGAGCGTGTGGACCATTGGGTAAAAACCCCGCACTCTACCACCTGCAGAGTGGCATCAACCGTCCGCTCCAACGGTGATGCGACTACCCCCACCAAGCAGGTAGCCCGTCAGATGCCGCGTCCGACATCATCGCACCCGAAGGTGCCCAACATGCGACTAGTCAATATCATATATACCCTCTCCCATGCCTGGGGGGTACCACACCGAAATGGTCCTGGACCGAAGTCCTCTCCAAGGCCGTAGCCTCCAGATCGACAATCATGCAACTCGACTCGAAGAATGCAACAAGGTATTTCACCATGAACAACAACATAGCAACAACTCCAAGTGATTATGATATGATCAACATGCTACTAATATAACATCATCATGACCAACAATATAATAATTCCAAGTGATTATGACATGATCAACAGGATAATAACATGCTCAACAAATAAACAACACCAATAAGCAACAATAAAATGCAACACATGAAATTTCTCTATATGGCATGTCCAACAATAATGTGCAACATGAGTTCAATAAATTTTAGGAAGCAAATCAAACAATGGAAGCAAAGGTATTTCCGTAATTTATCTTCGACGACAAATCAACAACTAACCAACAGAAAGAACATCCTAACAATATTTTCTTAGAAAACCAACCCCACCATTGTGTTCAGCACGCGAAAACGATCAAGATTGATATTCACCTCAACTTCAACCGACAACTCGGGGCCCACCAACTAAATTAATTTCAAATACAACTATCAATCACTTACTCAACAACAATAAAATATCAAAATCATATCAAACGATCTCCAATCTAAAATCCGACACCACCATCGCGTTCAGCACGCGAAAATCTACAACTTTGGTATTCACCTCGACTCGATCCGACGACTCTACGATCAACTACAAAAATACCCCAATAATTAATAAATTAACCCAATTTCATATGATACAACTCTATTCTCTAAACACTATTCATATCCCTCCCACTCGTATCCTGCCACCCGGCGCCTCCACTCCCACTCGATCTCCCTCCCGACGCCGCCCCCTCCTTCGCTTGAACCCACGCCGACCGGCCATCCCGGCCGTCGGCGATCACCTCGGCGGCACGGCCGCCCTCTCCCGCAACTCCTAGCGCCGGCGAGACTCTCTCTCTCTCTCTCTCTCTCTCTCTCTCTCTCTCTCTCTCTCTCTCTCTCTCTCTCTCTCTCTCTCTCTCTCTCCTTTCACCCACGGACCCCCTCCTCTCTCTCCCTCTCGGCCACCGCCTACCCGCCGCCGACCGGCGACACCACAGCCTCTGTCCTCTCCTCGACCGGTCCGACCCATCGGCGACTGAATGGTGGACGGGAGGGCCACCACCAAGCACCGCCACCTGCTACTGCTGGCCTGCGCGTGTTCTGGAGCGCACGGCCAGCGCGCAGTAGCCCATGCGGTGTCGCGGCGACCTGCACGCGACCAACACCGCAACAGACAGGGCCGCGCGGCCTGCGCGCCCGCGATTGCCCGCCGCCAACCCCCACAGTTTGTCATTGTCATCGTCGGTAGACAAATGCCGAAGTAAAGGAGAAGGGAGAGATCTCTTACCTCGATTTCGCGATTCCAGCGACGACGACGAGCTCCACCGGCAACACAACGCGCGCCGACTCCTCCGCCTGCAGGTTCCTCTCCTCTCCTCTTCTTAAAACCCTTCAACGACACCTCTCCCTTACCTCTCCATTACTTTCACCTGCTACCCCCACTCCCCGAGCATTGACTCAAAAATTTAATTAATTAATTATTATTATTATTTTTACTGGATATAACACGATTAATACAATGGTACATTATTTGCATACCTCTAACTTAGATGTTTTTTATCTAAGTTAGATGAAAAACATCTAACTTAGATGTGTCTATGTTAGATACATCTAAGTTAGATGAATTATTACTAAAGTAGATAAATTTTATCTACCATAGATACATCTAAGTTAGATAAAATATATGTAAACTAGATTGAAAACAATCTAACTTAGATAAAAATACATCTAAGTTGGAGGGTAGCCTTAGTTTTCTTTCCCCTCCTATGTGATGCATTTTAACTCGAGAGAAAATATCAACATCAAATGCACCAATTGTAAAATTATCTGGTTGTTCTTTCATAAGTTTTTCCATTTGTGCCTATTTAAAAAATTATCAACAATAACTTTTATAACAAAATGAATTAATAAAAAATAAATATTAAATTAAAACTAACTGATAAATAATATCATGTTATAATGATTAATTTTCTAACTCACAATTGCGTTTCTCAAGAAATCATCCACGGACTTTTCATTTCTTTTATGTGTTGCAATAAATATTTCAGCTCGAGCTAACTCTTTACAATTTTTTGCTTGCTGTCAAAACAAAATTATAAATATTACATGAAATTAAAAAAATTATATAAACAAGATTAGAATGTGAATATCAATTACCATTCCTTCACAAATTCTTGCAAAACTTTTCGTACCAGAACAATGCACTATTTTTAGCATAGCTCGATTTGCCTTATTTGTAGCACTACGTGCCTATTATAAAGTTAGCAATTATAAAATTTCATTAAATAAATTTAAAATTAATAAATCTATATTAAGTAAAAAATATTTTGAAGATTGCATCTATTCAAATTAAAATTTCTGAAATATCTGTACCCGTCCTTTTGATGATTTCCAATAGTCAATTAAAGTCTTCCAATCTTCATTACTAATCCTTTCATCATGTGTACTCATAAGTTGATCATTTGTCAAGTTGGTATCAAAGTAATTCTTCTTTAAATTGTTCCTAAAAGCCTTCTATTTCCTTGCAAGCGATTCCATTGTCCACGCAAAAGAAGTATAAATAATTGTTCCTATATCAAACTTTTTCTGCATTAAAATATAAATACTTTAGTAAATATAATCATGTATAATTAAATAACTAATTCAAATTTGAAACTTTATTACCTTTACAAGTACCTAAATATCTAGCTTTTTTGATTTTGGCACATTTCTCCAATCAATGTACTTTAGTGGAATAAATCCACTTTTGCTACCGTTCCAAGAAAGCTCGTAAAGTATGATGCATTAGGACTAGGACCAATAGGTTGACCATATTCATTAAAATCAACATGAATGAGCTCCCCCGGTGGCTTGTTCGATACATTATGCATTATTGTGTAACTCCGTCCTTTTTTCTTAGCCACATTTCCTTATTCAAAATTAATAAAATAATTTTTTAAAAAAGTAAAAAATGTAAGTATTCTATGCACTTGACCGGCCAGGGTACGAGTCGGTACCCCGAAGCCTATTCTATTCATTGACGAACAACTCACAAAAATATAAACAGAACACATCAAGTAATGACCAAAACAAACAATAACAACTTTATTAAAAGTTCTAAACTAGTTTGATCACACCAAATTCTAAAACACCACAAGTTTCAAATAAACATCAGAAAGTTTTTCCAAATAAAACATTTCACAGTTTTTACAAAATTAACCCAGTGCATACATCAGACTCTAACAGAAACGAATACGACTAGTTACTACCAACTATGAGATCTGCATTCACGCCTGCTTTGTTGCGCGCTATGCCACCAAGCCGCACCTCATTGGTCGGGCTCTGCAAAACAACAATAAAGGAAAACCGTGAGTTCACGAGGAACTCAGTGAGCGGTTCTTTCGAACCTCCACTTAAAACCTCGGCAATCACATATATAAGGAATCAATGTAAAATCACATTCCATAAGTAATCAGTGTGCCAGAACGGATGAATGGATGAACCGACCTCTTGGGCCCATATCCATGATGGAAGCTCGACCAATAATATATGGCCTAAAGTATATATGGAAGGTTCGGTCCTTCCTCTACTTAACTCGGCCGGTCGGCCTACTCAAACTAGCCCCTACGTGCTACTCCTTTAGAAACTATTATACTTCGGATCCGTCAACTAGGATGGCCACTAGTTTCAGAGATCCTCCGGGTTAGGGATAGCTAGTCCCACCCACTCGGGTCTACCGTCAACGTGGCCCACTGACGAAATCTCAAGACCCTCCACCACTCGGGTCTAACACCTAGTGGGCCCATTGGTGCAATCTCAAGACCCTATAAACCGCCGAGTCGTGTGGTTGACATTCGGCTAGTGACAATTCTCAGCAGACCATCAACCACAACCCAAAACCAAGTTGCACAAGTATATTATTTTGCTTTCCAAGCATTGCCCATATCCGACCCCTTACCCCAGGGTCTCACTGTTTCCTTAAATGAAGAACCTAGTGAGTATATCTTGTATGTAGGTTAATTGTTACTACTAGTCATCTAAACCATTCTACCTAGAATGAGCGAACTTGCCGACTATGAAGGCACTCGGCCTACCATTGTCACATCTCTTACCAAATTAGTCATGGGTAGCAACATCATGAAGAAACCAAATTTAAAGAGGTAATAATTTAGTGATTAAACCAATATGGAACATACACTAAGCATAGTAACAATTCAAACATGATATGAGCAATTAAATGAAATCTTTCTTGAATACATATACCATACGAGCATTGGTAATAACATTTCCAAAATGATAATGTAGATCTATCATCAACAATTCATAGCACGAATATGAATTAACATCGAACGGAAATATATGAACAACTACTCGAAATTGTTCATTTTCCCCTCTTTACCCTTGATCGGCCAAAGCGTGAAAAAGGTAACCCTTGCTCGGCCGAACTATCTAGGTGGGAAGGGGCTGGAAATTTTGCATTCTAACAAGTTGAACAATAAACATAAAATTTAAGTTTAATGTAATATTAAGCATGAAAGTGCAAGTTAAGGCGATATAACAAGGAATCCAACAATTCAATACAAACAGCCCAACTTTTCCCCCCTTTCTACTGCTCGGCCAACTCCAGCAGGGTGAGAACCATGCTCGGCCGACCCCCCTAGGGGTGGTGGACTTGGTTGCGGCGTCAACACGAGTATCAATCCAAAAGCCAAAACAAGACGAATACAAGACGATTCGCGAGTTGCGAAACGAGTGAGGAAATTAGGAAAATTTTTGGCATGACCTTTCCCCTTTTTCCTCGACTCGGCCAACCCTTAAAAATGAGAAATCGACACAATTACAAACACGAGATCATAGTATGATCAATGATTTAAAGATCTAGCATGGAGAAACACCTCGATCGGCAAAACTCGCGATGAAAAACCCCAATTTCAAAACCTATGGGGTCGGCCACCCGACTCCCCTCAAAATCTACTCTAACCACTCACCTTGATCGGATCACGAAGAAGCCTTGATGAAAATGAGATTCCGATCTCCTCGAGAATCGACGCGAACTAGGCGCCGACAAGATCTCCTCCTCCTTCTCTCCCTTTCTCCCTCTTGCTCGGCCTGCGTGAGGCTCTCTCTTTGGGCCACACGGATGGCTTGGGTGAGGGGTTTTATTCCCCCCATCCAATGACCTATTTACCCCTCATTTGACTTAACTTCCACTCGATTCGATCCGAGTCCGATTCGGGCTCCGATCCTATCCGCACTCATGAGTCGAACTCGACTTTAATAAGACATCATAAGCAAGAAAGGAAGTAACCATTGAGATAATTTAAACTTCATATTTCCATGGGTCGAGTTATACCTTCTACTCAAGGCGGTTCCGCGGCCCGACCCGGCTAACCCCCGATCCGGTGCGCTGCACTAAAATAGATTTTTATATTAGGAAATTTCCAGGTCTTACATTAATCGGATGAAGTGCATTTCTTATACCCATATCTTGTAGATAACTACGTGACTTTATATTATCTTTAGATTTTCCATCAAGATCTAACAATGTACCAAGCAAGCTGTCGCAAATGTTTTTCTCTATGTGCATGACATCCAAGTTATGTCGCAGTAAAAGACTTTTCCAATAAAGTAGCTGAAAGAAAATACTTCTTTTTCTCCTATTATATGACAAAGATCTATCAACACGTTTTCTCTTACCACCTTTTTGGTTATGCTTTTCAAAAATGACATTTATATGCTCTATTTGATTGAATATTTTATAACCAGATAATGTCGAAGGCGGATTTCGAAATTCCAAAGTCCCACCAAACGATGTTTTATCAAAACGAAATTTTTGATCTAGCTCCAAAAATCGTCGATGACCCATGTAGTATATCTTTCTACTTTTTGTCAAATAGTAAGAACAAGTGTCTTTGTTACATGAAGGACAAGCCAAATGACCCTTAGTGCTCCAACCTGACAAATTTGCATAGCTAGGAAAATCACTTATAGTCTAAAGTAATGCTGCACGCATGCAAAAATTCTCACAACGGGAAGCATCATAAGTGTCGACGCCTATCGATAGCTCTTTCAACTCTTCTATCAATGGTTGCAAGTATAAATCTATATCATTTCCAGGTGCAGATGGTTCAAGAATAAGTAGAGACATTATAAAATATGATTGTTTCATGCACATCCAAGGAGGTAAATTATATGGCATCAAAATAACAGGCCAAGTGCTATGAGAAACATTCATAGTTCGATACGGGTTAAACTCATCACTTGCTAATCCCAATCTTATATTTCTAGGCTTTGTAGAAAAATCGGGATGATTAGAATCAAAAGTAGACCAAGCAAGAGAGTCTGAGGATGTCTCATAATATCATCTTTGGTTCTACTATTAGAATGTCATGTTATTGTTTCGGCTGTTTGTGATGACATAAATAGTCTTTGAAGTCATGGTTTCAAAGGGAAGTGGCATAAAAGTTTTACTAAAATTTTTCCAACAGTTTTCGATGTAGTAAGCATCATCATTAGATTCATTTTCAACCTCCTTCCATCTAGAACTACCACATTTATCACATACTAATTTCTCTGTATTATCTTTCCAAAATAGCATACAGTCATTAGGACATGCATCTATTTTTTGATATCCAAGACCCAATTCACTAATTATCTTTTTAACATCATAGAAGGATTCTGAAGTGACTCTCCTTGAGGAAATGCTTTTTTTAATAACTTCAATAAGGAGCTAAATGATTTATCAGTCCATCCACCAATGCATTTTAAAACAATAAAGCTGGACTATGAATGATAACTTCGAAAAACTTTTGCATCCTGGATATAGTTCTTGATTTGAATCTTCAACTAACTTATAAAACCTTGTTGCTTCTTCATTTGAAGTAGTATATTTACTTGAATGATCACTTAAATCACTATCTAGAGTATCTAGATTGGGTATTGGAAACATATGATGTAACATATCATGCATATTATTTGGTATGTGTATATCTTGATCATTAGCAGAGGTTATTTCTCATGCAATATCCAATCTCTATAACCTCTCAAAAATCCATCACATATTAAATGTTCTTGAATAATTTCTCGATTCTTCCACAAGCAATTGCAACAATTATTGCATGGGCATAATATCAATCCTCTTCTAGTTATATTAGAAAATGCAAAATCAAGAAATCGATCAACACCGTGTATGTATTCATCACTTGCTCTATGAAGGTCAATCCAACTTTTATCCATGAAGTGGTATATATGATTTATTTTCTATCAATAAAATCTATATATAAATAGTTATTATCCATTAACACATATAATAATATAAAAATTGTATAAAAAATTATTGAAATAAGCCAAAAAATAGTTAATAGAACTGACCAATTTAGAACAATGAAACAGGAGTTGTACCTATTTGATTCTCCAATAAATAAAGTATGTTTCTATTCACTAAATAAATAGATGAAGCAGGAGTATGCATTCAATAAATAAATATGTTGAAGTTTGCATTCTCAATTAGATATATGAAGACCCTTAAGAATGAGGAAGGAGGTGTACATATAAATGTGTTTCCATTCACTAAATAAATGCAAAGAGCTTGCAAAAAATCATTATTGGTATCATACTATACCATTCCGATCATACTAGAAGGTGGTCTTAAAAAGAAACAAGAAAAAAATACAATTTTGGACACAAGAAGCTTACATGCTCATACAAGAAAAAATTTATATTTGCACACAAGAATCTTACGGGCTCATACAAGCTTGGACATAATAAAATCATAAAAATAACAACTATGAATTACTCAAGTTATTTAAAAAGTACTTTGGCCTTCTAAGAACAAGTAAAAGAAGTGAATATAACCAAACAAAGAAAATTGACTAAAATCCTGTGATACTCTAAAAAATTGCTAATGATACTTCGAAAACTTGAAAGGATAAACACGATAATGATTAGTGATAATATAAACTATCTAAAAACTTTCCTCTGAGTGCATTTGAAATTTCCTCTTTAAAATTTCAAATGAGCAAATGATTAAAAGACAAGTTAAACTACCAACTTAGACAAAGTGAGCAACCACATGTCTGATACTTCATTATATCCTTCAAAGAAAGTACACAAATAAGAGCTAATAAGGTACTTATGCTCACCATGCTTAAAAAACCCAGAACAAACTAAAAGCAATTGGGAATGGAAAGAAAAGGATACCATGCCGCAAAAATCCATTCATACACTCAAGGAATAGTAACAAAACAATTCTAAGAGAAGTATCAAGAGCTTTGTTAGTGAATTTTCACAAGTAATTCCAAGAGAAGTATATGACAGTTTCCGCCAGGAAAGGGTTGAAGATGGAATGAATCAAAGAGGAAAAGGAAAAGAGAGTGTCATGGCATCTACAAAGTTTGAAAATCTAAGATAACGATGCTACATATTAAGTGGCATACATGGCAAGTTTCAATCTTTCAAATATAATTATTGAACAAACTATGGGCAGGAAAAATATCATCAAAAACTATTAGTAATATCTGGAATAAATGGATCATGGTCGATTATACAAAACAACCACATCAGATGATGCGTAATAAATCAGGATGACTTTGATCAACCAATATACCAACAATATGGGACAACTAACTATAGGAAACTATTATTTCAAAATGTACAGGTAAAATAAATTATCAAGCTGCTTCTGTACATAAGGATAGCAATTGACAACTCACTCAAGTGTAAACACCCTCCTCTTTTCTAATACTAGACACAACAAGAGACCATACAATAAACTTACACCTATTGACATCGAACCAATTATTTATTTTTCTCTTCTCTATACATGCAAGTCAAACTACGAAGAAAGATTTGTGATTTACTTACAAGTTTGTAGTATAACCAGTATTCCATGAGAATGTAAAGAATGCAACTGCTACTAATCTATCACGTCCAGCTTCAGGAGTCATGTGGCAATAAATTATGCTTGTGAACATCCCAAATTCACAGAAGTAATAGAATGTGAAAAACCTTCATCTTACCATTTAGTAGGATTAAGTAGATTTACTTATACATGTCTGCAGAACCACAAGTGACTATTGTTAATAGTAATCAAATAGGAAACAAGATCATCAAAACTACTATACTATTTCTCTGGTTCTATGTGGTTTCATGTCTTAGAAAAATAATATTACGTCCGTACTTTAGTATCTTCTGATGCTGATCACGATTCATTATGGAACAAGGCTAGCTTATTTCCAAAAGCTTGAAATGATGAAATCAATTAACTCTAGATAGACCGTCAAAAGCCCTATAATTATAATTATCACGCTTAGTCAAGGCATCAAATTGATATGGTAATATAAAGAATTCTCGAGGAAGATAGAGAGAAATCCATCAATATTTCTCAACATTGTTCTCATCTCTAACCATATATAAGTTGTACATAGAGTTAAAACCAAAAAGGTCACAACTAAAGTATCAAATTTTCGACGGGTATAATAGAATATCTGCATATTTGTCTCAAAGACTTAAATCACAAATAAGATAATGAAGGCAACCCTTACTAAACACCCGCATTATGCATCGAGCATAAGAACAAAGCAACAGGAATAATTAAAAATTAAAATGATGAAATCAATTAACTCTAGAAGGATCCACTAATATCAGATAATAAAGCATATTAAATTTTCTGGAGATGCTCATTCTTGATATCAGAATAGTGACATATTCCATCAAGCCTACGGAGAGCAGTTGACTAACATGAATTCCTTTGGAGGACCAACTCCAGCATCTGCTAGTAAAGTCTCTCTAAAATCTTATTATGATTCTGGATCTAATAAATGCAGCATGAGCCCTAAGCCTTTACATAGTAGCTACATCTAAAACTTTAGGAACTAATCACCAACTACCTAAAGAATACGTTGGGCAATTTTCTTGTCAGCTTATTCATTATGCAATTACGATCTTCCCTTATAAAATTCATGTTTGTAGTATAAGAAATATTATTTCTCACTGGTAGACCGTGTAATGTTTAAAGAGGCTTTCAAGGTAAGAATAAAGCAGAGGCCCTATGAATGATAATAATAATACTATGAACTTCTCTAACGCACATCTTGTTGAAACCAATGAAGGAAAAATATAAATCATCATAGTTCCCCAATGAAGTGGAGATTAAAACATACTCTAGGAGTTAGGACAACCTAGAAACATTTTCCAACATTGGTGATATATATAGCGCACAACTAGTCTACAAAACTAATAACAAAGGTAATTTCTAGGAAGAACTTAAAAAATTATATCCCAAATAGCAACATGATGATATATTACAACCACTATATTATATACATCAAAGTCACGAAACAGAGCTCATAACATACTTATGTATAAGAATAAACTATTGAAGCTATAAGCTTAAGGGAGTTACTGAAAGATAAATACTCATATTTCGTCCAAAAACATTAAAGTAATAGAGAAATAGCTAGGCTTCCTTTAAATCGGTGTTTAAAGGGACTCAAACATGTTTCAATTTTTGCATCAAATAACAGGGAATGGGCAAATTCAACAAATAACAAATTATTATTCAAAGCTGAACAGAAGATAAATAGTTCGAAGAGAGAGACTTGAAGAAAATAGAATCTATCATCAATGAAAAACATTATCCCACCAAAGCATATGTAAATCTACTTAGAAAAATAGAAAATCTGCAAAAGTAAAAATGAATATACATACTTTGCACCTTACCAAATGACATTATTTAAAAAGTCATGCATTGCTCTATGGCTTCTGATTTATGGGCTAGTTTGAATATTTTATACGATCATGCTAAAATCGAAGAAATTGGTACATTTAATGAAGGTAGTGATGACAATGGTCATTCACCTACCCCTAATCTTAGCTTTGATGCTCATAGCTCTTCTAGTCAAAGAAGCAACTCCAAGAGTCGAAAAAGAAAGGTAATTTGCCATGCATGTAAAGAAAAAAGGCATGTGAAGAAAAATTATCCTAACATGAAGAACAAAGCAAGGAAGAGGTAAAGTGCTTCCACCTCCACCTCTCACTCACTTGAAGCACCCTCAAGCCATGACTAGTTTTATAATAAGTTAAATCCTTCAGCATTATTACATGGAAGAATGTCAAAAGATCGACTATCATAACTAGCATCACTTATATTATAATTTGCCTTGCAATTCAACAATTGAGTCATGGCGGATAATTTAGTGAAATCCACACCAGTCATATGAGGGTTCATCAACAATTTTGAAAAATTCATAAATTTTTCTTACTTCTGAATTTGGTAATTCAGGATCGATTTGAAAGTTGAAATACTAACCATTTTAAAATTTATTGTCACTATGTCATACTCTATCATAACTTTTGATGACTCATTAGTATTCATTGTATGTGTTGGGATGTGTGACGATTGATCTGTCCAAATTCTTTTATGTTGTGCTACGCAGAGTTTTTCTGTCAGGAGTCAAGGGGGCATCGCCCCTTGCCAGGGGTGTGGGGGCGGAGCCTTCGGAGATTATTTGGGCCCTTTGGGCTGTGGACCTGTATCGCCCTATATAAACTCATATGTAATATTTGTTTTGTACTTTTGAGAAAACCCTAATAGTGAAAACTTCTAATGCGGCCGTGGAATTAGGCAGTTTTTGCCAAACCACGTAAATCTTGTGCATTCTTTTGTATGTTTTATTTTTTTGTTGTTTCTTGTCTATTGTGCTAGATCTATTCCCAACAGTATGATCATGACCAAAAACGATTGCAAAAAAAAATTCTATACCTTTGTACACAATAAGAAAATGCATTTGAAGATGGAATGAAAACATGTGGTTTGTTTGAAGATTCATCGGTTATAAAATCTAATGTACAAGTGAAACCTTTTTTGTACAAGTGAATATAAAATATTTTCCAACAAAAATTTAGAATTTCCTCCATCACAATATGGGCATCTTATCTTTCCTATACTTAAGAAGGTTATGTTTGAAAATGAAAAATCTAAAAATGTATGCGCCCCCCATTCTTACATTTATTAGCTAAAGCTATTGGTTATGATCTTTTCCCTATCCAACTATAATCTTCCAACACACTTCTTAAAAATATATCAATATAGTTCTAATGCTATAAGTAATATCAATAACAACAATAAACAATATAACAAATTAAACCCTAAACTAATAAGAAAAAAATAATAAGTTAAATAATTAATAAATTTGTTAGCCTAAGATTTTCAACATTGGTCTCTATCTTGATTTTAATGATAACAAACATATTTCTAATGTGTTTATCAAGTGTTGATTTCAGTTGAAAAACGATACACATGCTAAGTTCAGTTTTGGATTTCAAGAAAGAAGTTTCGGTGAAATCAGTACTCGATGCCATGGCGTATCAACAATTAGGTTTAGTTTCTAATTTTTTATGTAAAACTTTTTTAAGACCTCAGTTGTGATAAATCTTAGTGATTCAACACATTCAAAGCCAACACAAGCCCTAAACCAAATCCAAAACCTTAAAAACCAAGCAAAAAAACCAAACCTAGTTATTTTCACAAAATTCAACAAAAAACACAATTTCAACTGAAGTGCGATCGACCAAACTTTAATCCAAATTCAACCCAACTTCAGCAAAACTGGTTTTGCATTTTCCAAAAGCCTTCGGTTGAAGTTCGACTGAAGTTCAATCGATCAAACTTCAATCGACGAGCACAACAACTCCTTTTCTAGCTGTTGGTCGAGCTCCTTCCCTCATATTGAT
Source organism: Canna indica (assembly GCA_034359265.1). Taxonomy (NCBI): domain Eukaryota; kingdom Viridiplantae; phylum Streptophyta; class Magnoliopsida; order Zingiberales; family Cannaceae; genus Canna; species Canna indica. The sequence continues at coordinate 50,596,880 of CP136895.1, read as the reverse complement.
TAGCCATCTTTATAAATAGAATGGATTTCGTGTTCCTAACCTCTCCAACACTTTGAAGAGTTCATCTTTGAGAGATTGAGCCATTTTACTTGAGTTTAAGTCCTAATCCTCAATCCCATTCACACTTGAGTATTCTCTTCTCCTTCAAGCCATTCATAACTAATCTGAACTACTAGTTTTCTAACCGTTAAACAACCACCTAATCTGAACTCATTACTTATTTGACATATATAGATCCTATGAGAGCCTTCCACCAGACGCTTTTGTTTCCCTAAGGATTCTTGAGTTTTCATTTTGCATCCTTCAAGATTCCAAAGTGTTAAACCCTAATTTAGGCCTTTCATTGAGTAACCTTACATACTTAGCTTCTTGAACCCTTAAATTTGAAGTGTATACTCCTTAGAGGACTATTCAAGCTCGCTAGGTAGCATACTCTTTGAGGACTATTTAAGCTTGCTAGGCACAAGATAAGGAATTAGTCTTCATTGGATGAGCACTCTATTAGACATCGAATAAAAAATGTCTAAATCCAAATTTAGATGTCAAACTAGCACTCATTTTTTCACTAAACTTGGTGCTGGTATTATTTTTAATTTGTTGTAATGACAATTATAATATTACATACCATAAATAATATTAATTGTTTTAAACATATTAGTATCTTAATATATACAAATACTATTTTTAATATTTACTATCATATATTTTAATAGTAAAAACATTACTATGTTTAATATTATGCATTTAATATTTAATGTTTTTAATATTATGTTCTAGACTGGATTAGCACTTTTGACCTGACCGGATTAAGTCCAAAAGTGCTCACACTCATGAACCAGACTCAAGTCAAGTCAAACGACTTAGTCCAAGAGCTCCACCCGGCCATACAATGATATCCACGTCCTCATTAATTACGAGAGATTCGTTATTACGAGCCCGACATCTCCGGGATCAGTCTCGATCCATTCTGACACTACTAGAAAAATGGTCATCAGCAACGGCCGCGCCGTTGCAATAGAGCCGTGACAGAAAGTCGCGTTGCTGATGACTTAGCAACGGATCAGCAACGGCCGCTCGGGCCGTCGCTCAAAACATTATCAGCAACGGCCGCTCGGGCCGTCGCTAAAAACATTATCAGCAACGGTTTTGCCACAGACCCGGAGCCGTTGCTGATAACATTAATAGCAACGGCCGCTGAGTCCGTAGCAACGCCGTTAGTAAAACCCCGTCGCTAAGCCGTTGCTGTAGGTCATCAGCAACGACTTTCGATACACTTTTAGCAACGGCTTTCCTACGGACGGCCGTGAGAAAGCCGTTGCTGATGACGCATACCTGGGAACAGAAAAATTAAAAATTTCAAATTTCCATTGATACATTGATACATTATCTGATACATAACTCACACACTCATACCCTCATACACACATTCATTCACACATCACAAACACACCAAGATATACATCAAAACAATTATATTTATATTGATAATTATCCACGATAGTATAAAAACAATTCAAATGCAAAATTGAAGTATCAATATCCAAACAAAATAAGTTAAACAAGTTCAATATCTCAATAACAAGTTCAATATCCAAACAAAAAATCTCACGATCACGATGGAGGATGGTCTGGATCATATGGCGGGGTCTGGAGTGCTTGAGTGTACACCGGCGTGGACTGACTCGAGGACGATGGATTAGATGATGCCGAAGAGATGCCTGCTTCAGGATGACCTGACATGTTGCGTAGCATAGCTTGTATATCCGCCATCATCTGACTCTGGCGCTCCATTATCTCAGTCTGACGCGCGACCGTGTCCTCTAGAGTCCTTATTCTGCTACTATGATTATAACTGGATCTAGAGGTGGACGGCCGCTCACCAGCGACCGGAGGGGTCAGACAAGTGGCCCTAGCACGGCTCGCGCATGACCACTATCTGCGAAGCCATATACGCGGCCATGGTCCCAGCCACCTGCGGCCTCGACCCACGATGCTGCGTCAAAGTCCTCGGGGGTACCCCCGCGCTGCACCACCGTCTGGCTGTAGGTCTCCTACTCGAGTTTGATTTTTTGTTTAATATTTATCATAAAACTTAAATTGTAAATATATAATGAATAATTTAAACAAATATATAATTACCATAATGTGTGCAGTGCGATTGTCGATGTACTCCCCCGTCCCATGTGCTCGACGGTGAGTCCGCTCAAACACCGCCATCGGGGAGGGTCGCTGGACACTCCCGTCATCCGACACCGTCGTCTACATTTACAAAACAAATACATTAATTAGTACACATAGTAACAAATAAAATATATAATTAAAAGATATACTTACCATACGGTTCGCGTGCACTGCAAATGCAACAGAGCCGCCGGTGTGACGCGCTGCTCCCCCCGACATGCGATTTCTAGCCGCATTTCGTGAAACCTCCTGCCATCGATCCGTCGACCATATCCCCACGAGCTGGTCCCATATATCCGGAGTAATCCAACCGGGGCCGTATCCCCGAGTCTCCGCGATGTTAGTGGTCCCAGCTCGAGCCATCGCTTGGGACCGAGCCTGCCCCAGCTGCCCGTTGTACCTTGCCCGGGAAATAGCCTCCCAGGCAGCGTAAATGAAGGGCCTCTGGTCCTCGGCCCATGTATAGCGAGCCTGCAAAATAATAATATCAGTACCAATATTAATATATCATCATGCATGTAAAAAAAATAATAATACGTGCCTCAAACTCGCGCCATAACATGTCGACGTGCTCGCTAGGCACGTGAGACCACGTAGGCCATGCCCCGTGCATGTATCGTCGAATAGTAGAAGAAATGCTCCTCGACACTTCTTCTTGCTCGAACTGCACAACAAAAATAAATTTTAATATTATATTATGATATAATGAATTTGTAATGATTCATAATTCATGATATATTACCGCTCCCCAATCACGCTAATCAATCTACGTGACTCTGTGGCTGGTGGAGGCTGCCACCTGTTCGGCCCGCGTGGCCGCCTGCGTCTGGATGTACTAGCCTCGGCAGTATCATCCTCATGAGGATCAGCAACAGGAGGATCAGCAGCATGAGTAAGTGCTGGAGTCTCACCGATCGGAGACTCCGAAGCTCTCCTGCGTCGATAACCACGACCAGACATATCTGTCGAACAGACATATAATCAGATTATTGTATAAATAGTAGAGATATATTTAATAAAATATATACTTTACAATTATTCCTCATCATCTGAATAATAGTCTTCGAATTCTTCTTCTTCTTCTTCTTCCTCTTCTTCCTCTTCTTCATCTTCTTCATCTCCAGCTTCCTCAATTTCATGATCGTCATCATCAGCATATTCAACTTCTAATTGAATTGACGTTGTGTCTGCATCCTCGAGTATTGCATCCTCGAGCATCCTCGAGATTTTTCGTCCGTTCTGAAGACTGATTGATTTAGAGTGTTCCATACAATACGGGCAAGAGAGTCGGCCGTGAGTGCTCCAACCTGACAACATGCCGTACGCGGGGAAATCATTGATTGTCCACAAGACCGCGACCTTTAAATTGAAGTTTTGCTTCCGATAACAATCATAAGTGACAGCTCCCACAGTCCATAATGTTTTCAATTCATCTATCAAGGGTCTGAGAAATATGTCAATTTCTTTTCGCGGACCCTTAGGACCCGGAATAATCATCGAAAGATAAATAAATTCATCTTTCATGCACATTGACGGTGACAAATTATAAACTGTCAGCAGCACTGACCAAACTGAATAAGGAGTTGCAGAATGTCCAAACGGATTAAAACCATCTGTGCACAATCCCAATCTGATATTTTTAGTATCCATAGCAAATGAAGGATAACATGTATCCAAATGTTTCCATGCTTCACTGTCAGATGGATGAGTCATTACTGTATCATCACGACTTCTTGCATGCCAACTCATGTAGGGGGCTGTCTTTTCCGACATGAATAATCTTTGAAGCCTCGGTGTTAGTGGAAAAAATACCGAAGCACTTTAAACGGGATATTTTTCTGTCGGACCGATTTCTTCTCCTTGTAACGAGGGTGTTGACATACAGGGCATTTATCCAACTGCACATTTTCTTTATAATATAAAATGCAGTTATTTTGGCACGCGTGTATTTTTTCGTACCCAAGCCCCAATTTTCTCATTAGTTTTTTAGTCTTATAAAAAGTAGGCTCAAACTTGTTATCAGTAGGCAGCATTCCATTAATCAATCCAGCAATCCGATCATACGCAACTCCGATGATATTACAATCGTCCTTGATGTTTAAGAGCTGTGTCATTGCTGAAAACCTAGTGTATTTAGGACAATTCTCATACAAAGGTTCATCGGCAGCTTTCAACATCTCGTAAAATTCTGCAGCTTCTTTATTCGGTAATTCAATCTCTACCGCAACCCCTACTTCTGTGATATGAACCGCTGTAGTATCTGGTGGGACTGATGTCTGAAGATCTGGCCGATCAACGTTATCATTCAGGTGGAATTGACCCCCAAGACTATCAAGTATCATAGTTCTATAGGGATTACATTGACTGGATGAAGAAGCACCAGCAGAGGAAGATTCACCATATGTCTGAACGACAGGATTGCTCGACGTCCCGACTTCGCGTGACTCCCCGTGACAAGTCCATAGAAAATATCTTGGAGCAAATCCTTTGGTATATAGATGCAGAGTGACAGTCTCTCGATCCAAATATCGTCCATTTGAACAAATGCGGCACAGACATCGGATTTGATCACCCATGCTAACGAAATTCCGATTCGAATAGGCGAAATTTAGGAAGTATGTTACGCCTAATCGAAACTCATTCGTTAAAGCTCCACGATCAAGACGTCGGTACATCCAACTTCGATCAGCCGACATGATTCTGTCAATCAATGACAATTTCTTTGGTTAATGTCTTTAGGTGAGATTGTTCTATTCCATTCGGGATTTATGTTATTCGTACTGCACTTATGTTTTTATTTTAACTGTTAACTAATTATTCTAAATTTCGATAGCATCTCCCTACAGTTCTCCGAATACGCATATCATCTGGGCGCATATCGGAGAACAAGAGAGATGTTGCCGAATTTTAGAATAATTAGTTAACAGTTAAAATAAAAACGTAAGTGCAGTACAAATAACTATATTCCTAAATTGTCCAATCAGGGACAATTCAAGAATTGTACGTCGTATAAAAGATCATATACTTCTTTTACACGAACATACAATTCCCGAACGGATCTAAGGTTTTGCTAAATCATATCCGATTCGTCGATGCGTACGTGAAACATATCAACTCATCGGATGGATGATTATTTTCTAAATGTTTCGAGACAGTTCGAGTCCATATTGGACGATTTCGGCGCGCGTTCGAAGTGGACGATTCCGGCGCGAGTCCGAATTGGACGATTCCGGCGCGCGTCCGAAGTGGACGATTCCGGCACGAGTCCGAATTGGACGATTCCGGCGCGCGTCCGAAGTGGACGATTCCGGCGCGAGTCCGAATTGGACGATTCCGGCGCGCGTCCGAAGTGGACGATTCCGGCGCGCGTTCGAAGTGGACGATTCCGGCGCGCGTCCGAAGTGGATGATTCCGGCGCGCGTCCGAAATTAATCTAAACCCTAATAATTAATCTAACAAATTAAATAATTAATCTAAACAATTAATTAACAATTATAAAATAATTAATTAACAATTATCAAACAAAATAAAATATATATATAATTATAAATTCCGGCGCCGGAGTCCACCCTCCGGCGCCGGCGTACAGTGGTCGGACACACTGTCCGGCCACTGTAGAAGGTCCGGCGGCGGCCATCGGCCGCGTTTCGTCGGCCGAAACCCTAGAAATAGGGTTTCGGTCTGATTGATTCCCGCCGGCCGCAGGGAAGAGACGACCGGTCGATCAACATACCTGAACAAGTCGGCAGCAGCGGGAGGAGGAAGAGGCGTCATCGGCGTCGGCAGCGGCAGGAGTGGCGGCGGTAGCAGCGGGAGGAAGAAGGGTCGGGCGCGAGAGTGTGCCCTATATAAACTTATCAGCAACGGCTCACTCACCCGTTAGAAAGCCGTTGCTAATAAGTTATCATCAGCAACGGCTCACTTGTCCGTTAGCAAGCCGTTGCTGATAATTAAAATATCAGCAACGACTCGCCTTTTCATCAGAAAGCCGTTGCTGATAATTAAAATAATCCGCAACGGCTCGGTTTTCCGTTAGAACGCCGTTGCAGATACAAATATCTACAACGGCTTGGGTGGCCGTAAGAATGCCGTTGCAAATAGCAACGGCTCGAGCGGCCGTTGCTGATAGCTGTTGCTGAAGACCCAATTTCTAGTAGTGTGAGTAACGTCCCTACGAGATTTTGGGGCGGCATCATCGCTGATCATCCCTCATCCTGCAATATATACAAACACGACACACCTCATGTACCTCATATTCCAATTTCTATTATCTTCACCTCGAACATATTCTGACTTGAGCATCGGAGTGTCTTTTGCAGGACCCCCCCACACCAGAGTCGCACTTGATCAAGAGATGTTTAAATATAAATAAATATTCAAATATTAATGCAAAATTATTTATTTTTGATTAGTTTTAGATTAATAGTTATCTTGTTATTTATATTTTTACATAATAACAACAATAACTATATGTTATTTATCAAATACTTTAAAATTAAGAGTTACCAACTAGTTAGTTAATAATTGAATTTAATTATAACTAATATCAATTAACTCGAAGACTTTATCATCAAATAAGACCAAATTAATTAAGGTCAATCAATCTAAGTTAAAGATTGAGAGATACAACTCTCATTCACTCCACATTAGATGTCATATATATTTAGGTCAAGTATTAACCTGCCATGTAATGATGCTTCAAACTCTTATGTGATCTCCTTCAATCTCATCACCATCCTCTCCAACTTTAAATGCCATCAATAAAACAACTCCGCCGTCAAAACACCAGTCAATCTCATCATCATCATTATCATCATCATCATCATCCATTAATCCAAAATGGAGTGCCGAATGATTTTATTCTTGTCTTACTTATCTGCCAAAAAAGAGGGTCATTGGAGAGGAGAAACTATTGTAGATGGAAAAGGATCACACAAGACGTGATTTATGGATGGATGCCCACTATATTTATTTGAATCTAATTGGCATCATGCCAAGAAAAGTTATTTTTGCTTATTTTTTAATTAGCTTTAGTTACTACTTAATTTGATTCATCCATCTCTTTCTTTCTTTCTTTTTCAGAAAGAGGAAACTACTTTATTGACAGCCTTTGGATGGAAGTAGGACATCATTAATTAACAAGGATCTTATCTATTACAGGGGTTGAATAGGATGCCAGATTCGTGATTGATTCCTTGGCTAGCTGAGCAAAGTTTACTGCACTGTTTGCAATTTTGTCTCATTCCTTCAAGGTAAGACACAATTGAAATTACGATAATTCACTAATCTAACAAAAGATATTTGTAATTTGTCCATGATCACAATTGAATATTCCACATGAAGACAAGTGCCATCTTTAGCTTAAATCATGAATCCAGCACCACCACAATTAGTATTCTTGATCTAATCATATATAGGGTGGAGGGTTCCATCTAATAATGAGATATCGATCTAGACAATTGAGATTGAATTGGATTCATCATAGTTGGTTGTAAAGGCCATAATTCTTAAGATCATGTGACAGGGAAAAACTTTCTAATGTGGTGAGCTTTGTGATTCCTAGAGAACATAACTTTTTTGTTAGAGAAAAAAAAATACTTCAGGAGCAACAGGCAAACTCCACAAATCAAATACTAGATTTCTTAATAAGGGATTGATCACTGCAACTATGGAAAACATAAGTTGACCTTTAATAAGGGACTGATCATTCAAAGGAGTGACAACCATGGCTTTCAATTAATCTCTGCCTCAGCTGCAACACTAACTTTAAGCTCTGAGGTCGCTAGTGTCGTCTTTAGGTCTTCGGCCACTCCTTTGAAGGCACTGGCCTTAAGAAGACATACAATTTTATCCTCCTTTGCCTTGAGCCTCCGCTCCTTCTCCTCCCGCTCTACTTGATGAGATAACTTCAAGGACTCAACCTTCCGAGTCCGAGCCTCGGTCACCTCTCGCATTGGAGATATATCCTTCTCTAGTTGCCTTGCCAGGCCAGGCAGGTGAAGTCCTTGAACTTCAACATACTTAAGCATTTTGGCCGACTTAACTCCTTTTAGGAGACTAACAACAACACCCGGCAATAGAGGCCAGTCGCAATGAAGATCGAAGGGGAACTCCTCAGACTAGAGGGAGCCCGACCTTGTTGAAGCATCAAGGGCGTATAACATCATCCGGGCCAGAAGAGTGTCAGCCACACGCGAGGTGCTGCTGTGCCCGAGAACTACCTCGCCGCCACATCCACCTCCGAGTGAGTGACTTCCTACGGAGGGGATTCCTTCTCCTTTGCTTAAGAGGCTTACGGGCAGGGCGAAACTAGGTTCAATGTAGGGATGTCCACTAACATTCCAAAAAAATTCATCCCATTAAATTAAATAAATTTTTTATTAAGAAAAATATGTATATGATTAGTTTGACTACTTTTTGACACCTCTGCGAAAATTCTTTTGTACCTACTAGAATTCATGTTGCATCAAACTCTCTCAATACATTTTTAGAATAAGTTTTTTTTTCTTCTAGTGGACACTAAGCCTGTAAAGTATTTAACTATTTTTTCGGAAGATTTTAAGAGCCTCAAAATTTTATTTAAAATGTAAATTTTAATAACTAAAATAATTTCCTGTTATGAAAAAAAATTAATTGTAAATGAAAAAAATTTCATATTATAGTGAGGATAAAAACTAAGAATTTTTAATGTTAAAGATTTTCAGAAAAAAAAAGTCTTTAGATTTTTAAGTCATTTTAAGATATTTTTATGTATGTCTTTAAGAACATCAAAAATTAATTGAAAAATATTTTTAATAAATAAAACAATTCAATTTTACAATAAAATAATTATATATAATTGAATTAAAATTTAATTTAATTTTAATAAAGTCTTGATGAATTTTTAAAGTAAATTTTTTTAAATCCCTTAAAATCCCATTAAAAAGGTAATTTATGATAACTAAAATACACTACAACACAACACCTATAGAGACACATAATTAGAGATAAATTAGATTATTATTTTTAAATCTTCACATTTAAAGACTAATAGACACAAAATTTATCCCTAATTAGCCTCTAAAAAAGTTTGAGTCAAATCAATTAAGTGACTCTGTTGCTGGTGTTTCTATAGCTTAGAGTCAAATCAATTAAGTGACTCTTTTGTTGTTATTTCTATAGATCTTTAGAGACTAATTAGGAGCAAATTTTATGTCTATTAGTCTCTAAATGTGAAGATTTAGAAATAAAAATATAATTTGCCTTTAATTTTGTGTTTTCATAGGTCAATTATGTTGTAGTGATAATTTCATTTGATAAGAAAATAGTCATATCTAATTGAAAAAATAATTTCACATTAGAATGAGAAAAAATTGCAGAATTTTTAGTGTTATAGACTTTTAGACAAAAGTCTTTAAACAACTTAAAGACTTATGCTCGAAAGTCTTTTAGGACATGTTTGCTTCATAGGATAACGGAGGATAGGATATGAGATAAATTAATATCTATTGTTTGTTTAGTATATAGATTAGAAGAAAATGTGAATAGAAGAATATTTATATTCGATGTACACTGAATTTAAAGAATTCATATTCAATCCTCCCTCGTTTATTATCCAATTCAATCTTTTTTTATTCAACGAAGCAAACATACCATACGAGCCTTAAAAATCCATTAAAATATAATTTTTAACAAATTAAATTTTTTCATATTACAAAAAAATAGTCCTACGTAATTTAAAAAAATAATTTTATATCAACAAGCAGAAAATATATAATTTGAATGAGTGTTATAGACTCTCACTCAAAAGTCTCTAAGCAGCTTAAACATAAATTAGGTGTTCTAACTTTTTGGTTCTGATTTGGGAATTTATGAATTCCTATTCTAGATTTGGAAATTTCCTATAAAGTTGATTTAATTTTGAGAAATTACTCATTTTAATTTAGGATTATTTGTTTATAATTTTAATTATATATTAACTATAATTAAAATGAATTAATTAGATAAATTTTAATTAAATGAGATGGTTTAGTTTAATTTCAATTTTATTAAACTATATATATTCGTTTAATAATAACTAATTATGCTTGAGTCCCAATTTAAGAATTGTGTTGATATGCATAATAATAAAAAAAATTTAAACTCGCATAGATTATCAAAAATTGATTGCATAGTGGAATGAGATAGTTGGATAAATGATTATGTCACTTATATTGAAAATTGGTATATTTTAGATAATTGATAATAAGTTGATTTTGCGATATTTTTATAATATAAAAATGGTAGATATACAACTATAAAAGAAAATTTTGTATTATTTTTATTATTAAACGTTTTGGTTTGAAATAGTGAATTCAAAATTAATTTATATTTAAACCTCAAAGTTTTTTTTTAAATCAAACACTTTATATATTATTAATAATAAACATAAAAATATTGCACCCCTAAACTCAAGGTCCTAAATTTGCCACTACTTACGGGTTTTGGTGGAGGCTGGAGAGGCGAGACATCAGTTGCCGACATTTTCCCCTTGTCAACTAACGTCGCTTTTCCGTTCATCTCATTTAGTTTGGCATGAAGGGCTATCAGATTCATCTTTGGAGTCATGTTGTTTGCAAGACAGAGCTCGAAATCAGTATACTGAAGAAAAGAAGACAGACAAATACCTTATAACTTCGGACTTACTTATATAACTAATGACTGAGGACTTGTCTTGGTCACACCTCAACAACTCCTTACACATAAAAGGAGTGGAGGGCCTGCACTGGTCTAAAAAACTCGTCACCAGCTTCTACTCGGGCAGGAAGGTCTCATCCTCAAGTGTTAAGATGGTGGTCGGGTTGCGCCTCCAGAATGAGGGGAACCTCCCTGAGGTCGACACGACGTTGAGGAAGAACTACCAATCGCTCTCCATGGACCTCACTTTTAAAGAATGCTTCTTAAAGTTCTTGTATGAACTCTTGTAAAGGCCAAAGAGTTTTCTCCTTGTGGTGCTACTCAGCGACACTCAGTGGCCCTTTTGTGTTCCCTTTGTTTGAAAGAATGAAAAGAATACGATAAGGCTCGGCTCAACACCCAAAAACTCTATCAGTATTTCGAAGCAGTAGACAAATGCCCAACTGTTCGAGTGGAGCTATGTCAGGCCGACGTTTACTTGGATAAGCACCCCACATGCAAAATTTGTGAAAGGTAGTTTGACATCGAGGTCCCCAAACATTGTCTGGTAAATAAAAATAAACTCAAGATCCCTCCTAGATTGGAAGACCCTATTCTCGAGGGAGCAGGGAAGGCAGTCAAAGGCGTTCTCATCACCTTCACGAGAGAGTAGTACGCCCTTACGGAACGCTACAACGCTGTTCGGGTTTTTCATCACCGAGCTCTCCCACTTTATTCCATCATGAACCCAGGAATATGGTTCCACAGCTCCGCTCGACCTCTCTACTATGTTCTTCCCTCTATCGTCATCTGTAATATCCTAGATATGTTAATTATATTTTTCCTCTTATGGTTTGTGTTTGCCAGCCTAGTGGACTAGTCTGAGGTCGAGCCGAGTCGACTGATGGTCCGGAGCGAGCTTACGAGCTCGGGTAAGTAGGAATATGAGTTATGTAATTTTGCTTGTGTAGATTAATTTATTTAATGTTGTGTATGCATGATTGTTTAGTTATGTCGCATGTGGGTGTGCGTGTATTGGATGGTTATGTGGAGAATTGGATTAATTAAGTTAATGTAAGTTAGCGGGTTCGGGTTCAGCTTGAGGCGGATGCGGGTTGGACAAAGGGTTTAGAAGGGTAAGGGTTGAGGAGGGAGTATAAAACCCCCTCCCCTTGGCTTGTGGCTCCCTATTTGGAGCCGCACAAGCCAATTGAAGAGAGGAGCAGCTGCCAGCCGCCAGCCGCCCCTCTCTCCTCCTCTTCTTCCTTGGAGCTGCCGTCCTTGAGCCACCCGCCGAGCCCCTCTCCTTCCCCTCTCTTCCTCTCTCTCTCTCTTCCCCTGTCCTTGGAGCCAAGCCGATGGCTTGGGTGGAGCCGACACCCTTCTTGTAGAAGAGCCGCCGCCCCCTTGAGGCCAGATTCGGAGGCCACCAATTTAGAGTTCCTCGTATTCTTTCTTCCTAGATCAAGGTGAGTGGTTTTACCCTCCTTATTTCGGGTTTCTCCGTCTTCTTGAGCCGTTCTTGAAAACAAAGTGTTCTTGTTGTATTTTACCGTTGGTTTTTGAGTTCTCGTCGGTTCTTGTGATTCCATGCGAGAGGAGACCCGAACCCTTCCCCTATGGGGCTCGGTAGCCCTAGGAGAACCCTAGGGGTGCTTGGTCAAGGGTGGAGCAGGGTGCCCTCAAGGTGTTCAATAAAATGCTCAAGTGAGAGATCTTGGTTATTTTGTAGTTTATATCTTGATTTGTTCATTTAAATGAGTTCTTATATGATCAAGCATGCTTTGTATGTAATCTGTGATTTTTGAAAAAATCATGTTTTTACAAAATATGGATCTTGATATTGATGCCATGAAGGTTCTTGAAGAAAGTTTCTTGATCATGATGCTTGGTTCTTGTTTATAATACTTGTTGATGCTTGTTAACCTTGTTGTTAAGCATGGAAATTGAGAAACTTGTCTCAAGATTTATATTCTGTTTAAATGATAATTAAGGGCTTAATTTTTGGGAATTTTGGATTTATTTTCATGCTGGAAATATATGCTGAAATTTGTTGTTGCTGGAATTTCATGCTGAGATGATGAATCTGTGCTATTTTTAAATTGCTTGCTGTGATGTGTGTATTTCTCTGAACATAGTCGTGTAACCTATCGTTTCGATCAGAAATTATAATTTGGAAGCATAGGTCACACTCAATAGACCTGATTCGGGTTAGATACATCAGTACTGGGCACAATAGTAAGCTAAAACAAAACTCTAATCATGGTGATCTAAATTTTAATTACATAATTAAAATTGAGCAAAGGGTCAGCATAATCTGTGATGAACCAACAAATAAAATTTTGCATGAAATAAAAACCACACAGGTTCATGACATTACGGGTCTAGGGAATGGGGTCGGGTATTGGAGTGTTGAGACACTTTCCAATAGAGACACCCCTAAGACACTGTAGGAGAGACTTGACTTAGGTCATGTTATGTCATATCTTTATGAATGGCGGAGAGGCTTGTTGAGGAGTCGAATTGCGGGCTAGGCCCGAGAGGTTGGATGGCAAATTCCCAACCTATGGAACAAGTTCAGAGGGCCTTTCCCGATTGTTCTATTTTGGCCTCATGGGATAAGTTCGGAGGGCCTACCCAATTATCCCCGATGTGGTTTTAAGAAATAAGTTTGAAGGGCCTACTCGATTATTCCTGAGATATCATAGAGGAGTAAGTTCGGAGGGTAAGTTCGGATGGGCGAATCCCGATTGTCCCTAAGCGTCTTGTGGAGCAAGTTCAGAGGGCCTTCCCGATTGCTCCCGAGTTTCTTTGTACTAGGATAAGTTCGGAGGGCCTTCCCGATTATCCTAGTATGTGTTGGTGCCTTGGGGCATGGTAGGCTTAGGCATGTTGATCTTCACCGTTTGAGTGTTGGCTGCTTTCGGGCAGGTGGTGGCCAGATGGCATGATAGCTAGTTATACCTTCGTGACTTTATTCCTATAGGGATAGATGTTATGCTATTCCTTATATCTGTGCTATTTTATTGTGGGGGTCGGTAGAACCGCTCACTTAGTTCTTTGAACTCACCCATTATCGTTATTTTTGTTTTGCATAGCCTGACCATGAGGTGGGCTAGAGCGCTAGGCGCGGCTGGAGGGCAAAGGAGCCACATGATCTCATAACAATCCTAGTTAGGGGTCATAGTCGAGTTTGTAGTAGATTGTCATGCACTTGTGTTTTGGTATTTTGAAGTTGTAGTCCCGTGGGGACATTCATGTTTTTATTTAGATTTTATTTAAAAGTCAGTATTGTTGCTCTTTGATTCATTTTATTCCGCACTCGAGCTTTTTGATAAAAAAAAACTATATTGTTTAATGAAATCTGTTTATGTTTCTCTTTATAAATAAAACTGCTGTTTCTTTCCACTATCTTTTGTGAGTTGGCATGTGAATGAGTTAGACTGCGAGGTATAGGCACGTATACCCTAGCCGGTCACGTGACACTAAGTTTGGGGCGTGACATCATCCTTCCCCAAACTTCGATCAAATTGGAACCCTAAGTAAACGAGGGACGAGTTAGTACATACTATCAACCTAAGGCCTACCTCGACAAAACAAAAGTAAAAGGATGAAGTCTTGAGTAAGACTCATCCACGATCAAAGTTTCAAGTCGAAATGAAGAAATCAGCACGTCATGACTAAACAACGTGCATGTAGAGGCCTGGCTTAGAGCCAAAGCTCGGTCGAGATCAGATGATCGATCGACACATACAAGAAGATCATCAGACAAATAGAGGTCGATACATTACTAGAGATCGACACGAAGTCCTCGAACTCCGACCAAGCTCGTGGACTGGACCGACTCTTTAGGCCCAATCGGACTGGCCCTTGAGGCGACTCGACTCGTGAACTAGACCCTGATCGAACCAACTATAGCTCGGCCCGGGGGCTCCATCCGGCCATTTAAGGATATCCTTGTCCTTCATTTATCATGCATCGAGGATACGACCGTAATGATATCGCAATCTGAGGGATAACAATCTCCTCATTCAGGACATATCTCTGAGAAATTCCTAGAGAAATCCTCGCCGAATACCTTAACCTGCTCTACAAAACAAATACCACATACACCTGTATACTCTATGTTCTAATTCCATACACACCATCAAAAACTCTATCTCGTACTTGAGCGTCGTAGTGTCTTTGTAGGTCACCACTAGAGCCACGTCCCACTAGGAGCCCATGGGACTTGCAACTTAGAAAAATAGTGCCCTTGAGCCAATCACATGTTGATGTGTAGGGAACTATTTTTGGTTAATGAATAATATGAGGCAACTTTTCAACATATGCTGCATCTATATTTTGTATATATTAGGTTGTGATGAACCCCTTGGACCCGGGCAATTAAATCCAAGGCCATAATGAGATCATGCCAATGAGACTTGGAAGCCATATGCCCCTATTCTAAATGTTCTTAGTCGTAGGATCACCAATTAGGAGATTGGTGATTCCAAATAGACTAGTGCTCTTAGTACATGCCTTATACGATAAGGGGTAGCTAATCTCACAGTTACCTATGAGCCGTCATTTAATGTACAAGTGCAGGTGTTCATTAGGGAGTGAGTTCACTGAACGGACCTACACAAGGAACACAAAATGGAATCCTTACATGAGTGTTGATAGGATGTTCCTCGGGTGATAGTAGGTGCAAGCAGTCCTTGGACATGAGGATGTCATGGTTACCATGTGAGTGTGGACCCATTGCTTTGGACTTATCCTTACGTGGCCTTCAATGTCATGTGCCGGATACCTATGGGCATGAGAAAACACCCATGGAGGTATGTGAACAACCAATATAGAATCAATTACTCCTAGTAAGAGGAGATAATGTCCTACAAAGTGTCAGCTCGGGAATGTCGATATGAATGTTGGAAAAAAGTTTTCTGACGTGTCACTATTGAGACAATGACTTGGCAGGCAAAATACATATGAATCGGTATTAGGGTTTGACACTTTTTCCGTACCCTAGCCATATTCGGGATATTATAATTGAGGGACTTAGTTGCAAGGTAACTAATCACCGAAGGACGTTCGATCCCTGTAGATTGAATCACACACTATCCAGGTAGTCATGGCACGTTGCTAGACGTCAATCTTGACTTGTGAGTGGAGTTTCTCATGACCACACTAAAGGAGTTTAGTGGTGGCTCGTAAGATTCGAATAAAAGTCATTCTATCAGATCTGACTCTTCGTTATACACAACTCACTGCTGGCTTAGTGTGGGGCCCAATGGGCCACACACAACAGGCTAACCTCGTAATAGACCTTATGAGATAAATTCCGAATACGGCCTTATATGTCTACTAACATGGACATGCTACAACTCGATTACGGATCTCGTTTACAGACATGATAGGAAAGTTATTTCCTATAGGAACGAATGCGCGACGAAGGAGTTCCTCGATAACCCTAATTTGTAGGGCATCCCTAAATTGTAGGGATTGGCACATGATAATATTTCATATAGTTGGTTAAATTTAATTATGAATTAAAATTTTAATTAACTAATTGACCCAGAATATATTTGATTTTGAATCAAATATACGTGGTGGGAAAATTTGTTTTCAACCATGAGCTAATAGATTAATTGAGAATTAATTTATTTGGATAAATCCTAATTAATAAGAATTTGATTTATGAGGATAAATCATAATTCTATTAATTAATAAGAAATTGAATTATTTAGATAAACCTCTTTCCTATTGTTTAGGGAATTAGTTTATTTAGATAATTGTCATTCTTGTTTATATGCTCTTAATTTATGAAAATAAATTAAAGTTTATATTTTATTAGATTTAGTTAATTTCGAATTAATTATGAAGCCATTAAAATGTAAATTATTTTTGGAGTCAAACTCTGGAATTTGGAGTTTCGGGGAGAGAGTTTTTAGGGGGCCGGGTCTACCTTTGTAGCCCCCCCTCTCTATAAATTGTGGCCGAACACCCATGGGAGGGGTTGGTGAATTAGTGTTGGCCTAAGGCCTAAGGTTTTCAACCTTGGTCATCATCTTGATTTTGATGATAACAAACTTATTCTAATGAGTTTATCAAGTGTTTGATCTCAGGTTGCGGTTACGATATGTGTGCGAAGTTCGTTCTGCCTAATTGTAATATTATCCAAGTCAAGACTTGGTAACCCGGAACCTGGAAGCGAAGCGCGCAAGAAGAAAACTCGAAGAAATAGTCTCAGCCCAGGTTCGCTCGACCGGTCGGTCGACCGAATGAAGCTAGAAATTGGCAGTAGTGAATTCGGTCGACCGAAGTGCATCCAAAAGTGGTAGATTGCCGCGTCGCTTGGGTGGTCGATCAGTCGGTCGACCAACGATCGACTGACAAGCGACCGGGTGTCGCAAACGGGCAGAAAAATGCCTGTTGGGTGGAGCTACCGAGTGAGGGGTTATAAATACCCCTCACCAGCCTTCCGAGAGGCTTTCAACCATTCATTGAAGATCTCCTAGAGTGTTCTTGAGCCTAGAGGTGGCAACGGGCCGTGCCCGTGCCGGGCCGGGCATGACCCGACCACATTTCGGGTTATGCCAAGCACGGCTCGAGCCATTGGCAGCCAAGCCCAGCCCGAGCCCGAGCCCGCCCAGCTGGGCTCGGGCCGAGCTCGGGCTGGCCCAAATATTAATTATTTAATTTAAATTTTTAAATTTTTAAATTTAAATTTTTAAAGGTTTAAAATTTAATTTTAAAAATTAATGATTACGGGTTAATTTTGAACTTGGACCTCTAATTTTATTAATCATTGTACTAAATTTTATTATATATTTTTTAACACATTTTTATATGCAACACTGTACAAATTAATAAAAAGATTTTAAAAAAATTAAATTATAATTAAATTTTTATTTATCTTTAATACAAAAATATTCATCCAATGATAAAATAAATTTTTTTAATATTATAATAGACCGCACCTTAAAAGGTTGCCTACATTCTATAGCTAAACTTGTACTCCCCAATGATTAACTATAGAAGGATCAGGTCTATGTAGTTCTTTTTACATTCTTAATCACCTGTAGTCCCAGTGATTTAACTTGTACTTGGACCAACAGCACCAGCTTCGCTTGTTTGAGCTTCCTCCTCTCCCGATGATGAAGTGTCGTGTCCTCCCTTATCTTGTAATCTATCTTCAGCATTCGACCAGTTTTTTAAGCAAATACACATTTCAACTGTTTCTTCACTCATTCGGCTTCTTTTTTCATCGAGAATTCTATTTCCTGCACTAAAACAAGACTCGGAAGCTACTGTAGACACTGGAACAGTTAGGATACGTATTTTCTTATTTTTTCCACCATGCTAAAATTTCATTTTCATCTATTTCTTCAGAATGATTATGATCTAGAAAAAAAAGTAATTCACTAAAATTAGTAGATTTAGTTTTTTTTATTCTACGACCAAGTTGAGAATTAATACTATTTCCATCATATCTCTTAATTTAGAAGAAGAAGATGTTGTCTTATTTGTAATTGTACCACCAAATTTTGAAGCATAAAATACAAACATAGAATTCAATAAATTTGAAATTTTAATTATTTTTTCTTCAACATTATCTAATTCCATATTGTTATAATAATCATCTAACAACATATTTAAACCATCAATTTTCATTCTAGAATCTAAACATATTGATAAATAAAATAAAGTAGGTATATCTGACCAATACTTTTTAAATTTAGATTCCATTAAAGAAATAATTTGTGCAAATAAGGATGGTGTCTATATGAAGAAAATACTTCACTAATACGAACTATATGTGAAAGAGTTAAATTACATGTAGGATAATAAACACCGGAAAGTTGTTCGGTAGCTTTATTAAAAAGTTCTAAAATTTGAGTAATATGCCCATCAACTAACCAATCATTATTATTAATTAGATCACTAGACATATTTTGATTGTAAAATATTGTAAGGATATCTTGATATCTTATTGTAGACATAAGCATATGATATGTTGAATTCCATCTAGTAATAACATCACCATTAAATTTTTTAAATGGTTTATTAAAAGATTGACATAATTTTTTAAATTCTTGTGTTCTCGCTTTTGAAGAATGCATATATCTAATAACATCTTGTACACATAAATTAAGAACATGACAAACACAACGAACATGAAATAATTCACCTTCTAATACTAGTTTAAATAACTGTATAAGGGGAGGGATAGCAGCATCATTATTACTAGCATTACCAAAACTAATCGAATTTTTTTTATCATTTATATTATAGAAAGATGTTACAAATCTAATAGCAAAAAAAATAGCAACAGAAGTGTGTGGATATTCAAAAACTTTAAAACTAATTATTCTTTTTTGCAAAATAAAATTTTCATCAATCCAATGTGCAGTAACACAAATGTAAGAATTAGTAGAACGTTGACTAGACCAAACATCAGATGTTAAAGAAATTTTTGATTTATTATTTTGAAAACTAGTCATTATATTTTCTCTATATGTAAAAAATAATTTTAAAGTATCACTTTTCATTGTATTTCGAGCATTTTTTTTATATTTTGGTTGTAAAGTATTTTGAATCCAACTAGAAAATCTTGGTTGATCAACAAAACTAAAAGGAGATTCACTTTGAACAATTAATTTTGTAAGTTCTCGACGTTGAAAATCATGATCATACGAAAAAGCTGTTAAACCAGAAGAAGATAAATTAAGAATTTGTTGAGCTTGTGTAACCTTAGTGTCATGACCCTTTGCATGACATAATAAATGACCAGTTCCTCCGGTTGTTGATGCCGAAAGAATTTTTTGATATTTTTTGCACCGGGCTTTTGTGATGGTGCCATCAGGTTCAATAATTTCCTCAAAATATTTCCAAATCATACTTTTTTTTCTACCTAATGGACCTAAATTAATAGATGGACTTATCTCTATGTTTTGATTTTGTTGAGTGGTAGGAGTGGTAGGAGTAGCAGGAGACATTTCTTCTAACATATTTGATCCAGTTTGTGGAGTATAACCTGAAAAATCTCCATCTGCCATTAGTAAAAATTAAAAATATAAAAAGTATAAATATTATACTAATTCAATTAAACAAATTGAAGAGATTAAAAAAATTTAACAACAATCTTGAATCCTTGGCTTCTTGATGAGCTTAAAATGTTGTTGATCGTTGAGAGTAAGAGAGTTGAGAAATAAGAGTTGAGAGTTGAGGATTGAGAGAAAGAGTTGAAGATGAAGATAGAAGAAATGAAGAAGGGGAGGGGGTATTTATAGATTTTTTTATATATATATAAAATATTCGTCGGCCCGAGCCAGACCTACGTCTGGCGCGCGCCAGACCTAGGTGGCCAGACATTTGGCGCACGCTAGGCCTCCCGTGCTTGGGCTAGCACAGTGCGCGGGTTGTGCCTAGCACAGCCCGCGTGCCCAGAAGTCGAGCCCGGCCCGTCTTCTGGGCACAGCCGTGCTGGGCCAGGCCTGGCCCGAAACCGGGCCGGGCCTGTGCCGCCCATGGGCTGGCCCAGCCCGTTGCCACCTCTACTTGAGCCTTCCCAAGTGGATTTCATCGTGTAAGCTTCGACGATCGTTCATCTACTCGAAGCATTCTGGCTTCACTTCGAGCTCTACATCTTGATGAGTTGGAGGCTTTGGAGGCTTTGCAAGGGAGCTCACTTGTGTGGTTTAATCCTTAGCTCCTTTGTTGTTATTTTTCTTGTTATTAAACTAGGTTTCCATTGTTAGCTTGCTAGGTGTGCTAGGTTAAACACCTTAGGGTTTCCTTTGTAGAATTATGTTTTGCCTAGGTGAATAGGTGTGAGGCATTCTCAAAGGGTTGAGAAGCGAGTCATCGGTTGTATTCAAAGGGAAACACATTATTTATAAAGGAGTTGATTAGAAATTCTTGGTGGGCAGCCAAGGTAGTGGAGTAGGCGGTGTTGGTTGAACCACTATAATCTCTTGTGTTTGCATTGCCTTGTTTGATTGCTTATAATTGTTTTTCATATTTGCTAATGAATATCATTTAGTCGTACTTAGTTTCGGTTGAAGTTTGAATTGATTTAATAGAAATTGAATTGAAGATAAAATTAACCCAACACTATTCAACCCCCCCCCCTTCTAGTGTGGCCATTTCATTGGTGGCCGACCATCAACTTTCTCCTTCGCGGTCTTTTATGAAGCCAAAATTAGAGGTGTCTTCTACTTGGGTGTTCCGCCTACTTCATCCAGTCGGAGGAGTCCAAAAAAGGACAACGATGTTTTATTTGACACTACTAGAATATACCACATCAGCCACGGGAATCACTGACGGCTGCCTCGACTGTCAGAATCATTCACGACTTTTCGATGGCTACAACAGCCGTGGCTAATGTAAGCAAATCAGCCGTGGCTCGCATACGGCTGCCTAAGGCCGTCGCTCATAGTTGATGGCACGCACGGGGTGCGAAATAAAATAATTTATTTGCCACAGCTTAGCGAGGGCGCGATAGCTGTTGGTGATATGAATAAGTCATTAGCCACGCCTCAAAGCGGCCGTCACTTATTAATTACAAATCAGTGGGTTTCCTACGGCTTAGAGAGGGCGGACCATCTGTGATATTAAAATTATGAATCCACGGGTTTTCGACGGCTGGCGAGCCATCAGTGAAAATCCTATCTATTTGCATTCACGCCCGACCCTTTCTCTTTCTTCCTCTTCTTCCTCTTTCTTCTCTGCTCCCGTCGTTGTCGCCTATTGTCGTCGCTGTCCGTCGCTACCGGTTATCGTCTGTCGCTGCCTATTTCTGCCACCGTCAGTCGCCGCCGGTGTCCCTCTCCTTGCCGGTAAGCATCTCCTCCTCCCCATCTCCTTCCATCCCCCCGCCCTCTCCGTGCCGATGTCGATCCGACAGTGATTTGGGGCGCCATGATTTGGGGCCGATTAACATCAGCCCCAATGCAATAGTAGCCAACAGTGATGTCGGCTACTGTTGATGATTAGGGTTTAATTAAACCCTATTATTTTATTTTATTTTTTATTGTTAATTATTAGAAATTAATTGTTAATTAGGCAATTAGTTAGGTTAATGTTAATTAGTTTGGTTAATGTAAATTAATGGTTAATGTTGATTAGGGTTTAAATATTTTTAGGTTATTTAATGAAATTAGTTTAATGAAATTAGTTTAATATTAATTAATTAGTATTAATGGAATCGTCCAAGGTGAACTCGGCCCAAATCGTCCACTTTGGACTCGTGGCCAA
Organism: Canna indica; assembly: GCA_034359265.1. Classification (NCBI taxonomy): domain Eukaryota; kingdom Viridiplantae; phylum Streptophyta; class Magnoliopsida; order Zingiberales; family Cannaceae; genus Canna; species Canna indica. The sequence continues at coordinate 50,574,824 of CP136895.1, read as the reverse complement.
ATCGTCCATGGTGGACTCGCGCCGGAATTGTCCACAATGGATGGACTCGTGCCGAAATCGTCTACTTTGGACTCGCGCGGAATCGTCCACTGTGGACTTGCACCGACATCCACAAATTTAGAAAAAAACCAAGATGAGTTGATACGTTTCACGTACACATCGTCGATTCAAGTTTTAATTTTCCAAAACCTTAGATCTGTTCGGGGGTTGTATGTTCGTGTAAACGAAGTAAATGATCTTTTATACGATGTACAACCCTTGAATTGTCCCTAATTGGACAATTTGGGAACATAGTTATTTATATTGCACTTAGTTTATTTCTTTTAGTCATTATTCATTTTTAAATTTTGGCTTGTATCTCTCTTGTTCTCCGATACGCGCCGAGATGATATGCGTATTCGGAGAATTGTAGGGAGATGCAGCCGAAATTTAGAATGAAGTTAATGACTAAAAGAAATTCTAAGTGCAATATAAATAACATGAATCCCGAATGGAAGAGGACCATCCCACCTAAAGACATTACCTAAAGATATTGTCAACTTTTTGACAGAGCATGTCGGGTGATCGAAATTGGATGTACCGACGAATTCATCGTGGAGCTATAACGGATGAATTTCGAGGAGATGCTAACATGATGTGAAAAAACTTTTTAACATTGTGATGGATATTTCCAGCAAAACTAAAGATAATGTGAAGGCCTAACATGATGTGAAAAAACTTTGTAAGATGCCTGAGTTAGAGTTGCAAGAGGTCAACGGACGACTTCATAAGCCAAAGGCATCGTATGTGTTAAATAAACAACAGATGAAAGATGTGTTTCAATGGATCAAAGAACTTGGATTACCCGATGGATATGCCTCAAACTTATCTCGATGTGTAAACGTGGATGAGTGCAAAATATCATGGATGATCCACGATTGTCATGTATTCATGCAGAGATTGCTTCCGGTCGCGTTTCAATATCATCTACATGATAAGATTTAGGGTCCGTTGACAGAATTAAGTATGTTTTTTAGAAACATTTGTGCAAATGTACTTCGAGTCGAAGATATGTCAGCACTTGAAAATAATATTGTTGAAATCATATGCAAGCTGGAGCAGTTTTTCCCTCCTGCATTTTTTGACTCGATGGAGCATCTACCGATACACTTGGCATACGAGGCATTAGAAAGATTAGAAAGATTAGATTGTGACAAAATACTCAATTTACATCGATGAGAAATTATAAAGATTACAAAATCGTGAGTTCCCTAATTGGTTTCAAACGTACAACACAAAACATAGAGTCGAAATAGATAACCAAATCTTTGAGTTTGGTAGCGAACCGCCATGACTTGTATAGTGTTATAACAATTATTTTGTTAAAAGATATAAATTTCGCACACTTGATTATTCATCTACAAAAAAGACTATGAATGCCGGGGATAACGTATGCTGAATGTGATGTTGACTTTTACGGACTATTGGAAGAAGTCATAGAATTGCAATTTTTCAGATGTAAATCAATTGCCCATTTTAAATGTCATTGGTTCGATACAAGCGATAGGGGCATGAGAGTTCATCCAAAGTATAAATAGCTGGTTAAGGTTCAAAATTGGCTTCAAATGAGCCATTTATATTGGTATCTCAAGCTGAACAAGTATATTATATGTAGTAAGCGTCTCGAAAGAAAGATAGGGTAGATTGGCATGTAGTCTGTAAGACTAAAGCTAGAGGAAAAATTGACCTGGTAGTTGAAGAGAATGAGCCAGCAGATGACTTCTATCAAGAAGAGGATCCTTTCGAAGTGGAAAGAGTTAGTCCAATACTCGAGGATGATGACACAGAGTTAGTTCAATTGGAAATAGAATACGTTGATGACGACGATAATGAAGTTGAGGAAGGACAAAATGATGATGAGGGAGAAGAAGAAGAATTTCAAGATTCCGATACAGAAGAACAAGAAAAAGAGTATTACACGGATGATGATAATGACGATGATGAATAATTGTAAATGTGAAGTATATATTCAATTATTAAATATATCTATTAATCTATTATATATAATCTAATTATATTAAATTTTTACATCTATGGTTTGAGATATCAGTTCTCGAGGAGGCATTCCTCGTAGGACCCCTTGACGATTACCACCTACCCCACCTGTACCCACTGACCCGTCGCCTTCCACCACCATCCGCCCACCTGATCTGTCCATCGTTCCCTCACCTGATCTGGCCACCATCCCCTCACCTCCGGCTACCATCCCTCCACCACCCTCCGAAGATCCAGGACCATCGTTTTCTAGATGTAGGCCACAAGGGCCTAACAGAAGTCTCCCTCCGCCACCCGAGGGAGAACTGCGCAAAGTAGTTAGTGTGCGCGGAAGATGGTGAGTATATGCATTAATTATTTAGTATAATTTATTTATAATTCAAAATATCATAATATGACTTTATATTGAGTGCAGATTTGAGCAGGAGGACGTCCCCGCACGATAGCGGGGATGATCTGAAAGTTTATGCATGGGGCGTGACCTACATGGTCTCACGTGCCCCGTGAGCATATGGATTTATTGTGGCGAGAGTTCACGGTAAGTATATTTATTAAATTAAGGGAAAAGGTCTAAAATGGTCCCTAAACTTTTTTGAAATTTTCACATTGGTCCCACAACTTTTTTTCGAGTCAATTGGGTCCCTAAAGATTTGTAAATGTCACTTTGGTCCCTGGTCGTGACCCTGCCGTTAAAAAAAATGTGTCACTTTGGTCCCTAGTAATTGGTCACGACCAGGGACCAAACAAATCTTTAGGGACCCAATTGACTCGAAAAAAAGTTGTGGGACCAATGTGAAAATCTTGAAAAAGTTTAGGGACCATTTTAGACCTTTTTAATATTAAATATTGATCGGTAATAATAATTTTTTTTGCACGGGGGCGCGCTACACTGGTGGCTTCGTGTGTTTTGTAATTCAGGAGCGTTGTATGGTATGTATAATTTAATTATTTTTAATTAATTATATATTGTGTATAATGATACTAATGTATTTCTTTTCTAATGTAAAACGCGTGTGGTAGAGGACGGCACCGTACAATGCCCGTCATTGATGTAGGTGTTTGAGCGCACCCACCGTTTACAAACGATGCATCGAGGGTATTCCTACTTCATCATGTTTACAAACGATGCATTGAGGTTTGGATATGTCTACTTGTTGAGACATAAGTCTGATGCTTTTGAAAGGTTCAATGAGTATAGGGCTAGGGTTGAGAAACAAATAGAGAAAAATATTAAAACTCTTCGATCAGATTGAGGTGGTGAATACTTATCCACTGAGTTCCTAAGTTATCTCAAGGACAATAGGATTGTCTCTGAATGGACCCCTCTTGGCACACCACAGCATAATGGAGTGTTTGAAAGGAGGAATCATACATTTCTAGATATGATGCGGTCCATGCTTTGCTTTACTGATCTCCCGATTTCTTTTTTGAGGATATATATGTGCTAGAAACCGCTATCTACCTTCTTAATAAGGTTCCCACAAAATCTATCTCTAGTACACCATATGAGATATGAAGTGGCAAGAAACCAAGTCTGAGACATCTCAAGATTTTGGGTTATCCTGCATATGTAAAAAAGTTGGAGTCAGATAAACTTTATGCTAAATCAACTAGGTGCAGGTTTGTGGGATACCCTAAAGAGAGTTTAGGGTATTACTTCTACTCACCAACTGAACAAAATGTGTTTGTCAGTAGGCATGCCACTTTCTTAGAAAAATAGTTTATCGACGAAAGTGGGAGTGGAAGAAATGTTGAACTTGATGAGGATCAACAACTGCAGACGAATCGCAACAACCGAAGGATAGTCCACGGGTTGAACCAGTCATAGAATCACTACCTCCCTATACTCTTCGTAGATCAGGGAGATTTCATCGACGACCTGAGAGATTCTTCCTTGTTGGCCTAAGATTTTCTACCTTGGTCTTAATCTCGGTTTTGATGATAACAAACATGGAACTAATGTTTTCATTGAGAAATATTTTCAGGTTCCATATCGATTAGCACTCGATGTCCACGATTGGAAATAGCGGAGAAATTAGAAAATCGAAATGACATTAGTCGACGCATTCGGGTTCGTCATAGAAATTCTAGAAGTTTGACTTGTGCACCAAAGACGTATAGGACGAGTCTAGAGAAGGCCTCCAAGTGGACGAACATTGAAGGTTGGAACTCAAAAATGAAGCGCGCGAGAAAAACTCATAAAAAATTCGCCCTGCCCAGATTCGGTCGACCGATTGAAGAAGAAATCGAGCAGAAGGCATTTCGATTGACCGATCGATCGATCGAACGATGCCCAGAATGGGCAGATTGCCTTCGGTCACTTGGCGGTCGCTCGGTCAGTCGATCGACGATCGACCGGAAAGTGACCGAGTGTCACCAATAGGTAGAAATCTGCCTGTTGGGAGAGCTATTTTGGCTCTCTCTTCTTAGGGCTTATATATACTAGCCCTTGAGTGCCTTCCTTATGGATCCAAGCTTCCATTGAGCCATCTTCGATTATCTCTAAAGCTTTTCATTGTGCCATCCTTGCGAGAACGCTAGTTGATCTCTACTCCTTGATTTAGCCTTCAAGCTTTACCGATTCATCATCTTGAGGCATCAAGAGGACTAGGGAGTTTTCTTTGGAGCTAAGTATTTGTTGTATTATTTATTTGCTCCATTGTTTGTGTATTTTGTGATTTATTTTCATTGTATATCATTTGTAAAAACCTAGGTTGCTAGGTTTGATTGAGTTGGTGGTTGCGTTGGTGTTAAGGCTTAAATCCACCATTGTAAACTTAGATTACTATGATTAGTTGAGTTGTCCCTTAGGTTGAGGTGGGAAAGTGCTCTTGGTAGGAAGGCGGGATACACTACTAGAAACTTGGTCTTCAGCAACGGCATTCTTACGGCCGCTCGAGCCGTTGCAAATATGTTGTATCTGCAACGGCTTTCTAACGGACATGCGAGCCGTTGCTGATAATGTTAATTATCAGCAACGACTTTCTAACGGACAAGTGAGCCGTTGCAGATGATAACTTATTAGCAACGGCTTGCTAACGGATAAGTGAGCCGTTGCTGATGATAACTTATCAGCAACGGCTTTCTAACGGGCGAGTGAGCCGTTGCTGATAAGTTTATATAGGTCGCAGATCGCGCCCACCCCCTTCTTCCTCCCGCTGCTGCCGCCGCCGCTCCTCTCCTCGCCTCTCGCCGCCGCTCCTCTCCTCGCCTCTCACCGCCGCTGCCGACGCCGATGACGCCGACGACTCCTCCCGCTGTTGCTGACACTGTCAGGTATGTGCCCTCCGGCTGCCGTCTCTTCCCGTTGCGGCCGGTAGAAAATCTGACCGAAACCCTAAAAATAGGGTTTCGGCCGGCGACGGTCGGTCGATGGCCGCCGCCGGACCTTGTACATTGGCCGGACAGTGTGTCCGGCCAGTGTACGCCGGCGCCGGAGTCCACCTGACTCCGGCGCCGGAATTTGTAGTTTAATAATATTTTATTATTGTTTTTTAATTGTTAATTAATTGTTAATTAATTATTTAGATTAATTATTTAGATTAGTTATTTAGTTTGTTAGAATAATTTTTAGGGTTTAGATTAATTTCGGAATTATCCACTTCGGACGTGCGCCGGAATCGTCCAATTCGGACTCACGCCGGAATCGTCCACTTCGGACGCGCGCCGGAATCATCCACTTCGGACGCACGCCGGTATCGTCCACTTCGGACGCGCGCCGGAATCGTCCACTTCGGACGCGCGCCGGTATCGTCCACTTCGAACGCGCGCCGGAATCGTCCACTTCGGACGCGCGCCGGAATTGTCCAATATGGACTCGAACGGTCTCGAAACATTTAGAAAATAATAATGCATCCGACGAGTTCATATGTTTCACGTACGCATCGACGAGTCGGATATGATTTAGCAAAACCTTAGATCCGTTCGGGGATTGTATGTTCGTGTAAAAGAAGTAGATGATCTTTTATACGATGTACAATTCTTGAATTGTCCCTGATTGGACAATTTGGGAATATAGTTATTTGTACTGCACTTGCGTTTTTATTTTAACTGTTATCTAATTATTCTAAATTTCGGCAACATCTCTCTTGTTCTCCGATACGGGCCCAGATGATATGCGTATTCGGAGAACTATAGGGAGATGCTGCCGAAATTTAGAATAATTAGTTAACAGTTAAAATAAAAACGTAAGTGCAGTTCAAATAACATAAATCCCGAATGGAATAGGACAATCTCACCTAAAGACATTAACCAAAGAAATTGTCATTGATTGACAGAATCATGTCGGCTGATCGAAGTTGGATGTACCGACGTCTTGATCGTGGAGCTTTAACGAATGAGTTTCGATTAGGCGTAACATACTTCCTAAATTTCGCCTATTCGAATCGGAATTTCGTTAGCATGGGTGATCAAATCCGATGTCCGTGCCGCATTTGTTCAAATGGACGATTTTTGGATCGGGAGACTGTCACTCTGCATCTATATAGCAAAGGATTTGCACCAAGATATTTTCTATGGACTTGTCACGGGGAGTCACGCGAAGTCGGGACGTCGAGCAATCCTGTCGTTCATACATATGGTGAATCTTCCTCTGCTAGTGCTTCTTCATCCAGTCAATGTAATCCCTATAGAACTATGATACTTGATAGTCTTGGGGGTCAATTCCACCTGAATGATAATGTTGATAGGCCAGTTCTTCAGATATCAGTCCCACCAGATACTACAGCGGTTGATATCACAGAAGTAGGGGCTGCGGTAGAGATTGAATTACCGAATAAAGAAGCCGTAGAATTTTACGAGATGTTGAAAGCTGCCGATGAACCTTTGTATGAGAATTGTCCTAAATACACTAGGTTTTCAGCAATGACACAACTCTTAAACATCAAGGCCGATTGTAATATCATCGGAGTTGCGTATGATCGGATTGCTGGATTGATTAATGGAATGCTGCCTACTGATAACAAGTTTGAGCCTACTTTTTATAAGACTAAAAAGCTAATGAGAAAATTGGGGCTTGGGTACGAAAAAATACACGCGTGCCAAAATAACTGCATTTTATATTATAAAGAAAATGTGCAGTTGGATAAATGCCCTGTATGTCAACACCCTCGTTACAAGGAGAAGAAATCGGTCCGACAGAAAAATATCCCGTTTAAGGTGCTTCGGTATTTTCCACTAACACCGAGGCTTCAAAGATTATTCATGTCGGAAAAGACAGCCCCCTACATGAGTTGGCATGCAAGAAGTCGTGATGATACAGTAATGACTCATCCATCTGACAGTGAAGCATGGAAACATTTGGATACATGTTATCCTTCATTTGCTAGGGATACTAGAAATATCAGATTGGGATTGTGCACAGATGGTTTTAATCCGTTTGGACATTCTGCAACTCCTTATTCAGTTTGGCCAGTGCTGCCGACAGTTTATAATTTGCCACCGTCAATGTGCCTGAAAGATGAATTTATTTATCTTTCGATGATTATTCCGGGTCCTAAGGGTCCGCGAAAAGAAATTGACATATTTCTCAGACCCTTGATAGATGAATTGAAAACATTGTGGACTGAGGGAGCTGTCACTTATGATTGTCATCGGAAGCAAAACTTCAATTTAAAGGCCGCGGTCTTGTGGACAATCAATGATTTCCCCGCGTACGGCATGTTGTCGGGTTGGAGCACTCACGGCCGACTCTCTTGTCCGTATTGTATGGAACACTCTAAATCAATCAGTCTTCAGAACGGATGAAAAATCTCATTCTTTGATTGTCATCGTCGATTCCTACCGGTTAATCATCAGTATCGAAGGAATCGTAATAAATTTACTAAGGGCAGAGTCGAAAGAGATGGGCCACCACCGATGTTGTCTGGTGAACAAATGTTAGCACGTGTTTCAGCACTTCCAGATATAGTATTTGGTCGCAATGAAAGAGTGTCAGCTTTTGGCCAAACACACAACTGGGTGAAAAAAAGTATCTTTTGGGAATTGCCCTATTGGAGTTCATTATTGATTCGACATAATTTAGATGTCATGCACATTGAAAAAAATGTGTTTGATAATATTTTCAACACTTTGATGGATATTTCTGGAAAAACTAAAGATAATGTCAAAGCCCGACATGATCTGAAAATACTTTGTAAAAGACCAGAGTTGGAGTTACTAGAGGTCAACGGACGATATCTGAAACCGAAGGCCCTATATGTGTTAAATAAACAACAGATCAAAGATGTTTGTCAATGGGTAAAAGAACTCAGATTACCCGATGGATATGCTTCAAACTTATCTCGATGTGTGAACGTCGATGATTGCAAAATATCAGGGATGAAGAGCCATGATTGTCATGTATTCATGCAGAGATTACTTCCGATCGCATTTCGAGATCTTCTACCTGATAATATTTGGGGTCCGTTGACTGAATTAAGTATGTTTTTTAGGAAGCATCTGTGCAAATGTCCTTCGAGTCGAAGATATGTCTACACTTGAAAATAATATTGTTGAAATCATATGCAAGCTGGAGCAGTTTTTCCCTCCTGCATTTTTTGACTCGATGGAGCATCTACCGATACACTTGGCATACGAGGCACGAGTTGATGGCCCCGTTCAATATCGTTGGATGTACTTATTTGAAAGATACATGAATCGTCTGAAGAAAAAAGTAAAGAACACCGCAGCTGTTGAAGGATCAATATCTGAATCGTATATCATCCAAGAAATTTCAACATTCTGCTCATTTTACTTTGAATCGATGGTACAGACAAGATTTGATCATCTTCCACGTAACGACGACGGGGGTGTTCGACATTCAGATGGACGTTTAAATATATTTTGTCACTCTGGTCGTGCTTTTGGTTCTCGTCCATCTCGACACTTAAGCGATGAAGAGTATCATTTGGCACACTTGTATGTATTACTCAATTGTCCAGAGATTGAACAATTCATTGAAATATTTGACATTGAGATGGTGCAAAAATACTCTATTCACAACGATCAAGAATTGGAGAGATTATGGAATCGTGATTTCCCTACTTGGATTCAGACTTACAGCAAAGATCACAGAGCTGAAATAGATGAAAGAATATTTGAGTTTGTTAGTGGACCGTCGCGACTTGTGTCGTGCTATAGCGGATATTTTGTTAACGGGTAAAAATTTCACACGGTTGAATATTCATTTACAAAGAAGACGATGAATGCTGGGGTCTGCGTGAAAGGGACAACCTATGTTGAATGTGATATGGATTTTTATGGACTGGTGGAAGAAGTGATAGAGTTGCACTACTTCGGCTTGAAATCAGTGATCCTATTTAGATGTCATTGGTTCGATACAACAGAAAGGGGCATGAAAGTTCATCCAAAATACAAACTTGTTGAGGTTAATTACAAATCGAAATTGGCAGCAAATGAGCCTTTTATATTGGCATCACAAGCCGAACAAGTATATTACGCGAAGTATCCGGCTCGAAATAAAGATAGAGCAGATTGGCGTGTAGTCTGTAAGACAAAAGGTAGAGGAAAAATTGATCCGATAGTAGGAGAAAATGATCCTCCTGGTTTCTATCAAGAAGATGATCTTCCTGCTGTGGATCGTATTATTCCAATACTCGAGGATGCAGACACAACGTCAATTCAATTAGAAGTTGAATATGCTGATGATGACGATCATGAAATTGAGGAAGCTGGAGATGAAGAAGATGAAGAAGAGGAAGAAGAGGAAGAAGAAGAAGAATTCGAAGACTATTATTCAGATGATGAGGAATAATTGTAAAGTATATATATTTTATTAAATATATCTCTACTATTTATACAATAATCTGATTATATGTTTGTTCGACAAATATGTCTGGTCGTGGTTATCGACGCAGGAGAGCTTCGGAGTCTCCGATCGGTGAGACTCCAGCACTTACTCATGCTGCTGATCCTCCTGTTGCTGATCCTCATGAGGATGATACTGCCGAGGCTAGTACATCCAGACGCAGGTGGCCACGCGGGCCGAACAGGTGGCAGCCTCCACCAGCCACAGAGTCACGTAGATTGATTAGCGTGATTAGGGAGCGGTAATATATCATGAATTATGAATCATTACAAATTCATTATATCATATTTTATGGCGCAGGTTCGAGCAAGTTCGATCATTACAAATATAATATTAAAAAATATTTTTGTTGTGCAGGTTCGAGCAAGAAGAAGTGCCGAGGAGCATTTCTTCTACTATTCGACGATACATGAACGGGGCATGGCCTACGTGGTCTCACGTGCCTAGCGAGCACGTCGACATGTTATGGCGCGAGTTTGAGGCACGTATTATTTTTTTTTTTTACATGCATGATGATATATTAATATTGGTACTGATATTATTATTTTGCAGGCTCGCTATACATGGGCCGAGGACCAGAGGCCCTTCATTTACGCTGCTTGGGAGGCTATTTCCCGGGCAAGGTACAACGGGCAGCTGGGGCAGGCTCGGTCCCAAGCGATGGCCCGAGCTGGGACCACTAACATCGCGGAGACTCGGGGATACGACCCCGGTTGGATTACTCCTGATATATGGGACCAGCTCGTGGGGATATGGTCGACGGATCGATGGTAGGAGGTTTCTCGGAATGCGGCTAGAAATCACATATCGGGGGGAGCAGCGCGTCACACCGGCGGCTCTGTTGCATTTGCAGTGCACGCGAACCGTATGGTAAGTATATCTTTTAATTATATATTTTATTTGTTACTATGTGTACTAATTAATGTATTTGTTTTGTAAATGTAGACGACGGTGTCGGATGACGGGAGTGTCCAGCGACCCTCCCCGATGGCGGTGTTTGAGTGGACTCACCGTCGAGCACATGGGACGGGGGAGTACATCGACAACCGCGCTGCACACATTGTGGTAATTATATATATGTTTAAATTATTCATTATATATTTATAATTTAAGTTTTATGATAAATATTAAACAAAAAATCAAACTCGAGTAGGAGACGTACAGCCAGACGGTGGTGCAGCGCGGGGGTACCCCCGAGGACTTTGACGCAGCATCGTGGGTCGAGGCCGCAGGTGGCTGGGACCATGGCCGCATATATGGCTTCGAAGATAGTGGTCATGCGCGAGCCGTGCTAGGGCCACTTGGGGCACCGACCCCTCCGGTCGCTGGTGAGCGGCCGTCCACCTCTAGATCCAGTTATGATCATAGTAGCAGAATAAGGACTCTAGAGGAGATGGTCGCGCGTCAGACTCAGATGATGGAGGAGATGCATGCTATGCTACGCAACATGTCAGGTCATCCTGAAGCAGGCATCTCTTCGGCATCATCTAATCCATCGTCCTCGAGTCAGTCCACGCCGGTGTACACTCAAGCACTCCAGAGCCCGCCATATGATCCAGACCATCCTCCATCGTGATCGTGAGATTTTTTGTTTGGATATTGAACTTGTTACTGAGATATTGAACTTGTTTAACTTATTTTGTTTGGATATTGATACTTCAATTTTGCATTTGAATTGTTTTTATACTATCATGGATAATTATCAATATAAATATAATTGTTTTGATGTATATCTTGGTGTGTTTGTGATGTGTGAATGAATGTGTGTATGAGGGTATGGGTGTGTGAGTTATGTATCAGATAATGTATCAATGTATCAATATATCAATGGAAATTTGAAATTTTCAATTTTTTTGTTCCCAGGTATACGTCATCAGCAACGGCTTTCCCACGGCCGTCCGTGGGAAAGCCGTTGCTAAAAGTGTATCGAAAGCCGTTGCTGATGACCTACAGCAACGGCTTAGCGACGGGGTTTTACTAACGACGTTGCTACGGACTCAGCGGCCGTTGCTAATAATGTTATCAGCAATGGCTCCGGGTCTGTGGCAAAACCGTTGCTGATAATGTTTTGAGCGACGGCCCGAGCGGCCGTTGCTGATCCGTTGCTAAGTCATCAGCAACGCGACTTTCTGTCACGGCTCTATTGCAACGGCGCGGCCGTTGCTGATTCTTTTCAGCAACGGCTCAGCAACGGCATCAGCCGTTGCTGATGACTATTTTTCTAGTAGTGATACTTCCGGGTGTGGAAGTACCTTCGGTTTGAGAGTGGAGACTTTTCGGTGTAAAGTCCTTTTTGTAAGGGAAATAATACAATCTAGTAAATCTAATTTGGAAATCATAAGCGAAGTGCTTAGATAGTGGAATAGACATTAGGGCCCCAAGTAGTCTGCGAGTTTCCCGACGTGTTTCCCGAGGCGCTGTCGGGATTGCCGCCCAGGAGGGAAGTGGATTTCTGCATTGATTTGTAGCCCTGGGTGAAGTCGATCTCCATCCCCCCTACAGGATGGCACCGGCCGAACTCAGGGAGCTAAAAGTACAACTTCAGGAGATGTTGGACCTAGGCTTCATCCGACCGAGTGTCTCACCGTGGGGTGCTCTGGTTCCCTTCGTGAAGAAGAAGGATGGGTCGATGCGCATGTGCATTGACTATAGGCAGTTGAATAAAGTGACAGTCAAGAATCGTTACCCACTATTGAGGATAGACAATTTGTTTGACCAACTGCAGGGGGCACAATGGTTTTTGAAGATAAACTTAAGGTCCGAATACCACCAGTTGAGAATCCGAGACTGCGATGTGCCTAAGACGGCCTTCAGGACTCGCTATGGGCATTATGAGTTCCTAGTGATGTCTTTTGGCCTGACAAATGCGCCTGCTGCCTTCATGGACCTGATGAACAGGGTATTTAAGGAATACCTGGATAGTTTTGTGATCGTCTTCATTGACGACATCCTAGTGTACTCCAAGAGTGAGGAGGAACACTTTGAGCATTTGAGGATGGTGCTGGAAACCCTCCGAGAACACCAGTTATTTGCCAAGTTCTCTAAGTGCGAATTTTGGTTGGAAAGTGTGGGATTCTTGGGCCATGTGGTGTCCAAAGATGGGATAAGGGTAGACCCTGCAAAGGTGGAAGCAGTGCAAAACTAGAGGCGGCTAACCAGCGTGACTGAGGTTCGTAGCTTTCTTGGGTTGGCCGGGTACTATCAGAAATTCGTGAAGAACTTCTCTAGGATTGCAACCCCTTTGACTCGGTTAACCCATAAAAAGATCAAATTTGATTGGGACAACAAGTGTGAGGCGAGCTTTCAGAAGCTCAAGGAGTGCTTGACGTCAATACCCGTATTGGCAGTACCTTCTGGCTCAGGAGGGTTTGTGGTTTACTGTGATGCCTCTCGGGTTGGCCTGGGTTGCAACCTGATACATTTTGGTAGGGTCATAGCATATGCATCTCGCCAGTTGAAGGTTCATGAAAGAAACTACGCGACGCATGACCTAGAGCTAGCGGCGGTGGTTTTTTCTTTGAAGCTCTGGTGGCACTATCTGTACGGGGAGACTTGTGAGATCTATACAGATCAGAAGAGCCTTCAGTACTTGCTTACCCAAAAGGAGCTGAACCTCAGGCAGAGGAGGTGGCTAGAAATTTTAAAAGACTATGATTGCACCATTATGTACCACTGGGGAAAGCCAATGTGGTGGCGGACGCTCTCAGTAGAAAATCCATGGGCAGTTTGGCTCATTTGGAAGCCAAGAGGAGGCCTTTAGCTCAAGAGCTGGCGTTGTGCCTAGATGGGGGTGCGACCTTATCAGTGTCAGCTTCAGGTGCCTTGGTGGCACACTTGCGGGTACAATCCACTCTGGTGGATATGTTGCGTACCGCGCAGGAAGAGGATGCCTTTTGTGCATTGATGAAAGATCTAGTACAAAGGGGCGATGCAGATAATGGGTTCGGAGTGGACTCAGAGGGTGTGCTGAGGTTCAGGGATCGAATTATGGTACCGGATATGGCAGAGGTGTGCAGACAAGTCATGGAGTGGGGTCATCGATCCACTTATACGATGCACCCAGGGGCCACCAAAAATGTACCGAGATCTAAGGCAGCATTATTGGTGGAAGGGCATGAAAAGGGAGGTAGCAGAATTTGTATCCAAGTGTCTGGTCTGCCAGTAGGTAAAGGCTGAACATCTAAAGCCCGCAGGGCTCTTAGAGAACCTCAAAGTGCCCGAGTGGAAGAGGGAGAAAATCACCATAGACTTGGTGACCAGATTGCCTAAGTCAAGAGGCGGCTTTGACTCCATTTGGGTGGTAGTGGACCGGTTAACCAAGACCGCGCACTTCATTCTAGTGAAGACTACCTTTTCGATGGAGCAGTACGCCTGACTATTTCTAGACAGGATTATGGCTTACCACGTCACCCTAGTGATGATCATATCAGATCGGGGTACCCAGTTCACAGCTCGGTTTTGGCAGTCCTTCCAAGAGGCCTTGGGCACTCAGGTGCGGTTCAGCACGACCTTCCATCCGCAGATAGACGGACAGTCTGAGCGAACCATCCAGACCTTGAAGGATATGTTGAGGGCCTGCGTTCTGGACCTAGCAGACGGTTGGGTGAAACACCTGCCGCTGATTGAGTTTACCTACAACAATAGCTATCACAGTAGCATTGGCATGGCACCCTTCGAGGTATTGTATGGGCGGCGGTGGAGGTCCCATGTGGGTTGGTTTGAGACTGGGGAGACTCTCCTGGTTGGTCCGGACTTGGTTGAGGAAGCGGTGAAAAAGGTGCAGCTAATAAAAGAAAGGCTGTTGGTGGCTCAGAGCCGCCAGAAAATGTATGCTGATAAGAAGGCCAGAGAGATAGAATTCGATGAGGGTGACCTAGTATTCCCAAGGGTTTCTCATATGAAAGGGGTACTTCGATTTGGAAAGAAGGGAAAGTTGAGCCCTATATTCATTGGGCCTTTCCCTATCCTCAAGCGAAGAGGTGCGGTGGCTTATGAATTGGCCTTGCCTCCTAGTCTGAGCAGAGATCACCCAGTCTTCCATGTATCAATGCTCCGAAGATATGTGAGGGATGAGTCCCATGTGATCGAACCAGCTGCGATTGAGGTAGACTCGGCGGTCTCATATGAGGAGAGGCCAGTAGAGATAATTGACTGACAGACCAGGAAGCTGAGGTCCAAGGAGATTCCCTTCGTAAAAGTTAGGTGGGAGCACCACTCCAGACAAGAGGCCACTTAGGAGGTAGAGCAAGACATGATAGAGCGCAACCCTTCCTTGTTTGAAGAGCCGGTAAGTCCTGGTAACCACACTAAATTCAAGGATGAATTTCCCTTAAGGGGGGAAGGTTGTAAGACCACAAAAATTTCCTAATATAGAATCATATTTTTGGTGTAGCGCACCGGATCAGAGGTTAGCCGGGTCAAGCCACGGGATTCACCCCGAGTAGAAGGTATAACCCGACCCAAGGAAATATGAAGGTAAATTGGTTCAGTGGCTAAATCCTTTCTTGCTTATGATGTCTTATTAAGTCAAGTTCGACTCATGAGTGCGGATAGGATCGGAGTCCGAATGGAACTCGGATCGAACCGGGTATAAGTCAAGTTAAGTCGGGGGGCAAATGGGTCATTGGATGAGGGGAATAAAACCCCTCACCCAAGCCACCTGTGCGGCTCAAAGAGGGAGCCGCACATAGCCCACCAAGAGGGGGAAAGGGGGAGAGGAGGAGGAGATCTTGTCGGCACCGAGTTCGCGACGACGTGCGAGGAGATTGGAATCTCATTTCTTCAAGATTTCTTCATGATTTAATTCAAGGTGAGTGGTTAGATAGAAGTTGAGGGGAGGTGGGTGGCCGGCCCCATAGATTTGGAAATCGGGATTCTTCTTCGCGAGTTTTGACGATCGAGATGTTTTCTCTATGTTAGATTCTTATATCATCGTATATGCTGTGATTTCATGGTTTTATACATGTCGATTCTTGTTTTAAGGGGCTGGCCAAGTCGAGAAAAAAGGGGAAAGGTCATGCCGAAATTTTCCCCAATTTCCTCGCTTGACGTGCAACTTGCATATCGACTTGGGTTCGCTTTGTTTTTGCTTTTGGATTGACACTCGAGTGGACATCGCAGCCATGTCCACCACCTCTAAGGGGTTTGACCGAGCAAGGAGATTATCCTGCTTGACTGGGCTGAGTAGTAGAAAGGGGGAAAAAGAGTTGGGTTGTTTTTATTGGTTTGTCGGATCTCCTACCAATATCGCCTTAACTTGCACCTTCATAGTTAAATGTTAGATGTAAATTTAAGTTTATGTTTACTGATTCTACTGATAACAATGCAAAAATTCCAGCCCCTCCCACATGAGTGGTTCGGCCGAGCAAGGGTTACCTTGCTCAAGCTTCGGCTGATCAAGGGAAAGGGGGAGGAAATAAATGATTTTGTGTAGTTGTTCCTATCCCTCCATTTAACGTGCATTCATGTTGATGCTAATGTAAATCCATATTATCCTTTTGGTAATGTTCTTGCCAATGCTTACATGGTATATGTAGTCAAGAAAGGTTTCATTAAATTGCTCATATTATGTTTAATTGTTGCCATGCTAGTGTATGTTCCATATTGATTTAAAATCCCTACATTACTTATTTTCTAATTCGGTTCTTCATGATGTTGTCATCCATAATTAAATTGGTAAGCGATGTGAAAATGGTAGGTCGAGTGCCTACCAAGTCAGCGAATTCGCTCGCTCTAGGAAGAACGATTAGATGACTTGTAGTATAATTTAACTTAGATACAGGACACATACACTAGGTATTTCAAATAAGGAAACAAGAAGACCCTAAGGTAGGGGTCGGACATGGGCAATGCCCGGAATGCAAAACACAACATTATGGCACAGCCGGTTTGGGTTGTGGTTGATGGTCTACTGAGAAGTGCCACTAGCCGGATGGCAAGCACACGACTCAGCGGTTCATAGGGTCTTGAGATTGCACCAGCGGGCCCGCTAGGTGTTAGACCCGGGTGGCGGAGGGTCTTGAGATTTTGTCAATAGGCCACGCTGACGGTAGACCCGAGTGGGTTGGGACTAGCTATTCCTAACCCGGAGGATCACTAAAACTAGTAGCAATCCTAGTTGACGGATCCGACGTGTAAAATTCTCCAAATGAGGAGCCCAAAGGGGCTGATTTTAGTAGGTCGACCGGCCGAGTCAAGTAGAGGAAGGATTGTATCTTCCATATATACTGTAGGCCTTTATTGGACGAACTTGCATCGTGGATATGGGCCCGAGAGGCCGGTTCATCCACTCATCCATTTTGGCACACTAAATATTTATGGAATGTGATTTGATAACTTCCTTATATATGTGATTGCCGAGGTTTTAAGTGGAGGTTCAAAAGAACTGCTTACTGAGTTCCTCGTGAACTCATGGTTTTCCTTTCTTGTTGTTTTGTAGAGCCCAACCAGTGAGGTACGGCTTGGTGGCATGGCGCGCAGCAGAATAGGCGTGGACGCATATCTCATAGCTAGCAAGATTTAGTCGTAGTCGTGTCTGTTAGTGTCTGATGTATGCACTGGGTTTCTTCTGTTAAAACTTAAATGTTTATTTGGAAAAACTTTCGGTTGTTCTATTTGAAACTTATGGTTTTTTAAAACTTGGTGTTATCAAACTGGTTTAAACTTTTAATAAAAGTTATTATCGTTGGTTTTGGTCGATACTTGATGTGTTCTATTTATGAGTTCTTTTGAAAATTGTTAGTCAGTGCATATGGTAGGCTTCAGGGTACTGACTCGTACCCTGGCCGGTCACACGTACCCTGAGATGGGGCGTGACAAGCACAAAGGATATAAAACGTAGGATTTCTCCCCCTATCAATATGCATATCTTTGAAAATAAATTCCTCCTATCTATATTTATGGTTTCCCTATATTTTTTTCCCTTTTACCTTTATTTTTCTCCCCCTTTTCGCATCAATCAAAAAGGATAAGAAAAGTCAATCAAAAGTCAAAGTTGAAACTCTAAAAGATTTTTCAAAACCGCGAAAGTCTCAACTCAAGGGATGAAAATGAAACATCGAATAAGAGACTAAGTCATACATGATATTGTGAAATGATAAATGAAATCCAAGACCAAGAATCATGTAGTAACTTAAGTATTGATATTTTCAAGTATCGGTCAAAGAGTCAAAAATATCACACTTGAATTCAAAATATCACACTTCAACTCTCATTTGAAAATCTAATGAAAATTTAAAGTATCAAAAAAATGAGCAATTGAAGAAGAGTGATACTTTAGTGGCATTTTCGTAAATAAGTAAGATTTTTATGACATTTCTAGAAATCATTCAAACTTTCAAAATACTAAGATATGGTCATCTGAAGTATGTATATCAAGTTTGAAATAAAAATTATGTCCTTAAGTCAAGATGGCAACCTAGGAAGATTTCTTTCAAAAATAAGCTAGTTATTATGAAACTTGCTAAGTGTCAATCTTATCATTTACTCATGACTTTTCAAATTTAAACCTATGGACACCTAATATGAGTAAATCTAAACACGTTCCTCAAATATGAATTGAAAATGAGACCACTAAGTCAATTGTTGACTTGGGTCAACTTGGTTCAAAAGAGATTATCATGAAATGGTCTCTATGTCATTTTATCCATATCCATATGAATTTTTCATTTTAAAAGCATGGAAACATGTCGTACCTATTCCTAAATATGTTTATGATGTTTGGACTTAAAATGAAGTGTCCAAGTCGATTTGTTGACTTGGGTCAAACTTTTCAAGTTTAAGTCCCCTAAAGTGATCTAGTTATCACCTTATTCATCTACCCATTATTTTTCAAATTTAAATGCATGACAATGAATCATTAACATATCTAAACATGTTCATCAACTTTTAACTTAAAATGAATTCTCTACTGAAGGATTTTAACCTAGTTTGATTTCATTCAATATCAACATCATGAAGTGGCCTAAGTTATCAAAATGTTTTCTACTCATGAAACTTCAAACATTTATCATGCATAATCAATCATGAGCATAGAGAAATCATTCAAACATAATTATTGAGGTAATTAAACTATATTTTAATAAAAGTCAAGATCTTACCTCATTTGAGATAAATTTTGTCAAACTTGTCAATTCTCATTACAATTTCAATCTATAAATAGCCTTCCATCAATTTTTTGATAACTTGCAAGCAACAACCATTAGTAGCATAATGGAAATATGTGACTACTAGCTAGTTATTATACTAAATAGCAAGGGTTAAGTTCAAGGTTTCATTCAAAAGTCTCAACCAACCTATATAGCAAGGATTCATTTCAAAAGGAAGTATCATGATACCAAAATGAATCAAGAGATCTCAAAGTATGAAATATTTGAAAAATTAAGATCTCCAACCCTTCATATTGGTTGAAAACTGAAAGACCACAATTAGCCTACGATTTAGAACCGCAAGGTCGCATGAGCCCGTTATAGGCTACATAGGCCTTCGAAGAGATTGTATTTGATAAAACCATATGAAGAGCGGATAAAATCTACTTGAATTACACAAGTATCATACACTCCAACTTGAATGGAATAAAGAAAAGTAAGGAGATGATACCAGATTACTTAAGATGTTATTTTTCATACTTTAGGCATCATGATGACTTGAAGTTGCAACCAACGACGGATTTTTCATTCAAGTCCATAGTCAACTTCAATTCTTTAATTTCCTTTACCCTTGTGTGGTAGCTCCCCCTACAAAAGAAGATGAGACTTTTGGTACCCAAATGACTTTGGATCCTTGGGGGTGAGTTGACCTTGGAATCCAAAGTGTCCTCGCAACACTTGGATTTTTCTTCAATGTGCAATCATAGATAGCATGGCCAAAAATACCACAACAAAAGAAATGTCCATTAAACTTTTTTTCATTTTTGCTATGGACATGAGATCTATCATTAGAATGCTTGACATGTGAACTATGATGAGCATGAGCATTCTTAAAGGAAATATTCTTCTTTGGAGATTTTCTAAATGAGACATTTTGATTTCTAGAGTTCTTAAAAGAAGGAACATTAACTTTCCTACTCAAAATCAAAACCTCATTTTTCAAATCATTCATAGACTTATGTAAGGCATGTAATTGAGATTTCAACATGCAATTTTCATTTTTGATTTTCACATTTTCAAATTTCAAGTTCTCATTCTCAATCTTGAAATCACTTTTGAAATCATTCTTTTCACGCTTTAATCTATTTTCCAACTCATTATTTTTAGTTCTCAAATTTTCATTTTCATTTCCAAATTTTGAATTATTAATTAGCATTTCATTATTCTCAATTTCCAAATCATTATTTTGGTTGTTCAATTCTTTATTTTTTAGCTTCAAATCATCATGGCAAGGATCAAATGGGCTAGTATTCGTTTTCTCATTTTCTAATTCTAAAGCATGCACATGAGAACTAAGTTTAGAGTTTTCCTTTTTTATCTTTTTAATTTCCTTATTTTTCTTTAAAAGCATGGCATACATTTTTTGACATTCTTCTACTAACTCCTCATAAGACATGTTAAGGGAACTACAAGAGCATCACTATCAAAATTTTCATGATGATGAGAAGTTGAAGATTTTACCTCATCATTGAATCCCATGAGGCATATGTGAGAAGTAGCTTCTTCATCATGATAAGAAAGTGCTTCATGTGATTCATAGGTGGATGTTGAATCACTTGTTCTCCTCTTGGCTATTTTCTTCAAGGAAGGGCAATTTTTTTTAATGCCCCTTTTCCTTGCACAAGTAACATATAACCTTCCTCTTTCGATTTTTAGTGCTCCTTTGACTAGAGACACTATAGGCTTCAAAAACCATGTTAGTACTAGGGGGGTGACAATTGTCATCACCACCCTCATCTAAAGTGATAAGCTCCTCGGTTTTTGCATAGTCATATATCATGTTTAAACAAGCCAAAATAGCGAATGCGGATGAACAATGCATAACCTTTTCAAGTATATCATTTTAGAATGAGCAATATAGAAAGTGCATTGTTTTAGCATTCACTTCAAACAATCTAACTTGTTCTTGAGTCCACTCATTAATGTCAATGGAGGGCTCAACATATTCATTCTTTAGTATGCACATAGATCTAAACTTTGTGCTTTAATAAATGTATACATACTATTCTTCCAAACACCAAAATTTATCTCATCAAACCCAGGTGTTGCAAACGCTATACTCTCTAATGCCATTCTAGGATCGAGGCTAGATATAGACAAGATGGTGAAATCTCAATCCACAACCCACTCTGATACCAAATGTTGGTGAAATGGCCACACTAGAGGGGGGGTGAATCATTTACTTGATTACTTAGGCAATTCACAAATTGAGAAGTAAGCGGAAGCAAGATATAAATGATAAGCAATAAGAAACACGAGGTAAACAATGCTACCATCGATGTCCCCTGCCGCATCCCCCTATTCCTCTGCCAAAAATACAAAGGCTAGAAAGGATTGGCAGCCCCCTTGAAGCAGCTTACGAGCCTTAAGGGCCGAGATGACCCCAATCGACTCGCCCTTTCCCTCCCCTTGGAAGGTGAACTGTGGCAACCCGGGCTTACTGAACATGACTGTCTTAGCCCTACAATCCAGCATCGCAAAGTGCTCTGCGAGCCAATCCATGCTGAGTAAGACATCGAGCTCAAGCGAGGGCAGAAGCATCAAATCTGCCCTCAACGCATGGCCGCAAATGAGCACTTCGTGGCCTTGAAAAACTGAGTTGGCTAAGATTGCTTCGCCCGTAGGCGTTGACACTAGAAATGGCCCATCAAGTAAGGAAGGTGCCATAGGTAACCCGGTAGCAAACTTGGTAGATACAAATGATTGCGTAGCAGCCGGATCAAACAGAACATATGCGGTAGATGAACATACTGAAATAGTACCTGTCACTAATGCTCTGGATGCCTCCGCCCCATCGCGGTTCATGGCATAGACTCGAGCAGACGGTTTCTCAGAGTGGCTGGCCTTTGGTCCTCTGCTCTGCATCTGACCTTTCTATGCCACTGACCCCACTGACATTGGCGCTTTTCCCTTTGATGGCTCAGACCTCTGGCCACCTATGTCCAGGCAATCCTTCTTAAAATGCCCCACCTGTCCACAACTAAAACATGCGTTCGTGCGGCCATAGCAAGCACCCCTATGTTTTTGGTTACAACGACCACACTGCGGCATGTGCGACCTCTGAGCAGCGCCTCCTGACTCTACTTGCCTCGCCGCCCCTGACCCTGAGCCCCCGCGGCCACGGTTCTGCTGGTGATCTGCGCCTGTCACGGCTCCCTCTGAATGCCACTACCGGCCTCCTGAATCTTGAGACCAAAACTTTTTCTTGGGCGGCCCATCCTTCCTCTCGAATGGCACCAAGGCTTCCTTCTGGAGGGCCTCATCCACCACCCATGCAAATGTGGAGTCCTCGATGTAGTGAATAAGCCTGCCTATCTGAGGTCTCAGACCCTCCATGAACCTCTTCACCCTGGCGGTCTTGGTAGCCACTAAAGTTGGGTGGTACATAGAGAGCCGAGTGAATTCCATTTCATACTCAGCTACTGTCATCCCTCTAGTCTGGCACAGTAGCTCAAAATCCCGTGCCCGCTTATCGCAGACACTCATCGACAAATACTGCTCTTCAACAACTACCTTGAATTCCTCCTAGCTGGGAGGTGGTGCATGTGCTGCTCTACGACCCCTCCAGGTGTGCAGCCAATATTTAGCAAGTCCCCTTAGTTGCAGGCCTACCATGCACCGCCGCCTCTGAGGAACATCCCAGCTCTACAAATAGCTCATGACAGTCCCCCAGAAACTTGGAGACTTCCACCTTCGAGTCTGTACCGATTAATACTGGCTGCCTGAACTTGACAAAATCGGAGTACGTGGGTGCTCATGGGTCCTTGACCTGCGGTGCTGCCTGCTCAACCACCTCCGGTACCACAAGGGCTGCGGGTACTGGTTGTTGCTGCATTTGCTGTCTCAATTCCTGCTCCCTACGGAGCGCTTCTGTCAGAAAATCTACCTGTGCCTGAAGTTACAATTGTCGAATCTTGGCCCTGCACCTATGACTGCTCTCTATCACGGCCCCGGCCTGGACCTCGGCCTCGGCCTCGGCGTTCTGTGGAGTTGCTACCACTACCACTCAGAGCAGCATTCTAGGCCTCCATTAGACTTTCAAGAAAAGAATCATAATTTCAATATTATCCAATTCATTTAACTGAATTCAAGTTTCTAACCCCATGGTGCGTTGAGTGCAGTCGTGGTTGCCTGATCTCATAGCATAACTCTACCGCACATAGACATGCTAGCATATGCCTCGTGCGGTACCCATTTCCTAGTCTTAGTCAAGAGCAAACATGGCACTCTGATACCAACTTTGTCACGCCCCATCTCAGGGTACGCGTGACCGGCCAGGGTACGAGTCAGTACCCCGAAGCCTACCATATGCATTGACTAACAATTTTCAAAAGAACTCATAAACAAAACACATCAAGTATCGACCAAAACCAACAATAATAACTTTTATTAAAAGTTCAAACCAGCTTGATAACACCAAGTTTGAAAACACCATAAGTTTCAAATAGAACAATCGAAAGTTTTTCCAAATAAACATTTAAGTTTTAACAGAAGTAACCCAATGCATACATCAGACACTAACATACACGACTACGACTAAATCCTGCTAGCTATGAGATATGCGTCCACGCCTACTCTGCTGTGCGCCATGCCACCAAGCCGTACCTCACTGGTTGGGCTCTGCAAAACAACAAGAAAGGAAAACCATGAGTTCACGAGGAACTCAGTGAGCGATTCTTTCGAACCTCCAATTTAAACCTCGGCAATCACATATATAAGGAAGTTATCAAATCACATTCCATAAATATTCGGTGTGCCAAAATGGATGAGTGGATGAACCGGCCTCTCGGGCCCATATCCACGATGCAAGTTCATCCAATAGAAGCCTATAGTATATATGGAAGGTACAATCCTTCCTCTACTTGACTCGGTCGGTCGGCCTACTCAAATCAGCCCCTATGGGCTCCTCATTTAGAGAATTTTACACTTCGGATCCGTCAACTAGGATGGCCACTAGTTTCAGTGATCATTTGGGTTAGGGATAGCTAGTCCCAACCCACTCGGGTCTATCGTCAGTGTGGCCTACTGACGAAATCTCAAGACCCTCCGCCACCCGTGTCTAACACCTAGCGGGTCCGCTGGTGCAATCTCAAGACCCTATGAACCGCGGAGTTGTGTGCTTGCCATCCGGCTAGTGACACTTCTCAGTAGACCATCAACCACAACCCAAACCGGTTGTGCCATAATGTTGTGTTTTGCTTTTCGTGCATTGCCCATGTCCGAACCCTACCTTAGGGTCTTCTTGTTTCCTTATTTGAAATACCTAGTGTATGTGTCCTGTATCTAAGTTAAATTATACTACAGGTCATCTAATCGTTCTTGCTAGAGTGAGTGAATTCGTCGACTGGGTAGGCACTCGACCTACCATTTTCACATCGCTTACCAATTTAAATATGAATGATAACATCATGAAAAACCGAATTAGTAAGTAAGTAATGTAGAGATTTAAAATCAATATGGAACATACACTAGCATGGCAACAATTAAACATAATATAAGAAATTTAATGAAACATTTCTTGACTACATATACCATGTAAGCATTGGCAAGAACATTTCCAAAAGGATAATATAGATCTAACCCAACAATTCATAACATGAATATGGATTTACATTAGCATGAACATGAATGCACGTTAAATGGAGGGATAGGAACAACTACACAAAATCATTCGTTTCCTCCCCCTTTCCCTTGATCGGCCGAAGCTTGAGCAAGGTAACCCTTGCTCGGCCGAACCACTCATGTGGGAGGGGTTGGAATTTATGCATTCTTATCAGTAGAATCAGTAAACTTAAAATTAAATTTACATCTAACATTTAACCATGAAGGTGCAAGTTAAGGCGATATAGGTAGGAGATCCGACAAACCAATAAAAACAACCCAACTCTTTTTCCCCCTTTCTACTACTCGGCCCACTCGAGCAGGATAAAGTCCTTGCTCGGCCGAACCCCTTAGAGGTGGTGGACATGGCTGCGACATCCACTCGAGTGTCAATCCAAAAGCAAAAACAAAGCGAACCCAAGTTGATACGCAAGTTGCACGTTGAGCGAGGAAATTGGGGAAAATTTCGGCATGTCCTTTCCCCTTTTTCCTCGACTCAGCCAGCCTCTTAAAACAAGAATCGACACGTATAAAATCATGAAATCACAGCATATACAATGATCTAAGAATCTAACATAGAGAAAACATCTTGATCGGCAAAACTCGCGAAGAAGAATCCCAATTTCCAAATCTATGGGGCCGGCCACCCGCCTCCCCTCAACTTCTATCTAACCACTCACCTTGAGTTAAATCACGAAGAAATCTTGAAGATATGAGATTCCGATCTCCTCACGCGTTATCGCGAACTCGGCGCCAACAAGATCTCCTCCTCCTCTCTCCCTTTCCCCCTCTTGGTGGGCTGCGTACGGCTCCCTCTTTGAGCCGCACGGGTGGCTTGGGTGAGGGGTTTTATTCCCCTCATCCAATGACCCATTTGCCCCTCCGACTTAACTTGACTTATACCCGGTTCGATCCAAGTCCAATTCAAACTCCGATTCTATCCCCACTCATGAGTCGAACTTGACTTAACAAGACATCATAAGCAAGAAAGGAAATAACCACTTAACCAATTTAACTTCATATTTCCATGGGTCGGGTTATACCTTCTACTCGAGGTGAATCCCGCGGCTCGACCTAGCTAACCTCCGATCCGGTGCGCTGCACCAAAAATAGGATTCTATATTAGGAAATTTTTCGGGTCTTATAGTGCTTAAATGATATATTTTCTTAAGGATGTTTGTCATCATCAAAAAGGGGGAGATTGTTGGTCTAAGGTTTTCTACCTTGGTCTTAATCTCGGTTTTGATGATAACAAACATGAAACTAATGTTTCATTGAGAAATATTTTTAGGATCTATGTCCACGATCGAAAATATCGAAGAAATCAGAAAATTGGAAGTACATTAGTCGACGCGTTCGGGTTCGTCGCGGAAATTCTAGAAGTTCGACGTGTGCACCAAAGACGTTTAGGATGAATCTAGAGAAGGCCTCTATGTTGGCACACGATGAAGGCCAGAACTCGAAAATGAAGCGTGCAAGATAAACTCATAAAAAATTAGCCCTGCCTAGATTCGGTCGACCGACTAAAGAAGAAATCGGGCAGAAGGCATTTTGGTCGACTGACCGATCGATCAAACGATGCCCAGAATGGGCAAAATTCCTTCGGTCACTTGGCGGTCACTAGGTCGGTCGACCGATGATCGACCGGCAAGCGACCGGGCATCGCTAACAAGTAGAAATCAGCCCGTTGGGAGAGCTATTTTGACTCTCTCTTCTTGGGGCTTATATATACAAGCCCTTGAGTGCCTTCCTTATGGATCCAAGCTTCCATTGAGCCATCTTTGATCATCTCTAAAGCTTTTCATTGAGCCATCCTTGCAAGAACCCTAGTTTTGATCTCCACTCTTTGATATAGCCTTCAAGCTTCACTGATTCATCATCTTGAGGCATCAAGAGGACTAGGGAGTATTCTTTGGAGCTAAGTATTTGTTGTATTATTTATTTTCTCCATTGTTTGTGTATTTTGTGGTTTATTTTCATTGTATATCATTTATAAAAACCGAGGTTGCTAGGTTTGATTGAGTTGGTGGTTGTCTTGTTGTTAAGGCTTATATCCCCCATTGTAAACTTAGTTTACTAGAATTAGCTGAGTTGTCCCATAGGTTGAGGTGGGAAAGTGCTCTCGGTAGGAAGGCGGGATACTTCCGGGTGTGGAAGTTCCTTCAGTTTGAGAGCGGAGACTTTTCGGTGTACAGTCCTCTTTGTAAGGGAAACAGTATAATCTAGTAAACCTAGTTTGGAAATCCTAAGCGGGGTACTTAGGTAGTGGAGTAGGCATTAGGGCCGAACTACTATAAATAGTTGTGTTAGCATTGTTCATCTTGCATTTCTTATTGCTTATCATTTATATGTGAATTGCCTACTACTCGATTTGTGAATTGCCTAAGTCGTATGATCAAGCAATCAAGGATGTTGATTGCAAACAGTGGCAGGAAGCAATGAAATCCGAAATAGACTCGATGTTCACCAACCAAGTTTGGACTTTGGTTGACTTACCTAAAGAAGCCACTCCTATATGGTGTAAGTGGATCTTTAAAAGAAAGATCGGAGCAGATGGCATGGTAGAGACCTATAAGGCCAGGCTGGTTGCAAAAGGTTTCACCCAAAGGCAATGTGTTGACTATGATGAAACTTTTTCTCCTGTAGTCATGCTCAAGTCCATTAGGATAATGCTAGCCATTACTGCATATCATGACTTCGAGATCTGGTAGATGGATGTCAAGACTGCATTCCTCAATGGTGAACTTGAGGAAGAGGTCTATATGACCCAGTCAGAAGGATTCGTGTTTCCGGTAGGACCGGAGAAGGTATGCAAATTGCAAAGGTCCATTTATGGACTCAAGCAAGCCTCGAGGAGTTGGAACATCCATTTTGATGAGACAGTCAAAAACTTTGTCTTTATCAAAAATGTAGACGAACCTTGTGTCTACAAAAAGGTTAGTGGGAGCGCCGTTGTGCTTATTGTGTTGTATGTAGATGACATACTGCTCATGGGGAATGATGTTTCTCTGCTCCAGTCAGTGAAAGCATGGTTATCCAATAACTTCTCCATGAAAGACTTGGGTGAAGCATCCTATGTACTCGGCATTAAGATCAATAGGGATAGGTCTAGAAGGATGCTTGGTTTGTCCCAGTCTCGGTATATTGATACTGTGCTAAAAAGGTTTAGTATGGAAGGTAGTAAAAGGGGTTACTTGCCTATAAGTCATGACATCACTCTTTCCAAGAAGATGTCTCCTAAGACACTTGAGGAGAGAAAAAGAATGAGCGAGGTCCCTTATGCTTCGGCAGTAGAATCCATCATGTATGCTTTGGCAGTAGGATCCATCATGTACTCGTCCTGGTGTCGCTTATATCCTAGAGGTAACTAGAAAATTTTAGGCGTATCCTGGAGAGGAACATTAGAAAGCCATAAAGGACATTCTTAAGTACTTAAGAAGGACTAAAGATGTTCTCTTGATTTATAGTGGGTAAGATTTTAAACTGGAGGGCTACACAGATTCTTGCTTCCAATTGGAACCAGATGATAGTAAATCCATTTCTAGGCATGTATTTACTCTGAATGGTGACTCAGTATGTTGGAAAAGTTCCTAGCAAGGTATTGTGGCCGACTCGATGACGGAAGCTGAGTACTCGCTGCAAGCGAAGCCGCCAATAATGGAGTGTGGATAAAGAAGTTCATCTCTAAGCTAGGTGTTGTTCTAGAGGTTGCCACTGCAGTCCCTATTTTTTGTGATAACACTTGGGCTATTGCTCAAGAAAAGGAACCTAGATCCCACCACAATAAAAATACATCCTAAGGCGGTATCACCTGATCAGAGAGATTGTTAGATGTGGTGATATAAATGTTGAACATGTCGACATGAAAGACAATATAGTAGATCCATTCATAAATCCATTCCTACAATAGTAGTTCGATCGCCACTTTAGTTGTATGGGTATTAAATACCGCAATATTTGGCTACAAGTGCAAGTGGGAGATTGAAAGAAATAGTGTCATTGAGACAATCACATGTTGATTGCATGGTAGCTAATCACCGAAGGGCGTGTTGGCCTAAGGTTTTCAACCTTGGTCTTAATCTCGGTTTTGATGATAACAAACATGGAACTAATGATTTCATGGAGAAATATTTTTAGGTTCCATATCGGTTAGAGCACGACGTCCCCGATCAAAAAAATCGAAGAAATCAGAGAAATCGGCAAGGACGCTCGTCGATGCTCGGGATTTTTCGGGAAGTTGAAGTTTAGGTCTAGGGTGTCTAGCATTTGTTGTAAATCCTCATGATGATGCATAAGAACCCAATAACCAAACCCAAACCCTAAAACATGAAAAACCGGCGAATTAGAAAATGACTCTGGAATTTACTAAGCCTATGGAGCTCCTTGGAGGGCTATATGACCTAGACATTTTCTTGATAGAAAAAATGCCAGTAATTATTCCTTGGGTAAAAACTAGATAACGAGGTATTTTAAAGGGATTTTTGGAAGCCTTTAGCATACCCATATTTGACTCGGGAGATTAGAAAATTTCCATTTTTCGAAAATTTGTACTAGACCCCAAAAACTAGATTTTGATTCTTAAGGATTTTGAGTTTTTAGATATTTTTATTGAATCCAAATGGAGGGTAATCCTTATATAACATTTATGTTTTAAAGTTATTGACTTAAAGTTAAGAAATATTATATAAGTAAACTTAGTGAAGACGGAACCCAGAAATGAGCAAACAAGCAGAAAAAAAACCAACCTAAGCAGTTTGCCCTGCCTAGGTTCGATCGACCGATGATAGATCGGACCATTGACCGACGATATAATGGCTTAAAAAATAGCCGTTTATACACGTTGTTCCCGACCACCACTTGGTGGTTTGCCTAATTAAAGGCCTTCTAAGCCTTCCTATGACATCCCAATGTTTCATGAGACATCCTTTGACACCTACAAGCTTTGATTGATCCATCTTTGTTGAAACCCTAGCTTTCTACCTTGTTTTTCTTGAGTTTGCCTTCAAACTTTATTTGATTCATCATCTAGGCATCAAGAGGAGCTAGGATTCATTGTGTTGGAGCTAAGTATTTGTGTTGTTGTATTTTTTATCCATTACTTGTATATTTTCTTGTTTATTTCATTGTATTTGAATGTTTCTAAACCTAGGATTGGGTGGTTGCCTTTATGTTTGAGGTTTAATTCCACCGGTGTAAACATAGTTTACCAGGATTAGTTGAGTTGTCCCTAAGGGTTGAGGTGGAAGAGTGCTCTCGGTAAGAAGGTGGAGACTTCCGGGTGTGGAAGTGCCTTAGGTTGAGAGTGAGACTCTTCAAGTCAAAGTCGTCATTATAATGGAAACAAGATTAATATAGTAAAACTTAGTTTGGAAATCCTAAGCGGGGTGCTTAGGTAGTGGAGTAGGCATTGGGGCAGAACCACTGTAAATAATTGTATTTGCATTGCTTCTACTTGTGTTTACTTCATTATCGTATTTACTTTGCTTCCATTTGTTATTCAATTTGTTAATTGCCTAAGTAATCAAGTAAACGATTAAAATCAGAATTAGGCTAATCGATTAGTAAACACACTATTCACCCCCCCTCTAGTGTGGCCATTTCAGCAACAGGGCATTCGATCCTTGTAGATTGAACCTCACACTATTTGGGTAGTCATGGCACGTTATTAGACATCAATCTTGACTTGCGAGTGGAGTCTCTCATGACCACACTAAAGGGGGTTTAGTGGTGACTCGTAAGATTTGAATAGAAGTCATTTTATCGGATCCGACTCTCCGTTATGCACAACTCACTGTTGTCTTAGTGTGGGGCCCAATTGGTCACACACAATAGGCTAATCTCGTAACAGACCTTATGAGATAATGTTCGAATGCATCCCTATATGTCTACTAGCATGGACATGCTACAACTCGATCACGGATCTCGTTTATGGACATGATAGGAAAGTTATTTCCTATAGGAACGAATGCGCGAGGAAGTAGTTCCTCGGTAACCATAATTTGTGGGGCATCCCTAAATTGTAGGGATTGACACATGATAATATTTCATGTAGTTGATTAAATTTAATTATGAATTAAAAATTTAATTAACTACTTGACCGGGAATGTATTTAATTATGAATTAAATATAATTTGATTTTGAATCAAATATACATGGTGGGAAAATTAGTTTTCAACCATGAGCCTAACTGATTAATTGATAATTAATTTATTTGGATAAATTCTAATTAATAAGAATTTGATTTATGGAGATAAATCATAAAATTAATAGATATATGATTTATGAGGATAAATCATAATTCTATTAATTAATAAGAAATTGAATTATTTAGATAAACATCTTTCCTATTGTTTAGGGAATTGGTTTATTTGGATAACTATCATTCTTGTTTATAGCCTCTTAATTTATGAAGATAAATTAAAGTTTATATTTTATTGGATTTAGTTAATTTTGAATTAATTATGAAGCTATTAAAGTATAAATTATTTTTAGAGGCAAACTCCGGAATTTTGAATTCCGAAGAGAGAGTTTTTAGGCGGCTAGGTCTACCTTTGTAGCCCCCCCCCTCTCTATAAATTGTGGCCGAACACCCCATGGGAGGGGTTGGTGAATTAGTTCTTCCTCCTCCTCTTCATTGGTGGCCGGCCATCAACTTTCTCCTTCCTGGTCTTTTACGAAGCCAAAATTGGAGGTGTCTTCTACTTGGGTATGCTGCCTATTTCATCCACTTGGAGGATTCCGAAAAAGGATAACGAGGTATTCTTTGATCTACCTCCTCGTTCCGTTGTTTTCTCATCTCTTCTTCCTCTCATTTTGGAGCCTGATTCTTGGTGGAAAGGCCAGCCTAGCTCTTGAGCTTTCGAGGTTTGAGAAAGCGTCTTCGTTGAGCCATGATGAGTCCGGTTGTTCGCTGCCCCTTTCTTGCGAGGCGCTTGGTGTGGACTATCATTGGAGGACGTGCATGTGTGGATATTAACACAGGAATAGGAGCACCCTATCCAACCGCGGTATAAAGTATACCTTCGCCCTTCTACTCGTAGATTGAATTCCTTAATTATTACTGAAGTAGATCGCTATTTTGGGATGTTTTGAATTTTTTAAATCGCTATTTCAGCTGCATTTCTTATTTCGATCTCAATAGAGACACCACCAATCTCGGCAAGAACAATGCCAAATTTGAGAATCCCAAATATAGATGCTATTGAGAGAGGGAGGCTTACCAAAAAAATATACCAATGGGGCTAAACGCCCACGACTTACGCCAAGCTTGGTGTTTTCAAGAGTGAAGTTTACCATACTAGTTGGTTGTGATTGAATGTTCTCCAAGATTGCGGACAATGGGTCATTAATTAAAGGGTTTACCTTGTAAGATATTTGCTCAAGTATATTCACTATGCCTCATTTGCACTGGGGCAGCAAAGAATAATTGGTCGGGGGTACCTACGGAAGGAGGGCAAGGAGGATCGGAGGGGACAAACAGTGGAAGCTTTTTTCACTCCATCCAAATGTCCATTTTAAAATGATATTAGTGTTTATCCATGTTAGTCATGATTGTTCGGATGCGGAAAGGAAACACATCAGAAAATAGGAAAAAATAGATTTTAAAAATTCTTAAAAGCTTTCTGAAAACAACGATCTACTTTAGCGACATTAAGGAATTCAATACATGAGGATGTTGGCCTAAGGTTTTCAACCTAGGTCTTAATCTCGATTTTGATGATAATAAACATGGAACTAATATTTTCATAGAGAAATATTTTCAGGTTCCAAGTCGGTTAGCGCATGATGTCCCCGATCGAAAAAATCAAAGAAATCAAAGAAATCGGCAAGGACGCTCGTCGACGCTCGAATTTCGTCAGGAAGATAGAGTTTAGATTTAGGGTGTCTGGCATATGTTGTAAATCCTCATTATAATGCAAAGAAATCGAGAAGTCAAAAAACTGAAACCCGAACCCTAAAATATAAAAACCAGGAAAATCAAAAAATGGCCCAGAAATTCTCAAAGCTTAGGGAGCTCCATGGAGGGCTATATGACTTAGATATTTTCTTGGCACCAAAAGTCTCAGTAATTGTTCCTTAGGTAGAAACAAGTTAACGACCTATTTTTAAGGAATTTTTGGAAACCTTTAACCTATCTATATTTGACCTGGGAGATTATAAAATTTTTGATTTTCGTAAATTTGTACTAGACCCCAAAAGTTAGATTTTGATTATTACGAATTTTGATTTTCTAGATATTTTTATCGAAACCAAATGGGGATAATCCTTATTTAACATTTATATTTTAGAGTTACTAACTTAAAGTTAAGAAATATAAATAAGAAATAAAAGATCATATCAGACCTTGCTAAAACTACCCTCAATGCAATTTCGATCGAATGGTTGGTCGACCGAACCATCGACCGATAGATCAACCGGCGAAAGATAACGACTCTTTTTTGAGCCGTTGAGTGGTGTTTCATCTGAGCCTACTTCATGGTTCTCTGTATATTGATGTCCCTTGCCTTCCTTCTACCTACTAACTTTCATTGAGACATTATTTATGATATTAAAACTTTGATCGAGCCACTTTTCATTCCAAACCCTAGTTTCATCACCTATCCTTTATTGAGCCTTGTTTCTTCACCGATTCATCAATTTGAGTCATCAAGAGGACTAGGGGTTCGGTATTGGAGCTAAGTATAATTTGTTTGGTTTATTGCTCCATTTACTTGTATTTTTTTAGGTTTATTTGTTATATTTCAACTTGTGTAAACCTAGGGTGCTAGGTTGGTTGATTGTAAGACCCGGAAAAAGTTTCCTAATATAAAAATCTATTTTGGTGCAGCGCGTCGGACCCGGGGGTAGTCGAGTCAAGCCTCAGGATCACCTCGAGTGAAAAGGTATGACTTGGCTAATGAATCATGAAGTTTATTTGGATAACTAACTTTCCTTTTATAAAATCATACCTTAAATTAAGTTAACTTGAGTCATGTTATGGGTTGGGTCGGAACCCGAGTTGAGTTTGGGTCTAGTCGAGTTCCAGGTATGACTTAGGTGGGCCTTGAGACCATCTTTGGAAAGATGGTTGAGGGAATAAATCCCCCTTATGGCAGTCGTGCGACGCACCCATTGAGTCGCACAAGGCTGCAAGGGAGAAGAGGAGAAGGAGCAAGGAGGGGGTTTGGGGCTTGGATCGATTTGGAATTCGCGTCGTCGCCGGAAAATCTCAAGTCGTCATCACCCGATCCTTATTTCTTGGCGATCTAGGTGAGTGGTTAGTGTTTTAAAGGTTTGGGGAGGCGGGTGGCCGAACCCTAGTTGAAAGGTTGAGTTCTCACGATTTTTTTTTCCGACGATCCATTATTTCAACGTCACATATTCACTATTTTAGGAAGCTTCTTGTCGGATCTCGCTGTTTTAATCATTGATTTATGTATTTTTGGGGCTGCCGAATCTTGGGAAAAGGGGAAAGGTCATGCCGAAATTTTTCCCGATTCCCTTGACCGCAAGAAGGCCCTTAGATGACCCTATATCACTGTTTTGATGTAGTTCTTTTGAACACCTCGCATATGATGAAGTATGTCCTCTCTAAAGCTCCTTGAAGTGGCCGAATGAACCCTAAAATTCGTGAAGAGGGTTTGGCCAAGGGTGAGGGGGAGGTTAAGTTGTTCATTGGTATTTAAGTTGTATGCGGAATTGAAGAGACAAGGTATAGTTAAAGTCTCCTCCATCTTTCCCTACCCGAAGGACCTTGGCCGAGCAAGGTTTCCCTTGCTCATGGTTCAGCCAAGGTTAGGGAGAGAAGGAGAGACTTGCTTTAGATGGAAATTTCATAATCTTAGGGATCACACATAGGGACATGACAATACTTAGAAAGAACACCAAGTTTAGCATTAGCTTAATTGATTTGAATTGTAGTAATGCTAGTTTGTAACCATACTTAGCATTTGATCCTTAAACTTTGGATGTTGACAATGTTACCATGTTTTATAATTCATACGTGTTATTTAAATTCATTACTACCTTGCCATGCTAGATAATTGCCCTTATTGTGCTAATATTCCTAAGGTAGTATAAGAACTGTTATGCAAGTGCATTAAGGTTATATATGATGAATGTTGTAATATATGAGCATTTTTCTTTGGATTATGCATGCTGCCATAAATGTTCTTGGATGGTATTCCAAGGTTGATTCATGGGAATTCTCACCTATGACAGTGTAGAAGGCTAGGTAACATATAAGGTGTCACTAGATGTTCATAGCACATTTATGGAAACTTAGATATGAGACGATAACACTTCTATGACTGCTTGTATACTTTTGGAAACTTAGAACTCGTAGGTGCATTACTAAAAGGGGCGGCATGAATTGTTGAACCGGTAGCCGGACATAGGCTTGATACGGGCAAAGGCCCGAAGTGTATATATATATATGGAAACCCTAGGATATTGATTGTGTAATGTGCTTGAGATGGTCCGCCGAGGAGCAAGGAGGTCGAAAATGACCAATGCTCAGCTCGGCCAGTTTGGGTCTAGAGGTGCGCTAGCAGGCCCGCTAGGTGCCAGACCCTAGTTGGGTGGGACTAGCTATCCTTACCCCAGACGGTGTCCGAAGACTAGTAGACCATCTTAGTCGACGGCTCGGGATTGTTTGCTTGCATCTTGAGATGATGTGGTCGATGGCCAGGATGATGCTACCTGGTATGGTAGGGACGGCTGTAGCCGGGATATATATCTATGAGTAGGCCCAAGGGTTATCATTATACATTATACGTTATATCATTATGAGAGGCTTGATAAGCCAAGGTGGCATGTTATCATTATACGTTAAGCTGAAAAGGTGAACGAGCTGCTCTGATCCCAAACCTAAGACGCACGCATGCACGTCCTCCAACGATAGTCCACACTGTTGTTCAAATATCCACATTAGAAGGGGGGTTGAATAGTGTGTAGCTAAAACTACGTTCAACTACAGTCTTTTCAATTTAAACTTGTTCACAACCAAATTGATGTTCTTTTAAGTATGATGCTTTGCCAATTAAATATATCAAATGAAAGCAAGTAATCAAGGCAATGCAAACACAATTGATTATAGTGTTTCGACCAACCACCAACTCTACTACCTTGGCTCCGCACTAAGGATGTCTAGTCAAACCTCTTCATAGGCTAAGTGTTTCCCCTTGAATACAATGAGGACTCACTTCTAAACCCTTTGAGAAAGCCTCAACACCTATTCACTTAGGCAAAACACAAATCTACAAAGAAACCCTAAGATGTTTACCTAGCACACCTTACAAGCTAACAATGAATAACACACTTGAATAACAATGGTAAAAAAAAAAGATCTAAAGGAGCAAGGAACCGAATCAACCTTGTGTGCTCCTTCCATAGACTTCAAAGTCTCAAACACCTCAACTCGAATGGTGTGATTTGAAGCCAGAGTCGGGACGCGAAGAACACTCCGAGTAGAAGATGAATCGTCGAATCTTGGGTGTGGAAATCAACTTTTGAGGGCTTAGAAATCTCTCTTGAAGGCTTAGTTAACAATGATGAAGGTTAGGTGAGTGTTTATGAGGGGTATTTATAACCCCTCACATGGACAGGTCACCCAATAGGCATTTTTCTGCCCATTGTCGTTGCCCGGTCGATGGCTGGCCGAGCGATCGGCCATCGACCGAAACCTTCTGTCCATTTTGAGGCACCAGTGGTTGATGGGTCGGACGATCGGCCGTCGACCGCCTATCGATCGAAAACCTAGAAAACTGCATTTTTGCTGATTTTTCGTTGATTTGTCGCGTGATGTTCATTTCCAGGTTTCGTCTTCGAGTTTTGACTTGGAAATTATTACAATTAGGTGTCGGCCCAAGGGTTCCCCCTAGGCTTTGATCTCTATTTTGATAGAAACGAACATGTATTTAATATATGTGTGAAGTTTTGAGTTTAGGTTGAGGTTACAATACGCGCGCGAATTTCGCTTGGAGAAACACAAAATCGTCAAAAAGGCTCGGATGTAGATTAAGTAGAGTTCATAAATCATCAAGTAGATTCTATGTAATATATCCCTAGGATCTCATCCCAATTCTATTTGTAAAGTTATCTAAGTTAAAATTTGGTAACGAAACCCATAAAAAAAACGGGTGTGTAACAAAACAAATGTAAAAAATAGCCTCAGTCTAGGTTCGGTCGACTGGTCGATCGATCGAACAAGGCAAGATATTGGCAGTAGCCACTTTGGTCGATCGAACAATAGAGGAAATTGGCTGCAGCCAATTCGATCGACCGAATGTAGCTGTAAAAGGGAAGAACCCCAGCGGTCGCTGTGTGATCGACTGACGATCGACTGGCAAGCGACCGATCGGCGTCCAACGGGCAGAAAAATACCTGTTGGAGAGCTGTTGCATGTGAGGGGTTATAAATACCCCTCACCAACCTCTCTTATTCATTCTTAATGACCATAAGTGCATTTCTAAGAGAGATCGAAGCCCTCAAAGATTGATTTGTGCTCACTTGCTACATCGATTGGTTCATCCTCTTTTAGCGATCTTCTCGTCTCAACTCCGGCAACAATTCGAGCTCACCATCTTGAAGAGTTGGAGACTTGGAAGGCTTTGGAAGGAGCTCACACTCTTGGTTTTCCTTTTAGCTCATTTTTGTCATTCTTCATTGTTCTTAACTTGTAATCGTCACTATTAGATTGCTTGGTGTGCCAGGGTAAACACTTATGGT
Source organism: Canna indica (assembly GCA_034359265.1). Taxonomy (NCBI): domain Eukaryota; kingdom Viridiplantae; phylum Streptophyta; class Magnoliopsida; order Zingiberales; family Cannaceae; genus Canna; species Canna indica. The sequence continues at coordinate 50,537,528 of CP136895.1, read as the reverse complement.
TTCCTTCATAGAATTATGTTTTGCCTAGGTGAATAGGTTTGAGGAGTTCTCAAAGGGTTGAGAACCATGTCCTCTGTTGTATTCAAAGGGAAACACAAACTCTATAAAAGATTTGGTTAGAAATCCTTGGTGTGGAACCAAGGTAGTGGAGTAGGCGGTTGACCGCACCACTATAATCTCGTGTGTTTACATTGCCTTGTTTGATTGCTTATAATTGCTTTTCATACTTCCTAACGAATATCATTTAGTCGCACTTAGTTTCGGTTGAAGTTGGAATTGATTTAAAAGAAATTGAAGTACAAGTAAAAAGTCACCCAACACTATTCAACCCCCCTTCCAGTGTGGGTATTCACTCAACAAATGGTATCAGAGCAAGGTCGTAGGATTAGATTTAAACTTCTACCCTACAATCTAGAATGTCTAGTGAAATCTAACTAGCTCAAAGGTCCTCTTCTCATACTCCACCATTGTTTGATGGAAACAACTATGCCTATTGAAAGATACGCACGAATGGCTTCCTTCAATCACTAGGCATGGGTGTATGGAGAATGATCTAAGAACAGTATAAGCAACCAACTAAGTATATGAATGAGTGGGATCAAGAAGATATTAGACTCTTTAATGCAAATGCTAAGGCCATCAATGCACTGTATTGTGGCTTATCAATAAATGAGTTTAATAGGATTTCCACTTGTAAGTAGGCATATGAACTTTGAAATTTCTTAGAGACTACACATGAAGGCACTTCACAAGTTAAGGAATCCAAGATAAACCTACTCATGCATGATTATGAAATGTTCAAAATGTTATCACATGAATCTATTGATGCCATGTATGCTCACTTTCAAAATATTACAAATGGATTTCGGGCTAACCTTGGTAGAGACATAAGAGAAGAGGAGAAGGAAAGGAAGCTCCTTCGTTCCCTTCCTAAATCTTGGGAGCCCAAGGTATTCGCAATCATGGAAGCAAAGGATATGAGCACCTTAAAGATCACCGAGCTCACTGGGTCACTCATGACACATGAGACCCATATGAAGCAATACAAGGAGGAAGATGCCCCCAAAGGCAAGACTATGGCCTTAAAAGCATCACACCGGGGTGAAGAACCCTCATCGTTAGAGGAAGAGATGAATGATTTTGAAGAAATGACAATGTTGGCAAGGATATTCATGAGTTTCATGAGAGGAGGCATGAGAAAGGGAAGAGGAGGCTACACATGCTTCAATTGCAACAAAACCGGGCATCTAAGGAAGGATTGCCCACTTCTCAAGATGGCTTCTACCTCCAACCCTCACAAGAAAGAAAAATATAAGAAGAAGAAGAAGAAGAAGAAGGCGATGGTGGCTTCTTGGGATGAAAGTGAGTCTTTGTCAAGTGAATAAGACTCCAAAAGTGAAAAGGCAAATCTTTGCCTCATGGCAAATGACAGCGAGGTAAGGTATACATTTGGCGAGCTTTCATTTACGCAATAAGAACTATAAAATGAATTTGATCAATGAATGATGAATTTAATGCTATTAGGAAAAAGTTTAAAGAGCTTTAAAAGGAAAACAAATCTTTGGAGCTTGAAAATGATAACTTGCTACTCTCATGCAATGCATTAAGGAAAGAAGTATACCCTTAAGGAAGAAAAGCATGCCTTAGATGATACTAAGGAAAACTTAGAAAATGAAAACAAAAAATTGGAGAATGAAAACAAGATCTTAAGTGATCAAGTAGAGCACTTGAAAGATAGCATGCTAAACTGAAACGAGGAACTTTGCATGGTAAATAAAAAAGTGACAACCTTACAAAATGCCATGCCTAAGGTTGTATATGCTAGAAAGTCATTAAATAATCATGCTCATGCACACTTCCATGCTCACACACATAGCCCAAGAAAGTTTAACGGAAGTTGCTTTTCATGTGGTACATTTGGTCATATGGCTAAAGATTGTGCATTAAGGAGGATCCCTCATGCTAGATTCACTTGGGTTCCTAAGATGACTAACACTCAAGGACCCAAGAAGATTTTGGTACCTAAATTATCTCTTCTCCTTTTGTAGATGGAGAAGCATCCTCAAGCAAGTAGAAGCACATGGATCTTTGATAGCGGTTGCTCAAAACACATGACGGGTGATATTAATCTCTTCGTAACCCTATCAAGCAAGGATGGTGTACCTGTGACATTTGGAGACAATGCCAAAGGTAAGATTGTTGGCATTGGTGATATAGGTATACTCCCCTACCCATGCATTAAAAATGTTATACTAGTTGATGGGTTAAAGCATAACTTGATTAGCATATCTCAATTGTGTGATAATGGATATGTAGTCATTTTCGAAGCATCTAAATGCATCATTAGAAGTGCACCATCTAATGATATTGTGTTTAATGGAAATAGACAAGAAAATATTTACACACTAGTCTTAAATGTTTTGACTAATCCTCATGTTAGATGCTTGGTTGCCATGAAAAATGATTATTGGTTGTGGCATAGAAGGCTAGGACATGCTAGCATGAGCCTATCCGAAGAAATATCTAAAAATGACTTAGTTAAAGGAATACCTAAGATAAAATTTGAAAAAGACAAACTTTGTGATGCATGTCAACATAGAAAACAAGTTAAGTCTTCATCTCATAGCATTAATCAAGTGAGCACATCTAGAACACTTGAACTTGTGCACATGGATCTTTTTGGTCCTTGTGATGTAGCTAGTCTAGGTGGAAAATTATATTTCTATGTTTTGGTTGATGATTTCTTGAGATTTACATGGGGTTTTTTTTTTTAGCTAAGAAAAATGAAACTTTTGATTTCTTTAAAAACTTTGCTAGGAGAGTTACAAATGAGAAAGGTATTTCAATTTAGAAAATTAGAAGTTATAGTGGAGGAGAATTTAAAAATTAAAAGTTTTTCGAATTTTATGATGAATTGGGTATTGAGCATACCTTTTCTTTCCCTAGAACCCCTCAACAAAATGGGGTGGTTGAGAGGAAGAATAGAACCTTACAAGAGATGGCTAGGACCATGCTTTGTGAAAATAATTTGCGCAAGTACTTTTGGGTTGAAGCCATAAATACCTCTTGTTATGTACTTAATCATGTCCTATTAAGACCTAAAATCAAGAAAATACCTTTTGAGCTTTGAAATGATAAAATCCCAACTGTGGGATATTTTCATGTTTTTGGATGTAAATGCTTTATCTTAAACACTAAGGTGCATCTAGGAAATTTTGATTCTAAATCCGATTAAGGCATTTTCCTATGTTACTCTAATAGTTTTAAAGCCTATAGAGTTTATAATCGTAGAACTATGATTGTTGAAGAATCTATTCATGTTACATTTCATGAAACTAATGATTCTTCTAGAAATGTTAAGTTTGTGAATGTAGGCGAGGAATTTGAGGAATTAACATTTCATGATAAAGAAGTTGAAGATGAAAACAATGAGGAAACTAACCATGAAGAACCTTCATCATCAACTCTACCTCAAGATGAAGAAGAAGAAGAAGAAGAAGCTCTACCACCTCTCCCCAAAGGGTACCGGTTGATAAGAGATCATCCAATGGATCAAGTCATTGGAGAACCATCAACGGGAGTGGTAACACGCTCTAAACTTAAGAATATTTGTCAATATGTAGCATTAATATCTCAAGTAGAGCCAAAAAATATTAAGGAAGCAATAGAAGATGAATTTTGGGTAATGGCTATGCAAGAGGAACTTAATCAATTTGTTAGGAATGAAGTTTGAGACTTAGTACCTAAACCTAGCGGACAAACCATAATTGTGACTAAATGGGTATTTAGAAACAAGCTAGATGCAGGAGGTTTAGTCATTAGAAACAAAGCTAGGTTAGTGGTCCAAGGGTATAATCAAGAAGAAGGAATAGACTATAATGAAAATTATGCTCCCGTACCTAGATTAGAGGCAATTCACATGCTTTTGGCTTATGCTAGTTTTAAAGATTTTAATTTTTTTCAAATGGATGTTAAAAGTGTCTTTTTAAATGGTTTTATCGATGAAAAAGTTTAGGTTGAACACCCCCCCCGGATTTGAAAGTTTTGAGTTTTCAAATTATGTTTTTGAACTTAAAAATGCTTTATATGGTTTAAAACAAGCCCCTAGGGCTTGGTTTGAAACACTTTCCACCTTTTTGATTGATCATGACTTTAGCATTGGAAAAGCTAATGTTTTTCTTTTTATAAAAAATAATGAAAATGATATTTTACTTGTGCAAATTTATGTTGATGATATAATATTCGGTGCTATTAATGAATTGCTTTGTGAGTGGTTTGCAAAATGCATGCAAGAGGAGTTTGAGATGAGCATGATGGGAAAACTTTCCTTCATGCTTGGTCTCCAAATTAAGCAAACCAACAAAGGAATCTTCATATATCAAGCCAAATACACATGGGAGCTCATCAAAAGGTTTGGATGAATGAAGCCAAGATAGCTTCTACACCAATGAGCACAAATTAAGCTTGATAAAGATGAGGATGGTGTAAAGATAGATAAAAAATGATATCGAGGTATGATCAATAGACTTCTCTATTTAACTGTAAGTAGACCCGATATCAGTTTAGTGTTTATGCATGTGCTAGGTTTCAATCTTGTCCTAAAACGTCTCACTTAAATGCGGTCAAACGCAGATTGAGATATTTGAAGGGCACGGTTGACTTAGGATTATAGTATCCATATAATGCATCTTTCGAGTTAATTGGTTTTTCGGATGCCGATTTTGCCGGGTGTAAAGTAGATAGAAAAAACACCTTTGGTTGTTGTCAATTCCTAGGGATGAGTCTTGTTTCTTGGTTTTCAAAGAAATAAAACTCGGTTGCACTTTCAACTACGTCGAAGCAGAATACATCGTTGCGGCTAGTTGTTGTGCACAAGTCCATTGGATGAAACAAACCCTTTTAGATTATGGACTTAAGTATTCTTGTATACCTATACATTGTGATAATACAAGTGCAATCAATTTAATAAAAAATCTAATTTTACACTCTAGAACCAAGCACATTGATCTAAGGCACCACTTTCTTAGGGATAATGTATCCGTAGAATTTGTATCCACCGACAAACAACTTGCGGATATATTCACAAAACTCTTAAGTGAAGAAAACTTTACAAACTTAAGAATGCAATTAGGAATTTGTGCTTTTCCAAATGGTTGAAAATTCAAAATCTACATGTCTTTTGAAAAATTGCATTTCATGAAGTATCATCAAACTTATGTATTGCCTTGTAATGGGGGTTTGCGACTTATCGATGTGTGCCCTCTATAGGCTTATATTGATATGAAGGACTATATTGGTAGACAATACTCAGTTTTATGGTTTTCTTGGTTTTATCGTTGGAACTCATTAATAGTACCTTAGTTCTTGCCCTTTTTGATTGATGTCGAAATGGGGAGAAAAAGTAAGGTCACATATGTTTTATGATGCATATAGATAGGGGAAGTTACAAGCATGATATGCATATTGATAGGGGGAGCATATTTTATGTTGCAAAATAAGTTGTGCGTGCCTTAACTCAAACTCACAAATGATATTTAGAGTCTTCATTTATATAAAAATTTCATGTTGCGTTTGTCATCATCAAAAAGGGGGAGATTGTTGGCCCAAGGGTTCCCCCTAGGCTTCGATCTCTATTTTGATGATAACAAATATATGTGTGAAGTTTTGAGTTCAGGTTGAGGTTACGATACGCGTGCGAATTTCGCTCGGAGAAACACAAAATAGTCATAATGGCTCGGATGTAGATTAAGTAGAGTTCATAAATCATCTAGTAGATTCTATGTAATATATCCCTAGGATCTCATTCCAAGCCTATTTGTAAAGTTATCCAAGTCAAAACATGGTAACGAAACCTATAAAAAAAGGGGTGTGTAACAAAACAAATGTAAAAAATAGCCTCAGCCTAGGTTCGGTCAATCGGTCGATCGACCAAACAAGGCAAGATATTGGCAGTAGCCACTTCGATCGACTGGACGGTCGACCGAACGAAGCTAGAAACTGGTAGTGGCTCATTTGGTCGATCGAACAACAGAGGAAATTGGCATTAGCCAATTCGATCGACCATTCGATTGACCGAATGTGGTTGTAAAAGGGCAGAACCCCAGCGGTCATTGGGCGGTCAATCGATCGGTCGACCGATGATCGACCGACAAGCGATCGGTCGGCATCCAACGGGCAAAAAAATGCCCGTTGGAGAGCTGTTGCATGTGAGGGGTTATAAATACCCCTCACCAACCTCTCTTATTCTTTCTTAATGATCATTAGTGCATTTCTAAGAGAGATCCAATCCCTCAAAGATTGATTTGTGCTCGCTTGCTCCATCGATTGGTTCATCCTCTTCAAGCGATCTTCTTGTCTCAACTCCTGCAACGATTCACACTCTTGGTTTTCCTTTTAGCTCCTTTTTATCCTTCTTCATTGTTCTTAACTTGTAATTGTCACTATTAGCTTGCTAGGTGTGCTAGGGTAAACACTTAGGGTTTCCTTCATAGCATTGTGTTTTGCCTAGGTGAATAAGTTTGAGGAGTTCTCAAAGGATTGAGAACTGAGTCCTGGGTTGTATTCAAAGGGAAACACAAAGTCTATAAATGATTTGGTTAGAAATCCTTGGTGTGGAACCATGGTAGTGGAGTAGGCGATTGGACGAACCACTATATTCTCGTGTGTTTGCATTGCCTTATTTGATTACTTATAATTGCTTTTCATACTTGCTAACGAATATGATTTAGTCGCACTTAGTTCCGGTTGAAGTTGGAATTGATTTAAAAAAAATTGAAGTAGAAGTAAAAAGTCATTCAACACTATTCAACCCCCCTTCTATTGTGGGTATTCACTCAACATTAGGTTTAGGATAAAATCCTAGAGACATACTACATTGATTTCTATTTCTAATCCTAGGATTCTACGCGATCGTCGTTGGAGCTATTTTTGACGTTTATTGGCATTTTTCCAAACGAAGTTTGCACGCTTATCGTACCATCAACCTGAACTCAAAACTCCACCAATGCAATAGTTTCATGTTTGTTATCATCAAAATAGAGATCGAGATATAGGGGCAACCCTTGGGCAACACACACCAAGCTCCTCGTAACATAAGGGGCAGCAACCTCTCGGGCTCGTCGTGGCTGAACGAATAGGTTTCTCAAATTCCGGTTTTCACCAAACAAGGGATGACGCTTCCACCAAGAACTGAGCAACTAGCATAGGGGGGAAGAGGATGAGAAAATTCGAAATGAATTGACACAAGATGAAAGTACCTTGTTGGAATTTTAGGAGTCCTCCAAGGATCCAACACGATAGTGATTTTCGGCAATGGAAAAATTCGGCAGAGCTTCTCCAAGCTTGTGGGTATCTAAGAGGTGGAAATAGGAGGTTTGGCTAGGAGTTGGAGGTGGAGAGATCTTATGAAAATTAATTCATCATCAAGGGGGTTTGGCCACCCCCTTTAAATAAGTCTCCCAAGGTCGACTTATTTTGAATAACCCAAGAATTCAAAATTCCAGGGTTTGTCTCCAACCGAATCCCCATCAAATAGAGAGTTCAAATTTTGGCTCCCTATCAGATAGGGAGTCAAAACTAATCTTCATATTGAATAGGGAGACTAGGCGCATGGGGAGACCATGCTTGGTCTCCCCTGACTCGAATTCAAATTTGAATCAGATTTCTATTTAAAATAGAAACTTAATTCCGACCATGCTTGAGCCGACCCAACTTAAACCATGGGATGGTTCATCCTATGAAACAGACCATAGGTTTAGTTCGATTTAACCCTTGAACCGGACCAGGGGTTGATCGAGAGTTATCGCGTGCCGGGCACAAACAATTAGGATTCTCAGGAACTCCTTCATCGAGTACTTTCAATTTGTTCGAATGGGAAACGATTTTCTCGATCTTGTCCATAAATGAGAACCATGATTGTGTCACAGCATGTTCATGCTAGTAAATATTAAGTCCCACATTCTAGCTCTATCACACAAAGCCCGTTACAAGGGAAGTATGTTTGTGTGTGATCCATTAGGCCCCACACCAAGCCAGTAGTGAGTCATGCCGGACATAGAGTCGAATTCAGTATAACTCATTCTATTCGAATTTCCACAAGCAATCTCTAAACCCTTTTAGTGTGGTCGTGCAAGACTCCACTCACAAGTCAAGATTGACGCGCGTCTAGCAACGTATCATGACTACCTGGATAGTGTGAGGTTCAATCTAGAGTGATCGAACAACCTTTGGTAATTAGTTACCGTGCAACTATATCCTTTGGTTACAATATCCCGAATGCGGTTAGGGTACGGAAGTCGTATCAAACCTTATTACTGATTCATATGTATTCCACTCTCTCAAGTTATCATCTCAATTATGAATAGTCAAAAACTCTTCCGACTTTCATATTTGCTCTGGCCAGAGATTCCCGAGTCGACACTTGCAAGAGTACATAAGAAATTCTCTCCTCTTACTAAGAGTAATCGATTCCTTGTTGGTTGCTCACCTACCTGCATGAAAGCTTCACTGTGCCCAGTAGTACCCGACACATGACTCTGGGAGCCATGTAGGGAATACACCAAAGCGATAGATCATCAATCACAAGATTGCCATGACAACCTTAGGTTCATGGATTGCTTGCACCCAATATCACTTGAGGAACACCCTATTGACACTCATGTAAGGATTCTATTTGGCGTTCCTCGAGCCGGTCCATTTAGTGAAATCATTCCCTAATGAGCACTTGCAGTTGTACATTAATGACTTCTCATAGGTAACTGCGAGATCAGCTACCTCTATCAAATAGGAAATGTACCAAGTGCACTAGTCTGACCGGAATCACCGATCCCCTACTCGGCGATCCTACGACTATGAACGTTTAGAACTTGGGCATTTGTATTTTAAGTCTCACTGATATAATTTCATCATGATCTTAGAATCATTTGCTTTTGTTCATGGGTTTCAGCATAATCTATTAACAATATATAAAGATGCAATGTATATATGAGGAAAAGAGGCATCATTTATTCATTAACCATAAATAATTCCTAAACACATCAATATGTGATTGGTTCAATGGCACTATTTATTTCAATAATATTTTTTCTAGTTGGAATATTGTATTCAAATGGTATCATGCAATTAATAATGAAAAAAATGTATAAGGTTCAAGTAATAGGTGTTATGACCCTTTACTTACTAGTCCACCTCATTGGTCTCTTTCTATCATAATAAAGTCTGGAAACAAAAAAAATTATTGGATTAATTGGGCCAATTTAGTATGACCTGGCCCAATTAAGACAGTTTTTGGGATATTTAGGCCGAGAACTAGATAGCTATCTTGTAGAGGAAATTAAAAGGAAAAAAGAACAAATAAGTAGTGCTAAAGTACGAATTCAAAGCAAAGACTATATTACTCGGTTTCACATATCGAAATCTTGAAATCATCTCTTATAAAGAAGAGAGTATGGATAGAAGGGCTTGATCAACCTCATATGATAAGATAACCAACAACAAAGTCATGAAAATAAGAAGAAAGAAACAAAGGGTCAATTTGATTGCATTGTCAATATAGATGCTTCATATATGAAGAGGCGAAATCTAGAATATAGTCATTTGGAAATCGTTAATAAGTATCCTTTTGATTACTTAATTAGAGATAATCTTGACCTCATTTCAGTCTTATTTTGATTCTTAAAGTTAGAAAAGTTTTACTTTAGATCCTCTTAAGTTTGCTTGATTCCTATTTTAATTGTTACATATTTAAAAAACCTCACAAGTCAAGTTTAATTTTTTTTAAAAAAATCTCATATTTTTTTCAGCCAATCAAAACTTATTTTTCAAAAAGATATTAAGTAATTCTTATGCACAAATATATATAGCAATAGGTGAAGTTTCATCCTAAGTTGCATATTAAGGAAGATTTTTTTTTAATCCTTGTTATAATAATTATCACTATTGTTGTCGATAATATATAAGTACAAGTTTATTGAGTATATAAGTCAATGAAGCACTAAGTCGTATGTTTGAGGAAGAAAAAAATGTATCAATATCATTGTCATTAACGTGTATATATACAAATTCATAAATTAGTTCATGGAGGATGTGGGTACATCAGTTTTATCCAATACGAGGATGACATCTTTTTGAAAAATGGTGAAAAAAATATTGAAGGAGCAAAGTGAGAATTTTACTAATTGTAAAGGCTAAAGTGGAATTCAAAGCGAGCCTAGTGGTCAAATTAAGATTTTTCAAATTTTAAGGGGCAAAGTGGAACTACATATAGATTCCATTAGATTTTTAGGAGAAAAATCAAAATTGATATAAACTTTAGGCCAAATCGAAATCAGTCCTATTAATTAATAATTTCTATTGAATATAAAAATTCCTTTAACCTAACTAGATCCTAAAGTCCGATTTTAGTTCAATTTGTTTAGAGTTCTAACTGAAGTAGAAAAAAAGATGTTGCTTTATTTTCTTTTGATTAGTTTGTTATATTCGGTTTAAAAAGCAGGAACAAAAATTTGTTAGATATAATAAAATAAAATAAAGGATTAATTGCATAATATATTCCGACTAAACTGGACTAGAACTATTGAGTTCAGTCGGATTAGACCTAGCAGCGCCCCACAACCCAACTCGATCCAAAACAAATGGTTCTACATACCTAGGGGCTTCACCCGGCCATATTTGTAAACTTGACTCAAGCCAGACCAAACGGGTCCGCTCGGGACTCCACCCGGTCATACAAGGACAATCACATCCTTCCTTATCACAAGGGACACACCATTACAAGCCCGCTATTTCCCGATTCTGCTTCGACCCATTCTGCGCAATATCCCCACGAGATTGCCGAGCGGCGTCATTACCTCCACCTACAATAAATACAGATACGACACACCTTGGGTACCCTTAGTTTCACATTATGTTACCTCCACCATGGAGTCCTACTAATTTGAGCATCAGAGTGTCCTTTTTAGGCCCCCCCCCAGAGTTGCACCTGACTAGGAGAAACACCGAGCTGGACCGGACTACTCCGATCCTCAAGCATGAACATTTGGCGTCCACCGTGGGGCCGAGTAAAGCTTACCTCCCCCATAATGGTTGGAACCTAGAGCGAAACGACTGTCGTTGCACGCCAACGGCAACGACCCAACGACAACGATCATCTGCAACCTAGTGATGCTGAAACAGCGAGGAGCGACGCTCCGACACTAGTCCAGCCTCTGCCAAAAGAACCCCGGCGTCGGATAAATGACTTGGAAGCGAACAACCAACAGTTAGCAACCCAGGTCGAGATGGTGACACGATCCCGGGGATAACTCTCGGTTAATCTCGAACGTCGTCGCTCAGAGCAGAAAGAAAGCAACCACTCAGAAAAGAAGGAGACTAGTTTCCATCCTTTGAGACGAGATCTCTAGCACCCCCCGTTAGGAAAAGGAGAAGGACTCCAAAGCTAGGGAGGTTGCGACTGCCATCCCTGTCGACGCGGGACCTTTCACTGAGCACATCATGGCAACAAGCCTCCCATTGAAGAGCAGGTTGCCTACCACTCTAACGCCCTACGACGGTACAGGCGATCCTATAATACACCTGACGACGCTCAAGACAATGATGCTTTACAACGGAGGAATCGACCCCGCTCTCTGCAAGGCTTTTCCTACTTTTCCTGGGTAAACTATTTTGTTGTGGTTTGCTTCGAGGATCTCTCCCGCATCTTCCTCAACCGATTCACCACATCGCAGGTCTACTACAAAATGGAGGATGCCCTCCACTATGTTAGGTAAGGGCAACATGAGCCCTTAAGGCAATACATATACAGGTTTCAGGCTATAGCGGTCGATATGACCAACCTCGACTCACGAGTCGAATTCTCCTCCATCAAATTCGGGCTGAAGCCCGGATACTTTGCCGACCATATCGCCCTAACGAAGCCCAAGGATATGCCTGAGTTCCAGGAGAAAGCCGCCAGCTTTATAGGGATGGAAGAACTCCGAGAAGCCAAAAGGGCCGACAGGCACAACCTCAAAGTCGTTGGCGAAGATATGAAATTCAAAAGGACTGACAGAAAAAGTGAAGACTGCGACCACCACGAACAAGATAATGGCAGAGGGTTAAGGTCATCACCTCGCCCACATGCTCAGTATGAAAGGTACACACCTCTCAACACCAAGAGAGAAAACATTCGACAAGAGGTCTACCACTTGCAGCTGCTTAGACCGCCTAACAGTCCTGAAAGGTTAAATCCTTCATTCAAAGGCGACAAAAGCAAGAGGTGTGAATTTCACCGAACATATGGACATACCAGCAAAGAATGTGTGGTCCTCCTCAATTAGATTAAACGCCTAAAGAGAAGGTCGTCTTGACCACTACATTTGACATGTCCGAGGTCACAGTCGAAGCGATGGAGCCACCAATGACACCGAAGTCCTAGTAAGGCACGACCGCCTGATGACACAGGAAACCATGATGACTATGGGATTGAGCAACCTCATCCTGACATCTTGGGAGTCATCGACTACAATACAGGAGGATTTATCGGAGAAAGTAGTACTGAAACACAACCATTTTGGGCCATCATGACTGTTAATGAGGCGACTCAGTCACAGGGGCTACACACGCCCACCCCGGTAATATCTTTCTATGATACTGACTTTCAGGGAATTCATAGGAATTTGCATGATCCAATCATTATTTATGTAATCACTACTAGTTTCCTTATCAACGAAGTCTTGGTAGATCAGGGAAGTTCACTAACATTCTCTTCTACCCAACACTCGAAAAGATGAGTATCAATGAAGATTCGCTATACCCGTACCATGGAGAACTGGTCAGTTTCTCAGAAGACCATGTGGACGTTAAAGGCTATCTATGGTTGGCCATAAAGTTCGACTCCCCATCATAAACAAGGACAATAGACATACAGTTCCTCGTTGCTCATTACGTAAGTCCATATCATATGATCTTAGGCTGACTTTCCTTGAATAACTTGGAAGCCATCGTATCGACCCCCCCACCTCGCCATCAAGTTCCCTATCTCGGAGACAGAGGTAGGAGTAATCCATGCAGATTAGAGGGAAGCCCATGCATGCTACAATGAATGCCTAAAGCTTAGGTTGGTTGAACCCCAACCACGAATCTCAGACCTAGATCCTAGGGGACACATCCAAGAGTGGCCCCAGCCCGCGCGACGACTTAGCACCTGTGCAAATCGGGACATCCCCTGAATAGGTAACTTATGTGGGAGCGCACCTCCCCAATGAGCTCAAAGCTCAACTCAGCACTCTACTTAGAAACAACACTGACCTATTTGCATGGATGCCAGCCGACATGCCAGGGATAGATCCCCACATTTGCCACAGACTAGCCATCGACCCCTGGGTAAAACCCATTGCTCAGAAGCAAAGAAAGCTCAGAATCGAGCGACATCAGGCATTCCTTGAAGAAATCGACAAACTACTAAAGGCAAAGTTCATCAGAGAGATTCAATTTACAACGTGGCTCGCAAATGTTGTAATGGTCAAAGAGCATTCGGGAAGTGGCGGATGCGTGTCGACTTCACCAACCTCAATAAAGCCTGCCCAAAGGATTCTTACCCATTGCCAAGCATCGACAAACTCATCGATGGCTCCTCGGGATACCAATATCTAAGCTTCATGGATGCTTATTCAAGCTATAATCAAATATCGATGCACTTAGAAGATGAAGAAAAAATGACTTTCATCACCGAACATGCAACTTCTGTTACAAGGTAATGCCCTTCGGGCTAAAAAATGCAGGAGCCACATATCAACTCCTGATGAATAAAGTCTTCGAGAAATAAATCAATCGCAATATGGAAGTGTATGTCGACGACATGATCGCCAAAACACCAGCCACCAGAAACCATTGTAATGATCTCATCAAGATCTTCAGCCATCTCAGGCATTACAACATGAGATTAAACTCGGAAAAGTGCGCATTCGGAGTACACTTCGGCAAATTCCTTGGCTTCATGCTGACGCACCTAGGGATAGAAGCTAATCCGGAGAAATGCCTAACCCGCACATGCATCAAGGAAGTACAGCAACTCACTGGGAGGATGGTTGCGTTGTTCAGATTCCCCTCCATGTCGACCGACCGAGCCGCCCCCTTCTTTAAAATTTTAAGGAAGAAACATAATTTCCATTGGGATGAAAAATGTAAATAGGCTTTCGAGGAGCTCATATACTTCCTTAGCAGCCCATCGGTCCTAGACAAACCACAACCGGGAGAAACCCTTTTTCTCTACCTCACAGTCACAGAAAGCACCCTCAGCTTGGTCTTGATCTAACAATAGGAAAAAAGATTAAAAGTCGATCTACTTTGTCAGCAAGGTCCTCCAAGGACCGGAAACTAGATACCAAAGGCTAGAGAAGTTTGCCTTTGCCTTGGTCATCTCGGCCCGAAGATTGAGGTCATATTTCCAAAGTCACCACATCCAGGTATGTATCGAGCAGTCGATTAGACAAGTACTGACTAAACCTGAACTCGTAGGACGAATGATATCCTGGAAAATAGAAATCTCAGAGTTCAGCATCGAATACCAGCCTAGGGGTCCTATCAAGGCCCAGGCTCTGGCCGACTTCATCGTCGAATTCACCAACCAGGAAGCCACTTCCAAACAAGTCGAAACTTGGACGCTTTTTGTGGATGGCGCCTCCAACAAAAAAGGAAGTGGGGCAGGCATCATTTTGGAGAATGGCCAGGGAATTGCCCTAGAGCATTCCCTCCAATTCCAATTCAAAGCCAGCAACAACCCAGCAAAGTATGAAGCTCTGATCGCCGGGCTAAAACTCGCTCACGAAGTGAAGGCTCGGAGCATAGTCGTAAAAAGCGACTCATAACTTGTTGTAGGATAAGTCAATGGCATCTGCCAAGCAAGGGACCCCCTCCCTTGAAAGGTATCTCTCACTAGTATATTATTTAATCACTAACTTCGATAGTTGCGTGATTCAACACATACCCTGGGAACAAAACAAATGTATTACGCCCAAAAATTTTGCATAAGGAGACCTTGTTCTCAGAAAGATTGAACCATAAAAAAAAAAACAGCCGGAGAAGATAAGCTCGCTCCGAACTGGGAGGGCCCCTACCAGATCACATAGGTCCTCGGAAATGGCGCCTACAAAATCTTCGAACTCTTTGAGCGAGAACTCCCACGATCATGGAATGCGGCCTCTCTACGGTCCTACTATAACTAAGCTTCCACCCTTAAATTACAACAAGGCTAGAGTACTCTTTTCCCTAGTTGGCAATTTTTTCTCACTAGGTTTCCCCATGAAAAGGTTTTAACAAGGCTCTGCCCTGTGTAAGCCGAGCTTAACTCTCAGTGGGACACGATGTATCATTATGACATTTCACAATGAAATTACTCTTTCTATTCTGCACATTTCTTTTGTGTTTAATATCACTTGCCGTCATTGCTTACTTTGTAGGAGGAATTTACACGGTCTCACAAGCGGCCCTTGACCCACGTGACACACCATTCATGTTGGCCCAAGGGTTCAACCTAGGCCTCACTTGTTGGCCTAAGGTTTACTACCTTGTTTTTAATCTCAGTTTTGATGATAACAAACATGGAATTAATGTTTCATTGAGAAATCTTTCAGGTTCCAAGTTGGTTAGCGCACAACGTCCCCGATCAGAAAAATTGGAGAAATCGAAGAAATCGGCAAGGACGCTCGTCGACGCTCAGGATTCTTCGGGCAGTTGAAGTTTAGGTCTAGGGTCTCTAGCATGTGTTGTAAATCCTCATGATGATGCATAAGAATCCAAAAACCAAACCCGAATCCCAAAATATGAAAAACCAGCAAATTAGAAAATGACCCTGGAATTCACTAAGCCTAGAGAGTTCCTTGGAGGGCTATACGACCTAGATATTTTCTTGGCACCAAAAATGTCGGTAATTATTCCTTAGGTAAAAACTAGTAAACAAAATATTTTTAAGGATTTTTTGAAAGCCTTTAGCCTACACATACTTGACCCGAAAGATTAGAAAATTTCTATTTTTTGAAAATTTGTAGTAGCCCCCAAAAGTTAGATTTTGATTCTTAAGGATTTTAATTTTTTTGATATTTTTTTTCAATCCAAATAGGCGGTAATCCTTATATAACATTTATATTTTAAAGTTATTAACTTAGATTTAAGAAATGTTATATAAGTAGACTTAGGGAAGACAGAACCCGGAAACGAGCTAACAAGCATAAAAACTAGCCTAAGCAGTCTGCCCTGCCCAGGTTCAGTTGACCATCTGGTCGACCGATGGCATTTCGATCGATCGACCGATTGACCGAATGTTGCTCAGAATGGGCAGAATGCCTTCGGTCGCTCGGCAGTCGCTCGGTCGGTCGACTGATGATTGAACGACAAGCGACCGAGCATCGCCAACGGGCAAAAATCAGCCCATTGACAAACTATTTCGTTTGGGGGGTTATAAATACCCACCCCAAACTCTCTTCCAAGCCTTCAATGATGCTTCTAAACCTCAAAGAGCCACTCCTTGCATCTCTACAAGAATTCTTGAGCCATCTTTGCAAAGAGCCCTAGTTTTGATCTCCACTTGTTGATTTAGCCTTCAAGCTTCATAGATTTATCTTCTCAATGCATCAAGAGGACTAGCGAGTTACTTTTGGAGCTAAGTACTTGTTGTTTGATTTATTGCTCCAATTATTATTGTATTTTATTGTTCATTTTGATTGTATATCAAGTGTGAAAACCTAGGTTGATAGGTTTGATTGAGTTGGTGGTTGCCTTGGTGTTTAGGCTTAAATCCACCATTGTAAACTTAGTTTACTAGGATTAATTGACTTGTCCCTTAGGTTGAGGTGAGAGAGTGTTCTCGGTAAGAAGGCGGGATACTTCCGAGTGTGGAAGTGCCTTCGGTTTGAGAGCGGAGACTTTCCGGTGTAAAGTCCTCTTTGTAAGGGAAACAATTAATCTAGTAAATTTTAGTTTGAAAATCCTAAGTGGGGTGCTTAGGTAGTGGAGTAGGCATTGAGGCCGAACCACTATAAATCACCGTATTTGCATTTTTTTCTACTTCTATTTGCTTAATTAGCATATTTACTTTGCTTTCGCTCGTTATTCAATTCGCTAGTTGCCTAAGTAATCAAGTAAATGATTAAAACCGGAATTAGATAAAAAGATTAGTAAACATACTATTCACCCCTTCTCTAGTGTGGTCATTTCACCAACATTATTCTCTATTTTGATGATAACAAATATGAATCTGACTCATTTGTTGAGTTTTGAGTTCAGGTTGATAGAACTATACGTCTACGAAGTTCGTCCGAAAAATTACGAAAAGTCAAGTTAAAACACTCCGGAGGCTATCGAGTCATAACCTAGGTTTACGATTAGATATGATTGTAATATGCTCCTAGGATATCAACCCAACCCATTTATACTATATCCTAAGTCAAAATCCAAGACTAGAACCAAAAATGAAAACTAACTATAAAAATTAGCAAAAACATGTTGATAACTGTGTTTCAATCGGATGTCCATCGACGGGTCGGTCGACGAACCTGCGACTGACAATCGACTATGTTTGGGCAAAAATCCACAGAAAGCTTTTGGTCGATGACCGGTCGCTTGTTCGATCATCCGACCAATCGACCGGATGATTGACCGGCGGACGCAACGGATAGATTATTATCTGTTGCAACAGACTATTGCAACTTTATCACCCCAAGGCTTATAAATACAAGCCTTAAATCCTCCACCTTCCTGGTTCACTATTCCATTGAGTCAATTTCTAAGTGTTCAAGCTTTCAAGAGTGATTTGCAAGCCCTAGTTCTCAACTCTCAATCTCTCTTGAAGTGGTCTTCACGTTTCAACCCTCACAAGGTGACTCTCCCCTACATCTTGAGGCGTTGGAAAGATTGAAGGCTGTGAAAGGAGCTCTCCAAGTTTGATTCTCATTTAAAGCTCCTTTATACTTGTTTTTCATAGTTGTTTATTTCAAATTCTTGAAGTAGCTTGTAAGGTGTGCTTGTAAAACACCTTAGTGTTGTTATAGGGTTTTGTTTTGCTAGATAATAGGTGTTGATGCTTTCTCAAAGGCTTGAGAATTAAGTCATTATATTCGTAGGAAAACATTACTTCTATAAAGTGTTATGTTTAGAAATCCTTGGTGAGGAGCCTGTTGGCTTAAGGTTTTCAACCTTGGTCTTAATCTCGGTTTTGATGGTAACAAACAAGGAACTAATGTTTCATTGAGAAATCTTCCAGGTTCCATATCGATTAGCGCACGACGTCCTTGATCGGAAATATTGGAGAAATTAGAAAATCAGAAGGACGTTGGTCGGCGTGCTCGGATTCGTCGGGAAGATAGAGTTTAGGTTTAGGGTGTCTAGAATATGAAGTAATCCTCTTTATGATGCAAAGAACCCAAAAATAAAACCCGAACCCCAAAATATGAAAACCAAAAAATCGTCCTGAAATTCACTAAGCTTAGGGAGCTCCTTGGAGGGCTATATGACCTAGATATTTTCTTGACACAAAAAATGGCGGTAATTGTTCATTGGGTAAAAACTAGATAACGAGGTATTTTAAAGGAATTTTTGGAAGCCTTTAGCATACCCATATTTGACCCGGGAGATTAAAAAAATTTTGTTTTTCGGAAATTTGTACTAGACCCCAAAAACTATATTTTGATTCTTAAGGAGTTTGATTTTTTAGATATTTTTATTGAATCCAAATGGGGGGTAATCCTTATATAAGTACACTTAGCGAAGACGGAACCAGAAAATGAGCAAACAAGCAGAAAAAAACTAAGAAGTGCAGTCTGCCTAGTTTCAGTTGACCGATCGATCGACCGAATGATGCCAAAAACTAGCAATAGCCAATTCAGTCAACCGGTCGGTCGACCAAAGTGTGCCAGAAAGTGGTAGTTTGCTTTCAGTCGATCGACCGGTCAATCGACGATCGATCAGTCATCGACCAAACGACGGAAATAGCTAGTTTTCCGCCCGTTGAGCTGCCTGTTTCATGCCATCTCCTTAAGGCTTATAAATAGAAGCCTTAGCAAGCCTTCCACCCACTCATCCAACATACTTTGAGCCATATTTGATGATCCTTGAGCTTGATTGAGACACCATTCTTGAAATCCCTAGTTTGATATCTCATTCCTTGATATAGCCTTCAAAGCTTCATTGATTCATCACCTTGAGGCATCAAGAGGACTAGGGAGTTTGTTGTGGAGCTAACTATCTTATTGTTTGATTTATTGCTCCATTTAGTGTTGTATTTTCTTATTTATTTCTTTGTATTTGAGTAAGAGTAAGACCTAGAGTGTAGATCTTGAAATTTGGTGGTTGCCTTTGTGTTTGAGGCTTAATTCCACCGGTGTAAACTTAGTTTACTAGGACTAGTTGAGTTGTCCCTTAGGTTGAGGTGGGAGAGTGCTCTCGGTAGGAAGGCGGGATACTTCCGGGTGTGGAAGTGCCTTCGGTTTGAGAGAGGAGACTTTCCGGTGTAAAGTCCTCTTTGTAAGGGAAACGATATAATCTAGTAAAGGTAAATTTGGAAATCCTAAACGGGGTCCTTAGGTAGTGGAGTAGGCATTGGGGCCGAACCACTATAAATAATTGTGTTAGCATTGTTTACCTTGCATTTCTTATTGCTTACCATTTATATCTTGCTTTCGCTTTCTACTAGATTTGCGAATTGCCTAAGTAACCAAAGAAACGATTAAAATCGAATTTAGGCGATAAGATTGAGTTAACATACTATTCACCCCCCCTCCTCTCTAGTGTGGCCATTTCACCAACAGAGCCAAGGTAGTGGAGTAGGCTGGTTGGACGAACCACTATACGTTGTGTTTGTTTGCATTGCTCTTTACGTGTCTACATGCTAATTGATTGTGTTTAGTTACTTGTCAAAGCATTCATCTCAAAAGAATTCAAGTTAGGTTGTTAAATTGATTAAAATTAAAAAGAGTAGGATTAAACTTAGAATTAACCTACACACTATTCAAACCCCCTTCTAGTGGACATTTGAACAATAATTCCTCCTCAGTCAATTGCCCCTATTTTCGGCACTATAGAGCTTACATAAGCAATTGGGACTCAGTTTTCACAAGCCTAAACACATTAGCCTCAATGCCACACTCAGCAACCAGAACTCGGTTTTCACCAGTGTAGCTCACCGGCCTCAGTGCCTATTACGGGCTCCCACGCCCCCAACGACCCCAAGCGCACTTCTCATGATCTCAGTTATCACCGAGACTAGTCCAAAGCCCTAAATGCGGCCTCCAGCTCAGCGAGGCATGCTCTAAGTGAGCAACACGACCCCAAGAGCTCTTCTCGCAAGCTCGGTTTTCACCGAGACTACTCCTCAACCTTAAATGCGGCCTCCGGCTCAGTCCGACATACTCTAAATGAGAAACACGACCACAAGTGCGCTTCTCGCGAGCTCGGTTTTCAGCGAGACTGGTCCTCGGCCCTAAATGCGGCCTTCGGCTCAGATCAACATGCTCTAAATGAGAAACACAACCCCAAGCGCGCTCCTCGCGAGCTCGGTTTTCACCGAGTTTTGCCCTCCACCCCCAGAACCGCTACTTCTGACCTGAGAGCCCTTACTCAATGCCTCATGCATGGTTTTGCCTTATGATCCTTAGCAAGCTCGGCTTGAACCCCTTACTCAACCCTCTTGTGTGCGGTTCCGCCTTACGCTCCTTGGTGAGCTCGACTTGAACCCCCCCGCCCACGGGTTCTAGGCCTCTAGAGTCTTTACTTCTGGCCTCAGCGCCTTACTTAGTGCGGTTCTCGGCCACCTCAGTCGCTACTTTCAGCTTCTCGCGCACGGTCCCACTTTACGCTCCTCGGCGAGCTTGGCTTGAACCCTCCGGGTTTTGGGCCTCTAGAGTCATTACTTCTGGCCTCTGCACCTTACTTACAATTACCAAATAGGTAACCCCAAATTTAAATATTATTTTTTTAAACAAAACATGTAGTTAACAAAGCCTTAGCAAATCGAGGAGCCGATCAAACTCAGCAAGAACACAACAAGCATAAACACAGAAGACATCCTCTTTATTCATAAACTCCTAAAAATGGATATTTACACTTACAAACCCATAAAGGCCAGCCCATCAACAAAATAAATGGCCTACCGGCAAAACAACTAGTTAGAAAGCATCCCAGGAACATCGTCACCGACCAAGCTGCGCAAACAAGAATCCCGTATCAGGTTTCTACTACCAGGATATAACACCATATGAAGACTTGGTCAAAAAATCTCCCACAACCTGGGAGTTGAAGGGCAAGGAGGAGAGGAGTGAAAGCCCCAGCTTGGCAAAATTAGGACCATGGACAAGGTCCCAATCAGCCAAAGAGCACAACCCCTCCCTCGACACATGAACCACGAAGACTCCATCTTTCCATTAGGAGCCTTCTTCCCTTTCTTCTTGATATCCTTTTAGGGTTTCACATCTTTTTTTTCCCCTTTGTTCTTAATAGAGCACAACTTTACCTTTTTAGGGGTACTACCCACTAACAAGACTTTGTCCTTTTCCTTCGAAAGGTGGGACTCAGCAGTCTTCAGCATATTAAGAAGCCTGGAAAGTGAGGCGTCCAGCTTGTTCATGTGGTAGTTAATGATAAATTGTGAAAATGACCCTGAAAGGGATTGGAGTATTAAGTCCTGACTTAGCCCCTTATCAATGATTACGCCCAATTTCTCTAATCTCTCGATCAAATCAATTAGTTTGAGAACATGGGTTTCAACAGGGGTCCCTGTCGCAAACTTGGCTTGGAAGAGTTGTTTTGATAGCTCAAACCTAGCAGTCCAGCTCTCTTCACCGTACAACTCCATGAGGTGAGAGAGGATGGCCCCTACATCCATCTTTTCATGTTGTCGCTGCAACACATCGGACATAGAGGTGAGCATTATGCACTGAACAGTAGTGTTGTCATCTTGCCACTTCTTTTAAGTGGTTCTCACTTCCTCGGTACCCTTTGGGCAGGGGCATCTGGTGGCTTGTTATCAAGAATATAGGAAAGTCTCTCCTAGGTGAGGACAATCCTCAAGTTTCACAACCAATCGACATAGTTTGGTCCAGTGAGTTTATTTTCGTCAAGTATGCTTCGTAATGACAGTGTAGATGACATGGCGACAATGAAATGCTACAAGGAAAAGTGAAAAACAAACATGAGCTACCATTCTATATGCATGATTATTATGGTCTTTTAATTTATCATGTCTCCCACTAATTTTCGAGGTTCCCAAATGACCCTCCTATTGGGAAGCAGGAAGCCCTCGTTGGTAGACTTCCTTAGGGGAAGATGGAACCCCACTTTTCCTACTCGGGTCTCACATTTAACACGACAAACCCTAATAGATCCATGGGTAGGTAACTCTTTACCGATCACATCGTTATGCAACTTCCATCAAGTTTTGCCTCTAGGGTTACCATGGTCTTGTGTTTGCACAAGAAACCAAGGAGCCCTAGTTGAGTCGGACCCACCGTTCGTTTACCCTAGCGAGAAAATAATCACCCTTGAGTTTGCTCAACATGGTAAGTCACGTTCAAACTAGTAGTAGAGACACATGGATATGTGTCATATCAGATAGAACGTGTCTATCATCACAAAAAGACCTTGTGTTTGCACAACAAACCTGTTGTGAAAATAGACACACTTGTACCTCACAACGATGGAAGGCGTGACCGATATTCTTAATATCATAGCCATTCTGAATCAATATTATTGGAGAGTATCATAGCCATCATAGCCACAATGGAAGGCGTGATCGAAAATTTTAATTATCTAAGCTATCAACAATTGAAGCAAAAATAATAAATAAAAGCATAAAGTAAATAAGGATGATTATGAATGTTCTAAGGGTTCCACCCGAGCCACCGGGTGTCACGCCCCAACTCAGGGTCACATCACTGGCCAGGGTATACGTGCCTATACCCCGTAGCTTAAATCATGCACATGCCAACTCATAACAATAAATCATAGAGAAAAGAATGTAAAGAGTTTTATTATTCAAATTAAATGAAAAAACTAAACCAAATTTTGTAAGAAGTAAGTTTAGCAAAAATAATAGTACGGAAATAATAAATCAAAGTCCAATAGACCACTTATGAATGAAATCCAAAATAAATGACATAAACGTCCCCAAGGGACTACAACTCCAAAATGCCAAAACACAAGTGCATGACAAACTACTACAGATTTGACTACGACCCCTAACTAGGACTGCTATGAGATCAATGTAGCTCTACAAAATCACCAAGATTAGGGTTTTGTTTTAGCTTACTGTTGTGCCCGAAATGAATGTGTCTAACCCTAATCTGGTCTCCAGAGTGTACCCTATATTTCCAAACTATATTTTCTGGTCAAAACGATAGGTTACACGACTATATTCAATAAACTATATATATCATAAATAAGATTTCAAAATCAGTCCTGATTCATCAACTCAGCTTGAAATTTTCAGCATAATTGAGTTTCAGCATAATAAGGAAATTAAATCCGAAAATTTACAGAATATAACTCCCAAAATTTCCATCACATCAGATTCATAATCATTAAAATAAATCTCAAAAAAACCATATTTATTAAGCAAGAACAACAAGCATCACAATCCTCTTTAACCAAGAACCAACCTTTTTGCTCAAGAATTTAAATCAAGAACCCTCATGCCTTCAAGATCAAACCCATCTTTGAAACACATGATATATTTCCAAAAATCACAGATTTAATATCAAGCATGCATTTAAATTATAAGCATCAATATTGATGAACAAATTGAATCATAGAATGCAAGAAAATCTACACCCTTCACTTAGGAAATTCATCGAACACTTGGAGGGCACCCCCTTTTCTCCACCTTGGCCGAGCACCCCTAGGATCATCCTAGGGCTGCCGAGCCCCATAGGGGAAGGGTTCGGGTCTCCTCTCGCATGGCAACCACAAGAAACAACGAGAACTCGGAAGTCGATGGTAAAACCAACAAGAACGTCTTATTTCAAGAGCGGCTCAAGAAGATGAAAGAAACCCGAGAGAAGGAGCAGTAAAACCACTCACATGAATAGGAAAGGATTAGAAGAGAATTCCCGGTCGACGGCCTTCAAAATTAGCTCCAAGAGGGGGCGGCTCGGCTCCACCAAGAGGGAAGAGGGGGCGGTGGCTCCAAGGAGAGGAAGAGGAAGGGCTGCGGCTCCTCCTCAAGCCAACGGCTTGGCTTCCAAGGTAGAGGGAGAGAAAGGAAGAAGGAAGGTGAGGAAGGGGCTCAGCTCGGCGGCTGGGCTTGGCGGCTCCAAGAGGGGAAGGAGAGGGGCGGCTGTCTCTTCTCTTCAAGACTTGTGCAGCTCCAATAGGGAGCCGCAAGCCAAAGGAGAGGGGGTTTTATACTTTCTCCCCAACCCTAACTCCACTAAACCCCTTAGCAAACCCGCATCCGCCTCAAGCTGAATCCGAACCTGCTAACCTGACTAAACTTAATTAATCCATTCTAAACCCCATGCTCCACATAAGCACCCAACACATGTGCATCCATATGCGACATAATTAATAATCATTCACACACATCCCAACAATTAATTAAATTTATTCAACCAAGAAAAGAAAATGCATAAATCAATTTTCCTACTTACCTGAGCTCTCAAGCTCGCACCGGACCATGAGTCGACTCGGCTCGACCTTGAACTAGCCCGCTAGGCTAACAATCACAAATAATAACATAATTAAATATTAATATCTAGGATATTACACCGAGCGAACCAAGGCCATCATTCTAGGGTTTTAGGGAGCTCCGTTTCGCCAAGGCGCTGCCCAAAATCATCTTAAAGGTTGCCGGTTCCATCAGTGCCTTCCCGGGGTTCAAGTCATCATCATTATGGCGCCGAACACCTCCTCTCCGCGCGCGCACCAAAACGGGGCAGCAAGCGTGCTCGTCGCGAATCTGCCCCTATACTTCTAATTTTACAAAACTAAAAGAAGAAGACCCCAAACAACCCTTGGGGAAAGGTTTAAGGAGAGGGAGAAGAAGATTATAATTAGAATACTCAAGAGGAAGGCAGAGGTACGCAGACCCTATTTAAAATTTATAATGTTGAAATTTCACAAATTTACAACCAATCAATACAACCACGTTTTACACACAGTCACAGAACATAGGGCTCATCCATAATCATCCTTTTAAGCATATTAACAATTAAGAAAAAGAAAGGAAAAAACATAATCCGAAAATGCGCTAATCGGGTTACGTTTCCACCCAAAACGATGCAAACAACGCATTCTGAAAATTTTAGTTTTCGAGGCTGTTCAACCATTAACCCATGGGGTTCTTGAGTCTGAAATCTGTCCAAGACAAGTTTGGACAGTAGGCTACCACCCCGATTCATCGCATGAATCGTGGAGCCAAAAGAACGACTCAAGAACCCTTGAAAATAAAAACCGGGCAGCTTGAGGTTTAGGGAGCGAATAGTTCATAAACGCAACAATAACGCGTAATAAACTTCTAGAAAAATTGCTAAAGGTGGATCTAATACCAATGTGGGGATGGAAGAAGAAGCACAGCAGAAAAAATAATTTTTTTAAAAAATAATTTTTTAAAGAAATACAAACCATCCCAATACCAGCGATCAACTTTAGCAAATCTTTAAGAAATTCAATCTACGAGTAGAAGGAGAAGATATACCTTATACCACATATGGTAAGGCTGCTCCTTTCCCCGTTTCAAGACGTCCAAGTGCACGTCCTCCAATGGAAGGTCCACACCAAACGCCTCGCAACCAAGCCTTTGCTCCTCTCCAAGATCTCTAACCAATTTGCTTAACCCCTCTCAATGGAGGTTAGGCCATCTATTTATAAGGTGAGTAGGTGGCCCCCATGGTGGACCCGACCCCCCCTTTTTAAATTCTCTCCCTAGAATTCAAAATTCCGGGGTTTGCCCCCAAAACAATAATTTATAATTAATGGATTTATAATTAATTCAAAATTAATTAAATCCAACTAAATATAAACTTTAATTTATCTCTATAAATTAAATTATTTTTTATTAGGATTTATCATGTGTCAATCCCTACAATTTAGGGATGCCCTACAAATTCGAATTTTATGAGCCACCATTAAAACCCCTTTAGTGTGGTCGTGAGAGACTCCATTCACAAGTCAAGATTGATGTCTAGCAATGTGTCATGACTATCCGGATAGTGCGAGGTTCAATCTACAGGGATCGATCGCCCTTCGGTGACCAATTACCGTTCAACTAAGTCCCTCGGTTACAACATCCCGAAGTCGGCTAGGGTACGGAAGAAGTGTCAAACCCTAATACCAATTCATATGTATTCCACCCGCCAAGATACCGTCTCAATAATAAAATGTCAAAAGCATCTTCCTAACTTTCATGTCTACTATGGCCAGAGATTCTCGAGTCGACACTTGTAGGGAAACATAGGACGTTATCTTCTCTCACTAGGAGTAACCGATTCCATGTTGGTTGCTCACCTACCTCCATGAATGTTTCCCCATGCCCAGTAATATCTGACACATGACGTTGAGGGCCATGTAGGGATAAAACCAAGGCAATGGATTGTCACTCACAAGGTAACCATGACAACCTCATGTCCAAGGACTACTTGCACATAATATCACCCGAGGAACATCCCATTAACACTCATGTAAGGATTCCATTTTGTGTTCCTCGTGCAGGTCCGTTTAGTGAACTCATTCCCTAATGAGCACCTGCACTTGTACATTAATGGCAGCTCATAGGTAATTATGAGATCAGCTACCCCTTATCGTATAAGGCATGTAATAAGTGCACCAGTCTATATGGAATCGTCAATCCCCTAATAGGTGATCCTACGATCGGGAACATTTAGAACATGGGCATCTGGATTCCAAGTCTCACTGGCATGATCTCATCATGGCCTTAGAATCAGTTGCCCGAGTTTATAGGGTTCATCATAATCTAATATATACGAAATCTAGATGCATCATATGATGAAAAGATGTCTCATATTATTCATTAACCATAAATAGTTCCCTACACATCAACATGTGATTGGCTCAAGGGCACTATTTGTTTCAATTGGTATCAGAGCTTCTGAAGCGCAACTGCAAGGAGTATATTGCAGAAGTAAAGCAGAAGAGGGCTTTTGAAGCCCCCTCCGCATGTGCGTTTGTTATTCAAATAAATCTAACATTACAAAATTCTACTTCACTTGGGTATTGGATACCGGTTGTGGTGCTCACATTTGCAATTTATTGCAGGGGTTGAGAATAAGTAGAATGTTAAACAAAGGCGACTACGACCTTCGAGTAGGCAATGTCGCAAAAGTTACAGCATTAGTCATAGGAAGCTATTGTTTGTATCTGCCATCAAGCAAAACCATTGAATTGATCAATTGCTATTACGTTCCAATTCTAATAAAGAATATTATTTTTGTTAGTTTGTTGCTAGAACAAGGTTATGAAATGACTTTAAAAGGCATTTGTTGTCACATATATCATTCTGATGAATTATATGGAAATGGGCACATTTCAAATGGTTTGATGGTCTTAGATGTAACTGATAATGTTTTTCATATCAAACAAACGCACAAGAGGAAATGATATAATCTGAACCTCACTTATCTTTGGCAGTTGAGACTAGGTCATATTAATGAGAATCGGGTTAACAAGTTGTACAAAGACAGGTTATTTGACCCGTTCGATTTTGAATTGATGCCAACTTGTGAATCCTGTCTCAAAGGAAAAATGACAAAGTCCCCCTTCACTGGGCATAGTGAAAGTGCTACTAAGTTGTTAGAGCTAGTCCACACAGATGTTTGTGGACCAATGGCAACTCAAACCAGAGGTGGGTATTCCTACTTCATCATGTTCAGAAACGATAGATCAAGGTATAGATATGTCTACCTGTTGAGACATAAGTCTGATACTTTTAAAAAGTTCAAAGAGTATAATGCTGAGGTTGAGAAACAAATAGGGAAAAGTATTAAAACCCTTCGATCAGATCGAGGTGGTGAGTACTTATCCACTAAGTTTCTACATTATCTAAACGACAATGGAATTGTATCCGAATGGATCCCTCTAGGCACACCACAACATAATGGAGTATCTGAAAGGAGGAATCGCACGTTATTAGACATGATGGGGTCCTTGCTTTGCTTTACTGATATCCCAATTTCATTTTGGGGATATCCGCTTGAAACGACTATCTACCTTTTGAATAGGGCTCCCACAAAGTTTGTCTCTGGTACACCATATGAGATATGGAGTGGCAAGAAACCAAGTCTGAGGCATCTCAAGATTTGGGGTTGCCCCGTGTACGTCAAAAAATTAGAGTCAGATAAGCTTTATGCTAAATCAACCAGGTGCAGGTTTGTGGAGTATCCTAAAGAATGTTTAGGGTATTATTTCTACTCGTCAACTGATCAAAAAGTGTTTTTTCATAGGCCTGCCACTTTCTTAGAAAAAGAGTTCATCGAGGAAAGTGGGAGCGAGAAAGATGTTGAGCTTGATGAAGTTCAACAACCACATGCAAAATCACAACCACCCGTGGAAAGTCCACATAAAGAACCAATCACAGAAACAACACCTCCCACCACTCTTCGAATATTAGGGAGATTGCGTAGACAATCCAAAAGATTAATTTTTACCATTGAGAATGGTCAGGAATTCGTTGATCCACAATCCTATGATTAGGCAATCAAGGATGTTGATTGCAAACAATGGTAGGAAGCAATGAAATCTGAAATGGACTCGATGTTCACCAACCAAGTTTGGACTTTGGTTGACTTACCCGAAGGAGTTACTCCTATAGGATGTAAGCGGATCTTTAAAAGAAAGATTGGAGCTAATGGCCAGATGGAGACTGTTGGGGAATTGGCCACACTAGAGGGGGAGTGAATAGTGTGTTTACTAATCTTTTTGCCTAAATCCGGCTTTTATCGTTTCTTTGGTTACTTAGGCAAATTACAAGATAAGTAGCAAGCGGAAGTAAAGTAAATGCGATAATGAAATAAACACAAGTAGAATTAATGCAAACACAGTTATTTATAGTGGTTCGGCCCCAATGCCTACTCCACTACCTAAGCACCCCGCTTAGGATTTCCAAACTAAACTTTACTAGATTAATCTTGTTTCCCTTACAACGAGGACTTTGACCCAAAGAGTTTCGCTCTCAACCTAAGGCACTTCCACACCCGGAAGTCTCCGCCTTCTTACTGAGAGCACTCTTCCACCTCAACCCAAGGGATAACTCAACTAATCCTAGTAAACTAAGTTTACACCGGTGGAATTAAGCCTCAAACACAAAGGCAACCACCCAATTTCAAGACCTAACAACCTAGGTCTTCACAAGCTCAAATCCAATGAATTAAACAAGAAAGTATACAAGTAATGGAGCAAAAATACAACAACTCAAATACTTAGCTCCAACACAATGAATCCTAGCTCCTCTTGATGCCTTGATGATGAATCAGATCAAGCTTGAAGGCAAACTCAAGGAATGAGAGGTCAAACTAGGATTTCTCCAAGTAATGGCTCAATGAAATGATCAATGATGGCTCAATGAAGTGTAGGAGTGATAAAAAAGTATCAAAGGAAGGCTTAGGAATTTGTATTTATAGAGCCAAGAAGAAGGCTCGGGTGAAGCACGGCTCAACGACACGAAAACTAGCCATTTCCCCCCTTCCAGTCGATTGTCGGTCGATCGTTAGTCGACCGACCGAGCGACCGACGAGTGACCGAAGGCATTACTGCCACTTTCTAGCATACTTCGGTCAACCGACCGGTCGACTGAATTGGCTACTGCCATTTTTCAACCCTATTCGATTGACCAACCGATCGACCGAAACTGGAAAAATCAGCACAGTTTGCTAATTTTTCTGCTCGTTTCTGGGCTCCGTCTTTGCTAAGTCTACTTATATAACATTTCTTAAATTAAAGTTAATAACTTTAAAACATAAATGTTATATAAGGATTAACCCCCATTTGGATTCAATAAAAATATCTAAAAAATCAAAATCTAGTTTTGGAGGTCTAGTACAAATTTCCGGAAAATAGAAATTTTCTAATCTCCCGAGTCAAATATAGGTAGGCTAAAGGCTTCCAAAAAATTCTTAAAAATACCTCGTTATCTAGTTTCTACCCAAGGAACAATTACCACCATTTTTTGTGTCAAGAAAATATCTAGGTCATATAGCCCTCCAAAGAGCTCCCTAGGCTTAGTGAATTTCAGAATAGTTTTCGGGTTTTTATATTTTGGGATTCAGGGATGATTTTTTGGGTTCTTATGTATCATCATGAGTATTTACAACATAACCTAGACATCCTAAACCTAAACTCTATCTTCTCGACGAATCCGAGCGCGTCGACCAACGTCCTTCTGATTTTCTGATTTCTCCGATATTTCCGATCGAGGACATCATGCGCTAACCGATATGGAACCTGAAAGAAACTCTTCATGAAATCATTAGTTCCATGTTTGTTATCATCAAAACAGAGATTAAGACCAAGGTTGAAAACCTTAAGCCAATAGAGATCTATAAGGCCAAGCTGGTAGCAAAAGGTTTCACTCAAATGCAAGGTCTTGATATGATGAAACTTTTTCTCCTGTAGCCATGCTCAAGTCCATTAGGATAATGCTAGCCATTGTTGTATATCATGACTATGAGATTTGGCAGATGGATGTCAAGACTGCATTCCTCAATGGTGAACTTGAGGAAGAGGTCTATATGACCCAGCCGGAAGGTTTCATGTCTTCGGTAGGACCGAAGAAGGTATGTAAACTGGAAAGGTTCATTTATGGACTCAAGCAAGCCTTGAGGAGCTGGAACACCCGTTTTGATGAGATAGTCAAAGAGTTTGGCTTCATCAAAAATATAGACGAACCTTGCGTCTATAAAAAGGTTAGTAGAAGCACCATTGTGTTTATTGTGCTGTATGTGGATGACATACTGCTCATGGGTAATGATGTTCCTCTGCTCTTGTCAGTGAAAGCATGGTTATCCAAAAACTATTGGCCCAAGGGTTCCCCCTAGGCTTCGATCTCTATTTTGATGATAACAAACATGTATTTAATATATGAGTGTGTAGTCTTGAGTTTAGGTTAAGGTTGCGATAAGCACGCGAACTTCGATCGGATGTAAAATCTCAAGAAAGGCTCGGATGTAGGTCAAGTAGATTCCTTGTAATATATCCCTAGGATCTCATCCGAAGCCTATTTGTAAAGTTATCCAAGTCAAAACTTGGTAACAAAACCCATGAAAAAGCGTGTAACAAAGCAAATGTAAAAATCAGCCTCAGCCCAGGTTTGGTCGATCGGTCGGTCGACCGAACAAGGCAAAAAAATGGTAGTAGCTACTTCGGTCGACCGAACAAGGCAAAAAAATGGCAGTAGCTACTTCAGTCGACCAAACAAGGCCAAAAACTAGCAGTGGCTACTTCGATCGATTGGTCGATCGACCGAACAAGGCCAAAATCCGGCAGTGGCTAATTCGGTCGACCGATCGGTCCACCAGACAACAGAGGATTTAAATCGAGATCAATTTAGTCGACCATCCTGTCGACCGAACATGGCTGTAGAAAGGCAGAACGACAGCGGTCGTTGGGTGGTTGATCAATCGACAATCGATCGGCAAGCGACCGGTCGGCGTCCAACGGGCAGAAAAATGCCCGTTGGAATGTTGCTCCGTTTGAGGGGTTATGAATACCCTTCACCAACCTTCATTAATTCTCCTTAACCATTGATTAAAGCTGTCAAAGAGAGATTTATGCCTTCTAAGCTTGATTTGCTCGCACTTGCTTCTCCGATCGATGACTTCTTTCAAGTGCCCATCTTCCCTCAACTTCAGCTTTGATTCGATCTCAACATTTTGTGGAGTTGGAGGCATTGAAGGCTTGGAAAAGAGCTCTTTGTTGTGATTTACTCTTTAGCTCTTTTCATTGTAATTTTACTTGTTACTTGAACTTGGTTTTCAGTGATTAGCTTGCCAGGTGTGCTAGTGTAAATACTTAGGGTTTTCTTTATAGAATTGTGTTTTGCCTAGGTGAATAGTTTTGAGGATTTCTCAAAGGGTTGAGAATCGAGTCCTCTGTTGTATTCAAAGGGAAACACAAGGTCTATAAAGAATTTGGTTAGAAATCCTTGGTGTGGAGGCATGGTGGTGGAGTAGGCGATTGGCCGAACCACTATAATTTATTGAGTTTGCATTGCTTTGTGTGATTGCTTATAATTGTGTTTCATACTTGTTAATGAACATCATTTAGTTGCACTTACTTCCGTTTGAAGTTGGAATTGACTTAAAATAAATTGAAGTATATTGTTAAAAGTCACCCAACACTATTCAACCCCCCCTTCTAGTGTGGGTATTCACTCAACAATTGGTATTAGGGCGAGGTCGTAGGATTAGATTTAATCATCTACCCTACAATTTATAATGACTAGTGAAATCCAACTAGCTCAAGGTTCCTCTACTCATACTCCACCATTGTTCGATGGATACAACTATGCCTATTAGAAGATACGCATGAATGACTTCCTACAATCACTAGTCATTGATGTATGGAGAATGATTCAAGTAGAGTATAAGCAACCAACTAAGGATATGGATGAGTGGGATTAAAAAGAAATTAAACTCTTTAATGCAAATGCAAAGGTCGTCAATGCACTACATTGTAGCCTATCAATTAATGAGTTTAATAGAATTTCTACTTGCAAGTCTGCATATGAACTTTAGAAAGTCTTAGAGACTACACATGAAGGGACTTCACAAGTTAAAGAATCTAAGATAAACCTACTCATGCATGATTATGAAATGTTCAAGATGTTATAACATGAATCTATTGATGTCATGTATGCTTGCTTTCAAAATATTACAAATGGATTAGCTAACCTTGGTAGAGATATAAGGGAAGAGGAGAAGGTAAGGAAACTCCTTCGTTATCTTCCAAAAGCTTGGGAGCCCAAGGTCATCGCAATCATGGAAGCAAAGGATACAAGCACCTTGAAGACCACTGAGCTCATTGGGTCTCTCATGACACATGAGACCCATATGAAGCAATACAAGGAGGAAGATTTGAAGAGATGGAGATGTTGGCAAGAAGATTCATGAGTTTCATGAGATGAGGCATGAGGAAGGGAAGAGGAGGCTAGACATGCTTCAATTGTAACAAAACCGGGCATCTAAGGAAGGATTGCCCACTTCTCAAGATGGCTTCCACCTCCAACCCTCACAAGAAAGACAAATACAAGAAGAAGAAGAAGAAGAAGAAGAAGAAGAAGAAGAAGGCGATGATGGCTTCTTGGGATGAAAGTGAGTCGAAGAAGAAGAAGAAGAAGAAGAAGAAGAAGATGATGATGATGATGGCTTCTTGGGATGAAAGTGAGTCTTCGTCAAGTGAAGAAGACTCCAAGAGTGAAAAGGCAAATCTTTGCCTCATGGCAAATGACAACGAGGTAAGAGCTTTCATTTACGCAAGAAGACCTAGAAAATGAATTTGATCAAATGCATAATGAATTTAATGCTATTAGGAAGAAGTTTAAAGAGCTTAAAAAGGACAACAAATATTTAGAGATTGAAAATGATAACTTGCTACTTTCATGCAATGCCATAGATGATGCTAAGAAAAACAGAGAAAATGAAAATGAAAAGTTGGAAAATGAAAATAAGTTCTTAAGTGATGAAGTAGAGCACTTGAATGATAGCATGATAAACTTAAAAAAGGAACTTTGCATGCTAAATGAAAAAATGACAGCCCTACAAAATGTCATGCCTAAGGTTGTACATAAAAAGGGTCATCAAACAATCATGCTAATGCACACTTCCATGCTCACACACATAGCCCAAGAAAGTTTAATGGAAGTTGCTTTTCATGTGGTATTTTTGGCCATATGGCTAGAGATTGTGCACTAAGAAGGAACCCTAATGCTAGATTCACTTGGGTTCCTAAAATGACTAACTCTGAAGGACCCAAGAAGTTTTGGGTACCTAAAATTGTCTCTTCTCCTTTTGTAGATGGAGAAGCATCCTCAAGCAAGTAGAAGCACATGGATATTGGATAGTGGTTGCTCAAAACAGATGATGGGTGATATCAATCTTTTCGCAACCTTAACAAGAAAGGATGGTGGACATGTGACATTTCGAGACAATGTCAAAGATAAGATTGTTGGCATTGGTGATATAGGTATACTCCCCTACCCATGCATTAAAAATATCTTACTAGTTGATGGGTTAAAACATAATTTGATTAGCATATCTCAATTCTGTGACAATGGATATGTAATCATTTTTGAAGCATCTAAATGCATCATTAGAAGTGCACCATCTAATGATATTGTGTTCATTGGAAATAGGCAAGAAAATATTTACACAATAGTTCTAAATGTTTTGCCTAATCTCCATGTTAGATGCTTGGTTGCCAACGAAAATAATTCGTGGTTGTGGCATAGAAGGCTAGGACATGCTAGCATGAGCCTCATCCAAGAAATATCTAAGAATGACTTAGTAAAAGGAATACCTAACATAAAATTTGAAAAAGACAAACTTTGTGATGCATGTCAACATGGTAAACAAGTTAAGTCCTCATTTCATAGCATTAATCAAGTGAGTACATCTAGAACACTTGAACTTGTGCAGATGGATCTCTTTGGTCCTTGTGATGTAGCTAGTCTAGGTGGAAATTTATATTGCTATGTTTTGGTTGATGATTTCTTGAGATTTACATGGGTTTTCTTCTTAGCTAAGAAAAATAAAACTTTTGACTTTTTCAAAAATTTTGCTTGGGAAGTTACAAATGAGAAGGGAACTTCAATTTTGAAAATTAGAATCGATAATGGAGGAGAATTTAAAAATGAAAAGTTTTCCGAATTTTGTGATGAATTGGGTATTGAGCATACATTTTCTTCCCCTAGAACCCCTCAACAAAATGGGGTGGTTGAGAGGAAGAATAGAACCTTACAAGAGAAGGCTAGGACCATGCTTAGTGAAAATAATTTGCCCAAGTACTTTTGTTATGTGCTTAATCGTGTTTTATTAAGACCTAAAATCAAGAAAACACCTTTTGAGCATTGGAATGATAAAATCACAAGTGTGGGATATTTTCGTGTTTTTGGATGTAAATGTTTTATCTTAAACACTAAGGAGCATCTAGGAAAATTTGTTTCTAAATCCGATGAAGGTATTTTCCTATGTTACTCAAATAGTTGTAAAGCATATAGAGTTTATAGTCATAGAACTATGATTGTTGAAGAATCTATGCATGTTACATTTCATGAAACTAATGATTCTTCTAGAAATGTTAGGATTGTGAATGTAGGTGAGAAACTTGAGGAACTCACATTTCATGTTAAAGAGGTTGAGGAAGAAAACAATAAGGAAACTCAACATGAAGAACTCTCATCCCCAACTCTACCTCAAGATGAAGAAGAAGAAGAGGAAGCTCTATCACCTCTCCCCAAAGGGTACCGATTGATTAAAGATCATCCAATGGATCAAGTCATTGGAGAACCATCAACGGGAGTGGTAACACGCTCTAAACTCAAGAACATTTGTCAATATGTAGCATTCATATGTCAAGTAAAGCCAGAAAATATTAAGAAAGCAATAGAAGATGAATTTTGGGTAATAGCTATGCAAGAAGAACTTAATCAATTTGTTAGGAATGAAGTATGAGACTTAGTACCTAGATCTAGCAGACAAACAGTGATTGGGACTAAATGGGTATTTAGAAACAAGTTAGATGAAGGAGGTTTAGTAATTAGAAACAAAGCTATGTTAGTGGCCCAAAGGTACAATCAAGAAGAAGGAATTGATTATAATGAAACTTATGCAACCGTAGCTAGATTAGAAGCAATTCGCATGCTTTTAGCTTATGCTAGTTTTAATGGCTTTAAACTTTTTCAAATGGATGCTAAAAGTGCATTTTTAAATAGTTTTATCGATGAAAAAGTTTATGTTGAACAACCCCCCGGATTTGAAAGTTTTGAGTTTCCAAACCATGTTTTTAAACTTAAAAAGACTTTGTATGGTTTAAAACAAGCCCCTAGGGCTTGGTATGAAAGGCTTTCCATGTTTTTGATCGATCAAGGCTTTAGAATTGGAAAAGCTGATGTTTCGCTTTGAGATGAGCATGATGGGAGAACTTTCCTTCATGCTTGGTTTCCAAATCAAGCAAACCAACAAAGAAATCTTCGTAAATCAAGCTAAATACACAAAGGAGCTCATCAAAAGGTTTGGAAAGAATGAAGCCAAGACAGCTTCTATACCAATGAGCACATCCATCAAGCTTGACAAAGATGAAGATGGTGTCAAAGTAGATGAAAAAAGATATCGAGGTATGATTGGTAGTCTTCTCTATTTAACAGCAAGTAGACCCGATATCATGTTTAGTGTTTGTGCATGTGCTAGGTTTCAATCATGTCCTAGAATGTCTCAATTAAGTGCGATAAAACACATATTGAGATATTTGAAGGGCATGGTTGACTTAGGATTATGGTATCCATGTAATGCATCTTTCGATTTAATTGGTTTTTTGGATGCAGATGTAAAGTAGATCGAAAAAGCACTAGTGGGTGTTGTCAATTCCTAGGAATGAGTCTTGTTTTTTGGTTCTCAAAGAAACAAAACTCGGTTGCACTTTCAACTACCAAAGCCGAATACATCGGTGCGGCTAGTTGTTGTGCACAAGTCCTTAGGATGAAACAAACCCTTTTAGATTATGGTCTTAGTTATTCATGTATACATATATATGTAGGCGAAATGGCGACACTAGATGGGGGGGGGTGAATAGTTTGTTTACTAATTCGATTTGCCTAAATTCTCTTTTACTCATTTACTTAGATTGGTTTAGGCAATTTGTAGTTCGATGATTTTATATGCGGAAGCAATAAATGATTTAGCAATTAAAGCAAATAAGAAATCAATGCAAACACAAGATTTATAGTGGTTTGGCCCCAATGCCTACTCCACTACCTAAGCACCCCGCTTAGGATTTCCAAACTAGTTTTACTAGATTAATTTACGTTTCCCTTACACAGAGGACTTTTCACCTAAGAGACGCACTCTCGACCTAAGGCACTTCGACACCCGAAAGTCACGGCCTTCTTATCGAGAGTCCACTTCCACCTCAACCCTAAGGGATAATTAAACTAATCCTAGTAAACACTAAGTTTACACAAGTGGCTTTACACATAACACCATGTAACCACTTCCAAATTCAGACCTAACAATCCTAGGTCTGTCACACACAATTGAAACACGTTCAAATAACAAGAAAGATTATAATGAAAAGAGCTAATAATAAAACAAGAATAACTACTCTTTTCAATCCTTGCAGCCTTCAACTCGTTAAGAGGTAGAGCTTGAACAAAACTCGAGTTGAGCCCAGCTTGTGCGCTTGAAGAAGATGTCCGCGGAAACAGAGCGCACTTCAATCAATCGTTGGGAGGGTTTTAATCTCCTTTTAAAGTGCTCAAAAATCTGTAGGAGTCAAGGAAGAAGTTAAAAGAATCATATGAGGGTATATTTATACCCTGCTGAAGAAACAGATGTTCAACGGATAGAAAACTATCCGTTACAGGCCGCCGGTCGAATGGTCGATCGATCGACTGGTCGACCGGTCCTTCGACCGCTTCTCTTTACTCTGTGGGCGATCGATCGACGGGTCGACCGCTTGACGCAAATTCTTCAATCCACGACTTCCGATCGACCGGCTGATCGACCGCCTGAGCTACTACCCAATTTAGGCTTCGATCAGACGATCGCCCGGTCGAATGAAGTAGCTCTGTGATTTTTCTTCCTTTGTTCGGTCGACCGAATGGCTACTGCCCCTTTTTACCTACATTCGGTCGACCGCTCGGTCGATCGAATTTAGGCTGAAATTGTTTTTTCAGCCGATTTCTTCCGCGCTTGGTTTTCGAGTTTTGGCTTTCAACGAGCATCATCTTGGAGAGCTTTTGACGTGATCTTTGGACTCGTCCAAATGACTTTGGTGCACTCGTCGATCTTCGAGAAACTTCCGCGATGAACCCGACCGCGACGATCAATGTCCTTCCGATTTCCAATTTCTCCGACTTTTTCGATCAAGGACATCGAACGCTAATTGATATGGAACCTGAAGGATATTCTCAATGAAATAATTAGTCCTATGTTTGTTATCATCAAAACCTTCAAAACTGAGATTAAGGCTAAGGTTGAAAACCTAAAGCCAACAATCTCCCCCTTTTTGATGATGACAAACATTCATAAGAAAATATATCATTTAAAGCATAGAGGATATCAACTAAGGGATTTCTCCCCCTATCAACATGCATATCTATAAGAATAAACTCCCCCTATCTATATGCATGTATCTTCTAAATTCTCTTTTAACATTTTGTGTGATACTTTGTCATGAGTGTATTCAATTATACTACTTCCCTTATCAATATATTTACTCCCCCTATCGATAAGCATATATCCATGTACTCTCCCCCTTTCGTCATCTATCAAAAAGGATCAAACATAGCAAGCACATCAAAAATGAACATTACTAACCAACACATGGTTAACTAAACACATGTTCATAAAGATGAAAGTGTCAATACATCACATAGTTAATCAAAGATATGTTCAAAGGAAAAAAATACCAATACATCCAATACATCAATCATCACTAATGTCAATATAGCAATACATCAAGGAGGATTACCCGTCCTCAGGTGGTGGAGGAGGTGGTAGATGCGACTGATAATACTGCCACATCTCATCCACTCTCCCATACATTTCATCAACTCGTCGACCGTACTCATCTATTTGCTGACCGTACTGGTCAATACGTTGACCATACTGGTCAACACATTGACCATACTCGTCGATGCGTTGGCCATGTTCATCGATCATGGTCCCAAACTCGTCCATCTAACAGTCGATCGCTTGCATGTGCGCTGATGATGTTCTATTTCATTCCATCTGATTAATATAAAATTGAGCAAAGCGAT
The DNA here is from genome assembly GCA_034359265.1 of Canna indica. Lineage (NCBI taxonomy): Eukaryota > Viridiplantae > Streptophyta > Magnoliopsida > Zingiberales > Cannaceae > Canna > Canna indica. The sequence continues at coordinate 50,498,587 of CP136895.1, read as the reverse complement.
GCTCCAGATCACTTTGACTCGCACGGGAAGGGACGGATGATGATCCTCCAGCAGCTTCACCTTCCTCCATCTCTATCTCATCCTCAGCCTGTTCCACAGGATCTCCTCAGGTTCTTTTTCTGCGCTGATGTTCAAGAATCTTCATGCGGCTAAGGGAGGAAGAATCTATGGGTTTAGGAATAGGCTCTATCTCAAACCTAGATCTATTAACCCCAGCCTCATATATGAAATGAGAGATCATTTAGGCATATGGTAAGGCTTGTTTTTTGGAGGAATGGACTTCAGCTATATAGGTCAGGGACATCTATAGGGATGCTAGACATGGAACAGAAAGTACCCTAGAACTCATGGTGGTGACCTCATCGTAGTGTCCTTCTCTAGGAAGAATATTATGTGCAATGGTAAGGTGCACAATCCTAGCAATAGGTGAAAGCTTGATGCTTTGGGTAGGGATCACTCCCTCATAATCTTCGGGGCATATAGCTGATACAATTTCATGAGGATGATACTCCTCATGAAAATGGTGGGTGGACATCTTATAAATTCGTGCTCCTAATAGAGGAAATCCAAAAGTATCTCTAAAGAGGGATTTGGTTATGACTATGGATTTTCCTAAAATTTCATATCGTAGAACTAAGTCATCACCAAAGTCTTGCCTTTTCTATTACTAGGTTAGAGAAGAAGGCTTTCACTAGGATGGGGCATACCGGTACCTGTTTTCCTAAGAACTCTACCCATCCCATGCTAGCAAGTTTTCGTCGGATATCAAATCGTTCTAAGTCATCTAAAATAACAGGCCGTGTTTGCAGGATGGCTTTTTCTACAAATTTAGAGCCTTATTTCTTTCCTAATCGGGTTAAAAGATTATCAGGTAAGGATGTGAGTTTGGTCTTGGGTGCCATTCTGCATGACAAATTTGAGGATGATGTAGATGATTAGTTTTAAATGAAAAATACATGCTTTTAACGCAAAAGGATGGGAGCGAAAAAATTTAAGGATCGGCATAGTCTCATGCAAAAACAAAAGGATTTTCTCATTAAGTTTTTTTTAAAATAAAAAAATAAAAAAGAATAAAAAAAACTAAAATAAAGGGGAAGGATTAATCATGAAGATCCATAAATAAAAAGAAGAAAAATTGTTTTGGCTAGAGAAGAATAGAAAGCATTTTTGTTTTTGACCAAAATAGGACTCTTTTAAGAAGACATAAGTTTAAATTTCAGAAAAACTCATGAAAGCAAACAAGAAAATTCTTGATTAATGATTTTTGATCAAAATAAAATTCTATTAAAGAGCAAATTATGAATCACTTGAAGAAAACATGAAATATTTGATTTTTGTTAGAAGAAGACTTGTTTTTGGAGAGAACATGCTAAACAAAAGTTATCATTCATGTAAAATAAGCATGAATCATATTTTTGTGTATGAAACAAGGTACATTGAGAGTAAAAGATAAAAAAATCATGTTTTTGACTATAATCTCATGAGTGATGGACAAGGAAAGATTTTTACCTTGAAAGGGAGTCTTGGAGAGGAGGTAGAACCCTAGAAGAAGAAAAGAGAGGACTTAAGATGGAGCAGCAGGTCGAATGGGAAAGGAAGCCCTAGTTTCGGGCTTAAGTAGATGGATTGAATGGCTAGGATTTGATCTGAGTGAGAAATCGGGCGATCTGGGTGATTATTCGCCCGCCGGTCGATCGGGCGGTCGAATGCCTATCGACCGCTCGATCTGCCTTGGTTTTTACCCCTTAACAAAAATTATTTTTCGAGAGGGTGTGATCATCCAAATTTTGTGAAAATTGTTTTACAGAAATTAGACCCTATGAGGGTTCCAAAAAATCAAGAATCGCTCAAAAAGGATATTCCTACAATTTTCTAAAAATTCTACAAGATCAGTGGCATTTTTGTAAATATGAGTTATTTATCCATTGATTTCAGATTTTGCTCAAACTTCCTAGATATCAAGATATGATCATTTAACACTTGTTTATCAAGTTTGGAGTGAAATTAATATCGTTTAGTCAAGTTATGAGCTTAGCACGATTTTAATCAAAATATGCTTGAAACCATGAAAGTGCTAAGAATCAAACTTGGCTATCTACTCATGTTTTCTCTAACTTAGACACTAGACATCTAACATGAGTGAATTCAAACATGTTTGTGAAAATTTAAACCCAAAAGGAGATTTCTAAGTCATATTGTTGACTTAGGTCAATTATTTCCAATTTGAGTCTCATGAACTAATCTAGTGATCACATTGTTCATTTAGTTATGAGTCTTCATGTGATACCAAGTGTAACAACCTAGACTCATGTGATATATGCATTCAAGACATGTTTGCCAACTATAGAAAATGAGTTATCTAATGAAGATTCTAACCTAGAGCAAATTTCATCCAATCAATATATGAAATTGCCTAAGTTATCAAATATTAACTTACTCATGAATTTTCATATATTTATCAAGCAAAAGCAATCATGAGCTTAGAGACTTCATTAATCATGAATAATCAATTATTATACAAATATTTTTGCAAAATTTGAACTCATACCTCACCCTTGAGAATTTTATAAATTTTTCATTTCCTTTTCAATTTGGCTCTACTAACTTTCCATCATATTTTTGATAACTTCCAAGCAATATTCATTAGTAACATAATGGAAATGTAACTACTAACAAGTTATCGTACTAGATAGCAAAGAGAAAATCAAATATCGACTTCGAAATTTACTTTACTAAATAGTTTGAAATCTGTTTCAAAATATGTTGACATTAATCCAAAAACGAATATTTAAGAGATCATAAATATAATATTAATGAAAACATGATCTCCAACCCTTCCTATTGGTTGAAAACCGAAAGGCCACAATGAGCCTACGATTTAAAACCACAAGGTCGCATGAGCCCATTACAGGCTACATAGGTCTCCAAAGAGACTGAAAATCAAAAATCAAAAATCATTTTGATAAGATTTATCAATAATGAAAAATCTACTAACATTAGGCATGTATCAGAACTCCAACTATAATTTAAGCAAGTGAGTATGGGAGATGATACCAAGGATACCTAGATGCCAATTTTCATACCTATGGCATCTTCATGACTTGAAGTTGCAACCAAAGATGGATTCTTTATTGATGTCCATCGTCAACTTCAATTCTTTATCTTCCTTTACCCTTGTGCGGTTGCTCCCCCTACAAAAGAACAAGGAACCTTTGGTACCCAAATTGCTTTGGGTCCTTGAGTGTTAGAGGGTTTAACTACCCAAAGTGTTTTAACTCCACTTGGGTTCATCTTGAATGCACAATCATATATAGCAATACCCATATACACCGCAACAAAAATAATATCCATTAAATTTCTTCCTTTCATTATGAACATGAGATTTAATGTTGGAAGATTTGACATGAGAAAAATGATGGACATGAGCATTCTTAAGTGAAGCATTCTTCTTTTTAACTTGAGGTTTATGTGTAGAATGCCTAACATGAGAGTGATGATGAACATTTTCATTCTTTACATAAGCATTTTTTATTCTATTGTTCTTAGGAGATGGGCCATTCTTAAATTCGTTTACTTTCCTACTCAAGGAAATGACTTCACTTTTCAAATCATTTAGAGATTTTTGAATAACATGCAATTGAGTTTTCAACATTCTATTTTCATTTTTTAAATTGTCATTTTTATGTTTCAAAGCTTTAACCTCGAATTCTAAATTATCATGGCATGGATTAAGTGAGCTAGATTTCAATTTCTCATTCTCTAATTCTAGAGTATCCACATATGAGCTAGGTCTAGAATTCTCATTTTTAATCCTTTTGTTCTCTTTATCCTTTTTCGAAAGCAAGGCATACATAATTTTATACTCATCCATTAAATCATCAAAATCATGAGAACTAGATGAGTTAATACTATCATTTTTATTCTCATGACTAAAAGGAGAGGAGAGTACCTCATCATTTTCATTCATGGGGCAAGCTTTCGAGGTAACTTCATAATCATTGCAAGAGGATGTTTCATGGGATGATGATGTGGAAGCATTCGACCTCTTCCTTGCCTTATTCTTCATGCAAGGACAATTCTTTTTTACATGTCCTTTCTCATTGCATAGGTGACATATCACCTTTCTATTCCGACTCTTTGTACTTCTTTGGCTAGAAACACTAAGAGCTTCAAGAACTTCATTAGATATAGGAGTATGACAATTGTCATCGTCTTCTTCATTTAGAGTGACAAGTTCTTCAGTTTTAGCATAGTCATATATCATGTTCAAAGTATTCCAGATATAATATGCAGAAGTACAATGCATGATTTTTTCAAGTACATTATTTCCCAAAGAACAATATATGCAATTTGTTGCTTTAGCATTTAACTCAAACATGCTAATTTGTTCTTGGGTCCATGCATTCATATTTTCCTTAGGTTCAACATATTTGATCTTAACCATATTAAAAACACCTAAACCTTGAGTCTTTAGGAAGGTGTACATTCTACCATTCCAAAGACCAAAGTTAGATTCAGCGAACCTAGGGGGTACAGACGCTACACACTCTAGATCGAGAGACGTTTGTAGAGGAGATGGTGAAATATCAATCTACGAACCTACTCTGATACCAAATGTAGGCGAAATGGCGACACTAGAGGGGGTGAATAGTGTGTTTACTAATTCGATTTGCCTAAATTCACTTTTACTCATTTACTTAGATTGGTTTAGGCAATTTGCAGTTCGATGATTTTATATGCGGAAGCAATAAATGATTTAGCAATTAAAGCAAATAAGAAATCAATGCAAACACAAGATTTATAGTGGTTCGGCCCCAATGCCTACTCCACTACCTATGCTCCCCGCTTAGGATTTCCAAACTAGTTTTACTAGATTAATTTACGTTTCCCTTACACAGAGGACTTTTCACCTAAGAGACGCACTCTCGACCTAAGGCACTTCGACACCCGAAAGTCACGGCCTTCTTATCGAGAGTCCACTTCCACCTCAACCCTAAGGGACAATTAAACTAATCCTAGTAAACACTAAGTTTACATAAGTGGCTTTACACATAACACTATGTAACCACTTCCAAATTCAGACCTAACAATCCTAGGTCTGTCACACGCAATTGAAACACGTTCAAATAACAAGAAAGTTTATAATGAAAAGAGCTAATAATAAAACAAGAATAACTACTCTTTTCAATCCTTGCAGCCATCAACTCGTTAAGAGGTAGAGCTTGATCAAAACTCGAGTTGAGCCCAGCTTGTGCGCTTGAAGAAGATGTCCGCGGAAATAGAGCGCACTTCAATCAATCGTTGGGAGGCTTTTAATCTCCTTTTAAAGTGCTCAAAAATCTGTAGGAGTCAAGGAAGAAGTTAAAAGAATCATATGAGGGTATATTTATACCCTGCTGAAGAAATGACTGTTCAACGGATAGAAAACTATCCATTACAAGCCGTCGATTGAATGGTCAGTCGACCGACTGGTCGACCGGTCCTTCGACCACTTCTCTTTACTCTATGGGCGGTCGACCGACGGGTCGACCGCTTGACGCAAATTCTTCGATCCATGACTTTCGGTCGACTGACGCGATCTTGCGTCTTCAGCAAACGCAGGTCGGTCGACTGCCCGAGCTACTGCCCAATTTGGGCTTCGATCGGTCGATCGCCCGGTCGACCGAAGTAGCTCTGCGATTTTTCTTCCTTTGTTCGGTCAACCGACAGGTCGACCGAATGGCTACTGCCCCTTTTTACCTACATTCGGTCGACCGAATTTAGGATGAAATTTTTTTTTTCAGCCGATTTCTTCCGTGCTTGGTTTGTGGGTTTTGGCTTTCAACGAGCATCATCTTGGAGAGCTATTGACGTGATCTTCGAGAAACTTCCGTGACGAACCCGAGCGCGACGATCAAGGACATCGAATGCTAATTGATATGGAACCTGAAGGATATTCTCAATGAAATCATTAGTCTCATATTTGTTATCATCAAAACCATCAAAACTGAGATTAAGGCTAAGGTTGAAAACCTAAAGCCAACAATATATTGTGATAACACTAGTGCAATCAATCTAACAAAAAATCCAGTTTTGCACTCTAGGACCAAGCACATTGATCGAAGGCATCATTTTCTTAGGGATAATGTAGCCAAGGGAAATATATCCGTGGAATTCGTATCCACCGACAAATAACTTGCAGATATATTCTCAAAACTCTTAGGTGAAGAAAGCTTTAGAAGCTTAAGAATGCAATTAGGAATTTGTGCATTTCCTAGTGGTTGAAAATATTCAAAATATACATGTCTTTTGAAAAATTGCATTTCATATGGTATCATCACATTTATGTATTGCCTTGTATGGGGCTTTGCGACTTATTGATGTTTGCCTTATATAGGCTTACATTGATAGGAAGGACTATAGTGGTAGATGATGCTCGATTTTATGGTTTCCTTGGTTTTAATGATGGAACTCATTAATAGTGTCTTAGTTCTTGCCCTTTTTGATTGATGTCAAAAGGGGGAGAAAAAGTAAGGTCACATTTGTTTTATGATGCATATAGATAGGGGGAGTTACAAGCATAATATGCATACTGATAGGGGCAGTATATGTTAAGTTGTGAACTAAGTTGTGAATGCCTTAACTCAAACTCACAAATGATACTTAGAGTCTTATTTTATATAAAATTTCATGTTGTGTTTGTCATCATCAAAAAGGGGGAGATTGTTGGCCCGGGAACCCCCTAGGCTTAGATCTCTATTTTGATGATAACAAACATGTATTTAATATATGTGTGTGTAGTCTTGAGTTTAGGTTGAGGTTGCAATAAGCACGCGAACTTCGATCGGATGTAAAATCGTCAAGAAAGGCTTGGATGCAGATCAAGTAGATTCCTTGTAATATATCCCTAGGATCTCATCCGGAGCCTATTTGTAAAGTTATCCAAGTCAAAACTTGGTAACAAAACTCATGAAAAAGCGTGTAACAAAGCAAATGTAAAAATCAATCTCAACCCTGGTTCGATCGAGCAGTCGATCGATCGAACATGGCAGAAAAATGGCAGTAGCTACTTCAGTCGACCGAACAAGTCTAAAATCTGGCAGTGTCTAATTCAGTCGACCGATCGATCGACTGATTGGTCCACCAGATAACAGATGATTTAAATTGAGATCAATTCAGTCGACCATCCGGTCGACCGAACATGGCTGTAGAAAGGCAGAACGCCAGCGGCGCTGGGCGATCGATCTGTCGATCGATCGACGATCGACCCGCAAGCGATTGGTAGACATCTAACGGGCAGAAAAATGCCCGTTGGAGCGCTGCTCCATTTGAGGGGTTATAAATACCCCTCACCAACCTTCATTAATTCTCCTTAACCATTGATTAAAGCTTTCAAAGAGAGATTTGTGCCTTCTAAGCTTGATTTGCTCGTGCTTGGTTCTCCGATCGACAACTTCTTTCAAGCGCTCATCTTCCCTCAACTCCGGCTTCGATTTGATCTCAACGTCTTGTAGAGTTGAAGGTATTGAAGGCTTGGAAAAGAGCTCTTTGTTGTGGTTTACTCTTTAGCTCTTTTCATTATAATTTTACTTGTTACTTGAACTTGGTTTTCATTGATTAGCTTGCTAGGTGTGCTAGTGTAAACACTTAGGGTTTTCTTTGTAGAATTGTGTTTTGCCTAGGTGAATACTTTTGAGGAGTTCTCAAAGGGTTGAGAACCGAGTCCTCGGTTGTATTCAAAGGGAAACACAAGGTCTATAAAGAATTTGGTTAGAAATCCTTGGTGTGGAGCCAAGGTAGTGGAGTAGGCGGTTGGCCGAACCACTATAATTTATTGAGTTTCCATTGTCTTGTGTGATTGCTTATAATTGTGTTTCATACTTGTTAACAAACATCATCTAGTTGCACTTACTTCCGTTTGAAGTTGGAATTGACTTAAAAGAAATTGAAGTATATTGTTAAAAGTCACCCAACACTATTCAACCCCCACTTCTAGTGTGGGTATTCACTCAATAAAAACTTCTTCATGAAAGACTTGGGTGAAGCTTACTATGTACTCGGCATTAAGATCTATAGGGATAGGTCTAGAAGGATGCTTGGTTTGTCCCAGTCTCGGTATATTGATACCGTGCTGAAAAGGTTTAGCATGGAAGGCAGTAAAAGAGGTTACTTGCCTATGAGTCATGGCATCACTCTTTCTAAGAAGATGTCTCCTAAGACACTAGAGGAGAGAAAAAGGATCAGCGAGATCCCTTATGTTTCAACAGTAGGATCCATCATGTATGCTATGCTCTGTACTCGGCCTGATGTCACTTATGCCCTAGGGGTAACTAGCAGATTTCAGGTGGATCCTAGAGAGGAACATTGGAAAGCCGTAAAGAACATTCTTAAGTACTTGAGAAGGACTAAAGATGTTCTCCTGATTTATGGTGGGTCAAATTTTAAACTGGATGGCTACACAGATTCGAGCTTTCAATCAGACTCGGATGACAGTAAATCCATTTCTGGGTATGTATTTACTCAGAATGGTGGCACAGTATGCTAGAAAAGTTCCACGCAAGGAACTGTGGCTGACTCGGTGACAGAAGCTGAGTACATTGCTGCAAGCGAAGCCACAAAGGAAGGAGTGTGGATAAAGAAATTTATCTCTGAGCTGGGTGTTGTTCATGAGGTTGCCGGTCCGGTCCCTGTTTATTGTGATAACACTGGGGTTGTTGCTCAAGCAAAGGAACCTAGATCCCACCATAAATCAAAACACATCCTAAGGTAGTATCACCTGATCAGAGAGATCGTTAGACGTGGTGATATAAATGTCGAACATGTCGACACGAAAGAAAATATAGTAGATCCATTCACAAAGCCATTACCACAACAGCAGTTCAATCTCCACTTAAGTTGTATGGGTATTAAATACCGCAATGATTGGCTACAAGTGCAAATGGGAGATTGAAAGAAATAGTGCCCTTGAGCCAATCACATGTTGATGTGTAGGGAACTATTTATAATTAATGAATAATATGAGGATCTTTTCAACATATGTTGCATGTATGTTTTGTATATATTAGATTGTGATGAACCCCATGAACTTGGGCAACTGATTCTAAGGCCATGATGACATCATGCCAGTGAGACTTGGAATCCAGATGCCCCTATTCTAAATATTCCCAGTCGTAGGATCACCAATTAGGGGATTGATGATTTCGGATAGACTGGTGCACTTGGTATATGCCTTATACGATAAGGGGTAGCTTATCTCACAGTTACCTGTGAGCTGTCATTTATGTACAAGTGCAAGTGCTCATTAGGGAATGAGTTCACTGAACGTACTTGCACAAGGAACACAGAATGGAATCCTTACATGAGTGTCCATGGGATGTTCGTCGGATGATATTAGGTGCAAGAAGTCCTTGGACCTGAGGTTGTCATGGTTACCTTGTGAGTGACAACTCATTGCCTTGGTTTTATCCCTACATGGCCCTCAGCGTTATGTGCCGGATATTACTGGGCATGGGAAAACATTCATGGAGGTAGGTGAGCAACCAACATGGAATCGGTTACTCCTAGTGAACGTCTTATGTGTCCCTACAAGTGTCAACTCGGGAATCTCTGGCCAGAGTAGACATGAAAGTCAAGAAGATGTTTTTGACGTTTCATTATTGAGACAACATCTTGGCGGGTGGAAATTAGGGTTTGACACTTCTTATGTACCCTAACCGACTTCGGGATGTTGTAACCGAGGGATATAGTTGCACGGTAACTAGTTAGCGAAGGGCGTTCGATCCCTGTAGATGTACCTCACAATATCCGGGTAGTCATGACACATTGCTAGACGTCAATCTTGACTTGTGAGTGGAGTCTCTCACGACCACACAAAAGGGGTTTTAGTGGTGGCTCGTAAGATCCGAATGAAAGTCGTTCTATTGGATCCGACTCTCCGTTATGCACAACTCACTGTTGGCTTAGTGTGGGGCCCAATGGGTCACACACAACAGGCTAACCTCGTAACGAACCTTATGAGATAAAGTCCGAATGCGGCACTATATATCTACTAGCATGGACATGCTGCAACACGATCACGGATCTCATTTATGGACATGATAGAAAAGATGTTTCCTATAGGAACGAATACGCGAGGAAGGAGTTCCTCGGTAACCCTAATTTTTAGGGCATACCTAAATCGTAGGGATTGGTACATGATAAATCCTAATCAATAATAATTTAATTTATAGAGATAAAAAAAAGTTTATATTTAGTTGGATTTAATTAATTTAGAATTAATTATAAATCCATTAAATATAAATTATTGTTTTGGAGGCAAACTCCGAAATTTTGAATTCCAAGGAGAGGATTTAAAAAGGGGGCGGGTCCACGATGGGGGCCACCTACTCATCTTATAAATAGATGGCCTAACCTCCTTTGAGAGGGGTTAAACAAATTGGTTAGAGATCTTGGAGAGGAGCAAAGGCTTGGATTCTTGATAAGCTTCTTGAAGACCAAGACCTCAAAGAGCTCCTCTTGATCTCCATGGGTGGCCGGCCATCAAGCTCCTCCTTCCCGGGTTTGTGAAGCCGATTTGGAGATCTCTTCCTCTTGTGTGTGTCATCTCCTTCATCTTCTTGGAGGAGTCCAAGGAGGATAGCGAGGTATTCCTTCATCTTCCTTCTCATTCCGTGGTTTTCTCATCCCCTCTTCCTCCATTTTGGTGCTCGGTTCTTGGTGGAAGGGCCGGCTTCACCTAGGTGTGTTTTGGGGTTGAGTTTCCCTCTCTATTGAACCACAACGGGTCTTGGTGTTCGCTGTCCCTTGGTTGCAAGGTGTTTGGTGTTCACCTTCCATTGGAGGATGTGCACTTGGACGTCTTGAAACGGGGATAGGAGTAGCCTTACCATCTGCGGTATAAGGTATATCATCTCCAATCTACTCGTAGATTGAATTCTCTAAAGATTGCTTTTTCTCCTGTGCTTCTTCTTCCATCCCAACAATAACACCATATGAAGACTTGGTCAAAAAATATCTCGCAACCTAGGAGTTGAAGGGCAAGGAGGAGAGGAGTGAAAGCCCCTGCTTGGCAAAACTAGGACCAGGGACAAGGTCCCGATCAGCCAAAGAGCACGAACCCTCCCTCGACGCCTGAACCACGAAGACAGCTTCGTCGTAAGCTCGATGGTACAGACTCATGACCGGAATCCCATCTCCTACCTTCATCTTTAAGCCCGATGGTACAGACCCACGGCGAGCAGCGAACCAATCGCCAACAATACAAAAGTAACCCCCGGAGGGATAGTGATCTTCGAAACCTCCCACTCCATGCTTGACAATACACGCAACAGAAAGGGGGCTATATATAGACCCAAAACAAAAAACTACCTCTCTGATAGGTAGTTTGTTCACGGGCAGAATCACGTCCCATCACAGTTGGCGCTCGAATGCCTCGGAGATCGCCTATTAGATTTTTGCTTATAATTACTTTTCTACCAAACTATATGTACCGTACAGATGGAAAACATTCAAAAAAGCACCTTCCCCTCTCACACAGATATCACATCCAGCCCGGATAGCGAAGAGTCGCATAAGAAGCCATGCACCATACACGTGACTAGCCGAGGTCGAAAGCTGACATCACTTAGAGCTCGGCATGCAGTCCTCCAGGCTCCGACCGAGCTCGGGGGCTATGGAATAGACTAGAACTATTGGGCTCTATTGGATTAGACCCAACAATGCCCCATAACCCAACTCGAGCCAAACCAACTGGCTCTGCCCGGGGTCTTCACCCGGCCATATTCCTGAACATGACTCGAGCCAGACCAGATGGCTCTGAACGGGGGCTCCACCTGACCATACAAGGACATCCACGTCCTTTTTTATCACAAGGGATATGCCATTACAAGCCTGCCATCTCCAAGATCATCCTCAACCCATCCTGAGCAATATCCCTGCGAGATTGTCGGGCGGCGTCATCACCTCCACTTGCAATAAATACAGATACAACAATCCTCAGGTACCCTTAGTTCCATATTTTGTTACCTACACCTTGGAGTTCTACTAAATTGAGCATCATAGTGTCTTTTGCAACCCCCCCCCCACCGGAGTTGCACCTATCCAAGAGAGACACCGAGCCGGACCAAACTACTCCAATCCTGAGACAGGAAAACTGACTTTTATTAGTTTTCTCTAATCTATCCCAACATTTAGGGCACTCGAACTTCCAAATTGTTTCAATAATATTATATCATCAAACAAATGAGAAACAAATGGTTAATTACATAATATATTCTGACTTTTAGTAGTTTTTCCTAATCTATCCCAACATTTAGGACACTTGAACTTCCAATTTGTTTCAATAATATTATATCATCAAACAAATGAGAAATCAACCTTTGGATGGTAAACCTATCATTGTTGATGTGTATTAGCAGTTTAGTTAATGCCACATCAACATTTCTAAATGCAATAAAAAAATTCCAAAAATATCATATCACTCCTTACAAAGCTAATTATGTACTATATTCCACATTTTAGGGTTTTTCTCAAATCTATCATGTCATTTTATTTGTACCAATAGGGTACTCAAACTTCTGATTTATTTCAATAATATCATATCGTTAAACATACCAACATGGTAGTAGTTCATTTCATTAATGAGCACTTTGATGATACTATTTATTAGTTATATTAATATTTGAAGGCATTTTAATGAGAAAATATTTGTATTGGTATAGTTTATGAGATTGAGTATTTTGGAATTGTGGTCCTTCTTGAGGATTGGAGTACTCTGGTCCGGTTCAATATCTCTCCTGGTTAGGTTCAACGCCGGGGGGAGGGGGGCTACAAAAGACATTTCAACGCTCAAGTCAGTGGGACTCCAAGGTGGAGGTAATGGAAATTAGAATTAGGGTTACTTGAGGTGTGTCATGTATGTATCTATTGTAGGCGGCGGTGATGATGCTGCCCGAAAATTTCGTGGGGATATTACCCAGAATGGGTCGAGGTTGATCCCGGGGATATTTCATTCTTCCTCCGCCATTAACCCCTTTTGGTAAGTCTTCTTGGTATTTTTGCTTTAGTTTTTGTATCGTCGGTGTTGGCTTTAGGTTTGTCTTCATCACGATCCTTTCGGCAATACCGTGACCATTAGGTGTTCTTCATCAATTTCTTGGGATGAATTATCCAGAATTTTTTGTTATGCATGTGAGATGTCCTCATTGTTGAAGGTGCTAGGCATGCGCGCTCGCCTGGTAGAAATACGAGAGAGTACCTCAGGCGAGAGAGGAAAAGATCCATTGGTGGGTAGCCTACTAAAGCCTATGAGGGCTTCGTAGTCTCAGAAGTCGAGAGTCTCTGGGGCTAGGGTGGAGGCGGCTAGGTCGTCGGCATCCTTGGATTCTCCGATCTTTCTTGGCTCACCCACGGGGTGCCGAAAAAGAGACAGGCGCTCTGACGAGAACCTGCCTCCTTGGGTGGTCATTTGTTCACGGGGAATGAGTTCGTGCCGTCGGAGATGGTAGTGGTGGTTGGTGCACCAGCAGGAGTTCAATGGCCAACAATCAATTAGCTTTTCCCAAGGGGGTGGATCCATGGGAACACGTTCAACTTTTGATGGGCTGGTTGAGGGACTCTACGTTGAGAAATTGTGAGGCACGGTCTCGAGAGCTTGAGGCTTTAGGGTTTAAGATGGTTGAAATGGAAAGGGCCTTGGTGGCGAAGGTTGATGAAGCTGCGAACTTGAGTGCCATCGTCTCTGAGTCTATTGCTCGGATAGAGGAGGTGGAAAGCAAGTCCAGGGCGGAATTGGAAATGCTCTATCTTGACCTTTCCTTAGCAGCGGCTGAGGGTTCTCATTTGAAGACAGAGGTTGAGGAAGCTGGGGCCGAGATTGGGAGGTGCAACCTGGCCACGCAAACCCTTGAGGAGGAGGGAAATGCCTTCGAGACCATGCTCTTGTCATGTATATGGAGGGTTTTGAAAGGGCGACAGAACAAGCTAAGCTCCTTGCCCCTGGTGTTGGCCTTTCTGGGATGGATTTCCTCAAGGAAGTCAAAGATGGTGCTATGGTGAATCCTGAAGCCGAGGAGGATTTTTCTTGGTCTGTAGGAGGAGAACCTTCGGCCTCGACTCCGAGTCATTGTTCATTTTCTATGCGAGGGGACATTATTCCGAGGAGGGATGCTCCTATCGAGCGCACCAAGGCTGATGTAGTTTCTCCTCAATAGACTTTTAAACTCTTTGCTTGTATGTACTGGTTCTAGGAACTATCTAGGGTTAATTATTCCCCATTTTTGTTTGACAATTGCCCCTTCGTGGGCTTATTTTATTTTGCAACATGCTCTAGTTGATTTTTGTGGCTTAGTTTTTTCCGCTTGGTTCCCTATGAGGGGAAAGTCTTATTCTGCAATCTTTGGTTGAACCATCTAAAATATTGTCTGAGGTTGAACCTTTTGAAATCTTGTCTGAGGTTGAACCTTTTGAAATCTTGTTTGAGGTTGAACTTTCTACAACTCTGAAGTTGCTTCGTAGGTTCAGTAGTAATTTCTTGTGTTTGTCTAGTTGCATACTGATGATGAATTTAGGAGTGGTGGCTCCGAAAACTACATTCGTGGGTTTCAGTCGAGCTCGCTGAGGAGCGTAAGGTGAGATTGTATGCGGGGAGTTGTATAAGGGTTCTAAGACTGGGGGTAGTGACATAGTAACCAATTAGCCATGCTGGTGAGAGCCGAGTTCTAATTATGTACAGATGCTAAGGTCGGAAGTAGCGGCTCTGGGGCACGAGGACTGTACATTTAGGGGGTTTAAGTCGAGCTCACCGAAGAGCATAAGGCAAGACCATGTGCGAGTAGCCAAGTATAGAATCTGAAGTAGGAAGTGATGGTGTGATAGTAGATGAGCCAAAATGGTGAAAACCAGATCGTGATCATGTAAGGGCGCTGAGGTCAGAGTTGGTGGTGTGACGGCCGACGAGCAAGACGTGTGAAAACTAAGTCATGATCGTGTAAGGGCGCTGAGGCCGAAAGTGGTGGTGTGATAGCCGACGAGCCAGACTAGTGAATATCGAGTCTTCATCATGTAAGGGTGCTCAGGCCCGAAGTGGTGGTGTGATAGCTGAGGACTAGACTCGGTGAAAACTAAGCTCACGAGAAGCGTGCTTGGGGTCATTGAGGGCATAGGAGCCTGAGATGGGCACTAAGGCCGCGCGAGCCAAACTTGTGAAAATCGAGTCCTGGTCATGTAAGGGCGCTGAGGCCGGAACTGGTGGTGTGATAGTCGAGTACTAGACTCGGTAAAAACCAAGCTCACGAGAAGCGCGCTTGGGATCGTTGAGGGCGTAGGAGTCCGAGATAGGCATTGAGGCCGGCGAGCTAGACTGGTGAAAATTGAGTCCTGATCGTGTAAGGGCGTTGACGTTGGAAGTGATGGCGCGATAGCCGAGGACCAGACTCGGTGAAAATCGAGCTCGCGAGAAGCGCACTTGGGGTCATTGAAGGCATAGGCGCCTTAGATAAACACTGAGTCTGGCAAGCCAAACTAGTGAAAACCGAGTCCTGGTGCTGTAAGGGCGTTGAGGCCGAAAGTGGTGGCGTGATAGCCAAGGACCAAACTCGATGAAAATTGAGCTCGCGATAAGCGCGCTTGGGGTTGTTGATGGCGTAGGAGCCCGAGATAGGCACTGAGGCCGGCGAACCATACTGGTGAAAACCAGGTCTTGGTCGTGTAAGGGCGCTGAGGCCAAAAGTGGTGGCGTGATAGCTAAGGACTAAACTCGGTGAAAACCAAGCTCGCAAGAAGTGCATTTGGGGTCGTTGAGGGCATAGGAGCCCAAGATAGGCACTGAGGTGGGCAAGCCAAACTAGTGAAAACCGAGTCTTGATCGTGTAAGGGCGCTGAGGTCGGAAGTTGTGTCGTGATAGCTGAGGACCAAACTTGGTGAAAACTTAGCTCGCGAGAAATGCCCTTGGGGTCGTTAAGGACGTAGGAGCCTGAGATAGGCACTAAGGCCAGCGAGCTAGACTGGTAAAAACCAAGTCCTGGTCGCTGAATGGAGTGTTGGGCTCCGGGGCCAGAAGCAACGGCTCTGAGGGTGAGAATCCGCACTCATGGGGTTCAAGCTGAGCTCATGAGAGCTTTTAAGTAGGTTTCGAATGATGGAATACTTGTTAAAGAGGAGAGATGGCCGTAGAGTTCTTTGAATATACACAGAGAAAAATGCGAGGAATGCAATTTTATTGACTAATAAACAAATTGTGCATACAAGAGGGATGCTCGGTTTTGAGCTTTATCAGTGCCTGTTGTGATGACTTGATCATGACTTGAGTTCTTTCAAGGGTTAAATTGGGGTTGCTTTTGCATGTCCCATCCTGAACTTGGTTCAGAGGTTTCGGCTGAATGTTTGGCTTTGATTGTGGGAACCATTTGTGGGCCATTAGGTTCTTTCTTTGATTCAGCCATCTTCAGGTTGAGGCATTATAGCACCATCGGGCTTCTTTCTGGTCGGCATGCAGCACACCTACTTCCATTTTTGAGACATGAAACTTTAATGCCGGGTGGGGAGTGGAAATGACGGCTCCCAAATTGTTCAAGGATGGTCGTCCTAGGATCATATGGTATGGGCTAGAGATGTTAATGATAAGATATTGTACATCAATTGTTTTCGCCTTTGACTAAGAGTTGAATGTCGTCCTTAGCCATATGGCTCCGTGGACGTCAACCCTTTCTCTCAAGAAGCCTACCAAATCTCTGTTGCATGATGTGAGCGAGGCCTTTTGTAATACCCGAGATTTCCTAATATAAAAATTTTATTCAGTGCAGCGAACGGGATCGGGGGATAGCCGGGTTGAGTCACGAAAATCGATGCGAATAGAAGGTATAATTTAATTTGTTTGACTCATGAATTATGTTTATATGATTTATCTATTAGATCGATTCAAGTCGGGTTGAAATCGGGTTCGCAAGTCGAGTCGGGGCTCAATTCGGGCTCGGGTTGAGTTGAGTGAGGGAACTTAAGTCATGAGGGCATTTTTGTCAAAAAAAAAAGAAAGGGATTAAAACCCTGGTGTTCCTGAAGGTTTCCCCCATAAGGGGTAGTCCGGTTTGGGAAGAAGGGAAAGTTGAGCCCTAGGTTCATTGGGTCTTTTCCTATTCTCAAGCAGAGGGTGTAATACCCAAAATCTTAATAGTAATATTTTATTCTTGAGCGGGGATTGTGGACCCTAGTTAGCGCGGATTGGCAGGAAGCTTCAGGATTAGACCCGAGCAAGCATTTAATGTAGAAAAATTAAGGGAAATTTTATTTGTCTTATCTCTGTGATTTAGCATTCTAGGGTAACAGAGGGTCTCGAGACGAATTTGGCGGTGCTATCGGATCTTGAATCGGAGTTAGATCGGGTGAGTTATGGCATGTTTAAGTCGGATAGCTTAGGTAGGGGTATTTTGGTCATTTGGACCCAACCGGTGTTTATAAATTAGACCCTGGGGTGTGCTGCTAGGGGTTTTGAGCCGCACGCCACCCGAGACAAAGGAGAAGAGAGAGAGGGCACCGTCAAGGAGGAGGAGCCGCCGGAACCAGATTTTCGTGAGTTCGTCGGTGCCGTCGTCGGCGCCAGCATCTCTAGCGGCCCGGCGGTAGCCTGGGAAGGGGCAGCGGCAGTGGGTGAGAGGAGAAGAAGAGGAAGAGATTAGGTGAGGAGATGAAATGGAGGGTTGGGATTATTATGGGTGAGATGAAGGGTTGGATTGAATTGATCGAGATGGAGGGCTGGGATTAGATCTTGTTTAGATGTAAGGCTTAGATTACGTCATGTAGATGGAGGGATGAGATTGCATCAGGATAGATGTAAGGTTGTTGATGCATCTGATTAGATGTAAGGCTGAGATTTCATTTGGTTAAATAGAAGGCTGAGATTGCATCAGGTTAGAGGGAGAGCTGTGATTGCATCTGGTTAGATGAAAGACTGTGATTGCATCATGTAGATGGAGAGCTGTGATTGCATCTGGTTAGATGGAGGGCTGTGATTGCATCTGATTAGATGTAAGGCTATGATTTCATCATGTAGATGGAGGGCGAAAATTAAATCTGGTTAGATGTAAGGCTGAGATTGCATCATATTAAATAGAGGGCTGTGATTGCATCAGATTAGGTAGAAGATTGTGATGTGATCCTGTTTAGATGAAGGACGGAGATTTCATTACTGATTATTGATTGTGACACCGACATATTTATTTATAACAGTGATTTATTAAATAAATTAAGGTAGTTACTTCATTATTTTAAATAATTATTTGGAGGCCTTAAAGTTTGCGAAACTATTCAAGTTATATATGAATTTTCACCTAATCAACGTTTTGGATTCATTGGTGAGGTCTGTTTCGCCATCAGACCTTCAGATTTTGAAAATAGTAGGTGGATGTCGCCTCGTTTTGCATGTCAAGCTGAAAAATCGTATTTTATATATTTTTAAGATTCGATCTGAGATGAATCATAGATATAGTAGTTAATGAGGTGAAATTTATCCTAGATTAGTGATTTCTATGACAAGTTATTTTATCATGTTTCAGTTCATTGATTTATAGTTGGAGTTTCTTTTTGCAATCATTGCAGCACCTCAACCTTCCGAGAGGCACCTCTTGCCACTGACATGCCACCAGACTTGCGCGGCATCTCAAAGTCTTGTGCCCGCTTATCGCGAACACTCATTAATACATCTCATGCTCATGAATGCCAAGATCACTCGGCCCAAGCCGGCCCAACAGAAAACAATACATTCACACGACCCAAACCGGCCCAAACCTAGCAATCATACTAGTCGGTCGCTAGAATCCTTCATAATACACGTGCATCTTTCCTTACAGTGCTATAATGCTATTTTATGGTTGTGTGTTTGTGCTGAGCATTCATGATTTATTAGCACTGTTTCTCTATATATATATGTGTGTGTGATTGTGATGTGTGGCTGGAGGAGGTGGAGGATGAGGTATGCACTTGACATACCCTTTTATTACTTGTTGATAACACATCTTGTTTATACTTATATACTTGCGTGTGTGGTGTTGTGATGTGCTTCTTGCATTTCTTGGAAGTCTCGTTGGTGAGGGGAGGGTATGCCCCAAAGCAACAACATTGGCCTTATTCCGGAAGTTCGACTGGTGAGGGGAGATCATACCCCAAAGAGATAGTCCGGAGACCTGAGCAGGTGAGGAGAATGTATGCCCCAACAGGCTAGCTCGGAAGAGCCAGTGCCGGTGAGGGGAGGGCATGCCCCAAAGAGACGGCACTGAGCTGGGTGGTAGTTCGGCGGCCACCCGTCTACCTACCCTATGTGGCTATGTGGGACCGATGGGTCCGAAGAGCATGCATATGATTGGGGTGCTGCATTGCATGCATATGATTGGGGTGCTGCATCGCATGCAAATGATTGAGGTGTTGCATTCATCATATTTACTTGTTGTCGATATGTTTATACTTATTGATGGATGCTTATACTTTTTGTTGTGGATGTGAGTAGAGTGGTGGAGGTGTTATTGATGCTTGTCCGTCATTTAAAAAAAAAAGATCTTTTATACTTGTTGACAGATGTTGATTTCATGCATAGAGATATGGATATATTATTGTTGATTTCTTCTGACGTTTATATCAGCTATTTGTGTTTTTATGCATGATGATTGATTTGGTGAATTAAGGACTGATCTACTCACTAAGTCCTAGTTGGACTTACCCCTCATTACTATTGTTTTGAAGCACCTGAGTTAGATCAGAGAGGAACCGAGGTGCTGTAGCCGGCTGGTGGCAGGGCAGCGGGTCTCGTGACATGTCGTGATCAAGGAGGATACCTGAGTCACTTTAGTGTCTCTTTGAGTTGTTGAGTCATGTTGACTCGGGTCGTGGTTTCCGCATTTATTTTTATTCGGGGAGTTTTATTTATTTATTTGAACCCTTTTAAATAAACTTGTCGAATGTGTTCATATTGAGTTTTGGTTTGGTTTGGTTCGTGATGTCATGTCTGTTCTTTTCAAAACAAAAAAAATCTTCCACTGTTCAAGTTATTGTTGTTTTGATGAGTTGGGTTAGGCTTCGAGGTATGTGGTGTCTCCTGGCCGATCATACCAGGTTTGGGGTGTGACAGAGGGGCGCTGTGGCTTACGAGCTGGCTTTGCCCCCTAGCCTGAGTAGAGTTCACCTAGTTTTTCATGTTTCAATGCTCCGAAAATATGTGAGGGATGAGTCCCACGTGATCGAGCCGATTGCGGTTGAGGTGGACAAGACGGTCTCATATGAGGAGAGACCAGTAGAGGTGCTTGACCGACAGATTTGGACGCTGAGGTCCAAGGGAATTCCCTTGGTAAAGGTCAGGTGGGAGCATCACACCGGGCAGGAAGCTACTTGCGAAGTTGAGCAGGACATGAGGGAGCGCTACCCCTCCTTGTTCGAGGATATGGTGAGTCCTTATGCTCTACCAAATTCGAGGACGAATTTTCCTTCAGGGGGGGAGGTTGTAATACCCGAGATTTCATAATATAAAAATTTTATTTGGTGCAGCGCACGGGATCGGGGAATAGCCGGGTTGAGTCACGAAAATCGACGCGAATAGAAGGTATAATTCAATTTGTTTGACTCGTGAATTATGTTTATATGATTTATGTGTTAGATCGGTTCAAGTCAGGTTTAAATCGGGTTCGCGGGTCGAGACGGGGCTCAATTCGTGCTCGAGTTGAGTTGAGTGAGGGAACTTAAGTCATGAGGGAATTTTTGTCAAAAAAAGAATGGGATTAAAGCCCTCTCACCCCAAGCCGTCGTGCGGCTCAAAGCAAGAGAGAGCCGCACGCAGCCCGAGGTGAAGAGGAGGGGAAGAAGCTCGTGGACGGCGCTGGCCTTCGGAGAAGTCAGGATTCATCTTCATCTAGTCCATCTCCTTCATCTGATCAAGGTGAGTGGTTGAATTTTTGGTTATATGGTGAGGCGGGTGGCCGAATCTACTAGAAGTGCTAGATCGAGGGTTTTCTCGCGAGTTGTTGTTGATTCGTAGTAATTTTCTTCGATCCCTTCGCTGTTTTAAATCGCTGATGTATCGAATTTACTTTAGATGTCCGGATTTTGATGATCTAGGGGTCGGGCGAGTAGAGGAAAAAGGGGAAAGGTCATGCCGAAATTTTCCCCAATTCCCTCGATTGATTTAAACCCCTTTAGATCGGTTTCAATTTAAAATCGTGTAGATTTATGGTTCAATCGCTGAAATTGATAATTGAGATCCCTTTTCTCTAAGCCTTGAGGGCTTAGCCGAACAAGGGGAAGCCTTGTTCAAGGTCCGGCCGAGCAAAGACGAAGGAACTTGATCAAGAATTCAACTAGGGTAGATCACAAACCTAATTGTTAGGGTTCATGGTCAAAAACTCCCTCTCCTCCTACCCTTATGCCTTGTTCAAGGTCCGGCCAAGC
Source organism: Canna indica (assembly GCA_034359265.1). Lineage (NCBI taxonomy): Eukaryota > Viridiplantae > Streptophyta > Magnoliopsida > Zingiberales > Cannaceae > Canna > Canna indica. The sequence goes on along the minus strand of CP136895.1, from coordinate 50,477,187 downwards.
AAAGAAGGAGGGGATGGTGACCGAAAGGTATTTACCTTCATACATAGAAATATTAGCGACATTAGGAAATGAAGATCACCTAGATTGACATGTGGAGCTACGATGAGAATTGGTAAGACACCAATTAAGGGAAACTATAACCTTGGTGCATATATTTAGCGACATTATGAGGTAGCAATTATTCCTAAATTTTCCCTATCAAAATTCTAAAGTTCATTTAATTTTTACCATGCTAGATAATTTCTTTCCTTGCTGAGTTTATTTCATTCAAGCAGAATTTAGGGCATGTTTAGTTAGCGAAATCAAGTCTGTTTTTATGGTTTCGGTTTCACTGATACCAAAACTGCTTACGAAAACGTGTTTGGTTCAGCGTTTTCATTAAACTGAATCGAAATAAGAATGAAAATGAAACTAGTTTTCTTAATAAAAATGAAAACACCAGAATGTTATTTTCTGTGGTTTCGAGACTGTCGATTTCATTTTCAAAATGCAGTGTCAACTTTGTAATTATAAACATTTTTGATAAAATTAATTAATTTAAAAATAAATCAAACTATATCTAACTTTTAAAAATAAAAATAAAAATAATCATTTTCAACTCAAACTATTATCTTAAATTTACAACTTAATTAAATCAATTTATATCTAATTGACTCAAACCCAAATTTTAAATAACTCAATTTTCTTAAAGTTGATCTATTTATAATTAAATCAAAACTAACATTAGACCATTGGACTTATTTTTTTTGAGAATTTGTAATATGTATTAATTAATTTTTATATCTAATTGAAGAAAAAAATCTTAAATTACCAATAATTTAATTAATTAAATCATATAAATATTTTATAACTATATTAGCAAATATTTAATTTTGTAAACTAACTAAACATTAAATTACTACTAAAAATGTTCAACAAAAATTAATATTATTTTTTATAACCAAATAAATATTCACTGGTTTCAACAGACAAAAACCGATGTTGTTTTTCTTAACCAAACACATTTTTAGAAAACTAAAAACTAGAAACCAAAACCAAGTTTTCAGTTTCACTGAAACCAAACCAGAAAATAGTTTTCGCTAACCAAACATCATCTTAAATTGCTTTACTCTTGTATTCATTTAGTTTGATAGGGTGTTTATCGCAGTATTAGTTAAATTATAAATCATATATAGTGATAGATGATATACGGACACTCCTACATTTATGGCATGTAGATATACGTATTGAATGGAATTACTAAATAAATCATATTGAAGCAAGTGTTTGCGCGACTAAGGTAGGCCCCCCCACAGTACCTCCAGCTGTTGCTGCTGCCACATTGCAGCACCTCAACCTTCCGAGAGGCACCTCTTGCCACTGACATGCCACCAAACTTGCGCGGCATCTCAAAGTCTTGTGCCCGCTTATCGCGAACACTCATTAATACATCTCATGCTCATGAATGCCAAGATCACTCGGCCCAAGCCGGCCCAACAGAAAACAATACATTCACACGACCCAAACCGGCCCAAACCTAGCAATCATACTAGTCGATCGCTAGAATCTATCTAGCGAGCCGTCTACCCGGGCCCTCTATGGTTGGGAATCCACTCAGGTCTAATGTTAGCATGGCCCCCCCTCGGGTCTAACTTCAGTGTGGCTCACTGACGCAGTATCAAGACCCAAAATCTACTCGCCGAGTCGGGACCAAATTGCCAAGTCGGCACACTTCTCGGCTCGGCCATTTGTCCTCCACGGCCACAAACACAATCAACATCCATGCACAGTACACACAAGTACATAAAGAATATTTCCTGCCGACAACTGGGGTACGCATCTACGCGCCCCCACTCGACCCTCTCTTGGGTCCAACCTCTTGACTCTATGTTTTATCACCCAAATTACTGTCACTGCCACTTAGTGCAGCATTGTGAGTCTCCATCACACTATCACAGAGAGAACAAGGAAACAATTATCTTGCTAACATAAATAATTCATTCAACTGTAAATTAAATTACTAACCACATGGTGCGCTGAGTGCAGGAGTGGTCGCCCAATCTCGTAGCATAACTATACCGTATGTCGACACGCTAGCATATGTCTAATACGGTACCCAACACTAAGTCATAGACAAGACCTAACCTAGTGCTCTGATACCAACTTTGTCACGCCCCAACTGAGGGTAGTGTGATCGGCCAGGGTCTACATCCTGCCCTGTAGCCTACTATCTACACTAACATCAAGAAAACCAAGACATATCGACTGAAAGAAAACTCAACATACTTTATAAAAGTTTGCAAGTCACAATATATAAGTTTTTCAAAACAAATAAAAACATCAACATCAAATCCAAATAGTCAAATATCAAGTTTTACGATTCTTTTCAATTACAATTGTCCGTGCAGAAACAAAACCAACATAACTAGGCACTAGTCTGAGACTCATGGACGCCGCTACGAGTTATGGCACAGCCTCTGCCCTCCAGCTGCACCATGTTAACACCAAGCTACTACTCATGCTCTGCAAAAATAGAAATAAACTATGAGTCCACTTGGGACTCGATGAGTGGCTCAAATGAACCTCCACATAAGCCTCGGTCATGCATATATATATCATATAAGGCAATAAAGGAATGTACAAGGAGGTAAAATTTATTTCTAATGCGACTACAGACCCTCAACGGATCCATCAACATCAACTATACATGATAACCTGCTACCTCGGCTTATCAAGCCTTCGGCATCCGGCCCTCGGGCCTTCTCATCAAATCATATTCCGGCCACCGCCATCCCTATCATATCAAGTAGTATCATATTGTCCATCGACCACATCATCTAAAGATGCAAGCAAACAATCTCGGGCCGTCGACTAGGATGGTCCACTAGTCTTTGGACACCGTCTGGGGTAAGGATAGCTAGTCCCATCCAACTGGGGTTTGGAACCTAGCGGACCCGTTGGCGCACCTCTAGACCCAACTGGTCGAGCTGGGCATTGGTCATCTCCGACCTCCTCGCCCCTCGGCGGACCATCTGAAGCACATTACTCAATCAATATCCTAGGGTTTCCATATATACACACATCGGGCCTTTGCCCGTATTTGGCCTATGTCCGGCTACCGGGTCAACAATTTATGCCACCCTTTCAATATATATTTACGTACGAGCTCTAAATTTCCAAAAGTATACAAGCACACATAGAAGTGTTATCGTCTCATAACTAAGTTTCCATAAATGTGCTATGATCATCTATTGACGCCTTACATGTTACATATCCTCCTACACTGTCTTAGGTGAGAATTTCCATGTATCAACGTTGGAATACCATCCGAGAATATTTAGGACAGCATATATAATCCAAAGAAAAATGTGCAAATATTGTAACATTCATCATATATGACCATAATGTTTATACATAACAATTCTTATACTACCTTAGGAATATAAGCACAATAAGGAGAAACTATCTAGCATAGCAAGGTAGTAATAAATTTAAATAACATGTATGAATTATAAAACATGGTAACATTGTCAACATCCAAGTTTAAGGATCAAATGCTAAGTATGGTTACAATCTAGCATTTCTGCAATTCAAATCAATTAAGCTACTTGCTAAGTTTGGTGTTCTTCCTAAGTATTGTCATATCCCTATGTGTGATCCCTAAGATCATGAAATTTCCATCTAAGGCAAGTCTCTCCCCCTCTCCCCAACCTTGGCCGAACCATGAGCAAGGGAAACCTTGCTCGGCCAAGGTCCTTGGGGTAGAGAAAAATGGAAGAGACTTTAGCTATACTTTATCTCTTCAATTCCACATACTTTTAAATACCAATGATCAACTTACCCTTCCCCTCACCCTTGGCCGACCCTCTTCATGAATCTTAGGGTTCATTCGGCCACTTCAAGGGGCTTTAGAGGGGACATGCTTCATATTATGTGGGGAGATCAAAGGACTACATCAAAACAGTGGTATAAGGGCATCTAAGGGCCTTCTCGCCATCAAGGGAATCGGGAAAAATTTCGGCATGACCTTTCCCCTTTTCCCATGACACGGCAGCCCCAAACATATGCAAATCAGCGATTAAAACAGCAAGATCCGACAAGAAACATCATAAAATGGTGAGTACATATCGTTGAAATCATGGATCGTCGGAAAAAATCGTGAGAACTCGACCTATCATCTAGGGTTCGGCCACCCGCCTCCCCCAAACTGTTAAAGCCTTAACCACTCACCTAGATCACCAAGAAATAAGGATCGGGTGACAACGACTTGAGAATTTCCGGCGACGATGCAAATTTCGGATCGATCCAAGCCCCAAGCCCCCTCCTTGCTCCTTCTCCTCTTTCTCCCTTGCGGCCTTGTGCGACTCAATGGTTGAGTCGCACGGCTGCCATATGAGGGGGGTTTTATCCCCTCAACCATCTTTCCAAAGATGGTTTCAAGGCTCACTTATGTCATAGTCGAAACTCGACTCGAGTTCCGACCCAACCCATAACATGACTCGAGTTAACTTAATTTAAGGTAATGATTTTATAAAAGGAAAGTTAATTATCCAATAAACTTCATGATTCATTAGTCGAGTGATACCTTTTCACTCGAGGTGATCCTGAGGCTCGACTCGACTACCCCCGGGTCCGACGCGCTGCACCAAAATAGATTTTTTATATATATATTAGGAAACTTTTTCCTGGACTTACCGGCTCCTCGAACAAGGAAGGGTAGCGCTCTCTCATGTCCTGCTCTACCTTCCATGTGGCCTCTTGTCCGGAATGGTGCTCCCATCTGACCTTTACCAAGGGAATTTCTTTGGACCTTAGCTTCCTAATTTGGCAGTCAAGAATCTCTACCGGCCTTTTCTCGAATGAGATGGCCGAATCTACCTCGATAGAAGAGGGCTCAATCACATGCGAATCATCTTTTACATACATCCGCAACATGGATACCTGGAAGACCGGGTGCACTCTGCTCAGGCTAGGAGGCAATGCCAGCTCATAGGCCACCTTGCCCCTCCGCTTGAGAATGGGAAAAGGCCCAATGTATTTAGGGCTCAGCTTCCCCTTCTTTCCAAATTGGACCACCCCTTTCATAGGAGAGACCTTCAGAAAGACTAAGTCACCCTCAGCAAATTCCAATTCCTTGGCCTTCTTGTCAGCATACATTTTCTGTCGATTCTGGGCTGCCAGCAATCTTTTCTTTATAGCCTTTACTTTCTCTACCGCTTCCTCAACCAGATCAGGGACCACCATGAGTAATTCCCCAGCCTCAAACCAGCCCACCGGAGACCTAGACCGCCCCCCATACAAAGCCTCAAAAGGGACCATGCCAATGATACTGTGATAGCTATTGTTGTACGCGAACTCTATCAGCGGTAGGTGCCTCTCCCAACCGTCAGCCATATCCAGGACGAATGCTCTCAGCATGTCCTCCAAAGTTTGGATGGTCCGCTCTGACTGCCCGTCTGTCTGCGGATGGAAAGCTGTGCTGAAATGCACATGGGTACCCAAGGCTTCCTGGAAGGACTAACAAAACCGGGCTGTGAACTGGGTACCATGGTCGGATATAATCATCACCGGGGTACCATGATATGCCATAATTCTATCCAAGAATAGTCGGGCATACTGCTCCGTAGAGAAGGTAGTTTTCGCTGGTATGAAGTGTGCAGTCTTTGTTAATCGGTCCACTACCACCCAAATGGAATCAAAACCGCCTTTTGACTTAGGCCATCCGATCACTAGATCCATGGTGATTTTCTCCCATTTCCACTCGGGCACCTCTAGGTTTTGCAGAAGCCCCGCAGGCTTAAGGTGTTCGGCCTTCACCTACTGGTAGACCAGACATTTGGAGACAAACTCTGCTACCTCTCTTTTCATACCTTTCCACCAGTAATGCTACCTTAAATCCCGGTACATCTTGGTGGCCCCCAGATGCATCGTGTAAGTGGAACAATGTCCCAGTTCCAGGACTTGCATGCGCACCTCAGCCATATCTGGTACTACTATCCAGTCTCTGAACCTAAGTACACCCTCTGAGTCCAATCTGAAATCATTCTCTGCATTGTCTCTTTGCACCAGATCCTTGGTCAACGCACAAAAGGCATCCTCCCCCTGCGCGGCTCGCAGCATGTCCACAAGCGTGGACTGTACCCGCAGGTGTGCCATCAGGGCACCTGAAGCTGCCACTGATAAGGTTGCACCCCCATCTAGGCACAAAGCCAACTCTCGAGCTACAGGCCTGTGCTTAACTTCCAAATGAGCTAAACTTCCCGTGGACTTCCTGCTCAGAGCATCTGCTACCACATTTGCTTTCCCCGGATGATACATAATGGTGCAATCATAATCCTTTAGGAGCTCTAGCCACCTCCTCTGCCTGAGGTTCAGCTCCTTTTGGGTAATCAAGTACTGGAAGCTTTTGTGATCTATGTAGATCTCGCAAGTCTCCTCGTACAGGTAGTGTCGCGAAAGCTTGAGTGCAAAGACTACTGCCGCTAGTTCTAGGTCATGCGTCGGATAGTTCTTCTCATGAACTTTCAGCTGGCAGAACGCATAAGCGATGACTCTGCCAAACTGCATTAAGACGCAGCCCAGGCCAACCCGAGAGGCATCACAGAAGACTACAAACCTTCCTGAGCCAAAAGGTACAGCCAACACGGGTGTAGATGTCAAACATGCCTTGAGCATCTGAAAGCTCGCCTCGCATTTGTCATCCCAAACGAACCTGACCTTTTTCTGGGTCAACTGAGTCAAAGGGGCTACAATTCTAGAGAAGTTCTCTACAAACTTTCGATAGTACCCGGCCAAACCAAGAAAACTGTGAACCTCAGTCACGCTAGTCGGCTGTTTCCAGCTCTGCACCACTTCTATCTTGGCAGGATCTACCCTTATCCCTTCCTTGGACACTACATGGGCCAAGAACCCTACACTTTCCAACCAAAATTTACACTTGTAAAATTTTGCAAACAAACGGTACTCTCTAAGGGTTTCCAGGACCATTCTCAAGTTCTTAGAGTGCTCTTCCTCACTCTTGGAGAAAACCAGAATGTCGTCAATGAAGACGATCACAAAGCTGTCTAGGTACTCCTTAAATACCCTGTTCATTAGGTCCATGAAGGTAGCAGGTGCATTGGTTAGGCCAAAGGACATCACTAGGAACTCATAGTGATCGTAGCGAGTCCTAAAGGTCGTCTTAGGCACATCGCAGTCCCAGATCCTCAGCTGATGGTACCTGGACTTTAGATCTATCTTTGAAAACAACTGTGCCCCCTGCAGCTGGTCAAACAGATCATCTATCCTCGGTAGTGGGTAGCGATTCTTGACGGTCACCTTGTTCAGCTGCCTATAGTCGATGCACATGCGCATCGACCCATCCTTCTTCTTCACGAAGAGAACCGGGGAACCCCAGGGTGACACGCTTGGCCAGATGAAACCCAGGTCTAGCATTTCTTGCAATTGCACCTTTAACTCCCTGAGTTCGGCCGGTGTCATCCTATAAGGTGGAATGGAAATTGGTTTCACCCCAGGCTGCAAGTCAATGCAAAATCAACTTCCCTTCTGGGCGACAATCCCGGTAATTCCTCCGGAAACACATCAGGGAATTCACATACCACTGGGGTTTCGCTGACATTCCTTGCTTCACCCCTTTCATCCTCAACCACAGATACGAAGGCCAGGAAGGATTGGCAGCCACCCCGAAGAAACTTACAAGCCTTTAGGGCTGAGATGACCCCTATCGGCTTGCTACCTCCCTCCCCTTGGAAGGTGAACTGCGGCAGCCCAGGCTTATTAAACATTGTCGTTTTAGCTTTGCAATCCAATATCGTAAAGTGCTCTGCCAACCAGTCCATGCCAAGGATGACATCAAGCTCAAGAGTGGGTAGGAGTGTCAAATCTGCACTCAACACATGGTCGCAGATGAGCACCTCACAGTCTTGGTATATTGAATTTGCTTAGATTGCATCGCCCATAGGCGTTGATACTATCAATGGCCCATCGAGCATGGAGGGTGCCATTGGCAATTTTGCAGCAAATATGGCAGACACAAATGAGTGCGTGGCACCCGGATCAAATAAAACATATGCAGCAAATGGACATACTAAAATAGTACATGCCACCACTGCTTTGGACACCTCTGCCCCATCACGATTCATAGCATATACCCGAGCAGGCGGCCTCTCTAAATGACTGGTCTGTGGCCCCTTATTCTGTGTCTGCCACCACGGCTTTGGTCTACTAACATAGGGGCCTTTCCCTTAGACTGCTTAGGCTTCTTGAAGTGCTTGACTCGGCCGCACCTGAAGCAAGTGTTTGCGCGACTAAGGTAAGCCCCCCCCAGTGCCTCCGGCTGCAGCTGCTGCCACATTGCAGCACCTCAACCTTCTGAGAGGCACCTCTTGGCACTGACATACCACCAAACTTGCGCGGCATCTCAAAGTCCCGTGCCCGCTTATCGTGAACACTCATTAATACATCTCATGCCCATGAATGCCAAGATCATTCCGCCCATGCCGGCCCAACAGAAAACAATACATTCACACGACCCAAACCGGCCCAAATCTAGCAATCATACTAGTCGATCGCTAGAATCTATCTACCGAGCCTTCTACCCGGGCCCTCTCTAGTTGGGAATAGCCCAACCAACCAAATCCACTCAGGTCTAATGTTAGCATGGCCCCCCCTCGGGTCTAACGTCAGTGTGACTCACTGACGTAGTATTAAGACCCAAAATCCACTCGTCGAGTTGGGACCAACTTGCCAAGTCGGCACGCTTCTCGACCCGGCCATCGCTCATCCACGAGCACAAACACAATCAACATCCATGCACAGTACACACAAGTACATAAAGAATATTTTCTGTCGACAACTGGGGTACGCATCTACGCGCCCCCACTCGACCCTCTCTTGGGTCCAACCTCTTGACTCTATGTTTATCACCCAAATTACTGTCACTGCCGCTTAGTGCAGCATTGTGACTCTCCATCACACTATCACAGAGAGAACAAGGAAACAATTATCTTGCTAACATAAATAATTCATTCAACTATAATTTAAATTACTAACCATATGGTGCGCTGATATGTCTAATACGGTACCCAATACTAAGTCATAGACAAGACCTAACTTAGTGCTCTGATACCAACTTTGTCACACCCCAACTGAGGGTAGTGTGACCAGTTAGGGCCTACATCGGTACATCCTGCCCTGTAGCCTACTATCTACACTAACATCAAGAAAACCAAGACATATCGACTGAAAGAAAACTCAACATACTTTATAAAAGTTTGCAAGTCACAATATATAAGTTTTTCAAAACAAATAGAAACATCAACATCAAATCCGAATAGTCAAATATCAAGTTTTACAATTCTTTTCAATTACAACTATCAGTGCAGAAACAAAACCAACATAACTAGGCACTAGTCTAAGACTCATGGACGCCGCTACGAGATATGGCACCGCCTCTGCCCTCCAGTTGCACCATGTTGACACCAAGCTACTGCTCATGCTCTGCAAAAATAGAAATAAACTGTGAGTCCACTTGGGACTCGGTGAGTGGCTCAAATGAACCTCCACATAAGCCTCGATCATGCATATATATATCATATAAGTCAATAAAGGAATGTACAAGGAGGTAAAATTTATTTCTAATGCGACTACAGACCCTCAACGGATCCATCAACATCAACTGTACATTATAACCTGCTACCTCGGCATATCAAGCCTTCGGCATCCGGCCCTCGGGCCTTCTCATCAAATCATATCCCGGCTACCGCCATCCCTACCATATCAAGTAGTATCATACTGGCCTTCGACCACATCATCTCAAGATGCTAGCAAACAATCCCGGGCCGTCGACTAGGATGGTCCACTAGTCTTCGGACACCATCTGGGATAAGAATAGCTAGTCCCACCCAATTGGGGTCTGGCACCAAGCGAGCCCGCTAGCGCACCTCTAGACCCAACTGGCCGAGCTGGGCATTGGTCATCTCCGACCTCCTCGCCCCTCGGCGGACCATCTCAAGCACATTACACAATCAATATCCTACGTTTCCATATATACACACATCGGGCCTTTGCCCGTATCTGGCCTATGTCCGGCTACCGGGTCAACAATTTATGCCACCCTTTCAATATATATGCACGTACGAGCTATAAGTTTCCAAAAGTATACAAGCAGACATAGAAGTCTTATCGTCTCATAACTAAGTTTCCATAAATGTGTTATGATCATCTAGTGACACCTTACATGTTACCTATCCTCCTACACTGTCTTAGGTAAGAATTTCGATGTATCGACCTTGGAATACCATCCGAGAACATCTAGGGCAGCATGTATAATCCAAAGAAAAATGTGCAAATATTGTAACATTCATCATATATGACCATAATGTTTATACATAACAATTCTTATACTACCTTAGGAATATTAGCACAATAAGGAGCAACTATCTAGCATGGCAAGGTAGTAATAAATTTAAATAACATGTATGAATTATAAAACATGCTAACATTGTCAACATCCAAGTTTAAGGATCAAATGCTAAGTATGGTTACAATCTAGCATTTCTATAATTCAAATCAATTAAGCTACTTGCTAAGTTTGGTGTTCTTCCTAAGTATTGTCATATCCCTATGTGTGATCCCTAAGATCATGAAATTTCCATCTAAGGCAAGTATCTCCTCCTCTCCCCAACCTTGGCCGAACCATGAGCAAGGGAAACCTTACTCAGCCAAGGTCCTTGGGGTAGGGAAAAATGGAAGAGACTTTAGCTATACTTTGTCTCTTCAATTCCACATACTTCTTAAATACCACTGATCAACTTACCCTTCCCCTCGCCCTTGGCCGAACCCTCTTCATGAATCTTATGGTTCATTCAGCCACTTCAAGGGGCTTTAGAGGGGACATGCTTCATATTATGTGAGGAGTTCGAAGGACTACATCAAAACAATGGTATAAGGGCATCTAAGGGCCTTCCCGTCGTCAAGGGAATCGGGGAAAATTTTGGCATGACCTTTCCCCTTTTCCCATGACTCGGCAGCCCCAAACATACGCAAATCAATGATTAAAACAGCGAGATCCGACAAGAAACATCATAAAATAGTGAGTACATATCGTTGAAATCATGGATCGTCGGGAAAAATCACGAGAACTCGACCTATCATCTAGGGTTCGGCCACTCGCCTCCCTTGCGGCCTTGTATGACTCAATGGTTGAGTCGCACGGCTGCCATATGGGGGGGGCGGGGGGAGGTTATCCCCTCAACCATCTTTTCAAAGATGGTTTCAAGGCTCACTTAAGTCATACTCGGAACTCGACTAAACCCGAACTCGACTCGGGTTCCGACCCAACCCATAACATGACTCAAGTTAACTTAATTTAAGGTATGATTTTATAAAAGGAAAGTTAATTATCCAATAAACTTCATGATTCATTAGCCGAGTCATACCTTTTCACTCTCGGCGATCCTGAGGCTCGACTCGACTACCTCCGGGTCCGACGCGCTGCACCAAAATGGATTTCTTATATATATATTAAGAAACTTTTTCCGAGTCTTACAGAGGTGGTCTACTGGGGAGTGTAGAGGGCCGGCACAGCTTTTACTCGACTTAGTGGTGATTAGGGTCTTGAGATTGCACCAGTGGGCATGCTAGATGTTAGACCCGAGTGGCGGAGGGTCTTGAGATTCCGTCAGTGGGCCACGCTGACGGTAGACCCGAGTTGGGTGGGACTAGTTATCCCTAATCCGGTGGGTTTCGGAAACTAGACGACCACCCTAGTGGACGGGCCCGGTGTTTGACTCGCCATGTGTGAAACTTGTAATGGTGAATACAAATTCTATAGCTATGAAGGCTGGGTATGGCCGAAACACGTCTATTCATGCTCAGGCCGATAGTGGCCAGTTACCCTAGTCTGTGGAGGGCCTTATACATGGTCGGATCCTTCACTACTATTCAGTTAGGCCGAACGGCCAAGAAATGTATTGGATTCTAGACATATTTACTGATGTAATTATCTAGTGTTTTATCTGATCATATATCAGGATTTAAGTGAAGGTTCGAAGAACCACTCATTGAGTTCCTCGTGAACTCATGGTTTTATTTGTTGTTGTTTTGAAAAGCCCAATCAGTGAGGTACGGCTTGGTGGCATGGTGCGACTGGAGGGCAGGCGTTGGCACGGATCTCGGAGCAAGCAGTCATGTGGTCGTAGTCGTGTTGATTTGAGTTGTAAACATGCACTTAGTAGTTGGTCTTTGAAAAACTTGTATTTGTTTAAAACCTTGAGTCTTGAGTTGTTTCCTTCGAATTTGAAACTGCTAAAACTATTTTGGTTTTTGAAAAAAGATTTGTGCCGCTGTCCTTTTTCTCATGTTGCCTAGATGTACAGTGTTTTCTTATATGTTGTTGTTTAGTGCATGTGGTAGGCTTCAGGGTACCGACACATACCCTCGCCGGTCACGCACCCTGAGTTGGGGCGTGACACCTTTGTTAATTGTATTTTCTTGAAGGAAAAGGATGTCAATCGAGCTACCTTGATCGACAAGAACTTTTTTAATGATGAAGTTTCCTCCAATCACAAAGATTACGATCAGGTCGTATAGGTTTTTATCAGTTCCGCGAAAGTCAGATTCATACAATGATATGATCGGGGTTTTGGGGGTAGGCGACGCGGGCGAGTGGCACTGTCGATTACCATGATTGCAGAAGAGATCTCTTTCTGGCCGAGCTTGACTCTCCACCCCATGCAAACCCGCCGACGATGTAGTCAATGACTCGTCGGGGCTTGTTGGCTCGACTGCTCTCCATATGAGAGTTCAGGGGTGTTCGACTTCGTCGTCAAGGGTCGTGGCTCCTACTCCGACCTCTCTCTTTATGGTAATGGACATACTTGTCTAGGTGTCCTGCGCGGACTAAATCTTCAAGTTGATCTCCGAGTACTACATAGTCCTCGGTAGTGTGTCCATAAGTATCATGCAATGCACACTTCTTGCTCATATCGGCATTAGGCGGCAGCTTTTGCTTTACTGCGTTGACGGGATATTTGATAAGCTTCAGGTGATAGATGTCACGGAGGATGGTTTCCTTCTTAGTGTTGAAAGGGGTGTGCTTTTCGAATCGGGCATTCTGGCGAGGTGGTGACCTCAGTCCCATGCTGTTGCCCTGCTCGTGTCAACCGTGGTCTTCACTTTTTCTATCTCTCTTTTTGGGCTTTTTGTCTTCGACGGTGACCTTGAGATTTTTCCAATTGATCTTTTTTGCTTCTCAGAGTTCTTCCATTTTTATGAAGCTAGCTGCTTTCTCTTGGAATTCGGCCATAACTTTGGGTTCGGTCAGGGTGATTTGATCGGCAAAGAGTTCGGGCTTTAGCCCGAGCTTGATGGAGTAGAATTTGATTTGTGGGTCGAGATTGGGAATTTTGGTAGTTATGGCTTGGAATTTTTTCAGGTATTCTCTTAGGGGCTCATGTTGCCCCTGCCTCACATAGTGGAGGGCAGCCTCCATCTTATAATAGACTCACGCTGTAGTGAATCTGTTGAGGAAGACGCGAGAGAGGTCTTCAAAGGAATGAATGGACCCCAGCGCGAGAGAAGCAAACCACAACAAAGTAATTTTTCCAAGGAAGGTTGGAAAGGCTCTGCAGAGTGCGGGATCGGTTGCCCCAAGGTAGAATATTGTGGTCCTGAATGCCGTCAGGTGTAGCGCGGGGTCGCTTGTTCCATCGTAGGGTGTCAAGGTGGTAGGCAACTAACTTCTTAGCGGGAGGCAGGTTGCCGTTATGTGTTCAGCGAAGGGCCCTATGTCAACAAGGAAATCCCAGCCTTCCAAGCTTTGGGATCCTTGTCCCTTTCCGAGGGGGACTACTAGAGACCTCATCGCGAAGTACAAAAACTAGCCTCCTTCATTTAGAGTGATTGCTCTCCCCGATCGACATCGACCGTGGTCAGCCGACGGTTGTCCTTGGGACCATGTTAGCATCTCAACTTGGGCTACTAGACACTGGTTCTTTGTTTCCAAATCGTTTATCCACTATTGGGACTCTTCAGGGGGGAAGATGGACTGGCACTAGAGCATCTCTCCTCGATATTTCAACGTCACCAAGCAGCGATCGATCACCGCCGCCGGGTCGTTGCCGTTGGCATGTGGCGGCGGTCGCTTAGCTCCAGGTTCCAACCATTGTAGGGGAGGTAAGCTTTACTCTGCCCCATGGTGGGCGCCAAATATTCCTACCTGAGGATCGGAGTACTTTGGCGGGGCTGGGGGGGAGGGGGGCTGTAAAAGATACTCTGACGCTCAAGTCAGTAGGACTCCAAGGTGGAGATGATGGAATTTTGAATTAGGGTTACCTGAGGCATACCGTGTCTTTATTTATTGTAGGCGGAGGTGATGACGCCTGAAAATCTCATGGGGATATTGCCCAGAATGGGTCGAGGCTGATCCCGGAGATGGCGGGCTTGTAATAGCGTATCCTCCTGATAAGGAAGGATGCATATATCCTTGTATAGTCGGGTGGGTCCTCGAATAGAGCCACATGGTTTGGCTCGGATCTAACTCAGGGGCATGGCTACGTGAAGTCCCCTACATAGCCGCTAGTTCGGACCGAGACGAGTAGTGGGGAGCTGCTGGGTCTAATCCGATCGGGTCCAATAGTCCTAGTCCAGTCCATGATGTTTGGTGGGTTGTAGCTTTTAGTTGATGTGGAGGAATTATTTGGTGGTAGAATATCATTGAAATAAATTAGAGGATAGAATTGGGAAACTCCTAAATGTCAAAATATATTGCATAATTAATTTTATAAGAGGTGATGTGATTTTTTAAAACTTTTATTGCATTTGGAGATTTTGAGTTGACACTAACTAGAGTACTGATATATGTCAAGTTGTCAACATACAAATAATTGATTTTATGTATGTTTGATGATATGCTATTATTGAAACCGTTATTTACGCATATGATCTACTTATTTCCAATCATTCAAAAGATGATAGCATTAGGACCATAAAGCTCCTCCTTACTTGTTTCAAACTCACCACTGGTTTGAAGTTGAACACGAACAAGACCAAGGGCTTTCATACCTCTGAAGATATACAGAAGACAACCTCCATCGCAGGACATCTCGGATGTACAACTGGCTAGTTCCCCCTCAACTATCTAGGTCTACCTTTGCTAGGAGGGGGGGACCTTTTGAAGGAAGACTGGACACATATAACCACTAGGATGGACGCACTTCTCACGTCCTTACAGGACTCATTGCTCTCCAAAGCAAGCTGACTTTGATTAGGAGTGTTATGACAAGTTAGGTTTCATATATATTATCACTATTCGAAGCACCCTCATGGATTATCAAGTAGGTGGATAGATAGAGAAGAACCTTTTTCTAAGCAGGAAAAGGTACCTGTCCAACGGAAGTCAAATGCCTCATACCTTGGGATGTCCTTACTAGCAACCTCCGAAGGGAGGATTAAACATACTTAATCTCTATTATGACTTGAAAGGAAAAGAAAAAGAAAAGAAGAGAGGATTGAATTGTGAATATATCTTCTTGAGGGATCATTTTGTAAAGTGTCTAATGATATTTATTTAGCCTTAATCTCTCCTCTAATGGTGGGCTCTCGACATTGTAGCGATTGAGGAGGCAGGCGATCGGAGTGGCGTACGATGGCGGTGAAGACTCCGGTAAAGATCGAAGTTTGGAAGAGTTTAATTATAGGTAGGAGTCTTTTCTCTTCTTGTTGTTTTCTGTTGTCGTTGTCGTTTTTCCTGATTCTGCATTCATCGGCAGTAGCGAAGGGGTTGGAGGAGGTAAAATCGGTGTGATGTCAAATGAGGGGGAAGAGGGAGGAGACGGAGGTGGGCCGGAGGGGGGGTGCGGCGGTCGCGGCAGCCATGCGGCTGCTGCCCGCATCATGGCAGCAGCCGCTGCTGCTGTTGGGGAGGCTGTTGTGGCCTCCCAGCCATCATCCGGTGTTTCGCCGGCGGCCGGGAGGGCCGACCGGCGTGGGCTCGAGTGGAGCAGGGGGCGGCGTCGGGAGCAGGAGACGAGTGAGGGAGGAGAGGTTTTATTTGTTTTAATAAATAGATTAATTAAGAAGAGAGCTGTATCGCATGAAATGAGGGTAATTTGTGAAATATTAGAATATTTTTAGATTTGATTGTAGGATCGTTGGATCGAGTTGAGGTGAATACCAAAGTTGTAGGTTTTTGCATTCTAAACGCGATGATGCTATCAGATTTCTGATCAGAGGTCGTCTGGTAGGTGTTTTCTATTTTTTAGTATTATTTAATAGTTTAATATGATTAATTCAGTTTGGAAAATAATTAAATAATGTGGAATAGTTATATTCTATGTTGGGTGGTGATTCAGAGTATAGATTGTTGTGTTGGGTGGGAGTTGACTCCTGTTGTAGCCGATGAATGTTGAATGGTTAATTGATAGTTTTACCCTTTGCCTCTAATCGCTTGAATTGCTTCTGAATTCCGTTGACCTCCCGTTGCATATTGTTGGCCCATATACATGTTGATATCATATTATGTTGCATGAATTACATCTATAGTGGTTATGATGATTGGAAGTATGTGTAGGTGCTAAGGAGTTGCATAATGTTAGATTCAGATTGTTGGTTGGTCGCATTATTGATGTAGTTGTTGTCATATGCATTATATTTGTTGACATCAAGTTGATAGTATTTTATGCATGTTGCTTTTATAGTTGTGAGAATTATATTGGCATGTTGTGCATTATGACCTATTGTGGGCGCAAGCCCGGACACTGTTGATTTATTGCTTGAGGTGTATGGGCGGTGACACCAGTGATCACGAAATCTTCACATGAGGTGAGGCGTCGCGCTGTTAGATGTTGGCGGGCTCGTGTGCGGCATCGAGGTGTTAGACGTCGGTGGGCTATCTTTTGGATAGTCGCATCTCTAGCTAAAGCGGGCTTGAGGTGCCACTCTCGAGGTGCAAGAGTGCGGGGGAAACCCAATTGTCCACTACGCTCTTGATTGGGTGATTATCATGCATGTACGCATTGTTAGTAGAATATGTATGATTTGATGTTGTGCTAGTTGACATGGGTATATGATGATAGTTATGAGGTGTATGCATGATTATACATGAATATAGTTATTATTAGATGCATAAGTGTTTATCTAAGGATGACATCGCATTGGTTGGTACGAGCATATAATGTTGGTAGTGGTATGCACATAGTTGAATATCATGTCATCATGGCATCATGGATTGTCATCTTTACCTCTTGACATATTGATTCTTCTACTCAGCTTTCCGCTGATGTTTGTTGTTTTTGCTTCAGATCTGCAGGTTCGAGTGGTAGCTGAGAAGGTCTAGTTAGATAGAGTAGATGAGGCAGGTTTTGACATTGATTTCCGTAGAGATGTATAAAGTTTCTTGAATAGCATTTTATTATTGTAATAGATATTATTCTAATGCAAGTGGTTGAGGTTTATGTTGCAAGTTGTTATGAAGAATTTGGTGTGTTAGTTGATAGTTGGTTGCGCTTCTCCTAGGCGGTGTTCCTTATTTAGGGATGAACCTAGGCGGGGCGTAACAATCTCGATTGTCATAACAAAGCTATGCAGGGAAAAAGGATCTGACGCCTCCTTAATCCTCAAGGTATGTCGTGGAATGGCATCCTCTCGGTCCTCCACCCAGGGCTACTGCAACTGGACCTCCGGGAACAGGCCACTATCACCCATTTAGAAGTACATTACCAGGTTGTTGGATACATTTGAGGCTTCTTTGTTGTTCTCGGTCGACTCCGGCACTAGGATTAAGCTCTGGTACGATCCTTGGTTTACTTGGGTAAGACTGAGAGACATGCATCCAGTTCTATACTCTACTGCTACCGATCATGAAGTCACTATCTACGATGCCAAAATTAGAAGGGATGACAGTAGTCTCCAAAGTTGGAATATTCATTTTCATATCTTGTCCCCACCGAGCTCATCAGAAAGTTAGCAAAAGACATGTTTCCCTTCCTTCATAAGGTCGGGGATGACATCCTTGCATGGAAATGGACACACAATAGGATTTTCAGTACCAAGTCCCTCTACCAGCTTCTCAATTTTCGTGGCTTGGACGATCCGAAGGCCTACTTCATCTGGCAGAAGAGATGCCCTCCGAACATCTCCGGTTGGTGGAAGGCAAAGACTTCTAACAAAAGATAGATTGTTCACTTGGAACATTCAGATTGATCGGAATTGCCTCCTCTGCAACTCCTATAATGAGACTCATGAACACCTCTTTCGAAGATGCACCTATACGCAAGAAGGATGGTCACTTTTCCTGAGGCTTTGAGGTACTCTGCATTTCTGCATCGGTTTTTGATCATGGGATGATCGTGCAACCCAGGGAACACACATAAATCTTAGCATGATTCGGCTCATCATGATTTGGAGGTCGAGAATCTGGCAAGAACGCAACTCTCGCTGCTTTGTGACGGGAAGAACACAAATGCACAGCTAAAACACTTCTTCCCAAACTTGTGAGAACCAATGGATAAACGAGTATAAAATATAATCACAATCGCAGCAGTATATCAATGTAGTAAATAATAGACGAACACCATAATTTTTAATGTGGTAACACCTCCTAAAAGAACGAGAGACAACCTCCACGAGACCTAGTCCAGAAATAAACTCCACTATCACCAAATCAAGGTGCAAAATAGTCTAATCAAGTTATAATCTTCGTAACAATATCTCAACTCATCTACAGCATTAATCGATCACCAATAATGGCCCAAATCATCAACAAGATAGAAACAACAAGAAGAGTTGAAGAAATGTCACCGCGAAAATGTAGTCCATATTTTTACATCAATTTCTGACCATGGGATGATCGTGCGACCTAGCGAATGCACATAAATCTTAGTAGGTTTCAGCACGTCATGATTTGGAGGTCAAAAATATAGCAGGAACACAACTCATGCTGCTTTGTGACGAGAAGAACACAAATATACAGCAGAAAAACTTCTTCCCTAACTTGTGAGAACCAATGGATAAATGAGTATAAAATATAACTATAGACGCAGCAGTATATCAATGTAGTAAATAATAGAAGAACACCACAATTTTTAATGTGGTAACACCTCCCAAAAGAACGAGAGACAACCTCCATGAGATCTACTCCAGAAATAAACTCCACTATCACCAAATCAAGGTGCAAAATAGTCTAATCAAGTTATAATCTCTAGAACAATATCTCAACTTTTCTACAACATTAATCGGTCACCAATAATAGCCCAAATCATCAACAAGATAGAAACAACAAGAAGAGTTGAAGAAATGTCACCAAGAACATAGTTTGTGTTCGCAGAATTTCTGGGCAGTCTAAAGACGTCCAAATCAGATCTGTACAGTTGAGAATGAAGAACTTTGAGTCAGGAACCTCCAGTAAAAAATTTAGCCCGATCTTGACCATGCTGTCACGGGCCAATTGTTTTGTGCGGAAGAACACGTGCGGCACCCTTGCATCCCATGCAGGAGATAAGCTTATAATATCGAATCCGTCCCGAATTGGGCTTCCCGACTTAACACCGCAGGGCATGCGTTGGTCCACGTGCCAACCTCACGCTCCATATCTGCGCCCCCAAAAGTCCATGTTGGCCGAATGGTATTGAAGGCATAAAGTAAAACAACATTATAGGACTATGGACGCAAGAAAACATAAAACTGGGTGTAGGACGAGCTCCGCAATTGTCTTGGGCAAAGATCGACAGGTCACACGCCCATATGGGCCGCTCGTTCGTCAACGCTCTTCTACATTATACAAGAGACCTCTAACCCCCAAGTGCTAACCCCCAGGTTCCCAAAAGCACGAGGAGCATGACAAAATCGTGGCCATGCTAGATGGTGATTTTCCATGGCCACGACCATGACGAATGCACGCAAAGTGCTCCACTTAGCTGTAACGCACGCACCAAGCGTCGAATGACCTCGAAATGCATCCAACTTGTACCGTAGGCCCTTGGGGATCGCACAAGGATTTTACAAGTACCAACTACAATAAAAGCCAAAATTATATAGACGCGAAAACATATTTACAAATATGTAGGGAACATTCCATCATGATTCGTTGTTGCTCGGGCGCATCAAAAAGTCCCTAACAATGCGGTCGTGTGTTTGATGAATACTTGACAGAGATGAAATTCTATGTGTATTTCACTCTAAAAATCCTTTCTTTTTTTCTCTTCTATATCTCTCTCATGGTGGCTGATCATTCTTGGGTACTGCTCCCTAACTTTTGTAGCAAGTTAGGTTGTATTTATACTAGGAATAAAACCCTAGTCACATGTGGGCTTTGGCCTCCACATAGGAGTGACCCAACCCAACAAATCTCCCCTTCACAATGTAGTGGAGGACCTCGCCATCTCAGCGATCGAGCAACATGTTTCAAGCTTCCACTTTGACAATGTCTTGGTCAACATATCAGCATCATTGTCATATGTATGAACTTTCACCAACTCCAATGCCTTTTGATACTAGGATATACCATATCCAATGATAACGGATATCAGTATGCTTTGATTTGAAATGGAAACTTGAATTCTTAGCAAGGTGA
Source organism: Canna indica (assembly GCA_034359265.1). Taxonomy (NCBI): domain Eukaryota; kingdom Viridiplantae; phylum Streptophyta; class Magnoliopsida; order Zingiberales; family Cannaceae; genus Canna; species Canna indica. The sequence continues at coordinate 50,456,639 of CP136895.1, read as the reverse complement.
TTAGCACTTTGGTTGTCGCAGAACAACTTATAATGGTGTTGTTTGAAACCAAGCTCTAAGAGAAAATTCTTCAACCACAATAACTCTTTGCAAGCTTCTATTGCTGCAATGTACTTTGCCTCTGTAGTTGACAATGTAACACGCTTTTGCACTTGTGACAGCCATGCTATAGCTCCTCTGCTAATTTGATAATGTAACATGATGTAGACCTTCGAGAATCAACGTCTCTAGCATAATCTACATCTGCAAAACCAACTAGCAAATGCTTCTCACCACCAAAACTTATAAGGCTCAGATTGGTTGTACCTTTGAGATATCTCATAATCCATTTCACAACATTCCAATGATCTTTACCCGTATTAGAGGTGAAACGACTTACAACATCAACTACATGAGCAATATCTAATCTAGTGCTTACCATAGTATACATTAAACTTTCGACTAATGAGGCATAAAAAACTTTCTTCATTTCTCGCTTATGTTCATAAGTGGTTGGACATTGTTTGACACTCAACTTGAAATGAGGAGCAAGAGGGCTACAAATAGATTTAGCCCCATCAATGTTAAATCTCTGAAGTATATACCTTCTTGATGTACTTCTCTGGTGACAAATGAAGCTTCCTTGCATCTCTGTAATGGGTGATCATCGAGACCAAAATATGTTTTGTAGGACCAAAGTCTTTCATGGCAAAAGACTTACGTAACTGCTTCTTCAACTCATTAATCTTGGAAGCATACTTGCCAACAATCAACATATCATCCATATATAACAAAAGGATGATAAAATCGTCATTAGAGAACCTCTGTACAAACACACAATGATCTGAAGATGACTTCTTGTAGCCATGTTCCCCCATAACCGATTCAAACTTCTTATACCATTGTCTAGGAGTCTGCTTCAAGCCATAAAGACTCTTCTTAAGTTTGCACACACAGTCCTCTTTACCTTCTACTATGAAACCCTCTGGTTTCTCCATGTATATCTCTTCTTCCAAATCACCATGGAGAAAAGATGTCATCACATTCGAACTGCTCAATCTCCAAATCAAGACACAACTAAGCCAATTACACTGTACGAATGGAAGAACTCTTCACAGTAGGAGAGAAAATGTCACCAAAGTCAGTTCCCTTCCTTTAACCAAATCCCTTAACAACTAGTCTTGCCTTGTGTCGATGCTTTGAGCTATGTTCTTCAAGCATTTTCCTGTATACCAATTTGTTTTTCAAGGCTCTCTTACCCGTAGGTAATTTCACCAACTCATAAGTATGATTTTGATGCAAAAACTTCATCTCATCTTATATAGATTCATTCAACAACTCTTTATCTTCATCTTCCATGGCCTCTGTAAAACACTCGGGTTCTCCGCCATCTGTTAGTAAAACAAACTCATGTGTAGAGTACCTCGATGAGGGTCTTCTGTCTCAAATAGACCTCCTAAGTGTATCTGTCAGAATCTCCAAGGTTGGTTGTTCATTAGGAGCATCTTCTTTGTCTCCATATATAGGATCATCCATTTCCCCCGTATCCACATTATGTTGATCACGTAGAGTCTCAATTGCATCTTCTTGATCACTTTTGAGTCTCAACTGCAGCTAGTTATTCTCTTGGTGCAGAAGAAACAACATCAAAACTAATAGACTCTTCACTTTGTTGAGATATTGACTTCTTTGTAATATCAATATCCTTCAATGTCTAAACTTCCACAAAGATCACATCTCTACTTCGAATAAGCTTCTTATCAATATGATCATAAAGCTTGTAGCCAAAATCATCCATGCTATAACCCAAAAATACACACTACTTTGTCTTCATGTCAAGCTTGGATCTCTCACCTTTAGGAATGTGAACAAAGGCTTTGCACCCAAAAACTCGCAAGTGATCATAAGAAATATCTTTACCTGACCACACTTTCTCTAACACTTCAAGTTGTAGAGGAACACTTGGTGAGCGATTTAAAGCATGCAACTGTTCTCAAAGCATCACCCCAGAAGGATTGTGGCAATTTGACTTACAAAAGCAAACATCTCACCCTTTCTACCAATGTTCTATTCATCCTTTCAACCACACCATTCAACTGTGGAGTCTTTTGAGGAGTTTAATTTCTGATGTCTAATTCCATATTCTTTACAATAGATATCAAATTTGTTGGCCTAAGGTTTTCTACCATGGTCTTAATCTCGATTTTGATGATAACAAATATGGAACTAATGTTTCATGGAAAATTATTTTCAGGTTCCAAATCGGTTAGCGCTCGACGTCCCCGATCGAAAAAATAAGAGAAATCGGAGAAATCGGCAAGGACGCTCATCGTCGCTCGGATTCATTGGGAAGATAGAGTTTAGATGTAGGGTGTCTAGAATGTGTTGTAAATCCTCATGATGATGCAAAGAAACCCAAAAACTAAATCCGAACCCCAAAACTTAAAAAATCCGAAAAATTAGAAAAGACCCTGAAATTCACTAAGCTAAGGGAGCTCATTGGAGGGCTATATAACCTAGACATTTTCTTGGCACCAAAAGTACCGGTAATTGTTCCTTAAGTAAAAACTAGATAACGAGGTATTTTTAAGGAATTTTTGGAAGCCTTTAGCATACTCATATTTTACCTGGGAGATTATAAAATTTTCATTTTTCGGAAATTTGTACTAGACCCCAAAAATTAAATTTTGATTCTTAAGGATTTTGATGTTTTAAATATTTTTATTGAATCCAAATGGGCGGTAATCCTTATATAATATTTATGTTTTAAAGTTATTAACTTATAGTTAAGAAATCAGGATGAAAAATGAACTTAGAAATTTCATTTTAAGCCCAAACTTGACTCACATACTTAGATTCACTCATGTTAGATGTCCAAGTGTCTAAGCTAGAGAATACATGAGTAGATAGCAAAATTTGATACTTAGCCATTTTCATATTTTCATGCCCATTTCGAATGAAACCGTGTTAAGTTCATATTTTGACCAAATGATATTATTTATAACTCAAACTTAATAAACATGTTTTAAATGATCATACTTTGGTATCTAGAAAATTTGGATGAAATCTGGAAATGTTTGAAAAAATGACTTATATTTACGAAAATGCCACTAGAACTCAATGAATTTTAGAAAAATATTTTTTTGTTGATTCTTGAATCTGCATCTTCCTTGAAAAATCTAGTTTATGGTATAAAAGTTTCAAAAATCTTGAGTATGAATGTGATTTGATTTGAATTTTTAAAATTAAATTTTGAAACTTTAAAGTATCGTTCTTCTCAAATGCTCATTTCTCGATACTTTGGATTTTCGTCGAAATCTTTGAATGAGACCTCAAGTATGATGTTAGATTCATGTTTTTGTTATTTCTCTCACTATTACCCGAGAAATATCATTTTTAAAATGGTTTCTGATATTTTGACTGATACTTGAAAATATTGATACTTGAGCTTATACATGATTTCCGGATTTGGACTTTACTTATCACTCTTTGCTATCATGTATGATTTAGTCTCATATCAAATATTTGCTTTTCATCCCTTTGGTTGAGATTTTCATGTTTCATGAAAAATAATTTTAGAGTCTCAACTTTGACTAGATTAATGACTTTTCTTGCCCTTTTTGATTGATGTCAAAATGGGAGAAAAGTATAGGTAAGGGGAAGAAAATATAGGAAAACCATGCATATAGATAGGGGGAGTTCCATTATGTAGATATGCATGTTGATAGGGGGAGAAAATCCATGTTTGATATCCTCTATACTTAATTGTAGATATTTTCTTAAGGATATTTGTCATCATCAAAAAGGGGGAGATTGTTGGCCTAAGGTTTTCTACCTTGGTCTTAATCTTGGTTTTGATGATAACAAACAAGGAACTAATATTTCATGGAGAATTATTTTCAGGTTTCATATCGGTTAGCGCTCGACGTCCCCGATCAAAAAAATAAGAGAAATAGGAGAAATCAACAAGGACGCTCGTCGTTGCTCAAATTTCATCGAGAAGATAGAGTTTAGATTTAGGGTGTCTAGAATGTGTTATAAATCCTCATGATGATGCAAAGAAACCCAAAAACCAAACCTTAACCCCAAAACGTAAAAACCTCAGAAAATTGGAAAAGACCCTGAAATTCACTAAGCTTAGGGAGCTCCTTGGAGGGCTATATAACCTAGACATTTTATTGGCACCAAAAGTGCCGATAATTGTTCTTTAGGTAAAAACTAGATAACAAGATATTTTTAAGGAATTTTTGGAAGCCTTTAGCATACCCATATTTGACCCGGGTGAATATAAAATTTCTATTTTTCGGAAATTTGTACTAGACCCCAAAAATTAGATTTTGATTGTTAAGGATTTTGATTTTTTAGATACTTTTATTGAATCCAAATGGGAGTAATCCTTATATAACATTTATGTTTTAAAGTTATTTACTTATGTTATATAAGAGGACCTAGCGAAGACCGAATCCAGAAACGAACAAACGAGCAGAAAAATCAGCCAAAACCAAGCAGTCTGCCCAGTTTTGATCAACCAGTCGGTCAACTGAATGTTGCCAGAAATTGGCAATAGGCATGTGGTCGCTCGATCGGTCGACCAACGATCGACCGAACCTACGACTGGATGGTGGAAACGGCTAGTTTTTCAGCCGTTGAGTTGGTTGTTTCTTGCCAACTCTTCATGGCTTATAAATAGAAGCTAAGAGAGCATTCCTCAGTTGTTGTTGAGCCTATTGAGACACTCCTTACACCACCCCAACTTTGATTGATCCATCATTTGCAAAAACCCTAGCCTTGAACCTTCTTTCTTGAGTTTGCCTTCAAGCTTCATTTAATTCATCATCAAGGCATCAAGAGGAGCTAGGATTCATTGTGTTGGAGCTAAGTATTTGTGTTGTTGTATTTTTGCTCCGTTACTTGTATTTTGGTGTTTATTTCATTGTATTCAAACTTGTGTAAACCTAGGTTACTAGATTTGATAGATTGGGTGGTTGCCTTTGTGTTTGAGGCTTAATTCCACCGGTGCAAACGTAGTTTACTAGGATTAGTTGAGTTGTCCTTTAGGGTTGAGATGGAAGAGTGCTTTCGGTAAGAAGGCGAAGACTTTCGGGTGTGGGAGTGCCTTAGGTTGAGAGCGATACTCTTCAAGTCAAAGTCCTCGTTGTAAGGGAAACAAGATTAATCTAATAAAGTTTAGTTTGGAAATCCTAGGCGGGGTGCTTAGATAGTGGAGTAGGCATTGGGGCCGAACCACTATAAATAATTGTATTTGCATTGCTTCTACTTGTGTTTACTTCATTATCGTATTTACTTTGATTCCGCTTGCTACCAACTTGTAATTTGTCTAAGTAAACAAAGAAACGATAAAAACCGGATTTGGGCAAAAAGATTAGTAAGCACACTATTCAACCCCCCTCTAGTGTGGCCATTTCACCAACAAAATTATCCTATGTATTTACCATCATTGTCTGAACGAATACATTTCAGCTTCTTACGGTCTCTCTCTCAACTAAAGTATGAAATTATTTGAATGCAGCAAACACTTGGTCTTTAGTCTTCAATGTGTAAACCCACATCTTCCTTGAGTAAATATCACAAAGTAGAGAGAACCGCCAAGTCTTTTTGTCTTCATAGGACCACATACATCAGCATGCACCAAATCAAGTATTTTTGACTTCTTAGAAGGTGGATGATTCTTGAAAGAAATTTGTTTTGTTTTCCAGCTAAGTAATGAGAGTACTTCTGCAATTCTGTACTCTTCAACTCAGACAACAAATTCTTTCTCACCAAACTGTTAGGGACTTTTTCGATGCGCCGAGCAATGACGAAATGTCCCTTACATATTTGTAAATATGGACTTGTGTCCATGTAAATTTTCATTCTATTCGTATTCGTTCATGAGAAACCCCGTTGTGCGATCCCCATGGGCCCGTGGTACGAGTGGTATGCGTTTTGGGGTCATTCGACATTTGATTCATCCGTTCCGGCTAAGCGGAAAACCTTGTGTTCATTCGTCATGGCCGTGGCCACGGAAAATCACCCCGTCGGGTGGCCCAAATTTTGTCATGCTCCTCGTGCTTTGCGGAACCTTGGGGGTGGCACATGGGGGTTAGAGGCCTCATGTATAGTGTAGGGGAGTGTTGGCTTACGAAAGCGGATGCCTTGTGCGAATAACGAACGAGCGGCCCACATGGGCATGCGACATGTCGAATTCGCCCAAGGCGATTGCGGAACTCACCCTACATCCGTTTTTGCATTTTCTTGTGTCCATAGTCCTGTAAATGTTGTATTTTACTTTACGCCTTCAATACCATTCGGCCAACATGGTCATTAAAGGCGCGGACATGGAATACGAGGTTGGCGCGTGGTCCGAAATATGCCCCGCGATGTTAAGTCGGGAAGCCCATTCGGGACGGATTTTATATCAAGGCTTATCCCTTGCATGCGATGCAAGGGTGCCGCACGGGTTCTTCCGCTCCAAAACATCTGGCCCGTGATAGTTGGTATCAGAGCCAGTTTGCGATCCTCCAACTGAGAAAGGTCTCGATGCAGACATAGCCGACGCACATTCCGTCTATGGCGCTCGAGTTGCCGATGCAGTGAACCCAGTCGAGGACATTCCGACTGTTGTGTTCGGGGAGTGAAGCAAACATATGATCGATGCAAAGACGGTGACTTTTGCGCAGGGCGGATAGGCCCCTAAGACGCAAAGTCGTTCGCAAGCAAAGCGAGAATTGCAAGCCTCCAACTGAGAAAGCCCTCAATGCGGACATAGCCGACGTGCATTCCGTCTGTGGCGCATGAGTTGCCAATGCAGTGAATCTAGTCGACGAACATTCCGACTATTGTATTCGAGGAGGCAAGCATACATTTATTGATGCAGGGATTGGGACGTTTGCGCAGGGTAGAGAGGCCCCTAAGACGCAAAGTTGTTCACCCACATAACGAGAATTGCAAGCCCCCAACTGAGGAAGCCCTTGATGCGGACATAGCCGACGTGCATTCCGTCTGTGGCGCATGAGTTGCTGATGCGGTGAACCAGTCGATGAACTTTCCGACTGTTGTATTCGGGGTGGCGAGCATACATTGATGGGGGTGATGATCGTGACTTGTGCGCAGGGCAGATGGGCCCATAAGACGCAAAGTCATTTGCGCAAGGTGGATGGTCCCCTGTAAGACGCAAAGTCTCGCGCAGAGTAGATCTCTTGCAAGACGCACATTGTGCGCAAAGTAGACTACCTCATAAGACGCGAAGATGGTGTGCAGGGCGTTAGCCCATAAGATGCACCGCTGAGCCGATGGCTCACGAAGTACCAAAGTCCTTTGTGCGAAGCAGACTCTCTCGTAAGACACACATTGTGTGCAAAGCAGGCTCTCTTGTAAGTCGCAAGGATAGTGCGCGGGGCGTAGTCCCGTAACTCGTACGATTTGTGCGCGGGGCGTTGTCCCGTAAGTCGCAAGGAGGGCGCGCAGGGCGTTGGCCCCTAAGACGCACCGTAGAGCCTATGGCTTCTGAATTACTAAGTCCTTTGCGCGAAGCAGACTCTCTCGTAAGACACACATTGTGTGCAAAGTAGACTCTCTTGTAAGTCGCGAGGACAGTGCGCGGGGCGTAATCTCGTAAGTCGCACGAGTTGTGCGCGGGGTGTAATCCCGTAAGTCGCACGAGTTGTGCGCGGGGTGTAATCCCGTAAGTCGCACGAGTTATGCGCGGGGTGTAATCCCGTAAGTCGCACGAATTGTGCGCGGGGCGTAGTCCCGTAAGTCGCAAGGATGGTGCGCAGGGACGTTGTCCCCTAAGTCGCATGGATTATGCGCAGGGCATTGTCCCCTAAGTCGCAAGGTTGATGCGCATGGCATGATGGCCTATAAGGCGCAAGGTTGATGCGCATGGCACGATGGCCTGTAAGGCGCAAGGTTTGTGCGGAGAGCAGCGTAAGACTTGAAGCTCGTTGAGATGGGCTCGGTGGTGGGCACCATGACCCTTGCGAGGGGCGAGTGAGCAAACAGTGATCCATAAGACTTGAAGCTCGTTGAGATGGGCTCGGTGGTGGGCGCCATGACTCCTGCGGGGGGCGAGTGAGCAAGCAGTGATCGGCTCGAAGCGATGGTGCGGGCGATGCTCTAGTGTGGCATGGCCACGGAGCTAGGCTCGTTGGCTCTTTGTGCGGAGAGTTCGCAAATGGTGTGACCCGGTTGGAGGAATCTCCCAAGTCGTGATTCGAAGAGCAGCGTAAGACTTGAATCTCGTTGAGATGGGCTCAGAAGAGGGCACCATGACCTCTGCGAGGGGCGAGTGAGCAAGCGGTGATCGGCTGAATGCGGCGGTGGGGGCAATGCTCAAGTGTGGTGCAGCCACGGAACTTCTCAACACTCTGATGCCCCAAAGTCTGGGACTTTTCATTGCCCAGCAAGAACGGGACTTGGCGAACCGAGTAACCATTTCCCGGGTTCCTTCATGCGAGCGTTGCTCAACGACGCTCGTGTGCCCCACAAAAGTCTGGGACTTGTCATTGCCCAGTGAGAACGGGACTTGGCGAACCGAGTAACCATTTCCCGGGTTCCTTCAAGCGAGCATTGCTCAACGGCGCTCGTGTGCCCCACAAGTCTGGGACTTTTCATCGCCCAGCAAAAACGAGACTTGGTGAATCGAGTAACCTTTTCTCGGGTTCATTCACGCGAGCGTTGCTCAACGGCGCTCGTGTGCCCCACAAGTCTGGGACTTTTCATTGCCCAGCAAGAACGAGACTTGGTGAATTGAGTAACCACTTCTCGGGTTCCTTCACGTGAGTGTTGCTCAACGGCGCTCGCGTGTTCCACAAGTCTGGGACTCCATTGCCCAGCAACGAGTTTGGGAATATCATGTCCCTTTCTCGTAACAACAGGAGATGATGAAACTCAAGGATTTTCCAAGTAGTCATTTCCTGGTGGTGAACTTCACGGCAAATGTCGACATGTTGCAGCTCCATTGTGGTGTGTCGATACTCAGGCGGTGTTCCCTTCAACAACTTGCAAAGAATTCACTTCAGCAATTGCAGCCAAAGGTGGTGCGGCCGAGGCGAGTTCGACGAGGACGTCGAAGCTTGAAGTGGGGGAGGATGTTAGGGACTTTTTCGATGCGCCGAGCAATGACGAAATGTCCCTTACATATTTGTAAATATGGACTTGTGTCCATGTAAATTTTCATTCTATTCGTATTCGTTCATGAGAAACCCCGTTGTGCGATCCCCATGGGCCCGTGGTACGAGTGGTATGCGTTTTGGGGTCATTCGACATTTGATTCATCCATTCCGGCTAAGCGGAAAACCTTGTGTTCATTCGTCATGGCCGTGGCCACGGAAAATCACCCCGTCGGGTGGCCCAAATTTTGTCATGCTCCTCGTGCTTTGCGGAACCTTGGGGGTGGCACATGGGGGTTAGAGGCCTCATGTATAGTGTAGGGGAGTGTTGGCTTACGAAAGCGGATGCCTTGTGCGAATAACGAACGAGCGGCCCACATGGGCATGCGACATGTCGAATTCGCCCAAGGCGATTGCGGAACTCACCCTACATCCGTTTTTGCATTTTCTTGTGTCCATAGTCCTGTAAATGTTGTATTTTACTTTACGCCTTCAATACCATTCGGCCAACATGGTCATTGAAGGCGCGGACATGGAATACGAGGTTGGCGCGTGGTCCGAAATATGCCCCGCGATGTTAAGTCGGGAAGCCCATTCGGGACGGATTTTATATCAAGGCTTATCCCTTGCATGCGATGCAAGGGTGCCGCACGGGTTCTTCCGCTCCAAAACATTTGGCCCGTGACAAAACGGTCATGCCTTTCTAACTCATGTGACACAACCTCTTATGCCACAACTCGGTTCCATCAACTGACTCTGCTGCATCAACAATGTTTTTGACAACTTTTACTTGAGTTATATATAGTGTAGATAACTTAGTACCCCTAGCTACAACCATGGAACCTTTGATGAGCTTCCAAGTATCACGTGAGAATAAACTGTCATAATTTTCATCACATAGTTTGCCAATTGACAATAGGTTCAATTGAATGTTTGGAACATGCTTCACACCTTTGAGAAGCAATTTGGTACCATTAGAAGTTTCCAAGTAAACTTTACTTATACTAGTACATTTAGCAATGTCTTTACGAGTCATTGTCACATCACCAAAATTACCAGGAGTGTAAGAGGTGAAGATGTCACTCTTTGATGTGACATGAATAGTAGCTCCACTATCAACTATCGAGCTAGTTGACTTATCAATAATGTTCGTAGATTCATACTCTTCAACCAAAAGGAAATCATCAGAAGTAGTATTAACAATATCTTAATCACTATTTTCTTCCTTCTTTTTCCCATTATCTTTACACGTCTTATTATTATTGTTCTCCTTCTTCAACTTCCAGTAATATTGTTTATTGTGTCTTTTCATTCCACAATGATAGCACTTGACATTCTTGTATCTACCCTTGTATTTGCCTTTATTTGGTCTCTATTATGAGGACCTCGACTTTTGCTTCTCCCCCTGAATTTAGTTACCATGACATCTAATTGTGAAGAACCTTATGACTTTCTTCGCATCTCTTCATTCAAAACACTTCTCTTGGCAAGATCCATAGAAATCACACCATTCGGAGCATAATTGAACAACGAAGATCTAAATGTTTGCCACGATTTTCGTAATGAGCCAAGGAGGAAGAATCCTTGAATTTCTCCATCAAACTTGATATCCACAGTAGATAGTGTTAAACGAAATTCCACACTAGAAGGGGGGGTTTAAATAGTGTGTGTTCTTTTTAGCCAATTTTAACTTCAACCAAATGCAAGTGCAACTAAATAATGTTCGTTATCAAATATAAAGCACAACAATAAACAAATAAGTAAAGCAATGCTAACACGAGGAAATATAGTAGTTCGGCCAACCGCCTAATCCACTACCTTGGCTCCTCACCAAGGATTTCTAACCAACTACTTTATAGAACTTGTGTTTCCCTTTGAATACAACCGAGGACTCGATTCTCACCTCTTTGAGAACTCCTCAAATCTATTCACCTAGGCAAAACACAATTCTACAAAGTAAACCCTAAGTGTTTACACTAGCACACCTAGCAAGCTAACCCAATTAAAACAAGTTTAAACAACAATTAAAATTACAATTAAAAGAGCTAATTAAGAAATAAAACCAAGAACCAATGCTCTTTTCCAAGCCTTCAAGCCTTCAACTCGCCAAGTCGTTGAGCTCGAATTGAAGCCCGAGTTGAGGAAGAATGAGCGCTTGAGAAAACGTTGTTCGAAGAAGCGAGCGCAAGCAGTTGATCTCTAGAAGGCACAAATCTCTCTCTTGAATGCTTAATTCAGTTGTTAAGAAGTATTAAAGGAGTTAGGTGAGGGGTATTTATAACCCCTCAACCGAACGGCTCTTCAACGGGCATTTTTTCGCTCGTTGGACGTCGTTCGGTCGCTTGTCGATCGATCGTTGGTCGACTGACTGATCGACCGCCTAGCGACCATTGGCTTTTTGTGCTTCTACAGCTTTATTCGGTCGACCGGAGGGTCGACCGAATGAGTCATGATTCCGCCTCTCTGCTATCCAGTCGACTGCTCGGTCGATCGATGTAGCTACTGCCATTTTCTGGCCTTGTTCGGTCGACCGCCCAATCTACCGAAGTAGCCACTGTCGAATTTTGCATCTGTTCGGTCGACCGACCGATCGACCGAAGTGGCTACTGCCATTTTTTTGTCTTGTTCGGTCGACCGAACTTAGGCTGAGGCTAATTTTTTCTTTATGTTTGTTACATGCTTTTTCATATGTTTAGTTACCAAGTTTTAACTTGGATAACTTTACAACTAGGCTTGGGATGATATCCTAGGGGTATATTACAAGATATCTACTCAACATACACCCGAGCCTTTCTTGACATTCTTTTCTTTCGTTTCTCCAAGCGAAGTTCGCCGAAGTTCGCATGCTTATCGAAACCTCAACCTGAACTCAAAACATCACACATAGATTAAATACTTGTTTGTTTTCATCAAAATGAAGATCGAAGCTTAAGGGGAACCCTTAAGCCAATAATCGCCCCCTTCTTAATGATGACAAACATAATATGGAATTTGAAGAAAACGATAAGTATTCTTTGTGAGTTTGAGTAAAGGCATACATAATACATAACTTAACATATGCTCCCCCTATCAATGTGCATAACATGCTTGTAACTCCCCCTATCTATATGCATCAAAAAGAAATATGACCTTACTTTTTCTCCTCCTTTTGACATCAATCAAAAAGGGCAACAACTAAGGTACAATTAATGAGTTCCATCATGAAAACCAAGAAAGCCATAAAACCAAGTATCATCTACCACTATAGTCCTTCCTATTAATGTAAGCCTATAGAAGGCAAACATCAATAAGTCGCAAAGCCCCATTATAGGGCAATACATAAGTGTGATGATACCTTGTAGAATGCAAATTTTTTATAAAAAAAAACCATGTATGTTTTGAAACTTTTAACTACTTGGAAAAACACAAATTCCTAATTGCATTCTTAAATTTATAAAGCTTTCCTCACTCAAGGGTTTTATAAATAATATCGGCAAATTGTTTGTCCATGGATACAAATTCCACCGTTATATTTCCCTTGGCTACATTATCCCTTAGAAAATGGTGTCTTAGATTAATATGCTTAGTCCTAGAGTGTAAAATAGGATTTTTTGTTAAATTGATTGCACTAGTGTTATCACAATGTATAGGTATGCAAGAGTACTTATGTCCATAATCCAAAAGGGTTTGTTTCATCTATAGGGCTTGTGCACAACAACTAGCCGCATCGATGTATTCTGCTTCATTAGTTGAAAGTGCAACTGAGTTTTGTTTCTTTGAAAATCAAGAGACAAGACTCACTCCTAGGAATTGACAACACCCACTAGTGTTTTTTCTATCTACTTTACACCCGGCAAAATCTGCGTCCGAAAAACTGATTAATTCAAAAGATGCATTACATGGATACCAAAGTCCTAAGTCAACCGTGCCCTTCAAATATCTCAATATGCATTTGACCGCACTTAAGTGAGATATTTTAGGACAAGATTGAAATCTAGCACATGCACAAACACTAAACATGATATCGGGTCTACTTGCGGTTAAGTAAAGAAGACTACCAATCATACCTCGATATTGTTTTTCATCTACTTTGACACCATCTTCATCTTTGTCAAGCTTGATGGATGTGCTTATTGGTGTAGAAGCTATCTTGGCTTCATTCATCCCAAACCTACTCTACACTCTTGGATAATGCAATGTAAAGTACAAGAACACAAACATACACAGCCCCTTATATGAACAACATGGAGCAAACACAAAGCATAGAGGGGAAACTCACTTGTTGCATTAATACATAATGTTTACAAGGTACAAAACCCACTCACACTTAGCACACACACACTCTAGTGTTGCCTACTGCCTTGCACACAAGAACTCCATGAAACATCCCTCTTTGGGTCGTCCAACCAGTGAGGCACAGCAGTGTTCCCAGCCAACACTTCACAGCATCAAGTCTTCAAGCAAATCTCGGTTCTCCACACAAGCTCACAGCCTTCTTACAGCCTATGACAGCCTTCTCACAGCCTAACCTTGTGCAAGAGGACTCCAGCCCTCTTTGTAGTGTCCTGGGCGTGCATCACTTGCATCCTGGCCATACACATCACAGCCATGGAGCAATCTCGCCCAGCCACCTGGATAGAGCAGTTGACGAGTCTCAACCTGTCCAAACTACTCAAACCGCCGACCCAAGTCCAACTCGGGTTGCACCATTGCTTGAACTCGACCTTACTGCACTTCAAGTGATGTGTGACTCATGTGCACCAGCCACATGAGTCCCTTCGCCAAGTGCATGGCCATGAGGCCAATGTGCGGGGCAAACACTCGGCAGTCCGCTGCTGCATGCTCTGCCCGCTCCAATGTCAATGCACGAGCCATCCGCTCCGCGCCCGTCCAAGCCAACAAATGTCTCAGCCCATGGTCGTATCATGGCAGCATGTACAAGCTCCGCATCAACATGGTTCATGGCTTCATATGCCCAGCTTGTGCCTCCGCGCACACAAGCCCAACGCCGCGCACCGCGCACGGCGCATGCTCCGCAATGTCCACTGCATGGCGAGGTTCCACTCCGCCACGCTCCTGCTCGGGCAGCCTTTGCAATGCCGAGTCCCGTGCCATTGCGCACACGGGACATTTGCTGATCCGCAAGGCCCTCGCTCCGTGTCTGCGCGCCCACGGACGGCCCAAGTCTCCGCCAAGTCACGCCCGCGCCCACGGGCACATGAGCAGTCAGCCGCATAGCATGTCGCTCCGCTGTCCGCTCGCCCGGGCGGGCAAATCCCTCGCCATGGCGGGGAAATCTCTCGCCAAGTGTGAACACACTTGGTCATGTTCTGTCCAGCAAGTCTGCTGCCCTTGCGCTGCTCAAATGCTCGCCACGCACGGGCTGATCCACACCCGGATCTAGGGGTGTAACAAACCTCCCCCACCAAAGAGAACCGATGCCCTCGTCGGCTAGAATGGAGACACTTACTGGACTGCTTGCCTCCATCTTGCCCTCTCTTCAGTTTGTTTTGTGTTTCATCATTTGTTCATTGTCTTGGTCACACGGCTTCATCTCAAGACCACATCGTCAAGTATGCACCTCACGCTTCACTGCGCTTGTGCTCCGCACCCAACTTTGCTCTTGTTTCCATCTTCACAAGAATTGATCTTCACTGATCTTTGGCTTGAATGTTGTAGCCACACAGTCAAGTATACGCCTCGCACATCCACAGTGCTTGCGCTTCTCACCCGACTGCTCAAGTATACACCTAGTGCTTGTACATAGCACATATGCTCCTCACTTGACTCCCTCTTGCTTATAGAACATGCAAGGGTCGACCATTTACAATGCCCTTAGGCAAAACACAAAAATCTGCTCCAAACATAGAGCTTCAGACTTGAGTTCAAAAGCTAAACACAGCTTACAAGGACACCTTTTGATTACAAACAGTCCTAAAATGTCTATCTACTGCCCAACAAAACCCAAGTTGTGTCTTGTCTTCAACTCCATCATTTGCACAAGTTGAAGTTGTCTCAAATCTGTCCAAGTGTTGCCAAACACTCGGCTTGTCGCACGCTAAACGCCATGCAACTTTGGTTAAGTCACAGCAACAATGAACTCCTTTGGCACCATCAAATCTTGGTTTTGGGGCAGTGGCTTGGCAGATTCTTCAAGCAATTTGCTGTCCGCCCAGTCCGCAGCAATTTCGAGCAGTGTACTCCACACTCCACTCCGCTTCTGCGCGTGCACATGAGCGCCCCGGCATCATTTGCAACAGCAACATGCTTCTGCCCAGCCCGCATCTGCGCCTAGCAGCAGCCCCTACCTTGGCAGTGCGTTGGCCATCATCTCGTGGCCAATGCTCGCTGCCTCACCAAGTCTTTGCACCGAGCAACAATCCGCATCAAGTAGCAGTCCGCAATGTGGCAGCCCCGTGCCGTCACACCTTGACTGTGCCGCTCTGCTGTGATCGTCTGCACTGCGATCACTGTGGTGGCCGCCTGCCAACCACGCAATGCCGAGTCCGTGCCGCCAAGCACACGGACTTGTATGGTTCCGCACCAGCGTCTGCAGTCCCGAACTTTCCTGCACACAAGAAAGTTAGACAAAGAAGGGTCCTGCTCACTGTCCACGCCTCCGCGCACATGGACAGTCCGCCTTGTGGTGCAATGTTCGTGCCCGTCACGAACACTTGTATCCCGCTGCGCCTTTGGAACACCGTGCAAGGATGCTCCCTCCAAGTACTCCAGCACCTGGATGTTGTTCCCCGCTTTGTTCAGGCCTTGGTCATGTGTGTGCCCGAGGTCAGCCCACACTGCCGCCTTCCTCAAGATCTGGACTGAGATCAGCCCCCTCCACTTGAGGCCTCCGACTCCGTAGCCGGAGTGGACTGGAAGTCGCCGTTCTTCAGCTTGTTCACTGCTCGGTAGGAGCGAGAGGCTTTGTGGTTCTTCCCACCTCTCTTCTTCTTGGCAGCACCATATTCTCCGCTGTCCGCACGCCAGTCAAGTAGTGCGTCTGCGTTGGCCACCGCAGTTTGGAGACTGGTGACTCCTCGCCGTTGAAGTTCCAGTTGAGCCCACGGCTTCAAGCCTTTCATGAAGTAGAACAGCTTGTCGGACTCTGTCATGTCCTTCACTTCCAACATCAAAGAGCGAAACTCCTTGACGTATACTCGGACAGAACCATCTTGTTGCAATCTGTCCAACGCTTCACGGGCAGCCCACGAAGTGTTGGTCGGGAGGAACTGCACCTTGAGTTCCTTCTTCAACTCGTCCCAATCTTTGATTTTGGGACAGCCACCGTCTGTAACGTTCCGCTCCCGAGTGCGCCACCAAAGTTTGGCTTCATCCACCAAATACATGGCAGCAAGGGTGACCTGTTCACCCACTGGAACCTGGGCAGCCTCAAAGAACTGCTCCATGTCCCACAAGAAGTTCTCAAGTTCGAGGGAACTCCTTGTTCCATTGAAGGCTTTTGGCTCCGGAATTCTCAGTTGGGTTCTGGGTCTTCCTGCCGTCTCCCGCAAACACCGCAGGATAAAGCCATTTAAAAATGCACTTTTGACATCCATTTGAAAGAGTTTAAAGCCTTCAAAACTAGCATAAGCCAAAAGCATTCGAATTGCTTCTAATCTAGCTACGGGAGCATAAGTTTCATTAAAATCTATTCCTTCTTCTTGATTGTACCCTTGGGCCACTAACCTAGCTTTGTTTCTAATGACTAAACCTCATTCATCTATCTTTTTTCTAAACACCCATTTAGTCTCAATCACGGTTTGTCCGCTAGGTCTAGGTACTAAATCTCATACTTCATTTCTAACAAATTGGTTGAGTTCTTCTTGCATAGTTATTATCCAAAATTCATCTTCTATTGCTTCCTTAATGTTCTTAGGCTCTACTTGAGATATAAATACTACATATTGACAAATGTTCTTAAGTTTAGAGCGTGTTACCACTCCCGTTGATGCTTCTCCAATGACTTGATCCATTGGATGATCCCTTATCAACTGATATCCTTTGGGGAGAGGTGGTAGAGCTTCCTTTTCTTCGTCTTCATCTTGAGGTTGAGTTGGGGATGGTGATTCTTCATGTTGAGTTTCATCATTGTCTTCATCCTCCACCTCTTTGTCATGCAAAGTGAGTTCTTCAAGTTCATCACCTACATTCACAATCTTAACATTTCTAGAAGAATCATTAGTTTCATCAAATGCGACATGCATAGATTCTTCAACAATCATGGTTCTACGATTATATACACTATATGTCTTAGAATTATTGGAGTAACCTAGGAAAATGTCTTCATCGGATTTAGAATCAAATTTTTCTAAATGCTCCTTAGTGTTTAAGATAAAACATTTACATCAAAAAACATGAAAATATCCCACCCTTAGGATTTTATCATTCCAAAGCTCAAACGGTGTTTTCTTAATTTTAGGTCTCAATAAAACGCGATTAAGCACATAACAAGAGGTATTTATGGCTTCGGCCCAAAAATACTTGGCCAAATATTTTTAATCAAGTTATGCTTTAACCCATCAACTAGTAAAATATTTTTAATGCATGGGTAAGGGAGTATACCTATATCACCAATGCCAACAATCTTACCTTTGGCATTATCTCCAAATGTCACATGTCCACCATCTTTGCTTGATAGGGTTGCGAAAAGGTTGATATCACCCGTCATGTGTTTTGAGCAACCACTATCCAATATCCATGTGCTTCTACTTGCTTGAGGATACTTCTCCATCTACAAAAGGACAAGAAACTATTTTAGGTACCCAAATTTTCTTGGGTCCTTAAGTGTTAGTCATCTTAGGAACCCAAGTAAATCTAGCATGTGGGTTCCTCCTTAATGCACAATCTTTAGCCATATTGCCAAATATACCGCATGAAAAATAACTTCCATTAAACTTTCTTCTATTGTGTGTGTGAGCATGGATGTGTGATGACTTTTTGGCATGGACAACCTTAGGCATGGTATTTTACAAGGTTGTCATTTTTTCATTTAGCGTGCAAAATTCCATTTTTAAAGTTAGCATGCTATCATTCAAATGCTCTACTTGATCACTTAAGTATTTGTTTTCATCTTCCAATTTTTTGTTGTCATTTTCTAAGTTTTTCTTAGCTTCATCTAGGGCATGTTTCTCTTCCTTAAGGGTATCTACTTCTTTCCTTAATTCATTGCATGAGAGTAGTAAACTATCATTTTCAAGCTCTAAAGATTTATTTTCCTTTTTAAGCTCTTTAAATTTTCTCCTAATAGCATTAAATTCATCATGCATTTGATCAAATTCATTTTCTAGTTCTTCTTGAGTAAATGAAAGCTCACCAAATATAAATCTTACCTCATGGTCATTTGCCATCAAGCAAAGGTTTGCCTTTTCACTCTTAGAATCTTCTTCACTTGATGAATGCTCACTTTCATCCCACGAAGCCATCATTGCCTTCGTCTTCTTCTTGTATTTGTCTCTTTTGTGAGGGTTGGAGGCGGAAGCCATCTTGAGAAGTGGGCAATCCTTCCTTAGATGCCCGGTCTTGTTGCAATTGTAGCATGTGTAGCCTCCTCTTCCTTTTCTCATGCCTCCTCTCATGAAGCTCATGAATCTTCTTGCCAACATCGCAATTTCCTCAAAGTCGTTCGTCTCTTCCTCGGATGATGAGGATTCTTCTCCTCGGTGTGATGCTTTTAAGGCAATGGTCTTGCCTTTGGGAGCATCTTCCTCCTTGTATTGCTTCATATGGGTCTCATGTGTCATGAGAGACCCAATGAGCTCGGTGATCTTCAAGGTGCTCATATCCTTCGCTTACATGATTGCGATGACCTTGGGCTCCCAAGCTTTTGGAAGGGAACGAAGGAGCTTTCTTACCTTCTCCTCTTCCCTTATCTCTCTGCCAAGGTTAGCTAATTCATTCGTAATATTTTGAAATCTAGCATATATGACATCAATGGATTCATGCGATAATATTTTGAACATTTCATAATCATGCAGAAAAATAAGTTTATTTTAGATTCCTTAACTTGTGAAGTACCTTCATGTGTAGTCTCTAGGACTTTCCAAAGTTCATATGCGGACTTACAAGTAGAAATCCTATTGAACTCATTAATTGATAGGCCACAATATAATGCATTGACGACCTTTGCATTTGCATTAAAGAGTTTAATCTCTTCTTGGTCCCACTCATCCATATCCTTAGTTGGTTGCTTATACTCTACTTGTATCATTCTCCAACATCCATGCCTAGGCCATGTTTGCTTTGCAGGATATGATTTGGATGAGATAGAATTTAAGGTGGATAAAGGTGGGATAGAAATCCAAGAGGATTTTTTGAAATTCTATCATATGTTTGTTTTGGCATAGGATAAGAAGCATGGATAGGATATGAAAATTCATATCCTGTGGATTTGGGCCCTAAACCCACCCCCTCCCTAGGATTTCTAATTCAGGCCAGCGATGGATTTGGGCCAAAATAAATTCACCCAATATCCGGCCCGATTCATATCCATTGTTGCAGCAAACAATGGATTGGATTTTAAAATCTAATCTACCTCCTTAATCCATCAAAGCAAACGAGGCCCTAGTGATTGAAGGAAGTCATTCATATGAATCTTCCAGTAGGCATAGTTATTACCATCGAACAATGGTGGAGTATGAGTAGAGGACCCTTGAGCTAGTTGGATTTCACTAGTCATTTTAACTTGTAGGGAAGATGGTTAAATCTAATCCTACAACTTAGCTCTAATACCAATTGTTAAACGAAATTCCACACTAGAAGGGGGGTTGAATAGTGTGTGTTCTTTTTAGCCAATTTTAACTTCAACCAAATGCAAGTGCAACTAAATAATGTTCGTTATTAAATATAAAGCACAACAATAAACTAATAAGCAAGGCAATGCTAACACGAGAAAATATAGTAGTTCCGCCAACCGCCTACTACACTACCTTGGCTCCTCACCAAGGATTTCTAACCAACTACTTTATAGAACTTGTGTTTCCCTTTGAATACAACCAAGGACTCGATTCTCACCTCTTTGAGAACTCCTCAAACCTATTCACCTAGGCAAAACACAATTCTACAAAGTAAATCCTAAGTGTTTACACTAGCACACCTAGCAAGCTAACCCAATTAAAACAAGTTTAAACATCAATTAAAATTACAATGAAAAGAGCTAAGAAATAAAACCAAGAACCAATGCTCTTTTCCAAGCCTTCAAGCCTTCAACTCGCCAATTCGTTGAGCTCGAATCGAAGCCCGAGTTGAGGAAGAATGAGCGCTTGAGAAAACGTACGTTGATTGGAGAAGCGAGCGCATGCAGTTGATCTCTAGAAGGCACAAATCTCTCTCTTGAATGCTTAACAGTTGTGAAGAAGTATTTAAGGAGTTAGGTGAGGGGTATTTATAACCCCTCAACCGAACGGCTCTTCAACGGGCATTTTTTCGCCCGTTGGACGCCGTTCGATCACTTGTCGGTCGATCGACAGATCGACCGCCCAGCGATCGCTGGCTTTTTGTGCTTCTACAGCTCTATTTGATCAACCAGAGGGTCGACCGAATGAGTCACGATTGCGCCTCTCTGCTATCCGGTCAATCGCTCGATCGACCGAAACAGGCACTGCCAGATTTTGGCCTCAGTCGGTCGACCGCTCGATCGACCGAAGTAGCTACTGCTATTTTCTGGCCTTGTTTGGTCGACCGAAGTAGCCACTGTCGATTTTTGCATCTGTTCAGTCGACCGAAGTGGCTACTACCATTTTTCTGCCTTGTTCGATCGACCGACCTGTCGATCGAACTTAGACTGATGCTGATTTTTTCTTTATCTTTGCTACATGCTTTTTCATAGGTTTAGTCACTAAGTTTTAACTTGGATAACTTTACAACTAGGCTTGGGATGATATCCTAGTGGTATATTATAAGATATCTACTCAACCTACACCCGAGCCTTTCTTGACTTTCGTTTCTTCGAGCGAAGTTTGCCGAAGTTCGCATGCTTATCGCAACCTCAACCTGAACTCAAAACTTCACACATAGATTAAATACTTATTTGTTATCATCAAAATGAAGATCGAAGCTTATGGGAACCCTTAAGCCAACAGATAGTTGATTAATAAATCTGTGGAAGCTGTTTAAATGATATGTTATAGGAGATCCATCCTCATATCTTAAGGCCAACCCAACTGCTTTATCAAGAACATCTTGTTATTCTCAATCTTCCGTGCATACAATTATTCTCAATAGGACCTGAGCTTTTGTCTCCCCGATAATATGGTTCAACACATTATCATCTACCCACTATATGATGTAACCACACACCTGTCTATGCAGGATTTTTGGTGGAAAAGTATGGTCCATGGAAATTCTTCACATAAAGCATATCTTCTATCTTTGCTTTCCACATAGTATAATTAGAATCATTTAGCGTAACCATCTTACTCCAATTAACCTCTATAGTTCACCACAAATAAATATCAAATAGTAGCTCCGATACCACTTTGACGGGAAGAAAACAAATGCACAACAGAAAAACTTCTTCCCTAAGTTTTGAGAACCAATGGATAAACGAGTACAAAGTATAACTACAATCACATCGGTATATCAATGCAGTAAATATTAGAAGAATACCATAATTTTTAATATGGTAACATCTTTCAAAAGAACGAGAGGCAACCTCTACGGGACCTAATCCAAAAATAAACTCCACTATCATCAAATCAAGATGCAAAAGAGTTTCATCAAGTTACAATCTCTAGAACAATATATCAACTCTTCTACAACATTAATCGATCACCAATAATGGATCAAATCATCAACTATATAGAAACAACAAGAAGAGTTGAAGAAATATCAAGAAGAATGCAACATCAAAAATATATATTATATTAATTATATTTATATTTAATATGAAAAAACTATAATTTTTTCTCCAAAAGTAAATTGAAATAAAGTAAAAAGTTCAAAAACTCTTGAATTATTTAATAATATAATATTGAGAATATAAAATATACAAAGTTGAATTAACGTGGTAATATTGAATTATTGTTTACTTGAATTTTAATTTTAGTCCTCATAATTTATAAAATTTTAATTTTAATCCTCATAGTTTATAAAGTTGATCCTTGCAGATCCACGTCAGCAATGTCCAATCAGCATCTATTACGTACGTCAGCTCCGTTTAGGCCTCATGTGACGGCAGAGATCAAATCCTAAATGAAAATAAAATATGGAGACTAAAACCAAAATTTTAAAACTACGAAGATTAAAACTAAAATTCGAGCAAACTATAGAGACGAAAAATATGATTTTTTCTAAAATATAAATTAAGCATTAAGCATAAATATAAGAATAAAATTATTTTTTTTCGTCAAATACAAATGTATGGAGTGCAATTTATTTAAATTTTCTTAGATAAGTTATTTGGTGTATTTTACATTTTGCATAAAATTATATTTTTTATAAATTATATTTTTTTAAAAAATTGTACTTTCTACCGAACGAAAGATCACGTCAGTCAAATGCTTCTTTTGTCAACTCAGTGGGGACTAAAATTTTCAGCAGGAAACTGTATCAACCGGGCCTAAAAGAGATGAATTTTGTTCACATACTAATAACCCAACCCAATAAAATAGATCCAAAACAAGCTCATGAGAAAAACGAACACCGTGGATGCGTCAAAGCCCAGGACAAGGTTATTGCCCCACCTTGGCCCCTCGACAGAGGACCCGGAGAAGACGACGCGAACCTGCGGCGAAGGCGACGTGCCACACTCATGATTGCTTGGTGGTTTCTCTCTCTTCGTTTCTTTTTTTTTAGAATTCGTCGTGATTTGTTCTTGACGTTGAATATTTGCAGTTTTTAATCTTTTTTATGTAAAAAAGTTCTTTGAGCAATCTAAATCGGTCTGAAGCCCACTAGCTAAACCATGTCTTCTTAGTGTGTAGAAATCTAGGTTTAGGGTTGGCTAGCCCGTCGTGCCTCGCCCTTGTTGGTGTTTGATCGATCCCTTTATGCTGTTGGAGATAAGGAATTTTAGCTTCATATGCTTTTGGATGCATTTCGTGCTTTTTTAAGTCAAAGTTGCACATATCAATATCCCTTCTCAAGTCAGTGATTTTCATTTATAGACGTTTACACAAATTCTAAGGGAATTTACGAATTTTGTAGGTTCCATATGGTTTACAATTCATCAGTTGCTGCTTTGAGTTTTTTGTTGGATGGATCTTATATATATATATATATATATTATGTATTGCATTTAACATTATTCCGAAGCTTTTACTTTGCATTTAACTGTTTTTGAAGTCATACTCTTGAACCAAACATAGATCTCACAGTGTAGTACCAAACTACCAACCATCTATGGCACCATCTTTCTGTGTTTGTTAACTTTTCTCAATATACTGTGGGCCTTGGCCTTTGGATCTTAGTTAATTGAGTCATAATCTCTTTGGCAGTTTTGCTGCTACTCACAACTCTATTGGAGATACAAATGATCCCCATCACGAACCATGCTAATATCATCAATTTCTGTATTGTCTTGGCTGAGCACTCTTGTAGGATGATGGCCCACGAACTTTTCACCTGCATTTTTTGCAAGATATTGTTATGATAATGAAGTATAAAACAGTTCTTCTTTTTTCTGGTTCACGATTTATATTGCTGATCCCTGAAACTCGTAACCTAAATCTCTTTTACCTTCTGTTTCACTTTAAATTTGACACTGATGCCAACCTACTTATCTAGTAGCAGTTGCAGGTTTTCATTATTATTTTGCTATTAGCCTACTCTGTAAGTCAGGTCAAAGAGTGCTTACCACCAATTCGGAGTAGTTCCTCCAAAGTGCCTGGCAAATTTACCATCTTTGCAGTTAGTTGTCCTGCGGGATTTGCCTTCTGAGAATGCATGTGAATGGTCACTCTTTTGCCAGTTAGCTTTTCAATATTGTTTTTGAATTCATGGTTCCCGGATTGTGAACAAGAAGCTATAAACATTTCGTTACTATTCAAATAACCATGCCCGGGTCTCCACCCCCTTTGTTCATGGCTCCAAAAATAGTTTCCATGATCTGATGCTTTTGTTTCAACATATTCTAGTTCATTTCTCCCAGTGGGTCCCTTCTTACTTCCATTACTTGATAAAAGCTCAAATGTATGCTTGTTTTCATGCATCTCACCAAGACCATTTAGGCCCCATTTGTTACCATTGGATTTTTGCGTGGTTGGTCGTTGTTTAAGCAGGAATTGTGCAGTCTCATTGTATCCTTCCCATGCAGCTGTACGAAATAAAGCATATTCGTCTTCATGTTCTGCTTTTGGGTTGCACTGGTCAATTGGGTTACTTTTTGCTTTGCATGGTAGGTCTCCTCCAGCATTCTCTTCCAGAGTATTTAGTTTGCTAACTATGTACGCATCTCCATCATGTGCATGGTTCTCATTCCTATTCATAGTTCCTCTATCTAGCCATTGTTGAAGGAGTTCTTGATCATTGTACTGTATTCGATGGTATAGTATTTCATTTAACTTTAATTTCTGCAATATGTATTGTAGAGACACGTAAGCTCCTAGTTATTCCAAAAGTTGGGAAACCATATTTCTATTTACTATATTGGGCTTGTTTATTCTTAAATATACCTGGAAGAGATTATTCATGATGATAGTGAAATCTTGTTTGCTCTCCTGAATAGTGTTGAAAAATATAGCACTGTTAAGTTTGAGAATTTGTGTGAGCTCTGTTGTTCTTACGGTGAATGGCTGTGGCATATGACAGAGAACTCCTATGTCCCCAAACATTTCCCCAGCAGTTAGCTTCCCATGAACCTGAAAATCTTGGGTTATCAATGCTTGGCATGCTAGTATGACATGTACATTCTGAAAATCTTACCATTTCAATTCCATCCACATCTATTCGCATGTCCTGCAACAAAAAGTCGACAAAAAATAGCTCTAATTTTTTGGAATTGTTGCAAAAAAAAAACTGACTTAAATTTTCATGCAAAATACAAGTACTAACCACTGCTCCTGATACTATTATGTATAAATCTGATGGGGTTTCATTCTGCAGTACAACGTCTTCCTTTGGTGAGAAATACTCAGCTTGCATTTCTGTCACCTTTTAATTTCAGAATGACATTATCAGAGCATTACATAGATTTGAAATGCCTTAAGGTGTAGTAATCATGTAGATTTCAAGCCTCACCAGTTGAAAAAGGAGATTAAAGGAGACCCCTTGGAAAAGGTATACTTTACGAACAATAGGAAAGAACAGGTACTCAGCTATACTCGAGCGAATGGCCTTAGGGAGACTATCAAGGGTCTGTTGCTGTTTGAGTTCCTCTGTCTTGAATCTTAGGCATATATGAGACAACATCTGTTCCTTTATGTGTTTTGGCAACTTATTTCTTGTTGCAAATTCAGAAGCATCCTGGATGGTGTCCCTCTGAAGATCATAAATGAACAAATTGTAAAATTCAGTTCTCTGATAAAACAGTATTTATATTCTGTTATTCAAACTGTTTCAATTATTCTGTTGACCATTTTCAAAAATGACCAGGCTTTTCAATTAATCCAAATAATTAAATCAGATTTAAGAGGCACCATCAGTTCTAATTATGTTAAAACTTAGAACAGATATAAGAAACTAATTCATGACTCAAAAACCTGTGCAACTAGATGACTTAATATCAATCCTATGCTATGTGTTTACACTTATAACAATATCTAGATTATTAGTGAGGCATGCTATGATTCTTTTATTTTTGGTTATTTCAGTAAATAAGCAGGTTTTGGAGTAAAAAAGCACATACAAAGTTCTTTGTGCGACTTGTTCCATGGACAACAAGATTCGTCATGTTTCCAATGAGGTATGCCATCAAACCCAGATTGAAGAACATGTAGCAAATATCGAATAGCATTTCTCTTGTATTCTCAGCATGTAAATCGCCATAACCTGTTGTTGTTAGTGTTGTAATTGACCAGTATATTGCAGTTACATATCTGACCCACAGGCTGTCTTCCCTGAAGTTTGGTATTGCTGCACCAATCCAGGTTCTCGTTGGGTCAGGGTATCGATCAGCAATCATATAGTTAAAGCAGCCAGAAAAGTGAACTGCAAAGATAGTTACCTATGGCACAAAAGAAGTAATTATATTAGAGCTTTTGAAGCAAGCTAAATTGAATAAAATGCTGGAAGCTTACTGAGAAAAGCTTTGTGCATCGTGTCCAGAAGTAGTTGAATCGAATATCCTTCTCAAGCCTGATGAAATAAAATTAATGAAATTATTCCTGATTGTTTTTTAGTGCTATACAGATACTAAGGAATGGGAGAAGATACAAACCTAGCAAATAGAGAACTGACACGATGCAAACGCCACAGTCTAAGCATGCTTAGAAGTTTGAAGCTGAGGATATTACCATGTCTATTGAAGGAGAAGTTGATTGTTTGAAAAGGAAATGTTGAACACACATCAAAGATGAACCATGTAGATAAGTACCTGTGAAATCAGATTCTATGAAGCTCTAAGAGCTTCAAAATTTTGTATTGTAACAGAATGACATGGAACTTGTACAAATTAGATATGTGGTTCAAATGCTAACCTGACTGCTATTCTCTTTGGATCATCAACAAGAAGATAGGATTTGTGGTCGATGAAAGCAACAAAGAATGTGAGTACAATATCAATAGCGAAAAAGCTATCGACAATTGTATCCACAAGAAAAATTGTGCTTGGCAAGTATCGTAGAAATGCAAACTCAAAAGGGCAGATCCATGCCGAGTAGAGAACCAGAAATATCAAAAACAACTCCCATAGCCTGAAAAGTGTTTTTGAAAGAAAGAAAATAGAGTTGCTAGTTGCTTAAAGTACAAATGTTGGGAAACGAAGAGACTGGTGGATTACTATACCTGTAACGAGGATCATATGGGGAAATTACGTGCTTCCTAAGCTTGATGGTATGGTTTATTGTTGCTCCAAGTGATGGAAGAAGGTCATCATGTAAGTTGTACCTCCCACTTTCTGGTTGGAAACCATTGCAGAAGTTCATGCAAGAGAACATGGTTGCACTGTGATGCTTTTGTAGCTTGATTTTCTATGTTAATAGGACTCAGAGCAGCCTAATATATAAGGCAGTAGTGATCTGCGCTGTCTGATGTCCTTTGACTTAATTGAGCTGGTTAGTAAATGCAAAGAGGGGGTTTGATGGGGAAAAAGGTCATTGAGGGGAAAAGGCATGACAGAAGTTTACTCGGATCTAATCATTAGGAGCAAGAGAATCTGCAGGCTGTTTGATGAATTTAAAAAGCAGAAGAATTGTTTTCCTGGAAGCAACAGGAATAAGTTCTATGCCCAAGGTCATGAGGTACGTGGTAATGGGAGCTATAAGTTAGATTTCTTGTAGTGGATGATTATTTTAAAAGTCCATTCAGAATTTCTTAGTTTAAAATGGCCATAAATGATAGAACAATTAACCAGACATAGACCCTTTAACATTAACTAACAGTAAAATTATCGAGGAAATGAATTTTGACCTTCTGAGGGGTTCTTTAAAATATTTTTAATGACAATCTTAGTGGTATTTGACCATACCTGTTTAGTGCTAGCAGTAGATGTCTGTATTCAGCCACCACTTTGAGATGATAAATCTATGAATATGGGCAAGATAGTTCACAGAGCTAGTAATTTGATGTTGATTTGATGGTCATAACCAAATGATGTTTTATGATAAAATAATATCATTTCTTCTCTTGCAATAGAAGCTTCATTAATTTTCCCCAAATCACATTAATTTCTTTGGCTATTTGATGTGCCATTATGATGGCAAATGACAGGGCTGACTTGTCAGAAGTTCTATCATTTAGGTGCCACTAGGCCCAAGGATCACCATCTATGCTTCGGACATAATGCAAGGTTGTGATTCAACCAGTGCATTATGAAATAATAATATGAGAGAATAAGCTTAAGTGACTACTTGACCACAAATCTGTCTAGTTTCGCAAGGCAATGTACTATGTTGGCAGGCGGTTCGAAGCTGCAATTCAATTGTGATTCTATTGAAGGCATTGTAGCTCCATAAAAATACCATGTGATCTGGTCTTTAGGAAGATGATCTGTCCATGATGAATGTCTGGATGGTGTAGAATAATCTGGGTGCCAAACCTCGTGGTGGGTTCCATGCACGGATGATTGATGCTGAGAAACAATGGGACATCACCTCTTGGTCTCTCAACCTGTTCCTAATTATCTTAGTTATCAGAAGAAATGCCAAGGATTACAGAATTCAAATCCAATATTTAGGTTGTTTCCTATATAGTTCAAGCGCATGACTCTGCTTATGATTTGTAGAGAGCTATGCTGGATGGTGCTTTAATCCTGTTGCCATGTGAACTATTTTTCTTCCAAATTGTCCCTCCCCTGATTGGAAAGTCTATATGCTGTGGGAGAAATTGATCTTAAATCCACAGGCCAGGAACCTCATCCACAATTCTTTGTTTGGTCCTTTTAGTTTAACCTCGAGGTCCTTCATAATAAGTCTTAGATCCTACCTTTAGATGCTAAGTATAATGAACTGATAGATCTGGATATTTACTGGTCTTTGCTTAGCTTACCTCCAGTCAATTTCCATCTCATGGTCCCTCCAATTGAGCTGCTCCACATTCAATTTATTTAATTGACAGCGACTAAGTACTAGTCCACTTCTCTATAGATTTTTCATTACTTGTTTGATTATGATGAAACCTACCTAGAAATGTAGATTAGCTTAACATGTTGCAACTGACTGCATGCATATGTATATTCATATTAGAAATGTATGTAGATAGCATGACCTTATTTACTAATTCAGTTGTAAAGATCTTGACCAAGCTCAGATATGGAAGTATTTATGATGCCCATCTTGTAATGGCCAATTGTTTCTAGTTGTAGTTGGCAACCACTTAGATTTTCCTGCTACAAGTTCACCACAGTTAGCTTCATCAGGAATGATACTACAAGATTCTTGTTTATTGCATTAGCTAGGGATGATGGATCATAGAACTCCTTTTTTATAATCTCTGTTTATTCTTTCCATCAGCAGTGTTTGAGTTCTCAGTTGAAGGTACATCATAACATATTATTTGACTGAGGAAAAACAGAAAGCAACTGTTTTGTATTTCTCCAGGCAGCGGAACTTAGTGCCCAGAGCAATTATATGGTTGTTGCGCAGGCAATAAAAATCTTTACATCAGATTGTAAAAGGGTGCCAGGACTTCAATTATAGGCCCTCTTCCATGTCTCACCAATCTGACTGATACCCTATGGGTAAGGCTGAGAGCAAGGTGGTCCACAGAGGAAGAGATTCCCTCCCCCGCTTGAGTCCTATTGCTTATTTGTGGTCCTCTTTACAATTTGAACATACAGCTTCAGCATGCCAACGATTGGCTCATGAGTTCTCTGGCCGGCTACATCCATGATTAAGTTGACCCAATGGCCGGTTCATCGTTATCATTAACTATGGAACATTATCTCTAATGGATGATACAGCTTGTTCCGCCATGTCTTTTTCTTCTGTGGAAATACAGTATCAGAATCCTTATTCCACTTGTAAGTTTCAAAATGGTAAGATGCTTGACTATGGAACATTAATGTGTACATTTGCTGTTATTAACATCATGGTTATGCTATGGTATACTTTGAGGAACTGAAATGGAAGTATTGATTCTATTATTCAACAGTCTCTTTTCGGAAGAAATGCTTGCCTATTAATCAGTAGTCTTTGTAGCATCAGATAAGATCTAAATTTATACTTTGAGGAACTGAAATGAAAGTATTGATTCTAGTATTCAAGTCTCTTTTTGGCATAAATGCTTGCTAATATAATCAGGAGTCTTTATAGTATCAGATAAGCCCTAAATCTCCTATTTTCCAATGGAATCTTTCTCTCTCGCTTTGCTTTTCTGATAAATAGCTGTGCCTTGAAGATATGTTATAGGAGCATTATTCCCCATGAAGATAATACAACAGCTGACTTGTGGAAATACCCAAAAAATCCTTGCCAAAACTTTTTCTTGGGATGTGACTCGCACACATCTCAACCCAATCCTCTGCTGTTAACCGGAAAGAATCACATAGGGATGGTGTTAATTCTTTAAAGTTTAAATCATCATGCCATTGTCGGCAAATCTGGTAAAATTAACTCAGAAAATCACAATTCAATTATACTGTCTGTCTTAATTAGCTGCTGATGAGACAGGTGATTAATCATCATGATGTTGGTCGGGGATTCATGTGCACATTGAATGCAATTTTGGGACTCCTAACAATGAATCCCGTGTCAAGAGACAAAACAAAAAGAGTTAACAAAAGGTGGCCGGCCTTTTTACCTTTTAAAGCTTGAAAATATATAAATGAGGCCCATCAATGATTGTCCAGGCATGTCAATTACCATGGTCAAAGATTGCACATCTTTAGGAGCCATAGAAGTTGGCATGTGAAAAGAGCAAGCACGCAACACATCACATTCCTAGTTTGGTGCAAGTCATATATCGTCTTTTAGCATTAGTAAAATTCTTTCTCCTTTTCTCTTTTCTTCAAAGAACCAGATGCTCCTGTGAACAACAGCATAAATTCATGATCACAGTGCTACGTGAAGAACTGGTCTCTGAAGATCCATTCTTCCACATGTTATTTTTTAGTACCATGTATTAAAGATAAAATTGTATCTATCAAGATGTAGTGCATGCCATGGATATGGGTAATCTACTTGTTAGATCCAAAATATTCGTCTGTGAATTTTAGGTAGGATTCTTATTAGATGGATGATAACAGTCCCGTGTGGATGACAAAGATTTAATAAGTTTCTTTTTTTCCATCTCATAATGATACTTTTGTAGATTGAGGCACATGTCAATCTATGTAGCATATGATAGCATGGATACCGAACTTAGTCCACGTACACTCCACAAGCTTATTAATTTTTTCTTCCATCGATGAAGTATGAGCTCGAGAATAGGTGGGACCTACTCTTTCCAGGGGAGGAAGGGGAAGACAAAGACAAAGACCCAATTTTCGACGATAGTCAAGAGGAGGAAGAAGACTTCGAACAAAAGTACAGTAAGTTCAATCCCCTCACTACAGAAGAGTCAATATATACCACAGAACTCGACTATCCGGTCTTCAAGAAGTTAAACAAAGTCGTGAAGAAAACGGAGTCGGCCTTCACAACAGCAGAATCTTCCTCAGCTACTCAACTGCCCAGAGAACCCATCATGGGACCAGCCATGTACCCACCGGGCAGTACCAACGTAAGGCCAATTTATCCAGGGGACCCGAGCATGATGAGGGCCAAAGTTAGTAGTCTCAGAGGAGGCTACGCTAAAGCTCATGACGGCAAATATGCTCTGCCTCCCGCTCAATCTAACATGGGAGCAATTCTATCGTTACCAGAGCACCTGGGACAGTATGGCGACATTATCGCTCGATGGGAGTCGATTACGTTGAATCTGGTTAACGAAAGAACTTGGACTGACAACAGATCAAAAGTCTACTTCATTGAAAATCTACTGGGGGAAAATGAGAAAAGAATGTGGATGCAATGGAGAATGGCGTACCCGAAAGAGTACGAAGATTCTGCTGTTGTGAAGGCCGACTTCGTTTTCTTCACGACTTTGTTTAACTTCTTGAAGACCGGATAGTCGAGTTCTGTGGTATATATTGACTCTTCTGTAGTGAGGGGATTGAACTTACTGTACTTTTGTTCGAAGTCTTCTTCCTCCTCTTGACTATCGTCGAAAATTGGGTCTTTGTCTTTGTCTTCCCCTTCCTCCCCTGGAAAGAGTAGGTCCCACCTATTCTCGAGCTCATTTGGGGAAGAATTGTCGTCTGAGGAATCCCACTTAGGTGGTAAATCTTCTTGTTCTTGGTAATCTTTCATCGTGAGGGTGAACAGATGTTGTTCATCCCATCCTTCATCCTCATAGTCGCTGCTCCAGTCTGTGTCAATTTCGAAACCGTGGGTGTAGTCGAAATGGTAATTATCATATGAGCAGTCAAAGTCATCGAGTGTGACTACTCCTGCGAATTCTTCTTCAAGGATATCAGTATCTTGTGAGGCTGAATTCGGAGCGATTGTGTAGTCTGCGAACTGAACGGCTAAGGTCTCGTCCGTTCTAGTTCGAATGTTCTTAGTTTGTGGATTTCTTGTGACCTGAACCACAGCAGGTCTGATTATCCACTGTAGACCATGTAGGGCTTCAGTTGATCGGACTTGTCCAGGGATTGCTTGAACCCCTCTGCTAGCTAAGTGGTCTGCAACGTTTCTGACGTTGTATCTGAAATTAGTGTGGCTTGTGTTGGAGAGTCTCCCCAGTAGAGATCGGGAGAGTAGGAGGTTGCTCTCTCCTCCTTGCCAACCATCGTAGCCATGCGTCTGAATCACAAGTTGTATGTGTTCTCGGAAATCGTGGATGCTGATAGTAATATCCGGTGCCGCATATGCCAGTTGTGTTCCGGATGTTAAATCAACTTCCATAGAACTGATGACCGCCCGATCATCGTTCCATCTGGTGTCTCGTAGAAGTACTAAGGCGTTCACACCAGCGCTACGTCGATGCAGGGTGTGTAGCCTGATCATCACCATGCCCATGTGCAGGTGCTGGAGACCTTCCTGTACTAAGATTTCGTAACTTTGGCGGTAGTTCGAGTTGCGAACCTTCCGTGACGAGGATGCGCTCGTCGGAGTAGTGTTGGTAGACGCGATGGTTCCTTGTGGACCATCCAGCTTGGTATAGCGTCTCTGCCGGAACTTGCTGGGCCCGTTGATATTGTGAAATGGAGAGCTCAGCATTCGGGTCGAGTCTGGACTCAAGGCTTCTTTGAAAGCCGGTTCTTCTGCTGGTGTTGTTAACTCTTCGCTGGAGTTCATGTCGTAGCCTGTTTGTCAGGCGGTAGTTGCGAATCTGGTCGTCGATGGTGGGTTGTCTGTTGTTATCACCAGAGATGGACGGTCGTGGTGCTAATACTTCCGTCCTTGTTGACGTCCTGTTGGAGGTTGTCATCGTTGACGAGCCTTCTCTTTTTCTTGTTCGAAGATGACCTTCGGGTCTTTGTAGACGTAGATCTTACCAGGTGGTTTTGGAGTTGTTTTCTTTTCCGAGCTGTCTCCAATTTTTAATCCCTGTAGATCTTTAGCAAGCGCTTCAATAGATTCAGAGATCGAAGAAGGGCTAGCTTTGTCTTTGGCTAACTTGAGTAGTCTAACTTCAGTTGATAATTGAATAAGAGTGTTCAACTGTTTAAATAGGATTTCAGAATGTTTAGTGCTAATCTGAGCTGGTTTTATGAATCCTTCGGCTGGTACGCCGAGGGTTTCAGTAGCCTTAAGTGCTTCCTTATATACGGTACTTGCAGCGGTTAAATTCCAATCACTCATAAAATGCTTATAGGTCTAAGAATACTTATACTTGCAGGCCAA
The DNA here is from genome assembly GCA_034359265.1 of Canna indica. Classification (NCBI taxonomy): domain Eukaryota; kingdom Viridiplantae; phylum Streptophyta; class Magnoliopsida; order Zingiberales; family Cannaceae; genus Canna; species Canna indica. The sequence continues at coordinate 50,423,149 of CP136895.1, read as the reverse complement.
TCTTAACCAAGATTGCGAATGTCTGGGAAATCTTCGCCTTATGTGGGTACTGTTATCCCCTTTATCGTCTACCTCAGTTATGAGTTTAGCCTTAGGTATAAATATTAATAGATCATAAACAAATAGCAGGGTGTATGGAATATAAACCGGAAATTTGTACCTGTGAAATTTGAATAGCTCTGATACCAAGAGGAAAAGGGGTAACTGCCCAGAGAACCCATCATGGGACCAGCCATGTACCCACCGGGCAGTACCAACGTAAGGCCAATTTATCCAGGGGACCCGAGCATGATGAGGGCCAAAGTTAGTAGTCTCAGAGGAGGCTACGCTAAAGCTCATGACGGCAAATATTCTCTGCCTCCCGCTCAATCTAACATGGGAGCAATTTTATCGTTACCAGAGCACCTGGGACAGTATGGCGACATTATCGCTCGATGGGAGTCGATTACGTTGAATCTGGTTAACGAAAGAACTTGGACTGACAACAGATCAAAAGTCTACTTCATTGAAAATCTACTGGGGGAAAATGAGAAAAAAATATGGATGCAATGGAGAATGGCGTACCCGAAAGAGTACGAAGAAATCGTAGGCATAGCAGACGACCCCCAAAATGTTACTTCTCAAGTTAGAAGAATGATTTTGTTGGAAGATCCATCCACAGGCTCTACGGATGAACAGAACAGAGCCTATGAGGACCTGGAGAGACTTACTTGTGCCCATATCAAAGACATATTTGAGTATTTAAACGATTACAAGGTATTGGCCGCCAAATCAGGAAGGATGTACGTCTCAACAGAGCTATCCGAGAAAGTATTCAGAAAGATGCCCCCGCTACTAGGCAAAGAACTGGAAGTTGCGTTCCAACTAAAGCATCCAGGCAATCAAATTGGGGTAATGCCCCGCATCCATTTTACTTATCAATATCTGGAAGACCAGTGTAAGCGAGCGGCACTCCAAAGGAGTATCAAGGATCTATCCATCTGTAGCAAGATTCCCATACCCGGCTACTACAACAAAAATAAGAAGTATAGCCTGAGAAAGGCTAAGAATTACAAGGGGAAACCGCATGACACCCATGTCAGAATTTTTAAGAAGAAACACTCGGATAGAACCAAGAAGTGCAAGTGTTTCATATGCGGAGAAGAAGGGCACTATGCACGAGAGTGCACGAGAAAGCAAGGAAACATCGCCAGAGCAGCGATAGTAGAAAACTTGGATCTACCCGAAGAATGGGATGTCTTATCAATAGACCTAAATGAACCGGATAGTGATGCTATCTGTTCATTCTCCGAAGGGGAAATAGGCTCTGAATACTCAGCAGCCTTTACAAAGGCAGATTTCCCTTATGAGTCAGCATTCGTAATTATCACAGAATCCTATGATGAAACAGCGCTAACAGTGACATCCAACGACAACAGCATTAGCTGGAGAACAGAAGTCGTGTTACCAGAAATAGTGCATGCCAGCTTGTTGATTCTTTCTTATCAAGTAGAATAGGAAATACTTTGTCGAATGCTACTGATCATGCGGTGGCACTGTTTAAGATTGTCAATGTGGTGCGTGACAACCTCTAATGCATCAGAGTCCCATTGATTCGATGAATTGGTTTGTTCGATTCGTGCTTTCTGTAGAAAACCCATTGCGATGAGCTTTTCTAATTCTGAGATGGTGAGCAATGTTTGCTCCATGTGTTTTTGCTGGATCTTCACTGTCCATTTATTCCTTTGCTCTTGTGTTTTGGGTATTTTGAATAGTGCCTTTCCCGTGAGTTTCTCCAATTCCTGCATTCCAGTGTTGGTCATGGTTACGCCGCCTAGAACGGCCCAATGCTGTGCGTTGGAGATGCTTTTCTTGGTAGTCCAAAGGTGTTTCGGTTGAGGATAGCCTTCATTTGTAGGTCGTCGAAGATCATACTGCGTACACAAAGAAATAAAATTATACAAAAAGAAATAAAATTATTAGTATACGGATGTTAGTGAGGGGTCATCCGTTTCCCCCGTCCTTCCTCAATTGTCTTCTGCAGGAAATTTCCCCTTCCTTAGAACTTCCGGGTCTTGCCATGATATTTGTTCTCCCGTGGTCCACTGGTAATTGTTTGTTTCTAGTTCTCTAAAGACTCTTCTGTGTCTTCGTGCAATTTTCTCATTGCCTTCTGGAATGAATTTTCTTCTTCTTCCATAGGATATTCGTTTTGCTCCTTAGTGTTAGAGCATCCTGCTTCATCCCATCTTGGTGTTAATCTTTCCAGGGTAGTTTCAAAACCCATTTCTTCGTCTGAGACATCGCTTTCTTCTTCAGTTATTCTTCGGATTCTTA